>CM062600.1:62246400-65048900 GCA_031468815.1 Morus bassanus
TAGGAGACTTGTGGCCCCTAACCAGGGTACATGATAGCAAAGAAGAAAACCCAGACAGTATCTTTGATAGCAAAGAGGGTGACTGATCACAGAATTCAGTGGAAAGGTGGAGCAGCCTGAGTGTTATCAGGCTGAGCAACTCAAAGGTGAAATATCCATAACTGTGAGTTGGAGATTAGAGAATTGCCCTGTTATTACAATGCCTCAGTAGGTTTAAGAGGAGGAACGGTTTGATCAGGAGCTTCCAAGAAAAAATAAATTCACAGGCAAAACCTCTCTGATGCACTACAGGTGGCTTGAGCAGACAGGTGAGGGTTTAGCATACACTGGAAAGAAGGAAAGATGGCTCTTTCACACAGGGTTTAGCAGAGCCAGTGCTCTATCTGAGCAGTGTTGCGGGGAGGAATGCAGTGATACAGGTAAAAGAGCTAATGAAGAAACGGTCTGTAGTCTGCTGTAGGCATGGGGTTTAGAAGAGCAACTTGAAACGAATACCTAGGCAGGAAAGGCAGTTCTGGAAGGAAATCCCAGGTTCAGGAGGAGCACAGAAAGCACTGGAGAAAGAGGTGGCAAAAGCATGTCTCCCTCAGCACTGGCACAGCAAACAGTGAGCAAGCGGAGAGGAGCTGTGCAACGAGCTCCGGATAAGGACCAGTTTTGGCCCTGACACCAGCCTGTGTGTGCGATGACAGCCAAATCATTTTACCTTTCCTGTGCTTTCTTCTCCTTCCCACTGTGGAAATGTCTCTTGTTCCAGGTTTGCATGGCTCTATCACAGGAGGGCCTCAGGTTTTCTGGGGCCCTCAGGCACCATGGCAACGAAATATTACCTAATTATAACAGAAATAAAAGGAACGAGGCAAGGTCCAAGCACAGGTCTGGAAAATTAAGGTAATAATATAGAGGGAAAACACAAATTGTCCACTATCTTTACTAGGAAGGAGGAGCGCTCATTGGCTTTGAAATCTCTGGGTCTGCTTCACTTTGTCCATCCCTTTCCCTCTTGTCATTCCTCTTGTGTTGTGCCTTCATTTTTATAGCTATCAGCTGACATCCAGCAGCTAAAATCTACATGTGTCATTCCCAACTATAGCTTGCACATTGCTACAAACTGCCTCTCTAGCCCTGTTTCCATGGAAATGGAAGCTAGCAGCATGACAATAAAATAGAAGAACATCATCAAAACAGAGCAGTCTGATACCTTTGTCTTACTTCTGCTTAGTAGTAGCAACAAGGCAAATTTTTTCTATCCAAAGCCATTTCCAGTGTTGGATCTCAAAGTGCTTTACAAATGTAACTGTAGTTAGCCTCAAAACATCCCTGAGGTAAATAATACTCCCATTTCACAACAGGCAAATAGACTTTTTAGACTTGAAGCTCCCTTCCCAGGTACATACAGAGTCCTTGTTTCAGACTGGGCCTTTTAGGCACTGCAGGGCAGTGTCACATAGCAGGTGAGATGACAGGACTATGCTAATGTGTTGAGGAATAGACCTCAGGGCTGCCCATTACATCACTTTCCCCCAAGAACAATCTTCTTCCTAGGTGTAGAAGGAAGTAAAACGGCCTTTCCTAGCTTCCTCGGATTACAGATTCAAATTAAATAGCACCAAAAATAACAAAAAGTGAGTGTCTGGCTTTCATTCCCACTTCCATTCTTAGGAAAAATGAGATCAGAGAATAGCAAAGCCTTTCAAGCACCTTTAAAACAATTGCCTATACCATATGTCTGACCTTCTCACTCCCATTTCCATGGATACAGAGCAGAAAAAAAAAAAGCAGTAGAATGGGACAGAGGACAGTTACACAAATGTATGTAATAGTTCTCACTAATAGACTCCAATTTCAGGTTGGGTGCATTTTAAGCAGGGAAATTTAAAATCTGATAGATATCTAATGGTGGATCTCTCCCCAGTACAACTCTTCACCAGCTAGTCAGATCTCTTCTTTCTTAGCGTTCATATCACAATGAACTTTATTGCATTGATTGATAGGTCTTTTCAGTTTGGTTGCACCAAACTTTGCCTTGTAGTCCTATGGAACAAATGTCTTAGAACAGGTACATATGAACACAACAGTCTTAAAACAAGTCTCAGACACATTGAAAATAAGTCTGTCTGTCTATTTATCTATCCATCCACCTTTGCATTACCTGTGCACTTCTGTGTTTCCATGGGGCCAAGCATGTAGCACTGATTTCCTATGCCAGCTGCCATATGGTTCTTTTTGCTTTCTGGGGTGATACAAGCATTGTAATGAATTATATTATTCATTCTGGACAGTACCACAGCTTAATGGGAACACAACAGCCTTTCTCCTGTGAGTATTTGGCTTACTTGCTTTCAGTGAAGATTTGTATGTGCATCAACAAGTCCATGAGAGGCAGTAGGCTTGGGATGTAGGTTCCTGGAGCAGAAGGCTCCCAACTTTCTCTTTCCTTGGGCAGAGAGATGAGACAAAGTGACGATGTTGGGTTCACACACATTTGTTTATTTTGTGTTACTGACAGAAGCGATGACAGAAAATTCCAGAGGAATCTGTAATATACAGCTGGAATACTTTAAATGGATGAAATTGGCATTTGGAAAAAAAGGAATAAAAAGGTTCCCAGGGCTTTTTGCTATCATCCTGGCATGAAGGTGGTCCTGCATGTGCATGAGGGGACACTTCTGCATGGATTGACTTTTAACAGAGGTCTGTCTGGGCTCAGAAGTTCGCCTTTGGGCATCATTTTGCGGGACAAATCAGTCAGGAAACTTCCGATACACCCTAAACAAGGTGTATCCTCCAGGAAAGTGTCCGGTCATATAGAGAATGAAGTGGGGGACGCTGATTATTAGGACTTTACCCAGTTAAACAGAGTTTGCTCTCAGGAAAGACTCTTTGAGGAAGAAGCCTGTGCGGCCTCAAAAAAAAATTTTATAAGATGCTGTAATTCTTCATTACAGCTGCTTCAAGGCTACTTCAGACTCTCCTCCACTCTCACTACAGCCCATTCAGTCAGAAAATAGAGGAAAAAATACCTTGAAGCCAGTAGCAGCTAGCTGCTAAAGGCTTTTGTTAAAATACTCGAAGGAGCTCAGAAAAGGAGACTGAGGGATTTCAATGTGCAAAGGAGAGTTGCTGAGGACAAGAGAGGGGGACACATCCTCAGGGAAAGAAGAGCCATTTAAAGGAGTCCTGCTGGCAGGAAAAAGAGGAGTGGGGAGCAGGTCATAGAGTATAATTAGTCTTGCAACAATTGGGAAAATGCAAATAAAGAGTAAATGAGGGGGGATTGTGATCTGCCTATGGATATTCTGGAAGCAGACAAATAGGCTGAATTAATTGGATAAGTTATTAACTGTGAATTTTTCATTCCACCTGGATGATTAGCAAGTCTGTTTATTCTTGTAGCCCATTTTGTATTTCTTCACGGATCTAGCAGGTAAATGCAGAACTGGTTTCTTAGGTAAGGCATTTTGATAAAGGAACAGGGTAAACTATTCAACATACTTACAATGGCTGCCTGCCCAAGGCCACTTGACACAGACCACATTACACAAAGAAATAATTCAGATGTGACTCTGAAACAACCACATGACTCACATTGAACCTTTATTAGAAACCTTGTTAATTGTTTACATGTGCAATTAAAAAGTCTGTACCTCATTTTGGCATGAATAGAGCCAGTTCAATTCTCCTTGAACTTTACTCAGAAAAGTCTGAGTTTAGACCAAGTAAAGCAGATGTACCTTTATCTGTAGAGCTAAGATATTTTGGCAAGGTTGATCTGAACTGTAGAGAGCTGTTAAGTGATGGTGTCCTGCCAGCAAAGGAAAGCAAGAACTGCCTTACTCACTGGCTAATTTATTTATCTTCAGATATTACATTGAAAGAGAATTGCTGTCCTGGGAGAGCCCTACTCTTCTGGTGCTAGGAAACAGTCAGGGCAAGGTTGGTCAGAAAAAAAGGTGCAGCATTAAAATTCAGCTCCTCTTTGAACTGTTTGGGAAAGCTTTGCTTTCTGGCCCATCTGACTTTTTAGTAAAGTGAGATCACAGCAAGTCTGACAGACTTTTTACCTATAAGCCAGGGCACCCACAGCAGTTCTTCTGAGAGAGGGAAGACAAAGCTCTGCTCTTGGTCTGATCACCATGGTCATCTGCCTGTGACAAGCTGTGGGATGGGGTCAGGAGGGCCAAGGCATGTCTGGAGCTGAATTTGGCAAGGGATGCAAAGAATAACAGGAAAGTCTTCTACAGGTACGTCAATCAGAAAAGGAAAAGTCAAAGAAAGCATATCCCCCAGATGAACAAGAATGGTGGCCTAGTATCAATAGACAAGGAGAAGGCTGAGGTACTCAACAACTTTTTTGCCTCAGTTTTCACTGGTAACCTCTCTTCTCACCCCTCACAAGCCAATGGACTGCAGGATGGAGACCGGGGGGATAAAGGCCCTCCCACTGTAAGGGAAGATCAGGTTTGTGACCACCTGAAGAACCTGGATATACACAAGTCTATGGGACCTGATGAGATGCATTCCAGAGTCCTGAGGGAATTGGCTGATGTAGTTGCCAAGGCACTCTCCATCATACTTGAAAAGTCATGGCAGTCAGGTGAAGTCCCTGGGGACTGAAAGAAGGGAAAAATTGCACCCATCTTTAAAGAGGGTAGAAAGGAGGACCTGGGGAACTACCGACCTGTCAGCCTCACCTCTGGGCCTGGGAAGATCATGGAACAGATCCTCCTAGAAGCTATGCTAAGGCCCATGGAGGACAGGGAGGTGATTTGAGACAGCCAGCATGGCTTCACCAAGGGCAAGTCCTGCCTGACCAACCTAGTGGCCTCCTATGATAGAGTGATTGCATCAGTGGACAAGGGAAGAGCAACGGATGTCATCTGTCTGGACTCCTGCAAGGCCTTTGACACAGTACCCCACAGCATCCTTCTCTTTAAACTGGGGAGATAAGGATTTGATAGGTGGACTGTTCGGTGGATAAGGAATTGGTTGGAAGGTCACATCCAGAGGGTAGTGGTCAATGGCTCGATATCCAGATGGAGACCACTGATGAGTGGTGTCCCTGAAGGGTCCGTACTGGGACCAGTACTGTTTAATATCTTCATCAGTGCCATAGACAGTGGGGTCGAGTGTACCCTTAGCAAGTTTGCAGATGACACCAAGCTGAGTGGTACAGTTGACACACTAGAAGGACGGGATGTCATCCAGAGGGACCTGAACAAGCTGGAGAGGTGGGCCTGCGTGAACTTCATGGGGTTCAACAGGGCCAAGTGCAAGGTCCTGATCCTGGGTCGGGGCAACCCCCGATTTCAACACAGGCTGGGGGATGAAGGCATTGAGAGCAGCCCTGCTGAGAAGGACTTGGGGGTGCTGGAGGATGAAAAGCTGGACATGAGCCAACAATGTGCACTTGCAGCCCAGAAGGCCAAGCATATCCTGTGCTGCATCAAAAGCAGCGTGACCAGCAGATTGAGGGAGGTGTTTCTGCCCCTCTACTCCACTCTGGTGAGACCCTACCTGGAGTGCTGCGTCCAGCTCTGGAGCCCTCAGCACAGGAATGACATGGAACTGTTGGAGCAGGTCCAGAGGAGGGCCACAAAAATGACCCAAGGGCTGGAACACCTCTCCTATGAGGACAGACTGAGAGAGTTGGGGTTGTTCAGCCTGGAGAAGAGAAGGCTGCGGGGAGATCTTATTGCAGCCTTCCAGTACTTAAAGGGAGACTATAGGAAGGGGGCAATCTCTTTAGCAAGGCCTGTTGTGACAGGACAAGGGGTAATGGTTTTAAACTAAAGGAGGGTAGATTTAGACTGGATATAGGGAAGAAATTTTTTACAATGAGGGTGGTGAAGCACTGAAATGGGTTGCCCAGAGAGGTTGTGGAGGCCCCATCCCTGGAAACATTCAAGGTCAGGTTGGACGGGGATCTGAGCAACCTGATCTAGTTGAAGATGTCCCTGCTCACAGCAGGGGGGTTGGACTAGATTACTTCTAAAAGTCCCTTTCAATCTAAACCATTCTGTGATTCTATGATTCAAGATGTCCTCATAGAAAAAATGTTTTATCAATTTGTTTAGCTTTTTACACTCAATTTCACTGGATTATTTACTGTGTTTTTCAGACTTGCCTTCCATTTTCTGCCCTTTTCCTTTTTCTTGTTGAAAAGAACATACAAAAGAGCCAGACAAAGGTCTGCATAGCCTCAGGCTCAGGCTAGTGATACCTTGAATCAGCTCGTCCCTAGTTAGCACCTTTATCTTGGTCTACACGTAATTTTTAAATTAGAGTTGTCCACCTGGCCGGCTGGGGACAGTATCCATCCTGTGAGCTGATTATGTCCAGCTCTGAACTGATTACACATGTTTCCTGGTGTGCTGATGCATGCCTGTGTCCTGAGTCCCTCAGCCATTGTAGTGTCCATACGTGCGTCCTCAGTGCCTGAGCCATTTTTGTGTCCAACTGGTCGGCCCATAGCATGGCCCCAAAATTGACATCCTGGTTTTGGAAAGATTGGCTGACACAGGACTCAGCTTTAAATGAAAAACTCCTCAGTTGTCCTTCAGCCAATACACACAAAGGCCCTTGTTCTTTTGCTCCCATTGCCCCAAAAGTCCACCAAAGAGTACTACAGAGCTTGGGCACATGAAGAAACATCAAGAGAGATTTGGAAACCATGAAGAAAGTGAGAAAAGGGCAAAACTACCAACTGTTTAAGTTATCCACTCTTTTGTTTTGACCCGGAGTGTTTATTCCTTCTCATCAACTCTAATTACAGAAGTATTTTGCATTATCATCTATATGGGGTATGAAGCTTGCTTGTTCTGAAGAAAAATGTGGACACATTCCTTGTCACCAAGGAAGCTTCCCCAAAGTCTTGCTCAGATGCTCTGCGAAAGGTATCAGAGCTGTTCCCTCAGCCTTCCAATCTCAGACTGCTAGCAAATCCTGTCCAAACATTTTCAGCCGTGGTCACAGGGCTGACAGCATTTTTGGGGAACATTCTCTCTAAAGGGAGTTCCAGTAGTGTTACTTCTCCACTCTACAAAAGGTTTTATGGGAAGGACTCCCAAATGTGGCCAAAGATGCAGGACTGAACTACTGCAGACAGACTGCTTGTGATCTTCAAGTACTCTGAGCATTATCCTGCCAGGGACTCCAGCCTGACTCCAGTGATATTACAGAAAATTGAAGGAATTCAGTACCGTGTATGTAGGGTTTGGCCCTAATAAAGTCTTCATTGCCTTTGGGTGAAGCAGTTAATTTTGAGTGATTTCAGGGCATGAAAGGCACCCTCTAAATAGACTTTTACAGATGATGCAACATGTATTAGACTAACCAAGAAAGCTGGGTAACATTTTGCTCTGGAAGAATTTTATCATTTCAAATAGCCTCTCAGAAGTTTACATATTCATGAAACTGTATTTTTTCTCAGAATCCATCCAGTTTTGTGTAACGTTTTTTGGGTGATCAGGGGTTGAGAGTACTTATGGCCATTTTTGACAGATTTGCATTTCTTGTGACATCAGAACTGCAGGAACCAGTGCGAAAGTTTCCTTTAAGTCCTACCTAGATATGAGTTCCCTTCCTTTCCTCCCTCCACTCCACCTCTGTGACCCCCATTGTCAAACAGTTTAATCTTCCAGGGCTTCTTGCTCAGCAGCCACATTTCCAGGAATAGGAGAAGTCTTTGCTGCCTCCTGATGTGACCATTTACTAAATCCTGTGTGCTGGCACTACCTATATTCTAGGAGATTGTTTACATGCTGTGCAGGCACTGGCTTTTGGTCACAGCTATATCCTGTTGTAGCAGCTTTTGTGCTCCTTGCCCTGCCTGTTTCTCTTCTCTCCTACTCCTCCACTAGCCTGTCTCAACTCCCGTGAACACTGTCTAATGACATAAAACATAGCAGTTACAAATATTTACATAGAAGCACAATCTACTGTGGAATGCTATGGCCACTGGAAAGCCCAAGTACTTTACTTATTTTTCCTGTACCATATTTCTTCAGTTCTTTCTACTTTTTAAATTACTTTGTAAGCTTATAGAGACTAAGATGGCTTTTTCCTTCTGTATCTTGTTGATCACAGTGGACTGTGCAATAATAATTACATAGTAGGTTATAGCAAGATGGCAATGTTTTTGGATGTACTAGGACACAGGGAAGTTAAACTCTGCCAGCCTGAAATAAGCATCATGGTTTTTGAAGCTTACTGGTAGTCTTTTATCCAAGTCATTAATTGATCAGAACCACCAGAATAAATGAACTATCAGATTTTGTGAACCTCTCATTGCTTCAGTAGATGTTCTGTCAACTGGAGAAAATAAACTTTTGCCTGAACATATTCAGTTGCATAAATAACCTATTAACTCATCAGCATGCAGGCTGGGCTAAGGCAAAACATCTGTATGAAACTTCATTTTTGAGAGTATGTCCTTCTCCCATTCCTCTTGGCTGTATTTCTAGTCCTGTATACGACAATTTTTTTCATCCAGTCACAAGGGAAAAAACAAAGAGGGGTATTTTTACATCTCTTCCATGCAATGCTGTGAATTTCTTTGCTGTAATCCTATTTCTCCTCTGTACAAGAAACCAGTTGCTCTGATTTTGCTTGTGAGCACACATGAAGTTAGGAAAAAACCCAGTGATCTCCAGATTCATTTATGGCCTCTCCCATTATGTTCTGATGGAGCTAGAATATAGCTCAGTCTCCCTCTTGTTTAGCTAGGAGTCCTATGGGGGAAAAACCTCCAAAAATTTTTTTGAAATTCTGTGTGTTATTAGATGGATTTAGGTCCACAATGTTTCATGAAATCAAAAGTATCAGATCAGAATATATTGACAGAGAATGAAGAAGGGGAGGTAAGCATGGTTTAACTTAGTGAAACACCTTGAAATATCTCAATCATTGGGTGGAATAACACTCAATGGACTCAGCATGCTGCTGAAGGTTATTTTTTGCAGTGCAACCTTAGCCTGAATACACCCTCTCTGCTGCTGTAATCTGGATTGGTTGGCCACAGATTCTTCAAAGAAGATGAAACACTGTTCTCTCCTGAATTTCATGTTTATTAAAAGATTTCATCTTCTCCTGTGTAATGTTTACATCACAACACAAATCATCAGCTTGCTTTGACCCTGACACCATTTTATAGGCTTAATAATAATAAATCTATGTCCTGAAATAGTTTCTGCAGATTACAGCAATCAATCAAAATTCAGGGAGCCTTAAACCATTAATGTCATCGGCAATGATCCAGCACCCTGGGAATCCATCTAAATCAGCCATTATTACTGAAAATGTTCTTTAAAAGCCTTAAGATAAAGGTAGTATTTGGGAGCATAAATTGCAGTTCTATTTTTATCAGCCATTGAGGGATGATTTTCATAGTGATTTTTTTTGTATCTGTTTTGAACAAAACAAAGCCAGAACAATTCTTTCTTTTGCCTCATGCAGCTGTTTTGGTTATTATAATAAAAAAATAGAAGCCAATACATAGCAGATTGCTTTACTAGAGTGAAACTCAAGTATTTGTTATGTAAAGAAGTCTCTGGATTTTCTGAAGGAAAAGGAAAGAGCTGCCATCACAAGTACTTAGTGTACTTTATGTTGAAATATTTCTAGTTCAAGGCAATGCTCCTAAGAGAAGCTGTGCCCATTTTATTGGACTACAGATATCTACAGGTTTGGTAATTTCACATTCTGGAATTTTGTGATGTGGAGAAACAATGCAAGAGTTCAGGACAAAGCAATTCCTTCACTGAGAGATACAGCTATATCTCTTTGCCTTGGGATTTTCTGTAGCCATCCATTAACAGAGTACCTGAAAGCCTATCAGGTAAAATCAATGACAATAATGAAATGTGGCAGAACTCAGTACTTTTTTCTTTTGAGGGGAAAACCCTGTTTACTTTCTGGTTTGTATGTAGATTTTTTTAATTAGTTTTGTTTTACCTGTTTTAATTGCATTTGTATGTGATTTTTTAATTTTGTTTTTTACTTAGCTGTTTGGGTTGAAGGAGGCTAGTGAAACAGAAGGGCCACATGTTTTGGGGTAGGGTCTTCTGAAAGTGACTAAACTATGTCCTGCTGATTATTGTGCCTAATGTGCTCTGACAGCTTGTTCCCACCCAGCTGTAAGCACACAACTCATCTCAAACTCATCAACGCAGGCTCTGTGATCAGCATTGTCCTGAGAACAGTCATCATGTTGAAAAGATCAGAGCTCCATCACTACTGGGAATGGATTCAAGATGCTATTGAAGACTAGGTCTGTCCTCACAGATTTGCTGGAAGCTAGCTAATCCCCCAACAGCCTAAACCTAATGGACAGTGCTGAGGCAGTCCAGCAGTCTCTGTCTTCAGCAATCAGTATCTCAGCAGAGATCCAGCCAGATAGCTATAAAACATGCCAGCAAACTCAAAGTCAGAGGAAAAATGTTTTAAGTCATGTTGCTACAGATAGGAATGTAAATCAGCTAATCAGACTGCCCCTATCACAGGGCATCTCTGAAAAGGGAACCCCCCTCTTTTTCTCCCCCAGTGGCCTAATTTATCCGCAGGTACAGCTACTGTTCTGTTGTTTATGCCTTGGTTTTCCCCAAAATAAAGCAAACATGAACTGCATGGACGATTCTGAATCTTAATACCAAAGAAGAGAAAAGGAAAGGAAAGGAAAGGAAAGGAAAGGAAAGGAAAGGAAAGGAAAGGAAAGGAAAGGAAAGGAAAGGA
This sequence comes from Morus bassanus, assembly GCA_031468815.1. NCBI lineage: Eukaryota > Metazoa > Chordata > Aves > Suliformes > Sulidae > Morus > Morus bassanus. The sequence goes on from CM062600.1 coordinate 62,257,132, forward strand.
AAGGAAAGGAAAGGAAAGGAAAGGAAAGGAAAGGAAAGGAAAGGAAAGGAAAGGAAAGGAAAGGAAAGGAAAGGAAAGGAAAGGAGAAAAGAAAAGAAAAGAAAAGAAAAGAAAAGAAAAGAAAAGAAAAGAAAAGAAAAGAAAAGAAAAGAAAAGAAAAGAAAAGAAAAGAAAAGAAAAGAAAAGAAAAGAAAAGAAAAGAAAAAAGAAAAAAGGGGCAAAGGCAAGGCAAGGCAAGGCAAGGCAAGGCAAGGCAAGGCAAGGCAAGGAAAGGAAAGGAAAGGCAAGGAAAGGAAAGGCAAGGAAAGGAAAGGCAAGGAAAGGAGAAAAGAAAAGAAAAGAAAAGAAAAGAAAAGAAAAGAAAAGAAAAGAAAAGAAAAGAAAAGAAAAGAAAAGAAAAGAAAAGAAAAGAAAAGAAAAGAAAAGAAAAGAAAAGAAAAGAAAAAAGAAAGAAAAGAAAAGAAAAGAAAAGAAAAGAAAAGAAAAGAAAAGAAAAGAAAAGAAAAGAAAAGAAAAGAAAAGAAAAGAAAAGAAAAGAAAAGAAAAGAAAAGAAAAGAAAAGAAAAGAAAAAAGAAAAAAGGGGCAAGGCAAGGCAAGGCAAGGCAAGGCAAGGCAAGGCAAGGCAAGGCAAGGCAAGGAAAGGAAAGGCAAGGAAAGGAAAGGCAAGGAAAGGAAAGGCAAGGAAAAGGCAAGGAAAGGCAAGGAAAGGCAAGGAAAGGCAAGGAAAGGCAAGGAAAGGAAAGGAAAGGAAAGGAAAGGAAAGGAAAGGAAAGGAAAGGAAAGGAAAGGAAAGGAAAGGAAAGGAAAGGAAAGGAAAGGAAAGGAAAGGAAAGGAAAGACTGCCAAAACCCTGCCTCAGAAAGCATGTTGTGTGAGACTCACTGAAAAGCAGTTTAAATTTTGATCTAATTCAAAGGAAATATATCTACAGACAGGTTTTCAGCCTCCCATTTCACACTGAAAAGTGCAATATGTAAGAGAATAATTTTCTGGTTCCCTACTTGTGAGAAGCACTCTAGTCTCACTCGGTGGCTCCCTGATAAGAGATTAGCTGCTGTTCTGCACTTGAAGTATGACATTGGCATTGTTGTCTGTTAATGGTTCAAACCAAGCTTCAGGTGTCTAGGGAAAAAGATTTCCATAGCTGACTCATTCCTGGTGAGAAATCTGTAAACTTTGCTCCTAATCACCACAGAGTTCTATCAAATTCTGGTCTCACCAGAAGCATGCCAAGTTCCTTTACCTGAAGCTGGATTATAGCCTGCAGAGTCTATGCAGCAGAGAGAGACAGGTGCAAGGGGAAAACAAACAGGTATTGTTCTTTCTCACTGTTCTGTGACTTAATGGAAGAATAATCTATGAAAATCATAACCTAAGGAGCGTGCAGCTGAATCACCTTCTCTTGTTCTCCCCTTAACCTTGTATTTCCTAAAATGATACACTTGACCTTTTATGTCTTTTAAATTTGATAGCAGTATCTTTCAAAAACAGACAGGTAGTTGTAACCTCGACAATGTCAAATCATTTTATCTACCATTAGATGCCAGTCCTTCTCATTTAACTGATTTGCATTCGGGACTGCAGCTCTCCGTGAGCTAGGTGGCTGTTAATGGGCCCTGCTGCTGTGGTTGGTGATGCAATAAGCTATAAATGCAACCTTTTATTTTAGCTTTTACTATGCAAGTAAAACCAGTTACTGTAAAAGCTGTTTGGGAAAATGGGTGACGAAGCCCATCAGTTGAATAATGTAGCCCGTTCTATGTCTGAAACTTTGCTACAGGAATTGCAGTTAAAGACTGAGGATGGGGACCAGAAAAGCCACAAGGCCAAGACACTGGAGGTGGATAACTACTACTTTAATGCAGTAGAAGAACAAGCAACAAAGTTTTTATTAGGTTATTTCTGAGGAAATTTTCCCGGATGTACTGAACAAAGCACTTGGCTAAAGAGGAAAAGCATGTGAGAAGGAGCCATGTAATTTCCTGGGGTTCATTAAATTACCCAGTGTCATGATTTTGAGGCTGGTCTAGGGCCCATCTCATGGCTGCTACCCACATGGTAGGCAGGACAAATGCAGATTTCTCTGGGTTCTTCCTTTTTTGCACCTCTGTGTGTCACACCTATCAGGCTGCATGGGATTGCTTCAGGCTCTGCTCTACAGCTCTAACAAAAGGTCATGAGATCAGTGTAAAGTGGTGTTATGGGGTAGGAATGAGCCATAACTGATCCCCAGACAATGATGAAACCCATGAACCTGGGCAGTAACAGAGCTCAGGGATGTGCCAGATAATGACCTAATACTCAATCGAGGATGAAACCAGCTTCTTTCTGAGTTGAATTTTATCTTCAGCAGAACAAGCAAAGGCTAATGAAATACCTATATTCTCCAAACAGGTTTGGAAAGATTTAAATCCATGGAAGCTCTTGGGAAGAACATTTGGACTCTGAACAGCTAACTCTTGACACAGTATTCCTGCTCTCAAAGGAGTGTTATCTTATCTGAGAGAAGTGCTAATTTGCACTGAGTTGTATTTCTATGCAATCTAAACAGGAAGAGAGTATTTCAGAACTGGGATGCCTGATGTGTGTGGACTCCCTGTACTTATGAACATTTATTCTTTTGCTTAACTTTTGACCTTCCAGCTCTGACTGTCTGGTTCTGGAAATCTGAATGTTTTGATCTGTGAACTCTCATTTTTCACCTAAACTGCAAACTGAGACATTGGTATCAGCACAGCAAGGGAGAAAAGACCTGCAGGATCATCTGCATGTACAGTATGTTATGTGGCATAGACAGTTCTTCTGGCAACTAACTCCATTCCAGAGGTTTCTAACTCTTCGTTCTTTTGAGGAGCAGCCCAGATTCTGTCACGTTGCACTCCGGTGAAAGTACATAAAGGAGATTTGTTGTATCAGTGACAGTGCGTATACTACAGTACATAAATTAGATCATAATCTTACAAATCTACATCTGATTTTTACAAATACTTACATGTGTTCAATAGAGTTCATTGCATTTAGTTAACCATGTGCATAAAATGTCTCTAAGAGCTGAAGCGTAATTACTGAATGCATTTCATTCTGTTCTATATTCTCTTAGATTTATACCGTAAAGAAGAAACCAGTGAAAAGCTCGCAACAGTGTGACCTTCCTGGAAATTAATGAAGCCAAATTAGTATAGAAAGACCTGGCTTAAAAGTATATATGTATTGCTAAATAAATCAAATACATTCTTTCTGAATTTGTATTAATTTAGCATTAGGAAATCTTCGGTTCCCTAATTTCTACACCCAGAAGATTCAAAATCGTTCTGCTGGTCCAAGCACCTCTGGAGGGGTCCCAGTTCTGCTGGTCCCAGCACCACTGAGGATCTATGCCATAAAGCACCCCTTCCCTCCAAGTGCACAGCACAGCCCTACATCTAGTGAAGATTAAGAAGCTCCTCAGGAACTTCAAGTACCCTCTGTAGAAGCTGTTAGAGGTATGAGGTTTTGAGCGACTTGAGACAAAGAGTATGGTTCAGAAATGGCACGGGGGTACCCAACCATTATTCCTGCTTACAGGCAGGATACCTTTCAGATCTTCTACAGCTACAAGAGAAAGCAATCCAGCCGACAAGTTGGTAGGGTGTGTTGAAGGGAAAAATTGGAAAGCAGGCAAAAAGATAAGCATAGTCATGCAAAAATGTACATACAAAAATCCTTCAAAACTTCTAGAGACTTTTCTGCTCCTAATCTGAACACCTAAATCTCTTCCTCAGTGAGCTGGTTCTCCCAATACCTGGCTAAATCCTCCTGAGTATTTTCTTAATGGATGAGGACTAGAGAGAAAAAGCAGTAGCTGGAAGCAGGCTGGTGACTTGGGAGAGAGCAGTACTTACTTACACTATTGGTTTTATTGAGAGGATAACTTAAAGACTTAATGCTTACTGCTTATTGCTCATGAGGCTCTTTCTGAAGCTAAAGATGGAGGAAGGATTATTATTTTAATTATCATTCTGCTGAACATCTGAGAGGGGCATTTAACAATCTCCAAACTGTCCATGAGAAGTGTTGGTTCTCCCTGGATTTTCAGGAGATTAGGAAGGCTATCTGGTGTCTGATGAGCCACAGATCCAAGAGCAAGGGAAATTAAGTACAGTAATGAACTGTAGGATTACAGTTCTTTTCTAGAAAAAATAAATAAGATTTTGCATTAAAGATAGTTAGAAGTATCTCTCAGTCTTTCATTTCTGTATAGATGTGTGCTCTCATCCTCATGGGGTTGAGGTGGATTCTGGATGGGAGAAGAGAAAGCTGAGAGTACAAACCAGTGTTTGTCTGCACAGTTGTAGAGTAATGGCCCATAGCTGGAAAATATTTTAAGCATTTAGACTTGATGTTGTGATGAGGATCAGTATACCCAAGGCCTAATGAGGCCTACAGAACAGATTGGTCATAACAGAGAAGCCACTTTCATCATCTCATTTTTTATCCACATTATTCTAGATATAATGGGAAGCAACCTCAAGGAGTTACAGCTCTGAAGTGTCTAATAAAATTTCTTAGTCATAGAATTTAATTTGTGAAGTTTTTCCTTCTTTGAGATGAAATATCAACTGGAAGTGTTGTCTGTATTGTGGATGATGAATTCTGAGTGCAGTGAGGGAGCAGAGAGCTGACAACTATGCAGTGGAGAGTTTCTGAAAACTAGCTGTGGTTTTGAGTCACTAATTGTACGGCAAACCTGTGCTTGGCCTGACATTATGTGCAGCTATTAGCAGAGATGTAACAGAGAAATATATCCCATTCAGTGTTTCTTCTTTTAGGGCTTGCCAAATGTTGTGTAATTCCAAGTGGTGATGAATGTTTTTGAATCCCAAGAAGTCAAAAGGATCAGTAGGTGCTCACCACCTCTCCTCTGTGAGAACTGAGCCAACAGACTCATTGCAAATCAGTTCCCAGAGCAGTGCAGATGGGGAATTGTGTATCTGCTGGTGGGCAGAGGTTGAAAGGTCTGTAACTCCCTGATCAACATCAGCCCAGACAGGCTCAGATGCAGTCCTGGGATAATGCAGTAGTTTGTCTTTGAGTAACAGAGAGCTGGACTTGGCTGGACAAGGAGTGCCTGACTGACGTCCCATCCATCCATGGTGGTCCTATGCATGTCAGCTACAAAACAGCAGTTTTTCACGCTTTCCTGCACTGCAGCACTACAAAGTGTGTTGTGCTTCACTGGCTATACAGGGATATGGTTGAGTTCAGGACTAGAAACTGCACTGGGGAGACCAAAGAGCAAGCAGTTTTTGCACCACACCTATACCACAGCCGTGACAACATTCACGACCATTCAGGATTTTGCCTGATTATTTTGCTAGGCAGAAAAAACAATCCTCAGCATAAGCTTATCCTTTCATTTTGAACTCTTTTCCTGCTTCCTCAGAGATCCTGTCTCAGTAGGCTAAAAAGCTTCGTTTTTCACTCATGTTAGCTCAAGCAATGCAACTCATGCAGCTCAAAAACTATGTTAGGCTGCAGGCTAATATGCTTAAAAACTTGTTAGCTGCCAATATTTGGCCCGGGGGGGCATTTAGGTTACAATGCATTGAGTAATATACCTTCAAACTTTGCTTTGCTCTTAACATAATATAAATAAAACCAGGAAACTATACAGGTGTAATTGGATTCCAAAGAGACACATCCATCACTGATACGTAGGCAGATAGATATACATATAGTTTCACTATCTAACTACTCTAGAAGGTTTCCAGTGGCATAGTGAAATGAAAGCCCACGCAAAAGCTACTGGATATTAGAGAGATACTAAAATTTTTGCAAGTTGCAGCTATGTACTGTACTGGGCTTTTCAATCATCTGAAGTTAACTTAGCTGCACTTTTTCTACTCCTAAAGAAGGATCAAAGACATAAGACCAAAGATACTTTTCCTGTATCCCTCACTTGTGGTGGATGAGACTTATCTGACTTAACAGTCAAGCTAAATCAGCATAATAGTTCTGTTCTAGTTGAATAAGTTTGTACAGGAAATAAATTTTCCCATTGTTCCTAATGCACATAGTAGCTTGATATGGGCAAATTCATGCATGGGTTTGCTTCCCGGCTGCTGATTTCAAACCAAGCCTCAGCTTTTCCAAGGATTTAGGTTCAGTTCAAGAAACAGATTAGGGCATTGTGGATCATTACCGATTCAGACCCAGGGTATGTAAACACACAGGTGAATTGGTGTATTGTTACTGCTGCAAGCCCATCCCAAGCGTACAGCATGATACGGATTTTCTGTCTCCCAAAGCCTTCTGGCAGATGATAATGTTTGCTGTTGCAGTGGTTCCATTTCTGTTTGAGGTAAACAGCAACCGTAATACATTACTAAAACCAAGAAAAATGTTTCCTAGTCCACACTGGAATAACATCCCATGTGTACAGGGCAGTTCCTAAACCATGCCCCACCAAGCACCCTCTCCCATGAGAGAGACTCTTCTGCACCAGCCCTTTGGGGTCTGTTACTTCTGCCCCGCTTCTTACGCTCATGCTTGCATGGCTTCCTCCTCCACACAGTGTCCATCACTGGCAAATCTTCTTGAATGCTTTCTCTGAAAATCCAACCAAAAATTATCCAGAGCACTCTCCCAGTCTTTCCTATTACTCATAGCTTTAAAATATCTAAGCAGTTTATTTTAAGCCACTCCTTCATCTAATTCCATGTCTCTAACCAAATTACCCTGCTGTTAGCTGTTCTCTCAGTAATCCTCACAAAATTATTTCTCAGCTAAGCTGATTTGTAACAAAGTCTCCTCCACAAGCTCCATTCTTGGGCCAGAGCTCTTGGTCTCTCCACCCTGACCCTGAGCTTTTAAAGTCTTGAATGTTTCCTCTTGGGGTTGTTTTGCCTGAATGTAGACAAGACAAGGTGATGCCCCACTGCTGAACAGCTCCACAAGCAAAGCCTGTTTCAGGTGATTTCAAAGTCCATTTGCAACAGTCCTTGGCTTCCTCCTATACTCCAGAAATCACTGAAAAGGTATCTACTGAGCTGAGGCAACCCGCCAGCTGTGATGCAGGCTTTTTGCCACATAAGTGGCAGGCAAAGTTTTCTTCTGTCATGAAAGTAAATGAAATATAAATAATATTACGGTTGTTTGGTGGGAGAAAACCCAAGGGGAAGGGAGACCAGTCTTCTGCTCACTAGAATGGCTAATTGCTAATAAGCTTCTGTCTCTGAGTCAGTTTAAGAATAAAAAAGCATCTTTTTCACGATGTAGTGGTGTACTGTCACCATGGTGCTAATAGGTACTTGGAACAAGAGTTTTTCAAGTGAGATCTCTTGTTAGTGCTATTAGAGTAGATAAATAGTGTCTATTAGGGTATATAAATAATTAAATGTATGCCAGAGTAGCATCTTGAACCTTGTTCTCCTATATACTTCTAACAAAGCGAATGTTATTTTCATGCATATGAATTCTGAATATATGGCCAGGCAATTACCCAATTTATTATAGGCCACTGCATATTGGATGGCAGCTACTGAACTCTTGGCTTCAACATGTTTGGATAGAGCAGTACCTTAATTCTTCTTCCCCTTTCTGTTAATGGGAAGAACAGCAGCTGGGAGGAACATTTGCTGTGGGCAGAGTGTAGATTGCATTAAGGATCAAACATTTAAGCAGAACATTTCAACAGGGATGCAGAACCCATTTAGATTTCAGCTGTGAACATGCTCAATCTTGTTTAAAACTGAGCCTCTTAGAATGCCTCTGCAAAAGCTGAGAAATACTAGAAATTAAGCTTGCATTTACCTTTGAAGCAAAAGGTCATAAGAACACAGTAAAAGTATCCCCGTATTTGTTTATGTTGACAAATACTTGGTGTAATTTTAGTACATGTAACTATGGTACTGTACACCCAGAATTTGAAAGTGAGTCTCACATCCTCATGTGAGGAGATGGAATTCTGACAGGTTTCTCCAAAACTTTTATTAGACCAGTCATGAGCTCCTGGAGATCTTTTAAAAAAAGTAATATTCATGAGGCACAAGTTTGAATCAAAATACGGAAAAAAAGCCAAAGCAGAACAACACCCCACATTTTTAAAGGCAGAAGTTTAAATAACTTTATGGAGCTGAACATTGCAGTTGAAGTTATAACAAGCCTAACCCCCAAATTCTTAACAAATTTGGAATCCAGGTCTGAATTATCTCAAAAACTTTTTTCAGATACTTGATTAGTGCCCATATAATAGCTTCCTTGGTTTATCATTGCTTCAGTTCTACCTGCAGCCTAAGGATTTTACTGCCTGGCAGTTGTAGCAGCAGTTTTTTGTTCAGTAGTCCTGATGGATTTGGCTGCCATGAATTTGTCTAATCACTCTTCGGTACTGACAGTTTCCCAGGTCAAAGAATTTCACAGTTTACCTACGTATTATTTGTATCCATTTGTTTTAAATCAACCACCTGTTAAGTTCGTTTGATGACCTTGGACCTTATGTTCTGAGGAGCAGTAACTAATTTTTCTCTGTTTGCCTTCTCTCTGTGTTTCAGAAGTGGTTGTACCTATCACACCTCCTCCTCCTCAGCCTCTTTTCCAAACTAAAGCACCCTAGCCTAGCTATCTCCCCTCTCAACGAAGCTACTCCACACTTTCAACCATCTTTATTGTCCTGCCTGATACTTTTGCTAATTTTTTTAATCTGCTTTTCTAGGTGAAGGAGACCACAACCATATGTAGTCTAAGATTTCCACTATCTTTGAAACAGCTGAGTTGCTTACTGATTTATGAACTGATCTTCTTTGGTTTGGGTACATAAGGGCTTTCTCACAGATTCAGGTTTGATAAGGCAACAGACTGAGGTGTGAATTTCCACTGCCAAGCTGAGAAAAAAAGGTAGGTATGGGACTTCTGACTGATTGTGCTTGTGGTGCAAGCTGGTGCTGCAGCAGTGACAATTACTTACTGACTTGTCCTTTATGCCTGTCAACAAACAGACAAAAACCCCCGAGCAGCTTTACACATTGCACTTTTAGAAGAGAAAATGTACACCTCCCTTTGCCCTTACCACAAACGAAAAAACCACTTCCCCCCATACACATTCCCAGCTATCTCCACAATAAAACAGAGACAGCAAAAGTTGAACCTTCCTGATTCAGGTGACCTCCACAAGGATGTATTTTCAACAGCCCCAGTGAATTTGCTCTCATATCAACTGCCTGTCCCATCCTGTAAGTGACTGCTGATGACCAGGTAAACCAAGTGTCTGATCAGACTGCCAATTTGCCCTCTCTCCCTCCCTCCCTCCCCCAACTTATTTTTTAGGCAGGGAGGTGAACATGCAGAAGAGTATTAAAAAAAGAAATGCCCCCTGTGGGAACAATATTTAAACAAAGTTTGTAGTTCAGATTCAATGGACAAAGAGCTCAAGAAACTCGGGCATCTGTAAGAATAGTCAAACTCTTCAATTGGGAAATACAAGTTCTATTTTCCATTGCAAATATCATTCAGGTACACTGGGTGCATGCAGTCAGGCACACAAGGAGAACAGGTTTCTGTGACACTAGTACAAAAGCACTCCACTGGATCTTGTGGCAGCAAAATCAAGTGAGACTGATAATTTACACTTTCTCACTTACAAATGCAATATCAGTGCTAGATAGATTGTTGAAAAAGTTGTCAAATTCCTTAGTGGATATGATCACCATTTTGCTGGTTGAACAGCATTTGAATAGGTGTTCCTCCAATACTCTGCAAAAGGGATTATTTGAGTGAAGTTTTAATGTGACTCTTCTTCTACTGAACTTTCTTTAATGAATCCCCTTGATGTAATTCTATCACCCAGTCAGGAATTTGCACTTTGATACTGCTCCCATGCAAATGATAGGAGAAAACTTTCTCCTTTACCAGACTATGCATGTCCTCAAGGCTAGGAGGCCTGACCAGTGATGTCTGTTCAGTCACATTTAAAATTGTTGGTAAAGAAAGCAGAAACCAGTTTAAAATATTTTAGCTTAGCAAGTAGACAGGGCTCATCACTTTAATTTAACAGTAAAAATAGTAACCTGAATGACAGCCAAATCTATCTATAGAGAATGAAGATAATTCTGGAGAGATTCTTGTCCTGGGATTAGATGGGGTCAGTGAACCTAAAGAGAGTTTTGGCATACAAAGCCCCATCACATATATTTGTCCATTTCTAGTTTACATGTATTTGTGCTGGAACTGGAGTAGTCTGGAGGGAAGGGGTTTGAAACAGAAGACCCAAGGATCTTTTCTGGTTTGGAGCTTCCAATCAGTTAACAGTCAATTATGCTGTGGTACATTTTCAGAGCCATAAAATCTTCTAATACATTCACTGGCCTTTTTGTTACTGCTGTATTCAAATGTTGATGTTTCTGATCCAAAAGACTAGGCAGTATTGAGCTTTTCAGTAAAAATGAGCCAAACCAAAACTGAGTATCTAAAATACCTTTGTTTTCTGGGTGGATAAAGTACAGTTATGAAAACACTAGTCCAGTCTTGTTTCTGTGTCACACTCAGGTCTGGCTGGGTTTGGTTTCCTGTTCTGTTTTTAAGTTATATCTGTTCAAAGCAGAATGTGAATTCAGTCTTCCCTTGTCTCTGGTGAGTGCCAGAATGACTGGGCACTATAATCAGTTTTCTTTATCCCAATGAATGTTTTTATTTATATGGAGTAAAACCACCAGTGGATTGAAGCTAACTCTTTAGTCTGGTAGGAAAAGCATTCACCTAGGATGATTTATCTCTGACTTCAGCCACTGCTCACCAGAGACTCTCCTAGACCTCACATATGCTAAGTGACTACTAGGATGGTCACTGTTGTCTAACAGGCTATATTAGATGGAAAATTGAGTCCTGCTTTTAATTTTGAACATTGAAAATGTTCTGCTGAATCCATAACCCTTGTGAAGGTCTCCTATCAAACAAGTGAGGGTTTTTTAATGAGAATTGTCCTTGCAGAACTATTCTTGATCAACTCTAGTATGTGCATGCTAGGCCTTACATTCCTAGTCTCTTTCAAGGTCCATGACTAGATTAATTTCTAAGAAAGGATGGAGAATGACGACATCTTGTTGCTGAGTGGGCCATTTATCTGACACAGGAATGTAGCCTTGGATTATCAAATGCATCAGCACTAACAAATACATCAATAACTTTAAATTGATAAAGATGCTGGGCTGGAAAATTTTACCCTTAATGATCTGCAGAACAAAATTTAAAAGATAAGTAAAGCCAAGGTTTTAGAAGACTATATGAATAGAAAAGCTATTCATTAACAATCTTGTCATATTTCTCTCCCTTGACCCTTCCCCTTGCATTCAAGTAGGTCTCCCAGGAAACTGATTCACTGAAAATGGGTAGCTCAGGAAAATACTGGAAGAAAAGCTTTTTTCCAGGTCTCATGGTCCTTCTCTTTCTGTGGGAGATGGTTCTCAAAGTTCCAGAGCCAGGTTTACTTCAGAAGTTACAGGGGTGACAGTGTAGAGAGACTTCAGATGTGAAGTATCTGCTGGGATTGATACCCACAGGTACCCATTATTTTTCTTGTGGTACCCATTATTTTTCTTCTTTAAAGTCAGCTATTTCAGCTTCAAGATTGTACAGAGTAGAGCTGCCATTAAAAAAATTCTGAAGAAACCAGCTGCCAAACTTGTGCTGATGTTTTTGTGAGGTAAAAAGCTTTGAAGACGACACCTCAAAGAAGAAAACTTACATGTTGAATTGGGCATGGACATGCATCAGTTGAGGCCTACATATGCATCAATGTTCCTGAGGTGTGTCCTGATTTCATACCAGGGCATAAGCTAGCTACCACCTTCCCTTGCAGTCCCATTGCCACAGAAAACAACCCAGGTGTGTGGGTGGGAGCAGCTTTGGCCCGTTTCAGGTGGTTCCCCTGTCAGTCGCTGGAATATTAAGATTTGAGGACAGTCAAAAAAACCCAGTCTTTGTTTTTTGACTGGAGATGAATTCAGCAAATCTGATCTAGAAATCATAGATATATACAATAAGGATGGGATGCAGTGATGGAGCTGTGATAGACTCACTTTCCAAGCTCCAGACCACCTTTCCTGGAAAACTCCTACAGCAGTCTGTTTCACTTGTGCATGTGGTTACTTTACTGAGGCATTGACATGGATTTCTCAGGCTTCTCAAGATGCTTCTCATCAATTTTATACCATTTTCAAGAGATAAATGAATTTTAAAAATGGGCGAGTGTGGCATTTTGAAATGAGGACTATTCATTGGCACAGCCTGGCTAAGAAGTTGAATACATTCTCAATTAGTCAGCTTGTCTTCAAACCTGAGGCCATGTTACTGGTTGTATTCAGCTAAGAAATGTCAGGTGAGCCCAGGTGTGCCCACAGGTATTGGTAGTCACAGTGTCTCCAGCACAGACATGCTGAAGGAGCGTGTGCGTTCACATTGCTACAGATGTTCTGAAAATAAGGGGGGGAAACCTGTTCATTTAATTGTCACAGCTAACCATCTTCCCCATTAAAATGAGCTTTCTTGAACCATCTTAACAGAGGATGTGCTCTTCTGTATGTGACATCAAAAGGAAGATTCTTGTGAAAAAAATTCTTGCCAAGACATTAATAGCAATCCCTTTCCCTCTGCTCCCTTCCTCTGAAAATGGATGTTTTGAGCCAGCATTACCCAGGAGCTCTCAGACACAGCTGGCCACAAGAGCGCACATGCACTGAAGTGACTTGCGCTAACAGGAGACGACTTGGGTCCAGCCTCTGGCTGCACTCTGCTGGAAACCCATGTGGCCCAGCCAGATAAGAGGCATTTTCTCCACTGGAGAACCATGGACAAGACCTTGCTCGTCAGTGCCTGCCAAGATTACAGTGGGAAATGGACAGACCATGGCAAGATTTCAGTTTTAGTTACACTGTTATTGGTAATGAAGATCAAGACATTTTGAAACATCAACATCATTTAATTGTGTGTATTTGTACACCAGTTGGCTTTTCTTTTTTTTATCAGTTTGTCCTCTTGTCCCCTTTGAAATACTCACAGCCCTGCAGGAGACTGGTTGTGCATATTTATTCACCTGCTAGGTCGGTCTGTCTTCACCTAGGAGCATTGTTCTTTTGTCCAGAAACCTACAGTGCCTAACATAAACAGGTGTAATGCCTGTGAACTCATTCTGAGGATCTTATTCACGTATCCTGAGGACTCCTGGTGCTCATGGGTTGTTTGACAGTCCATGGCTTTCTTGTTTACATTGCCTGTTATCAGTAGAGCAACAGCTGTTTGCATAACAGTTTCTTCTCTTTCATCTCAAGTCTCCTGAAGCTTCTCCCCTAAATGTTCCTGCCTTAGACCTGTCACTGCATCTGTTCTAGCCACTGAGGCTATGCAAGGCGAGATCTTCCATTTCACTGGACAGGGAAAGACCCTTCTCAGCAGAGCGTTGGAGAATGCTGAAAGGTTTGGTTTAACTGGGGTAGGTATGCATATACTTTTGTACCCAAAAAGTATTGTAGGGCCTGACACCTTCTTGAATTTTCCATGTAGTAGATACATGGGGAATTTCTCACAGCTCTCCTACCCTGAGGTAGAGCCTAGTGTGACTGGGAGGTAACTTGACTGGAGTCCTTCCTATGTTGGTTTTATTGTCACAATATGCCACCCTATGCTCTTGGCTATGGATCAAGTGGAAGGAAAGAAAGTCAAGTTCCATATGTTTCCCCTGGATAAGAAAGGAAATACAGATGTGGTGACTAACAAACTGATCTCATTTGGAAAAACCAGCAGCATCTTCTTCATCCATCTCTTTTCAGCTGACCACATGGTTGGCAAGAGACCAAATTATTCCCCAAAAGACATAGACAGGCCATTGGAAGGCACCGATAAGCCAGGCCTGAGGCAGTACTAGGTTTTGCCCTGGAGCAGGCAGAGAAGCTGGCAGTATCCTGGCATTACTGATTATCTGCATTCCTCTGCATGGAGTCCAGCATTACAGCTCCAAGGAGGATATGGGCCAGCATCTTTTTGAACCTGTCTGCCACCTTCACAATTATTACAAAAGACCTAAAATCTATAAACCAGCTGAACTTCCTGCCCCAAATTAATTGTCCCTTACCGTTATGCCTAAAAGCAGAAGATACTGCAGATAGTACTGGAAAGATTAAAACTGAACTGCCCATCAGCAGGAAAGAGACTGAGTTCATCTAACCTTAGCCACCTTACAGCTGCACATCTAGCGTAAGCCATTTGCCTGGGCTCCCCCTCCAGTCAATGGAGTGACTCCAGAGCGTGATTCACCACATCCTAAGAATAGTGCCTGAAGTAGGTGGGGTGAATCACCCTGGGGAATTGCCTGGCTCTCTGTGAAGAGAGCTTTGCCAGATAGCTTTGATGACAAGCCTTTCGTTTAGGTGCTTAAAATTGGATGAGATGAATCCCACCTCAAAATGTTCAACCTGTCTTCCTGAAACAGGGAAAAGCTGCAAATTGCATGCGCCTGCAAACAGCTGCTGTTTTTAGGTGGCAGCCTTTTCCCAGTAGAATAATAATCCTGTATGGATTTCACAAGGAAGGTGGAAGGTGCTTGGGGCCCCAGCCCCAGCACGGTGCAGTCTGCGTCCTTGCCCAGAGGGTGTGGTGAGAAGTGTGAGGCTGTTCCCTTCGCCTCTGGCCCCTGGTATGGCATGGCTGTCTCCAGCTCTGGTGGCTGCTGGATTTGTGTTCCTCTTGTATTTCCACTTCGTGCCCTTTCAGGTCTCTACTCCCATTCAGCCTCACAACATACAAGCTGCTAAGAGTTGCTATACCCACCTTTTGGATAGGTAAAGCTTACGCTTCATTCCCAAGTGCAGTGACTGGAGGGCACACGAAAGTCAGCGTCAGTATGAAGCACTGCCGTGGGTACTGGATAGGCAGGTGTGACAGACCACCCTGTCACACAAACCACCCATGCAATTCCCTGCAGGAAGATCACCAAATGTGTCTGTTTCACCTAACATCCTGTGGACAGATCTGCTGAAGTACTTTGGGTGATTGCAACATAAAAAAAAAAAATATGAAAAGGATTAATCCAGCAACCTTCACTGAACAAATTTTACACCAAGCACGAGATTTGTGGAAAAGTAAACCCCATAGGAAATAAACATTTATAGAGGAAGAAATGCTCTCAAGTATGAATTAATTAATTATCTTTCTTCTCAGACTACTGTCTTCTAACGAGTTAGGAATACCAGACACACAACAGTGAAATCATCATCTGAATTAACTATATTCATGTCTAGTTTTGTCAGTATTGTTTGTTCAAAGACCTGAGAATGGCATGTTTTAGATCCTTTTGTGTGCTACCTGTTAAATTTTTCTCTTGTCAATATTTGCACATTTAAATCAGTGGCCTAAACTCCTTTTTTAGTATGCGAAGATAATTTCTTCGTAGAGGAAAGAACAGCACAAGAGGTGTCCTTGCAATGGCATTCTGGCAGGAAACATGGCCTGATGCAGCCATGGATAAAAACCTGCTTTTTCAAAGAATTGTCAGGACGTTTCTGATTATCTGATTGCTGTTCAGAGGTTAAAGTGCTGGTCCCTGTGAAGATTATTCAGAGTTTGAATAGTGGCTGATCAATTGATATCTGTTTACTCAGAAGGTCCCTACAGAGTTTCTATTTTTGGTAGTCTATGTACTTGAGGACATAGGCCCTCAAAGGGATTAAAAGAGACACCATAACCATGTCCTCAGCAGTGCTCCCACAGTTCATGCTTTTTGTTGTTTCAGAGGCAATAGGAAAGGCCTAGTGCCTTTTGTACAGCCCAGGTCTGATGGGAAGCATGTCTGATCCCACTCCCCCACATGCCATCCCACAGGGAAAGCAGAACTGCTTATTTTTAGCCTTCTTTCCAGCCAGGGATGCTGGCAGGACCTCACCGTCTGCCATTTCCTCAGCTTCCACCCTCTAAACGAGGGCCCCCATGGGGTGTCAGGCCCCTAAAGTAAATGTTAGGTGTACCCTGAACATAATAATCTCAAAAGGGTCCACCTGTGAACAAGAGGGGCTCTTCCCCATGGTGTAAGGGAGGGTTGCCTCTGCAGGAGGCCATTACAGGCAGCGAGGGGCAGCCCAGGGCCTCAGCAGGTCTGTGCCACAGGGGTCTCCTCACCCCCGCCATTTTGTGCTTGGCTGCCCCCGCCTGCAGCCATGGGAGTGCCTGTGTTTGTCCACGCAGAGCTGTCTGTAGGCACCACTTGGGCTCTGCCTGCCCTGCTGCTTGGCCTGTTTGCTTTACAGGGACCTCTGCCTGCCAAAGCCACCCTTGCTCACTGGCCAGCTGATCAGCATGGGCGTATGATTTACAGTAACCCTGGTCAGTTGGCTTAAGGAAGGTCCCCTCAGGCGTCAGGCAAGCGTGAGTGCTGGATGTGGGGTGGGATGAGATGGTGGAGGCTGAGGTCTGAGGGGAGGAGAGGCCACCTGTCCCTTCAGCGAAGCCTGGAAAAGGCAACAGTGAGAAGTTTTAAAATCTCCTCTTCCCTTTTTGGCTTCGCAGCTCAAACAGAGAGATTTGTGTGGAGTTACTTGCACATGACTTCACACGAGTCAAGAGCTTGTGGAGGAAAAAACCCCATGGCAAGCATTCCCAAGCCTTTGAAAATATCACACCCACTTGTGGCTGCACAAAGATAGATTTAAGCAGTTTTTCATATTCCCTATGAAAAATGATCATCAAGCCTTAGCAAGAAAGCAGAGAGGTAAAGTGGGGGTGAGTTTGTCTGCAGACAGCAAAAACAGAATAACATTTTTGCAAACTATTTTTCCAGTCTGCCAAGAGTGATTTCTATACAATGTATGATACAGGCAAGAAATCTGCTGGTCTGTAGATTTCTGCAGTTTATGATCAGCCAGTCATAATTTCTCTCAATAGCTGATGATGGGCAGTATGTGATTCACAACCTAGCTAACCATATTTTTAGATGTTGAGCTCTATGGCTGCACAAGAGTTTCTGTTGCTCAACATTGGTTCAGGGAGCAGGAATGAGATAAATTCAATGTCTGTTTAAAAGAATCAGCTTACTAACTGAGAAAAACTGCAACAGATAACGTTCATTGGAGATTTAGCCCCACTTTCTATTAAGTGGGCTAAAAATATGATAATAGGCTTTAATCTAGGTTTCTTACAAGAACCTCTAAAGGCCAGTGACAATGTTGTGATTATTAATAATTATTTCAAGCCTGTGTTGACTACTGTGAGCAACATGTGGGCAGATTTTGGAATCGAAACCTTGAACAGAACAGGAATAGGAATCTTTCTGCTTCCTCAGAGGACCTCTCTTGGGGCAAGATACGGATGGGCTCAAAGAAGTCAGATACCATATACCAATAATGAGGGGAAGAAAACAATGCTCAGAATCGGTCTTGCCCAATCCCCCCTCACTTCCTCCCTCTTCTCCATTCTTACGTGGGTTTTCACAACTAGATGCAGCCATGAAGCTGGTAAACGACTTCTAGCTACCAAAGCTGACAGGCTGGCTTCACAGAAATCAGTGACAAAACTCACAATGATTTCAGAAGAACCAGAACTTCATCTGCAGTGTAAAAGGCAGATCACAGATCATGAATATTGTACTGCTTTTGCAAGAGCATGAGATGAGCAGAACTTTAATTTTGGCACTGTTTGACACGAGACTATTTTGGAGCTACTCAACTACTCCATTCAGTTCAATACATAGGATGGCTGTGAGTTAGCTGAAATTATTTGCTCCCTAGTTCTCTCTAATATGAGCATTTGGGTCTAATTTTCAAAGTAGGCCACATATAGACAGGAAGAGTCGGCCAAGGATGCTGGTAAATAGACATCTCAGTCCTTACTGAAGCCTCAACAACTGAAATGCAGTTTCAAAACAACCTTTATTCTGCTTGAAGACTTACTACAATTTTTAAAGCAACTTAAAAACAAGACACAGCTCCATCAACTCTATAGCTTAAACAAAACTTCAAGGAGGCTTGTTTTCACTGTTGCCTTGTAAAGGCAATTTACAACCCACTTTACCCTCCACCTCCTCAAAGACCATTTTAGAACAAAGTAATCTTAATGTTTTAAAGACATTTAACAGAACAGAGCTTTATTTTTAAAAACAAGAGTGAAAATAAAATAGCAGCATCTTGGGCAGCTAATGCAGTCTCATTAGGACAAGTGCAATGTAATGTTACCAACTCCCACAGTCCAGTTTAGTCTTCAACTGCAGTAAATACATGATTCTACATAAAATGTTGCGTTTTGGAACCTTGTCCCATGGGAGGCATTGTGCTTTGAGCTGCCCATTTATAAAGCGACCCTGAAGAAAAATACTATCAGGATTCACTTTCCCAACTTAATACCATGCATAGCAAAAGCACTGTGTGAAAATCGGCAGAAGTTTTCCCCATTAGAAGCATCTGAATGTTTTCCCAAGCATTATTATTTCATTGCCAATTACAAGACAAAGCCATTTCTTTGCTACAGAACAGTTGACACCAAATAGAAAATTTGAAGATTTGGTTTTACAGATTGCTTGACAAGATTTCTTAGATAACTGAACCATACAGACAAGCTTTTTTTTTCTAAAAAAAGAAAATATCCAACAACACAGAAACTCAGTTTTCTAACTGTATTTGGAAACATGCTGCACCCACAAAAGTCTAGTGTGCACGTGTGTGTGTCTTTAAACAAAGTTAATGATATCACTTACTGAATTCAGCAAAATCATCATGTTTGGTGAAAATGCACCTATACTGGGATCTAGTCATACAGAAACACTGCAAGTGTGCATGCGTATGTGTACACATGCCCAAACCTGCAAATTCAAATTTCAACTTAATCAGAAACTCCTAATTTTGCTTGTGGGTTTTGGTTCTCTGTGTTATGTCTTATATCTCTCAAAGGCTTTGTGAAAGTGCTGCTGCAGTGCAGCAAAACTCAGGGATTTAAAGACAAAAAATTCCCCAAACCAAAAAAAAAACCATAACAAAACAAATCCCACCCTTGAATCACATTAGATGGAAAAACTACATGTCAATAGAAATACAGAACAGCACCGTGTTTCTTCAGTTATATCCACATGCTTATTTCTGTACATATTAGTCTGCTTGAGATCAAATCAAAACTGGAGTGAACTATATGATACATTAAGGATAAACAACTTTGCAGTGAATAGGGCCTTTGGCAGGACGTAGCTCTGTGCATTAAGGAGGGAGGGAAATGCAGAGGCCACACAATATAAGTACCAAAGAAAACCCACTCGTGCCAGTTTGAGAGTGTAAGTGATCCTTGCAAATTGCACAGACCCTGCATAGGCAGAACTTCCCCTTAGGAAGCCTTAAGCACTCATCCTCACAACACAGTGCTTATTTCTCATTGTTGCTTGTGCAAGAAAAGCAAGTGCCAAATTTGCTCACACACTATTTTTTTTCTCTGCTACAACCACAGATGAAGAGAAGTTGTACAGCACAACAGGAACACATGATATCCCATACTGGGCTGGGCATGCTAAGGATATGGCCCACTGACATAGCAGAGGTTTTCTTAGTATGAGGAAAATTAGATCCAAATGCCTTAACTACAATAAAATTTCTTGAGAAATGCTATGTGAAACATCAATTCAGATTACATATATTTTGCTTACAGAGAAAAAATACAATTTTACTCTTAAAATATTTAACACTCAAAAATTAATATATGTCCAAAGAATATCTTGGATTGCTACAAGCATTAAATTGTTGTATATTGAACTAATTTGTAACTTCAAGCCAAGTAGTATAACTGGCATGCTAGAGTAATTGTTGGTGCTTTTCATAGTAAAAACCAGTTATTAGTAAACCAAATATACATGGTCCTACAGGCCTGAAAAGAGTTTGGAATGAGGAAGGGAAGGGATGAAGACTAAACTTCTATTCAGAAAAAAATATTCAGAATATATTTGTAAGTGATGACTACCCCAAAACATTAATGTTGGTTGCATCTTGCTTCCTGATATAAATTCTAGTAAGAAAATACATCTATAGGAAAGCAAAAACAACCCATCAAAAGAAAGGAGCACAAAATCAAAATACAATCAAAAGCCTTGCAGCCTCAGAAATGAAGGAATAATGTAAAATTTAAAAGCTAATATAAAAACTACTGGAGACTGGCAAATTTCTTATTATTACCAATAGCTTAATAAGCACTACATACTTTGAATTAAAACACATGTATCTCTAAACAGAGCTATTATGAGAGAACTCCATGGGTCTTTCTCTTTTGACTATGTGTGCAACTCCCTTTAGCAGTAATGGGTCTTGTCTTTGCATCTTGGGGGAAGAATAAATTCATATGTTCTCTTAGTCAAAACTTTTCCAAGATTTCTCTGAACTTCATTACTTTATCAATTTGCAATGTGTGAATTTCCTCAGTGGTCAGGACAATAAATAACCATTGCAAATCACCCACAGTGAATTGTCCCAGAATCCCTAGTAAGTCTGCTCTAGTGGGATTCATGTATCTGTTTCCTTTAACTAAACCGTTATTCTGTAAGTCTCTGGTGCCTGAAATTACAGAAGTGTTCACTTTGATTCTGCCTCAGCCTACAAACTTAAGAAAATAAATCCAAAATGTTAAATGATAGCCTAATCATTTTAAAACCACACATTTTCCAGTCTTAATTAGCTCTAAGTTGTATCCAAATGTTCTCAGTAAAGGTGGGAGCTCTTTTTTCACAATACTAGTAAAAAAAAACCACCAAAACCTAGGCAACAGATTAGAGAAACTTCCTTCATATGAAATGAAAATACCTTTACATGCTGACAAAAATTCTGCCTCAGTAGGTCACGAAGTCATTTCTTTACTATGAAGAGTGGATTCCTTCTGAAATCCAAACTATCTACCCAAGTAGCCAACTTTCCCATTTTTTCTGCAATCATTATCAGAGAAGGATACACAATTTTTTTGTCTTCCAAATACAAAGACAATCATGATAGAAGTTCAAAATGCTTCAAAAAGCAAACATAGTGTGGTACCGTATTCTAAAAATATCTCTGAAACAATATTGTTGGACTCAGTGATATTGTGTAATGTTCATATATCTTTTATTGAATAAAGCAGCTTTGAAGCTTATCAGGCACTGCCCAACAAAATATTTAGTAAAAAAAAAAAAAATTACGAACTTCTTAAACTTTGAGCTAGTAGCTCAATATTCTATACAAAGAAAATTGTGAAGTATTTCATAGTTTTAGTTCTGAAGCCAATTCTTGCTGGCTTCCTGTACATTAAAAAAACAAACAAACAAACAAACAAACAAACAAAAAAAAAACAAAATGAAAAAAAATCATCAGGAAAAATATTCTCAGGCAAAAGAAAGAAAAAAGAAGACAGAGAAACAAGAAAGAAAAACAAGCTTAACCTGTAGATATGCTTGAGAGAAGACTACAGCCAAAAGAAAATTCAGTATTGCATAGCACAGTCTAAGAATTCAGCTTTGAGCAAACAGAAAAGGGAAAAGAGAAGCGGTTTGGTGTTGATAGTTTCCATCAATGATAGTTAGTCACCCAATAGTATGTACATTATTATATACTGTATGCCATTGCAAGTCCTGTTTTCTTAGGTCTTAAATATATTCTTAAAACAGGATTTTTAAACGTCTAAACAAAACACTTCCTGGCACTTTGCTATTACAATTACTCTGAACAACATACTGTAACTGAAGTCCTTTTTAAAGTGTCCCTTAGAAATGAAAGTGCCATTCTGCTACATATCATTCACTAGAAACCAAAAAATCCACAATGCTGTGTGTCTGGATCCACTGAGTGCAGCAACACCAAATCCAAGCCAGGTCGTGACCACAAAATTCCAGTAACTGAATGACAAAGACCTCTTACACCTTGTGTCTGGAGAATCCAATGTTCTAGCTGGTAAAGCTTCAGAAGTGGTCGTAAACAAGCACCATGGTTAAAGGCCTCTATGTCCCTGCAGGGAGATCAGGTTAGGATTTCTTTCTCTTGTGTTTTTCTTTTCTTAATTAAAAAAAAGCACTTCAGATTAGAAACATATGTTCACAGCTTAATACTGTGATCTCTCCTGCTGCAGTTGTGAAGGAAAGCTCTAGTCCCATCTGAAGCCAGATAGCTTTGATACTGCAGCTCAAATTCTTGACTAAGGCTGAAAGGAGCCTTATCTCACCAGAGGCCTCAATGTTGTCAGATACTTTCTTTAGAAAAAAACCAAACAACCCAAAGTATTAAGATCTTCATCGCCTCTGCTGTGCATATACTGGGTAGGCTAGTGTGACATTGAGAGAGTCATTGTGCTGCACGAGTGATGTGTGTTGATAATGTAGCACCAGTTCTTTGAGCGAGTTGTACAAGTTATATGGCTCTGCAAATCCATACCCAGTAGGTGTTTTGTTTATCACACAGTGCTTTACTTCTCCATCCACCCTAAAGAGGAAAAAAAAGCAACCAGTTTTTAGTTTGTCAGTACAGCGGAGTTAAGCTAGAAAATAACGTATTGGCAATAAATCTTAAGATGCTAGTCACTATATAGAATTCCTGTCTTCTCTGGTGGGATAATGGTAAAAGCCTAGGTTTAACCCAAATTGCCAGATATTGTGTTAGCTTAGGGTGGCAGGAGATAGGCAGGACTTAGCAGCTGCACATGAAGGAGTGCATCCGTGCTTTGGTTTCCCTTCTTCTGCATGAGGTGCATCTGTGGGAGTGGCACAGGTCTGAGCTGTGTAGGAAATGGAACAGCAATAAGGATGGCCTCAGGACTTTTTGGTCTGCTTCTAAGCCCAAAGGTCTAATGGGATCCACGCATATGCAAGTGTCTATCTGCCCCTGGCTCAAGGTAGGTGCCTCAAATGTTAGTTACATTAGTTAGGGTACGTACACAACAGAGCAAGCATAGCAGCCTTGTTTGCTGCTCTCTCGAACAAGGAATGTTCCGTCTCGCTTTCCCCGCAGCAAATTTTCAGCTTGGCTTCTATTGATATTTCCCACATTCCACGTTCTCTCATCATGATGGGGCAAGTCCTCATCATCTTCTACCATAGAGTATTGGCTGTTGAAATAGGACAAAGTGTGTTTGTGAAACACATAGCAGAACAATATCCATGAATTAAGTAGTCCCCATTTCGTATTACTTGGGGAAAAAAAAAAGTCAGTGGTTAATTGGATGCTTCCCTGGTAAAACCAGGGATATAAACCACTCCACTGTTTAAATATAATACTGAATAAAAATAAAATATAAGTTAAAATATATATATATAAAAATATATGTTATATAAATATAAAATATAACACTGAATAAAAATAAAAGTTCTGGTTCTTCTTACTTTTAAAAACACTCATGTAAATCTGAAGGAGGATATAAAAGGATGCTGTGCTATCTTTCAGAATCTGCTGCAAGCAATTCAGTACTTCTACTGTTGCTCACTGTTTTGGTAAATAGCAAGCCCAAAGAAATCAATACCCTCTGAGTCAGCTTCATTTCCAAAGATCAGAGCATTTGGTCAGCAGTGAAAAATCATGCAATATATCAACTACAGCTGCTGCCTGGGAAAGCTATGAGCAGTAGTACAGGTAGACAGATTAATTATTTATAGGGGAGATGGCTTTAGGGAAAGGGTAGAATAGTAGAGGGCTTGCTCTCTCCTTATAACCAGGTTATGAGAAAAGCATATAATATAGGGCCTTCTCTACCAAAACAGCCACCAACTATAAAGCTGATTCAGAGTTATAGAGAACCCTCCGAGCTAAAGCCTACCATGAAAGAAGATGTCTCTGGTTCAGCTGTGTGGACACGACTTTGATATTCTGCAGTTCCAGAGCTCCCCACTCCACCAGCAGCTTGCACTGGTGAGCCCTGCCTCTCCTGCTCAGCTTGCAATCAATCTGTGTTTGGCTAATATATTTATTCTCTCTGTAATAGGTTTTTAATCAGTTTTCCTTGGTCTAATAGAACATGACTTCTCACTCATCCACAGTTCTGTCTTTCTGAAGATTCTCAAAGTAGTCTGCAGAAATCAGCAATCTCACACAGAATTCAGTTTTTCAGAAAGAAGGGTTCTTTTGTTTCAGATGACACTGCCTCTAGGTCCCTTATCCCATCATACTCCTTTGTCCTGCATGATATTCAAATGCATTCAGCAGTGCCTCTATTTTCAACTAGCACCTAGAGAAAGTGACTCCTGTTTTTCCTGCTGCTCATTATATTGATTTTTTCTGCATTACAACTTTTTTCCTAAAGCAATAGTCTGAAAGTTTCATTTTTCAGCAGAAACCTGAGCACTTACCAGACAAGCACTTACCACTGGCAAGCAGAGTCACAGAGAGAAAAGGAAGATTTTCTTTTAACAGTTTCACTTACTATTTTGATGCTAAATTAAAACTATGGCCTGGCATTGTTCTTTGTCTACCATTTAAGCAATGGGAGTACTACTGGAAAGAGGTGCCTACATACTCTCCATCATAATCTTTGAGCTGTGCTAAGCCTAAGTGAACAACTTGGCTTTAAAAAGTGTGTGCCATTTTTATCCCCTGCTTCTACCAGTGCAGCCACAGCAGAGATACACAATTTCCAGGATAACAGTAGAAGATTCAATAAACCAAGCCAAATTAAAATAGATGTGGACAAGGCTAGAATGTAAATCCACAAAGGAGTCATTGTCAGTCTGCTGCTTTTGCTATATGTTCAACCAAGCAGTGTAAAAGGCATGCACAGGAAACTACATAGGCAGAAAATGTTGATATGAATATTACTCAGACAACTTTGTTTTTCTATTTGTTCATTCTTCACTGTTACTACACTTTTGATATTACTTTGTGGCTTCCTTTTGTTTAAATTTGGTCTACATTCACACCACCCAGATGCTTTTTGCTTTTTACCCAGGAACGAAGTGAAACATGTTCATTAGCCAAGCCCCTGTCAGAACCTATAGTAAACTGAATTGCTGAAATGACAGAACTCTATCTTGCCACTTCCCAGAAAAATTAACCAGACCACAAAACCAGAGAAGGACCACTCTTCAGCATACACAATTTTATCATCTCCAATAGCAATGTGATAAACTGATGTGGGTACTAGTATACTAGATAGCACCATAGTACCAACATTTGAAATTTGGAAAAAGCCTGCCCATGCCCAAGTTCTGAACAATTTATCCATCCATATAGCATCTCTATAAGATACTAACACCTTATGGTGTGTTATTTTGCTGGTAAGAATAAAGACACAGGTTAAATTCAGTGCTTTGCTATAGTAACTTGGTTATATGCACTTCTCTGAATAGTCGAGAGTAGGGGGTGAGACAGAGTCCTTTCTAACACTTCCATGATTTAGGCTGCCATGTGTTAACAGTGTGCATTGTTACTGGAGACCCAGGCTTGAGACTTCCTCTGTGTGGTCCAGCAATTAAGTATGTTTTATCTCATTTTTGCGTAAGATGATTTGAAATACCAGAAATATTTAATTCTTTTAATACTCACTCTTCTGTATTTTCATTTCCAAGCCATTCATTTAGCTTCTTTTGCCGAACACCTTTTTGAGTCAGCCACCTGAACAATAATTGCAAATAAAATTAATTGGCAGTCACAGAAGCTGGATAGCAATAAAAAAAAATTTTTTTTAAAATTTTTGTTAATTCATAATGATACTCACATCAAGTACTGATCTCTTGTCTTCCTCAGCTGTATGAGGTCTGGCTTAATGCTGTTCATGCGCTTGTCTATCTCTCTATATTCAGCTGCTTGCTTCTTTAAATCCTCTTCTAATCTACGCCTGCTGTCCACAATTTCACTTATTCGAGACTTAAGTTTTTCATAGTTGTGCATAATTCTGAATGGAATAATGTGGTAGGTTACACTCTGATGATGTCTGATTCATAACTTTATAATCTGCCATTTAGTGGTATAGACACTTGGGAGAACCGATTATTTCTCTAGATGTAGCTATGTATTTTGCAAGTTCATATCTACCCCATCTGAGGCTTGCTTTGCTTACAACTGAACAACTTTAAACTTGCCATCTTGCTTTAGTTTTAGGCAGATCTACACTTGGCATGGTTTCTTTCTTCAAAATCATTCAATTTGAAATGCAAATACAAATACTGACCTTTGTATTTCTTTTTCATTGCCTTCCCGCTTAAATTTTTCAATGTATTCCTTACTGTATCTTTCTTGTGTCTGGCACTGCTCTTCAAATATTTTTATTGTTTCATTAAATGCCTCAATAGCTGTTCTTTTCATTTGAATTTCCTGAAAATAAAATAATTGTTATTACAGTTGTTATCAAACAGAGAAGATAATTTATTGGCATGTATCACAGAAACACTTCAGTATATTGTAAAACTTCAATATCCTTTTACCAGTATGTGTTGTCTGCAGAGCCTTATAACACAGGGAGAACAGGCCTGTGCAAAAGGCTACCATGATGAGGCTTTCCACGATGAGGTTTTCCAAGAAAGAAAACTGCTAGACAAAGAGCTAGCTACAATCTTTGTTTTGTATAAATTTTATTTGTGATGATTAGAGCCTTATGGCAATGCACTTTGCCCTTCGTGCCAACTAATGTCCTTAGAGACACACCTAGCTTTCTGAAATAAAAGTGTAAGATATTGGCCTGATCAGGTCTTAAGAAGTCATCTAGTCCATCCTCCTGCCCTTGCATAGCTAGTCAACAGCTAAGTCTTTTAAGTCATTAGTTCAAGTTGCCCGCACTTCTCCACCTTTCTTCAGTTATTTTTAGGTGTCTTTCCTGCACATTTTAAGAAGCAGTCTTGATTCTGTGTCTGTAAAACAGCACTAATTCACTGGCACTTCAAGACTTGGCTAATAATTAAGTTGAAAGAGGATAGAGGCAGCTTTTCATTCCTACACTGTATCGACACACACCATCTCTCTACCCTGTATAGATGAAAACAGACCCTTCAAAAACTGGTAATAAAATACAATGCTTTCCTGCAAATGTGTCTTGAAAAACATAACTCAGCTAGATGAGGTCAGTATGTAGAAGTTGGTAAATCAGGATAGTTCTGTGCTTGCTTTGGACGCAGGTGTCAGACCTGGGCACATGGTGGTTAGGTTACAGGTGGTGACTGTTCAAACATGAGTAAATGATTCTGCTATACTGAGCAAGCACATCAGATATGTTTCCTCTTTTGGGCAATGGTAGTGGTGGCAGAAAGGAGGGGGAGGACGATGGAGGAAGACGGCAGTATGAATTTACAATAATATTCTTCTAAATATACGGAAGTCTTTCACTCTCCCTTTGGTTGCAAATTGAGCTCACCTGAGATGTTCTTGTGTAGTCTTCATAGAGTCTGTCATATTCTCGGCTTTTTTCTTGGAACTGAGTATTATATTCATGTAATTTCTTTCCCACTGCTTCAATGCTGTCCTCTTTCACAACTTGATCCTGGAATGAAGAGCAGAAGGAAAGATACTCCATAATGAAACAATTATATTGCATAGATTTTCAGGGTAAAACTGCTTAAAAATGCCTAGATAGTTACATAGTAAATGTGACTCCTCTTTCATCAATAGTTACATAGTAAATGTGACTCCTCTTTCATCAATATGGAGATATAATATACTATATGCATAATATGCAAATGAGAAATTAATGACAAAAAGCAATTTTGCATTGCAAGTGTTCAGCTTTATATTGAATACGATTTATTTCATCATTAATTAGTGGGATATTTATTAATGTAAGTTTATTTCTTAATAATGTATGCAGTATTTAAAGTTTTAATTATTTATATGCAAACTGTGGAGTTGGTTTTAAACAAAAATATCTATTTTTATACCCACTTTATTTTTTCAAATATTAACAGAGCTGAAGTTCTTAATGATAAATGACTCCCCACTCTGCAGTAATTTCTCTGTATTTAAGTGAAACACAAAGAAAACAGACCAAATTACCTGCTGGTACTTAGATACTGGATACAGTAATTTTACATCCAGTTTAGGATTATACTGGGCTAGAGATTCATTCCGGTAGTGGTTTATTAGCTCGACCACAGAGTTGAAAGTTAATGGGTCAGAAAAGCCATATTTTCCATCTCGATGAAATATTTTGATTAATTTGTTATTTCCTCCTTTCCTGCAAATAAAGTTCATTGAAAAGTTAGGTGTACTATTTCCTAAAGAACCATGTATTTTAAATGCAGTATTGCATTTTACTTACTGTCTTAACAGTAAATAAATACTTTATTTACTGTCAAGTATTACAGACCTAGCGTAACTAATCTTACCTTAGCGTAAGTGTGTAGTCCCCATGCATTTTGGTTGAAGCATCTCGTACCAAAAAGGTACCATCAGCAGTGTCTCGAAGCTTCTCATTTACTTCTTCTCTAAAATGAAAGCAAAAGTAACCAATCATTTCAGCTACTTCTCACTCATTTTTCCTCTCACTGTGCTCTAAATTCTTCTGTATTAAAATAAGTAGTTTTTATAAGCCTTCTTGATCTCCATATTAATAAATACAGTTATTTAATAGCTTATTTAACATTGCTGGAGAACAACTGTGATATAAAAATGGTATATCCTATGTCCTCTCACTGCTGGACAAAATTATATTAATGCAAAGGTCTTTCTGCTTGTTCATACAAGCCTGCACAATTGGAGCAGCCAGTGCTCGTCTAATGTACCTATATATAGTACAGTTAAAAATGTTGCTAATATATGGCACTTGTTAGTCTGGCTTGTTAACTATTGTGCCTACAGTTTAGGTTCTGGATGACAGACAAGACAAAAATACTTATTTCCTGGTGTTGTCCTTCCATGCTGCATTTCATATAGCTGTCTTAAAGTAACAGAACAATCATTTCACATACTACATTCTAAATGACTGCCAGTAACTTTTTAGTCATGTTTGGAATCAAACCAACCGTAATATATTTGTACTGGAAAATATCCTAAAAATGGCTCTTAGACCTGTAATTTTTCTATACTTATGCACAATACATACACACAAAATACCATAGCAAGAACATAAAGCCCAACATAAATAATACATGTCTTGAGCTGATTTACCTTGAGATATCTCCCCAGTACCATTCAGCATCTTGTAATGACATGTTGTTATTCATGCTGTTGTTAGCTACAGTATTAGGTTTCGGTGGCTTAGGAGGCAGTGCTGCAGATGACAGGGGGCAAAAAGGTTGATTATAACTAATTGAAAATCAGACCATATATTCCTTGAAATTAGACATTATTACATGAATGAGAAAAAAAAAGAGAGTAGCTACAAAATAGAGTTTTCTATCACTAACAGTCTCTGAAAGACATTAGAGGGTAGCAAGGTATTTTACTGAAAACAATATAATTCAACAAGAAAGATGTACTGTTTCACAAAAGTAAGTTACCCTTGCAATAACACATTTTAAACAAAATATAACACCATACACATCTCCTCCCCCTGTGAAGAAAGCATTTGAGAAAAAAAAAAATTCTAAAGTTTGCTTTTACCTTCCACTATCTTCAGGTGAATATAAATAATAAAATGTGTAAAAATTCTTTTTTTTTTCCTCCTGTGTAATGATCTTAGAAATGTTGCTGCTTCCTTACCTAGAAGCTGAGTAATAAAAGATGCAAACCCACAGCAATACTGTATATTTTAAGAAGAAGAATTGGGTTTTTGTGATCCTCAGCGTTCTGTGTGATCATTTGCCAAAAACACACTTTAAGAAACCCATCTGTGACCCAAATATCTCTTGTGTTAATCTTAGTATTCCACAGAATAAATTGTGTTCCAAATGCTAGGACTGATTAAAAACCACATCCCCCTCTTCTCAATGTCAAAGCTGCATATGTATACCAGTGGGTGCCAGAGAAGATACTGCAGCACTCCTGACTTAGTAGCAAGGGGGACTACACTGGAATCGGGATTAAAAATCAACCCAGCTCTTTTAGTTCTCCAGTAAGTACATCATTCCTTACGAACGTCCCTGCCCTATAAATTATGACTGGCTACAAAAGATGATGTTTTTAAAGTTGCAATGAATATCAAGTTAGCAAAATATTCTTATATGATATGAAAAAATGATTCAATATCAGGTATTCAATTCATATTCCTAGATTTTAAAATCTGTTTTTCCTGAAACAATCCAAAACAATGATTTGTAATCACTGTTTCAGGAAATAAAAGTGTTATTACAGCATCTCCTTTTAGTCACAATGTGGAACAGAGATAGTAAAAATAATAATAAAAGAAATACAGAATTTTTATGATACAATAGGCAGAACTAGAACTACATCTGACAGAATAAAACCAAAACAGAAACAGGTCAATTCAGTAAAAATTCGATTAAGTAAGCAGACAAGTATTTCTACAGGTTATGATTCTAATTACTATAACCATGCACTAAACCACAATTTAATTCTAATTTATGAAAAAAAGGAAAAAGAAAAACTATTTGTATCAATGACAAGGTAAAGAAATTCTACATATCCACTAAGAATTTTTCAGCAGCTATTGTAAAGACCAAAATGAATTAAGTCTTCCATAATAAGACTGCAATTTTACCTGGTGGATCCATTTCTATGTAAAACATCAAGTCTGTGCCACAATTTATATCTGTCTTAGGATATTCTATATCCAGTTCTTCCATATTCCAAACAGTATTGTACATTTGTGTGAGTTTCACTGAGTAAGCTCTGATACAAGAAAAGAGTCAGGCTCTCTTTGTAATGGTGTCTTGGAATTCATTTTAAAACCTATAAGGGGCTGCACTGTAACCTATTACATCATAATCCTCAGCCAATCATGTCAAAATAATGTCACCAGACCACTCCTGTTTCATCATTTTGTTCTACATTAATCTTAAAACCATTTCAGTTTCAGAAACAATCTACGTTTAGCAGAACTGCAATATAAACCTGGTATTACAAACAAAAGAAGCAAGTGGGCTCTCCTCGCCCGCCTTCCCGGCTCGTTTTCCTGACTTCGCAGCATGGTACAGTCCAATCCTGGCAGGATGACAAAAGGCTGATATGCTGCAGCACGTAGCTCTTACACACACGCGCACACAACACACGCGCACTCACACACAGGGCAGCTCCCTTTAGAAGTAGGTCGGTCACATCTCAGTTGCATTCTCCTGCTTGGATGCCTGAAGTTTACCATTCAAAAAGCTTTAAAAGGCTTCTGGACCTACTGTACATATTAAAGGTGCAGAAGGGAAAAGAACATGACTCTGTGCATGTGTGTGTATCCCTTACACACCCATTTTACACATACACACAGAGAAGCATATATATCTCCACATAATGAAATATGGATTATGTTTTTAAACTGTGCAGATTTCTTTTACTTTAATGGACACACAGGTCTGATACAGTTGATATTATTATATAAAATGTGCTTACTGCAGAGATGTCTTCCCCCCTTATAATTTTGTAATAAAATACAATTCCAATCAATCTAGATTAAATAATTTTGAAATCCCCAAACCAAATACTGTGATCTTACATTCAGCAGACTTGCCTAAACCGTGGAAGAAAGTCAAAACCGAACAAGATCTTGAAACATGATTTTGCTGAACATAAAAAGCCAGTCTGTCAGGATACAGCCAGCTTTAGTCTCCCTTTTCACACTGTTTCTCTACCCTGTTCTCACTGAGACATTTATCAAGTTAATTATTTTTAAAAGCAAGAGTCCCTTGTCAGTGTCTCCTTCCTCACTTGACTTTATGTCATCAGTATCCTCCTACCATTTAGAAATATTCCTTCTTAACTTTCCCCCATCGCTGACTGTAACTCTCTTAGACCTCTTGGAATAAACATGCACAGAATAGACTATTAATTCCAGAGCAGAATGCTATGTAAAGCAATGTGACTGCTTTATACTCACTATAATCTATGGGGGCAGAAAACCAGATACCAAAAATAACCACAACAAAGAGTAGCTGTAGCAACTCTCTGTGCCTATATCATACGAAATCCTGGTGTGGCTGAAATGTGCTCTATCTCACAAACACTCATTAAAAAAATTAACACAATTTATATCTTTCCCAAATATTTCACACATATCTACCCCCTCTCCATGCCCCTCAGCAGCTTACCCCTTTTAGACAAGCATTAACATACAAGAACATGTCTGGAGCACCAACAGCTACAAAAAAATGCATGCTAGTTTGCTTTATACATTAACAAGCTTAAATTCATTCTGAAGTAGACTCTCCCCTCCCTGTTTAGGTAGACATGCTCCAAAGATTCCTTCCATTTCCAAAATGAAATAGGATACTTAAAATCATCCCAGACACAAGTCCAAACACTGAACTTGGAGGTTTAGCCCACCTGCTACCCAAACAGTTGAGTTGCCAAAGTAATTATTTAAATTAGGTTATAAAGATTTCCTGCAAAGACTACATTGCTGCATTTAGGTCTCATGTGGGATCAGTAAGATTTTTTATTCTGTTGAATAAAGGGTTTCAGGAAAAGTTACTTCTCTAGGGTTTCACTGGTGGCCAAATTCTGGACTGCCAACACTTGTACAATCAGGTTAGTGCTCAGCTCAGACTAGCCTAGCTTGCAGGCAAGAAAAGACAGGAGGCAGACAAGCGATTGCCCATTCCCTGTATAACCTGGAGAGGTACTGAGGTACTTGACTTTCATTCACGTATCTTAAGACCATGAAAGCTCTACCTGTAATCAGTTATAGTAAAATACTTCCAGGAGGGGATGAAGAAAACACACACAGAAATTCAAAATCACTTACTTTGTAAATTATGCATCACAAATGCTTGCCCTTGTAATACAGCCTGAAAATACAATCCAATAACCTGAAAAATTAATTGGTTTCCTCTTAGAAAAATCTTGCTTTAAAAAAAACCTCAAAACTCCTTTTACTAGGAAGCTTCTCTGAAGCAATGAAGAAAAAAAAATTCTGAAAAAGAGATTGCTCTGCTTTCCAAGCAATGTTCCATAAAAACCCTAAAAAAGCTGTAACATGCAGTGAGAAAATCCAAGCCTTCTCTCCCTTAACTGCTTAAAGCTCTGTGTTGTGCAGAAGATATCCAGTTACTTTGGTTCATCATTAAATAGTGAACCTGACTTTAGTACTGTTAAAAAAAAAAAAAAAAAGAACCACCACCCTCGGTAGCTTGCATGTCTCTCTCAGATAAAGATCTCAGTTTCATGATTAACTTGGGCAGGTTCAAATATTTGCTGAGCCAGGGATTTCAGGTGGGGGAGGGGGAGCCAGATTCAAAGTAAAAGTTGTCATCAGCTAACAAGTGGTCAATGCAGGGCTAACTTTCTCATTTTAGCTAAGTAAATGAGAAGACCATTGTAAGAGGCCTTAAAATAGTCTCTGTCGCTGGCTGCTGAGTGCAGTATTAAAGTCGAGAAAACACCATGAACAGCCAAATACAGGAAGCGGCTAACTAACTGCAGAAAAAAAGCCAAATCAAAATCTTCCTTGAAAAGAGCTGCATCTCTCAGAGCAGCCCCATGCAAGCAAAATGGCCTGCTTGCAAGCACAGCATCACCTCCTACACACTCACGCTGGATCACAAATACAGGTGCTCCTTGAAGACCCTTAGCATGACGCTGTGAGGCATTTTATCCATTTCCTATAAACCAAAAATAGTAAAAAGCCACCTGTCTGTATCCATGGTGTCTTCCAGTATGTTAGGACTGTTCATTTTTCAGGCAGGCAGGCAGGAAAAGTGACTGTACAGAGAGGGAGCAGTTTGGGTCAAATATATTTTCCTTGCCTTAGTGTTTGCTGGAGATCAGACTTGCTAAAGAAACAGAGCAGCAGCTGAAGAGCCTGCTCCCCTATGCCTACAGAGGCTAACTTCTTTGCCAGCTATACTTTTACCTGGAAATAAATTCAAAGTGAAAGGAGAAGCAGACCACAAGATTTAATTCAGAGAAAGATGAGAAGGGGATTAATACTTTCCTCCCACGTGTTGGAAACAGTGATAACTTGTAGTAGCTGTGTTCCTTGAGATCAGCTTGTGCTCCTTACAGCAGTCAAATGGCACTGAAAAGTTTTCACCTCCTTAACACTCGACCTACCAAAATCCTCCTATGCTACAAAATACGAATCCACTTGTACCTCATAATGAAATCCCAAATATCTGCAGTACATTTTTGATATTTTACAGTTGATTGACTAGCTCCACCTATTACAATCCTTTCCTTTTCTAGTTTTAGCCTTTTCCTACTTGAACAATTGTCAGTTCTATATATAATTTAAAGCAGCATAGTCATAAAGGTACAGCCTACTTCAAATGGAGATGGTAACCTGTGTTTCTGAACTAATCCAACTTCTCACAGTAACTGATATGCCTCCTATTTACTGTTAAAATTACAGAAGGTGTTGATAACACTTCTTGGTTTATAGGGCCACAATACAGAAGCATATTCTCAAAGCAGGAAAGACAACCCAAACCTGGTTCACTGAATTGTTTATAATTTTAAAAAGCACAGGTACCCACACAGAGATAAAAGATAAGGTTTTGTTCCTAAGTCAATTTTTTTTTTCTGGATTCCAGTGCCTTGCGCAAAAATGAGTTCCTAATTATCCTGCAGAAGGGAGTCAAATGTCCTGTCAAAAAAAGATACTGGCATGCCCACACCTGCATTTTCACACAATTGCTCTATCTTAATTTGTATTTAAATTTAAATTTCAAAACATTCAGTGGTGCCCATTGAATCCACAGATTTGTATTTGCAGGAAGTCAGCAGCCTACTATTTTTTGCAGTCATACTCCCCGTGTTCTTCTATCTATAAAGCATTTTTTTTCTAAAAAATCATGTATGAAGCAGGAAGAGAACTGATCAGGTTTGACAGGCTTGCACATCTGTGTTACACATACTTACATACAAATATACACACACATATCAATCTGTAAGAAGTTCTAATAACGTTGTACATGTTATTTTAGTTTTACCAAATACCAATTAGGTATTGAGAAACATAAAGCATAGACTACTGTCAAAACCTAAACTAAGAATAGAGCATTCCTAGGTATGGTGATTAACAAAGCATTTTGTTCTCTGTTAAATCAGGTATAAAGCCTGATTTTTATTAGCTTAGAAGGGGAGCCCTCTGCTGGGTGAGGCATGGACTCGCAATATCCCTCCAGTGCGACATCAGCTCTCCCTGGGACAGACTGCCTTCTTCTGCCTGCTCCAAACCACCCTCGGCACTGCCGACAGTCCAGCCAAGCCCGTGACATGATGCAGAAAAGTCCTGACAAGGGACAGCAGTCCTGACAAAGGACAGCGTTCCCACATATTTGTTTGTGTCCCCAAGACACTACCAACAGGACTGCAGGCTGAGCCTGACTACCGCAGCAGTCCAGGGGAGCTTTGTGTCTGATTTCAAGAGCAATGCTACCATGCTTGCTAATATTTTGTGCAGCTAAAAGCAAAGTGTCTGCTTCTCGGTGACGCTGCCAGGACTCTTACCCCATCACCAGCAAGTGAGCAGTTACGCGTAAGGCAGTCTCATTACCTCACTCATTCTTAGCTACGACCCTGTGAGTTAGTAAAACCTGCCTCTTGATGCTTAAAACTGCAGTATTTCACAGCTTGAGCCGTTATTTACAATGTTATTTACAAGCCTGGGAAACAGGAATAATCTGGAATAGATAGTCTAGATGAAGCAGCTCAGCTTGAGTTAGTGCACAGGCCATTAGAGGCTTCAATTCATCTGCATGGGATGGAAGCTCCTTCCCACCACTGCAGTAGCTCTTCCTCTGCTCCTCACCAGCCCGTCTGCCCACAACACCACAATCTCCCCACATCCCCTTGCTCTCCCACCATGTCCTCCTTCCTCTTTGCCTTCCTGCGGTAAGACACACCTTAATCTCACACATCCAAAGCCACTCCATGCTCCTGAACACCCCCTGACCCCAAGAGAACGCCATCTCCCTGAGTAGCCCCCAAAAATCCCCTCCCAACTCTCCCATCGCCCCAGCTTCCTCTGTTCGACCTGCCTTCCCAGCTACCAGCTCCAAATGGACCACACTGCCCCGAGCACCTGGTGGGCCCCATGGATGGCTCTGGGACCTGCATCCAGGGCAGGCCTCCAGTAGACAGGAAAACCCTTACGATCCTTAAAAATGAACTCAAGAAACCATCCAATCTGCTATACCTACAAATATAGCCTATTTTTCAGTATTTACCTCTAAAAGCACATGCGCCTTCACACTTCCGTGTGATGTGTGAGGTGCTGTGAGACATAAGCAGCACTGTTAGCTATAATCTGTTACAGTTAAGGTATCTTCTTCTAATACTACTGTTTTGAATAGCATATTTAGAGACATGCACTTTGTTTCTGACTGTAAAGTCAGCATTTCTCTTTAAATTAAAGCCTGTGTGGCTGTTCATCAAATTGGGGTGTTAAAATAGGATGCTAAATCACTTAGCTTGCCCACTGACACCATCATTTGGCTCTCCTACTGATAAACTTGAAGAATAAGACAGGAATCAGAAAATGAATCTGGTTACCAATTATTCAAAACAACAACAATTTCTCCAATCTTCTGCAACATTGTCCTCACCTACTGCACACATAGGCACAACAGGTATTTTAACTTTAGTACTTCAACTTTTGTGGAGGGCTAAGCACTATTCAAATTCGCAAACTCAAATGCATAGTTTGCTGTTAAACACTGTGACAGAGAAGAAAAAAAAAAATCAGTGCAGAGTTGTCCTGTGATAAAAAAATCAAGTTATGTCCTAGGTGTAACTCCTGTTTTTGTGTTACAGCGTGCAAAGCATCATTCTAGCTATTAGATGTCCAATTAAAGATGCCCAATTTAAGATGCTAATTTTAAGATATATTAAGATATAAGGACCTATTGCATACTTTCTATCGCTTTGAGGCAAGAAGGATAATTAGTGGGTGATGCGATAAGAAAAAAACCCCACAGTTGTGCAAAGATCTCCTCCCTATTCAGATCAGCTATCTCCAACACTATATTTAATGTATCTACGTACTGTGTAAGATACCAGTAAAACTTCAAGCACAGCTTGTTTTAGACAATGTTTTCATCCAGGCTTGAGAATAACAGAAAGAAGAAAAGAAAGAAGGAAGATATCGCTCCAGCCTGCGAAAAAGAGAAGAAACCTGGCAGCACTGGCTTCCCTGTTGTGGCTTAGTTGTCATTACATTATTTTCAACAAGTGAGATTCCTTCTGCTTAAAACCTCTTAACTTCTGCACTTTTAAAATTCTATTATAGACTGTCATTCTCAGAACCCTGATATGACAAGTAAGTGACCTTTCCTAGGAATCATCCTTTTATTACAATGTCTCTAAATAATTTTTATGGAAACTCAAGCCACTACAAGCAATAACTTTGAAGATGGTAATTCTGAAAAGTACATCTTAGAGTCTTCCATGAGAACTATAAAAACAAAGCACTTCAGACAATCAGGTCACTGAATGATTTTTGTGTGTAAAACAGACTTGTGTCCTAATCCTGTAAACTTACACAACATCCTATTTAGACTCAACTACTGAAAATTATTCAAGCGCTTTACAGGCCTCAGAGCAGAGGCTAGCTAACCATAGACTACAAAGCTTGAAAATTTGTATCTGAGTTTTTTTTCAGCATATTAATAGATGTTCAAATGTTCTACCAAAAAACATTCCACTGCCCAGGACGGACTTTGAAATGCACAGGGAAGGCGTTCTATTTTTGTAACAGATCATATGAAAAATCCCAGGAGGACCCACAAAATAAGCTATTGCATTACAAAATATAAATTAATGCAGAAGAAATATTAAAAACAAGGAGATGTTAAATCATAATTATTAATGTAGTGTCAAACTCGATAAATCTGATGGATACAGCCACATTTCTTCAAGCATCCTAATGATACTCTCAAGATGACTGGACTCCTTGTCCTCATCAGTAGTTCTAACATCAACACATTTCACTTTTATGCTTTCCTCATAGGAAGCAACTCAAGATGGTATGCAACCAAGTGATCTCTTAAGTGCAACTGAAGAAACTCACTCTGAAACTTAAGAGGCTCTCACTGTCGACCCTACCTTTGTAACCTCCCAATCAGTGCCTCTAGCCTTGTAAATTTTCATACTCTAAAGCCTCTGCAAACATATCATTTAAAAAAATGCTATTAGCAAACTCTTCAGAATATTAGAGGATTCAAAAATGTATTTTGCCTTTTAAGGCTTCTAACAGGTGGCAAAGAAAATAATTCTTTAGCAATTATTATTATATCAGAATTGCTGATTCTTATCTTAGCCATTTTAAATTAATCTTCATTAGTTGATGAAGGGGATTATACAGTGCTCCTACCTGAAATAAGGCATTTTTCTGCTGGTGTTTTTCTGCTGCTGTATTGTAGCTCTTCAAATCTTAAGAAGCCCTACAAATCCTATTGCCGTGAACTTTACCTTGTACTTTGAATAGAGAGGCGGGAAAGCCACAGCCTGCCCAATATTCTGTTCATCATTGCCCTATCCTTTGTTCAGATATTCTCTGTTAATAAGCTGTATAAGGAATTACTTTTAAGTTAACATCTAAAGTCCCCTGTGTTAATAATTTCCTTTGCACGTAGTTAGCAACTCTGCCTTGCTTCTACCAAATATGTGATTTAAAAATGAGGATTTTTGCATAAATTAGAGGTGGATTTTACTGTTTGTTGAGTAATTAGATGCTAACTCACAGAATCAATACAAGTATAATTGAACTTTCCTGAATGGGGTTTTAACATTTTCTGTGTTGTTTATTGATATTGATAAATAAATCTTTTGAGTCTCTGGATTAAAAAATACACATATGTAAATAAAGGGGGAAATCTTACTTTCTTCTGATGATCTCTATGGAGTATTGTAGTTCTAAGAAAATTTGCCTGGGAGTAGAATGAGAGTTAAATAAAATCTCTATAATTTACCTCACCACCACCCCCCCAGTATGATATGCATTCTGTTAGTTTACAGATCTTAAAAATTCACAACTTCCTATTCACTGCTTACTGAAAAACAAATGAAAGTCCTCGGGCTATACAAACTCTGGGTGCTAAAATGATTTTAATGAAAAAGACAATTTCTCATAAAACAAATGTTGCACACCGCTACAGAACATACAAACAACTTCTACTTAGTTCCGTAATTATGCACTTTCACATTAAGTT
This sequence comes from Morus bassanus, assembly GCA_031468815.1. Lineage (NCBI taxonomy): Eukaryota > Metazoa > Chordata > Aves > Suliformes > Sulidae > Morus > Morus bassanus. The sequence goes on from CM062600.1 coordinate 62,296,242, forward strand.
TGATTAAAAGAGAAAAACAATGAGCATTTATTGTCTTTAAGTTGAAACGTAGTATTTAAGAAAACAATGGTATATTATTTTTTAAATTAAAAATAGTTTTTACCTGGTACAGGCTGTCTCTCGTTCCATTCACTTGTGATTAAAACCTCTAGGATTTTTATGTGGTGTTCAGTATTATCAGAGCTGCAAGAGATGGATTAGACAGTAAGAATTAGGAAAAATGCAAAAGTTTACATTAGAATTATTCAAAAAATCACTGGAAAAATTTACAACAATGCCCTCCACATTAGAAGTAAGGTCAGAAAATTAATTCATTAAACTTACTTTTGTATGTAACTAATCAATATTTAAAGTACAAAATACAATGAAGATGATCCACATACCTTGCTATCTGGAATTTGAAAATGAGAGGGCTGAAAATTTCAGCCAGAGACCTTGCATTCACGAGATTTTTGCTGGATGCTTGACAAACTCTGAGGAAATGTTTGAGCAAATACTGGAGTGTGAGCCAATAGTGGGGAGGTATATTTGGAGACCTGATGAGCTTCTTCAGCAACTGAGCATACTCCTCCGAGCTCTGCGCTTCTGCAGGCAAACAGATAACAAGCTCTTGATATCAGCACAGGAACATTCAACAAGTAAAATGAAACTAGTGACTCCTTTGGAAGCATCAATTTTACAAAAAAAAAAAAAATATTCTGTCCTTCATTATTGCTGTGAGCTTTCTTTCTTATTTTGAAATGCTCAGGGAAGAGTAAAGAAGAAGTATTTAAAAGTCAAATGGAAACAGATATGCATTTTGGTAAAAACCACAATGTGTTCAGAATGTACTGGTAGAAGTCTGTCTTGTGTTTAGCGTCACACATGATTGGGTAATTCTGAGATGCACTAGATAAGTCTCACAGGTGCTGTTCTAACTTTGAAGGTTACCAGTAACAATATCCTGTCCTGAGATATATAACAGAATACTTGGCCCACGTGCTGAAAGCCTGTAAGCTGTACTTGTTTGAAATGACCACTGTAGACGATGAATCTTACATGCATGTATTTCTCACTTCATAATCTGCAACTCCCAATGTACCGCAGAACACCATGACCTCTAACACATTTACTTTGTCAGCACTGATAAAAAGTTAAAAATTAGCTTTCTGCATACAGATAAATCCTTGATTTTTCCCCCCAGTTTTTTTATAGTCATTCTACTTACTAAAATGAAAAGAACTGTGTTATTCCTTATATTTTCCATTATGTTTACCTAAATAGGTAAGTAAATAATGCATGTCTAGGTCTGAATTGAAACGGCTTTCATCAAAAGTGGTGAAGGTATATATGTTTTCTGAGATGCTGCCAGGTTGTGCAGAATCTTCCCTGTTCTGTGGGTGACAGCTGGACCACCAGATATTCATAATCCTAACAGAGGCTTTTTTGTTTGACATTTGAAATAATGTGATAATCATACCTTGAGCAACAGAAATCATGTCACTGTAAACAGCTGCTGGAATGATGGGATTTGGCAGGTCCAGGAGATACCTCTTGAGAGCATCTGATAAAGTGTGCACATCATATGTATCTAAATCCAACAAAGAGGCCTCTAAAGGGAAATAGCAACATACTTTTCAGACATTAGAAACTGGGAAATATACAGGCTTATGATATTAGGGCCTTATACCAATCCAAAACTACTAACTTATATGTTGTTTATGGGGAACAATTCGTAAGAAAGAATGTAAGACATCAAGAAACATCTCTGAGGTAAAGAAAATATAGCGCTCAACACCATGCTCAAGCCCTTGGCATGTGTTGAACCAAACAGCTTCCACGGCTGTGTGGCCTTCTGCCATGTGCAGGGCTCAACTCAGAATTATGGTGCTGACTTGCTGCATGTTGGCAATGTTATGGAACATCAGAATATTTTTAACAGCTCTCTGTTTTACCTGTAAATATTTTGTGTGAGAAGTAAGTATTAGTCAAGGGTTTGGGCAGATGCAGGTTTTCTACTGGTAGCTAGTTCTATTATGACTGGAAGTTTGATTAACAGCTTGGGGCTCCAAGTCTGTAAATATTTATGTGAGTAAGTTGAAACAAATATGCACGTGCATAAGTGGGTGCCTGGTGTTTTATGCAGCTGTCAGGATTTATCTTGTAAAACCCGATATCCTTCAAGGAGAGCTATGACTTGGGCTAAGGTTTGGGATTGTCACATGAACAACTACTCGTTAGCATTGGAGCGAGGAATATCAGTAGCAAAAATAAAAATAGGAAAATACAGAAATGCTTACTTAGTGCAAGCAAGATTATGGTTCATCTTAAACCATGAAACTCTGGCGCAGTAAAGTCCTCAATGTTTACGAAGATCCACATTTGGTATAAGAATTTAGAGGTATTAATGCTGACCAACTTTCTAGGCTAGCCAAGTCCCCTGTAAAATAACTCCTGAACCCATCTGGTCAGTTTAAACCAAATTCAACAAGGAGGTTGAGGAATCAGATACATGGTGTGTCTACATGTACTGTGAAAAAAAGGCAGTCAAGAGGGGGGTAGTGAGAAACTTACTGCTCCTCCACCTCCTTTCTGTTTTCCCCAAAGGAAAGCTTGCAGTGTGAGCTCAATTCTTAGCAGACACCGAAGAATTTACATGAGAAAAAAGACACTATGAATGGCTCAGATGATAAAGAACTTGCAGTGTGGGTACAAATTCTACAAGAGCGAATATGTGTCAGAGAATCCAACCACAAATTCATAAGAAATAGTTTTCATTAGTTTTGTTGGTCACAGGATGTTTTTTATTTCATAAGCCAAGTTAAATCCTGGTTCGTTCAGTGCTGACCCATTCTCTGAAGTATATCCCAAATTATTATAATGAATACATGAGTTAGAATAAACTTGTGGTACTCTGCAACTCTGGGTGTAATGTCATAAACAGACCTGAACTTTTCCATCTGCTGAGTTGGCCAGATACAAGTCAGCTTTGATTTTGGAGCTAGATAGCACTGTGTTGAAGCTAACAGGCAGTTACCCAATTAATATGGAGAGCATTTTAACTATAAGCAGAACAGCACACTAAGACAGTTTACTGCTTTGAGACCAAAGCCAACTTTGCTCTCTGAATTAGCACTCTGCTAATTCAAAGAGAGTAGGTGGAGGAGATGAGATCTGTCTGTATCCATGTACCTGGACACCCACTGCACCTGCTCTGTCCTGGAAGATTCTGATTCTAACTTAAAGAGAACTCAGAAAGATACAGTGTCGCTAAAGGGTAAGTTCTGTTTTCTTTTCTCAAACATAATAACATTTTAAACAAGAATACATGTAAACCACAAATTCTTGATCTCAGGAGATAGATGAACCTTTCATAAAAGTACACCTCAGTCTAGAGACTTAAAAAGGGATACATTCATATTTGTGACATAGAAAATCTGGATTTATCTGGACTGAAAAATATAATCACAATACCAAAAATATGGCTTAGTCTGCTAGCACCACGTGCATATCTCCTCTCCCTGCTTTCTGCACTCATATACTTCTTCACTCCTACCACAATCAGCAGAGGACAGGATGCTCTTTTGATCTGAAGGAACAGACAACTCATAGTATCATATCTTGTTAATTTTGTTAATATTTGCAATTACCAAAAATGAAGAAAGCTAATTCACAGTTTGACTTTGCTTCCTTTGTCCCTTTGGCAACATTGCATGTAACCAGTTTCATTTTCTAGCCCTTATATTTTTGTGCTCTTTTATGCAAGTGGAAGCTCACACCCTGCATTGCACCCCAGCTTGCAAAGGCATGGTCAAGCACTCCTCCTACAATATCTCCTGATCTCTCATAGTGCAACTGACTGTTGCCATGCAATTATATTCTGACCTGAAGTAGAAATAAAGCGTACCAAAAGAGAAAGGAACTATATTTCAGGAAGCTGGAACGGCTATGTGGTGACAGTGGTGCAGCTGCATTTTACTGTCCAAAACCTGAAAATCCAGCCTATTGCAGCAACATTAATTCACTTCGCTCCTTCCCTTACAGTATTGTCTCTGTAGCAGGCAGAGAATGTGCAGCTATTGCCTCTCCACCTACTGGACCAAAAAAATGCACACACAGAACTGTAGGTAAACAAATGGCCATTTGTTTACAAAATAATAACCTACAGCCTTACAAGAATAGCATATCTTTATCTTGCTTCTGAACAAAACACCTTGTTTTTCTCTGTGCAGCTGTCAGACCTTGAACAAGCAAGTGACCAAGAAACGATTAAAATAATTATTCTTGGAAAAAAACATGCAGTGAAGCCATGAAAAAAAGGCAACCTGTAAAAGTGAAAAATACCTTTCATATTAAGTGTAAAAGTTAAAAACTTTTTACTTATATTTGTCTTTTTAATATTATGTTATTCAGAACCAGCACATCTTATATAAGCTGAGTAGGGGAACAAAGGAAATAGGAGCAGTCTGACTACAAAATCTGTCTAGTGCTTTAAGGAAGAGAATGGTACTTACCACTTTCAAGAATTTGTCTTAATTCTGCTGAGCTGCTTGAGCCTTGTGTTCCATACAAAGTTGAGCACTCCAGACCTTCAAAACAAAATTGATGGGACACATTAATATTCCAGTGACTGCTGCCATGACACAAGATACTTCCGTTTTCTTCAAGTAAGTACTTACAGTATAAATTAGCAACATTCTCCCACCACCATCTACCTACCACTTACAACACTATGGAATGTGATTGCTTTTTACAGCTTAAGGCACCTCTTTGTACATGCAAACTGCTGGGTCTGCAGAAAGAGCTGGCCAAGGAAGATCAAAGAAGCCAGCAGTCCCACGTATTCTGTACAACTCTCCATGGGCTGGCTGTAGAAGGCCAGGACTAGGAAACAGATTCACATACCCCAGGGAAAAAAAACAGCTTGCAGGAGCACCATGGGAGCCAGATCTTCCTCTACACTCTACATGCCAGCTGGAAAGACCAGTTGTTTCAGGTGGATAAGAAGTGAGTCCAATCAGGATACCACTTTTCCTCTTGCTCCCTGGCTGTAAGGCCACTGAATGAGCAGGACCCACTGAGCTGCTCCTTACGTCACCAGGACTATGAAAGTGACATCAGAGGAAGAGCCAGGAGGAGAGAAATAGGGCAAAAGAGGCATGACACAGTAGAATAAAGGGGAAAGCCTCAAAAGGATGGAGAAACATCAATACAGGAAAGCAGGAGAGCAAAACACCATAAAAATAACGCTGGCTGGCTCAGCATACAGCAGCAAGAAAGAACTGGTTCCTGAAGCATAAAAACAGTTCTTGTAACTTTTTCATATTTAGTTCTTTTTTTTTTCCCCACTTTGGGGCAAAATATTACTTGTCTGGCAGTGTATCCAGTTCAATGTTATGATGGGATTTCCATAACCAGCCTAGGGTGTTTATTGGTTAGAAAAAACAAAGCAATACCAAACCCTTCTCCCTTACCTTTCAATAATACTTATATTAGTTGAGTTTTTAAATGTCATTTGAGGTAAGCTTTGGTTTTGCTCCTACAGTCCAAGTAGCCTCTGCTGAGCAGAAACTAATGCAACAAACCTTAAATGAGATTATTTTGTATCTGTTGAGTAATGAGATGCATTAGCACCTCTAGAAAGAGGAGATGCCAGCTCTGGATCTGATTTGGCAGTCTTGGCTCACATAAGTAACAAAAATCCTTGGTAGATCATTCTTTAGCCTACCTTTCTTTTCAATTGTCTCCACTATCTTGATAAGAATTGGTGGAGCAACATCAGGAGGTGCAAACTGCTCTGTAAGGTCTGGAAGAGAAAAAGCTGTAAAAGAAAAAGAAGAAAAATAAGCCAAGCTACAGCTGAATGCAGTTTCTGTTTATGAAAGTCATGACACATAATGCAACCAGTTAATTTTTCAAGTATGCAACAAGCATCCCAACTGTCAGGCCTAAACAAGAACACTCCACAAGTTATCAGAAAGCTGAAAAAAAATGACGACAATTGCATTTTTATAGCATTTTCTTTTAGGGACCTCAGTCAGTCCTAGAATCACTCTCCATATTGCCTAGGAAAAGAAAGCACCATAAAAGTTTGTAGTCTATGGATGGGCAGAAATACAATGCAAGGAAGAAAAGAAAAAATCTTTTGGTCTGAAACATTTACATCCAGTGCACACCAGATGAGGGAGCTAAACACATCACCACCTGGGAGCTGCTGATACCTTGGGTAAAACACACTTACAAAGGCCTGAAATAGCAGTAGAAACAAGTATTTCACACTCATACAAAAGTTCAGTAACTTCTGTTTGCTTTCAATTTTCAAGTATAATACTATTAACAGTATAGTTTTCCTGAAACAAGAATTTTCTTTTTTACAATGACTGGTTAAGGACAAATAGTGGTATAATCAGAAAGGGACATTTTGCAGATTCAAAGAAACCTGCATATGGTTTTTATACAAAGTCAGTTTTCATGCAATCCAGTTTCCTCCTGGAGAGAACATCCTGTATAATGAAATGTTCTGGCTCTGTGATGTGAGGGATGATCTATTGCTAAACACACTCTTTTTGCTAAGAGAGTAATTAAAAAGTTTTAGTGTGGTCCTGTTTAACTCTTGGAAAGCAAGAACGTTTACATAAAGATATTATTAAACTACTGCCAGAAACATCTGGCATAGTTTGATGGATTATGATTGATAAACAACGCTTAATCACTGATGTAAGAGTTGCCAATTGCCTAAACGATGGTGATCTCTGCCCAATTAAACTCACCACGGACAAATACAAAGCAATTTTTAAATGCACATGCACATATGTGCCTGCATGCATACGTATACATACATGCACACATATGCATACACCGTATTTCTAGAAGACTGAAACTGAACAAAATTATGAGGATAAATAAGTACAAGGAGAAAAAGAAAAAAAAACACAACAGCAAAATATGAATAGAGAGTTTCTAATGAAAAACTTCGAGATAGCCAAAAAATTAAATACCTCACAACTGAGAAAGAGAAAGCAGACAATTTTGGCTGAATTCCCCCTATTTTGGAAGCAACAGTTATACAACTTCCCAAAAACGCAAACAACTTAAAAGTGGTAAGACAGCAAGGAAGGTACAGAATTTTGGAAGTGCAGAAAACTGAGGAAAGAAATGAAAAACAATAAATAATTATTTACAAACTATTAATGGAAGTGGAGCATACTGGGACACTGAGACATGTCCCTTGCAAAAAGAAGCAGAATGATGGTTATGATAATGATAGAATACTTTCCAGTCCATTCATAACTGAGAAGGACATTAGAAAAACATCTGTTAGTTATAATAGTTTAACTTAGGAGGCTCAGAATATGAGCATTCAGGAGTTCAAAAAGAGTTGCCTCAGCAGATCTCTGGCCTGCTGATTTTACTTTTTAATGACTCGTGGAAAATCAGAGCAATTCCTGGGGATCAAAAGAGTTCTAATGCCCGATCCGCGCTCTGAAAGGACAAGTAAGATGACTACATGCTAGTTACATTATGAGTCCTGGGCAAAATAAAGGAAAACCTGATACTAGACTTATATGATAAAGCAATAAAAGAGAGCACTGTAACTAAGGATTGTCTGCACAGCTTTTTAGAGGATAGGTTCTGTTAAAAACCACAATATTTCCTTCCTTGGTGGCACCACAGTTAGCTAAAAAATGCAAATGAGTAGGCAAAATAAGCTCTAAAGTTTTGTCAGATAGTTGACTTAGTATAACACTGTGATTAAAAGCTAAATTCAAAGGAAGCACATGTTATATAGGTGTAGCTGACCAGCAGATCTCCAAGTATAGTTATTAATGCAGAACAAGCTACTCAGGGAAGGAATGGACTTTTCATCTCTTTACATCTTCAAATCACTTTCAGGTTCCACTGGAACAACTCTTTTAGCTTAACATCATATCTGCTTTATCAAACACAAGTTGGGCTCAAATGGGAGATGCTGCATTCCAAGCAGCCTCTGCAGAGGCATGCTGAAATACAAACCATTTGATTTGTAATATTGAGATTAAATAGTTCTTTTTGACCCCAAACTATGAATCTACATCATGATGAGGGCAAACCTATTGAAAGGATAAATGAAAGATCAGCTCAGATTCATACCAAAGAGTATGCTATGAAAATACTCAAAGTATAAGATACTTATAGACTCACAGAATGTTAAGGGCATAAAATGCATCCCTTACATGGTAGCAGAGGAAGAACAGGTTTTAAGAACAGAGTTTACATATTTTTACTTATGAGAGCAACTTTCTGCTCCCTTAGGTACCTAGTTACATTAAGTACCTTTCTCCCTCTTGCATAACAGCAATAAAATTGCATCATCTCTGAACAAAGACGCTCATCTCATAATTCCAGCTGGAGGCAGCGTGCAGCAAACAGAAAGGAAGCGACAGAAAGGAAAGAAAGGAGAGATAAAGAAGGAGAAATAGAGACTGTTGTGGTTTAGCCCCGGTCAGCAACTAAGCACCACACAGCCGCTCGCTCACTCCCCCACCCTTGTGGGATGGGGGAGAGAATCGGAAGGGCCAAAGTAAGAAAACTCGTGGGTTGAGATAAGAACAGTTTAATAATTAGAATAAAACAGCAATAATACTAATATAATGAAAAGGAAAATAATGGGCGAGAGAGAGAGGAAACACTAGAAGGAGAAGGAAAGAGAAAAAAAAACAAAACCAAAACTGAACAACAAGTGCTGCAACCGCTCACCACCCGCCGACCGACGCTGCCGGTCCCCGAGCCGCGATCGCTGCCCCCCCCAGCCAATTTCCCCCAGTTAATATACTGGGCATGACGTCACATGATATGGAATACCCTTTGGCCAATTCGAATCAGCTTTCCTGGTTGTATCCCCTCCCCTCCCGGCTTCTTGTGCACCTGGCAGAGCATGGGAAGCTAGAAAGTCCTTGACTAGTGTAAACACTACCCAGCAACAACTAAAACACCAGGGTGTTATCAACATTATTTACATACCAAGTCTAAAACACAGCACTATGCTAGCTACAGTGAAGAAAAAATCAACTATCCCAGCTAAAACCATGACAGTATCCACCCCTTATTCCATACCATTTACGTCATGCTCAGGTCTCATACTATCCAATATGACCTCAATAACCACCACCCGCCTCCCCATCCTTTGATGACATACGTAGATATCATTTATCATTCCCGTAGTCTAGGGACCACCCCTGTAGAATGTTTGTAGAGGGTCCACACATGTCCATTGAGTTCATTCAGTCCATAACTTTGGGCTCCATCTATCGTAACAGTCTTTCAAGGCTGGAGAGATGGTCTGCGTGGTGTTGGATTGTTGCATGCTGAAGCCAGTCTTTGTTCCACCACCGCTACACGTTGCTTGGTTCAATCAAAGTTCATTCTTCATTAATTTTGGAAATTCTTACTATGATACCATTGATACAGCATATAGCAACCATAGGAGTGATGACATACAATATCATATAGCAATTAACATCATACCATTCGGTTCATTGGCTGTTTTCACCCAAAATCAAATCCCCTTGAGGCACACATCGAACTCCTCCATCCTCCCGCATTACCCACCAAGTGCACCCAGGTCCTCCAGCAAAAGCAATCCCACAAATGGGTTTGCCTTTGCCTGAGACAGGAATAACCCAGACGGTTTTCCCCAGCATATTTTTTACATGCACTACAGGGACTTTACCCCCTTCCACAGTACGTAAGAGTCCTGACTGGGCAGGCCCAGCTCGATTGGCAGATCCCCTAGTGTTGACTAACCAGGTGGCTTTTGCTAAATGTGTATCCCAGTGTTTGAATGTCCCACCCCCCATTGCTCTCAGTGTAATCTTTAACAGTCCATTGTATCGTTCAATTTTCCCAGAGGCTGGTGCATGATAGGGGATGTGATACACCCACTCAATGCCATGCTCTTTGGCCCAGGTGTCTATGAGGTTATTTCGGAAATGAGTCCCATTGTCTGACTCAATTCTTTCTGGGGTGCCATGTCGCCATAAAACTTGTTTTTCAAGGCCCAGGATAGTGTTCCGGGCGGTGGCATGGGGCACGGGATATGTTTCCAGCCATCCAGTGGTTGCTTCCACCATTGTAAGCACATGGCGTTTGCCTTGGCGGGTTTGTGGCAGTGTGATATAATCAATCTGCCAGGCCTCCCCATATTTATACTTCAGCCATCGTCCTCCATACCACAGAGGTTTTATCTGCTTGGCTTGCTTGATTGCAGCGCATGTTTCACATTCATGGATGACCTGTGCAATAGTGTCCATGGTCAAGTCCACCCCTCGGTCACGAGCCCATCTGTATGTTGCATCTCTTCCTTGATGGCCTGAGGTGTCGTGGGCCCACCGAGCTATAAATAGTTCACCTTTATGTTGCCAGTCTAGATCTACTTGAGCCACTTCAGTCTTAGCAGCCTGATCCACCTGTTGGTTATTCTGATGTTCTTCAGTGGCCCGACTCTTGGGGACATGAGCATCCACATGACGTACCTTCACAACCAGGTTCTCCACCCGGGCAGCAATATCTTGCCACAATGCAGCAGCCCAGATGGGTTTGCCTCTGCGCTGCCAGTTGTTCTGCTTCCATTGCTGTAACCACCCCCACAGGGCATTTGCCACCATCCATGAGTCAGTATAAAGATAGAGCACTGGCCATTTTTCTCGTTCAGCAATGTCTAAAGCCAGCTGGATGGCCTTTACTTCTGCAAACTGACTCGATTCACCTTCTCCTTCAGCAGTTTCTGCGACTTGCCGTATAGGACTCCATACAGCAGCCTTCCATCTCCGATTCTTCCCCACCAGACAACAAGACCCATCAGTGAACAGGGCATATTGCTTCTCATTTTCTGGCAGTTTATTATACAGTGGGGCCTCTTCAGCACGTGTCACCTCCTCCTCTGGTGACATTCCAAAATCTTTGCCTTCTGGCCAGTCCATGATCACTTCCAAGATTCCTGGGCGGCTGGGATTTCCTATTCGAGCCCGTTGGGTGATCAGTGCGACCCACTTACTCCATGTAGCATCAGTTGCATGATGTGTAGAGGGGACCCTCCCTTTGAACATCCAGCCCAGCACCGGCAGTCGAGGTGCCAGGAGGAGCTGTGCTTCAGTACCGATCACTTCTGAAGCAGCTCGAACCCCTTCATATGCTGCCAATATCTCTTTTTCAGTTGGAGTGTAGCGTGCTTCGGACCCTCTGTATCCCCGACTCCAGAACCGTAGGGGCCAACCTCGGGTCTCCCCTGGTGCTTTCTGCCAGAGGCTCCAGGTAGGGCCATTCTCCCCGGCTGCAGTGTAGAGCACGTTTTTTACATCTTGTCCTGCCCGGACTGGCCCAAGGGCTACTGCATGAACTATCTCCTGCTTTATCTGTTCAAAGGCCTGTCGTTGCTCAGGGCCCCATTTGAAATCATTCTTCTTCCGGGTCACTTGATAGAGAGGGCTTACAATCAGACTGTAATTTGGAATATGCATTCTCCAAAAACCCACAACGCCTAAAAAAGCTTGTGTTTCCTTTTTGCTAGTTGGTGGAGACATGGCGGTTATTTTGTTGATCACATCCATTGGGATCTGCCGACGTCCATCTTGCCATTTTATTCCCAAAAACTGAATCTCCTGTGCAGGTCCCTTCACTTTACTTTGTTTTATGGCAAAACCAGCCTTCAGAAGGATTTGGACTATTTTCTTCCCTTTCTCAAAAACATCTTCTGCTGTGTTGCCCCACACGATGATGTCATCAATGTACTGAAGGTGTTCCGGAGCTCCACCCTGTTCCAGTGCAGTATGGATCAGTCCATGGCAAATGGTAGGGCTGTGTTTCCACCCCTGGGGCAGTCAATTCCAGGTGTACTGGACACCCCTCCAAGTGAAAGCAAACTGTGGCCTGCACTCTGCTGCCAACGGGATTGAGAAGAATGCATTAGCGATATCAATTGTGGCATACCACTTGGCTGCCTTTGACTCCAGTTCGTATTGAAGTTCTAGCATGTCCGGCACGGCAGCACTCAGTGGCGGAGTGACTTCATTCAGGCCACGATAGTCTACTGTTAGTCTCCACTCTCCATTAGACTTCCGCACTGGCCATATGGGACTGTTAAAGGGTGAACGGGTTTACTGATCACTCCTTGGCTCTCCAGTCGCCGAATGAGCTCATGGCTGGGAATCAGGGAGTCTCGGTTGGTTCGGTATTGCCGCCGGTGCACTGTTGTGGTGGCAATTGGCACCTGTTGTTCTTTGACCTTCAGCAACCCCACAACAGAAGGGTCCTTCGAAAGACCGGGCAAAGTAGACAGCTGTTTAATTTCCTCCGTCTCCAAGGCAGCTATACCAAAAGCCCACCTGTACCCTTTTGGGTCCTTGAAATACCCTCTCCTGAGGTAGTCTATGCCAAGGATGCACGGAGCCTCTGGGCCAGGCACAATGGGGTGCTTTTGCCACTCATTCCCAGTTAGGCTCACTTCAGCCTCCAATACAGTTAGCTCTTGGGATCCCCCTGTCACTCCAGCAATACAAATGGGTTCTGCCCCTACATAGTTTGATGGCATTAGGGTGCACTGGGCACCAGTGTCCACTAGAGCCTTATACTCCTGTGGGTCAGATGTGCCAGGCCATCGGATCCACACAGTCCAGTAAACCCGGTTGTCCCTTTCCTCCACCTGGCTGGAGGCAGGGCCCCTCTAACTCCAATTGCGGGTTTCCCACTCCAGATCTTGTGAACGGGAATCAAAAGTCTCTCTATTAAGATCACAGATAGAATCAGCGCTTCTACTCCTCTGTCTGGGGAACTGCCTACTGGAAACTGGAGCAGCAACTCTCCTGGAGGTCCCCCCTTGAGTGGTTGTTTTTCCTTGCAACTCACGTACCCGTGCCTCCAGGGTCGACGTAGGTTTTCCATCCCACTTCTTCATGTCCTCTCCATGGTCACGCAGGTAAAACCATAGGGTGCCCCGTGGTGTGTATCTTCTCTCTTGAGCAGAAGGACGCTTACTCCTAATGGCCGAGATACTGGTCCGTACAGGTAGGGAGTAGGACATATCTTCTTTGATTTGCTGAACCTCCCGGGACAATTTCTCCACAGCTGAGACGAGGGAGGAAGAGACATGTGCTTCATAATCCCGGAGTTTATCAATCACATCCTCTACCGTTGGTGCCTCTTCATCTTTCCAGGACATTACTGCCAGGGAGTTTACATGGGATGATGGTGCGCTCCGTACAAACTTCCGCCACATGGGTCGTGTGCACTGGGCTTCATCTGGATCTTTGGATGACTGTACACTACCCAGGTCACCATAAATCACCTCAAGCACAGCTAATTCTCTCAGGTACTGGATACCTTTCTCCATAGTGGTCCATTTTCCAGGGCGATATAGAACATCTTCCTTGAAGGGATACCTTTCTTTCACAGCAGACAGGAGTCGCCTCCAGAGGCTGAGGCCTTGTGTCCCTTTTCCTCCAATTGCTTTGTCAATGCCCCCATCCCTAGAAAGGGATCCCAGTTGTTTGGCTTCCTTACCCTCTAATTCCAGGCTACTGGCCCCGTTATCCCAGCATCGGAGCAGCCAGGTGACAACATGCTCACCTACATGACGGCTGAAATCTTTTCGTATATCTCGCAGCTCACTTAAGGATAGGGATCGGGTAGTTTCCGTCTCTTGTACAAGTTCTTCCTCTTCCTTCTCCTCTCTTAGTAACGGCGCTGCTTCTCCATCATCCTTTTCTATACGAGTTGACTTTCTCTTTAAAGATTTCTTCTTTTGTATAGGAGCAACTGATACTGGCACGCGTTGATTCTCTGATTCAGCTTCAGTGTCCGTCATGGGTGTTTGAGTGGTCACAGTGCCTGTCATCGGGCTTGGAGCAGCCGCAGTGCCTGTTGTGGGGGTTTGAGTGGCCACAGTGCCTGTCGTCGGGCTTGGAGCTGCTGCAGCGCCTGTTGTGGGGGTTTGAGTGGCCACAGTGCCTGTCGTCGGGCTTGGAGCTGCTGCAGCGCCTGTTGTGGGGGTTTGAGTGGCCACAGTGCTTGTCGTTGGGCTTGGAGTATCCGCAGGGCCTGTCGTTTTCCCTTGGTGGTACTGAATACTGTTAAACAGGGCTCGGTAGGCATGGGCCAGGCCCCAACACATTGCAATGATTTGTATCTCTCTGGAATTGCTAGGGTGACAACATACTTCCTCCAAATAGTCTACTAATTTTTCAGGATTCTGCACTTGTTCAGGGGTGAAGTCCCAAAACACTGGAGGTGCCCACCGTCTCAGGCATTTGCCCATACTATCCCACATACCCTGCCACCCATAATTATTGAGCCTTGGAGCAGATCTCTGGATGATATTCTTGAATTGCTTATTAACCTTAGACAAAACCGAAACAATCTGCCATAGGAATATCAACAGATATATCTTAACCACCCAAGGATGTTCAAGATACTGAAAAGTTGTTGTAATGAAGGAGGAGACATTACAGAAGACGGTAGCTAAGGTGCCATTCTGTATTTCCTCCATAAAGAACCTTTCAGAAGAGGAGGTATAATTGCTAATTGTCTCCATGAGGTGGTACCCGAAGTACAGTAACGGCTTCCACGCAAGACCCAAATAACTGATAAAACTCAAGGCCAGTGTTTTAATAACAAATCTCCTAGGCAAAACATCTCTAACCACTGCAGAGCACAGCAAACTACAAAACCCAATGCCAATCTTTAACATGTACTTCAAAATCAGCATGGTGTAGATCTAACTACTAATATCGAGAACAGATGAATCAATGCTGTGACCAGCAACTGTTATTATCTCAAACCCTTCGTGCCCCACGTTGGGCGCCAAAAAGGACTGTTGTGGTTTAGCCCCGGTCAGCAACTAAGCACCACACAGCCGCTCGCTCACTCCCCCACCCTTGTGGGATGGGGGAGAGAATCGGAAGGGCCAAAGTAAGAAAACTCGTGGGTTGAGATAAGAACAGTTTAATAATTAGAATAAAACAGCAATAATACTAATATAATGAAAAGGAAAATAATGGGCGAGAGAGAGAGGAAACACTAGAAGGAGAGGGAAAGAGAAAAAAAAACAAAACCAAAACTGAACAACAAGTGCTGCAACCGCTCACCACCCGCCGACCGACGCTGCCGGTCCCCGAGCCGCGATCGCTGCCCCCCCCAGCCAATTTCCCCCAGTTAATATACTGGGCATGACGTCACATGATATGGAATACCCTTTGGCCAATTCGAATCAGCTTTCCTGGTTGTATCCCCTCCCCTCCCGGCTTCTTGTGCACCTGGCAGAGCATGGGAAGCTAGAAAGTCCTTGACTAGTGTAAACACTACCCAGCAACAACTAAAACACCAGGGTGTTATCAACATTATTTACATACCAAGTCTAAAACACAGCACTATGCTAGCTACAGTGAAGAAAAAATCAACTATCCCAGCTAAAACCATGACAGAGACAGAGGATGCAAGTCAACCTGACAGACATGTGAAACATTTCAGGTGACAGCTCAGCAGTTCAGGGATGGTCCATCCAGGCTACTGAGCAGCAGAGAGAATGATGCTTTCTTGCATTAACCAAACTGTACCTTGAAATGATGGCAAGAGATACACTCCAAATACCTATAAACAGGGTGTATTTAGAAAAAGAATTCCGTTTCCCACTAGATTTAGATTTTCTACATGAGGAATGGAGTGCAAGCCAAGCAAAAAGGAGAACCCAACATCAGGGGAAGACTTCAGTTCATGGGAAGAAGCCCTTGCAGGGTGAAGAAAGACACTACAGAAAATGGTTTGTCTCCATGAGACATAAAGAATGGGGTGGATGTAGGCCTTACCAAGATCGCCTAAACAGAGAGTGCCTCTTCCTGCAATCTACTTGATGCTCCATGCTTTTCATCTACACTTTAAGCAGGATCTTAGCTTATAAAACTAGGTTTTTATCGTAATCTGCTACTGAACCTCTTTGTTGTACATTATTCTTGGATCAATAATATTCTTAGTGAAAGTGAAAGGTGTTTGGAAGCTACACATTTACATTTTTGCAAAATCTATAATATGTCTACAGAATGTATGTATGTAAAGCAAACATCACACTGGTTAAAAAGAAAGATTTCCAGTACTCCTCTCCTACCCTAAAATATGCAATTGGAAAATCCTAAAATTTTAGCAGTTCAGAGGCTTTCTGGTGTCTCTTCCTCCCTATACCCCATTGCTTTTTTCCAGAACCGGAAATTTCTATCTACCAGAGACATTATTGAACTTTTAGATATGAAGAGAGCCTTTAAAATAATGACAATCTATTCCATAAACTGTAAAAATGCTAGTCTATTTGACTGAAACCTCAGGATATTCACCTCTCTTTTAGTACTATGCACACACTGGTGAGTATAAGCTCTACAGCAAAAAGACACAAACACACACACAATGGCAGGTACAAAACCTGCAGTTACCTTCAACGCAGCAATGACAGAAGAATACATCTAAGTCACGCAGTTGTAGTGCTCAGCAGCATTGAAAGACACTATTTACTTCATCAGCATGTAGAAGATAGCATTAACAACTTAAAATCACTTAACCTCCCACCTGTTCTAGGATTTCCCACTCATTGCGCCATCTCCAATATAATTAACTCATAGCATCATACTGGCTTGTACTTCAAATTCCCCAACTTTTGCACAAAATAGAAAAGTATGTGCATTTAAAGGCAAAAGGCCTCACGAAACACACATCTGTCGGAAAAAAACAACGTAACAGTACCTATAGGACTGAAGCCAGTCTGCAGCATTTACACAGAAGACAGCCAAGTTTGGGAACAGTGCCCTTCAATTTCAAAATGATGAGAGGAAATGGCAGAGGCTAAACTGAAGAAAACTACACCTAATTTTGAAAAAAAAAAAAAAAAAAAACCAAACCAAAACCAAACCAGTTTGACTCCCAGAGCCAGAATACAAGATATCCTTGAAGAAATCCTGATTTTAGATTAGGTGTTCTGGAAGAAAACTCAGCATGCATCTTAAGGTCTACAGAGGGAAAGGAAAACTTTTCAGCTAGGTCAGTTTTAGTAAAAGAGAAGAGGACAAAAGTCCACATGCAACCTGCACTTAGTACCTGATTTCAGAAGTGTCTTTTGCTTTGAAGCATGCTGTAGCACAGCACAGAGGTTTGGAGAACCAAATCCACTCTTAAGAATCTGAGCAACTTTGTAGAACCCTTTGCTACAATCCAGCATCAGTTTTTCACTTAAAGCAATCATTTTTTTCCCAGAATTCCTGTAATTTTTTTGAAATACCACAGTCTCCACAATATTTTGGTTCTGAAAAGCTGTCATACAGTTTTCGTGTCTTCTTTCTAGTCACAAGTCTGGTAGTGGGTCTCCAGATCGTAAGGAAGCTTCTGGTGACACATGATAAAAGCTGGATTTTCCACTAGTTCTATTTTTACCTTGCCACAGTGAGAACCAATGAGAAGAACCACAAGCCAGGGTTTGCTCCAATCTGCGAACTCTTCCCTCTCCCTGATACAGGCAGGCCTGAACAGCTCTAAGGCAATGGCAACGTGTGGGAGATGAGAGCATACCTTATGTTCGAGGGTTGCCAACACAGCTACAAAGTGCAAGATGAAACCAGCACACAGCTGCACCTTTTGGAAGGGTTCTCAGTAAAAAGAGATATTTTAGAGTTAGTACCTGGCAATGGCAAGTGGAAATTTAAAGCTGGAATTTGACTTCAGACACTTCTGAGCCAAATTGTTCATTACTGCTAGAAGAATGAAAATGAATATATAAAAAAATATAACTTAAAATGTAACAATACACACCATGGAAAGGAGTTTAATTTCTAAATATTTTACAGGAACTATATACTAACATTACTTGAATTTAGCTTTGAGTCAAGATTACTCCATGTATTACTCTTCTTTTTTCCGAAATAGCATTTAAGTTTGTGCGTACATATTGCACTCAATACAACACAATGCATAAAAGCCTAATATCTGAGAGGTCAGGTCTTAAGATGATCATAACTGGCTTATGTGCATGCACATATATTATTTATGCATGCAACTGTAACCACTAACATAGTGAATTGTGCCTCCATAGATTTACACACATCCTTGTTTGAAAGTCATACAATATGTCCAAGTGTGAATGGTTTGACCAGCACTGAAATTAACTATAATAAACATAAGCATATTAATTAACACAGAAGAAGAAATGCAAGAGTAAGGGTCATTGTCAAGCAGGTTGTGATAATGCCTCCAACAACATTAGCCAACAAACTCCAAAGAAACAATGGCTGATCAAGGACCTAAAATACTTTTGCCAGTGGCATCATCAGTGGCATAATGCATGACAAGCTGTGGACAGTGGAGGGTTTTCCACAAAGTTCAACACCCATGACTGCTGTTGAAAATTCTGGGAAATGTGGGAGCTTGCTTTCTTGATTGAAATGCTGGTATTCCAGCAGTAATGTACTCTGCTAGGTATGGGAAATGGAATTCAAACAATGTTCCACCATTATCACCCATCTTCCCTGAAATAGAATCTGAATTTCAGTAAGATTCATAATGGCTAAGTTTAATCACTTGTCAATACACAACATCCAATTCAAGTGAAGAAGCACTAGAAACGAGGGCAGTCTGGCATTCCTGCACAGCCTTTAAGGCAGTGGTATGAATTCAGGCTGATGCGTGAACTTCTGTGTGCTGACCGCCAGCAAACCCCAGACCAGAGACAGCACTGCTTCAGGAGACTGCGCTGAGAATGCACCAAAAGCCATGCCTGTGGAAACATGAATTCAGATCCTGTAACACTGGAAAGCACCAGGAGGTGTTTCCACACAGGTGGCGGCATGGCCTGATATTTCTCGCAGCCCTGTGGTGGCAGCTCGTCCAGATGTAGAGCCTCAGCCGCTGCGGCCCCCTCAGCACCTGCTTTTATCAGCTAGGGATAAAAGGCCACATAAACCTCACAACCTGTCAGAGAGTGAAATGACTCTTACTGACACAAAACTCCTAACTTTTACTGAGAGGGCATTTCATGGTCCATTATATGTTTCTTTACAGTCTTAAGAAGCAGCAAGTTCCTGCAGAAACTTTCAGTAGAACAGTATGAAAGATTGAAAAAAAAAACCCAACCCTAAACCCTATGGGGAAAGTTTCCATAGAGTGCTTTGGGTTCAATGCCAGATCGAGGCAGAAAAAGTTGAGTCTGGTATTACATATAAATACCAGAGAAATTAACTCTGAAATTTGAGGATCGTAACCTTGCCTTGCCATTTATAATTTCGGAGAGCCTAATGGCACTTACCAAAGGAACAGGGACACAGAGTGTTCAGAACTGCCCAACTGCTGTTAGCAAAATGTTTTCACTGGGCAAAGATGAAAGACAAGAAGGTGAGAGCGAAGACAAAGAACTTGAAGTCACTGTGTGTCTCAGATAAATTGAGGACTGCAATAGGTAGTAAATTCAGCTGCAACAGTTGGAAGAGAAAAATACCTCTTCTTAGACTATGCTGACCTGAGATGATTTAGTTTGGCTATAGTTAAATTGTCCTAGAGGCTGAAAGTATCACTGAAAACAGTAGGAGCAAGAGCTGTTCAGGGCTCAACCACCTTCTCCAGTACTGGCTTCATTAGAAAGATTTTAAAAGACAACACTATTCATGGAAAAATATGAAAGGGATTTAGCTTCAGTGAATTTGACACATCATTACAAGTGGCTTAATAAGTCTGTCTACTATTACTTGTCTTTTATTTTTATCAGATGTCGTCAGTCAGGCAGTCTGGACGCTCAGAATACCACAGAAGCCTTGGCAGCCAAAGGAGACTAGATCCAGGAGAAACAAAGAGAGGTGAAGACTATCCCAGCACTAGAAAAAGGAATGGTCTGGCCCACCAACACTATCAGACTTAAGGCTCACAAGAAGCCCATTCTTACAGAGGCAGAAAAATGTCTGCTAGTCAGATGCCTTACTGCAATATGAATGACCCCAGAGCTATGAAAAGGAATAGGGAAATGATGCCTGCTGGTGACCTTACATGACCAGAGTGCAACCAGGATGCTGGAAGGAAATACCACCAATTCTAAAATCCTTCAATACTATGCAGCCAGCACAGTGTACTTCTTCCATTGGTCAGTAGGTGTTGGGTGTGAACTGGAGGACAAAGTGACAACTTCATTCAGATGTTCTCTGTTAATGGTACGCTGAAGATTTTAGCCACGGAAGGAAATACAGATCTCTACTGAAAAAAAGGTTTATCACACCAGCTGTCACTCTTCTTTTTCCTTTGTCTTCAATGGACGAATACCTGAATAAAGCAGAACATCCTTCCAAGGGCATCTCAATTACAACATTTAACCCTCACGGACGAACAGTACTCAATATGCTTCTGGACTTCAAATAGCTTTTCAAAGCACCCACACTTCTGCTATGATCCTACATCAGTAATACAGAGTGACAAGAACTTTTCTAAGGGGCTTATTCCAAAGGATGACCAAGTGCTGGAGTTCTCACCAGCATGACCTTCTGAACTCCAGTCAGTCCCAGTGCACCACCCAAAACACAAAGCCAGCATCTCCAGAATCCTCTGCATGAGGTAGGTTCTGACAACATCGCCTATAAGCTTGAAAAAGGGCATTTCAAACCGACTTTTGTAGAAAAATGTACACAAGTTGTTGTAATACATATGGCACTTAACAGAATAAGGTCAGACAGTCATTTTTACAGGAGGACCAATACATGTATATTATGATTGGGCCATTTATAGTCCAACTCACTAAATCTAGGACGGTCGGAATAAAAACTGGTTGTTACTTCATTTTATCCTAGCTACACATAATATGTGGAAAAAGACATAGTCACCTGTATAAATCAATGCTGTAACTGAGACAAGCCAAATACTTTTCCTAGGTACTTTCCAGGGTTATCAGCACATATATGCAAGCAAATGGGGGGCTGGGAGAACTAATTCCTCTCTTCATCCTCATTTATAAATTGCACCCACCAGCGGCACTCTCAGGGCTAAGGAGAATAAGGGGCAACTATGGGAACAGAGGGGAATCAAGCTCAGGCAAATACAGATTAGTGCATGAAAATAATCTATAAACAATAGATGGCAGAACTAGACAGAATAAAGCTTTGATTTGAAATAGAATGTCATAATGTATAATGTACCAATTCTCCTGAAAGAAATCGGGGGTGTCTTTGCCCTTCTCTGACACAAAAATTAATGCTTATTACAGAGCTGCTGCATTAATCAACAAAGAATTCCTCTAAGACAAACAAAATGAAAGTGCAGAGAGAAACAAAAAAAAGAAGACAGTGTCTGGCTTGAGGAAAGTTTAGCTGCACAAACAAACAGAAAAATAAAACCACCAAGCAACATAGTGTAGAATACTATATTCCTTTATAATAGTTTAATACTTGTAATAGTGGCTGCTAATCATGTTTCACACCTATTAATTTAATGTTTCATAAAGCCCTATTTCTATCATCTGTTGAAAGGGAAGTGATACTGTCTGTACTGAGAAGGAATTCTGTACATAATATTCTATCAGATTAAACCTCAGTAACATTATGAATTATGAGCTGTCAGGCACTTTTCTCATCTGCTACAGAATATACTTCTTAGAAATAGGAGCTATAAATAATACAACAGATGTTCTTTGTTGGCTTCAAGTGAAGCACAGATAATTTTTTTAAAAATCAGCCTGTAGTTAAAAGTGTTGTAAAGACAGTATTCTGCTTCCCTCTATGGGTGAGCTTTTGCAATACTCCTTTTCAAACCAGAACTGAATTTAGGATTTGAAATGGCTGCAACTATTTACAATTAGTATTAACATAATTAGAGAAATGAGCAGCCCTGTTCTGAAGAAAAATTGCAACGCTTATGAAAAAAATATTAACTAAGTGCAATATCCTGGCATGCAGTATACTGCATGGTAATGCCATACGTAGCGCATGAACTGTTTTACAAAAGAACCCCCCTCAAAAACCCAGGGAAGAGATGAGAAAACCACCTGCTTATTCAACTGTTCTTTCAAAAAGCTGTGAGATAAGCAGAAACATTAAAATAAGAAATAAGCAAGAATGTAGTAAAAGATGTCTTTCTGCTTCTAAGTAGAGGAGGGCACTCAATAAGCTGAGGAGCACAGAGGGGGCCCAGGACGGACACTGCTGGAGTGGAACCCCAAGGAGGCTGGCACCTTATACCTCAGAGGCTCATTATATTCCTTACTTCTCCTTCAGGATTGCTGCTCCAGGGCTAGAAAAGAGCTGAGCTCTGCAAGAATTTGAGTAATTCTGCCCAGTTCTCCTCAGAGGTATTAACTGGCAATGAAAAACTTACCATTCCAGCTTCTGGCAGTGGTTTGACATGAAACCATACATAATATCACGGAGAAAAATACTTGACACTGAATATTCAAGTGTAGTGTGGATAATGCAGGTGTGAGGACAAACAGCATGTTCTGCTGGCAGCTGCATCTCGTGACCTACTCATCAGGTTCTCAGCACAACCTTCAGGGTTATTGCTGTCATTAAACATCCAGGTTGCAGCAGTACCTAGAAGCCCTTATCAGAATTGGAACAAACTTGTGATAGTTCTCTACAAGGAAAGCCTCCCTTACTGGTCTTATGATTAACTAAGCGATCTCTTAGAATTGATGCCAGCTGCCTTCCCACAAGCTCAACCTCATCTTTCCCAAGAATATTGAAGCCATGATAATCTATTAACTTCTGCACTCTATATACTTTTTTTTAAAAAAGGAACAGTGAAACTCTAGTAAAAGCGTAATTTATTTTAAAGATACTATATGCAAGTTAATACATTTACATGGTATTTTACTACAGTCACTGTACAAGGAATCAGCAGCAAAGCTCCCTCTGTCTGGTGCCTGCCATACTACACAGACACGTAAACAAAACTACACTGAAAGAGCATCAAGACCACAAGGTCAAGCACTCAAAACTTGCAGACAACAAAGAACTAAGGCTGCATGTGCAATTTCAGTTCTTCCTTTCATCTCTTTCCACATAATGACATAGCATTTTTCCCATGAAATTACTCTGCGTGTTCCAGAACACAAAGCCTAGTGCTCTCATGGGACAGAACCCAGCTGAAGAGTTGAGGTATTTATCACCTCGAGCATTATCCAGATTGTACAAGGACACATGGCCGTCCAGTAGGTTTATATTCTCCCGTTTACTTTCCTCTTCAAACCTGAATTTTCTATTATCTCATCTCAACTCTGCGCTCCGTGCAAGAGTACTTCGCTCTGCAACTTGTTCTCAAGTTCTTCCTAGCAAGTGGGGAAGGAAATACGTACTCGGTTGATCCTGGAAGCCTTTGTCACAAAAGAGAGAGACAGCTGCCTGTCTTTTAAGGGAAGGAGTGCTGAGGTCCGTCTCATGAGGCACTTGACAATTTGGTTCTGGCCAGACAGTGGAGAGTCATGGTGAGATGATATCAATGATCTCCATCACATAAAACTTCACAGACAGAGTGAGTTCCCATGCTGGAAACATTTTTACCTGAAAGCAGTCACATGTATTTTCTTCCGAATATTTTGGCACTAACCTGTCAAGATGACTAACCTCAATTCCCTTTCCACATAACTATGGAGATGGTTAGTAACAGCACTCCAGCAGCATCTGCTCTTTGTAACTGAGATAGGACTGCTGGATGGATGTTCACTGTGAGACACTGGGGATGCTGGAACCCTCTCCAGAATGTCCTGTCCCACCTCTAAAGGATCCCTGTTCTTTACTGCTGTTTCCTTTTTTTCGGTACCGCAAAGTTGTTTCTTATGCAAGGCCATCACTGGTTTGTGGTAACGGCTCTGCTTGAGAAGCATATTTTAACACATTCTATTTTTATTCAATAAATATAATACATAAAAATTCAGGACAGTATGTTGTTTTGCTCTGAAAGAATACTTTGTTTTGCTACCTTTTTGCTGTGGAGAAAGTAATGGGGGAAAAAATGCCAACAAATACCCCTCAAACTATTCACAGGCAAGCAATCTAGAGGAAAAGAATAAGCTCTTCAATGCTGCAAGAAAAAGATAGTGTGTACTACTGTGCTTGAGAAGTCAAGTTGTTTAGATCTGGAAGATTTACATAAAAGTACTGGCAGAAGCTGCTAACAGATAAAAGCCAAAACAGCTTCTTCATCTTTTGGGAATTATGGGAAACATTTATAAGTACACACTAAGTTAAAAATAAAGAGTGTATAGCAGTCACCCAGAAAAAAATAAAATGCAAACAATGGTAACAGCAATCCAGCACCAGAAGGACTTTTTTATTCTGGAAACTAATGAATTCCAAATCAAGCCTTTTTCCTCCTTAAAAAAAAAAAGAAAAGAAGAAAAAGCTTAGGGCTCTAGCTGTAGCAACAGAAATACAGCAATGCTGAAAGTCAATCTTCTAAGAAAGTAAAACTGGGTTAATCCTTAGAGCCATTAAACCATGGGCTGATCTGACACAGATACAGAAACAACAACATTATTAGGAAATTCCTGAACTGGATCTACAGAGAGTTAATCGCACCATCGTCTTTAATTTCAGATGAAGATGAAAACTCTCAGTCTGTATGTAATAACATTTACTGACCCATATCATACACCTGTCGAGATTTCTCTGCATAGCAATGTCAGTGTTGATTTCTCATTCCAATGTATTTCACACTATCAAGTTGCTATATAAAAAGGACGTCATGGAATATAAGTACATGTACTTAATGCATTAACTTAAAGACTTCTCTTCCATAAACCACTGTTTGTTCACACTCCACTGCTGAAGTGACTTTAATTTAGACCTTAACAGTTAAAGTGGTGAATAAATTTCATGGACCTTTACAAAGCAGTCAGGGTCTCAACTGGCTTGTGAACTGCAACTGGACAAAGAACAAAAACTTTCCTTTGTATATTGTCTAGCACACTGCGTTGCAGAAATTCATATAGTGCAAAATCTGTTTACAGGAAGTGTAAAAAAAGAATTGAAAGTAACCACAAAGATGGTGCTAATGAAAAGCTACCATGAGAAAATGGCTATGTTTTTACTTCACTGTCTGCAAGCCAAAGATTAACTGAAGTCAAGGTAAGAAGGTATGGAACAGGATTTCAGTCTGCATTGGAAGTATTCATTTGCAAAAAGACTAAAAGCAAGAGGCAAAGCCTCTCTTTAAGAAAACCCAAGCATAATTCTAAGCACTTCAACTTGCAGAAATCCTTTTGCAACCTCCATGCAACCCTACAGTGTTAAAGAGTTTCTTGGGGTCCAAAACAAAGAAAAATGTGTCCCTCGTGAAAATAAGCAGTGTGTTGTGAAGCAACGAGACTGAGCGGAAGAGGCCAAAAGGACTGCAAAAAAATATTTTGTAAGTGGTCTTGGAAAGCCTAAACTGCAGAGGGGCTGTGCAAACTAAAAAAACATGCATCTGGTTAAGAACTGACAACACATTCCCTGTGATTTTTAACTCAGGTGGATCAAATGAAAGCTGCTCTTCCAGGCAAGAAGTTGGGAGGCAGAAACTCTTCTTATGTCCTCTACAAACACTCAAGAGGTGAGCAAGAAGCACTCTGACATACTGCTTCCCTTCCTTGCAGCTGAGCAGCTGCCCTACAGTGGCCTACTGCAGCACAGGGAAACATGCTGTGCACATTCTCTGACTTCCCTGTAGAAAATTGACGGGGAGCAGGATCAATGCTCAAGTTGACTGCCTCTGAAGTTAGGGGAGCACTGAGTGTATAAATGAGCATGCCAAGAAATACTAATCTGTTGAATATCTAAGTGCTGCAAGTGTACAGAGCTTCTACAGGTCACATGCACACACAAAACCCAAACCAGTTTTTCCACCATCCTGCTCCTGCCAAGAAAGTTAGCTAGTCTTCTAACTAACCCATCCATATCTGAAAATATAATGGCACTATCTCATCTATCTATCATCTATCTCTATTTCCACATAAGTACAAACAGAGCTTAAAGCTATTATAAGTCAGTTGTTTCAGAATGTTGATTATAGGATGCAATAAAGGAGTAAAAATACATCCCTGACTTGCACAAGATGTGATCGAACATGTGAAGAGATCTTCCAGCTATGACTCACTAAGAATTGGGTGGAAGTTTGTGAGGCTGGAAGGCTGCTGGCTGGAAGGAGTAAGCCTTCTTCCACACTGGCCAAGAAGGACTGGGAATTGGCTGCTATTCTGTCAAAAGGCCAGGTATATCCTGGTTGTTTTCCTGCTATCCTACTGGGGGAAAAAAAAAAAAGAGGAAAAAAAAAGGCAGTCTTACATGTCTGTTTTGTTATTGTGCTCCAGAGGAATCCCTTGGTCATCGCGCCAAAAGAAAGAACCAGAGTTACCTTTATTTGACCCTACCAGAAGAGAACAGCTCTTTCTCATTTCATTTTACCTTTATAAAGAATTTATTTATTTATTTAAATGTGGGCCATGCCAAGAAGGGAAAGGATGTCTCACTTAACTCCCAGATGGAGAATCCTTCCAAAAAACCAGTTCCCTGTCGAGAACAGAAGGAAGAGGAATGCATTAATTTTAAACTGACCTGATTTTTCTTACAGGCTTCTGACTCCCTGTTTTTAAGCATAGTTCACATGAACTGCCTGTGACATCAGAACAGGCATCTTCCTACCTATTTCTCCTTCTAATTTTACCCCTCCAAACTTTTCCATGAAGCTGGAAAAACTTGTATCCTAATTAGCTCAACTGTGGCATCTTCAGAGAACTTTACTGAGGCTTTTACAAGATAAAGCTCCTCAAAATTGGTAGATGCAGCAGACAGCTGGTGTAACTCACCTAAGTTCTATTATGCTACCACCAGGTACCTAACTCTTGTAGGACTCCAAATTGCTAAACAGGAGCCTGCCACCTCCCAAAGGGTTCTTACATTTCATGGTAAATGTGCCACTAACAGCCTCTTTTAGAGACACCAGTATGAGCAGTCATCTAAATCTAGGCCTTGTTTCAAGAGAAACGTTTTTTGTTTGGTTTTTTTGTTTTGTTTTGGGTTTTTTTAAAATAGCATATTTCTTGATCTCTCAGGGGAGCCAGCCCTTCTGCTTCTCTTTTTCTTGTGTTTCACTACATCCATCAGCTTTCCACATTTCAAACCTTCCTCTCAAACTGAGAAATCTTAGGAGACAGAGCAAGGCAGCTGGTTATTCTAATGGCATTTAGCTAGGAATAAATAATGCAAAGGACCAAGTGAACATTCTAATCTGTGCTGCCTGCGGTTGTGAAGGGACCCAACTTGAGTGAGAAAGTATGAGGCCACAGATGTAGACTTCTCTAGACATATATACTCAACTTGTTTGGGTGCTGCTTCCAAAACCTTGCAGGATAGTTTAGTTCTAAACTACTATGTATTAAGACTGGGTTGGGTTTTGTTTTGGTTTTTTTTCCCCTAAAACAGATACAAATTACATATCACCAAATTACATGCAGAAATTTAACATATACTGAGAGAAAAAAATACTGTAGTCTTGTGTCAAGCTAATCAATACTAAGAACAAAGTATCAGAGCCTATTGCAGCGTCCACTTACGCTGTAGTCTGACAGTACTTTGTAAAGCTAAAGTGAGCTGCGCTTTTTTTTTTTTTTAATTTGAGTCAGGAAAATAAACACAGATTAAAGACTTCTGACAGGCTGCAAACAGGTGACCAAATCATACTTACCATGACAGAAAACTCTCTATTTTCTAAAACATTAAATTCATATTGAAATGAGAGAACTTCATGCTTTTACTTCTGCATGGCTATCAACTTGAGCCCAATAGAACAAATTGGAACCACATTTAAGTCTACTTTTTCCTGCTGGCTTTATAGCTTCCCCATGCTTTCTGCACATTACACGTTCTCTCTCTTTCTCTCTCAGCATTTGGTCTCCTTCTCCTTCTGGCATTCTGTAATCCTGCCAGTCAAAGAGCTTTGCTTTTAATAAGCAGATGTGCCAACTTAAACACCAGTCTCCTAAGGCAATCAAATAATGAAACACACATGTATGTACTTGCACGTAATCTGTCAAATGCGTCTCTAGCCCACTATAAATGATTTTTGCAGTCGGGGTTTTCATAGGAGCATGCATTCATCCACTCTTGGTTTTCGAAGATCAAATGACATGGTTCTTCAGAGTCCTGTGCCTTGTTTGTACATACAAACCTAATGACCCTGCAATTTCCATATCAGTATCTAGAAGACACAAAATATGAAAAATCTAAAAACACAAAGATTGTGCAGACAACTTCATATGGAGTAAGCATATCCCTTAATTTCTCCAACTTGGCGTAGAGGTCTGGTGCAAGACAGCACAGATTCCTCCACAGCAGAACACTCTTTCCATGTTTCTAGTGTGCCTGGAAAGTTAATGAATAGCCATTCTAGGTGTCAAGTATTTTTCATACCTCCCCCATTACTCATTTATCATCCACACTGAAGCCACCTTGATTTGCACTTTCTAAACTAGTATTTCCCAAAAGAGAAATGTAATGTATCATGCTAGCAATAGAGTAATCCAGGAAAACACTTTGTCACACTAGGATGAAGCTGCATTGCCACACCTCTTGATCAAATAAGGTTGCAGTTTACAGCAATGGCAGAATAAAGATGGTAGCAAAAGCTTCTTTCAAGTAAGCAAGGTTACTGATTGGTATTAGAAAACTAAAATCAGGTTTCAAAGACTGTAATTTACTATATGTCATCATTTGCAAAAATTCTTGCATTGTGAATCACAACTATGACACAGTGAAAAAAAGCAAACCTACTAGGAGATGCACCACAAAAACAAAAGGTAAAACAAAGTAAAGTAAAGCAAAGCAAAAGGTACTTAAAACATGCATGTCCCTGAAATGTGTATTTCTGTTGCAAGACATGGTCTATAGGTACAACAAAGTACTGAGAACTTTAAACTTTGACTTCTCTGAATCAGGAAACAAGTCAGACAACACTAAATTATGTCACCATATCTGTTGAATCTGTGCACTCACATTCTAATAATTCTTTTGCTTTTTATGCTTATATTTGGATTCCAGCTGGTAAAGCTGGATGATGCCAGCAGAGGTGTGCCAGGAAGATTTGTTCTGCAAGGAATCATCTTGGACACCCAGTACTCTGAAGCCTGCCATGGAGTGAGCAGATGGTACTCGCTCCCTGTGACAAATAAAGCCTTACACTGTCAAACCTAATGCAGTTCTGGTTCCTGGTTTTAGTTATCTCAATGAACATTTAAGTGTTAGAGTTAAGAGTTCCTTAAGTTAAGAGTTCTGTCCCCAGATTCAGCTTTTTGAAGTGTTTTTCAATTACCTCCCTATTGCAAAGAGATTAACTGTAAACTATCTTAAAACAGTAGTTATTTTTTTAACTGTCATTTTGGTCTACCTCATTCCTCACAGGAATCATGACACCACCTTTGCTCACAACAGAGTCTTGAAGATGACTTAATATTTGTGAATATGAAGCTCTATGAAGCTGTTACCAGCCACATCACTGGAAAGAGCCAAAGAGGCAATAAAGAAACCTGTTTCTAGAGAGTAGCCTGAAGGCTGTGAAGAAAAGGTGGCTTAAGACCACAAACTAAACAACCAGAATGAAGCAACTCTCATTCAGTGAAGACCTCGACAATGAACAAAGCAAGGATAAGCAAGAAAAGGGGTCAGGCAACTATGTAATTAAAAACCGTATCAGATGGCATACACTACAAGAAGGTATAATTACGTATACAAGCACAAGTTGTAGATGCATATCTGAAGTTTTGCAACCTTAACAATGTTCTCCTACTAGAGTGTGTAATTCACTGTATATATGCACATGCATCAGGGTAATAAAACTCTGTATTTATCATAAATGTAACAATTTGTTGCAATAACAGAATATACAATTAAAACTGTCACCATATCATTTCCTCACTCCCAAGAAACCCTCATTACCATCACACCAGTTACCCAAACAGGCAGCCCTAAGAAAAAAGAAAAGCCTTGCCAAAGTATCTAGCAGCATGGAGTAAATTTTTCATATGCATTAGTGAAGAGGACTGAATACAATGGAAGAAAATACCTTGGTGAAAATAATCTCTATACCAAATTGGTCATTACCATATGCAATTAATTGTGTTTGTGTCACCCAAATGAAGACATTTGTACTACTAAATTTGCAATTCTTACTATATAATGGTCATAAAATGGCTAAAAAGTTAGTACATAATTAATATAGATGACTTAAAGGGAGGATTTTGGACTAATAAGGAGCATGCTTTAAATATGTCTAGAAGTTATGAGCTCGATACAGGAATTACCGAGTGAAATTCTATGCCCCATATTAGCCCAGGACCTCAGAAGAGATGATCATAACAGTGTTTCCCTTCTGTCTCTTCGAAATCCGTGAAAGGACAGTCAGACACTGCTCTTTCCATCAGATTTTATTGTGTAGTATTTCATGCACATTCATATTACATGCAATCTGGTATACTGGAATCTCTTCAGAACAGAGCTAGCATTTGTGCTCTAAACCCTAAAGGCAATGGGAATTTTGCCTGAGAGAAGTGAGAGTAAGAACTGTGGGATTTGTCCAAATACTGCTAAATCTTGACTATAGGTCTGATCCTGTTCCTTCTGAAGTCAAAATGGGTTTTGCCACCAATTTAAGGGAAAGTAGAAAAGGAGCCTGCTGCTTCTTGTATGAACAAGTTTTTTAAGGAAATAAAAAAACCCCAACCATGTATAATATTTTCAAGAATATCAGTACTTTAAAATAATCTTATTTTTAGTTTGCATCCAAAGGGATTTTGAATAAAGCATTTTAATACTGTGTTTAGAAAAGAGCAGCTCACATTAACAAGCATAGGCATGTTCTATCTAAACTACCAGACAATTTACCACAGTATTTGACTGAGTGGCTATTTAGATCAAGCAGATAATGAAAAGCAAAAAAAAAACCCCAACCATTCTCATCTTATTGGTGTGTGCTTACTGTGTCATAATAAAACCCTAGATATTTGTCTCAGAGGAAACATCTGGAGAGAAAGCATAACAGTTGGTAACTGTCTTCCCCTTTTTTGCTAAACTGTACATGCAACTCAAAGTCCTGCATCTTAAATCACTGGGGAAGGCATCCATAGCCCACTATCCTTTTCAGTGCAAGTTTTAATATCAAAGATATAAGAGACTTTTAACTATTACTATGAGAATAGTCCAAAGCAGTGATTAGTATTACACACAACAGACAAGCACCAAATGTTCCTCTAGCAGACTGAGTTCTCCTAAAAGCCAGAAGACAGCTAAGAAGGGAGACTTCACGTCAGTCACTCTGTAGTAAACATTGTTAAACCAGTGATTTAATATAACCCCCAAAAAGTGTCCTGATAATAATGGGATTGTGAAAATCTCTGATTTCAGGTAGGGGGCTGCAGCTTACACAGACTACCAGAAGGGTTTTGGAGTTGTCAGCACTAAGTTTGACCCAGGAGGAAGTTAGAAAAACATGCAAGCAGTGGGGAGTGCACGCTAATCTTTCAACCAATGGTAATAAATTATAAATACAGCCAAGCAAAAGAGAATTCAAACATTCATCCCTCTGTGCCCTTGAGGACCCCTCACTGAGTGAACAGAGGTCCTTTATTTCCAGGTATCTGAGATGAAGTTTTTGCAACTTGCTGTTTTGAATATGCGTTCCTTAACACTTTCTCTACTGACCAGGCCAAATTGTGAGAACACTAAAAAAACCCCTTTACACTCAGAACTGGCCTGCACTGGAACAAAAGGCCTCCCTAAATCTTTCTCTCCATAAGAAAATTGCTTATGTAGGCTAACAACTAGCTATGCTATTCTGGCTGCAGAACAGTGGAGTAGATTTGGACTGGCAAGAATATATTCTAAATTATACTCAAACATCTGTACAGATTCAACTCCAAAGTACCCAAAATAACTTGCTTCAAAATGTCAAGGGATGACATTTTCTGACGTTTCTCTCAAGGGACTGGCTACGTTGCAAACAGTGCAATAAATATCAAATGAAGAATGAAAGACTGTATTTACAGTAAGGGGCACAAACCCTGGTCAGCCAAGACCGTCCTAGAGGACCTCTCAAAGAACGTCGACCCCTTGCAGAAGACGCATGCATCAGCAGAGATGGTAAGACCATGGGAGCAGATCACACCTCGCTGCACCCCAAAGTGCCCTGCAGCCTCACAGCCCTTTGCAGACCATGGCAGGGCAGATGCCCCCAAGGCGTGTGCCAGTCAAATAGGAGGAAAGAGGGAAATCATGGAGGGCTTTGCCATGGCCTCTGTCACTCCTCACCTGTGCCAAGCAGCTGTGTCTTGGTGAGGAGACAATTCAAGGCTAAGTTCATAAACACAACAGACATTTTTGTGTCTCCATCCAAGCACAGCATGTGAAAAATTGCAAATTAGCAACAGAGGACTGGATTGTGTGATCACAGGGTTGAACACCATGTGCAAGTAAGAAAGGGTCTGCAAATCTCTGCCCTTAACTGCTTATTTCTGGAATGTTCCTGGATAGGAAGATAACGAAACTAGACACAGATGTGCAGCCTTATCTACCACTGTGCATAATTAGTGGTTTCTTTCATTAATTCCCTAATTTAAATGCTTTGGTCTAACTCCAGCCAAAAACAGCTTAGGAAGAGGGCTTGGAAATTAAAAGGTAACCTTACAAACTAAAAGCCTTCCTTTTGAGACAGACTGCTGGAGATGCCATAACATGCTTTGAAACATGGTTCTGCAGTGTGTGATGCCATTTAAAAGTTTCTGTGCAACGCCATTTAAAAGTTTCTTTGCCAAGAAAAATCCTCCATGCTTATCTGCTACCTACCAAACTTGTCCAAGTGGGATGAGGAGATCTAGGAAGAAATTGGTGACAGCGCTAAAGTTTTCTCTCCTAACCCCAACAAATAAATTCCACTGTTATATCTGTTAACAAGACATACCAAACTGGTGCAGCCATGCCTCCTGGATGATGATCTCCAGAGGGCCCTTCCAATCCCTACCATTCTGTGATTCTGTAATAGTTTGACTTTTGGCCAGCATCTTTACATTTTTAAGGGCACATGTTGTTTAGAACGAAACATCAAAACTTTAAAGGACAGCAGAGTTAACTTTGTCTGGTTTTCCAATGTACATAAACTCAATTTAAAAAAAAAAGCAAAGAAACCACAGAATAAAATCAGCCTCATCTACACCTTGCCTATTTACTGAAAAATACAATAGCTGCTCAAGAACTTCTGGAAGGTGAGTGGACCAGAAGTAACTGCTCTTCCTGCAGCAGGTCTGCCTTCTACAGGAGTATCTTCCCATCCCGGACACCACTGAGTAATCTGCCAGCACAGACGGAAACTGGTGTGTTCAGACCTGCCAAGGGTAGATCTCACTTGCCCTCGACTTCCACAATCTCTAGTGAAGAAACTAGCTCAGACATTAACCTGTGGGAAATGCTCTAACACAACAAATGATGGCAAGCATATACAAACAGATCCAGTGGATTATACAAGCAAATTGTCTGACAGCTAACTGAACTGTTAAAGACCTTTTTCATCATTCATGCCATAGTTTACATAGTTGTTCTGAAGTAGAAGACAGTCTTAAAAGATATTTTTAAAGTGTAGAAACCATATGCAATTACATCTTTCCCTAGCTCAGGGCAGTAGCATGTTTTTGAAACTCTGTCCCAAGAATTTTGATTATAGATCCTTATTACCTGAAAAGCTGTAAGCTTAAATATTATTTTCAAATGCTTTCTGACATGCAAGCTGTTTTATAAAGTGGATCAATACGTAAAAATAAAGAACAGTGTTTGGGTGCTATTCTTCTGGACTGCCACATACAGCATTTGTAAAAGACTAAACAAAAAGCAGCCAAGTTAGTACAAAAAGTTACACCTGCTAACACTTCACCAAAAGACTTCAGGCAATGTCCAAGGATGCAGGCATTTCTATACCAAAGTGCAAAAAAATGTAATACATAACAAAAAAGCAAAAAAAAAATCTCTTCTATTAATGAAACCACAAAATAGGAGTGTATTTTAGTCATATATTTTGCTGAAAGCATGAACAGAAGTTAGCAAGTATTAACCACAGTTATTACTTTGTTTTTTAAAGCCAAAAATTCTCTTTAAATTCCTCTAAGTACCTAGATTCTCACCAAAGTATTCTAAGGACTTAAAATCCTTCTCCAGTTAAAATAAATATTTCTTTTAAATCCTGTAATTCCCCCTGTCATTCTTAGCTATGAAAATAAAGCAGCCCTTTGTATTCTAGCCTTCAGATTGATTTCATGGATGTTCATCATGGAAAGCAGCTTTGGAGCAAGACACAGATGTGAGAGAGTGCACAGCCAGCTGCAGTTACACCACCTGTGTTCTTTCACACAAGAAAATCTGGATGTGTATATGGCATCACACAACTATTTAAGTGGGCACAGTTATTTGCTCGGGGTGCAGAATGATCCATTCTTGGCAAACACTTAGCACCATGTGTCGCTGAAACTCACAAACTGATGTTATCATATGCAAGTCTAAGTAAGAACTATTTGCGAACCAGTTTTTTTTTCAGATGTTCCTGGATCACAGCTATAGGATCAGATCACGATGATTCCAAGGGAGAGGAGCAGGCTACTTCACCTTTGCCTTGTTTTAAATCTGGCCCAGGAGCATTCATGTCAGCAGCAAGTATTAACAGACTGAATCAGTATCAAAGAAGGCTAAAGAAAGGTAAGCAAAGTCACTCAGCATAATGCCACTGTTGTAACTATTAAATTATTAAAATTGGTGTGATAAAACACAAATACTTCTTATAGCATCAAAATAGGAGTATCTTATTCTTTCAGTTTCTTAAAGCAAAATGTGTAACAAAAGGCAGTATTTTTTTAGACTAATTGATACACCTAGGGAAAAAAAAGATGCATTTCAGCCACACAAGCCTTTTCAGGTCTGAGGTCATCTTTGAGGATCAAAGGGAGTTCTGTGTGCCCGAAGTAATATATTTTTCCCAGAAATATCAATTGGTCAATTAAAATATTCTTCTCAAAAGCTCTCTCTCACTTTTAGTCTTATCCTGTGACAATTAAAACACAACATGGAAGAGGCTGGTTTTGAAACGCCTTCCTCCCTCTTGCTTCCTTCCCCCTCTACCAGCAGGTGGGGCCATGCATCAACTATGAACTTGCCGAGGACCACTGTTAACGTGCAATTTGTACTAGTTCTTGCAAGCATATCCCTGTGCTTACAGACCTTTTCAGTTACGATCATCGATTTTATCACTGTGAAAAAAATGCTCTGCCTCACTTTAATACAGCTTGCAAAATCTTTGTTTTCATTAGCAATAAAGCAGGTGGCAAAAACTTTGTTTTCAGATGCATGCACTCATCTGGCAGCTAGAAAGTTGCCTTGTACACCAAGAAACATGACCACAAGTAGCTGACGAGGCTCTCTGGCAGGAACCTGTCCCTTTTCTCAGTGCAAGTCAAAGGCAACCGACTTGTGAAGTTCATGACTGCAGGGCAGTTCTGAGAACTGCAGCACAAAGGCTTACGCTCAAACTGGGCTTTTTAGAATGAATCTGAGGGCTCTGGCTTGAATGGCAAATACATTCATCAAATGAGATAGTGACACATCACTTCACCCCATAATTTCCTTTTTCCATTTGCTTAAATCAGGAGAGATGATGACTCTTTTCTTCCCAACAGAGGCTCCAGGCTCACTGCATTCCATTCACTCCTATGTCCCCTAATTTACAAACATAAATAATTTTCAGAAAAGCAATCACCCTACTGGCTTTATAGCAAAATTAAAGAAACAAATCCTACAGCATATTCAGTTCAAGCATGCACAAAGAGTTTTACGCTCTCCATCAGTTTGGATCTTTGTCAGACATTGCATAACCTGGTCTCCGAAAGGAAAGAGTTTCCAAATGTTGTGTGTCGTTATCTTTGCCTAATTTGCTGATCTGTATCTGTTCTAGGACAACAGTGTAAAGAAAGGTTTGGGTTTTTTTTAAAGAAATCTATGTTATAGGTTCATCACAAGAAGGAAGAGCTTTGGATTATTTTTAGGCTCTAAACCAGCTGAAATGGTAGAAAGTGTCAACATTAACACAACCCTTTTAAGTTATACAGGAAGTTGCAGGAAGCTCCAAAACAGACATATTACTCATATAAAGTTCTGGTCTGCCCTTCTGCAATCTGACCTTCATTTCAAAGTGGGAATTTAGCATTCCAAGTTAAATCCAAATGTACTTCTGTCAATCAATCAAAGCTTCATGCTCCAAAGGCTGCTTAAGATCAGCCTTCACAAACCAGGTAGAGAAACAATACCATATGAACCAACTCTAAACATATGCAGCTGTATCAAATGAGCTGAATCAAAGTTCACAAAACTCAGCTGGACTCAGTATAGCTTATGCACTTTTCATTTTCAAAGAGTTGAGCAAGACAGGGCTAAGCGAGAGGAACCAGCCCTATGTAGCTCCAATTTAAAAAAGAAAGCACTTAAAGAAAAAAAAATCATATCAAATCTTTACTGCTTCACGTAAACTTCAGATGTCTAGTGGAGGTCATAAAGATGACCCTATGCTGGGTCTGCACTGTTGCGAGTGCCTTGATCCCTCCAGCAGCATCCAGTCACCCTTGCCTGGTGGGAGAAGAAACCTAGGAAAAAGGCAGGTTGGGCCAGTAAGAGCCTCACACCAGCAACAGGAATTAAATCTGCCTTGCCATAGCTCTGAGCTGCACCAGGCCTGAAACTGAAAGGTGCTAGAGACTTCCTGGAGCTCTTGTAGCCCCCTTATTTTCGTATCTTTTCAGTTGCAATTAGAAAAAAAAAAAAGGCCCTACAAACTCAGACTAAATCTACTTCTTTACTGACAAAGGTAAGGGGAAGACAGGCAAAATGCAACAGCTGTCCTAAAATTTCAGTCAAGGAGCCCCACTTCTGGTCTTGACCAATGGTTCTAGAAATTTAAATAGGCCATGGATGAAATAAAAATCTGGGGAAAGATTTGATCCAAGTATTGTAATAAATAAATGAATGTTTTAATAGAACTTGAGATCACCAGCAATTTTATTTGTTTTCAGATTGGCTTTTAACATTTAAGGAGCTCCCTATTTATAAGTAACACTGTATTCCATAAGATACTGGCCTGATGAGCAACTCTGCCTGATACTAGCCTTACTGACTGCAAAGTCTGTTCAGATGTCTGTGATTATTTCTGTATGAGTACCACAGCATTGTGAATACTGGCAGCATTGTGCCTAAATATTGCAAATTTGATCTAATACAAAACAATCTCGACACTGATGAGCAAGTGATCAAGCTTAACAAGGCCAAGGGAAAAAAAATTCAGAATAAATAATAAAGTATTGAAAGGATTAGAAAGTATTTTCTTAAAAAAAATAAATCTATGTACATATTAAAATTAAAAGAACTCATATGACTATATATATATTCTTTAAAGTCTCCAACTAAGTTTCTGATATTCAACATTCACACAACAGGGGTACATACAGAACTGACTCTTCACAGAATGAAAAAAAGTATATGGATCACAAATAACTGAGGTACATTTAAGAAGTCTGCTTCCGTTCCCCATCAAT
Organism: Morus bassanus; assembly: GCA_031468815.1. Lineage (NCBI taxonomy): Eukaryota > Metazoa > Chordata > Aves > Suliformes > Sulidae > Morus > Morus bassanus. Next base: position 62,333,830 of record CM062600.1, read on the forward strand.
TTGTCATTTTGATCCACAGCAGTTTCAAATAATCAAGTACTGAAAATGTAAACTTGACTGTGTCTAGTCAAGCAAGTTTCATACATTAATTCATTCATTAATTTATTTGGAATACACTCCAGGGGTGTAGAGAGAAGTATCATCCTGGGAAGAATCTTATGGCCCACTGCGCATTACGGTGGTTGCTGAACAATACTAACTGTGCTATTCCCTGGCCCAAATCTTACATAGTGAAGCCACCTGAAAGTCAAACATACATTGCTACATTATTCTTTATCTGAACTGCATTTCTGCCTGCACTTCTGGTTTCACCACAGGTATCATTTTTGTATCATTCTGCTCACTTAAAAATTCCACCTTCATTTTGGTTTTTTATAGTATCTTTCAGTGCAACATTACTCAAATTTGTTTCTAAGATTTAAAGTGCCTTAGTTCTTTACGATAAAAAGTGGTAAGGAGACCACTTACTATTACTTTTCCCAATTTCTTTTAAGGAAACATACATTATTTTAAATGTAATTAAACCTAACTCTTGAGCTATTTAGAGTTCAAATTTCAGTGTTTCCCCTAATTCTGTTGAGGAGGGTCTAATCCCTGATGCTAAGGCATTAGTGAAGGTACCTAGCCTTTTACATGAAGCTTAAAATCTTTAATTCAGGAGGAGTTATGGGAACTTAGCTTATCATCTTCTTTGAATCAGAAAAATACAAGCCTGGATTGCAAGCTGACTCTTAAACATTTTGGAGCATGGCAGGATCATGTGTGCAGACTTTGAGATTAAGATTCCCAGTTAAATTAGCACATTCTCTTGGTTCAGATCCCCACAGTCCCAAGCTATTAAAAATAAACACATTGTATGTAAATAGTACTCTGTCTAGAGGCAATGAAACTTCAGTTTAGGAGAGATCTAGTCACTAAGGCTTGGGGCACTGTCTTATCCCAAGGAAGCAGAAAAGCCTGCATTTAAGTAGAGCCCCTCAAATCTGTAGCAGAATTTCCCAGAGTAACTACCAGCAGCCAAAACTCCAATAAGTGTCTGTTACAAATGCAGTCCCGGGGCAGGCTCAGAAACTGCAAGATCAACTCCAGGACTTCCCAGCACAGCGCTGTGGCCAGCTTACAGCGTGGTGCTGTGAACAGGAGCATCAAGCAAGCATAAGACCAAGCAAGTTACAAAGTACTACTTCAAGTTTAAAGCAGTAAGTGCATCAAAGTCTGGGATGCCGGTTACTTCACCACAGCATGTGCATATAAAGAATGAGATTTTCTTTCCACTCTCTGCCTCTCAAAATGACCTGTCAGGATTGAGGTGTCTATCCAAAGAGCCATGTTTATTCTGCAGTTACATATGATGGAGACAACCATCTTCACAGGTGGATTAACAAAAATGTCAATGTTACCTGATCAGCACATATTAATATCCAATACAAGGAATGATCAAAGAAGTAATAGCGTTTCCTTTCAAAAGCAAATACCCCATTTTCAGAATTAAACTAATAAGAAACCATAAGACTCTAATGACTAGAGGCTGACAGTTCGAGGACTTAAGAAATAGTGAGAGTATAACCTAAAATGTCGCTACACCCCCATCTGCCCCCACCTTCATTCTAACAATGATATACCCTATGCATTATACACTTGCAAGCAATTCTTGAGTGCTTAAGGACATTGCTATAAAAAACAGTTAGATTTACTCTTTACTAAGCCCTCACCAACCTAGAAATGCTTCTGTCAGGTTTCTACATAGTTTTCTGTATTTCTGTTCTTATCTTCATTGATTATGAGCACAGCTGAATATAAACTCTTAATAGACACAGTGGGATGGAATCTGATAAACTGATATTACAACTTCGCAAGTGATGCTGCAAACATTTCTATGGAGGCAGAGGGTGATGACACTATTCAGGACTATGGTGTCACTGTGAGAATCAGGATCACATACTACAACTTCTATTTCCTACAGCTAGAAACACTGGGAATTTAGAAAGTATTAGATGCTGAAGCAATATAAGCCATTCTAGACTTTTGAGAAGTGAAAGACCAATATAAAAATCTATCCTAAGCTGGACTTGGCATGTGGATATGCAAAACCCAAGGGTCTGAATGTCAATAGGTAAAGGAGACAAATCACTTGGAAGGGTGGCTTTGTTCTTTTACCCTAAAGTTTTTTCAATTAAAAAAATTTTCTTCTATTAACAGAATAGTTCCAATCAAATTGAGTTCTGCACAACATACTGTTTCAAATGTAGGTTAGAAAGCAACTTATATAAAAAAAGGAAGAGATTTCCTTTGTTTATGTAAGTGCTATTTTTTCTACTGCATGCCCTACCCTCCAGAAATGTTAAATCTGAATTGATCATCATTCTATTGATCATATTTAAATACCTGCTTTTACCCTTTAATGCCACAGGTAAACCTCCATGACAATGTACATATTTTTTGCTGTTAGCAAGAGATTTACAACAGGAACATACTGTTTATTCGGAATCCATGCTGCCAGATTCATGAATAAGCTTCTCAATAGTGAGTATGATGAACCACAGAGGGAAACAGTTCCACCAGCTTCTTCGAAACCTAAAATAAATGCTACCCTGCTCATTCTCCATTTAAGTCTTTACAGTTGTGAATTATAAGCATACTTTCCAACCTGTGAGAAGCACCTCACAGTAAGACACTGGTCTCTGTGGTGCCTGGGACAAAGCACATGAAACTACAGAGTATGTGAGCTAAATATCATGAAGTAGAAACAACAATTCTTAATTGACTGAAATGAGCCATGCACTAAAAAAGCTGACCAGCAGATGTTATACACATAAATGTAGTCAGACAAGCCTATGAAACAAAAATATCTGAAAAACATGGGACACACACACACACCTTCTGAGAACAGTACTGACCTTGTTGCTCACCCTCTGCTTCAACTTTTGCAGGACTTGGTGCTACGGGAAGGGGTCGAGGAGGACGAGGCTTTGGAGTTGGGGGAGATATTTTTTTTCTTCCAATATACTCTACGTAAGTTCCTGGGAAATCCCCCCTCTCCCCTGTGGTTTCATTAAAGCCATTTAACCAACCAATTTCTTCAGGTTTTGCTTCTTCCCCTTCACTGAATCCAAGTGCTAGTAAGGTACCTTTATTCACAGTTAATATATCCCCTAAGTGCAAGTCAATGTCTTCTTCTCGCTCTTTTTTGTAGTCATATAAAGCTCTGTATTGATATCCCTCGGCACTCATCTTGGCAAACAATTTAACATTCAAAAGTGTTATTAAACAGTATCAAAATGCAATTGTCCAGTTATATTTTTATGTACAGAAAGATTCAGGGTGTATTAAATGGGATAATAAAAATCTCAACAGCAATGTCCAAGTAATAAAATCCACCAGAGAATCAAAAAGCACCAGGAACTGTCATTTCACTGCTGATGTTTTTACTGATGTATTTATTCTGAGTCAATGACTGTTGTAGAAGTATGTGTTCCACTTCTTCTATGTCTAGCAATATTCTTTCAATTAGTTCCTTTTCTGGGCTTGCTGGCACTTCTGGGTCTCCATACTCAAGTTCAGCTGATTCTTGTAGCTGGTCACACCTTCTGCAGATGTACTTGCCACAGATCGCCCATGTACCTTAAATATTCTGCCACCAAACTCTACACACATGCTGTTCCTGGAAAGAGAAGAAAAAAATGGTGAAATCGTTTCAAATTCTCTCCACGATTGTGAACTTGGGATTCTATGTAAGCTTTCTGCAACCCTGGCAGAGGTTGTGTCCCACAAAAGAGCCCTAAATAACAATAAAATAAAGCAACCTCATTAAAAAATCTGCCAGCTAACACCTGCGTTTTTATAACAGATGTATGTCTAATTACTTGAACCAAGTTTGCACCCCTGCAGTATGAGGCGTGCTTCCTCTTCTGTGGCTTATGGCTACTGAAGTCTCAGAGAGAGAGGGCTAAGCCCTGGAGCTACCCCTGTAGTGCAATATCTAACCTGGCAGCCAGATTTTACATGTTATCTCCCTGAAGCCCTTCCCCACAAGATGTCTGCCACTGTAATTAGCACTGATACTCACCACTGGGGTATTCAATCTCCTGCTGTTTATGCAGAGGGTGAGGATGGGCAACTATCCCCAGCCAAAAGCCTATATTCCAAAAATCTACTGGAGGGAGAGGTCTTTTCATAATCTGCAGGAGAACCAAAAAGTCCGAAACGCTTTTACTTGATAAGTACCATATTTCTGGGTTGTTTTTTTTTTTTTAAAAAAAAAAGAGGGGCTTCCCCACTCCCCCATCTTCCAGATGTTTTTTTCCATGTTTATGGTATAATACTAGAAAAACAATCAGCAACTGAAACAGGCACACCCAGACCACCTAAGCAGCACTAGCAGGAGGAAAGTATCAGGGTGTATGCTTAAATTACACTAAAGGCAAGAGAATACAGGCCTGAACATTTGACTCAAGGTTGCCCAACCATAAAGTAAAAAGGAAAAAATATGACTAAAAAAATCAATTTAGAAAACAGTAGCTTAAAGACATACAGAACAGTGAAAGTTTTCTAAACATTATTTCAACTGTTACTCATTTTCAGCTACTTAAAAAGGCAAGCCCAATCATAATTTGAAATGCTATACTGGGAACCAGAAAGTGCTAACTACTCAAAGTTGCATTGAAACTCCTAAACTGCAGATGAATAAAAGACCCAAGGGGGCTGTGTAATACCAGGAGGTAAAATATTGACTGTGTACTACGTACTTAGTTTACAGAAAGCTGATATTTTGAGAAACACTCACTTTTACATAGTAAAGGGACACCAGTAGACAGGGCTGGAACAGGGAACCTCTGACAGCTCTTTTCCATGCCATTTTCTCTAATGTCTCAGTCATCAAGTCCATGGAACATGACTAACTGACAAGCTAAAAGTGTTTATAAGAATGTATATGGGCTTCCTTTGCCAGTGAACGACCCTGATCCCTAATTTGTATACGGCTCCTCTTCAGCCCATCAGGTCTAAAAATAATTCCCTGCAGCTTATTGCGCAACATCTCTTGTAACAGAACACAGAAGAAAATCTTGTAAGTTCTCAAAGAACTTCCTTATCCCTTGCAACCAGTTTTTGCTGTAGAAAAGTATTATCTGAGCCTGAATTAGACTTCTCATTTCAAAAAGCCTACACACAAGTATTTATGTTAATAACTTGCAAATCTACCTACATGGATTAAGCATCTAGCTCCCACCAAAATTTTAATGAGAAATTCCTGCAGCCACTTCTGAAAAACCAAACTATGCTGCTTAGCTCACACTACCAAACATCACAGACTTTTCAATTAACGTGAAGAGAGTTTCACTGATATTTCATTTTGCCTCTCCTACCAGAGGAAGCGTACAGATAAGAAGAAAAAAAAAAACAACCAGAAATCAAAAGCACAAGTATCAATAAACTGTACAGACGCCTTTTCAAAAGCATGGGTTCCTCCTGCTTCACAGAGCAAGGGAACAAAATGCACTTATGCACCTTAGATCTAAGTGCTGAACCTAATATAAATGCTTCCAATCAAAATCAACTACACACAGTAAAGCCTGCTAGAAAATTACCACTTCGACTACATTAAATATTCCAAAATATTTATTTTCTCTTTAAGAAAGGTTCAACAAGTGCTCTGCTACAACTACTCATTTCACTCCTACTGCCTACGGGCATTTTGGCAGTCAACGAAGTCAGTCTTTTAAACACTGCATAATTTAACTGACTTGACCTACTCCTCTGATCATCTATTATCAAATGTATCATAGCAACTTTATGGCCAGATATTTAAGATGAGTACTTGTGTCTCTTACACTTGGTCTGACAATACAGAACTGGAAATGTTGTAATAACATAAAAACTGCTTATGACAGTTTTAAAGCAATTTTAAAAACTGAAAACCTGAATCAGATAGGACAAAAGGTCCAATTTACTCGCATGTTAGGACAACTCAATACAGCTATGGTAGCAAAGTTTCCCTAAATCCAGTTTCCCTGGGGCTCAGAGCTGCAGTACCAGTTCATACTCATTCCTCAACACTGCCCTCGGCACAGGGCCTCGCTGAATTTTTGGGATTTATGCCTTTTTCTATTCTCACTATCCCTCAGGTTTAGGGTTGGAGGAAGGCTCAGACTCCAAGAACCTTACAGACAGCCCTAATGCAGGGACAGACACTGGTTCTCCACGCCAGCCCGGTAACACTGCAGCATCTCTAAAGAGCCCTCTTTGGTAGTTCTTTACTTACTGCTCTGTTAAGATCCTGTAATAACAAATTCCCTTTACTCCAAGTGAAGTTACATGGTCTCTACACTCAGACATTTTGACTCAAACTGACTTAAACTGATTAGTCTTAAAATAAGTAGCTCGGAGACCATCTTAAGTAGAGGGGAAAAAACCAAACCAAACATTTTAGGCAAGAAACACTGTTATATTTGAGATGATGTACTACTGGATTTCCATTTGGCCAGTGGAATGGAAAAGGAGGAAGAAGTATTTTAAGAGAATCAAATGCTCATTTGTTTTTTATTTACTGTCCAGGAGCTTGATCCCAATGAAAGATTCCTGAGTTCAGGCAGAATTCTGGTCTCTTAGCAGAATGGTTTATGTTGGGCATTTCAACAGCTACAGAATTTAAAATTCAACAGAAAGATGCATGAGATTCTTGTAAATTTAAGCAGAAAAGGAAGGGGACATGAAAGCTTCCCCTCTACTCCCCCCATTAAAAATTATGTCTGGCTCCCACTCCACTGGTACCCATGCATTTCCTCCCACACTGGTTAGCGTTCCTTTGGTGAATGAGAATAAAAACTACTGCTCTGCAAAGCCACATTACTACCAGCCCAGCCAGAGGGGTGTGCGTGCATGTTACTGATACGGCACCCCTATACAAGACAGCAAAGATTTTCTTCACCTTTATATTAATACATTTAAGAACCATACCTCCTCGTACTGCCATCACTCTTACACTTATTCCAGAAATCCCTTGGGAAACAGTGCCTAACACAAACTTCCACTGCAATTATGAGCTTCACCAATAGAAGAGCGGACTAACATACTTAGGGAGGCACTGAAATACGGAGAATTGAAGGGAATTAGCTTAGAGACTGACTCTTCTCCCCACTAGGTGTCTACACACCTGTAACTCAAACTGCAGTTATCTCCTAAGTACGATGCTGCTGCTCTCCAAGTACCACATGGGAACACTATTTTCTGCAAGAAAGTGAGGCCCGTGATATATCATGAAGGAGATGCATACTTATAATAGCTTTTTACCACTTCCAGTCTTTGAAAGAGTGATTATGAGCCTGTGGAGATTCTACTGCTGAACAAGTTCAAATACATACACATGGAAGAATTACATTAACTTCACTGTGGACACTGCAAAGCACATCCCATTCAGAAACATCTCACAGACTTTATGCGGGCTGCAAAGCTACGGAAGAAGGCAGGGGAGCAATAAGACCACTTCAGAAAAGACATTAAAATAATAATAATAATTAAAAAAAAAAAACCTAGGAAGACAGTACAAACTGAGCTTCCACCCTGCTAAGAGGCCGGCAAGCTGACCCCTCCGGGCGCCCTGCAGCGACACGCAGCCGGGCGGCGTTCCCCCCCGCGGAGCGGCCACTCTCCGGGGGCCGGAGCTCGGTCCCCGCGCCCCGGCCGCGCTCGGGGGGCGCAGCCCGGGGCAGGGCCGCGCGGAGACGCCGCTGCCCGGCCGGGGGACGCTCGGGCAGCCGCCGGGACCGCCCTCGGGGAGACGCGGGGACAGGCCGGCTGGACGCCGCACCGCCCGCTCTCCCCGGCGACGGCCGCCTCGGGGCTTCCCAGGGTCACCCCTTCCGCCGCCCCGGGGGCGCCAGGCGGGCGGCGGCACCGGCCCGGCTCCCGCACCGCACGGCGGGGCCGCAGCTCCCGGGCAGCCGGGCCTCGCCCCCGGCACGGCACGGCACGGCACAGCACGGCGCCCGCCCGGCCCGGCCAGGAAGCGCCGAGCCGGGCCGGGCCGCCGGCGGCAGCGGCGGGGGGAGAAGCTCCGCCGGCCCCGGGGCTCGGCGCCGGCCGCAGCGGGCGTCCCGCCCGGGCCTGCCGCGCCGGAGGGCTCGGCGGGGCCGCAGCCGGCCCCGGACCGCGGGGAAGAAGTTGCACAGGGCGGCAGCGCTCCCGCTCGGGCCGTCAGCCCGCAGGGGCGGCCGGTGTGCCCGCGTCCCGGGCGGCCGCGCGGCCCCGCACCGCCCTGCCCTGCTGCCCTACCCCGGCGGCCGCCCGCGGGGCACCGCCAGGTGAGGCGGCGGCGGCGGCCGCGGAGGCAACTCGCTTTACCTCAGCAGCAGCGGCGGCGGCGTCGTCGTCGTCTTCGTCTTTTTTTTCTTCTTCCTCCTCCCGCCGCCGGGCAGCCGCAGCCGCCGCCGCCGCCGCGTCCGTCCCGCCCGGAGCCCGCTTCCCCCGTCGGCGCTCGCCGCCCCAGTGCCTCGGCGGCGCCGTGCCCGCCGCCTGCGCTGCCTCCGCTCCCCTCCGCCCCGCCCCGCCCCCCGGCTCGCCGGCCAACCCGCGCCGCCGCCGCCCCCGCCCCGCCCCGCCCCTCCGGCTGACTGACGGCGGCCGGGGGGCCGTGCCCGCCGCGGCCCGGGGGCTTCCGCCCCGCCGCCCGGCCCCGGCGTACCCGCGCTTCCCGCCCGCGGCGGAGGGGACCCGGGGTGGCCGCCCCCAGGCGCGGCGCCCGACGGTGCCGGCAAGGCCTCGGCGCCCCCTCGGCGGGCTGGGCCGGCGAGCGGCGGTGGGGGGAACGCGTGCTTCTGCCTAGTTCCTCTTTGGGGATTTTTCTCCTGTATTTTTTTCCTTCCCTCGCCCCGAAGTTGACGCAATAGGTTACGTTGGTGGAGTGCGCCCAGAGCAAAGCAGCCGGCTCTGTTCCGCGGTGCCGGGTGCCCGGCGGGGTCCGGAGCAGGGTCGCGCCGTGCGGCAGCGCGGTGGCAGCCTGCCGTGGCTCGCCGGGCGGCGCGGGGCACCGGCTGCGCGCCCGCTCCGCGGGGCTGCCTGGCGGCGGCCTGCCGGAGGCGACACCCACCCGGCGGGCCGGGGTCCTGCCCTGCCCCGGCCCAGCCCCGCGCCACCGGCAGCGCCGCGCTTCGCCAAACGCCCCTCGGCCCCCGCCGAGCCCGGGCTGCCTTGCGGCAAGCGCAGTCCAATGGGTGGAGGTGGTAACTGCAGCAGCAGCAAGAGATCTTCAGCTGATACCGTTAATTACCATTGCACGGTGCCCAAGTTTGCTAGGCTCCATGCAGCCCAGAATGAAGTGGCGTATTCCCTGCCCCAAGGAGTGCACAATCTCGCGTGGATCTGACAACACCAGGGTGTGACACACCACCACGGGGTTGCAGCAAGAGAGTCGTGCTGCTGAGCTGTGTGTGCTGTGTTCGAACAGGTCTCTGTTTATCTTTAGATACTAAATATGCGTACATATGTTACCATGACTCAGTCCTTGTAGGTGTCGCTGTGAAAGAGGAGAAAGTGGTTTAAGCAAAGGTATAACACACCCGGGCTGGCAGGGAATGAGTGCAAGGGCAGCTGTGCAAGAAGCAAGCCAAAGGTTCATTGAGACCTGTGCTGTGACTACAAGTGCCAGTGGTTGACCTGATGAAAAGCAGCCAAATGAGAGATATGTAGAACATCAAAAGCAAGAACAAGGCATTCGTCAGGATAGAATGCAAGGATCAGGCCTTGAAATACCCTGTGAGAAACTGTAGGACTGGTAAAGTTAGATGTTGAAAGAAGAGTACATGTTGGCTAGGGGGAGGGAAGAGCCCGCCTTGCTTTAATTTGGCAGTTGGGCATTCTGAAACAGCAAATTAGGTTGTGGTCTGATCACGGACAACTGGGAGAAAAAGTGGAACAGTTTTACTACAGCAAAGTGTAATTAGTTTTTGCCAAGTGCAATAGGTCAGAGCATGGTTTTGGAATCCTTAGACTTTTGGAGGTATTTTTCCTGAAAAATGTTCTCAAACAAGAAATTTGGTTTTACCAAGTATGGGGAGAAAGTGGAAATCTCTTACCAGCTATAATTTCTTTAAAAGATGCTCTTCCATGGCCTCCTATGCTTTGGAGAGGATTTTGCTTTTTTCCCATTGAGTTCCTAACTTTGCAAGCTTTCAAGAGACACTACAAGGATGTTTCCTGACACCCGTTAATCATTTCTGCATTGATTCATTAGGATTTGACTCTGTTCCCTTTGGGACTGCAGATGAGAGAAGACGACAGCTCCTAAGGCCTCTTGGGATGACAGCATGGATCTGACCCCACAGGGGCATGACAGAGCACTGTGAGGCTGGAGACTCAGAGCCACAGGATCCAGGCCCCAGAAAATGGTAAAAACGCCCTCATTAGCCTATCTGGCAATCTAAACACACAGAATGACTTTTAAACTAAACACTGCTTTTGGAACAGAGACTGGTGTTTGCACGTAAGCAAAAGCACTGCTGTAATTTAAATACTAAATAGTAAAATTGTTGAGGGAAATGCCAGCTCTTGTCTCATACATTTTTTTGTGGAATTGAAAACACAGGCAGAAGCAGAGTTAAGAAAGAATGTTCCATTTCTTCTGTCCAGACTGCTGTCTCTGGCATTTGCTGTTGCTGAGGGCAAAAACAGCATGGATTTTGAAGGGGATTAGACAGACTGGCTGGTTGGAATGCCAGTCCTGGGCACTGGCCTGACAATGGGTATTTAAGGGAACTAAAAACCTCTCAAGTAATGGTTCCCAACTGGTGAGACTAGGCTTGTCCCACAGGTGAAATGCAGGCTAGAGTCCATGGCTGTGTTCCCTTCCTGCTAGCATGGTGTCCCTAACTGGAGGGGAAAGTCTCCAGGGCAGGGTCCAGGACCTCCTTCCTACCTCCCCTCTGTGGTAAATGACCATCTCAGTCTCTGCTTTCTTCACCAGTTTTCCTCCCTGAACTTGACTTTTGACTTCACCTCGAGCACCTCACTTGCTGGTTTCTCTGTCAACCAAGGAGAGAAAGGGACCTGAAAGAGGAAAAGTAGGCAATAGCAGCAGGTTGCTTTGTTGCACCCCTCGCTGACTTTACTGTCAGGCCTGTTGTGACTTCTGTCTCAAGGTCACTCCAGCGCCCTCACATCCCTTTCCCCGCAGACCCCAGCATTATCCCACTGTCTCCAGGAATCATTTCCTATGTCTAATCTTGGTAGGTGGTGGCCATAAGGCTTGCTCTAGGAACGTTGCGAAGCGGTACTCTGGTGTAAAGCTTGATATGAAGGAGGATGCACAAGTTGAAACCTGTGTTCTCTCTTCAATCAACTACTTTTGAGGAGGTCTTGAGGACTGCATAAAGCTTTTGCATACCAAGTGGGCATAATGCACATAGACATGTTTGATTAGACTTGTTGAAAAGGATGTTCCTGACCAATTGAAAAGTTAAGTCGTTGAGGCAACATGTAGGCAGGAGGGATTGTCAAGGCAACAGTCAGTAGAAAGAAGAAAAGACAGAAGGCTAAAATATGGGTAGAGGGCAGATTATCAAGGTACAAGCCATACACACCTGTTCTTGCTAAGGAAGACAACTGTAATCTCCATCTGTCAGGAGATCTCTTGGCGTTTCTGCTAGAGGCTGCTTAGGGGAATACAACAAAAAAGTGAGCAGGTCTTTTGTTCAGTACTAGCAGCAGTCAGGTGATTTGAGCCTTTGCATCTTACCTCTGGGTAAGCTTTCTGCGGTAAAGGTCATGCAGCACTGGAGAGAATCTACCCTGGAAGTTCCCTTTCCTCTGGCAAAAAAAAGTTCAGCTTGATCCTAGAAAGGAAATTTTAAAGTATGGAAACTGAGAGGAAAAAACGCACTCATCAGGGGATCTGTGGGGAAAGCAGCGTTCCCAGAGCATCAGAGCTCTTCCACTACAACTGGCAAACGCGATTTTTCTTCTTTACTGGCACATTTTAAGCAGGGAGATTTCCTTCTGTTTCTTCTAAGATATCAAGGCAAATCCATTTGTAGAGTAAGATGCCTAGTTTAGTGCTGAATCTGATCTCCTGGGATAGCGTGGACAAAGGTTGAGGAGACTGTGCAGGGGAGTTTTATTGGAATATACCTTAGGTGTGATGAATTCTAATGGCATATGTCATTTACTAAGATCAGTACTAAGAACAGAGTCCTGTGATTTGTGACATAGTATCATACCATCCTGCAGCAGCGGGGTTTCAGCCAGCTGATTTGAAGGTTGAAGTTGAAGGAGAATCAATGCTTATGTTCTTCCTTACTCCCAAAGATGCAAACTAATTCATACAGTTTAACTGTGTTCTACTAGCAAACATTGCTTAATGACTCATGTAAAATTCCCAAAGGAGTGACTGTAGCAGGGAGCCAGGAAAACAACAGGAAAAACTGTCCATAGTTATTGTAGACGTGAATTAAATACAAAATAAATAAAATGGATCACAAGAAGGACAAGCATCAAAGACTGTGAATGGTGATGTTTTCCTGTCATAGCCAGGACAAAGAAAATAATGCTGCCCAAAAATGTGGTTTTAAGAGTGTTTTGGAAGACAAAATAGTAGCATGAAAAGCAAGTTCCTTCACTGCTTAAAACCATTTTAGCATATAAAGGAAAAGAATGAGCTAAAAATAAGACAGAGGAATCCATGAAAGAAAGAAGCAAAGCTTGCTATAATATTAAGAATCAGAGAAGTAAGCCTGACAACCTTCATGTTAAAACTGGAAGGAAGCTGATTAGCAGCATGCCAGTCATGCTGGGCATCACAGCGTGATTTGATTTGAATTTATTTCAGTTCTGTGGGAAGGATAGAATGGCTTCTATCCAGCCAAAGACCTGACATCAGCAATAAATGTCAGTATCTCAGCTAATCAGAAAGTTCTCCCTTTATAGACATTTCCAGTGTACGATGCATTTCATGCTATGGTGGACATCTAATGCTTTTTCCCATTCTTCAAGAAACAGGGCAACTGAGGAGGTGGTGGAATCTCCATCACTGGAGATTTTTAAGAAGGCTAGTCAAACAGCTGCCTGGCAGAGATACTGGTTGTCCTGCCTTGGCCAGAGGCATGGGATAGATGACCACTGGAGGTCTTTTATGGTTCTGTAAGTGCATGTATGTATGAATTATCAGAAGATGACACAAACCCTGAGAAATCATACTTTCTCTTAATTAAATTTTCCCACCAGAAGCAAAGTGGCCCAAAAATCACTCCCCTGCTCCCACCCGATATCTGAAAACCAGATGACTGTAGTTGTAAAAGCAGAGAGCCTTACCTTTGCAATATGATCTGTTAGCAAGGAGTGTTTCCAGTTTGCTTTGGAGCACATTCCTAAAACACAAAACTAGTGGAAAACAAGATTTCTGTGCGCAAATCACAGCCAGAAAATACTTCGTTTTCATAAGAAGTCTTCAAAATATTTTGCTTAAAAAATCCAAACTATTTTTAGTCATCTGAAAGTTGACTTTTTATGTAATCCTTTAATCTTATAATTTTGACTAAATGTATGAAAATTTACATTTTGTCAAGAAACCTTTTAAAATCTATAAGGTTTTTTTTATCTATAGTCTATTAAAACAAATAAATAGACAATGTTTTTCCATGTCTGAAGCACAGCATAATTGATAAAATAGTGTTATAAATATCATATCTGCAAATGCAACATCTGTGTTTATCTTTCAACCATATAAAATTACATAAACATAGATTCTGCTTTTTATGAAATCTATGAGTAATTCCTCCTCTGCTCTTTCAGTGCTTGTACGCTAAGTGACAGAAAAGTCTAGGCTTGACAGCCATGCAATACTCATGTCTTCTCTGTAGACAAGTGGTGTGGCATGAACAGAAATCTTGGAAGTTTTCACATGCACTGTATCATTTGTGCACCCAATGTCTGTCAGCACCATCTGAATAAGACCACCAGGAGTAATAAGACCCCCATGAGTAATAATGTATCTAGATTTCCACAGCCATCTGTAGATGTGTTTTCTACTGAAACTGTTTTCCTAAAGATGCCATTTGTATGGTTGTATTGTACCAGGTTTTGGTACTGACATCTGATCACAGGCAAATTTGCATCCTGCAGTAGTGAGCTCAGTCTGAGAAGTACCTGCAGTTTAATTTAGGTTGAGACCATTTAGTCATTTCGTATCAGTTTGTATAGAGTAAGAGTTGTCTAGTTTCTTCCAATAACATTGAGATGGAGAGGTCACATCTTATTACCAATTGTCTGAGATATCCTGGACCCTTAAATCAATTATTCATAGGAGTCACTCATCACACTAAGTCTCAATATGGGTACTTGATAGATGGCGCCTTCCCTTCTCTTGCAAAGTGCATAAGATGCAAGACCAAGCCTTGGAAAGCTTGCCAATTTGGATGTGTGTTCATAGAGCCTGCGAAATTCACTGCAATATGGGCATGAATAATCCAAATTCTGCCAGGCAACAACATGTGCTGTTGCTCCTACATAAAATACATTTTGAGTGACATCTCTAACAATTACAGTACTAGGAAGCAAATACAAAATTAGAGCTCATCCTGTGAAGCTAGTAGGAGTTCAGGGCCAGAAGAAAATTGTATTCAGTTTCCTTTTGCTGCCTGGGCTGGGAAAGTAGTTATTTTTTATTGCAGCAACAAATGAATGAATCTTTTCTGTTTAATCTGATGGGCCAGAGCTATAATTTTTTTAAACTTTGAGACAAATTTACAACATGATTAATTAGCTCTATCATGGTATTCTGTTGCTAACGGTGCAACAACAGGGCTTCCACCTGTTTGTTACAAATATTATCACACAACATGACAGCTGTCATTCTAGCAAGCCCAAAATGGTAATATAGGTGCTCTGAGCTGCACCTTAGAAAGTCAGGCTTCCTTGAATCTCAGAAGGCTGAGAACATTTGCCTCTCACTTTTTCAAGGGGAAATGCATGGCAGCAAATTGCCTTTATTATTTCTACCTTCTCCTCTTCCTTGGTAGGAACAGCAAGTAGAACTAACAGTGCCAGTTCCACCTTGCAGCTGTAGGACAGGATGATTCATCATGAGTCTCCTCAGTGCACATGTATACCAATTGATTGTTAACTGTGCCTGTCGTCTGAGTAGGATGTTTGTGTCATTTTATGGCAACAAAGTAGTTGCTGTACTATAAGAAATTGTGTCTTATTGTAAAAATGTTACAGAACTATTAAATGAACATCAGTGTAAAAAAGCAATTATATGAGCAGGTAGTATTTGGAACCAACCCTTTTATGTTTACATGATCTTACTTTGAAGCTAGCCCTGCTTGAAGCAAACTGAAGAGGCTGGACTAGATGGCCCTCAGAGGTCCTTTCCAGCCTAAATTATTGTGTGAGTCTGTGATTCTATGAAATTTGAATTGCTTTTATTTTCATTTGGAATGTAGTAGAGTCAATGTATTACATGTGACATTTCTATAAGAATATTTATTTGGTATGTGCTACTAGGACACCTTTTTTATTAGATGAAAAGTAGGATTCGACAAATGCGTGTGAGCTACTATATTTCAGTATAAACTGAATAGTTGTTTAGAAATTGCTTTCTTTGCAAAAATAAAAAATAGGGAAAAGAATAACGTTATTTTTGGGAAAAAATGGAGGTAAAAACCTGAAGAGCTCATATCAAGACAATTGCATCAGGAATTTACTAAACTGAAAAACCCAACCAAAGAAGCCCTCTGTTACTAACAGAACAAGAAAATGCTATCCTTTGTGCTCAGTTGTCATCTTCTTACTATCAGCAAGCCTCAGAATAACAGAATAATTTAATGTTTTTACATACAGCAAAAGCGGTGTAACCTCCTCCCATTCCGACTTTATCTGTTAAACCACAAAGAAAAGGCGTGTGGGGAGAGAAAACCACAGTTTTAAAGTAAGGTTTTGGTGTCTAAGGAAGAGAATGGAAATTCAAAGATAAGGATGGTAGTGCCTGCCCATTACCCACCAATTTGTACATTGTTGTTGCATGTTTCATATAAGAACAAGTATTTCACTTCCGTATGACTTTGGAAATTAAATGCACTTTGGAAAAGGAGCACCTTCCAATAACCTTCACAAGAGAGGGAAATGGACCTAGAACAGAACCACATTGTCTCCAGCAGTATTTGTTATTGGTGTAGGGGGGTGGCAGGTTTTTTTTTTGGATGGTCATAGGTTTGGATGGCAAACAAAAATTAGTGGCTGCTGCAAAGATACCACGATCCCCTCAGATAATGATGAAGGTGAGTTGTGCTATCTGGAGCAGGGTTTGGTCTCTCACTGCCCTTGTTTGAGTGTGCCAGCTGCCTGAAGCAGAAACTATGTTATGAAGTGCAATTTATTCATGCAACTTGCTACTGAAAAGAGATCTCTTGATGTGATGCACCTGTAGCTTATGGTAGGGTCACCAGCTTCTTAAGAGACAGGGCTGCCCTTTGGCCTGTTTCCTGAAGCATCACTTTTTAAAGTAAAGGAATTTGCGGAACTTCTGGTTCATCAGCTGTGTCATATCACAAGTCAGATCTCAGAGGGATCTTGTGACAGCCTTGAAGATGTAAGAAATAGCTGAACTCAGTAGAGAAATGGGTTGAGGCAGTAGTCAACAAAAAAGTCTTGAACGTGTCACAGAAAAAAAATGATTTGACTTTCACGAGTCTTTCTAGAGAGAAATTCTTAAAAGAAGATGCTGATGGCTTGAGTATAGGAAAAAAAATGTAAAATGTATAGGCTGTGTGAACAGAGTGATATGGTGAGGTGCACTGTAAGAAACATCATGGTTAAATGCAGGACAGAAGAATTGCTGGTACAGCAAACATTTTCTTGGAAGCTGATGAGAGGAAGTGCTATTAAAGCAGTGTGATGTGTTCTGAAACTGTGGCTGTTCTTGTATGTGACTGAACTCAAAACTGCCAAGGGGCTGGACTGTGGGAAGCAAATCACCCATCTCAGATTGTCCCCCAGCACCTGAGGACTATGATCAATTTTTTCTGGAAGGTCAGGAGGCAGAAAATGGTGGTCCAGGGAGGGCCAGTATCCCTGCAATGTTGGCTTCTCTCAGTGCTTGTATAGCACTCAGCACAGAAGCCTTTAGATATTTAGATAATAAATATAATTTAGATATTCATGACTAAAGTGTCACCCAGAGAAATTCCGAGTTAGGTGAGCCTATGATGTGCCTTGCCGGAGTTATGTGCCTTAGTCTAGCCACAACTGGCTCTCAGCTGGTTGTAGTAACAGCAAAATGGAATAAGCTGGAGAGCAAAAATGTGGCTAATATGAGGCACGTGTAAATTGAGTTATTGGGGCATGTGTGGTAGATTCACCTGTGAAAAAAGTTGTAAGCAGTTGTCCTTGGAGGGCGTTTCTGCTTTCAGTAGAGAGAGGCAGAAGGAGGTCTGGGTGAACAGTGTGTGTTGCTGCCCCACGGTGCTACACTCAGGAGAGCTCTGGGAAGACAGGGGCTGTTGAATTCACAGCCCAGTATCTCACTTTTAAATCACTGAAAGTTTACCCTCTGTCTTTTTATTTTTGGTGGTTGCTGATGGTCTACAAAATAAAGCAGAGAATGCTTAGAATAGCATTTCAGTGATGGAGAAGAGAACTGAAAAAAAAAAACCTTTTTCAAAGGAAAAGTCAAGGAGCTTATTGTCTACAGATATTATTCACTGTGGGCTGGGAGTCCTACCTTATTTTGAGTTGGAGAATATAATGTCTTCTGGATTTTTAATAAATCATTACAATTCTCTGTAAGGAGTGTGATCTTATAATACGAACTTGATTTTCTTTCACCACTTTTAGTGGGAACAGGGACAGGCTGGATGGATGCCTCATCTGTGTATCTGGGTCCCATACAGTAACATGACAGCTAAAATGGGAATTAAGTAATTCCAGTAAGCCTGGTGGGCTTGTTTCCTGCACAGTGCTGTATTTCGTATCATATCAGCACTGTATGGAATCTTAGTGAGCCTTGGCAAGAAGAAGCTGAAGGGAGACAATTTTTGGAGGTACTCTGAAATAGATTTCACTTCCCATGCCAGTATCACTCTGAAGCCTCAGTATTTCTTGAAAAGTCCACCCTCCCTCCATGAAGACAGCAGGATATTCAGTGTGTTGCCCTGGCTGTCTCAGTCAAAGGAGACCACCTTTAGATAGCTTATGCGGGTGATGAGGCCAGTGTGATTATAGGAAAAGGAAAAAAACTTCTGTTACCTTTTTCAAGTGAAAAGACTGATCCCTTCAGTAGTTTTGCTGCAGGGGTGTCATCACAGCAACAGATGTGATCCATAGCTCTCCATTTTCATTGGCTTATGCCCTGTGGATAGATGCATCAGAGGGATCCAAGCCCCAGCTGTGCTTATCTTTGGAGCAGGCATTGCAAAAAGAGGCCCACTCTGGAGAGCTGTGTGGTGAGAGGTGAGTAAAGAGCTTAGGTCAACCAGTGCCTCCCGCTCTGCTCAGTACAGAAATTGCCCATGCCCATGCCCAATCCTGGAAACTATTGCAGTGCTGTTTCTGTTGGAGGCTTCATTCTCCCTGAAAACTGCTGTTGGGGTTGACTTGTGCATGTGATCTTGATTCAGTTGTGCAGTGTGGTAGAGCATGGGAGCACGGTAGCCCTTCAGGGTTGTTGCTTGGAGTGGACAGTCAGGCTTAGGATCAAGCTGAGGACTTCCAGAACGAAGAGCCTGAGTCTCAGTGCTTTCACTGCAGTTAGACTCCAGCTAGTGGCGGTAACTTCTGTTCCATAATGCGTCAAGCAGCGCACATATCCACTGGAGGAGAGCAGTGCAAAGCTGAGAGACCTGCTGAGAGTCTGCATAGCCTGGTTTGTGGCAGGTGAGCTCACACTTCGCATATTAACTTTATCCTGCACTGGTCTATAGCAGCAGAATAAGTGTACAACTTCCTTCTTCCCATATGTGCCCATGGAACATGCTGGGGTGGTAGATCTACATCTTTGCCAAATCAACAGTCCTGACTTCTCACCAACCTTTGTTTATACTGTAGTCTGAGCAGAAAATATAAAGTTCTGTGCTTGCAGTCTGTACTGTCCAACTCACCTGGCCACAGCCTGTGTGCTGGAGCCTTCTCATCTGCAGAAGAGCTGGACAAGATCCTGGTGGGGCACTGTGGTGGATCACCAATTCAGTCCAATGGGAGCTTGATTCATGAATAAGAAAGAATGTAATGGCCCTAATGTTTGAATATAATTTTTAATTCATAGAACTGAAGCTTTAAGAGGCAGATACAGCCCTTTGTCATGCCAGAAAATTGCTGACTGATACTTTATTTACATTAGTCCGCTACCTTGCATGATAACTCTGCGTGGAATACGTTCCACTGAACATTCCTTATAAATTCAGGACCTACCCTACCTGTGTGAAAAGTTATTTTACTCCTTAGAAAACCATTGTTATAACTAGTCCCAAACTACATAGTCCCACGTCCTTGTGTTGAGCCCTGTTGAAGCCTGCTTGTCAATCCTCACCTGAGGTGAACCAGCATGTGTTTATTTATGCCACTGGATTATTTATGTATCTGGGTTCATTGCTGGTAAAAGGGTGTGATGCAGACAGATCTGTTTAAAGGATTCCCTTTCTGGAATGTTATGAAGTTAAAGTGTTGAATATTCTTGTCATAATTATTCATCTTGTCAATAGATAAGATTTCACTGGATTTTATCATTAGGTTACCACACAGGTTTCTTAAATAGTCACAGGTGCATGTAGCCATATTCTCATATCTACCAATAAAAGTACGCTCCACTATAGGAGGGAACAAAATACAGTCTTGGTTATAAGTGATACATAACACAGAAATAGTATCCTAAATACCTTGATCCATTTTTATACTGCCATGTAGGAAAATGAAATCTTCAGCAAACCTTTTCTGTATTAAGAGTTATTCCTATGAAGAATTATTCCCCAAATCTCCTTGCTATGTGCTAATATTGTTCCTGGTAGAATTCACTATATACTTGAGTGCTAACATTTACAGTATATGTTCTCATTTGTTTTTAAGCCATGCTCAAATTAGCAATTAGCTAAAATAGTTGCTTTTGTAAATGGAGTATAAGAATAGGTAATAATTTATATTTTTCTGATTCCAGAGTGCAATAGTGTGAAAATGAATGACTAATTTGTTGTTGATATGGAAAGGAATTTTAATCTTTTATGAGAACATCTTGGCTGTGGGTATGCCTCTCTCTGAGAAAGAGAGCTGGAATTCTTCAGTGGGCAATGTATGAATATTGTCTGAGGCAGCGTTGAAAGTAAAAATAATTCAGCAAGCAACTAGTAACAATTTACTCTTCTGTGTCTAACATTTTTATCAGCTGCTTTCCAAGCAAATTGTTAGCCCATATGGAACCGAGTATTATTTCAGAAACATAGCCATTCATTTATTAATTGACCATTTATCTGCTTCTGTTATAGGATTCAAAAGTCCATTATTACAAATAAGCTAAGAGAGAAATTTGCCTCATTTTTAATAAATACTCCTAAAAAGTGGATTTCATGATCAATATAAGCATCACTGCTACTTCAGTTAGGATTTCAGAGGAGCCGGTTGTCTTGTATTCTGGGGCCATTTACCTTTGTCCTGCAGGTAGGTTCATGCTTCCATTTAAAGATCAGCAGCGTGACTGTAAGTGCAGACCTGGTGACTGTAGGGGCAAATCAATGCTCTGTCCTCACTACTAGCACTCCCTGGTGCAGTGCCCTAAGGATATTTTTATGCAGGCTCCATTTTCATGGGTGTAGTTGGTAGGCAGAAAAGAAGAATGAAGCCCTGGTCAGCTCCAGCAGTCTCAGCTTTCTGCCAGGTGTGCAGCCCAGGACTACTGCTCTCCCACATGTGTATTTCCAAAGAATAAGTAAAGCCTATTGATACTGGATCTACTACCTAATTCACCTGGTGAAACAGAGCATACAGAGGCTAATTAATTTAAAGTACTGCCCCTTGTAGGGTTTTGGTACTACCGTTAATGATCCAGTGGTCAGTAAAGAAATGCAGTGAACAGCAAAGAAACCTTCCTGGCAAAACCCAAGAAAGGTGACATGACCTCCCCCTCACACACATGCATGTACACCCACACTACCTGCATCACTTTCCTACTCTGCAGTTTTCAAGATCACATTCTCCCCCTGTATGAGCCACTCTTTGCTCCAGACAAGGAGATGAAATGACTAAATGTGCTGCTAAGCCCATGGACAGTATCAGCTGTCTAAGTGAAGTGGTCATTATTGTCTTAGGTAGAAATAGTGACTTGAGACCAGTTTCTCAGCCTGTTTCTTTGGCGTGTACTCTAGCTACTGCACCCCTGTTCTCTTTCATCTCACTGTGGTTACCAAAACCCAGAGACACTCATTTTACCTTACAATTCCTGCCCCAAGGAGAGGATGCCTTTCTTTGTGCTTACATAGCACCTAAGTTTACAAAACTTCAGTCCACACAAACCTTCTGAATGATATTGTAGTATAAATAAACAATGACTGCTGCCTTAGCTAGGCACTGGTTTGGCAGTATCTAGTCAATATCTAACTAACAGATATCTAATTAAATATCTATCTGACTAGCAGATTTCCATTCTTTTCATATTTTGCATTCTGGTATAGTGACAAAATCCAGACTTTGCAGATCTGCAGATGTAGTGATTCATGAAAAGTAATTTCTTGGTCCTTCTCATTATAGTAATCTTCTTTTGTCTGGGTGGGGCAAAGGCGAAAATGGAGATGAGTGTATTTGGGAGCAAGGAAAGCGAAGGCAAAGTAAAGAAAAGGAAAAATACATTTAACATCCTTGTATGACTCTAAACTGCCTTGGAAGAAACTTGTCCAGGGGTCTTGGGCTATTGCTTTTCCTAATTTTGGCCTTCTTTTCTCATTTTATTTGAGGTAGCATGATCTGTTCAGCTTTCTATGACTGACTTCTTTGTCTTCTCTTTGGGAAACAATACAATTGGAAATTAAATCTATTTTAAAGAGAAAACTACCAAGTATTAATGTTTGCAGTGGCATAGATTTTTATTCTTTCCTTGCTTGCTTTTTGGAGGAAAGTCTGTTCTCCCTTTCTTCTTACAGTCTAACATCAATTCTTCCATAATTGCTTGGTTTTAGATTTAGTGCTTCTCTTAACCAATTTCATAGCATTTCCCTTCTTCTAACAGAAATGTAGAAAAACATTCTGTACTTTTTACCAGTTTTTCTAACAGTGCACATTCAATTATGTTAGCCTGTGGAGAAAGTGGAGATGGAAAGGACCCATTATACTTCTAGTTCATGGTCTTCATACCAAAATTGTTCCATATAGCCTATTCCCAAGTATGTTGAGCAATAGCACTGTAAGTGGTTCTCCCACTCTTCTATTTGGTGTAGCTTTTCATGTTCCTGTAGACATCACTACTAAAAACTTTTCTTGATATATAACCCTAATTTAGCTCCATTTCAGACAAGTCACATGCCTTTGTGCCCACAATAGGCAACTTTCTCTCTCTGTTTTCAGGAATCTTACTCCAATAGCTTTCTGGAGTGAACAGTCCAGTGCCAAATAACATGGATGAAGATCTACCAGTTCAAGGAATCTAGGGGCCTAAGCAATCCCGAATTCAGATACCAGAAAGTTGTGAGAGTGACAACTTCAACTGTGCTGGAATTTTTAGGTGTTTGTGATCTTTCACCAAAAGTATAGGAGGAGAAGTGGTGTGTGCCAACTATTCTATGGGACAAATAATCTTTTATTTTCTTGTAACAATTTATCTTTATAATTTCTGTCTCTCTGCGTGCTTCCTTATAATGACTCCAGAGATGAAGGATGATGCTGAGATGATGGGGAGAGAAAAGTAGGGTACTAAAAAGTCCAATACTTTCAGCAAATAGTCTATCTTGCCTCCTTCGTTCCTCCCTATATATACCATACTGATATCGTGCTGCTTCAGGTTGCTGAAAAGAATTTCCCTAGCAACTGGGGAGAGGAATTATTCAGCTCCATTTTCTTGCATCCCCCCCGCCCCAATAGTTTGGTGAGTAATTGGAACAAAAAGCCCTAAACTGTCCAGTTGATTTTTTGTTTGTTTGTTTTCTTTCTTTTTGCACACACCAGAAAAATGGCATCAGAGCACATAGAGTATACAAGCTTTTTGTGCTTGTATACTAACATATACATACAAGTACGTGTACGAACATTGCTGCTGCCCCATTGGTTTTATGCTGCAGAGTGAATGCTAGTGTTGGCTGCAGACTCAAATGTCATCTGGGTTTGGAGTCTTCCAGCTTATGATTTCATCTTTGCAAATGCTGATTTTCAGAAGTCTGTTTATATGCACTGTAAACTGAAATGTTCAGTCTGAAATAGTTTCAGGCATTAAACTCTAATCAAAACATATTATGGTTGAATTACGCCTGCTTTCACTGTTACAAAAAATCTGCTAGTGAAATCACATTGTAGTATTTTAGATTAGATGCCTAACACTTACTTGTTCGTGCACTTCCTTCACCCAGACAAGCCACCGTGTTCAGGGAGCAGAACTTAGGACTGTAAAAGGCACACATTATTTCTGGAACAAATCAAACAAAATAATGCCATTAGTATTACATTTCCATGGAGGCTTAATCTTGGGGAATTTGTTAAAGTCAGTTGCCACCTTTAATTTGGTAGCTACCTTTGAAGATCGTGCAATTCCTTTAAATTCCAGAATAAATGCCATTATACAACATAACAGAATGGGGGTTGGTGATCTTTTGAATGTCTCAGTGGGCAAAATAGGTGACAGGAAACAGTTCTGCCCACATAGAGATTCATCCAAGTCCTTCTATAAGGACTGGAAAGACACCCATTGACTTCACTGGGAACTGGATGAGGCTCTAAACATCAATAAAATCAAAGAAGTCTCACAGTGAATCGGCCTATCTGGCACACATTTAAAAAAACGATTGTAAATTTTGAAAATGAGTCTTCTTGCAACGTAGGCCAATTGGTCAGCTGCAAACTTGGCACAGCTGTGAAGCATGTGTCCTGGGCAGTCTGCAGGAACATGATGTTCTTTTTCACTTCTGAGAGCTTTGGAGACTGAAAAAAAGGACTCAACCCAATGTTGAAGACTAAATGCTGACATAATGGAGCTAAATAGAGAAATCAACAAATACTTTAGAAAGGTAACACTTCTTTTGGAAGAAAAGAAATTAACAAATCACCCAAAAGTTGAAACATTTTTAAGGCAAGTGTACTGCTACATTGTGTGTCCTGGAAAAAAGAACAAAATTCAGAGAATTCTCTGGCAGAAGCTGATGGAATTTGACCTTTATATCAATGCACTGTAGAAATCAGGCAGAATTCCTGGAAAAAGAAAATAGTAAGCATGTAATTTTCATCCTTTAACCATCTGCGGGGGGAGTGAAACTCATCCAAAGAGAGGAGAAGCTACTGAGCCCAAGGCATCCAAACTGCTGTGCAGAAATGTTGCTGCTGTCTTCAACTAGAAGTATAATCTTACAGCACAGACTCCTAGTTGATGCTTTTAAAGCCTTGTGCAGTGGGTATGAACTCCAGAAAGAACGTGTAGACTTTTAACTGCATACAAAGACACAAGAATAAAAATGGCAGTTGTATATTGTGGTTGATGTAATGTGAAAATAGAGCACAGCACATGCACACTTAGGCTTAAAAGCAGACACTGCAAAACTGGTTTTGATTGCCCTGATTTCCCACAAAGGAAGCTTCTCATGCTTAGAAAGCAGGAGTAATGTCATTAATGGCAATGGAGCTTCACCACAATAAAAGGAATGTGGGGTTCAGTATCTTTACCATGCTGCTAAACCATAATCTCAGGAGACCTCGAGTCTAGTGTTCTTACAGCTCAGCATTCTGCAATTACATAGCAAAAGATACTTTGGAATTCCTTCTTTCATGTCTTTGGGGGTAGACTGCACTGGTAAAACAACATATCACTGTATATATGATTAGTAACTAAATATCCCTGTGACCTAGATAGCTGCTTCTGTCCTGTAATTGTACCTTTCCAAGGAAAGTTAATTCCTTAAGAGTATAGCTGCAGTTGTTAAAGGGACTTGAGAATTTATTTTTCAAACAAAGATATTAAAAAGTCACTGTTTAAAAAACAAGTCTATGCAATTATAAATTAGCATTTTAATTTTGGGGTTTTAGAACCCCAAAGTTTCATCTGCCTTTTGTTTTGCTTTTTACTTTCAGCTATTGCATGTGATCAAGTGTTCTCAGCCTCCTCCTCTGCTTCCCTGCTGTCTCTGAGTGCCTTTGTGATTGTGTTCCACAGAGACCCAGCCTGGCAAGTGTGGAAAAATATATTAAAAGATTTTCACTTTCCCATTTTCACTAATTCAAGCTCTTTTTTCAGTGATAGAAATTGACTGCTAGTAGCTTAAATTGACTCATAGATGCTAATGGTCCATTTCCACCTCTGTTTCTATGGAAATGGATGTCAGCCTGGAGAGTAAGCTGTCATCTACCTGATGTCCTTTTTCAGTAAAACCTAGCTTAGAAGGATTTCTGGTAGCAAAAACAAAGCACTGCTGACTGTGGTTTCACCTGCTAGTTGAGGGCTGAGCACCTAAATGCATTTTTTCAAACATATGCAAAAGAAAATCCCAGTTCCACTGGCTTCTAGATCCTGATTTGTCATTGTCTTGCATCCTGTGCAATAATTCACCATCTCAGAAAGTATGCATAAAACACTAGGAAGGCAGGATGGGAGAATAAAGCATTATCAAAGTGGGATAAGATTACTTTGTTCCTGCATTCAGTGTTCTTGTAAAGAAAAATGCAAGATGTGAAGAAAATGGGGGAGAAAAAAATGGGAAATTTAAAATATCTTCTCCTAAAGGGAGCACAGACATTGTTGGGCACCTTGGCTCTCCAGAGGGGTTTTGCAAGTAAAGTCTAATGCAGTATTTCTTTCTAAAAGGTGTTGGCTTGCAGCAACTTTTCCTTAGGAAGAGTAGGGTTTTTTTTCTGATTCATTGATAAAATTCTGTTAGTTTCAACAGATACCGGTATTTATGTAACTGAGAACAAAATTTGTCCTAAATATATAGATTGAGTGTAAAAGGCTTTTTACCTCTCCCCCTCCAGCAGAAGATTGAAAGAATATAAAACTAATTACTGTTTACTTAAGAAATCCCATCCATGTCTCTGATCTGTGTATACGTGTGCACGCATGATCTTGGTCTCATATAAAATACTGAGGAAGGATAACTTGGAATGAGTATTTTCACAGATTAATTAATTATTTTAATTAAGATTAATTAATATGACAAATAGAAGTCACTCTTCCACTTTTCTGATTAACTTCTCTGGCACAGCGTGTGGAGGTAGGAACGCCTGTCCTGGCATGTGTACTATTTCAGCAGATTTTGGAAAATTGCCACACTCTTGTTTTCATGACTCTTTGATGGGTTCTCCCATTGGCCATCACCTGTGTTTAGGTTATTTGAGTCAGATTTAATCTAACATGCAGCATGCATATTTAATATCTGTAACTGGGCATACTGCAAAGTCTCAACAGTGTAGCCCCTGGTAGATTTAGCATACTGAGTATTTTGCATAGTGCATGAACCACAGATTCCATATGTGGTTCTCATTGTCCGAGGTCTTGCCCTTCATGCCTCTCTCATTGCGTACTTTGTCCACTCCATTGATCAAGTGGCAACATACTTCATTGAAAACAGAGCGCTGACCAGTTTGAGCAGCTGACTTGACATTGATCTTAATGCAGAGAAGTCTTATTGACAATTTGTCACAATAATTTTCTCTAAAAAAGACCTTTGTCCTGGAACAGTTCCCACCTGGAAGAATGATGCACCATTCTGTGGCAAAGTTGGATTTTCAGATTCACTGGGATGGACTGGAGAGAAAATTCTTTCCTTGTTGGGTTTTTTTAAAGCTTTTGGAAGTGGGGTAAGAAAAAGAACCTTGATTCCGCCCCCCCCCCCCCCCCCCCCCCCCCCGCCAAACGCTGTGATGTTATCTGAGGTAATGTTTCTTTTCATAAGCTACAGTCCCTCAAGAGATCACACTTCTTTTGCTGAGCTTCTAGGTTGTGTCACAAGAATCCCTGATCATGGTGCGACAGAGGAAACTGAAGTCCCAGGGTATGAACATGCTTAGCATCTATTGGATCAATCAAATTTGGCAATGGTGAGAAAAGGAAGGATTCAGCTGAAAACCAATAGTGTATTTAACATTATGTTGAAAAATTGTATTAGGCAAAAACCCAGTTTTCTGTTGAAATAAAGTTTGGACAAAAAAACCCTCTGAACCAGTCACATCTGAAAGGCTAACGCTCTGCTGATGGCAAAGTCTTTGGTTGCTACTTTTGTACAGATGGCTGCATAACATTCACAGAAGGAATGATTCTAGGAGCCAGTTTTTAAATGTCATCTTCTACATATAAGTGCAAATGGGTCCCTGCGTGTATCACTTGTGCATGCAAATGATAGAGCTAGCATTTGCACATCAAGCACAGATCAGCTTTGGGCATTATCCTACAGATGGACAGATAAGGTGTGAATTATATTTGTGCAAAGAAAGGCAAGCTACAAATCCCTTTAAAAAGGTGGTCTCTGGGTTTGTCTACTCACAGCAACATAGAGCCACTGAGGTAAACAGTTACTTCTACACATTTTTGTGGAGATAATTTTTTCATTCTCTTGGTATGCTCTTATTACCTTGTTTTCCAGAGATCTGGTACCATTTGGTGAGCTTTGCATTGCAGAAACCAAGACAGTTTTTAAAATTAATATTGGCATAGGCTGTCAATAATTACCTACTTACCTCTGCGCAAAAAATTGGCAGGAAGAGAACGTGCTGGGTCCATATTAGGAGACTGGACTATTTAAAAACATTTTGCGATATCCTTGTCTTTGTATCTGTCATTAATGATGCATTTTTGGCTGGGAAGTTACCTTATTTGTGCTTCTGATTAAATATAGTCACTGTGTGATGTAAGGGGGGGTTTTAATCACTCTACTTATTGCTGAGAATAGATTTCTTACCAGAATAGCTAACACTAAGAAATTTTGGGCCATGCTTTCAGCAATTCTGAACTGGTTCCATTGACTTCTATACCAATTATTCAGTCATAGGCTGAAAATAAAGAGTTTCACTGAGACTCATAGTAATTTGGAATAGTGTTAAACTGCTAATAGGCTGCTATATATAGATGTGCAACTACAAATGTTGCACATTTGTTAGCTGGACATGCATCAGGTAACACATTGAAAGTTTTATCACAGCTTCACTGAGTAGTAGAGAAGTGGTGAGGTTTCACTCTTACTGGGAGTAGCAGCAGTTCCTCAAATAGTATCACTTGAACTGCGTAACATGCAGTAAATTCCTTTTTGCCTAACTGATTTTACTTAGTATTTATATTGCAATGGAAAATGTCACAAACCTTTTCTCTGTATAAGCACAACTCTTTCCATGACTTCTTTCTGAATTTGATGAGAAAAGGGAGGCAGAACATAAAATTTTTAGTTTTTATAGATATTTAATGTTAGCCTCACTTCAATTTTCTTGGTGCTTTTTAAGGTACTTAGTTAATTGTGCCTTATTAGTTCATTTGCCAGCTATTTGACACCAATAATGTTAACACAGGTGAAATAAAGTTCATGGAAAGTATTGTATTTCCAAAAAACAGACAGCTTAGCAAGTTCTCTGCCAGTCCGGTCATATGACAAAGGGGGACTTATCATGATATACTTAGTTTTCTAATTAGAGATAAACCTTATAGCAAAAGGTGAACTATCCAACTGTTATAGTACTGCATTTTGGCTAGTGGGCCATAAATATGTTTGTTGGCATTCAGATATATAAGCAATTAAGAACATATATAATGACCCATGAAGAAGAAGAATTGAGTGCAACTTTTGTTTGGATGCTGTGGGAGCACAATTCAGATGAGTATTAGCTTAAAGGCAACACAGTTTTCTTTACTGGTTTTAGATCATTGTGTGTGTGTGTGGCTAACTTAAAAAAGACAATGCCAGAGAGACAAGTTTCAGAAGGCTTGGTGCATAATTTTTTTCTTTTGTTATATTGATGAAATTGTAGGGCTTAAACAATGTTGGGTATGGAAGGCACTGAAGGAAACCTACTTCTTCTGAGCCCAGGGAGAAGGACCAGAAGACCCGAACTAGTAGACAGTAAGTAAAGTTTTCCTAGAGATAGTAACACACCAACCAACAAAGCATGCTACTATCTAGCTGGATGTAGCAATAGCTAACACAGCTGTTTGTCTTCTGAATGAAAGGGATGAAATGAATAAAATGAACATTTCCTTCCTGTCCTTCTCCCCACAAATAGGTTCAGAAAAAAGGACCCTGAGACTTTCTTCTTTCCCTTTGAACTTAAATCTTCAATGCCTGTTTTTTTGGTCTTTAAATTTCTGTAGCCATCTGTAGAGTGAATATCACATAATCTTTTCTCAGAAAATGCAAAGAAGTGGAGAAACTGGGCCTCATCTTTAGTAATGAATAATTTTGAGTGGGAAAGAAATGGACCAAAGAAGCACTGCGGGACAATTAGTGTTAAGACATGAGCTTCACGTTTCACTACATAGTCATCTCCAAAGGGTGGAATTTGTAATGGAGTGCATCCTGTAATTTGTTTCTTAGACAGCATCTGAGAAGAGCATTTCTTTCTGCCATTCTCCCTAAAGTCTTATCTCACCATGCATTTTACTGAACATGGAAGACTAACATCTGACATGAACAATAAAAGCATATTTCTTCTGCTTTGAAGCAAAGTATTGGGCAAGATAATCACTTGGGATCCCTTTCCTATCTCATTTTCATTGATTTTATTGTTGCAGGCAACTTCCCAGTGATCATAGTTTTCTTTGAATGATGGAAAAGCAAAATTACAATTAATTAAAATTAAAATCTTATCTAAATTTCATTCATAAATTCAGTAGTCAGAAAGTAAAATGCAGTTGGAAAGAAAATTGTCCCTATCTCTGCATGGATTAGTATCACTTTATTGCCAACAAATTAATTTCTTGATACGGAGACGCAGTTTCTTCTTTCTCCAGTGCAAATCCTAGTTCAAGGTGCTCTCCCTTGTCAGTGATAGGTGATTGATGGATTGATATTTGACGTATTTGCAGCTAAGTAAATTCAAGACCAGTTTGTACTATAACATGGAACTGTGCAGCTGATCTGAATTCTGTGCTGGGCATATAATTTCCAAAATAAGAAACTCATTTCAGTTTGTTTAGTCTACCTTTCGGTTATGGAATATAGGCATCCTCTTGCGAAGTATCTACAAAAGATGGAACTGTAACCAAGAACTGGCAGCTATTCAGAAGGGACACCAAACTAATGTGAATTCATTTTGAAGTTACCAAATGCCAAGACAAGTTACTGTAAATCCTGCCAAATTTACTGGATACTTAATACATGTGGTAGACACAAACCAGGCAGCATTCTGCAGGCAGTCATGCTCTTAGAGTGCAAAGGCTACTCCTCCTCTTTCCAGTGCTGTTTCTCCATATAGTGGCTATAGTAACACTGAAGTCTCAGTGGCATTTCAATGTGTATAGCCTTTCCACACATGGCTGGGTGCCAGGTTTCTTATAGGCAACTCTTGAAATGGCAGGTGTCCTAGATCAATAATTACTGTCCAGATTTCTTGAATTCAAGTTCTTTGACTCACAGGTAGCTGTTAAAGGCTTCAGGACAGTTTCAGAGTGAAACTTTTATAGTAAGGTATGGAAAAAATGACATTCTGAAATAAATGTGACATACCTCCTGAAGAAAGGTAGGTATGGGTCTATAGATTGTTCTTTCGAACAGCAGTTACAACATTCTTGTCACTGCTCTTCAAATATGGAAAAGAAAATAGTGCTGTAGCCTGAAAGTTTGAGCTCAGCAAAATGAACAGCAGTTATTTTTTCCTTGTTAGGTAAGGAATTCTACTATTCTACTCCTTGGACTGTATACTGAGAAGCAAATACAGGTATCGAAATTTTACAGTTAGCTCAGAGAGAAACTCAGGCATGGAAATGTGGCACAGACGAGACTGTAGATAATTCTTTTTTTCTTCTATATTTCAATATGTCTTGATGGTACAAGACAAACATTATGTTTTGTCCTTGAATTGTTAGGCAGATTTCATCATGGAGGTGAGAGAGGCAACAGCCAGGTTTAGGTTCTTACTGGGATCAGTCTCACTCCACACTAAGAGTGACCGCAAATGCCATTTCCTAAATTTTTAGCATTCTTTTTTACTACCTGACTTCTGCAACTTGTATCTCTCATATTCAGACCCTAGTTTTAATGATTGCATAGGCCTTCACCTTTCTTTCATATACATTTTGCTGCATTATGCTCCTAATTGCAAAGTGAACATCTCTCCTGTATGTGACACTGTTTCCTCTTTCAGAGGATATCACCCCTCATTCAGTGGCATGACTTGATAGCGTCTATAGTCAGTCTCAAAACAGCAGTCTCCATAATGTTTTTCTGTACTCCTGGAGCTCTTCGGGACTTGTTCCTTGGAGTGGAATGCAGACTAATAAAATTCTGGAGTATGTGATGTTTATAAATAAATTAAAATACTCTCATCTGAAATACTTAGAAGGGTATTTGCCAACACTAACTGTAGGCATGCACAGATATATACCCCTTACCATCTCTTTTTGACTTCTTTAAGCAGTTGATCCACCCACTAGAATACATGAATAAGCCACTAGTGTAAAACTTTCTCTGTTCACAGCATGCATTGCTCTGCATTTTAGCCAACACCATTTGGAATCCCATTGGCAGGTGCTCCTGGAGCCACGTAGGAGAGGAAATGCCTACCACAGACGTCAACTTTTCCTGAAGAGTTTTACAAGGTTTTTGATGGAAAAGAGTCTTATGTTACTTTCACTCCCCTGTGTCCAGTTTTAAAAGTATTTTAGTAAAAGAGAACTGAAAGAAATTCATGTATCCAATCCCAATCAAGCACCTTCACTTAAACCTATGCAGACCTTCCAACGGTGGAACAGGAACTGTTGTTTAGAAACTGCTATATTCCTCATTTGCTAATTGCTGTCCCACAACTACTTCAGCTTTATAAGCCAGTTTATGGCTTTGGAAATAGAAAAAAGAGGTCAAACTGCAGATATAATAATCACTGAGTGATAAGCAGGGTATTTTTAATGCACTGCAGTTTGGACAAAGAGAAAGCTTCTCTTTTTCTGATAAAGGACAACTTTCTTGTCCTAAATTTGTGCCAAGACTGGGATTTTTGTTCGGGTTTTTTTTTTTTTTTTTTTTTTTTTTTTTTTTTGTCCACTTGGTTTAATTTAAGTTAGCTGTTTTAAGTCAGAAATATCAAATGACCAATCTACTCAATTTGGTTTGCTTTTCTAAACATGATTAGAGATTCTACTATATCAGGTCTTTGTAATCCTGTTGCAGGGATAGGTAAGGCAGAATGAAGCCTCTGGATCTGGGAGGATGGTGAGCTGTACACGTGCCCCACTGTGTAGGTTGTGTGCCAGGCAGGTTTCAGGGTATACAGGAAGATGTAAATCCCATGCCTGTTCACTCAGGCTTTGTGCACAGAGGGATGAATTTTTATTAGAAGCAGATGTTTGCTCTAATCTGAATTGTTCAACACACCTTTTTGCACCTTCAAAGAACATAGGGCCTTCCTTACGTTTCTGCAGCAATGGAAAGACACTCCAGCTCCCACTGCAGGGCACTGTACCACTCAGTCTACTGCTGACAATGTTTCTGCCTCAGATTTGCTACTGTTTCTTAAGTAGATACTTCTCTGTTTAGTTTTTTTCCCCTCTGGCATTGATCCCATCACCAGGAGTTTCCATTTTCAGTCTGTAGCAGTAGGCTGCCACAAAATATGTTCAGCTTTCAGGACACGTAGAATGTGTGAATCGATCAAGCTTGTCAGGTAGAAGAATGGGGCTTCGATAGGTTTAAATAGATGCTTGTGGTGGGTTGACCCTGGCTGGATGCCAGATGCCCACCAAAGTCGCTCTATCACTCCCCTCCTCAGCTGGACAAGGGAAGAAAATATAACAAAAAACTCATGGGTCGAGATAAGGGCAGGGAGAGATCGCTCAGCAATTAATGTCATGGGCAAAACAGACTCACCTTGGGGAGAAATTAATTTAATTTATTACCAATCAAATCAGAGTAGGACAATGAGAAATAAAAACTAAATCTTAAAGCACCTTCCCTCCACTCCTCCCTTCTTCCTGGGTTTAAATTGACTCCTGAATTCTCAAACTCATCCCCACCAGTAGCACAGGCAGATGGGGAGTGGGGGTTCTGGTCAGTCCATCACACATTGTCTCTGCCGCTCCTTCCTTCTCAGGGGGAAGACTCCCCACACACTTCCCCTGCTCTTGTGGGGTCCCTCCCACAGGAGACAGTCCTCCACAAACTTCTCCAACATGGGTCCTTCCCACAGGCTGCGGTTCTTCACAAACTGCTCCAGTGTGGGTCCCTTCCACAGGGTGCAGTCCTTCAGGAACAGACTGCTCCAGTGTGGGTTCCCCATGGGGTCACAAGTCCTGCCAGCAAACCTGCTCCAGTGCGGGCTCCTCTCTCCACGGGTCCACAGGTCCGGCCAGGAGCTGCTCCAGCATGTGGTCCCACAGGGTCACAGCCTCTTTCAGGCACATCCACCTGCTCTGGTGTGGGGTCCTCCACCGGCTGCAGGTGGATATCTGCTCTTCCATGGGCTGCAGGTGGATATCTGCTCCACCGTTAACCTCCATGGGCTGCAGGGGGACAGCCTGCCTCACCATGGTCTTCACCACGGGCTGCAGGGGAATCTCTGCTCTGGCGCCTGGAGCACCTCCTCCTCCTCCTCCTTCTCCTTCTTCACTGACCTTGGGGTCTGCAGGGTTGTTTCTCACACATATTCTCACTCCTCTCTCCGGCCGCTGCAGTTGCTGTGCAGGTTGGATTCCCTCTGCCACTTCTTATATATGTTACGCCAAAGGTGCTACCACTGTTGCTGATGGGCTCAGCCTTGGCCAGTGGCAGATCCCTCTTGGAGCCAGCTGGCATTGGCTCTGTTGGACACAGGGGAAGCTTCTAGAAGCTTCTCACAGAAGCCACCCCAGTAGCCCCCCACTACCAAAACCTTGCCATACAAACCCAAAGCATTGCTATAAATACTACTCATGAAAAAGACTGCTCCTATTTAAAAAGCTTGTTTGAAAAATATCTATGCTTTACTGGCATTAAAAAATAAAATTAATGTGGAATTAGAATTTCACAGCAAAGTGGATTATTGCCTGTTCCTTTCTGCAACAGGGCAACTGTAAGTTTAGGGAGTTTTATCCACTGAAGAAACATATGACAAGACAAGATGTACTAACCACCCAACTGGAAGACAGCTTTTTTAAGTGCTGACTTGACTCTCTAACTGACTTTGGAAACATCCTCAACAAAAATATGATGGCCAAAGGCCAGAAGCACAGCTCATCAAGAGGGGTGGGAATCAACTGTAGAATGAAATAAGACAAAGCATGTAAAATTTCTTGTGGAGTGAATTCTTAAACCTCAAAGGGTTGCTTTTATCACTGTATTAATTTCAGTACTATCACAATGCTTTATTATGATTTGGATTTTTTTTCCTAAATAGAAAATAAGATGCTTAACATGAAATCCAGTTGTTACAGCAGAAAACTGCAGGAACACTATAAACCCCAAATGAATGCTTTCATTTAATTGGCATGTTTTGACAGATCATGAATCAGTGAGGAAGTTTCACATCTTCTGTAGTAGCCGCTGTATGGGTAATCATTTTTGTCTTATGTACCCTAAAAGACAAAAGACACAAAAGTGGCCTCCTGTTTAACATGTCTCCTTTTCTCTGCATCAGGCTACTTGGAAGTGTTTGCATCAGTGAATAGCAAGCTCCAAAAGCAGAACTTCTTTCACTTCATTTTATAAATTGATTTCTACCTTAGCTGGAGTAACTTTTGAAAGTTAATCTATCTAGGCTTTTAAAAGGTCTTCCATCACTTAGCTATTACTGATATCACTAACACAATAGCAAATTGATGCAAAAGGTGAGAATTTCCCTCAACAATACCAAGCACTGGGCTTCCCAACTGCAGTGATTTTTGTAGCAGTGTAGTTGCCCTGTATAGCATCAGCTATCAGAACCAATTACTTCCGAAATGGTTAAGCTGTTCTACAACGAATATCTCTTTGTAGTTCTGCATGTTTCTAATGCCTGAAACCCTGTTTGTAAAGGCAGGACAACTCCCATTATATGCAAGGCACGAAACATTTATCTTCCCTTTGCCAATTAATTGCAATGGTGGATAGAAAGTATTTAATCTCCATTATTTGGAAAAATGTGTACTCAATAAGAACCTCACTTGTTCATTTGTAGGTAGAGCTCATAAATGCAACTGCAGAAATTGGAGCTGGAGAATTCAGGGTCCAGTCCCCACCCACTGAAGTCATTGGCGAGTATCCCATTGCTATTGGAGAGAGTGCAACTAGACACCATCTAGCACACTTTGTATCATATTTAACTTTCCCAACTGAATGAGTAACAATGAATGGCTTGAGTCCCTGGCTTATTC
Source organism: Morus bassanus (assembly GCA_031468815.1). Classification (NCBI taxonomy): domain Eukaryota; kingdom Metazoa; phylum Chordata; class Aves; order Suliformes; family Sulidae; genus Morus; species Morus bassanus. Next base: position 62,369,438 of record CM062600.1, read on the forward strand.
AGTTCTGAGGTAATGTCCAAAATTAGCTTGCTCTGCCTGCACGTCCATAGATAATTAAAGAACAGCTACAAAATTCAGTTGCCACGAACAACTTCTTGGGGATTGAATCTACAGGACCTATGTGGTTAAGTGGATGAATCTGGTGATACACCTTGACAGAAGTCCCAGATTGCAGATACTTACATAGATTCCCGTCACCTCTATCAGTATGAAGTACTTACAGCTCTGGGTATCTGGGCCTAAGTCATCTAAACTGGGAGTTGCAGGAAACTCTGCATAAGTAACTAAGGCACAAAGCCTACGTCAAGTCGGTTATATAAGCTTCCATCCCTAGTACAGCTGAGTACAGTATTTGCACATCTTCTTTCCTCTGATTGAAATAAAAAGAGACACCCTTTGTAACCTGCATGGAGTTAACTGAATACATGACTTAGAAATCACTTTGTAGACACAGGGCAAATCCACATGAACTTCTTTGTCCCTGGAAAGAGGCAATGCTAGTTAACCATCAGAATACCTTTGAGGTCCATGTATAAGGTCCTTAGCTAGTTTCTTTTCAAACACAGCCTTTACTCCAGTGCAGACGGTAGCCTTTCTACATGCTTGGAGTTTTTTTGTGCTGTAACTCTAAGTGGCTTGAGCTAGAGTATTCTTTTTTTAATACTCAAAGCGAAAGTACTTTGAAACACTTTTAGATCTTCCACTAGAACCATCAACCAAAGTTGCTCATTGCCTAAAAAACACGAGGATCTTAAGCTTTCGAAGCCCAAAGTTATATGCACCAAAAGAAGATCTAGTTTAAAGTTTCCTATTCATATTACTTTCACCTGCTTTTCTCACTATCTCTTATTAAAAAGATATTTTGGCAAATGTAATTTACCCAACTTCTCTTCAAGAAACTTTCAAAATGTAGCTTATAGAAAGTATACTTGAAACTTTCAAATGCTTTGTTTTTCATGCTATGGCATTTTAAATTGATCTTCAATTATAAAATAAGGCCAGCAACAAAATAGAATTTGCTTATAATACTTCTAAGACAACACAGGTCTTTCTAGTCCTGCTTCCAAATATTTCACTCATTTTTATTTATGTTGAAGACATTAATAAACATTTAGTAACTCAGTGCTGTCAGCTTCTCATCATTCCTTGTCTGCTCCATGTAGTTCTTAATGCAAAATTGCAGAAACAGCATGAATGATGCATCACATCAGCCAGTCATAGCATTATACTTTCTTGGTGACTTATTAATACAATTCATCAGCAACATATATTCCTTAGCTTTGTTTTCTTTGTAGTAACAGTAGTTAAACAGGATTTGGGGTGTTCTCTTGGTGAAAAGCTTTGGGATTTTTTCCAGGAAAGAAATACAATGCCAATTCTTGATTTAAGTAAAAACTGGATTTCAAAAATGCTCTGAATAATGCAATGAAGTTTATTGGCTATTAGAAATGGTTAGCATTTGTTTTAGCAGGGAGCAGGATGACAATGTGAGAACTGTTCAGGCAGAAACTGATGGAATACAAAATGTTCTTCGTAACCTCATGTCACACATAAATTATTAACATTCCTAAAAATTTGATTCTCCCTCAGTCATCTCCTGTTAATGCAAGAAGACTCATATTCTTCCTCGTGCTTTCCTTTTATGCAGTCCACAATAAGGGACTTAGCTGTCAAAAAGGAGGGATTGTGCCAGCGGTTAATTGTGAGTACAATAAAGTTCTCTGCTTTGAAGAATGACCCACGTTCTCCAATCTATTCCATATTTCATAATGTTAATTCCACTACCCAACTGCGTACACAATTCAAGAAGTAAAAAATATGCCCTAATCCTGAACTTTCAACTAAATCATAAACAACCATTTCCTGCTCCTTTCCCCGCTCCCTTCCCCTCCCTCCCCCCAAAAAAACTGAAGGGGAAAGGTATATTGCTGTTCCTCTGTCAGCAGGCACTTGTGATAAACACTGGTAGGGTGTGCATCATTTACCCTTGTCATCCTGTATGTGGATGAATGCTAACCCAGTATGGCTATCAGTTACTTCAGCGACCCAAGGGACAGATACATGTGGCTGAGCAGAAGCCTACTGTGGGGTAAGGCTTTCCAAGCTGGCAATGTACCCAGCAGTACTTGCAAAGCAGAGTGTAAAAATCATTTGATTTTACACAGTCAGTGCTTTTGCCCTGAACAAGCAACTGTCTTCCATGCTCAGGTCAGTGATTTTGTTTAGTTCAGCACCTCACTTTACCTGGAATTTTTCCCCACTGCTGTTGATCTGATAATGCTGATTACATGCAGTGTAGTTAACCAGACAACTTGAGATGGGACGTAAAAACCTATGAATCAGTCTTTATGTAATTCAAGTATATGAATTAATCAATAAGTTCCTTCATCAGGTACTTAGACAGGTAGGATGAAAACCTCTACAGAGAGATGAAACTCCAACTGGAACTGGCCTTGTGTATCCCTCAAAGCTAAGACAATTCTGGATTTAATCATTCCTCCTAAACTTCAGTTTGGTATTTGACAGCATACTGCACACAGCCTAAAGCAATACTCTCCTCCTCAAGAAGTTTTGATGTTCTGCTGTGATCATGGTTCACACTGCACTGCTGCTCAGCACAGAAGGGAACTCCCTGTGTGCCAGCTGTGATGATATCTGAGCAGCAACACTTCTCATTTTGTGGGTTTCCTATCAACAGCCAGCAGTTGCCCACTGGCCTCAGAACACACCTCACCACTACTCAGCCGCATGTCTCCATGCGAATACCACTGCTTATCTCAGCTGGCAGCAACGGTAGCTGGTTTCCCAATTCAGCTGCAATCAAATGGGTCGTTGATCAGGTATTATAATCACAAATATGGCAGTTAATAGCTGACAGACCCTGCAGGTACTGCTGCTTTTTTCCTCCTTTGGTAGCTGTGCCATAGGGCAAGGGGGTTTTCCCCCAGACACTGTGAACCCCCACATACAGCTCCATCCTGCTTTCCAAGTTTCCTGCTGCTTCCCCAGGCATCCACCCGACCTTTGGATCATCCTTCTTCCCCTGCTTACCTTTGCTCTTGTTCCACACCAGAAAGAGTTATCTTTTGATTCTTTTCCTCAGCTGTCGTTGTTCCTTGAAAGCTTCCTGTAGAATTGAATATATTTCTCTCAATCTGTCCTATAAGGGGGACTAATTAGTTCCCCAAACAATCTGATCTTTAAATAAGAAGCCCTTAATGACTTTGAAGTTAGACAGAGAGATCAGGTTTTCTCATCTGACTAAAATTTGTCTTGCATTTTTGGTTTCATATAAATTGTATGAGTCTTTCTGTACTACCCTTCTGTCCAGCATCACAGTACACAGACAGACACCTATATTGTCTCTGCCATAAGCTGAGGGCTGGCAGCAGGACCTCAGGCAATTCACAGTCCTTCCTATTCTCCTAGCAAGATAATAGAAATTTTTGGTTCTTACTTTTCATCTTTCATCTACATCCCCCAGCTTGCTGTGTAGATAGGCTCTGATCTTGTTTCATGTGTCTACAGAAGCACTTGCTGAGGACTCAAGGTGGCCATTGAAGCTTTTGCTGAAGTCTACGTTTAGTGACTGTAAATTTGAAGCCAGAAAAACAGCTTAGGTTCCAAAAGGGGTGAGTAAGAAGGACCTGTATTTGTGGAGGTGGATGCAGGCTGTATACGTAAGACATTTTGTCTTTCATAAGGAGGTTTCACACTAGTTCTGCTGTGATTATTCCAGGCAGAACTGCAATAAAATGGTAGTCCCAACAATATTCTAATACATTTTACAGGAATAGTTGCAGATATTTTCTACAACTTCATCTATACTGACACAGTTGGGAACAATTTCCAGCTCATGCCTCTCAGCCCCGTTTTAATTCTGTATCAAGGTAAGACACAGACTTTGATGGTGATGACAAATTTCCTTCCCTCTTCCAGTTCTTACAACATACCTCAGGCAGGAGTTATGCTGTGCTCCTGGTAGATGCCAGCCTCTGGCATTTATCAAAATAAGTGTTCCCTTGGAATTTGGTGGCATGACATGGCTGAATGACAAGCGTGGCATGCCTTCCTCTAACTGGGTACAAAGCTAGCTGAAGCAGGCTGCTGAGACACTGGATGTAATACAGCCATCATGCTAAGGAGCTTATCAAGCTCCTGCTTGCAATGATAGCATGATGTGACTTGCTACAGACCTGTGCTACACACTAGCTGAAAGCAAGTTGATGCTAGTTAATCAAATTCTTTCAGGGAATTGCAATCTCTGATGCTTGTTTGCCTTACCTATGGCTCAGGCAGAATGCAGGTTCCTTTATCTGCTCTTCTTAGGAAATGTCTTCACCCATTCTCCTCTTAAGTCACCTCCAGAACTCAGCCTACATGCCAAATCTAGTTACTGTCCACTAGCACCTTCAGTCTTTGGGGAAAATAAACAGACTACTTCTTTGAAGAGCCACAGAGTCTCCTCTGTAAGGAACTAGTCTTGAAGATATGATTGCTATATACTATCTCCCCTATCTGTTTAATCATAACTGTAAATTTATTTGTGTTCTCTTCCATCCATTTTGGAAAGATTAACATTGCAGAGTAATGATCCAAAACTTGTAACATCCCATATATTTTCCTGTCCATGTGGAAAAACAGTTCTCTGTGTTCTTTGCTACTGAGTTCTTAGAAAGCCACAGCAAGATAAGAATGCTAATTATACATCTTCTGCATCTAGGAACACTACAAAACAAAAAAAAATCTGTAGAAACCCTTCATTACAATGTAAGATCAAACCCTACATTTTGAATTTCACTAGGAGTTGCCTTCCCCTTTCTCTCCTTTTCTGCTGCTGCAGGCTGCTTTCTAGGAGGCTAATGAGCCCCAGGTGACTGTGACCTTTGCCAATTGACTGTTGCCTCTCCAGCCTGTAGCCCTAAGACTTTTCACCCTGGTCATGCCCTTGCAATAGACCTTGACACATGTAGTTAACTCATCAACCCTATACAATATTTGAAATCCTGTTATTAGATAACAGCATTAAAACCAACACCAACAGCAAATACTTTTGGCAAATGAACTTTTAATTAATATCTGTGCTCTTAAAGGCAAGAGTTTGATTATTCATGGAGTGAGAACATGCAAGGGTTGCAAACGCAGCTGAGGAATTAGTTAATGAGTTGTAATAATATATTGGTGGGAAAGGTTCCTGTTGCTTGTGCCAGATTAGACATTGTCATGGAATATTATAATATACTTCCTAAATCACATATGGTAACCATAATGGGCTAGAAGAGAGCTGTATCTATTTTGGTCATCCTTTGTGCTTGACAGCTTTCAAGGTGACACCAAATTATTCTTCTGATCTTATGGATTCCTGTGGAGCTGCTTCTCAAATGTTGATCTAAGACATGTGAGAAGAGTTTCTCTTGAAGTAGTATTGTCAGACAGCATAAGGAAGTTAGACTAAATGTAGCTCAGCTTTACCCTATGGAATCAGATTCATTAAGGGATTATCCAAAAACCTTAAGTATCTGAGTTGCAGGTGTTTGAGCTCTGATGTATGCATGTTATGAATACATATGGCCAGCCAACTTCCTTCACAGAGTGAAGACTGACACATCTTGAGTGAAAGTACTATCTCTAGAATAACAAATAGTCTTGAAAATATCTCCAGTTTTTATTCAGATAACACAGTCTAATATTTTCAGAAAACAGAAGTGGTGTATGTGGTCACCCTCTGAGGAAATATATGTTTGAGCATATCTGATGGCATATCAGAGTCATCCATGACAAATGATAGGAGGTGTGCATATCTGGCCTTAAATATATTTCAGAGTAGGAAGGAGTTTCAACAAGAATGAGGTAAAATTTTCAACTCAAAATATGTCACCTGAAAAACTGTGTATCTGACAGCAATCTGTGTTTGGTGTTTCACATGTATTCAGTATGAGGTGTGTAGGGAGGCAGTTGACTCAAATGTGGTGAGATTGCTGATATAAGGTGAGGATTACTAGAAAAGCCGCATTAACGTGGAAAGACAGCACACACCATCATAAGTCGCTGACAACTTGTTGATAACCAGAAATAGTTTATTAGGAATCCAAGGGGGCCTTGGCCTTTTAGTAATGCTAGTCAGTTCAGAGCACGGTCCTCCATAGCACAGTGCACGGTAGTCAGCTGAGAGCTACATCGTCTGTAATTAGATAGCTGAGTATTTTTTAGCATGGCTTGAACAAGATGTATGTAAAACTAGCTGCTCTAACATACTATTGTGAGGTGAATGTTCCTGTCTTAGGGAATATCAAAAACTTCTTCACAACAGGAAGGGAGGTGAGTACTTTCAAGAAGCAGCAGAATTAGTTTGGAAGTTTAGTGAGGGAAAGACCATTGGTCAGTAAAGACCAAGCAAGTGGGTGCGATATGAAGTACCCGACTCGGAACTCCAGCTCAATAGAGGCAGTGAGCTAAGGGTGTGAGAGGTAACAGGATCTAATAGGATGCCTACATTGAAAATGAATTCACCCAAAAGAAAATCAAGGGAATCCAAGATAAAAAGAAATGGGAATAATACCTGATTTTATGTAACCAATTTTACTAGAACTGCTCAGAAATTTCCATATTGATATCTTTTTCTAGTCAAAACTGTGAAATAAAAAGCATGAAATCAGTTCACAGGAAAATACTGATCTGGGAATCTAGGAACACACTGGGAACTTTTCCTACAAGGAGAGCTGCAACAGTTGCCTGCCAGACAGCTTTCTATCAGAAGTTTGCCAGTTTGCTCAACTGTATGCTTGGCCAACCACCCGTAATGCAGCCTCAGGTTCATGACCTAGGTTTTAATAGGTTGGCACCCCTGGAAGCTCCCATCCCGTGTGCTGCCCTAGAGATCAGCCGTCCGAGAGTTTTCAGATTTGCTAATTGCAGCTAAGTGGCACTTAAGAGCTGTGGTTGCTTCTGTTGTTGGTAGAAGTTTGATTTGAAATATCTGAAATGAAATACTTGTCATGATTTCAAAATGAAATGTGGTGGGAATTTCCCCTTTGCAAAGAAGCTTTGAAATTTCTGAAGACATTTTGGAACAACGTAGAATATCTTTCTCTTCCAATTTTGTAATACCTAATGGAAAGAAAATTCTTAACTTTCATCAGCTCTAGCAGTTTTATAGCAGAATGGCCAACACTTCCCCACTCACTTGCTTTAGCAACGAAGTAGAGTTGTATCAGAAGATAAACTTGGCAGGGTCAGCAATACAGGCCATGCTTGACTTCACATAGCTTGCTTTATGGTGCTTTGTTTCTACTTTCACTTTGTTTTTTCCTTAATATGCATTACTCATGTCAGATTAAAAACCTTCTTCCTGAAGAGTGAATGCGTAGCCATTGGCAAGCAATTAGCAAACACAAGAAAAGACAAAGGCAACAGAACAGGGAAAAGGTGAGTTATTCAGGATAAATGTAGGCCAGGAAGAGAAATTGCTTTTGAAAGTACGCTATGATGGTTTATAAAATTTAAACTTTCTATCCATTACCAGATAGTACATTTTTTAAGCTCTAAGCACAACTTCCTTTCCTAGATTTACTTAAGCAAACTTAGAGAGCAAAAGGCAAGGGGAGATTGAACCTCTGAACTTTTCTGGATGGGAAGAGGAAAGGGGTAAATACTATTGCCAAAATAATTATTAAAAAGCCCCAACAAAACACAGAAGAGTTTCACAGATCTAAATACTGAACCTTTAAATAAAGAAACAAAGCACATGAAAAGCTAAGTAAGCATAATTATAGCTGGAAGCCCCTCCCCTAAATATGTCATATAATAAGTCACTTTATCCTATTTTGGCTAGGATAACAGAAACCTTTGAAAACTATCATCATTCTCTGTAGTGAAATCATACAATCCATATCATAACATTCTGTGAGCTGATTGCTCATGAATGCATGAAGGTTCCTGCTATATTAAAGCAAGGTTGTTTTCTTGTTTGTATGCTCACTGGGGATCTGGGAAAGTCCCTATTGTTTGAGCATCCCTCCAGTAGGTTGGACTTCTGACTTGACACATTTGATACAATTATTACTCAGTGATATAAGAGAGTGCCAACAAAGATCCTTCTTTGCTTCTGGGTTGCAATCTTAAGCAATTGATGTTCTGCAAGCAGCAATGCATTTCACTGCTGTACAAAATGTAGATCACAGCTGCAATGGTTTTTTATCCTCTCTCACTATAAAGAATGTTAGAAGGACGCTCTGAAGGTCATAGGTCTAAAAGAAATCCTTCTTTTTCAAAGTAAAAAGAAATCATAGGTCACCAATGAAATCAAGAGCCTTTCGAGGTCAGCCTATCTCATGTCCTTCCTGTTTGCCAAACAGTACCTTGTTACATTCATGACGGAAAGAGTAATTGCTTTTACTTACATTCAGGCTTTGTCAAACAGATTGTAAGCAATACAGACGTTGCAAAGGGCACTCACTCCAACAGCTATGCAATTACCTTTACATCTGACTAGACACCAATCTGGAAAAAAGGAGTGGGACTAATTCACCTGATTTCCACTTGTCCAAACATAAAGGGAAGCACAGTGGAACATATATATCCTATGCGTTGCTTTAGTCATGTATGTTTCTCATGAGGAATATGCAATAAAATTAAACTTATGGTCAAAAAAGGAAGCAAGGATATACTTCTGCTGTCTCTGATCCACTCAAGGGTCTTGCTTAAAAGCTGTGAGATTTTGTCCAAAATGACTATCATTTCACAGTAAGAGGGTAATTCAAATGCTCATCTCTTTCATACCATCACTGGTAATATCGAGAATTAAAGCATGAAGTTGCCAGCAATATACATGTTTGCAATCTCGGTTCTTTTCATGAACTTGAAAGAACGTTAGTTTCACTGTCTAGGAAAATAGATTTGCTCTGTATTCCCTGTGCAAGAATTTTTACGTGTCGCTTAGTTATGACACTGGAAACACGGGGCTGTGTTGCCCAGCTTTTTGATGGAGAATTGTATCAGTATTCTGTGATTCTGGACTCTCAGTTGGGAAAACAAATCCAGTGTCAGTGTACACAGATGAAATAAGATTCAGAGGGTAATAAATGCTTTTCTTTGCTGTTGCAGTCAGCCACTGAACACTCCTGTAGGACAGTGCAAATATAGGCTCTGTGTCATATTATTGGCTTTCAAGGCACGAGTATAGGATTCCTCATAGTGTTAAAGCCTTTCACAGTAAATGTCTATGCTATAAATTTTGATGTGCTTCCCAGCTGAATGGATGCTTTGAGTGGAGACAGACTGGCTGGAGCTGAAGTAGTTAGCTTTGATTTACCTCTTCTCTATTATTCAGTCCTATTGAGAGTTTGGAGTAGTGATATCAAGGCATGTTGACTGGCTTCAGTTTATAGATTGAAATAAAATGAGTGCTATTTAACCTTGGTCAATACCATGCAACCTTATAAAGATATTAGTGGGATCAAGTAAAGTGTAGGTTTGTAAGACAAAGGCAATGAAGCATGATGTTTGCAAATAAATCTGTTGACAGATGAGTTTTCCCTAGTAATCATTCAGTGTGTGCTTTTTGTGCAAGTCCTTGAGGGGTCTTCAGAATTAAGGAAGTACTTGTGAAGAGTCTGTCTGTGTCCCATTTCTTAAGCACCATTTATATTTAGTACGATTTGTAATGTTTGGTTTGCATATGCTGGCCATATTCACACAGTGCATCTCAGCTGCTGCTTTTCCTAGAGCTAAAACAGTTCCTGCTCTCCAGCATTTGTAGGATATTCCTCCTTGCCACAGCTTGTAAGCTGCAGATGTAATGAGAGTGAATTAATTATTCGTGGGCCTAAAATGGGTAATTTAAAATAAGTGATCCATTTTGTAAAGCTAGTTCTGACACTTTAGGCTCCCTCACTGATATCTGAGTGCTTCTGATATTTCTTCTCAGATGAAATTGTAGATATTTATGGAGTTGAGTAATTTTCTCACTAGTTCTATTTAGCTTCCTAACTAAGAAGCAAAGTATGATTTCTCTTTTCTTCTGGAATCAACCAGTGATATCAGGGTTACTTTCCAAATAATTATTAATGAGATTGATTAACGTCTTTCAAGTCATTAATCCTGTGCAATGATCCTCTGTTCTGCTACAAATTATAGGTGAGTTTTAAAGGGCTATCAATACTGACAATTTTAAGTACTACACAATAAAAAGGGCAAGTACCAGTGGGAAAAAAGACAGACATGCAACTGTCCTGAGAAAGATCAGTGTTCCTAAAACTGAATAAGTCCTTGCCAGCAAGATTTCAGGGGGTGGTGCATTAGCTATGTGTGACTCCTTAGGGGCCTTCTGAATAGAAATGACTGTCAACAGTGGCAGCTATAAGTTATAGTCCTCCAAGCATATATTTGGTCTTCTGCTTATTTGTCATGCAGTCTGGTGGCCCACAGTTAAGCCAGAATTAGGATATTTATATCCTGAATATTATTGTCACCAACCCACACCAGAGTTAGACACAGTTAAGCCGTATTTGGCCATTGCATTAGATGCTGTGGACTCGACTCGAGGGAAATTTCCAAAAAGAAGAGGGGAAGGGCTGAGTGGTATCAGCTGTTACCATGCAGCAAAGTGACAATTAAACACTCTGCATGTATAATTCTGGTTAATGTCTATGTATGCAGAAATGTGACCAGCTCTCACAGAAGTTTCTGTTGTTACTGTGCACCATGTCATGCTGTTCTTGCTCAGGCAAAACTGTCAGCAACTGAAGGTGGAGCATGATCCCATGCTCTCAGGCCTTACTTTTTACTCTCTGTGGCCCAGAAATGAACTAATGTAAACAAGGTGAAATATAGAATCCTTATGGCCTTTCATTAAAATAGAAGTCTATAAATGAATCTCAGTTTATCATTTCTCATCTCTGTCGATATTCTCAGACCCATCCTTCCCATAGACTGACAAAAATGCTTAGCATTTAACTGCAGGGCTATATCAGGCTCCAACTAAATTTGAAATAGTAGCAATCCTCAAGCCTTCAGGTCTTTCAGAGACTACGAAAATCCAAAGAGTGTGCACAACACAGACCCCGCAGACAGAGTGAAGCCACAGCAGGCGATTTAGTCTGTCTCGCATGTCCTGAAAGTTAACATATTCGGATTCATACTTGGCTTTTTATTCCAAATGCAGAAGATAGATGTGAATAAGAAGTCTGCAGACAACTGGAAGTTTATGGAATAGAACCAGATATAACCCACTGAACTATTGAAAGATTATGGTTCTCATCCATTGGTTGTAATGGATGGGAATTCCCTTTTAAAAGACTAGTACTGCAAGTTTTAGATTATTTGCTCTGATTCGCTGGCTCTGTATTTTGGATGCTGTATGTAATGTTGGTTAGAATATTCTTAAGATGGTACCTAGGAAAAAAACAGTATAATTGTGTCTTTTCTGTAAATGATTCATGTGTGAAAAGCCATGCAGACAGGTTCCAACATGCACCAACCAGCCCAGGAGTGAGTGTTTGGAGAAAGTGAGGAGGAGAGAGAGTCCTCGCAAATGCAGCTCCACAGATGTAAAACCAAGAGTTGTGCAGCTGACCACATTCTTTGAAGTGGTTTCTGAATCAAATCAGCCTGAAAGAGCCTGGGAACATCTTTCATCATCTATCTCCTTGGTCCCCTTCCTTGATTAGTGTCAATGAGCTTGAGAGTGACGGCTGAAATAGGCTTGCCTGTGCACAACTCCTTGTTCTGTCCCTCAGGCAGGATTCAGAGAAATGCAGGCAGTGAATCTTCTCTATTTTTGAGTATTTTGCATGTGAGACTAAAAAAACCACCTGTCCAATTGGCTATATACAACACATAAAATATATGTGTGGTTGTGTTGCAACTGATATAAGTATTGTATTGGAAAAGTTCCAGTACCCAGTATAATTTGAATGTCCTGGACTATCAGTGCCATGCAGCATCTTGTCTCTGAGCAGGCTAACTGTGCCGATTTTTTTAAGTTCTTGCCACAATATTAAGTTTTAAATATACAATGGTCCTGTTTTACCCAGTAGAGTAGATCTAGGTGAATGTAGTTTATGTGATGTTTCCAGAAATAATGATAATTTTTCAGGAAGGCAGTTGTTCTCATTTCTTGATGTGCCTCTGAATCACTTGACATACATCTTGGAATTACCAAACCATGCTGCTGTAGAAAAAAAAGCTAAGCTATGACTCCCCCTTTATGGCCTTATATTGATAAAACATGCTCAGAGATTTGCATGCGTTTTATGAAATCACTGATCAATACAATAAAATATAACACACTCTCTCCTTGGTCAGTATTGTCTTACAAGGAGTTTGGTTCTAAAATCCCCCCATTACTGATTAGTCATAGTTGGTTATAATTGGTCACTTCTAATGATTTCTCTGCCTTTACACTGACACTGCAGCTCAGTAGCTTTAGATATAAAAATACAAATCTCACAGAAGTAGCTAGTTGGGAAATTCCCAATTTCATATGTCAAAATACCCATTCATTCAAACCAAAATTGATAGTAGAACTGTTTTTTAAAAAATCTCCTGATTCACAAACTGGCCAAAACATCCTGTGTTGTCAGAACAAAGTTAAAAGAAAGTGGATTTTGGTTTAGAATTGTTTTCCGTTTCAAAATTTTTGTCAAATTACAATAAGAGGGAGGGGAGGATGATGAAACTAAAGAAAGCCATCAGCTGAGCAGACACAAATCAAAATGAATTCAACTAAGCTAAGAAAGGGGAGGAACTTCTCATGTATCAAGGGTATAAACAATTTAAGGCTTCATATAAATACTTCAAATAGCTCCTTAAAATCAGTGGGCTAACATGGCTCATGCTCCATAGTGTGACAATCAGTGGCAGCAAAAGCACTTTCTGATAGCTTCTACCACCAAGAAGAATTTCCTGGAGATTCCCAGGATTTGTCCTGGTGCATGTGGGCCTCTTGGAAGCCTATCATCCAGTGTTTAGGATCCATCTCCATGTGACAAAGGTATGTCGAGATGTGAAGAGACCTGCAGCTCAGGGAGAAACTGGCAGACTCGTTGCCTTCCACAAATAATGCAAGGCATTCTTGAGAAACTGCTACCTGGCTGTCCAGAAGCAGCCAAACTCCAAAGTTTTACTTCTGTGTTTCTTAACTGCTGTTGTAACAGTAGTGTTGATTAGCTTTTCAGTTAACAAGGCTCATAACTTTGGATTGTGCTGGATTACTCTGCTTGTTTCAGAGACTCTGCTTTCTTAAAGAGCGTGCTTTCTAATCTCCATAAGTAATTCTTCAGTGTCAGTAGCTGAGGTCATCTATTCTAATGCCAAGTCAATTGCCCATATGCACTATAACTATACTGTTATTAAGACAAAAAGCCCAGTATCATATTGAGCCACTAAATGCATCATTTCTAGTAGCATTGCATTCCACAGCAATGTCAGTGTGCTACTTAGTGTGTATATTTGTGCACGTGTCTTTCTAATTCTGGCACCACAAGTTTCAGAGACAGTTGTTACTGTACTTTCAAAAATCTACTCTAAATGACAGAAGTCCCTCAAAATTGGATAAAATATTCTCAAGTCAATGATAATGACATACCATTTTGACAGCTCTCACAGTTTAACATCTCTCTTACGGAGCTGATGACTACATCAGAATCTTGTCTTTCACTAAAAAAATACATACATAAACAACACTCCACAAACTGGCCTATTGAGCAAAACATGAAAAAGGGATGTTGCAGCTTCAAACATCTTTAGGCAAATAAACAGGTCCCAGCATGTATTTTTATTTAAAATCTCATTGTTTTCAAACCAACATCTTCAACTTTTTGTGAAATGGATCTTCTCCCCGCCCCCTGCCTCTCCCCCTTTTTGAACACTTGAGGCTGGCAAATACACCAATAGTTCCATGACAAGAAATTCTAAAGACATTCCAACTCTGTAGTTTTATCACTGAAAATATGTCATCCAGTAGTAGGATTTAGATGCCCACATTATGTGCACATGGATGTTTCTAGAACTGTTACCATTTTACTGCTTAAGAATCATTATCTTTGTTATATGTTTGATGGAGAGACAGAAGCTGATGAGTACAGATGGATTTTGGTAAGCAAATATATAGGGATACATATACCTGCAATAGAAGATAGCAGATGTACTTAAAATAAGACCAATTTTCATTTCCAAAATGAATGCAAAAAGTTTCAATATGCAAATTTCAATTTCTGTTTACAAAATACATCTATGTTTGCAGTTTCTTATATGCATAATGTCAGGTACTGCCATTTTCCTTGGCATGGGATTTTTAGTTTAAAATAAGATTGTTCTACTATGGGCAATTCTGAAAACTAGGCAAATACTGTAGGCATTCTCCTTTAGCTCAGGGACCTCTCAGTGACATGGCATTAAAAATACAGTTGTAGAGGTTGTTCCTTGATGTGGAAGAAGTAATACACCATATTATCTGCATTATAGTTAAGAATTTTGCAAAATTTAAAACCAAAGCAATTCTATGCAGTTGTTAGCAAGTCCCATGTCAATCCTCAGAAAGAATAGGATAGGATGAAGCATCAATGATAAGGGTAAAAAATGGTTTTGTGAATTTATTTTAAGGTTTTTACCTTTAGAGAGCTAAGCTTTAAGAAAGTCTTCTGAAATTCCTTGAATTCATTCTTAAGCTGAATGTTTTTCAAAATATCCTTCATATTTTTGGTGCTGATCCAGATGTAAAAAGATCCAAATGAATGATATGCAATTAGTAATACCAATGATGTGATATTCAATAGACTTTTTATTGGCATAACTGTTCAGCATTTTCTGTGCATGGCAAAGCCACAGAGTACCTTTCAGAGCACTGAAAATTAGTCCAAGCTAAAACTTCTTAGCACCTCATGCTATCACAAACACTGCAATGAAACTACTCCACATTTCTGAGAGAAAAATAATTTTTTGCCCAATGGAAATTCTTTGTGCTTGGATTATGAAGAATTTGACCTTGTAGTGACTCATAACAAAAACATCAGTTGGAAATGACTTGTGAGGAGTAAGAGCTTAGTATGAAGTTGAACAAAGAACAGCTATAAGCTGCCAATGTGATGCAGTCAGAAAGAAAGGCAAACATGATACTAGTGTGTATTAGAGAAGTACTTCCAACAGAGATAGAGTACTGTTGCAGTCACAGTACCAAGAACTCATGAAACCTCTTTTATACAATTAAATTCAAACTTGGGTGTCATATTTGAGAAAGACTAGCTCAGACTATAATGAGGAAGGAATGGAGGGGAGAGAGGAGGTTAGAGGAGTCAACAAGACACTAGAAGAGCCTAGTTTGCTTTACATCATGAAAAACAAACTATGAAGGAATAAGATCGTTTTCTAACGCAGGGAGGAAGAAGAGTTAACGGCAGATTACACTGGCAGAACCACCAGTGTAGCCATGGCTAATAGCTGTTAAATTAAGGGGTTCTTTCCACCAGAACAGTGGAGAAAATCACCTAAGTACTCCTTAAACTGGGTGTCACTGCAGTGCATGCAGTAATAGAAGTCTGAGTTTCAGCACTTAGGAGGTCAAATCTAGCATGTCCTGCTATGAAGACCAAACAGGGAAACAAGAGCTGATTTGGATTTTTTTCAGTGAAATCTGTTTCTTGTGGGAAATTCCAATTTAAGAAACAAAAAAACTCCCAGTCTGGTTTGGAATTTCTTTTTACTCTGAAACTTTCAATTCTTTTTGTCTCTCCCCACCCCGCCCCGCTCCAAGATTTCATTCTTCACCCTGATTGTGGATAAGCATTTTCTTGTGAGAGGAGAAAACTCTGTCCTTTGGGGGTTTGTTAGCAACCATATTTACACATTGCCGGACTTTACTGAGCGGTACTTATTTATAGATCTATTCCATTTGCTCTGCAAGATCTTCATTCTGCTTCCCAGTAAGTAGAGCACTGCTTTGCATGTCCTCTATAATAGCAAATACACCTCTTCTGCTTCATTCTGACTCTAAGCCAAAACACATGGAAGAATCAGATGATGCCAACATCTTTATGTTATGGGGGTTTGATCAGTGATGATAGGATATTCAACACTCAGCCTTCAAATAACTAAAATCAGAAGCACAGAAGCAGAGCTAACAGGTTTAGAAATCTATTAAAAAAAAGAGTGAAAGAAAGACAACATGCATAGGGACTTTCCTACGAAAGGGAAGACTGTCCCTCATTCAAGAAAGAATAATACTGAAAGTATTATCACTAAAAGCCAATTTTGGGGATATAAAATGTGTATTTTAGTTCAGGTGATCTGATTCTTTTTCCCTTCTTGTTTTAAAAGCCATTTTAATCCATTTTAATCTGAAACACTTCCAATGGTGATAAATGGCCCAGTGCACAGGATGGATCCAATCCAGACTTCAGAAGTGCTGGACATGTGTGCAGTCCAAACATTTGGGCTGCTCTACAGCTGCTGACACTAGAAGCCCTGGATTTCTACATTTTTGGCTCCGAGTCAGAAACTCTAGGCCCTGAAATTCCTGGTCCCAAGGAAGCTCCATGGCAAGGCTATCCAACTTCCCTGCAGCACCAGCGCCCAGGCACATGCCGGGTGATGGGCATGGTGCCCCATCCTCTCAGCAGAAGCCCGGATCTTCAGAATCTGACTGAATAGACTGGAAGAAGATTCTCTGAAAATCTGAATTCTTTGAAAATCCTATCTAAGAAATGTATCCAATCTATATTACTATAAAATATTTTGGATTGGGGCCTTTCCTGACAAGAGTGTAATTCGTAAGATAGTACTCCACCTGACTGGAGAACAGAAGGACATCAGGATGCCCTCATGTACAGCCTAAAACAGTAACACATTACACAAACTGCGTAACTTTGTAGTTTTCTTTGCCTTCCTTCCTTCCTTCCTTCCTTCCCTCCTTCCTTCCTTCCTTCCTTCCTCCTTTCTCTCTTTCTTTCTTTCTTTCTTTCTTCCTAGCCAGGTGCCCACTGCCTGCAGAAACACAGAATCCAAACAGACCTTCTTCTGCTCTCGTCAGAACTCCAGCTTCTCCTTCAGTGTAAGAGCAAGATATTTTCACTTGCATTACTCAGTGAAGTTTGTGGGGCAGTTCTGGTCTGAGGTTTGCAGCCTTTATGGCTTGTACAGATAACCTTAACATATTGAAAACATGCTTAATTTTCTAGTTGAGTTGGAGCTAAAAAATATGAAATAACAGCACTGATAGCTCTGTTATCCATCTTTCATGCTAAAATATTGTTAGCTTTTAAACGTACGTTAGGAGAGGAAGCAAGAGTTAGCTGAGCAGAAATGTGCAGTAAAAATTAGACTGGGGGATGAGATACAATTGGAAGTGTCCGCCCTTTTCTGTTTCCAGATTTGGATTCATTCTTAGCTGTCTTCTGCAAACTGTTTTAAACCTCTGATCCAATTTCTTGTATTTTTGTTCACTGTCCCAAACTACTTGCCACCCCATCTCCAACTCCACTTTAGCCTTCTCCTGTGTTTTCCATTTCCCCATCTGTAGCTTGGATGCACTGTCAAAATAGGCAACACTGACACAGGAATGTTCCCTGTGGCTCTCTCCTTGCCCCGTCCCTCCGTGTTTGCCTGGCGGACTTGTTACCGTGTTGTGCCCATGCAGATCTCAGCTGCATGCCAGTGTTTCCTCTCCCTGGCTGTCAGGAAGTGTTGCATCTGCAGCAGCAGTGCAGGCAGAGCAATGCTCAAAGGAGCAGCACAGCTCTAAGGCTTAGAAGAATTTTGAAAATAATCACCTTTTCTGTAGCCTAAATGACCAGAGGTGGCAAATGGCAGAAAGGAGGACAAGAAGAAGGTATTGGTAGAGCTGGTTAAAAACTTTCTAACATTTTTCATGTCAGCTAGTCAAAATGAAGCTGCCAGGGAGAAGGGATTCAACAAGTCGTCTGATTCAAAAACTATTCTAAATTTCTGAATTTATTGGAAGCTATTAACACCATTCTCAAACATTTCAAACACACACAAGTTTCAATTTACCCCTTAATTTTACATTTTTCCTTGAAAATTTTAACTCACATAATAATAAATAATTACATTAAAAAGGCCACAATCAAGATGAGAGATTTCTAACATGCCTAAATAAAATGATACAGTTTATCTGGTCCTAATTATTTTCCCCCAGTGTACCAGTTTATGATATTTTCCTACCCTCAAATTCCTCCCCCATTTCAGCATGGGAAAAAAGGGAAAAAAGTTTCAAAATCTCAAGAACTCTTATGGAATGGGAGGATGATTTTCCATTTAGATTTGGAGAGCAGATATAACATGAATAATGTTCTTTCCTCTTCTTTTAGTTTGCCTTTCCCTCAGTTTCTCTTCAGTCACATGAATAGGGCTAGAGCTATCACAGTATGAAGTGTCAGCATTCACCAACTCAGACAGAAAGCATACATCTTCCCACTATGTGATGAGAATAAACCTTTTATGTAATTCTCAACTAAATACCTGTGATTACAGCATATGAAGAACTCTTAAAGTATGAAAATCTGGGCACACGGCTAAATATAATGCTCTGTTCAGTCCCAGAATGGCAAATTTGAAATGGCATCTCACCACATCCCTCATGCTTTTTGTTACATCTGAGGTCTTTTGGTTAACATAAATGGCTATGCGGCTATTGAAACTGGTATTCATGAAACAAAAAATTAATTCATGATCTGAAAGAAGAGAAAGCTACTACATTTTTCTCCTCTGACTAAACTGAAAGTTGTTGTTGTATTTACAATATGCAGTATTCTGGAGAGAGAAGGAGGTTTGTGTGGGAATGGCCTCCCAGAAAGATCAAGCAGCAATGGCAACAACAACTTTGTTGTTTAGTGGTTTTCAGAGGCACATTCAAAACCCTTACAGTAAGAGTACATAAAAACGCTTTAAAGAAATACAGCCAAATACTACATTTAAAGCAGAAGTGAAAACATGGTTTAAAATAGACTAGGAAACACATTCCAAAGAGACACCCTTCCAGCCTCTTGAATGATGCTAGAGAAGATATCTGCAAGCTAGAGCTGAGAGTGGTCTTGACAATAAAACAGTCAAACATTATGAGTACTTCTAAGAACCATTTTTAGAAACCATTTTTTTTTCCAATTTTGCATAACACTAAGTACTTCTGTACAGTGCTAGAGCACAATTTAATTGCTAATTAAATTTTCTTCCCAAAACTTGTAAGAATAGCCACATTGGCTACATTCACACTGCTAAATAAACAGCGTCCAGGAAGCAAGCAAGAGTGTTGCCCTCCTGCTTGCTGAGACAGGTTGATTACTAACTCTCTCCTTTTCTCTATTTGAGCCACCCTGACTGGCCTTGTCCTTGGTTCTAGGGACAGGTATCTTCAGGGACCATTCCCCCCAAATGGCAGTGTAGGTGTTGCACCAGAGTTCACTCCCTCCACAGTACACAGTCCTCCAACACAATCCTGTCAGTCCTTGCATCCCCTAATGTCCTTTCATACCTCCTTTCTACACCCTGGGGCATGCAGGCATTACCCTGAATTTCAGTCTATAAAAATCCACTCTGGCATAGCACGTTCTTCACATTACTTTACACAGTCCCAGGCCCTCTTTCCAGGAAACTTGACATTGTTCTCTGGGCCTCTTGTGTTTAGTTGCACAGACGTACCAGCTGGGTCAGGTGAAGGTCCATGCAGCCCAATATCCACCAGAACCATTGCACCCAGCTTCTTTGGCTAAGAATATAGGAGCAGGAGTATAAGAACATTAAAACTAATGAGAGAGTGATGCTTCTTTTCTTATGTCCTAATACTTTGTCCTCAAGGATTTTCTGACATAGAGATTGTTTTCTTCTGTTTAATAGCTTCTACAACATGAATACTTCTCTATAATTACGAGAAACTGAGCATGAACTTTGATTGGCCTAAATATGTGCAAATGATACTCCAGCCCTCCTCCACACCCTTACTGGGATTTGGAAAAAAAGGAGAGTTCTTAACTGCTTTTACAATGTTGAGCTTTGAGAGTTTGTTTTGAAGATACCTTGCACTGCCATGAAGGCCACGTTTTTTTTTCTTTCTTGACCTAAAAGCTGTTTTTCATATTTCTCATGCAATCACTTGACTCTAGCAGCAAAGGCTTTAGGAAGTTAACGGAGCTATCGTGAGACTTGGCCACACTGAGAAGGCCACAGAGCATCTGACCATAGGACCATGATTTAAATTCAGAGGTTTCTTATTCCAGCACTGTACTTTTTCTGGTATTTTTTAAGCAAAGATTCTCTAGGGCTTGAGGGCTTTTAAAACAATATCTTATAATCAACTGCTTTTGATATCTTATGAAAAATACTATAATCTGTAAAATCTGACAGTAAAAACTGTCATTGCTTTCTTGCATGAAATGCTAACACTGGCAAGAGTATTTCAAGCAAGTTGAAGCCTGTTTATCATCTTTCTTGGCAATGCCTGAGTCAGGGCAATGTAGTAATCTATTCTGGAGAAATGCTGTTCTTAGTATTACTCTTGGATGCAGATGAAGAAATTGAACTTGTGAAAGCATTTTGTGTTGACGAGTATAATCTTTGTCCAATCTAGCAACCTTAACAGGCGATGCCAATCAAAATCAATACATTTTTTATATTTAAGGGCAATAAGAAAATATTACTGCAATTCAGAAATAACAACAAAAAACCCCCCAAAAAACAGGGCTATTTTTTAGTTTGTCTTTCATAATCATGTGCCTGTTTCAGTCTGGGTAATGCTTTCTTTCTTTGTGGCACACCCAACCCAGGTAGATTATGTGTGTATTTCCCTATTTATAGCACTGAAAACACACACACTTAACATTCTATGTGTTATTATAACTCAAACAGAAATTGTGGATGAATATTGAAATTATTGACTCTAACTCTACAAAATGTTATTATGCTGAAGGTGTAACTATATAAACGTGATTGTCCCTTCTGATTTTAAAATTCCTGAATAAATGTGGATTACTAGCAGACTGTTCATTGTTTCACTTGAAGAAAAAAGGTGGATTCTGCACACTTTTCCTAAGTGAAGAACAGTTAGCCTCAAAAATGTAAATTAAATCACCATTTAACCAAGCTATAGCCCAACAGAGTGGAGTATCCCCACCACAGACCAGGTGCTGATTACAAAATCAATTTGATGATTTTTGGGAATGGTGCAAGAAATGGCTGAAGAGATTCCTTTGAACCACAAGAAAGGTTTTGTTTGCATTATTTTTCCTTGCTGGATCCAGGTTTAGACTGGTTCTCATTTTATCTGTACCCTGTTCCCCACCTTCACATGAGTACACACAAAGCGGGGGCTTCAAAGCTGACAGCACTGGCCTAACTCTGTTCTCATTAAAAGCATTGGCAAAACTCCCAGTGGCTTCAACAGCAACAGGATTAGGCCAACTGTGAGTGCTTTGAAAAACTCACCCAAGGCAATAAATCTAGCATTAATTCACAAAAAGGAAAGCAAACAAAAAAGGTATGAAGAGAGGGAAAAGAAGAATCATGACTGGGTGACTCAAAGTCCTTTAACAGAAAAAGGACCCTGATTATATATTGCTGTGTAGGGTCTCTGTGGCTGGTACATGAGGGCTGGCATTCAACACCTACTTGTCTGCTTAAGCCTGTGCATAAGGCCAAAAGAGAGAGGATCCTTTCCTTGGTCACCATGTGCAGAAACTGCTGGTAATCACACTGTTTACATGGTGCAAGAGCAAGAAGAGCTCTGAGCATACAGACCTGACTCATCGGGCGGCAGAGCTGGGCTGCCTGGGGCTAGCACATGCTTCACCTTTTCCCACTGCAAAGCATGGGCTGCTCTGGCCTACAGTCTCCTGAGGCACTTGACTGTCATTTGTTGGACATATCCACATCCAGTTTTTCTCAACTCATCTCGCACATCATCTCTTTTACCACTCTAATAATTGTTTGTGCCTGCCTTTGAATTACTTCCATTATGCTGGTGCTTTTCTAGCCCAGAGATAAATTACATAGCTGTGAACTTTGTCCATAATGGAGAACGCACAGGAAACCATTCAAATGGCACTTGACACTTCAGTCTCAGGTTATTTGCATTTCATGTATTACTTGGTATCCTCCTCATTTTATTTCATGCCCACCAAAGATATGGAATTATGAAGCCAAAACTGTAAAAATGTTGTTTGGTTGCTTTAGGTTTTTTTCACTAGAGACATGAAGCTTGGAGAATTTTACGATTCTTGTGTGAAAATTTGCACATCCCACTGGGAACACTGAAAAATGCAAAGAGGTAGGTGTCCTTCAGGTGAAATATTCTGGTGGCAGAACTGTGCACTTCATGTTAGGTGGATGAAAAATGTCAGAGCTCAGACCTGGTAGTGGATTATCTACTGTGCTGAAGCTAGCATTGCTTCCCGTGGGATGGTAGCCATATGTAACTTTGATCTAACTTTCTAAGTTCTGAAGCTATAGCTCTCTGCAAAGTGGGATTCGTGTTGCTTGTACATCTTGTTCCATTTACTCTTATGAACTTTTTTTTTTTTTAGTAAGAAAAGGATTGGTGAGAATTCATCTACCTTTGAAGAAGAAAATGAAATTGGACAGCTAGGTTTTTGGCAGTGCATGGCAGGTGTTGCCTGGACTTATGAGAATGAAAACCATTTTGTACCAGTAGCTTAAACAATGGGTCAAACACAGTTCGTGGGTAAACTTGGCATCTTTATAGATTTGACAAAGTTATCTCCATCACTAGAAACTGTAAATCTGATCTTCTGGAGATTGACAGAGCAAGGAGTTATTCTTCAAGTAACTTCAGCACTCTGATAGTCCTTTGAAAGAGGATTCAGGGAGGTCTGGGGAAGACATGACACTTGATGTTGCTCATTAATTGTATTTGGCTGCACATTACTTACTCAGTATGGTGAAAAACATTTACTATGCAGCGAGGATGATTTTCTACAGCTTTTGTTACAAATGATTAAGTGATTGTCCTGTGTCCTGTGCTCAGTGTATTTTGGGAACGTGAAGACGATTTGGTCCAAAGTATTGTGTTACGGGCCATGACTGTGTGCAGTGCTTTGCTTTCTATCACAATGGGAAAATAATTTGGGTTTGAATTCAGCAGGACTGGATTTTTGCCACCATTTGCACTGAATAGCAGAACCTCCATCTGAACTTCTCTCTTTTCTTCCACCCCTAATATCTCAGCAGGCTTTGCCATCTTCTCCAGCTAGGCAAAGAGCAGTAGATTTAGGTCTGCGCTGCCACAAAATGGGTAATGCTTAAAGCATTATTGGCACTCTTTCATGAAAAGGAGACTTCGGAAATTGTCCAGACCCTTCTCACCACTCACAAATGGTCACAATTTCTCACCTTTCACAAAGTGACTTGCCTCTCACAAATGCTGATTTTGTGGCTAATGTAGATAGGTGGTATTTCCCCTTTCACTGTTCATGAGCTCCCTGCACTGCCCTGGAAAACTGAAAGGCCCATGGCATGCCAGTATCATTGTACAAGGATTTGTCCTGATTTTCAGAGGAGGAGAGCACTCATATCTCCTGCCATCTGACAGGAGAACAAGGATTTTACATAACAGAGATGTTAGTACATATCTTGCATCAGGCACCTAATTGTCTGTTTTTATTTCAACTGATATTATTATGATAATCCCAACAAATTTTATTTGCAAATTCTTCCATTCACCCTTTATGTCATAAGGAGCGGGATCCAGGGTTCAAAACAGTAAAACAGAAATGGAAGATTCTGGCATCCACTTTAAGCCACCAAGGCCTTCATATTTGCATTGCTGTAGATTCAAAGACAGATATTCCTTTTTGGCCTTGTATTAGCATCATTCTTGCACAATTTCATGACCGTGAGTGGTATCTTTGTACATTTTCAACGTGAAAGCAAAACTACTGATGCATGATAAGCACAAACAGAGAGAGTGTTTGGAAGAACAGTCACTTGAAAGCATACCATTCATCTCTCTGAAAATAACCTAGGAGTTTGACACTCACACAAATATTAGAGCTGGTGTTTTTGCCAAAGAAATGTTCCTAACTAGAATTCTGTATCCAGAGCTAGGCAAATAATTGATTTGGGGGGCTCACTGTCAGATCTACAAGAATTCATTTTGCATCAACCTGGAATGAAGTGTTCAGACAAATGAAAAATAGGAAGAGTAATAATTTTTTATTAAGAACAAGTTTTGGGTTTTGGGAAGGGTTACTTGTTTCCTTGTTCATTCTTTGATAAAACTGAAATCGATTTCCAAATGCTTTGAACTAAAAATCAAAGTATCTCAAAACAAAAATGCTGACATTTTTCCAGTTTAAAGACTTTTTGTTTTTCTTTAAGCAGCTGACAAAAAATGGATATAATTGAATCACTGTTATTCAGGAAAAATTTTGGCCAAAAAAGTTTTACGTAGGTCTAGCTGTATATCAGATATCTTCACATGACACACCTCCACTTTTTTAATACACAGTGGGAATGTGCTGAAATACAAAACTTAGTGCAACTTCAGTAAAACTTTGCAAAAGAGCAAGTCAGCACAAGAGACAAAAGGAACTATGATGCTCAGCTTTTAGGTAAAGCTATTAAGCTAGTGGATATTCGAGTTCACATCAACCTTATTAAACCACGCAGGACTGCATAATTTTTTCCCTTTGTTTTAGTACATCCTGGGATACTTTGACACATCTGCTTCTCCGTGTGCTTAAAAGTCAATTGTGATCTGGGAGTGGGAAAAGGTAAATGCTGTTAGAACAGGAAATCACACATGATATAAAATAAATGCATTGTCATTTTTATATTTCCTTGATATTCAGAACTCATTATTTATATTAGTAACTCATTAAAAAAAGTAAAAGATGACCTTATTCCCTGAACAATTTAGATGGCAATTTGGATCAAATACACATTTGAGTATCCATAAAGTTCAGTGTAAACAACAAAAAACATATTCATAAATAATTTTTCCAATTGTTAATGTGTACTTCAGTTACTTTATACTCCTTTTCTACCCACTTTCCATTAATGTTCTAGCAGCCAAGTTTATACAGAGGAATACTTTTGAAAGTAATGACTATTAAATGATTATTGAGAACATTCAGAGAGAGTAAATTTCAGATTCATAGTCATGATAATCTGCAAATATCTGAAAATATGGTGCTTTATTTGTTGTTGCTGTTGTTGTTGTTATTCCATTAATGAACATGACCTACCTGTTAAACCAAAGCAGCCTGAGATTTTAATGGCAACTATCAGACAAAGGTGCAAACAACAAATATCTATAGTCTAAGACAATTGCTATGAAAACAAAGAAGAATGCTGAAATGAGTATGAATTTGGGGAAGTTTTAGTTTGTTCACAGGCAATTCACAAGTGAACTATAAACATACAGGGGAGAGGTGCTGCAGTGTACTGGTCACTTTTATAGCAACCAGTGCATGGTCAATATGAGAAGAGTGACAAACTAACTGGTAGTTATGGAAAGTGGTTCCTTAATTTGGAGGAATGGTAATGTCAATGAGAAGTTTTCCATTATCTTCACTGGTCTTTAGACTAGGCTTTAAGGTAGCAGCTGTAGCAGGTAGGAAATTTACTGAAAACTCTACTTTGAAATAGAGATTCAAATCTAGCCATTGTCATGCGATGACTTGTTACAGGGACATCAGAGCTGCTTTACTGCATTTCTGCTTTCTGCAATCTTCAGTAAACATTAGAGCATCCCAAATAGTGGCATAAGATAGACTCTGCAAGTCTGATGCTGACAGCAGCCTGAAATAGCTGCAGTACCCACAGCCTTGCTGGAAACCAACAGCACAGTGTGCTAATGAGCTCAGAGGTGAGATGTGAACAGTAGGATAAATGGTGTGGGCTGGAGTGGCTACTGCAGCTGGGAGAGAGGACTGGTGAGTATCAGTAGAAAAGGTTGAGGCATCAGTACTCTGTTTAGTTATCTGGGAAAAATTCACTGGTCTGAAAGGTGGTTGGAGATTACTGTGGCTTCCATAGGTTTGGCTTTCCAAGGCACTGTTGATCACTTATTAGGGTATAGATGAACATTTCTTTTGAAAAAATGGAAATTCCCATTCAGATATGTGAGTGAAATTAAATGTTATTTTCTGCTGTTGCACTTGGATTGTAAAAGAAAAAGGTATGAAACCTTGGCAAAGACTGAAATGCTCTGGGCTCATTCCTCTGCCATCTCCTGTGAGATCTGAAGCTGGCTTTTGATTCTCCAGACACTCTAGAGTATGTAAATCCAGGAAAAACATATTTGAAAACTATCATACATTCCTTTTCCAGAACTGAACTTGGTTTTCTGCTGAAGTGGTTTGAAGTAGGCTCTTAGCCAGTGCATATCTCAGCCCTTCGCTTCTGAGCACGAAGCACGTCATCAGAATCCCCCGAACGGAACCGAGATAACATTCCATCCTGGGGTACTGGAAGATAAAAATGGGTCAGTTTGGAGTTTCCTGACTCCATATGAACAGCAAAAAGTTGAAGTTCAGCATTTTTGAACTAAGGATGAAGTATGTGGATTA
Source organism: Morus bassanus (assembly GCA_031468815.1). Classification (NCBI taxonomy): domain Eukaryota; kingdom Metazoa; phylum Chordata; class Aves; order Suliformes; family Sulidae; genus Morus; species Morus bassanus. The sequence continues at coordinate 62,395,969 of CM062600.1, forward strand.
AAGAGCAAGACAGATATTGAGAAATAGACTCTTGTTTTAATGATATCTTTAAAAAGTCTCAAACAATCCTGGAGGGCTGTGCCTTCCCTGCCATTATGGAGTGCTCCCAGGAACATCCAGAAGAACAATGTGATGCCCACGTCCATGTGTGCCCTGTACACTTTGATATCTTGCAGGCAACGGGAACTTTGTGTAAGCACCTAAAAAAGAAGTTGCAATGTACTAAGCCACTAACTGAGCTCAGGCACCAGCAGAGCCACATCCCTTTGAAAGCAGCCTATGCCCATACTTTAGGCTGTGATTCTGAACAAATGTCTAGAGAGGGCACATGGGCTGCAGGATGTCCTAGAAATACCCTTCACCCTGTAGTGTAGCTGTATCCCTTTGATCTTTCTTATATTTTTATGCACCTAGTTTGTATTTGCTAACCAGGCAAGATTTTGGCCTTGAAAACACACATAATAATTTTCTCTGCAGTTGAAAGGAGTTCAGACACATATGCTACAAGCAATTTTAGAACAAAGTGTTTATTTCATAAAGCAGTTGAAGGACTACCTGGCACATATTTGAACTCTGGCTGATAACCGTAGTATTTATTTTGATATTTTCCTGCTTCCAAGTCTGTGCACTCTGATAAAGTTGTGGCCACTTCATAAAAACCAAAGGATGGCATTAATATTGCCAGCGGGAGGGTGTAAGCCACAATCATTTGAAAAAAACTACACGGCTCTTTTTAGCTAAGCCTCTGACTGAGAGCTGATTGCTAGGGAAGAGAGAGGTGGGAATTAGCCACTTCTGTTATGAATGTCAAGGTTCTTGGAAGGTTCCAGTAACAAGAGGTGCTGAAAAGTATGGCAACCAAACCCCCATCTCCTGACACTAAGCTTGTCACTTCTGTGACATTCTTGGCCTCTTCTAACCCAGTGTCTGGGAATTTGAGACTTAATCTTTGGTCTACCACATGTTGGTGCAGAATATAGCTGCTGCAAAATGAGACGAACCTACAAATGGGGAAAAGATCTATTTTAAAATGAAAAATCCCAGCCCCCTCATTCCTCCGTAGCAGAAACTTTTTTTAGAACCAAATTTCAGTCTCATACTGGTCACTTAATACTGCAGGGGCTGTCTTTCTCACTCCAGACAGGCAGGAATGTTTTGCTGTTTGTCTTGACAGCCAGCATGCATGCCTGTGCTGGGAGCATCTACTCATCATACAGTATGCAGTTCATATTCTCATTCTTCACATCAGGAAAACTCTGTCTGGGTTTGTTTAAATGGTAGACCATATGGGAACTGAAATAGTATCATAGTAATTAACATTTCATCAGAGTAACCAAGATTTCAAATTTCATTGCTTAGATTTGTGAGATCATAGTTCAGGGCCTGAATAGGTGATGACCTCCTGGTAGCCCTTGTAGTGCCTATTGACTTCCCATTTGGTCTGCGCTGCTGAGAGCTTAGACAGGGTGGAGGTCCCAAACACCGGCATGCCCTTCATTCATAGTCTGTGCAGTTTATGGTGGGACCATGGTCAGGGCAATAGAGATGCATTGCTGCCACTGTCCCCTAAGCTCCCTTGGCTTGTGGGGGCCTGTAGTGCTCCAAGAAGCTACCTGCTTCTTCTCAGTACTGCGACTGTAAGGTTGAGGAGGTGGCTGTATCAGCATAACAGTAGCTTTACATGCCATAATACCTAACACGTTTGCAGTGTTGCTGGGTAACAGTTTCAGACTTTATATCTTTTTTAATTAATGAAATATATCATACCCTCAGCACAAGATATCTTCCCAAAGATTTTAGTGTAACACTTTGAGGTAAAGTCCAGGAATGTGCCTTTTTGCCTTTTCCAGCTTGTGCAGAAATAAAGCTCACACACTTTAGTATCAAAAGTTGGGCTGCCCTCTGGGACATTGAGATACCAACATAGAAATATCATGAAGCAACAAGGTTCACCTCAGACCTGCTCTTCAATACCTGCCTGCTCCCAATGGCTCTGCCCTAAGGTGTCTCTGTCTGTTTCTTCAATAGCTGACCCTTGGGGACTCCCTTTCACTTTCCAATTTGTCCTACCCACCTCACTGATGGGAGAAGACGGGATGTAACAGTGAATCTGTCCAGGGGCAGATTCCTTTGGCTTCACTCTTGATCTTCTCCCAGTCTTGAAGACTTGTTACTTCCCCACACAAAGTATACGAACAGATCTTTGTCTCCTCTTTCCAAATTGTCCCTCTTCCTTGCTTCTAAAGAGCAGCTCCTACCTAGCTGTTGGAGGCCCCAACAACTGCACATAGGGGCCAAGTACAGGTACAGTGTACAAGGTACTCGCATTTTAAGCTCACATTCAGAGCAAGTTTCTCTCTCCGCAGAATGCACCACTAGCATGTCGGATTTCACTCTCATGCATATCGTATAAGAAGCAAAAGTGAGGGACAAGGGCTCGGCTCACTATCTGTCATCTGGCAGAGTGCTCTTAGGGTGGCTGGGCCTGCTCTCCATCAGAATGACCCAATTCTGCATACATCCCTATTGATCTGATCTGCATCATCATCAGTTCAGTGTTCATTAATGCAATTGGGTGCAGAAAGCTTTCAGGGGAAATAGATGAAGAGAAAATAATATATGCTATCCTCTTTGAGTAGGAGTGGAATTAGATTATTTTTGTGCACTTCAGTTGAAGCCTACTCAGTGACATTTTAAAAAGGCTGTGTGCACAGGCCCTGCCTCCCTCTTTCCCTCCCTCCCTCAGCTGCTGCAGCTGCATAAGGCTGTCGTGATGGGGGTACAGTGTGGGGGGTGCCTCCCCCATGCTGCAGGCTACCAGCATGCAGCCTCCGCTGCAGGCAGACAGCAAACCCTCTCTGCCGCTGGGCAGGTTTGCATTCAGTTTTGGCTCAACAGTTCAGGCCAGCAGTTTCTCCCACTGGGGATACAGGTCAGTGTGGAGGCACAGGGCATAGTTCTTCTCTTAATTACACCGTTGTAATTACATTTCTCTGGTGGAGTCATTCCCAGTTTTTATCTGTGTAAATGAAAGAGAGCACAAATGCTGAATTAATCTCACAGATTCCGCTCTGTGGATTACACTGTGTCAGGCATAAGACAGTCCACAAAGAAGGAACAACCTTCTTGTATATCCCCACAGACCCTTGAGAGGCTGTATTTGCTCACCTCCTGGTTCGGGAGGAAAAAAGCTTGTCCCATCTTGTTATGTCTCTGATTAGAATCAGAACTGCTGGATTTGTTCATTTAAGAGAAGATATGCAGGTATAGAGCAGCTTTTGATGAGCATCAAAAGTTAATGAGATTGCTTTGTGCTAGAGGCACCAACAGCCATACACTCCCAACTGGTACAGACACTGCACACTTCTTCATCGAAGACAGAGTGCATAAGAAATGCATGATAGGGTGATGTGAAAGCTTTATGGGTGTTTAGCTGAGAACATACATTATTATGTCCCAAATAACACCACCATGCATTTTTAAAACTGGTAGGAGAAAGCACAAAGAATCGTGCTCTGAGATTCAGTACAGAGCATTACTGGATGCTGATCTCATTTGATTTTATTCAAATTCCCTGTTCTTTCTCCATACAGGCACTCTCTCTGACCATTGTTGTTTCCATTGTATGGCTGCTGAACTATAGCTGAACACAGCAGTAGGATATGTAACAAATAGAAAATATACTAACATCAGGGAAATTCAAACTATTTACAAATATTTGCCTTGTCCACAATACAGCAGTTATTTTCTTGTGTGATATTAATATCCTGATAGAGACAGCCTTGGTTTTATGACCTTGCTTCTAATTGCAAGAGAAGAACATAACAAAGGTACTGAAAGAGGGTAGTTTACATAAAGGAGACTTCTATAAAACAGAACTGGAGAAAAACTTGAAGGGAACTGTTATTCAATTCCAACACACAGTCTGTGCAATGCACAGCCAAAGAATAGCAAAAATGAAACAGAGAACAAAGATTTTTGACTTCTCTGTCGTAGCTGCCATTTGGTGTATGTATCAAAAAAGTAAGCACTCTGATGCGTATTTCTGTCCCTCTCTCGGGAATTTGCTTTGCATGGTTAGTTATTGCAGTGTGCAGTTGCCATGAGGGATACCTGACTCCTCAGTCACATTGATTCCCTCCCCATGTGGGCATACAATTATTGATAGAAAAAAAATGTTCCAGGACAGAAGAAAGGAAGGAAGGAAAGTTTTATCATGCTGGCTTTTAGGAAATGGAAGAGGAGAAATGCATAGCACTGTCTTATGTGTTTCTGTATTAATACACTGCAATAGTCTTGAATACTTGTATGAAATTTAGAAATGTACTGGGATAAATTCTTTTGCCTAAGCTTCTATTTTTGGCATTGAGGCTTTTCAGTTAACTAAACAACAGGGAAAATGTGTGGTGGGGAGGAGAGAGGAAAGTACTGTGTAGGTGCTGTGATCAATTTACCAGTCCAGCTGACATGAATGTGCCCTAAGTCCTACTTCATCTTCTTAATACAATGTAATCCTTAATTATCTATTTTGACACCTAATGAGCACACACATGTGTGCACTCCCAAGCATGTATCTGTCTTGCCTTGCTAATCCCGTTATCCAGGCTGTGCCTCTGCTAACTCTACTGCTGTGAATGACTCACAGATGTAGTGTCTCTCTGTGCTGCTGTATCTCTGCCATGTAATCATAATAATTACTCTCCATCATGAGGAAGGTCTGGAAACCGTAAAATCTTCCACCTGTTGACATACAGTGAAGTCTGTGCATGTTTTTAATCCAGGGTATAGTTTGTCAGTCTGGTGTTGAGCTTAAAAGGCCATTGCAGACCTTTTAATGATATTGATGTTCTTGCTATGAAGAGGCAACAGAGCACTGCTCTATTTGACACAGCACAGAGCTGTGGTGTTAGGGTGGGGGGAAAGAACAGATGGTACTTACTCATGAGCAATCAGGCAAGGATTTTTCCTTGAGGAGAAAGAGAAACAATCCTTTCATTAACGCCTGATGTTGCTAGGCTGTTCTACCTGAAGAGCAGTGGGGCTGTAGTCTTGCTAAGTGTCCTGCAGCAACAGACTGGTGGAGCGGTCCCTACACTACCTCAAGCACAGAAGCAGATTCAGAGATTTATCCTTGCTAGACAACTTGTTTTGTGAGGGCTGAGCCTTAGTAAAAATCAAAGTCTGTATAAAAACCAGGGAATTAACCATTTTGTGGGTTTTTTTAACACTTTTTATGAAATGTCTTCGCTCAGGAAGTTAAGATGTGGTGATTGCAACTAAAATCCCTGCATTATCGATGTCTAGATGGCTGACAGTATCACCATGTAACTTGCTACATTCCCACTAGAGTGAAGACTAAGATGAATTTAGTAATGCTGACATCGGTGGGGTACAGAGGAGCTTTCAGGATCCAAATGAACCTGGGATAATTCAGAGAGATAATTAACCTTTCTGCAAGACAGTATAGCTCTTAAATAGCTATGTGATTGACCCTTTCTCCAGCTCCATTGGGAACACAAGACGAGCAAACCCTGGTAAGAGCAGTAGATGTCCTGCTTCTGACTGCAGCAGAGCCCTACCATTTCAGCAGTGGCAGGTGGAAATTTGTGTTAGTGCTCAGCACAAATCTAACTCTGAATTTGTTGGAGTGAATGGAAGTTTTGTCACCCAGCAGGAATAGCACTAAGCCAAAATGTGGTATCACTGGGGTAGTGTTAGTGGCATTGTGGGGGACAGGGTTGTGACAGTGGTGGCTACTACAGCACATCAACAGTCTCATGGAATTTGGTGTCATTTGTGATGAGGCACTTGCTATAGGATTATACCTTTGAATGCAGGGGGCACATCAATCTTCACTAAAATGTCCACACTTACCAGTAGTTCCTACAAGAGATGTTTGGGGCATGCCTACCCAGTGCAATGGAAGCTGTGCAAGCAGTTCAGTGCCAAGAAAAGATACAAGTTCAGTTTTACTAAAAGCAGTCCTGGAAACAGGTGTATTTTCTGTGTGTGGCCTAACATGCTGAAGTGACTGTGCAGCTCTCTCTTTCCAGTTATCATGTTTGATGTTAGTTTGAAAATTTCTGCACTGTGTTCCAGCGCACAATGTAGACAGGCCCCTAGGTATCAGCATCTCCCTTGACTGAGATATGGATAAAAATGGTGGCACTTCCACAGCACTGCTATGTTTGCATGTAACATAGTGTTGAGCTGCTATTTATTTTGAATACTGAAATGTTCCCAGTCTACTACTGGGAAGGTAGCATGAACCCTCTGGAAGTCTTAGTTCGCTGTTTGATAAATACTGAAATTAGACACTTCTATGGGTGTGATGGCAAAGTCACATTTTGCAGAGCTTTTACAAGGAAAGATTATAAAGACCTCAGTGTGAATAGGCAACAATATTCCCTATCAAGTTCATTCACCTCGTTAGTTAAGCACAGCTTGCATCCAACCTGGATTTCTAATTCATCAGCCATGCATGGCTTTGATGCTCCTCTGACACTCACCCTTTCCAATTGCTGAGACTTTCTTGGAGCCAAGGGCTAGGAGAGAGACCTCCCTGCTGGGCAACTGTGAGCTCTTGGGTACCGTCTAGACAGCAGATGGAGTCTATGCAAATCACACAGAGACTCAAGCTAAGATGTGGTGGCTAACGGCTAAGAGGCAGAGAGCAGAAGGAGAGAGACCATCTTCATACTCTGCCTAGTCTCTACAGCTGATATTGTGAGCGAGCCTAATCCATTTTGGAACAAGTCAGTCAGGTTAATTTGCACCACCTCCCTGTTGTGGGTAAGCTGATCTCTGACTTTGGACTGAAAGAAAAAGAAATGCTTATGCTAACTGCTTCAGCTGAGTGGTGATAACTAACTAAGCAGCTGAGAGTTTAAGTGACAGCCCACATCCAGCCAGTTCTAGTAGAGCTGCAAGGGCAGTGTCTGCACTAGAGGAGAAAAAGAAGTAACTTCTGCAGGGCAAATCTCAGTAATTACAACTTCACAAGAATGGCTGAGCTGGGATGTACTCCAGAGTTATGCAGTTGCCATATGAATTATTTTAGCATAGTTTTTTAGAGATCTAGAAATAATGGTGTGAATAAGATAGTAAAATGCAGGGTTAAATTATAGTAAAATACTGACAGCAAGCTTTACTGCACCAACAGATAGGTTCCCTAAACATGAGGTGAAAGCCTTTATTCTGGTGACATTTATTTCTGGTTATTTTTAGGATTCACAATGTGTTCTGAAATGGATAAGACAACAGTAGGTGTGAAAGAGATTCATTTGCAGGAAGATGGGCTATATGACCTTTAGTTATTAGTAATCATGGAGACACAAGAGCTTTCTAGATGTCTCTCAAGAGATAAAAATACATGATGCATACCCTGTAAATCTGCATGCTCTGAATGGCTGTTGAAGGGAATAACAAGATAATTGTGTGCAGCCAAAAATTAAAAAAAAAAAAAAAAAAAGACAAAGTGGTGCTCATAAAATAAGAATTTTGCACATTATGATGAAAACATGGCAAGTCTTCCTTTGTATTACGATGAAACATACACTTTAAGATACAGTGGGTTCATTTTATTGTGGAACCAGGTAAATGAGTCTCAGAGTCAGGTAAATAATAAGTGAATGCATAGAAAGAAAACAGGTCTGGAAGAGGAACTTGAATTAAGAAAGAATAAGGCATGGCATTGCATGCCAAATCAAGAGGGGCACGTGAAGCACAGGGCTCAGAGAAAGCTTCTATTCCTGGAGTCCCTGTGACTTGGATCTAGGGCATTAGATATCTTAGCTGTGGAGACCCTTATTTCCCTTATGTCTAATCCTTTTCTGAAGCTCACAAAGCTGGCCTCAGAAGCAATCCCATGGCAAAGATTTCTTCCCACTCTCTACCCTGTGAGATGAGTTGTTAAGCTGGGATGATTTTCAATAGCATTAAAATAGGACGTAGAGTGTACCATTTTTGCATAGCAAAAATATATACTATTTTTGTATGGTGTGTTTGATTTTGAGAGTTTTTTGGATACATTTCAAAGAGAATATAAATTGCAAGCATGTTTTATTGGTCAGAGCCATGCGCTGTTTGGTTGGGATTGTGTAGGTTAGGTTTTGAGGTGTTACTGGCTCTATCCACCAAAATGTTTTATCCTACACAAATGTGTTGTGTTGCTATAGTGTGGGAAAGTGCTGCTGCTGGACACCGGGAGGACGGAGGCACGAGTGCTTTTGTCTGAGGAAATGTTAAGAGTCAAGATGGGGAGGCAGGGACAAGGATGGTTATCTATGATAGTGAGCTGGAAGTTATAAACCAAAATGGTCCATGTGTTTGAGGAGCTGCTGCTTGTTACTGCCATATGTTGCTGTACGGTGACTGAAATATAATTTTGCTGTCACCAAGATGAGGAGAGCTTATGAGAGTGTGCAGGGGAACAGCTCCTGGCCCAGGCCAGACACAGCCATCCTGTCCATGCAGCTGCAGCTGCCCCACCGAGGGCCTGGTGCAGCACCGCTGTTTCTGTGGATAACCCTTTTGCCAATCCCAAATGCCCCCAAGTCCATTGAATAGGACTCTGTTCAGAGAGACAGCATTGCACTGCAACATTATGGCCTGACTCAGATTTATGTCTAAACCACATTACACCATTTTGGCAGTGCCAGCAGGTCAATCAAGTGGGTATAAATGGGAGTCAGCATCTGAGGCAGCTCTAAAAGAACAAGGAAAGCTCTAGCAGCTGAGCAGTGAGTATTTGGGCTGCAGCATTTTCTTTTCTTTAGTTTCATTGGCACATTGTGTAATTTATATGGCAGCTTGAGTATTTGTGATGCTTTGTAACAGATAAAACATTCTACTAATGATGAAGGGAAATAGGACGTGAAGAGACGGAGAACTGTGCAGGTGGACAGGATGCTTCAAACATATAGAAGAGAGGGAAAAAAAGCCACTGAAGAAATTAAAGAAGGTATTCAGTGGCATGGGAAATGGAAAGGCGGCAACACTGGGACAGGCTTAAGGAGATAAGTGCAAGAGAGGGAAGACTGGAAACAAAGGAGCATTATCTTGGTGGCAGACATAGAAAAGGAGGGGGAAATGCAGGGTAGCAAATAATTTGAGAGGGAATTGGCAGCTGTGGCTGCCAACACTAAGGAGAGGCTGTCAGTGATAGGCAAGTATGTGCTGCTTAAGTCTGTTTCAAATCCATCGTTGCCACAGGAAATCATTTCCTGGACTTAAATATGGTCCAAACTGCAGAGCTGGTAGAGCCTGGACATCCTTGAAGAAGCAGGTTGGTCAGAGAGCAATAGGACACAGAGGTCTGTGTCTGCTCAGGCAAAGTGAACAAAAGGAAAGAGTGTAAAATTTCTTTCTACAACTTGATGAAACAGAGAAGGGATGGAGGATATGTAAGAAAAAAGGTCCAGAAAGAAGAGGTTCTTTTTTTTTTCTAATCAATAACTAGTATTTTCTCATGTGCCTGTAACAAAAATTTGGATTATAGAAATTTGCAAAGTCTAAACTACCCTGATGTGCTAACCCTGTGCTACCACTAGGAAAGATGTAGGAAGCAGGCTTTTCTAAGGAAAACAAAGGCTGCTAGTGAACGTTTCCTATATGGCCTCATTGCTATGGAGGCCAAAGTCCTGGTGTCATCAAGTTCAGCGGGAATGGGCACTATTGAGAAGTAATAGTTTAGGATTTCCTTGTCTTGAATGCATTTGTATAACTTTTGGTAGCTGGCCTCCAGCCAGTGTGGTAAGAATGGATATCCCTATGAATATTTACAATGGAAAATGATGATGGCTAGTTGTATGATGTTTACATAACTCTCCACAGATCAGTTTTATTTGTATTAAGTCACTGCTTAATATAATTTAGAGTTCACATGGCATAAAGTACTGTTTATTTGGAACAAAATTTGGATTTTTGTTGTATGCCTCATCTTTTCAGAGCCATTCTGAGTGGGTTGCCATTATTCCTTGTTTAGTTTTAAGGGAAATAAGTCTGGGTTTGATCAGCTTTCTTCCTGTTCTGCTGGGAATTTCTGATTGACAGCTGCATTCTTTTTGTTGTTAAGTATGAATGAAAGATCATCTTAATGCATTAAAGTTAGATACAGATTGAGGATAACTCCAGTTGTGTTCAAAACATGGAGATGTTCAATCAACTCTGTTTCAACAGAGTTGAAAATACTCTGCTTCTATCAGGGTGACCCTGTTCATTTTTTCAAAATAGACTGAAGAGACTCAAAGTATTTAATTTAACATCTTGTTCTTTGTTGAGACTTTGCTGATCAAAATTAATTACTTCTGGCTTGTACAGCTAGGTCACCTTAACATTTTCTCAGCTTTAAATCTGCTTTGAAGAAACCACACTGAATCAGTTCAAAGTAGATAAGATATGCACATGAGATATTCATCTCTCAAAATGTGTTCTTTCCAAGAGATGTCCATTTGCTTATCAGGGGAAAATCAAAGCTGCTTGTCATCTGAATGTAGCAATGAAAACACGCTCAGCTTAACAAGGAACAGAAAGTGCATATTTGTGATCTGTTTCACTCTTTTAAAATCTGTTTGATTAGAATCTTCTGTTAATTCTAATAAAGCAAATAAAACAACACTGAAACTTTCCTGATGCAAACCATACTCATATTTGCTCTCCACTTTGCCTTCCTATGGCATGTTGACACTTGGAGGCTTGGGAATTGTCCGTATATTTTGGTAATGGTTATTTCTAAACTAGAAGCAGTATTACACTATATGTATTTTTTGAAGTTGTAAAATATGGAATTTTCATAAACGACTTCCCTGCATTCATCTTCATGTTAGTTGAATGTTTAGAGATGCAAAATTGTAAGTCTTGCCAAATGAGCACCAGTCAACTTCATTCCACTCTACATCACTTTGCTCTTCTGATGGGTAAGGTAATTAACTAACTAAGGGTGATGGGTTTAATATACATAGAGTCATGATCTGCGTGATGGAATATGCAATGTGATCTCTGTTGTAAAGTACATAAGCGAAGTCAAACTTACATTGTCTGAGGGTTGGAAGGTTGAGGTCCATGGCTAAGAGAAAGTGATGGAGGGCAACCTTGATCACCATTGACTTGCTCCTTGAATGTCTCCAAAGGTTTTGAATCATAGCATGTCTTGTGGGTCCTCCCTCCTCCACTTATATTTATGTGGCAGACTGTACTGCATCAAAATTACAGTATGCTGTCACACAGCTTTTTACTACAGTGTAAGATGGGATGAGGTTTAGGGAGAAGGCAAAAAAAAACCTCATTCTCTCTCAACTGTATTACGAAGGAGGAAGGTTGTCTCTTTAACGTTGAGCAAGTGTTTAGGCAGGTCTCTGCATAGCCATGAAGCCTTGCCACGAGACGTAGTGTCCTGTATCATATCAAATGGTTAAATCTGAAGGGTAGGGGTGCTGGCCCTTCACCTCCTCTTTGCTTTTCGTCTAGTATGCCTGCCTTTCCACATGCTGCCTTAGTATATTTAACCTTGTTCTTTTTAGAAACAGTTCTTTATTAAGAGCAAACATGTTAATGTGCCATCCAGGATTTCAGAACTGTGGTCCTTCCATTTTCCCAGAATGGCTTTGAAGACTTTCTGGACAGGCTTTGTTGTGCACTGTCATCTGAGCCATTCAACGTTTCTTTGCACATTGAGGTTTCATTTTGAACGTTATTTTGTTTCTGCATTTAAAGCAGAACAATTTTGTAAATAAAGGAAACATTATAGAACAGAATTAATTAAATACTTAAGCTTCTAACTCCTCTTCAGATTTCTAACTTCTTTCTAGGAGCCATAAATAGTTTGTTGATCTGGACATTTGCTGGCATAGGGCCTATGTTCTTTTAGATGATAGAATTAATAGATTCCTAACTCCCACACCTTGTTTTGGGGAAAGCATAGTTTCCTTTTAACTTGCAGTTTCTCAGCTTTGAGAGAATACCTCATTGACATGACCCATGCTGAATAAATAGAATGAAGAAAACAGTTTTTCTGCACTTTCTGAGGAGGCTGAGTCTGTCCAAAGTCAGATACTCACTTCAGCAGGCTGGTTCTAACTCCAGTGGCTTTTTCTTTGCTTGGTTGTTTGGGTTTTTTTTTACTTTCTTTAAAATATTGGTAGTAATTATGCACTGCCTGAATCTTAATGTTAAGTATGTTCTTAAGTCACATTATATTTAAGCTATAATATAGGTTGCCATAATTTCACACTTAATTTTGGTCACACTTGTTTTTAAGAGGAGAAAACAATGTAATTCCATTACACATCACATTTAATGCTAAAATAGTTTTTCCTTAAAAAGAAGTCATCCACTTTTCTCTGCCTTAACTTTCATTCAAAACATATGGTTCTTATGCTACTTTACGTTACAGGTGAAAAAATACAACAAAGGCACGTTACTGTCTGCACGTTAGTGCTCTTAGATATAGAAGTCTGCTGATCGTTAGCTTTGTTAAAGTGAACTGTCCCCGTAACAGTCAGTTTTATTGTGCAGCTGGTAAATGTCAAATTGTTTTGTTTCATTCCAGTGGATGATCACTTTTAAATTAGATCTGTGCCTGTTGTGAAATTTCACATTGTCAAATTACACTCCTCGAATGCTGCTTTTTCCAGCTCTCACTGCTTTATACAGGGTGGCACCTTCTTTCTCTCTGATGTTCTTAGTGAACTGAAAACCATGTATTGTGGAGATCCTCTTTCTAATCACACTGCAAGTACCTCTCAGTCTGGGGAAAATGTTACCCCCTCAGCACTTGCTGAAAGCCAAAGTCCCTCAGAAGTTCTCCCCGAAGCACTGCCACAGATTCCTCAAATCCCATGAAATGGAAGAAGGCTGTAACTATTCACAGGACTTGATGTCTAGGTATGGCTGCCATTTCAAGGAGATTTGCACTAACATGAGTACTGTTCAAAAGTTTTTGCTGTGATCTTATAGCGCACATATTAGATTTACAGGCTGGAGACAGGCTTGAACATCATTTATAAAATGCCAGATTTTTCTTTCTTTTAACAACCAAACTGTCATCAGTCCTTTAAAAACTCTCTCTTAATCTGAAACTTTTCCATTTTAGAGCAACATATTTCATAGGCTCCTTTGTACATTATTGGGAACTCCTGCCTCTTTTTCTCTTACCTACAGCAACAGCATCTTCCAGTTTCATCTCACAATCCAGGAAGAATTTTATGTCATCACAACATGAGAATTTGAAGAGGCAGTTGTGGTTGTTTTTTATGTGCTTGCCATTGTCATGTCATCAGCAGAAACAGAAACAAATGAGTTGGTGGATGTGTGCTGAGGGTAAAGATATCTTTTCACTGGGATTTTATTTTGCTGAAGCATTACCCAGACCTGGCCACTTTCATTTCTATGGGGTGGTAAATCTGATGTGCTTGACCAAACACCCTTGTGCTTGGGCCAGACAGCTCTCATCATTGAGTAAAATGACTCTGAATGCTTGGGCAAGTTTTGAGGGTTTTCTGCACTCTCTTACTCTTTATGTATTTCTGGGGAAAAAAGAAAAAACAAACAAACAAACAAAACTGATCAACAAGAGCCAGTGACTCCAAGAGAAATGAACTACTTCATCTCCACTGTGGAGGCCCCAAATAGCACATGAACTGGCTTAGAAAACTGAGGGGATGCAGTATGCCAGGACCACCCAAAAAGTGACTGAACTTCTTTGTCATGAAGCATGAAGATGTGTGCCCTGGGTAGTCCCTTATGCAGTGTGCACACGGGATTTCTTCATAAGCTTGTCCTGTGTCTGCTCTGTCTGCTGTGTGTCTGTCAGAGCTGCATCTCACCCTATCACCTTAATGTGTCTCTCTGCTGGTCACCTTCGCAACTTTTTGAAGTTAGGTGGCAGAGGGTCTGTGCATGCATTTCTAATTGTAAGCTTTGTGGTCTTTCTTTGCATGGGGGAGTAGTTGTGCCATTTAGCATTGAGTGTGTGAAAAGCCAAGCTGAATACAAGTTTTGTGTTCTGTTCTGAAAATAGTTCCACATTCATTGTCCCTCTTGCAAAAGCCAGTTCCATAAGATGCAACAACTACCACAGCCCTGCCTCAGGACATCCCCCATCCTGGCACATGGATGACCTCCTGAGCTTCCCTAGCTCATGGTTCTTCACCAGTGTCTGAAAAGCCTTCAGTATTGTATGAGTCTATGGGTTGCAAAAATAAACAGACTGTTGAAACAAGCAGCAGACTGTTGACTTAAACATAAAAGACAAGATAGCTAAGCCCATGGAGGGGCAGAATAAAAGGGAACTACAGAGAAGTCTGTTTCTTCTTTCATATTATCTAAGATTTGTACAACCACCCTTCCTTCACACTGAGTGCTTTCTTTGCTGCTTCATATGTAATTCTATTTCTGTTTTCTTTTCAAATCAACTGCCAAAATCTCCACACATGCAATAACCTCAAAATGCACATTTCCCATTTAAGTATCACTTGTGATTTTTGAGTGGTCCCTTGTGGTGCATGCTCACTGTTCTCTATGTAACAAAAGTTCCTTGCAAGTTAGCAACAAAGCTCAAGAAAAAGATGCATAAAACTAAGTGGAAATCCAATATTAATAAGAAGGTGCTCTCCTGCTGGAAGATTGGGATATGCAGCCAGTGACATGCTCAGGTATGAATTCAGCTTTAGACTGGACAGTGGGTTTCTGCTGAGTTCAAAGAGCTAGTCCTAGGGAGGAGGTGTGGATGAAAGACCTAGCAGGAACTGGAGTCAGGAAGATATTCCTAGGGTTGGGGCTGCTCCTTTTTACCTCCATCAAGTGTGAGGGTAAGATCAGTGAGAATCTCAGCCTTTGCCACTCCCTAGGTATCATCTTCCTTTCATTTGATCTGTATTTATATTTTAATTTTGCTCCTAATGTTTCTAACCTGAAGAGAAGGATATGGGCCTTGCAAGCTCAGGCTACTTTTTCTAGCTGTATGAGTTACGTATTAAAAGAAATTCTCTCCCTTCCCACAGACCTCTTTTAGTCTATGTCCTCAGACCATCACAGCTTCTGCAACACTGCAATTACCACTGTGACAGGTATTTGAAAGGGCTTTCAACCAATGACAGGCAAAGCAGGTTTTTACAAGGCACTCCTTGGTGACTGTCACCTTTTAATAACCTGGAAAATGACTCAGTAGATAAGAAGTGAAAATTACTGTAAGATGTCCAAAGCAAGCCTAACATTATCCTATTGCATTGTTCAAATGGTGTAGCAAAAGGATTTATGGTACACTTGCATAGTAAATGAACAGAAGAATACACATGAAAACCATAGCACAATAATGACCAAAAAAAATTTTAAGCCTGTTATGCCAGACTTAGTATAAAATGTGACTCACAAATTACACACAGAACTGATTCAGTGAGCTTCAGTGTGAATTGTCCTCTGGATTCTTCATTTTTCTGTTTGCTTGTGAAAAATTTGTTTAACTTTTTCCTTTGTTACAGATTCATCTCAGGCAGTGTTTTGTTCTTATCGTACAATTCATGTACGATGAACCAAGAGAGGCAAAATGCCTGTGTTTCTATGAGATGAAGAGAAAGTTTTGCTCTTTTTTTTTAGAACTGATGTAAACAGCCTCTTTAGTACTGTACATTTTTTGTTCCCATCAAAGCTTGTCCTTTAAATGACCTTTGAGAATTCTCCCGCAGATCAGTTACGCACCTAATTAACATTTCTATAAATCTGGGCAAAAGGTGCAAAGAGCATCGAGGGTTTCTGAGTGTCAATTAGGAAATGCCACATTCAAGAAATCTGAAAAAGTGTTAGCTGTCTTTTTGTTACAGTTGTACTCCTACAAGCATCATTCACAAGCCCAACACTTTCTATATGTGTACTGGAATAGCACAAACCCCCAGAATATGAGGGGGAGTTGCCTAGTTACTTGTGATTTTAGTCCTATTTCAGCTGAAATCTATCCAGATGCAAATTACATCATGTGGTGACATTGATGAAACTCTCTTGAACATGGAGTCCATAAAAATGAATGGTCTGCATTCATCTATGGTCATTTTTGTCTTCTGACAGAAGAAACAAGTGATATTCTTAATTCATGTAACTCAAGACAAATTATGGACACAAGATACTGCAGATATTCTTCGTTTTATCTGATTGTTCAGACAGTTTCCTAAGAAAAACTGTATGATGGAAGCTGATTCTGTAAAAGCGGACAGGAGCCTGTCTTTTATTATGATGTGCTGTATTTCTCAGTAAAGGGAAAAGTATTTCACGCTTTGTTGTTTTGACCGAGGCATGACAACTAATCTGTGGTATGTAGCAGCCAGACAACCAGCTTGTTATATGCCTATCACTTCACTATGGAGCATGCCTGGCAACACAGATACCCTGACTGCAAAATATCACAGGGGCTATTTCTCAGGAATGAAATACTTCTGGCCCATCTTTAACTTAAGACTGCAACAGCTGAACGTAGTGCATAAGACATGCAAATACACATCAGAAATAGTCTGGTAAGGTAACTAAGGCTACAAATGAAACTCTATTATTAACAGCAAATTATTAGACTATTGTAGCTGTTAAAGATATAGAAATAGCCCTGCTTCCTTTCTCACTAACCTCAAAAGCTACATTACATTCAAAGTTCTTGAATGATCCTATAATCAACATCCCAATTTTCCAGGCAGCAGATCAGGGAAAGGAAAACAAGAGGGGTCAGCATACGGGGAGTGATAAAATAATGCGCTAAGCAGCAATACTGATCTTGTTCTCCATGTGGTTCAAGAACATCCCTCTTACCTCAGGGAGGACCTTCACTGTGCTGACTCATAAATAACAACTTTTGCTTGGGTTTAGCCAGGCTTTCTAATGGAAGAAGACATTTCCAGTGTCATTGACCATATGCCTGCCTGCTATTTTTGCTGGCATTTCTTCCTCTCTCCATCACAATAACTGTTCACAGATTTCAAGCAAGAGCAGTACAGAAGGAGATGTCTGAGAAGTGAGCAAGGGCAGACCTACAAGTTTTTTGAAACTCCGTGCCTGGGTGGAAGAAAGGGACTCAAATGAGTACCCCATGGAGGGAATGGTGGGCAGAACTTTGCTGTTATATATTGCTTTTGGCAGCAGCTGTCTGGGTTAAAACACCTGCTGCCCTTTATGGTGTGGAGGACAAGGCGGAAGAGAAGAAGTGGGTTCTAGGAAGCTGGGTTTATTTCAAGGAAACTGCTTGAGGGGAAGGTTATGGGGCAATGCATACAAATCCTTAGAAGATGAAGCTTGCTTAATTCTAGTTTTCATGGCACAGCTCATTTCATTTCCTCAAATCATTTTAGATGATGTATATACTTTCTGCTTTAATCTTGCTCATATTTTCTCAGCTTGTGTACTGGGAGCCTTTTGAATCTGCTTTGAATGTAAGTTTGATTACATCAAAAGTAAGTCCTTACAAGTAAAACTTGCATTATACAGGAACATATTTGAAAAAAATGCACTTATATTGCAGGAGAGCAAAATACAGCTGCACTCAGATAGGGTCGCTCCTTATTTCAGCTGTAATTTCCAGGGTTTCACTGGCAGTTGCGTGCGTAGCTAATTAACGGCAGTGTTCTTTCATCATGGCTAAAGGGAAGTTTGACTCAAAGCTTATTAACCAGGATGACTCTTTATTTTAATTACAGGGAAAATAACATAGTGAACTTGAGAGATATCTGTGTTGCCTCTCTATCAGGCTGCTAGGTCTCACTCACGCAGCAATGGCTTCAAATGAATGCTCTAATCTCTTAAAGGGCTTGTTACTCACACACTAATCATCAGCATAACAGGAAGCCTAATACTGTCATTGAAAATCACTCGTAAAAGGCAATACTGATAGGAAATGGAACATTTCATGAGCTTTCCCTCCAAATCAATGAGAAACCCATTCTTGGCTTTGTGCAGATGTCATGCAAACCACTTATGTGACATGCTAAACTTCTGTCCAGGTTACTGGCAGGGTTTGGTTTGGATATAAACTGTAGCAGGCCAACACTGTCACAAAATATTGGCTGAAGTTGGTGTTTTTATCTCACTGGAGATCTAATTCTGTTACTCTCTAGAGATTCCTGGAAGAAGACCAAGTACATACCAGCTATGATTACTATATGTACTCAAGCTGCAAAAAAGTGGCAAGTAGGCTGGACACGTGTTGTACTGACTCCCACACGGCAGAAGAATATCACTGTCTGCTTCCTGGTGCTTTGTCACATGTATGAACTGGTTCTTGGGGAAATACAAATGTCCTTGTTGCCAGCGATTTACCTAGCTCAGCAGATTTTCCTTGACTGTAACTGAAAGGGACCAGCAGGGAGTCTGCCTGTCCTTTCAGCAAGGTTTATCCCACTTAGCCATCTGACCTTGGCAAGCATCATCCCCTCCTCCTTACCAATGTCAGAAAAGTGCTGCTGATTAGAAATTTCGCAAGGCACAGCTACACCAATGGGTTTCAAAGCTGGAACTAGGTTTTGAATCACTGCTCATCACACATACAGACACTTTTCTGTCACTAGCAATGTGTAATATTACTATGCTTTTTTATTCAAGTAGCACGCAAAAGTCCAAAATGGTGTCAAGGGACAGCTGTGCTGGGTGCAGTCAAAACAGGCTTGGAAACAGTCCCTGCTGCTTTCCAGGCAAGAAACAAATGGCGAGTCAGAAGTGTTATTACCGTCTGTATTTTGTAAAGGGTGATATGAGGAACACAGGGGTCAGAATGCCCATCCAAGGAAGCACATAGTGTCTCCAGCTTTTTTGCCACACTGTGTTCCTGGAGAGGAACTCAAATCCCAGCTCTGGGCACTGAGCTGAGGAGTACTGTATCTCCCAGCCATGGCACACAAACCGGTTCTTTTTGTGGGGCTCAGGGGTGACCAGGTGTCACCCCAATACCACAGAGGGATGTGGCTGGGTCATTCATCGGTGTCCCAGAATTGGGAAGTTTTCCTTGAACAGATGTAGCTGTTGTTATTTAGGACAGTTGGATTGAGAATTGCCCTGCAGATAGATCTGCTGGCATCTGTGCAAATGGCAGCTAAGTCAAGGAGATCCTGTCAAGTTTAAAATGACTGTGCAGGCTTTGGACTGCAGGGTGGGTGGAAAGCCCTCCTACATCTTTTTGCAATTGCAAGTGGTTTTTCAGATCCAGCCCTGTGACCAAGGCCCAGACATGGTTTTGAGTATCTTGCTTCACTGCACGAACCAAAGATCATCTGCCTTCCTTTCCTCACACATGTTCTGGCTGTGCCTGGAGGGTCCAACTGCTGCGGTGTCAGGCCTGGTCAGAGAGGAGTGCTAAAATTAACGTGAAGTGGTGGTGCCATCGGAGCGGCAGCACGGCCTCCTGCCAGAGCAAGGCCTTGAGGATCTTGTTAACTGCCTTTCTGTCCATTTTCCTGCTGGTTTCCTGGTAGTAAGTTTTAAGCCCATTGGTCAGTTGCAGCCGTATTTGGAAGAGGAGCAGAAGTCTTAAATAAAATCTTTTAAGTTTTATGAAAGTGAGAAGCCAGATAGAAGAGAGAACAAAATTAGTGATTCGTCTGGGAGTCAAAACATAAGAAGTCCCCTTAAGCATTTGGCAGTAGCCTGTTAGCAGAGCAGTGAGCCTCCAATGCCACTCCAACTGGCATGCATCAACGTGTGGCCAGGGCCAGCCTGGACCAAGTGCTGAGCATGCTCTTAACCTGGTGAGGATGCATGCAAGCCTGGGGGGAGCTGGTTTGCTTTGGTAGTAGACGAAGATTTAGGAGACAAAAACCACAGACCTGCAGGAAAACAGGTTAAAGTAGCTCCTTGAGCAATGCACCTTAAAACAAAAAACTAATTTCAAAATAACAAGCTGAACCCCTACTTTATTGCTCTCACCTCCCATGGCCACTAACATGATTTCGGCGCTTTGATTGTGGCGGTAAATCTTTTTCTTTAAGTCTGTGTGCCACTTGGTTTACCTTCTCCCTTCATCTTTATTTTCTTTTCCTGTATTCTTAAGGATTTACCTCACGCTATCCACCAAAAAACAAAAGGCACTCTGAACCCTTACTGAAGGAAACCACCTCCTTACAATAATCACTGTTATAAATATAACTTTTGCCAAAATTCACCCAAATTTGAGAAGCTGCCATTTTTTATTTCCTCTTTGCAAAGCTGGAGTATATAAAAGAAGGAAATAATAAAAGGAAGTAAATAATGGTCTTGTATAGCGCCATGAAGTAACCCTTGCAAATACCAGGTTTTCAAGTGACTTCTGTGTGGTGCATGTATTTATAACATCTTCCCTTCCATCACCATGGTACACAATGTAGTACCTGCCTGCCAAAAAATTCTTAAGACAATAAAATAAAACATGATCTCATCTCAATCTGTAGAGCACCCATTTCAGCTTGCTTTCTAAAGTGCTTCACAGAGTGCAATAGTAATCCTTGATTTACAGCCTGAAAAACAGCAGACTGAGGAAAGAAATTAATTGTCAAGGGAAGGGCATGCAAATAAGCTCCTAGAGCCAAGCATGGTGGGACTCAACGGAGCAGAGGGCTGCGGGTCCAGGTGGCTCGGGCAGGCGAGCTGGCGGTGGCTGCTTCAACAAGGGGAGATTGTGCTTCAGCGCAGAGAGGAGGCTGGTACCACATGAGCAGGAGGAGTGGGGTGAGGGCAAGCATAACAGAGCCCAGTGTGTAAGGAAAGCACGTCCCCAGGGGGTTTAAATGCATGGATGGATGGGGATTTTGATACTGATCTAGAAATGAAAGGGGGAGACTAGTGGACTAGTTGAAGGAATAGATGTAAAATGCTGCAGGGGAGAAAGGAGAGGAGGAAGGCTGGAAAGGAGATTTACAAAATTAGAAAATAGAGCCAAGCCTGCCAAGTATCCAAACGAAGCAGACAGACAACTTGCAGAGAGACATTAGCTTCCACGAATGACAGATAGCTGTGGCAGGAAATAAAGACAACGTGAACTAGAAGCTGTTTTTACAACTTGTAGCAGAAATGACTGTCAGATTATATATAGCATAGGCTAAATGCGCCTTAGGGCAACAAGGAAGTATTTTCTTACTCACACAAGGAATAGTCTCAGTGTGAGTCGGGTGTTGCCATCAGCTGAGCAGGGGAAGAAGGGGGCTATGATGCAGGACTTGCAGACTTTCTTATGAGCCTGACACCTGCTTCCTTGACCAGCTGCCTGGAAAAACACATTTCAGTGTGTTTTTTTTTTTTCTCAGATGAGGAAGGAAGTCTATACTACTTCACTTTCCCAGGGGAAATCACTGCTGGCAGAGTATCTGTCAACAGCATATTTCAGCAATGTATTAAAAAAGAAAATGTCCTTATGTCAGAAATCTTCTGAATTAAAAGGGGAGGTCTAATCATAGATCTTTCTTTAGTAAGAGTAACCAATTTTTTCTCTCGTAAAATGCACTGGCAATAGAGATTTTGGAAGAGAAAAAGTATTTTTAAAGGACCTCCTTAGGCACTTACGTCAGATCATATTTCTTCTTGAACAAATGCCAGCAGATTATTCAGAAATATACTTTACCAGCTACAGAATTCTGTCAATTAGCTACCATCTTTTCAAATGTGGAAATCTTTTGAGGAGCCTTCGGAACCTTGAAACACTGGAGGACAATAAAAAAGTAAGTTAGGACAAATCTGGCAGTCTGTAGCGATAGAGCTGTGGCTGCACAGAGGCTGCAGGATTTGTTCCCGTGTTTGTGGAGTCCACAGCAGCAGCAGCTGCTGGTGCCACTCACTTGAGAGAGGCGCGTTGTGCCAGGGCTCCCACTATCAATGCCTGGCTTCAGATATACAGAAACAAACTGTGAAAAATCAGTCTGGTGTGAAGGCAAACAGCCTTTCTTTAAACATTATTATTTTCTTTTAAAGCTGACTTCCTCTGACTTCAGTAAAAAACACTGCAATATTCCTATGAACAGAAGCTAGCAAACAGTCATCATAAGCATAGGAGAGCTACGCTTCCCTCCTCTCACTTGCTTCTTTTTTTGCTGCTTCAAACCAGTTTCCCCAGATTGGCTGTTGTTGCATTGGAGTAGAAGAGAATGTAGGGGCTTTCTGCAGAAAGCTGTTGTAGTGTGGTTATGAGGGCCGGGAGAATGGTTCAGCCATCAGTCTGAGCAGGCAGACACAGTTTGTTCTTGGAGTTTACCTGTGGCACTTACCTCGTGTTATCTGCACTGATACAACCTCATTGTTTTTTTAGCTTGGAGTAGGAGCAAACAGAGCTCGCATTTGCCCATGCTATACTGTGTAAACACACAGTCTTGCAAAAAGGATTATTTCCATGCAGTGTGGACAGAGCTCGTGTGGGATATGCTTACTTAGATCACAGCACTGGATGGCTAGCTTTATGAAGAAACTGAGATATTTACACTTTATACTGACAACTATTTAATGATGTTTTCCTCTGCTTAAGAACAGCAGAATTTCTTATCTGTTTATATCAACTCCATTGCCCTAATAACTGTATATTTTGCAGTAATTAACAGGCTTAACTTAAGAGTACCCTTGAGACATAAGGCATATTTATTTTTCTTTTATAATTGAGAACCTGAGGCAAAAGGAACGAAGTGGCTCAAGGTCACTAAAGAGGTGATGAGGCCCTGAATGCTTTACCACAGCTTCATTACTTCATCTGGCAGCTCTGTAAAGTCTTGCCTCAGATTTCCCAGGGCATCAGGGGAACACCCAAGTGCAACTCTGGGCAGAAACCTCCAGGCTTATGGAGTCCCCCTGAGCATCACCCTTGGGAATGGCCATGTCAGAGGGGCTGTGATTTACCAACACATCCAACAAAACAGGTTAGCACAGCCTTCATCTCCACACCAGAGCATCTCTGTGCCCTCCTTGAAGTCTCCATGGAACAGAGAAGCAGAGTTCATGTACACTGATCAGGATGCTCGGCTCTGCTCAGGTGCCAGCGGTACAGCACAGGTCATTCACAGCAGTCACGAGCAGCCACCGCTGGTTATGTGCATGTTCCTGGCACCCCATTTTCTCCCTTCAGCTGCTGTCACTTCCAGGGCTGTTGCCACAGAGCCATCTGGCATCTCACCTGTCTGCCCTTGCTCTGCCGAGCAGCGGTGTGGGGCAGACCCTGCTGCACCAGCTGGGAACAAGAAGCACAGCTGCCAGCAACTGCTGTGCAACAATGGACATGCCTGCATGTGGAGGAAAGCCAGACACCAGTGGTCTTGTCAAGGACATCAAACATCCTTCAGGATGCACAGATCTTGTCATCCCCACAAGGCCTTCCTTTGGATACCATTTTGCTCCCCTTCGCTTGGCAGAGCTCCTTTGCTGGAGGGGTGGAACAGCTCAGGAGCATGCAACCCATGCTACTTTGGCTTGTCAAGGGGTTCAGCCTGCCAGGTCTCCAGTTAAGGCAGAGAAATGATGGCATCACACTGGCCTTCCCTCAAAAAAATACCTCTGCACTTCAAAATCAAAACCACGTGTGTATCATCTCACAAAGACACAAACCCTCCTGCACTCCTGCTTTTGTGCTGTGCACCAGTTCCTTTTTCCTTGTCATCATTCCCTGAACTGACATGCTGCAGTGTGCATTTGTGGTGTGAGCTGGAGGACATGACTGCACGGATAACCGCCAGCTCTGCAAGCAGCTCCTGTCCCCCTGTCCATACCCTCCCCATGCTCAGGCAGCCACGCCAGGCCACAGGGCCACAGCCAGGCCACCCAAACCACTTTGTCACAAGATGCCTGATATTTAGTCTCATTTGGTTCTTCACCCTTCTGGAGAAGGTGGGGGATGCATCCCTTTTTCTGAGAGTCAGCTGGATTCAGAGGACATCAGGGTTCACCAGTGTTAGACCCAGAGCTGTGTTTGGGAGAACTCATTCCCAGCTTTCCCTGGATCATCTCTGGAGCCAGGTCTCCCATGGGCTTGGTCATACTGTGGTCCAGGTGTTCCCAGGGATGGGAACACTAGGCAGATGATGGTGGCAGCTGCAGGAAGGCAGGACAGCCACAGGGAACTTACAGTGCCATTATGTTGTACTTTTTTCCCCAGAATTTCCCTGTAGCAACTACACAGCCTTTTTCTTTCTAGGTCATATGCCTGGATCTCCCAGGTTGAGAGCTGTCATTTTGATCTGGAGGCTGGTCTGAGGGGACATAAGGACAAATGGCTTTCTGAGGGGCTTGTATTTCCTTGGGCAAAACACTGCCAGTTCCAACACACATTCATTTGGAGGTGTCCAGCACTAGGTAAGCAGCTTTCTAAACACTCCTCTTCCATTGCCATCTGCATCCCGGGCATTTGGACCTGGCTTCCTATTAGGTGCCGGCTCCAAAGCATGCAGGAGTGGGGGACCCACCTGCCCAGTCCTCCACATGGCTCTGGGAGTGTGGGAGCTGTGGAGGGGCTGGCTCTGGCACCTCTTCTCTGCCAATGGCCTCTGCAGGTGAGGAAATTAAACATGGGCTGTCCTGGAGAGCTGTGACTTTTTTTTGCCTTCTGTTGGGGACGAGGTGTGCTTTACCTGACAATGAGTGACTTGTTTCCTGACTCAGCACCCAGGCAGGAACCTTCTGTCTAAAATCAGCCTTGTGCATATGCATATATACATACGCACATGTGCATATAGGCACACACATGCACATATCCTCAGGACTGTGTGCCAGCCTACCAGCCCTGTGTGGGATGCCAGGTATGGGCACAAACAGGTACTGCTGCTGCCTAAGAGGGGCCATGGGAATGAGGGGTTGACAGCTTGGAGAACTGGTCTCTGGCTCACATTCTTTGCAGCCCCTTTTTCTTTTTTTTTTTTTTTTTTTTTTGCTGTCAGAGGCTGGAAACAAGCCAACAAGCCACAGTGGCTTGTGGGACAGAAGTGCAGAAGCTGCTTGCAGCATGGACATGCCTCAGATGCTAGAGATGTGCCCGAAGGGCCTGTAGTAGGGAGGGGGCAAGGGTATTACAGCTCTGAGCTTGGAGAACAAGCTCAGAAAGCCTCATAGGTGGGACCAGCAGGTCTACAGCAGTCTCTCTGCTTTAAGCCTTCACATGCTTTCTTATTTTGCCCAAAACTAGTGTATTAGTGTGGTTCACCTCTGAAGGTGACTGATGACTGATGTGTTATTAAAGATGGGGAGAAAGCTATATTGTTTGCCCCAGCGTCAAAGGAGTCTCAGCTTGAAGTTTGGCCTGGATGGCAGTCTGGTGAGCCTGTAAAGACTTTCCTTAGTCTACTCAGAAACATATTCTGTCACAGAAGATTTAGGCCAGCTGGGTAAGCATATTTCAGACAGAAATCTGTACTGGCCATGGAAGATGCAGTTTAGCCTAGAGGCTCAGTTCACAGAAGGTTTGATTTAACTCTGGAGGCTTTTAGGTTAGTTGTATGCTGTTTTATTAAGAAGTTGCTGTAGGAATCTTTATGAATTTTTTTGGTTTCTATGGAGTGTTACTACCAGGAAAAAATATTCATAACACTCCTCTTCCCTGCTGCTTCTCCTCTTATACTGGAACCAGCACTCCATCTTCAATATGCAAGACTTATGCATGAAGGTTTGCCTCACTGTGATAGCTAATGCCAAATAGGTAACAGCATGTATCCAGGTTCCCCTGCTTGGTTCTTTGCTGCCTCTGACTATTTTTGAAGTAGAGCCTTGTTTCCACATTTTCTAGAGTGATTGCATACTAAGAATCTCTCCTTTGAGATGCTCTCCTTTGCGTCTTCTGCAGCTTCATGTTACTTCTTTGGGAGTTTCTGTATGATCCTAAACATACACCCTACAGAATGAGCTAAACTGCCTGTGTTGAAGACAGAACCTTGTTTCCTAAAATGAGGGGTACTCATGCCTCCTGACAATCTCAGACAAATATCTTATCTTCCAAACTGTTTGTATCAAGTAAGCTTGAAAGAAGTCTGGGAAGGAGGGAAAAACCCTGAAAAACAAAGCTGGTTGACGTGAAGGACAAATTCCATTTTTTCTCCCTTCTTTTTTTCCCCACTGTAAGCTTTTTTTTCTTTTTTCCCAGCCAATTTCATTTTTCTAAATAATGCACATACCTCCATCTGTCAGGCAGCTCTCTGCTGGTTTTTCATATATGTGCTCACATGTACTGTTTCATCCCTGTTAGAATCTCAGTGTCTATGCGTATAACAATTTCCATTTCCTCTTTTACTGATCATCTAGCCTTTCTACTCGTTATTGGGCAATGGTGTGTTGACAATCTTAGTAACTTACCTTCCTATACTTACCTTTCTTATCTTGTACCTAAGAACTACCAAATGCCAGAGAGAACATCTGTCACTAAATTAGAAAGGGCAGGATAATAGAAACCATAATTACAGATCTAATTTTGCATATATCTAATAAAAGAATGTCAGATGTGGTAAAAGCAGATCACCGAGGAAGTCAGACTGGCTTTGTGGCCTGGCTTCCTTTTGGGAAGTCACATACTGTCAGAACTTACTTTAGCATATGTTCTGCACTGGCATTTTCCCTAGTAGAAAGAATGAAGAAAAGTCATGATTAAGGACATACAAACTTTTGCCAGCAATAATTAATTGACATGAGTTGTGAATAGTTGTACACAAGACATATAATTGGGACTCCAGACAAATAATATAGATAAAACTAGAATTGGATTCTGGGAATAGGGGCTAAGTCCAGTCTTAGTTAATAGTCTTGCAGAGGTTGAGGACATCTTACACAGTTTCCAGAGACACAAATGAAGAAAACTGTGAACAGAATTGCACTGAGAAATCAGACGTGCATAGACACATAAAATCACCATCTGTTTGCAATCTCAGTTATATAATAATAAATCAAGATAATGTAAAAAAATTTTAAGTAAAACGTGAGAAAAAATAATCCCAGATACAGGTATTAATTTTGCAGGTAGTATGGCAGATCTAGATGAGGACATGAAGATAAGCAAGTGTTACTGCCTAAAAATTGGCTGGTGTACTACTAAGTACACAATGTTATCTTGTTAAATGGGGGGAAAAAGACCATTTTTACAGAGCTCTGAGATATAGGATAAAATCTTATTTATTCAAAATAAATTTTTAAAAGTCGCATTGATTGCAAAGGGGGCAAGATTTTACCCTTACTATCAGCTTTTGGATAGCAGCAGAAATAATAGAAGAAAAAATAAAATAATTTTTGGGTTTAGATGTGATTTAAGAGGAAAGATTAGGCTTTAAATATGAATTATTACTTTAGAGATTACAAAAGTGAATGCTTTGTATATTTAGAAGTTGTAAAGCTCAAGTTTGAATCAAATGATAACCCTCACATGAGAGCTTACTGTGAAATAACAGGGTGAAATAAAAGTAGCAGGTGTTTCGCCTGAGTATTAGTAAAATCTTCATAAAGCAAATTGAGCAGTGCTGCATGGTAAACTTGTTCTTAGGATTTGCTCTGGGATGTAGCCTGGCACGCCAGCTGCACTGAGGGGTGATGCTGTGGGAAGAGCATGGGGCAACTGCACCACCAGGTAGCCGAGGGTGGAAGGGGCTTTGCAGGTCATCTGGTTCAATCTCTTGCTGATTTCAAAGCCAGCTCACTTTGCTCAGGAATTTGTTCAATCACATCTTGACAATCTTCAAGGATGGAGATTGCACAACGTTTCTGGGTAACCTATCCTGTCCTTAAACCACTTCCATGGCAAGATTTTTTCCCTCATATTCCACTGGAAATTCCCCTGCTGCAACTTGTGACTATTGCCTCTTGTCCCTCTGCTGTGTGCTTGGTCTGATACATCTCTTTTGTCTGTAACTGTCCACAGGATCCACTTTCTAAGATTTCCGTGCCTTCAGATAGAAAGGAATTTTTCTATATAGGATACTAGAAGTTTCACACAGAAATATTAGTGGAAAATAATTTGCTATGAAGCTGAATGCCAAGGAGGGCGAGCAGCTGAAAGCAGTATAATAATGAGATGCTTCCTGCTAGTTCTGAAAACACACTAAGAACATGTCATTATTTGGGACGTAGGTTTGCAGGTCACAAGTAGCAACTCTTCAAAAAATCACAGCAAGAATACTTCATGGCTCTGAAGTAACACCAGGGAGTTTGTGGGAATTACCACAGCCACGTGAGTTCCTGTTCCTTGTGCCTGCACCAGCAAAATATGATAGTGCTACTGCAAATCAGGTAAGGAGCATCTGCAGTGTGAGCTTGCAGAGCCATGCAAGAGGAGTGCTTAAACTGCCCAGACAGCTGGGGTTTTGAAAGGCTGGGGCTGTGAAAATTTTCATTATTTAATGAAAATATGGTCATCAAATACCCAAGGTCTTCAGAAGTTTTGTTGAGACAGCCTCAGGTTATGCATGCTGGTGTGCTGTCTGTAGTATTTTTTGTCTTGCTGTAGTCTTTCCTAGGGATCCTTTTAGCTGGAATTATGCTTATTTGTGTACAAGGGAGGTCTGTTTTTAGAATCCACAATCCCTCTCCTTTTCTACATGCCAGCCCACAAGTGGTAGCTCTGTAGGAGGGAGGTAGAAGCATCACACTAAGTAAGAGACAATTTCTATAAGTGTCCTAAGATCTTCACCTACTTTACTGTTGCTGAAGATTTAGGTACTTAATGAGGATACAATTTGGCTTAAACTCCCTTATTCTGATACCTTGCCCTGAATGAGCAGATTTTTGCCATAATGCTTGTTAGATTTGTTATGGCATGTATTTATTATATATGTTTTATATATATTGTTGCATAGGATCTGCCATGCATATTTTTTGAAGTACATGGATAATACTTTACATATACAATCTGAAATCTAAATCTTCCTGTCAGATACAAGTCCCAAATATTTATACTTCTTTCCACTAAGAACAAAACCGCAAAATTGGGTATTTTTATTACCTTCTTCCCCACTCTACTCTGAAAGATGCAGGCACATTTGCAAAAGGTATTGCAAGGCAGAAAACTGGAAATTTTGAGTGTTGCCTTCTGTATGTATATTCAAAACTGAAAAGAGTTTGACAAGCAAACATGACTAATTTCGCTATTGCTTCTATTTCTCTTTTTCAGTATTCACATTAGGAATTTATCTGAGACTTCAGTTTTAAACAATATTGCTGGATGACAAAAGGAATTAAAAACTGAAACTGAACTTTCAGAACTGCAAGATAGTCATCAGTTAGGTAGAAACTATTTTAAAATAGTTTTTTTTCATGTGGGTTCATAAAACTAATGTTTGTTAGCAAAGGTAAACTGCTACATGATTGTAAAAACAGAACACTTTTTGTAGGTGTAGTGAAAGAATGAGGTCACTTCTGCAGCTTTTGTAGCTTCATTTTAGTTTTAAAAATAACTCCTGAAATACAGGCAACTTAAATTTTAAGAGCACTGCGAAGTTTCAGAACATGAAAGCTATTCATAACTTATTGCTAGGCATAACTTATTGATGTTTAGACATCAGTGGAATGGAAATACCTTTATTCTGTCTTAACTTGCTGTTGTTTACTTAACAAAACATGTTGCTGCTAAAACTTTTCCATCACATACACATGCATGGATGGAACAGGATTCCGGGGTCTTAAGGCAGAACTTTCAAATCAAATTGCATTTTTGCTTTGCCCTATTCTTTGCACTGTAATTTCTGTGCAGCACTAAGTGGTAACAGCTTTCCAGGTTTACAAAGCAGTGTTATATTTTGATTTTCATTGAGGCATAGATGAGGCTTAGCTATCTCTCTTTTTGATGTCAAAAGACTGCCAAAACATTATGCCAGGCAGGAAAAAAAGTCACAGTTTTGGCAGATACTGGATAAACATCCATAAGCCATAGATAATACCACATTATTGGCATTGTGTGTGCTGTACTGCCTACACCTCTCTAATTAGGAAATAAAGTCTGATAACTATTTGAGAGCAGTCATTGCTATAAAGCGGAAAAAGAATTTGACTGTGGAGCTAGAATAAAAGCCAGAAGACTGCAGTAAAAACTCTAGGAAACAGGGCAATGCAGCAGCCTCTGGAGAAGCATACCTAAGGACAGCTTGGAGAAAGGAGTTGCAGCCTGTGGGGAACAGTTACACAGGCACAGGACAGCCTCTATGAACGAGCCTGACTGCAGCAATGCTGCGCTGTTTGTGGGGTCAGGAGGGCTGATTTGTGCTATAACTCTGAGATTCTATTTAACTCCATGTTATCTCTCTTAAGAAGACGAGAAATCTGTTGCTTTGGGTATTCTTTTGGTGGTGTTTCCCCATCCTTTCCCATTCTGTTGTTCTGTTGATGAATAAACAAAGCTCTCTATTTTCATTGCAGCTGTTAATAAACAAGTGCAATCTCTATACCTTAGCAAGCTGTGGAAATCACTTAGTTGCTTGGCATTTGCTTCATGCACTATAATGCTCCAAGAAACTAGTGCTTTCAGTGACCCCACAGTGAAGAAGCAATACTAAAATGTACCATGTGACTGCTTCTTGTTTTCTTTTAAACCAGATAATGCAACTGATAGCAAGTAGGTCACAGTCTACAGTTTGCTGCTACTTAATGTCTCTTGAGTTGAGCACAGTCTTAGTCAATCTGGAAATTTCTAAATTATCATCTAAGAAAACATAAGACCTAGGCTTTTGGAACAGACTGTTTCTCAGATTCTTCTAGGATAAGGTATTAGCCAAATGATTATCCAAGTTTTAGATTAAACACTTCTTAACACCTAATGCAGTCTGCATTTGTAAAGTAAAAATCAGATAGTGAGGAGAAGTCCATTCTGCCATCCTGACCTGAGTACGTCAGAGGACATCCAAAAACATATCGGGAAAGCTGCAGCAATGAATAATCTTTTGGTCTCAGCTTTTCCATACAGTCCCATCACCAGCAATCAGAGTGAGTCTTTGCATTCTCTCCAGGCTGCAACGTCTTCTGTTTCTCCCCATTGCCTCCTCCAGTCTTCCTGCTTCCCCAGCTCCTCCTCACCAGCTCTGGGGACCAGAAAATAAAAAAGAAAGCCTAAACTTTAATCTTAAAAGCTAACAAACAAACAAACTGAACAAAAAGGACAAAGATGTTTCTTGTCCTTATCCTTGGGAAGACAGCTTTTAGTTTGTGAGCCACAGCAAATTAATGTAAGCAGTTGCAGGAATCAAAAGGTTATTGCCGACTGTTGCTAAAGATCAAAGGCTGTTTGTGTCACCCCCCCAAAAGCTGGATTTTGCAGCCTGGCTAAGTATCTATATATACAAACAAACAAACAAACAAACTGCATCCTTGGTCTTGGTGGAGAGCCCAGATTAAGTGAATGGTGCAGTGACAACCAGTGTGCTCTATATCATGACAGGAGCTCTTGCTGAGGAGGTTGCATGGAATAAAATTACACAAAATGATGAAGAGATGGAGGATTAACGGGTAATTCCAGATTCAAATCTGAGTGCAAGTGGAATCCATATGAATCCAGCCAAGTTGCAAAAGTGGCTGCCCAAGGTTAGCTGTCTGACCCATAGCTTTTACTGTAATTAAAATGATCACTGTACTTGCTGTCCTTCTAAAATGGATATAAGGATGTTTCCCAATTATATTGCGCTTTTCTGGCTTGCAGGTAAAATGACCAGAATGCAGCCCATTAAAGGCCCAGCAGCTGCTTACACAGGGTGCTTTGGCCTCTTTTGGGCTTGCTGCTCACAGCACCCCCTGTCTTGGATCTCACAGTCCCTAGTCCTACATGCGGGGAAAGGCTGGCTTGAGTACCCCATCGCTGGGAGATGTCATGAGGCTGGCAATGGCTTAGCTAACAGCAGTGTGCAAGGTGGCATCCTGGTCACTGTATCACCAGCTCAGCTAGATCTGTTGGGAGCCTGTCTCCAGGCAGCTATTGAAGCAGGAACAGTCAAATCCCTGTCTTCTCTACATCTGATAAGGATAAGCCCTGAAGATGTGGGCAGTAGTCAAGGCATGTGACCCAATTCATTTGTCTGCAGAGCAGCAGCCCCGTGCTCATGCAGGGAGTTCCTCTTGGGCTGGGATCACACTGTGTGATGCAGGGTAAAGAGCTGTGGGGCTCAGTCAGGGCTTATTTTGGAGCAGGTTTGTAAATAGCTCAGATGGCAAAAGAGAAGAAGAAAGAGCTTGGCAAAAATCTCTGAAGCGTCCATGAAGATTAGTGTAAGCCAGTTCTTGCTGCCCTTCCAGAAACATCCTCCTCTGTTCCCTACTTTAGAGATTCAGCCGTGGAGCTGTGCATGGACCTCCCTAATACTATGCCCTGAAAGGTACTATCTCCATAACAGGTGTGAAACCCATTAATGTCCCCATGTTTTGACTACATACAAAAGTCTCCTTGCCCAACAGTGTCAGTATTGGGGCCAAGGTACCCTGCTTTGGACAGATTTCATACAGACTAGTATGATTCAAAGACACTGTGCCACTAGCAGTCTTCCTGGATCAATGGAGTGTTGGTGGAATTTTTTCTTCCTGAATGAACTAGCTTGTTCTTTTTTCTGGTGTCCTTGAAAGCCCCTGAAGAGAAGGCAGGATGTACTGGCAACACGTTTCTCTTTGTCTGTGCTTGCCATGGGTTCTTCACTTTATTCATTTCTGCATGTTTTAACACCTTTTTTTACCCTTGATTTTGGAAAGCTATCAGGACTTTCTTGTGCCATCTTGAGTTCTCTTTTTAGCCAGGCAGCATGTGTAGTCTTGACTTTGCTTTCTTGCAAAGCTTTTCTGCTTTTTCTCTTTGGGGTTTTCTTTCTCCCTCTTTCTATCCCCTCTTGTTTTTTTTTCTTTTCTGCCTTCATTTTCAAATGTTGTACAGAGGGGAAGCTGCTAGTGTTGGGAAAACACAAGCAAACCCTTCATGTCTAGCTGTGTTTTCTGGAACAGTGCTCAGGTGCTGCCACTTTTTTTTGGAGACAGTGCCCAGCTGGGCTGTGTTCGTAATGTCAGGTTGGTTTATACCCTGTTTTGCTTTTGAGTCCTGAGCTCCACACTTCTTCCAGAATGTGTGCTTTCTGCCATACTCACCCTGCACACAAATTCTCCTTTGTAAAAGCAAAATTCTGTCACGCAGAGGTTGATTTTCAAGTATGGTTGGCTTGTATGAGTGTTTGCCGTTGCTTTCTGTGCATCTTCTGTAGTTTGTGGTCCCTTTTGCAAGCAAAGTTGCTGGCTCATAGGCAGACACTCTCCAGCACTTCTTGAACAGATTATTCACAAAGAACTGCAGAGTAACTAGCCAGTGTCTCCACTAATGCTTACTGTACCTGCCCAAACTCAGATGCTCTACCTGCTACCTTCTGGTTTTCGGCAGATGTAATTCCATTGATGGTATCTCTATGTCAGTTTAGTTTTACTGTTAAGTGGATCAGCTTTTATCTCTCACTCTTGTGTGGCATGACTGCTGCTTCTTCTTTCAACTGTCTGTTTCAATGGAAAGACTTATGTAAATAACCCCTTTGATTTCTGATGAGTTTCTTACCTCCATACTCATCCTGTTTAATTTTTCAAATGTGATGAGAAGCCACATCTCCCAATGAAAATCCTGTGACCTTGAAGATGTCCAACTTTTCAAAAAAATCAGCAGAATTGTCTTTCAACAGGAATTTCAACTAGCACTGATACACGTACTTTGACCAAACTCAGAAGTCTAATTTTAGTCAAAGATGTTGGGATATATGTAGATCCAACAGATGGATGAGATTGGTAATGTATATCTTTCATAGTGGATTGTCTGCTTAAACCTGAAGATATCAAAACCTGGAGATGCAAGCTGTTACATTTCTGTTTCCTCTTTCTGCAGCTCTTTTTATGTAGTTTTTTTTCAAATTTTTGACTTCTTACTCATATCGCAGTATATGCTTTTACTAGAGATGAGATAAGATTATAGAATACTAGAATCATAGAATATCTCAAGCTGGAAGACACCTATAAGGATCATCAAGTCCAACTCCCTGCTTCTCGCAGAGCTGCCTAAAACTAAACCATACAACTAAGAGCATCATCCACATGCGCCTTGAACTCTGACAGGCTTGGTGCCGTGACCACATCCCTGGGGAGCCTCTTCCAGTGACTGACCACCCTCTCAGGGAAGAACCTTCTCCTAATGCCCAGCCTGAACTTCCCCTGACGCAGCTTCATTCCATCTCCTCATGTCCTATCGCTGCTCACCAGAGAGAGGAGATCAGCACATCCCCCTCCGCTGCCCCCATGAAGAAGTTGTAGGCTGCGATGGGGTCACTCCTCAGCCTTCTCTTCTTTGTGCTGAGCAAACCAAGTGACTTCAGCTGCTCTTCCTAAGTCTTGCCCTCGAGACCTTTTGCCATCTTTGTCACCCTCCTGCGCACACACTCTAATAGTCTGATGTCCTTCTTACACTGAGGCACCCAAACCCACACACAGTACTCAAGGTGTGGCCCACCCGTGCAGTGCAGAGTGGGACAGTCACCTCCCTCGACCGGCTGGCTATGCCGTGCTTGATGCACCCCAAGACACGGCTGGACCTTTTGGCTGCCAGGGCACACTGGGGACTCATATTCAACTTGCCATCTACCCAGACCCCCAGATCTCTTTCTGTGGGGCTGCTCTGCAGCCTCTCGTCCCCCAGTTTGTAAGTATAACCAGGGTTACCCCTTAGCAGTTGGAGAATCAGGCACTTGCTCTAGTTAAATTTTGTATGGTTAGTGATTGCCCAGCTCTCTAGTCTATCCAGATCTCTCTGTAAGGCCTCTCTAGCTTTGAGGGAGTCCACAGCTCCTCCTAGTTTAGTATCACCAGCAAACTTAATGTACATTGGGCTCCTGTGTCCAGATCATTTATAAAAATATTAAAGAGCACTGGCCCTAAAATCAAGCCCTAGGGAACCCCACTGGTGACTGGCTGCCAGCCTGATGTGACCCCATTTACTCTACCTCTTTGAGCCCAACCCATCAGCCAATTGCTCACCCAATGTATTATGGACTTGTCTAGCTGTGTGCTGGACGTTCTGTCCAGAAGGACACTGTGAGACAGCATCAAAAGGTTTTATAAAATCCAAAACCACCCCATCTACTGGGCTTCTCTTGGTCAGCTAGATGGGTGACCTTGTCATAAAAGGGAATTAAATTAGTTAAGCAGGACTTCCCCCTCATGAATCCGTGCTGGCTGTGACCAATGACTGTGTTGTCTCTCAAGTGTTTTCCATAATTTTACCAGGCACTGAAGTGAGACTGACAGGCCTGTAATTACCCAAGATGATCTGTGGTAACCCTGGCACTCCAGTCCTGCCTTACCTGACTAGTTCACAACCCAGTATGTGTTTATGCTCACAAAAGAACTATCCCTGTGTGATAGAAAAGTGCCTTTGTCCCCAGTAAATGGAGAACTAAAGCACAGATAGCAGAATGATGATGATAACTGAAAGCTGGGACTTCTATGCAAGGAAACACCCAAATCACCAAGAAAACTTATTTTCAAAAGAAGTCCAGATTTTTTTTTTTTTTTCTGAAATGATACTTGAAAAATAGTAATTTTGAAACTGATACCTTTTGACAATTTCTAACTCAATTTTTGCCAGGAATCCAAAGTTCCTGACTGCCAGGGCTCCCATACCCCTTGCCAAGGAGCCGGGAGCCCAGGCTTGGTGTTGTGCTGACAGAGCCAGAGTTTCATCAGCTTCTGTGTCTCCAGATTTTTGACTTGGAGCTGAATCCCTGGACATACCAGAAGGAGATGTTGCTAAGTGTTTTGCAAATATTCATTTTTCTTACCAGTCAATGGAAAACTAGAATAATCAAGAGTCCAATGTAGATTTCCAGATTATACCGGAAGATTAAACTATCTACTACAAAATTAAAGGTGCACCTAGGCCAGATTCAATATCTGGAAAAATAATTGTCAGAAATATTACTAAAATTAACAAAAGTTTAGTGGTTATAATGCAGTACAAAATATTTTTTCCTATATTCAACATCACATTTCTGTTACCAAAACAAACTTCATTACATTGTTACTTTCGTTTCCTGAAAACAGAATATACATGGAAAGTTTTTCTTTTTTAGCTGAAAAAATAGTCTAAACAATCAGTGAGATGAACTATTGAAAAACCAATAAGGAATATGATTAATGCACTGTCATGTATCTTGTTGCATAATATGACAAGTGCAACATACAAACCCACCCTATCTCTTTTCCTTAAGTGACTTCTTTAAATACAGTAGGAAGAGCAGGACATCTTTAAGTAGTGTCTCCATTATACTTTCATTATCTGCATAAAAATGAAAGTCTATCCTCATGTTTCCTGATAGAGAAAATCACCTGCAGGAGTTGGAAGTTATTCCTCCCCAGCATATCCAGTGAACTGTATTTTCAGGGAAATGCATATGACTAAATTTTCTCTGCCTCATCATAAAATCATCTAAAATTGGAGATAGGTTTAGAAAAAAAACCCAAACAAAACAGTA
Source organism: Morus bassanus (assembly GCA_031468815.1). Taxonomy (NCBI): domain Eukaryota; kingdom Metazoa; phylum Chordata; class Aves; order Suliformes; family Sulidae; genus Morus; species Morus bassanus. The sequence goes on from CM062600.1 coordinate 62,432,358, forward strand.
TTCAAGCCATGCAAATAATTGATTTTCTGATTTGTGGCAGTTTTTCCAACAGCTGGGAAAAAAATCAGCCTGGATCAACAACAAATATATTTTTTCAACATCTTCAACAAACCGAAAGATTGTAGAGAATATTTTTGTTGTAGTTTAAACTCACAAGAGCTAATGTGTTGCTAATATTTCACACAATATTGCATTTTGGCTGTGAATATTTTTCAGAATTAAACAAAACATTCAATGGAATTTCCCAGTAAAATATCAGTGAACAGAAAAATAAATCCCTTCTGCAGGCAAAACAAATACAAACACCCTCTTTTATTTCTCTTTCCATCCTCAATTCCTTTTCCCCTGGATTCTGATTAAACAAGTTAGCTTCTTTGCAATTAATTTCAAATGTTGGAAATTTTGTACATTTTCTACCAGAAAAGTCTTGGCCACAATATCTCGCCTAGTTCTCTTCAGGCTATTGATGGAATACTATTGCCAAGTGCTTTTAAAAGTCTGTCCAGTCATGTTAGACTGGAAGCTGTTATGGGCAGAGCACATCTGAATAGGCACTTATTCATGTGCCTCATTGGAAGCAGAGGTTTGAAAATTTGGCCTCAGAGATACTAATTTCTTGGAAACCAGGAGACAACCGGCGAGTACACAAAACTATTGATATGAGCTGTCATGCCATTCGAGCCAGATGGCCTACATATGAAGATTTATAGTTTTTCACACATCTCCAATGTTCTTAGCACTGTATAATAAACAGAAAAAGAAGATATGGTCCTGCCCCTGTTTTTCCTGGAAGTCTGTATTTGAAACAGCATGTCATATTCAGGGATGTCCACCTGTGACACTGCCTGTCACCTGAGAATGCTAGTAATTTTTTTATTCTGCTCTTGTTTCTAAATTTATTACAGCAACATAACTTCCAAGGGTACACTTTATTTTTGAACTGAACTTCTATTTAAAGCCTTTCTTTTCTAAATTTGATCTTCCCCTGCATCCTGGTTGAGAGTGCAGTGTACTCAAAAATGCCGTAGCATGGTAGCTTTATGTTGTGAACTTCAGGCTAATGGATGCTGCTGTCAAAATGCTATTTTTAAGAGTGAATTTTCTCCTGCTGCTTATCTTTTTGAGCCATCTGGCAGATTTAGGATGCTAACCAATGGAGTTGTACTGTGCCATGTATTAATATGGATCTCATGAATCACTCAACAGGTCAGATTCAGAAAAATAAGACTTTTGCAGCAGACTTCCACTAAAAATGCAACGTCTAGCTAATTAACAGATCCCCTCCCTGCCAAAATATGCAAAATAAGTACAGGGGTGATGCCTCATTAAGATAAAATAGAGGGATGGGAGTGATAAGGGCTAGTGGCTATTTAAGTGAGATGGTATTGCAATATGACTTGGTCAAAAATGTTATTGCCTTTGACCTCAAAGATCCTCAGTGCAAAAGCACCCATGATGAAACTCTTTGTGCAGGGAGTTAAAGCTGTCAACGGGCAACCAGACTTCCTGGCTGGTAAAGATATTGTGTACATGCAAACACTCCCTTTGCATTGTCTGTGCTATCCAGTCTTTCTTCAACTCCTCTGGCCCAGGTCAGCTGCAGAAAGAGTAGCCAAGCCTCAGTGTTTAGCTTCTGGGCAGTGAGCTAGCAGCAGCCTCAGAATCTGGGGAAGGAAGAGGAAATGTGCTGTAAGTAGCTGCTCTTGAATAGATATGACGAAGTGGAGCTGCTCCTTCATGAGAGGCACAGTGAAGTCATGGCTGTTTTTTTTTTTTTCTGAGAGGTGAAATTACCTCTGTGCTCTTTAAAGGAACCAAGACTGCTGTAAATACCCAGGTGACCACAGATGGTCTGTCTTGATTCCTGTTCCCATTGAGAAACTGGCCCAAAAGCCCCTGTATTTACTGGTGGGAGGCAAAAAAGATGAGAAGACAAATCCTGGTTCCTGCCCACCCCTCCCCTCCTCTTGCTCTGGAAAACATCAAACATGAACACTCAAAAGCATCCAAATCTAGGGCGAGAAGGGCCCAAAACTGAGTTAGGATTGTGCTCCATCTCTTTTCCATCCTCCTCTTCCAAAAAACCAGGATGGGCAGTGGTGCTGATATTTCTTTGCAGCACTGGGTTTTCACAATGGGGCCAGTATTTCCCCATCCCTGGCACAGGGAGGGCAGCAAGAAGTGGCACTGCTGTCACGCCTGGTCCCTTGGTTGAGTGAGGGAAGGACATCCCTTTCCAACTCCTGCGTGTGATGGGCTGAGGTCTAACTGCTCACAACTTGTGTCACCCTAAGAACTATGGATCGTGAAATTGTGCTGACAAAACTTATAGTATCAGCTGCCTCAGCAGATTTTCATAGTTGACCATTAAACTGGGAATGACTCATTCTTTCAATCTGTTTCACATTTGCAACTGTTATTGATTGAATAATACAATATTTGCCTTCTTATCCTCCTTCCTCCAGCAAAGTGGCAAAATGAATCCTTTTTATAGTGCTCAGCCTGAATGAGGTCTTTTAGTCCCTTTTCAAAGTTTTCCTTTCCGTGTTCTCCTTCCTCATAGTTTGTTCCTCTGCTTTTAACTCTTTTTAGCTGTAGCTCCTGTTTTGTAGCATACTTCTATACATATACATTTCTATATACATATCTATATACATACCTATATCTATATCTATATCCATATCCATATCCATGTCCATATACATATACATATACATATGCATATGGAATTAAATGGTTTCATGTATTTTGTGCATGGCCAGTGTTGCTGGTAGGCCATGCCCCTTCCTCCCAGGAAAGCAGCAATGCTCCGTTGAGCTCATAAGTGGGTCAAACATCCCAGTACCTTTTTGTCCACTTCTTCCTTTTTAGTGGGCAATGATGGTGGGCATGAATTCTTCCTTGGCTCTCAGACTACCTCTAGGAAACCATCCAGGATATCATGTTGGGAGTATGGAAATGAATATGAATGTTGGCCTATTAAGGAACTCAGTGCTAAAGGGAACTGGTGGGATGTTTTTTTCCTCCAAAATCATGTGAGGGCTCAGGATGACTTTTCCTCTGTTATGTGAAAACCCCTCTTTTCCAGTGTAGGTGCATGAGTCAAAGTCTTTCTGGAGGTGCTCTGAATGCAAGACTCATTTCCAGAAACCTGAGAGAGTGATAACACTCTTGGAGGGTGAAGAAGCAGTTCAGAAGTCACATTTCCCAGCAGGGAGTACACGCTCTATAAAATCCTTCAGTATAATAAAACCAGGTAATGGAAATGCCACATAGGGCTGTCTCTTTTTGCTGTTGAGCAATTGCCTAATGAACGGTGTCATAAACTAGCTTTCTAATGTGGGGTTTTATGCCTTCTGCATGGCTTACTTCTCATTAATTATCAACCTAAGCTCTTCAGTTGCAGAGGATCTAGTACCTGGCAGCAAAGGCTGAGAAAGGCCTGACAGCCATGAAGTCCTGAGGGTTGTGTTTGGCAGTCCTGAAGCCCCCGTCTCTGTGAGTCCCTGTACCTGGGCAGGCAGCATGGGCAGAGGTTGTTTCTGCCTCTTTGCAAAGGGACCACGCAGGCTCCCTCTCATGCCTGGGTCTCTCCTGCCTGCTTTGGTCTGAGCACCCCCTTGGACTTAACCAACCACTTCTGTGGCTAACCTGACCATTTCTACTGCCTGGGTACACAGAAGGGTCCTTCCATGTTGCCCTGTGGCCTATCCTTCCCTGCATGGTGGACTAAACTCTCTTTTTCTTGGCCATTTTAGTCAATGGAGGTTGATATCATCTATGCAAGATCAGTAGCTGTCAAAGGGTTACAAATGATGGTTCCTGCCCTACAGACCATTGTGCTGGTACATGCTAAAATCAGGTAGGTAAGGACAGAAATTAGGTGAGAGCAAGGAGAAAGAGTTAACATACAAACCAAGGACAGTGTAGTTGTCTTTGGGTAGCCGAGCACACAGCTCAACATCTGCTTTTTTTGCCTACATCTATGGGTGGTGGAAGAAATATTAAACTGCTATGCTATTCACTCCTAATACTGCTCTTTCATTAAATGCCACATGATTTGGTTTTGCAATGGGCAAACAAGGCTGAATCAAAAGGAAATAACTTTGCAGAGGCTGGTTTGCTTATCAGAGAGTTTGGCTTGCTCTACCTTTAAATGAGCTTGTGATTTATTGTGTTTATCTAGCAGATAGTAAGTTGAAGCAACTTAAAGCAGTTGGCCCAGAAAATCCCCAGCTTATTGTCCTTCCCTATAAGTGGAGAAGACATGTGCAAACATGAATGAACACCACTTAGGGCATTCTTCTTGATCTTGCGCATTCCTGCACAGAGTCACTCTGCTTTACATGTAATTGAACTGAATAAATGGCCTGTCTTGAATTACATTTTGGATAAACTGGGTGTATAATGTATCCAGCCAGATTTGGTGTTCATGACTGTCACTTGTATAACTGAGCAGTGTATTTCTTAGGCATTCCCAGGTTCAGAGACCTCTCCCAGGGACAATCTGTTCTTATAAACAAATAAGAAATGTGGTGGAGGAAGATGGCAGGGAGGACGGAAATCAATGCTTGATAGGCATATTGTCTATATTGTATAAGCATTTCAGTTCCGAGGGCAAAATAAAGGTTATCCATTCAGGTTCTAATTGTTTTCTTCATCTCTTCAAAACATTCTGTGATAGTAATGAAGGGCAGAAATTATTCTACTATTCTGTCATCCTTGGATTACTTCCTGCCCTAAGACTCAGGGGAATGGAGTAGCTCACAGTCTCTACCACACTTTTCCCAAAAATGCCTCTGCTTCATAGTGGCAATGAGTAATATCCTCTTTCTTTGCATGCACTACACCAGAGTGTCCCTCTCCCACCTCTGCAATAACATTGTCTGGCTCCAGGAGTGAAGGCAGCAGCTCTTCAACCACTAGAAGCCACAACCCAGGCACATCAAAGTATCTGAGCAGCGCGACTGTTGGTTGTCAAGATTTGAAGTAAATTCTCCCATTCAAGCCCAAGATCAACAGTCTGGCAGAAGTATGTACTTCAAGCAAGCCACAGATCTATAGCATCAAAACTTGTTCCACAGAGCAAGGAACCTTTTTCCCTCCCAGTCCCCTGTCCAGTCCTGTCCTCTTTCCCCAGGCCTCACAATTTTGCATCTGGTTTGAAAAGATTTCTTCTTTTGTTACTCACAAACCACCCCAGATCTTAGGAGGCAACTCAACTGCTTCTTCCCTCTCTTTCTTGTCCCACCACTCAGAAGGCTATCACTGGAGGTCACAGCTATTACCTTCAGAGTTCTTTATCACATTTAACTGCCTCTCTTCCTCCTGGTGTATTGTCAAAAGCTGTGACCTTACTTTGTCCTCCCAGGAAAAGGCCAAGAGCACAAGCAGAGCTGAGTCCCGCACAAGGGTGGGCAAGTCTTTCCATTCATTGTCATTTCCTCCAAAAAAAGGGCCATGAGTCAGAAAAAGGCAGGAAAAAGGCAGAAAAAAGGCAGAGTCAGAGCTGCCGTAATAGAGCATCTTCTGCCTTCCATGAAATCAAGCTTATTTCTGTCAGTGCTTAAGTCTCAGCAAGGTTGAGTTGCCATGGAAAGTGAGTTAAAAAAAGAGATGGATAGACAAGAAAAAAGAAAATGAAAATGTCCCCTGCTTTAGGTCTAAGATCTGTACATCACTTAAAAACTGTTTATAACCTCTCACTGGTCCTTGTTCTTTAATGCGCTTCAAGGTGTATCTGCTCATGTCCATAGGCAGTACTGCAATACCCAAACAAAGACCAGATGCACTTGCATATTGTGGGATGAAAATCTTTAACAAGACAAAGCTGGTGATTCTGATTTGCCTGTTTTGACCTCCTCTGTGGTGCCTGCCTGTCGCTCTGTTTCTTAATGTGATCCTTTTGGAGGACATTTGACCTAACCTGTAGATGACTTTGTACTTTTATTACTCAACAGCTTAATATTTTCAGCTATGTAGCTGGTTCTTAAAAATAAGATGAACGCAACTGCAGAAGCTGTGAAAGAACCACAGGAAATTTGAACCACATTTTCTTGAAGCATTTGCAAAACCACTATGAAGAAGGTCTAAACCAAGCAGTCTAAGTCTCATTCTGTGCCACAGCAATCGGTAGAGCCCACAGTGAGGACTCAGTCCATTTCTTCATACTACAGAGGATCTGGGACTCTGATTTCACAGGTAATGACTATAAAGTGTCTTTTTCACCTAAGAGCTCATTAGAAAGAGTGGTGGGCATGCAGACAGTTGATATGGCAAGGGGTGATAAGGTTTATGCTTGGTGTGACAGCAGGTTAAGTGAGGACATTCCTGAATGGTCTCATTTTGGTGAGTGCTCTGACCATTTTTATAGGAAAATGAACCTACTGCCAAGCAAAGTTGTTTTACTGCAAAAACTTTCTACAGCACATGGGCCTCAGAAGTTACAGTGCTGTTTCCAAAGCTTTGTAACACTACAAAAATGGAAAATTAGTAGTCGGAAATTCGAAATGGCATAAATGCATATTCCACTGGAATAAAGAGGTGGTATTGTTTAGCTTATGACTCACTGCTGGCATTGTGCTTTTGCTGAACAATAGTGTAATTGCTTCTTTAAAGGCCTGTGCAAATTGCCTGTACAATTGGAGAGCAGGGGATGGAAAGCATTAAGATAAGAGCCCAGAGAGGAACTTCAAGGTGTTACTCCAACCTCTCTGACCTTCTCAGTGTCATACATCGCAAACAAAGCACCACTACAAATCATGCTGAGTCTTCAAACCGTCCTGAGAAAAAAGCCAAAGTAAATGAACACAGTGGGCCAAAGTTAAAGGCATGTTTGAAATAACCAGGTTTAGCCTGTCTGTCTCATATGTGATTGTCTAAATGGAAATCAAACTCCTTTCATTCATGTCTTCTTACCAGCAAGTGACTTGCAGCCCCTACACACCACTTGAATTCAGCCAAATCCATCAGTTATGCACAGCCAACTGCGCATAAGGCTCTTTCATAATGCTCTGGATACCTGCATTAACACGTCAAGCATTATTCTTTGAATAGCAGGCACTGGCCACAGAGAGCTTAATTTCTTTTTTTTGCCAGGGCTTCTCGAAGCTAACATCAGCAGGTGAAAACATTCTTGTCTGTATTTGTGCTCATAATAACACACTTCCATTGACAGTGAGGCAAACCCAGTTTTCTTGCGCAGTATTTTTCCTCCTAGCATGACGAGAAAATGCCAACGCTACCAGCATGTTGAGGTGCACTGAGATGGGGCATGAAAATGCTTACATTTTGCTTTACTTTTGTATGTGCATTATTGTTTTGCCAGCAGTGCTACAAATAACAAGGTATTTGTGGCAGTTCCAGTTTCCTCTGTTTTCAGGGTAAACCCTGATGTTCCTGGAAGACAGTCTGTTTAATTAGGTGGATCTGGCCTGCTCTTGAGAAATGTGGGGAGGAGATTTTTGTGGCCTTCAGCTCCCTGCGAGAAGCAGATCTCAGAGATCACTGGTGCATGAGGCTGCTTGGCACAGCAGCCAGGCTCAGCTCTGCCCCGAGCCATGCCTGTGCTCAGGCCATGCTGCCAGTACATATTGTTCTCATTTAGATATCCACTGATTCTGCAGACAGAGAACAAAACAGAAAGGAGCTTTTTTGCTTTGATTCCAGGTTTCTCTGCTCATGGCCCAAAGCAGAAGTGTTTTCATTACTTTTTCAGTAGCCTTCTGAATGTTTCTTCCCTGCAAGAGTTGAGAGGACTAGACAAGCCTGACTTTCATTGATGTTTAACTGCTTGTGGCTGCCTTGCAGAGATGCTTTTTCAGATGGATAGAGGAAGCAATGTGAGGCTGACTGCATCTTCGATGGAGATAAGTAAGCACATCTGTTATTCCTACATGGCACTTGCCAGCATTGGCCCATTCTGTAATCTCTTGTCCTTTCAGCAGTCCCTGAAGGCAAATACTCCCACTGAAGCAGCCCTGTCACTGTGGGTGCCTTCTCAACAAGTCCAGTATTTTCTCTGGATTGGGGTACTTGCCTAAGTATTTGCAGGGTATCAGTATCAGGTTTCTTTTGGTGAAGTGATTAATTATATCAGATGAAGGCACAGGAAACACTGAAGCAGGAAAGCAAGTGAAGGCATGCAGAGGTACAGCTGACAGCAGATTCGCAATAGGTGTGTAAACAATAGATGTAGAGCCTAATGGACAAAGCAAGACTATGTAGAGCTATAGTTAGGACAAAAATAAGCAGTAAACCCAGCAACAACAAAACCTAAAAATACCAGAAGAGCATGTGGATTATGACAAACCAGATTTTCGTACATGTGGATTATGACCAACCAGCTTCTAATTTCTCTGTCTTTAAATCTTTTGCAAACTGCTACCTGTAAGTAGTTCTGTATAAGTGCTGAATGTTAATATATTTTTATTTAATCAAAGTCCAAAGTAAACAATCAGCCAAATAGCAGTCAAATAAACAGTCTGCATAGCAGGCCTCCAAGATAGGAAAATTTAGGCTGCAGGAACCACTACCAAATGCAAATTTTATGGTTCAGAGCTCCCCTTGTCACGGGACAAGACCCCACCGTCAGCTGTCCTCAGGGCAAACCTAAGGAAGACTTGCTCGTCATGTCTGTATCTTACCCACTGGTCAAAAGATAAAGGCAGCCTGTTCCCCAGGGAGGGTGCCTTGCTGGTGACAGCACTGCCTGCCTGTGCACCACTGCTAGTGCACAAAATTGAACCATCACTAGAAGACCTTTGCCATACTCTGCACTGTTGACTCTAGGAGCACATAGCAAGAGCATCCCAGAGATGTCATGACATGATGCAGGCTGAGGTGTGGGGGTTTTAGCTAACTCTTAAGTCATGCTGGACTTCTATTACAACTAACAACCCAGACAGAGGTGGGAAATAATGCAGAGATGTGAGCATCTGCGCAAACACACAGTGAATGGTACTACCTATGTGGCACATGCTACTAATTCAAGACAAGACCTAATAAATGAATGAGCAAAGGAATTAAAAGAAGCAGGGGGAATATTAAAGCAGCAGTGATAGGGAAGTCATTCTTGCAAAAGTTTGCACACATGCATCCGGGCATTTGGCAATGATTTGTTGTTTAATTGTATTCAAACTTGTCAAATAAGTTAATTAAAAAAGGTAGTAGTACCTCATATCTTCTAATTAAATATTTGCAGTCAGGGTGGGCTTTAAGGAAAGGTCTGAGATCACACAGAAGAACAGCGTTAAAGGACACCTCTGAAAAGCTGTGTGTTCAAAAAGGACAAAGTGAAGAAAACATGAACGTATCTTTTGGGCAAAAGGTCAAATGGTCACTGGAGACTGATGTCACTACAGAGGTGGGAGGATACAGATAATAACCAAGGAACTGGCTGAGCCCTTGCACTGAGTGGTATTAAAGGTAACGTCTGAAAATTTGAACTTGGGAAGCCAGGTGAGGGTCACAAAGAGAAAGTTTATTTGCTCAGAAAAACAAGGCTGGAAGATGATCTCAGAAACTTCTTTATATGTGTGATGTGTTTTTTAGATCCCCAGCAGAATGCTGTAGTAGGCATGTGTGAAGATGAAGATCTGAAAGTTTTAGAAATATGAACAGAAAAAGAGAGCTGAATGCCGATGATGGTATGTAGGAGTGAGCGTCAGCACTTTCACACTGCTTAGATGTTAAAGTGAGTGGAAGGAACATTGTGAATCTATGAAGAGATAAAGAGTAGGAATAGAGAAAAATTAAGAGGGAAGTGAAAGGACTGAGTTTTGACAGTACTAGGTCATCTCCTTAAAACCTGTTTAATGGTGAAACTTCACTGATGTCAGCAGAGCTAATCTCATTTTCCACAAGCTATGAATCTTAGATTGCCTAAAAGAGATGTAAGTTAGCAAGTGGAGACTGTGAGGACAGACAAAAGCTGGAATAGTTTGCTGAGGTGAGCTGTAGCCTCTCCAACATCAGAAGTCTTAAAGAACTGGTTAGACAGACTAGTGCCAGGACTGACAGACATAGGTGTGGTTCAGCCTGCCATGGGGCAGGAGGGCGGACAGAGGATTCTGCTCATGTAGTTTGAAGAAATGGGATACAAATGGGGCTGAGGACATGGCGGCTCAGCTTAGCACCAGATGACTTGAGTCCTGCTCTTTCCAAGGACAGCATGGATACTTCATGCCAAAGTTATTGCTAGGCTAAAGCCAGTAACCTGAACAAAAAGTTCTTCTCTCCTATGGACCTTGACCTGTGGAAATCTACTCTCTTGCCTGAATTTTGCCCAGCAGTGACTAAGAGCTGGCAATAAAATCCCTTCCTCTCATTGGATACTAAAATCTTCCTGTAAACAAAGAAAATCTAGATGAATTTGACTGCCAACAACTCAAAACAATTTTTTGTGGTTGGGAAGTCACATCTGAGACTGTCTGGAAATGCAAATGTGATGGAGACTAGAACAATAGCAACATTCAGATGGAAGTCCACCAGTTGCATCCCCTGATGCAAACAGATTTTGTGAAGGGCTTCTTTCAAAAGCACTCCACACACACACACATCATTTGGAGGTAGCTTTAACATTCATGTGGAACAGATTTTTTTTTAATCCAAGGAATTTGTATTGCTTCAGAGAAATCCAGTTCTTTTTATAAAGCAGGAGGAAGCAAGCTGCTTTTCTTTGAGAAGGTCCGTTTTGCCTGAATGATACTGCTGGTTCCAAGTGAATTGTGAGGACTAGAGGGGGAACAGAAATCTTCATTTTTTTCAGAGACGTGCACAAGTTCAGACACATGCAGTTTAGAATAGGTAGTTGGATTGGAAATGTAACTCTGTCCCATTTCTGACAATAATATATTTGTACCAAGTTTTCAAAGTATAAAATACACACCCTGCAGAAAAATTCTGTTACCAAGGACAGTTAAGGCAGATGTTGAGGAAATAACTTGGAGCAAATAGGAAGACAGCCAGTTTTCTGAATTGATTTATTCTGATTTAATGCATTTACTTCCAGGGATCCTGACCATACAGGTCTGGTTTTACTGCATATTTTCTTCATCATAAAAAGACATACAATGAGCCACAAAGGCTTGAACCCATGAGTTGGATCAGGATCATACTCCAGGGGTTTTCTAATCCAAGGCTTTGCTGTATCCCCTTTCATCCAGAATACCTAGATTTGGGTTTCAGGTCTGACTTTCTTCATCTACAAGGAAATCTTTGGCTGAGTGGTTTTCCTATGGTGTCTTCTCCCAAGATATCACCAAAAGAAATTAATGCAAGCTGGCATGTATCAGAGATAAAAGAAGGCAGAAAACTGTAGGAAATATTTGTAGACAAAAGATTTAATTCAGACTGACCTTCATCAGTGCTTACGATTCAAACCTTCATTACCAATATTGGTTTTGTCTGAGAAGTTTCACAGCTTTATTCTGACAAGTCCTAATGTGGGCATAAGAGGAGAGGACAGCTATATGTGTGAGTAGATGGGACTCCAACACATCAGCCAAATGTAGTCCCCTGATGGAGTGAACATCTTTATACAGGCTGATGGAAAAATAAGGGAATTAAGTAGCAGGCTGGGAGCATTTTGGGGAGGAACAGGGTAGTCCTGGGCTCCATATGGCTCTCAGCTCTCAGGAGTTTTCTAGAGAGCTTGTTTGGGCAGAGACCTTCACTTTGGGTAACGAGTCTAGGAGCTGGACCACAAAGGGCAGTCCATGCTACCCCTCTTCTCTCTCTGTCTTTGCCCATGCTCAGATGGTGTGTGTTTTAGGCCCCAGTTCTCCTGCCCATGGTCATTCTGCCAGCCCACTCCTCCACCCAACTTGCTGTGTAGAGACCTGCTGGTAAGACCAGCACCTACGTGCCCACTGATGTGGAGGACAGCGCTTGCACTTGCTGCTTGGAGAGCTGTTCCTCATTCACCAACACCAGCAAAGAGAATCCATAGTTCCTCCATGCATCCTTGGCCCTCTGAGCAGCTGCAGGACATCCTTCTGCAAGGCTCCATCTGTGCCCTGAGAAGCACATAGACCCCACTCATCCCGGGCAATTTCCTCCTCAGCCAGGGTCACCTACATGGTTTTAAATTGAGGGAGGACAACAAAGCCTTCAAAAAGGCTGGCTAATGTGGGAAAGAGGACCATTTCTCTTGGCTGAGAGCCCTGATCTCTCCAAGCAAGACTGGGAAGAGAGAGCAGCACACCCTATCCTTTAAGGGTGGCACCCGAGGGTCACCTCCACCTCAGACGTGTTCCCACATCTGATCATCACTCATTGCTACACTGCAGCGGGCTTATGTGGGCAGTGACGAAAAAGGTTTGTTGATTCCTTTGTTCCCTTTTCTTGGAATGTGCAACATGACAGTAACATTTCCCTTCCCTGCTTGTGATAACAAGCATATCTCCACCAATGCTGGCCCCAAAACCCCACCATGCGTTTCTTGCAGCAAGCACGAATTAACCAGTGAGGAAGCAATGCTAAATATCAGGAGGGCTTCTAGGTTAACAGCTCATGCACAAATTAAGAAAAACCATGAAAAGCTGAAAAAAAGAGATTCCCTGCCTTCAGTAGAGCATTACTCAGTCATAAGCTATGTACTTCTGAGCTTCTTTTGCTCCCCTGCCAAGACTCTGAGAGAGGGAAAATCAGGACAGATACATGAAAAGAAGAATAAAGAATAATATAAAGAAAAGGAAAAAAACCAGCATGTCTTAGATCAACCTTAACTCCCCCCACTGCTGTTTACCCCTCTGACATTTTGCCAGTGATGGCAATAGAAACTATGTGCTTAAACTGTATTTCAAAAAATTGACAGCTCCAGAGCATCTCCAGTTTCTCCCCTTGCCTTGTCCTGTTGTGTAACTGCATGTCAGGCCAGGAGCCAGAGCTGACATCATGTTGCAGAGGACTGCCCTGGGTCTTGCATAACCTTAATAGGACAGCCACTTGGAAAGTGTTTATGTGCCATTAGAGAGGTCACTCTTCCAGCCACTCTACTGCGTTAGTGGAGCAGAGTCATTATAGACCAGGCAGGAGTATTAATTGCATTTGCATCATTGACATCCACCATGAGGTATTTCAGTGGATCCTGATACTTCAGGTCCTGTTCCCATCCCCCTAGGAGCAAAACTTTATCTGTGGTAAGTGACTGCAACTGACTGCAGTGGTGTTGCACCTTTTCCCAGGAGGGTGGTGTTACCTCAGAATGGCTTGTGATTACTCCATGGGGGTATTGTCAAAAAGATGCCCAGCAGGCTTCCGGTAGGATCAGGGTCCATGCCCAACATCATATGGTTTAGGTCTCTCAATAACAGCATCCCTGTTTGCCAATGGTATGCTTACTGGGTCCAAAACCTCTAATGTGCTTGTTCTTACTGGCTGTTATCTATGTTGCAATAGCTGGTAGCAGCCTGCAGAAATGCAGGTGTGAGGGAACTAGGGAGGGAGTAAAATACATGCAGCTATGCTTGAAAAATATGTCTTTCTCCTCCTCATTCCCACTGTGATACTCAGATCCACTTCCCTGCCCTGTAATAGGCAGAGACTAGGTAGACATTAGTTCTAGCACCTGCTGCTTTCCTTACCTCACTACTGGGATGAGTCCTGAAGCAAATTAAGATTATTAAATCCTGATGCAAATTAAGAGCTGCCAGCCTGTATCTGCCCTTAGCACTGCCTTTCCCCTTGAAAGGAAAGATTCAGGATGTAGGCATGGAAATGAAACACAGCAGAAGGCTATGCTACTTTTGCAATGCAGAAGGTGACAAGCAGCTCCCTCTAGCTCTGCTTCCAGGCTGGCTCTTACCTTCCTGGCCTCTACATGTTTCATGGTGAGTGGACACATGCACCTTCTCATGCGCCCGAGGAAGATAGGATGTTATTCAGGAGAGAAACAAAAAAAAAAAAGGGGGGGGGGGGGAAGGTAACAGAGAGAATCCCCCACCAGCTGAGACTCAAGCATCCTACACTACAATTTAATCTCCTTGTACAGGTACAGATGAACTCACTCTAAATAGTGTCAAGAGAAAAGTGACTGCATGTTTTTCTTCCAAGTGTTGCATTATGTCCCTTCTTATTTAGCAGGGTGATGGTGTTATTTTTAGGGTATTAAACAAGATATAACAGTTCTCTGTCTCATTCTCTTTCTGTATTGTATCTAAACAATTTTAAAGATGATAGCTAACAACATTCATTAAGTGAAGATTTGTTTTGGTAAATTTGTTCTTGCCGTAATTATGCTGACAAGCCCTCAAAAGAAAGATCTCTCCTAAAAACTTTGAGTGAGATGCTTTGATTGTACTTTTAGGCTGAGTGAGAAGAATTCAGCTTTGCTGCACAAACCTTTCATACACTGCAGGCTGTTGCCATTCTGCTTCCATATGGTCCCAGCAATTCTCACTTTCTTAGCAGAGCAAGTTGGGGCAAAGAAAAATATTGGGCAATGTATTCTCCAGCATGTCGCCGCATCTTCTCTTTTTTGGCCACAACATTTCTTCTTTGGCAGGAGCAATGAAAATGCTTTTAAAATAGATGAATTACCACATGACAAGAAATCAGTTCACAGAAGAACAGTTTGCCCCATGGATCCTGATGATTTTATAACAATCTATAAAAGTTCTACTACCAAAAATGCCAAACAAGCCTGGAATAGCTTTGGCTGAAAGAGTTCTACCTTTAGCTGGTTAGCCACAATAGTATACAGGATTTACAAGGGCATTAAGTATATAAACAAAGTACTCCAGGCTCAGTAACTTTCAAATAACAGCTGATTTTAATTTTTTCTTTGGCATTTATACACACATCCTATTGCAAGCTTGATTCATTTCTTTTTGCACTGGAAAAAATGTTAAAGCTGGAATGGGAAGTCAAGAATGTGGGAATTCATACATTGCGTGCATATGTGGTTTAGTGGTGTGTGCCATTTGTACACATCACTTACTGGGGAAGTTAAATCACTTTTGGATACAAATTTCAGCAACTGCTTCCAAAACTCTATCAACTTCAAAACTTTGAAGTTACATTCTCCACAACCTGTTATTGAAATACTTCTTGCCAGCTCAAAGCAAGCACCATTTTCTGAAGCAGAGATTTTTCTTCTTTTGCTCAGCAGGCTGCAAGGTGATGCTCTTTACTTGCACTTACAGACTGGCTGCCCCAAACTGGAGCTGACTCTCTTCTCTCTGTTAGGAACACAGCGGCTCCCGTGTACTGAAGGTGTTTGGGTTTTTTCTGACTTCTCAGACTTCCTTCATCACCACTGATGAAAATGAATGCCATGCTCTTCCATGTGCAAACAGGACTTCATTCATTTATGCAGTTTTTAAGGAAGCCTTGGAGTTGTGGACATGCACACAAGGCTCCGATGGTCTCAGCAAACTACTGTTCCTTTGTGGTGGGTGCCTAATGCAGTAGTGACACAGAATTTACATGACAAAGGAATTAAAAAATATCTTTAACACTGGCTTCCAGATGACTGAAAAGCAGGTTTCAATAAAGGGAGTCACGACTCATGCACCAGTTTGCAAAATTGCCACCCGTCACTGGGAGGAACAGTTTTCTGTTTGCCCCTTTCAGGCTGCCTCCTACACTGGGGGACAGACTGGGCAGCATAGGAGCTGGTGGTCTCTTTGCATTGGGAAGCTGTGGATCCTCACTGAATTTGCTGTTTCAGAAGAGGGTCTGCTACAGTTGCCCTGCCCAGTGGTGGTCCCTTGGCTCACTGGGCTTAGTGACCTCATGCTATCTGCACAGACAACCTTCAGCAGGGACAGTGCAGCCTTGGGGTGGTAAGGCCAGTTAGGTCCCTGTGATGGCATAAGCTGGGAGGGAGCTCAGCGATTCGCAGCAGTCTTCTCTTGAGCTTGCTCAGATTGGTGGCCTCCTAAGTGTACAAAAAGTGCTTCTCCAGAGAGTTTGTTTCAACCAGCAGCTCCATTAGTGAAGGGATTAATTTAAAAGCTTATGTCCTCTCCCTGTGTTGGTGCCACTCCGACTGTGTCCAGCCTCCCTTGCCCCATACCTCCACAGCTCTTGCCAAACATGCAGGCTTTTTAGTGCATTTCCCCTTGTTTCTGTTATAAAAAAATCCAGCTTATGCAAAGATTGCCTCTCTAGGGGAACTCATCTTTGCTCAGCAATCATTGTCACTGTAACCTTCCCGATGGAGTTTAATTATGTGCTTGCGATTAAGCAATTATGCATTATCAGGAACAGAGTAAATCAAGCCTTTTATCTCCACTAACAGGATATTTCCTGTGAGCGTTCCTGCCAAAAGAACCTAGGGGAGAGATGGGATGATTTTGCATGTTATGTAAGCATGTTTGTTTAGGGAGCTCACGGCCCTATGTGTTGGACACAGTCACCTCTGCTCCAGCTCCAGTGCAGTCGCCCAACTCCCACCCCTCATGACCAGGGGAACCGGACCCGCACGGTAGCGAATGATTGGGTGGCTATGAGTCACAGCTGCTTTTACGGCATGCTGCCAGGCCCTGCTCAGAAGCAGGCAAATCAGTTTCAAAGATGCTACACACTCGCAGATAAAATTCCTTGGGCTCTGTCGGATGGTTGCCCTGTTCTGCAGGGGCTTTGTTTGCAGAGAGGGGGATCTCGGAGCTGCTGTGCAGATAAAAGAGGAAAGAGGCCACCCATGCTCCCGCTCGCTCTGTATTCAATTAGCTTGCTTACTGATGGGCTAGCACTGCAGAATGGATTTTCCCACTGATTGATCTCTTAATGTAAATGAGCTCTGGTTTTAAACTCAAACCATACATACTTTTTTTCCCTTGGAGCTGTTCTCTCATATTCTGCTCAGAGTATACTTTCCCTCTGGCTAGGATCTGCAGCACCATTGCAGTTGAGGGCCTGTATTATCATTATTGATATAAACAGCAATGAGATGGCCATTTGCCTCAAAAAGTCTGTATTTATTTATTCTTTTTCTTGTCTCTTCTCTTATACTATTTGAGAAGACTCTGAAAACTTCTCCCGTGCAGCTCTTTCCTCTTGTTCCTCCAGGCTCTTCACACAGGAATAATTAATATATAATATGTGTGAAATTTTTCCATATATGTCTACAAAAGCATGAGTAGCCAAGATTAGTGGCATTTTAAGCCAGCTGAGATTCATTCATGTATTATAAAATTTAAGTTTAAAAAAGAGATTGTCCTTTTTTGAATACAGTATATGACTCTGTTTTGGCATATTTCTCTTCTTCGTGATTCACACGTTCCCTGTTGTCTTTTCAGACCTTGATCAGGAACTTTACCTTCTGTATCTGCAGGAATAATTATTTAGTGCCTAGTGGCTCACTTCTTCAGAGCCAAAATGTCACCTGAACAGACGCTTCGGGATCTGCAACAGTAAAAAAAGCAGTAAATATGGTAGAAACAGTGCTACGAGCTACTGGGAAACAAGGCTTAGATTCTTTTACACAATTTATTAGCAACAGCTATACCTAAGAAAATGAATCTGATATAGGAATTTAGGCAGAATAATCTTTAATGGGATTATGCCCACTTTTCAAAGCAGACTGGATGAGTACTTCACAACCCAAAGTCTCTCCCCTAAAGACTAATTTCTGTGTGCTCAGAGAAACAGAAGCATCTAGGTAACATGGTAGAAAGGCATTGATTCTGAATAATATTATAGTTGCCTTCTTAAAAAGAGGAAAGGACAAATGCAACTTTTTTAATTTGCTGTTGTCATGAAATTGAAATTTGCCTTAGCCAAGTGCAGTATTTCAGAACATTGCTATTTAATGTCTAATCACATTCAAATAGGAACTTCAAAATAAATATTTATGAAGACAGCTCATGAGTTTTGAGATTATTTCTATTAAAAGCAACATAATAACACTGTCACTTTTGGTTTCTATATAAAATCTGGCAAGCAAATCCCTCAGGTATGACTGAAGATACTGTAAATTTTTGCTGTCCAGAGTAAATCCAATCACATTTGGTTATATAGGTTTTAAAATAATAATCAGGATTGTTTGGATTAAAATCATCCTTTGGTGGATTGAACATCTACTTATGCTACTTTGTACCTTGTTTTCTTTTGCATAGGAACAGAGGGTAATTGGAAATAGTGAAATAACCCCAAATCAGTGAAAGAGTGGATAGTTTCTGGAATGATTTGGTGTAAATCTGAGGTGCAACAGACTGAAGTGGGAACTGATCTGCAGTGTGGTCTGTAGGCTATTATTGGTGTTGGGGGTCACAGGCAGTGTTGTCTCTCCTGTTCAGAGCTGACTGCATCTCCCATGCAGCCTTTCCCATCATACCTGGGGGTACCAGTTTTTCAAGACATGATTTAAGACCTTCTGGAAGTTTTGGGGGCAGTGGGTCAGTAATCTGATGCTTATTTAGGACATCAGTGTTGTGCCTGAATTGTTTCTCGAAGAACACTAAAAATTAAGGATAGAAAAATTCTTTAGTATGATCCTAAAATGTCTTGTGATAGAAATCCTTGGGCTTTGGTTAAAAATAGCAGGCTGGGCAGATGGTACTTAGAGGCATCTGTGGAGATTTGAGATAGATGCCTGTTGACCAAAATCAAATGTGGCACAGAGGAAGATGGTCTGCCAGTAGTGTTCCTCAGACCCATGGGGCAGAAGGCTGATGTATGTGTCCACGCAGAGGGCTTGAGAGCTGCCAGTTCCTGTCCAGAACCTTCCTCTACCCTGTGCCCAGTCCACCTGGAGATGTGTGTAAGCTTAATGGAAATAAATCTAGCATGAGGGGATGAGGAGAACAAGCGAGCGGAGAGCTGGAAAGGGGGAGCTTCCCTCTTGACCATGCAGCAGGACAGTCCCTGTGTCAAATGTCCTTTTGTCCCAGAGCTCACCCACCCCTCACCCCTGTTGTCCACGCCCAGCCACCTCCTGAGAGTGCTTCACTTCAGTGTCCCTTCCTGCTTCCCATGGCCCTTGGGAACTAAGCCCGTGGTTCCTCTGCAACAGCTGGACAGGGTCCCAGGACCTCGCGGACATCCCTGCTCCTCCTCAGTGACACCCACGGGGGCAAAAAGTCATAGGAGTTGAAGAGTCAGCATCCGCAGTGCTGAGTTGTTTGATTTCTTTTACAGCAGTGCTCATTCCCATGGCTTCAGTTTGTTCTACTGCCCAAAATAGCTGTAAGGCCATGCACATCATGTATGTGGCGAAATGACACCTCACCCCACCCATACCCAGACTGAGAAGCTTTTCTGCAGAATAAGGATGCTTGAGAGCATGGCCACAAGGTGCGACAGGCTGCCTACACTCAGCAGCTGCACAGATGAAGTCAGTTTTGTGCTTCCAAACAAGGATTTTTACCAAATTTTGTGTTAGGTCAAGAAGTGTGTGTGCAGGAGCCCCATGGTATTGTTATTTTAATCCATAAAATGTGACCAAGAAGCCCTCTGAAAGTCATCATCTTCTCCTTAGAGGCTCTTGGCAACCAGTTAATTTTCATTATTTCAAATTTCAGAGCCTGTTGCCTCTTACCTATTTGCCCTTTGGATTGCAGATGAAAAAGCCCTGGAAGTGTTCCAGGCCAGGTTGGGTGGGGCTTTGAGCAACCTGGTCTAGTGCAAGGTGTCCCTGCCCATGACAGGAGGGTAGAACTAGGTGATCTTGAAGGTCCCTCCCAACTCAAACCATTCTATGATTCTATGATTCTGTGAAAATTTGCACTGTATACAAACTGCTGGACATGCAGTGCCTCATCTAAACACAAAAACCACAGTACTTTGAGTCTCTCGAGGCTGTTCACTTGCCCTTTGGAGGCATTTATTGCATCTTTCCTCTCTGTTTCATTCCTCTTACAGTTAGGATTCAAATATTTACTTTAATACAAATATTTAAAGAAATTTATTTCTCCTGAAGTCTGGGAGCAGCAAAATCAACAAATGAGGGAGAAGTCTGAAGTGAATGGAAGAACAAAAACTCAAATATTACAGCAAAGACATAATTACAGCTGACTATTTTTTCTGTAGACGGTATACCTTATAAGAACAAAAGTTGCAAATTTCTTTGGTCCTTTCAAGATAAGAAGAAAAGAAAATTACAAACACTTCACTGAAGAATAGTAATAGAATTAGGCAGTTATCAAGAACATATAATTGGAAAATATCACGAAAACACACTTAGAGGGACAAGAGTTCAAGCAAGCTTCTTGCATGATAAAATGGTAGTGTCCTTAATTATAAGCTGCAGTATCAGTAAGTTGTTGACCAGAAATACTAGCAAAATCCCGTCTTTATTACCCACTCTCCCATAACTCATATAGCACATTATCTTCTAGCAACACACAATGAACATGCCAGATTTTCTGACAATCAATTCTATGTATATCCCAGTGGAAGGGTGGGACAACAGCTATGAGAAGAGCAGTCAGATGGTCAGATATAGGCCATATAGAACCTTGTTTTCCATTTTTTCCTAGACTTATTCTTACCAAATTTCTACCTCCTTCCAATCCAGTTTTATAAAGACTTCAGTAGTTCAGAGGTCATGGGCAAAGGGTATCTGATTTTCATGATAAATCTGTTCGTTCTGTGCTCAGAGCACCTACAGGGGAAGCCACACATTCTGCCCAGCCACAGTGGAGAAGGGGCAGGTTTCTCGCAAGATTTTCCTTGCATGCTCCCTGTCTAGAAGTAAATATGTCAAAATGGGACCTCTGTGCTTGAGACTGGATCAATAAAATCATTTTATGCCTTGTAAAGGGATAATGCAACTGCTCCCATCAAAGCAGCAATGTCCTGGTAACTTTAATATTTCATCAGAAGGGAGTACTTGACTTCTAAGCCTGTTGCGAGGTAGGTCCAATTTCCTGAGCACCCATCATTATGGAAATGCTAGCAAAGGCCAAAGTCAAAGCTGTATCTCTTCTGTCCTGCAGGTGCTAGAGCGGGTGTGAGGGGAGGGGAGGCTTGGGAAGGCTTCTTCCTTTTCTGGGTATGACTGGGGAGTGAAGTGATGGCAAGGGCCAAGGTGCACCTTGCACTTCCTTTTTTCTGTGGTCAGGCTTGTGCTAAGACAGTTTTCAGCCTTCAGGAAGGACCATGCATGATAATGAGGAGGAGTCAGGGCTCACTCATTTGAGATCACAGATTAAAAGAAATTTTAAAAGAAAGCAGAGATGTTTTGGCTCAGATATTCTGAATCATTTCATTTAGCTTGCAAAGTTTGAACAAAATATTTTGCTATTTTGGCACCAGTTATTTTGGCACTTCCAATCCATTTAGAAGTTTGATAATTCGACTTGTCCAGATGCATGGAAAAAACCAGTCGAGGCGCAGTATCAAAACTGTTGTGTGTAAGAAGATCTGATTTTGACCATCCCTACTGCATACAGCACTCGATGGAAAAAATAAGGTGATATTTCTATGCTACCCCAAGAGACTGCAATTCCTTTACAACAGATCTCCATAGCAATATCCCTTGGTGTCTGAGCTCTGGACTTTCTGCTTTTTGAGCGGTCCAGAGTTTTCATACATGATCTTTTTCCCATATTTCTCATGCCAAAAATGCATGCTAGGATCCCTGTCTCTGCATCATACTTCTGTCTGCAGCTGGGATCATCCTAGTTGGGGTCCCGTTGCCTTTGTACATGCGCAGAGGAAATAGTGGGCTCACCAAAGTGTAACTGGTACAACATGGCACTGCCAGGTCCTTGGTTTTCACTTGTGAAAATTCAAGGCAAAGTTTAATAACTGGATAGCAATTAGCTTTATTCAAGCCAGTGACCTACAAGGTGAAAGGTTCCATAACCCATTACTAATATCCTGAATCATCTAGCCCCTCTCATCATGCAAGAAATTCTTGCAGCTTTGTAACAACAGCAGAAGCTGTTGGAATCAGAAGTCCTTAACCAAATAGTGGAGGAACACAAGAACTGGATAAGTCATGCAGTATTTTTCTTCCAGTGTTTCTCTGTCTGGCAAAAGCTCCACATACGTTTGGTTTCTATGCCGTACCATGGTTATCCAAACTTCCTGCATGCTAGACATATCCTCCTTCTAGTTTGGCTGTGACAGCTTTGATTGAGCTCTCTCTACCACCTTTATAGATAGTTACATAGCCAGATAAATGTGAATCCCTTTACTCTGATCACCAGCATCACAAAGCGACAAAGTGTCTCCCTCAGAATGAATAACCTGATCATTAAAAAAATGACAAAGATGCACAACTTCATCACACACTCACGATTTACTGTTGCTGTTGCTGCAGAGCTGTGTGGGAAAAGCAGCCTGGTGCCCTGGAGTTCAAATCTACAGCAGTGCATCCAAGATGTCTGAGCTCTTGAGAGCATTTGCTGGTATAGTGAATTAAATTTAGAGCCGTGCAAATCCAGCTTTGGATTTAGATTTGTGAGATTCACCTTTGCCCTGGCCTTGGGTGGAGATTTGGATGCCTATCTTGTGCAAATATGTGGGCAGTATGCATTTTGTGCTACCTTTCAGAACACTGAAAGGGTATAATTTCTACAAGGAATACTTTACCAACTAGTTACCATTTCAGGCTACAGTATCTGCTTATGGCTATGTCCCCTCTTTTCTGTAAGATCAGGCTTTAAGGTGTCTGCAAGAGGAATAATTTCATTTGAATAGCCTTGATGCAAACAGCAAACTGGGAGAATACCATTAAACATTGTATGTTGTAGACAAAGATCTGAGTAAGTGGATTAATGTATAGACTTAATGTAAACCATAATAGACAGTCAGCTGTTCAGACAGCAAGACCAATGTGGCTCATCAGGGAACATTAGGTTTGCACTGTGATGGTTTTTCAGTTTTCCATTTCTTTCATGAGGACAGGTGAAGGTAAAGCTGAGGAGAAAGATTCTGGATGTCCAGGAAGATGCTGGAAAACAGTGTGTCAGGAAAGACCTTGCTGGGATGTTTTAACAATTAAGAACCGAACCCAGCCTTGCAACAAGGGATGTCCTCACAGAGCATATGAAACCAGGAGAACCTCTCTGTGTCCTATATGTGTCCAGCACTCTACACCTAGTCCTTCCTCCCCATAATTAGCACCCAGACACAGGCATCAGTGTCAAGAGCTGCATCTCTTTCCTAATCTGGTTTCAAAATACTCCACCATCTCAGTCATCCAGACTTCCTATGCTAATAGTTGCCATAACAGGAATTCTCTCTTTGATCCCTATTTGGGGACACCCTTCCATCTGCAGCAGTGATTACACTGGTCACAGCTTCCTGCTGAGAACTGTCTGTCTGCTAAAAGGAAAATGGAAAGTAAAATTGAAAGCCAGCCGAGGTCCTTGCTATATTGAATACAGAGTAACACTATACACAGGCAACAAATAAAATAAATAAGATTAAATAATATAAAACAAAGTAAAGTAAAATAAAATAAAAATGCTAGAAACTAATTCTGCCCCTGTAAAAAAGACAAGAATGGTAATAATGTAATTTTTCAGACTGTATATGCATCACAGACTGTGAGCAATAAATAATCTTGTTGAATCTAAGAGGAATGAAGATGAACTAGCAGCCTCTGATTGTGATTTGAGGTGAAACTCCTTGGGGCAAAACCTAAAAAGGGCATCCACTGACTGCAAATTTCTCAGATATTAGGAGCTAAAAGGCACCTCCTGCAGTAGACCAGAACCTGTCAGCTGCCAGCACCTCTACGATTTGTGCCCACCCTGGCTGCCTCACCACCCTCCAGCCACAGGACAGGGGGTTCAGCATGGTATCAGTGCTCCCTGAGCAGACAGGTATATCCCTTGCACGACCACTGTGGCCTTTTTTGGACTCATCTGCCATCGACTCAGTCTGCATTGAGATCCTGAGCACCAGCAGGTCCCAGTGGTGGCTTTGCTGCTGGGCTGAGCAAGAGCAGACACTTAGAGGAGGTGAAGGGGACCAAACATTGTCCATGCCTTTGTCTGCTCATAGCTTACAGCCCTGGCACACCTCTCCTCATATGGTCTTTCTTCTGTTGTTGCTTTGCCTACACATTGTCACACTGTTGTTATATAATATTCTCTATGTATTGTTACATTAAACACCCCAATTACAGGCTCCAGGTCAGGCTGCACTTAAACGAAAACCACTGCAGCAATTGCAAGGATCCCCAGTGGTGCTTTCCCATGCACTGTGACTCTGCAGAGCGCAATCTGCGTATCTTGGTGAAACATGGCAGGAGGCGGCGGTAATTAAGAGCCTGGTGATACAAATAGGCATTTTGGTAGGTTTGCCACAGTCAGAGAGCTCTGTGGATTCACTTTAGCTGAAGATCTGGACCTGGTTCAGCAAGAAAACAAGACAGGAAGAAGGAAAAACAAAAATTGTGTGAAAAGAGCAGCTCATTGAAATTATATCCTTCTCCACCTGTGACATACAAAGGGACAATGCCAAATTTGGGACCAGGTTCCCCTCGCCTCCTTATCCCTTTCCCAAAGCCAATGTGAGAGTGTGTCCCCCAGCCACAGGCAGGAATGCAGAGCTGGAAATGATATGGAAAGCAGTCAGTGGTCTGGTCCAAATGGAAAATTGGAACAAATGCAAACGCAGTGATTCCCAGGCATTATATGCTCACAGGGGCACACATACAGCTGTTGTTAGGAAGATAGCTTTTAGCATGCTGAGGGCTGCAGATGTCTGTCTGAGCTTCCTAATTCTACAAAATGCTCTGCTGCTTTTGAGCCTGCTTCTTCCACATGGCTGCTCCATTCCCTTCCGTTTTTTCTGCCCTTCTTATTCATGTAAATACCTTACCAAGGGAGGAGGATAAGGCTTACAGAAGGTGGTAAGTGCAGTTCCTTCCTTTGTGGACTTAGGACTTCTTTCTGTCTTTCCCTTCCACCAGCTGCATGTTTCCATGAGGGTTTGCATACCCACACTGTCTTTGCTTCCAAGCTTAGCAGTATTAAAGAAAGCTCACAAGGAAATCTCCTAATCAGAGCTTGCTGGGAAGAGAACTCAAAGCAGAGGATGATGTAGTGCACATAAAAATTGTGGAACTGAATAAAGAATCAAGAATGGGTTTTGGATACCTCAATCACCAGCTAAAATGCCAAAAGCAATATGAAATAAAGCAACAACTGTGAAAATGAGAGGAAGCAAAGTAAATATTCCTTTCTTCCTGATAGATTCAGTTTTGGACTCTTCAGTGACAGCCTATTAATTTTCTATGTGTTTTGGCGTCAGAACCCTTATGAACACACAGAGACATATATTCTGCTGAATCTTAAAGCTTAGTTTTAATGCTAAGAAGTCAAGGGCTTTCACATCAATAGCTCTTTGTACACACTGTAAAAATATAGATATTTTAAAATGCCCTTAAAGCTCAAGCTATTACCATCCCCATCTGGATTCCCCACAGTGAAGCAGAAATGCAGGCATTCATCATCATGCATCCATGCTGGTCGAATCATATTGCCAGAGGGAGCTTCTGGGGAGCACTATGGATTCACACAAGATGGGACAGACACAGTGGCTCTGTTGGGTTTTGGACTGTCACTCAGCCACCCCCTCTCTTTACCAAAGGCAACACATTCTGTTTTTCTGGCATGCTACAGCCAAAGCTTAAACAAGCTCCCCAAGAGCTCCCTCTTCGGTCCCTGAGGTTTGAATTGGGAGCTTGACCCTGCTTGAGGTGGGCTGGTGGCTTCCCCAGAGGTCCTTTTCTTCTGTTCTGTTTTGGCTCAGGCATCCTACAGGCTCCCGGGCTTTCCTTCTGCCTCCACTTCTGCATTCATCTCTTGGCTCCCTGAGAGAGTGTAAGTCCTTATGTCTGTGCTCTTTTGTTTCTTCATTTGCTCTGCTGATCTGTACACAATTTTCCTTTGTTTGCTGAAGCATTTTCTGCTCTCCCCTCAAAGCCTGCCTGCTGAGCTGATGCCACCACCATGGACCTCGGTCACCTCACCCACGTGGGACAGAAAAAGGCAAGCCTGACAACGGAGCAGGGTGGCGATGGACCGGCTGCCGGCTGCTGCTGAGAGTGGCTTTTCCCACGGCCAGGGCGTGCTGTCCGTGCTGTGCTTGGGGCCGGGGGCGGTGTTGCCCAATGCACTGGCCCCTCGCCGTGCCTTAGTTAACAGGCTTGCACAACTGTCCCTCAAGTGCCATGGAGGGCACGCTGTACTTGCACTGAGCAGAGGAGAAAGCCAGTGTAGATCAGGGTAGCAGGGTGCTGGGGAGTGGGGCAACCAGAGAAACCATGTGTTGAGTGTAGGAAATGAGGACCTGCAGAGGTGGCCAGAGGAAACCTTTGCCTATTCCAGAGAGATGTCTTTGCCCTGGATGCTGCATAGGGAAGGTAACGCAACACATAGTCATGCGGCAGAAATACCCAAGACCTCTCTCAAGTTCAGACTGATCCTTGTCATGGCTCACTAGTGATCTGAGGACAGCCATGAATAGGCCTGCAGTCAAACACACCTTTCACAGACCTACCTTTGTTTGCTGTTTTGCTTGGTAGTCTGACATATCTTTCTGGCTACACTTGGACATGTTTGTAAAGGCTGATTGCTTTTAGATTCTATCATCTGGCCTTGAGATGGAATAAGATTACCTCTTAAACTCACAGAGCAACCTGGGGTGGATCTGCACAGGGACCACAGTGAAAGAAAAGGCAGAGATCAGAGCTTCTTTGGGAAAACAAAGATCCTTTGTATTATGTTCTTTGAATTTTGAAAGAAATTAATTTATTTCAAATCACCACAAAAAGAGAAATTCACAAGAATGAGCAGAACTAGAAGCCTCATGGTTTTTTCCACTCAGTACCCCAAAATAAAGCAGGTGCCTTCTCATTCACCAGTAGCTGGCTGCAAGGCAGTCATCGATGTTTGTCAGGCAACATGGGATGGGATGCCTCTGTCGCCAGAAGTGGGCACCTCCAGGAAGGGCTTCCCTCCCCCTGAGGCATGTGGGGCTCTCCACTTGGACTGCATAGCTGCCTTTTTCAGGGCTGAAGTCTGATGCACTGGACCCCATCACAGAGAGCTTTTGGAGGGAGGAGGCACAGCCTCCTCCATGTTCCAATACTGCAGGAGGTTGGCACAGAAGTCGGCTTTTGCTTCGGCAAGCAAAGGCAGGAAAACAACCGTCAAAGAAGAAATATAGTCACGAGTAAATACAAGTAATTTCCAGTTTGGGCAGTGCTGTATTTAACCTATTTTTTCATATGTGTGGAGCAGGTGAGTTTAATGCTTTCCTTATCACCTAAAAAACTCTGTTCAAAAAGTTGCTTCCAACCTCCTAAGTCTCATAAAAATATTTGTTTCATGCCCATTTTCTGGCCTTTTTTATTACCTGCTTTCTACAGCAACATTTTACAGCTGTAATCAATCAGATGTCCTATTGCCTATTTCCCTATATAAAATCCCACATACAAAAACACCTTAATAGGAGCTGGGAGTATGTGCTTATTTACTAGAAAGCCAGTCTTTGAGAAATGTAGTCATGACTTCCAGCTACTGCAAGATATGTCTCCAGCTCTGCCAGTTAATAAGTCTGCCTGTTCAACCCATGAAGCCGAGGGTGCTTCAGGAACCATCAGACCTGTTCAATAAGTTGTGCTGATCTTTTCATCTTCTCGATTTCCTGAGTCATCCCAGCTCTGGACCTCAGCTGCCATATGGAATCCTGCTTTGTAATACAATCTGAAACACACTTTCAGCTCATAAATGTGTTTGTGTTTAGAACTACAAAGGACACTCCTGGCTGTTCAGTAGGGCTTTTTTTTTTTTTTTTAATATATGTATTTATGAATTAAAATGTCAAGCCACTTGGCATGTTATTGTGTTCATACAAATTTGATTCTCATGCGATTTCTTATGAATAATAATGAAAGTGCTGCTTTAAATAGAAGATGGATCCTGATGCTCAGTTAGAAATTCCTTTTAATCTCTTATTTTCTAGATAGTGCTTTGCTGAATATATTTTCATGCTACTTTTAAGAGAAATTTTAAAATCTTTAAAATGTGTGCTACTGCATCACACTGTGAGTTATAAAAAAGCAGCTGGCAAGTAATGTGTCTCATTGTCACCATTGGTTTTGTACAAGATTTTTTTTTCTTAGACTCCACCTTTTTCTGAACCTTCCAGCAAAACTGAAATGCTGTTTTTCATTAGTTAACTATAGCTGCTTGCATATTGGTGCCTTCAGAGCAGGGCAGGAGACCATGTCTGCAGTGCTTGCATATCTTGGTGACTTTGTAGCTTGGACTTCAGTGAATAATTTGAAAATTGCACACATGTAAGGCTGACTTACATTGTTTCTTTTTAAAAAACATTTCAGGATTTTCTGTGTTTCGGCTCTGAAAGGCTCAATTTATTTTCTCTCTTCTCTGTACATGGTAGAGGTTATGAAAAATCGAGAAGTGTAAACTCAGCACAGGCTGAGCTAGCCTGTAGTGTACACAGGACAAAGCAAGCTCTTAAAATCTCAACTTGTAATAGTGCAAGGAGGCCGATGGGGTGCTTCTGCTGCCCCCCAGTCCAGCTTTGGCCATAGCTTGCTGTGGCTGAGGCAATACTGCAGCATGACCCAGGACTGGGTGCTGGTGCCACATAGTCAGGAGCATCTGGCCAGCCTTGGAACCTGCCTGGATCATGGCAGAGATATGTGCCAAGGACTTTCAGCCTTTGTCTGCTATAAAAATAGACCCAGGACAGAAAATACCTACCCTGTGATCAGTCAGCAGGGAGTACTGTGGGACTGGGAAGCCACACAGAGAAACCCCTGAGCACCAGAAATGTTGTCCCATGCCAAGCCTCGCTGCCCCTGGCTGGGGACGATGCTTGGGCTGGGGCCAAGGAGGCATAGATGTGCGAAGCAGCTATTTCCCCAGCTTTCGAGGAGCACCCATTTCTTTTCAGGGTGGCTGCATCAAGTAGTTCAGAAACTTGCTTCACCTCCTCTGAGAGAATGCCAGCACCTTGTTTCTGTCTGTCACCTCTGAGGGACCAGCCAGGTTGCTGTGGGGAGCAAATGGGGCTCCTGTTACCGTGTGTTGGTCTGGAGGATTTCCAGAAAATCAGAGGGACTGTGCTGTGGGCAGGGGGGGACTGCAGGGATTTGGGGTCTTGCGCCACCAGGGACTGAGTGCAGGCACCTGGGTGGGAGTGAAACGGGCGCTGCCCCAGAGGGGTCCTTCTGACCCCATCCTGCCCCGGTGCCTGCAGCTCCCCGCAGCTGTGGGTGCCACGGCACATCATGGAGGTGCTGGGCTTCTGCAGTGCAGATGTGGTGCCACGCCGCGTTGGACCCACAAAGTGTGGAAGGACATCAAAAGAGCATATGCCTCAGCAACGGCCCTTTCCCAGCCAGCTGTCCCGCCTGCTCAGAGCCATATGCGCACCCAGCCCCCCAGGCCCTTCTGGAAAATAACTTTATTTGAACTGGGATGGGCTGGGCACAAAGGTGCAGCCTGCTCTCCTGGCACACCACTCGGCTTCACCTCACTGCCTGCATCTTCGCACCCAATGAATTACTAGAGCAGCAGTGGGGAATGCAGTAGTACAGATCAGGGGTGGGGTGTTCATTTGCACCTTGGAGTCAGCACAGAGGAAGGGAGCTGAGGTGGTCAGAGGTGAGGATTGGTTTGTACAAAAAGAGAGGTTAAATGAACAGCTTTTGAGCCTGGAAAAGCAGCAGCACAGAGGCGGTGTGGCAGAGGCCTCGGAAATAGCAGAGAAGGAGAATAGGGTTCACTTAATTTGTTGTGTTGCATAGCACAAGTACTAAGTGGCACAAAGGAAGAACAAAAACCCTGGAGCAAATCCCCTTTCAGCCAGCACAGAGTCAAACCCTGAAACTCATTGTCAGAGGATAATCTGCCAAAAAGCCTAAACAGAGTGAAAAAGTATTAGACGAAGGACACATCAAGCAAAGACCACGCAATCTTAATCTTGGGAGGTCTTTAAACTCTCAAATACTAGGGACAGGTACTCCATTGTTTATACTTTTATAAGCATGCAGTACTGTTAGAAACAGAGCAATGGACTAAATAGATTTATGGACTGATTCAGTACAGCTGTTTTGCTGGCATGTTCACAGAACAGTTGCGAGATTATTTAATATTTGTTATGGATTATTCTACATTTCCACATCATGTTTTTTGCAAATGTATATAAAGGAACTAATTTACTACCATGAAAAATAAGCCATGATCATGTGTTTGAAATTACTGTGAAGTTAATGAGGAAGAAGTCTATTTCTCATTATAAGTATATCAGGATGAGGAGAGAAGAAAACAAACAAAATGCAAAAGGGTTTAATTCCCAAGAGGGCAGCAAGTCACAGCATGTTGTTTTTTTTTATTCTTGATGAACAAGTAATGCAGCTGGGATAACAATCCCAAAAATGTCATGGAGTAGGAAATAATCAGTTTTATTCCAGATTATTTCTTGTTCCTAAACTGTAGCTTTGAAGATCCAAAATCTGGGAACACAGGAAGCAGATACAAGGATGCACTGGTCAGTTGGTGACAAGTGACATCATTTCCAAGAGTTTGTTACACTGAAGCAATGGAAACCATCCTGCAGAGTTTTGTGCAGCTCAGAGTTTTGAACAGGGGGAAAAGATCTGCAGTTTTGTTAAACTGAGTGGTGAAAACCCCGCACACTTGGAGCAGAATTTAATTAATTTCTCTGAGCTGAAACTGAAGCAGTTACAGGGGCT
The DNA here is from genome assembly GCA_031468815.1 of Morus bassanus. NCBI lineage: Eukaryota > Metazoa > Chordata > Aves > Suliformes > Sulidae > Morus > Morus bassanus. Next base: position 62,463,001 of record CM062600.1, read on the forward strand.
TAGTTTATAGGTGGCATTTTAGGCTCAGTTTCTGCTTTCACTAGTTTTCTTCTTTTGTGCTCTTTACTAAAAAGTGATGCACTACTGTGGATTATTTGCTAGTGGCAACTGAATCTGAAGCCACACAGGAGGTGGGGACCAGTAGTCAACTGGGTAATGTGTTAGATGGCTCCAGCTGCTAGGTAACGGTCATGTTATGTAAAGGCACTGAATAAATTTACCTAGCATAAAACTGCCCAGATATTTATAGCAGGGTTAGCATCACAAATCCGATGCATATACAACTCTAATCAGGCAAGCACTTGGCAGAAAAATGTTCCTCTGAACAATGCACTCAGTTATACAGTGCTGTACCACCACAGAAACCTTTGGTTTCTGAGAAAATACAGGTGCTCTGAAATGACGTGGAGTGAAGCATGGCCCCTTGTGAGATGATGATCTGAGGTCTACAATCTCCATACTTCTTCTCTGTACTCCTGGTCATAGCATCCCCACTGGCGGGGCTGCCTGCTGGAGGACACAGCTGCAGCCTCTTCAGCCTGCCTCTGGATGACTCCCACCTGACCAGACCCCGGACTGGGGCAAGTTAAACACCAGCTTCAATTTTTGCCTGTGTCTACTTGGCAGTCCCAGGGCAGCTGTTAGGGCAATTTCCCTGGGAGAGCTGCAGGCCAGAGTCCTGCAAAGGAAAGGGGCAGGATTTTGAAGAATGGAGATGGGCACAGTGCCCCAGCCAGACCTGCCCATTGTGCTGCCAGTGCCAGGACCCCTCTTGCCACCACTCAGCCTGCAAGAGCTAATTGCTGTCAGAAGCATGCCTTGAATTACACCTGCCAGGGTAATCTCCATGGCCAGATGTGGTGACACTGGGCCCTTGTGTCCTGCAGTAGCCACAGAGCAGTTTCCTAGGGAGGGATGGCTTCTCTAAACCCCATTCCCCCTCTGTGTATGGCATTAAAGCAACTGCAGGGAAGATGCTGTGAATGTAACTGCAATGTAACTGCAAGGAAACAGCCTTGCCACCACTGAAGAGCACCCATTAATCTACATTTTAAGGAGCAAAACATGTTTTTGTGACTTGTGCCTGGGCTTGACCTTTCTTTGAAGCACTTTCATACATCATCCTTATTGACTTTTCTGTATCAGAGGCAGGACTGGAGCACAGAGTGCATCTGCACTGAAACTGCTCAGAAACCATTCTGCCTGGGAAAAAAAATGAGCAAGAGCAATTTTTTATTCTCAAATTTCTGAGCAAAATATTTGACACTTGAATGTTTTGTCTGAGGACCAAAACCTTCTTGGTTTTGGGATGTCTATTTGAACAGAAATTATGCAGATGCCTTGGGGGAAGTGGACACTTCCTGTGAACCACTGCTTTCATGAAATGTGACTTCATACTGAAACATGCCTAGCCATAACATTTATTGGCCAAGGGTCCTGGAATGTATGTTTTAGAATAGATGACAGATGTGGTTTACAGGTCCAAACGTTATGACCAGCACTTGACTCAAAGGAGCAGCAATGCCCCAGCAGTGAACTGAGCTCTAATATTACTACAGACAGGGAGTCCAAACTAAGCCACCTCTATAAGCCTTGGGAACAATATCTACTGCTCAACCTTAAATCATCTCCTATAAAACAAAGGGCAGCACTTTTTTTTTTTTTTGTGCAAGAAGAGGTAAATGCCTAGTTCTAGTTCATTAATTAAGGAAAAAGTCTGTACTTCAGGACAGTGGAAACTATCTGCAAGCACCATATCATTGTCCATCACAAATAAAGTGACCTCTTTGGTTGGAATAATACCCCCTGAAATTCACCACTCTGACACATCACATTTGCAAAAGGAATTTGGAGAGAGGAATAGAAGGGGCACTCTTCCGTGCGTTACTCACAAAATAAATCCAACTGTACAGACAGCTTGCCAAAATAGATCATCACTCTTTTTAGACTAGTAAAGAAGCACAGTTTGAGCACATTTTATTATCTCCCTAGAGATCCTTGAGCTTGGCTTTCCAACAGTGGGAAAATATTGGGCTTTTTGAGTTTAGTTCCTCACCTTTCTTTCCCCACTGGGGCTTAGATGCCCTACTGAGTAATTTTAAGCACCTTTTGCTTGAAAAAAACCCCACAGAATCATAGAATATCTCAAGCTGGAAGACACCTATAAGGATCATCAAGTCCAACTCCCTGCTTCTCGCAGAGCTGCCTAAAACTAAACCATACAACTAAGAGCATCATCCACATGCGCCTTGAACTCTGACAGGCTTGGTGCCGTGACCACATCCCTGGGGAGCCTCTTCCAGTGACTGACCACCCTCTCAGGGAAGAACCTTCTCCTAATGCCCAGCCTGAACTTCCCCTGACGCAGCTTCATTCCATCTCCTCATGTCCTATCGCTGCTCACCAGAGAGAGGAGATCAGCACATCCCCCTCCGCTGCCCCCATGAAGAAGTTGTAGGCTGCGATGGGGTCACTCCTCAGCCTTCTCTTCTTTGTGCTGAGCAAACCAAGTGACTTCAGCTGCTCTTCCTAAGTCTTGCCCTCGAGACCTTTTGCCATCTTTGTCACCCTCCTGCGCACACACTCTAATAGTCTGATGTCCTTCTTACACTGAGGCACCCAAACCCACACACAGTACTCAAGGTGTGGCCCACCCGTGCAGTGCAGAGTGGGACAGTCACCTCCCTCGACCGGCTGGCTATGCCGTGCTTGATGCACCCCAAGACACGGCTGGACCTTTTGGCTGCCAGGGCACACTGGGGACTCATATTCAACTTGCCATCTACCCAGACCCCCAGATCTCTTTCTGTGGGGCTGCTCTGCAGCCTCTCGTCCCCCAGTTTGTAAGTATAACCAGGGTTACCCCTTAGCAGTTGGAGAATCAGGCACTTGCTCTAGTTAAATTTTGTATGGTTAGTGATTGCCCAGCTCTCTAGTCTATCCAGATCTCTCTGTAAGGCCTCTCTAGCTTTGAGGGAGTCCACAGCTCCTCCTAGTTTAGTATCACCAGCAAACTTAATGTACATTGGGCTCCTGTGTCCAGATCATTTATAAAAATATTAAAGAGCACTGGCCCTAAAATCAAGCCCTAGGGAACCCCACTGGTGACTGGCTGCCAGCCTGATGTGACCCCATTTACTCTACCTCTTTGAGCCCAACCCATCAGCCAATTGCTCACCCAATGTATTATGGACTTGTCTAGCTGTGTGCTGGACGTTCTGTCCAGAAGGACACTGTGAGACAGTATCAAAAGGTTTTATAAAATCCAAAACCACCCCATCTACTGGGCTTCTCTTGGTCAGCTAGATGGGTGACCTTGTCATAAAAGGGAATTAAATTAGTTAAGCAGGACTTCCCCCTCATGAATCCGTGCTGGCTGTGACCAATGACTGTGTTGTCTCTCAAGTGTTTTCCATAATTTTACCAGGCACTGAAGTGAGACTGACAGGCCTGTAATTGCCAGGGTCTTCCTTCTCGCCGTTCTTGAAAACAGACATTTGTCAGCCTCCAGTTGTTTGGGACCTCTCCAGAGTCCCAAGTCCATAGGAAACCAATGGAGAGAGGTCCCATGATAGCATAAGCCAGCTCTTTCAGTACCCTGAGATGAATTCTATTGGGTCCCATAGATTTATGCACATCCAGCTGGAGCAGCAATTCTCATACAACTTCAGGGTCGGCTGGGATTTTATCAACCCTCCAGTCATGGTCTTCCAAGACAAGGCTCCGAGGGTCCCAGAGCCCATCATTGGTGTTGAAGACAGAGACAAAGAAGGCATTAAATGTCTCCGCTTTGTCTACATCCCTATTTGTGAGGTGACGGACCTTGTCAAGCATTGGACTAATGTTATCTTTCATTCTCCTTTTGCTAATAGTATATTTTAAAAAGCCATTTTTCTTGTCCTTCAACAGTGCTGTCCATCTTGAACTCTAACTGAGCTTTGGCCACATGAATTTTCTCCCTACAGGGGTAAACAGCATCTCTATAATCTTCCCGTGTCGCCTGTCCCTCCTTCCAATGTCTGTAGACTTTTCTTTTCTACCTAAGTTCTAGAAGTAGTTCCCCACTCAGCCAAGCTGGCCTTCTGTCCCACTTGCTTGGAATTGCCTGCTTCTGTGCTCTTAAGAGATGGGTCTTAAAAACTGACCAGCATTCATGGATCTCAATACCTTAAAAAGCAGACTCCCAAGGGACCTGCCTAACTGGCTCCTTCAGCAGCCTGAGGTCTGCTTTCCCCATAACCAGGGTTGAAGTTTTGCTGGCAGTTTTTCTCCTATCACAATGATTTGAAACTCAACTACTTGGTGGTCACTGTGACCAAGACAGACACCAATCACCACTTCACTCACAAGTCCCTCTTTGTCTACAAACAACAAATCTAGGAGGGTACATTTCCTAGTTGTCTCCCTTAGTACCTGAACCAAGAAGTAATCTTCAACATGCTTCAGAAACTTCCTGGACCTCTTTGTGTCTGCTGTATGATATTCCCAGTTGATGTCTGGGAAGTTAAAATCACCCATAAGGACAAGGACAGTTGATCTAGAGATATCCCTTAATTCCTTGTAGAATAATTCATCGGTGCTGTCATCCTGATTGTGTGATCAATAGCAGACTCTCACAACACCCACTTTATTTGTTTTGCCCTTCATCCTTACGCAGAGGCTCTCAACCGTGTCATTGCTAACTGTAAGCGCCATACAATCCAACCCCTTCCTTACCTACAGTGCCACCCCCCTGCCTTACCTGCCCTGCCTATCCCTCCTGAAGAGCCTATAACCATCCATCAGGGGACCCCAGTCACACCAGGTTTCGTATATGACAATGATGTTGTAGCTCTGGGATGGGGCCAAATCTTCTAGCTCCTCTTGTTTATTTCTCATGCTGTGCACATTGGTATGAAGACATTTCAAATGTGCTCCAGTGTACTCAGCACATCATGGAGCAAACCGAAGGACCTTGCTAGCACACCATCCCTCAAACATCGGCCTGCCTCCCCCAGGCTTATCTCTAGCAAGCCTGGTTTTATCCCTTTCTGCCTTCAAATCTAGTTTAAAGCTCTTCCAATGAGTGCTGTTAACACCTGCACAAAGATCCTTTCCCCCTTTAAGGCAGCTGTACCCAATCTGTTGCTGGCAGGCTTGGTGTCGTATAGAGTGACTCATGATAAAAAAAACCCAAAATTCTGCCAATGACAGTCTCAGAGCTGGGTATTGATCTGCTGGGTCTTCCTGTTTCTTCCCTCATCATTCCCTGCAGCTGGAAGGGTAGAACAGAACACTACCTGGGCTCCCGATCCTTTAAACTGTTATCCCAAGGCCCTAAAGTCTCTCTTAATTGCCCTCGGACTTCTTATTGCAACTTAATTGCTGCCTACATGAAAAATCAATAATGAATAATAATCCAAGGGCTGTACCAGGGTAGGAAGGTTTCTCTTCACATCTTTAACCCAGGCCCAAGGGAGGCAGCAGACTTCCCTAAGAAGTGGGTCCAGTCTGCGTACTAGGCTTTCTGTTACCCTCAAAAGACAATGAGCTGTCTTTTTTAATTTATGGAAGCAGTTTTGATGCAAGGTGTAGGTTGACTTAACCTTGGTGACACCACCAGCCTAGAGGAACCATCATCCTTGTCATTGTTCAGTTCCACTTCCAGAGCCTCGTACCTATTATGCAAGGGCACGTGGAAAGGTGGGGTAGCCATGGAGGAGATATGCCTGGTGACGTGGGCAGGAACTTGTCATGATTTCCCCCTATCCCTTAAGTCGCCATGTTCTGGTGGGTGGAGAGAGGATAGGGAATCCTCAGCATCAACCACACTATCAGAGATCTCCCACACTGCACCCACTCATTGTGCCCAAATGATCACTTGATTTTAAAGCTCTTTGATTCCCTGTGGACCATCCAGTTAGCCATAAGCAAGGAAATAATTTTAAGTGTTTATATAAATTACTGCTGTGCTAAGATGTAAAAAAGCTTTTTCAGGTGAATTTCAGGTACCCTGCAAAATGTGCAGGGTACGCTCCTGAGACAAAGTACCCTCTGGAGAAATAGCATATTTGTCCTTTAAAAGATGTCTTTAGATGCTGCAGATCCAAAGGAGAGACCCAAGTATTCTTAGAATGAGAGGATAAACCTGCAAGTTGTAAGGGCTGTGACAGTTCCTCCTCCCTTGACAGCAGAGCAACCTGGAGAAAGCTCCCTTCTCTGCAAATATAAGATTGATTCACTTGAAATAACCTAATAAATAGGGAACTGTGAACTTCACAAGATACTGTCAAAGATGCATAGACTTTGCCATGGGGATTTCAAGGGAGTATTGATTGGTTTAGCTTCTCCTCCAGAGGGTTGGGGTTTATCGTCTGTTATTGAGAGCACTTTTCTGCAGAGAAATACAAGTCAATCCAGAGACATAAAAAGCTTTGCCTTTTATTCTGAACCTGCAGCACAGGACTGGAGAGGCAGAAAGCAGCAGCAACTGCAACTGAATAAACTGATTAGGATTGGGAAAGCACTGTTGTGGGTATATCTGTGCATGCCTCTACATGTAGATACCGATTCATGTCATTGGGCAGCACCTGACCAGATGCTCTAGTTTAACCAGGACAAACCTTTTAGTTAATCTGTTGGGTTTTGTCAGTTTTTCTCGGGAATCTGTGCTGTCTTATACCATAATCACAATTGAAATCCACCAATAAAAGGTGACTTGTCACTTGCTGCTCTGTACCTATTATTTGTCTGTGGTTTACACAGGCATGGTTGCCACAGAAGCAAAATGAGGTATTTCCACTTTCAAAATGTATTCAATGTTCATTTTCCATGTGCTTTTTTCCTCCACAAGTGTTGCCTCTTCAAAGGTCCCACCTCTCCCACTGCTTTCCTTTTTCAGGTTCCCTTGCTCTGGTGGGATGGGATTTTTCCTCTGTCTTCCACTGTCCCCTGAATGAGTAACCTCCTTTCCTACATAAAGGTGGCAGAAGTACACAACAATGTTGTTATTTCCAGGGGGAAATACTGATAAGGGACACATCTATGAAGCTCTGTGTTCTTCATACAAACATAAAAGTCTTGTTCTTCTCAGCAGCTGCATACTTCGAGGTCACTGGTTATTTGGGGGGATCAATAAAGAAATAGGATTTTAACCCTTTCTCCAAACACAGAATTTGAGCAGTCTTGGCAAGTCCCATAACATCTGCAAAGTACCACCTTCTCCAAAAGGGGTTAGCTGGATAGCAGCACTACTGCAGCTGAGATCAGCAGAAGGCCTGGGACTGGGTGAGCTAGGTTTTCAGGTCTTTTCTCTTATTGTTTTGGTTGAGTTTTATGGAGCCTAACTCAAAATTGCAAAAGATTACAAATAGTCTGACTAGCAAGAACTTGAGACCACTAAAAATCCTAGACTTTCAAGGACACCAGAAAAGTGGGAAGAAGGGTTGGTGGTGCAAGAATGGGGAGTGAAGGTGACTCAAACGCTGAGACTGGTTTTTTTTGTGGGTGAACAGCCCTGCTGCATTTTACCTCTGGTGTGGGCATTGCTGTCAGCATTTTATTTTCTTAAACCCAGAAGAAATGAAGGAAACATCAGCAGAATGCATTTACCTTTTTTTTTTCCCCTGTGCTCTGTGCCTTCCTCATACATGCTGAACTACTTTTCTGTTGTTATCCTTCACCCCAAATGGAAAGATTCAAGTATGTGAGTCTTGGGGCCAGTCTCCCAGCAAGGCACCAAAACAAGCTGAAGAACTTCTGTGGAGTATCCCTGAGCCAACCACACACTGGCTTTGGCTCTCTGGAGCCTGCAGCCATAAACAAATTCTTGCAGAGAACCTTTGTTACATTGCATTTGATTTATGTTTCCAGTTAGAGTAGATTTTTTTAGCTCATTTCCCAGCTCTGCTTTATTGCTGTTTACATGCCATCTCTATTTCCCAGTTGCCTTTAATAAGCAGGTTACTTTTTAAGCGTGTCTTTTTCTTTTGTGGAGTCTGGCTCAGATTCCAAGATGAGGGACAAAATCGATACTTATAGGGCTGCTCAGCCCTTTACTTTTAGGGTTTGAAGAGAGCTTGGTCCCACACTTCTGGCTGCACTTAAGGACCAGACTTCTCTATTAACAACGCCAAAGAAATCTCTTTGTGCTGCACATTTCTATTGTTTCTACAAAAGGTCTTATGCACTCCATTTACCCCGGAGTTCCCATAAAATGCCTCATGGTATATTTCTCAATAACTAAGTAATAATCAGTATTATGATTATGTCTTTTGATAATGAACAGGATTCTTCACATATACACACACTGTTAGCCCGAGCAGCAATATAATTACCATCTGACTTGTTGAGTCAAAGAACTGGTCTTTCAGGAATCCTCTACTGCTAAAGCAGCAGCCAAGCCTCACCCTTCTCATGGCCAAGTGTTTCTTAAGTAATTTTCCGGGCCAACCTCTACATAGGTAGGTAGTAGGGGACAGACCTATGTCAAGGGCATATCCTAGTATAGGTGCTTCATAAGTTTCCCATTGCACATTTTCTATACTTTTTGTGAGTACCATCCTGTAAATTGCCTATGATGTTAGATATGAAAATAAGAAAGGAGGTCATCACTAGGGATAAATATAGTGTTAAAGTTTCATGTAGAGGTGCTTTAGGCTGCAGATAACACAAGATTGCTGTCTCCAACTATTCTATAAAAGATTACTGCACAGCAGTTGCAAATAAGCACTCAGAAAGAGCACAGGAAGTGAAAGGCTTAAATAGCAGCAAAGAAGGTTTAGGTTGAGAGTGGTACCTTCTTTTCTCTACCTGTAAGGAGAAGGAAGCAGGGCACTGCATTGCCTAGGAAGGTCATGAGGTCCAATCTGTAAGAACTTTCCAAGAACAGTTTAGAAAAGCACCTGTCAGAAATGGTGCAAGTGTAATTGCTTCTGCCTATTGGGCCAGGGGAAAGACCTCCTGAGACTCATTCCAGTCCATCTGTGTCCCTGTGTGTGCAGTTCTGCCATTTAAAGAACTGCTTCACCCTGGAGTGAAAATGAGATTCACTTATTAAAAGCATCTCAATGTATGAACAAAACTATACCAGTTTTGGCACATAAATCTGTTTTGGTCTTATTAGATCATTTCAAGTGCTGCAGAAGCAGAAGAAATCTGACTTGCAGTTGTATGCAGAAGCAGGAAACTCTGATAATAATTCTGCATTCAGTCAGCTTGCATGTTTGCTTATCTGTGTGTCCTTTTCCATGCATGTTTAAAGAGAAAAAGGACCATGGGCAATGTGTAAGAATCCCTAAGTAACCGGTATTCTCAGTTCTTCCATGAAGCCATGTTACTTCTCCAACAGCCGTCCTGACACACTCACCTCCTGGTCTCTCTGTCAGTTTGTGCTGCTCTGTAGTTTTCCTGGGAGGGAAGCTCACCGCAGGAAAAGCCCTTCCCGCTCTTGTCAGGATCTCTTTGGCTGCCCTGCTTTACACGTTTTGCTTAGGTTGGTAGGATGAATGCTGTGCGTCAATGTAAAGGGGAAGGTCCAGCTCAGTTTAAAGAGCGGTGAAGATTTGGTACACTTGTACTAGTCAAATCTGCATCTTGACTACTGTTAAGTGTAGTCTACTGGTTGGCATGGTAACAGCTAACAACCTTAAGACAATGTATTTCCTTTTTATTCTCAGTTACAATGCCTGAGACTTTCATAAGAGATCATGGAGAAGGAGTGGTGGGTGATGATAGGGAAGGAAAATCAGGAGAAGTGAAACATTGGGATACACCACTTTCTTTGAGAATTGCAGCTGTAGCTTGCCTATTTTCTGCTGTTTATCAGGCTGGAGAAATTCACTGCTACCTGTTTCATGACCTGCATTGCAGGGAAACTCCACCTGCTCCCTGGTTTGAGCGTGAATCCTCTGCAGGACCACACACAAGTGAAAAGGATCCTCCATTTGTTCCTGCAAAGCCTCCGCGGCTGGAAGTCTCACAGATGTGCTTTGCTTGCTCTGGCTACTCATTAGCAGCTGCAGGCTACAACTCACTTTATCTTTTAGGTTTGAACACAGTTAACCAAGGTGCAGAGTATGAGACAAGACACATAATGAAAACCATATGGTACTTCCCTGTGATCTGGATTGGCTCATCTTACTTCAGGCTGTGAGCAGGATCAGTTCACCTCAGTTCATTAGAAACTAGTTCCTCTGAGAAAGAAGCTGTATGTGAAATAACCTGATCCATCTGGAGAGACTCAACTTAAAAAAAAAGGAAAGAAAACAATGTTGTCCTTCTTTGAGTGAGCATCTTTCTAACACAGACAGACAATGTCCTGAAACACATAGTGCCTGCTGTAATTCTTGTAATTCCTTCTGGTATTACAAGAGGAAATGAATTTGCTTCCTGATATCTAAATTCTCTCATGCTATCAGATAGGCCGAAATTATCTTTGGGCAGGGGGATATACAGAATAGACATTTTTTCAGAAATCCCCGTTGGCATAAATTTGCTTTATATTACCATTTGTGTGTTGCAGTCTTTTCAGATTCACAAGGACAAATCAGTAATTTTAATGGAATCCTAGTGCCTTCCCAATAAATAGCATCTTAGTCCTGAGCAATGACTACATAGAGTTCAACAGGTCTCTTATATAGCCATTTCATATCTGAAACACAAAATTTTGCTTAGAGTTTACTTGAAGGATTTTAATATGACCTTTGTCTTTTTGGAGCTTATTTATCCATCTTGGAACTGAAAGTTTTATTGTGAGAACTGTGTTTAATGAATACTTGGCAAACAAAAACCAGGGGTGCAGATAAGTAACATTCTAAAAAGAGAAAGACATAAAGTCTAGCGTGAGCTGAACATACCAAGAATGCACATGGCTTCATGGCTTCACCTTTGCCACCTTGGTTGTTCCCATTCCTATTGCTGTATGGATTTTGGGCTACTCTTTGCCTGGAATCTGGTTTTGGGTGAAGGGTAAGGTCCTTTCCCCCTTTTCTGGAAAACCACATGCCACTTCTGTCTGCCAAGTCACAGGATCTAAGCTCCAACTGTGGCATGAATACAAGGCAGCTCTAAGCAAAGAGTGCATATATGTCAATTCTACAGGCTTGCAATGCAAAGCCAGAAACCTGCAATCAGGAAAATAGAAACCTTTTACATTGCAGAGACTCTAAATGGAACATTCATCTTTGCAACATACAATGTTCATGTTTGACCTGAAGGTTTTGCCTAAAACTCCAAGTATCCAGGACACTCGGTGGCTTGAAAGGTCTTTTTTGAAATACTGCTTTTTCAGACTTCTTCTGGCAATGGTATGCCAAGAGCATGAGTTTAACATATGTTGGGAGCACATAAAATCACTGTAGCAAAAAAGCAAATGTATGAGCAATGGTGGCACTGAGAAGCATCATATGTCAGCCCTGGCATCAGTAAGATTAAAGTGTCAATGAAAAAAGGAGGAGTAGTGGGGTAAAAGAAGGGAAAAGTAAAAAGTGAATAAGATAGGAAAGAGCATGTGAAAACGTGACCTATGTTGGCATCATTTGTCAGATACAGTAACAATTATTCTGGCAGAACTTTTCTGAATAAACGCGTACTATAGGCTTTTGATTAAATTTCACCCAGGAGTGACAAGTTTGTAGATAATTTCAAAGCCCTTACAGCGCAGCCATACATACATTATATGAAAGTAGATATAAACTGTTTCCGTCCTTCTCTTGCAAAAGGTAGCTTCACATAGGACCAGTCCTGAAATAAATGGCATTTCTTTCCCCTCCTCCTACAAGGTCTAGTAAAAATTAGCACTCTGAATGCAAACTCAGCTTCTAAGGCAGTATCAGTATTCATGGCTGGGAATGAAAAAGTGAATTACAGCTGAGTGCATTCAGTATGCCAGCTGGTGAATAAAGAAAAACAGCTGCTGGTGGCCGCCAACTGTGAAGCTCATGTGGACAGTGTTATGTTCAGAACATAAAATGAACAAGTTGCATGCTGGCATGGAGTCTGTTGCAACAAAAGTGCCCAATGCCTTGTAAAACTTTACAAATGGAGTCCAACTGTACAGATTCACTGTCTTTTAGAAGCAATGCAGATGGAAATATTGTAGTTGTTGCTACACAACTGCTGCAGCTAGGATGGGCCTTGTCTTGTACCATGAGCTGGAACCAAATGTGAACTATGCACTTCTAATGTAGGGTTTAAATCTGATTCCTGCTAACCTGGCAAAAAGGATATGCAGAACTGGTGAACCATTAAACCACTCTTCAATATCCATATCTTAACCTGAGCAAAAGAAGCATTAATTCATGCTGACACTTTTATAGACCTTTCTTATTTCAGAACACTTTACACCAGAACTGGGATCCATGGTTTGGAGTGAAAACATGAGTCCACGTTAAGGAAAGGCAATACTCTGTTCTCCAGCATGAGTATAGGGACTGGGAATCAACAGACTTGTAAGCCTGTTTCGAAATTAATCCCTGGCCAGCTCTGCCACCTGGGCAATTTCCATCTCCCAGTTAGAAGGAAGGAGGGTTGGCTCCTACCACACTTCAGTTGTGCTCATTACAGGGGAGTCCAAGGTCCACAGCAGTACCAGGGATGTCCTGTGAATTCAGATCTCCTATGATCTGCATGGGAACTGTGAAAGTCCATGCGACCACATCTCGAACATGGTGGCAGTGTGCAGGAGAATGGGGTCACTTGACAAGTGTATCTTGTCATGGGTGATGGTGACAGAAGCATCCCTTGTGGCACAGCCCCTATTAACACAGGGATGAGTCTTCTTCTCCAGGTACAAGACCATGCCTCAGCATCTTTTATCCCTGTTATCTGCTGCTGTGAAAACATCCCTCAATGTAAGCCCTGAGCACTCTTGTGAAAGTGGAAGGCTGTGAGCCTGGCACACTGTGCAGAAGGCTTGATGGCTCTTCAAAGGACAGCAATTGGTTGCGATGCTAAATCACTTGTGTAGAGCAACACCTCACTTCCTCCTTATTTACTAATGATGAACATTTCTCCCTGGCATTTCTTTTGCCTCTCCTCCTGGTTGTGGGACCCCTTGTTAAACTTTTCCCTGCACGCCACTACGGGCTGAACATTTTTGAGCGATTAGTTGTTTCTCCTTTCTTCCATTTCCAAAATATGGTCTCTTTCCTCCTCAGAAGGCCATTTCTTAAGCTACTTCAGATATTTCCTATTTCTAATGCAGCAGTCACCTGCCAGACAGAAATATGGATGCTGTGTGCAAAGGCTGAGACATTAATCTCCGGGTGAGCAAGATGAATTTCCAATGGACGCCTCCTCCAGAGACAGTCATTGCATTTTGAAAGCTCCTCCCACCCAGGACACTTTCACTTGTTAAAAGGCATTCCCCATTTTAAATACCATATATTTCTTCCACCAGAGCCCTCTTAGAGGCTCATGTGACCCTCATGACTGCCACATTTGACATTTCCAGTGTTTCTCCTGGATATCTCCCTGCAGGAGGAGTACAGGCTTGTTTCATAGACACACGAATTAGGGTGCAGAAAGGCTAATGGTGGGATCAAGCTCACCTTACTTCACGTACCCCCAAAATCAGGTATCTAATTAGAGCTAGTCATCTAGGCTCTCTCTACAGTTAATGAAGAAAGACAGGTACCTCCAGAGCATGATTCATTCCTCCTTTCTCGGACAACTATCCTAAAATAGGTTGAATCGTACTCTGGAGATGCCTGCCTGTCTGCTTGAATGGTAGATGAGACCTAAATAACTAGCTTAGCTGAGACACCTATCTGCAGGATAGCTTCAGCTAACTGCTGGACTCCTGGTCCAAGTGATGCACCCAAGCTCAAGTGGGGAGTCTGGGGCAGAGTCAGGGGTCAGACTCTTTCTCCCACCTCCTGGGCACCTGCCCAACTAGAGGGTCCTTATTCCCCACAGAGACATTTTTTAAAGCAGGAAAATGTTAAAAACTTTCTCCCCATGCCTCTGACATCACATCTCCGACACCACCATTGTCCCATCCAAATAATTTTGAAATCCAAAAGCTACCATTAAAACACAGATGTAGAGTTTTTCCGCTGTCTTTTTGTTCTTTCTTTAAAACAGCAACAACAACAACAAAAACCCACAAGCAGGAAAATTCAGGAAGAAAAAGCTCAAGGCTAAGGCATGGTTTCTATCTAATTTGAATTCAAATAAGTTTTTCATTATTTTTAAATTTAATTATAGCCTTCAAATGTATAAAATTGCATGTGAAAATAGTACACAGAGCTTAAATATACCCTAGAACACCAGACAGAATCACAGACACTGCTAATTTTCAGGCATGCTTTTGTCTTGATCACCATAACATCGTAATACCTTCCTTTGTGTCCTCAGCCTGACTAAGCGGATGGAGAATGTCTTTTATATACCTTACAAACATATATAAGTATGGCCCTATCTGAGGTTCAGTGAGCAGATTTGACCCATGGAGGGGATGTTGGGACTCCTTCTCAGTTATAAATTGCTCTGGAGAATGTAACTGGAACCAATCATTTTCCAGAAGTACTGTTTAACTAACCATAATTGTTCTTATATCACATATATAATTTCCTAGTAAATGCTATTGGAGATTTTCAGAACCCTCTCTATCTCAGCATTAAAATACAGTGCAAGTGTCTCAGAGGCCTTTCTATAACATCCCCTTTCGGTCCTGCTGGACCCTCTTGGCTCATTCCCCTTACATTCTCAACAATGTTATTCATAGGAATAAAGGCCCAGGACATGATCCAAATGCAGTGACTGTTTCTCCTCCTTTGTTCAGTGCTTTCACAGAAGTCTATCTTACTATTTCTCAGAGAATACAAGTGAGAGTGCGGGTAATAGTGAATTGTAGCAGGTTTTTTTCTTTACAACTCCGGAAAGGAATTTCATGCAATGAGTGAAAGGTAGCTCTTTCACCCATGGGATTTCAAGCCTTTTGAGAGTAGTAAAGATGTCAGAACATCTTCAAAAAGTCTTCAAATGTATTATCTTTGAAGTATTAAGTAACTTAATTCAATGGGTCATCAATAGCTCTCACAACAGCACACCAGTAATAATGAGCAGTTACGGAGCTGAATGGGGAAGTTGACATCTTTCCAGAGACCTGCATTTTAGTATGTTTGTTTGCTTGTCAAACAAGACAGACTTACAGGGCTCTGAGATGTACCCAACATTTAACTTGCAGCCAGAAAGGTGAAAAATGTATAACTGTTTCCTCTTTTCTTTTTTTTTTTTTTTTTTTTAGTGATGGGAGTTCAAATTCTTGTTCTGGGCTTCCCTAGAGCACATTTGTCAGGAATTTAATAATGGATTGTGAATTAATTCAAACTCCAAATCTGTGTCATCCCAGATGAAGAAAATCTGGGGTTTTGTTCTGCTTCTAGCTCAATGTTGTATTCTTTTTCATTGTCACAGATATTTCAATTATTGTGTGTGCAGACTTGTGTATAACACACACTACCTCCAGTGACAGTTTACACACATTGTTTCTGCTTGCCCCTTGGTGCTCAGACCTCAGAATTTCTCACGCAATTCATGCATGGATGTGTACAGTCCTGGTCGTGGAGATTACAAGTGGTGGTGCTCAGAAGAGGACACAAGCAGCTTTTCTTGCAGTGACTAATGTGCACAACATATTTTTCATCTAATTGTCAAAGAAAAATACAATACTGTATTGGGTTTCCATGGCAAGATTTTGGTAGCAGGGAGGCTACTGAGGTGGCTCCTGTAAGAAGCTGCTAGAAGTTTCCCCTATGTCCAATAGAGCCAATGCCAGCCAGCTCCAGGACAGACCGGCTGCTGGCCAAGCCTGAGCCCATCAACAATTGTGATAGCACCTCTGTGATAATATATTTAAGAACAGGGGAAAAAACTGCACAACAGCAACTGCAGCCAAAAAGAGGATATGTGGGAGAAACAGCCCTGCAGACCCCAAGGTCAGTGAAGAAGAAGGAGGAGGAGGAGGTGCTCCAGGCACCAGAGCAGAGATTCCCCTGCAGCCTGTGGTGAAGACCATGATGAGGCAGGCTGTCCCCCTGCAGCCCATGGAGGTCCGTGGTGGAGCAGATAACCACCTGCAGCTCGTGGATGACCCCATGTCGGAGCAGCGGGATGTGCTCAAAAGAGGCTGTGACCCCATGGAAAGCCCACGCTGGAGCAGCTCCTGACAAAACCTGTGGACCTGTGGAGAGGAGCCCACACTGGAGCAGGTTTGCTGGCAGGACTTGTGACCCTATGGGGGACCCATGCTGGAGCAGTCTGCTCCTGAAGGACTGCACCCCATGAAAGGAACCCATGCTAGATCAGTTTGTGAAGAACTGTAGCCTGTGGGAAGGATTCATGTTGGAGAAGTTCATGGAGGACTGTCTCCCATGGGTGGGACCCCACGCTGGAGCAGGGGAGGAGTGTGAGGAGTCCTCCTGCTGAGGAGGAAGGAGCAGCAGAAACGACGTGTGATGGACTGACTGCAATCCCCACTCCCCATCCCCCTGCGCCACTCGAGGGGAGGAGGTACAGAAATCAGGAGTGAAGTTAAACCTGGGAAGAAGGGAGGGGTGGGGGAAAGGTGTTTTAAGGTTTAGGTTTTATTTCTCATTATCCTACTCTGATTTTGATTGGTAATAAAATTAAACTAACTTCCCAAGTTGAGTCTGTTTTGCCCGTGATGCTAATTGCTGAGTGATCTCTCCCTGCCCTTATCTTAACCCACAAGCCTTTCTTTATATTTTCTCTCACATGTTCAGCTTAGGTGCGGAGTGATAGAGTGGCTTTGGTGGGCACCTGGCATCCAGCCAGGGTCAACCCACCACAAATACATTCATTGTAAATTTGTAGCAGTACACTGGAAAATTAAGGGAGTACAGTGTATTATTGCCATGAGGAAGTGAGATTCCCTGACTACAAAAATGCAGAAAGGATTTAAGGTCGTGCCACCCACTGTTTACAGGCATGGAGAGCTGAGCATGGCTCCCATTGGAGCTGGTCCTAACTTGCAGGGCAGGCTGCTGCTCACTGGAGACCTGGCTTTGGAGATCTGAGTCAGACCCTTACCCAGCCCCTGCTGGCCCTGGCCCCTTGCGGCTCGTTCTCATCCCATCCCAGAAGGGTCAGCCACCAGCTTCCAAAGTGATGAGCAAAAGGTGCATGATCCTCCCTTTTACTGGTGCAAAGTGCCACCAGCAAACCAGTAACCTGACCAAGCATTTGTGTCTAGGTGTCACGCTGTCTGTCACAACATTTTCCCTTTTGTGTGCTTGGGATTTTGGTTTCACCTTTGGAAAAACATCTCCAACCTACAGCCAATGTGCTCCATCCTCCATTAGTAAAGTTCACAATAACTTGGCTTCATTCCCACTTGGAAAACATCCTCTGCACTAACAAGTCACTGGCCAAATTTCTCCCTGGGCAGCCTGAAACCTGCCAGACAGAAACGAGTTCTGTAACACTGAGCTGACAGCACGAGGTCTATATAGACTTTTCCAGGCCATTTGCCAGGCCCTAGTGGCCTAGTTTTAGAAAGACAAATTGAAACCATAACTAGCAAGCTAAGCTCTCCTCAAACCCTTTTAGAGTGACAAAACTCTGCCTTTGCCAGGTCTAACCCCTGGTACTGAAATAATTGCCAATGGCTCTAAAACGATGTAGCAGAAGAAGTCAGGGAAATGCCAACAGAAGCAAATCTGGGTGACCCTCCAGCCACTTCTCCTCCTGTGTGAGGCTGCCCAGAGGGATGGGGCAGTGGCAGGTTCTGGGATTTCCCTTCATGTGTCATGGAGATTGTCTGCTGGGTACCAAAAGGGAAGAAAGCAAGCCCCCGGAATACAGCAGCGCTGCAAGTGCATGCCTGGGAGACAGCACAAGAGAAAAACTAACCCAGAATGTGCTCTCCTCCAGTGTCCCTCTGGATTTGATCCTGCAGCCTGCTTCTCTCCACCAGGTCACCCTCCGTTTAGCAGCTCCCACCACCACTGCTGCCTCTCACATCCAATGGGCTGTCCTGGGATCCAGCTTGCCTAGGGACTGATTTTGAAAAGCCAGGACTTTTAAAGGGCTGTATATTATCCACAGCTGGATTTGTATGCATGGAAATCCATGTAGGATGCAAGCCTACAACAATTTTTCGGCAAGCATCTTAAATACCACTTAGATGTGACAAAATATTTGTGTTTAAGTGAATAACATGTACTTTCAAGAGTAAGGAAGACATTGCCATTACTTGGCATTAATCAATGTTCTCTTTTCCTTTTGAATGAATGTATGCATAGGAATTACAAGGGCCATAAAGTATTTTTTTTTAGGTGGTGGCACTCTTCTGTTGCTAATGTGCTGTATTTGTTGTTCATGTGTTGTATTTCTTGTAAGTATATTGTGGAATAAAGGGGAAGTACAAGTACTTTGTGTGCTCAAGTATTAGTGCATATCAAACAGAAAAGTACATGAGATCTGGTGTTTGCAAAAGCAAATTATGCTTATGAAATATACAAATGACTATAGAGCCCAGCTCTCTGAAAACTTAATGCATTTATTTATAGTTGACTGATTTGGGACTAAAATATTGGAACAGGTTCACATGTTCTTGTTTCTCCTGCCTCAGCTTATAGTTGTTTTATCTTTTTTTTTGCCAGCAACCAAAGGAAAGAGAACCCTTTTTAACCACAGCACTTGTCTCCTTTCCAAGGCATAAAAAAATAAATAAACGTTTACTAAGCACAACCCACAAATCGAGGGGAGGATCTTTTCTGTCCAGCAGTCTTTCATCCTGGAAAATTAAACAATAATATTGACTCTCCTTTACACAAAACTCTGGTGCACTATAGATATCTATCAGTAGAAGGGGGGAAGGCAACAGAAAAGCAGATAGTCACAGCATCTTAAGGGAGAGAGCAACACTTTGATTCTTCAGCATGCAGTGCAGCAGCCCAGCTTGGAACAGAAATGCTTGGGCATAGAGGAATAAAATAATAGATATTTCCTGGACAGCTTCCTTACCTTAACCACAGTTCCTCCAGTCCATAGTTTTATATTCTTGAACTCTTTGCCTTGCTTCCTGGTGCATACAACACATATATATACTGTTAGTGTTTTTTCTGCAATTAGAAAACAGTTCTCAATGTTGATTTTGATGCTAATCTGTGATATTTGGGCACATGTTGCTGCATATCTTGAAAAATCCCTGGCATGGAAGTAACTGTGGTTTTTCATATGCTTGTCTGTATATTACCTAGTTTGGTAGAGAATCTTGCATAAATCTTTTCCTGTACATCTAGGTTTGCATTTTAGATAGATTATCCTTCCCTGCTTTTTGACAAAGCTTTGCAATGTATCAGAAGATGAGGCTGTTTCTCAAGAGTACACTTTGTGCTGTGTATAAAACAACATTAGTGACAGGGTGTGCTTTTTTCAGTTGGAACTGACATTTGATACATTAGCCAAACAGGGACTGCAGCCAGATCATAATTGGATATGTATTTTCAACATCCTCAGCCCTTCAGCCAATTGGCTGGGGCTCCGGGAGGCTTATTAGTAGAAATGCAGCTTTATCTTTTTTGCTCATCTGACTAAAGTGAAACCATCAAAGAAGGAGCCAAAATGAGGGAAAGAGGGAAAGAGAGAAATACCAGACCTTAGGCGGCAAGCTGCAGTTCAAGAAAATTATGGCTTGTTAGGCTTTGCAGGCAATGGCAACGTGCAGAAAAGGTAACACAGAATGGCTTTAAGATGAAGAATATTTTAAAGCTGTACATATCTGTCATAACGAAATGCTTAACGGCCTAAAGGAAGATTCCATAGGGAAATATTGGCCGAAACCTAGAGACTTTCATTCTGTTTTCATTTGCTGCTAAAGCAGGTTGAAAAAAGGTTGCCACTAAACGCATTTGCAAAATCTCACCAAGTCCTTTTCAGGCACATCGTTTTGTCAGATGTCATTGCGCATCTGGAAGAACAGTTTATATATGATGTCACACAGAGAAGAAATTTATTACTTTAGATTTAATCCACAGATTTTGTTAAAAATATTCAAAGGCTATGTTCAAAATGAATTATGTTAAAAACCCTTCCCTCTTGCATGTTTCATCCTGATGAGGAGTTTAGTGCATTTTAGTGAGTAAGAATGACCATGACAAAGGGACGGCAGGAACTGGGTAAATGGCTGTTGCAAAAGGCATGGAACAGGAGGAGTTTTGCAGGAAGATTTTAACCACGTACAAATTATAAGCCCAGCATTTCTGGAGAGAAATCCTCCAAAATAGATCCAAGCAAAGACTCCTGCTGAAGCAAGGCAGCACATGGATACACCCGCGCAGAGCTCATTGCAAAATAAGAGCTTGGATGTTCATTTAGCAAACTTGCAAGCTATAAGACCCTTCAGTAAACTCTGCTTTCACATGCCTGCTTCCAGCTGCTATCAGATGATGCCTTTGCCGTGTGTGAACTGATAGGTTCTGCACTGGCTTGACATACAAACTTAAGCAATGAATCAGGAGTGACTGGCAAAAGTGGAAGCTCTAACAAATGTGAAAGTGGCAGTCAGCCATCATTCACTGCTGGACAATAGTATGAATACTAAAAAGGAATATCACCACCCAAAAGTTTTCCATGAACTGTTCAACTACCATAATATGGAAATGCTTAGAAAAGGTTTATCTGGACTTTTTTTTTTTTTAAGCAAAGCAAAAATTATCCAACCCAAATCAGACAGTGGTCTAAATGGTTTAGTATTTTGGACCTGACAATGATCAGTACCAGATGCTATCTAGAAACATTAGGAGTTGACTACACTCCTAGGTTTTCTTCTTAAGTGGTTAGAGTTAATATAAAAGACAGAGAGGTATGTCTGAGCACTTAGTTAATTCTAAAGCCAGCAAGACATCCATCTTTTAGCCCACAGCACAAGAGGGGTAATTTAAACTAGTTCAGCAAAACACTCAAAGAATCAGAGTCAAGCAAGTTGAGTTTCACCTCCCAGCTACCACTGGTGAAGTTCAGTCACACAGTGGCCGTGAGGATGAGACGAAATGTGGTCATTTGTTCTTCTCTGGTGTTTTTTCCATGTCTTAACCCCATGTGGAGTAACTGGGAAGGTCTGTCTGAAGGTCTCTCACAGCATTGCAAGCAGTGGGGTGCCTGGTTTCCTCTGAGCCACAGCTTTGGGATGAGACATGACAGACCTCAGGGTCTTACCCCTTAGGGGAAATCCATCTGGCAATGGCTGTTTGGTCTATATCTGAAATGTTCCACTTCCTGAGGTGTTCTTGACATATAAGAGAGAGGCCAAAGGGGTGTTTTTAAACCAGAGCAAATTCACATCTAACAACAAAGTCCCCTGCAAAGCCCCATTGCTCTTTCCATGGTATAATGCTGCCTTCCTTCTCTTCCCTTTTTCAGCTGCTCCCAGTATTGCCTGTGAAGCCAATGGATAACCTCTCTCCCCATGGTCAGAGCTTTCTCTTTTGCCCTGCTGCATTGCCCGCTGGATCCCTGGCCACAGAGCTGTCCCCTGCTGGGGGATGGGGATGCTTCCCAAACACTGCCTTTCCACTTCTCATAGAGGATAAAGGCCCGGAGCTTCAGCCGCTTCCATGGTTTAAACAACAAGTTTAGCTTCACAACGAGGGTGGGCTAAAACCAGGCAAGCAGCAAATTGATCACTTATAAACATCTGGCCATACCCTTGGCTAATTTCTAATCCATAACAGCATATTACCAAGCCAGACAATATTTACAGTTTTTCATTAGCCTCTGGAGAAGGGGGGGCTAAAGTCCAAAATAAGTTGTTCTGCAGTATTCACTGTTTTGCTCATATTCACAAGTAATTCAAACAAGCCCTTAGCTTTAAGCGCATGGGGTCTTTAAAAGGTAGGGATTTAAGCATGTGCAGAATTGAGTTTTTATGAAGTATGATCTTGTTTCTTTCTGCAGTGCTCCTAATCTATCTTTACATGCAGCATCATTTTATGATAGATGCTAACATTATTTAAGCATGCCTACTGAAAATCATTCTCTTAAATTGTACAGGTGGCTGATTAAACATCATCTCTGGTAAAATATCTGTACAACAATGTGCTACCAAAGAGTTTTGTTGTTTATACCACAGCCATAAGAAGCCAGCACTGGCTAAAGCCACAGAGTTCATAGGTGTCAAAGCTGACCATACTTCTTACAGATTTTCCACGTTAAAACTCAGTGATTCATGGGTTGTCCAAATTGGCTACTGTGAAATATCTTCTTTAATTGATTATGTTTCTAATATTCTTCCAGAATTGTTCATCTTTTCTGTCCCCTACAGATGATTTTTGTTCTGCTGATCAGGTACCTGGCCTTTTTATTCATCTCATCTAGCGAAGATATTCAAGAGAGAAGGATAGGTAATGGACAACAAATCCAAACCACATGCTTCTGATAAGAAGTCTCAGGGGGCTAATCCATCATGCTGAAATACATGAAACTTTTGAGATATGCAAAAATTATTCATGATCACTTTGTTACTGGGCTGTAGTTAATGCAGACCAACTATTAACAGGTAAGAAAGTAGGTGCAAGGGTCAGAATCACTTCAGGAAGCCAAAGGAATGAGGGCAGCAAAATGTCATCTCCAAGGAGAGTATAGTATAATGATGAATTAATTTGCTTTAAGCCCACACTGTAAGTACAGTGCTGGTAGCCTGCAAACACAGCCTGGAAGCAAAACCTCCATGTGGCTGCTTCATTCCTTGTTAGAAGTTGAAATTTTGGTGCCCCTGAAAAACACCAGAAAAACCCAGAACTCCACTTCTGAGCCCATGAAATAAATGTGTTGTGAACAACCACAGCACAAGTGGCCCTGCAAATGCATGACGATGCTTGCTGCCAAGTAGGGTCATTGTGGAGTTTGCACTATACCACAGTGGCATATACATTGCAATAACCACAAGCACATGAAATGCACACATAAATTTTGATAACTGCAGTTTGGAGCTGCATGGTGAATGTTTTGCAGTACCACTGAGTTAAAAAATCAAGCAGGTAAGCCCTGATGTATTTCTCTGTTTAGCTGATACTTCGACCAGGCCCAAGATGGTATCGTCAAATAAATGGGGGGGTGTAGTGAATTACACATTCTTTTTCAAAAATTGTCTATCTGCCAATCTTTGCTTTTTTGTGGATCCCATTACTAGCAAAGCTGGAAAATTCCCAGTATGATGAAGAGTTTATACTCAATACAAAGCATATTTAATTATCTTTGGCTTGTCTTAAAAGCCAAGGTCTTTAGTCAGGTGAACTCCTGTTGAATATAGCTGCAGTTTGCAAAAATCTCTTTCGATATAATGGATCTTTTTCCAAAAAGGAATGCAGGAAGTAAAATTTAAATCTCCAGGAACAGTCCTCAGGATTTAATCCTTTGCCATTAGTGTGAGTCTGGCCCAAGGATAGACTGCAAGCTGCCTAACTGGCTATAGAATCATGGAATCATAGAATAGTTTGGGTTGGAAGGGACGTTTAGAGGTCATCTAGTCCAACCCCCCTGCAGTGAGCAGGGACATCTTCAACTAGACCAGGCTGCTCAGAGCCCCGTCCAGCCTGACCTTAAATATTTCTAGGGATGGGGCATCTACCACCTCTCTGGGCAACCCGTTCCAGTGTTTCACCACCCTCATTGTAAAAAATTTCTTCCTTATATCCAGTCTAAATCGACCCTCCTTTGATTTAAAACCATTACCCCTTGTCCTGTCACAACAGGCCTTGCTAAAGAGATTGCCCCCATCCTTCCTATAGTCCCCCTTTAAGTTCTGAAAGGCCGCAATAAGGTCTCCCCACAGCCTTCTCTTCTCCAGGCTGAACAACCCCAACTCTCTCAGTCTGTCCTCATAGGAGAGGTGCTCCAGCCCTCTGATCATTTTTGTGGCCCTCCTCTGGACCCACTCCAACAGGACCATGTCCTTCCTGTGCTGAGGGCTCCAGAGCTGGACGCAGCACTCCAGGTGGGGTCTCACCAGAGCAGAGTAGAGGGGCAGAATCACCTCCCTCAATCTGCTGGCCACGCTTCTTTTGATGCAGCCCAGAATACAGTTGGCCTTCTGGGCTGCAAGCACACATTCCTGGCTCATGTCCAGCTTTTCATCCACCAGCACCCCCAAGTCCTTCTCAGCAGGGCTGCTCTCAATGCCTTCATCCCCCAGCCTGTATTGATATCGAGGGTTGCCCCGACCCAGGTTCAGGACCTTGCACTTGGCCTTGTTGAACCTCATGACGTTCTCAATGACCCACTTCTCAAGCTTGTCTAGGTCTCTTTGGATGGCATCCTGTCCTTCTAGTGTGTCAACTACACCACTCAGCTTGGTGTCATCTGCGAACTTGCTGAGGGTGCACTCGATCCCACTGTCTGTGTCATTGATAAAGATATTAAACAGTACTGGTCCCAGTCTGCAAGCACCTAGCTGAATGGGCTGGCTCTGGTGCCTTTCTGAAATGCTGTGCCGAGGACCTGGGCAGATTCAAGGGTACGAAGCTCTGACTAGCTCTCTGAGAGGCAGAATGGGGGAGCAGTCCCATTGTCAGCTCCACTGATGCTTGTCACATGCTTAAAATCAAGCATATTCTTGCTTGCTGTGCTGGTTTGCAACCAGATTCTCTGTTCCAGACCCATGAAGTGGAGAAAAGGGTGGTGCTGGGACTGGTTCACAAATGGATGACTGTACAACTTGGAGGGAGGCTATCTGAGAAAACACTGCCCAGTCCCCCAAAGCACATGTACCAGCCCTAGACCAGAGTCCTGCTGGCAGCGGTGCAGGTCCAGGCTGAAGGACTGACCACCAAGTTTACAACCTAATTAAGAAGTAAAAAGATGCTGTGGAAAAAGATCACATCCACTTCAAAGTACCTGGTGAGCAAGATGCTGTTAACTTGGCAGTTGACATCTCCATGAAGCAAGCACTCCTGCCAGTACCTGTCCTGCTGCAGCAAAGCATGCGCTAGGGTTAGACAATGCCCTGAGCGGAGAGCTGGTGGACTGGCTGGAAAAGATGTATGCTGGCCCATGGCATGGTTTACAGACCCACACTCAGGGCATGATCGTGAGGTCTGCAGAGCGCTACAGCTGGCTTGCACAGCCGAATCATTCCTCCCTGCTCTGCCCCCATCCACCGCACTGATGCAGCTGCCACACAACTCCTGCTTCGGCATGTTGCGTTACGTGGTGTCTTGTGTGCTGCAACAGAATTTAGGCTATATCAAGATGAAAACATAATTATTCTCAACAGCAGTATAACTGTAATAGCTGCCTCCAGGAGCAACCCCTCTGTATGTGAGGTTTATGCCAGAGACTCAGGAAATCACACATCTGGTTTGCTTGATCTCCCTTCTCTGGGCTTGCTGAGGACTAGGCTGTGGATTTAGCCTCTAGCCCAGAGTGAAGGACAGTTTACTCCCTGGGACAAGGTAGGGATTGCATTATAATTCAACTACTGTCTGAACTCTGTTTCTCTGCAGCTCCATGCCCAGCCCAACCTCCTACTGGCACAGACTGGCCCTGGGGCTGGCAGGGACACCAGCACACCATGCAGGAGCCACAAGGTGCAGTTCTTCCCTGAGACCCATCCCCACAGCCCCTACCTACTGTGGGCCACCAGGAGCATCCATGGAGCAGCAGAGACATCATCACAGATGGGGAGAGGCGGGAGATCTGTGCAGTGGAGGTGACGCAGACATTTTACCTGTACTAGAGAGAGAGTTACAGAACAGGCTCAGCCTCCAAAGCTTCAGTTTCAATTAGTGTCAGCTGCTGGCAGCAGGCTGGGGGACAACCAGCTGCTGCTGCCTGAAGAAAGGGACATGGTGCCAACACGGCACCACTGCCAGTGGCTGAGCAGCTGGGCACTGCCTGCTGGAGGCAGTCCTTCCTCCTCCCCACAGGGCAAGCAGCTGGAAGATGGACAGAATTGGGATGGGATGTCAGAGGTCCTCTTCTCCCACGCAGGGTCCCACAGAAGTAGGCTGAGCACACTGGTTGGTATTAGAGTGTGGTGGTGCAATAGCTGGGCCCTGTTCTGACTGTGTGAGCACCACTGTTGACCTCAGTTCTCCATTTCTGCAACACAAAATAGCTTTTTGGTGAAACATGAGTATGAAAGAGAGAAATCCTTTCACTAAAAATGAAGTGTTCATGGAAAGTAGCAAGGGCTTGGAAACTCAAATTGTTCTCTTTAAAGACAGCAGCACTGCAGAGAAAAAGGTTAAGGAACACTGATTTTTAGTGTAACTTTGTCACAAACATGGGTTCCCATGCGCTCCTGAGAGCCAGCTTATTTCTGCCCTAACGAGCAAGCTGAAACAGAGCCTCGTGTACACTGCCGAAGGCAGAGCCAGAATACTCCAACACAATAAAAATTCTCCATTGCCCTCAAGCCTCTGTCTAAAATTGTATCCAAACCTGAACTGAATTATTTCTGAAAGGGTAATTACTTCTTGATTACTTTTTACCAACCTCTAGGCTCCCAGGCTCCAGGCAGAAGTCAAACTGTCAGATGTCGAAAGGGAGAGAGAAAGAAAATGTTCATACAGTGACTCTAGCCCAGCTGGAAGAAAGAAGCACAATAAATCTTTTCTTGTGGGAGCTCCAGACTGCTTTCCAGAGGCTGTGTTTCTTCTGATGCATTTCTGATAAGACTCCAAACTTTGACAGGATGCTGACCTGCCCTTGATGCATGATGTGGGAGAGGAGGGGAGAGCTTGGCACCGGCGGTGCATCGCAGAGGTCCGAGCACATGGAGGGCAGACAGTTTCCATCAAATCACCCTTTGGTCTCCTGTGGAGGTGGGCTAGGAAGGGGTCTGGTCTTTCTCTCCCACCCCAACCACAAGCCAGCACAGACCGAGAGGTCACCCATCCTGCAAAGCGCTGCTCACCACCAGCATGTTGCCCAGTGCCATTGCTGGTGCGGTGCAGAAGGGAATTGAGGTGCACTCCCCTTGCCAGAAGTTGCCCACCAGCCCTTGGCCAGACCAGGTGGAATATTTTCATACTCTCCCTCCTCTCCAAGTCTCACTCCTCACAGCAAACACTTCAGGAAAGAGGGCTTGAATTATTCCCTATTTGGCCATGTATTGCCTGGGCATGACAGCAACCTTGCACACTGCCTGGCCAATTTTCCACATCATCCTGCGCAGCACATGAACCACCTGCATGCAGACATCTCCACTGGGGCCAGAAAACAGTTCATGCAGGCTGAGGCTTTTGTAGCCCAGTGCATCACTTTTCTGTTGCCTGCTTTCCAAGCCAGGGAGTCCTACCGTTGATCATTCTCTCTACACAGAAACAACTTTGTATTCCTAAATCTTCCCTATCACACTTTTTTTTGACCTTTTCCTTTCTGAGCAGGGGTAATGGGTACTGGACAGGGCATTCCTGGAATAAGTATGTTTCTGTTTTCTATGGCAACATATGATGCTTTCTCTTTTATTTGTTACTCATTTTAAGAGTTCCTTACATCCAACTTTCTTAGTATGGAGCTGGTGCTAGCAAAGAATTGTCTTCTGTGATTTCAGTCTTCCTGGATTTCTTCTTGACAGATATTTGCTCATTTAGACTCTATCCATATGTATGTAAGGCTAGGGTTGTTTTTCCCTGCATGCATAATGCAAAAGGCTCTTTTTAACATTAAATTTCATCATGGCAGTTTATCACCCAGTCATTCATTGTCAGGGAACATTGAGAAAGTAATTTTTCCCCAGTAAAGCTAATGGAATTATGCATGGCTTTTCCTTTGTGGAGCAAATTTCACCAGTGCTGCAGCCCTTGACCAGATGTCTTGGTTATAGCTGCTGTATTTGAGTGAAGAATGCTGCAAGGAACATGAAGCCTAATTAATTCTCAAAAGAAAAAGTCTGATCCTGAACATCTTTTATTCCTTTAAGTGTTTTAAATGATGGCTTCCTTCCTTCATTTCTCTTTGATTCAGCAGATGATATGTTGCATCAGGAGTAGTTCGGGTAATATTTTGTACAAAGTCACCAAGCACTGGTTGGGTTGGATTTATTTCCATAGGTTTCTTCAACCACAAGGGTACCATATATTTTATATTCCTTAGTATATCAAAGCCTAGTGGCAGGATGTGAAGTTTCTGTCTGTGTATATGTGTGTGGGTGTGAGTCTGTTTCTAGGATGAGAAAGGAAAATCAGAGGAGGGGACACAGCATAAATTGGTGCATTATGTGGGACCTAAGGCTTCCATCTCACACATCAGCCCTATCATCTCAAAGAGGCTTTGGGGAAGAACCACAAAATTATATTTTCACAAAACCGTGGAGCACAAGTAGGCCTGGTTGAGGGAAAGCAAGGCTCCTGTACTAACTGTAGTGGATGCTAACATCAGGCAGGACGCAAGGGAGCTGCCAGGGGTTTTAGACCAAGAATAAGGTCAATGGGCTTCTTAAGAAAGCAAAAGGCAAGGAGAAAGCTCAAAGAAGATCTGTTTTGCGCTCTTGACCAAAAGATCCAATTTCAAGAGAAAGATGTTAATTTAGATTTTAGTCCAGGTTCCTTGTGTCTGGGTGAGGACTGGCAGACAATTCAGCCTGCTCATGGATCCAGAACGACAACAGTGTGCAATAAACAGGAATAATTATTATTACTAACTCTGAAACATGCAAAACCTACAACAAACATACGTAGCTCAGAGAGACGCTCATCATCAAACCACAACAGTTTCATTTGCCCTGAATAGCAGCTGTATGGGCAAGCAGGAATTCAACTAACAGAAAATCATAGGAAATAGAAAAGTGCAGCTTTGACCAGAAAATGACAATACTCCATGGCTTCCAATTCATGTAGCTATATTCCAGTGGTATCATGGTATTTTGTGGTGTTGTCTGCACGTATTTCTTCTACTACTGATTTTTGTTCTTAGGCTAAACAACTATTCTGTTTAAATTCCCTCCTATTTTTCAAATAATTAAAAGACCTCTCTTCTCACAGCAGGTCATTCCCATAAAAATTATACATGACTAATAAATTCATATTTATCTTGTTTACTGAGTATCTCAACATCAATTTTTTAGTGCATTCTCCCTTTGTATTTTAGAGATGGTCTGTAAGGCTTTTGATGCCACGTGACTGTTTCTCATAATTAATTTAATTTAGAAAGAGTTAAACTCTTTAAAATGAATTAGTAGGTGAGTATTCACACTGAATAGAAATACAGGAAGAAAGAAGACATGTTGAAAAGCTTTAACTAAAATTTTGTTTTAATCAGGCCTTTTATTTTTCCCTCAAAGAGTAATAAAAAGAATACACATAGTCAGCACAGTTTCATTTCCTCAGAAGCTGCACAGACAGGGTGTTGTATCAGGTGCTACAGGGGCTTCTATGGGAAGTGTGGTTTCTTTGTTTGCCCTTTATACCTTGTCAGGCAGTGAGTGAAATCTGAGTAACTTCTTGAGACACGACCTGTGAGTTTTCCCCCCCAGTTTTTACTGAGGCTGGGTGGAGAGGCAGATGTTGGTGGTTGTGGGGAGAAAGCCAGTGGAAGAGGAGAGGGTGAGGAAGCAAGCTACAAAATCAACCCCTAGAGCAGGTCAGTGCGGGACCCCAAGGCTTGTGTTGACAGGGAGAGGCTCCACAAATAGCCTTTTATTTCAGCCATCTCGATTTTGATGAGAAATGGGCTGAAACAGGAATAATTTTGATTTAGCAACACCTCTTTGGCAAGTTGCTTAACTCAAGTGGCTTGGATCAGGGAGCTGTTTTTTTAAAACCAAACACGTTTGCCTGGGTGCATGTTTCAGATAGCTGGCTCTGGTTTGGGTTCATTTTCATGTGCAGCTACAGGCTCATCCTTCCTTGCTGGCTCCTTTTTGCAGCTCCCTCTGCCCTAGCCTGTGGCTGCTAAAAGAGCATTTCATTGTTAGAAAACAAGGGAAATGGGTTTATTTACTGGGAGTGACTGAGTTAGAGTAGAAGCAGGGGGGAGAAAACACATCTCATATAGTTTATCATTTTGAATAAACACTGAAACAACTGCTAGCCATCCCCTGCATACTTCACTCCTTGGATCAACAGAGGAGTCCTGCCAGACGTCAGATTATATATTCCACAGCTGAAGTGTTTGCATAACTTTTCAGTGGCTACCATTTAAAGAAAGAAAACCACTGATGGGCCTTTTCTTAATATATTCCCCCAAGTTTGACATGTTCACAGTGTACTGCCAGCAATCGTTGTGTACTTGGAAGGCAAAGTTACTCATATCTCTTCCACGGCCCCTGTGCCAGCTAGCAAGACAGGACTGGCCTTCCCCCTTTTCACAATCTCATCATTCGACTGCAAGCAGTGCTGCAGGGTGCCCAGCCCTCCTCACCCATGGGGGGTTCCTGCCTCCCAGCCCCGGAGATTGTGGAGTTGTTGGAGTGCCAGTCATGTGTTATTGATAATGATACCTAGAAAATGTTCATTTGGCTGTTTTGGTTGGTTGCCCAGTGACTCAAAAGAAATAGTCTGATATTTCTCTTTGGAGGAAAGGAAAACGTGACTACATCCAATTTCAACATTGGCTTTTGCACCATTCCTATCACTGCCCAGTTTTTGTCTTTACTAAGGAATTATCCAAGAAGCAGATTTCCTTTTCTGAGCAGGAGGTGCTCAGATAAGCCTTCCCACTCTGTGGCTATTAAGCACATGCCTCAATATAGCTTTGCTCCTTTTGAACCCTGAGGGTTTTCAAATTCTTCTAGGGCTTTTTTTGCCAGCCATCACCCTCCCTGGCTTGCTGAAATTATGGCTTGGGCAAATCCGTGCAACCCACATATCTTCCCCTTGCAGCAGACCAGTGCTTGGGCAGCCTGGGCCACTCTCCCACTGATGAGGGTGAGCTGAGTTATCCGCATCGGAGAAGGGCATTTTCTATTTTTGCTGCAAGCCAAAGCTACCAAGTATCGTCTCTGAAATGACAGGCTGTATGCCAACTGAGAATTTGCAAACGAACCCTGTAATTAGATAATGCGTTACAATCAGTGAAAAAAAAATGGGTCTGGGAAGATAATTAGCATGCTGTTTAACTGTTTTTGATTGCCCCGTTAAAGGGCCGAGTGAGACCTTTGATGTTCTTCCATAGCTGAGACATACTAAGACTGTATGTCTGGCTTGCATTTGAAGACTTCGTATAGAGTTTTTTCCCTCCCCATTTCTTTTCTGTTCCGTAAAACAAAGCAGGGTTTGGAGTTAGAACAAACAAGCAGTGTTTCCTAGAGATTTTCTTAGAAAATTGCCCTTCTTGAGAATGCTAACCACCCTCTCTTTTCAGAGAAAAAGGTAGCCTCATGATGCAAGTTAGATATAATGAACAATGAGATGGCAAGCACCGGAGGAAGATGAATGGTTTAGGAAGAAGAGAAATGACATACTTTTTTAGCATCTGTTAAATTTGTGGGAAGTTTCTCTACACACTGCTGAGGAGTTATGGCATTTCACCCTAACAGTACAGGGATTTCACCCCCAGGAGTTTCTGGTAGTGGATGTAGTCATTTATGTGGATGCATTTTAAAATCCTCAACTCCTAAGAAACGAGACACTGTCATATAAATGGGGAATATTATTTATGTCTACTGACACTAACTTTGAACCTCCTGCTTGGAACAGGATGTTAGACAAAATAACCTCCAGATTTCTTTTATAACTGAATTTTTTCTACAATTTTCATTAGCTCAAAAACCCATTCCGTACCTGCTGTTAGTGTCAGTCAGTATCTTCAGACAAGCTGTTGCATATTGCTATATTTTTCTAGTCCTGTCTATTCAGACATAAACACATTTTTCTCCTTTTATTTGCATCTTAATAGGGACACTATGGATGTCAACTACAAGAGCACACTCTCTACAGCAACATTCTTTAAGGCCCAAGGGATCCATCATTCCAAAGATGGGATGATGCTCTGAAGGTAGCAGGCTTTTAGCTAATTTCAGGTTCACCCATTCCTAACCCCTGCAGTATTGATTCTCTTCCATCTCCAGTACAATAAAGTCTGCGTTAGGAGAGTGCTACAAAAGGGTTAGTTATTACGTGGCAGCACTGGGGATGGTTGTGCAAGGAACCAGCTGGCTACAGCCCAAAAGGTTAGTACCCCTCTGAATGGTCATCTCAACAGCAGCAATGCAGTTCAACCTCCTTCTTGCTGATTGATTTACCAGCATGTCCTGTGGCATTTGAGCCTTGCTGTGTGCCAAACTTCATTTCCATGCCAGTTTCCCCAACTAGTTGGTTTTCCACCAGCTTTTCATCACCTGAGCAGACTTGAGGAGCAGTGCGCCACTACCATAGGTTGAAGCTTGAAGGCTGCCTTTGTGCCCAAACTCACCAGCTTCTAGATAAGGCAGCAGAGTCACCAGACAGCCCTCTGCTCTGTAAATGACAAAGGGAATCCCAGCATGGGGTTTCTAAAATCTTTGCAGGTGCCACGTTGGGTAGAATAAGTCACAGGAACAGATCTAGCTATTTTATGTCTGTGGAAAGGCATGGACAAAGCCTAACTTTGCCTAAGAACTCAGCTGAATTACATGTAGATTGACTATAGGTACCATGCAAAAAGTCAAAGCCCTGCAGTGTATATTGGGTTGGGATTGAAAATCCCTCTCCTTAACTTGCAAACTGTACTTCAAAGCATTTTTTTCAGGTTGAAACCATCTAACTTTGGCTGTGCTCCATTTTTTAGGCTATACAGTATTTCACTGGATTCCTTGTCACATGTGGTTTAACAACTCCCCCACACCAGCTCTTAAGTGCTGAAGAAATCAGGGAGTAGAACAGCACAAACAAGGCTGGACACTGTGAGGGAGGGAGAGCTTGCAAGAGGGCTTATGCGGAGGCAGATGCCAGATAAATATAGATTCCTGTTAACTTTCAAGAAAAAATAAAAATAAATGCTCTAAAAATAGAGCATTAGATAGCCTAGCTGAACCTACCAGCTTCATCAGTTCTCATTAACAGTGGCCTCCATCACTTCATTAACAGCTATGCAAACAGTGCTTTTATAAAATGTTATTTTCTCATGGGCTATGTGAGATCCGCCTTCTCTAAATAGACACCCTTTAGACACAGGCACATACATGCCATTTAGGTGGGACATTTTTGCAAGTTTTTCCTCTGTAAGGTTTACACAGAACCAGAGGATTACTGTTAAGCTCATCATTAGTCTAATGAAGCAACACTTCATACTGCTAGGTCATTCGCTAGGAAGCATGGCTTAAAAGTATTCTTGAGACTACACATTTTTCTCAGGGTTAAATTCTCTCACTCTCTTCCTAAAAAAATGTTCACAAAGGAAGGAAGGAGGGAGGGACTAAGTGCACAAACTCAGATGGTGGGAGGAGACGTGTTGATGCAAGTAGAGCTCTGGTCACTGCTGTGTCACCTATGTCAGTGGCTCTCCCATCTCCATGCAGACTTTTGCAGAACAGCTGGCCCATTCATTTGAAAGAGCCAGGGGCCAGGGAACACATACAAGTTGCAAAAGGGCCATGGGCTGTTTTCAGGAGACCTGTTTTAGGTGCTAATTGAAATATAAGAGTCCAGCACCAGCTCATCACTCCATGGTGGTGCTCCATCACTGATCCAAGGAAAGACAAGTTGCAGCCTTAAGAGTAAGAAGAATTTTAAAAATTGATGACATTCTTTATTCTAGTAAACCCTTTGGTTCTGGCCTGGGTGCAAACCACAACAAGAATGTACCCTTGCTTGGAAGTAGTAACTGCTTCTCTCTGCTACACAGAGGAGGAGCCATGCTTCAGCAGCTCTGGATAATAGGCAGAGGGTGTCAGCGTTGTGCATTGTCCTCTCAAGCTAATATACTTGAGCTGCTGTGGTGCCTGAGACAGGCAGCTACTCTAGACGGGCTCTTAACTGACTAGAGGCAGGAAATGGAAAGACAAAAGTGAGTTAAAAAATCAGTTAGGCTCCCAGAAGATTTTCAAATGTGCTTGAGACCACTGATGGATGCCTAGAGAGAGACAGAAAACAATTGACTTTCCAGGGCAATAGGTTTGATTTTTGTAGAGTTAACAGCAGAAAAGATGTTTAAAATTTAAATTAAAGATAGGTGAGAAGAAAAGCTTGAAGAATCTAAATCTATATGCAAATTTAAACCTATAAATATAGATTTTAAATATGTTCTGAATAGAGTCTTACAGGAGTTAACTGATGAGCTTACTGAACCAGTCACAGCAGTGTTGGAAAAACCTGGGTTCACAGGTCTTCCCCATTTTGTCACACTCAGAAACCTTTAGGCCAGATGTCACCAAGTCACTAGCATTGAGTCATCTGTCATTTCTGCTGTGGTCTCACTGGAAATGAGCAGAAACACAGTGAAACCAGGCAAATTTTTTTGCTAAGGAGTTCACTTAGTGATTACTGATAAAGGCAAAATTGCTTTTGTGTCTAAATATGCTTGAAGATATTTATCTAG
Source organism: Morus bassanus (assembly GCA_031468815.1). Lineage (NCBI taxonomy): Eukaryota > Metazoa > Chordata > Aves > Suliformes > Sulidae > Morus > Morus bassanus. Next base: position 62,497,405 of record CM062600.1, read on the forward strand.
AGTTAGGTTTTTGGCTTTGGTTTTCTGAAGATTGGCTAACAGTTGATATATATACAGCTTGCAAACTTGGTTTCACTTTAAGAGTTGGCACGTTTCATTTTTTTGATATTTGTTGTGGTAGCACTTCATGCCTTATTCATCTGCAGGAAGGAAAGGAAGACTGGCACCTGCAAGTCTGCCTCTGAATCGGCAAGGTATTAAAAGCTATTGTCAAATAAACGGCCTGTTCTCCAAGCAGAACAATGAAATTCCTGCCATCTACATAAGAAATCGTTGTTCAAGCCTGGCCTCTTGGTGGCTAACCTAGCAAAAGACAGGTGGAGGTTAGCCCTTGATTATCTGATGGGTAGATGTTGAAGTTGACCTGTCAGAGGAGGCTGGAAGTTATAAAAAGACAAAATCTGCTGAGACATGGCACGAAGGCAAGACCAAACAGGAAGGAGAAACTGAGCGAATGCAGCACCTTTGTTGCCTTCCCACACAGCTATTACCTCCTGGAGTGAAAAGCAAACTGGGGAAGGGGTACGTGGGGTTATGTTGGGTTTTTGGTGCCTCTCAGGCGCCATCTGCATGCAAAATGCAAACAGCTCAGGCAGCTTCTTTGCATGGTCTGTGGATTCCTGCATCAGCCACGCAGTGCTGCCTGGGGGTGAGGGCAGGAGGGCAGGTTTGGGACAGCATGCCTCTGTGGCCAGTGCCCTTTGGAGGCCTGGGCTTGGCACAGAGGCTCCCAAAGGGCACTGGGCACATTGGCTGCTGTGACAGGGGCCAGAGCTGGTGACCTGGGCAAAAGTCTGCCGAAGTCTAGAGGCTGCTAAAGCAGATTGGCCTTGAGATACCGGTCTGAGCACAGTCACGTGGAGTAGTTGGTCTGCCCTGAGAAAAAGAGTCATTAATCTCTGAAAGCACCCCTAGCTGGTAATGAGGCTGGGCTGGGCAAGGCTGTTTGCAGCCCACAGCTTCATGCTGGAGCTGCACCCAGGCTTTCTCTCTGGTGGGAACACAACCATGCCAGGCAGGATCGGCAGCAGTGAGCAGTTGTTCTGCAGGGTCAGGAGAGGCCCATCGTCCTTGCTCTGCCTTGTGCCCAGGTGGGCAGGGACTTCTTGGCACTTTCCCACCTTACTTTGCATCTCCCTCTGCCATGATGCAAAGAAAACCTGCAGTGACAGCGAGTGAAGTGCTGATTCTCTTTTCCATTTCTTCCTAGCATGCACACAGGCACCCCATGTGCATCTGTGCATGTGCTGGAGCTGCCCCCAGGAGCCCCTGCTGCCTCTTCCTTGAAGGAACAGTGTGCCCACAGCATGGCTTATGGTCCTGCATGGCCAAGAAGGCACCAGGGTAATTTCATTTGCAGGGAGCACAGCTGAGGGAGGCTGCTCCAGACATACACTCTGATCCCAGGCTTTTCTCATGTTCTCCTGCTCTACTGTTCATGTTTGCATGAATTTCTTGCTTTATTTCCACTGAAACTCTCACATAAGAGGGCATTGAAAGTCTCCATTGAGAGCCTGCTCCTGCACGAGTTGCCCTAGCAGCACATCTGGATAGCAGGATGAGGCAATCACTCTTTGCTGTCTTATCCTGGATAAGCCAATGTGAAACACACCCCTTCATCTAAGCTCTCTGTATCTTGAAGTGGATAAATAGATAGTGCATAAGCATTTTCTGAATGAGCTGCACTCTCTCAGTTCCTACTTTTGCCTTACCTGAAGCTCTCTCCCGCTGCTGTGTTTTTCATCGCCATCTTGAATTCCTGTATTCTGGAGACCATCACATCCTGCTCCACTCACCACCTGGTCTGGTGTGAAGTCATGACTTCCGTCCCAGCGTCACCAGTGAGAGCAGACTGGCAACATTCACAGTATTTCTCCCTCCTCCCGACCCGAGGCGCAACCACCTCTGCATGGGAGGGCACCACAAGGCTCTGACCCAATGCACAGCATGGTGCAATGGGGATAGGAAGACCAGTTTTGATGGGAAATACCACTGTATCTGCAAGGGGTGTGACAGGCAAAACAGGGCACTGTATTTGCAGTTACATAGAAAAATGTCCCCCACAGCAAACCACAGAGAGAGCCTGGACCACGGATGGGCAGCTGTCTGCTTATCCTGGATGGCTGAAGCTGGCAGAGCTGCAGCACTCAGCGCAGCACACTTGACTTTCCCATGGCACATATGACTATGACTGGTGCTTCCCCAGGGATGTCCATAATCCCATCACGCGTGATAAGGCCATCCAGGCATGACCATTTTCAGCAGTGCAAGTGACTGGGAGATTCCAGGTCTGCTGATGTCTGAGCTTTCTCATGGGTTTGCCTGATCCAAGCAAGCCAGGTATATCTGAACAGATTTATTCTCCACGTGACACGTCCAAGCTCTCGTGCTCTGCCAGAAACAATCTGCTTCAGACATCGCTGGTTAGTATCATCACTTTTATGCTGGGTTTGGCCATTGCACCTCTACCTGATGTGTCAAGCAGGATCCAGAAGTGAGGGAGAAAGGGCCATAGTGGTGTTAAGCTGCCCCTCAGCTTTTCTGCAGCTGCAGAGACTCTACTCAGTCTGGTTTTCCAATGATTCCTCAGCAATACCAACATTTGCTGAAGGTGAAGTTTAACTTTGGGAAGTAACATATACTTTCTTGTATGTTTTCCAATTCAGTTCCATAGCCCAGCAATCACATGCCATGGACTGCTAACCCTTTCTTCAGAGCTATGTCAGCTGTCCTTGATTAACATGATCGAAGTATCATAGCTCAAATCCTAGATTTGTCACTTCTTCCTGAGCTTCCATGAATTAATCCCAAACATCATCCATTCAAAAAATAATCTTTTTCAGAAGAATGGACCCCTTATCCAACAGTTATATACCTGCAAAGCTCTGTATATGCTGCTGTTTGGCTATTTGATATCATTTGGCCAAATGTAGTGAACATTGGTGGTTTTATTTATTTTATTTTATTTTATTTTATTTTATTTTATTTTATTTTATTTTATTTTATTTTTTTTATTTTTATTTTTTTATTTTTTTATTTTATTTTCTTTTTTTGTTTTGTTTTGTTTTGTTTCATTTCATTCCATTTCATTTCATTTCATTTCATTTGTTTAATTTGTTGCACTAGGTTTCTTTGATCACAATATATGTCAGGCTCAGCAGTGACTTCCTTTCCCAGATTTTCTTTGCTGTCCTTCTCAAAGCTAAACATGATCATAGGACTGGTGTAATACCTGAAAAGTCCTGCAAAAATTAGCCTCAGTAAAGCAAAATTAGTGTCACCTGTGTTCAGGCCTTTGTTGAATTTGTTTCCTAGAAACATTCCAGTAAATACTGGCAACACGTTGTCAAAGAGAAGTAAATTTGAATTAATCCTGACGGAACTTTTATAAAGTTAATTATAAGCTCATAATTGTACCTGTTGGCAGCCAAAATCTTATTTTAGGAAATATACATATACAGCAAGAGAGCAGAAACATTTCTATACATTATTTTGTGCCTAGTTAAATGTTGTTAATGTACTTCAAATGTCAGATGCTTGGAACAAGCTGTTCGCAATCAGCAGGTTGATAATTTCTTGTAGGATCTTATTTCTTCTGTAACCAATTTTGAATAGCAAATGCATTCAGTAAAGCTGCAGGCATGAAAAGCAGCTAAAAATTGGAAAAAAAAATGCAGTTTATGTCCCACTTGTTAGACTGCATATTTGCATTTTTTGCAATGCACGTCAAAAGAACAAACAGTGCCTGTAAAACAGAAGTGCCTGGCCTACAGATGAGATATCTACTGCTCTGCAGACATTCTCCCATGATGAAGTAATTGTTCATGGGGTGCTGAGAGTAACGTTACTGCCATTCACCTGCTTCCATGTTTGCTTTTCCAAGAGCATAGGAACTGAAGCAGGAGAGCAGCATGTCCTATCTCCAGCCCCAAAACCAGGGATGCATGGCTGCCTGACAGCCATCCTCAGGGACATGCCATCACTCACTGTAAGAAAGTAGATACAGGCCCATTAAGAAAAAAGAAACTGCACAGCAGGCTGATGCCTCAAGGATCCCCGGAACGCAGCAGGTGTGCAGCAGGAGCCCACAGGTCTGGCACTCTCATTCAGCACAGGAGAAATGGCAGGGCATGGGGATGGCAGAAGTTTTTCTGCTGCCAGCACAAGTGGGTCTGCCCCTCGGTAATATTGATCCTGAAGTCAGCAGGATTAGGTAGCTGGTGGGAGTTAAGCGCATGCTTACATGCACAGCTGGTTTGGTGCCAGTGCATGGCTGAGCCCAGGCTGCTGCCTCCTGTGGTGGTACTCAAGGAAAGGTGAGGGACATACGAATCTCTGGGCATCCACTGAAGTGTTTGCAACAGCCCAACACCTCAAGATAATTGTATATATATTTTTGAGTGAATATATATTGAGTGGGGAGGAAGATAAAAAAATTACACATGTAGGATGACACATTTAGGTCCTAGACATACAGAAGAATAGCAAACAATGTTTGTGCTCAGTCTCCTCAGTAGCTACAAATACCCTTAGTTTTTCATAGCCTTTGCCTTACATGCATGCACGCACACACACAAATACATATATGTATGTATAAGCCCTTCACATTATTGGCTTGTACGTTAGCCCTGAATATTTGTGTGGGAGTAGGTCAAAGGAGTCAGAGCTCGAGTTTCACTCCAGCAGCCTCTCTGGGGGAATCTGCCCCATGAGCGCACCAGGCAGAAGAGACAAAGCAACCACATGCTGCCTTTCCTGTGGCCAACCACGTGAGTCCCACCAGCACAGCACCATGTCACTCTGATGCAGAGCTGCCCGACAGGTGGCCTGGATGTCTTTCTGTTACATCTTTAACATTATATGCCCTGGTTTCAGCTTAAAACTGACCGAGCAATCTTTATTCTAAATGCAGGAAGTGCATTTCATTTGCATAGCTCTGATGGGATTAAAGGAGGTATTAGAGTAATTAAGGTCAAAGGGGTTTGCCATTTACTAAATCCCTAAATCCACCTCCGCTCCAACATAATTCAGTAATATCATGGGGCAAAAGGTCACTGCAACTATTTGTGCCTGCCTAGCCTTCCATGACAAAAAGATAAACCCTTTTTTGGACAAAGAGCTTTTTTGGACATGACACATATACATTATTTTCCACACAGGCATCACAAGAAATTTTGCCACAGCTACCATTTGAATGTGTTAACTACCCTATGCCTCGAGTTAGTTGTTTTTCTGATTTTGAGTGGGAAAATTAATAATGCCTTTTATTATGCCCATGAGCTCACATGGCTTCAATTTAAAAAAAGCCCAGCTGATACAGATCTTAAATATGCATTCCAATACATTTCTTCCCAAGTTTAAAATATTAAGGGACCCCTCTGTTAAAATGAGAATAAAAAATGCACAGGGAACATTTGGAAGATAATGTATTATTGAATATTGTGTGTTCTTAGGACTAAGCTTGCAGCAGTTATTACTTTCAATTAAATGTACATGCATTTGACACTGCTGAAGGCCTTAGCTCCCAAGACTTCATTGTTATCTGTAATCCAAAGCTATTTGACTCAATTGAAAGAGCCGTGAAACAGAGTAATGCTGAGGAAAGCTGCTCTGGGGATGGACACACATGCATTTATTGCCTTTTGCAAGTTCAATTATCTCCAAGACAAACAGATTGTACTGGGTGTCCTTCTCCACTCACAGCCTTTAGGCTCAACTCACTGTAAACTATATCACCCCAAAGCAGTCCTGGAGGGACTTTGCATTGCCCTGCGCCAGAGGAATAGGTGTGTTGCTGGACAGAAAAGGGCTTTGCAGATCTCTCAGTCAGGTAATTGCTTTGTAATATTTTAGTGACGACCCTGCCACTGTGTCATACTTGACCCATTGTGTCTCTGAGCTGTCCCAGGTGGCTGCTTCAAATATCCAAGCAAAATAAAGGGAGTTGAAGGATGAAAAAAATAGTTTTGAAACAGAGGAGATTTGCTGAAATTGCTTTAGGTGTACTATGGACAAAGAAATCATGGATTCAGAACTGGTAGAAGTAATTGAAGCTGCTTCAGCCCTGCTAAGTGTTGTGGGAAAGTTGTCAAGTTTTCTTGAGACAGCTTTGGTGACACACTTGGACCCATCAGTGTCCCCTATGTCACTCCACCCCAGCATCTGATGAAGCGGGTAGCAGTCTCAGTAGTGGCACACCATATGCAAGTGGGAATTAAACCCCAAGCAACAAATTTCATGCCAGAGATAATCGAGAATTAGAAATAATTATTTTGCTTCTAAGCAACGAGGAGCAGTGCAAGGCCCTAGTCCGTAGCCAGGTGCTGCAGCACAGCTCCATGCAAGGAAATAAACTGGGGGGTTTTCTAGCAAGGGAGTTAGTATGTTGCTCCCACACAGCTTTCCCCCTAGGACGGACTGCCTGGGAAGTGCAAGGAAACCAACGGAGGACTTTTCTCAGCCACTCACTTATCACCTTGCATTTACATAAAGCATAAATTTTGTTGAAATTCCTGGTTTTGTTATTTCCCCACACAAGATGCTTTTCTCCAGCTCCCCACTTGCAGGGGTGCTTCCTCACTCCTGGCAGTCCCTTGCCCGGCTGTTGTGCAGAGTGGGGTTGTGTGTGCGTTTGTGTGCACATGTTCCCATGATCCCTCTTGCTGGAGGCTGGTGCAACACTGATTTCAGGAGAGGCCTCATGGGCAGAAACTGACCCTGCCTTGCTGGTCCAGGGAGCATTGGCCAAAGAGTCAAGAAAAAATCAAGTAATTCTTGGCTATAAAGAGGCCAACACAGTGAGAAGAGACAACAGAGCTGATGCGGCAGATAGTGCCATCCTGCTGGCACTCAGGCTGTGCTGGTGTTTCATCCCCTGGCACAGGCAAAGATGTGCCCTGCCCCTAACAAAGGACCCCCACGCAGATGTGCTGCCACTGCATGTACTCACCCAGCCTTGTTGTCGCCCTCCTGCCTCCTGCAGCTCCTGGCACCTCTATGCTGAGAAGACCTGGGACTAATGACCTGAATTAATTTCCAGGTGCAAATAATGGCTGGATTTGCAAATAGCTGGCTAGGTGTTGCCCACGATGTCCCTCCACACAGCAGCTTTCCCATGACCCTGTCCCTGTCCTCGGCAATGACATCTAAAGGCAGGGGCGGCTCTGCCGAGGGTGCTTTGGGTGTGGGCTCACTGTACTGTAAAGAGCTGGTGAGATTGTACTATCCCAACCACATTATTGCAACATTTTCTCCACCCAAGAAGCCAAAGAGACAGGTATTTGGGGATTATTTTTGTAAATAAATCTTCCAGTTGAATAAAGAAGAAAAAGAAGGAATCTGCTCAACATCCAAAAGGATGCAACTTCACAAAGACAACAAAAAAAAGAGAAAAGCATGCTGTGAAGCAGGGGATACTTGAACACTTCTCTTAATCAGAGGAATCAACATAGCTTTTTGACCGCTGACTGTTCCCAGCATCACTAAAAGGGTAGGTGAGATGTCTGTGCTAAGTAAACAGCATCTGCCATCTCCACGGGCTGTCTGAACGTGCTGACTAGCTGGTGAAGAGATTAGCACTGTCTGACTCCTCTACTAATAACTGATTCGTTACCCAGGCTTGGCACTGCCTTCCTAATTGTCAGTTAGAACTGCTGACATTCCTGAATATTGCTCTTATGATGTAAATAATATTTATTTGAGGGTGCTGTGGCCTCTGTTTTGATCCTGCGAGTTCAGGTGAGTTCACTCACCTGAAAGGACCAAAACAAGTTTTACCTGGGATGGTACATCCATTTCATAACTTATGTGTCATTATAATTGTCTCCATAACAAGAGCATATTTTAAATAATATGCTTGAAATTTTGGTAAGTATCTTGTGTTGGGATGGGATGGGTAAAGCTGCTTCACAGTGGGTTTAGTCTTTGGGAAACCATTAAGCAGCTCTTCTGAGTGTTGAGGAGTGAAGTTTGAGTAGTTGTGAGCAGGGCCATGACTAGAAACAATTTTTTGAGAGGCAAAAATGTAGACAATTCCACATTCTTATCAGAAAAAATCAAATGTTGAAAGATCACTGCTATGTTTTTTCTATGATTTTTTAATGTAGATTATGTACCAACTAAAGAAAGTGCCTTTTCTGAAATTCTTATTACAGTTATTCATGCCACAGTCTTTTAAAATAGTCTGGGAGAAATGTTCTTATGAAAATCATAAGCATGTAGTTAAGTTCAAAATATGAAGTAACCAAGAGTTGTGTTTTTATTCTGCTTTGCCCTATTTTAATTTCTTTATGATTTTTTACTACATCTCTGATGAACAGATGGCCGCTAGCTCCTGACAACGATACTTCACTAGTCTTGGCAGGATGATGATGGTTCAATCACCCATTAATCCCATGGCAGATAATGGCTGAAAGCACCAGATGAGGTCACTTGTGTTGACCAGATTGTGCAAATCTATATGTAGGGATTTTTTCACTGATTCCTTTGAAAGCTTTTTAATTTGAATGTGCAACATTCATGTGTCAGTCATTTTGAGTCTCATCACAAATCCTCACCCTGTCCTCCTATGATCCTCCCATCTGGTGAAAAAGCCTTCATGTTTTTCACCTGCAAAATAAAAATTGCTCCCAGAAATGACGGTTTTTCAATGAAAACTGCTCCTGTGAATCAGTCACTCCAGTAGATGTGATACCTGCTCTCTATTCGCACCTGGAGGCCAAGATGCAGCCCAGCACAGAGACCCTATGCATCGCACCCTCGCCGTCCGGGCACTGTGAATCCCTGAGCACGGTGCAGGCACCAGGGGAGCCGATTCTCCTTCAGGGACCACCATCAGGAAGCAGGCAATCCGTCCTGCAGGCAGCACACAGCGGGAATGGGAATCACACCCTGGCTCGCTCTCCCTTCCCCTGGTGTGCAGCTTTGAAATGTCCCCATTCTCTACACACCATAATTCCAAGCAATTTCTCCATTTAGAAAAAAGTATTTAGTGAGAAAGGAAAACAGCAGACCACTGATCAACACTGCTATTTTGATTGTTCTCTAAATGAGAAAAATACAGAATAATTTTACTTGCCTTAATTTATTTCCTGCCTCCTTGCATTTTACCTTTTTCCTATGATTGTATGGACACTGAGTAATCTGTCTCTCTAATGAATATACACAGTAGTGGTAGGTAGGGAGTTGCTTATTTGCACCCTTTGCACCTCTATGTGAAATTCATTACTGGATTATGTTACACAGAAAGGCTTTTGGAAGATGGACAAAACACTTGCAAACCCATGCTGTCACAGCCTGATGAGTATCCTATGCAGGTCTGAACTGTGGAGTCATTATTCAGCCCTTACCCAGGCAAAACTCCCTGTGCAGCCAACGGCTGGGAATAGGCTGAGGTTTGCAAAGACAGCCATTGAGCTGAAAACCATTGCCTCCTACAGCAACAGCTGTGACTCCTGCAGCTGGTTGAGAAACGCCCAGATTTAGCAATTGTCCCAAAAAGTTGAGTGAACAGGTACTCTGACCAATGCACAGGCTGCTGACAACACTTGGGGAAACAATGGCAGGAATACACAATGAAAAGGCAAAACAGAAAAGTGGACAGGTTTAGCTATGCATATAAAGTACTCACACCCTCAGGGCATGCTGCATAGTGGAGGCAGAGGAGACAAGACTTCCCCCAGAACGCATTGGCCACAGAGAGCCTTTCCCATGCAGACATTCAGTGGCCCAAAGCCTGACGTTCCTCTGGGACAGAAAAAAAAAAAGAAAAAAAAGGTGCATTCCTGTTGTCTCCTTAGGAGGCAGAAGAGGATGAAATACTATGACTTTTATCAGCTGTGTGCTAGCTGTGTTTAGCCTGGATGTTTTTCATTAGGCCTGGCGCATCCTTATCCTCCGGTCATCTTGCACTTTTTGATGTCCAGTCATCAGATGAGTGGTCACTCTGTTCCTAAACCATCTGTGCTCCTCTGCTCCTCCGGATGCTCCTGGGGAAGGAGTCATCAAAGCCCCAACCCTGCAAGCCAGCTTTGCTGGAACAGCAAAGCTCAGATAATGACTGGGACTTCTTCAAAGTTCGAAGCTATTGGACCTTAGGTGTGGACTAAGCCTCTTACCTTTCTTTTTCTAAGATACCCTATCAACATATATGTCCCTTCTGAAATATCCACCCCCACCAAGTGCCTACCTAAACTGACTCAAGGCCAGATATTCTCCAAATATTTTCCATAAGTACAGCAAACAGTCATCCCCCACAATGCCTGGGGTCAAGCCAGCAAAGCCCTTGGCTGGTGTCCTGTAGCAGTACCATGAGGAAAGTGCAAGGTGCAAGCCCTCAGCATCATACCTGCAGGAGTGGCGTCACCACTAGATCCACCATGAATCAGTATCCCCAAAGAGGACCCACCAGCCAGCTCTGCTCACCCTCAGCTCAGCTGGCAGGCTGACATGGGATGTTCAAATGGATGTTTATGGAAGGAAAGGCACCCTTCCTCCGTCCCGGGAATGAGAGTCCTTCTTGTTTGATGTGTTTATAAATGAACCTCTATTTCCAAGGAAGCTGTTTCCTGTTAGACCCTATTAAACACTCCTCCTGGTACCCTGGATTCCTGTGTTTGAAAGACCTAAACTCAGTTTGTCATTTCACAGTATCTAAATACCCTAACTGAAGCAAAGGCTCATTTACAGCTACATGAAATGGGTGTAAACAATGATAAATACACTCACAGCAGCAAGCACGCAGAGGGATGACCAGAGGGTTTTTGTGACAGGACTGACCAGACCAGATCAGTGCTGTTGCGGGGGACAGGACACATCCACAGAACCATAGTTTCAGTGCTGAGAAAAGACTGAAAGGAACAGCAGAGAAATATTTTCCTTCCACAGCTTCAAAATGTTTGGATAGCTACCCTAGACCCCTTTGTAGAGGAAAACATGTACCAAAAAATAAATAAACTACATTTTACTTGTAGACAGGGGTACTACCTAAGGTAGAATCTCCATTTTCTGTGACTATTATCTTCTCCTTCCTATACCCAGCTAGCTTTAATCCCCTTTATATCACAGACACTTTCTGCATGTGAGGATATGTATTTCAACACAATAAACAGGTGGAGCAGCAATTCAGTTTTTCTTCCTAAACATTTCCTTGCCATTTTTCACAAAGACTTTTCCATAAGTCTTTTCTAAGAGATCTGTAAAACCATCTTGCTGAATTGTTGACTTGCCTACAACCTTTCAAATTCATCACTATCCACCCATTGCGTTTAGGTACTGTTAGTCAGAAGTTCACATTGTACAGAAGGTACAAGTGTCATGTGGCACGTGACATAAATTAAGTTGGCTATCAAGTTGGATAAATCCAAATCCTTCACTTAGGTGAAAGAACATCCTGTGACATGCTCACCCATGTGATCTGTGAGTATTTATAAATCATTTGTAGCCCAAAACCAATTTCTTGTTGGAATTCATGTCTGGTTTAGAATAGGAGTGAAATTCAAAGACTTCACAATGTGTTTACAAGCAACCTGCAAACAGTAAAGAGGGCCAGAGTAATGTGTGTGTGTAACCATTGCAATTAGCTTACAATTAACATCTGTACACTGGACTTGCACAGATAGTTTTAAGTTTAGTTTTGAAACAAATTGCCACCTTGAATGCTACAGTTATCTTCCACAGATTTTCCACTGAATAGTTGTGTTAACAAGGACCAAATAAATTGAAAATATTTAAATGTCATTGCATCATATAATCAACAAATAAAATAATCATTGCATAAAATACATTTACATGGAAAAACCAGCCTTCTTTGCTCTGATTCAATTATTTCCATCATAAATAAATGTTGAGGTCATTGTGAGTTTTGCCACTGACTTCAATGGGGCTTAGGATTTTCTGCTAAGAACTGATTAGTGGGAAAGTCAGATCTCATACAGGAGACTAAATACAGACATTACACGTTGGCACTGTGAACTCCTTCATACCTTTGAATGATTAAGGTTTTGCACGGTATTTCTTTTCAATGCTGTGGGAGATGCTGACTTTGTTCAGACCTTTAAAACAAGTCAGTAAGATGGGAGTGAAGTTAAGTTAAATATTAAAGCAGTTCATCACAAGGCCAGGGGCATTTATTACTAGGTCTGGGAATGAGTGGCTCTAAGAATGTGCCTGGAGTATCATGCAGGAGGTGGTTATAAATATGTCTTTTCTTTTTTTTTTTTTTTTTTTTTTTTTTGAGATGGAATGTGTGGAAACTTGGATCTGCACAAGTTATCGAATTTCTTTTTCCACACAATCCAAATAGTTTTACTTTCCACCTTTTGCAGCTACTTCTCAGGAGGGACAAGCGTCCATATTACACTAACAGAAGCAGTTTGTCTTGTACAATAATTTAAACTATCAGCTAAACTGTCCTGTGTGTCAACTATTAGAAATACCACCAGAAGCCCCCAATTCCTTTCCTTGTTTTCCCTTGTTTTTTCTGTCCAAACATGTTGACCCACATGAGGTGGTCTTTAGTACTAAACTTAGAGGCGTCACCTTACTAAGTTTTATCTCACTGTAAAGTGAGGAAAACGTGTTCAACAGGTATCTTGATGTAAAAACTGTAATCATATACCTTTAATGCTAATTCAGAATACAGTTCCTGAAAACATGTTTCTTCCTGAGTGCTTGTAAAGGGTCTGTAGCACCTACATGATACAGAGGAGGGAAAGGACAGGGAAGCGAAAGAGCTAAAGAATGGGGAAACTTCCATTTTCATACTCTGGTTCTCCAGAAGTAAGTTTGCAGCTGGTCTTTTCTGTTGAAAGCTAAAGAGAATTCAATTCCAGAAATGTCCTGGCTCAAGAACAGTTCTTATAGGGATTGCTCCTCCACTTCTGTGTTATTAATGTACTATAAGTGACATTATACTCAAGGAACCGATGCATGAAAAAAGGGAGGGACACCATGCCAGAAGGGCTTCTAAAGAGAAATAACAGTTGCAGCTATTTGTTGCTGTGTAAAGAAAAAATGCTTATGATAATTTTTCTCCAAATAGAATAATTTTTTAGAATTGCCATCATTAACTCATGACAGCACTACTATTTTGATGACAGGTTGCCAGGTCTGGAAAAGAAGAACATGAGAGTTACCAAACAGGAAAACAGGCAGTGAGTGGAGACCTCTTATCAACAGCAAGTATGTTGAATCTCACCCAGAATATCACTCCGGTTAAAAGTCGTTTCTGGAGTGCTCACATCTGCTGAGATTATTGTGTGCAGGCAAAGGCTTTCTCTAAATCGTGCTCACACACAGGCTGCTGCAGGCAGCTCATGAAGATGACGTTGTTTCCTGACCTGTAGACACTTTTCTTGCTACACAGCTGTGCTGAGTGCTCCCAGGGAATCCAGGATGAAATCCAAAAGCAAGCAAATTTTCTAGCAGCCTGTTATGATTCATGATGCAATGAAACCTTCCAATTATCAACTGTAACAGCAAGAAGGAAGTCAACTGATTGGAAAAAACCATAAATACAAGGGTCCCCATTTTCATTACATGTAAATGTCATTCTACATGATATACTGATAAGTGAATATGAAAAATATAAAGTATTTGAAGGCAAACACAGGATTGAACTCCATCAGGATTTAATTTTTGACAGGAAATCCTGTGTGAATTACTACTGGCCTTACTACAAAGGCTGGTGTTGACAGTCTTTTTTTATACCTGCTTCTAAAGGTGATGATCCAGCGTCCCTGCATCATTCCTTGCAGATATGAAGCCGTAATCAAACACAAATGCAGACATTTCTTTTTCAAGTCTGTGCCTAATTCATTTCCATGTAAGTAGGAGCTCTGCATGCATGGAGGCCAGGCTCCCCCAGGGTCCCAGCCCTGGGCTCCCCTATCCCCCCGAGCACCAAAGTACAATTAATGTGTCTGAACCTGCCACTGCTTGCAAAAGTGTAATCTTGCCATGAACTCACTACATCAGGAGATCTCTTAGCTGTGCCAAAACAGCTGCAAGGTGCAGAAGAAACTTGAGCAGATAAGATTGCTATCAAGAAGATATTTCTAGTTTAGCAGCCTCACCGCAGACTCACTGCTTTCTCTCTCAAGCAAGAGAACGAAGCCATTTTTCTCATGTTCCTGCAGTTATTGACATGGTATGTTTCTGAAAGTTTATTTTGATTTAAGCATTGCCCTGAATCATTCTGTCTTCATCAGCAAATGCAGACAACCTCCTTTCTGGCCTCTCTTCCAGCAAATACTTTTGTTCAAGTGCATATTGCTGGAAAAGCTGGATTGAATACAGCATATTCATTGCATACACATACTTCTTCCCAACCTGTATGTGAGTTCAAGCACTGTATGTTTCAATTCTTATTTCCCACAGACTGTCAGACAACCTTACTTTTAATCTGTATTTTGTTTGAGGGGCCTCCTGACTTAGACTTTGTCCCCCCGGGATCTTCCCCAGTTCACTACCGCATTTGTGCTTTTCCAAGTTAATTTTTACAGCTTAACTCCAGCAAAAATATTGCTAGTGCCCTTCTCGGTTGGTAGCAGCTTCCAGCCACAGGGCACTACGCTGCTTCCCAAGTTACAGATCCAGCCCAGGACTGTGGGCTCAGTCTCTCCGAGCCCTGCTCAGCAATGTGAACACCATCTTCCCCACCTCTTCCTAGAATAACAACACAGCAGACAGCACATTCATGGTCAAGACAGTACCAGTTCAGAACTTCTCAATTGTTTTTCCGTTAAAGTACAAACTTTCCCAGATCAAACTGGGGGGAAAAGTGTTTGCTTTAAGGCAACAAAACCCAGGATGGAGCATTCTCTTTTTCACGTGCCTTTAACTGTGGTCTGACAAAGTTGGCACTTAAAAACCAGCAATTCCCTTCTGGACCAACAACGGTTTCTCAGTCACTTAAAATAAGAGCAACTCCTCACTTTGAGTGAAAATAGAGGAAAGCCAGCATCAGCTAGAAAGTAACCCCCCCCCCACCAAAGCCCGTTCTCTAGATGCTCACTCACTGTGCTCCTTTTGCTATATTGAAAGTCCTCTGCCCTCTTAATCTAACCAGCAGCAAGGGGAAGAGTGCCCTTCTGCACCACAACCCCTGCAGCAAACCTAGCTGGGTGTAACCTGCATGCAGCACCTCATGAGAAGAGCTTTTCTGTGTGCTGGGACGAGGTCTGAGGAACAATTTCACTACTGCAAAGTAGAGTCCTCAATTCAAAATTTATAACAAAGAAGAAATATATATCAGGCCAGGTCAAAAAAAAAAACAAAACAAAAAAAACAAACTTCACTGATGTTTGGTCTGCAATAAAAAAGATGAAAGATTTTGTGCCAAGATGCAAGATGGATTTCTAAACACCCAATGCTTCTTGGTCAAAACCTTCAGGGCTGATGGCTCCAAGGTAAAGATGGCCAGGGTCCTTTCTTCCCTCCTCAGTTCCCAGAGCCCAGGGGTCCTGGGGGCCAATGATGCCCAAACTCCCTGCCAGAGGAGCACATCCTGAGAGTGTTGTGAGGACCACATCTAGACTGTGCCTGACGCTGTCTTTGTGAGAGAAGAGATCTCCCAGCTCACTGCTGCCCTGAGATACCCCAGGTTTGGTCAAGACCAAGGCAGGAGAAAAATGCCAAAATATCTGATAGTTCTAGCTGGAGTGATGTTTTATAACTTCCCTGCACAATAAAATAAAAATTAAGTCGTACACAGAAAAACTGTAAAAACAGGGCAGAATGCAATTCAGCAGCATCCTTGTTAGCACACTCAGCACTGTAGCCTGGGATCATTTCTCTGGGGAGGGAAGCAGTTTTCATCCTCTGAGCTACTGGCCTATAAAATACTCATTACCATCATTATATGGAAGTTTGTATCCAAGGCTAAAGTTCAGCCAGCGATGTCTGGCAAAACTGCAGCACTTTCTAAACAGTAAGAATGCCAACTCCAAGACTTTTTACTTAAATGTTTTTATGTGGTGTCATAGCAATCCTTGCTACCAGAGAACTCCGAGCATAGACCCGGTTTATACACATGCATATGTATGTATACATCTGTCTAGTTATGCATGCTCTTCCTAAGCATTTGGGCTGGGAACCAGCCACATAATGGCCTTTTGGCAGCAGGCAGTGCAAGTGGGACCTGGGCGTACAGGGTGCCTTGGACATGACCTGCAGCTTGCAAAGGTCTCTCCTCCAAAGCATTTTTACAACTTTTGAAATCTTTACCACAATCTCTTTCTTGTGTTACTCTGCACTCCTTGAAGCTTTAATTAGTGGGGGATATTGCTGACTGAAGTGATGCACCAACACTCTCCTCAATGAGATTTTGTCTGCAATGCACCTTCCCCGGTGTGCCTCCAGCAAGGCCATGCCTGGGGAGAGCATGCCTCCCCAGCAAAGAAGGACCTCTCTTGGCCCTCAGCAGACATGCCTTTAACAGAGGTGGGTGCTCTGGTACTTCTGAGCCAGATTCCTTCTCCAGAAGAGAGGCTGTGGAGAGAACATCAGGAGCTGCCATGAGAAGAGCTGGAATAACAGAGAGGCAGCTCTTCTCTGTCCTCCTCGGAAACAGGCTTTCTGCTTTTCCTGGACCCTAACTAGATCCTGCAGCATTTTCTGCTTCATTTCAAAGTCCTTTGTGATGCCCAGGCCTGTGACTTCTGATGCTGCAATCTTCTGCCATATAAGCACATAATCTATCCAAAAGTCTAAGTCATGAAAGGAGAGGAAGGCAGTGATCATTTTCCCTAAAACTGGGTCACGTATTTTCACCCTACATTGCATGCCTGTGGGCTATCAGACTTTAATTTATTAAGTTTTTACATGCACGTGGTCAAATTTAATCTCGCTAACACCATTCAAACAAAGGTAATGTCGCTGAACCCCTGGCTCAGGGCTAGAAGCTGGCATTTAGACCATAAGCCAGTAAAATATTTCACGGTCCTAAATGACTTCTGTAACCTGGTGATGCAACAAATGACATTTTAATCTACAGACAGCCAGAGCCCCAAATGCCTCCTCATTCAAGACAGTTTTATATTGCTGTGGTACTACCTCTATGGGAGAGCCACTCCTGGGTTATATCTGTAGAAATGAGATACAGCAAAACAGCACTGCTCCCATGGGTGGGCTTTGGGTTACACAACCTTTCTCTTGCATTGACTCCTTGCAGCCTTTTCTTGAGCTGTCCTTATGGTTCAACACATAGAAAATGCCATTTCAGTCTGGTATCTATTCTTAAAGTAAATCCATAGGGTGGCCCTGAGTTGGATGTTAGACAGTGCCAAATATCTCAGTGCATTGCAACGTGGGGAAACAGGCCCAAGGTGTTCAGTAACTAACAGATTACTGTATTCTTTGGTGTGAACACACCTTTGCTCTTTGGACCTTCAGGTTTGTGGGCAGATCAATGCACTGGGTGAAGTGATAGCTTTTACAAACATGACCAGAAATTTTCAACTGCTTACCATCTGGCAATATTATTTGCTGGTGGGAGGTGGGGAGGACTTTGGTATAAACCAAATCCATCCAGTCTAACATAATCATTTCATTTTGGGTATATCTTAATCCCACCTTCCTGTTTTTTGCATGGCTTTGGAACACTTGTATGGTTATATAACAATGTTTTCTGCCAGCCTGTTTATAATTATCCCTAGTGCTCACATCAAAGAGCACTATCTGGTCTTGTTTATTCTGTGATATTACAGTGTGAGGAAAGTAATGGCAAATGCAAACTAGGAACATCCCATTGCCTTGTTACCTGTGCAGCAGAAGGCAAAGCGGGGAGGAGGTGGGAGCAGCCCTTGGGCTGCATCCCTGTCCGTCCTGATGGCTTGAAAAATCACATTCCAGACAGTCAGCGAGGCTCCTGAGGGCTGGTTGCACATGCGTGCACCACAGGGGTTAATACAGTATTGTACAAGATTAATAAAAGAAGGAAATCAAATAGCCTTTTCAGGAAGACCCATCCAAATACTAGAAATATGATTAGTTATTTCATTTCAGAGTAAATTTAAAAATATCCATGTTTTAAAATTCAGTGTCTGAAGGCAAAGTGGGAGGCCCACTCTCTTAGGATCCAATGCTAACATGGAGACACTCTCCAGAGAGGCATGTCTTACTGGATACACCCAGACACCTGCATATTTTGTAGGTGCTGCTGGGGCAGGGAAGACAGATTTGGTGCATGAATTCACCTGGTGAAATCCCTTGCTTAATAAAGCTTGTAGAGCACAAAAACATCTCTCACAGTGAGGAGAGACAGTGGTTAAAGTGTCAGAAGCAGAAGAACAAGTAGTAGATGAAAACCCAAACTGCTGGAAGACATGCTCAAGCAGACCCCAGGTAGGTGCCCAGTGCCATAACCCTCGGTGCTGGCTCCTGCCATAGTGCTCTGCCAACAGGCCAGACTGCTCTCATACACTCTGCCAAAGACCTGAGAGGACAACCCCACCACCACCACCACCACCCATCCCCCCCGCAAAACAAAAGAAAAAGTGAAGGGAATTGGCAACATTCTTAGATTATAAAGACTGCTAGGATATAATACAAAAACACTAGAACAAACAGAGGTGGAATTGGCATTCCTGCTTCACAAAATGTGCCAGCATTTCTAAGACTTGGCTGCCTGAACTTTAGCCCTGGTTGCAAATTTCCATATAACTAGGGTAATGAGTATTTTTCAGGCCAATAACAATAGCTCATGGGATGAAGAGGAGTATGTCCCCATACAGATTATCTTGATCTTCAGTGCAATGCTGGGTATGTTTTTGTAGGAATGTAGCAATGTGTTAAGTTTTCTAACGTCAAATTCTATATATACATCACTGTACAAGGTTTGGTTGCACATGTTTTTTATAGCCTGCATGCTTAATTACGTAATGATTTATGGCTGTCATTAAACACTGCTGCTCTGTGTTTGAGAGGCTCCAGGAGAAAATGGAAGTGATTGGAACAGCTCCATCTCTTTGCCTGGTGAGGAATGGAGAGACTCAGAGGCATAGGCACTCCTCCATGTCTTTATTGTCTCCCCATGTGTGTCTATAGAGGCTGTGCTCCGTAAGAGCGGGACAAGCGATCAAGGACACACAGGACTGAGCCAGCTCCTGCTTCATCACATCTGACTTAAACTCAGCCTTTTTCTGAAGCAAGACAGGGCCTCCATGTCCCCCTCACAGGACTCCTGCATGTTCCCACATTGTTCTCCACAGGCTTGGGAAAGGGGCAGACCGGCGACGTCCCACAGAGGCTAGAGGAGAATTTCAAATAGAGGAAAAGTTAAGATTGTTGTGAAAGTGGTATTGCAGAAGGCAAGTTTCAAATTTCCCAGTATTGAGAGGTTTAAGTCAATTATATTTCAAGTCTTTAAGCATTGACTTCACATTCTGGAAAGTATCAGCAACCGCTAACTTCCTTACTTTACAGCAATTCATTTTTTGGATTCTTCAAAGATATAACAGCAAAGCTACTTTTCACATGCAGTCTGATGGCTCCCATCAAACCAGTCATCACATCCCAGTGCCACCTACATGAACTGTGGCAGGGAGAGGGCTGGGGAAATGGCACTGTGGGCATGTGGGGCAGCTGCCTGAAACCTGCACACATGCACACCTTTCCCTTGCTTGCACCTCTCCTTGGCACCAGATGCTGCTCATGCCAACAGCAAACTTCTGCATGGTGGAGGATTGGTGCATCCAGAGGGCAACACTCAATCCCACAAGCTGCTCTGGGCAGGCTTGCTTTGGGGAAGGAAGGAGGGGGGCAAACCAAGGGCAGCCCTAGGGGTGAGCTTGCTCCACGACAGGCAGTGTTTGGCTCTGCCAGTGCTGTGCTGTGCCCACGTACGCTGCAGGCATGGATGGGCCCCATGCGAGTTCACTGCTGGGTCAGTACCCCTTAGCAAGGCGTCTCTGAAGAAATGCTAGATGCCAAGTCTCTGCAAAAAGAGGCAGTGTAGCATTTGGACTGTGATAACATGACACACTTGAAGATTGATGCAAGGTCAGAGAGCCTATTTGTGGAGGGTTTGGTGGTTGGGTTTTTTTCCCTGCTATGCACTGCAAAATTTGTGAGAGTCTGGCAAATGCTGTAAGCAGCTCTCTTTCTGTGGTCCACACCTCAGGGACCCTTGGACAGAAGTACTCCTTATTTCCACCAAACACGCCTCTTGCAGCAAATCAGTATTTCGTCTTATTGGTGTTGGGCAGGTTGGAGGTTTTAGAGCAATCTGGATATGAAAAGCAGCTGCATATGTGCGTGGGGCAGGCAGAATCTACAGAAAATCTGTGTCAAGTGATCCCAGACTAAATTTATTGTCTGGTCCTGCTAAGGCATAGCAACTTTCAGAACAGATCAAGCATGCTTGTGGATCTCAGAGCCCATTGAAACATTGTCTTTGAGAATGACAGCTTTGCTGTCAGGGCTGAAGCGTGACAAGAAGCCCTTGCAGCTTGCAGGTGGAAAGTTAGCAATGCTGCAATTCATATCCCCAGAGCTGCCAGCAGCCCCACAGGTGTTCACAAACGATGTCCTGCTGTGCATGCAACCTTAATTTCCTTTACCTTGTCACCTTAATCGAGTGAGATCCAATCTGTATCCCCATTACTTTTTCTAGTATTACCTCCCTAAGGGTCCTTGGGTGTCAACAACCATACCATACCAAACACCATATTCCAAGTAGATGACCTGACAACAGCTTGGAGATCAGGGCCACAGTACAATATCCAGATGTGTGCAACCAGTAAATGAAGTACTGTAACAGCAGTAACACTGGGATGGCATATGACTTTTTTAAGAAGGGGTTGCATCTTAGTAGCTCCGTGCTCAGATTACCTCAAATTTGGCTAGTAATCCACGCTTGGACAGCACCTTTCAAGGGAATTGTGTTATTCAGAATTATTTGGGTATGTCTGCATATAGGGGAAGCTGGATAAGCTGGATCCCAAACCAGCACAGCTGCCCCAAACAGAACACATGCTGCCAATATTCAAACTTATCTCCCTACATGCTGTGTCATTGACATGAAGGTTCAGTCAGAGCTTGGTCAGGACCCAGCAAGGCACCATACCACCCTGTACAGACATACCTTTAGAATACAGGCAATACTGTGAAATAGTATGTTAACCTCATTTTTAGCTTGACTTCCTAAGGAAACTAAACTTCTGTTACAGTGTTTATATCTGTTAATCCCACATCTTTCTCAAAAGTTTGCGAACCTGTTGGTTCCCTTGCCAGTTAAATTGGATAGAGGTGGAGGCAACATGTGTAATGGCATTAGTTGGCTACATAAAAGGAAGGAAACTGAAATAAACATTCCTGGTGAGGGAAGGGCTGCAGTGTGAGCTCACCTCCAGTACTGGAGAGCAGGGAGGGTGCATGGGAGAGAGACCCAGAAAACCAGGGTGGCAGTGCACCAGGATGGCTCATGACAGAGAGTGTGAATGCCAGCTCTGGAGAGTAGAAGGGGGGAGCTTTGAGCAAACCCTCCTCCCACACATTTTAACATGTTTCAGCATCCATTCTGCAGCTCCCAGGCCCCCACTCTGTGGGGACCTGCACTCGTGCACAAACCTTAAACAAAAACCAAATTCAGGGATTGAGGAAGGAGGAATGCCAATTTTCTAAAATTGTGCATGCCTTGATATAGAAGACAGGGTTTAGTCTGGATGATTTATGAGTGACCAGGCTACTCCTGCCAGGCTCGGACAGGATTTCTGCACTGGAGCAGGAAAGGCTGGGTTTTCTCTGGCAGCTGCTTCAGAAAAAGTCCAGAGAAATTCCTACTGTCCATTTCTAACAGCCTTCTAGCAAGGGAGAGACCAGGGGCATGGGGAAGTAGAGCCGGCCAGCACAAGCCAGCACGGGTCTGGCGAGACTCACTAGCCTGGCTTCAGCACCTCTCCGACTGTGCGATTGCAGCTCAGTTCAGAGGCACTCCTCTGCAGCTGTGAACAGGTGCCCTCAGGCTCCAGAAAGATGGATAGAGAAAAACAGGAGTGTAATTTATGTCACATCTTCTTATCTCCTCTTATCGCCGCCAGGATGCAAATTAGTCATAGCTTGAGTAAGTGATTGCATAAGCATTATATTAATTTTGTTCATATTTCCCCAAAGAAATCAGCAAATTTTTAGAACAACTTGGACTTGCAGATTTATTTTCCAGGCATCACTGACTATTGGCAACTGGGGTGAAGTCATTTATCATTTCACAACAAAGATAATCTGGTTAACAAACCAAATTTCTTCCACAAGAAAGAAGCATTAGTAAGCAAATAGGCAGTGACAACCAAAAGCCATGAGAGGGTTTGAGGGAGAAAACAAATTTGGTCAGCCCATTGTTTTTTGCATTGAATTCTCCAGAGCTGCCTGAAGATTCATTTGTTCCAATCCAGAATATTATGTTGTTCAAAGACAGAGGGAAAGACTGCACATTCACAGATGGAAAAGGTCTTGAGGGAGTTCAGTACACAGATGCCCAAACCCCTCAATCCTGTGAGCTTTCAGTAGCCCCAGAGACCCATCTCCCACTGACTGCCCCCTCGTGCGACTTGCTGGATGGTATGCCCGCAAATTTCACTGGAAGGAAAAGTAGGTTTGATGAGAAAATTTGCTGCTGCATCCATTTTCTGAGTGCAACAATAGGACAGAGGGAAGAAGCTTTTGGAGGGCGTGTGAAATCTGCCTAGAGCAGCCTAGAATGACTTGAAGTATGCCAGTGACGTAGATCCATGGGGCCTTTGGCCAGCCCTGCTCCACTCCTCCTCACTGCTAAGTGTCCTCTTGCGAAGAAGTACCTTGTTTAATTCCTCTCTGAGCTGAGGCAGGACCTGCCTGATGCCTCTTCAAGCACTGGGCTTCTCCTGGCTGCAAACCCAGAGCTTGTAGAAGGCCAACACTTGTAATGCCTGTCCTAAATCTGGGAGCAGGAACAGGGCTTATTCTGTAAATAAAATGAAATTCTTTTACCTTCCCAAGGAATATTCTCAGCCATGAGCACTCTGGCTGGGGACAGGCTGATAAATACCAGGAATCTCAAACGGACAGTTTTATTATTTGTTTCTTGCAGTAGACAGCCTAACACACAGAGGGGATGAAAGATGATGCCTAAGCATAGGTGTGCCAAAGGTTTCCAGCACACAGCCCCTCGCCTGTAAGCACTAAGCAAATGCAGACCCACACAAGCTTCTCCATCTACCCTGCAAAATTTGTCATCCTCAGGCTGTATGATGCCACCTTGAAGTTCCCCCATGGAGACAAGCAGCTGCGACAGACCTGACAAGGTCCCTGCACAGGACACAGTGGAGTGCATGGTAGCCCTGCTGCTGAAATACTCTTCAGCATGGGGTCCGTGGCAAGGAGGGCAGGAGGTACCTGGCAGCCATCAGCTTCTCCTGCCCATCCTCAGGTAGGTGTTGGTCCAGCGGGTTTCCCCAGGAGTGCCCAGCCCTTCCCAGCAGCTTCCCCCCATCTGCTCTTCGGGTTTCCCGCAATGCCCCTGCAACCATCTCACACCGCTCACGCAAGGGTTCTCCAACTGGGGTCATTGGGAGAGAGCAGAACAAAACAGACTATGCTAAAATATATGAGGAATGTATCTTTCCCCAAGTTTTATGCCTGGGGAGTGCCCAGGGAGAGACAGGCATTTAAAAAACAGAGCTAAACAACTAGCAAGGGTATGCTTTGCATCCTACCAGTCCCAGCAACCTTTTATGACTGCTAGTCTCCCTATCCCTCCATACAGAGCTGTCCCCATGATTTGTCTCAAGGTGGCACAAGCATTACAAAATAAAAGAAAAAAGGGGATGTAAAAGAAGCCCTTTCAAACCAAACAACTGGAGGAAAATGTGCTTCTCTGCTATTCAGTGGCCAAACAGTCAGAGCACTTGCTTAGAGCCAGAGAAACCATGGCCAGGTCCCTCCTCAGCTTGATGGGGTTCACCCCAAAAGCTACCTGCAAAACATCTTTCCACACTGGTGTGTTCAGGAGCACCGTGGCTTCCTCCGTTACAGCCCTTCTGCTTTGGGTCAACACATATTTGCCAGATTAGAGAGAGACAAGACATCATTCATGCCCTTGCCATCTTCCCCTCCTTCAATGCTATCCCAAAAGAACATCAAAGGAAGATGATGCAGGCAAACACCAACATCTACACACACCTGCTAACATGATATCACAAAGCACCATGTTGTCTGCGTGCCAGGTCTCTATCCTCCCACGCATGGTTTCCAGCAGGAGTGCCCTGAGCCCTCCCTTCTTTTTGGATGCCACCAGCAAGTGCTGGGTATGATGGGGGCGGCTGTGCTTTCCCCCATGCTCGCTGGGGGCGATCATCCTATGGGTACCTGCTGCACCAAGCTCCGTGGGGAGGGGTGTGGTGAAGTTGGCTCCACACCGTCCAGGCTGGGGCAGAGCCACCCATGGCAGAGGACAACCCAGTGCCAAGGAACAGGAAATGCTGGAAAACCCACATGTCCCTGGGCTTCAGGCAGCTCCCCAGCTCAGAGGAGGGTTTGTGCATTGAAATGTCAGACCTGGGAGCCATGTGTGGCAGCCAGGAGTTTCACCCTTCTTCAGATGATGTGACCATTCACTGCAGACTTATTGGAGACTGACATTTCTTACAAGTTGTCTCATGGCCATCAGCTAGAGGCAGCACCATCACTGCTAGCCTGAGCTGCATGTGCTCTACATACAGGATTTCAGGTACTAAACAGCTATAGATAAATACAGTAAGGAATATTTCTGTGCTGATAAGATGATAAGCATAGCAGTCCAGCTAACTCTTCTTCTTTTTAACTTTTAATTATTCTATACCCAAGAAGTTAAGGCATCAGCCAAAACTGTATTCTGTGGAGCTAGAGTGATTTCTACATTAAATTAAGAGCCACAGTAGAACTCCTAGAGCTTGCTTGGCCTCTGTCTGTGTTGAATGATTTTGGTCCCCCTTCTCCACTCATCTGAGGAGCTTAAATCCTGAGACATTTAAGGCCTAATCCAGCAAAACACTTTGGCATGTGCTTACCCCTAATAGCACAAAAAGTTCTGCTGGAACCAGTGATAAGAGAAGCCAATTTGAGTTTTGTTTTATTTTATTTAGGACATATTTAGTTGATGTAGTTGGAGAAAGCAACAATTAAAAGATCTATAAACTTTCACTCTATATACCTAGATTATATTACAGTAACATTCGTATCTAAATAGTTCAGCTGCACCAGCCATTTTGCTGCACACACCTGCAATTTGGAGGTTAGCTACATCTAGGGTGCTTCAGGGGCAAGCGGGTATTGTTTAAAAATGCTGGAAGCAATTTCATTAGCATAAGATAGTCTTTTCCACTTTATTATATAAACTGTGGTTGCTGTACGGTGAAGCAGCTTAAGAGCAGCTGCTTTTTATTGATAGGTGAATTGTCTCCCTTAAATTATGGAGAGATGATGGACTATATATAAGCACCCTTTAGATTATATTTTTAAAGAGCAGAAGCACAACATATTCTTAAATAACTGCTAACCTCCAGCCCATTTTGTACAAGCAATAATTTGTTTCCAAGCTGAGATTTGATATACTGACTTCCAGCCCTGAGCACAATTCTGAAGCCAAGCTTAAACTTCCTGAAAATTAAAATTCATTATGAAACATAAACAAGTCTTTAACCATGACATGGAAAATAGGAACAAGAAGTGAAATCATTCTGCTGTGATAAGAATAATTTTTCTTTGCTGTCGAATCATTGTTTTAGACTGAACATGTGAAAAGAGTTAGGTTACCCTTACCTTCCCTGTCATAGATTTGGACAAGTAATTAAAAGTTAACAGAAGGTAGACTAAAATTAGCTCAAAATGCCACATCCATATGATAACCCAGAAATTAAAACCACAGGAGTGTCCATTGCGATTTAAATCTAAACCAGAACGGGACTAGACCTAAAATGGTTCTCATTGCATTAACTGTGGATCTGTCTGCTCTGCTTTCCTGCCTGCTGACCGCTTCTCGATCCTCTGGAGGAAGCCTGTCCCTGATCTCATCTCTTCCAGGATCACAGGTCCCAAATTTTACCCACAGGCTTCCACAGTCCTGCAAAGACTCAGCTTTCTCTCTGGCAAAGGCACTGACCCCATAGCTGCTATGCAGATGCCAGGCCAGACATACACCCCTTCCCAGCAATTCTGACTGGCGCTTCAGCTCCCGGTTCAGCATGCTGCATCCTGTCTTTGTCCAAGTGACACATCTGGGCTATTTGTTTGGTGTCGAAAGAGTTGCCTTGGGCCGGCCTCTCTCCACTAGGCACAGCAGGAGCTGTGGCAGCTGCCACCAGCACCATCCCACAGCAAGGTCACATGTCTGCCTAGATACCTCCAGAGACAGGGAACACTGCCTCCAACAACTTTGACTGCAGGGACAAGACAACAGCTTCGACTGCAGGGACAAGACAACAGCTTCAACTGCAGGGCCAAGACAACCTCCCGTCTTTGGAACAAGTAGGGGGACTCCATGAATGCAGCTTTGCAGTGGTGACCAGATGTCAACAGCTTTGTCCTGAAGATACAGACAGGAGGACTGAAAATGGCCCTACTGGCATGGAGGAGTAAGACTCTCTTTGGTGCGTAAGTGCCCGTGGATGCTTACTTAGAACCCGAGTGCAAGCTGGGACAAGTCACAAGCACAGGGTGGCCTGGAGAGATGGCCTACTGCTGCCACCAGCAGTGGAGTAAGCACTGTGACAAAGTGTCCTGGGCTAGTGCATGCCCTGGCAAGAAAAAGGCACCACTGCAGCCCAGCACTGCCCGTCACCTTGTCCACTGGTACCAGGACATTAGCAAGGGTGAAGCACCAGGAACATCTAATGCCTGCTTGCAGCCTGCTGTGCCGTTTACCAGTCAGTGGCCAAGCAGCCCCCTTCCCACATACCTTGACACACTTTGGTGGCAAAAAACAGGGTATAACATGGCTTTTGTTCCTAGCAAGGAAGTGAGCAGCCGTCAGGTAGGAAGGCACACGTGCAGAGCAGACCAGAGTGTGCTGGTTGCCTGCGCTCACTTGTACCCACTCATCCTCCCACAGATGAGCAAGAATAGTACCTGATCACATTGCACATGTGGCTTGCCTTCCCCTGATAAAAGCACCACAACTTTCAACACAAATAATGCTTCAAAACTCCTCTTCCAGTCCCACAAATGGTAAGATCCTACACTCCTGTGTTTGTGAATGGTTGGTTCATTCCTCAACAGTAGCCAACAGGACCGGTGCGTACCCAGCAGGGTTCACCTTCACTGCTGTGAACATATAACTCAGCTGCCTTTTTGTTAGGTAGCCTAGAGTTAGGGGTGCCTGTGGGATATTAGAAACAGACATTAGGACATCCCCAATTCTGCATCTGCCTTCTAGCCTTAGTCCACCAGGCCCCGCATGGGATCCTCAGTCCATGTTGCCTTTCCATGTGGGGTCCTTTCCCTTCAGGGTCATGACCATACTTTGAAGGAGACACCTCTGGGTACTTGCTACGCGTAGCTCTGGTGATGTCAGCTTAGGAATGTCTGGGATTCTAACTCCTAAGCAGCAGAAAGAAACCCCTCAGCAATCCCATTTTATACTTCTTACCTGCAAGATACAGCACCTTCAGCTTCACAGAAACCACAGTTTGGGTGTGCAGCTAATGCACTGCTTCCAGCACTGGGAAAAAACAGGGCCAAGGAGAAGGTATGCAAGTCTCTGGGGGACTTTACAGAGCCTCAGGGAGGTAGGAAGAGAGGATGGCCAGACATGCTCTCTGGAGCTGGAAGAGTCATGAAGATGTGTTCAGGAGGTGAAGGACCCAGAAGAGGAGGCTGAGGAGAGGGAGACCTTATTGCTCTCTACAACTACCTGGAAGGAGGTTGTAGTGAGGTGGATGTTGGTCTCTTCTCCCAAGTTACTAGTGATAGGATGTGAGGAAATGGCTTCAAGCTGCGCCAGGGGAGGTTTAGGTTGGATATTAGGAAAATTCCTTCACTGAAAGAGTGGTCAGGCACTGGAACAGGCTGTCCAGAGAGGTGGGGGGGTCACCATCCTGGAGGTGTTCAAAAAAATGCATAGACGTGGCACTTCGGGACATGGTTTAGGAGACATGGTAGTGTTGGGTTGACGGTTAGACTTGATGATCCTAGAGATCTTTCCCAATCTTAATGATTCTATGATTCTATGACCCATGTAGCAGTCATGATCCAGGAGCCCATGGAACATGTCACCATTTATCTGGATGGGAGAGGGACAGACACCTCAAAGTGTTGCAAAAATAGCTGGTCTTGCCTAATAGCCTCCAGTTCATGCTCTCCTTATTTACCCCCCATCTCTTCCCTCATATATGGTCCTTTTGCATGTCCTTAAGAGCCAATATTATCTATGCACTGCAGAGTTCCAGTCCCAAAACATCCTCCAGCCCTGTGGAAAGGCTTCTCCTCAGGCATGGCAAGCACTGCTCGGCAGGCCTCTGCAGCTGCACAAAGCCTGGTTGCACTTCTGTCTTCTTCTTCAGCTTGCCTTTCTGGCTGCCAAACAATTTCACCCCCTGCAGGCACATTGAGGCATGAAGACAGGATGATCCAGACCCAGAGCTTGTATTTGCTTCAGAGAAGCCAGAATATTGGCACCTGTGCAATGCTCTGGCTGCTGAAGATTTTGTACGTTGTTGCTGTAGAGGGTTTTGACCTTCCTTTTGTTCCATTTTGTTTGATTTATTTGCTTTTTTGCCCCATGGTTAAAAAACTTAGTTTCATAACTTGCTGCACATTTTTAGTTCAAAACCTGAAAAATGGTATGTTTGCCCTACTGCAGGAGAGCACAAAGCACTGAGATAATCTTGCCACTTACTGACCCAGATTTCCTGGGGAGTGTCAGCTACTTAAACATATCTGCAGCTTGCTGATTGTCTGAAAACCATGCAGCTTGGCCAAATATCCATTTTACAGCTATGTATGCCTCCTGGGCAACAGCCCCTGCTGCTGATTTGCTAACTCTGAGCTGGTTGGTGGGAAAGTACGGGCAGTATGAGGAGCTCTAGTCCATGTCTTCTCCATTCAATGCAGAAATGGGGTTAGATCAGCACATTGGTCCAAGGATTTTCTGATCCTCCTTTGGTGCACAATCATCTCCTCTGTCTTTCTGATGGACTCAGAACAGTGCTGGCAGTGCAGAGGAGCCAGGTTCCCCAGCGTGGTGTCATCTTTGCTCTGTGGCAGAGCTGGGCCCTGCTCTTCGTGACTCCTACACAGGCCAGGCAAGCTACATTGATGGGCACCGTCACCGCACCCAGTCTGCTGCAGTGCATGCAGCTGAGGTTCTAAATGTATTTTGGAGTCTCACAGCAGGAGGCACATTCAAACACACTACTTCTTATTGTCTTGTGTAGTATTGGTGTTTGTATGCTGGTAAACGTCCATGCTACTGGGCTGATCACTCAGTGAATTTTTGGAAACTTCTTGTGGGTTAGCATCTGAAAGACAAGGTCCAGGTTTCCAGCTCAGCTTTAGTCCCACAGTATCTTGGTGTCCCACAACACCCTGACAGAGGCCTGCCATGGGTCTGGAGTTCACAGGCCACATGAATTCCTAGCATGAGGTTGCCTGGAAGAAGACAATGCTACCAATTTCTGTGTTAGCACTTCATTTATTTAAAATTTACAACATATCTTTGTGGAGGATTGTATTTGCTGATTGTCTGTTTTATACCCATGGAGATTTGGGGCTTTGTTTTTATTTACACAAAAGCTGCTTGTCATAAACTAGGAATTGCCTGTATTATCTTGTGGGAGATGGAGAGTGTTGAAGCATGTCTGATTGTGATGCTTACATGCTGTGGATCAAAAATCACTGCTAACAGAATGAAGCAGGAAAGGTAGTACACAAGCCCAATTAAGGAGCATCCATATGTCGTGGTTTAACCCACATGCTGCAGCCCCCAGCAGGGTCCTGTTGCCCAAAGTCAGAGCTCAGTCGGTATGCTCAGCTGGTCCTGGTACAGCATAGACACCGTGGCTACTTTGGTTGTTTGAAAGAGTGTGAGAAAAAGCCATCACTTGCAAATGGCCCCATCACTTCTGCTGGCTGGCATGGGGGACAATACTGAACAGCAGCACAGGTGCTCACATAGGAAATACGGCTCATGGCACATTGTCACTGATGGACTTTGGCCTGGGGTAGGGGGAGCACAGCAAAGTCATCCCCACCAACCACAGCAGGAGAGGGGAGAGGGGCCAGGGCTGTCTAGAAGAGGTTAAAAGGGAGGGGGACACCAGCCAATGTGGCTAAACAGCTCCCATCTCTCACCCCACTTCTCATCACTTAGGACTTTATCCTCAGTAGGAACTAAGCAAAAAGTCAGCCCATGCTGCCTCAATGCTGTGATTCTCTACCTCTAACAGCTACATGGATATCCCTTTCTGAAATGCAAATCATGTGGCTCTGAAAGAAAGTTCTTTGATTTTCTTCAGTGTGTTTAGTGCACGACTCTTAAATCGTAGACTTCTGTCCTTGCAAATAATTTTCAACACAATTACTGTGTGCAAATGAGGATATAGTCTGCAAATGATCAATTACTTGATTGCAGCAAATCATGCTGGTAGATGTCTGTGTAGTCTCACTTGAATCCACAAGGAGCTGCAGGTCCAATTACTGGACATATTAAAATCATAACATGCAAAACAGGAAGAAAAGTAAAGGATACTTAAAAAAATGGAGGCAGCATTTTGTGGGCAGAAAACCAAGCCTGCTATCCTCTTCACCCCTACATGTAGGAACTATTATTATAGCTCATTAAGATACTGGCTAATACCTAGATTTCTTTGCCTTTGCACTTTTTTCTCTGTAAATGTGCAAACTAAAAATGTTGCATAGTTACATAAAATTAACTTTTCTTTTTTTCTGGTTAATGCAATTGTTGTTGTCTATGAAGAAAGTGATACTTATTAGACTATGACTATCTCTCAGCTAAAGCTCTTCCTCTGTATATGCTCCTTCAGCACAACATATCTTCAAGTACTTACACAAACCCACAAGTTAAGGATGAAGCACTGCATGTCTCAGCTTGTATATACATACTTACCTTATGCATACTAGCAATGAACTAAAGAGCCCTTAAAAACTCTCTCAAGAAATGCCACTTTTTATTCATTACTGGATCAATAATGTCTCAAGTGCAATCATTTTTAAAAAAACAGAAATGTTTCTTTGATAAACACCTTTTGCTTAGCAGATTACTCTAACAGTGAATATGCAAAACATAAAGCACCATTTCACATGTCCTGAGCCAAAGCGTGAGCAAGACTTCATAGTTATGGGCCTTACAGAATTATCTTTTTTGGAAGAACCTGGTTGCCTTGGTGCCATACCTCCTCCATTTTTTGTGCTGGAGTGTCTTGGCTGTATGAAGAGTTCTCTGTTTCTTTTAAAAACCACAGTACCACACAGGAGAATCAAATCCTCTGAGTGAGGAATGGCTTACAAAAGGACAGCAATTACTTCTTTCAAAAATATTTTTGGGGAAAAAAAGCCACAAGTTCAGAAGTTTACCTCTAAGTACAGCTTTTTGGCCAAGGACAGCGCAGATTTGACCCACAGGGATTATCACATTATGCAGCATCTCAGTGCCAAGCCCAGGAACAATGCCACACCAATCTGAATCCTACCCATGGTGCTGCAAGCGGAGCTGAGCCCTCTGCACAGAGGAAGAAACCAGCACGCTCAGGAACATGCTGTTCAGCACCACCCCCGCAGCAGGAGTTCACAGAGGCCTCAGAGGCTCATAGACATAGATGTTAGGAGGTATTTACAGACATTTACAGGTGTAAGCATGTCACTAGACTCCTGTTCAGGCAGCAGGCTCTCTGTAAAGAGCTGCCTAGGAGATACCTTGTCATTCTGCAGCCATAATAATTAGCACACAGAAAGCCCCAAGTCCAGCCATGGAAATCTTTGTTTACTGATTGTGAAGAACAGGAGGGACACACAGTCACTCTGAATATCCCTCTCCCCTTTAAACAACCATGCTGACTACAGTGTGAGGCAGAGGTGAGCAAATGACTTCATTTATTTCCCATCAGTTAAATTAACCAAGGACGCTAAGCAGTATAGCAACACATGCTGCCTCAATTCCAATGAGCAAGCAAGCAGCCTCCCTGATTGCTTACCAATCCAGCTTCCCCAACGATGCTTTCCTCTCAAACAACTTTCTGCAAGGAATTCTTTTCCAGAAAACTTAACATTAAAAGAAAAGACAGCATGTGGGTGTAACCAATCATTTGGAAGATATTTATAACTCTCCTGCTAGAAGCTTGTGCTGTTAGACTCAAGACATTAAGCAATTCTAGCTCTAGCAACTGAGCAGAAAGAAGGTAATAACAGACCCCTGCCAATGTTTAACACAATTGGGGGAAGATGTGAGGTGACAAAATGAGTTTGTTTCACACTTGCCCTGGACTTTGGTATGTGCCTAAGGATTTTCCTTGCTCTGGATATTGTAGCCATTCCCAAATGAACAGAGTGTCTGTTCCACACAGAGGTGTTCGATCTCTCTTCCCCTCTCACTGCATGTATATATATTTGTTAAATACACAGTCACATTGTCGTATCATCCCTTTCTGATCCTCTGCGGTGACACTCCAGCTGGTACTCTGACCTCAGAAGACAGAAGCAACTTCCTGAGATGGTCTAATCTGCTCTGAGCATTGCCATCCTTCATCCCAGGCTCTTGCACTTCATCTAAGCATGCAAATAATCAACAGCTTGGTATTTTGATGAAATTATCTTCAGCCCTCTGAATCCTGATGCTTAATGACCATTCTCTGGCAACCTCTGTGTCCAGTGCAAAAGAAACTGCATATTTATACCAGGATACCTAACTCATGACAAAATGTGATCCATTAGCCATTTTTCTATTATAGCTAGTTGGACAAAAACTAAGAGCATGCATGAATTTGCCATGAGCCTTTACAGTAAGAACATGGTACAATGTTGGAAATGATTGCCCAGAGACATTCTTGAACCTCCATCCTTGTAGGTTTTCAAGGCTCAGCTAGACAAAGCCGTGGCTGACCTGGCCTAGTGTTGGACGATACTCCCATTTTGAGCAAGAGTTTTAACTGGGTGATTTCCAGAGATCCCTTCCAAGGAATATTTCTAAGCTCCTATGAATTTATGTGTGTAGAAGAGTAAAAACTACATGTACATTGTCTCTAGAAGTCTCTGTTTGTTATCTTGACATAAAAACCAAAACATTTATTTTCAGTGGAGATAAACTTTGGCAAGAATGATCAGCCATCTTAAAAGTGTGGTGGCAGCAGCTGTTCTATTAACACAGCAACATGGCAAATGAATAATTGCACCATATTTATAATCCTGTTCTATCTATGGAGATATTTGATTGTTTCCTAATGACTTTTTAATCAGCTTATGTGAAATAAATTACAAGCAGGAAACCTCAATAGGAACCTCAGCAATAAAGCAGGAAGAGATGTATGTCTGCATCTCGGTTTTGCAAAGAGGTTTAGCCTGATTTATTGGATGGGGTTTCCACTACCTCATGCCTTGTACAAGCATGTGCAAAGTGGGGGCAAAGAAAGCGTAAAATCTGACTATTCCTGTTCAGAGCCACCTAGGGCTGAACACAGCATCCATCCACATCAGCCATGAGGAGGGAAGGGCTGCCATATTGTCATGGTTTTAGCTGGGATAGTTAATTTTCTTCACTATAGCTGGTATAGTGCTGTGTTTTAGACTTCGTATGAAAATAATGTTGAAAACACACTAATGTTTTAGTTGTTGCTAGGTAGTGCTTACACTAGTCAAGGACTTTCCAGCTTCCCATGCTCTGCCAGGTGCACAAGAAGCCGGGAGGGGAGGGGGCACATCCAAGACAGATGATCTGAATTGGCCAAAGGGTATTCCATATCATGTGATGTCATGCCCAGTATATTAACTGGGGGGAGTTGGCCAGGGGAAGCAGTGATCGTGGCTCAGGGACCAGCAGCATCGGTCAATGGGTGGTGAGCGGTTGCAGCACTTGTTTAGTTTTGGGGTTTTTTTCCCATCTTCCAAGGTTTCATCTCTCTCTCGCTCATTATTTTCCTTTTCATTATATTATTATTATTATTATTGCTGTTTTATTTTAACTATTAAACTGTTCTTATCTCAACCCATGAGTTTTCTTACTTTGGCCCTTCCGATTCTCTCCTCCATCCCACAAGGGTGGGGGGAGTGAGCAAGCAGCTGTGTGGTGCTTAGTTGCTGACCGGGGTTAAACCACAACACATACAAAGACAGTTGCTAAGGACACTTTTTCTGATTTCTCAAAAAAAGCACAAGTAAATTATCTCAGACTACTATGACATGAACTTATCCTTGTCTACAGTTGAAACTATTATTGGAGATTAGATGCTGAGAAAAATCCCAAATGAAGAAGGCTTGAAAAGTGTAGGGGTTTGGAAAAGAAGTTGCAAAAAAAGGCTTCCTAAGCAGGCTTTATAAATCCCAAACTAACCAAAGTACTTCTTTTTGCTCCAATTCCACATAGCATTAAGGGCCTGTCTTACTTTCTGTCTGCCTGAAGGATGCAGTGAAACTGCAAAAAAGTTCTTTGCCACTCAAGAAAAGTAAAAGATCTGTATTGAATTGCTGGTTTTCCTAACTCCACCTCTAAGAATAACATTTACAGTAAAGCACATACAATGAAACTTTCTATAAAT
This sequence comes from Morus bassanus, assembly GCA_031468815.1. Lineage (NCBI taxonomy): Eukaryota > Metazoa > Chordata > Aves > Suliformes > Sulidae > Morus > Morus bassanus. Next base: position 62,532,114 of record CM062600.1, read on the forward strand.
ATAACACAAAGAAAATATTTAGTCAGTCATTGAGAAACGAACAAAGAATTTTCCACTTGAGTTATTGTAGTTGGTAAAGGTTTACATTCTGATTCTTATAAAAGCATTTATATAGTGCTATAAATTTACAAAGCACTTTCCAAACACAGATAAGACATATTCCCTGTCAAACATGTCATGGAAGACAAATGCAAGAGGAGATGCAGGAGGAATCCTTAGAAAGAATTAGGGACTACAGAGTCTTGAAAGTATGTGTTAAGTGGATATTGGTGCTCTGGAAAACACACAGCCTGATTCTTCAGCTTCTTACATCAGCTTATAGAAGTACAAATCAATTTCTTGAGGGACCTGATTTCTGCTTGACACCAATAAAAGCAGAAAGATTCTGCTTTTTTCATTCTGGCACCAAAAATTATTTAGAAATTAGCAGCAGGTAGAAATCTGACCACTAGATTTGAACCAGAGTTTCAAATCTGGGTATGTTCAAAACCAAACCAAAATCTTAAATATCCTCAACCAAAAACCAAAACCCAATTTTGTAACAAAGACCATTTCTAAAATGGCCTTTTCCAGAATTAAATATCAAAACACCATTAAAAGGTTTAATCTTGAATCCAGTTTTGGATCCAGGCTTCTGACCTAGATCAACTACACTAGAGATTTAAGGATGCCTTCCATGCTGTCCCATGGGTGATGATACTTAGAAGCTCAGGGTTTCTCGAAGTCACTGAGCTAGCAAAAAACAGTTGCGGCATTCTGCAGAATTAACACTAGAAATCTTTGTTAGAACAATTCTGTTCAAGCTGTACATTTCCTTTCTTCTTACTGGATTTTGATGCTGTAGCAGTTCTTTGAAATGTTCCTTTTAATTATAGATGAGTCAATGAACCGCTAAAACTCCATTCCATGAAAGCTTGTTTAAAAGTCTCGGCTTTAAAATCTTTAAAATACTGCTGTTAAGCTCTACGGTTTATTCCCAGGGTCTGGGCTTGGGCCTTCAGCCGGGAAACCCTTTGTCCAACTTTGTTACTTTAAATGTGAAACTGTGCTTCTGCAATCACAGTATCCTCCAACAACAGGGAAGGAAAAGAAAGTGCTTCAAACAAACAAGGACACAAACAAAGACTGAAAGAGAGATTCAGAGGGAAGAAGTGCCCTGAATGTGTCTTTTCTGCATCCAAATCATGATCTGAAAACCACACTTGAGTTTAAAGCAACCTTTGCACAACTCATTTATCTCCAAATTGGCGTCAGCTGCCTATGGTGAGGATCACATCCATTTTCTGGGTGCATCAGTATTTCCTGAGACCATGAAGGTTAAAATGCAAGTCTGTGTGGTGGATAAAAAAATTATAATAAACATTGTCAGAGCTCTTTGATAGCTCACTTCCTTTATTAACCTTTCTGTCAGCAGGAGCCGTGGCCAGATTTCAGTAAAGGAAAAGATTCAGAATTTCTCATGGGAAAAATGTTGGCTTTTCTGACAATATTAAGAAAGAATATTAATATAATAATAATTCAAATCTGCATATTGGGGCCAAGCTCTTTTACAGCTCTGCAGTGATCTCTGAGCTCCTCAGACCCCACATTTTCAGTTGCGTGAAGCAAACACCTGTGGGTTTTTGGCTCTCTGCCCTGCTGAAGTGTGGAAAGTTGAAAGATTTCCAGGGCACAAAGCCATGGCCCCATCCGCTCCTTATCACATGCCTCCTTCACACACAATACTTTTCCAGTTCTCCTAATGTTACTACTACTTCCTTAGACATCTTTCGAGTCTCCTAACGAAGGGGAGTGACAGTGGTAGCACCAGCCTCCCCACCCACTGTGCCTCCTAGAGCCTCTGTGTTACACCTCAGCTGCAGCCCCACCTCCTCAATGGTGCCCAGGAGTGGATTCAGCATTCGTGGCTGGCTTTTAGGGAATTATCTAGCACAGGGAGTCTAGCACAGATGATGGCATGGCTTGCTTCAGTCCAGTCAGCGTGATTTTAGCCTGTGCCTTGCTTCTGAACCTCTTCAGAAAAATGTGAGGAAAATGTTAGACGGGCAAGACATGCAGAGCAAGCAGATGATATCTACCTGGGTCTGAAATTTGGACATTCAAAGATGGAGAGGGTCCTGGCTTACACAGAAAGGCAAGAAGGAATAATCAGAGAGATAACACTCCAGCAGAGCTGGAGTTGTGGGTATCAGCCGCTAAAACTGAAGTATTGGTGAAATTAGTAGGGGGATTTGTTGTAATTAACTTTGTCATCACTTCTAGTCCACTATATCCCCTGGAATCCTTCTGTACTATAGTGATTTAACTGAAAATAGTCTCCAGTCTAGTAGTATTAAATAACAAGTACAATTAGTATACATGCATTAGAATCATAGAATCATAGAATCACAGAATCATAGAATAGTTTGGGTTGGAAAGGATGTTTAAAGGTCATCTAGTCCAACTCCCCTGCAATGAGCAGGCACATCTTCAACTAGATCAGGTTGCTCAGAATCCCATCCAACCTGGCCTTGAATATTTCCAGGGATGGGTCATCTACCATCCCTTGGGCAACACATTCCAGTGATTCACCACCCTCATTGTAAAAAATTTCTTCCTTATACCTAGTCTGAATCTACCCTTTTTTAGTTTAAAACCATTATCCTTTGTCCCATTGCAATACACCCTACTAAAATGTTTGTCCCAATCTGTCTTAGAAGCCCCCTTTAAGATTGAAAGGCCGCAAGAAGGAATGGAGCTTCCTGGAGCTCCCTGGAGCCTTTTCTTCTGCAGACTGAACAACCTCAACTCTCTCAGCCTTTCCTCATAGGAGAGGTGCTCCATTCCTCAGATCATTTTTGTGGCCCTCCTCTGGACCCGCTCCAACAGGTCCATGTCCTTCCTGTGCTGAGGGCTCCAGAGCTGGATGCAGCACTCCAGGTGGGGTCTCACCAGAGCAGAGTAGAGGGACAGAATCACCTCCCTCAACCTGCTGGCCACAAATTATCATTGATGTATTTGTAGCCAAGACACCTGTTAATGTTAAAGGTAAGATTGGAAGAGAATACAGAGACCAAGTTCAGGTTCCATGACTAATGGTCTATATGAGTAAGGGCAGTAATTAGCCAAAGTTTAGCTCCTCTCCTTCAAACTTTTAGGGCTGCAAATGACACTTTTCTTAGTACTCTATACCAAAACAGGAGCAACAAGAATAGTCTCAAAAACAAGACTTAAATTTTTTTTTATAAAATTCACCTAATATTCAAAATGCTTGCAGTGTTCCTAAGTGATATGCCAGCCTTCACAATCAGGAGCTGCTGTGCAGAATCTAAGCCAGATTTTCAAAGGCATTTTGGTGTCTGAAGATGCAGGGAAGTATCTAGCAGGGCTTACAAATGTGGCAGTCACTAATTTGGCCTGCAACTTAGGATTAATGGCACCCATCTGCTAGGCTGCTTTTAAAATTCAGTGAAGATGTTTTCTGCATCTTAAGACAAGGTAAATTTGAAAATCTGGACCTTTTACTGTCTGGTGAGATGCTCAGTTTAGCAGAGCCTGTGGCCAGCACCCATGTATTCCTGGGGATCTGAAGTTGCAGACCCAAGCTCAGGCTGCACAAAATGCTCAAGGAACCTCCGAGGTGACTTAAAATTACCTTTGGACCTGGCTTCCAGCTAGTATTAATTTTCTCTTACTAATGCATCTTGTAATTGAGTCCTGACTGCAGGTAAGACACATGAACATTCTATTTGTTCTGCTGTATCTTGAGTTAGGGCTTGATTTGATATTAAATGTTTATCACACTAAGAAGCAAAGAAAGTAATTCTTTTTCTGTAAACCCAGCAGTATAAAATAAAATTTATGTTTCTAAAACAAGTCATTTTAGAAATATTGAGAACCAAAAAGCATGTATGGAAAAATCTTCCCAAACGAATTGGCCTGTGTTTTTTTCTATGAACTATTTCTTTCACTGGGTTTTCCCAAGGCCTTTGAAAAGAAACCAACTGTCACTTGGCCAAAAGGTTTGGTATTCCCAGGAAGCTGGTTCTATTTGGGATTAGCTGGCAAGGCTGCTGGAGATCATTTAATGGTCATCAGAGATATTCAGGTTACTCTGTGGTGCCGCTGAAGCTGCGTGTGTTCCTTTAGGTTGATTTTGACCCTAGGCCAATTTTGAGAATCCTTCAATTTTGACAAAAAGACACTTGTGCCGCTCTGGAAACACTTTTTACAAAACCTGAAGGAGCCTCCAAAGTGCAGTCAGTTGATATTATTTATCCAGACCATTGTACACAGCCACAATTTTTATTCACCCCTTTAGACACCAAACCTTGAATTTCACATGGTGCTACAGGGGAGAGATGTTTCTTACTCATTTCCTACAGCTTAGCTTGTGGAAGTACCATGCAGCAGTGCCTTTACATAGATGTTGCTATTGAAGACAGGCCAAAAATGATAACCGTTTAAACACCAACATTGTTCTACTGGGGGAAAACCCCCAAAAAAACAGTAAAAACAAAAACCCAGAAGCCTTCCACGTTCATCTTTTGCCAAGTGCATACTAGTGCACCCATTTACAGTCATCCAAACTTACCTTTTAAAAGTATCTTTGCCTGTCCCAGTGGTAGAGGAGATATCACATCAAAAGAAGGCATAAATCTACAGCCATCCTCTTTGCAAACTTTGGAATCTCTAGTGACTATGCCCAGCAATGTTTCATTAATGAGTTATAGCAAGTTACATATGTATCATATCTTTCTTCTGCATTTGCCCCTTTGGAGAGGAGCCACCAACTAGGAAAGCAGGTCTTAAACTGTAGGCAGTAAATGTCAATAGCCATGAGGAGAGGTGGCAGATTACATCAGTCTGGCTTTCCTCCCTGTCCTCAGCTGCTAAAATCGCTTAACAAAATAGCTGTGATGCACAGAATTTTTTTCCCAATATTATTTCATCCTTTAAGCTATGGACACTATACTCAGAAGACTATAGCTGAGCATGGAAGAAGAAAAACCAGTTTTCATGGAAAGATCTTCCTAAGCTTTGGAGCTCTTGAACCTGTGTGGAGAACTGTCTCTTATTAAGTCAGTCTCAGGATTTCAGTTCAGGGCATCTCACATTTCTTTTCTCAGCTTTTTTCATTTCAAGATATTTAACACTGGTCTAGTACATGCTAGGTACCTTAGAGCTGTGCATGGGATCACATAGTTAGGATAACTCACCTGTGAGACCAATGACCCATCACCACCTTGCTACTGCATCCAGTAATTCAATTTGAAAAGTATAAGCAATTTTGGGTGCAGAATCAGGACCCCAGTGTTTTCCCTCCCATCTGATAGCCATACCCTCCTCCCTTTGCACACCTCCCTCCACCACTTCCCTGTTGTTTTCTTGAATAAGTAGTTGCTGTAACTCTTTTTTATGAGAACATTAATCCTTTTGATGCAAGTTAGGCATGCCCTGGGAACACCTTCTGGACAGAGCTCTCCTATTTGCAAAGACACCTAGTTCTTTGTTTCAGTAGGCTTGGGTATCAGATCGATTTTAAATTTCTCTGCCCTGCCAAAGTTGGGGCACATTGAGAATGAAAAGAAGCAAAACATGAGGCATCTACGAAAGCTTCCATTAAAAAGTGAGATGCCAGTGGAGTTTAGGTGAGCAGGGCATTTCAAAATACTTTGGGATTATATCTCTAAATTATGCGTAAATCCAAGATGAAGTGCATAAATATATGCCTGGATATAGCTGTTAGGGCCATGGGAAAATTTATGGGTGTCAGCCTTGATGCATATGGTTACTGGGCACCTCTGGATTGGACAACAAGTTGATAAGCTTAGAGAATACTTTAAGAAGAAATTTCAGTGCCCAAAGAGACAGTTAGATATGAACTGACAATTAAGGCTTTTTGTACATCTAAATATTTCCCTGTCTGCCATTCAAAACCCTTACAGCTTATCTATTACCCAACTCACATTAAAACATTCTGCAGCAAACATTCAACAAGCTCTGTTTTTCAAGACAGTGCTACCAGAGTTGCATTGTTTTTGATTGCTTCAAAATAGTAGTGGTATACATTTACTTACATGTATGGAGATATATACACATACACATACATGCACACATACACATACACGAGCACTGTCAGATTAAAAGAATTAAAAATACTACTACATCATATTTTTCAGCCTGCCTCTCACCAACAAATGGGAGAAAACAAGTTCTGGAATAATGAAAGAATCAAGTCAAATTAGCGAGCCAAATTCTCAAGTAATGTAAGATGTCAGAGCTACTTGATGAAGGTTGGGTCAATATATTCGAAATGAGGTAAAATTTCAGGGAAAATTTCATGTATCGCATTATCCTTTCTAGTTCATAGTATTTTTCCAAGTATGCAATTTCAGACATATCCCTCATCATGGGTAATTAACAGATTGTAAGAAGCATCTCATTTCCTTTCTTTTATTCTTCTGATCTTCTCTATACTTGCATTATCTCTGCTCCTCCACCACTCCACCTGGCAGTCTTGGTCTACTGATAATTCCTGTTCTGGCTATGTATTTACAATTGGGCGGTATTTAAAATCTCAAAGGTAAGCTCATATCTGTTTCAGTATGCTCTTCAGCATATTAATATGCTGAATATGTCTATGCCTACACCAGCAATACAGCCTGCGCTGTGATTCCAAAAGCATGTTAAATTGCCCTGTGTCCTTACACAAAATTTGCCAGTTCCCTGAAAACTTGAAAAAAACTCTTGCTCTCTGGGGATATGTGCTCAAGACCAGTGTTCCTGTACTCCTAAATTCCTTTCCTTTCTTTCCTTGCTTTACAGAGAAAAGGGTAAAGTTATTTTCCTGTCCTGTTCTGTTGACATTGTAGATCTGACTGCCACCTTTGACCACGTAAAACATTTTGCTACAAGCTTAAACGAGTGCAGAATGCACCTGCATCACTTTACTACTATTTATCAAATTGCATAGTTGCACTGTTGAAACATTTGGGATGTTGTGGACCTCTGTGTGTAATACCATGAGTAACACTGCTTCAATTGAATAATTACATCACCAAAGACAAAAAGTATTTTGTATGACCCCTATTTTACTTGGGCCATGAATAAAGTCTTGCAAAAGTTATGATCACCACAAAATGGAAAAACCTAAATGTTAGAACAAGTCACAAAGTACACAGTGTTCCAAAGAATAAGCCAAAGTCCCAATTACAACATGAAAGGAACACATAATTTGCCCATAGAGAAAGGAACCCTTGTCCCCAAAATTTGTTTAGTACCATAAATACATGGAGCTTCACATGGACCAGATACAAAGTATAAACTTCAGGCAACCAGTGAAAAACCAAAATGGCAAAAAATCAAGTGCAGTTGCAGGCCAGAGGAACTATGAATTTTTCTAATTCCTTCTTTTACCTTTTCAGAAAAAGTTCTGGTTTTACATGCAGACTATATTAACTGTTCCCTTTGCATTTTACAGAAGCTTCGCTGCCATGGTGTCTTCTGAACAGCAGCTACAAATAGCTTCATTGATACCTGATTGTTCTAAGGTTTTCATTAGATCACAGAGTTTAGAAAAGGAAAGGAAGTATTGATTCAGCTTTGGCCAGTCAGGGATAATAGCCTCAGTTAAACATGGTGATTTGCTATGGAGAGCCAGAATTGTTCCCAAGTCCATACAGCCATTCAGAAAGAAATTTCTTGGTGTGCAACCATCCCAGTTTATCAACATCTGACCAACAGGTCACTGGAGGTCCACCACCTGGTCTGAGGAGTAGAATATTCATAGAATCATAGAATCATAGAATGTTTTACGTTGGAAGGGACCTTTAGAGTTCATCTAGTCCAACCCCCCTGCAGTGAGCAGGGACATCTTCAACTAGACCAGGCTGCTCAGAGCCCCGTCCAGCCTGACCTTAAATATTTCTAGGGATGGGGCATCTACCACCTCTCTGGGCAACCCGTTCCAGTGTTTCACCACCCTCATTGTAAAAAATTTCTTCCTTATATCCAGTCTAAATCGACCCTCCTTTGATTTAAAACCATTACCCCTTGTCCTGTCACAACAGGCCTTGCTAAAGAGATTGCCCCCATCCTTCCTATAGTCCCCCTTTAAGTTCTGAAAGGCCGCAATAAGGTCTTCCCACAGCCTTCTCTTCTCCAGGCTGAACAGCCCCAACTCTCTCAGTCTGTCCTCATAGGAGAGGTGCTCCAGCCCTCTGATCATTTTTGTGGCCCTCCTCTGGACCCACTCCAACAGGACCATGTCCTTCCTGTGCTGAGGGCTCCAGAGCTGGATGCAGCACTCCAGGTGGGGTCTCACCAGAGCAGAGTAGAGGGGCAGAATCACCTCCCTCAATCTGCTGGCCACGCTTCTTTTGATGCAGCCCAGAATACAGTTGGCCTTCTGGGCTGCAAGCACACATTCCTGGCTCATGTCCAGCTTTTCATCCACCAGCACCCCCAAGTCCTTCTCAGCAGGGCTGCTCTCAATGCCTTCATCCCCCAGCCTGTATTGATATCGAGGGTTGCCCCGACCCAGGTTCAGGACCTTGCACTTGGCCTTGTTGAACCTCATGACGTTCTCAATGACCCACTTCTCAAGCTTGTCTAGGTCTCTTTAGATGACATCCCATCCTTCTGGAATGTCAACTGCACCACTCAGCTTGGTGTCATCTGCAAACTTGCTGAGGGTGCATTCAATCCCACTGTCTGTGTCATTGATGAAGATATTAAACAGTACTGGTTCCAGTACGGACCATTGAGGGACACCACTCGTCACTGATCTCCATCTGAACATCGAGCCATTGACCACTACCCTCTGGATTTGACCATCCAACCAATTCCTTATCCACCAAACAGTCCACCCATCAAATATTTATCTCCCCAGTTTAGAGAGAAGGGTGCTGTGGAGGACCATGTCAAAGGCCTTACAGAACTCCAGATAGATTACATCCGTGGCTCTTCCCTCATCCACTGAGGTAGTCACTCCATCGCAGAAGGCCACTAGGATGGTCAGGCAAGACTTGCCCTTGGTGAAGCCATGCTGGCTGTCTCGAATCAACTGCCTGTCCTCCATGGGCCTTAGCATAGCTTCTAGGAGGATCTGTTCCATGATCTTCCCAGGCACAAAGGTGAGGCTGACAGGATGGTAGTTCCCCAGGTCTTCCTTTCTACCCTTTCTAAAGAGGGGCACAATGTTTCCCTTCTTCCAGTCCCCAGGAACTTCACCTGACTGCCATGACTTTTCAAATGTGATGGAGAGTGGCTTGGCAACTACATCAGCCAATTCCCTCAGGACTCTGGGATGCATCTCATCAGGTCCCATAGACTTGTGTATATCCAGGTTGCTCAGGTGGTCACAAACCTGATATTCCCTTACAGTGGGAGGGGCTTTATCCCCATGGTCTCCATCCTGCAGTCCATCAGCTTGTGAGGGGTGAGGAGAGAGGTTACCAGTGAAAACTGAGACAAAAAGGTTGTTGAGTACCTCAGCCTTCTCCTTGTCTATTGATACTAGGCCACCCTTCTTGTTCATCTGGGGGGTACACTTTCTTTAACTTTCCTTTTCTGGTTGATGTACCTGTAGAAGCCTTTCTTGTTGATTTTTGCATCCCTTGCCAAATTCAGCTCCAGCTGCACCTTGGCCCTCCTGACCCCATCCCTACGCAACCAAGCAGCATCCCTATACTCTTCCCAGGATACCTGCTCCTGCTTCCACTGCCTGTGCAGTTCCGTCTTGCTCTTTAGTTTGACCAGCATGTCTCAACTCAGCCACACTGGTCTCTTCCTTTCCTTGCCTGATTTCTTACCCCTGGGGACTGGGAGCTCTTGCGCTGTATGGAACGTGTCCTTAAAGATCTGCCAGCTCTCTTCTGTCCCCTTGTCCCTGAGGACCATTTCCCAGGGGGTCCTGCTGACTAACTCCTCAAAGAGCTGGAAGTCTGCTTTCCTAAAATTTAGGGTCCTGACTATACTCCTCACTTTTCCCATATCCCTCAGGAGTGTGAACTCCACCAATTGGATTTCTCTATGGACATATTGATTTCTCCATGGACACTTGAGAAAAGGACAGTTGAATAAGAGTATGCACAACAGTGAGAGAAGTCACAGCTGCAGGGGAGATTCTTCATTTTTAGTGTCATGATAAATGGTCACCTGGTCAGACAAGAGTCCTGATCTTTCTTGTCCCCCCTCTTTTTGTCTATCCAGCCATTCAGCTTCCTCCTACTATTTCTCCATTTCTGCTATGTAATATCAGGAGGACTTCCTGCTTACTCAAGAGACACTGGAAATAGCAGAAAAAACATATGTTTTGGTCTTTCAATACACCTGGTTGAAAGAACGCCTTTCATCATCTCAAACACCTTCTCATGATGCAGTCCCCAGGCCCTCTAGTGTCCCCTTTTCTGCACACTTCATATTATTTTTTTCTAGTTCATAATAATGCCCAGTTTGCTGATCACTCCCCTCTCTCTCTGCTCTTTTCAACATACTATCTCACTCCTATATCTCGTCTTCCCTATGAAATTACTCCAGCATTATTAGGCACATAGGAAGTGCTGATGACTATTAATTCCAGTCACAGCTGATCTAGCTGATCTTCTTCCTCTGTAGCTGCAGCTTATAATGAACACATAGAGCAATTTCCAGCTGCTCTCCCCAGACAAGAAATAGGAAGCATGGAAAGAATGGAGTCAGAGATGTATCCTGCCAGCTCTCTGCAGACAGCAAGTAAACACCTTACGAATCAGAGCAGAACCAGGAGCCACAGCCTGAGTCTTAGCAGGACTCCATTACTTCTAATTATGTATTGGGTTTGCCCCACAGATGCTTCCCTTTCCTTCTGAGGGACAGGATGACTAGAAGACAATCCTCATCACACCTTCTCTGTAATCACACCTAGCCAACTGCATGTATTTCGTTCCTAGAAAATTTCCCCATTAGCCTGTTCCTCCAGCACTTAAATATTTTTGTGGTTCTTTTAATAGTACAACAGGAAATCTAACCAAAGTAGATGGAGTAAAGTTGAGTTGACTTCAAGAAGTCCACATGTTTGGAAGGTATACAAACGTCTACATCAAAATCACTTTTTGGTCTAGAGGTCAATCTGGAAAAGCAGGCCAAGGATATTAACAAAGCTAGTTTTGGTAGTTTTTCTGATTTTATCTCTCTTGGAAATGCTAGAAAACCAGCCTTTGTCATTTCCATTTGGAGTTCCACAAATATCAAGGAAGTGAAAAGGAGAGGAAACAATAAAAGTCAATGGTTGGTTTATTTGAGGCTTGGGAAGAGACTTACGGCAGTTTATATCTCTGTCCATTTGCTCATCCCTAATCTAGGATTCTTGTCAAACTCAAGTTTCTTTTAAAACACAGCTCTTAGTCAGCCTCTCTGTGATACCTGCTGTGATAAGCAGTGGTCAGCTGAAGTTTAATCTGGGCATTTGAGCTTTTATTTGTCTCCTCAAGTCCTCTCTCTCTCAGGTGTGTCTATGGTCACCATGAAGAGCAGCTCCAGTCCTGCTTGAAACCTCATGTGGCTGGGAGCAACACCTTCAACCCAGAGACACTGCTCAGCCCACGTGTTCAGAGCACTTCAAAATCTTCCAGCTGGCTTCACCTGACCTGCCTAAGACACTGCCAATGTCACCCACAGCATAACCAAACTATGCCATTTGCCAGCTCCTTTCTTGAGGACGGCAATGCCATTTTCTCCAGCATTGCCAAATGAGACCACGTGCCACTTTCAGCACTCATAACACTGCTGTGAAGATCATTCCCCAGTTGCTCATTCATATCAAGCCACCTCCATGGGCTAGTTCTTGCCTTCCAAATCCAGGATAAGTGCATCACCTCAGCTTTAAAGCCCCTTGGGCTCTACCCTAAGTCTCACTCACCTCTTGCTTGCTGTCTCCTGCATGCAGGAGGGCATTTTCAAACCAACATGTTTGCTTTTTCTTCCATATTGTCCTTTCTTCCAGACAACTTCCCTAAGTAAATACCCATGGCATTATCTCCTCATCTTTCTTTGAATCCTGTCTTAAAGCTTGACTTTGATCTGAAACCCGCAAAAACCTTGGCACTGTCCAGAGCACCTGTTTGCAGATACCACAGCCATTTTTGCTGCCCAAAGTACAGGATAAGGGAAAAGGAGGCAAACCCTCCTTTCATGAGAGGCAGGGTTGGTGGGTGAGATCGTGGCACAGGCAAAACACAGGCTGCCTCTCCCCTCTTTCTCTCTTTGCCTAGGTTGGGCATCCCCACAGCAACATCTTTTGCAGAGCCTGTGAGGCACAAGGATCGTAGGAGGTGGCAGCAGGACAGCCTGCAAAGCCAGGACACATGCCCTGCACAGCAGAGCCACAGCTCAGGACTCACCCCACACTGTGGTCAAAGCTCAGTAGTCATCCCAATCCCTTTGATGACAACATCACATTTTCCACAAACTCCTTCTTCTTTATCCTTGCCTGATTTTTCCATCCAGCTCTTTCTTAAGAACAGAGAGAGGTCAAAAATGCATCTCAGAGAGGTTTTTGATAATCTGATCTGAAGCCCAGCGGAATTTTTCTACTGATCTCAGATAGGATTTTTGCTCGGGACCACAAATAATGTACTGCATTTTGAGTTCCTATAAGGAGTTTTGCTCAGAGCATGAACACAAATTGCCATGAACATGGCTTCCACTCAGCTAGCATACATCTCATTCACAGTCAGTAGTGCCTGTGTCAATTGTCCATTAAAAAAATCTGTAATTTGGGCAAATTTACATGCCAGGTGCAAGACAGTCACATTTAGTATAAATATAGAGTATACTTTTTATTTTTATATAGTTATAGTTACAAATTTATATGTAAGTATAAATTAAAAAAATAAGCATTTAGAAATCTGTATACTTGAAACATATACACACAAAGAGAGGTTCATAGGTTTACCTTTTGGGCAGTCCAGGCCACAGGTTGCCAAACCATACACGCCATAACCATTTTTTTGTATGAGACTCATGTTTAAAAGCCATGAAGTGTCTTTAAACTGAGAGGCAACTCTGTATTAACAAAGATGTGGGGCAACTCAAGCAGGAGTTGTAAGTTTTTCTGGGATACTTCATGAGCTACTGTGGACTGGACAGTGTGGTGGCAGTTTGTGATACTGTTTGCAATCCTTAGAATCACATTTCTGGTACAAACATAACAGTGCATTGGGAATAACTTGTTTCTCATTCATCATGATCTGTGCTTCACAGACATCAGAATTTCACCCTCAACTCCCTTTTCTGAACTGCCGCATGGAATTTATTTTCTTTAGTCTGGAGGCAGGTGGTTGCTCTTAGACTCCTGAAGTCCTTATGTGAACACCCCACTGATTTCCGTAAGGGATCTCCCCAGACCAAGAACGCAGTCTTTGATCCACTGCGAGCAACAGGAAAGAGCAGAATCAATTACAAATTGTTCCCCTCTGCTTTACTAACCTCTAAACTTTGGTGTTGCAGGTGAGGGGTATGGGGGGGCCGGGGGGAGACCAGCAGCCATCTGCAACAGCTATCCTTTCTCCTCTGAAGCAAGGCAGTGAGTCTGCCCTGGACAGCAAGCTTGCAGCTGCGCCGTCAGTGGTGCTGGGGATGCCCTGGCCATGCAAATCATATCATCCACACAAAGTGCATCCCCAAAGGTTTCACAGAATTCAGAACTACACCTACAAACCTGGTAAAGAACCAAACAGCTTTGGTGGCATTACAGTCCCGGGCTGAGCGGGGAACTGAAGGCGATTCTTGCTTCTGCCAACCCCCTGGGACTTAGGACTAGTTGCCCACCCTCTCTCTGCCATACTTTTCCATCTGTGAAATTAATTTCCATTTTTCCTCCCATTAAACAGTAGGAGAGGAGGAGGGACTTTTGATAGAAGGGTATAAATACGTAATCATACTCTGCAAAACACTCAGAAAACTACAGATTGAATTAATTTAAGTGTTTTGGCTCAGACAACTCTTTCTTGGGCAATAAATGTTTAATTTCAACATCCTGTAAATGAACTCCTTTGACTTGATAGAAATGCTTTGTTTAGGTGTTTATCTAAAGTTTATCTTTTCAAACAGTTAAAGGAAAAGAAACAAGAAATATTTTCTGCTGAAGCAAAGCAAAATGTTTGCTTCACTTGACATGAATTTAATGCCACCTTTTTCTTTCTATTCGTGTGAAAAACCCATCTGCAGACCAGCTTTTAGTGAATATCCCTCTTCCTTACCCTCCAGTTTTACAGTTAGGCCAACAAGAAGCAGAAGCAGCAGCACAGCCCTTTAGGAGCTGTCAGCCACGTGTGCACAGTCCTTGCACAACAGGACCACAAGCAAAGCACAGGTCTCCAGGTCTGACTGGAAAACTACAGAAAAATGCAAATAAAATCAACAGCAGCAATAACACATGCTCCATAGGAACCATGAGGCATAGAAACGCATCACTGTAAGGGAGCAAGGTTTTCAGACTAATATTTAGCATCAGAAACTAGAAGAAACTCACAGCTTTACCAAGCTAGCAATAAAAAGATTAAACTAAAAAACAAGATCATTAAGTAGTGGTTCCTACATCACTGATATTAAGCAAAGTGGTAAAAAAGGGTATAGACAATTAGTGTTTTTCATGTTAATGTTTTTAGTCTAAATTTAAATATTGGATTATTACACAAATAGACAATTGGATTTTTTCATTTCTTAATGATCTCAGGGAAGATATAACTTAAAAAACAGCTGCAGGAAAGGTAATGATGGCTCAGAGCTTGAGAGGTGAAAAGATGGCAAAATGAAGGGTAAGGGGAAAGGACAAGGGGCAGCTTGCAGAGAGGGCACAAGAGAGTGAAGGGAAATGCATACATTTTCTCTGCATTGGTTTTCCCACCTGCAATTTAAACGCCTAATAAGCTTTCCTCAAAAGTTAGGGAAATCATTTTTTAGCTGTTTACTTAGAAATTGTAAATAATGTCATAACATTTTCAGGTGAAATTTGTTATTTAATTTTGCATCTGTGAAAGATGTTTTCAATACTGAACTCTATTTTTGAAAGATATGGGAAGATATGAAAACTAATAACCCCTGATATTGGAATTCTACAAGTTATATACTCCTGGGTTTTTTCCTTTTTTCCTTTTTTTTTTTTCCCTGCAGGGCTATGCCTCTGTTTCAAAACCTCTAAGCCCTTTCCTACCTATTTTTAAGCATGGCAGATGTGTGTGTGTATGTGTTTATCTATGGTTACATAGAAAGGAAATTAAAAGTTTTATTGAAAAATCTCTTTTGTAATAATGCTATTTTGGGGGATTTATTTTTCACTTTCATAGGATAATCCAATTTATTTAATGGCAAAGACCCTCTGCTGGAAATGCCTGAAAATGTGCACATGATGGCATCTGTATTGATGAGCTAAAGGCAACGAAAAACACCACGTTTCCCTGCAAGTCACAGGCAGGGTTCTCAGGCACACTGGGCCCCATCTCTACTTTGAATAGCAGTTTTTAAAAGAGATTAGTGTGCACTGTTGCACAGTTTGTACTAAGCTAATCTTGTGGGAATACTTTTGGTTTTGATCGCAAAATACTGAATACATAGTACAAGTCTCCACTGCCCTCCCAAGGAAACAACCTTGCCCTTCCAGCTGGCACTGGATCCTGCCCCCCACACCCTGGGGTGCCTAAGGGGGTGCTCAACTCTGGCACAGCCTGCACACATGTCCCTGTCTGAGGCTGGTGGGGAAGACAGGTGTTTGCAGTGGCTACTTTCCTCTTGCTTTCCACGTGGGCATGATTGCCACAGCTGGTGCTGTGGTGGGATCCACAGGGTGGGAAGAGATGGGACTGTATGGGGAGGATGGGGGCATTCAGTCATAAAGAGGCATCTGTTGCAGACATGTGCGTAAAGAAATACCATCAAGGAGGCTGCCCAGGGCGTTTTGTGTTTAGTTCCATGTTTTGAAGAATAAGAGGCATTATCTGAATGGATTTAAGTAACAACACAGCTGTGAACTCAGTATGCTCCGGAGGTTTAAGTAATATAAACCTACAACATGACATTCACAGTGACACTCTAAATAATTTTCAGTTCATATCAATTAATTCACAGGTGTCAGGTATTTGCTAATGTAAATGGTTTTCATGTAATTAAAGACCACAATGCAATACTTGAGCAATGGCACACACAAAATCTTGACTGTGACGAAAAAAAGTCTTTGCAATGCTTTATCCTGCATAAGGCAAACCCAGGGCTGTGGCATGTACAGGCAAAAGATAATCAGAGAAAACATCCAAGGTACCCTGACCCACCAGCTGGTATATCTTAAAGATCTGCCCCACCATGGAGCCAGTGTTTAGCAGGGACCAGGGGGTTTGTTGCACTGACTGGCAGCACCCTGTTCCCTGCACCTGTTGCCTCCCATAAGCACAGTTGCCATGCTGGGGGAAAGTGCTGTCTCTTTAGCCTGGGCCTGCATAGGCACAGGGGTCCCCTCATAGGGGCGAACCCCAAGGGCAGCGCAGGTGTGGGGGCAGCAGTAGGGTTGGTAGAAGAGCTGTAGCACAGCCCCTGCTCTGCCAGCTCAGCCCAGTGCTTCTCCTGTGCTCAAGGACACCACACTGACACTGTCTGGCTCCTGCAAAAAGGGGCGGTTCTGACCCAATGTTCCCACCTCCTCCTTGTGCCAGAGCTACCAAGCCTGTGGCTATGCCAATAGTCAGAGCAGGGAGCTAATCTAGCAGAAAAGTAACTGGGAGTAAACCCAAAGCTTTATTTTCAACCAAACCAGGTTGCAAATCCAATCTGACAGGGAGTGGTACAAATAAAGTGCAAAAGAAAAGAGGCAACAACAACTTGGGGGAAGGAAGAACTATTTCTTGAAGCAGCAGCAACATAACATCAGCATAAAGTGACTTCTGGGTTACTCATAAAGATGGGAATAAATGCTCCTCTAACCTCACTCTGCAATCTATGGATGGGTCATGCAATTTAAGAACAGCAAGGCAATAACTTTAGGGGTGTTGCGATGGGCTCCCTAAAAAGCTGGGTTCGGTAACTGGCTCATCTCCACCTCACTGCAGTTTGTCACCAACCCACCCACACACCTCTTTTCCTTATTTAACCACAGAGCTATTCCTCCCTTGCCTGCAAGGGACAAAAACCCAACAATGAGTGGGCTAGAAGACTAAGAAAAAATAATATTTCATCTAGTTTAATGGAAACAAAACAACTACTTTCCAGTCTGAGTAAAGCAAAATTGTCTCAACACACAAAGCCAACCTGCTTTGAATGGGTGTACAATCTGAGGTTCCCTAGTGCTGACAGTCCTGTGAAACCTGTATAAACAGAGAAAACAGAGCTGAATACAACCAGTTCTAGATCTGTAACACTGTCCTGTACGGAGTCAATAAAATGCTCTTACACACAAAATGTCTATTGAAATACCCTCTGCTGCTTACAGCTTTCACAGAACAATGGTGGAATTTCTGCAGACACATTTATTTTCATGGCACCTTTCAGGGTTCTCAAGCCCAAGCCTCTGCTCAGGGCAGGGCCAGCTCTGAAGTTGCATCCAGCTTTGATACTGGACCAAGTTGGCCAGGGCATTTGAGCATTTGAGAGGCTGGGGATACCAGCCCTCTCCAGGCAACCAATGCTTGACAGAGGTTCTGACAGAGGCACTCCAACTATCATATAATCCATCTAAAGGCCAAAGAGGCCAAGAATATAGAACGCTCTAGGACAAAATTCCAAGTTTATACACTTTAGCCAGGGCCAGCAATGGGAGTCTTAATCCAGCCTGGTGCCAGCTGGTGTGCAGGAGGGCAACTTGGCCTGTCAAAATCTGAGAAACCTGATTTTTCAGCCAGCTATTGTTTGTGTTAGCTGGTGGCAGACTTGGAGACCTGGAGGTCTCTCTATCTCCTTCTCAGCCCCATCCCTTGTGCCTGAAGTTAGGTTTTAGCTTGAGCAGACACCTGGCTCTGCTGCTTGGCCCTTTCCCTGCCACCCCAAAACATCACCTAAGAGGAGAAGACCATGGTCCAGCCACTGGCATGGACATGGGGTAGAAAGCTGCTGGCTTTTGCCTTTTCCAGCTGAAGCCTTTGCTGAAGAGCAGCTGGTAGCACACAACAGCAGCTCCCCACCCCATGGAGGTACACGTCCTCACCCAGCAAGGAAAGTCACAGAGGGTTGCCTTAATTTTTTTAAGAAGTTTAATTTAGAGCACGTTTCAAAGGGACACCAAGGTGCTGGACTTATCATGGGTGTGATGCAAGGGGAAGGTTGCTTCCTTCTGGCAAGGAGAAGCCAGAAAATGCAGGAGAAGGAACTGAGAATTAAGAAACCAGAGTGAATACTGTGGTGTACAGGCTTGTTTCCATCTAGATCAACAGGGACTGTGTTGTTGGCTTCACTGAAGCCAGTCTTTCACCCAAGAACCAGTGGTGCCAGGGAAGGGATAGCAGAAAGATTTCATTATCCAAATAAACAGGGTCATCCAGTTTCTTCAGCTTACTTCAAACTGGAGGCTAATATTCAAATAATTAAAAGGCTGTTATGCATCCGTCATCATGATCTGTGACTCATGCTTTTCACAGTTCAATCAAGTTGCTTTTAAATCAGTCAACAGAGTATGTCAGGGCTTCCTACTAGTTTCAAGAGAACATTTTACAGTTATGCCCTGCTCTTGTCCTCAAGGTCTCTTAATGCAGATTTCTCTGCAAACCTAACCCAACTGCACTGAGCTTGTAAGTCTTCAGAAAGGAAAACAACATTTATGGCAGCAACAAGGTATTAAAAAAGGACTTAAAAACAAAGAAGCCACTGCCTCTCTAACTCTTATAGCTCCCTTGCCTGCAGTGTTGGAAAGCTTTCTGAGGGGTCTATTTCAAACTCAGCAACAGCTGTCTTGCAGAGACTGAACACAGTAACCAAAAGAAAAATGGTTTTCCTTTTGCTAACAAAAGAGAGATTTTGTAACTGTTGCTTCTGCAAGTAACAATCCCCTGACCTTCAAAAAAGCATGCCTAAAATTGCCACAGATCCTTTTCCCAGGTACACAGCTAACTGGGCAAATTTTCAAAGCAGGGAGTGTTTCTGTGGACTCTAATGGAGTGCAGTGAGAACTGCTGCAAATTATCACCCAACGTGCATTTAGCACCGTACATACACAACCGGGTTCCGAGAGAAATGTTTGCTATTAAATGTAATTAATACCTACCTAATCATTAATGCATAATAACTTTCATCATATACTAGGAATCCTAGATTTCCCAGCATTAATTAGCCTATAGAAGACATGACCAGAAGATATCACTGATGTCAACAATTTAATATGATTCAAATATACATGAATAATAAGAAAGTTCACAATGATGTTGTACAATAAGCTATTTCATATGAATTGGGGGGTAGGGCGGAAGGACTATATTAGAGCATCAACCATGTATTTGGTAAGAAGAGTTAATCAGAAGCTTCCCAGTTGGCTGGCTGTTTCCTGACTGCCCATTACGGATTTATTTCTCACTCTTCCTTCCAAGGGTGAGATGCTGGCCTCTCCACTCCGGACTGCTGTGCTGGACAGACCAGTTAAGATATCTGGCAATTTCCAAGTGACTATTAAATTACCCATGCATATTTTTGACCTAGTTATAAAATATAATTGCTGGGCAGTATCCAGGAGAATGCAGAAGACTGATAATAAATTGCAGATCCTGTGTCAAAGATCCAACCCTGGCAGTAAGCTGGGCTAATTTTCTGACAGTTGTTTTCACAGCCTTTTTAACCCAAAGGAGCAGGGAGCGGCAGAGCACGCATCCCTGCGCTGGATCTGGGCAGGCAGGCTGCCTTGTCAGCACCAGGACTGCCTGCTCCACAGCACCATCGAAAGAAATGGAACTTTCTTCTTCGAACACACTTGAAGAAATGTAACAATTCAGCATCAACTGGGAATGGGAATGGAGTTCAGAAAAAAAGGATTGCTTTTTTTCTTTTGTTACTTTTGCAAATCTTGTTACTCTATTTGGAATTGTCCGAACACTTGGTTTTCCACCAACTTTGGGGATTTTTTTCATACTCACTTCTCTATCTTTCCACAAGGAAAAGAGAGGTAAAGAAGTGAAAAACAAAGTTTTATTGTTTTTTTTTAAAGAAAAACCCAACATTCCCAGCAAAATTTTTTGTTTCCCTCAAAAATTCTTGAGTGAACCTTGTAGGCAGCTCTTCTTACAACTATTGAATTCCCCACAAAGGTGAAAGCAAGAGCTTACTGCCGTACCAAAGGCAATAGGACACTACAGAATCTCCCATCCAGCCAATTCACTGCACAGGTCACCGGAGCCTCCTGATGCCTCCATTACTAAAGCTTAACTTTCTCATGGGCATGGGGATGCCAAGACCCGTGTTCTACCATCTTGCCATGAAATGTAACTCCTGCAAAGGAAATCTCTGCCAGCAAAAAGCAGTGCAGTCTCCCATTCAGATGCTGCTATTACTTTTGTCAAGCATGAACATGAAAATTTTCTTTGAGCCCTTCCCTGTCTGCCCTGTTATTCATTTTCCACTCTTTATGGAATTCAGACTTCATTTTCTGTGTGGCCTGTATTATAACCCATGTTTATTTCCAGTGAGGATGACCCAGTGAGCAGCAGCCCACTTCAGCGAACAGCAGGTGACACAGCACACCTCTTTCCCGGTTGGAAGGGCCCTCCTTTACCAGGGAAATGGTCTGGCTGCAGCTGGCAGAGCTTTCTGCAGTGAGAGCAGCCAGCATGCTCTGGGCTTACTGCATCATCATTGCACAATGGTACAGACAACACTGATGAGCAGTGAGTGAGGGGTGAGTGCCATTACGGCCGAAAGTCCCATCTCAGCAGGGCATTGTCTCTGCTCAGTGCCTATGCCTGAGCCCCTGTGGCCACCTATGCTGATGCTCAGGGATAAAGATGTCATCATACCTCCTCTTGACAAGAGGGAGAACTGCCCTGTGACAAGTTTTCCTTGCTGTTAAAGGGCTAAAATTTTGACAATATATAGCTTTCTCTGAAGTTTGAGACGCCAGTCACATTAATTCTACCACAGGCATGGGTCAGCAGAAAGAAGACAAACATGGGAGCAGGGAGAGGCTCAGGAAAAAGGAAAAGAGATGTCAAAGACAAACATTTATAAAGAAGATTTCTACACACAGACTGTGTACCCATTCAGGCTAGCTAACGTCATACTCTGTATGAACACTCTTGCTCCAGTTTAAGGGTGCCTTTGTCCACTTTAGCTTAAACCTGTTCCCAATCAGCTAATGCAAAGCTGAGATAAACCTGGATTAAATGAAGACTGGAATGTACAGAGAAGGACTACTTGGAAATTGTGTCCCAAGGCACACACTTACTTCAGCTGGCTGAAGCACTGATTTATATGATGGCGTTTCAGGATGGAAAGTACATATTAATAGAAAAGGCATATCAACATTTAATTGAATGTACAGGACATTTTGGAAGACCTTTCTTTGGTTGTTTTTTTTATAAAGCATTTCATGAGACTGGGATCCTTGAGAAATACTAGAACCAAGAAAAATACTAAATGATACTAAAATGATGGCAATAGTTATTTTATCTAGATGAGAACAAAGAGCTGCATGCAATCTGAATGGCAGAGGATCAAAAAAGGACCTGATTTTTTATAACTTTCATGCTAAGAAAACCCAAACTACTTTTCCCCTTAATAACCAGCATTTCCAATATAATAGAACATGCCAAGGAAAGAATATATCCTGGAGTGCTATGGGTGGCTTTGCAAGTCCTGAACTATCAGATAAATAACTCATAGCCCAGCAGCTGGGGAAATGAGGCGGACTTTCTGGACTCCCCAGCCTGGACCTGTGACCCACACCAATGCCCAGAGAGACCAGATAGCTCAGGGTCCTGGGTGCAGGGTGTCCAGCTGCCTGGTCTGAGGTAAGTGGCTTGAAATCAGCTCTGATTTGCAGCAGTCATAACCTAGGTATGGCGAATTTAATGGCCTGATTTCATTTGCGAATAGAGTTGTGCTGTCTGGGTTGCAAAACATACTTCCATTATGTTGGAAGGTATACCAGAGAGATTGGTTGAATAGCCAAAGACTGGCTTTATCATCTTTTCACAGAGTGTACCCTTCCCTGCTGACATCACAGTGACAAGGAAACAGAGTAAGTTTGCACTTTCTCTTCTAATACTGTAAAAAACCTCCAGGGGGAAGGACCCCCTTGTCTCCTTCAGATGAGGAAACGGAAAGCTCAGTTGAGATTCTATTGAGCCTTGTTTCAGGGCCACAAGACACGCTGTTCATATCATTAATCCTGCATGGCTATTCCTATGCCGCAGACCTGCTTGGTATTCATTCCACTTGCAAAGAATAATGATAATTTTAGGTATCTTCAGTCAAAGACACACAAATCACAACTATTAGCTATTTAATGTCACGCTAACATTGTCCCAGAGTTAATACAAGGACTAATCTTTTATACAGATATTTATAATATTGCCTGTGACACACTAGCAATAGATTTCGGCATTTTTAACTTCCTGTACTCAGATGATCACTAAGAGAGATTCATGTGAGAAAATAACCTGTAGTTAGTTTGGCCAGACAAAATTGTGGAGAAATCTATGAAAGCATGATCACATTTATGACTGGGACCTCATGCCACCATGCTGGGGCAGTGGTGAAAAGATTTGAATAATTTAGGCTTTTCCCATCTTAGGCAATGTCCTGCTCCATCTATACAACAAATTGCCATCCGCTGAGTCCACTTGAACAATTTTGAAATAAACAAATGTATGTGAGAGCAAAATCTGGCTGGTTAAATGTTCGTGGAAAGCAATTATAGGGGACTGGCTGGCAACTTCAGCCTTAGTTCCCTTCCAACTCCATATGAGTTCTTCTAGGAGAGGGTATGTAGTTGTTCTATTTCCAGCTCCTGCAGTTATGTCACAATTTGTGGTTTGCAAAATTAGAAATTAATGAAGTATGCTGGCATTAGGAGGAGTCCTTGAGAGAAAAATCCAGCAATAAAAGGCTGGTAATTGCTGCTGAACAAGGAACTGATGGATAGCACACCACACTGGTTGCAGTTAGGTAGGCAAAGTGACTCATGGAGTAGACTATATAAAGGGATGAGTAATCAATGAAAACAGAGTGAAAGAACAAATTGTCTCATATAAGAAAGGCAGCTGCTGCTGGAGATCACCCATCTAGGACACAGAAGCAGTAATGAAAAATTGGTTGGAGTAGAATAAAGAAGGGTAATGGAAGAAAGCAATAGAGCAGCAGTTCCCAGTCCTAATTTGTTCAAGAACTAACATCACTCACAGCAGCTGCAGGAATTCCTGGTCATGGGCAGAGGAGAAGGCAGTCAGTTCTTTAAGCAACATGCTCTGATCCATCTTGCACATCCACAGCAGCATGCGGAGGGGATGGAGGCAGAGAGCTTATTGCAGATGGTAGCTAGAGGTGCATCTGTTCTAGGGCTGTGGATAAAGACAATCAGACAGTGCAGATTTGGAAGTGAAGGGGAACATGCAGTATTTTGAGACAGAAACACTGTCATGGTATTTGGATGTTAGACCATGAACATCCATGTGGTCAACTGTCCCTGCAGAGGACAACAGAGCTCAGTTACTAAGGGGCCTTCTTCCCAGACCCCAGTAAAACTGCCATGTGCTCCAGTGCCATTCCCCCCACCCCTGTTCCAATAAGCCTGGCTGCTGTGCACTCCCCTGGCTGCACACACAGCAGCAGGGGAGCCCACCACTCCTTCTGCACACACCTGAAGCCAGGGGAAGGTGAAGCTGGTCTCCCCGATAAGGGGACCCTACACAGAGCCGAGACAGGCCAGCACATGCATGTGGATCCACAAGCACAGCAGCAGTTACATCCCACTATGAGATACAACATGCTGAGACTTTTCCCTTATTTGGATAGGTATGGTCCATGTACACATTACATGAAAGACAGACCATCTCTCCTCTGACTGTGATTACTGAATCACACTCAATAATAGAGACAGGGAATACTCTGACACTTCAGCCCTCTGATATGTTGTTTGCCCAATTCCCTCAGACTCTGCTAAATCTTAAACTATTCCCCCAGTAATTTTGTGTATTTGGACTGTATATCCAAGCAAAGCTTTGGAGTTAATTGCTATGCTAGTCATTAGGATTGAACAGGAATGGGATGGATTTGTTCTTATTCTCAGACAGGATAAGCCAACCCATTAGGCGAAAGTTTCCCTGTTCATGCTCTTGGATTTGAAAAATGAAACTCCGTATCTGCGCTATCCTTGCTTAGACTCTGATCCCATAAACACTCTCACTAAACATTTGCAGAGAAGAGGAAACACAGCCAAATCCTACTAAGTTATAGTGAGCAACAATCCTATTGCAGGACATTTATTTTTTCTGCATGTTCCACTGGGAAAGAGGTCCCTTTAAAGCTTTTAATGTGATTTAAGTACAAATGCTTTTTATATAGGTCAGGAAAGAGAAATGTAATTTCTCCTACTTTGTTTGGTTGAAGTTTGCTGTTCTAACACTTAATTAATGACTCTGGTGAAATGTTTTGAAAGCAACAATGTTTCTAACCCCAAATGCATTGCCAAATTGAGTACTTCCTGCTCATTGTCTATTTTGGAGAGGAGGCTGAACTCACATCCATGCGCTGCTAATAAAACCAAGGAAACTATTTTTATGGCTATGGAAAAAAAGGTACTTCTTTCTCAGTACCCATCTCTGTCAGTTATAGCTGCAGGAAAGAAAGAGGTGATGTAAGAAATGTGGAAAGCAAGGGAGAGGAGGGAAGGGAAGTCGCATAGGACAGTGCAACATTACCCCAGCTGGAACAGTCAGCTTCACCAGTTGTCTTTGACACATAACTTCCTTTTTTACATATTCATCCTTGAAACCCAAGCACTCCAAGGAGAGTCCACATAAGGACATAAGCACCCAGAGGGCAAATTAGGCAGAACTACATCCAGAACACAATCCTCAAATCATTACCTAATCCAAAGAGTGCCCGTTTTTTTACCAGTAAATTTCCCCAGATTCTTAAGCTTTCATGTCTCTTATAGTCCAGCACCTGCCTCAAGTCTGAGCCACTGCAACCCAGAGGACCTGCGTTGGTGTACATGCTCAGAATTCCCCTAAGGTGTGTCCCCAGGTGTCACTACAAACCAACAGCATTTCCATCAAAGACCTGCCCTGCAGAAGAGGTGACACACTTCCATTGCGCTATGGCCTGATGATCACTCCTCCATGCAGTGAGATGTGAACGTGCCCCTCTGCAGTGTGAAGGGTTCAAGCTTGCTACCCTAATGGCCACAGTTCAGATTCATTTCACCTTGGGGGTTTTGCACCAAAATGAGAGAGGAACAGAGAGAAATTATCTGCAGCAGATAATGCAGCCCAGCTAAGTTGCCCTCCTTGCTGAGCACAGAGGGAGCCTAGGAAAACACCTCCCACAGCTTTGCAACAGCAGCGGGATGTGCAGACAGTGCGGGGATGGGCCTGTGCTTGGGTCCTGCAGCTGCTCCATGCACAGCGGACATTGAAAAGCCTCCTTTCCTGCAGGTGCCTCACCCCCTCCACTTCCAGTTGCTCTGCTGAAGGAGCAGCATCCGTGACCTGGGCCCCCAGGAGCACTGAGGAGCTCACTGACCAGCCGGGTGCAGAATGAGATCAGTTAGACCTGTTGCCTTTTCCTCCATGGGAGGATGGTAACAGAGGTGTCTCTCTTCTACCTAAATGTACTTTTCCCATAAAACCTGCAGCAACTTATTGCAGTCATATTTGGCTGGCATTTCAAACAGAGAAGAAGCTTTTGCAGAAGGAATGGTCAGAGCCATTACATGAATCTCATTCCCTTAGACAGCTGTACAGCATTGGAGCATCTGCTGAGTCAGACAGTGATTTCCATTTGGTAAGCTATAAACATGGACATCCTCTCAGATGGCCATCCTGCTTCTCCCAGGAACAGTTGCACCGAGATGCTATGGCAGGTGGAGTCAAGAACAGCCACATCTACTTTGAAAGATTCAGGAAGAAGAAGAGTAAATAAATACAAATTGCCACATCTTGGCCAATGTCTCTCCATCTTAGAGATCTCTAACCTTGCAAAACCATATCACTAACTTCCTATCTATCTTTGAAATAAGTCAGTATTTAATATTGACTGTTATATAATGCACGTAGTCTGCAATGTATTACCTCTTAGAAACCTCTTAAACAATGCAGGAGACTATAAAGCACTGAAAGCATCATTCTTCTTGCAGGGTCTACTGCTCCAGACACTTTCCACTTGCCATAGCTCCTGATTGCTATAGCTGCAAGTGTCTGTGCTCTTAGACAGACTGATGGGACTTCCCTGTCTGCGAGCAAGGCCAGACTTCACATCCTGCCTCTTCACCTCTTTTGTTACTGGATCTACAGCTCAACAGTGGAGAAAATCCCTTCATTTTCTGGAGGATGTCCCTTTGCAAGCCCTTGCTGCACCATGATATCACTCAAGCAAATACACGTTGATGGAGGAGGCCCCAGTGGGAAATACTGCTTGGCTGCCACCAAGGTCAGAAGATGCTAAGGAATACATCAAAGACATTCAAATCTTAAGAGCTACAGGCATATCTTTACTAGGAAAAGAAACTCTGTAGAAGCTTGGCAAGGCTGTAACCATGAAAAACTGAATGTGAACAGCAGGCAAAGCATGGAATAGGATCTGGCCTGAATTTCTTCTGGGTGGCTGGAATAAGTCCCCATCCTGGCATTGATTCTGATGTAGGGTGTGCTGATGGGAGTGATTGAAATGATAGGGTGAAGCTATGGCAAACTGAGCTGAGAAGGTTTCATTGGTAAGTAACGGTGGCAATGATTTGGTTTCTGATAGAACAAGACAGCCTTTCCTGAAATAATAGTTAGTGAAATAGCACATCTGTGCATGAGACGTAACTCTGGATATTGAAATCTCAGGCAAGGGTAATGATATGGACATCAGCTAACAAGTAAACCATAAAGCTGCTATTGAAGTATTTGATGGGTGCATTGCCTATCTTTAACAGCAGCCCAGCACAAACACTTAATGTTGTTCCACAGACTCATAACATTTGACAAAATAAATGACCGCCCAGGACTTCTCATTTGGCATTTCTGCTTTCTGTTGGAACACAATGATATTGGCTAAACATGTGTCTTGTAAACATTTGCCTGCAGTGTTCTTGCTTTGTATATTTTACCCAACCCATGTAAATTTTGTGCTTTACTTTTGACAGAGAAAACCTGCAGTAACTTTTTATGTTTAATGCATTCCTTCTGAAGTTGTTGCTTCACATACTGCAAATGCTCTTTTTTTTGCTAAAGAACATACTAAGAAAACATATTTGCACACATAACCCTCACATTGCCTTTTCTTGCACTACAAGTTTCAGTGGCCAAGAAAGTGTTATTTTCCCAGGTTTTGGATCAGTGAAGTTTCTCTGCATCATTACAGTGACCTGGCAAGGCCAAGAAAGCAGAATTCAAAAGGCCAGAGGGATCCCATGCATGAGCCTGCCAGCCTGGGAACAAAAATGCCAAGGCAATGCAAAGTCACAAAAGTTGAATTGCTAACAGGAGGTGCAATATATAGATGAAGAGAACAGCCCAGAGACTTTCTCTTAAAAGCAACATGTGACACCTCAGAAGAAAAGTAACTAGACTATGAGTTTGTAAGCTAATATCTTCATTTTAAGCTGGGTACAAGTTTTAGGGCGACTGATGATATTGCTGGAGAAGAAAAGCAAGCCTCAGAAGGTAATAAAGAAATGAAATAGAGGACTTGCAATGCTCACTTACTCCTCACTAAAGGAATATAAGAACTAAAGTTATTACAAATATTTATAAAAATAAGCAGTCAGGGATTGTAGCAGAGC
Organism: Morus bassanus; assembly: GCA_031468815.1. Taxonomy (NCBI): domain Eukaryota; kingdom Metazoa; phylum Chordata; class Aves; order Suliformes; family Sulidae; genus Morus; species Morus bassanus. Next base: position 62,560,024 of record CM062600.1, read on the forward strand.
ATTAAAATACTCATTGTTTTAAAAACAGATCACACATGGGTTTCATCAAGCTGACAGCCCTAGGAAGAACAGGTCATCCATGCATTTAGGGAAGAGTTTGAGGGCACTGGGGAGTCAAGAAGCTGATAATAAAAACAGGCTAGGGCTGAAGGAACCCAACCATCCTATTCGTCATGACCCAAGAATTATTCCTCTGTCTTAAAAGCAGAAACTGAAGGATTTTCCCTTAGGGAATCATCAGGCAAGTAAGGCCACCACTAGGATGGTTAAAATAGAGAACGGGGCTTTAGTGAGAAATCAGTTATGCCTTTTTTAAAGAAAGTCGTTAGTAATTGAACCTGATCTTAAACCAAGGATTGCATTTTTCAAAAGGGACCTTGCAAGTATTTTCCTGCCCTACAAAGAAACACAGATCCTATCTACAACTTCAAGCATCCAATCTGCAAAGCAGATACAATTTTAGGAAGGTGTAACTTCTTTTCTGGACAGAACAGTTAGAAGAGCATTAGAAGTCCAGCAGTAGCATTTCAATCTGAGTTAGAAAAGAAACCTGCATAATCCCAGGCAGAATTAGACTGGGATTGCCAGAGTTCATGGAGGCCTCCACACAAGAGTCAACACAAAAAACAGTTTTTCCAGCTTCCACTGGGAAGCTAAAAGGAGAGGTAGAACTCTCAGTATTAGCTAATAATTTTTTTTAAGATAGACATTTTCAGGATTTACAGACTTTGAATCCCTCCACTGCTCTGCTAGCTTTACCACTATTTAAATTTGTATCTGTAAAGCAGAACTACATTCTGTTTCTTCCTGCAATGTTTTGGAGAGCGAATAAGTTCTTTTAAGGACTGAGAAAGCTAAAAACAACAACAATAAAAAAATGATAAAAAAAGGCCAGAGATCCTTTTTGCTGCCTCAGGAGGAAAAAGAGTTTGAGGAAACTGTTAAAAATCATTGTGTGTCAAAAATACAGGTTAAGTCAGGCAAAGAATCCCAGCAGTAACATGGAGACAAGTGGACCTTGCAGTGGAGCAGACGTATAAGTTCATGTCCCAGACCAGACTTCTCTCCTTTCAGAGATACTCTCAGCAAACATGAGTAGGTGGGCAATGAAAAGCTCATGCTGTTGGTTTGCACTGGTCATGGGGCAGTTGACAGAGGAACAGGGCCTGACCAAGCTGCCTAGCTAGCAGGCAGGAATTGGAGCAGTTAGCTGCAGTATTTAAATGTAGAGATCTCATTAATAGCCTTAATCCTTGGCCCAGGGCAACAGTGGAAAACAGGGTCAAAATGGGAAAGCCTGCACATAGTGCCTCAGATCAGGCATGTCTGCTGGTTATTGCAGAGAACAAAGACAAAAACCTTCATTAATACAAAGCCTCATGAGAACAAAGCAAGTGTGTGAAAATGGAATATATAAAACATGTTCACAAGGAACGGCTAGTGCCAAATATTTCTCTGTGCTTGAAGTGTCAGCTGGGTCTGACAGGTGCCTTTGGGAAAACAGCAAGTCAGAGCAATAACTAATGGCTCCCTAAATCCCTGCTGTCAGGCACTGGCATGCTAGTCATTTCCACACATCTCCTTTCTGACGGCTGAAGGAGAATGACGTCTTCCCAAGACACCAAACCTTGCTCATCTCCTAAATAAACAATAAACTCCCACACCCTCTCAAGAGCCAAGATGCTTGGATGAGGACGCAAGCACCGCTTCCCCGGTTGGACACCCTGCTCCTCCTGCCTCCCACAATTACCCTGAGCTCTTCATCACCAAAACAATTCAACCAAACTGTATTTTTGCCTGCTTCTGTATCCCCCTTTTGGTGCAGTGAGAACAGCCTGTCCTGCAGGTCTGATGTTCAGCTGGGTTTTTTCTTCTTTAAGACTTAATTCTCTGATCTGCTGCATTTCCCAGACCTCATGCTAATCACTTACTCTCCCTTTGGAGAGTAACAGAGTGCTATTGCTTGCTATCACCCCCAGATCCTAGGAGGATGGAAAGAATAAAGGTTGAGAGCTGCTCCACAAGGCAAAAAAAAAGGGGCCGTAGAAAGATGTTACCTAAATATAACATAGATTCCTGTCTGCCACTTTGGTTTCCCAGGGTAATGGATTTCAAACATTTCTGCCTGCCTTAAAATACCACAATAAAGTTAACATGTGCTCACCAGGAGGATGGACTATATTTTCATCAAAATAATAGTGCTACCATGAAATGCTGAGGTAACCATTTGCCATTGACAGAAAAAGAATTTGAACTGGTGGCTTCAAAGACCTGAAAAGCATTCACTAATCTTTGGTCAGCAGCTGGACTGGAGAAGATAAGCCCAAGCTTTTATTTTGATGCACTTGCTTTCTTGCATCAATGTTGATATGGTCTCTACCGACATACAGCTCAGGGGAGGTTGGTCTTACTGCGCAGAAAGCAATTTTTCAAAACAAAAGTATGAAGTAAGTAACTCATTGGGGTCAGGAGAGGGAGGAAAGCATTGGAATAAATGACTGATGAATGGGAAAATTATTATAAGCAGCTTAGCTAGACTTCCAGAACACCAGCTGGGGAAGGAAAGATGGCAAGAGAACAAAATTGGTGCACACTGAGCCAGGGATAAAAAAACACATTAAATAATCACTGTATTTTTGTAAATTATGCTGATTCTTTGCAGATAATTCTTGCAAAATTAAGGGTTGATTTTAGAGCCAAAAAGTCCATAGACATTTTGACACAGAGACTAGTAGGAACAAGATCTGGCCCATGGATAAAATAAGAAAAACAAAACCAAGACAAAGATTATTTTTTTTTCATTGGTTGATATTTTAAAGGGAACTAGAGATTTACTGTGTTCACCACAACAGAAAACATTCATAAAAGATCTGGTTTTCAGAAGGCAATTGTCCACTACCCCCTAAAAATTCAAGTTTTCTTTAAAAATATCTCAAATTACTACTGAAGAACACTTGAAACCAAAAATCACCAGTCTTTTCTGGACATCTCATGGAAAAAGCAGCTATATAAAAGTAAAGCCTAGTGGTTTCCCTTTACATGGTGGCAAGATTTGATTAGAATTTGTACTTCTTGTGTGTTCAGTGGTTGGCCTAAAATGTAATTATACGATCAATCTGATACTTTGAGCCTCTGAATATAAAAAGGAAGATTTAAACTTTGCAGCTTTCACTGTATTTCTTTAACAGCCAAAACCAAAAGCACATATCTGACAATCTCAGACTGAGATGAAGTACAGTTCTTACACCTATCTGGACCCCAAAATCCTTGGTTCTTGCTCATCTTTAGTTCTGCTGGGTTGTCATGGTTTTATAGAAGAAAAGGGTTTTTAGAGTGTTTTATAACAAAATCACTGATTTTGAAGCCTGAATAAATACATGAAGAGAACACCTGAAGGAAATACAATGTGTCTTTTAAATGAAGGGTATATGAGTACATATAAAGTCTACTAATCGTAATGCCTACTTGGAGAGCTGCTAAGCTAACTCTCCTTATGTACATTTTAGTTCATATCCTACTACCTATGAAACACAATGTTCAGTTTACCTTGCTATCTCTTTTTATTAGGCTGTGTAGGAATTAGGACCTGATATTCCCAGAACCTCTGTCACTTGTGAGGGATTCTCATACTTAACTGTGTTTATCACTTAGCTTTAAACAAACACTTGAATGACATGAGACATGGGAATACACCTCCACTGTCAACTCAGTCAAATGTAGTTTTCAAGTGGAACGGGTCCCAGGACTTGATTTTAAAACACCTGGCTGGCTTCGGTGTGATGCTCACCCACCGTGGCTAGAGTGGATGAGGCCAATGGCGTGACCCCACTGCAAGCAAGCCCTTTGGGAGCCTGTAGTTCCAGTTATCCCCACCAGTTGCTGTATTGCAGCTGTGATGCTGCTGAATTGCAACCTTCCATAGGAGGCTGCTTGGGGCCACAGAGCCTTTCTTTCCACTGCGGTGCTTTGCGGGTACTACATGCTATGATGGGATGGCAGTAGTATGTTGTATGCAACAGTAAGACAGTTGCACTGGGCTATGCCCTTATAGTGGCTTTCACCCAGAAGTGAGTGAATGTTTAAGGGTTTTATATTGTTTTGAGGCTGTTAGCCTAGGCTTTAGAAAGGAAATCTATGACAGTGTTACATCTGAAGTTGCCTGCTGCTGTTGAGGTGCAGCAGGTTGGCTGCATCTGCTGTCCCTCCCACATGGTCCATGTCATCCAGAGAAAACCTCTGCCTCCATAGACAGGCATCTGTGCAAACAGACTGGTTCCTGAAACCCACTTTCACATAGCACAGCTGAAAACCTGTGAAGGGCCAGAGACATCTGAAATGATGCTATATTACAGCCTGAAGGCTGTAAAATGACAACACCAAGGCACCAAGAAGCAACCCAGGGCTGTGCCAGCCCTGAGTTCAGCGAGCTCTGCTGGGGCTTTGCTGGGGAGAGGAGGTGGGGCTGGCAGGTGGGGGCACATCTACCTACTCCAGTGGAGCAGTGGTGGTGGAGGAGCCCCACACCGTGGGAAATGCCAGAGCACTGGCGGTACCAGCCTGCAGTGCACAACAGGGCATGCAAGGCCAGGTCAGAACATAATGCAGTTGTGAGGGTGTTTTCTTTTTCTTCTCTTTTTAAACCAAACAACTTTACTTTGCATGCAAACATTACCGTATATTAAGTGTGAGACTTTACAATAGATAGCGTCAAGCATCTAAAGCATCCTACTCACAGAGCTTGGCACTTGAGGTCTCCTTGACTACTAAGCACCCTGACCATCGCCTGGGAACAGCCTTTGACTGAAATGCCAAATACTTAAAGCACGGCAAACCACCACAAGAGATCCACACTGAAATGACAGTGTTTACACACATGTGCACACCAGCTGAAATCAGAAACCTAAAACAGACTGGAAATACTCATCGCTTTACAGCAGTAAGAAAAGAGGCTTCGAGGGGGGAGGAAACAGGTAGATCCAGGTTATTGGAGCTGCCAAAAAAATAAAAGGTTTAATAGTCTTGTATTCTATTCTTTGGCAAAACTGTCTTCATACACTGCATGAATGATACCCAGCTACTCAAAGACAACCTTCTCCTCTTCATTAAACTGCTGTGCCCAAAAGTCTGATTAATGGGCAGAGGAGCAGCTCAAAGCAGGTCCCACTCTATAGATAATCAGAGTCCCCTTTCACAAAACCCTGAGGTTTAGTAACACAGTGATTCAGCTCTGGGAGCTGATTTTGTTTCTGGAGCCTTCAGCCTTCTCACTTCAAATTTAATCAGAAATAATTGGCCCTTTTGAACAGCAGGAAACTTGGCTGCTACCAAAGCTGTGCTACACTGCCAAGCTCTGCCTGTCCAGCAGGAGCTGCAGTCCTGCTGTGTGGATGCAGCTCGCAGCCCGCCAGGACAGCCCCTTCCTCCTAGGGGGGATGCAGCTCAGCACCCCAACAGACTCCTTGGGACCTGAAGGGAGAGCAATGACCACTTGCATTGCATTTAATTGGAAAAAAGGGTTACATGCAACAGGAGAACAACAGGAGAATGTCAACTCATGTTGTGTCAGCTCCATAAGGGAGATCTCCAGATTGTAAAGTGCTGGGGATCAAAGAATGTCCCAGGCAGGTCCTCAGGCTCTGAAAGCTGTCTTGTACCCTGACTCTAGTAACTGTTTTAATGTGATAAGCCCTGCATTAAACTGCGTAAAATGAGTATGCCCTCTAAAAATTTCAGCAGTGCTGTTAAGTGTGCTCATGGAGAAAGCAGGTGCGTGTGCACATGGCAAAGAGTAACTGACAAAAGGCCATGGACTCTGACATCAGACTTGTGCCAGGGTCGGTAACAGCCCTGCTGGAGGATATTGGCTTCCAGGAAAAATGCCAAGAGCCTTTCCCAAATATGAGCATCTAACTAGGAGATGACAGGGAATGCCTTTCAAAATGATACATAGTGCTTTTGTACCAGTGATAGTCTTGTGCAACAGATCTCAGTATTGCAGAAATCACAGATAATGGGAAGGAAGATGAAAGGGAACTTGTGCAAACGTTGTCTGGAGCACAGGAACAACAAATGCCCTGGGGAGGGATCCCTTAACCACTCCAGCAAACTCCATTATAATCAAGGTGTAGGCAAATAAAAGGCCATTGTATTCACAAGTGAATCAAAAGAACTTTTGAAATGCCAAGAGGATTTGAGGGGAAAAAATGGAAAAATAAGAACTTTTAAGGACAGGCAGGCTTCTTGTTGCATATGGTTGACAACTACCTTCTGTAGTAGGAACAGGGACAGAAATTATTTCATTTCTTAATGTGGCTCTTCCAGTCAAATATCACTGTCAAAGCCAGGATGCTTTGTTAGTAGTATGGTACTAACATGGTTATTGCCCTGTGCCAAACTACCCCAGTAGTGAGGAGGTTCAGACACATTTCCTGATATCAGAGGCACAGAAAATATATCTGCAAGACACAAAGGAAAGACTTTAACAGCCTGGAAAAAAAAAACCAGTTTGAAAGAAAGCTGTAGGTCTCAGATTTCTCTTTGTTTTTTTCCAAGACCTGGCTAGGGCATCCCACTCTTGTGTGTGGTTGAGTTAGTTTGGCCAAAAAAACTGAGTGAAAATAAAATATACCAGTGCAGTCAAAGGAATAAAAGCACATTATTTTCTCATCCCAGGAACCAGCATTAATACACAGTTGAAGCTGAACAAAATGAGGTGGATGAGAGACCTAGGTACATTAAAACTTGCAGCAAACTAGCCACAAATGAATGATAGCTTAAACATTAAGGCTATGTTAAAAAGTGCTTTTTGTTCCATGTCTCAGAGTGTGCTTCTTTCAACTTGTCTTGTCAACTCCATTTCCGTTTCTTGGCTAACATGACAAACTGTATAAACTGTCAAAAACCTTATGACTGAAGCAACAGCCACAATTTTATGCTGTATAATTTTAACTTTGCATTGTTCACTGTCTCTTCATTGTGTTGTACCTTATCTGATATACATTACAATTTCCTCTGGGCAGGGGCAATAATAAATTATATACACATTCTGTAAATACAAAGGACTCCAAAGGAACTAGTTAAATTAGCAATAAAGTTACCACAAGCACAGTAGTCATTAATCCAAAGAAAAAGTACTAGTTGCTGTTCTTACAAAAAGTTCAAATTGTCACAAAACATTTGCAAAATATTCCACTCTCAAATTGCTTTGGCAATTGCAGTGGAAAATCTCTGGGGTCAGAGTCTCTGCTAAACTGGGCAGAGAAACCAAGCCAAGGCAGCCACATACTTGAGGTTGGGATAAAATCTTTTGACAATTCCTGTAAGGAACTATCCTTTTTTGCACAAGGGAACCTCCTGCAGTAGGATTTTGCAACAGCCAGTTTTCTTTAGATGTTAATATCAGAAAGGGATTCAAGCATATGCTGGAATGACTCTGCAACTGCAGCCTGAGACTAAACAACAGGTAACACTTCTCAATTAGACATGCTAATCCTTCTTACAAAAGCCAGACAAGTATGTTAGTATGCTGTGCATTCATAGATTTAGCCGAAGGGCTTGCTATGGCAACCTTCTACAGTGCATAGCTGAGACAACCCAGCTGTGTCCTGGCCTGAAGGAATCCTACCTAATAAATGAAAAGTAATCCTTTTATATTCATTCAGTTGGATTATAGGTATGTAACCCCTGCAAGCCACTTTGTTTCCACTAGAAGTGGTGGTACGCCGGTAGTGGGCAGTAAGACAAGACAAAAATGGAGGTATTTAGCTTTTGTCAAAAGAAACAAAGGCTGACAGGCAAGCAAGCCTGCTTTCAGGCAGGAGGTAACAAATCCATTTGGGTCTTTATTCTTTAGAGGTGCTTCCCCATCCATTGCTCTCCTGTACTTAATAAGCCCAGGGCCACATTTTAAATGTCATACTATACAACTCCACAAATATTGTGGGACAAAACAGCCTGTGGAATGGAGCCAAGACACTGCAGCACTGGGACCAGACACCAGAAAGTGAGAGCTAAACCCAGCCTGGATTTGGTTATGCTGGTAAAGAGAGAAGGGAGGGAACCAGGTGCCCTGCTCCTTCACAGCTCACCATGGCTACCTCCATTGCATCCTTCTTCCCTACATCCTTCCAGCATACTCCAGCCACCTCATCTTCACACAAATCTGTGATGCCATCCTGTTTCAATCAGACTTGCCGTACAACATTCAGAGAGCCTGGAAGGACAGCCTTTAGGCTTTTATTCAGCCTAATTGCGCCATTTTGCACTTACTGTCATTTAAAGCTTTTTAGCAGCTGATAGGTCATCAAAATAAAATTCTTCTAATAACTTCTTCTTTTACCTGCCTGAGATTCATAGAAATAGTAATCAGCATTAAAAAACAGTTTCTCTCTCAAAATCAAATTGCAGGAAAAGATGTGAATTAAGGGGTACATTTGAAAAGGTATAAGAGCTTTTCACCAAACAAAAACAGGAGGCCTTTAAACCCTATTGAAATATAATTAAATACATATTCATCTCAAAAATTATTTTAAGAATTAAGCTTTCCTAAAGACATTCAATTAAACTCCTTGGAACCCATTATGAATCCTTTCAATAACATTTTACAACTATTCAGTTTTGGGCTTTTTTTTTTCCTGTTGGTTTGGTACATTTTCTTGTGAGCAAAAGGACCTAATGCCATTGTGTTAGCTTTGGGGAAAAATCCAGTGCTAAAGCAAATGCAAACGCTCTTTTGTTTTCCCCTCATTACCCAATAGAATAAGAATAGGGGTGTAAATGAACAAGTGACCTCACATTTGGACACACATAGGAAAGAATGAAATGTATGTTATTGTAAGTTCTCCAGAGTCCACATGACCAAACCTCTCCAGATATTGCACTAAATGTCAGATCCTACTTCTTATGAAGTCAGCGGGTGGTTTGCCATTGTATTCTGTGTCAGCAGGATGGAGCCTCTAGTATTTGTCTTCAGATGTGGTGACTTGTCCATGTCCACCAATGTCAGTAGAGCTCTGGCTACTTAAATTAGTTGGAGATCTGCCAAGACATGTTTATCACTATTGAAATCACAGCACGCAGGAATTTAAAAAAACAAAACAAAACAAAACGAAAACAACAACAACAACAACAAACAAACAAACAAACAAAAACAAAAAAAACAAACAAACAAAAAAAAACCCCAAAAAACCACAACCAAACCAAGAACCAAAACAAAACCAAACTTCTTTGTTAAATAAAGTCCTGGAGGACTGTCCTGCCCCTTCAGGAAAGGACTGCATGTGCACAGAGCTGAAGAACATGGAAAATACTTGGGTATGGTAGCAGCCTAAGCAGGGGAGCCACTGCATGGAGCACGTGCTTCCCTTGCTCGCTGACAGTAGCGTGCTAGCTGCAGCTCTTCACAGATGGATACATGAGAGCTGGAAGGGAGGTTGCAGCAACCTCTTCTTCTCCCAGGGCCCCGTGGGGCAGAGGCAGGAGAGGGAAGGTGTGAGCACTGGGCATCAGCGAGGGACAGGGAATGCCAAGGGACTGGGAACGCCAGCTGGGCCTCAGGGAATGGAGGGACCAAGCCAAAATTCCTGCTACCAGCAGCGCCACTGAGCTGGCTGGGAGCAGGGACTGGCTGACAGGGCCAGCATGGGCAGGGAAGGGAATGGCATACAAATGTTTCCATTTTGTCTTTTTTTTTTTCCTTCTGTTCTGTCTGCCCCAGTCACTTTCAGTTTCCTCTGTTTAAAAGCCCAAATACTAAAAACCTTCCAGTTTTCCGGGAGAAACTCCTTGTAGGGGAAGAGCTTAGGAGATCTGCCTCAAACCCCTGGTCGTTGGAACCCTGTCAGAAGTACCAAGAGATATCATCTGCAATAGCTCATGGAATTTAAGATTTTTTTTGAGGCTGTTTTTTTTAAGCAAAGCCATTCTGCTTGCTATCACCTAAGCTGGAGTATAAACATACTCTTCTTAAAATTGCAGTGCATTATTGTTTTGTTTGAGTGTGGCTCCTTGGAAAAAAAAAATCCTGATGTTGTTTATATCTTGCTAAGCCCTTTTATTCAGTGCCAGACTAAAAGCAGATAGGGCGCAATGCTTAATAAGGACAATAACTACACTTTATTTTGGAGTCAGCTCACCACAGAGAAGAGATGAAGCCCAAACAGCTGTGATGAGATCCATATTCATAAGGATCCTCCAATGATGTTTGCATTGCCATAATGCCATCTGCTTAAAGAACATGCTCAACACCCCAGTGAGGTAAAATAAAAATAATACTCTCAGTGGGAAAATGGAGACGTAGGTAGTAAGAGGCTTTCCTGTAGTCACAGGACTTGCATGTGGTGCAGACACCAACATGACCCTCTAGTCTAGGACTTAACCAGAAGGCCAAACTTCCCCATTAGCTGCTTAATCACTGTATGCATAATCACAGAACAAGCACCAGAGAATCCCAGGACTGCCATGACAAGAGAATATGAAGCCACTCACAATTACAGCTCTTTCTGCTGACCCCTCAGATGAGAGCAAGCTGCTAAGGAGCAAAGGAGCTGCCATCACTGGGGTGATAACAGGATCAGCATTCATTACCATTAATAGAGCCACTCCCTCAGAAATAATAATAGTTTTAAATTTTGCTGTGTTATATCTCATTCCACGTAAAACCCAAAATAGCCTAAGAGCTGAAACATAACTAGCTCCACCAAAAACCATCTGTGACTCAGCTAACCTGCCACTGAGGTAGTAAGGAGGGATAGATGAAGTCCAAGAGCATATGGCTGACCACAGGTGGAGAAGGGGCGCCCTGTCCACACCAGCCACCAAGGACAAGACCACCTGATGTGCACCCAGGATGTTGCATGGTGATCACCCAGACAATTCACATGTCTCTGCCTGGGGAGGACCATCCATATCCTCTGGAGGTCTGAAGGAAGATAAAACCATTTCCCTACCCTGGGGCACCCCAAGCGCTTCTAACTGTGACCCCCTTCCAGAAACATGTCTCACCTCTGGTGACACAGGTGGTGGCCCTCTCACAGGCTCCTGTCCCAACTGCCATGGTTGCACCTGTGCTGGGCACTGTGGGAACCACTCCCAAAGCAGAGCCAGCTCAGCAACTAAACTCAACCCAGTGGTTGAGCCGTTTTATCATTTCATCCTGACAAAAAATGGGGGGCTACTGGACACAGAAGCAGCAATATTTTCCTTCTCTGCTGAAGAGACCCAAAACAACAACAGCAGCAACCCAGACCGTCATCAAGGAAAGCTGATGAGACTGCTGAGGAGATGACAGAGGACCTTCACTGCACCAGGAGGTATTCAGGACTATTGGGGCACAAGGTCAGTGTGTTAGCCCAGCATTTCTATCTTCAGGGAAATGGGATGAAAAACACAGAGACAGAATATTAAGGCAAGGATATTGCTGTGACAAAGGACAGAGCTGAGGTGAGGGAGAGAGACAAAAATATGCATCTACTTTCTTCAGGTCATCATTCAGTGAGCTCAATGCCTTGGCTGTGCCTGTGCCATTTCTCAATTTTTTTTCTTTTCTCATTCAAATGGTGGAGAACCTGCAATAACTGTTAAATGGATTATTGTTAACAATGCAAGGGTGTTTCCTGATCATGCAGTAACTCACTTCCAGGCCAATAAACTCTTTGGCTCTTAGCCTTGTGGTATTTATTTGCAGTGGATACCCCTGAGTTAAGTCACTTCTGCACTTTTTGGGCACCAGGCAGCTGGTCTACTTGAGATGACTTTGTCAGAGCAAGATGTGATGTGTCTGCCCGCTGATTACAAAGGGAGCTTCAAGTGAGCAGGTCAGCCACAGCCATCCATGCTCAGATGACAGACCCTGCCAGGGAAGAAAGAGGGCTTTTGGTTTCCTGAGACATCACAGAACATTTTTTCCACCTGGGGTAGGAAGAAGAAAAACAGGGTCTGTCCTTTCAAGCTCACAGTGACTTCTGTGAACCACATTATTTTAAAAGAAACACCTGCTATGCATAAGCCTTTCACTTCAACCAAGCTCACAGATTTTCCTGGAAACGGAAATGAGTCGCTATTGCTCAGCTTAACCACCAGGAAACACAGAGATTCGTTTCCTGTGGACCCCTCTAATTAATACCAACTTGAAGTAAATTTGAAGTAGGGATTAGATAGGGTCTCAACCCCTCTGAGATTATTAAAAATATATCTACAGCTTCAGTGCTTTGCAATCTGATGTATAAAGGGTTAATCCAGACATTGTACAATATGCTGCAGTGTCATCATGGTAATAATTTACAAATAACTGACTTCAGCTTTGCAGGACAAAATGGTTGCGGTACCATGAAACCTATGCACTGAGTATACCATATTTGATTTGAATAGTTTATGGTGGGTGGGCTGTTGCCTTCACTGCTACAGGTCATCTTTTGTTTGTTGTTAGCTCAAATTGTGAAGGGTTTTCTTAAATCATCTGAACAAAAGCAGTGTTTTCCATCTGTTTCAGGGAGTCAAAAGTTCTTAAACACCTTAACTATTTGGATTTACAGCTGCAAAATTTGCATGTGAATACCTCCAATGATCAATTAATTCAGTACAGGTTTTAGTTGGCTTAAACTCCTATCCATTAAATGAAATAGCCCCATACAAATCGGTTTGATCATTTCCTGCTTGCACCATTAAATGCACTGTTTCATAAGGAGCCAATCTTACTCACAGTCTTTGAGGTGAATTAGGTTTTTGAAACGCTGCAAGCAGGACATGTTCTTCCTACCAAAATATGTGCCTTTGCAAAGGCACTCCTTCACTACTGGAGGAGTTGGTGTTTACAAATACCTTTATGCCATTTTGCTGTACTTTGAAGACGTTACTCCTGCAAAGCAAAGGCACTCAGTCACAACAGAAAAATAAACAGCTGCCAAAAATATGCTTGTAATTAAGATCCAGAGTCAGGAAAGCATCCCTATGCAGGAAGGTTAGTTAAGCATGTGCTTAAATTTAAGAACATGTTTAAGTCACATGAAAGGAAGTAATGCTTCAGCAGTTCTCCTTGCACTGCCTGCCATACCCACTCTCTACTGGAGAAATCAGTGGTTCATCCAATGAACCAAATGCAGTGCCTGTATTTCCTGAGAAAAGGTGCCATATGCATTTAAATATTTTCCTACATAAGGGTGGAATTTCAGTATATGCTCCAGTGAGCTCCTAGATCAAGGTCTAAAATCAGAAAAGATGAAGAAATACAAATGAGTTAGCATCATTCCCAAAGAAAAGACCCTTCTTTTGAAAGCAGCCCGCATTTTTCAGGGAAACACTGTTCTCTATAATTCTGGAACAGCTGGGCTCCAGCTGGCAAGATTTAGTTTGACTAAAGTCAATGGCTGCCACCTGATAAAATACACTCATTTCCCAGCATGAAAAGTCAGCAGCCTGCACAATGTTGGGTTTGGTGTAAATAAAAGGGGATGCAATTTCAAAACCACCTACTAATTTGTTTTAAATTGGCATAATAATAATTATGACAATGAAATAGCTCCTGTTTTTTTATAAAAACTAAATTTTTTTTTACTGCAGGCTTTATTTCTATCAGTATTTTTTTTTTCAGATAAGCACATCCGCACTTAATTAGGGGTAGCAATTGTTTTGCTTTGTAAAAATGTAGTGCCATGATCAAATTTTGATGGATTAGAAAAATAAAGATCATGCTGTTTTAGAAAGGACTTTCAACAGTTCCAGTTTAGAGTCTGCTTTATAGTGTTGTTTGCTTAGCTCATAATCCTCCCATAAAGTTTGTCTGCCCAAAACATTTATTTCTTTACTTGGCTTGTATTTAATTGCCATAAATCACTGAGCTGTAAGAATTCCAAAGATACAGGGATTAATTTCATTCGCTCACAAACTTTATGCAACTATGACTCCACTAACTTTAGCCGTATCGTTCAGTTCACCACTATACACAGGCATCCTTCTCTACTAACTTTACAAATGTTTGAGAATGATTTTTCTTCTTCCCACTTTGACCAAAGTATAAGTAAATTTGAGAACAAAATGAAACATTTCATGTGGGTTTTCTTTTCAAAATTGTCTAGTCCTTTTGACAACTACAAGGGAGAAAAGACCTGTCTTATACAGATATGTCCCCTAAATATGATGATTAGCTAATAATATAGGTGATTAGTTAATTTCATAGCTTTAATGTTTGAAGAAAGAGCATGAGTAAGAAGTTATTTCTATATTCAGATTAATATCCTATTTTCACTTTATTCATCCCAGGACTCAGAAAGTGAAGCAGAAAACATGCATACAAGATTTGCTCGGCACTATATAGTATCAATATCTGGTCTGAAAAAAACACATTTGTGTGATTTATACATACAGATGAAATAGTCTAAGGGTCCCCTGACACTTGCCCAAAATATCATGACTAAGAGAACACAGTCACAGATACACCAATGCAGAAATAACCCTGTATGAGCACCTTCTTTCGCAGCATGGCTTGCATGCCTCATCATATGGTGCATGAGCAGATTTGAAGAACATCCCCCTCAGGGCTGCATTTGTTCCTATTCCCTGTCAGGTCTTCTGTGCACAACCCACAACTAATGTGGGGTTTCAGCAGTTCCTTGCAGCACTGTTGGCAGCCCACCAGCATCCCAAAGGTGATTTGACCCCAGTGGGCTGAAAGCTGAGAAGACATATACAGTGGGAGGAGGAAAGGAAGTAAAGCATCAGAAGGAGGCAGCTGATTTTTCTCACCAAGTGCCAAAACCAGACAGAAAGATGAAAAGCTGATAGCAGAAATTATTTCCGAAAGCACAGTCTGACCTGTTGCTGTTGCTTGCGCAGTTTCACTGGTGATAAATATGGCCTAGCGATTGCCATTGAGAACAGAAGTCTCTGCAGGAACATCTCTGCAGACATCTGGGTCTGACTAGTGCAATCCCATCCTCTGACTTACAACCAAGATGTTAAAAGTTTTCTCTGGAAGATGAACAATTTGCTTGTTCCTTGGAGTTTTGATCTGTGTTAAGACAGTAATTCGGCCCATACTTCTCTCCTTCAAAGCCAATCAGAATAATATTTAATAAGGGAAAAAATAAGGAAAAAAAATTCTGGTCAAACTTATTTCCAAAGGTCGCTTTAATGTCATTTGCTGTGACTGGCGGTCAGATCAGCACTGCTCAGAGAAGGACGCACAATCCTTGTAAATGGGAGTTAAGGACTTTTGCCTGAGCTAGCTCTTCCCAGATGCAGCATCTGTTTTTCAGCTTGTAAACAAAATTACAGTGTGGTTTATTATAGCACAGGGAGGTCAAGTGACCTGCCAGAGACCTCCCAGCGAGCCGTGCATAGTAATGGGTTTGAACCTGGGTTCCGCTGGTTCCTAAACTTCTACTCTCGTGTTTGGATGCTTCCCATCCATCAACCCTGCTCCTCCCTGCCTGCTCCCCAACTAAGAAACCAACCAACTCTTTTTCCAGACCAGGTTTACAGGTGTGTTTTTTTAACATTCATCCAGCATGTACTTAATCTGGTGGATTCAGTAAAACCTGAATCTGTACTGAAACTGTGTTTTGAGTACACCAGAGTGGGGGAACAGTACCAAGCCTCTTTTGTGATGCACCCTCCCCAGTCAGCATTCTTACAGACACACTCGTGAATAAGAAAACTTCTGTACTGCCTAACCAAGGGCTTTCCAGAGCTGGCAAGGGCAAGAAGGGTCACTGCTCCCCAAACATGCTGAGTCTGTGGTGAGCCAAAGCCCCTACAAATGCTGGAGAAATACATATTTTCTGTTTCTCTTGGGCAATCTGCTACCCCTGCTGCCCTTGGAAACATTCATTAGCCAAACACCCGCTTCTTGGAAGTGGCACCTCTCTGAGCTGCTCATTGCCACTTGGCTCCGACCTACATCCCAGTGTTTCCTCGCTTCTCAGAGCTGTGAGTGAGCCCATCACAGGCCCAGCCTGAATTGTTTTTGAAATCAGTAAGAGCTTTTAAAACAGTAAATTCAAGGGGTGTAAAATAAGGAACAAAATAGGATTATTATTATTATTATTATTATTATTATTATTATTATTATTATTATTATTGCAAATTTAATGGTAATATACGCCTGCTTTCCCATCATACAGCCCAAATAGAGTTGTGTTCTGGTGTTTTGCTCAGCCCAAAGCAATGCATTTCTCTCTGGAAATTTAGAAATCTTCTGCTACCTTGGCAGTGGACACAAAATCAGACTGAGAATAAAAAAGTCAAAACAAAATCCAAGCCTTCCCATTAAACCGCTTTGCAGTGTTGGATAACCCACAGCATTTCTTTGTGCTTCAGTTCCCTCTCCTGCAAAGCAGAGCTATTGATAAATGCCTGCTTTTGCCAAGCACTGGGTTTTACAGGTAATGAGGACCATACCAGGTATAATCCTTCTGAGAGTTTACAGGGTTTGAAGCACTCCCTCAAAAGTGAAATTATGTTCCATGGAGTGTGTATAGCAGGGGGTTAACCATCTAACTAATGACTTGATTGTGTAGGCGCCCAGCGAGAAAAGCAAACACAAATGTTAATAAAACAAGCCTGGGCATGGGCACAAGAAAGAGATATTGTCCTTTGCACAGAGCAGTGGAGCATGAGGCCGTGGACAGTCCGACCTGGCCTCTACCTCCATCACTGTGGCTGCATGTAGGGCTGGGCTCTGATGCCATTTGGGGAGCTGAGCCAGCTTAGAAAACAGCCCTACAGATCCAGTTTTGCTAAAGAGTTCATTTGAGCCAGGAAACTCAAGACAGGAGTTCACCACAAAACAAAAGGTCTGACATTTGCTAAATAACTGCATTGTGCACCATATGGCTTCCTACTCAACCTGAATCTTGCAAGGAGGGGCCTTCAAAGCTGCTCCTTTGGGTGGGGCTGAACACTTGCAGTGGAAATGCCAGTGCCAGCTACTTTGCAGAACACTGCCTGGGACAGCGTTTGTGATTGCCAGTTGATTTGGAGTTTATTAAGAATGGACATGTGGCTTTGGAGAGTCCTCCTGAAAGGTCACCACAGTTGCTATTAAGGATCCCTTCCTGTTATTTGTGGTTGTGTTCACATTTTTGTCTAAGCACCTTCTAACAGGCTATTTTACAAACACTGCACTGCAAAAGCAGTAAAGAAAACCTTAGGTCATTTCTGCATCCTAGTATGATACTAGGGGTAAGAGTGCCTGAGACAGAGACTCTTCCTGTCCCAAATGTCAAACAATTTACACCAACAAAACCTGTTTCAGACCGGGGCACATGGGACTGTGTCAGAGTGCTCTTTCCTTGACAACTATGGTTCAAAAGTGACTCTCAAGTAACAAATTATTAAGGCATGCAAACCATCTAATTCAGTGTATCCGTACCAACCTGTGCTGGTTTTGGCTGGGATAGTTAGTTTTCTTGATAATAGTATGGGGCTATGTTTTGGATTTGTGCTGCAAATAGTGTTAATAATACAGAGGTGTTTTAGTTACTGCTGAGCAGTGCTTACACAGAGTCAAGGCCTTTTCTGCTTCTCACACCACCCAATAAGTGAGTAGGCTGGGAGTGTGTCCTGGTTTTGGCTGGGATAGAGTCACTTTTCTTCCTAGTAGCTGGTATAGTGCTGTGTTTTGGATTTAGGGTAAGAATAATGTTGATTAACACACTGATATTTCAGTTATTGCTGAGCAGTGCTTACACTAAGTCAAGGAGTTTTCAGCTTCTCATACTGCTCTGCCAGCAAGGTGGCTGGATATGCACAAGTAGCTGGGAGGGGCACAGCCAGGACAGCTGACCCAAACTGGCCAAAGGGATATTCCATACCATATGATGCCAAGCTGAACAAAAAAAATGAGGGGAGTTGGCTGGGGGGGCATGGCCACTTCTCGGGAACTGGCTGGGCATCAGTCAGCAGGTGGTGAGCAATTGGGTTGTGCATCACTTGTTTTGTATTTTCTTTTACCATTATTATTATTTTCCCTTCCTTTTCTGTCCTATTTAATTGTCTTTATCTCAACCCAAGAGTTTTACCTTTTTTCCGATTCCCTCCCTTATCGCACTGGTGGGGAATGAGTGAATGGCTGTGTGGTGTTTAGCTGCTGGCTGGGGTTAAACCATGACAGGGTGCACAAGAAGCTGGGAAGGGGCACAGCTGGAACAGCTGACCCCAACTGACCCAAGGGATATCCCGCACCATATGACGTCAAGGTCAGCATATAAAGCTGGGGGAAGAAGAAGGAAGGGGGACGTTTGGAGTGAAGGCATTTGTCTTCCGAAGTAACTGTTAGGCATGATGAAGCCCTGCTTTCCTGGAGATGGCTGAATGCCTGCCTGCCGATGGGAAGTAATGAATGAATTCCTTGTTTTGCTTTGCTTGTGTGCACAGCTTTTGCTTTACCTATTAAACTGTCTTTATCTCAACACACGAGTTTTCTCATTTTTACTTTTCCAGTTTTCTCCCCCATCCCACCAAGGGGGAGTGAGCAAGCGGCTGTGTGGGGCTTAGTTACTGACTGGGATTAAACACAACAACAAAACAAAAAAACCCAAAATTAATTAAATTGCTAAGGTTTGTTTTGTTGGTTACACACTGCTACATTCACACCCAAATGAAATGTCTTGTTCTACTTTGTCACAAAGGATGTTCCAGTCCTTCAAGGTCACATAGCAATTACCACTTTTCTTAATCCCTCCGCAAACATGAGCTGTAGCTGCCAGTAGAGCTCAGCTGGGTCAAGTCTCCTCCTGACCATCCTCTTCTCAGCCCCTGTGGTTGAGGCAGCCAGCAGCAGGCAGCCCCCTCCTTATTGCAACATGTTCCCATCAGATCATTCACGACAAAAGAACTCCTAATCTGGATAACATAGCAGGAAAAAAATGGGTGATTTCATGGCAGCTTTCAAATTGGCACATGCTGGGACCCTGCATGGAGGGGCAGCGCTGCTCTGGTGACCCATGCTAGGAAGGCGGGTGGCTGTGGCAGATGGGTCTTGTTAGCAGCAATGCACAGCATAAAAAGGGGGTTGTGTCCTCCCTTTGAAATAAGCAAGTTTAAAGTGTAAAACATCTTGTAAAGTAAAGTCTTAGAAACAGAAAGTGCCTAAAAAGGCTCAGTGTTTGACATTGCTTGGTTTTAGATTATGAATAAAAAATCCAGGTCTGTCTCCAACTCAGAAAGCAGAAGCTTTGCACATGCTTTTGCCTGTATCTCTGTGCTTGCCACATCAGGGGAGTTATGGCCTCACATTGCTCATAACTGTCTTCTGCTTTAGTTTTAAACAAAAAAAAAAAAAAAAAACCCAACCAACCAACCAAAACCAAAAGAATATGTAGATTTCTCCTGAGTTCAGCTCTGGACTTTGAAATATGGATTTTGAGATGAGAAAGAAATACCTTCTTTTCCTAACTACACCATATCTTTTTCTGCAGAGGAAGTGAACGTTAGCCAAAAAGCAAAAACATAATCCACGAGTTCCTGTATTTTAACTCTCATCTTGAAGCAATAAACAAAGGTTAATCAAATACTTAGTAGCTGAGTAAATATTTTTGCTCATATGTATAAAGCAACCTAGGTCAGATTCTCATGTTTTGGCTCTGCATTAATATGTCTTTGAAAAGATTTTCAAGGTTGGTAGATTCAAAATTAGTTTTTCCATCTTAACTCCATATGCTAAATCTAGGAACTATGCATATATACATACATATGTATATACAGACACTCTATATACATTGTTTTTTACAGACCCTCCAAGAACTGTTTCTTTTTTCTCTAAACAAAGCACATTAATATGTTCATGAAAGTGTCTCTAAGGAACTCTGCAATAAAAAATCAAAATGCATTTGACAGAGGTCAGCATGTTCTAGCAAGGTAATGCACTCCAGCTGCCTACAAACTAGATGGAAGCATCTTTCCAGTCCACCTTACAGATAGTGGGGACATGCCAAAAACTCCATTTAGGCAATACGCTTCCGTACAACCCTGCTTTCTGTGCATGTTCACTCCTATCTGGCTCTCAGCAAGCCTAGGTCCTATATCTCTCCTACCACACACCACCACAACAGAGAGCCCTATGCTGTGGACACTGCCAGCATTACTCATTTGTTCCAGCTCTGTGTAGGTTGTGGTTTAAGCCCTCAACTTCATTTTAATCAGCCTTTCAAAATTTTCCATTGCCTGAGAACAATGTTGAAGGCCCCAAAGAGAAGTAACTGCCTGTTCTCTAAGGACCTCCTAAAGGAGACCTGACCTGCCAGAGAGCAGACACCCTGCCAATGCCCTACCTGGACACAGCACCAGACAATGATAATGTCAAGTATCAGCTGCTAGCACAATTACTTATGCCTTACCAAATCTCTGTTGCTCAGTCCTATGAAAACTGTGGCCATGCTTTGAAAGGTTTCTTTTCTAAGTGCAACAGTTTCAGGCTTATTTCAAGCTCTTTCCACACTTTGGCAGGATCACATACATTGTGCTCAGGCTGAACTGCTTTAAGCTAACAGTTCTGCTGTAACCTTTGCTTCAGACAAGGGATAACTTCATGTCTTGAAAAATACATATCAGGCCAGACATTGCTTCTGGGAACCATATCTGCCTCCTGATCCTCTAAGACTCAATTTCCTCATGGGAAAGAAAAGGGGGTAAGCACTCATAGGCTCAAAAAAGACGACTTTCCCCTTCACTGCAACCATTGCTAAGAGGTATAGCAGTACTCTTCTGGTTAGCAATAGCCTTCAGCTTCCCTAGGAAGCAATCAAGCTTGAAGCTCTGCTTGAACTTTTTTGTAGGGGAGGTGTTATAACATGTATTCCCTGAATATGGTATCTGTTGTTAGAACTGCCACCATTTTCCCCAATTAACTTGGCTCATTAAGAACTACAGGCTTGCAAACCAGCCCCATCAGCAAGTGAGTGGCCCTGGGCCATACCTGAACAACTGACTTTGTATCCTGAAAGCAAAAATGCACAGCGATTGCTATCAGACCAGCCATCCACTCCCAGTCTGTAAACCAAACCTCTCGGTAAGTCATTTCAAATACAAGATATTATTCTCATCTACCTCTGTGGGGATATTGTGCCAAATCCATGGATGACAGACGGATCTGACACATTGGCATCTGGGACGTGACCCCACAAGCCAAGGCTCCCCCAGAGAGAGGAGGGACATTTATTCTCCAGGAGCTAGCTCTTTTATTCTCAGTGAGGAGAAGAAGGCATGTTTTGTCTTACAGAAAAACTATTAAAACATTCAAAAATGGAAGGCTAGACCCCAGACAGTACTTTGGTGGTTTTAAAATATAATATGAAGCAGATCAGACAAAACAGACTGACAAGAATCTCATTTTTTCCAATAATCACCAATAATTTGGGGCTGGGGTGAAAAGCTTGCACAGTTACCCCATTCCTTCCTCATCCATTAGGGCCTCCTCCTCCTCCCTGAGCCTCAGTGAATGCATTTGCCCCAAGGGACTCAGAAGTGAACTTTTTCTGCAGCTGTTTTCTCTAGACTAACCTTTCATGGATCCAAGCCAAACCACAAGGAAGCAAGCCACAGCCATCTGCCCATTTTATGCCTTATCCTAGAAAGATATGACATTGCAGGTTTTTGTCAGCAGTGGCCTAGCTTGGCTCTTTCCCCAGCCTGGGATTTACCCAAAAGCCACGCCTGGGAAACCCTCATGTGACTTCTTCTTACAGGATCACAATTTGAGCCAGCTTTCCCTGGATTTTTTCCCCCCTTTATTTATTCACCTACTGGTTTGGGTTTGGTTTTCTTTTTTTAAACCTTTTAATTTCCCACTTTTTGGCCATATTTTTGGGAAGACTTGACTGCACCTCATCAGTCATGAGAACTTACTTCTGACTGTCGCCTTCTTTGAGGGGCTACCCCACCATTGAGACTGAATCCTTTCCTTCCTATTTTTTTTTTATGAGTCCCAACCCTAGTTCAATTTTTAACCATAAACCTATTTAAATAATCCATATGTACATCAATGAGGTTCTAGCTGTTTTTATGGGCATCAGTAAGTCAATCAGCAGTGGAGCCTATGTGTAGAGCAATCTAACACGACCTTGGTGGTAAATAGGTCTAGAACAGAGAAGAGATGACAAAATGAGTGAACAAAATGACAAAATGAATGTGTGCCTTCCTCTCCTCTTCTGGCTCCATACTCTCCTTCTCCTAAGCTCAGTCTCAGCTTTTCTCCTTCCACCTGAAGCCTTCTGGTTCTCGCTACAATTTCTGCCATGACAGCTCTCAAGCAGGGGAGCAGGGTTAGGATCATATCAGCTCTGCCCACCATTGGTCGGGGGTATAGGACCTTTCCCAGACTGCTGTCAGGGTGTGAATCGCAGCTGTTTGCCCATGTGTGGCAGGGAAGTGCTTCTGCCAGGGGTGCCTTGGGCAACGCTCAACCCCCACTCACAGAACATGGTTACCCACCTCTTAGGAAACCAGTCAACCATGGCATTTTTCCGTCTTTCCTATCCTTCTTCCAACTTGCAAGTAAACCACTTTTTTTCTTACTCACTCCTTTGCCTAATCTTGCTTTTTTTTCTGCTGTCGTCTTTATGGGAAAGAGTGTGGTTGCAGAGGGAGCCAGTCCCAGTGACTAAACTGGCTGCCATGGCTCAGTGGGAGAGCTTCTTTCTGACCTTTACACAGTCCCTCTGCGAGCACATCGCCTCAACACTAACATCATAGGCCACTACTTTTTCTGTAAGTGAGCTGCATTTTCTCCAGTAGTTCTTCTGGCAATTTCTAAAGAAGCTGAGCTGCTATTAGAGACCTTCAGGGTCTCTATAGGGGCTATTAGCCCTTCAGGGAGATATGCAACCAGGAGATGTTTGCAGTGGGACAGTGTAACATTTTCAAAACAAACAAGCATCTATTAGCCAATGTCAATATATTTCTAGCAAGTCCATACCAGTCATGTTATTTCTCTCTCCTCAACAACGGCAAAAGATTTTCTTTCTACCGATTTAATAAGCATGCAGTTTTTATTCTCCAATCCTGACACTTCCGTCTGATTTCATGCTCCAGTTACATTATTTTAACTGTTTGTGAATCTGCTGGCTGCTAAACATGATGTGTGGTCATAGGTTTTCCACTGTTTTCCTCTAGTCATCAACAACTTGACTTGGGCATGGGATCTCTGCCAGATCCGCCTGGCCAGCAACTCTGGTGGATCCATCCAAGCCCATATGGTAGAGCTGTCATAGTGTCACTGCATGGGTGCACAGTGTGGCAGCAGGGACGTAGGTAGGACTGGTGCACACCCTGCCAGCTCACGCACCCAGGCCATGCCTCCCCTGGGCCTCCAGCAGCTCCTCTGGGAAGGTATCAAAGCTCTACCACCCTGTTACAGATTAAGAGAGGAACCTGCCATCCAGTGCTATCATTTTTAACAGGAGTTGAACAACAAGATTAGGGACATGCTTTTACACCAGCCTAGGTAGGCAAACAAAAATACGCTCATGTGCAGAGGCATGGCAGTGGTGGCAGGGGCTTGCTGGCCTGCACTGTGGACAGGGCCCTTCCTTTTTTCCAGCTATTTGCCAGATTTGTAAAAGTTCAAAGAACCAGCTTCTTGGAGAAAGCAGAAAGACAATTTGTACTCTGTCCCTCCTGCGTGCATTGTCCTCTCCACACCCATGAGAAGCCACGATCACACCTCTCAGAATCAGTAACCACTGCGAACACATCAGTGAATTCAGGAGCTTCTGGTAACTGGAAGGACATAGCTCTGGCTGAACACCTGGGTGCATCCACCTGACTGAGATCAACACTGGAAGCTGAAGGTGTATCCTCACTCACATTAAGTCACTCAGAAGACATATCCACTTCAAGCAGAGAGTCAAGGACACCTGGAAACTGTATGGTTCAGAAGCCCCATTTCCCTAGGAATCAGGAGACTTTCCATGTATTTCCAGAGTTTGTTTCCATCGGTATTTGAATGACAGTAACAACCACAGGCCCAGATTCAGAGGCCATTGGGTATATATCTCCAAGTGTCACTGTTAGGATGTATGTTCATTATGGCTCTAAATCCATTCAACCTCTCTGGTCCCTCGTGTCTGTCTGTCTTCTTTCCTAGCTTGGAAAAGAGAAGCTCTCCTCTGAGGTTTGTCAGGCAGTGGAAGCAGTTAGAGGAGCAGTTAGTAACTAAATTTAGTTGTGCAACAAAAGACTTACATCCAAGGCACTGACGGTAGCTAATTTCAAAATGCTTTGTTATGTGTCCAAAGCTATCTCCACAGGATCTCCTCTGAGTTTTACTATATGGCTGAGGAGATTTTCTTCTGTTGCTGCTAATTAAAATGATATACAGAAACTTGCCTACGGTCCTGCAATTAAGCAGTTTATATCTGTCTCATCTAGAGATTACCTGGGGTATGTTTTAGTTTAACTATCTCTCCAGTAGTGAGGTGACATTTCTTCCTGCAAAATCCCCTCACATATATCTCCGTTAATAAACCTCTTAGATCCTCTTCACCTTTCAGTTTCTTGCCTTCATCCCTTGAAATTCCCTTTATATGTCCTTTTTAAGAAGGAATGTTTCCTGAAGCCATTAGAAGTCTTTTCTTGTCAGATACTGGCTTGGAAAGGAGCAGTGTTCTTCACCTCAACAAGGTTTAGCATAGCCCTCCTTGCATTTCAGCTCCCACTGTGATGAGTGCAGAAGCCCCAATGTCTTGACCCAGGTTGTAAGCGGGGTATGTGGCATGCTGAGTAAGAAAAGCCTCATTTCTGCAGCTTTGCCTCTCACTCCCTTTTCCTTTCCCCCACCATCATCCAGCACAGCTTGGAGATATGCCTACAGAGACTTGCTCTAGACCATAAACCCAGAGGAAGAGCTTCCAAAGGGCAATGCTGGCAAAACCAATGTGTGCTCAGAACAGGTGTCTGCTCATCCACTCCACTGAGATGCCTCAGCACCAGCATCTTTCACTTACTAACAAAAAAATGGCATATTCTATGAGGCTGGCACTGATTAATACAAGGCAGTACCAGCTTCTAAAAGAATATTAAATCAATCTCAATACAGTGTTGAAACTGAATGGAAAGAATAAGTACAAGTTGTAGCCAGCAGATGCAAACAGCAGAACTGAACTTTGCTCTGTGTGATGCTCAAGATGCCTTGCTTGACAATTTAATCTGTAAACTAATTACTGCCATTTGGCACATTCAGAGATATTTTAGCCACAGAAAACACAACAGCAAGGACTGCTGTGAGAGCAAGGGACACAAACATAGAAAGCAATACAAATGTTATATTCCTCTTTGGCTGGCTGTATTTCTGAGTCCTTACCAGACAGCCAAACAAGATGCCATTTGTCCTCTTCAAATATATGAATTATAAAGTTCTGCAAGCACAAAGAGTGCAATTATGGCTGACTTTTGCATACAGAGTGCAAGAGAGCGATGTGGTTTTCTACGGCTTCTCTTGTGCATTTCTGCTGGAATCAAGCCCTTCCAATTGGGAAACTACTGACTGCAGCAGGAAGACACAGTCTATTTTGGTCAAGTAGGAGGTTCTGCCATGATTTCACAGAAAGGGACAGGGGGTTGTGGCTGAGCTGCTCAGCTAGCAGCAATGGCCCATGTGGACGACAAAAACCCACACAGGCTGCCACAACAGCCAGCTCCCAGGGGAGTTTCACTCTCAAGGAAGGAGGCAGCTGCGATGGCTTCTCAGCAGCTGGTGTGTGTCACCTTCAATGCATGTATCAAAAAATACTCATCCTGCCCCCAAAACACACCTTGTCTTTTAAGACAGATCAAAAAAGTAAATAATGGCACTGACATAAAAATGATCAAGATAATCTTTTCCAGAGACAGCTGTTTGATATGTAAGTCTGAATATAGTCATAGTCCCCATCTATAGGGCTTAATCAAAGCCATGTAAAATCTATGCATCATAACTGAGTCTCAAGAGACCATGTTTCAGCCCTGCAAAATCTATGGATCGTGGCTGAGTCTCAAAAGACCATGTTTTGTAATCGTGTATACACACCCACTGGAGACAGGGTGAAGGCAACAAAGACAATGGCTAAGAGGCAGGAAAGGCCTTCTACAGAAATTAGGTCTAGAACAAAAGTACCTTAAGAGTTACGCCTAGCAGCAACGAAGACAGAATTAATGTACAGTAATTAATAAGCAGATAGGAAACATAGATAAGAAACAGTGAGAACTCAGAAAAGACTGTTAGCATTGAAGAAAACTGGCCTTTTAAGAGCTGTTACAAAAAAGTACACAGTACACTTATATTTAGATACTACATTGAAACAGTAGAGAGTCATCTGCAAAGCTGTAATAATAAAAAAGCCCAAGTGTTTGAATTCATTGGCTTGGTTCTCAAAAGTGTTTCATTGAAAACCACAAAGAAAGAAGAGCTATTAAAATAAGCTCTTCAGAGGGTCCTGCCCTAATAAAATAAATACGATAAGAAGAGCAAGAATTTATGACCATTTTGGAATTTGATTGTGATGTTCCAGGCTCACAGGGAGTATAAAGAAATTGCATGTTAGATTATGCCCAAAGGATTATTCCTTCTAATGATAGCTGTAAACAGTATGACTATTTGAAACCCTGAATAAGAGAGGGCAAAACATACTGTGTGACTCAAACACACACTGCTTGCTACAAAAATCCCATCAGCATTATTATATCTAAAGCAAGACCAGGCAGCTTGTGAAAAATACAACACAGCATGAGAACTTGCCCACCACTCTATCGCTAAAGTTGGGATGCCCTCCCCCAAAAACTCTGAGAAAATCCCCATTGAAATCCAAACTGGTCAAGTGACTCCCACATCTTCGTGTCCGAGACAAAACCCATGGCTCTGAATTGAGTTTTGAGAGAGATTGTATTTTGTAGTTTGGGCTCAGGGTTTAGCTGCAGGGGCTCCCCACTGCTGCCAGGAAGTTCAGATCAAAAACACATGCTAAATCTGCCATGATGGGATGTGGGAGCAGCTCAGAGGATTACATATGATGTCAGCAAAACAGCAGTGGTAACCCATTTCTTTGCACAGGAGCATGAGACCTGTGGTCCTGTGGCACACAGGTCCCTGGTTACTGGGAGTCATGCTGCACCCCAGCACCAGCTGCCACTGCCACCACCACCACGGCCGCCGCCACCACCACCACCATCACCATCACACACTCTGAAGTTGCGTCAATGCTGAAAGCACCAACAAAGCCACAGCCAGGCCTAGGCACTGTCCCTAACAAGCAGAATTAAAATAAGCCTGGAACTGAACCACCTGGAACTGAACCACCTGTACTGGGCTCACAGAGACATCCTCTAACTGGGGCTATTTAATTTGTTACTGGCAAGGGTGCTGGGTAATTCTAATGAGGCTCAGCTGGGTTGGTTTTTTTTTTCTCTTTTCTTTTTCCCCTTTTCAGTCGGCTGCCAGGGCAGGTGACAGAGCTAGACCAAGCTTGCTGGAACTGCGGCTACCCCTCCAGCCACCCTGCTCTGGAGCTTTCCCACGGGCTGCTGCAGGGTCAGTATCTTGTTCTCTGCCTGTAAGCACATGTATGCCTCTGCTGTTGCATGGGCCCAGTGTGTGAACATTGTGGGAGAAATAGGCAGTCCTAAGCCTTTTTATGGCCCAACTTGCTTACTTTTTGTAACAGGTTTAAAACATTCACTTTTTTTACCACTGAAATGCCTGGCCAGTGAATTTTTTAACAAGTACTGCTCTTTTTTGATGTGTACTTTTCAGCTAAACTATTATCTTTTTTGTTATTGTCCTTACCTTCTGCATGGTTACCTGGTCCCTGCTGGCACCGACTACTGAACTACAATTTCACACCACTGTATTGTCAGGTCTGCCCTGTGTTATGCTGGTAAACTCTCATTGCCCACTGTACTGCCCTAATGTAGCACACTTCACATTTACAAAGGGAAAGAAGAAAGAAATATATTTTTTTTCAACCTGTTTCACTTCTGGAATCTGCAAAAAATGTGGAAGGAGAAGCAAAAGTTGCAAGAAGGAGGAGTTAAACAGAGGCCCAAGGAGCCCGCTTGGAGGTGCAGGGCTGCGACGCTGAGTGCAGTTGCAACGTCTCATAACTGCCTTAATGAGGTGTCAGTTTATTTTTACAAACAAGGAATCATATCTCAATGTTATTATTAAACACACCACAACTGATACATCCCCTCTACACTTTCAGAGAGATATGCCTGTCTTCTTTTGATAATGGAAAGTAGCCAAGCAGATCTCTAAGCAGGTCTTTCTCGTGCATGGTGGAGTAGCGGGAGGACTTTTGCAGGGCTCTGTGCCAGCTGGCAGTGTTTCAATCTAATAATCCCATACAGCACTTTCTTACAGCGCACTGCAGGGTGTTGTAAGGCTTCATTAGCTAAGGCTTGTAAAGCATTGTGAGTGCTTAAGTAAAAGGGACTGGTTTAATGTTAAATATTACGAGGACGTTTTTTTAACATGCAAAATCTACAGTTCCAGCCCAGAGAAGTCAGCTCTCACCCTGCCCTCAGCTCTGGTAAGGAGAGGCATCTGCTACCAGCAATCGTATCATCATCACTGTCTATGAACAGGATTGCCTGGGATAGCCTGAGAGCAACAGTGGTACACTAGTTTTTTCACAGCTAAAGGGACATTTCATTGACTTCTTAACAGAAGTCTTCATTTTCTCCATTGGCAGCACGATAGCAGCTAAAACTATTTGCAGGACAGTCATGTTTTTACCATAACATTTTATTAAATTACCTTTAAAACCTTTATAAATAGTCATTTAAAGAAAGTAACAAAAAGGAGGTAAGAAGGCTATATTTTAGCGTAAGTGAAAACTATTGCAATTACTACTAACAGAACAATTCACACCGAAGAGCAGTAAGCTTTTGCTAGTGCATTAAATAAATAAATGACAGTTTAAATTAAAACATTTAATCAACTGCTAGCTTTTGCAAACCTTCCTGCACTTTGTCATCAAGGCTATATACCCATAGACAACAAGGACCTTTTTGTCCAGAAAATAAGTTCTGAAGAACAGAGGAAGCAGCCCACTGACCGTGACCCTAACAAATGGTTGTTCTGCATTGTATCCTCCAAAAAAAGAAATGAAGCCAGATTATTTACAGGAGATAGATCTGGAAAATTAAGAGAATCATTCTGGCACCAAAGAAGAATCATTCATTTTACTATCATTTAAATGTGTTGGAGATTACTACTATAATTTACAAGGATCAGTTTTCTCCTTCATTTTATCAACATATGTCCATCCATTTCCCAAAGGTCACTAAAGTGCACTATCTTTTGTTTTACATAACTTAAAAACCTGTGAGCTTAGAAAGCCAGACTTGTTACCGGGGTGGAGACAAGATGTTTCTCAGGAAGGAGGGATGACATGAACATGGCTGGACACCCAGATTGGTCCAGAGAGCTGTAGAAGCAGGGCTGCTCCATGCTGAGGGGTACTAGCAATCACAGCATCACGTGCAGAGTGCTATTTGGGGGAGCAGAGGTGTGGCCAGGTTCCTCTTCCCGTGGTCCTTTCCCCTTCTTTGCCATTCCTCACTCCTCACGAGTAAATTGCCTTAATGACATCTGCCATTCGCTGCAAGAGCTGATTTTCCTTTCCTCCTTTCAAAGCCCATCAGCCCCTAAAAAGATCCAAAAATGCTGACTCCCGATGAAGTTTACTGTAGCTGGCACTTCTGCTACCTCTGATAATCTTAACAACTCGTTCATCAAAGAGGGAAGAAACACCAGTTTGTTCATATTTCTGACCCACACAACCATCCGCATCCACACAGCATCTACCCTTCAACAGCCAGGATGGCTTCCTAAAAGCATGGTCTGGGATGGGTTAAGTCCTGTCAAACTGTAAGGTTGGCCTCATAGCCCAGGCTTTGTGAACACTCATGCAGCAGCTGAAAACACTGCCCACATTGTCTCCTTCTGTCTGTTGGGCTGCCTCCTTCTTCTGTACAAACACTCAGACTTTTCACTTCATTTCTCCCCAAACATGGTGAAATGGTTTTATCATGTTTTTATGCAGCACAAGCATGTCAAACAGAGTAGTGATTACTTAATTACTCGATATCTAAATCAGAGAGTTTAGTCAAACATCTCAAGTTTTCTTAATTATAGCCAACTTTATATAAACATCTGCTAGCAAACACCAGGCTTGCAGGCTTGCAGGAAGTACACCACAAATGATGGGAAGGCTTGGGAGAATAACCTGGGGTAACAAAACAAACACAGTGGTTCATCTCAACATGCTAATCTTCTGAATATTTTCATTCTCGAGTGATTTTGACAAGCATTTTTGAAATTCAACCAGAAGTTTATGTTTCATTGGAGCGTTTTACTTTGCTACTACAACAGAACAAGGACTGAGACAGTATTTTTACCTTACATCTGGTTTCTTAAGGAATTCTATCATCAGTATTACACCAATTTCTTCTTCCATAAAGCACAGCTAGCAAGGCCTAAGCCCAGCAGTAAAATGTATACAGTTATTTTCATATCTAGAATTTTTAATTTTGCCTCCTTTTCACTCACAGAAGCCTCTCTTATGTACAGGCAAGGCTAATTTTGTGGCAGACTGGCCTATTAGAACTTTTTCCATTATATGATGCCCCTGTGTATCAGCTTCCAGGCACTTCCTCCAGACAAAATCAGGCTTTTTTAAATGGAAGATGAACCTTGTCCTCTACCCTCTCAGTTAGATGCTGAAGATCTCTACCAAGACTAGACCCAGCTCTTCCTTGCTGACCTTTCCTTCCAAGAAGAGTCCTTAGATCTCCAGCATAAGTAGGTATAGGTGGTAAAACTGCTCCTGACACATCCAGCCACTGGAAAAGCTGTAATTCAAATGGGAAAGAGCTAAGCTTGGTCCCTCTCACATGTTGTGGTCATGACAGGACATCTACACAGTAAGGGATCCGCATGGCTGAAGTCAGCGGTGATGGGGAAACTAGGTGCCATAGCAGTGGTGAGGGACTGTGGGCAGAGCTCTCATGGGACTCATCAAACCTTCAGTAGAAGGGGCTATCAGAAAAGTAGATGTCAATCTATTTTGTGATTTCTCTTTTCTACTCAGATTATCCTTCATTGTAGCTGTGCAGAATGATAGGGGTTGGAAGGGACCTCTGGAGATCATCTCGTCCAACCCCCCTGCTTGAGCAGGTACACCTAGAGCAGGGTGCACAGGACCACGTCCAGGTGGGTTTTGAATGTCTCCAGGGAAGGAGACTCCACAACCTCTCTGGGCAGCCTGTTCCAGTACTCTGTCACCCTCACAGTAAAGAAGTTTTTCCTCATATTCAGGTGGAACTTCCTGTGTTCCAACTTGTGCCCATTGCCCCTTGTCCTGTCATTGGGCACCACTGAAAAGAGTCTGGCCCCACCCTCTTGACAACCACCCTTCAGATATTTATAAGTATTGATAAGATCCCCCCTCAGTCTTCTCTTCTCCAGGCTGAAGCAATCCAGGTGTCTCAGCCTTCCCTCATAAGGGAGATGCTCCAGTCCCCTGATCATCCTCGTAGCTCTCCGATGGACTCTCTCCACTAGTTCCCTGTCTTTCTTGAATTGGGGAGCCCAGAACTGAACACAGTACTCCAGATGTGGCCTCACTAGGGTGGAGTAGAGGGAGAGGATAACCTCCCTCGACCTGCTGGCCACAATCCTTTGAATGCACCCCAGGATACCCTTGGCCTTCTTGGCCACAAGGGCACAGTGCTGGCTCATGGTCAACTTGCCGTTCACCAGCACTCCCAGCTCCTTCTCAGTGGAGCTGCTTTCCAGCAGGCCAACCCACAACCCATACTGGTGCATGGGGTTGTTGCTCCCCAGGTGCAGAACCTTACACTTGCTTTTGTTGAATTTCATTAGGTTTCTTTGGCCCAGTTCTCCAGCTTGTCCAGGCCTCGCTGAATGGCAGCTCAGCATTCTGGTGTATCAGCCACTCCTCCCAGTTTTGTATCATCAGCAAACTTGCCGAGGGTATGCTCTGTCCTTTCGTCCAGGTCATTGATGAATATGTTGAACAGGACCGGACCCAGCACAGACCCCTGGGGAACACCGCTAGTTACAGGCCTGCAACCAGACTCTGCCCTGTTGATCACAACCTCTGAGTTCTGCCGTTAAGCCAGTTCTCTATCTACCTCACTGTCCACTCATCTAACCCACACTTCCTTAGCTTACCTATGAGGATGTTATGGGAGGCAGTGTCAAAAGCCTTGCTGAAGGCGAGGTAAACAGCATCCACTGCTTTCCCTCCATCTACACAGCCAGTCACGCCAACATACAAGGCTATCAGGTTGGTCAAGCATGATTGCCTCTTGGTGAATCCATGTTGACTACTTCTGATAACCTTCTTTTCCTCTACATGCCTGGAGATGACCTCCAGGGTGAACTGTTCCATCACCTTTCCAGGGATGGAGGTGAGGCTGACTGGCCTAGAGTTTCCCAGGTCCTTCTTCTTGCCCTTTTTGAAGACTGGAGTGACATTGGCTACCCTCCAGTCCTCAGGCACCTCTCCTGTCCTCCATGTCCTTTCAAAGATGATGGAGGGTGGCTTAGAACAGCATCCGCCAGCTCCCTCAGCACTCATGGGTGCATTGGGGCCCATGGATTTGTGAGGATCCAGTTTGCCTAAATGATCTCTAAGCCAATCCTCCTCAACCAAGGGGAAGTCCTCCTTTCTCCAGATTTCCTCTCCCACCTCTGGGGGCTGGGACACCTGAGGGCCAGCCTTAGCAGTAAAGACTGAAGCAAAGGCGGCATTCAGCTACTCTACCTTCTCTGCATCCTGCCTCACCAGGGCACCCACCTCATTCAGCAGCAGGCCCACAGTTTCCCCAGTCTTTCTTTTACTGCTGATGTATTTGAAGAAGCCCTTCTTGTTATTCTTGACATTCCTTGCCAAATTTAGTTCCAAGTGGGACTTGGCCTTCCTCGTTGCATACCCTGACAACATTCCTATATTCCTCCCCACTGGCCAGTCCCTTTTTCCACATGCTGTAAACCTCCTTCTTCCATGTGAGTGAGTTTTCCCAGAAGTTCTTTGCTCATCCTTGCGGGTCTCCTGGCTCCTCTGCTTGACTTCTTCCTCATAGGGATGCATCAATCCTGAGCTTGGAGGAAGCGGTACTTGAATGTTGGCCAGCTCTCTTGGACTCCCCTGCCTTCTAGAGCCCTAACCCATGGGATTCCTCCAAGCAGGTCTTTGAAGAGGCCAAAGGTAGCTCTCCTGAAGTTCAGGGTTGTAATCCTACTTGTTGCCATGCAGGATGCTGAACTCCACCATCTCATGGTCACTGCAGCCGAGGCTACCCCCAACCCTCACATCCTCAACCAGACCTTCTTTGTTTGTTAGTATAAGGTCCAGCAGCACATCTCGCCTCATTGGCTCCTCTACCACCTATGTCAAAATGTTATCCTCAGTGCTCTGCAGGAACCTCCTGGATCGTCATCTCGTGAGCCAGCTAAGACGCCTTTGTTTCTGCTCTGGTTGGCCTGGCTTGTTCCCCCATTGGATGTCATGGCATTAGCATTGCCACTTAGGACCCCGCACTGCAAGTCCTTCATTTTGAAGCCCTTCAGTTTAAAGCCCTTCAGTTTAATGTCAATGAGGATCCAGTTGTCAGATAATGATAAAGACCATAGCTGATATTAGCTTACATAGAAAATATTATCAAGCAATCAAGTCATAATTCACATATGGAAATATGTAAGTAAAACTTTGTCAGTGCTGCCTTTCTTTATTTCTCTTCATTATTTTGCCAGTGTTTGATAAAACTGATTAGTAAAACAAATTTGTTATGTTCCCTTCTTGTCTTATATATTCATTGAGGCTTATGTGATAAGAAACCTACCTCTTGGTTAGAAATGATAGCTGTTGTGAAAGTAGTAACACCGACAATAGAAATAGTGGGAAAGCAATATGAAAGGTCTGAGTAATGAAAGCTTGGACTGAAATATGTTTCAGCTGCCAAGTGTGTGGGGGGAGGGTAGAAAAGAAAAAATAACAAGTTTGGATGTCCTTTTTTTTTCCAGTGCAATGTAATAAAAAGGAAAATTTTACCTTGGAGCTATCAAATATGTTAGTTTTTTCTTATATTAAATATTCCATTTTTTACACTCTGAAAACACTGAAACTGTTTAAAAATTATCTCCCACCTTTGTTTGGCTAACACTATTTGAAGTATGAACAGCTGAATTTTGGTCATCTCTGAAACTGAATATTTTGTTGCAGCTCTATTCGTAACCACCCCTTGCACCCATTAGCTCTGTTTCTGTGGTCTCTGAAACAAAAAGTCCAGAAACAAAAAAGCAATGGGACTGCCTACAGCAAGAGTGGTTGCAAGTATTTACAATGCCATTGAGGTTCCATTGTAGAAATGATATAAAGAGATATAGATTTTTCATTGAGCCGGATGAGGCCTTGGTGTTGCTGTCGTCCTGCTTTACCATCCCAGGGAGGATTTGTCATCTTCACTCCTTGGCAATGCCTCAGGTACTTCTACAGCAAACTTTCTGGCTGCTCTGGCTGCTTTTACAAAGCAAGTCCTCTGTGTATAAGATGGTAGTCAGCAATTGGAGTAAAACAGCAAAATTCCCTCTATGCTTTGGTAAAGATGGTCCAATATAATTAGGATGGAAAAATGTAATTGTACAGAGGACTGGTTTAAACAATAGCAAACTGAGCTATGCTTTAAACGGAAACAGTCCCCGTGACACTGCAAGGAAAATGGTCTGGCAGACGTTGTGTATATAAACTTTAAACCATCAGCCAATGTCTGCCATCAATTAGAAAAGTGCACGGGACACTGGGCTGCTCCATGGGTTTGACGTCACATCCTGCCCCTCCTGTGACGCTGCACCCAGCACTGTGCGGGCAGGGCAGGCTTTGCTCAGATTACATATGCTGTGTTCTTTTGCAGCTAGTTTGTAGCACTGGGTTAGATTACTAGAGGAGAATAGCTCTCTGTGGTATGATGGGTAGTAAGAAAACTTGCTTTCAAAGGCCTGCATTTTCTCTAGTTATCTCCCTAGTGTTGATGCACTTTGTAGGTATTGGTGTCTAATGGTAAAGGAAACCTCCCTTTGTGACAATGCTTCCCCTTCAAATCCAAGCTCAGGCTGTTTCTTTCCAAACAGGGATGGACAAGGTTGAGCACATCTGAAGCAAGAGGGTAAAATTGTGTGGCAAAACACAGAACTGCACTGGATGTGAAGCAAACACTGAAACTAGAAGTCATATATGAGATGCCTCCTCCGTGGCAGTCAAGTAAGGTTTTGACCATGGGTTGAGTCCAGGAGGAACTTGCCATAGATTTCATTGAGTCTAAGAGGGCAGAACAGCCAAAACCAGAGCTGGAGGGCAATTGAAGTGTGGCACAGCTGCCTTTCCTCCCCAGTACACCTCACAGCTCCATCATCTTGGCTGTGATGGGAAAACTTCCTTGTAATACTGGGAGAAGTATCTTCTCTCCATCCTCAAGCTCTGCAGCGAGCCATATCTCTTTCCCACATGGATTTTGGCAACTAGCAAAAGCAAAACTAGCAAAACTAGCAAAACTAGCAAAAAAGTGTCCTATTTCTCAGTCTCTCTCTGAGGCTATCACTTAGTGTAGCAGTGGCAGATTAGCAGGTATAAATGCCATGGTGTCAGTGCTCCATTATCAGAAAAACACTCTTTGCCTACAAAATCCTGAAGATGAGCCTCAGCTGGTCCGAGTGCTGACTGCTGAAGGCAAGACTGCAGCAAAACCTATGCACCAGTCTCCCCTTGATTTTTCATGAAGCAGGAGGATGGTTGCATCTGCAGTAACACTTCAGGCACTTACTTCCTGAGCTGAGTCTGAGGCATTTTTTTCCTCTGGGGGAGGACTATCCACTGAGCATCACAGCTGATTACATCCTGGGAAAGATGAAGGATAAAAGATAGTGAGATCATTTGATGTCTTCTGGTTTTCCAAGAAAGCCCCGTGTCTTAAAGGCAGTTGATGGTTCTATTTTTGATTTGGTTAACACCAGATACGTCATTTTTAAAAATTACAAACTGGCTTCTCATGTTCTGAACAGAGAAAGATGATATTTAAGGCTCATATGTGAAAGAAAACCAGCTGTCAGCTATAACTCCTACCTGAGATACCAAGCTCTGCAAGTGCGACTGAGGACTGGGAAATTCAGGCCACTCTGCAAGGACATTACCTCACTCATTTTAGAAGCCTCCTTCCCATTTCATCAGGTCCTCAGATTTTGTTACAGCAGAAAGTGTATTGTGGAGGCATGATAGGTAAAGATTATGCCATGCAACGGAACAGTCAATCTTTCACTCAGTATAGCTTTTTCCCTCCTTTTCCAGGCTCCCCTGAGAAGTAAAAAAATCCATATTCCTGCATTGCCTTGGAACTTCAGATATTACTTCTGACTGTATCATGATTTTCCAATTTTGAGATGTTTCTTGCTAATGAAGAAGCACCATTAGGTACTGGATCTGGAGCTGCTCAATGCCAATGGGAAAAACTTCAGTTTCCTTCTGTTCAACCCTACCACTCGCTGCCTCCTCCCTTCCTTCTCTAATTAGTTTCATCCCCTGATCTGAAGGATACATACTTACACATTTCTCCCAGACCAAGTATTTTCAAACTTTGTCACATACAGATCTCTTTCTCAGCAAACAGGCGTTCAAAGCCAGGCACAAATTCTCTTTTCATGCTCTTGTTTGCCTTCCAACTGTGGGAGCAGGTCTGGGCTATGCTTTCATCATTTTTCCCTTTGTATAGGCTGCAAGAAAGAGAATGCAGAATGAGGCAGGGCAGGTGCAGCAGCCTCTGCACAGCCAGAATAATACTAATGCACTGGGTTTTGTCATCTCTCCAAAGGAGCGTATATGCTTTTCTTCATGTGCCGCTGGACCTTTATCTCAGCAGGAAGAAAGCATTTTTTTCTCTCTGTGTACTTGAGACTGGCTATAGGGCTTTCATACACTTTCATAAAATTTGCTCTGTAGAGATGTGGCAAGTTTTATCAACAGCTGGAAGAAACAATGTTATCTCTTGTAAACCTCTTTTTTGCAGAATTCTAAAACCCACAAAGTGCCCCCTCACTCTGCATTTTGCAGCAGCAACTCCTTAGAGCTCCCAGCTCAGCCTTAGCACAAGCAGGGTGCTGGCCTTTGCAGCCTCACCAAGCCAGGCAGCTTTGCTGATAAATGTAACTTCCACCAGGTCTGTGAGCAAAGCTACACGCTGTCATGGACATGTTGTTGGGAAACCCCTTGGAGCCTGGGAACCTGGGCAGCGCTTGCTCCTCAGCTGCTGGTTTGGTTGGTGTTCCAGGCTCACAGGTTCCCAGCTCCAGCCCCAGGCTGGCCGGCTGTGGGAGGGTCTGCCCTGCCCATCTCAGCCTCACTGCTTCTGGCTGGCTTTTGGAGAGACCCTGGCAGGCAGCTGAGTGCGCCCTTCCCTTGGCCAAACACTGCACTAGTCAACAGTCACCCTACCACTTAGTATTTCAATTTTGTGTGAATAATCCATCGACTCTCAGCATCCAGTTATTTTCTTGCACGTTCCGTGCTCCCTGTGCATCACGTCTCTCCCTTGGGATAACACACTTCCATTTCAGACCTGAGAAGAAGCTTGTGTGATGGAAGCTGGTCTGTTTTGGTGGGTCTAATAAAAGATATTACCCTCTGTCCACAGACCTTGTTGCTTTATGTTCTTAGAGCGTTACACCCCACAGCTGCTAGCACCACAATTGCCAAGCTGGGCTTACTCTGTTGTTTGTACCATGACCGAGAGTTCAGGCACATCAGCCTGCTGGGGTTATGGTTTTTCTGAAGTAGTCTTGAGGAAAACAGCTGATCTAGTGCCCAAAGCACCTCTCCCCTTTCCCCCTTCTGAGCTTTGGGAAAGGCTGCACATTTCTGAGGTTTTGCTGCATCCTTGTCCCAGGGCTCCTGGCCCCAGCTTGGACTGAGAAGTTTATTTTTTCTTATATGGCTCTCCACACCTGCAAGGCTGGAGGACTGGTGCTTGTTCCCTGGTTTGCAGGTGCTTTCGCTTCTTTTAGATAAAAATCATCAGGTGACAACCTGCATCTTACTCTGTAATTCAGATCATTTATATATAAGCCAAAACAGCTGTACAGGTACTTCAGGTACTTCCAGTGGGTGCTCTCCCGCTTCAAAACCATTTCCCTTTATTCCTGGGGATAGTGGAGGTGAGCTACTGTGTGGAAGCAGGGCAGTGGACATGATGGTTAAACCCCTTCTCCACTGCAGACCGTCCACAGCACCATGTCATGTCAGTATTGCTAAGCTAGGTACACTAGGTTGAAAAAAAGAAGTTAATTTGAGATTTATGGTTCACATGTATTTTCTAGTAAAGCTATTTGTAGGGAAAAGACTAATTATCTGGGTCACAGTCTGCTGGGATTTTCCAGCCACCATAATCAGATATATTTTAACTTTATTCCAGAGTTCAATTTTTGTTATGCCATGAGTGCAGGTTCTTCCTCTGACTTGGCTGTGTTTTTGACATACGGGACCAGCGGTTTGAAAGCCCTGTCTTGCTGTTCATTTGAAGTTGATATAAAACATCTTAGTGTTTCTCTTGGGCTTTTTTCATCCCTGACTGACCTTCTTGTTATGTCAGCTAAAGAAATAGCACAGCTCCTCCGCATCAGCACCGGGGTGGGAGGGCTACAGGTGTGTGGGGCTGTGGCATGAGTAGCGGAGGGATGGGGAGGGGGTGGATGCTTGTTTTGGAGAAGCTGTCAGGGTGTGTGGGGGGATGGCATAGGGGAGGCCAGGGAAGGAGGAGGCCAGGGGAGAGAGGCAGTAGGGTCAGGCTGAGAAAACATTTGGAAACGCTTACCAAGGGAAAAATGTCTGTGCGGGACTTGGTGGCTGGGCTGACAGATGAGCAGCTCCCTCCGAGCACAAACCCAGCTGACAGACCGTGCCACCAGACTTTTCCAAACTGGGCCTATGTGGCCGGGCAACTGGACTGGGGTTAGAGATGACTGCAGTGGCTACGTGCGGGGGAGCTGGAGGTGTTGCAAGAGCTGTGCTGTGCTACAAAAAGTTCCTGCCACTGACAGCATTATTCAGTGATAACATCTTGGCATGCTACTTTTAGATGCTGTTTCTTCCCATTCCTCCTCTTATCCCCTGTTTAAT
Organism: Morus bassanus; assembly: GCA_031468815.1. Classification (NCBI taxonomy): domain Eukaryota; kingdom Metazoa; phylum Chordata; class Aves; order Suliformes; family Sulidae; genus Morus; species Morus bassanus. The sequence continues at coordinate 62,599,176 of CM062600.1, forward strand.
TACAGGATGGCTCTGGACAAAGAAGATGAAGGCAGAATTGGAGGTGTGTAAAATATTCTACATCAAAATTAAGCAGAGGTGAAAGCCTGAAGTGTGTTAAGCATTGAAAGGATCAATGTATTGATTTAAGTTCCTGAGCATGGTTGAGACCCAGAGGGGAGAAAATGGGGGAAACATTGGCTGGGTGGTCCAAGCTCAGTTCACAGGGGTAAAGCTTGGTCCCTGGCTCCGCTTTGCACAAGACATCTTCACCAGTGAAAGTCCCTGGCTTGGTTCCCGCACAGCACAGCCAGGACCTGGGCTGTGAGGTGGGGAAAGTCTCACTCTGCTGCAGTCTGTTACATACCTGCTGAGTGTGCACCATCAGCAGGACTTTTGGGCAGTGGGGTGATTAGTGGGTCACAGCAATCTGCCAGGTATGCTGGTCACTGCAAGTTGCACTGCACCCGGGGGCCTCATCCTGACGAGGTAAATCATGCATCACACTGGTGGTTTGCTCTCTCCTCACTAGGCATGGTAGGTAGCTCATGGTCACTGGATCATGCTAGCTGGAATGCAGAGTGGTCCCAGGAGTGCATCTCTGCTGGGAAACAATTCTTACCAAAGCAGAGTTAACCTCTGGTGACTGCTGGGAGCTCCCATGCTGGCTCAGTGCAATGTCAGCAGCCCCGGACCCACCAATGTGCCTCCTCTTTCCTGATGTCTTAAGATGGCCTTTCTTCTAGGGCAGAGAGACTGAACCTTTCCTTTCTGCTTGTATTTATTTATTTTTTAAAACAGAGGGATTTCTGCAAAAAAGCACATGGGCTCTAATGTGACCCTTCCGTGTTCCTGTGCAGCACGGACCTTCTTATTTCCTGAATGGCTTGCTCTGCACTCAAGTTAACTCACACCCTGGATTTTGTCCAAGTACATTTTGTTTCTTGATATGAGTCCAGGCTTTGCTGAGTTGTGGTGCAGTTTTCTTCTCCCTGCTCTCCTCCCTGTTTCTTTATTATCATTCTCATTGCTGAGTGTTATTGGCACCCTGTAGCCAAAGGGGAGAGAGCAAAGCCCAACCCCAAGCCTGCTTCTGACAGCAGCTGAAGCAAGCGTGCTGAAGCTGTGGTGAACGCCTTCTTTAATGAGCCTGTAGGTTGAGCTGTCCCGAGCTCAGCCCAGCACTGAAAGGTATGTCTGAAACCAGCTGAAGCAGAAAACATTTGAACTCTACACCCTGCCAAATAGCTTCCAGATGTGTAAGATGTAGCCTTGCTATGGACTCTGACTGTAGCTCTGCCAATATATGTCTGCACATTTCTGGTGCACAGGGAACATGAAAGTAGGTCTTTTACAACATCTGCTGCCTTTCCCTAGTTCTCCCTCCCTGCTTCTTGTAGTCCTTTTCCTATATTTCATCCTTACCTAAAAAAAAAAAAGAAAAAAAAAAGAAAGAGCTACAAGTCCTTCTACTGATTTATTAAATCTACCCTGCATGTTTCAAACCTTTTTGTGTTGGTGGTGTGGTAAAAAGGGAGGGAAAGAGAGAGACCTTGTTCTTCTGCCTAGAGATCAAGTCAGTGCCCAGGTCCTTTAATGAATTCTGTATTGATTCAGGGCTCAGATGGGTGCTCTTCTTGCAGAATCAAATTATAAAATGGTATCAAATTCCACTGAAAAGGGGCTTTTGTAAAAAACAGAGATTTATCTTACTGTCACAATACGAATTATTGTCTTAATTCTGCAGTCACCTGGGCCCGAGGGGTGTCAGAGCACAGCTGGCCAGAACAGGGGAGGGAGACAGCTGAGCTGCTGGGGATGAGGTTATATGACAATGTGATTGTGTCTCTTATTTGTAAATAAAGAAGATTATTGCTTTTTAAGGTCTTACTTTTAAAGTACTATTTTGGTTAAGAAAAAAGACAATAGAAGCCTGCCTTTTCTGCTGTTCCCAAACAAAACAGGGTAGATAGCCCTATCTCTTCAGGTTTCTATGACTTATCTCTGACTTCACAAGTGGTGGTTGTTTGCCAACCTTTGTTCCTACACCAAAAAGTGTGTATTCTTCAAGAAATAATTATCTTTGGAGCCCATGGCTGTGACAATCTCATCTGTTCTGGGAAGATAACCAGACCCAGGCCTGGGATATATTTTGATGAGAGACCACCTGGGAATCACAGAAGCCATCTACATACGCCAGAGAGTTGTGGTCAAACTCTTGGCACATCATAGACCACAGGAATCTAATGAGTGGAAAGACATCATTTGGCGCCGTCATCACTGCTGAGTTGATTGATGGGGCTGAGAGGCAGCCATACTGACATACCTATTTCTGTCTTCCTGCTGTGATGAGCTGGGGCAGGGTGTGTGGTATATGAGGAGCCTGTCAGTCAACTCGTAGGACTTGTATGGATGAAAATGTCAAAGTGAGGATGGCTGTGCAGTAGCACTTGTTGCAGAGCTGGGGGAGGGAGACAGGGAGACATGGTGAGATGGAAAAAAAGGTGTTTCCTAATCTAGTCTGCCTACAGTGTGGATTGCCTGCTTTTGCCTTTCCCAGTTTGGAGCAGTCAGCGCAATAATGTTCACCCATTGCTACAGTGTTTGCAATGAATCCGCCTGGGTGACACCTGGCCCTGAAGTAACTTAAAATTTTGTTGGGGCAACAGCTCTGAGAGGTGTAATTCTCAGCAGCAGCTCCATTTAGCCAGGTGTGCAAGCATGTTCCTGATTTCAGGCACATAAGGAGTCTAACCAATATGCTTCACGCTATGCACGTGTGGAGGGACCTGCAAGACCACAGCCATTCTGGTCTGGACCACCCCTTGTAGGGTGGTCTCTCTCTTTCAGGCTTTTGATGTCTGTGGGGTTCCTTTCTTCCTAAGCTTTTCCGTAGTGGAAGCCTCACCTTCTGCTGCTGTGAATGTACGGACCAGATCTTGTCATAAACCTCATTTAGTCTAGGCTTAATCGAAAGCTGTTGAGATTTTGTAACTATTATCACTATTTTACTGCTATGTTCTCTAAATGGCTTGCTTCTTAAGTTGGCTTTTCTTCTGATAGTTAAGACAAAAGATTTCTATACCACAACTAAAGGTGACTAGCGAAAGGCATGAAGAGGATATTGAGGAAAAAAGGTTTTAGGAACTAAAATAATGGTCTTAGTTCACTCCTCCCCACTTCTTCCTTGGGTGTAACAGATAGAGGAAAAAAGAGACCCTGTTATTGGCTGCTACTTCACCTCTTGACATGATTTATGTAACTGTGTGTCAAAACTGAAAAGATCTGGATGAAACAGCTTTGCTTTTACAGAGACCCAGTCCTCAGTGGTTTAAATCTTAGAGACAATTTTATGTTATGAAGCGTCTGGAAGTCTCCTTGGCCCCTTTCCAGCTCAGTGTGCCGTGGAGCATCTTCCTTCAAGTGCCCCCAGTGAGCAACCTCTGACTCCGTGCCTGCAGGACAAAGCAAAGCATCTCAGGTTCAAAGCTCCTGGGCTCTCTTGTAATCCCTGCCTAAATATTTTTTGAATGGGGAAAGAGAATAGGCGAGTAACAACAGTGTCATTTCATTTGCAGAGGGCACAGCTTAGTCTAAGAAGCAGTACCTCTGATATAATCATTCTGCATGTTAACATGACCACCTCCTCCAGTGACCTACTTGTAATATCCCCGAGAAAATCATGGTAACTACTGTAAGCACAGTACAGATCAAACAGAAGATAGTAAAGAAAACCAGACTTGCTTCAGTCTTTGTGTCTGTCTGCTCTTCCCTTTACTCAATTAGTTTTGGATCTGACTTTTCTCATTCACAAGTCAACTCTTTGATCTACTGCCTCAAGTACCCCCTTAGCCACTTCTGTCTTCCTTTTCCAATTTCTTAGCCTTATATTATTGCTCCCTGATGGCTCTGATCTCACATTTTGAGCTGCCCCAGGCCTTTCTGATATTCCCAGTGAAACTACAACAATCCTCTCTCTTCAGTCATTCCTAGGTGTAAATTTGATCTCTACGTTAGCTAGCTGACTTCTCTGGAGACTTCTATATTCTCAGTGTGCTGAGACTGAACATGGAGATAGTGTAAAAATGAGAGAATACAACTCATTTATATCTGAAGTGAAGCCTGTTTACAAATGCAGAGGTTTCACATGTTGTGCATGATGTTGAATAACCCCTACAGCAGACTTCATGCTGCTCCCCACTCTCACAGGACTGACTTCCCAGGTGTCCTGCGAGCTCAAGAAGTTGGTAAGGGTAATGATGCAGGACAGCAGGTCTGGGACCCTTGACTGTTTTTCTTCTAATAGCTATAAGAAAGTTTTGCACTGGCAGGAGGTGAGAAGACATGAACATTAGCGGAAAGCAAAGCCTCCTCTAGTCTCCTCTGTGCTTTCTGCCTTTATCAGCCACTGACTCTTTCACGGAGGGACTGGCCAGACTTCCTTTGCTAAGATTCAGTGAGTAGTGTGGTTAACGACTTTTTCAGAGGGTGGACTGTCTATGTGCATCTTGGTCATTGACATCATGATCAGCTGCAGTCTGTGGTATAATGTCTGTTTCCTTAATGTGTAGAAGAGACCACTTAAAATGGAGTAGGTATTGCCAATCAGAGGATTTTAGTGCAAACCTATGACAACGAATCCATAGCCTTAATAATATTTTTATACTGTTATTATATGTTGTTATTATTATGAATAATAATTTACATTTAAATCTATGTTACTTTCATGATCAGTGCAGGTTTTTATGGTTCAGCTGTGGTGGCTGAGGCACTCATGAGTAGTGATACTGCTTCTTCAGTCCATACAAGTCAGACTGAACATGGTGATTTTAGACTAGTGCTTTCTGTCTCTCCCACTCTTTGCAGACAGCTGTGTGGGGTCCCTGGATCACACCGGCTGTGGGAATGCCTGCAGCAATTCCACTGAGATTGCAAAGACTAGGCAGTGGAAAGGGCCAGCAGGAGAAACAACAGCTACAGTAAAGGCATGCTTATCCACCCAGTGTGGATTGTTTCTCCCATGCAAATACCATACCTAGTCTTTCTATTTCTCGTATTCCATAGCCCCACAGAGACTAATAAGCAGCACAATATCAGTGAAAAAAAAGGCATTTCAATACATGGCCAAATATTATTAATGAGCACAAATCTGTATCCTAACCGTATGGAGGTTTTTCATTTTACCTTGGCTTTTTCGTGGCAAGGGGAGAGTTTCAGAATAAGAACAAGCCACATGCGCTGCATGCAGCAAAGAGCTGACTCAGAACTTTTTCCTTTGGATGGAGTTGGTTTTACGTTTTTCCTGAGGTGGTGGATGATTCCTCTTGGGAAGATGATGTTCTGGCACAGGAGGTGGAATTTATGACAGACATTACTGACACTACATAGGTCTGAATCTTACCGTATTTGTATATCAGGGCTTATGGATGTTCCCATTTTAAGTTTTGGGTAATTGGATAAGTAACACATACAAAATGCTCAAAGAGTAAAACTCCTGCATATAAGAAACAGTCAGCTAGGAGGCTCCTGAGGTTTATAGGCACCTACACCTTCAGTTGTTGTTTGGGTTTATTATTTGGGGAGCACATGTCATTTAATGAGATGACCTCTGTCAATAGCTCTATAAATGTATTTAGTCTGATATAAAATATTGTCCACTTCATTATTATTATTGCACGTATTGAATGGATTTAAACACCAAATTTTTACAAGTAAGTGCATAGACAACTATTTCATGACATTCAGAAGTACAATGGGCAAATGCCCAGAGCAGATCTGTTTAAGTCTCACCTTTACATGATTAGGATATATTGAAAGCAGAAATACATATTTCCTGAGACAAAAAGTAGAAAGAATCCTTGATAACTACTTACCAGCTGCAACCACAGCAAATGAATAGTGCCCTTGCCTGGACTAGCATCTAACTTAACCCTGAGATGTTCTTACAAGCTCTTGAAGGGAATATTATAGCATGTTCTGTCCAAGAGCAGAGCAGTGCAGCCTCTCAGATAGGTAAAATAACACTCAGCTAAAAAGCGTGGAAGGTTTTAGTGGAAAAACAGCAAATAACCTTGCTGCAAGGTGTCCTGTGGTCTTCAAAACAAACAGAAAAATCACTCCAAAATAATCCCCACTTCATCCTCCAAGCCCTGAAATGCAAAATGCAAATGAAGGTTCCAGAACTTCAGCATAAGAATTTATACATAGAAAAGCAGAAAACAAATGAATTGCCAGGGATTTCAGAGGGGAACATGAAGGGTTTAGAGTGCAAATGAAAATAATCAGGGAGACCTCCCTTCATACATCATCTACATAAATTCTTGAAAAAAAATCTATTCAGAGAGGAGAAAAAATGAGCCATAATGTTTTGTCTTCTGAGCCTTGAGGAGCAGGCAATAGGTGGACAGAGAAACAATACAGATGAGCAGTTTCTTCAGATCAAAAGGGTGAACCTTTTTAAATCTTGCTTTTTTTTTTTTGTTTTGTTTTTTTTTTTTTTTTTTTTTTTTTTTTTTTTGTTTTTTTTTTTTTTGTGTGTTTTTAGGAATGACATATTGAAGCAATGGTCCAGTACTGCTCCAATGGAAGACAATTGAAAGGTGATGTTTATTCATCTATTCCCATCCTTTTCCTCAGTTCCCAAGTGCCACACAAGAGGAGCGTGATACTTTGCTAAATCAGCAGAGACCTGATTTAAAAGATCAATTTACTTTTCCTTAGTATTACTTGCATGCCCTGCCAGAAAAGGAGTGTATATATTTATGTATATTATGTGTAAATAGACTTTTCCTCCATGAAACTTTACCGTGCCTTCTCATCCTCAAAGGTTTTTAATCTATCACTTACTGGTAGACTCTTTCATTTTCTATTTAACCTTTACACTGGCCAGTGCCCATATTTAGAACCAGAACAAAGTCAGAAACAACAGCCTCAGGAGTCTTGCAGGCTTATTTCTGGGGTTTCTTTGCAGTCTAATTGTCATGTTTTTCTGTAAATTCCTAGACGTGCTGGGCTTTTGGTGTGTGCAGAGTTGGAAACTCCAGTCAGCTTCTTCAGAAATTTTGGAAACACTGAGAAAATACAGACTATAAAGGAGACAATTTACAGGGTTATGAATCATGCATATGGAGACTGAGATTATGAATTGGGCTTGTTGGTATTACCCTCTCAGTTAATGAAAAATGTACTTTTTCTTTAACAAAATAGAAAAAGTACACACCGGGTACAGCTCTTAGTATATCCAAAGACTGTAATGCCAAGGAATTATGCATTCAGAAAGCCCCACATCTCTCCAATTTCCTCTCCAAACCCTTTCACCTGACTTTGTGTCTCCAAAGTCCAAATCCTACAAAACTAATATTCCAGCCTCTTCTTTTGCAATGAGTGGAAACTCTCAGGTGAAATGGCTTAGCCCCGACCTCTTTTGCAATTTAATGCCTTGCAAGGCAGCTCTAAATGTTTTTTATTATATAGAAAGTGGTTTCATTGCTCCTTCAACTGAATCTAAAATGACCATGGTGAATCCAGTGGTTTAATGAGGACTGTTATTGTCTTTGGTTCTGAAATTCCCCTCCCGACAGCCATTAGGATCTTTCAGCAAACACTATCAAAATGGCATACTCTACATGTCTAAGGGCTTGATCAGCAATTGCTGCATAAAATCTTGTATAGCCTCTAGGATATCATTGCCTTTCCAGAAAATAAATTGACAGAGACATGCTTGTCCAACTTGCTTGTGCTTAAAGACCTAAAAATGAGGTTTGCTCTGTAAATGAGATTCCTTTTGACTGGAAGTGAGAGGTTTTAGCTCTGCATGTCAGCTAGCCATAAGATATGAAACAAGCAGGTAGGAAACACATGTTCTGGAATATAATTTGTTCCTGACCTCTGCTGGAATAAATAAGTCCCTGTGATCTTTCAAATGTGCTTTCAATTGGAAGGTATTTGCCTCCATATATTGTTAGACAAATATCAGCTAGACCAGACTCATGTATTTTCCCAGAATTCAGGGATACGATGTGTATTTCTGATACTTCCCAGAAGACTTCTTTTTTTCAGCAAACCATTCAGAATATTACACGCCTCAGCCTCATTATGTAGGTTTTTTTTTTTCATTTACAATAGATAGTGTATGGCTAATTGTCATTTATTAAGAGATGCAAGAACATTTCAGGGTCAGTTATTGCTCTCAAATATTCCTGTCTTTGGATCAGGTGTTTCCTGGAATGCAGACTGGATGTCTCTTCTTCAGGGAAGAAGGGATACTGAATAGCAGGACAGCAAAAAGGGTCCTCAGATCCATGGGTTTTTTTGTTTTTATTCCCCCTCCTCCTCCTCCCACCTCACGGCTGGTAATGCTCAGCCACAGGATATGAGAAATGAAGTCTGAATATACACTTATGCATATTTATATGCCTGACCATTGTTTCCTAGACATGCACATGTTGTCTCAAGTACTTCATCCAGAGAATTTTTTATTAGCCAAAGAGCACAAGTATCTCGGATCTACCCAAATAGCGTACATCTCCTGGATCTGTGCTTTGTCTGGTTAAAAAGAAGGAAAAGGCTTATTCAGGATTAGGAGGTCAGAGCCAAGTTCTGAAGAGGTACTAAAAAAGAATTTCTTAAATCCTCTTCTGTACAGGAGGCCCTAACTCCCTTCTCCTCAGTCACACAAGTCACTGTGAATTTCAACTAATGAGCCTGACTGATAGATAAAGAAAAAGATTAAAAAACCCATAGATCCTGAAACGCTAGTAGTAGATCCAACTAAGAAACAGCAGCAGAAAGATTTTTGAAGTCACAGGGAATGGCTTTGTAGGATGGTTCTTACTTTCACCAGGGTATTTGGTAATCCTGGACTTGGACAATGCTCTCCTTGGAGTCATATTCCCTGAACTGAGTTGTTTATAATACTAGGTTACAGTCAGGTTTTCTTCACTGTGTGAAATTTTCATGATAAAATGCTTCAAAAATAGCTCTAGTCTAAATACATACCTCTTTGGGGGTCAGTCTTAACTAGTAATAATCACTTCAGTCCTTCGGCTTGGGTGATAGGGACTTCTGGGCTGAAGTTGGTGTTCTGAGATAATGTTGGTCCTAGCTGATGCCAGCAGGTGTGTAACTGGGAGGCAAATATGTCCTCTGGAAGAACAGAGTATTTTGTCACCCTTAGCCTTTGCCCTGCCTCAGTGATGATATTGGACCTGTAGAGAAAGACCCAAACAGCCTTTTTTGCAGCGTGGAGGAGAGGGGAAGCTGTGTGCCTGCAGCTGGACCAGCCTGCAGAAGCTCCCTGCACAGAATACATGGTATGCTTAGTTTTAGTACATGTTCTGGCTAACTCTCCATGCAAGACTGAGACTTGACCCTAGCTTAATTTTTGCATTTTGAATTTACTATAGATCTATGTTAGGTTTGCATCTTCCACTACATGTTATAAGTGTCTGGCATTGCTTAAATTACATAGGCTGCCCCATAAGCATCCAGACTGCCTCACCTCCTTTTTATAGTAGCCAGATGATAACCAAGCTGTAAAGATGGTAGGAGGTTCTTGTGCAGGAATATCTGTGTTCCCTTAAAGGTGCCTTTAATTTAGTCACTTCATGAAGAAAAAGCATTAAAATTTTTAATCTAACTGATTAGGACATTTGGGAGACTTGTTTCATGCAAGTCATTCTGGAGGGCTTGTTGGGGGACCTGTGGGATATCTCGTAGGTAACAACTTTTGTCAGAAGGGGAAAAACAAGAAAATCCTTAGAATTCATCTTTCTTTCTTTTAATGTTTAGTTGGCTTAATTACATGTCTGCATTATTTACAGTCTGTTGTTCACTGTAAGATAATAGGGTAGTATGGATTCCTGAATTGCTAGGCCTGCAAAAGCGTAGCTCATTTATTTTAATGACTGCATCATCTAGCCAATTAACGGGATAGTCAGGCTCTTGTAATGAAGTGCATTAGCTCAAGCGTCAGCAAGCAAGGACTTTTTCCTAAACATGAGTCTTTATCTAAAAAGTATTTCTGTGTAAAGCTCCTGTTGAATGGTTAGGTGCCAATTGCTGTGGTCATTGGTGTCAGGATTTCCTTCAGTAAAATGTATTTACGCAAATATTCTTTTGTTGTATGTTTCTTTAAAAAAAGCACCAAACCCTGCAGTTTGCGTAAACAGCAATGCAAACACCAAACATTGAGGTAGAGGTGATACCCCCACACACTGATTTGATTACTGTTGGCTCTGGAGGGCCTTTTTTCTTCACCAATTTTGCATATCTATGTGGCATTTTTTGCCATAATGTGGGTACAAAAGTGCAGTGAATCAGGCCCCAAAAGGTGAGTTCAGCTGAGACAAGATAAACTTGACTGAAACCTTTTCTCAAAGGAACAAAGTGACGTAAGAGTAGGACTTGCCTAGCACCTGCAAAGGGAACTGCTGGTGCAACCCTACAGGCGGCCGCTCTGCTATGGACCTGCCCCATGGCTGAGCTTGGTGGAGTGAACCACCATGGACCAGAGCAGGACTGTGCTTGGTGGGGTGGCTCCCTGTGCCAGACAACTTTTTGGATGCACAGGATGAACTTTGTTTGAACTTTCTGCAAGTTGAAGTTTTTCATGTCCTTTTTGCTGTGCTCCTACCGTGCATACCCTCTGCCAGGGAATGAGGCAGGTTACATGGCATCACTGAGTCAGCTGGCAAGTGGGACAAAACATTACCAATAGAGCAAACCATGCAGCCGTTGCAGAGCAATGGGCTAGCTGCAGTACAGGTAAAGTTGCCAGTGGAATTTTTGTCAGAGCCTTGAGGCTTCAATATTAGAAATTTCCCCAGTATTGCACAAAGCACCGAAGCTGGTACAGGGCTTCTTAAAGACTAAGATGTTTGAAAGGAGGGAAACCCAAAAAGTATGTTTTCTAAGAGTGTGACAGTGAACTTTTGATTGGCAAACTAATCCAGGATGCAACAAGCTATCTTCAAAAACTGAGGTGAAAGAGCAGATTGCAGGAGAGGATCCATGTGCAGGACACCAAAAGTGGGAGAAGGATCTCAGACTCTGACCTGCAGAGAGCTTGAGGCCACAAAGGGGTGCAAGTAGAACTGTAGCTCCCTCCCAGTAAGAAACAGGGAATTTAAAGACACTTGTGACTCTTGTGCCTGCCAGTCAGCAGGAAGATCCTGCAGCCCATGGGAGATGCTGCTGAGCAGGCCGGGCTGCCCCACAGGCACTGGTCCCGCTAGGCATTGTTTTCTGAGAGGTAGGGTACCATGGCAAGGGAAACTTCTTCACGGGGTTATTGGTTAGTTATTCTAACAGGCAGTGAGCATGAGTAACTGTCTCTTCCTAAATCTTTTTTTATTTCTGCACATCTCTGCTGTGAAATTTGCTAATGATTGCTATGTTAAATTATCCTTTTAGGCTGGAGACCTCCCAAGACAAACCTTGCAATTTGGGGGTAAATGTAGCTACTACAGAGGAAAAGAGCAGCTGTAATATACCTTGCAATTCACACGGTGTTTCTGGAAAACATTGAAGAACTACATTTATTCCTTCAGGCTCTGCCTCCAAGATTTAAAATGTGTAGCACGTAGTTGTGCCTTTGCTTTTCTTGATTCCTGTGGAGCCTGGAGTATTTAATATGAATGCAGCTGGTCTCAGAGAGCTAGCAAAAAATGTTATCCTGTATAATACAAGCTAGTTTAAAAAGAATATATGTGTATGCACGTATAAGAGGTGTAATACAGCTGTGCTTCCTTGTTCTTGCTCTGAAGTCCGGACATCAGAACTAGTGAGTTTGCTTTATCCATCCCAAGAGAGCCCTTGTGCAGCATTTGAGGTATTATGTGCTGAAAGACCTCATTAATGATGCAAACACTTCAGCTGTCATTGACTCATAAAAAAGCTCAGAAATAGGAAGGTCTGAAGGAAATTGATTTTCTTTAATTCCTTTGTGAAGTGTCATGTGGAATACTGATCACTTTGGTAGGAATGATTTAAATCTCCCTCAGGCGTCTACTGGAAGGCAAACAGGTTTTTATCTGAGGGTTTGGTGTTTTTTTTTTTTGTTGTTGTTTTTTTTTTTTGAGCCATAGTGCTCATCATTTGGCTATTGAGACATTTGGGACATTCACTGACCCAAACACAGCTGAACTACAGTTTCTCCTTGGAAGAAGAGGCTGCTTATATTTAAGCTACTGGAGAATTACTGTTTCATGTCACTTTATGCCATATACAACTATTTTAATGGCTTTGCAGTGAATAACTAGAAACACATTGTGGAAGTAGGAATGTTACTGTAGATACAGTACGCCCTATCTTTGGAGAAGGATCAAGGTGACTCAGGGCTCTGTTAGGACCAGTTATATTAAGCCTCTTCACTACTAAAACTTATCTTGTCAATCTGGAATTTATTTTGCAATTAAAATTAGTGATGAGAGAAATGGTAATGGAAAATTACTGGCGAAAAAATCTGATCTAAAATATGTTTATATTATATTTTTATAAGAAAGTTACAGTTCTGTGTTAGAGGTGAATCCTTCCAACATTTTTTTTCTCCTCAAGCCTTACAGGCAGTGAGGGTAAATTCATGAGTGCATAAAGCACTGGGTGCTCTCTGGGTGGAAGGTGGGATAGAACTGTAAAACACTTTATTTCCTTGGTATTCACAGGGAATTATTACTTTGGTCCAACACATTATTAGTGAGCATTTGGAAATTACACTGAATGATTCACTGTTAACCAAACAGTAGTAAATGATGCCTGTTTAGACCTGCTGTCCTGTGAGGAACATTTTGGCCAGAAGACAGGTTGAGATTTGCCTAAACTAACATATATTTCTAGACAATTTTAACAAGGTCAACCAGTGTAATCATAAATCACAGTAGACTGTGATATTCACCTTCCCCTACTCCTGATCACTCTGGCATTTACGTTACCTTGGTGTGCTAGCTTCATTACAAGTTCTGTCTTTGGGAGATTAATCTATTCTGCTATGTGCTGAAGCAATAGGAAATGTTTAAAGAGCTTCCACTGTGTGTATGTTATAAAACTGTCACAGAGATGACAGAGCCTGGAGATTGCAGAGTAAGAGTCTTCAGGGCCAGAGGAGGAGAAGTGTCTGAACTGAAGACTACTAGTCCTAATGATGGGCTCAACTGGATCGAGTGTGTGGCTGTGATGCAGGTTCCTATCCCCTGTGTGTGAAGGAAAGGTGTATCCCCCAGCGAAATCTTTGGGAAGCTTGGATGCAGAACTCATCTACATTCAGTCCATTGAACTCCCTCAGCTCAGCAGCGCTATTAACCTTATTCATTATCTCTCTCCAAGTTAATGATGGGTGTCTGATCTGCATAGCGATCTTCTCTCCTTTACCATATTCATAATAACTTTAGCTAGGTTGTTATTAAGCAATAGAGGTGAAACATAGGATAATCCCTTTCAAAATAAATGCCTATGCCAATGTCAAAATATGATCCTAAGGTAGTTGCAATGAATATGATCCACAGGAACCTGCTGGTGCCATGGGTGTTTCATCACCTGACTGTGACCTGCCCAGGGGATCCTGTTTGGCCAAGCAGAGGGGACAGACAGGGCTCCACAGCCAGACCCTGCTCTGGGCAATGTATTAGCAAGGGCGTCCCAGCCAGCCGTGGGCACTGCGTGGCTGTGCTTGGGCTCTTCCAAACCCTCCCCCTTTTCTGCCAGTCCTGACACTGAAGTACCATTTCAATATAATCCAGGGTCTGCTGGAATACAGAGACTGATGCTTCTTTTCTCCCGGAAGCTGATTTAACACAAGTTTCCTTCACTCCCCTCTGTGGCAGCTCGCTGTGACAGGTGACAAGGTTTTGGAGGGGCTGCTCTGCAAACCAGCTAGATAAGCATAGTGAGAGACACATTTGCTGGAGGTGCTCTCAGCAGTGCTGGCACCTACCAGCACCAACATCTCCAGTCCTGGCCTGTGGCAACACCCCTCCAGCACTGCCAACACTGTGGGCAGGAGCTGAACCAGAGGCTTGTCCCTGTGGCATTGCTACCAGCCTCACATGTCGAATTCAACCACTCCAATAGTTCTGATCAGATGATTGATGCTGCTTACTTTCAGGGAGGATTTGCTCTTGAGAGGAGGAAGCATGGTGCTGAGTACAGCAATGATCTGGCAAATGTACAAAAAAGGGGAAATAAACCAGCTGGGGCTTCCTGGCTGGAAATCTTGTGATGGCTGAATAAGCTGCACTTTAACAATTAACACAAGATGTACTACTCGTCTGTGTTTCAATAGTCAGTCTAGCTTAATCATACTTTGGGTATCATCACCTTGATTTGTTGGGTTGAAAATGGCACAGTTACATTTTGAAAACGGTCTGCTAGTTTTTGCTTAGAGCTTAAATCTTGTTCAATGAACAAAATATTTTCCTCTTACTATTTGATATTTGTAAGAATCTTAAATTATTTTCAATAAATTTTTCTCTTTTAACCTCAATACATACATACAAACACATACTACACACACAGTGTTGCTCTTGTGATAAAGCTATGCTGAGTTTCTGATGGCACTTATTCCCATAAAATGAGATTGAGGCCATAATATTTATGATTTTTCTAAGGTTCAAACAGAAAAAAGAGAACTATGAAACTAGGTGCAAATCTCAGTTTCAAATACATGTCTAGCAGTAAAAATCCTGTGACAGTTCTCATAAAAACAGGAATGTCTCCTAGTTATGCTACAACTGTGTGAAGTCCCCTGTTGTTCCTGCTTGATGGAGCCCTCCTCTCTTTCTGCCCTGTGGTGGTGGTGAGATGTTTCTGTTATCACTGTTCAGTTGCTGCTTACCCCCATGGTGATACTGCTGTAATTCACCATTGATGGACAATTCCTTTGAGACAGATTTTTTAAAGTCATAGGGTCTGTTTTTCTGCAGGCATAGCTGGGACCAAGCATTGCAGGGTGCTGGCTGTGTTGGCAGGTCCTAGAATAAGGCCCGGATGGCAAAGAGCTCACATGCAGAAATTCTGGTTGCAATAGTCCAGGCTCAGTTTTCCAGAGTGGGGTGTTTTCTCTGCCATGGGGCAAGGGGACATGGCTGCTGGTTTCTGGTGTCTGAGCTGCAGCAGACCTTTGGGACATCTGGTCCCGAAGGGGAGTGCTGAGTGCTTCAGAGCAATGTGTGTACGTGTTCAGGGGGATCCAGCAGGCATCAGTTTGGAAATACCTGGTCCCAATTGTTACAAATGCAGCAGTCCTGCTAATCCAGCTGAAGATGCAAGAGTGGCACTCCTGGCCTCATATTTTTTAACTCTGTTGTGTTTAGTTGAAGGCAATGAATAACTCAGAAATCTGTGTAAACAAAGCAGAAATAAAAGAATGTGAGGGCTTTTGTTTAATTGAACTGAGGCTTTTGAGTGCTTGTCTCTGGTCCAGGTAAGCTGTGTTCAGCACGGGAGTGAGCTCTGGGGCCTGAAAAAGATGGTGAAAGTTTGTAAAAAAACATGAATGTAATAGAGAAGATAACCAGGGAATGACTATTCATTGGGATCTCACAGTCTGAGACACCCAGTGGAAATACCAGGCAGTGGGTTTAAAACAAAGAGGAGGAAGTCCTTCTCTGCACAATGTATGCTTAAATTGGGGAACTCGTCATCACAGGATGTTTGGGAGGCCAAAAGTATGAATGGGGTCACAAAAAAGGTTACTCAAACCCATGGCAGATAGGCAAAGGCGAGAGCCTGGGCGTGAGCTCCGGCTCAGAAAGTGCCGACGCCAGCAGCTGCTGGCAGCCAAGGTTGCATGCTGGGGACATGCTGCTCTCTGCCTTGCCTTCCTCTGGGCCCCCTGAGCCCTGCTGGTCCCTGGCGAGGGCCAGTGCTGCTCCTTAGAATTGGGTCAGGAAGGTGAAGGGTGGCTTTATTTTAATGCCCATGTGGCTGCTAGATCCTGCAACTTATCCCTGTTAGTGATGAGGTCCAGAGCCTGAGGTCTTGCAGTGCTCCTGCAGGAGAGCACTGGGAGAAAAAAACCCTGAAGTCTAGCTGTTTTGCTGTACTTATGCTCCATGTTGGTAAACAGGGTTCCCAGTCACAACAAGGATGCAGATGTGTAAGTTTGTCATGGCAGCTCCAGGTCATAAAACAAGGGGGAAAGGGGGACTGAGGGAGTAAACAGACTTTTGGACACATCCTTCCCTGGTAACTCTCCTGACTGATGCACAGGCTGAAACTGGTCGTAGAAAAGCACATATCTATGCACTTTGGAAAGCCTGGGCTGCACTTTTTGCTGGCAGGAAATGTGCTGAGAATTGTGGTATCCGGAGGTAGTCTGGTAATCAAATGTGAAAGGAAAACCAGCACAGTGGTCACTTATCTGCCTTGCAGATCAGAGACCTTCCGGCCAGAATGTGACAGCGTGTGGAGAACCCCTAAAATTCTGCTTGGCAAATATTTAAAAAGCACAGCAGCTCGCAGGCAAAAAGCAGTGAGGAGCACTGTACACAAAGTCCTCCACACTCACAGGTAGCTGCTAGTAGCAGCCACAAGCCCTTCAGCCACACTGTGGAAATCTAGAGACAGGAGGAAGCATAAGAAGCTGCTCTCCTTAGATCAGCCGTTTGTGTAGAATGCACATTTCTCAGACATAGCAGGAAAATATTCTCCATCTACCCCTAGAAGTCCTTTAGACTGGAAATCTAACACAGCCTCACAGCTTGGGAAACTCTTCTTGAATCCTTTTATAAAAAACAGAGAACTACAAATATAGATTTGAGGGAAATTGTATTTTTGATGTGTAGGATATGCAGGCTGGGTCTGTACCATCAAGCTCTGGCATGACATGTCGCTCAACTGTTTTTAGAGGATGCAGCTTTTTTCCAAAATAATTGTGTCTTATGGCCCAAACTCTGCCTTTTTTCCTGGCAGATTCCTCAAATGCTCTCCTTTTTAGGCAAGGAGGGTCCGAAGGAGCTTTTTAGGACTTAGCCTGAGTTTTCCTCAGATAAATTGCCTGCTGGTGTCTCAGGGCTTCTTGCTCGAGTATGAAGGGCAATGTTGGGACTTGGATGTCTCAGGAGAAAAGTAAAAAACCAATTTAACAAGCAGCTGTGAGTGAAATTTCGAAAAATATAGTACCAGGAACTGCTCAGAAGTAAACCTCTGTTCTAAGAACAACCCATGGCATAGTTCAGCTTTTCAGACTTTTATTGGTGTTGCTTTCTTTTTTTCCCAGCTGAAGTGCTGGCAAGTAAAATGCTACCCCATTTAATCAGTTGAGCTCAAATCCTTTCTTTCAGACACAGGGAATTACTCCAATTAAAGGAGGAAAGAGCAGAAGTAATAAATCTGAGAGCATTTTTGTAAAGGACTCTATCTAAACACAGAATGACTGGTGACTGAGGCAAGGAGAGGAGTTTCTTCTCATTTAAAGGTCTGGCAGATAGAGAACAAATCATAGCAGATGAACAGTACATAGCCCTCAGAAATAACAGCCCCAGCCTCTACCCCCCAAATGGGTTTCAGTGCAAAGCTCCCTGTAGGACCATGCATCAGTCCGGTGTTTCTGGGGATACAGAGGCGACTTCTGTGGACTATAACTTGATGCTGAATAAGGTTTACTCACAAATGTATTAACTTCCTGATGTGAGGTCTGGCTCGTGTGGGGTGGCCTCAATATGTGAAAAATTCATCCTTTTCCATTTGTTGGTCTTGATCGAGCATGGGGCAAGGAGCAGTGTCATCTCAGGTGAACGAGGGTTCTGCTATCAATTTATCTGTCTGTGGTAGAAATGGACGAGCTCAATCCTAACCAGGCTGCGGAGAGCAAGACCAGGGTGTGCAACGCCTCAGGGGGAGCAGCCTGCCTCCTCCTCTCCTTGCCATGGTGAGCTGCACCCTCTTTTTGGGTTGTGTTCAAGGGGATGGGGCAGAGAATCATGCCATAGGTTAGTTTTAAGACAGTGGTTTACTTCTCGAAGGGGTTTACATGCTTGAAGCTCTGCTAGCATGTAAGCATAAAGGTCTGCTCTGTCAGTCATAAAAGTTTTTGAGAGTCCAAGTAAAATAAATGTGCTTTATCCTGAAACAGCATTTGAGGGCAATATCTACATGGAGGCAGAACTTGGTGTGGCCATTCCCAAAGGGGCCAAGACATTTGAAATTTGCCAGGTACATGGTTTGCTGGCAAAATAAAGTAGTTTGGGGTCAATTTGCAGAAGTTTGAAAGTAATTACAGAGTTGTTAATGGTTTTAAACAGAAGGGTTTGTGTGAAAAAGGAAGAAATATTAATGGCAGTGGTGCAAACAGCCCTTGGCTGTGATACTTGCTTGTCTTTGATTTTAAAAATGCAGCTTCCAACTTGGACTATTGGAAACACTTCTATCTGCCCATGATATTTTCCCAGTTCTTGATTTGCTGAGGGATCTGGTGTTTCGGAGTGGTTTGGTTGGTTTTGGGTTTGTTTTTTTTTTCAGTTAACACAGCAAACTGACAAAATCAATTAATCATAGGACTCCTAAGAAAATGATGGCACCAGACTCTCAGGGACTTTCAGGAGGGCTGCAGAGGTTTGATCTCTGAAGTCCCATTTGAAACGAAAATCCTTAATAGCTCTTATGAACAAAAAGCAAGGGTTTGTAGCACGGGCATAAATTTTCCATGAAACCAGTTAACACACTCTGTATGCAAAGGTTGCTGTTGACTCAGACCTTTCAACAGTTTTTAATGTGATTTCTTGGAGCGCTTATTCTCTCCAAGCCATTGAATTAGTTGATCTTGAGAGGACTGCACATTTGCTCTTGTTTTGAACTTCTCAGTCAAATTCTATGAAATGCTAATGGTAAGCATGCAGAGGGCTTAAAAAAGGTACTGTAACAGCTGCAGAGCTTGTATTTCTGCAAAACATATTTATTTTAAAATAACATTAGCCACGTTCAATATCCAGGAAATATGGCCCTGCAATAACAGGTTCGTGAATAAAGCTGGAAAGGAAAGATCTGTGAGCCTGAGCTGGTCAGAAAGGTCTGTAGCCTGCTGTTACAGCATCTTATTCAATTATCTCTTTTAGAGGAACTTGAATAGAAAGAGTCAAAGTGAAATGTGGCAGGAGAACATCTGTGCTACTATAATGACTATTCAGGGCATTTTTATTCGATTGTCAGTTTTGGCTTCCTGGCAAAATATAATTTACGTGTAATTTTTCCAAACATTATTTTTACTGTAATGAATTCTTTTCCTTATAATAAATCCATATTAATCTATTTCTTTTCCAGAGGAACCCTGGATGTTAGTGAAACTCCTGTGACTTGAAAAAAGGCAAATTTGGTATGCCATTGTTTTTGTATTTCTTAAAAAAATTAAATATCACTCTAAATGTCAATTCCCTGATTCATTAGTCTTTTGGGAATGAAAGCTAATGGTATAATTATAGCTTCGTTCCAAACCTTGATCACAGTGACAGCAGGTGTTTTCTAATTAGAGCTTGTTCAGCTGATTTGTGAACACCATGTTCATTGGTATTTTTACCTTTTTTTGGTTTATAAATTGTTTGCAAACAAGATTCGCTCTTTCTGGTTCCTGTGCTGTGATTATTGGTCGTTTTTTATCTTTCCTCTACAGCCTTTGCAGGGTGCGTCCATGGTCAGTTAGCCTTGGTGCTGGGGTGCTGGGTGCTTGGAGGGGTGGCTGACCTGAACAGGACCCTGCTGAAGCCTCAAAGCCTGCTCACTAGCAAAGAATAGCAAAGGTTTTTGTTAGCATGAGAGAACCCATCTTTGCATGTTAATGTTGGATTTTTGTTAAAAAAATGCAGATTTTTCTGAGCATGTCCTTGAATAGACAATAACAGGAGGTGTGCTAGGGTGGGAGTGAGCCGGTGCTTGGCACTGAGAGTGACCGCCAGCCTGCAGCATGGGTGTACAGCCTGCAGTGACTACTACCCCATAAAAGCAAGGAAAACTGGGTATGCTGCCATGCCTTACATAGCATAAGCTGTTGCTCTCTGATAGACATGCTATTAGAGGTGCATCAACATACCACAGCCTGGGCTGGCTGTGCACAGGGATTGGGCCAAGGATCCTGCTCCCTCCAAACCAGTGATGCTCTGCAGGCATGTGGCAGGCAAAAGCAGCAACCTTGTCTCCTTCTCTAAGCTGGGGATGTAGGGTCTGCACACAGATTTGCCTTTGCATGATGGCAGTGTCAGCAAAGAAACAAAATCTCAGTATCACCAGCCAGTGTCTTAATAATGAGACAGGCCTCAATTTTGCAAATGGAGGGAGCAGCTGTTTTGAACTTGTTTTCCAGAAAGCACTTCTTCAGTGGGTACGTGCTGCAGGAGGCAAGGGCTCGAGGTAAGAAGAGAAAATGTGTAGGAAGGATGAGCACAAAGACATTTCCTCACGGTTTGGCAAAAGTTTCTGCCTTCTTCATTTATTGAAGTGGAGCGAATAGTTTGAGATATGTTTCTCTCTCTGAGCTTTCCAAATTCTCACTTTCATTTTTTTCTCTTTTCTTGACCCTTGCTTCACATACTGCCTGTCTATCCTATTGTTCAGTGGAAAAATCCTATTAAAGGCATACCAATTACCTAGAAATTAAGTCAAATGCTGTCATGTAATTATGCAGAATGGAATTGAAAGTACCTTAGAATAAGACCCTCACTGTTTTATGAACTCCAAACCACACCAAGAATATTTTAGCCGGTGACCTTTATCTGCACATAATTACAGTCTGAGGCATTCTTAAATCATTTGCTAAGCTATTTCTAGTATTATTCCATGGTAATCTTAAATACCTAGGGATTACCAGGCATTACTGCCCTATTTTCAGGGCACAGCAGCTAGATATATAAGTAATTCTCTGCTCTGCTACTTCCAGCAAGCGTTGTTATTTTTGATAAATCTGATTTTTAAAATAAAGATTGAAATTGCCCTGTTAGGTAGTGTAGATATAGATTTATAACTCCTCTTTAAAGCTTTTAATAAATTAAGAAATATAACAAAAATGTGTCTCTATAAAGAATACACGGTCCTTTATGCCGAAGTTCACGGTGTATTTTAAGCAATTTCATGATCCTATTAAATGATCACACTTCTGGAGTAAAATTCTTAATGGAGTTTAAACTCTGGACTTTTTCTGCATGCTATGTGCAGAAGATGGTGAGTGGAAATAGTCACGTACATGCTGTAGGTCAGCACAGTGGTTTCATTCAGCAAATAATCTGTACAGCAAGTAACATTTCTAGGGAATGGGATGTTACTCCAGGAGCCTGAAATAAGCTACTTCTTACCTCTGGGTTATAAGCAGCTGAACATGGATAGCAATATTGGTGGATAATATTACTAGCATGTGATAGCTCTTTGTGAAGCAAGTCTGTGGCATTAGCCTTGTTTTCCAGGGTGTTCTGGGGGTTAGAAGTACAATTTGCAAGCTAAGAGTAAAAAGTATGTTCAGCTGAAGCTGACCTGAGCTAGGTGTGCCAGGAGGGCTACATTAATCACACTCTCCAGGTCAGGCCAAAAGGGACCATCCAACTCCTAGCCTGACCTGCTGAATGTGGGACACAGCTCCTAAGCTAGTGGTTGTTGCATGTGGCTCATGACTTAGTGCTAATCAGAAGAAATTTGCCTCTGGCCTTGTATTGAGGTCCATCTGCCTAAGAATTAAGCCGTCAGCAAAATACAGGAAAAAGCAGAGGAATTAAAAAAGTATCCTTAAAAAACTGGGAAAAGTACTCCAAAACATCAAAACACTAAACTCCTTTCACAATATTAAGAAATAAAACACAAATAGCCCTTCTGCTCCATATTGTGTGTACAAAAAAAAAAAAGATTTTTTTTCCTCTGTGCTACAGCAACTGTTATGCAACTGCCCCAGTTATTTTGACATCTAGTAGTTGATGTGAAAGTATATGGTTTCTTTCTAGAACTAGTAAATGCAGTGGCATGTTGCAAGCCAAAGAAGTTTTACAGCAATCATGTGAAAAAGCATTTGGGCTGTTTTCACAGTATTTATTAAGACTGTATCACATAGATTCCCTGCTTTCTTTTTTTTTTTTTTTTCCCAATTATGAGCCAACAGGGATGTGTGAGTTTCCCTTAGTGCTGAATATCTTTCAATATTAATGCATTTTTTTCCTCTGTATAATCAAGGTGTTTCTTTTTTTCTCTTAAAACTAGGTTCATTAATGGGGCATAAAATAGTTTTAATGCTGTAATACACTCAGCTCTTTAGCTATCCTTCAGTAATCTCTATATCCCCACACGGATGAAGGAGGATGACTTCCTGTCATCCATAGTAATGTAATTAAATCCTGGAATATACTGGTGACAAGATCTTGTTTAAGAGCCAGCTGCCTCTTAGGGACAGTGGTGATGTCTTTTCAGAGTTATTTTTGTCCATTGATTATGCATCTGTCTTATGTATATACGCAGGCATGCAAACTGGCTCTGGATATGTTAGTCTGTGCTTGGTTTTGCCTATGGGCTCTCAGATATGGCAACAGTAATGACTCATTGTATGAAGATGTGGGCTGTGGCTGGAAAACTCCAGAGGGCTATGGATGTCTTGAAAACAACCTTACAATCCCAAATGACATGTGCAAGGAAATTTGACTGCTCTGTGAACTGTGCTTTATAATTTTCCACAAAAAAATCAAGATACTTATATTGGAAAAATCTAAGTCCAAATGTGTTTCTCTAGCCAAATCCTTTAGATTCATAACAAAGCGATTGAGCAAACAGACATCTTTTAATTCTTCTTCACTTTCCTTCCTCTGCCTGTCCAGACTAAGAAATCTCCTCAAAGTTGAAATCTTGGCTGATAAGTGGATTAGGACTGGCAGATGTCTCTCTACCACTCTTCTACTCACTTATTAGAAGTCAGTAAAGCCCCTCTTTCATTCCACCTTTCCACTTGCTAGCATTTTGTCACTGGGACTGCTGCAGGTCTCTAGGCAGGTAGTTACAGTAAGATGTAGTCAAGATCTTTGGAAGTACAAAAAAAGAAGCAGCTTCACTGTGATAACTTTCACCTGTTTCAGGTTTCATCAATATCCTTATGATTTTAGTAATTTACATTCTTTTATTTGATTAGACAATCAATCTCATTTTTCAAAAGATTTTTCTTCCCTTGAATGTCTTCCTGTTTCCTCCTTATATGTTGTATCCTAAACTTATACTTTCCTAATGAAATGAGTACCATTTCTTCAACAAAATATGCAAGATGCCAGCTAACTAAATGAAGTTGTAGTAGCTGGGATGCATAGTATGGTTAAGTCCTAGGGTTTTGATCCAAACTAAGCAGATATTTGTTGTAGTAGTAGTAGTAGTAATAGTAGTAGTAGTAGTAGTAGTAGTAGTAGTAGTAGTAGTAGTAGTAGTAGTAATAAAAACTCAAACAAAATACAAATGTTACCTTTCAAGCTTTCCAGTTCCTCTCAGTTAGGACTGAAGGCAAGCAAGGGACCAGCGGTGTATTGAAGTCAATAATTCGTTTTCTCCGTTTTTCATTATAGCATTTCATCTTTTGGTGTACATTCATCTCTTTTTCAAGGCCCTTCTTTTATACACCCCCTTGTTAACAGGTGACAGGTGTAAAACAGACAGGAGGTGGTTCCCACAATGTGAACATTTACTTGCTTACTGTTATGAGGAAGTGATTCTCCTTCATCCATGTGGGAATATAGAAAGAATTCAGAGATTAATGTCTAAATGACCTCTTAGAGGTTTTTTTCAACCTTAATGACTCTATAATTCTATGATTCTATGATTCTGTGATTAATCTGCTCAAGTGATGTATGGATCAACTGTGAACTCTCTGCCACATGATACTGTAGATGCCCAAGTTCATGTGTGGAGATGGAATATGTTAATGGCCGATAAATGCACTGGGGGTTACCCAATATACAGGAACCGGCCCTGGCTCACTGTGGCCCTCAGCCACATGTTACCAGAGGCTGGGATTCTAGTTGGGTAAAGTGTCCTATTGGTGCATCCTTCTCTGCCACCCTTCCATGGACACCTGCTTTGGCCACTGTCAGAGAGAAGATACTGAGCCAGACAGACCTTGTGGTATGGCCCATTTCAGGTGGTCTCATACCTTGTACTAGGTAAGCTAAATAGCAAGAGGTGGTCTTTTTTCCTTTTACTTTCAGCAGGCAGCTTTCTCTGGGTTTGTACTCCAGACAAAACATAGTGGGAAAGGTGTCTAGAGGCCATTACAGTGGGGCTGAAAAGAAGGAAATGCTCTTGGTTTTAACTCCTGTCTGTTGTTGAGAAAACCTTGCTCTAGTAGGAGAAAGAGATGGCTCAAAGGCTTGTGTGGTGGCACCACTAGAAGACCACACCAACAAGCTGTCAGAGGGCAACTCTGATGCTGCTTGTCAGGGGCCTGGGAGCAGCACAGGACCCTTCAGACCACACCCAGAGCTCTCAGGCAATACACGTCAAACACAGCCAAGGAACAGGCAGCTTTCCTGCTCACCAGCAGCCTCCACTGAAGTCACGAAGCACTGAATTATCCCAGGGATGCAGAAGCTGAAGTACTTGCACACAGACCTGTTGTACTTCCCAGGCTTAACTTTTCAGAGAACAGTCCTTAAATAGAAAACATCTGGTATCATCTGCGCTGAAGGCCAGCTGAGATCCAAACAGATGAAATAAACATCTGCTTGAAACAGGTTTCTGAAAACATGCATGCAAGAAAGGTCATTTTTATGCCTGCCTGACTGATCAGAATACAAAAAAGGGGATGAAATGTTCTATCCATGGCCTCAGTATGGTGTGATTAGTTTTTCATTTTTATTCAAGGCTCATGTATTGTGTTTCTCTGCCTCTCTTTCAGTGGCACATCACCCTCTATTTTTCTTTTTTACACTTCCTTGAATTTGAATGGTATCTCTCATTCAAAGGGCCCTGCTCTGCCGTGGCTCTCATTTATCCTTGGAGATTTGGTTTGTTAGGGGCTGTGCAGAAGCAATCAGATAACTTTGCATTTCCAATATCAATGAGCAGGAGGATTCAGGGGCTGTAGCCGTACTCATTAGTATCACCTGGTGTAATGTGTAGTGCATATCACTGAGCAGGAGGATGCTCCATGCTCAAATCCCTTGTCAGCTTGATGCAGTGAGCACAATGCACTGCTGAAATCCAGCAGCTTCGGAAATGCTGTAAATGGTACGTTTACCAAGCATGTTAAAGATGAAATCTTGTTAAACCATTGGATTCATGTCCTTGAAATGCAGAACTTCTTTTCCTGTCATGTTAATGCAGTTTTACAAGTCTACAGAAAACCTACAAGTCCCTAACACTTTGCTTTTCTTAAATGCAGTGTATTTCTTGTAGTTAAAGTGCTTGATACATTTCCGCATCATCCTAGTACTGACCTCTATAAGATATTATAGTGGCACTGTGTCCAATCTGGTCACACAACAGAATTTCTGCTCAAAAATCACTCCTTGTCAGGATGGCCTTTGTTATTCCTCTCTGGATTTTATTTTAGTGAGAATTTTTGGAGAGATGGTGGCCTGAGCTGATGTTCAGAGAAGTCTAAAGCCAACCTGATCATTTTACAGATGCTGCCCAAAGCCAAGCTGGCTTTTGTCCTGCCATTCTGGTCACCTGGATCACTGATGATGTCAACTAATGTGGACGAAGGACATTTTCTCAGGAACACCCATTTTCTCATAGCCCTGCTTCTTGATATGTTTTCATTAATGTCACAGCTTGGAGAGTTATCAATGAGCCAATTTCAGATCCATAGAAAGTACTTGCTGATTCCAGACAATGCAAGCTTTTTAGTCAAAGTGTTGTGTGATAGTAAGAAAATTATTTGCATCAGCACAGACTAGTTAAAATATGTATTTTTAAAAAATAAAATAACAAGTGTTTATGGAACTTATTATCCATGAAACCACGCTGACTGGTATTCATTTTACTGTTAGAATCTAACTCTTTTTTGATAAAATCCTGAAAAATTCTCTGGCAAACTATGTCAGATTGGAAAACTACTTTCTCTATTTTGAAGCAATGGAATTACACTTGAATATATTCCACTTAAAAGTTGGAGTTTTTCTAATATTTATTCAATAATGAGCCTAACTGATACAAAGAGACCTTCCACTCTGGCTAAGGAATTTGGTCCAGTTGATTTGACAGTACTTAGCATAATTGGAATTTCCATTGCTAGATATGGACTGTTGTTAAAAGATGGATGGGTTAAGACTTCTGCAGCTATAGCATAGATTTGCTCTCTTCATTTCTTCATTTTTCAGAGGTACATATCTAACTAAACTTGATGCATGAAAGAGCATCAGAAACCAGGAGGCAACTTCATCTCACTGGTAAAGGGAAAACTAATGAGAAGAAACTATTTCTGAAAACTTCTTGTCAAAGCTGTAGTCATCCAAGCACACCCTTACACTAACCAGGCTTCCCAAGGAGATACAGCTCTGGAGGAGGTCACCAAAAGGACACTCCAGCCACATCCAGCATGCTTTTCTCCCCAGGTCCCCTAAATAAGCTCACAAAAGAGTAGTACAAAATGTAAGTCTGAAAATGTCACTGGCAAGTTGTCTTAAATGTCCCTGATATATCAGGAGGCTCTCAACCCAAAAGTACAGCAATCTGCTCTCCTTTCACTGTTATAAATTAATTCCTGGGGAAGAGGGAGTCTGTATGAATAAGTGATTTAGGGAGGGAGGGAGTCATAGAGGTTCATTTCCTAAAATAGAAAAGAAAGAAAAAAAAGAAAAATCCAGGCAGTTTAGCTTTATGTTTCAGAACTCTGTAATTTTTTTTCCTTCTAAGATCTGTCACATGAAAGTTAAAGTGTTTTCCTTTCATGCCAAGCTGTAATACAACTGTGATAGAGAACACTTTGCTTTTGAACAGTCACATGTTATGCTCATTCTGTGGTGGCTGATGCTTTGACATTCTCACTGTGTAGGGGCTCACCCCAGCAAAAGCACTTGCTCTGGTGGTGGGGCTGATTATATCTGCTCCTCAGCTGAACAGAGCTGAACATGTTTGTGCCTGAAGATGGGGTTTTGGAGCAGTGAGTTCTTTTTTACTTTTTTTTTCCCCTTCTTTGTTGCAAGAATTTTTTTTACAAAGTAGGTTGAGCCTCCACATCTTGCAATTAGATGGGCACCTCACTTACAAGATTTTTTTAATTAAATATAAAATAATAGGATTAGACTCTAATAGCCTTATACACTTTTCATCAGGAAGGAACTTGGAGTCTTTTGGGCTTCTGATGCAACCAGAATTCAGCAACCCTGCTTCCTTTTAATTTCAGGGCTTTAATGCTCAGGATAAGGAGTCTGCCACAGCTAGTTTAGCAGTTAAGTGCATTAGCCAATGTAATGAATTATTGACCAGTGAGTGATAGCTTAGTACTTGATCAATATGCTAAAGTATTAAAAAAAAAAACCCTAGGCTGAAAAAGTCTTCCTCTCTTAGTAGGGAGAGTGCTTAGGGCTATGTAGCCGTTCTGTCCTTCACAATATGGAGGCCAGACAAATTCTTTAAGGTTTTTATGTGCTTTGTAATCATTAATTCCTTAAGCACATTTTGGACTACTGCCTTTACCTACCTTATACATTTCTGTAAGTAACACATACATCAGCTCTTGAATATGAATTTGGCACTTTTTGTAGATGGAGGTTACCTAATTTACAGTAAGCTGATAAATGTTTTAAAGGAGATTACCACCATTACCTACATGAGTGTAACTCAAGTTGGCAGTAATGTTTTGCAAGTTTCACAGAAAAAATAATTAGCTACCTGATTGGGTATCAAATCATCGTTTTTTTTCACTGGGGGTGGGGTGGGAAGAAGGCCAGTTAGGATCACATTTCTGATGCAGTGCTAGTGGGGTAAAACCTTGAAACATTAAGGAATTCCCAAGATAGGAGATGTAAATTTTATGTGGATATTTGTAATTCTTCCTCCGCGTGTGTGTTTATGTGTCCATCACAGTGATTTAATCTAGAGGTTCATTTATTCAGGACAATGTTCTAAGAAGCAGTTTAAGCTTACTGACAAGTAATAGCAGGGAGCTGTACAGCAAAGCCTCTTCAGTCAATTAAAGGAGACTGCAGGAGTGAAATTGTGTCTTAGTGGAGATACTCAACTCTTTTTCTTAACTGTTTGCTTAGTTTATGTACTAAAATTTCTCTCTCCACCCACAGCAGATGGAGTCCATGCAGGTTTAGAAGACTGAATTGATTTCTCTTCCACCTTGAAGCATGGACATCTATGGACATAACAAACCTAATGAACTTAAAATTTTGCTTGATTTTTATCTATTTGTTTCTACAGATTAATTGCCTTCCATGTGAGTATAAAAATGTCTCTCTCTGCCTCTGTAAAGAATTCTTTTGTTATAGTATTTGATGATGATCAAGTATGGAAGAAGCTATATAAATGTAAATTTTATAAGATTATGTAGGTCAGTCAAACGCCTTTCAGCATAACTTGATCAAGAGTAACAAAAATTGCATAATAATTTGGAAAGAAAAAAAAAAAAGACTTCTTGGCACTTGCACAGCCACTAATGTCATGCTTAATATAACACATTAGGTTTCCTGGCATTAGGTTAATTAGTTCTTTTCTGGGGCCATCATTAAGCCGTGCCAAGCAAGAAGAAGTTACTCCCCTGTGGGTGATTTAAGAGGCTCCAGAAGAACTGGAAAATGGCATAGGTTTTACTCTGTCAACACCGCTTTCTTCTTGGTTTTGTTTTTGATAGTTTTCTAGACTGTTAATACTGTAATTCCACTAGGCAAAACACCTGCCACGGTGATCAGAGTCAGGTTACACCAAAGTGAGCATTGCATGTGTAGCTGTAAGTCTCCCTTGGGACATCAAGTAATGCTGTTAGAAACAGCCAGATATGTCACAAATAAATACTATATGTTACTGTGTATTGCCGTTCATGTGCTTAGTAAGTATGATCATATATATTTTTCTGTAACTCTTAACAGATCTTTATCAAGTGTAAACCATGTTGTAGGTTGCAGAAAGTCAATTAATTTCATGTAGACTTATAAAATGGAATAGGAATAAGTCAGGACATGGAGCAATGAGGGACCTGATATCTCCTTGTCTCCCTGCTTAGGCACAGAGATGGTCTTGTGAATATGCCATGGCCCACTGTCTGGGCAAAACTGACAGCAGTCATCCTGCTTTCCGAGAAACCTGGGCATCTCTGCCAGGTGGAAACACCACACTTCATGTCCATGCCCACCTCTGCTAAAGATAATAAAAGGACTATTTGATGCTAAATTTGGCAAGAATAGCAATATCTGCTTCCTATTCCCCCTGGAAAGACAGGAAAGAATTCCCCTGAGGAGAGGCAGAATTGAGCCATAAATGAGGAATGAGGGGTTTCCACAGGATGCATGTGCTACAATGGAAAAATGTCAACCAGTGCATTCAGAAGAAACTCAGCTGACTGCAGGGGAATCAGCTACAAGGAGCTGAGATAGCAGTAACCTTCAGAGAATAAAAATAAAAATATGGATTAAGGTTGTACACTATCCTCTGAGTGAAAAAGAAAAAAAAAGGCTTGAAGGTACCCTAAGAAAGTCTTTAGGTTGATGAAAGGGATTGGTAAAATAGTTTCTTTACTAGTGCTGCTAGAAAACAAAACATAATACAAAAGTTAGGTTGGTAATATGCTTTGTGTTCTGGCTGCACTCCTCAGAGTGTGTAGATGCAGGGCCAAAATTTCATTGCAGTTACAGAGACACGGTGGGATAGCTCACATGACTGGAATGCTGTCATGGCTGGCTACATACTTTTTAGGAAAGACAGGCCAGCAAGTCGAGGTGGGGGAGTTGCTCTTTATGTGAGGGAGCAACTGGAGTGTATCAAGCACTGCCTAGGGATGGAGAAAGAATGAGTTGAAAGCTTCTGGGTAAAAATAAAAGGGCAGGCAAATATGAGTGATACTGTTGTGGGTGTTTGCCACAGGCCACCTGATCAGGAAGAGGAAGGCAATGAAGTGTGCTACAGACAGCTGGAAGTAGCCTCACAATCGCAGGCCCTGGTTCTCATGGGGGACTTCAACCACCCTGATAATTGCTAGAAAATCAACACGGCAAGGCACGCACAATCCAGGAGGTGCCTGCAGAGCACTGAGGATAACATTTTGACATAGGTGGTAGAGGAGCCAATGAGGCGAGATGTGCTGCTGGACCTTATACTAACAAACAAAGAAGGTCTGGTTGAGGATGTGAGGGTTGGGGGTAGCCTCGGCTGCAGTGACCATGAGATGGTGGAGTTCAGCATCCTGCATGGCAACAAGTAGGATTACAACCCTGAACTTCAGGAGAGCTACCTTTGGCCTCTTCAAAGACCTGCTTGGAGGAATCCCATGGGTTAGGGCTCTAGAAGGCAGGGGAGTCCAAGAGAGCTGGCCAACATTCAAGTACCGCTTCCTCCAAGCTCAGGATTGATGCATCCCTATGAGGAAGAAGTCAAGCAGAGGAGCCAGGAGACCCGCAAGGATGAGCAAAGAACTTCTGGGAAAACTCACTCACATGGAAGAAGGAGGTTTACAGCATGTGGAAAAAGGGACTGGCCAGTGGGGAGGAATATAGGAATGTTGTCAGGGTATGCAACGAGGAAGGCCAAGTCCCACTTGGAACTAAATTTGGCAAGGAATGTCAAGAATAACAAGAAGGGCTTCTTCAAATACATCAGCAGTAAAAGAAAGACTGGGGAAACTGTGGGCCTGCTGCTGAATGAGGTGGGTGCCCTGGTGAGGCAGGATGCAGAGAAGGTAGAGTAGCTGAATGCCGCCTTTGCTTCAGTCTTTACTGCTAAGGCTGGCCCTCAGGTGTCCCAGCCCCCAGAGGTGGGAGAGGAAATCTGGAGAAAGGAGGACTTCCCCTTGGTTGAGGAGGATTGGCTTAGAGATCATTTAGGCAAACTGGATCCTCACAAATCCATGGGCCCCAATGCACCCATGAGTGCTGAGGGAGCTGGCGGATGCTGTTCTAAGCCACCCTCCATCATCTTTGAAAGGACATGGAGGACAGGAGAGGTGCCTGAGGACTGGAGGGTAGCCAATGTCACTCCAGTCTTCAAAAAGGGCAAGAAGAAGGACCTGGGAAACTCTAGGCCAGTCAGCCTCACCTCCATCCCTGGAAAGGTGATGGAACAGTTCACCCTGGAGGTCATCTCCAGGCATGTAGAGGAAAAGAAGGTTATCAGAAGTAGTCAACATGGATTCACCAAGAGGCAATCATGCTTGACCAACCTGATAGCCTTGTATGTTGGCGTGACTGGCTGTGTAGATGGAGGGAAAGCAGTGGATGCTGTTTACCTCGCCTTCAGCAAGGCTTTTGACACTGCCTCCCATAACATCCTCATAGGTAAGCTAAGGAAGTGTGGGTTAGATGAGTGGACAGTGAGGTAGATAGAGAACTGGCTTAACGGCAGAACTCAGAGGTTGTGATCAACAGGGCAGAGTCTGGTTGCAGGCCTGTAACTAGCGGTGTTCCCCAGGGGTCTGTGCTGGGTCCGGTCCTGTTCAACATATTCATCAATGACCTGGACGAAAGGACAGAGCATACCCTCGGCAAGTTTGCTGATGATACAAAACTGGGAGGAGTGGCTGATACACCAGAATGCTGAGCTGCCATTCAGCGAGGCCTGGACAAGCTGGAGAACTGGGCCAAAGAAACCTAATGAAATTCAACAAAAGCAAGTGTAAGGTTCTGCACCTGGGGAGCAACAACCCCATGCACCAGTATGGGTTGTGGGTTGGCCTGCTGGAAAGCAGCTCCACTGAGAAGGAGCTGGGAGTGCTGGTGAACGGCAAGTTGACCATGAGCCAGCACTGTGCCCTTGTGGCCAAGAAGGCCAAGGGTATCCTGGGGTGCATTCAAAGGATTGTGGCCAGCAGGTCGAGGGAGGTTATCCTCTCCCTCTACTCCGCCCTAGTGAGGCCACATCTGGAGTGCTGTGTTCAGTTCTGGGCTCCCCAATTCAAGAAAGACAGGGAACTAGTGGAGAGAGTCCATCGGAGAGCTACGAGGATGATCAGGGGACTGGAGCATCTCCCTTATGAGGGAAGGCTGAGACACCTGGATTGCTTCAGCCTGGAGAAGAGAAGACTGAGGGGGGATCTTATCAATACTTATAAATATCTGAAGGGTGGTTGTCAAGAGGGTGGGGCCAGACTCTTTTCAGTGGTGCCCAATGACAGGACAAGGGGCAATGGGCACAAGTTGGAACACAGGAAGTTCCACCTGAATATGAGGAAAAACTTCTTTACTGTGAGGGTGACAGAGTACTGGAACAGGCTGCCCAGAGAGGTTGTGGAGTCTCCTTCCCTGGAGACATTCAAAACCCACCTGGACGTGGTCCTGTGAACCCTGCTCTTGGTGTACCTGCTCAAGCAGGGGGGTTGGACGAGATGATCTCCAGAGGTCCCTTCCAACCCCTACCATTCTGTGATTCTGTGACATCTTAGAAGAGACAGTCTTCAAGAAGAACTGCAAGCCACGTGAGTCCCTTCCAGAAGAGCACTGCATGCTTTCATCTGGCCACCTTCTGGGTTTGCCAAACAGAGGCTCAGGTCTTTTGGAGCTGCAGAGAAGGTAGAATATGAAACCAAGGAGAAAGAGAAAACAAAAAAAAAATTGTATTTTAGGAAGCGTAAGCTACAGAGAATTACCCTGCCTCAATAGCCATAAAAACCTTTCCCTGACCACATCATCTCTACTTGCAAAGCAGGGACAACAGGACTGTAAGAAGCATGGAGGAGGATTTCTCTTTATATGAAATGTTAATTACTGGCATGGAGCTCTCTGAGGTCCTGGTAACTCTCTCTCACCACAAAGCTGATCTACAAAGACACGCCATAAGCCCTCTCTCTTGGGTGGCCAGTTAGAAATCCTATTCCATTAAAACCTCAAATATTTTCATCCCATATCAGAATGAAAACTAGACCTACAATATTTCTGAGAGAAAAAGGCAGAACACTGCAGTCTGAACCTTTGCTTAAAATAATCACCAGAAAGACAACAGGCTGAGGTTTAAGTCTTTTGTCTGCCTCATTCAGAAAAGGGTCTAAAATCCAGATCTCCCACAGCTCGGGTGAGCCCAGTGAGACACAAACATACCAAGCTCCAGGCTTTGCAAGGAAACCCTGATGTGCAGACAAGAAACCCTGGTGTGACTGCTACTATTGAGGGATCCAGGTTTCAGGGTGGTTTGCAGGAAGCATGGTGCCAAGATTATAGGGCACACTGCAGGACAGATACAGCCATCGTCCTGCTTAGTTTCTATGAAGCTGAAGAGCTTCAAACAGGTATTCTCTGGGTGAGAGAGAGATTTTCCCCACTTCTTTTTTCTTTCAAGAAAAAGATTTCATGAAAAGAGATAATAAACTGTTGACTGGCTCTAGCTGCCACAGAGAGGAGCCCTGCCTCTTGCCTGCAGTGGTAAGTCAGCCAAGAGGGTTGTGGTCCACACCACAGGGTGTATGGGTCTGAGTTCCTGTGTTTGAACACCTGGGACACGAGGGTAGAAGTGCTGCTGCAAAAGGAACCTACAGCTCCAGCTTGCAGTCAGATGGCTCCTCCTGTTGCATTCCTGTATATCAAGGCTGCAGTCTTCAGACCTACTCTACAGCCTCCTTGTTCCCTCCCCTGGACAATAATCTGACCTTATGGTGCCCAGCTCTGCTCAGGGAGCCTGGAAGCACCCCAGGAGATGCACAATGACTTCCAAATCTGCCAGCCTTCCCAGAACCAAGGTGTTATGGTTAACCTGGGAGGTTGCAGGCAGCTGAAGACCTCTGGAGATTTGTGCTTTATCTGGAGTAGAACAAATGGGAAGATATTAACAGCATTAAACTTTCAGCCAGTAACACAGATACAGGCAACGGATAGCACAGGCTTATGAAGAAATAATTGCTCAGACCACTGCAGTTGTTTGATCAGCAGGACTACAAGCTTAGTGGAACATAGCAGACATAACATGAAGGTACATCCTAAATTCAGCCTCAGTGCTTGGAGGCAAAGAGGACCTCCTTTTTCTTGTTTAATGTCTTCAGCAATCATTTGCCAGCAAATGGAAGCTGCAATGCCCAACTAAAGAAGGACAACAGTGCAGGAGAATTGGATGGTTGTGTTCTAGGATTTAGATACACTCACTTCAAATGCATGATGTGATGAAACAGTAACTGCATCAGCTCCACACAACCCTTCTCTGATGGGGATCTATGGCCTGGAGCCGATTCCATGTAACCAGTGAATCAACTGAAGAGTGCTTTCTTTTACCAGCTTTGCTGTAAATTCTTCTTAGGGAGGAGCCTGTGGTTGCAAATGATCAGTTCAGTTAGTAGAGATGAGGAAGAAGTGGAAATGACATGCCACAACTGTCAACTAATCCTGTTCTGTTATGGGACTGGTTTTTTCAGGTTTGGCAGCCAGCACTAATCCCATCACTTCTCTGGGGAAGTGTACTTTGAGCAGAGCACAGCAACATGCTGAGCAACATCCGCAGCAGCAACTGCACACAGCTCTTCTGCATTAAGTTCTGCACACAGCAGAGAAAAGGCATCACACAGACTCTACCACTTCAGGAACAGAGGTGTGAGAATGGAGGTCCATGCTGTGTCCGATGAAATATTTCTGGGAGCTGTGTTGCAGTCCCCTGCTGACCACTTTCAATGAGCAATTGCAGGCAGTGGGGATATCCCAGGGCAGTGCCAGATGAACAGAGGGCAGCTGGAGGTGGAATGTTGTTCTTAGGATGGAGCTAGTTGGTGGAGGCTTTGGGAAGCTTCTCACCATTAGGCTTAGTTTCCTAACTATGTGGTTCAAAATCTGGTTTTCTAGGACAACTTTGGTTCTTCTTTCTGATCTTCTTGACGGTAAAAAGCCATGAAGTGAGGAAGCTTCCAAGCAGAGCTGTGCAAGACCTGAATCTTCCCCATCAGGCTGGAGCACGCCCCTCAAGTTACCATTTCTAGAATAAGGCAGGTTCTGCAGCAACATTTGGTTTCCAGTCATCCAAACATTCTGTAAACAACAAAATCAAAGCATCCCAATATTATTCTGACTTATATTTATTTTACTGCAATAGTCAGTGTTCATTTGGGGGGACAGTGGGGGGCTTGTTGGAATGTTTAAAAATAATTCAAGTATCTCACCAGAAAAAATGTTAAATTCTTCTACTGTTCTCCGTTCTTCGTGAAATTCCAGGAAAATCTACCTGATTTCATAGAACCCTTCAATTTTAATGGAAATGGTTGAAATTTCTTCTTCCAGCTGGATGTTTCCATGTCCCACAAAAAAATGCCTAAAACTCTTTGGCATGAAACTCCAGAGGAATTGCACTAAGTCTGGAAGCATCATATTTTAGATGCTTATTTAACACATTTGACTTTGCCCTAGATAACTGTTTAAAATTTAATTATAGTACATATGTAAGAGAAGCAGCTCAAAAAAATATTATCTGAGAAGGTAATTCCTGTTTCAGCTAGAGTACAAAGTTGTCTTTGGTGGTTAAGAGCTAGCAAGTTCAGTCTACCTTTCCACATGCCCAAACCACTAGATCCCACCTGGAATTTTCAAAACTAATTATCTCTCTCCCCTATACCCCCCACTGTTTCTTCCCTTTTACAGGCTACATCTTGCTCATCTGTCTCTTTACTAAGAAAAACCACCAAAACCACATGCCTACTAATACTATTCTTAGCTTTTTTTTTCCCCTGTAGGAGTCACAGTTCATATGTTACCACAAAACAGACTTACAGAAATTTAATTGCCAAACCAAGCTGTAGCTTGAACCAAGTTCCCAACAAGTTGCATTTGAGAGTTAGCCTTGTTCAGCCAGGCTACATACTATGAAGTCTAGTATCACATTGGCCAACAGACACACAGAAATGAGAGCCAGTGGGGAGCAGTGACATTCAGAGCTCATGATAAAGCCACGTTAGAAGTGGTGAGAGTCCAAATATTCAGCCCATGTCAGAATGCAGCCACAATTAATTGCAGAAGAAACCCCTCCCCAGAATTCAAACTTGTATTTTTTCTTTCATTTTGCACCACCATTCCTGAGAATGAGCCAAGACAGCTATTGTTCTGAAAAGCAAAGCCATACCACCTGACACTAAGCATATCAAGCAAGAGAAACCTGAAGCCAGGTTATCTTCTTGTTCCACTTGCTCTGTGCAAAATGCTTTGAAATATTTGTGTTGTAGAATCATAGAATAGCTCAAAAGGGTTTGAAAAGCTATGGGTTTCTTACCACTGTCCCAAGCCAGAATGAGCTGCTCCAGTGTCATTACTGGCAGATGTTTCTCCCAATTTTTCTTGAAAACTGGCATCCTATTCCTACAGTTCACCATCTTTACCATCAGAAAGTGTTTTCCATTTTCAAACCAGAAACTTCTTCACTGCTATTTGCAAACTGTTATTCCCTTACCCCACAGCAGTGCTGCAGCACCAAAACATTTCTCTTCCCTCCTCAGTCTCCCGCTCTTTGGGCTGAAAAGCCCTCAGTCTTTCACCATCAGATGTTATTTGCTGCATCCCTGAGGACTCTTACCGCTCTTTTGTGGACTTTTCAAGTTGGTGGCTGACAGCTTTGCTGTCAACACAGCTCTTGAACTGGCTTGTCCAGTCACAGGCTCAGCGCATCCTCCTGCAGCTTGTACTGCTATCCCTAATGGCATTTCCCCCCCCTCCATGCCACTGGAGGATAATCTTGCCTTATATTCACCTTATAACTAACTACACCCCCCAGATCCCTTTCTGCCAAACTCCTGCCCGTTTAGCCCTTCCCTACCTGTGTCCATTCATCTCGTTGCTTCTGAGAAAGCAGAGCTTTGGAATTGTCTTTATTGAGTTACATCATCCTTTTTCAGCCCAAATCTTTAATTTATTGGGATCCTTTAGAATTCAAATCCCTCCTGAGATGTGCTTACAATGCTCCCACCTTGGTGTCATCTGCAAATTGAATAAACTGTCTCTACTTTATGAAAATGTTGAGTAGTGGTGAACAAAAACCAATCTCGGCCAAATCTCTCACAACAGTCTTCACTTCTGATTCACCAGTTTTCCAGTCTCCCTGTTGACTAGGACAGGTTTGTTGTTAATGAATTCACCTACACATCCCCTCTGATTATAAAACTCCAATCCACTCTTTCATATCAACTTATGGTGACAGAGTTAGAAATAAAGATATCACTAATGAGGGATGAGATTTTCTCAAACGTAAGACATGACGCATAATTGGAGAGAGCTGCAAAGACCTGTGCCAAAGGTCTCCAGATGAAACCTCACATTAAAATGGATCAGTAGCCACTGCTTCAACTTTCTTTCAGGGGTTTAGCACATTTCACCTTTACTACTTTTAAGAAATCAAGCACTGAGGTATTCACAGAGTTCTTTCTTACAGCAAGGGGTGGAGACAAAAGTCAAGCAAGGGGAAAGGGAAAAAGGACAATAAAAGGTAAGATATTTGCCAACCACTGTAACGAACTCTAGAGATTAGTCTTTAGGGAAAATAGAGCTACTGGTGCTCTGTTGTTTGATATGTGCATTGTAAGCAGCATTTCTGGTTGGGCTTGAGCTTTTGCATTGTGCCAGGTGTTTAAGACCTGGCTCTCTCACAACGGTTCCTCCCTAATTTAGCATTACAACAGCTTCTTCACACAGTTTACTCCCTGAAGCATTAAACACAATTAAAAGCATTAAAAAGATCAACGTATATTTCTAGGGTAATCTACTGATATTTCCCCATTGACTGTCTTATCTCTGGCTTTTCCTCCTACTATTCTTTTTGTCTGTGTAAAAATCTGACAATTACTCTGTACTTGCAAGTGTCTTGATGATCAATGCCTCTGTAGGGAATAATTGAAACTCCTGGTGAACATCCCCTTGCAGTGAAAACAAAAGATAAAGCTACAGACCTCTGATGTGTCTATGATTTTTTTTTTTTTTTTTTTTTTTTTTTTTTTTTTTTGTAATAGCAGATTCTTTCATGTCTCTTGGCCAAGGCTTCTGGTCAATTAGAGGACACAGTGCTGGCCAAGCTGGCTCCTGGCTGCTGCACAGGTACCCAAGCAGCTATTCCCCTGGCCACCAAGCGATCCAGATAAGCTGCCCAGGCAAACTTGGTCCCTGCCTGTGGCATGGCCACAGGTAAATTTCCCCACTCCAAGGGCCGATTTACCCATCCTTACCATCGGCACTGCAGTGTTCACCCATTTCCCACAGTCAAGACTGGGCCAGCAGATGAGGGAGTCAGTCTGTCCTCCTCATTTACCACCACACCACTGGTCTTTGCCCCAAAGGCTTTACAGTCTACTTTGAAGCAAGGCATGAAAGAGCATAAACAAACAGGGGAAGGACAAATGGAGATCAAAGGCGACCAGGGCAATGAAGATAAGATCAAGTAATGATGCATATCTGCCCTTGCCCAATTTAATAGTTACAAATCATCTTAAAAATCAGCTGACCTTCCAACAGGTTCAGGGTTAATTACATTGTGGTTTGGTTTTCCTATTTTTAATTAGATTTTTCTCTTTCCTCAGAGATGTCCCAGCAGAATTAATTCTGACTGGAAACTACCTGTAAAAGGCCAAAGCTTTTGACCTAGTTCAGAAAGGGAAGTCTGAAAACAGTACAGGGTAATTCAAGGAAGGAGTGGTGAAATGAGTCATTTAGGGTGCCAAGCCAAGGAAAGAGGGGAACAAAGTTACAGAGAAGATCAGATTAGGAGCTGGTGGTCTTAGATACTTGGAGATCTGGGGATACAAATCCAATCCTATTTTGCTGAGCAAACACCACACTCTTGTGCCAAGACTTCCCAGCTGCAAAAGGAGGGCAGAATTGTCTTTTTTTTTTTTTTCTACCAGTGGTATATACAGAGAAACTAGAGAGATTAGAGAAAGTGATGTCTTCAAATATGGTGGTTGACAGCACAGTGCAAGAGTAAGTGCAGGAGCCTGGAGAGAAGGGCTAGCACCATGAATTTGTGAGCCCAGTACTGCAGGGAGTCCTCAGAGCTGTGCAGGGCTCTAATAAATAACAAGCTGGAGAGAAGGAAAGCTAGGAATTTAGAAAAGTCATACGGTGACCCTGTCTGCTGTGACTTACCATTTAATAAAATTAAGATTTAACATTTCCTGTAGTTTCATGTGAATAAGTCACAACTGTCTAATACAGATTCAGCTCAGCAGATCTCTACTATCATTTCTTGCAGTGAAATCATATTATTCTAAACACTTGACTTCATTACTATGGCAGACAGATCACTGCTGTTACAGTACGCTTTTATGTATGATACGCACACCATTGCTTCTCTGCTCTGTTTACTATCCTTTTTCATTGTCTCCACCAGGCACAGCATAACAAGAAACCCTACCGGTGTAATTTACTCTGCTCAGTATGATATTTTGCTAAAATATTTTTCTTTCATATGTCATCCCAAAAAATAAATAAATACGAGAATATTACTATGGTTGAAAACTCAAGCTAGTTAGGTAATGTCAAACTGGCAGACACTCAGCATCCTTCAATTACCCCCCTTGTACATATGCATTCTGGCATAGCCTTTAATTAACGTGATCATACCATTTTTTTCCAGTGAAAACATGTCATTAAATACCCAGGGTGAATGACGACCCAGTACAGAGCATTCTGCTTTCTCCTTAACGTTTAACAAGCTTATTTTCTATCATCCTCAAAACCCTGCTCTGAAGACAGACTAATTAATTTCTGCCTGTTTCTCCCATGCCACAACAGTACATGAGCGCTTCAGAAACAACATGTTAATTTTCACAGCAGCCTGCGGATATGGGCAAGGGATAAGGAGGTGTGGGAGGTAATTCATTTTACAAGAAGCAAGCCAAAACTGTGATCCTCAGTGGGAACCAGATTCAAAGTCAGTCCCCCTGTTCCCATCCCACCTCAGATCAGAGAAGCATAAATCACCCATCCCCAAGCTGAAGCACAGTGTTGGGCTCTGTGGGGACAGCACACGCTTTGGTCAGTGACAGAGACACTGGGATGTGCTGGTGGAAGTCCCAGGGCACATGGCCCCACTGAGCCGCCCCAAGGGATACAGCGAGCTTGGGGGTCCCCAGGAGATGGTGTGCACTGGGATTTATGTGCACAGGATTTGTGCTCAAAAATGGCCAAGCTGTTTTGGCTGAAGTTTTCCAGCAAAATCAGCCTGACCCAGAGATCTGGTGAGGAAATGCTCAACTCAGGGGCTCACACTTTATCAAAAGCTACAAAGTTACTGAAAACAGAATTTGTCAGAATTCTATCAGAATTCTGCCAGAAGCACCAGATAACTGTAATAATAAGCTCTAATCCTCATAATGAGAAAAAAATAGCACATTCGGCCATATCCAAGGTTGAGATTAATTTTGACAGTCTGACAGCATAGTTTTAATTGCTGTTTATAGCACAGCACTTTTGTGTACCCACATAATCAATTAGCAGAGCTGCCAGCAGCTAAACACAGCCGCATTTGCACACCAGCTCAGGGAGATGGACCAGGGCAGTCTTGCCTGCTCTGGGCTGCAGACAGGCCAGTACTGCTCCGGCCTTCGCCACCTCTGCCCAGTGCCACCTCCTGCCCTCACCAAAGTCAGGGGCACAGTCACCAGGGTAACGATACATATCCATAGGCACTGGAAAACCTTGTTACAAGGGTACAACTCAGGGCCACATCCAGCACCATGGGCATTCTGATGAAGAAATCAATCTGTAGGAGTTTGAAGGACTCCACTTTAATCTTGACAGGTGAGTGGAGCAATATGGGTCCACCTTGTCCAGCCAGTGGCAAAGTGTGTCTATGAGGATGAAGGACCCTGGGCAGGATGCTCTTCCAGCCATCATGCGTTTAAGCATCACAGCCTGCCACAATAAGACCCCCCCTTAGCACGGTGTGATTACCGAACAGCAGTAACAGTCAGAGACTCTAAAGCACAAATTATTTTCTGAAACACTGACATGAGATTTTAACCCAGCTGCTGTGAATAGAACAAACATGACTAGGTCTGAAACACAACTGCTGAAAAAATAAATTCTAAAAAATACGTATGTGAAAAGCTGACAGCTTAGGCACACAGTCAAGTGATCACCGGAGTCAGCTCTACGTGGCAGATCTGTACCACAGACCACGTGCTCTGTGTGAAGCCCTCCCTGCACAACCTGGAAGGTCTTACACTGAACCACAGTAAAAATCCTGCATCAAGTGATATTAATTCACTGCTAAGACACTCAGAGGCATCACAGTGCTGCACCACCACTGCCACTTTTTACTCCAATAGCCAAAGTCTGGAAAGCCTCTGCAAAAAACCTTCATATGCCCATCTCTCAGAAACCATCGTGATCACCTTCTTTAGCCTAGTGGCAAAGCCACCCCTCTTTTGCAGCCCCCAGCAGGTAAAGAAGGTGCCTTGAAAACATACTATACTTACTCTTAAAAAGAGAGGGGTCAGCATAGGCTTCAAACGGCACCTCCTCCATTCTTCTTGAAGTGGCACTGAAGAAGGGACACATCCTCCTCAAAATTAACAGAAAACCAGACAGTCCCCAAAGTTAAAGGTGTGCTTATAGGGCTGGATTGAAAAATATGCTTAGATGTTTTTCTGAGTCAGAGCCAGAAAAAATTCCCCCAATTCAACCCCTTTTGCTTGAGTCTCATCAGGGTGGCAAATAGACAGCAGTTTTCATTAAATCCTTGGTATCAATGTGAGACTCAATACCTCCTTAATTACAACACTCTGACTGGCATCCCCACAATATTTTTCAAGGTGAATACAAAATCTTAATCTCTGCAGGACCGTACCAGTCCACAGCAAACAGCCCTGGGAATAGCACACAGCACCCTTTGAGACACATGTGAGACAAACACCAGCATATTTGAATCTTGCTCTAAAACCAGCCAAATGAGAGACATTCATTTGAAGAAATTAATGTAACTAATTAGATTCAAACACCAAGGCAATCCATCTGCAATTTTTACCCCAATTTGCTAGCTAACAGGTGACTGCTTGTGCTCTAAGCAAGCACAGACTCTTACTGAGCAAAAAAATATTTTCTGAATATTCTCATTGTAAGCAATCATTTTAAATCTAAAGACAAAGTAGAGACTTTCTTTAGTAAGATCTGTCTTGTCAAACTCACTGCACACGTGCTTTTTAAGCAGGCTTGAACAAAATATTTTATATATATCGATTAAGTGACACCAACAGGCTCAGTAAAATATTCTACCTCTGTTTTTATGAGTTGAGAATAAAGAAAGTTACATTTTGCAGGAAAGGAGAGTAGCAAACCATGGCTACCAATATTCAAATGACAAAAACGTCTGAGTGAATTCCAGATGTCAGCCATATGTTATGATTTAATAGTTCAGCTCTGAGTCACAAGCACAAAAACCTGTTACGAAACACATGCCTGCCTGCTTGTGTGCATGCACACAGCAGTGTGAACTACTTAAAAAAGAAAAGTCATATTTTTTGTGGCATTAGTAGCACTGGAGAAAAGTGATTAATCTGAGCTGAGGTGGGAGAAAATTAGCGAAGTTTGTCCTATGCCACAGACCAAGGCATAGATGATAATTTATAGTCTTAACATTTACAAAGAATAAGTTAAAAATGAAAAGAAATTAAACACTCACTTAACAAGCAAGTGTAATCCTTCCAAATCCTAAAAGTCCAATCACACCCTGTGTCTTGGATAATCACTAGCCTAAATCACCCACACCCCTGCCATGTGAAACTCATGGAAGTCCAAGTAATTCCTAGCCCAGATCTTTCAAACAGTAATATTTATTTTGTGGTTTATTAGGTCCTTTTTACTAATTTTTTTATTCTCACATAAAAGGAATAAGTATCCATGGCATCGATGTTTAGCAAGAGCTATCACATGCTTCATCTTCTTTCTGGCAAAGGAACGTAGAGGAGAACCATTTATTGCTCTGTGTACAATTTGTGGCCATGCGCAGGCACCCGTTGCCTTCTCTCCCTGGCTCTGGGTGGGGGTCTTGCAGGGGAGCTGGAAAGTGAGATGCTCACTTTCTGCTGTGTTCCAGCTCAGCTACATGCCCGAAGCAGGGACCTGCATGCAAGTGGAATAATCTACTTTGGCTCATCAATTTTTCACTCATCCCTTCCTCTGGAACCAGCATTGCCTGTGCTGAACTCCCACGTGCTGCAATCAGCCTGCTCCCTTGCTCCCTCCCCCCTCCATCTGGGAGGCCATCCCAGAGACAGAGTAAGTCAGGAGCTCTGGGACCTGGACCAATTGGTCTCAGGGAATTTGTACAGCAGTGAAATCATTAACGATCTATGGACACTTTACCACCCCGAAGAATTACATTACTGAACACCCACAGGCAATTGCATATTGTATGTTTTCCTGGCTGATTTCAAACACCCATTTGTATTTGGACACGCACACGGCAAGTCTATGCACCCACGCAGCCACTCGCGTGTGCAAACCTGAGCCAGATAGGACAGCACGTCCAGTGCGCACACACAAGGTGCGCGGTAACTACATGCTAGGCAGGCACAAATAGGCCCACATTTTTATGAAAATTAGGCCTTTAAAACTATGTTTAAACAAGCCATATTTTAATGACTCCCTGAAAGGACAAGTGGGATAGTGGCAATGAATTGGCCCAAGCAGAATCACTTCAAAGAAGGTCACGCTGGTAAGCTGGAGAGGGGAAGAAAGATGAGCAAACTTCAGCCGAGGGAACCACAGAAAGACACTCCTCTGCAGCGGAGCCAGCTGATGTCTGCCTGCTCCTTGGGGCCTCCCGGCTGCACTCCTCAGCTGCTGGAGGATGGTCATCGGATTAAAGAAACTGAAATAATGCTGATGCTGTCTCTGCCCCGGTCTTGCAAAGCAAGAGACAGACAGTGTTTGCTAAGTACCTGTGCGTTGACAGCACGTCAGAGGTTTCGGTCTGCCCCAGGGGTGCCTGCAAAGAGGATAACCCTCTGCTTGGGAGCTCACAAGAGGTTTTTATATTTCCTCTGAAGCTCCCTCCACTGTAAAGCACAGGCTTGGGGGCAGGAAAGGAGGGATGTTAAACCACACTGGAAAAAAAAAAACAAAAAACAACCACTAAATACATTTACATTCCAGTCTTTGCAAATTAAGATTTCACATGGGAATTTGGACAGGTGCAGTGTTACCAGATCTGGCAATGGCAGTTATAGCTGCCCCTTATTTATCTTGCTGTAGTTTCCATTTAGCTGGGTTCTGCGGCAGTGAGGATTTCAGACTCTGTGTGGCTGAGAAGCGGCAGCCAGCTCTCTGCTGTGGCAGGCATGGGGACGAACTGGTTCCCAGTGCTGGGCTCGGGAGGGAAACCTCTGCCCACCGGCTCCATGCATGGCCACACACTTGGGGGCAGGAACGTGTTGCCAGTGACACCTTGTCACAGAAATACTGCTTATCTCCTGTGTGCAAATGGAGAACACCAGCTTCTTGTGACAATGCCAGCACAGCCCTAAACAGCTTGCAAGGCAAGCAGTGAGCAAGAGGTTTCAGTATACCCTCTTTTCAAGAATTACAAATATTGCATATAAACCTGGCCCTAGTTTTGACAACTCCTGTAGAAGCTCCCCAGATAA
Organism: Morus bassanus; assembly: GCA_031468815.1. Lineage (NCBI taxonomy): Eukaryota > Metazoa > Chordata > Aves > Suliformes > Sulidae > Morus > Morus bassanus. Next base: position 62,643,769 of record CM062600.1, read on the forward strand.
AAGACTCTCCCTGAGCTGCTGCTGTTTGTAGGGGCTGCAGCGGGAAAGCATGCCCGAACGACAGGGGAAGGAGCAGCTTGGCTTCACGGTCAAAGGCCAGCTCACGCCATGAGGTTTGCAGACATACATCACAGAACAACAGCATTTACATGATTTTTCATCTGCAGTGACTTAATGGGAAGTGGGGCTGATGGGGGCAAAGCAGAGCGGGAACGAGCGGGTGCTGCAGTGGAGAGGAGGCGATGCATGGAAACAGAAAAAACTAGATTAAAAAATTAGATTGAAAATGACAGAAATGCCACACGAGGGGGTCATCACCACTCGGTGAAGGCAGGCAGCTGCCCAGTGGCCTGAGGACTGCAGACCAGGGCTGGGGGCAAGGACCAGTGGGTGTCGAAGGGCCACCTCTCCTGGTACACGCAGGGTGGCCCCAAGGGATGCAGGGCATCCGAGTTTTCCTTAGCCATGGCAAAATAAGCCCTCCAGAGTAAGTGGTGAACCTGGATGCACGCCCCACCAGCTGCCCCAGTGCAGGGCAAAGCTGCTCTCCACACACCTGCATCCCCTGGGAGCAATTTTTGCAAGGAGCCTTTTGACAACGCAGCCTGGCACAATGCGCATCAAGCTCCAGTGGTTTCTGTTGGGGGTTTTTTTTGGATGATGATTTTTCATAAAAGCCTACCCACTTCAGAAATATTGTCATGGAAATAAAATAAAATATGCGGTAGCGTACTGTTCTCCAGGGGCTGCCACCAAAGCCGTGTTAGAACAGCTCCACCTCGTGGAAATCAGCAGCAGAAGTGGGGGTGAACAACGACAAACCAGGAGAAAACCGTAGGAAAATGTTGGCAATGCACTCCTCAGCTGCATGTGCCAGCGGTGGCTTTGGTTCCCATCTGCAAGGGTTTTGCTAGTCCCGTCCCTCCCAGAGTTTAACTGTGACCTGCAGGTTTAAAAAAAATTAAAAACATCTTTGTGCAAAGCCAACAGAAAGTGTATATTTTATCTGACTTTTGAGATATAACTGTAATATTTACACAGTTACTATATGATCATGCTCAGAGCTCACAAGAAGGTTTGGGGCTGTGTGGTGGCTTCAAGGTCTGCCACATAGAGTTCCACTTCAGACCATCTCTCAAAGAGACTCATTCTCCCTCCGTCACTCCCTGCCTCCATCAGTTAATTTACAGCTGCATCTGTACCTTGCTTAGCATTCCTTTCTTGTCTCTATCATCTATATCATCTTCCTCTCCTCATTTTGCAGCTTGTTCCAGGAGTGTCTGTACCACTGCGTGTGTGCTCATAAATCAGAGGGAACATCTGTACTGCAGAGCTCAAAAACATTCCTGCCTTTGAAAGATTTTCCAGTTTAGATAAGCAACCCTTTCAATCATGACTATGAAGCAAGTACACAGCATTAAAACCATGAGGTTACATTCTAAAACAATAATTTCTCCCTCTTTCCTAACGTACTGTTGGATTTATTCTCCTGTTTATCCAGACTCTTGAGTTTTACCCTTTGATAACAGAGTTCATCCTGCAAGCCTAATTAATCCATGTCCTGGGGGACAGGGGAGGCAAGAAGTGGATTTCAGTATCAAGGACATGTCTTCTTGGTTTTGAGCTGTTACCATCACTTAGAACCACCTAAGAAAATTCAAAATCTTTCAGGCTTAAAAGGTCTAACAAACATCCCATGAACTGCACAATACATCAACAGGCCACCAGAGTAATCACTGAACAGAGGTGCAACAATCTTCTCAGGTGAAATTGCACTCACCTGCAAGGTGCACAAACACATAAATAATTCTAAGAAGATGGATCACCCCTTGGACTTCAGGGGAGCTCTGCATTGCCTTGCCATGCTCAGGGTATTCCAGAGTGCCTTAGCAAACAACGCCCACTCAGCACAAGGGCACAAGAGCTGGAGCTCAATCCCAGGACATGCCAGCAGAAAGGCACAGCAGCATGCACAGCAGAGATCCCATACCATTGGCCACAATGAGGTCCAGGCTGACTGCAGTCTAGAAATGGGACCTAGAAAAGAAAGGCCATAGAAAATGCTGTTACTGAAAATCTAGACACAGTCATGGTTAAAGGAAGGCTCCCTGGTGTAACTGGCCAGATTTTCCTTGGCAGTGGGTAACCCACTAAATCTGTTACAAACTCCAGCTCCTTCCCCTTCCCTCTGTCCTTTTCTCTCTGGGCAAGAAACTCGAGGCCCTGCTCACTCCGCAATACAGGCATGCTCCTCCGCACCAGATAATGCAGGATTTGGTCCTGTAGCAAACCACACATTGCTCTTTGTGCTGCTTAGGCAGCTGAAAACCAGAAGAGACTAGTGATAAAACTAAATAAAAGGATAATACGGGAGGCAAATTCTGGAAATCTCATCTGGATCACAGGAATTTTACTTTCTGTCATTGTTGACTCCACCATCTTCCTCCAAAGACTTATTTCCACTCGTGTAAAAAAGACCATTTATGCAGTACTACTGCCTCACCCAGCCTGTGTCATTTAATTGGGTCAGGCAAACCCTGGCCAGGGCAAGCTTACTGCTCACTAACAGCAGCATACTGAAAGACGCTGCTATTTCTGTCACACCAGCATGACTTCAGGAACTGCCCCTCTGTTTATTAAAGTGTAGGACTAGTGCCCAGCTCCTTTAGTTTCTTTAAGACCCACTCTTCCGTGATCTAGGGAAAATATACATTCTGTGGTATGCTGCAGACTGACAGGGGTGTGTTTCTGCCCCCAGGCAGCACAGCTCAGATCAGCACAGCAGCATGACAGACTACAATTCACACACCTGCTGGGAACACTTTAAACACGGTTTCATCTCCACGAGCTGGAGGTGATGGCCCCGACCAACAGCCACCAGAGCTGAATGGGCAGCAAAACAACACAGCAGAGGGGACAGGGGCTGCAGCACCAACAGCCTGTGGATGCTGCAGAGGATGTTAGGTGGAGGAAAGAGTCAATTGTTCTGAACAGTCAACAGCAAAATAAGCAATGATTTAAATAAGAGCAAGGAAAATATAGCTACACCAAGAGGAAAAAGCCTATAATTGACGGCAAGCATGATTAGGCAATGGGCCCCGGTGCCAAAGGAAGTGCTGACTATCAGCCAACGCCATCCCAGCAAGACTTCATCCTCATTGCCTGTGGGAGGATGGAGCCGGGCTGCGGGAATGAGCTGCGCAACCCACTGCTGCTCCCTTCCTTTTGGGCTAGGGAGATTAGCCATCCCAGGCCTTCCCCACTACTGCTGAATAGTGGCGTGGTTGTTCAGCTGCTCCCAACTGCCCCAGGAGAGTGTAGACCACTGGGGTACAGTCTCTCAAGCATTTCACTGCTTTTTTTAAAGTTATTGCGAAAAGGAAGAGAAAGCTATTGTTTGCTTATGGCTTGAATATTAAAAAAAATTGTTATTCTGGATGGATGGCAATATGCAAAGAATTAACACCAAGCCAAGCCGCAGTGCAAAGCTCTGATGTGCTTTCTCTCATGGCAATGAAACCTTGCTGAAGACCAAGTTGCTGAGTGAAACACTTTCAAAAGACTAATAACCGACCTGCGGTTACCCCTGGCAATGCTGTAGGACATTCATCCAGTGACCTTTCAGGGGGCTGAGGAGCAAACCAGCCTGTCTCTGACCCAGGTCTGACAAACTCATCAAGTCTAAACATTTGGCAAATTCCTCTGCTTGCGCATACCTTTGCAAATGGGGACTAGGTATTCGTTATATATATTAAAAAAAAAAGTGAAAGCAGATGTTAGAGCAGGTCGGATTTCTGGAGTGAGTATCTGATAGAAGAAGTGACCTGTGTCTCCAGGTCATTGGCAACTGCCAAGGCCAGTGGGTGGAGGAGGCATGGATCCAGCGAGGACTGCTGAAGGATCACCCTGCACATGCAGGACCGCTCACCTAATTTCCATGTCATTAGCCCAGCTTGGTGGCAAGAAATTTCCCTTTCAAATCCAGCTCATTAGCAGCACCCAACTGCAGCCTTGGCTCCCAGCAGCTGCACCAGGAACAAAACCCTGAATTTTAGCAGTGAGGTTGGTTTGTTCTCCCATCAGCAAACCAGATCGGTCAAGGATTCGCTTGGCAAGAAAGGCAAGATTGCTGCGAGGATCGGGACTTCAGAGCCACGTCTCTGAAGCATGCTGAGGACAAAGGAACAAACATTACCCTGTGGCAAAATATATTTAGGGCATCGACATATTCCAGACTGGAGCAGCATGCATTTTACCTTCTTACCTCGCATGCAGTCATAACCGGCATAGGATATTGCCTGGAATCTGCATGGATCTCATCAGGCAAAGACCATCAGTGCCAAATGAGCAGATAAGAGTTTGTTAATGTGAATGGGGGAGAAAGAGGAAAGAAACTCGAGAAGTGAATTGAAGCAGCCAAAACTGTGCAGACACATCATTTCAGGTTTCCAAGCCACCTGGCTGAGCACTACCTACTTTTTTTTCCTCATCACAGCAGTTCTGGGTTTCTGGCATTATTCCAACCCACCCTGACCAGAGGTGCTACCTGCTGCTGCATTTCAGCACTCTCAAAACCCACAGGTGAAGGAGGAGAGGTGGCTCTCACCTGCCCACACATGCTCACCAGTGGCCACCATGCACCAAAGGGTCATGGAATCTCTGTCTCAGCACTTCCAACCCACTTTGGACCCAGCTATGGTGCCTGGGTCATGGGTGATCCTTACCAGCATTTCTTCCTTGAAAGTGGGGGGAGAGGTTTCTCTTCTCTCTTCTTGGAGCTCTCTACACAGCAATTAATGTCGCTTAGCAATAGGACTTCCTTTTAAGATGCTCTTTTGTAATTTCAAACCCTCTGTGCCAAAAGTTCTTTAAATAGCCTGAACTCACACTGTGTCCCTCAGTTTGGCTCTTTATCTCTGCCCCATTTCCTCCCATTGCAAGGTTAATACCTGCAGCCAGCCAAAGCAAACCAAACCCAAAAAAAGTGCAACTCCCAGGGATCAGTCCAGCCTCTCCATGCAAGGGTTGGGAAGCTCCTTTTCCCCAAAGCCATGCCAAGCTACACCCGATAGAGATCAGCTGAGGAAAGGGGAAGCTTGAGTGGGTTTTAATTCTGATTTTTTGCTTACTACTCAAGTCAGACTTACGGATAAAACCAGATTTCTCTCTCATCAGTCTAAAATCCAGCATGCAAGACTTGCACAGCCCAGTTTATCAGATTCTGTATTGTTCAGACAGAGGAAGAATGGCTTGTTACTAATCATTGAAATCTGCATTTTATCTTGACTTTATAGTACTGATACAACCCACAGGATGCAAGAAGAGTGGGTATTTTGCTTCCTTACCAGGGAACAGAGGCTGCGTTTTTTGACATAGGAAAAAGTCTTACAGCTGTTTCACAGAGTAACAGGGGACTCCAGCACTGAGATCCTCAAAATATCGTCTGAATATTTGAAAAATCACAAGCTACTCAAAGAGGATAACACGACAACAGTAGTTATACAGAAACAGTATCTGCAGGGAGAGTATAGGAGACATCCCCCTTTGCAGATGAAACATGGATGTACAAGACATCAGTAATTAAATAGTTGCTAATTCCCATCAGCAATTTCCTTCCCTCATAGTGCCTTTGTCCTGACTATTTTCGGTTTGTGTTTGGTAGGACTTCACATGGCTTCACATGCCCCAGCCGTGGCCAGCCCAGCTTCCTGGCCAGCAGGCAGGGTGCAGGATGCAGGCATGGGGGCCAGGAAGCCCGGCCTTCCCCAGCCTCTAGCAAGTTGTGATCATCATCTGAGAGTTTGTTCATCCTGCCTACTAAAAAATTAGCACCGATGCCCCCACAAAGCCCAGGGGTTCCAGGACTGGGCACAGCAGCAGCGCCCTGGCTGAGTGCCTCCACTATGAACCCTTTTGAAAGCTGCCTCAAATAAAATCCACATAAGAACAAGCCATCCATGGAAAGCTGGCCAGAGAAGCACTCACTTTATTTGTCTGGGATATTTCTATATGCAGTGCTCACATCACGACCCTGGTCATGCTCTCTCTCTTTTTCAAGGGGCATCTAGGTTGCTACCTATGCAGGTGGTTTGCTCAAGTCATGGAAATTTCAGATTGAAGCTGTGGCGTGCTTTCAGCACTAAACCTTAACCATCCATGCTAGAGGACAGAAGCTGGTAGTTTGGTACTCTGCCAAGGAGCAGCAGCAAAGCAGGGGAAGAGGAATCCCTGGGGCAGGGGGATGCTGCAGCCTGGCCCCCAACTGCTCCAAACATGCACTGGATGGGCTGGTGCCCAGCTGGGGAGGGCATCACAGGCACAGTCCTGCAGCTGCTGTCCCTCTTGCGTCCCCACCACCCCCAAGGGCAGGCAAAGGGACATTGTTATCATGCATGGAGAGCATGGACTGGAGAGCACATCTGGCTGCTGTCTCCTGCCCTCATTTAGGGTTTCAGAAAGATCAATTGCTGCATTATGAAGCTGGGGGATTTCACATAAAGTCTGGTAAAGTCTGACATTTTTTATGGCAGCTTTTTCTCCCTGCAGATGATTTATGCTCTTGCTGCATCACCTTTTTTCAGGCTTTTCCCAAGAGCACAGGCTGAGCCTGCAGCACCTCCTGCACTGGCAGCAGAGCCTGTGCAGGTTTTCCTGCTGGAAAATGCGGGTTTGTGGCAGGGCAGGGCAGGAGGTCCCTGTCCTCCCCAGCTGCCGTGTCTCTTCTCAGGGCCTGTCACAGCCACAGTGGGGGAACAGTCACAGCCCAAATCCCACTGCCTCAAGGCAAACCCCAGTCCAGGTTCTTAACATCCAGCATTTAAAGCAATCATCTGGGTTTCTATGTCTTGTTTGTGTTACCAAAGAAAACAACAAACAAGAAAATTCTTGAAATCCATACTTGAAGGAAATTACTGAAAATTATTTTAATCCTTTGATCCTGTATAGACAGGTATTTTGGAAGCCCTGAAGTGTTACATTGCCAATCCCTTCTTCTTCAGAGTTACAGAAGACCCAGACATGATTCATCTCTTAAATAAGAGAGAATTAAACTCTTATAGGAATTCTGAGGGTGCTACAGTCTGTTTAATATATATACGTAACTAATTGCACTTTTTTCCTTTTTTTTTTTTAATTTCTTAGACTGATTCCCACTTATCCCTACAGTCATTACACATTTTTTCCAAGACAATGCTGGAAGAGGAGCAATTTCCCAGGTTCATCCCACCTGTGGCACCCCTTGGGGGCCAGGATTTTTGGAGGTGCTATGCTCAGTGCTCCAACCAGGAACCTTTCCCAATGCGAGGGCCAGGCCAGGCACAGGGCCAGCTGGGCGGATTTGACACCAGACAGGATTTCCCCTCAGCCCGACCAGGCATTCTCCTGCCTGGGCAGAGAGGGTCCTGCAGGACCCAGGATCCCACCCAGAAACAGGATCCACCTTTCTGTCACGGGGGTGGGAATTGGCATCCCGTGACTTAGCATCGTGCCAACAGCCCACACGATGCCCACATCCATGCCACTTGGCTGGGCTGAGGAACACACCAGGATTTCACCATTGTGGTCCCTGCTAGGACCAACATCATGTCAGTGGTGTTTTTTTAAGTGGGGGAAGGTCCACCACCCGTGGAGACATGCCGTAGGTGACTCAACACATTTTGGTAAGCCTCATGAGCTGTTCCTCCTGTCTAGCTCAGAAAGCAGTTTAAAATGGAGAACTTCTGGGGTGATGTACAGCCCTCTCCAAGGGACTTTTCGATTGCAGGGCAGTGCAACTTGTTTGTGTGGTAACACAGCGCCAGAGGAGCAATGCAGAGGGAGCAATTTACTTGGCCCTTAGCAGTGTTCAGCATCTCACAAGTGCTCAGTGACAAGCACTGTCACACTAAAGCCAATTATTAGCACTGCTGTTCATATGCTCTTAAATTTCCCATCACCAGAGTGGGAAGAGTTTCGGCCAAGCACACAGAAAGTAGTATTATGAAGAGAAAAATACTCTCGAGGACACTCTCCTAGCAAGCCCTGGGGTCTGACAGCCCCCCTGAACACGGTGATGGACAAAGGATCCACACAGCACTTGGGAACAGCAAATACCATCATTAAAAGCAGAAAGGATGCAGAAAAGGAGTGCTACCCCTGTTCAACATGGGAGGTGAATCAACCTGCAACAGCCCTGGGTGCCGCAGCTGTGGACACAGAGGTGCTGCAGCAGGGCTGAGCCTGAGCCCACAGTAGGCGCCAGCAGCAAAGCCCCCTGCCAGCACCAAAATCCCCTCCCACTAACCACTGCCATAAACTCTTACCACTCGCCATTCACTCCTTTACAAGCACAAGGAGCTAAATTAATCAGATAGGCACATGTAATGAATAATTCAGACACCTCTAATCATTAGTCATTTCTACGAAGCTCAGCAACTGCTTGTGCACGTGGATGAGAAGGGGAACTTCAGTCACCCGATACCAATTTCATAATGAATTCTTCATTACCCAAAATTGAGGCAGGCCTTGGAATTCATTATTTGCATCATAAATCTTCCTGTTTCCTAAAAAAACACTTCCCCCCCCCCCCAAAAAAAAAAAAATCTCTGCAATTATTTATGCCCCTTTATGTCACACGTAAATTCCATGACATGTAGTAATATACTTGCACTGCAGGAAGAGGCAGTATTAGTTTCAGCTGATATCCCCTCCTGATTTAAATAACTTTTCTTCCAAAACAACATATTCATCTTAAATTTGAGGTTTCTGATACGGGTGGTTTGAGGAAGCATCTGTGCCAACAGGGCTTATAGCCAGCAAGAAACAAGACATGGGGTGCAAGTGCGAGTCCGAGCTGCTGCCAGCCAGGAAAGCAGAGCAGAGAGGGCAGAGACACGCCGAGCATTAGCTTTTGAGCCTTAGCATAGAAAACAGCAAATAAACAAGGAGCAAACATCCCAAACAATAAATTCCTCTGAAATTTTTGCTACCAGCTGCAGGGTAGCAGGATTTCCAACAAACATGGAGCTAGCTGGGAAAGAGGCAGAGCTGCTAGTGGGATATGGAGGGAGCTTTTTAGGTTGTCATTCAGGTAAGTTATTTTATAAATTAAGGAGAAGGAAAAAAAAACCCAGCCAAATCAGATCAGCACAGAATCATCCTAGCAGCAGACAAATACAGCAGCAGTGCACTGGTGCCATGGCCTCTCTGTGCCTGCCAGCTGCAACAGCCCACCCCTAGGCTTAGGCAAAGATGCAAAATGGATTCAGCTCTTCACCGGACTTTTAAGCTCTGCTCCTGCCACATTGACTGCTCCCCTCTCCCCAGCCACCTGCAGGGGTGAGCACAGCACAGCTCAGGTAAAACCCAAAGGGCACATCAGTTCCCACTACCAGTGCAGCCATGGCCTTCATACACTATTTCAGAGCTGAAGCCACTGATTTTGTGCATGTCCTTGGCACCAGAGAAGCCCAGATGTCTCTGTCATCCCGGCTGTTGAGCTTGATGCTCTCCAGATGGCATCGTGATTGCTTGAAGCTTCACTGATCGAGTTACCGGGGCTGGATCGGCTCTGCGGTTCAGCCCACCTAGCCTCTCCCCACTGGGGCAGGTTTGCCAAGCCCCGTAGGTTTTCATCATGCTTTTCTCCACTAGGTGGTGAAGAAAGAGTGCCAGTTAAGCTTGCTGAAAACAGAGTTATCAAGCTAATAACTGAGCGATTTAAGTAAGGAAAAAAAAGAGGCAGGTTGAGCTGGCTGGCTGGCTAGAGCCAGCACTCAGCGCCGTCCCAGGCAGCAAGGACCAGACACTCCTGCAGCTGCGACACCCTGCCCATCTTAAAGATGGTTAGAAATATTGTCCCCCTTCAGAAAACTCATCATTACCTGAATAGAAATACAAGAGGAAAAGAGATAATCTTCAGATTTCAGCTTTACTGTTTCTAAAGAAAGAAGCGCGTTTCAGCATCGTGATTCTTTTTGCAGCAATATAGGCACAGATCTTGTGCCTGTATTTCAGTTGTTTTACAAGTTTTTGCGACTTTCACAAATGATGCATCAAATTTTGTTTGACTCAAACTTTCCATTGCATTAAATTCCCCTGTGGTGAGATGCTGCAGTCTTATATACCCTTTTCTTGCTCTACCTCCTATTTCACACTGAACTAACTTCCCTGTACTTAGCGGAGATGCTTCACTCTAGGCAAGCATAAAGACCAATTTCCCTCACTTTCATTTTTAAAAAATCTGTTCTGCCCCAGAAAAGTAGCAGTGCACAGTCATTTGACTATATTTAAAGCAGGGAAGTTCCTCTTTCACTCCAAAACTACTGTTTTGCTCACACTGAACCCAGCAGGTTCAGCAAGCATTTCTTTTCCTTACGACCTCCTTTCTAGCCAACTCACCCAGTTTGTCTGACCTTTGCTGCTCTGTCCTGCTGTCATTAAGGGAAGATAGCACAAGATCATCCATTTTAACAATCTGCCTCACTCCATAATGGCCTGTGATTTTTACTTTTTGATTTTCATGCTTGCCTGTGTTAGCTGCGAAGCATCCGGTGCTGCAGAGACAACGTGCACAGAGGTGAGTGACATTCACCGGTCCCTCTCAAGATACAGGAGCCCTGCGCGTAGTAGATCAGTCTCTGATGAATACTTGCCTGCTGATGTCTGACTGTTTGCAGTTCCTGAGGGGTTTCTGTCAGAGGGATCTGAAGGCCTTTATCTAAGAAATAAGGTGGGTGTCTTGGGATGTGCTCAGGGACATCAGTCACTGTGCCTCCTTCTCAGACCCGTGCATCCATGCACCCTTACATGCTCTCCCGCCGCTGCTGGGGACTTTGGGAGCCCATCAAACCAGCACCATGCTTCTCCTCCTAGAGAACTGGAAAAATGATAAAGTTTCCCAGGGGTGTTTAGCAGATATCAGATCTAGACAGAGGACAGATACAAAGATATTTGTCTCATGCTTGCACCCTCCATACAGGAATTTGTACACAGTAGTGGGATGATGGTGTCTCTATTTCTCATTTGGTCTATGCATGATACCACATGAGAATAGGAAGAAAGTACCAGGATTTTTCCAGGGGCAGGGGAAAAAGCCGACCCATAAGATTTTTCTTTATGTTTTTAAAGTGGGAGGCAAGGCAAAAAAAATAAGGATTTTGATTCAGGAAAGAAGCACCATGGAAATCCAGCCCTGTGCAGCACACATTTAGGGTCAAGAGCAAGCTCCTCACTGAATTAAATATACAAATCCCCGAGCACTCCAAGGTGCACACCGGGATCCCCCACGGGATAGCTGCTCCTCAGCTCCCTGTGAGAGCTGCTCCATGCCCTGAAGCATAAAGAGACAGCCTACTCACTAATGTATTTGAACAGTAAAACATAGACACTGTTGTCCTTTAGAGTGACACCTCAGTCTTTTTTATCTCTTCAAACTACATGACACAGCAGTCAGGTCCATAGGATCTTCTTCGTTTATCAGTATTGATAGCATCGGCTTTTTTAAGTCTATGTTTCGCCATTTCTACAGCTAACAGTGCTGTATTATTTCAGTGCTTCTAGGCTCAAGCCAAGCCCCAGTGCTATGGCAGGTACTGGGCTGGCTTGCTGCCCCTCAGGTTGTGCAGAGTGCACAGCCGTGGGCAGCACTGCCTCGCCCCACTCTGCCAGTGCTGGACCTGGTGCCATCCCTCCAGCACTGAGCTCCAGCCGGGCCCCAGTGCTCCAAGGGGGAGAGGGAAGGCGGAGGAGCCACATGTCCCACCTGCATGGGGCATTTCGTTGTGACAGTCCCTTTCCACTCCCTCCCAGCTCCTCCACGCTGCTGCTGGCGTCTCTCTGCCCCTGCCCACCTGGCTGCACTGTCTGCAGCAGCACAGGGCCATCGCGCTCCCCAGCACTCTCCAGTTACAGGAGTTGCACCTATAGGAAAGGAAGAAAGTGTTCGCCGTGCCCAGCTTGTGGCTTGCAACAAATACTGCTCTTTCCCCTCTAGTGAGGTTACCAAGTGCCTCCACCACCTGCCTGCCTCTCCTAAGCCACAGACAGAGACATGGTTCAGGTCTCACTCTCAATCCCATGTGGATGGAAAGACCTGAACCTCGTGCACCATTCCCTAGTGTCCACGCATGTGTACCACAACAAAACCCTGGTGAGCCACGTGCTCCCGCCCACAGGGCACACATCTGCACTCTTCTCTGCTTGTCATAGACTCCAGGCTCCAGTGCGTGTCTCACAGGAATCCCACTGCCTGTGCTTGCTTTCTTTAGGCTAATAGAATAGCTCTGAATCTCATTAAAATGGTCAGATTGGCTAACTGCTAATATGTGAAGCACTAATGTGTGCTTTTGCTTCCCTGCAAGCAGAATGTCTCTGAGCTCCCTGGCAGGATATTGCCAAAGCTGCAGCTCCCACGTGGCCCTGGGGACCCCGTCCCTCCCAGGCTGGCCCTGTAGCCAGCCAAGGCTTTCTCTGGGAGCAGGGCTGGTCAAGGAGCAGGGTGGCACAGTGCTAGCTGTGCCCATGCTCCCCATTGCGGCTTGGCAGCTGGAACAAGTGTGATGCTCTGAGCATCTCCACTGCCTTGAGCAGCTGTGGCAGAATATTCCAGGGCAGCGTTTCCCGGCATGCTGTAGTCCCAGGCTCTGGTTGACTTTTGTGTAATCACAAGGCAAAGGCAGATCAAGCATGTTTAATGAATTTCCCTGGTATCCACAGAGTAGACTTCTCTACATAATAGATCAGTTTATTTTTAGTTAAACTGAAAAGCCTTCATAGAAATTTTAAAGACTCAGTGTATCAGACACGATCTTTGTCTAGCCTGAGCTAAAACTTCCTGCCATCAGCTCGCTACACCGTGTAACTGCAGTTCAGATCCAATTAATTTGGACATGTTCCTTCTAGAAACGTTCCCAGACCTGCTCTTTTTTACCTCCTCTCTGCAAGGGTTTCTTAAGACTTCTCTTAGAATAAGCTTTGTTACAAGACTCACGAAATTCAGAATGTAAAACTACTGTGTGGGGATTCTTTCTTAGGGATTAATAATTCATTTGGAAGAGTGAACAATCTTTATATGTGCTAACTTTCATAAGAAAGTACTACAGACGAGACACACTTCAAATTAGTACAAGAGAGATTCAAGTCATTCGTTTTAAAAACACACTCCACAAAACCCCAGGGTTGTGCAGTGCAAACCTGCACTAAGGCTTCCTAGGGTTCTGGCTGCTATGTTTTTAAATAATTCACAATTCTGGGCTGCTTTTTTTTTTTAAGAGCTACGGTTTCTATTTATATTCACAGTAGATGCAGTTGCTTTTATATATTCTTATATACTCTTATATATACTTATATATTACTTTTTATTACTATATATATACTTATATACTCCTGCAGTTTCACTATATATTTTCCACAGATTACAGTAAATAAAAGCTATAGCTGTGAAGGTTTAGGACTGAGGGAGATTCCTGAAAAACTACCTGTCACAACCGAAATCCTTGACTTCAGCTTCAACATGCTCCCTTCCCTCCAGAATTCAACCTTCTCTGAGTTGAAGTCTCTTCACTACTTGGACTTAACAAGGTATGGGAGAGCGTCCTCATTCTGCACATCAGGTTGGTCAAACCCCACTGCGCGCAGCCAGCTTCTGGAACACACCAGACCAGCATCACCCTGCCTTCACAGGGAAATTACCAGTAGCACTTGCAGACAGCTGTGAAGTATTTTGCTGAGCAGAGATTGATACACTTGGGCAATATCTAGGCTTCTCCTCTGGTGACAATCATTTGCAGGACAGTGGATGAAGTATGTGTTTTCCACATATTAATGCTACTAAGACAGTAGTGACAGCAAAGTCACTAAAGCAATTTTTAAATTCACTTTTCTATAAAGATATTGTTCCCTAAACACTAGAGAAAAACAGGTTTGGTCCCTGTAAATGCCCAGCTTTTTCTATACAAAAGAGATTTTCATTTTATTAAGCCAGACCCTAAAAACCTCATGTGTCCCTGACTTCTACAAATGCCTCCACACACCTATCATTTCAGGGCAGGTTTTTCTTCTCACCAGGACCCTGTATTTCAGTGTGAGCTTACAAATACCAGGCATGTGTCACCAGAAAAGACAAACACTTTTATCCTGGTGAAGGCAACTGCTCATGAGTTCTTACAGATATGAAGTGCAGTTTGGGTTATCACGTATACCGGGAGAGTTTTGCGATACAGGCCACTGATGCTGGTTTTTGTTGCTTTCTCAAGGTGTCAGATCAACTGGGTGTATGAGGGCGCCTTTCACAGCAACGAGCAGCTGAAGACAATCGTGCTGACTGGAAACCTGCTCATGTTTCTGTCTGACACAGCGTTCGCTGGCCCACAGTCCCTGAAGCATCTTGTCTTAACACAGACAGGAATAACCAGTATGTCCTTTATTCCAATGACGAATCTGGACAGCTTGGATACCCTCATCTTGGGCAGCAACCACATCTCTTCACTGCAGCTTCCTCCCAACTTTCCCACTCAAAACCTCAAATACCTTGACTTTCAAATGAACAACATAAGAACAATCACAGCAGAAGATGTCCGTGTTCTGCAGAAGACTAGCAATATAACTCTCATCTTTAAAGGCAATGACATGATATACATTGAACCCGGAGCCTTCCAGTCCCATTTCTACAGTTTGGACTTTGGGGGCTGCACTGACATCCCCGGGGTCCTGGCAGGGATACAGAACTCCACAGCCCACACCCTTTGGCTGGGAACATTTCATGGTGTGGAAAAGGAGCCCTACATAAGCCCAAATGTTTTGCAAGGCCTCTGTAATATCTCCGTCAAGGATCTCTATCTGCAGCTACGGCACTTCAGAAACCTAAATGCCGACACGTTTCAGTGCTTGACCAGGCTCCAAAAGCTGGACCTAACTCAAACCCACATCAGCGCGTTGCCCCCTGGCATCAGCGGCATGAGCTTGCTAGCAGAGTTAGTTCTCAACGCAAACTCCTTTGAGCACCTCTGCAACATCAGCTCTGCCGCTTTCCCCTCCCTCACCCACCTCCACATCAAGGGGAACTCGCAGGTCCTGCAGCTGGGCTCTGGCTGTTTGGACAAACTGGCAAAGCTTCAACATCTTGATTTAAGTAAGAGTCATATTGAAAGCTTTGACTGTTGTAACAAAGCGCTGAGCGGTTTGAGCAGTCTTCGGTACCTGAACCTGAGCCACAACATAAAACTCCACCTCCAAGATGTGCTCATTAAGGATGGTGCTAACCTGGAGCTGCTGGACCTAGCTTTCACTTCTCTTCATATCAACACTTCACAGGGTCCTTTCCAAAATTTGCATCACTTGCAAGTGTTGAATCTTTCATCCTCCCACATTAATACTAGCATTCAGCATCTCTTTCAAGGCCTGGAAAACCTCATGCTCTTGGACCTTAGTCAAAATAACTTTGAGTCAGGGATCATGCCAGAGGACAAACTGTTCCAACAGCTATCTAATTTAGAGGTGCTAATTTTATCATCCTGCGAACTAACAACAATAGGCAGTCAAGCATTTCACAGCCTCAAGAAATTACGGCATGTTGATCTGAGCTACAACAAACTTACTGCATTCAGCACAGATGCATTTTTAAACCTGAAGAGCATCTATCTCAATTTTGCCCACAACAGGATCTGTATTGTACCACGTGACAAGCTAGCGTCCCTAGCTGGCCACTGCGTAATCAATTTAAGTTACAACCCTCTGGACTGCACCTGCTCCAATATTGGTTTAATCACCTGGTACAAACAGAATCTGGATAAAATTGAAGACCCTGAAGGAACAAGATGCTCTGAACCCAAATTACTAGCTGGGGCTCAGCTGGCCACCGTCTCACTCTCCTGTGGGATCAACACGGCAGGAATCATTGCACTTGTCCTGGCTATTCTATCCTGTGGTGCCATCTTCATTTGGGGTGCTCGCTATTTCAAGAGAAATTACCAGCACATATAAGTTTATCATGGAGAAATAGAAAAGATGTACAGCAATTTTCTTAAGATGAAAGACAACTTCCTGTTTTGTTTATGACTTAACTTTTCTTAACTTTTTAAAGTTTCTTATTATTTTATTGACTTTGTAATACCCTTTCCATTTGTATTAAAACTTTTAGAAAAATAATGAAAAAATTTTGAAAACTGGAAAAATAAACTATGACCTGAGCCTTGAACATGAATGGTTTCTGTTACAGAGAAATCCCAGTTCAACTCAATGTTAGCACTGGTATCCCAGCTGCTACAGCTAATGCACCTGTAAAGGGAAGATCCCAGGGCCAAAATGCAAACCTTGTTCTCTTCAAAAAACAGAAAACCAAACAACCGCTACCACCACTCCCAACAAAAAAACCCCAAACCAACCAAACCCTCACCGTCTATCAAATGCCCTTGAAAAACAATGTTTAAGAGCTGGCAGTAGTGTACCCCACTCTGCTAAAAAGAAAAAAAAGCTTTCTGTGAAGAACAGGTGCAATATTCATAGTCACATAAGACCCACGACTGCAGGGCTGACAGAAACAGCCTGTTTCATCTCTGCAATTTCTTTAGAGTATTTTTGATCCTTAGAAAGTTCCTGGCCATTGAACCTCTGTCTGTCTGTCTTGCCCCAGCACAGGCCCTGCTCCTGTACTATTTACTAGACTCCATAGTAAGGACGGACTAACAACAATTTCCGCTTTAACCATAAAACCTGTAGATTTGATCAAGAATCTGTGGGTGCTTGGCACTATGCTTGCCTGCACGGGGAAAAAAAACCAATGCCAATGGCTATAAGACTTTCCTCTGCCAGCCCAGAGTGGACTGTTTCCTCCCACAGCAGCCCAGGAGAGAAAACTAGAGACTGCAAAGGGGGTGCCGCAGTGGAGAGCAGCAACCTCATCCCACGGGTGCTCCTGGTGCTAACAGCTACTTCATGTTGCTTCTGGTGTGTGTCCCTAGAGTGAAGTCAGAGTCTCTTCACTCCAATGGGATATGCAACAGCCAGGCAGTAAAAAAGACAGACTTGTTATTATTTACTTTTACTAAACAACCAAATCCCTTTCTCACCACATGTGAATAAACCCCCAATGGGAAGACAGAGTATGTGCATTTGACCAAGCGTCTGATGGGAGCTCACCATGCCTACTCACCTGCCCTGCGTAACCATAGCATGATTTATGGCACTAGTGCTTTAATAACAGGCTAACCCTGACACAACCTTCTTGGACGGCATGACTCTTCTGTCTCCATGGCAGAGCATGCACCGCATGGAGTCTCACCCTGCCCAGCAAGGCTGCCCTGGGTGTTAAGCCAGGAGCTGCAGTTGCTCACCAAGATGTGGAAGGCGAGCTCTCTCTCAACAGTTTCCATGCGGGACTCTACATTCAGCTTCAGCACCTCCCTGAAGGCATTTCCTTGACATTTTCCTATGTAATAAGCTGACTAGCTAATATTTCAAAGATCCCTGCGGGACTAGAAATTTTTTGCTCATTTCTGAAAGCACAGTCGACAAGAATCCCTGCTTGGTCTTCTCAAGTAAGAAATAACTCTCTTATTTGAAAAGCCCCTTTTACCCTCCGTTAGCAAATCACACTAACACAGCATGGATTCTTGTACCTTTCAGACGCCTTCCCATCATATACACCGCCTGCCTTGCCCCTCAGCTTCTCCTCCTCCCGCCTTTGTAGCTGTGTGCCACCCAAGGGTGCACAGGGAGAAACATTTGATGTTTCTTCCCTAGTTGCCTATAAGCACTCCCAGATTTTGGGTACCAGGACGGTACCTCCCTTCACAGCTCTCCAAATTGCTGACCTGTATTCCCTCTTTCTGCGCCTGCTGACACGCTTTGCACAGAAACCTCCTTCTGACCCCATCAGCAGGCGCTGTGCTCCCAACCGCCCAGCTGCAGAATGCCAAAGCTGCACAGGCTGCCTGCATCAGATGAGCCTTTCCACAAGGACTGGTCTAAGGGAGAGAAATGTCACCAAGCAAGCCTCATTGCCTGAGACAAGGACTCCCCAAATTCATCCTTGGGAGCAAGGCAGTGACGCTCCTGAAGTCAGCCCAATGTTCAAGGTGCGTTTTCCCCTCCCTCTGCAAATCCAACTGGTTAAGTGAGCAACCTCCGATAATTGCGCTATCTAACAATCGAGCATGAATGCCAGTGTGTGCACTGTCCAAGAGAGACCCACTTCTTCCATTATTTCCCTCTTAAATTTGTAGGTTTAGGAAAGTTATAGATAAATAATGAAGTTAAAAGGGAGCATGATGCAGTTCATAGCTTGGGATAGGCATGAAAAAATTGCTGCAAGTATGAGGTAGTAACTGTGGGAGATGCACAAATATCAGTGACTTGAGGGGAAAACTGCATGTTCAACTGATGCTTTCTGAAATGCCTCTTCGTCTGGAGAGAGAAACACAGGTTTCAAACACCACCAGTTTCTGAAAAGCTACCCAGTGTCATGGCATAGACTTGTGTAGACCTGAGGCGGTTAAAACTCAAATATGGCTGAAAAGGTGAAATGGTGAACATGTCTCTGTGCAATATATATTTGCATACATGAATATTAAGTACAGACTTTCCTGTGACCCATCTCCTTCCCTCTGCACAACTTGTTTTTGACGACCATATCTTCTTCTGTTGTCATTTTTATTTTCTCTTTGATTTACTTTACAGTGTCATCTCTGCTTTCTTATTTGCCTGCAAAACACCATTCATAGGACACGGTGTAAACAACAGTGCCGAACAGCATACACTGTGTGTTTCAGGACACACAAATCCTAAATACAGGGACTGAGTATTCTGAGGAAAAACTTATATATGGCTATAATACACTAAAATATCCAGATTATATATTAAAACTTTAAGTCCAAAGGTTTAGTCTTCTGGGAACACTTAGCAAGGATATAAGTGGAAAGAGACAGTAGATTTCTATTTCTTTATAGCATTTGTTTACCCAGTCAAGCTCTGATCTGATGCAGTCCTTGGTTTCCAGTCAGGCCTTTTATCTCTTATTTTTTCAAATACAGCTGGGGAGCCAGCACACAGAGAGAACAAGGGAATCGCCCAAAGTGAATGGTGCCCAACAGGATTGAACTCACCACTATGCTGGCTCCTGGGCTACCGATGTCACTGAAGTCATGGTAAACACAAAGCTGCAAAATAGAATTTGTTATCAGTATTTACAACAAAGAAGAAACTTGAACAGACTTTAGCTAACAATTCACATTTCAGAGACAGGTAAGCACTTATCTTTATTTCAATTGTACAACCCAAAACTCAGAGATGAGTTCTTCCTTCCCCCACTGGGCTTAAACAAGATGCTATCAGTAAGATGCAAGTCAATTTTTGAAAGAGGATATACTCTGAACAGGATGGTTGAGGAGGCCTATTTCTCAATCTGTCGACTTAAAAAAACATATCCTAATGCTGATGATGCATCTTTTCAGAACTTTCTCTCATTCACTAGTCTTCTCTGTACCTGGAAAAAGAGTAGGTGACATCCCTTCCCAACCACTCACTCATATCATACCTCCTCATCCGGCAAATACAATGGAAATTCTTCTCCTCCAGCAGCAGACGACATCCTTCTCCAGCAAATCTCTCAGACATCCTCTTGCCCTGTATCTAATTCACACCTGTGTTTTGAAGGGCTTGCTGCGTGCTCGAACTTATCTACATTGTTACCGTCTTCTTACTCTGCAGACTTCTCCACTCTTCCTGATGCTCCCCTCTTTGCACTTTCAACCATAACCTCTAGCGTTGCTTCCCACCCTCTTGTTCATTCAAATCCAACCTTGGCAGATGTCTGCGAGATTGAGCTGGTCAGTGCTAATCAAACAACATAGTCAGGGGAAAGAAAAACTGTTGCTAACCCAAGCCGTGAATTGGGACATGCATCCATATACCCTCTAGTATCTTCCTGTCCCATGACCTATTCTTTTGGAGCTGCCATCTGAGCCACCATCCAAATCCAAGCTTGACATCCCTGCTAAGTCTTGCAAACTATGTAAGAGAAAAATACGGGGTCTAAGGAAGCATAGCAAACTGGGAGTTCAGTGCTGAAGAAGGGAGCCCACGTTTCCCTTTCAGACCATGAAAGCATTCCCATCCCAGGTGAGGTGCAGTCTCTTACAAACAGTAGAGTTGAGGATTACAAGCCATGCCAGATAAAATACCAGTAACCTTTCTCTCCCAACTTCTTCCTCAATGCAAACCCCTTACACCACCCCTTTCCTCTGGCACTGAACACCATGGAGACTCATTTGGGCATGCAGGTTTCTATGCGTCCCCAGGCAGAGGCGACTGCTGCTGCCCACAGCCAGAGACGGCACAGCAGGCAGAGCAGTTAGATCCAGAGCCAACCCCCACATCTGGTGATTTCCTTCCCTGACCTGCTGGATCCTGCTCTCCCCTCCTCAACTCATCACACCCCCAGCCAGTGCACCAGTTTTGCAAACTATCTGCCTTCTGCTGTGTTGCAGCAAGTTGGAAAGGTTGGGGGTGACCTGCAGCTTCCCCTCACCTACTGGTTTCAAGCAAAGAGCAAAGCAGGAAGCATGATTCTGTAACACAGCTGCACTTGGTTTTGTACACAGGAAAAACACAGAGAAAACAATACAATAATAAAATGTGAACAAAAATAACTCCCCCCTGCAGGGCAAACAGTTCCTGGCACATGCCAACCAACTGTGCAGAGCTACTGGCAATGGAACAGTAAAGACACATGCATTTTAACAGACGCTGCTCCTCTGCAAGAAGTGGAGACATGAAAATCAGGGGAGTGATAATCCTGCCCTGTTGTTCCTCCTGCCAAAAGGATTTTTCTTCATTAAAGAGGCCACTGGATACTAAGGTGGTCTGCTCCATCTCCTCTGTCTTGTTCATTGCATCTATTTTGTCTTCTATTATGAAAAAAAAATAGGAGATTTGATGATATTCAAGGGGTAGAGATTTCAAAACTGAAGAAAACATTGCACTTCGATATGCTCCAGGAATTTGTGATGGCTGAAAATTTAGCATGAATTAAAAAAAAAAATTGGGTGTTTTGAGAAGGTACTAAAAAACATACCGACCTATTGTAATGAATGATACATGTTTTGGAGGAAAGATTTAAATGTCATGTTACAGCCTACAGCCATTGTTGGCTACCAGTCAGGATATGTCATCCATCACCCTGTGCCTACCCACCCAACAGCAGAGCAGTGGTTCCAGCCACTGCCTGAGATGAGATACTCAGCTATACAGACTTCCTCCATCTCCAGACTAAACTGCATTTCCTCATGCAAAATCCTTGGCCAGCATGTGGTTTAAGGGGTGCGCTCAGTTTGCCCAATAGGAACAAAAAAAAAAAACCCAGCTGCCCCCTCTCCGAGTAGAGCAGAGATGTGCCTCAAGTTGCAGGAATGAAAGCAGTTCAAGTAAAAATGCTAACACAACAGCGTTTCATGCTGAATTTTTATTTCAGTGTTATGCAACTGCATAAGTATAAATAATCATGTTCAATATACAACAATTATGACATCCATAAGGAGTTTCTTAGAGAAAATAAGACTGCAAACACTTTATTGCACAGACCCTAACAATTTTTTCTCTTTTTTTTTTTTTTTTTTTCTTTTTTTTTTTTTTTTGTAAGCTGAGGAATCTACAGCTGGATGTCTACAAAAGAACACATCAGATGTACAATCACAGAAAGACTGACCAAGTAGCACACAGGTAGGAGGACCTCTACCAGCTCACTGATAAGGTAAACACCAACAAACAGGTACTACATAAACACAAGCTTAAGCACTATTACACTTCCAAAATGCAAAGAATTTATTTGTCAGAAGTGATAATGAACTATACAAAATATACATAAATGTATACTGTAAACAAATAGCTAGATGTGCTTTAAAGGAAACAAGAGGATAGTTGAAAAAAAATACAGAAGACTGTAAACTAGGAAATACCTCCCAGACAGAAATGTTATTTCGAAGTGCATTAGCATTCATTTGTAGTAACTGCCAAAGCACAGATTAACTGTAAATGTCGAGACCATTTTATCTTCAAAACTGCTCAAAAAATATTACCCATTGCTCACTAGCTCTTCGGTGAATGCATCAAAGGCACTATGAATGTTCTAGTGCCACATGAAAAATCAGAAGGACTTGCAATATTATCTTCCCATGACAGGTTTGCTGTAATCCAACTCAACTAATCAGTATAATAAAGTTTTCACCAGAGGGAAACGAATTCTGCATGCTATCAGTTGTCACAAAAACCTCCAAGTCAAGATTACACTGTGCTTTTAGGGACAATTATCTAGCTTTGGAGACAGAAAGACAATCTGCAAGCCCTGATGAAACAGGTAGGGGCCTAGCTCTGCTGTGGGCGCATGTAAGCAAACTCACCATTCTATTGATCCCAATCGTTAAAAAACTACGCACCTGCAAGGGTGTTTTGTAGTGCGTCTGTATACGTTTCAAATTTTACCCTTCATCCTTCAAAACAAACTAAATACCTCCACACTAAAATGATCAGTCTACATGTTCCACAGTATATATAATTTAAATAAGGCTTAGCAAAAGTAAAAATGACGGTCACATTCTAGCACCAAATAGCTCCAACAGGTTCCTTTGTTACAAAATGCTTCTTTTATAATTACAGTATTTACTTTTTTTGCATACAAATAAAAAGATTATGTTATGAAATGTATGGAGCTACTCAATGCGTTTAGAAATGAATGTGAAACACAGAATTACCTGCTAAAAACAGCAAGTCTACAACATAAGGCCCCAGCTATGTATTAAAATGTATCTGATGTCCTGAACTTTTTTCAAGAGATGATACTGAAACTGCTTTTTTTTTCCTGTTTACCTTGTCATAAAATAGAAAAAAAGATACAGCTGTATGAAGCTAATTGTGCAGACCTATATGCCATAATAAAAGTATCCTCTAAATGTAGTACAAAACAGGGATGAACATACCAGTACTGTAAGTCATGTGCTTATACTTGTGCCTCACACTCTAAGGCCCTGAATTTCAAAAAGCTCAGGCAAGTCAAGAGAAGATTGCAGCAATAACTAAGCACATGGCATGTGCTTCAGTCTCAGCCTTGTCTGAGCTGAAGGTCACAGAACACACTCCCAACAGACAAGGCAAGAACTACCATTTCACCAGAGAACACTACTCTTGCTGGGATGCCCTGATAACCAAGTAGTCCTCCTGTAGCTTTAACAACACCTACTCTAAGAGATAGGCTTTGTGCGGTAGGGAGATGCAGTCAGGTCTTGTGTTGGATCTGGTGAAGCAGTCACGCAGGTACAGTACTATCAAAATAGGATTATTAAAAATACTTGTAAAAAGTCCAAATAAGTCACCATATTTATTCTGTACTAGTGTTTTTTTAACCTCTAGCTAGGATTTTTAGTAAGTAAAAATGTGGCCTGTTTTGTTTTCCAGTCGGACCAATGCTTGTGCAGGTCCATGCCAGGTCTCAGTTTCAATAATTCCATTTCATATTCGAGTACGGCAAATAAGTGGCAAAGCAACTACTTTAAAAAAGGGGAGAGTAAACAATGCAATCAGCAGCGAAGTATATATGCTACATTCAAACCCCAAACACATCGCTAGGTATTTACAGAGGAAATCTTTTCTTCAACAGCTCTCAGCTGTAAAGGTATTTTTGTACAAATACTATATGGTAACAGTTTTACCGGTTTACAATTGGAAAGGCATTTTGAAAAAAAGTCCTCTCTTTACATATCCCCTGTTGTCATTCTTCAGTGACAATAAAAGCTTTGCTGCACAAAGACACGACACAGTGCTGGTTTAAAGGCAGTCCAATATATTGACATTGTTTCAGCTAGTCTTGAATTCACACCTGCTAGGTCTTAGAGTTAACAGGATTTTTTGTGAGGACTGCTCCGTGAAGCTTCCTTTCCTCGCCGCTGCCGAGCCGAGTCTTTGTCAGCAGAAAGTGCGTTAGGGCGGTCAGGTGTGGTTGCTGACCGGGATAAATCTCTACCTACATTCTGTTTTCTTGAAGCAGACTGCTGAGCCCGAATGGCGTCTTTTCCCTTTATATCCCCAGTGTTAACACAGAAAGACTTTTCTTGATTTCCAGGTTTCCCCCCAAGGTTTGAAGTAGGGTGGTGGGCTTCTACTACAACAGCAGCACTGTGCAAGGCCATCAGTGAAACACTTTTAGTCATTTCTGCCCTACTGTTCCCTGCAGAAGAGGTGCTTTTCTTATTTAGCTCCTTACAGGTTGGAGGAAGCTCAGGTGAGCCTGCTTTAACCTTTTCTGAAGATGCATCACTCTTTGCTGAAGACAAAACAGATACTTCTTGTCTACATTCAGAGAAATTGGCTGAACAAGTCAGCGGCTTTCCTGGTGTTGCAGCCACACGACAAGAGCTCTGCCCGCTGGCAGCCAACAAAGGTTTTATTGCAATCTGCTTGTTTGTATCCTCTGGCTGTTTTTGACTAACTTGCCCTTTCCCTTTCGAATCTTGAGAGCTTTTGCTACTTGTTGTTGCTTTTTCTGCTCCTTTCCCTCTGGCATTGCAGTTTGCAAGGCAAAGCGTAGGCTCTACTTTCCCACTGTCAAGCTGAACATAAAGTGCGTCAGTGCATATTTTTCCTTCAGGTCTTTTGTCTGCAGTGATCATCTGGTTACTAGGACTTCTGTCGGCCTGTTTGCTCAGCAAGAGACAGTCTTTCACAGTGGAAAACTTTGGAGACATGGTTTCTTTTTCACTGAGGTGAAGTTGCTTTTGATCAGCAGATTCCCCCAAGACTGCTGGTTCTTGCCTCTGGATCTGCTTAGAACTCTCTGGGCCTGCTGGTGCTGGGCCAACAGCAGAGGATTTGGGTTTGGTGTCAGGAGTGATGCTGCTCATTTGGAGGGTGGCTACTAAGGCATGCTCCAAACTCACAGGCGTTTCAGCCTGCACATGTTCATTGCTCATTCTTCTGAAAGAGCCTGAAACAGAAGAAAGGGGATCTAGCACATTTTTACTGGCATGTTTCCCATCTTTCCGGGAGCTCGTAGACACCTGAATAATAGTTTCTTTTTCTTTTATGGTTGGAGTGCATGGTTTTTGTGACAGTGTCTGTTTATCCAAGTACTTCGACTTAGAGGAACTCATATCAGAGACTGGCCTGTGTTTATTACTGCTGCTTTCCACATAGGTGGCAGCAGGCTTCACCTGTTCTTCAACATCTACATGGACATCTACAGCACAGTTTCTGCTTACAGTGTCTCTCACAGCAGGGGAGCCTGAAGTGTTAAGTTGCTGCTGAGGAACTTGGCTGGACTGTTCCTTCTCAGTAGTTTGAAGCCTTATGTCAGTGAGCTGTTTCTGATCTTTCTTTCCTGAATCTTTGGCATCGTCCTTCTGCAGAGTGGAAACCGGTGCAGTCTTCTCATTTTTAGGATCACAATCTATTGAGGGTTGCATGGGCCGTTTGGATGGAAGAGCTTCACTCTTTGACTCTGCAATAACTTTTTTAGACTCACTGAGAACTTTCTGCTTAGTTATGTCCCTTTCCACAAAACTACTAGCAACACTGCTGTCATCTTTGCCTAGCTGTTTCAGTGATTCTCTGTTACCCTTCAGTTGTGCCCCAGGGCCAGCTGCCTGCATTCTTCCTTGCATCTGAGGTGGAATGGCAAAATCCGCACAATTTTTTTCATTGCTTTTGGAATAGCTTGTTATCAGGACATCCGAGACAGACACCTTCAGAGATGACTCTCTGGTTACCTCCACCTTTGCAGAGATAGGTTCACAACTTCTCTGAGCTACTGGCTGTTTGGAAGGCAATTCCTTTTGTATTTGCTTCTCTTTTTCTACAACTTTTTCAGGAGTGCTTTGGACAGCAGAAAGTTTGGAGTATGTTTGAGTTATTTTAACACTCTGACTTTGAATAACACAAGACTTAGCCTCCATTGAATTGTCCTTCTGTTTTGAAGGGGAGGTGTCTTTCTTTTGAACAACTTCAATAACAGAAATACTGCCTTTAGTAGCTGGACTAGAAACCTTTTTCTCTGTCACCACTTCTGCAGCCACAGCGGTGACTGGTGGATTTGGAGAACTCTTGCTTGTTTGCAGAACTGGAGGCTCTGATATGTTGACTTTGCCAGATTTTGAATAGCTTAACAACTGCTCTTTCTGACAGGCCAGTTCTGCCTTCCCACTACTCCCCTGTGGTGCTGGTGGTTTAGGAGATGCCCCATCACTGCTAGTACTCTGTCCTTCTGGCAGCACGCTAAAAGGCAGGTCAGTCTTTGAAGCCTGTGGCCCAGAAAGTAAGGCAATGTCTAGTGTGCCTTCTATTGGCTTCAAACAGGAAACAGACCTCCCATCAAGTTTATATTCTGATGGACTTTTTCTGACAGGAGCCTCAGTGGAAGTAAGGGCTGATTTTTCCATGCTCATGTCCGCTCGGCCATTCAAGGTCTTGAGAGGAACAAAAGAAACCGAGTTAACCTGAGCAGCATGTGCACTGCCAATAAATGCTCTACCATCAGGAACTGCCATGGAGTCCTGCTGTATATTTATGGGTCTGCCTGTATTAAGTTGAAGGCATTCATGAACATTTGACGTGAGCTTGGGTTTTAGCACTGGAGAGACACTGTCATCTTTTTCTTCAATGGACATTTTCTTTCTAAGATAATCAATATTTGCAAGTTTACCATCTAATCTTTCAAATTTGACAAATTCTTTTGTTGGTACATTTTTATCTGTGTTTTCTCCCTTTCCATTTAGCATCCTGTCAGAGGACTGAGGTAGCACATCTTGTAGTGTACATGGAGAGGAAACTCTTTTGAAGTCATAAGAAATATGACTGAGTTCATTAGGCGGAGGCCCATGACACAACATCTGTGCATCTAAAGCAACACCATCATTTGATCTCAAGTTTGCATTCTTTTGAAGGGTGTCTTTGAGTATGCCACCAGTTGACTGGGTCTCCAAAGCAACAACTTTTGTTTCAAACTGATTTGACCTTTCTAACACCTTCTGGAATGCTTTTTTGTCTCTTTCTTCCAATCTTAAGGTATTGGGATTTTCTGGTTCACTGCTAAGTTCATGTAGAGCAGCATTTGCTTTTTCAGCAAAATCTTGCTTTTTCGTAACTATCTTCACCTTCAGCTTCTCTCTGTCTAGCTCATCAATGGATTCTTGCCTACCTAACTTTCGGGAGATAGGTCGTTTCAAGCAGCCCTGCTCTGCAGGCCTGACTCGTGTGAGTGATGGCACATCACATACATTCTCCTCCAAGCTCTGAAGAGTTACTTCCCTTTGGGACAGTTCCCTATTCACTTCTTCCTGGGTCACTTCCAGACTGTGTTTTCGTGAACATAAGTGTTTCTTATCATTGCCATACGATGGTGCAAGTTTCTCTTCAGACTGGACTCTCTTTAACAGTGGAGATCTTGGTGGCTCTGCACTCTTTGGCCTAACAATATGCCTTACAATAGTTGGAGGGGAGTGCATTTTGCTAGGAAAAGATTGAGCTATTTTTGTATTTCCAATTGAATGTCCTAGCAATGGTGATGGAGATCGCTGAGGGGATGTTGGCTGGGGTGTTGGAGAAGGTGTCCGTGCAAGAGGAGAAAGAGGAATGCTGCCAGCTGATTTGCGTCTTCCCGATCTGTATCTTTGCCCACTCAGCTTTGGACCCAAGCCATGAAGAGTGCTGGGTCTTATGTGTCCTGAACCAGCTGGAGAATTGGGAGCACTTGAACTAGGTGAGCTACTCTGGGAAGAGTTAGTACCTACAAAAAGAACAGACAACCAAACCAACCAAACAAACATAAGATTAGCAAAATTTTTTTTTTATCTTGTCTAAATGTTCAGTGAGAAACAGAATTTTCACCAGTCCAAAAGGCCTACATGCCATCTGCTGCCACAATGTTCCAAAACTGGAAGGTTTTGAGTGATTGGGCTGTAAACCCCTCATCTTTCCGATTACATTGCTATTTCTCCCTTTTGCCCTCTGCTTCTTCATCCCCTTTATCACTTCCTTCTTTTTAATTAGAGTAGCTAATGGTTTCTGCCACTTCAAAGCAATGATCAAGGCTTTCCAAATAATACACCTTTGCCAAAGGACTGTACAACAACAGTCATTTTTAGTACACACTGAAATCATGACAGAAGTAAAACAGAAAAGGGCAGGCTTTTAGGAGCCAGAAAGATGCATATTTCAGCACCCAGCCAATCTTTTCAGCAATAAATCTGCATTCATGAGGACCCAAGCTAGTTCCATTACATAGCAACTTTTTCCTCAGTTTCATTCTTTTATCAATCAGCCCCTCCTAGGCAAGATTCTACCTTTTGCTCCAAACTTGGATTGTTTTTTACTCAACTTATAGCCATTGGACTTGGATTTAAACTCTGGGACGTATGTAGCAGACAGTTCCCTTTTAGGTGCTTCTGTATCATGAAAACACCTTTGATTCTGCATCAGGAATCTTTTTCCCTTTTTCCAGACATAAACCAGATGTTCAGTGATTATGCTTGGCATAGCTGACTACTCTTAGAGTGTAACAGATCTGGGGGGCTCACAAGAAGTAGAATACACTTCAAGTCCTTTTCCTCTGCCCTCCACTCCTTCACACTCACCAGATGGAAAATCTGGAGTAGAGCGGTAGCTTGGGGTAGGTGATCTAGGAGACAAGCTGTGGGTTGGAGACCCAGGCAAGCTCTCCCCTGATGAAAGTGATCGATTCAGGCAGGAGAAACTTCTGCTGGTGTGAAGAAGAGGAGAGGGCTGCTTGGCCAGCTTTTTAAAGAGAGATCTTCTCCTAGCATGAGAAGAGCACAGCATTAATCAGAAGTTAAGATACTCAGAAGATACTATTACCACAGGCAAAACCCTTGCAAGCATTGCTTCCCTCTCCTATTATGCTCAGAAAAGCAAATATTAAATTTATGTTTACATGAAAGCAAACCACACCACAGAGCATGAAGTTTAGAAAATACTCTAATTTGCTAATAGGTGGGATAGATACTGTAACTAAATCTAATTCTACTAAAATTTACTCACTGTATTTCAGAAGAATGGTTAGCTCCTTGTGAGTATAAAATCTTCATTTTCTTAATTTAAGAGCCCACCAAAACTGAAGGAATATCTTTAAAGTACTAGCGATGTATTTACAAAATACCCATAAACTTATCATCAAACTAAGAATGCCCATGAACTTAGCACCAGAAAGTTTAAACAAACAAGTACAAAAAGATATATTTAAACCAAATTAAGATGCAACCTCAGTTATTCACTTTCTTCCCCATATCTATATGCGTGCCATGCAAAATTTTTGGGGGTTAACAGATCTAGTTTAGACAAAACAGGATTGGAAGGACGTGTTACAACCACAGGATCTCATAGAAAGTGGTAAAAAGATGTAGAAGACAAGAAAGAGAACTGTATTAACTTCATGTTTTAAGTTAGTAGTTATGTATACACACACGGAAAAATATTTACCATGAAACAAAAGGATGACTCACCTCTCTAAAGTCTCTTTCTTCTTGGTTTTCTTACTGCGCCTGACCATTTGGCTCCTGTAGCTGTTTCGCCTGGCAGGTCCTGTCTTGATGGAAGTGTTTTCAAAAGGGGTTGTCATTACCGAGACTTTGTTGCCACTCTGCAAACGGAGGAGGAGCCTTTAGGCGTGAGTAATACAAGATGACTTTGCCTTAAATTGAAGCTACGCCACAAACAAGAATGCAATGAGACAGAACTCCAGCACTGGAGTAACAGCTAGCAATGTAAGAAGCCCTGTGCAGACACTGCCAGGCTAATTTATGTCAGATAAATAATGATAGGAAAATTCTGAAATTCTGCCAAATTTCCTATACTTCCTCCATTCCAGCTTCAGGACAAGGAGAAATTCCAGTAATTGTAGCTAGACAGGAGAAGACCAAGGATTGACCAAGATTTTTGAAAATGCAATTTTCAAGATGAAAGATTCTACAGAAACATCGTATTTTCCCCACAAAGAACAGCTGTCACTGCGCAGTGGTCCATTCACTGGCCATTCATGTCTCAGGATACTGACTGTTACAATAATGAAATGGAGGAGAAAACTTAATCTTCATTACCAATCCCAAACAATCCTTTTATCTTGTTCAAGAGAGCTAACAAATATAATTAAGCTTTTTAGGACCGTTTGCATGAATGGAGGATGCAATAAATAAAACCAACTGGAAATATCTATATTATGTTTTAAAAATCCATACCTCCCGCCCAGCACTGTATACCACTACAGCGAACTTATTTTCGAAGGAATTCCAATAGCCCTGATTAATTTATGATACAGCACATTTGGATAAACAACAGTCTCTCATTTTGAGTTTACTCTTGTAAGTGTTGTGCAGGGTTGTCACGTTTCTCTTTTTCTGTATCTGACGCAAAACAACTGCAGACCCAACTGCCTAAAATTACGGAATTTTCTCTTACACATTTCTTGCAAAATTGGAAAACTTGGAAGTTCCTCCTGGTTTCAGAGAAGGAAAATAAAGACTTAAGGAAAACTGTATTTTGCATCTTTCCCCAGCTCTTTATATTTCCCCATTACTTCATTGCTTTCCAATCTTCTTTTATAAATTACTACTTCCTTCGACAGGCAAAGCTCTGCATGTAACACCATAAATTGTTAATAATATAGAAAGCAAATATACAGCTGTCTAAAACAATTCTGACCTACATTAGTCTGTGCTGAAAAGATTATACAAAAACTGCAATATGATGAGCTACGGTGAAAAGCTAAGACATCACCGTTCATTAAAAAAAGTTGGGTTTTTTGTTTGTTTTTAGGGAAAAATTGTACTTTTCTAATAGGACGAACCTCAGAAAACTCCACAAGAGAAAAATGTGAAAGATTATTCATAAAAGTACAGCTGCAGGATCAGAACTTCATTAAGCAAAGAAGCTCTGTGGGACATGCCTGGCAATATATGAGACAAAAACCTTTTGGGCCTTAAGATTATGAAAGATAAGTTCCTGTACAGTAGGCAAGAAAATATTTCATGTTCTTTGTTTCCACTTCTACTCATTGATTTCACTTCAAAAGCAGAAAATGAGAGTAGCATCATCATCAAAAGCCTGAATTATCTGATGAAGATGGGGGAATTCAAGAAAGTGCTTGAAAAAGTCAAATTTTGAGAGACAGAGACATCTCTGTGTCAGTGCCTCAAATGTACTTCAGCTACCTCAGCAGCAGTGCCAGTTTATTGCAGAGAAACTAAAATCATAGCAGGATATATGAAGTCATTGACCTTTCTCCAGATCAAAATCAGATAACTAATCCCTGAAGGAAACAAATAGAACCTCTCAATCCTTGGTGAAAGCAGCAAGTGCTTTTGTATTCCAGTTGTCCAAGAGTTACCTTTAACAACAACTCAATGACTTCTGTATGAACAAGACCATGCACTGGCTCTCCGTTGATATGAGTAATCAGGTCTCCAGCTTTTAAACCCGCTTGGTAAGCTGCACCTCCTTCTTCCACATTCTGGAAATCAGAGACGAAGAGAATATACACAAAATGCTCTTGTTCAACCTTCATACTTTCAAGCATAGGCTTTGTTTAATGAACTCTTTCTATAAAACCAGTTAGCAATGAAGAAAACTTACAGATATCAAGTTATATCAAGGAAGAAGAAAAATCAGATCAGCCATTTCACCAGCAACTACTTAAACTTTATACTTACACAGGGCCTGGAACGGTTTCAAAGCTCACTGAAACACTGCTTGTTGCCACTGGTGTTAAGTAAGCTCTGTATAGCAGGGCAGTTTTCATGCATGATAAAGAATGGGTGATTCACTCCCCAAGGCAAACTGCAGAACTGAGTGAAGATCTTTAGCATCTGACACTGAGAAATACTGATGTAATAAAGGCAGTGGTCACATGTAGTACCCTAATCATGATAAAAATTAACTTCACCATATAGTTAAGGATTGTTTTCATTTGGTTTAAATTCACCAGGCTGCCCATTAGATGGAACAGTGCAGCACAAAGGTGACCAAGGACCAAAACAAACTGAATTGCTAATTATTTTGAAGGTAGCTTAAATAATTTATTGTATTTTAAAATGAGCTTTTGAAGAATTTTAAGTCATGCAGCCACTACTGAAGCCTCCAGTGCTTACAGAGCTAAAAACCCCCAACAAACCTACAGTATTTTGGAAAAAAAGAAAGGTTTCACTTTTACTGCAATGTACCATTTTCCTTCCTTCCTTTCACTGATGTGATGCTACACCAGTGGCAAGAAATCAAATTTTTTTTTATTTATTCCATTATTAATTAAATGCACCCCATTCTCCAGATTCAATGTTTTTGGTGGATTAACAGGTCTGAGATGTAAACAACACGAATGAAAAATGAGTAATACACTACCACATTGGTAGCATTGCTACTCCAAAACCTACAATACATATTTAAAACAAAGCACTCTAGAAAACTTCAAAGCTTTTGATACATTTGTAATCAAATTTTCAAAATAATTTTAAGACAGTTGAAATATTTTAGTTTATACACACAAATATTTATGTATAATATATAAACTATATAAAATATATAATTTATTATCCACCTCAACTATGAAGTAAATAAATATATACATTTTCAGAAACATATTTATTTTACAATTAAGGAGGTTGATAACCAATGAAATGCAAGAACTGCTGTCTTTTCCTTTAGCCTGTCTCCCACTTCGTTTGAATCAGTAATGAACGGAGGATGAAAAATACATGATTTATTCAAGACAGTCAGTCTTTTTCCTGTGCCACAGAATCCTCACAGGTATTAGCAATTCCAAATGATTTGCACATTTCTACAAAAAAAAAAGTCAGTGCTTGAAATCAGCCTACTATTGCCTAGTAAAATACTGTTGACTTTCATGAATCCCTTAATTGATGCAGTTTAATAAACTCCATGTGTATTTCATCAATTTCCGTTTACAGTCTCCTAGTTTTGCAGATCCTGTCCTCAGTCAAAGAGGGGCTGCACCAACCCTTTGGTTTTCTAAGCCACAGTACTCTGAGCTTAGACATGACTGTTCACAATTGCCAAACCTGCCAAAAGTGAAAGTGACCCATGCAGAAGGTCCGCATCATATGTAGGTACCACTTCTGCCAAAGGTGGCTTGTGTTGTCCCTACAGCCAACACGGGTCTTGTGTACAGGCATGAATTTCATTTTAAGAAAACCATTTGGCACAACATCACGATTTACACAGTCAACAAACAGATACCATAGGTACAAAAATCAAAGGAAATACATCACTACAGTTTTCTGTGGCTGTACGTAAGCAAAAAACTGTATTATCTTACCCAAACAATATGGTGCACTGTGTAGATATCGCTGTCACCCACGTAAACCCTGATTGCTCGGATGGTGAAGCCATACTTTTTTCCTGAACTATGAATTACTATCGGCTGATGAGAACTTGCAGGAGCAAGTGATGAATCACGGCTGGGGGATGAATCTCGGGAGGATGAAGGATCAGATGACAGGGAATGAGGAGACCTAGGACTTCCCAAAGGAGAAACACCAAACACATCTGGAAGAAAAAAAGCTGCATATTAGAGTACATTCTGAGCACACACAAATAACAGACGCAGAACAGGGAATTTGCTTAGTTTTACGACACCTTTGTGTCAAAATACCTAATTGTCTTTGCATAAACACTCTCTCCTCCTTAATTGTATCTTAGTGAATGAGAAGTTTAACAAACAACCGGATCCTACAACTAAATTTCATTCCCTGTAGCATAAACTGTATTTTTTAATGCAAGGCTTAACTTGTTAGATTTAGATTGCTTTTTCCTTTTAGATATGAGACACACTCATTGCTAACTTTGAAAGAACAATTCTCAGCCTCTTCCTAACAAACACTCATGAAAAGAAAACCAAGAGTTTGGTCACAGACATTATTGTGAGTATACCCAAAACCATCCCCCAAATCATCCAGCAGTGTTAAACAAAGCACTGGTTGGTTTTTTTGTTTCAGTTACGTATAGATACAGATAAAGACTACTGTAATTAAACCACAGTATCTAGTTGGTACATAGGACAGTAACTCAATGCTTGTACAAAGCCTCTATTTCTACATTCTGCTGCATCATGTAAGACCACAAGAATTTCTTCCAACAATAATACCAATTACAGCTTCATTTTATTTCATAGTTTTGAAAGCACTATGTGCTCATGCTTGTGCAAATGTAAACACAATTGCAGCAGCATAAAACACACTTTGGTGACTCTAACAGGGTGACAGCTGTGTAAAGGAATGCAGCCCAGAGAGATCCCAGTTTTGGTGTCCATGCCAAGCCACATCATGCGAGGGCAGATATGCTTTGACAGCAGAGGCACTACTCCATGGATGTGAGTCACCAGAGGCTTGCTGAGATCGGTATCACTAGGTTAATGCTGAAATTCCACAGAACAGCCAGGCCCTGAGCGGGCTGTCACTGTCACCCTCTGGTTCTGAACCATGCCCAGATCCCCTGCCCTCTGTGCCCTCTGCTTTCTGCTGTGTGTGGGACATGTAGCTGAGAGCCACAGGACATGACTCAGGTCAGAAACACTGGCCACCTGTTGCTGTAGTTTATTTTATGGATAAACATGAATAATTAGATTTTTTGGACAGCATTAGGTACAGCTAACATGTAAGATTTTGGTTGATATAGATAAAATTACAACATTTTTAGGTGTCGGCAAAGCTAAGTTTGGATTTTATAGAATGATACTGAGATTAAACTGAAAGAAAACCATACCTTAATGAGCACAGTAACTCAGTCTATATCATCTCTGAACTTAGTGATTCTTACTCAACAGCTGTGAAAGAACTACTAGAATACAAACTGATGAATAACTCGAGTGTTACTTGGCTGTATAATTACCTGTGTGTATATCATGCTCCCGTGACAGCTAATCTCAATAATTAGCATGCACTACAGGCCCTCTCCAAGTGGAAAAAAATAACCATGGTGCTAACTGTTACAGGGGTATGCCAAAGAAACCAAGACATTTGGGAGAGAAATATTATTTGGTAGAAAGGGTTTACACAAGGAACAAGCCCAGAGTGTTTGCAAGCCACTTGCAGTTTTCAGTGCACTGTCAGCCCTGGACAGGTTGAGCCCACAGTCTATCTTTCCCATTGTAAAAATAAAGTCATCTTCATCTCTCATGCATTTTGTGAGAATGATGATTCACATTCGACAGCATCACAGAAATGCTAAGTATTCATTTCATCGTCACCTAGTTGTCCTCATTCAAGCATGGGCAAAATACTCCTCTTTAACTGAGACTCAACCTTTTCCTCTTGACTTATGTCATTAAAAAATCCTCATGGTTAGCTGCTGGAATTACAGGTACTGCACAGGAAGCCTATGGTGTTCTTTAAACTCTGTGGTGAAGAGTAGAAAACATGAGGTGAATCAGAAATTCCTGCAGTAATAGGGATCAGATGGGCCTTTCACCTCCCCAGGGTCTCCAAAACACATGCACAATGGCACAGTGTTTGCTTACCAAGGTATTAAGGAGCACATGTGCTTTATAACCCAAAGACAGGTGAAGTCTAAGAGGAGAGCCAGGAACAACTCTTCAACACTGCAAATTCTCCACTAGCCTGAGGATGCAAAGCAACCTGCTGAATTTACTGTCAAAGCCACCTTTGAACATATGGAGCAAGCGCAGGGTTATGTTACCAGACGAGAAAATGCTTAAATATTACACCTAAGGTCTAAAAGCAGCATATGGCCAGTGCGCAAAGTTCAGATGTAATCCCACTTTTAGAAAAAATCCCTCAAAGCTTGGGAAATTTGGACTTTGATTCTGAACCATTAAAAAGCTTCATCACCAATGCTTCATCTGGAAACACTCTATACTACTGTTACACCTCCACTTACTTATAGCAATATTCCTGGCTTCAAATTTTGAGCACTCCATGTAAGCCAACGTAGTACAAGCAGGAGCCTACAGGCTATTTCTACTTTTGTGACACCTCTCTCCAGCTTACCACCTTTCATTATGGGAGATGGAAGAGAACTAGTCAGGCTGAATGTGCTGCTGTAACTAACAGCTATTCTCAGAGCAGTACACAGTAAACTACTTAAAACTTAAGCTATACTGTAGGATGGGCCAAGGATGGAAGCCTGCATCCTGCTGTGCATGCAAACAATCAAACACCAAGTAGTGACCGCTAAGCTACATTTTTGCCTGTCAAAGAAGCTCCCTCAGCTGTAACGTGTCCCCTGTAACTCGCTGACAAGATTGCACCATCTAGTAACACATGCGAACAGCAAGGGAAACAAAAAACTGTGACACAGAAACTGTTCTGGACTCTCCAAAATCTTGCATTTATGTCATAAACCATCAAATATGCATAAATCATAACATTTCAGACAAAAAGATTTCTCTCTACCTCCTGGGATCATGAGGGACAAAGCACTTGCTGAAAGGGACTTTGTCACTTTTCCAGAGATCTTCTTTTTCTCCGTGCTTTCTAATCGCTGACGAGCCACATGAGATGCAACTTCACTGGATGGCTTTGAGTTGTCTGTACTGTCCACACTCTCACTTCTTCCATTTATCTGATCTAAGTGCTCTGAAAAACTGCCAACTGTACAAAGAAGAAGGGATAAATACATTGAGGGAAAACTGGGGGTCAGGGAGCGGAAACAGTGCAACTCTGAGATAGGAATTTTTCCTTCTGTTAACAAGTTCATAAAACAACATTACAGAAATCTGAGTAATTCTTCCAGACTTACAGAATGCATATGTAGTCACTGACTGAAGTAAAGTAAGAGACAAAAGCTGAAGCAAGTCTGGTATCTCAATATGCAGCACTCACCTTAGAGAACTTAATCATACACTTACTTTTCATGTGAACTCCTCCTAAAGTAAATGAAAGGCTCCAATCCTATGGAAGTTGCTATCAGCTTAACAACTTTTCCAAAACCATTAAAACGCTAAGTATAATTTTATTTTTAATTATTATCTTTTGCTTTTAGTCTTTGTGTGGTTTCCTACCACACAGGAGAAAGACAGCTGGCAACACTAAACTCAGTACTACAACCTCATTGGTATTAGTCTATCTTAGGTAACGAACTTCCAGAATACTGAATGGAGGAAGGACAACAATGTTTCAAACAACGAAAAAAAAACCCCTAAAACCATAAAGGCCTTGTGCCACGTGAACAACCTGCACAGGATTTCTTCAAAAATTCAAAAATGTCACAGGAAAGTTGTATGACCTTATGAAACACACACCAAGAATAGGTCACCTGTTTAAAGACATAGCAGTAATTCCTGGTATTCCTTTAAGGTCACTGGATATCCTGTTGCTAATGGACAACAGAAAAATGAAATTACTCTTAAGAGTAACTAATAAATGACAGAAACTGATCAGGTACTTGGAGTTAATCACTGTGACTGCTGTGCTAATGCCAACACCATAACTTGGGGTTAATGGGAGTGAGCAAGACCTGGGATACAGCACAGTCAAGGTTTGAGACACAGGAAGGAGGTGGAAATGGTTGTACAGCTGGTTGAGCCTGAGGAAATTTATTTTTGCAGAAACGGAGAGGAGGAACGGGGAGGAAAATGCAGACTACAGGGGAAATTAGGGGTATGGCAATAGAAAGGGGTATCCTGAGAAAACTCAGTGAGGTACATGAGAGAAATAAGCTGAAGACAGGTGGATGTGTAGAGAAGGTAACTGTAACCTATATATGGACAATCATGAAACAGATATAGGCCTAGATCTGCGTTAAGTATCAGGTCTTCCAACAGTTATACAAAACTCTCCTCTGAAAGTACAAAACCAGGAAGATACTAGGGCCCTGGATCCTACTGAAATGCATGCACATACCTGAGCTGGGAGAGGGATGCATAAAAGAAATAAATTACTTAAGTAAGGAATGGTTTACAACACCCCCTAGTAGATTCCTAGTGACAAAAGTGAGTCCACAAGTCAAAAGACCTCCCTGTCAATTCTGAAAGGTGTACATCATTAGATGTTTTAATTAAAAACACACAATGGTGCAGCACGGAGTGTTAGAAAACAGCAATACAGATCAGTTAGAATGACTCCAGGATGATCAATCAAAAGATCACCAACTTCAGCGAGGGAAGATATAAAAATAGTGCTTTAAGTGCTCAAGGGATCTAAGACTTCTTTTCTCTACAGAAGGATCCTACAAAGGCTCTATGGTCAAGTCACCGTTTTATTCATTTGCCTAGCAGCCCTCCAGAGTCAGTGGGGCGACACCAAATGTTGGCATTTCAAAAAAATGTTGAAACTTTTCCATACAT
The DNA here is from genome assembly GCA_031468815.1 of Morus bassanus. Lineage (NCBI taxonomy): Eukaryota > Metazoa > Chordata > Aves > Suliformes > Sulidae > Morus > Morus bassanus. The sequence goes on from CM062600.1 coordinate 62,682,047, forward strand.
ATTTTCATGAGATTATATTAGTTTGAGCCTGAGCCCAAACCAGACCCCTCTTGGGATGGCTTTTTTTAAAAGCAGTTCTGAAATACAGGAATTCTAAACCCATGAATGCTACTGCCAAACAAAGAAGGTCCACAACTGTTTCTAATGTCATCAGTCAAGAGACCCACTGTGAGCTACCTGATAGTGTAGAACTGCTGATCGTACTTGCTGGAGTGGTTACTTCAGGTTCATCTTGCACTATTTCCTCGTTCACAGACGCAGGCTTTTCCAGTTCCTCCTGTGGTCCCACTAAGCCGGGAGAATCATCCTGTTCTTCAGCTGATATGGCCAACTTTGGAAGCAAACCAGAACTGTGTCGCTGCCTGCTGCTCTCAGTGTCAGAGGAGATGGGTGTAGGTACCTGTTGTCTGCATTAAAAATAAACACGCTCTCATGCAGTTATTGAAATGAGGCGGCCTGGTGCCTGGCAAGCAGAATGTGGACCACTTCCAGCACCACCTCCTACTTACATTTCAGAATATTCTGAACTCCAGCTTAAAGGTTCCACAGAAGGCAATGTTCCACTTTTTGTTTTGTCTCCTGCATCTTCCTTTTCTTCACCTTGCGTTTGAGTGACTCGATCTATGCTACTAAAAACCTGTTACAGACAAAAAACCCACAAAAAATCCAACTCATCACTGACATATTTCATATAAAAAGATATGAAGGAAAGCACACTTCAGGTTGTACTCTGCATGTTCTAAATGCTTATACAGTATTTCAGAGTGTAAACTTCAAACTTCTTGAGCCTTTTTAAATTTCCAAGAGTTTGTGTTCTTAAAATGCTTTCCTATTTTGCTTTCTTGGCTCCTCACATACAGGGTCATGAATAATGTCTCTTCTCATTAAGAATTCATCACCTTTCTCCCCATTTCACTGTTTTCCAAGAGAGTACAAGCAAAATCCATAGCCTTGGGGTCTCTAGGTCACAAGATTAATGCACATCTTGGATTAATTCACAACCATAAAGACAATCAAGGTAAAAAAGCCCTAACCCTAAGACACTGACTTAGTATCTACCAGTCAGGTGTGGAAAGCAGAAAAATTAATCTGAGTTGACTTTGAAGTTAAGAATAAATTACTTGGCTAAAGGATTTAGAAGAAATAAAGTCTGATCATAGGAAGTCTGTTGTTTGCTTACCGGACAAATAGCATACAGAAATTGTCAGCCGTATATTCTACAGCCTGAGAGGCACCACTAGAGATGCAATGACATAATGACTTTAACAAACCGAACTATTACTGTGGTACAGAGCTTTCAAAAGGACATAAGTTTACAAAATGAGGTTGAAAGGGACCTCTGCAGGTGATGTTGCCCAACCCCTCTGCACAAGCAGGGTCACCTAGAGCTGGTTGCTCAGGACCATGTCCAGATGGCTTTTGAAGACCTCCAATAATGGAGACTCCACAATCTCTCTGGACAACCTGCGCCAGTGATCCATCACCCTCACGGTAAAAAAGTGTTTCCTTGTCTTCAGACAGAACTTCCTGTGTTTCAGTTTGTGCCCACTGCCTCACATCCACGTCGTCTCCAAAGAGACTGCATCATTTACCAGTATCTGAATTTGAAACATACCACCAAGTCAAAATAAGGAGTTTACACAGAATGAAGATAACTACATCCATGCTGTCATAGATACAATACATATGTGGTACTGTAGAGCCAGCATAAAATCCACTAATTCCTTAAAGCGTAACCCAGGACAAACAAGATACAAACACAGACTTTCCAAATACCTTTAAACAATTCCCAAAGTAGGTTAAAGAAACTTTTTAAACAGAAAGCTTTTGAAAATCAATGCTGGATGCGATGTTAAAACAAAAAGCATGCTTACTAGGCATTCTACTTCATTATTTACTGCCAATTTACCCTCCACAGTATTTCCTGAGTATGTTCACTCTGCTCCTACTGGCATCCCCTGTCCAGCAATAATTAGCTCTCATCTCATCTACTCAAGCATACAACCCTCTAGACAGCCAGCTTTACCTTCAGTTCACAGCATTCAAATCACACTCTCAAATCTACATCTCTCCTTGACCAAATCACATGATAACCACTACTTTGCTTATTCCCTTCAGCCTAATGTCATTTAATTAATAGCTACTATAGGCTAGCACTGTAATCTCTGTTATGCCATCACCTGCAAGATACCCAGAACACAACAGGAGCAACATGCAAACTATGTACAAGGAAACCAATGTAAGGAACACGCATTAACATTTAACAGAAGTTTCCCTCAACTTTCTCTTATGCTATCATGAATTTTCTACAGAAAATACCAACCTATTAATATTGTTTTCTATTATCTTCTTAAGGCTTCAAGAAATAACTTTCCTACAGAATCTTCCCACATTTTGATTTAATGGTATTAATGTCATTCTTGCTCAATTTCAGTTAACATTTCTCGAAGAAACAATGTCCTATACATCTCTTCCATATCTAACATTTCCAAACTTTATAAAAGTAGCAAGATGTTCATGTACACAATACATACAAACACTACAGCAACTTTACTTACTTTTGAAAATCTGTGTGAACATGAGGAGAACTGTCTTATCTCCAAACTAAAGTCTTCATCATTGGTATCATCTTCTTCCTCAGTCTCCATATGGTGGTATTTCTCAGAACGAGCTACAGACAAAGGAAATGAAGTATTTGAATTTATCAGGAAGAACACGTACCAAGCTTTAATATTAACTAAAAGAGTAATTTTATTCTTAAGATTATCTCTGCTGAAATGTCAAACCACCAGTGAAATTGCAAGCTGCAGTGGTTCTGATAAACGAGATTTTCAAAGCAGTAAGCGAAAGTCAAAGACAGTGATTATTTAAACAAGGTGTTCATCACATTTTTTTAATACCAAACACCTACTGTCAAAATAACTTGTGTCATCTTCAGACTCCAGCTGTGGAATAAATTCTGCTTTCTGCCTCAGCAGACCATTCCAGTCAAGGCCCTTGAAGAAATGATGCTGCTTTACTTCATATGCGCCACCTGGGGGAGCCAGAGAAAAACACTTAGCAAATTATACCAAATCCTCTAACATTAATTCAGCTAAATCCCTGGCCAAAACCCACAAATTATGATGGAAAGGCATAGTCATCACTGTAGGCAGGAACATCTACTACCCATTTCTACTAGAATCTCCTAAACCTGTCAGAGCACCTCCCTGTCCCTGTTTTGTTGTTGCCTTGTCTTTAACAGTGGTGGCATTGCTTTATCATCTTCCCCCCTCTTAACATTCCTATTTTTCTGGATATACTAATTATTATCCCTCAGCTACACATTTGTCAGACGTAACATATGTAGTAGTAGTCATCAAAATATAAATATGTGCACTATATGAGTAAGTACAAGTTAGAGAGTAATGAAGAATGATTCTTAATAGTTGCTCAGTGAAAATACCATTGCTAATCAGGAACTCCTTTTGGTATTTTATGGAAGTAATACACAATTCTATAGGAAATACCTTATCATTTATCTTCTTACCAATTACTGCCTACTTGTTATAATGTGTGTTAAACAATTACACTAGTTTCAAATGATGGTATTTTGGTCCTGGGGAGGTGGGCAAGGATGTTATTAATAAGCACAAATCTAATTCTAAAAACTGAACAGGTAACCTGCAGCAATACTGCCAACTTGATTGTACTGGGTTTACATTGCACTGTTTTGGTAGCAGCGGGCGCTGCAGGGGTGGCTTCTGTGAGAAGATGTCAGAAGCTTCCCCCATGTCCGACAGAGCCAATGCCAGCCGGCTCCAAGATGGACCTGCCACTGGACAAGGCTGAGCCCATCAGCAACAGTGGCAGTGCCTCTGGGATAATGTGTTTAAGAAGGCAGAAAAACACACCTGCTGTGGAACAGAAGCCAGAATAGAGGAGTGAGAATATGAGAGAAAAAACCCTGAAGATCCCAAGGTCAGTGAAGAAGGAGGGGGAGGAGGTGCTCCAGGCGCTGGAGCAGAGATTCCCCTTGAGCCTGTGGTGAAGACCATGGTGAAGCAGGTTGTCCCCCTGCAGCCCGTGGAAGAGCAGACACCCACCTGCAGCCCGTGGAAGACCCCACGCTGGAGCAGGTGGATGTGCCTGAAAGAGGCTGTGACCCTGTGGGACCACATGCTGGAGCAGCTCCTGGCAGGACCTGTGGACCCGTGGAGAGAGGAGCCTGCACTGGAGCAGGTTTGCTGGCAGGACTTGTGACCCCATGGGGAAGCCACGCTGGAGCAGTCTGTTCCTGAAGGACTGCACCCCATGGAAAAGGCCCATGGTGAAGCATTTCATGAAAAACTGCAGCCCATGGGAAGGACCCATGTTGGGGAAGTTTGTGGAGGACTGTCTCCTATGGGAGGAACCCCACACTGGAACAGGGGAAGAGTGTGAGGAGTCCTCCCCTTGAGGAGGAAGGAGTGGCAGAGACAACGTGAGATGGACTGACCCCAACCCCCATTACCCATTCCCCTGAGCCACTCAGGAGCAGGTAGAGAAATCGGGAGTTAAGTTAAGCCTGAGAAGAAGTGGGGGGTGGAGGGAAGGTGTTTTTAGACTTGTTCTTATTTCTCATTATCCTACTCTGATTTTGACTGGTAATAAATTAAACTAAATTCTCCAAGTCGAGTCCATTTTGCCTGTTACCGTAATTGCTGGGTGACCTCCCTGCCCTTATCTCAACCCATGAGCCTTTTTTCATATTTTTCCTCCCCTGTCCAGCTGAGGAGGAGAGTGACAGAGCAGCTTTGGTGGGCACCTGGCGTCCAGCCAGGGTCAACCCACCACACTGACACAGCATGTAAACTTCCCTATGTCAAGGCTAATCAGCAGAGAGCCACAGAAAAAGTATGAAGTCCCCAGGATTGGTCTCTAAGTCAGTGTCAAGATTTCTAGGTTGGGTTCTTTGCTTTTGTGACCGCACCAGGGAAAAATTCATAAAAGCCAAATCTTCCCAAAGGAAACCAAAATCACGTTGTAAGTCACTAGCCAAGGAGTGAACATTTCTCTGAGCATAGTAATGGGATATTACATCAGAATTTAGAATTCTTGATTAGTATCAGACACTTTAAACCCAGAGAGGTCTTTTTTCTGTCATTTTCTTTCTTCAGAACAAGTATAGTATCTATCTCTCTTTCTTCAACTTGACTATGCCACTCAGCTCTCCTGAGCAAATACACAATTACTATTTTCATGCAGTGTTATGCAGCTAACTAATACGTATTAAATAGACAGGGCTGTCATTTGAAATGCATGGTAAAGCCTGGGATAGACCATGCTATTCTTCAGTTCCCCCGTGGGACCTGTCACATTGCAGCCTCCATTTCTGAGTTGCTTCTGACACACACAAAAAACCCCAACCAAACAACCAATTTTGTTGTGGTTTCTAAACATCCCTCTGTGCTTCAAAGAAACACTGCCCAATTTCCTTCTTCAGATGGCCAGCTTGAGAGATCGTGAACAGTCTAAAGAAATCAGCCCATAAACGAGCTGCACAGATGTTCCATGTGGTGGCACTGACCATTACAGCAGTTAACCTAGCCTCATTCTAGCCAATTCACTTTCTCAACCAGCTGTAGCAAAAGAGGCAGAATTTGCAATCTACCTCTGATCCAGCTTCTCACACAGGGTGACAGTCCTGAATTAACACTGTGTTTACCAGGAAAAAGCATCCTGGCAATGAAACAATGCCTGAAAGGAGCACACTTAAAACAAGGGAATGAAACTAGTTGTGGCTCTTCATTTTGCCTTTGGCAGAGGTGCCCTTTGCAGCAGATGGAGCAGGCAGCAAGTGGAGAAGCTGACTGGGGCATGACACCTCCCTCACTCTTAACTTGTTCAACATGGGACAAGGGAGAAGAGCTAACTTTGCTGGATGCAACTTACTCCAGACCATCAACTCCAGTGAAGTCTAAGGGCTGTTCACACAGATCCCAGACACTCAAAAAACAAGGGACACACAGTTCACTCATCTCAGTCACATCATCATGTCCCAAAGGAAGACCTGTTGTTTGGGACCACATCAATAGTTATACTTACGTTCCCCCTGAGTGGCTGTGGTGAGGCTGGTTATGAGTTGACTCCTAAAGCTCCTTTTTATATTAGCTCTAAAAATATGCAGCACAATCTGACCACTAGACTCAGTTTTGCCAGCAACCTTCCAAGTATTCTCATGCTGACTCAACCTGCCACTTCGTTTCCTTAGCATCTCCAATGTGTATATATTCATGGCATACAATGTTCACTATAAATAAGATTATACCTTTATATTCGGGCTCTTTTATGTCAGAGGCCTTTTTTGCTGTGTTTACATAGTGCTTTCCCCAGCAGGACTGCAGTCAGTGACTAGGGTTTCCACACATTAACACTTTAAAAATCATGTGTAATATTCTTCATTACTGCCTCTCACACAAATTTCCAAATAAATCTTGCTCCACCAACTAACAAATAAACTCTACTACATAAATGCACAGTGCTTTCAATAGCCTATGCAGGCTCACTGCTCCTAATACCACATGCCAGGTTCTTCTCTTGAAATGGAACGAGCACAGCATTGAATGACCACTGTGGAATAAGCTGGCAGCTTGTGTTCTCACTGATATCCATTTGCTTCCTTAAATTCACACTTTTGGTTTTATTTCTTTTTCATGCAGGGCAGTAGTGCTTGCTGAATGAGAATGACGAGACCTTTCACAACACAACCGCAGACAGTAATTTCCGAATAATTAGTTTGAGTACTCATCACCCACCCTAAAGCCTGGAGGAACTAATTTGTCAGGCTAAGATACTTCTGAAAAAGGAAGCATCAGTATTGATCCCCCTTCTCTATTTCTTTGTTTAGTTCTTTAATACTGTATTCACAGAGGAACCCCATCCAATGGCTAACTGGGTCTTTGAGAAATTTCTGATTTATTTATCAAATTAAGAGAAGAGTAAATGCGAATTACCACATGTAAACTCCAAAAAAAAAAGGACAGTCATCATCTTGTTAAGATCATATTGCTGGTCTGAATCTATAAAATACCCTCTGCTATAACTGCATGTTGTCATGCTACTTACCCTGACAGATGTTTCCTGGGCAAAACAAATAGGTGAACAAAAGCTCCCAATGCTGAATATAGTAACTCTTTCTAGCACACCAACAATTTAAAGTAGTGCCTCCTAACCTGTTCCCAGTCTTTCCAAAGGATTCTGCCTGAGCAGCAGGGTAATCAGATCCTGGGCATCTGGAGGTGGTGCTTCATCCTTTTCAGGCCAGTTGATTTCATCTAACAAAACAGGAAGTTGTTTTGTTATTACTGAGGTCTGATCCCAACATTCAGCACAAACTGTGTAAAAGCTCTCGTAGTGAGCTAGCAGTAAAGTCAGAATTTAGGCAACTTGAAGTTGCTCTCTGTTGCATACCAATTACTTCTGATTTTTATACTCTCTATACAGACTCCATAAACATATTGTTATGTTCCCATTTTCCTTGGAAGTATCCTTTAACCCAAAACAGTGTTTAACAACAGAATACAGGAATACTTGGCTCATGGAAACCTATTGCAAAATATTAGCACAACTTGTATGTTGTCCCTTCTCCCTGCCTGCCCCCAAATCATGGTTTAAATTTTAGTTCTGTTCCATGGAAACTGCTGTAAAGATGGACCCGGCAGTCACTGCTCACATCTGTAGTATTTCTCTCAAGCTAGTAGACTCACTGAAGTCATTACTCCCATGACTAAGGGCCGAGGTATCGGACTCTGCTCTGGAGGGATACATGCCAATGGAGATTTTTCCAAGTGTCTCATACTTCAGAGGAAAAACACTTCACTCTACTGACTCTCATACCACTATGGCTTTTGCACGTCATAACAAGCTGGACCTAAATCATGCAATCAAGATATTAAACCCTGCAGTATTCAAGGAAGGCTGAATAAAAATTCCAAACTTTCATTTAAATTGAACAATGGAAAATTGTGCCAATTTCAATATGAACATGAATTAACAGCTTACACAGCAAATTTTGTCTGATTTTTAGCAGAAGCTGCCTCTACAAATGTAATATATTGCCAGGTTTAGACAAAACTCTGCAGAAGTTTATTGGGAAGTACATGGATTTTAGCATCAGAGAAACAGAATGCTAGGAGCTCAGGAAATACAGAAGGTTGTTAAGGATTTTTTGTCATTACAGGATCTAGACTTTTCCTTCAAAATGATCATCATTGGAGAAATAATTATCATCAGAAGCTACACACAGGTTTAATCTTTGTATTTCAGAGTTTAAGGAAAGGTACTGAAATAAACAGGCATGAAATGTAACCTGCTTCTGGAGCCCTATTTTTAATTCTGATTATTTTAGGCATCTAAGTTTACACTGAGGCCTACCACAGTTATACAACTTGGGGGCAGGAAAGACAAGCTACAATGAAGAAGGAGGGAGGAAAAATGAGGGGACAAGATTTTAAAGTAGATTTTCAAGTAGAATGTAGATTTCACCCATAGAAACCAGAAGTCTAGGCTATAGTTTGGGTTCATTAACATGGCTTTTACAGTTGAACACAAGGCATCCATATATTTTAGCGCAGGAAACTTATCCAACAAAAGAGTTCTCCTGCAGATACAGGCAGAAAGAATGATTTCAGTAAGTAAGGATATTTAAAATAAAAAAGTAGAAACTAACAAGTCAACATCAAAATAAGAAACTAAGCTGACCAACAGTCTTGGAGAATGAGTGGGAATAGATCAGGATTACAAACATACACTTCTACAGATAATTTCTGGAAGATAAATGGACACATTCAAACAGATAAAGTTATTTACTTAAGTATCAGCTAGATTGTAACACATGATAATTTGTTTTACAAAATGTAAAATTAATGCCACATGCAAAATAAAGTCTAAAGTGCAAATTTTGTCATTAATTTTAGACTATTCCCTCCCCTTCTCCCAGTCAGAGAGCATAAAGATAAAAAATACATGTGCATGTGTCTGGAAATGCAATAAAAATATAAGTTATTTCCACGTTTGCCTGCCTACAGCTTCCACTGCAATTTAAATCTGATTTGGAAAATAAAGCATGAATATGCATCACAGCCATGAGGCATCCAGAACAAAGCCAGCATTTGCTGCTTGTGTTAATTAAACAGTTGATTCTCCTTGCCACTCATGCCTCGGCGTATCACATCAGAAAACAACATGGTTATAAATCCATGAACAGCTAGGTTGTTGTATAAAGAGGTCATATACTAGAAGCAACTCACAAATCCATTTCATTACAGTTTACAAACCAGCCTGGCTTTCAACTTCAGAGATGGAGGAGAGTGAGATGATGACAGTGTCTCCTTAAGTACAAAAGGGGATTTGTTGTGTTCTTAGAGAATAAGGAACGAGAGGAGTGGTTAGTTTTGTTTCTGTTGGGTTTTTTGTATGCTTGGTCTTAGCTACTGGACCTTTTAATCAGACCATAAAACAGACTGGGAAATACTCAGTAGGAAAGGTGCCATGCTGTTAAACTTTTGGCATATTTAGAGGCCCTCCACATCTATGCATCTGGGAAATTTATGGAAACAGCAGGTAGGATAGTAAACAATTCTGTTTAATTATCATTCGGTTTTGCCACAAGCCACATAACAATACTTAGGGTCAGCTTGCAGGTTAAGATCTAAAAGGTTATTGAATTTTAAATGGAAGAAGAACAGCTGCTACAGAAATAACATTACACTACAACAATCACCAATGAAATCATTAACAATCTGTAAATTGAATTTGTTTCCTTCTCTTTCTCATTATTTATTATTCGGGAGACATTTGTTTTAGGATTTTATTACAATCTTTGTTAATTTTTTCATTGTGCCATAAGGCATTTTCCCATTTATGCAAGTTTATTTTAACTGTTTCTTCTCTGGCATAATTTCTTTACTAAAGACTGAAATCACTGTGCCATACTGGCACTACTGTTCTACTAATACTGCTTTTCTTTTTCAAACAGTGCAGCTTAACCATTGTACTCTACATTACTGCACTTCTGTACTTACCAACAATATACAGGAAGTTCAGCTTTTAATAAAAATTTGTTCTTATTGTTTTGACAGCAAATTATTAATTACAATATTAAGATAATGGTGGGTTTTTGAGCAAAACTAGCTTGAAAACCTAGTCTATCAGTAAAGTTGTACGTATCTTAACAGCTGAGAAATCTCTTTGGTTTTTTTGTGATGATCCTCACCACTGATTACTTGTCCAAACAGCTCTTCTGGTGTATCTCCAAAGAATGGCACACAACCAACAAGAAATTCATACAGGATAATTCCCATAGCCCACCAGTCCACTGGTTTTCCGTAACCCTGTCTCAGTATCACTTCAGGAGCTATGTATTCAGGTGTACCACAGACCTAAAAGAAAGAAGATAACAGTGATGGTAAAACAAGTCTAACTGAGCTACGTCACATCATTTATAATTCTTGAAATGTAAAATAATAAGGAAACATGGAATTCAGTAGGTTTTAGTCTGCTGACTTTGTGTAACAGCTAATATTTTTAGAAAGACCTAGCTACGTTCACAAGCATCATAATCAACATTTGCATATCTGCCATGCAAAGGACAGTTTGTGTTTTGTACATGGGAGTCCATCACAGCAAATATTTTATTAACTTAAACATATCCTTATCTTTACATGAAAGTTGTGATGGTTTTATCTCAAGTAACTTTTACAGTAAACAGATTGTGAGGAATGGTAATGAGGCATGCTTAAAGGGAAATGGTCCGTAGCAAGGATTTTAGCACCCTTGGTTGTACAATGCATCATGAGCTCCACAAGTACTCTGCTGAGACTTCTGAACTCCTTATAAAAACAGTTTTCCATTTGTCTCTCTCTCAGATTCACTTGTACACAATTAGGTTGTTCATCTTACTAATAGATCCTAATGTAGAACGAAAAAAGCCAAGAATAATCTGCAGGGCATCAGTAAAAGTAACCAACATACACAACTGGAACATGAATGCAGAAATAACAGTTTATACAGTACTATGGTACATTCTGCAGGCAAAACATCACTTCATTTGAACATTCAATACAGAAATGAAAAAGGCTATGTCTTACTTGTTTATCAAGGAATTCTCTGGCGTCCTTCTCAATGTTACCCTCATACAGATTGGTAGTCAAACTCATTAGCCCCACCTTTGACAGCCCAAAATCTGTAAGCTTTATATGGCCCATGGATGTTACCAATAAACTGAAAATTAGAATGATCTAAAGTTACTGTGATATAATTCAACATTATGTGCTTATTATTATTATTATTATTATTTTTGGAGGAATATATTTCATTAGCACTGCAAAAATATAGACACCTAAAAAAGCAATTTAACCAGGTACAAAATAAACAAGTTAAAAGACTGACAGTCTTACATCTGTTACTATTATTATTGATGTAAACAAACTATATGCACAACATCTTATAGAACCATACACGTGTTGAGAGCTGAATACTAAATGATTTGAAGAAAAAGAAACACTCATCATTTGAAAGACCTAGAATATAATAAAATGTCACTTTTGAAGTGAGGTGAGCATTTTCTGTCTGTAACAAGCTAGGTCATTTATTTGAAAAACACTCAGGTATTAAATTAGTAACTAATACTACACTGGCCTGAGGGATCATGCTATGAAGGTATTGTCACTCAACAGACATGACTCCAATTCTTTTTTTTTTTTTTTTTTTTGGTGTAAATGTGAAACAGGAAGAGGATTAATGGAGCTGCAACAGCCATACTTTTTACTGCAGCTACTTGTTGTAATGTTATTTACATGTATAGGAACAATATTTTATTTCTAAATATTGAAAAAAAAAACAAAACAAACCAAAACACATGCAATAGGAAACATTTCCCAATCTGGTCAATCTTGTCTTCATATATGCAAAGATCTGGAAGTTGATGATACTTTGTATTAAACAGTGCTTTAAGCATACTTTGAAAGATCTTTTCCTTAATGATCAAAATGAATTTCCCTCTATTTCGGCCAAAGGAATAAGTACTTTTTTTTTTTTTAGCTACTCCAATAGCCTCTTCCGTCTTAAAGATAGAAAATTTTAAAGAGCTCTCTTGGAAAAAATGCATTTTCTTTAACTGCAGGTCATGAAAATTCAAATTGTGAATCTACATAACATTAACAATAAAAAACAACATTTCAAAAACAAGTTTACACCTTCAATATTTTATCTAACAACTTCAGAGTCCTCTTTTGGTTATATTCTGTATACATACTTGTCTGGTTTCAAATCTCTGTGTACAATTCCATAATTATGAAGGTACTCTAAGGCCAGAACAGTCTCTGCAAAGTACATCCTTGCCATGTCTACAGGTAAGGGACCCATATTCTTCATCAAAGTAGCACAGTCTCCACCTGTGGAAACAGGACAAATGTTCCAGATGACATTATAAATTCTCAGGTGTATCAGTATAATCTATATATGCCGCAGAAAGAGACACAAACTGTAGTCATAAATGTTTATTTTCCAGTCAGGTGATTCAATTGAACATGTAACCACCCCAGCTACTGTACTAGAAATAGACTGCGAAGCTGCGAGTGGGCAGTACAAGAGTTCAGCTGGAAACTAATATCTGTGCTGCTACTTTTAAGAAGAAAAAAAAAAAAAAAGGAAGAAAGAACCCCACACAACCACAGCCTGGGTATCTCATCTTGCACTGCCTCTGTCCACTGTTTTCCTTCAGCATAAGCACCTCTTCAAATTGCTTCCTCTTCCCTCTTTCTTGTTAAAAATATTTATTACAAATAGCCCACCATGTGCTAATGAAAATCTGAACTCCAGAAAAGCAAACAGCATTTCCACATGAACTCTGTATGCCAGGACACTTAAAATTACAGTCTATAAGGAACTTATTCAAAAGAGCAGTTATTTCCCATTATAGCTGGAGCAGAAGTGTTTTACAAGCTCTCACTGGGAGATAATGACTGGGAAAAAAGCCACTTTGCTGTTGGATTTAGATCCTAAATCTGTATTGCCAGAGTACACACAGGGGGCCTTTCTAATGCAAGTACCATACGGGTTATTCTTCTTTCTTGAGGTAAGAAAACTCTCTTCTGTAAAACAGAACAAACATTTTACCTTCTACATACTCCATGACCATGCATAAATGACGTCTTGTTTCAAAGGAGCAATACATGCTGACAACAAACGGATTTTCTGCAAATGTTAGGATATCACGCTCAACAAAGGCCTGTTGGATCTGGTTTCGGAGGATGAGATTCTGCTTATTAATTTTCTTCATGGCAAATCTTTGTCTGGTTTCTTTATGTCTCACAAAATAAACCGCACTGAAGAAGTTCAAATGGGAGAGAAAAAGAAGAAAGTCTGAATAAGTATTAAAAATGTGTTTTAAAATACTTTTTAAACAAATAAACAAATGTTTTTTTAAAAAACTGTATATGGATTATATAAAAGACTTGTTTTTAATTTAATGTAGTTGACCTACCTTTCACATTAGAGAATGGCTACAAACCTAGTTTTGTTTCATAACCAGGATGAATCTCAGTCAACACAAATAAGTACACAAACCAAAACAACTCCCTCCCCCCGATTCCCCAAAGCAAACAACAGATATAGCAAATGCTCTCAGTTCAGACAGATTTTGGGCGTTTCCATCAAAAAAGGATTATATACAAAACCCAGCTATGGCACAGTGTTATAAATCACTCCAACAAAAGCTTATTCTTTAAGTGTGCTGTCAGATAATGACGACTCAGACTCCATCCAGGGGATTTTAAAACATGTCACAGGTTTCTCATGAGGTTGCTCAGAAGTTGCTCCATGGGGTGGTTCCCTCATTGCCAGGTGCAAAATCTTCTGTTCTTGTTCAGTCCCTGACATCAGCATCGATCCATATCAGGGGTAGGTCATGAGTAGGTAATCCGGAACAAAGATCACTGCATTAACTGCGTGGTAATGTGGGATTAAGATGTATCTTGACATGCAGAATTTCCACCAGGGTACTGGGTACAAAGTTTCCTGTAAGCTTGGCTAGATAAGGTCAAGGCAGTGAGGGAAGCACAGTGAAAGAAAACCTCACATGGACAAGCCTTTTTTCTTTCAAGGCTCAGAAGGAATCGCCCTGCTGTGAAACACTGACACAGAACATTACTGCTGTGTTTCTCAAAATCCCTTGAGGCAAATCCTGAAAATGTCTGCCTTGCTTCTATCTACTTTGTAGCATTTAATGCTTATAGCATCTCCAGTATATAATTATCACAGTAGTGAGTGTTTATGGAAAGAAAGGATTAAAAGGAGAAAATAGAGGGGGAAAAATGGGACTCAATTATGTAGTTTTTATATTCAATTTGTTGTCCCCATGAGGTCCAATTATCAGCATACAATTATTTATTTAAACACAAAAAGCCATTCTTGCCTTATTATTTTTATGAAGATCTTCCCAAAGCTACAAAAAAAAAAAAAAAAAAAAAAAAAAAAAAAAAAAAAAAAAAAAAAATCAACATTTCTGCTTTCCTTTGTGGAGGAAAACTTTTTCTAGACAAGAAAGTTTCTCTTACTGATTCCAAAAGCTTTCATTAATCCCTTGTTCTTGTCTGAGCACAGCGCAGGTAGAAGACATTACACCATTAAGAAAGTAGGGGAAAACCACCTTGGGCAAAACCCAAGACAAACCCCACCCTTCGTGCCTCCTACTAAGTCTCACTCCCTTCTGCCCCTCCCAAGCTGGAATGAAGACTGAATTATTCAGCTCCAGTACTCCTCCCTGCTGGCTTCACGCTTTTGTCTTCCTGCACCTCTTCCTACCGCTCCCCTCATCTCACTTCTCTCTTCACTCCTTCATTACAACCTTTTTCCTTTGCTCTTCCTTCCCTTACATTCTGGTTTTCCTCTCTTTTGTTGCTGTCTTCTGTCAGTCTTAGCTTCTTGATCTCCTATAATTTCATCTTTTCTTTTCCCTATTTCAGTCCCGTTGTGCATTCCTGGCACGTAGAAAAGTCAGCCCTTCAGGTGCCTGAAGCTGCAATTCTTCAAAAAAATAAAATTATATGAATGAACTGAGGACTGCCTGAGGACTCAGCATGCAGATCTTGCTCAGAGCTTTCATTTGGACAGTGTGCCAAGATGAACTCTTGGAAGACAGATATTAACCAGAGCATGTTATTACAGCATCTTAATAAATCCCCTCTGCAGATCATGTAGATCTCTAGGGTCATTACGACCATATTTAAAAATGAAGAACCAGTAAATTCTAAGGACTATCTAGTCTGGTAAATGTCCGGGACATGCTGGATATGGATATGTTTCCCAGCTCTCTAAATTGCATTCCCCTGTCTTACAGTCACAGGCAAGTGATTGTATAACTTTCCACTAGGATTCAGTTACCTGCAATTCCTCAGAAAAAAAACAGTTTAGTTCAAGTGTATCAGACTCAGGAGACAACTACAACACAATTGTCTCTCTCACGTTTACACATGCATATGCTGTTTATGCTATATAAAGTGCTTTTAAATGATCCTTAATACATAAAAATGTTCAACATCACTTATTCATATCCTCTGATCACAATGACCCCAGCAAACAGCATTTATGCTTTACAAAGAAAACTATGCCCTAGCCAGCAGCATGTTATTCCTGCAGAAGACCTCCTTTCTTTCTCCAGGATGCTCCCAATTCACAGCAGCAATGCCTTTTCCTCAGCCTACCAGTACACTAAGCATACTGCAACAACTATGTACGGGACTGCCTGTGACACCAGTGTTCTCAGCTCCTACAGTTAGAAAGAGTGTATTATAATTTGCTAAAGTATTAATAAAATGACAAATAGAAAATGAAATCTTCCCAAAGATAAACAGTTAAAGATGTATAAATTGCCTGGACATTAACAAAAAAAAAAAAAAAGAAAAAAGAAACAGGAAATCTTCCAAGTTTCTACACCTAAGTGGGGCATCAACTTAATCTAAATGGAAAGCTTGGAGTAAAGCATACATCTGCCGAGACATGACTGCGAACTCTGAGGTAAAATTATGGGAACAGCCACAGTGAGTTCTAGCACGTAACAACTTTGTCTTGGGTAATTTTGAACCCTGATTTGCCTTCTTGAAGTATGCTTCTGTTATTGTATAACAACTTATCACATAGATTGTGATGGCCTTCTAGATTCCATTCACTCTCCTTGAAGCTATCATCATGCTACATTCTCCTAATCCCGGAACTGAACTTGCACCTTGTTTCCCCTCCTTCAGAGGCCCACTTTCCAACATCTGTCTCTATTTTTCAGAATACTACAGCTGGAGCACTAGATGCAAGCTTATGTTTGTTTTGTACATGCTTTTAAGAGAGAGCACAACACCTCACTCCTGGTTTCTTGGCCTTGATCATTAAATCCTGCTCATGATTTTCAGTATATTATAAAGACAACTGCAAATTTGAGGATTCCTTTAACACAAAAGCAACCTATTAAGATCATCCAGTCCACCCGATTGCCCTGTCAATCATTCATAGACAGTGGTATGCCCTGTTTGCCTGCAAGTCCACAGAGAGGCATTGCTGCAACATCCTATGGTTTCCAATAAAGAATTTGCTTTCCTACCTCCCCCCTTTCTGTTTTCCTAACATGGCAACAGGAGATTTCCAAAACATCCTCTTGATTCCACCGTATGGATCTCAACAGGTACAGAAATGCTCTGTATTTTATTGATGCTATATTTCAACAGAGCAACAAAAGTTGACTTTTCAAGAGAAGTAAGAAAATTTATGAACTTTGGCATCGTCCAAACATTACCTTATTCCACTTCCAACATAAATCTCAACTTGAAAAAGTATCTCTAAAGGCACAAATATAAACCACTGTGCACATGTGTTAAGACCACCAAAAAAGAAAGGTATAACATTTAACTGGGTTCCTGAATTGCTCCAACTTAAATATTATACAATCTAGCCCTCCAATCTTAAAACCAAGATTCCTGGTTTTTTTTTTTCTCTAAATTACTTACAGGATTCAAGCCTAGTTTACAGCTTTTCAGTAACTTCAACTTCTAGAGCCATTTTACAATCTAGTCTACATTCAGTGATTAAGGCTAATGTAGCTGTATTGCTTACTTTGACCCAATTCTCTAATTTGTCAGAGGACCTTGAACTCCTTGTGGAAACACA
Organism: Morus bassanus; assembly: GCA_031468815.1. Classification (NCBI taxonomy): domain Eukaryota; kingdom Metazoa; phylum Chordata; class Aves; order Suliformes; family Sulidae; genus Morus; species Morus bassanus. The sequence goes on from CM062600.1 coordinate 62,699,219, forward strand.
GGTACTGTACTTGCTGCTTGAACGTTACAGCTGCTCACCAGGAGCTATGCTTCATTTTCACAAGTAATTTCCTGAGAAGAGACTGCTAAATTCTGTACTACCCTGAAATTATGTCTGATGTTGCCTCCAGTGAAGAGGAGCCACTTCTGAAGCTGTGATTTCTGTTACCGCAATATGGTAAAGTTATGGATAGTTATTCAAGATCAGAATTTACAAGCAGCACTGCACCACCTCCTAGCTAGGCTATGCCCATGACCAGATCAGATTTATTTGGGGCAGGAGGAAATGCCACCTAAAGCACTGCAGCACTCCTAACATGAGCATCCACTGTGGTGTGGGTCTTCTGAGCCCCAGGAGAACATGCACAGTCTCCTCTCAGCAATGTCAGACTTACCCTAGTCTGCCTAGAAGCAAATGAGAAGCTGGCCATATGAAGAAGAGAACACAACGGCTGCGATCCTTGTCTTACAACTGGTACTAGTCCTAGTAGTTCCAATATGTCACGAATTTTGACTAACAAAACCAACACTCCATACGTAACAGTAGCAACATCTTCTATCTTTATGGCAGCTAGTAAACACAGATGCAAAATGATGAAGCTGTTGTCCAGATTTCCTATGGGTAAACCATATTTCTGTATTTGCAAAAGAAACACTTGAGAAACTGAGCTTCTCACCAGTTTGTAGCATGCTGCACATTCAGGAAAGACAGAATTCAAGACCCTCAACAAGGTAACAACCTTTCTCTACCACTGAGAGGATTGCATTAGCTGCCAATATTAGATCCTCACACCTGTATTAGCTACAGAAGAAAGATAAGGCACATGGACTGTGCTGTACTGAACAGGGAGGCTCATTAGAGAGCAATAAAGTGTATGAGTTCAAAGTTCATCCTTTTGAGTAAGTCCACAATGAATGATGACTATAAGATCCCTAGCATAGAAACTGCAAGCCTCTACTTCCTAAACTGGTCTTTAAAGCTATGGGCTTCTAGGAATCAAAGCCTCTTACTCTGCATAGACCAGTCACCCACAAGGCTGAACAGAAAAGAAGGAAAGGAATACAGCTTACTAGACCTGTAGTCCATTCAGAGGTGGTGTTACTTAAGTGAACCTACAGAGTCACACTTCCCCCATCCCCTTCCACTTCTGAACTGGTGGCTGCTGGGCTGATGATGAATTAACCTGATTGACAGGGTGTTATTCTGCAGCTGGGTAACTTTCCTAGTCCCATTCCCAATGCAACAAACACCTGACCAAGTACTGTCAAGCAAGTGGAAAAGGGACAGGAGTGAGTACTCACAGGTTAGGGGCAGCAGCTGCTCAAGACAACACTGCTTCGGAGTTTTAAAATTTGTCAAGCAACACCATTAGCCAGTATGTCATGCACATATTGACATTACCATCTTTGTAGAAGTAAAAGCATTCCAGGCAGGTGCAAAAGTAGTATCATGTATTTGCTTTAAGCAGATACAATTACACATTGGTGAAGAGCAACTGAACTAACATCACTCACTCCAGGCTGATGCCAAGCTGAAGAGATGGACTACTACTACCTGCTACCTCTTGCAAGCTGGAACATGGAGAAAATGTTGCTGTGATTGCAGTAAAAGTTTAAAATTTGGGAAGTATGAAAGGTTTTGGTTGGCAGAAAAAAGATAGACAGCTTGTGAAATCATTAATGACTTGGCCAGCATCCTACGTGTTTACTGATTCACAGCTTGTTTAACTTCTTGTATATTCCTAGCCATTTCCAAAAGCCTGATACACCTCATCTACTATACAGTTATTTAATTGCACTACAAATGAGTTTATACAATAAATTAAAAGCAGAGAACTGCTAGGATATTTACTCAAACCTTCACAAAACCAATAGTTTATATTTAAACTCATCAAGTTTAACATATCTGACAAATCTCTGCTACAGCATGCCAAGACCAACAATTACCCTGTCAAGCAGTCAAAGCTTTCCATTTCACTAATGAAGGCAAAACCACCAAGCAAAATCAAAGACAGCAGAATGTATGTTTTTTTAAAAATTTGTTCAGAATTAAACCCTCCATTATAGCCTCAAAATAAGAAATATTACAATAGCATACTGAATCTTTAATAAGAAAGACCACAAATATGCCAACTGACATTTTTGAGAATAAATCAATGAAGTACAGGCAGAATTCACACATATTTAGGTTATTTCAAAAAATTAATGGCCTGGAAAAACATGGAAGGGAAAAAAAATCCTGGTAGCTAATGTCAATAACTTATTTCAGCTGCTTACACTTGTAAATAAACCACAATAAATGCCTATAAGGCAGTTTATTGCTCTGTATTCACAGATGGAACAGGTATTATTGCTTTATTACACTCCATTTTGTAGACGGGTTAAAGAGCATTCAGGTTATCACGATGTGTTCCCCTTTAAACTTGACCAAAACTTTTGAGTAAATTAACCACCAATCATACTGGTGTCAACAGAAAAGACATGTAACAAAGATCAAAAAATGGTCTATCAATATTACAGTCCCACTTATCTGACATACCACAGTGGAGATCTTCAAGCACACAGGTAGTTCTGAAAAAGTGATATCCTAGAGAATTCAGGAGCACAAGCCTCCACAACTCAGAGTTGTTGAGAGGAAGTGACTAGGTGCTAAAATAAAAGTGAGTAAATACTTTTAAATGTTTGTCTCGGTTCAGAGTGTGTTCCTTTCCCGCTACGTTAATTAGTAAGGGGCTGCACCTTTGTTTGCTTTCTTGATTTTTCTCCTAAGAAGTAACCATTGAAAACAAAAATCCAAACCAACAATATCTACTTTAAGGATGGAAGTAATAGCACTCTACTAAACCAATGAGATTTTCAATTTCCAATTCTAATACTAACACAGTATAAACCACCAGCCTACCCCTGTTTTAACATTAGCTAAAGACAATAATGATTCATGCAGAATTTGGCTACACTCCAAGCTGTTCACCCTCCATCAGCTCTCCCTTTCCTCAGAAATTTATCAGGGTCTCATCCAATTTTTACAATATTTATATTGCCAATTTTGCATATTATTGGCATTAATCATAAGTATTAATTTTCCCTGCCACAAACAAGAGAGGAAAAGAAAAATCCTACATGCCTACATCATATGCGCCATAGAAAGCCATGGCTTTTCATCCTTTCTTTTCCAGCTTTCCAGATCCGTATTTGTCTCTGGTTTCAAATGAACAGTTGTCTCCAGTCTGTATTTCTTAATGGCTCAAAGCTCCTTCTCACTGTAACACCTATGGAGCAAGCACCACAGCTCTACTGAACCTCTGACTTCAGGTTGTTGGCCTCACGCCCCCGGTTGCAGGATACCCTTCTGCAGCTGCTCCTTCCTCTCCCCATCCTTCAGCGTCCTGAAACTGCTGGGAAGCTGTGCAGGTCTAGTGACTCAGACACCCTTTTCTTTGACTGTGACCCACCCCACACGGTTGTTCTTATCCTCCTCCGGTAAGACAAAGAAGAAATTGGGTAGGAGATGAAAGGAGGAATGGAGGGGACTAAGCATCTACCAAGGGAAGCAGAAAGGGGTGCAGCCAGGGAAGGGAGCAGCAGCTACTGCTAACTGCTGAAAGAAAGGCTTTTGAAGTCCTGGGGTAATTGGGAGAAACTAGCATAAGGTAACTAACAAGTTTGCCTAGGGAGAAATTCTGAGAAAATGAATTGTGCAGAGGTTGACTAGCGAGAATTTGTATTTGGATATTTACATAACTTTAATGCAAATTATGCTATTTCCCTCAAGGCTTTTTGCGAGGTTATGTAAGCAGGTCTGGGCACAAGTAATAGCCTCCACACAAGCTATTATGACGAACAGTAGTAGGCAGTACTAAATGCCTCCTGTCCCAGAGCTCAGGGTTACCTTAAACTGAATATGATCCGAGAGTATTACTGTGCCCATCAGCTTCAGGCCATTAAAACGGCATGCAAAACTCCAGTGGGTAGACTGCAGGTGCTTACTCTTCTATGTACAAGGTCTCTTCAAAGAGTGCTCAGTCCTCTCGGGTTCCTCAACCTCTCAAGCAGAGGTAGTGCAGAGCAGAGCCAGTCTAATGGGGTCTGCGCTGACACAGCCCTCTCTAGTGCTGGGCTGTGACATGGTCTCATTTGGCGATGGGCTCCTCATCTCAAGATAGAAACCCCTCTTTTTTGAGCCTTTACATCCCTCCTGGTCCTGCAGGTTACATAGACCAACAGTTCCGGTCCTGATACATTTCAGTGCAGAGGAGGAGCCTATCAAGGGTCTAATAGATACTATCCCATCAGGAAAGATGACTGAAGGTAGACTTCTGCCTGCTGACAGACACAATCCCTGCACTGTACTTCGAGAAAACATTTTGTGTTCATTTAAGGACCAGGCTAACATAATTTTCTCTTGGTCTTCTAGGATATCTCCAGATGACTCATATACCACTGGTAGTAAGCTATGCGCTTTCCTAGTACCCAGAAACTAACCAAGTAACGGCAATTCCTTAAAAGCTAACTGTTAAAATTTCAGGATAGGAGAATGTCCACGGAGAAGCAACGGAAGAGTGCTGCCCTACTTAAGGAAATTTGTTTCTACTTCAATTTTTTTAGGTCAAGTAAGCACTCATTTTTAACAATCTGTCTCCCTACAGATGCAGTTTTGTTCTGTGTCACATCTACATAAACACAGGCTCTTTCCAGCGTTATAAAGGCGGCTTTAAATCTGCCTTTTGATTTATTCAGATTTCATCTTTGGCATTACATGTTACCTGCTTCTGAAAAGTCTCTGTGATGTAATATTCAGTTTTTTAATTTACTGCAGCACACAGTAATTCATTATTGCCTAGCAGGCTTTCCAAAAAGTTTTTCTTGTGAACTTCAAATATTAGCAACAAAACAGGAAGGCAGAATGAAAAAGGCAGCAGTGCAAACAAACTCCCTCACACAAACATCCCTGCAATAAGAAATAATAGGAAGTTAAGCAAAAATAAAATGCAAAAGAGCTGTTGCAGTCATGGATTACTCACCCGTAAGCTCCATTACTAATCAGTTTAATTGTTTCAAAATCACTTTCCCGAGGTTTCCTCTGCAGCTTCAGTGAGGTATTAGAGCTCTTCAAAGTAAAAGAGGAGAAAGAACAAAAGTTAATACAGTACTTTTTTTCAAAATCAGGGAAAAAGAAAAAACAAAAACCAGCTGTGACCAGGCTGTCACACCCTGATGAACGAGCTAAAAGCTCTGGCCAGTTAGCCATTCAGCTAGCACAGAGAGCGACTAAAGGGACTACTGAAGCAAAACTACTTTTTAATCAGAAATGTATGTGTTGCACCGCAGCTATCTGTCCACTTATCTACATGCACAGGTTACAGCAGACAGGCATGAAGGCTTCTGGTAAAGGAGTTACTGGCAATTCCTATCTGGAGTTACGGACTTCTGTGAATGCCACCAGGTACTCGTTGGCCATTGCCTTCCCATTTTAGTAAATCTGACTCTGGTAGTACAGCCTGGTAGTAACAAAATGTAGATGAGCTCTTGTTCATTCAAATGAACTTTGGCACATTTTGAACTAATGTTAGGATAGACTGTGATATAACTCAGGATAGACTGTGAAAGGAGAGACAAAATCAAAGAGAAAAATACGGAAGATAAAAATGCAGTAACTATCATTACAGAGGTCACTTTCACCTACTTGTATGCCAGAACATTTTCAAAATGGAGTTGTCCCAAGGACTGCACAACCTTTTTTCTAGCTTTAATTTTTAATTAAACTTTAAGATGTAAGTGTGAATTAGAATTAGGGTGCAGGGGGATTGATGAGGGCACCGGACTCCAAAATTCAGTATTCCACATCCACAAGGTCCTTTCCCAATCTCCAAGAAGTTCTACAATCCCTATCCAGGCAGTCTGGTAATAGTTAAGGTTGAAAGTAGACCTGGTTGGAACATTTTCAATTAAATGCTTGCTAAAGAAAATTCAGTGCAAATTCAGTGTGAATATGTTAATAAAATGAACTACATAGGAGCAGAAAGAGATAATTTATTGAATTGTTGAGCCCACTTACCTGCCAGTACAGGATTATTCCTAACTGTGTATTTATGATGATATTGAATGGTCCTGTACTTTACTTTTAAGTTAGGCTTCCTGTCATTTCGCATGTGTGTTTACTCCACAACCGCACTTAGAGAAAATGTTTCCAAATATTCACCGTATATTTTTCTTTACTGATGTCATTTCATCACCTCCCCTATTTATGTTCCTTTATTACACGGCATTATTCTTCCTGTATTTCTTCAACATTTGCACAACACAAATAACTTGACAATTGCAATTTCTTAGCTATTGCTAAGCCAGTTTGCACCTTAGAATCCCCTAAGCACTTCAGCACTTCCTTTAAGTCTTCTAGTTATTCTGTCTCTTCTCCAATTTGTCAGTATCCTTCTTCTAAATACTGCTCAGGTCTAATACAGTATTTTAAATGCAGATGAACAAAAGCAGCAGAATAAGAAACATCCTTAATATCACAACTGTGGAAGCCTTAATAGGAGGCATTTTGCCAGAAAGTCAAAAATTATCTGAAGATAATACAACATGTACCAGAGGATGATGTATTTTCTGTAGCATATCAGAACTAGTTTAACAGATACCCCATGCCTGTTTTTTAAACTCTGCTAACATTTGTAAACACCCGTAAAGTACCACTGAATTACCTATGCATCCCCCCAAATTGTACTTGCTTCTTCTATCCACCTGCACTGAAAATCAACACTGGGTTGTTAGAACTCCATCTACTCTTCAGACAGAAATTCAAGGTATAAGAATCAACTTTTAAAAATAAGAATTTAAATTGAGAACATTTAAGCCCACAATATGCAGCCCAGCCAACTGCTCCAACTCATTTTTCTCTTGCCAACCTGAACAAGCACCTGACAAAATATTACTCTAAGATACACATTATTGTAGACAAATATTTTCCAACACAGATTCAGAAGAAAAATGCACAATCTTCCAGATTGCAAACTAACTTTCTGAAACCAGGCTATTTGCTAACTTGCTCATTTCTTCCTTTTCACTGAATCTGTTCACAGCCTCTCAATTTGATCATCAGCGGCCTCTGTAAATGGACTGTTTTCAAAAACTGTTTAAAATACTTTTTATGAAATGGTTTAGAAGTCCTTCTAAAAGGAAAATAAGTAATTAACTAAACAGAAATGAAGGAAACAGTGGTGGATTTTGTGGCAAAACAACTGCCGCATGGTGAACACTAACTTTGTGGAAGCTAAAGATACTGCAACATCTAGGAAAATAGGTAAAAAGTTTTGTTCTAACATTTTTTGTGAGCCTTCCGTCTGCTGAGCACCATGGCATTAGTCTGAGGATTAACCACTGTTCTATTCAATCTGTTTACATATACCAGGAGAAAATACAACGGGGCAGGGCCGGAGGGAACACAACACATTTATTTTTCCTTGCAGCAAAAGCAGCAACGTAACAGGAAAACTTACATTTATTGATTCATCCAATTCCAGAGCTTCTGCCGTCCCACTGTCACAGTTAGCTAGCTGAGCTATTTCTGGAAACAAAGATTAGAAACTTCATTTTAAACTACAGCAAATACAAAACTAAACGAAGCACAGTAAACCTGCGAAGTGATGATAAACATGCTATCCGATCTGTAGTACTTGCCAAATAAATTTTAGGGCATCTGCAGGCATATATAAAAAAATTTCCACCTGGAAAATGAAGACCTTCTACTCAATGCCTATGTAATCTTCCACTGAAGAACTCAAACAGCCATGAAGCAATAAAGAGTGATACTGCTGAGATGTGGGAATTCTGAGATCCATGTGTGATCTGAGCATTAAGGGAAAGACAGCATTAATCTGCCAAAACTCCTGAGGATCTCAGCCCCTGAGGATTTAATATTAGGCCCCATTGTTGTTGGGCTCCGTCATGGTTAGAGCAAAAAGCTTCTAGTTTAGACAGAGATGGACTCCAAATGATTTGCATCTTCTACACAGAAATGCTGATATGCCTAACAGAATAAGCTAAAAGCCATTTTCTTAGAAGCTTGTCATTTATGGAGTCACTAATACAGATTACTTCTTTAGGAAACTAAGATTTTGGGAGTCTACAACGTGACCTGGTTGCCCCTGCCAGGGTCAACCTATGCTACAGAGCTCCTAAGCCTATCCTGTTCATCAGGGGCCCAGTAACTACAAATTCATCTGGGTAATAAAAGCTAAACAGGACACCTGGTAGCTCAGAGACCCTAGGAAGCTTAGTATTACTTTAATCATATACATAGTTAATTATATACTCCACATAGCCAAAGATGCACATTTTATCATAATTATGTGCTGGGGATCAGAAACAAGACCACTTAAATTTGTGAGGGGCATTTTTATCTCAAGACCATTAACCAAATTTATGAATACAAAAAATAATTGAATATTCACATAGAATATCAAAACTGGATTGTTCTATATAATAATAAGTAACTATTACAAGTGAAATTCTGCACAACACTCACTGTAATCATTAAGAGCAAATTAACCACACATATAATTTTCTGTTGGAATAGCTAAAGATTTAAGGACTAACTCTCATTTGTAATCACTATCGAAAAGCCAATGTTTGTGAAGTATAAGAATCGGAAGTAATGAAATTGTCACTTCAAAAAACAAACAGATCTTTAAAGTGTTAGAGAAGCTAAAAACATTAAAAAAATTCTGAATATTAAGTCAATACAGTGGAAAGTATCTTCAACTGAGAACAAATCTTTTTAAAAAAAAAAAAAAAAGAGAGCCTAAGCTAAAATGATATAGGCCAAACTTGAAACTGGAGTGGATTTCCCTGGCTAATGTCACAGTTTTGTAAACATGGGTTTTTTATACTAGAAGTGTTGATGAAACCTTTATTGTATGGGTGAGAACCAAGCAGGCTAGAATAATATACTTTGACAGCCTTCTCAACTGAAATTATTTTCATAAATAGCAAATTAAAATGAGCCATTTTTATACAGAACTTTTGCAAAATAACCATTAACTGAGGAATGCATACTCTTTGCAAGCAGTAGGTAGTAATGGAATGGAACCGAGTCAGCTTTCAAAACAGGGAGCTATGGAACCATTTCGCAATGCCTGAAGAGATTTTTAAAACTCATCTAAATACCATTAAACATCTGCCCTTTTTCTTTCATTGATTTAAACCATTTCTGAAGACTCATGATTCAAAAAGGTAAAGATGGTAATTTAAAAACCACGGGGAAAAATTTCTCCCTGGGGAACTCTTCAGAAATGCAGCCACCAGTCTATGCTAAGTGATGAATCTGTTGTGGTATTGCTTTCAGTACAGTATAAATTTAGCTAGCATTATCTCCAAGTAGCGCATGCATCATTTCACTCAAAGAAAGGACATTACAACTATGGCAGGAAACAAAGGAGGTAAGTAGAGAAAGGTCTAAAGAAGAAGGTTGCTTTTCTTTGCTGAGGAAGTAAAATCCTTTGCATGAACATTTAAGAACATTGCAGACATAATTTAACAGCTTAGTTGAAAATACAACCCTGTGTTTCAGGATAAGTGGTGTCACTGAGGTGGGTTTTGTTCATTTGTTTTGGAGAATTAGTTCTTCTGTTATTTATATATTTCTAAATATTTTCTATTTTTGCATACAGGGAATTTAAAGCTCTCTTAGGAGGATGACCTTCACACTGTATTTTTAATAGCAATGTATACAGTGTTTCCAAATAATTCTCTTTGTAAACAATTAATTCTAGGGCATAAACCCATAGTGTCATTCTTTTATTTTTCCTTAGGAAATGTCCTTGCATATAAAGGCACCAATTTAAAACCAAAACCAGTTCATTTAAGAAGTCATTGCACAGTGATTTATACTGCTTTTAAATATGACTTTTTGTAGGTAGGCAGGAAAGCATTAATACCAATCAGATGGCCTGAATTACTTGACCACAAGCCTACATATGCATTAACCTTTAAAATGATACACAAAATAATTCAATTGCCCAAATCTCCAATTGAACCAAAGATCAGTAATCATTCATATCATACAATCATACACCCCTCAGTATTTCCTGACAAACCACATAGCCCATTTTTTCCCTCAAAAAAATCATATTTCAGTTATCCTGGAATGTTTCAAAGTTCATGTTATATTCATTAATATTCAATTTATGAAATGTAATTATGTGTCCTAGATGAAGTACACTCACATAAAAAATACTTAGTCTGAGAAAACAGTATCCCTTATTTGTATGTAGCATTTGTCTTTAGACCTCTCTTACAATAAACTGTTTAAAAAATTCAAATATATTATTAAAACTCAGGTAGTGTCAGATTCAGATTCTTGACTCATGCTGACGAACGCTTTATCCAAGTAGCCAGTCAGAAAGAGTCAATCAGTAAGATAAGGTTCCAGTGGCAGAAGCAGGGTCAGTAATACTAAATCCTCAACCCACACTCCAAATTAAACCTTGCATACTTTATCAGTGAAGAATCTATGAATTGTCAGTCTAGGCCAGACCAACAGCTCTCCAAATCCAGCAGACACCTCTTTATCTTGCAGAGAATTAAGCTAGATATTGATTTTTCCATGTGGGACTGGAAAAGGAGTATTTATGTATATTTTCCCAATTTGTCTGGCACCCTTGCTGCACTGCAAATCCAAGAAAAAAAGCATCAAAGCTGCTTTAATCTCTATCTCAGATACAAATAATACTAAGTTTGGATGAGAAAGTTCTTCTGTGAAGAGAGGAAGCAGCCTAATAATAGGCTTGACTTTAAATCTGTTAACATAACATGAACATCATCTATAACAATATCCAATCTAATTGAATTAATGAAATTCCTGACATCTGGCAGTGCTGAACTTCACAAGCTGCTAAAGTCGAACAAAAAACAGTTTTAACACACAATATACTACTCCTGTGATTTAAGGAATGTGATCTTGCATCATGAGAACTAGTTAAGTTTATCATCATTTTTTGCTATTATTTTGTGTTATCAATTCTTCTCCTAGAGATCCCTCTTGTCCTGGGTCGCAACACAGAAGACAAGCAAAATGGCACTAGCTAGACTCATTTTCCATGATGGCATTTCTGCCAGTGTCTTCTAAATTGCAGGACTAGCACTGAACACAATGAACCCATTTCCATTTGTCACCAGTGACAGAACCTGGTCTTGGGATGGAAGAGATGATGGTCTGGTTAGGAGGCAGAAGTAATTTTACTTTTCCGAACACCATCCTTAAAGAAGGATCAGGCAAACAAAAATTCTGCAATGACAATACCTCCACTGAAACCCAAGTTCTCCCTACAGAAGTCCTCAACATGGACACATAAATTACCCAGAAAAATACATCTTTGCAGTGTTAATAGGAATGAGAGATATTCTTCTCAGGGACTCTAAGATGTGGAAGCCTGGGGGCACTGATGGGCAAATGACAGCTCAGCCCAGTTTCATTTATACCTGTGCTTGGGTAACAGTCACCATCAAATTACACCAGTAAATTTCATCTAGAGCTGAAATAAGAAAATTGCATTGCCAGGCTGGAAGAAGGCGATGAGTATCACTGGCACAGTGTATTTGTGAACGATACTCACAAAAGAAAAATCTCAGATGGCCTTTTTAATGCCTTTGAGCTTGTGAGAGAACTGTGAGGATTAGCAAATTGTTCTGCTACCACCTTTACTTGGACCCTTTTCAGTTATGAACAGATTATCAGAGTGATTAAACACATTGAGAAGGAAGAATCTAGGACCCTATAAGCTGGACCAGGAGATGCACTTACCTTCCAGAGGATCTTTATTTAAGCCCAGCTGGCTAATAATATATCGAGGGATGTCTGTTTTAATGCCTTGCCCCTCTTTAGCATGGCCTTCAGCTGCTTCCAAAAGATAGTAAAACTCTTCAGGATCAAATTCCTACAAGAAAAATAATCACCATCATTCTCTCTGTAGAAACTGAAGTCTTAAAGCCTAACATAAAAACTTCTTTTGCTCCTTCTATTGCAAATATTTGACATTTCCCTTATTAAAAACAATACCTCTTTATTCTATTACTAGCAGACTATTGCTCTATTACGATTCTTATACAATGTAACGTGCTGTAAGCAATGAAATTTCATACCATGATTTCAGAGCATTACTTTGTAAGAATAGTAAGTTCTTTTTCCTCAAAACTTCCCATAATATTCAGCGTGAAATGACCTATAACCAGCAGTGATAAGATTTCACATACAGACTATCTACCTGCAGCTGCTTGCATATAAAAATCCACTACTGAAATAAACTTTGTAAATATATTGCCCTCCACTTTTACTTCTAAATGAATTTTTGAAGTATTTTTAATCAATATGTATGCACTATGTTTTATGGAAAATACAATTAAATAAATCACTAACTTCAGAATGAAGCCAAAGTCGTAAGTTGCTGAAAACAACATTTGAACTTCATCGATCCAATTGTTCCAAATCTAGCAATGAAACATCCTCCTCTGGGAGCCAACTATATTACAACTATCATTTACACCATGCCTAAAAGGCAAGCCTCAAAGAGGAACAAAAAAATAGAAACTCAAAACCCTGCCTATCCCCCAAGTCTCTTGGAAATACATTTATTTTACTGCCTTCATAGATGATAAAAATAGGAAAGCATTGAAAGGAACAAGGAAGTTTGTTAAAAGATTTGGGTTTTTTTAAAATACACTTTATCTACCATTATGAATTCATACCAAAACATCTCTCAGATAGCCATTATGTTCTTCAAGATGTTCATACCCACCATAGATCACAACAGGTGCAATGCTTAATAGAGTGAGAGCCAGAGTCATGAAACACTGATGTACCAAAACAGACTTTTTGCTGGAGTAAGTCAGTTCTGTCAAAAATATCTGCAGAAGCCAGGCAGACTGCTGAGCTAGTTAGCTTCCCTGAATGGTCATTTCATGGCCTGCCATAACTCCATGGGTCTTTAGTCTGCATGCTAGGTCACAAGGCTCCTGTCCTAGCTCCTCAGGCTACCCAGGACTTGGGAACTCAACATCCCAGCCTGGAAGACAGCTTAAGAAATTAGGTATCATGTTTCATTTTGGAAGCATCCAAACTGCTGCAGCTACCAGGAGGAGTTGCAGTGCATCTGAAATGAAATGTCTTTGGAATTTTCAGTCTTGTGGAAACAATCTTAGTTTTTCATGTCATTAAATGATTTTCATCATCTCCAGCTTACTCCAAAGGATTTACCACAAATCCATGAACTGCCCAAACTCTTATTTAGCTCAAAGTATCAGGATGCTGCTAAACTGCCTAAAAATCTGAACAGAATAATTAAGCATTACATGCTGTTTTAGACTGACTCTCCTCATCTGACATGCTCTCCCCAGCTGTCTCTCTTATATGTTACTCCTTGCACTGAAGAACACAACAACATGATGACATGTGCCAAGACTTCCTATCTACCTTCATCGTGAAAATGTCATCGTCTCCTTATCTGCTGCAGTGGCAGATATACAGCTTCTCCTCCACTTGCTAGTAAGTGAAAACAGATTCAATTTCAAACCAGATACCTCTAATCATATGAATGTGTGTGTATATATCTGTATCCATCTAAATACACACACACATATATACATACATACGAATAATCAGAAGGAACAAATTTATTTTCTGATCTTTACTTCCAACTCTGTGTTTCATTTTCCATGTACAAATAGAGAAAAATATTTCAATATTTGGCAGTAGGTCTTGGCACATATGACACTGCAAAAGCTTTATTCATATGATTATCAAGTGAATACAAATAGGAATTCGCATACCATGAACACCTGAGCCAAGACTGCCATCAGAAAACTGACAGCATTACTGCATGATACCTGAAACTTCTCATGAGAAAAGTGCTGGATTTATTTCCTTCAATGCTATGAACTTTCTTACAGAGGCTGAAGTTTTCCATACCTAGTATCTATTTCAGATAGACATTCTAAAATATCCGTCGATATTATTCAAAAGTTTCCAGAGGGACGCTATGGAAAAACAACAATATTATTTCTGTAAGATTACATGATTCCAGTGACATTTACAGAGTAGGCTTAACACCTTCTTGCACGAGAAATTTATTGTTTTGTGACAGTATGCCTAAATTTGTTCAAGCTACCTGCCTCTGTAGAAACATACTATGCAGAATTGATTACATTCCAGCTGAAATCTCCTAAAGATCTCATCTGAAATAAGAACATGCTAAGGAAGCTGTGCTGGCATTCTCTGGAGTTGCTGCTCTGAAACTCTCAACTAAGAGACACAGTCATCTCCTGGCCTCATAACACTGTCCTTCCACTCGCATCAGCAGTCCCAGCAAAAGGAGGGATACAGGATTCACAACAACTCTGCCTGAAGCGTGATAAGGCAGAGCAAGTAGCCCAGGATAAAATCCCAGGGGCAGAAAATGGGAACTAAATGGAGATTTGGACAAGCTCGCTATAAAACTTAGCATTTAAGGAGAATGAACTAACAGGCAAATAGGTCACCAGGAGAGAACCTGAATTAAAAAGCTAAAAGACAATGACGATGCTGGGGGCAAGGGTAGGTGGGAGAGAGCCAGCAAGCATGGAAGGGAAGGACAAAGCATCATAAAGAAGCCTTGGTCTGTCAGCCCACAGGAGATATTTAAGGGAATTTTTGGATGTGAGATGATAAGAGAAGAATGCAGACCAGAGGGAAAACAAGACATCGTATGAGAAATTGGGTGAAGAGGAGGAGAAAGTTTATGTAATTCCTGGGAATGGAGCAGGGAAGATCACACTACATATGGAATGAGTATTTCAGGGTTCAGAGCAAAGGAGTCATGCAAGTTTGGATTCAATGGCAGAGGCAGGACATGCTAAGGCACCCCTTCTCTAAAGTCTGCCTTTTTTTTTTCCTTAAGCATCTCTTTCATGCTGATTCAGAGCACATACCTTATTTTATATTCCTTCTGAACTGCAAATCATGAACAAACTGCAACTGGGAACAGAGACATGGTGTTTCCAAAACAAAAACAGAGGCAGCTCTCAAAATGCCCACGGCTGAACAAGCCAGGTTGTGGATTAACTGTGCCACAGATGAAGAGACACAGCACAGAGCCAAAATCAGGTTGGAAAAAGACTTACTAGCTCAGACTGAGTGCCATGCAAATACAGTTATGACACTTTCAGGCATAACTTGAGTCTAGCAGCAGGTTAGCGGCTCCCACATAAGCCTTGCCAGCCTCAAATAGCTGTATGCAGCATCAACACTGTGATCCTGGTATTGGCAAGCAGAGCGGCTCAACAAAGTCAGCTCGGGCTGTTTGCCAGGCCTATTGGACTCAGGCTGGCTCTTACATGGTATTTGGGTGTCTACATCAACCTCCCGAGTACACTCTGTTCTGTGAGGCCCTATTAGTTCCACTGAACAACTGAAGCACATTGGCTCTGTGCGTAGGAGCAACTTCCTGCACCTGAGCCATCCCAGATCCCACAGCAAGGGCAGGCAAAGCAGAAACACGCCCACATGGCCTCACACAAGCTAGCCCTGTTTGGCAACATCAGCACTATGCCCATGCATAAGTTAACTCTTCTGCTCCTTAGATACCCTAATACCTCTGCTGCTGTTCCCCCCAGATCAGGTACTGCAGAGCTGACTGCCAGCTGCTTATAGCTCTGGCAGCTATTGAGTGAAACAAAACTATGAAACTTGAAAGAACAACAACAAGAAGAAAGGGAAAACCACAAAGCAATTATGATTCCGGACCAGTCTTCCCAAGGAATAGCAAAGTCTAACAAAACAGAAAAATCCAACTGGTTTCAAACTGGAGCTTCCTCAGCTGATAACAGGAATTGTGTAACATAGTATTTGCAATAGCAGGGAACCAAACACAACTGTAGGAGAACCCTGCCAGTCCCATGTTCCTGAAATAAAAGCAGAAAGGATCCCATCACAATGAAGCCCTACCCCATTGCTTGGCATGTTTCAAAAAACAATTGTAAAGGGCCTTGAATACTAAGCCAGAAACCTTCCTACACTAACAAGCGAAAAACGTACTTATAGTAAGTACAACCTTACCAGGCATTCCAGTAAGCGAGCAGGACGAGCAATAACTATCAGGATTTTTCGGACAAGTTGCTTAATAAATGCCATTTCTCCACTCTCTGATCGCTGTTGAGCCTAAAAGATAAAAATAAAGTGATCATAAACCAAACTGCATTCAATGCACTACTCAGGAAAGTATATATGATATTTGGGACACCTCTGAGGGTTTGAAGCACATACTTGAGCCAAACAGCATGTCAATTTCAAGATGCCAGCAGAAATAACAAGGATTTGAGCAACGCTGTAATTCCAGTTTGAAGTAATCCCATTTGCACAATTCTAACACTCTAATAACAAAATAAAAGTGCCTGCAATGGACATAATATCCACTTTTTTTTTTTTAAACTTACACAGCATTATTACCATCAGTTTTGCAAAAGGGACTACATTTCAATATAACCTACATCTCTCTACATGTACAGTTGTGTCTCAATTTGTTAATGATTTTAGGATGAAATGAAAACTGACCTAAGTAATATTAATAAACATAAGCAACATCCATGCCAAATTAGTACTGATTTCCGATGGTCACATGTCATACTAAAATGACAATGACATATATATATAAATGTATATATTATATAAAAATTATACTTGCAGAGAGGCTCCATATAAAGGTACACGTAGAAAGGAAGACAATGAAAACTCAGTTCTACAAAGATTACAACAAAGTGGGGGAAATACTATAAAAGAATACATACAGAAAAAGTATTTCTAGAAGGTTTGATAACATTTGCACAATGGTCTGAACTGCATTTCAGATTTCTTTCAAAAGTTCCCCTTTAATAACAAATTATATAATTTAAGGATGCTAATGAATGCAAAGAAACCGTATCATTCTCCTTCTGATTAAAATACACTAATAGCCCTTCACTGAAATATCATGGTGTTTCTTTTTTCTGAATAGTAGAAACTGTAAGACTTACGTTTTTCATCAGCTCTTGCTTATTCAAAACCACAAAGAGAATTACAAAATTAACATTTAAAAAGTGATTAATGTGGACAAATACTTTTCATACAATATATCTTACATTTTTTGAAGTTAGAAAAACCTATGAAAATATGAAGCTACATATTGCTCTTAATATAAGCACTACAATTTTAAAAAACACCAAATATCCGAGAAGAATTCATCTGTGAAGCTTGAAGGAGAAAAGAAAAAGGCACAAATACCATCTAGCACTCTGCCATAGGTTTCAGAAGAACCTTAACTGGACACAAGCATTTGTGTTTGCATGTTACCAACCAAGTCCAAAGAAAACTCTTTCGTAAACAAAAATAACTGCCTATTTTAATCACCAGCAAAATTTAAAGCACCTTTGTGGAGTTTTGTGAACACTCAGATACATTATGTGAACAAAAGATTCAATACATGTTACATTTATGAGGGATGAAGCAGGAAAGCATTCAGGTCCACTTGACCTTGACCTCAGAATTATAAAAATGTTGGCTGAACGAAGCTGCTCAAACCTCAAGGGAGTCTTCCCCTGGTTATGCAAAGTAATTGCAACGTGCCAAGCAGCAGTAGGAGATGCAGCTTTCTACTGAATGTTGCAGCTGGGAATTGACAGCAAATGAATCACATGAATCCATAGCACAACTGAGTGCCCGTAACCAATTTGTGCAAAGAGAAAGTTCTTACTGTCATATTATGCTATTAACAGGTATTATGTAGTTCACTCAAAAGTTAAGTATTTTTATTTTAAGTATATTTTAAGGTATTATGTTTTTGCAGAACAGGAATTTTTTACATAATAAAGAATTAGCACCACAGAACATGGCAAAAGTTTTTCAGTGTTTTTTTTTAAATAATGCACTGCTTTATATGCAGATTGGAGAATAACTTGCTTGGAGAGTGGGGTTTTTTAGTGGGTTTTGGGTGGGGGGGACATTAAGTGAATGAGCGAACATGTACTCTAAACTCTACTTACTATGTAGCCACTGTAAGGGATATATTGTTAACAGTGACTAACAGTGTTAACAGTGGTTCAGTGAATCTTAGCTTAGACATGTTTCCTTGTATTTTGACATTATCACTAGCGTAACATAATTCATAGTCGGATATCTCCAGTCAACTGGCCAACTCTGTCTGCACTTCGGCATCATAAAAATGTGATTATTTCACAAGAAGGTCACTAGTTCAAACTTCCTTTTGTCTGGTAAGCAAGGTCTACCTATTTTCTCTGTGTAAAAAACAGGGTTTCAATAATCCAGAAATAAATCACTGATGTCTTAAGTTTTGCATTGATTCATGAAGAGAAAAAGTTCAAAATACAGTAGTTGCAGAAAACCAGTTTACTGAATAGAGGTTAACAAAAAAGCAGCATAGGAAAAAAAAATTCAACCAAAACCTTTAGCAACTGCTCCTGCATTCAAAAGAAAGCAGAAGACAAGACATAAATTAAGACAGTCATGGTATCTTAACATCTCAGTATCTCAGCTGGAAAATTTCAAGTCAATATCAAATCTGCTGGTCTATCACATTCACTTTGGCTCATAATGTGCTATCAAATCCCACACAAACAAATCAGTACATCACATGCTGTACTCATTGTTTTAAAAATGATACATTCATAAACTGCAGTGACTTATGTCATAGCACATTTATTTTGTCAAGTTCCAAGTTCTTCTTAATTCATTCCTTTGATTATTCTACGGAAGTTTCAACACTTTTAGAATTGACATTATTTCTGTTAATAAACAGTTTAATTATGGAAGAAATATTATAAATAAATAATTAAATAACCTCTAGCTAATGGAAAGCTAATGGTTGCTGTCTGCTTTCTCAACACAGCAGGCAATTAGCAGGGTTGATAAAGTGGAAAGTGTATATGTTTCCTCATTTATCCACAGTAAATGGAATAGCAAGCCTCCTCATTTAGGGCGTATGTGCACACTTCTGTAAGCAATTTATAACTTGCACTGCATGACAAAATGCTGTTGTTTCTGAAATCTTTACAACCTATCTATTCCAGACTAGTACACTAGGATGCCTATAGTATTTGCAGCGGTCATTATGAAGACTAAAATTGCTACGAATACCACTTTGACAATTATGTGAGTGAACAGTCATGATTATTTCAAGACAACACTACTTAGGCAAACAGATTTAAACAATTTTTCAAACAAACAAAACAGTAGTCTCATGTCTCATACCTCCTGTAGCAATTTGTCTAATTTCTGCTGTAATTCAAGGAAGTATCGTGATGTGATGAGGCCCTGGTGGGATTTATCCAAGCAATCCCGAGCCAGTTCTGTGATCTGATGGTGGGTAAAACTGAGCACTCCATCTGCTAGTGGAAGGACATTCTCTGGAGAATAATTTGTTATAATGTCCTGAAGCCTCTCTTCCATCTGAGCTGTGGCCTATAGACAAATGGATACACAACACATTAAATCAGCTTTACATGAAACTAACAGCCTCAAAGCTTATTTCTGGTTCTGTGACATTTCTGTACTGCCTAAGAAGTTACCTAGCTGGAATGCATGAAATGACTGAAGCAAAAAAGAAAGCGAACAGGAAGGTGAAGTGACAGATGATGTTTCCCCACATTACCAGTCCAGAAAAGCAATAGCCTTACTGTTCTACTATGCAGATCCTCCCCTTTGTCTGTCACAGGTGATTAACTGTGCACTAATCTTGTGATGTTCACTAGATAGAACTAAAGGAACACTCGTGACTGTAAGACTTTAAGTCCAAGTCAAAATAATTAAAAAAAAAAAAAAAAAAAAGATAACTCATAGGGGTCTACTTTGTTCTGCTAAAACTGCAGATACGACAGACCAGAATATCTTCCTTCCTGTCATACAGGTTATACCACGAAAATATTTCACTGGACAAAGTTTGAATGCACACTGACTGATTAAAAGCACCACAGACTCACAGGTCCTGCCAGATGTGTCTGCAGATTGCTAGATGTGTCAGTTTTACAGAACCAACTGTCTGGTTCCCACAAAACTGCAGATGCTTAAAAGACCCTTAAAGATATTTTTATTATAAAAAGTAATCTCACACCTCCTAGTCCTAATCTCTACCACCGAAACGAGTGGGTCATTCCACACTTCATATTGCTGCTCAATTGCTCTGCAAATCCTGACAAATCTCTTCATATTTCTATGAAGAAATATGAAGACATTTCTTCTAATTTTTAGGTACTTTTTGGAACAGTATCAGCTTTACCTTATTTTATTTTCCAGGGGTCGTCAAAATCCTAGAAGCAATGGAGAGTGCAGTGCTCCAAGCTACACACCTGCACCTAGGAACTCATTTGTGTCTCAGACCTCTGGACATGACAGCAATGTGTCCTCATTTGGTATCTCATAGTCAAACCCACAGAACTGTGTACTGATCTTTACAATTAAAGTAAGTATATAATGAGTATTTGGGAAAAGGAATAAAATGCCACTAAAGGAAGGGGTTTACAAGTATGTCAGCAGATGCTACATAAGACTTAGCAACAGAAACTATTTTTGGTTTACTATTTCAGCACACATTTGCCCCAAGTATACACCACCTATTGAAATCGAATGTACCATCGGTTTCCAATCAGCAGAATGTATTACCAGCATGATTCATTTCAAAACCATTTCAGCAGCTTTGCCAAATTAATGTCCAGTTCTTGGTAGGGATTTTCTTTATTGTGATTTTTATCTTTGTAATAAGAGCTTGGTGATGCTTTATGAAAGCCATTACAGGGTTGGATCATTAGTTCCCATAACAAAAACACCACTTAGTTAAAACTTATGTAGCCTAACAATTTAAATACTAGGTATCTTAAATATAATTCATTACCTTTGGGAACCTTTCTTTGTAGACATGGTTCATCATAATTATTTCATTGTCACAGCAGGCAGGAGAACGTCCAGGGCTGCAAGCAAAGAAAATTATCCCATTAAACTTGTCTCAGCATGCAGCATGAACTACAATTAGTTATATTTTTGTACAGTTTATTTGCAACAAAAAGTCAACATAGGCTTCACTGGAAAGGTACATTCTCTCATGAGTGGGACACTTGGTTCCTTTCTGCTATTTCTGACCAGGCCCTAAAGAGTATTTCATGTGCTTGACATCTAACTGCTAACTACATTATTTTCTTTGTTTGTAACTACACTTCAGGATACATGCAGTTTTGTAACACTTGTGAACGTCACCTTTTTCTCAGAAGGGCAACAGAGGTATATTTAACAGTTAATTATGGCTATACCTGCCCCTTTGAAGGTTACATACAACTGAAATAGCAAGACCTGACCAAGAACTCTGTTAGCTGCAAGTGAAAAAGTTGAGAAGAATTAGCCTCTTTTTTTTTAAAAACAGATCATTAAAAAAAAATCAAAACAATCTATTTTCAATCTGACCAGCAGATAAAGGCGGCAACTTCCTACTAATAATGCATATGTATGGCATAAGTTCCATCAATG
Organism: Morus bassanus; assembly: GCA_031468815.1. Lineage (NCBI taxonomy): Eukaryota > Metazoa > Chordata > Aves > Suliformes > Sulidae > Morus > Morus bassanus. The sequence goes on from CM062600.1 coordinate 62,720,747, forward strand.
CTGGGGCACTGTGCCTGTAAGAAAAGCACGAGACTTGCACGAAACAATCCATAAAAGGTACCTGTGGCCTCGGCTAACCTACAAAACTGCTTTTTGCTATCATGAGACTCACTGTCCGTTATAAATTCCTTTGAAAAATCTCCATCTGATTTTCCTGGGTTGGTGACACTGGCCTGTTAAGTCTGGTCTAAAAGACGTGGAGAAGGAAAAAGACCCCACAAAGGGGATGCTATCCTCTAGGAGTGACTTTATCATAACATGTACACATAGAGGTTTCTTGCATGAGCAGAAGAACTGGCTTTTGGTTTTCTAAAAGGGCAAAAATGAACACTAAAATGTGTCCCAAGATACCACAATGGTGGGTCCTTTAACTGATATGAACAATCTGTTATGGACATCCACAAGCAAATCCACTGAGGACACGGTAGGTAGGTACATAATTTCATCACAACACTTCTGCAGCATAATCCCCTTTCTGAAAATGCTTGGCTCTTGCTTTTTCCTTGAAGCATTTGTACACATTCTGTGAGGTCAAATGGAAGACTTTAAGTGTTAGAAGCATAACAGAAATTGAAAAAAATTAAAGATGTGGCAATAAATACAATACAGTTTCAATCTGTAATCTTCTAATGAACAAAGGGGATTTTTTTTCTTAGTAATCATTATGCAGTTTCATGTAGGTAGCAACTACATTTGTCACAATAGTCTACACAGATTTTAAAATAATCAAAAAGCAGAGTTAAAACATATTGCACTAAAAAACTCAATCCTTAAGATGTGTACACCCGTGAAACTTATTTTTAAACTTTTGAAAGGATCAATATAGCAATTAGAAATACAATACTGTTTTCCTTTTAGTTCTTGAAAACTTATCCATAAGATTAATCTGCATTTTCCAAACCTAAACTATTCTGACAGTTTAGAACTGATCCTGGATAAAACACATCTTACAAAAACAACCACTGCAAATGAAATGCAGAGGCCTCATCTTTGAGAAAGAAAAAACTGAACTTCATCTTGGTTAAAGAAAACAAATGACTGCATACCCCCCCCATTAGTTCTTTCTCGCATTTCTTTCCAGATAGTCTTAGGATATTAATGTATTTTGAATTAGTTTTGCAAATAAAAACTTTATTCTGTGAAGAGTTTGAACGCTGAAAGAGAACCAGAGCTACAGACTAGCTCATCAAGGCAGTTCATGCAGGTGAGTTGCCTTCATTAAGACCTAGCTTACAATGTGAAGTAAGCCATGATCAAAACGAGGAGCAAGAGTTTAAAAGGACTATTCGTAGTTCAGCCTCAGATGCGTAGTTCTTGTAGTATACTTCAATTTCATTAACAGTGAACGACCCCAATGTACAAAACCACGATGCTCCAGAATATGTGAACTTAGATCCAACCCCTATTTCCAGAGAGACAAACTCACCTGAGACTTCGGGACCGAGGGCGCATTGCAGTGGTCCTGCACCTGTTATCACTGGCAATGCTCTCAGTGGTACAGAAATGTTTAGACAAAAAATGTAGTTCATCAGGTGTTGGTTGGTATGGTAACTGGTGTAGCTTTTCATGGGATGAGCAGGATGACTACAAGAGTAGAACAGAACACAAGCTTCTATCAGAGTGAAAAAACATTTTCAAGACTATATTCAATGCTCATAAATAAAGCCATTTAACTTAAAAATTCTAGTTACTGTTTCACACACCTGACTACCAATTTAAAGAAGAAAATAGTCTCAAATTAATGAGCTAAATAGAGAGTAAATATAAAAAACCCCTACTTCAGTCCCGGAAGAAAAAGCCATTGCATTTCAAAAGTTGAAATTTCCTCTAAGGCAAAGATGATATCTAATGTCAGTAACACACACCAATACGTAAGAATACTTAAAATGGGGTCTACTGAAAATTAATTGTTTAAGTAGGACAGCGTAAGTATGATAACCACAGAGTACAGCTTATTGCCACAACACAAATTGTAAATCTACGTAATAAATATGGATAATGACGTACCTTCAAGACATTACTAATGCTTTTTAAAATAAAATGAATTATAATCTAAACTTGCTGAAAAAATTCATATGCTATTTTCTTACAAAACCCTGTACATTTAAAATGAAGTGAAACAACTTAATAAATTTACAAGACAGGTTCTATGGCTGACTAACGTGAAGGGGATTGCACTCAAACCATGTACTTAGTATGAAATTGGAAGATACAGCAGGTATGAAACTGGAAGTGCTACCACAATAACAAACCTTGCAAAATTGCATGTATAAAGCTGCACTACATAAAGCAGTGCAGATGATCATACTATCATATTTTACTGTCTTTTATGCAGCGCGGCTAGCTACCTGAGCCACAATAAATATTCAGAGGTAGAACTTTGAAACTACTTCCCTGAGCCTGGATTCAATGTCCCTGAAAAGAACACATACATAGTTCAATGCATTAACAACTAGCCTTGCTAACCTGGTCTGACAAGTGTAGACAGAAAAATGCTCTACTGTTTCTGGTACCAAAACTAGCTTCCAAGATAGCTCATTCACAAATATCCTTGTATGGCTGCACAAAGCTGCTTGGTACCATGCAAACATTCCCCTCTACAGGTAAAATAAAGGGAAGAAGTCCAAAAACTTGTATATCTTTCTGGAGCTCTTCAGTCTCCAGCTGGCTTTTTCAAGAAAATGAGTTTCTTCTATATGGCAATCTTCCTGTGCACATTATTGTTCTTATCTGTCTTCTCATACAGTACACCAAGGATCCTGCCTTTTATTGGAGGCCAACAGAGTAAGGGCTTCTTTACTGTATCATTCCTAGTGAGGGAAATCAAGTAACTTCCGTACTGCACAAACATTGCCCTATATTGCTAAGGTCAGCAGGTAATATCCAGGCTGGTAAGCACAGAAACTAGACAGTCTTCGTAATTTCCTGGCAACTTGTGTGGTAAGGACTGAATATATCCTAATTCCTAGGAACTCAAGAAAAGATTACTCATCACACTAGATCTCATGAAGTCATCTCTTAAAAGGGAAAAAGAAGAAAACCCACTGCTGAGAAAGGTTAACTCACACAGGACTGGTCTATGTGGGAAGGCTGCATCACATCAGAGCAAGTTAAAGTTAGCAAGATTGCATTACCTTGCTTTGCTGCAGGCTAAGGAAGCATGCACACCAAGAATTTACCACAGTTCACATGATAGGTAGTAACTTGTCGAGTCACAGTAACTCATTTATGAAATTCAGCCTGAGCACATTACCATGCATAATTCAGCACACAGCATAGATAAGTTCTTTCTTATCTCACACTATGGCAGCTAGCTGCAGTTAACCTCACAGCGTATTTCCTACAGCCATGCTCCGTAAAATAAGATACGCTAGCAAAGGGGAATTTCCCAATACAGACCATCGCAGATGGAGGTTTCTATAAAATCAATCTCTACCTCTTCAGCTTCAGGGGATTCTGGGAAGACCAGGAGGACAATAACCCATATCACACCTTTCCTCAAATAAGGCGTCACAGAGTCTAGACCCAACAGGATTAAAGTGAGAATCTTCCTTTCGCTAACAACTCTCAGTTGTATCAGGACTATCACCGGCACACACTGCGTTTTCTTGGAGGTCTGAATTCTGCTCTCTGTACAAATCCAAATTCTCATAGCAAAACTCTTTAAAAACTTAGCTGTCCTGGAATTCTAGAATAGCTGCTCCAAAAATCATGTAAGATTTAACATATTTTTAATATGCACAAGCACAGTTCATTATGGCAACACAAACTGTTCTTCCAAGACAGAAAGGCAAATTTGCAGCCAATACCAGCTAATGTAACCCCAAAGTCTCTTTCCTCATCTCCTTATCCTATTTCCCCAACCAAATAAGCTTCCAAGGATATCATCTACGGGCAAAAATATGCAACTGAGTATTCTCCCACTTGATAATTTTTATAGGCCCGTTCTGCTAGAAGACACACAATCATCTCAACTGCATCTCATAATTGGCAAGATCTGATCCAACTTTGCTAGAATACAACACACCAAGAGCTTCTTTTCAAATGAATAATCGTAGCAGGAGATAGTTTCATTTAATTTCAACTCCGTTGTGAGAACTGGTATATGCGGTACTTGCACCACTTCTAAACCCATGAGCTTCCATTAAATGGGTAATTCCATCAATCTCTTCACTTTCAATATTAAAAAAAGAAAAAACAGGCTAACAAGAAATGAGCTACACTCACCTGAGCATAATTGCAATTCCCACAGACCCTTCTGCCCCTGCTTTGACTTTCAGTAGCTTGTAAAGATCAAATTCTGTGCTCTATTGTGATGTGTAAAAACTGTTTCTGGTCTCCAGTTAATACAACTCTGGATTAATATGAATTTTATTTAGCACTGAAAAGGGATCGTTCTGTATGTACACTTAGGCTATTGTGTGTGAAGTGGTCTCCCATTGTCTCTAAGAATTTGTAAGAATGTGGAGGAGGCGGCTGCACAGTACTAGCTGTTTCAGTTTCTGAAGTAGTACATGAAACCAATCAGATGGGCACACTTCCAGTTTTCGTTTTCTGATTCACGTATATCATCCAGTGGGTAAAAAAAGAAAGTGAAAAGCATCTCTACTAAGAAGCAAAGAAATAGTGGGTAGATTGAAAAGTCAGAGGTTGTCCCAGTGCTTTTGCAGGGCTCATCACAGTAGAGGATTCCTGGGGAAAAAAAAGCCCCTAACTATAAGAAATATACGGCATGAATTCTCTACTGCTGGTTTCCTCAACAAAATTCAAACTTATTTATTGGAAAAACAGGTTTCTTTTCACAAGTCAGAAACTGTTTGTTCAATGCTAGGGAAGACATCTATTTTAACATTAATACGATGTGGTCTAGTCAGGAAATCTCAAGGGACCACTCAACAACAGTCTATTACAGAATTTAAGATATCTAAGTCAATAAATGACAGTGCTATACTTTTTCATAAGAAATGCAGAAATGATGTAAAACTGCTCCACATTCCAGCACGCATACAGTAGTTAGTAAACTTAAGCAGGAAAGAAGTATATGAACTAGAATTACCATTTTAAACTTGAAGATGTCAAAAAAAAGCATATGAGTATGGACTGAGAATTAAAACTGTGTTTTGATATGTTTCTGACACAGCTTTTAACTTCCTTTCTAGCACAAGCCTGTTTCTTATAACAATGATGGGATTGCTATGGCAATTACTTATTATCTGACATAAAACATATTGATGTAAAGGAGGTTAAGTGAAGAGCATAGCATATTTGATCTAGTTCCAACAAGAGGTGTACAAACACGCACTATGGAAAGGGGCTAGGGAATTAATGTGAAACCAAGCAGTTTGCTTGGCAAAAATAAGATCTACACAGGAAGGAAAGCAGAGGTCAAAAATCAGCACTGCTGAGGAACAGTTCTTAAGATACATGAAATTCCTCAACCTGCTTTGAAGTCAGCAAGAATTGACTTGACTTTCCAGAAGCCTTTGTGGACAAAAATAAAATAAGAGTTGATCATAAAATGGTCACGTTTCATCAGTGTACTCGACGTGAAACTCAGCTATCTCACAAGAGAAACAGAACACACCCAGGGGAAGAGAAAGCTTACTTAAATTAAATTGTAAAAGAAACATTTTTAAAAAAATCTGGTATCAGGTATCCAGTAATATTTATCATTCATAACACAGTACTTTCATTAATGATAGAACCTTGAAGGTAAAAAACAAGACTGAAGATACAAAACAATTTTTGAAGAATCACAGTTGGATCTACAACGACCAAGCCCTTTACTGCAGAAGATGTAATGTAACTCTCAAAATGCCAACTGTTTGCTGTTCCAAAGCAGGCTTCCTCCACAGCTCTATCTTCCCAGTCTCTCAGGTGCGAATATCACAACAGACAGCTTAGTTCCAGGCTGTAACATGACCCAGTACTTCCTCTCCCGTATACAGGTGTGCGAGATGTGCAAAAGTACAGATCCATACTTCTCCCACTGCCTAGCTCTCTTAAGAATTGAAGCAGGATCTCACACACTGCCATGGTGCACGTCACAAGTCAGATGGTACATGCATGGCAGGGCGGCTGATACAAGAGCACATCGTAAGGGTTGCTCTAACAAGGAGAAATTAACAAATTAGACTTGTATTTATCCTATTATGTATCCTAAAGGATTATTCTATTCTAATTATAGCCATCTAAAATGCTAACTATCTTACCTATTATCATGCATTAACATCTCACTATTGCCAAAGAAAAAAGACAGGCAAATGCGTGATTCATCCCATCTTAAGATAGCAGTCTAACCTAGGATAGATGAATCATGTCAAAGTGGTTTGTCTTTCTTTTCATCATCAAGGCAGCCTCACTTAAGACCTGATAGCTAACTACCATATGGTTAAAGTAAGGCAGTATGTCTCCCCTCCTACTGCCCCACAGATTAAAAGGGGGCAGTTAAACACTACGCACTGCCAGAAAATAGCTCTAAGAAAGCACATATTGCCTAAAGTTTTATTCTATTTCAGTGAAGTAAAGCAGTTTCATGTCCCGTAATAATTCAAATTCTATCAACAGTAACAAAATCTACATTGCCTTCTCTTAAGAGAAGCAAGCTACGTTTGGGGAGATACAGCATGTAACAGAAATCTATCAACAGAGCAGAATGGTTACTTACAGAAACAGTTGAGCTGGGAGTATTTGTACCATAGCCAGAAGAAGGGAGAGAAGCCAAAGACCAGCGGCGACCATCAGTCCTGTTGTGAAACCAAGGTTAGTCAAATGAACACTGCAGTATCCTAATACAGAAACATCTGTGGAAGTATTACTGCATAAAACTGCATTCCAAAAGCATGATACAAACAGGGTTTTCAATAAAGAGTAAACTTTCACAGGGGACCAAAACAAACAAGCATTCAGCAAGGATGACTTAGGCTTACAGATTTTTTTTTTAGTGTGTTTTTCTAGTTAAAAAAAAAAAAAACCCTATGAGATGAAACAACCAGGAAGTGAATGAACAGCTCCACAGAATTGGTGTCTCACTAATACACATAGAAATGGACCACAGGGAGTCTTCACAACTCTCAGGTCCATCAGATAAAAATTAATGAGAAGCAAATTAAAACTTGTGAACAAATGCAAACCACAATGCTCTGAACCACAAAATAACCACCACAGTCTGCTTGAAATACAAGGGTAGAGCATAATCTTAAGTGACATCAGTACAGGATACCAGCAAACTAGCAGGCTAATGTCAAGTAACTGCAAAGAATGATTAGGTCAAAACAAACTTGTTAAATGTTAGATATGTAAATCAGGAAAAACAATATTGGAGCAAAAATCATGCTCACTCAGAATTAAAAAAAAAACAAACAAACAAACATCATAACCCAAAGCAATTTGTGTTTACTGCTTGAGGTGGACTACACACAGACAACATGGAACTTGAACATTCAAAGTGACAAACCAAAAAACAACTATGGGAGCCATGTTTGAATTTTTGAGAAGGAAACATTTACCTTTCATTTCGGTGCCCGTGACTGGAAGTACAATTGTATCAAATATGTTAAAAAAAGCAAAATAATACATAAATAACAAAACAGAACAAGTTTTTATTAACAAACAGTGTGATAGTGGGGGAAAGGAGAAAGGAGAATTGAAGCTCTGTTTTACGGCCAGTAGTACAAAGATAATCTCTCAAGTCTGGTTTACACAAAAAGTATAATTCCATAAAAGAGAACTGAAGTCATGTCAGATCAGGAACCTTAAACCTCTTGATGCAGCTTCCCTACCCACCCCTCAAGCTAACTGTCTAAAAGCACACTTGCTTCTCTCCATTCTAACACGTTATATCCTACTCCCATTTATCCATCCACAAGCTACAACCCAAGTCTCTGGGACTTTGAATACATACAGTGTGAGAAAAGAAACTGCAGTATATAATTAGTGTTAAAATATAAAGAGAACACGTGTTAGAGGGGCTGCTGACTGTAGAAAAGACTGAACTCTGGAAAAAAAACCCCTCCTCCTCCATAATTTAGTTTTTAATTCATTAATTTTCCTCCCTTCTCCCCTTCCCCCAGGTACGCATGAGCTACCTCTGGATGAATGAACAATTCCAAAAGGAGTTTTCTCTTCATTTTGGCTCAGCTGCGCAAGCTAAATATGTTCACAGCTGAAAGAACAAGAACTTGGAAGGTATGTAAACATGGGTGAGACCCATATATTTTGCAGCTGTGAGATAAAGTACTTCCTTACTGAACAGCTCATATTGAATGTGGTTTCTGCATCACACAGCAATTCTCACATAGAAGGGCCATCGAGGGTAGAGATGGGATATCACAGAGTTATCTGGGAAGCAAAGGTGGAAGAATAGGAGGCATCCATAAGGGAAGAAGAGGAAAAAAGGGTAGCAAGCCCCTGCAGCATTTTCTCCTGGACTCATATACCACTTGTCCCTGCCCTACAGTGCAGTCCTACCCACTTCCCAGGAGCTCTGGAAAGCCCGACCCACAGGCTTGTAGATGCTGGACTTGTATGTACCAGCAGAAGAGGCCTAAGTGGTAGCTGCCAGAGGCACAGGCATTGATCACCCCACCAGATGCGGGCAGAGGAAGATGACACTCCTGCTCTTTGCCGAGGGGCCTCGGGAAGGCTGCCTCCAGCCCATTGCACTGGCTGGCAGCATGGCAGAGGGCCACTTTTCCACTGCAGCTCCCTTTGCTGCCACCACTGCATGGTCTGGCCAGCAGCTGATGAGAAACAGCTACACTGGGAAGCCCTCCTTTCCCACAGGAGGCTTCTAAACCATTTCCTTTGCTTTTCCATTCCTTCCTCACATTTCCCCAGCTTTTTGGTATCCCCACTGACTGGGGGACAGTGGATGGAAAAGGAATATCCATACACCTAGAATGCCTTACCTCTGCTCCTTCAACCTGCTCTATCACACACACACATTGTCCTTCCCTTCCTTTGTATCATCATTAAATTTACAAAACATAACAGAAAAGGCATGAAGTTAGAAGTCTGAGAACTGCTCTCATTAGCCACAGGTCATTTTACTACCAAAATGCATCCTATCACAGGTTATATGAAAACAACCACAACACACACACCAAATTCATAAGAAAATATTACATTAATGCTGTTCTAAGCTTAAATGTCATCAAGCATTTTCATAATAAACAGAGAACAAAATCATTTTCCATAGAAAATTGCTCCAAAGAAGTTTCTTGAATCCCATGAAGTGGTGAAATATTTTGAAATCACAGAAGCTTCTTGTGTTAGCATTCCTTTAATTAAAGAATTTATTTAGAACCCATTACAGGGCTCTAAAAATGGTCAAAATCGAAATGAAACACTGGTATACAAATTCATTTTTTTGTCCCAAATTTTAAAGTTTGCAAAAACATAATGATTTAAACTTTTTGTTGATTATGGGTGGGAAAGGAAAACTACTTCCTGCCCACTGTATTTCTAAGTAATGCTTGGTCTTTCACATGTGCTTTTTTCATTATAAGTTATTTCTGGATTTAATGAATCTTTCTAAAAATATGCTCACAAACAAATGTAATCTATGAAAAGACAGCTTTCCTTTTTTTAAAGATACTATCAAGAGGACGTAGATTCAAAAGAAATACTCAACTTTAAGGTGTTGATTAAAAAAATGACATATGCTATTAGATTTACAAGATCTTCTGTCACAGATTAATTATGCTTAGATAAAAGGAATACACAACTAAAGTTTTCTCCCTTTTGCAGCTTTTAAAAGAGTTAAGCCATTTCCTAGCACTTATTTTTGAGAGCTTTTTTACGCTACTTTACTGAACTCCCAAACTAAAGGAAGTAAAGCTACAGTGGCAATTGCTGCCTCATTGCAAATGCAACCAATAGTTACATGCCTGGCACTACTCAATGACAAAAAGCCACAGCATTCCAATTTCGTTTTTTGCGTACATACTCTTGGGTCAACATATAAACTCTCCCTACCCTCCCAGGCTTAGAGTTAATGAACATATTAGTTGAGGTAGGCTGACAAGGTGTTAAGTGATAGGGAACCACACTGGCCCGAACAGGCAGTCACCCATGACAAGCTATCAACTTTGGTTACGGTTCATTTAATAATAATTTACTTCATAGATCACTTCAAATTCACTTTAGATCTTCAAAAATTCTACTAGCATTAATCCTCACAACACTCCTATGACAGAGCTGACTGCCTCAGTGGTACAGACAGTGAAACAGGTCAAGGTCAGGTATTAAGGGTATGGTGACAGTATTGCTGCTGCCAGTAAAATCAGGCCCTGAACTCAGGACCTCTATAACAGTACTCTTAAAGACAATGCACTTCTTATATTGTTAAGAAAAAAAAAAAAAGAAAAAGCCTAGACATAACTTAAAGTTTCCCCATATCTCAATGGATGAGGAGATAAGTGTCTGAATTACTATTAAGTCATTTTTTTTTTTAATTCAAAAAAGTATGAATGCATTCTATCAATCATCCAGTACACCTTTGTTGCATCTGAGGTTTAGGAGAGTTTACGTAAGCAAGATAACACTTGTCATTCTAAGTGATAGACTTGACAGATGTATTTGCAATCATCTTTTAATATCTGGGTCCAGCACCACTCCCTCTATGCAAAATGCATGCTGCATGCTACAAACAACCTCTTACCTTCGTGCAAAAGAAAAGTGGGCTGAGGCACTGGGAGAGAAATTCCTAGGGCTATCTTGAGGACTGTTTCCTGTTGGGGGGGGATACACAAAAAAATAATTAGGGAAAAAAAGAAACAAGAACCTACTAAAAACATTCAGACATACTAATCCAAGCGTTTCCAGGCAGGTTAGAAACTAATTTCAGAAATCCTTCTCTCACAGTCTCTGAGAAAATAAACTCTGAAATAGAGTCTTATTTCAACTCACATTTCATTTATATTTGATTTTTAGTTATTGGATTTTATAATTCAGAAAACCCTCTATTTAGCCCTTTAATTTGAGAATTCTCAAATGAATTTGAGAATTAAAGTTTAAAACCCCCAAAATATTAGCTTGAAAGAAATGTATTTTTAATGTCAGAAACAAGGTGGCTTTTTTAAAATTACAGATAGATAGAAAAATCAGTCAGCATGATTTACCCCTACACAAAGTCTCTACAGCATTTCAACAGGAGCTTTTTTGCAATTTTTTCATTGTTCATTTTTTTTCTAGCTCCAAACAAGCAGACAAAACACACCAAATAAAATTTTTTTCCCCTTAGTTCTGTTAGACCGAGGCATGGAAAGGCCATCACCCTCTGTGATGAGAAGAAGCAACCACACATTGTGAAGAGGTTGTAACTTTAGGGTCTGTTACTTCTTCATTTAAAGCACCCGACCTCCTGCTGACCAGCACAAGTGCAGAAAGAAAGCAGCTGCTGAGAGCTGCTCCTGCCACTTCTGCCTCTCAGCACCTACAACTAGAGAAGACACACAGTATCTGAAGAAGAAATAAAGATGACCCCTGGCAAAAAGAAAAAAAAAAAAAAAAAAAAGAAAAAAAAAGCGGCGGGGGGGGGGGGGGACACACACGACAAAACCCACCAAAATCTAGAAGGATTCAATTTAAAGTAGTACTGACATACATCTAGAAATCAATCTTTCCTTAAATAGGGAACAGACTGCAACAACAATATGTTAAAGTAATGTATTTGTTGTAGCATTTTAGTTTTGGACATAAATGAGAGTGCAACATTAAACAACAGATAAAAAAACCTTCCTATGTTTCCCGTTAGAATCAACATTTAATTTTTGAGAATATTACTACCCGCATGTGTAAAGGCCAGTACAATAGAGTGAGTCCTTAAAAGGACTTCAAGTGGCCTTGATTTCTACTCAAATTTTTTAATTAATGTTACATTTATCATAGTGATGTCCTTAACAGATCCCATTAATTCTATACAAGAAAGTGTAATCATGCAGAGAACACCCTCCTCCTACCCCCCCCCCCCTTTTTTTTTTGCTAGAAGCAGATGCAAGATGCTTTCTGAGCTGTGCTTAAACCACATCTTCACAGCTGCTCTTCCCACGGCCCTGAGAGACAAGGATTCCACTCCCCGGCCAATGCCTCCAACTTTTTTTTTGCCTGTTTATCTATCCCAGCTGAATTATGTCCTTCTGACATTCTGTCCTCCCCCTCAGACCCCAGCTTCTTCGTTATCCTTCAGACACTTCTGAGGGCCTCAATAATTTCAAGGTGGCAAGGATTTTCATTCCCTAAGGGGCAGGGGGGGAAGCAGATGGAATCTGAAGCCATACATGTGGCACAGATTTCAATCTTTATTTGGGGACCAACACAATTTATTCTCGTCCTGCACAAAATGCAAACACCAAATTACTGAGAGCAACAGTTTGTTTAATTTAACAGCTAACTGGATTTCTTTTTCTGCTACCACAGCTTACTTAATAAAGATAAGCTAAAAAAAAAATTGTAACACTGTGCAGATAAAACATGGTCAGAAACTTTAGCTACGGCACAAGAAAAAATTAGCTGTAATTTTAAGTGTTTCGTGGATTTAGATAAGAGGGAAAAAATAAGACAAAGAAGCTACCTTAACCTCTGGCAGAAAAAGCAGAGAATTAGGCTTAATGCAGTGAGACATAAACAGCTTTTGACAGGAAATAATTTGACAAACCAGCATATGGGGGGGTTTGTAAACAAACTGCTTTCCTCTGATAGCTATTTTGAAGTTATATATGGATATATACACATATTTAACACACATCAAGGGCACATGCAAAAAACATGGTGGAAGAATGCAGTAATTTTAAAGCTATTGCAGTGGATTTGAGGAGACACAATGCTGCAAACTACCTCATTAGAATCAACAAAGGTCACTTCCTTACGGACAAAACCTCAAGAAGTCAAAGTCTTACTCAGGAAGAGCATCAGATCCTGTTATTACGAAAATCAATTTGCGAGCACTATTTCCAATAGCAAACGAGCTTTTAAAATAACAAAACTGGCAAAGCTGTATACATAATACCTGGATACTAAATCCTGTGGGTTTACCTAGAAGTCTAAGAACTCAGACAAGCCTGGAAACAGAATGAAAAACCAAACCCCAAATGGCTGGAGAAACAGCTAGTGCTATTACGTGTTTAAGGTGTGGTGTTCCAGAAAAGCAAGACAGGTTAGAAGCAGAGTCCTATACGTGACCTTCATCCATCACGGCATTCATCCACCCATCTGCAAGTCAATACCTGGGAGACTTTCAAATAAAAACCAGTGCCAGTTAATTCTCTGTCCATATGTGCAGTGCTTGCTTATTAGTCAAATCCTGCTGTTCCTTGGGATCTGCTGGCTGTTGTATATTTTAGTCCTAGGCTATCTCTGTGCTGCTGAGATTACTGTTGATGTTTCTGACCTGGTAAAGTAAACCTGACTGGTGGTCAGGCATTAGGTAAGTAATTAACTCCAGCATCCTCTGGGAGATACAACAAATAGGCAATCAACATACCAGAACAATACTCTACCTCATGACAACATGCAGGGTAGCTCATTTTGCAAGCAGCTATTGTTAAGAAAACTATATCTAGACTAATTAAATTGTGATTGTTTCGTAAGTAGCTTCAAGAAGTCCTGTGTCTTTGCCACAGAGGGAAGATGTTTTAAATCTTTTAAAGAGGTATATGCTACAGTCACTGTATATTATTAATGTATTTTTAATAGTTGTCTATTTTGTAAGAGTTTCAGATGCAATGACTTTGTTAGTACTGATGGAACAACATTAATGATAATTGTTATCCCAAATTCCTGATGAATCAAAGACAAATCCAGCTTGAAATCTTGATGTCATTATTTGATGGTCTGTTAAAATGAATCACAGTACATCAGCACCACAGTAATACGATATAACAAAGGGTCGTACATTCCTCTATGTCAGTTTACTTGGTAGTGAACCCACACTGAGAAGTGAACAATACACAAGAAACCATCCACCAGCAGCTACAGGTCCGACTTTGATACCATAACAAATGGTGCCAGACAGCAGAACACACAGCTGGGCAGCAGAATAATTTTGAATACTTCTGCAGGTGCTTTCCATGGAGATCCACTCAGAGGTGAGGAGCTCAGGCTATTTCAAAACCTGGATTAATTACGCTTCACACCAGCAAACAACTTTCCCCAGTTAGAGCAAGGAAGATTTACATGTCCCTTAAATCCATTTGCCAGGATGCTCTGCATGTTCTGACCACTCCTTAAAATACTGGCAGTGTTATGTTTTAATATGATTTAATTTAAAAGTCAGTTGTATCTGCATGTAACTTACCCCTGTGCTTTCCTCTCCTGTCCCTAAACTAGTAGATGATGTTCTGAAATTGCTATAAGTTTTACTTTACCCAAAAGCAAGACTAAATAAAAAGTTTTATTTCAGCAGAGCCATTTCTGTTATTCTACATGTGACAACAGTTAAGAATAATTGAAATATATTATTTTCCTTTCCGTAAACTTCAGTTTTCTTTTAAAAAATGATATTCAGAACCCTGCTTTAATCTTTAACTTTCAGCATTCCCATATTTCACCATGAACACACACTAAGGCTTCATTCATTTACAAACCTAGTCTTCCTTTCCCCAAAATTCAGTCAATGGAGACTGTAGCTAAAGTAGAACAGCACAGAAGCTACATATGAGAGAGATTCTTCCTTGCTTCAAATACACTATAGTAAGCCAGTACTCATTATCACCTACCTCGGACAAAAACCACAGGATTAAAGTTAAAAATCCAAGGAAACTAATTCTATATTTGATGTACACACACAAATGCCTCCAGTGTGACTGAAAACCTAATACAACTAAAATATATGGTGCAAGCAGCTTTGTTCATTACTATACTTCAATGTAGCTAGCTAAAGTACATCTATCAAACAAAATTATCTGATGCAAGCAGCTAAGTCCCAATGTAGTGAGAGCAGAATATCAGCAATCAGCACTCTAACAATGTTTGTCTAGAAAGGTCTAAGCAGACCTAAAAATCCTAGAAAAAGGACTACAAGTGGAGGTAAGACCTCCCTGGCCTTACATTTTGCTTCAGGTAATTGCATCATGTAATCCCATTCATAAATTTATTGAATCCAACAGGAAAGGTCATGTTTGTGCCTGCCATACTTAGTGAATGATTCTTCAGGAACCCTCATGTTCTGGTATATAGGGCCAGCATGTATTTCTCTTCCCATTCCATGAAGAAAACACCTCTGACTGACATAGATGGCAATACAGGCTTTTCAGTCTTCCTGTTGCTAAGGCAAGCAAGTAATAGCCTTTCAGTTGTACACAAAAAGCTATCACATTCTATGCTACCACCCTCTGTCCCTACGTGATCCCATCTGAACATGTATGACCATAAAAGTACACAGTATTTCAGACAGAATCTAACCAGCACATTGTACGGTGGCATGAAATTGTCCCAAATTCAACTGAAAATTACTTCCTTTATACATCTTCAGAGATTTGATTTTCAAAGCTACACTAGATAGGTCCTTGCAAACATCATCTGATCCAGAAAATGCAGTCAGTTCCTTCCCTAAATTCCTTATAATAGATGCCACTGCTTACAGTGGACTTTTCTGTTACTGGTCCTCCAGCACAAAATGCTGCATGTTGCTATGTAATTTCATACTTTTTTGTTCCAGTCCTTGAGATCATTCAGTCAATTCAACACACAGTTTTCCCAATGCTGTTTCACACTGGATGTCTTCCAAATTTACATCAGCTACAGTAATTTTATGCCAATGTCACTTATGAGAAGATTAAAAAGGTTTGGCCACAAAACCAAAACCTGAGGACTCTACTGATAACCTCCACTCCCACTTATAATATTTATCATTTTAGCACAACCCCCACCTTCTCCCCTTTAAGTAATTTCCTACTTATTTTGCAATTCTTGTCCTAGTGCCTGTCATCTTAGTGGCACCACATGAAACATTTTACTAAAATATGGACAAGTAAGATTTACAGCATTGCTCCCAACAGCTAAATCTTGTTCCTACAGCAGATACAATTAAACAGCACCACGTGTGACTATTAATCATAAGGGGTTAGTATCACCCACAGGAACAAGCTCCTGTGACTACTGAGGTGGGGACACCTGAATGCCCTGACTTGCTGAGATTATAATCATTCACTTTGCAGGCTGGGTGGTGCAGATGACCTGCCTACGCAGCAGCAGGCAGTCAGCTGGAAAAGCCCATTAATGACCAGGGCACCAGATGTTGTCCAAGCTGATTCTGCAACCCTTTGCTTCCCACAATTCTGAATGTACCCACAATTCATACAAAAATTAAAAGGATCTTTCAGCAGGTTTAACAGCTTCCAGCCCAGATACTAAAGGCAAAGGATGTCCAAACAACTAACCTAAGACAATTGCTCATAATAATAAAGGTTTGAACCCAAAGAAATAACCTGGTATATATTTTTTTTCTATTTTCATAAGAAAGAATCATAGAATAGTTTGGGTTGGAAAGGACCTTTAGAGGTCATCTAGTCCAACCCCCCTGCAATGAGGAGGGACATCTTCAACTAGTTCAGGTTGCTCAGAGCCCCATCCAGCCTGACCTTAAATGTTTCCAGGGACGGGGCATCTACCACCGCTCTGGGCAACCCGTTACAGTGCTTCACCACCCTCATTGTAAAAAATTTTTCCTTATATCCACTCTAAATCTGCCCTTCTTTAGTTTAAAACCGTTATCCCTTGTCCTGTGTCACAATAGGCCTTGCTAAAGAGATTGCCCCCATCCTTCCTATAGGCCCCCTTTAAGTACTGGAAGGTCGCAATAAGGTCTCCCCGCAGCCTTCTCTTCTCCAGGCTGAACAACCCCAACTCTCTCAGCCTTTCCTCATAGGAGAGGTGTTCCATCCCCCTGATCATTTTTATAGCCGTCCTCTGGACCCACTCCAACAGGTCCATGTCCTTCCTGTGTTGAGGACTCCAGAGCTGGGTGCAGCACTGCAGGTGGGGTCTCACCAGAGCGGAGTAGAAGGGCAAGAGAAAGACTTTATGTAGTGAAAGCTGATATTATTCTTGAAATCTTTTATGAGCTTTACACGTATAAGACATAGTGGGAATCCTCAGCTACAAACTAAAATCTGACTTTCCACCAATACAAGCTATCTCCGCAGGTAGCTACAGGTGCTGCATAGAGGAAAAGGGCATTACATATATAATATCTCTGTTGTATACTTTAATTACTAATACAATATATCTGCTGTATACATTGTCTTTTTCCTATACCCTTTTTAACCCTAAGTCTCAGACCTTATACTTCTCTGTGCATTCTCAAGCCTTGGACTACCTCCTGCTCTAATAACTTTCCTATAGCCCACAGGCCTTCACCATCACTGTTGCTTACAAATGAATCTGCCCCTTCAACAGGTGCTACCCATGCACTATTTGCACCCTGCACCATATAGTTACTTCATCAGTGTTGTGCTGTCTCACTTGTCTCTCCGTTCCATCCTACCACATGAACCTCAGAATGACTGAGACGGTAAGGCTAACAATTAAAAAACTCTACGTAAGTATTCAGTGTTTGTCCAATTCAGCTTGCATCTGTAAAGATTAACAACAGACCCCTGTGTAGGAACAATCCTCTGTTATCTCCAGAGCAAACAATGAAAATTGGGGAGGGACGGAGAAATTTGCTTGAGACCTCTATATGACTTTCTCATATGGGGCAATTACCATCATCCTAAACTTGGGCCACTGGTTTTCCTCAAAGAATGTCTATCTAAATTACTGAACAGCTGGTGCCTTCAGTTCAGACTTCATCTGGGAGAAAAACAGGACTACAAGGAAGAACACAGGTATAAAAGGCACCTTGAAGAATTATGATTATGTACAAAAAGCTTTTCTTCTAAAAGAGAGCAATACTGCTCACATCCAATCTGTTTTGGTTAACACCAATCCAGATTGTTATGATTACCTAGTAGCAACCTGAACTCTTCAGGAGGTCTGAAGTAATGGCACATTGTTTCCAAAAGTACAACCAGACCTCTAAATGATTGCTCTGCAGATAACAAAGATAAAAAAATTCTTGAGTAAAGCCACAAATATTGGCTTGAGTGCTAATGCAGTGCACTCTGACTAAGACAGCTCCACCTTTATATTCATAACATGCCTTCACACACCTTGCTTCAGTTGACACAGATGTATAGCACTTTTTTGCCCTCAGAGATGAAAGGTCTTGGGAGAAAAAAACCCAGGTAGCTTAAAGTAGTAGTCCAAATAAAACTCATGTCAGGTATGAGATGCAAGCAAAGGTATGTATTTTGCCTGTTCTCCCAGCAAGCAATGAATTAATGTAGAAGGGAACAGGTTGTCTGCAGATCCTCATCACAAGGTGTCCTCACAAGGGATGAAAATACTGACTTCAGATACTTCTGAGGCACTGAATTCTCAAGCAACACCAATAATCTTATAAGGACTAGACAAGAAGGGTCCAGGATAACACTGAAGATTATCAAGTTGATAATTAATAGAAATTGATCCTGGGTGGATTCTTAAGAGTCTGACAATCTTCATTCCCTTCAGCTTGAATAGCCTATAATAAAAGGAATAAGTACCTGCAATAACAACTAAGATGGTACAAACATGAAGTCAAGAACCTAGTCCTCTTATTTAAGAGCATCTAATGGAACTATTTTCAGTAAGGGCAACAGTAGGCTCTCCCCAGAGGCGGCTGGAGTACCCTGACAGTAGAGAGTACAGTAGAGGGGTAGAGTACCCTGAGAGAAACAGATGTGGGAAAAGCATTAATAATATGAAACCAGAAGCCAAAATGGTTTTAAAAATGCATGAGCAATCAGGGTCATGCCTATCTATCCATCTTTTCCTTTGAATTATTCAAACCACAGCAGGTTATGTCCTTCATTTACCTGTTTCAGGGAATAAGGAAGGTGCCCTACAAGGAACCTCTGGGCACTTCCTTTCCAAAATCAAAGCAAGGTGACTTCAGAGTACATCCAGACCTTAAAAGCGGCCTCAGAGATCTCCCTTCCAATCTCTCACCTTGAAGCAACACGATTATTCTTAAAACTACATCAGAAGATATGCTGTGGCAGGGCAATCTGATGTCTGCCTGACATTTCAAGCCCAAGTTCAGTTAACTTTCCAAGACACAAAAAGATAGTAAAATGTAATCTTGCATCATATAGACAGAAATAATTTGGTATCACAGTGATGTATACTTAACAGCATTTTAGGCCAGAAATTATGTCCAAGCATATTAAAATAAGTCCCAAACTTGCGTTTCCAGTCACAATCGAAAGAGAATGACAAAACAGACTTCTACTTGAGCCAGGACCCAGCTGGCTGACAGATGAACATGTTCTGACTCTCTACACTCAAAGTACCTTATCTTCCTACTGAAGTACTACAAAGGACCTGTAAAGCACTACCTCTCCTTGCTCCAGAACCAGAAGAAAATTATGTGTTTTTAACAGGGTCCCTGAGGTCCCCAAGGAACAGGGAAGGTAAGAGGGGGCACTAGAGCATACTAAAGCGGAACTCTCAGAGCCCATGTGTCTTCACCAGTGCTTTTGATTTTTTTTAAAGACTCACAGAGGCATGGTAGGGTTTTTCTAAGAGGAAAGGAAGGTAATGAAGACAAAACTGAGTGAGAAAAGAATGGCCCATCAAAAGGTGCGATGTGAGGGACCTAAGTGCTTCTAAGGACAAGTGAGATTGAAAGAGTCCTCAACGGCTCAAGTTCTCAGCTCTATGATCAGTTAGACTCAGACCCTTGAAAGCCAGATCCAAGAATCAGTCTTTTCCTTTGACAGCTCAGTGGCAAACAGTTGTGCAACACTGCATGAAGTTAGATTAGCTGTTAGCTTCCAAGCAGCCTAATCTGTTGCACCTGCACTCAGAGGCAGATTCCTTGCACTAAATTGAACTCTGACAACATGCAAAAAACCCTTTTCTAGAACAGGATCTTTCCAATGTTCTCCATATTCTGCATAATCTTACTAGGACATATTTGCCAAAAATGCGTGCTATCACCACACTTCACTCAAGGATAGCCTAATGAATACATGTGTTTTCAGTGAACACGAACACTGATACTTTGCTGCACCTTTAGCTTGCTCCATCCTCCTCTAGGACTGGAAACTATTTTTGTTTCCCTGTCCCTCTTCTGCTTCTACTGTTTCCTCCTCCAACAGCAAACACAAGTAAGAAAGATGAGAAGGTGTTAAAGAAGGTCATCTCCAGTCCCTCTGAGACTTGGAGCTTGTAGTACATGCTCCTGCCAGAAGGTCTGGTGTGGGCTGCAAAATAAACACTTCCAATTTACAGAAATTTTTTTGTAGAATCTCACCATTCCCAGCTGTTTTTGAGAGTTAGTCAAAAAAACACTTAAAATTATCTAGCTGGACAGGAGACACAGCAGGTTCTCTCAATGGAGTCAAGGAGGCCTCTCTGATTTGGAGTAATCCCTCCCAGCCAAGGACTGCCAAGAATAAACCCAGCAGGCTGTACAGCACACACTGTCTCTTGGCACATCCCTCTGCTGCACTTTGCAAGAAACCAGGCCTCCAGTACAGGCTGCCACAGAGAGCAGGTGAGGTGAGTCAAGTGTGCAGATGCCAGTGCAGGTAAGACCTGGTATATACACATTAAACACCTGACACACTGAACTCCTACTGTATATGTAGATGAAAATTCATAACTTATGTAGCTTTACTGTGCTTTTAACCAAGAAATTTGCATCTTTTTCTATCTGTGTGAAGTAGGATGACATCACAGTGATTCAAAGTACGAATTTGAAAAAAAAAAATTTTACCTACCGAGTCAATTCCAAGCAGTATCTAACTGATTACTAGACAGTGCAGAAACCCTGTGAAGGGTGATGCTTTAACTTAAAATTGCCCCTTTAGGGGACTAATCTAGGCACACCTGGCAGCTAAGCTAGGAACCAATGGTTGTGCGAATATTTACTGTAATTAACTACACAGAGTTAAACGCTCTGCTGCCTTGAACTCTTCATGAATCTTCATGCTGTCTGGATTCCTGGTTGTGATAGCCTGCCACTAAATGTGAAAACCACCACCATATTTTCTCTAGTAATGTTGCTTCCACAAGAAAAGTGAAGATGCCTTACTAACCTCACCATCCTCTTCAAAGACTCAACTGAAACTCTGCACCTTCTCTTTTAGCATCTGAGACCAGTTCTCCAAAGTATTCAGTGTCACTGCCTATACACAAGGATTGGTGTGGGGCTTTCATTTTTGTGTGTAGTTACAGGCAACGCCCAAAAATTGTAAAGAGACAATAAACCTTTGAGGAAATATGTTTTGATATGCTAAAAAAATGTTCCTTTTTAAAATTAAGACAATCATTATCAATAAAATACTTATTTATGGACATTCATTCAATCTTTAAGTGCTTCAGGCACTTTAGAAGCAAAACAAAATTATCATCAATTTATTGCTGTGTAAATTGAAGCACAGAAATTTCCAGCAACGTTGCCTAACAGCACAAATCCTAGGCAGCAAAAGCCGTAGAAATAGAATGTAATACCCTACTCACCAACTCCACTACCTTTCCCTTTTAACACTTAACTAAGCCAAGAAAGGGAAAAGGCAGGCAGCAGGAGCAGAAAATCCATCAGAATGTCAGAATGCAAGGTGGGGAAATAAAAAATAGCTATGTGATCCATGTTAGGTATTTCTGGACTGCTTCTCACCATAACATAGGATTTATGGATGTAAACATAACAGAAATTTGGATGGAATGATATGCAACTTTTTCCTATTATAAATAGTGGAAAGAAGAGTAGTGGGATAGAAAATTTGTCTATTTTCCTTTCCTCATATAGACATTTTAAGAATTTAATGACAGCAGTAGTAGCACAGATATAAAATCACCTGCATGAGCTGACAGCGGTGAATGAGGCCGAGGCAGAGCTGGAGACTGGCCATTGCCCATCAAACTCTTCCTGTTGCTTGTTCTACAACTGTGGGCAAAAAGAGAGGAAAGAAGACATTAGCATCAGAAATACAGCATGTACTGCATATGGACATTTTGAGATTTTGCTACTTTGTTCCTTCACTTCCCAGTCTCCTATTAAGAATCAGAGCTATTGTTGTTTTTGTAGGCATGTCCAGGAAGTCTACAATCATACTGGATAATGGCAAAGACAGCAGTTTCCACTATACTTTTCAGGCTTTTCAGGCTTGCACATTTGCTATTCTGTGCAAAGACCAGCATTCCCCTGTAGAGTCATTTACAAAATGTTCCTCCCTGACTGCAGCTTGTTTCTCTGCCATACACATTTTACAATACATAAAAATATGCAAGCATAATGTGAAAAAGTCTCAAGCTTAGAATCACCATTCAATGATTAAACCTACTTCTGTTGCATGAACTGTAGCTCCAAATCACATGCCATGAAGAGCAATGATTTATCAATCTGAGAATGATACAATAATTATAAATCTAATTATTGAAATAAATTTCACATCTGTGCCTTTTGTCAATGGAACCGATAATGCCTAAGAAGATGAATGCATTTTTTTTACTTACGCATTTTTCATCTGCAAAGCCTCTAATTTCCCATATCACAAGATCATTAGGTGAGATAAAGAGTAAATTAATACACCTACTAAACTTGGGAAAGGAGATATTTTTCTTAAATACATATTAAATACAGTTTTAAAGTATTTGTTGGCAGAAGTGTTTTTCTTTTATCCTCTTTCTACTGTAATGAATAGTCTCACAAACATAAATCCCCAGCACTGCAAACATTCATGCACAAGGAAAATAGCATCTTGAAGTCAAAGAGACTGTGACTGTGTATAAACTTAAGTGCATATGCTAATGTTTATGGCACTGCAATCAGATTTTTTCTGTAAAGGTTTAGAAAAACGCAAAACCACTAAAAGGGGAAAAATTCATATATAAAATCATTTCATTAACACGGTTGATTTTAACAGAAGCAGATTCAGATCATACTTGTAGATGTCTCTAAAGATGAATTTTGTAACATTATGATCTCTATATAACAGCCAGAAAGCAAGACTAATTAGTCTTGATACAGTGTAAGTTGAACAAAATGCAAAAGAAAGCATAGTTTAATAGCATAAACAGCTAAACAGATTCAAAAGTAATCCAAATACTGAAAATAAGGAAAGTAAAGAAAAACAAAGCCAGAGGAAATGTTGAGTATGAAAGTAGTACAGAAGATACCTGCAATATGCAAAAAAGTCAAACACTAAGACCAGTCTCCCCTTAAAAAAATATTTTGTGAAGCAGCAAGAGTGCCATTCCCAACTGCTTAATGGGTTAATGCAAAGTTCATTTGAATGAATTGCACAATGAATTGCCATATGGCTTAATTATTATCAATTAAAGAATGTGTTAACTCATGAGTATATACTTATCATTACTGCAGATCTATGTAAGAAAAGAAAGCACAAAGTGATTGCAAGATTCACATTTATAAAAAAAGTCAAAGCTGGAAAAGACAAAACTTACTTAAGACATGCACTGCAATCTCTAAACTGAACAGTGAGAACTTAAAATGTGATATTATATACATGTGTTTGTAGGAATCTGTCTAGGTTAAGCTTAATTTTCTACAAGTACTTTTAACATACTCAGCACTTAATCTCCTTTTTAAATGATGGAACTTGAGCAAATATTCCAAATTTAATTCGCCAACAATTTCGAAGTCATACTGTTTCTCCCCATCTCTAAATTTTGTGCAGCCGAAGAGTCATATTCAATTCTTCTCTAATCTAAGAATGGTCGAAATTCTTCCTTTTGGCTTCATGCAATGTCACTGTATTTTTGGTAACTTTTCTTGTATCATACTATGACAAGCCTCACTTTATCTGCTACACTTGTTTTCAAAAGCTTGAATAACTCTTTCTTCGCAATTCTCCAATTTAAAATTGAACCCAGTAAAAACTTTTTGTATTCATGAGACATTCGCTAAAGGACACACAGATTGCATCTATCCACAATGATGTGGTGATATCACTACAGCATCTGTGGTGCAGGCTGGGGTTAAATAGACCCTATTAAGTGACTTTAAAGCAGCTTTGCATGGCTAAAGTTTGGGATCTAAAGGATCACCACATCTCCTGTCACAAGTGGGGAATACGTTTTAAGCATCTAATCCCTGGATACTTTCTCAGCAAAACAAATGTTACTTTCAACAAATTGTAGGCACCTTTCACTGATTTTGCTACAAAGATGATTCCAGATACAGGTTTATCAGTATCATTTGCCCTTGTCTGTAGAAATTGGGAGTTTTGTCACTTTTGCTAGAATTTCTTATGTAAATAAATGACTGCCTTGGATTCACTTTTACATTAAAATTCAAACTTCACATTCTTCAGGTGAAGTTAGTGCAACATCTTTCACAAATCATTATCAAAGATACCTAATTCAAGTTATCTTGATTTTTTTTTTTCCTAAGAATTATTTCTGAAGAGTATGATGGCATTACCTTCAAGATCAAGATCTTACATAATGAAAGAACTTTCTCCCAACTGCCATTTCAAAAAAATCTTTGCTACTTGCTCAGATGTGGCTGCAGCTGTATGGAGAATTTATCTTTTATCACATTCAAATGAAATGTTCTATTGAGAAATAGAAAATTAAAAATATTAAATCTCCTCTATTTGTCTTACCAGTAAGGTAAGATGCAAATCACTGCATGAAAGGACAAATTAATTCCAGAGCTCTCACTGTAGCTTTGTTTTTTCAGTTCTGTTTCACACAGATTTTGAAACGATGCTATCCATCCTGTATAATCTGTGAATCATAACTCCTTCCCCAGAATAATGTTATTACAGAAGAGGCTCTTTGTGGGTGGAAGAAAAAAATCTTCAGGAAACCTTGAAAGATGATCTAAGCTGCTAGAACCCCACAAATGTGAAGCAGTCTCGCACTAAGGAAGTATCAAAGCATTACTTATTGAACTGTATTTAGCCTTGAAACTGCAATCTTCTGTACACAAAAGAATCTCAGAAGATAAAGCCATTCTGCAGACAAAATTGTTTTTCCTAGATCTCTGAACACATCAAGTAACTTTACCCTTCTATTGTCTTCATAAAACTATTCTCCCATTCAAATTTGAGAGCATAAACCAACTGATAAGAGGCAGCCCTGAAAGCAAGCCTCTTTGTCTGCTGGAAAGTTAGAGCAGTGCAGGAACATTCTACAGCGATTGTAACTTAGGGAAACATAAACCTTGGTAAACCACAGGGCACTAAACCCTCAAAATACAATTCCCTAAGCCTTAGATTTCATGTTGTGATCAGGTTGCATGGCACAGAGAAGAGACTAGCCAGCCAGGCAGCAGATATGACACAGGGTTTAGAGCACTGAAAAAAACAGGAGAAAGAAAAACATCTTTTCCAAGGAGAAGAGGAGAGTAGCGGAGAACAAAGAAAAAAATCAGTCATGTTCAACAATAATTAAACTTTCGGGTGCACACAAAACTTCACAGAATAGAAAGGTTATATTTTTTGCCCTTTGCCATCTTCTCTGCCCCAGAAAGATACTTCATGGACGTTAGTCTTGCCCACAACTTAGAAGTGGCAGTCCTGGATGACTACGTATCTGGAAGTAGTTGGCATTACACCATATCATAAGTGCCCTGGACTACTGGCACTGTTCCTTATCTTGGAATTCAGTTCATAATCTCCTATTTGGTTTCCAAATTCCCCACAGACAGGTTCTGCCTTACCTCCTGTTCTCTGCCACTGACACTCCTGCCCACTCACACCTCTCCTCCCTATCATGACTTCCCACCCACATGTCACTGCTGGGGAATTCCTCCTTCATCGCAGCTCCAGTATCAGGCCCAACGCACTCACCTCCAAGTCACTTCTCCTTCAGCTGCTACAGATGATCAACGCTTCCATGAGAAGTACTCATGATAAAACAAATAGAGGACACTACATAAAAAGTGCTTTGTGCTCAACTTTGCTAATCACAAAACAAGGGTGAACTACAGCTGCTGAAAGATGCAATCCAGTTGAATGAAGCTTGACTACCTTGCTCCTTAAATAGCCACAATTCTTCCAATATCAGGCAAAAGCCTTTTGGGCAGAGATGTTGGGAACTGCTAGATTTAAACCAGCAAAGCACAAGACAATACTACTAGTATGGCCATTAAGATAGAGCTACACTCCACAAGCTCTTGGAAACACTACACACAACAAAAAGTTGAAGCAGAAATCCAGTTCATCTAGGACAGGCAGTAGCACTTCATCCAGAGCTGAAATATTAAATGCAGGTTTCCTGACAAAGTAATCAAGAAATGGCAAAAAATGTGTGGTATGCACTGAAAGGGAAGCTTCTTCCTCAGAATGAGTGATAATATGTGTCCAAATTACTGGCAGTAAAGGTTAATTGCTTTTTTTTCCCAAAAAAGTAAGGAAAGAAGGCTATATTGACAGAGATTATCACTTGCCAGGCTTTTCATGGGAAATTTGGCATCTACTTTATTAATTTATAATGATTTCATTTCAACATCCTCAATTACTAATATTTATACTTGTAATGAAGATGGATTTGGACTGTAAGCTATTATGACAGTTCACCACCTTTCACAGGCTATGCTGAGCACAGCACTACTCCACAACACAGCTTCTTAATTTTGGTATCAGTGTAATACAGTGGTTTAGCTGACGGTAAAGATTAAAAGGGGACTCCTCCTATTTTAAGAGAGGCTGCAAACAAAATGTTTTATTTGCTGATACAAGTGCAAAGAAATTAAGCTATTGCTGTACCCAGAATGCAAAGCCTGACCATGTAGACACAAGAGAGACTAATAATTCAAGACCAGCACTCCCATAAAGGCTCTAGGGATAGAAAAGGCGGTTATAATTCCTCTGGTGTTAAAATTGCATAGCTGAAAACTACCTCAGGAGGAACATGCTGTCCTTAGCAAGACTTGAGATGTGGCCACTTTGTTTATACAGGAAAGTTAAATTTGAGTTATATTTGAATTATATTTAACTTGTTACAAAGCTAGCTAACATATGACTTCATAGTTACTTACTATCTTCATGAACAGCAACACTGAAGAGTCACAGTGCACACAGCACTGGTTTAAAAAACTTAAAACATTTAAAGTGAAGAATTTAGCTTGTTTTGTTTTGGCTTTTTTGTTTTTAAGGAAAAGAAGCCTTTTGCATTATAAAGTAGTTTAGTGAGTATTTCCAAGATCTCCAGAATCCAAGCAAGTTCTGTGGGACATTAACGAATGCAAAAAAACCAGCTGCCATGAAGAATTGACAAACATTGATACTGGAGCAGCTTCCTTGTCAAAAGGAGCCTTTAAGCTTGTATTTGATGAAACATCTCCTGATCTAGAAAGTCAAAATAACGCACGGCCTGTAGTTAATGGCAGTTTCTCACCTATTGCTTTATAAAAGAAAATGAATCAGCCAAGAATGTTCCTCTCTGAATACTGTGGAATTAGGGTTACATGAGTAAAATCCATAGGCTCCATTCAGTACTATTTGTTGCTGCCCTGTTGTACCCTATAGCTAAGAGACACTGAAGAGTAAGGAAGCAAAGGTTTACAATTCTGAGTGGTATTTCCTAGACTGAAGTAGGTAAATTCTCAAGGTGCTACAATCATTGAGAGAAATGTGCAAACCTTCTGAATGCAAGTAAAATATATTTATCAGTAACACCCTGAATTTTCTTTTTCTTCTTTAATGGCTTTTAATGTTCCACACTCATATCCATTTAGTATCACTTAGCATTACTTTCTGATATATTTTTACTAGACTACATGTCTGCATGTACACTTTCCAAATTTGATGCATGCATATAGGTATGTATATAAGCATATACATTCATATTTACCAAATAAAATACATAAATATATTTATATAAAGACACATTTAAAACATTTTAAATACGTAAAACATTACACATACAGCCAATCATTCTATTTATTTTACATCCCACTCTCTCTGAGGAATTATTTCGTATCAGTCTTCAATGAGCTGGCAAAAATAAAGGTCTTGGGATTTAAATTTTAACTGTTGTAGGGATTCAGGCTTTATTCTTTTGTATTTAAGGCTTAGGCAACTTAAACGAGGCCAGTTTTAGTCTGAAGGAATGAGAGCTCTGTCAAAACATAATGAACACAACGCACCAAGATGAAGCATGCAGGTGCTGGCAGCCCTAGTTTGGCAGAGTTTGTCCTGAATCTTTGCAACGCTACAGTGAGCATTTCAGTTTTGGCTATTGGCCAGGTACACACGGACAGTAAGCTAAGGGTCCTCTCTAGGTACTCACACATTTGTGTCCAACACCTTTCTCCCTGCCATTACTACCACCTACCAGCATGCCACCAAAACTTCATCTTTCCTCAACCATACAAAAGAGGAGACCTCAGTCTTTTTCTTCATCTTTCTAAAAAAAAAATGTAAAGGGAAAATAAAATTTAAAACGCAACCAATTGGATGCATGATCACCCACTGCATGGACTGCCTGAAGGGTTCAAATGCATGCAAGACAGCATCATTGCAAAAATACTTGCCAAGAAAAAAAATCACAGAACTGCAAAAATAGCTGCCAAATCTCTGTTCAGACCCGAGGAAGACTGTCACAAAGACAGACTTCTTATGCTGTAAAAGGCCTCTCAATCTCCACCCCTCCAGTGTATTACAAAACAAATAAACAGGTCCTTCATTAAGCCTTCTCAATAGTACTTACTAGTTAGATATGTGTTCAGTGTATTAAACTCCAGTGACTGCTCTCACTTCCAGTCTAAGCAATTTTGAGCCATAATTTTTATTCTTGCACAAGAGAAAAATCAGTAGGGTTTCAAGAAATCTAAATTTCTTCTACAGAACTGAAATGGTGTATTTCTATCTGTTCTGTTCCTTCCTAAAACAACTGATTCAGTTTTAACTTGTTATAAAGATAAATATTTAATTATGTAACATAAAAAGAGTATGAAGCTAACTACTAACTCCATAGCTAACTCCAATATTCATAAAATAGCTGCATACAAGATAAAGTCTGTAATGCACACTAAGTGGGCAGGCAGCAGAGAGCAGACAAAAACAACGCTCAGGATCATAAACCAGCCCACTGCACAATTCTGCTTCATTATCCACAAAATGCAGTTCTTGCATCTTTGTATCGTACAACCTATTGAGTAGGTTCATTTAAATCCCACTGCTTCTTGACTTTCTTTTTTAATCTTATTTGTGTGCTGGGAAGGGAGAGAAACCAAGTTATTAGGTGAACAGCACATTTACTATCATACTGAGATATTTAAGTAAATTCTTCAATGCACAAATATTACTCTTTCAAAATAGATAAGTAGGAAGCTAGTACCAGAAGTAGAGGAAAAATACACAGGGCTAGCCTAAATCATAGCTAAGTATGATTATCTATTCTACATAATTCAGGAGATGCAAAAAGAGGCAGAAACACTTCACTGGAAAAAAAATAATAATCAGGAGCCACAGTGATGGGTTTATAATATTTAACAAGTGGTATCTTAAAAAAAGTGTCATACATCACACCTGTGAAGATCAAAGCATCAATAGTTTGGAGATGTTACCCAAATGAAGTAATGCCTTCACTTGCATAGTAGATAACCCTGCAGAAGCCATTTGCATTAGACAGGAAATACCTTATTTACTGGAGCACATGCCTATCAAAGCTGCAGCACAGACACTAGGTTTAAAACACAGGTCTCACTGTGCTCTTGGCCATCCCCAGCAGTTTCACATTAACCCAGATCACTCCAGATTTTGACTCTGGACTATGAGCTCCTGGTGCATCTCTTGGGATAAGAGGATGCAGCCAAACATTTTTTATCATGTTGTGGTGGTCAGGCTGGGGGCAGGATGTTACTCGTCTGCCCCTTTGCTTGTTTTTAACAGCTTGGGAGAAACTAGGAGAGTGTGGGGAGCAGAGGGAGGGGAGTCAGGGCTGCTGGATGCCATTCTCCGCTCGACCTCGTGCTGGAGTGCTGTCTGCCAGGCTGTAGCATAGACACTGTCACAGGCAGTGCTTGCTGCTGGTTCTGTCCCCGGTTTGGGAGCTAGGCTGGTGCCCCATAGCTGCTGCTGCTCACAACACCAAGAAGTCACACTCAGGCAAGGAGGTAGCTGGAGGATCTCCTCCTAACCCTTCCACCTCCAGCTGAAGTGAAGGTATAGAGCAAGAGCCTTTTCCACATTTAAACTGAACAGAGCAGCCCATCTACTAGCAATTTTTACCCAGTCTGGCCCTTCAGAAAAAAACCAAACAAAACCAATAAACAAACGGGTCCTATTCCAGCCATATTGCCTTTGAACAACTTCCATCCAGACTCAAGGACTAACCACAGCCAATTCCCCAGGCCATTTCAGTACTGCAAGAGAGCCAAGCACATACCCTGAGCTTTCTGTAACTCCGGTTGAAACTGAGACCAGTATAGTTCAGAATTAAGATAAAACATGGGAGTGTCTCCAAACTACAGGCAGAAGACCTGTTTATCCAGATACCTACCACAGTGAAACCCTCTCCAACTTCTCCCCAGCTTTCTCGTTCTGTTTTCCACTTAGACCTACCACCTCTTGGCTTTCTTTGCTTTTTCCTTGCTGGTGGTTGTTCCCAACAACCACAGCTCTTGAGCACCACTGTTCACAACTCACTATGTGTTATGGAATTAGTGGGCCAGGATGATAAGCCAGACAGACCTCCTCACAGTGTTGAAAGCATTCCCCAAATAGCACAGAGAACAGCTTTACAGAGTGCTTCTCTTGACCAAAACAGTGTGCATGGTGTCAATACTCAAAGTCTCAAAGGGTTGAAGTCTGCCATGATCTGAAATTATCATGTGGTTATACATGCAGCCAGCCTAGAAAGTCTGGTGCCTCTGTAGATGTCTAGGAGACAGCTCAGAAACGACCAATCCATTTCCAGTTGTGGGAAGGAAAGAAGAAACGGTTTAGTCTGCTCTGCGTCTTGCTACAGAAGTTGTGTTTCATATTCCTTTCAACCTCCTCAACTTGCTTGTACCCATCAAAATAATTTATGTTGCCAAGGCTACTTCCACAGAAGAACAATCAGAGGCTTATTAAAACAAAAGTCTACACAGTACCTTTTATCACATGAAACACTGTGTGCTCTGCACTGCACTCCAGAGACTCTCCATGAGAAAAGCCACTAAAAGACAAGGTCCTAGAAATATTTTTCCCTACATTCCTTCAGAATTTTTAGGACAGTTTTGAACTTTTTCCTTTTTTTAATCCCTTCCCCCCACTTTTTTATTAATAATCATGAAGTGCAACTGAATTAATCATAACCTAAAATTAAAGGGTAGGAAATTGGGAGCTGCCTGAAGTAGAGAGATTTTACATGGTTTCACTTTCAAACCCAGTAGTTCTCTTCTGGTTTAACCCCTAAAATAATTTATATTTATACCTGACTCCCTTCTCCTATAATTAAATAGTAACAATTCATTTTTACTCAAAAGAGTAGTGAGTCCAGACAGGACTGCTTTTTTCCTCCCTTGCTAAATTTGGTAGCTCTCAACCTCTCCAAACTATGAGGGAGCACATGATGATTAAATGTGCTGTCTTTAAACCTTTAGCAAATACTACCAAAGACACAAGGGGTGAATGGGTAAGACAATGCCAGAGCAATGCACCTGACTGAAGAAAAACTATATTCCCAGATCAATCCTAATAGGAACAAAAAAGAGTCTTAATTTCTATATTCCTACTAGGGCAGGACGCTAATGCTAGAAGATACTTTTTCATATCAATGTATATTTTCTGATTGAAAACTAAAATACTTACAGACTACCTGCTAAATAACCCACTTTCCCTTACTAGAGAGGATCTAAGACATTAAGAAAGTCACAAAAAACTTCTACTATCCATCTGTGTCTTCATCTTCCTATTTTAAAAACAAAATTGTACAAATTATAGCTTGTACTGGGTCTTAAAATACTTTGATTATTCCTAGCTCATTGTTGATACATATTCCTGGGAGATGTCTGCCTTTGAGAGTCATGATTCTTCTGAAACTTGTAGACTTAACTTTTTAGTTAATTTACACCAAAAGAGACAAAGATTATAGCTCATCTGTAAACAGTCACATCCAAAAAGCAAGCCCCATGTGTGGTGTGTGTGCGCACCTGTACATATATACTTTAACCTTCTGGCAGAAGGTGGTCTACAACAAGAGAATGCTAGAACAGAAAAATTAAAAGAACACTGAACTAAATTTTTGAAAAATGTTGTATGAGCCTCATTTCATTATTCAGTACCTCAATGCAACTTCTCCATAGCACCATACAACTAGTAGTAAATACAAGAAAAGCAAAAGAGAGTTTAACAGGGCAAAAATCTGAAAGAAATGACATGATATTAAAATAAAAGTCTGTAAACTCATCGGAAAAATAAGGAAAAAAAAAACCAAAACCAACTTTCCTTTGTCTTCTCTCATAAATATCCTGGCCTTGATACCTTGGACAAAAGCTAAAAGATAGAAGGCTCCACTGTGCCTTTTGTGGTGGACAGGATGTGCTTAATTTATGCCCGGCCAACGCACCAGAACTGTTGCCTCAAACGTGTATATATATATTTGTCCTGGATGAAATGGAATAGCGCAGGAGTTATTAGTAATTAAGAAAGGATCACAGTTAGGAGTGGAAACTAACACCTGAGAATTTTAACAATGCTTTGGCCAGATAGAAGGGTATTAGCAATAAATGCCTTATTGACAAGAACCTCCTAAAAGAATACAAATCAGTAGAACTTCAAGGACTAAGAGTGGAAACATCCTGCTACAAAAAAGGCGATGAAGATAAGGGAAAGCCACAGATCAGTCAGCAGTGATAAAAGGGATTATCTTGGCCCAGAAGGCGCCAAGGCATGGAAGCTGGGGGAAAGGTAATTCTGGCAGGGGGTGATTGCAACCACTGATTCAACTGAGGGACAAAAGGACTATCCCCACCACTCCTCTTGAGCATGCGCAGTGAATTCTAATCACACTGTGGCTTTAAATTTAAGCAAAGAAGATACAGACCAATGGAAGAAGAGGATGCTTAGTCAGGTCAATTATTATGTATTAGATAGGTGTGGCGTGTTAACTTTCATGTATAAATGTCAAAAATAAACTCTGGTAGGTGTGCACGCTAGGAGGAATTATCACCCATGCATCCAGCGCTATAATAAAAGATTGCCTGCTTTCTAAAACTCCAAAATTGAGTCTCAGGGAGTTCTTTTAACCGGCTTTTACGGTATCAACCTCACCTTTTCGTGTTAAGAACAAGCTTAAGCAAATGACTCAGCTATGGTTTGTTTCAAAATGTGTTACTCAGAGGAGCATCTTTGCCTTAGACCTGAAAGATGTGTATGTGATTTTTAACACTAACATTTTGGGAAGGCATGACACCAGTCCAGCTCTCAAATGCCACCGTTCTGTTTGGAGACACTTAGCTGGTGACACCTCCTCCTTGACTGGCAGAGATGGCAGCCAGCGTGATATCCTGAAGAAAATGGAATTTTTTGGAATTTTCTGCTAAGCCATAACAATGAACTTTGTGAGCTTGGCAAAACAGAATTTGAAGGTCAGAGATGGAAACTGAGAGATAGGGAAGCACTTGTTTTAAGACAGTATCCTTGAGGAGAGCTGAGAGACTGATCAAAGCAAACATCGCACCTCAGAAGATGCTGAGAACTGGGTGATAAAGTGTACAGTCAAGGAGAACAACTAATTGGGATGCTGATAAGAACTAAAAAACAGTGCCCATTAGGTGAACTATCCTCATTATAATACTGGAAATCACACCTATAGGCCAAGAACACCCCCCCCCAAATAAGCCTCTTACTCTCTGAGCAGGTGTTGTAAATTAAAAGTGAGCTGTACCCTTAAGTCGAAGGGAAAAAGAAATTAACCAATTATTAGCTGACGCTTGTGAATATTAGTTGTGACTGATACATTTAACTGTATAAATGCCTTGTAGTCTCTCGGTTCGGTGGGCTAGCTTTCTGGGTTACCACCTAGCACCAATCTTTGCACAAAAATGAATTAAATAAAATACCTCCGCTCTGCGTGTAGTTCAGCATTTTGCACACCGGGCAAACGAACCTGCTGTTCAGGATAACAAGTGTATTGGAAAAAGCCTGTAAAAGGTACCATAAGCATACTGGGCACACCACATTTCAAGTGTCTTGGATGAAGCAGATACACTCATCCACAGTTCCAGCCAAGTTGCCCCAGACCTTGCTGGACTGCTCATGAGGCAGCCGGAAAGCTGTCTGCCAAGAAATTGCCACCGCTGCTCTTCAGCGGGGGATAACTGCCCAGCTCCACTTAACAGTTGGGCCTGGGGCACCCCTGAGCTGGAAGGACTTGGCATCCATCACTTGAAAAATCACCTGTGGAGTAAAAAGGTTCATGAATACCAACCTAGCAAACCTTGATGCCTCTTGCACCAAAACTCTCTTTTCTATAAACTTCACATCTTCAAGAGAAACACATAGATACCAGAGAAATGACAGCCTACACATGCACGGGCACAAGCAGGGTTCACCTGTATTCACCACTGTTAGTCCCACCTAAATGCATAAGGCCCAGGCACTACTTCAGAAGCAAATGGTTCACACAGTTTTGAAACAGAAGCAGGGATGCTGAGTGCTTCCTAGTGAAGGGGCATCTTCAGCCCCCCACCCCACCCCCATGTACTCCTGCCCACAGTCTTTAAAAACAGCAGGAACGACCAGTGAAATAGTACAGCTGCAGGAGCTACCACCTTAAGCAACTTAATTCAGCAGAAAGTTTCTGAAAGTAGTTTCAGAAACAACAACAAAAACAGACTTCCTTGTGTTGCAGCCCCCTGGGGGCAGCTGGGAGCATTCAAGGATGTTAGTCTCCAGCAGACACACTGGAAAAGTCCTGAGCACTGCCATTACTTAACCTCTTGAGAACCAGAAGTGAGAATATACATCCACAGATTGGAAAGCACTGCAAGGATGAAGCACAGTTGCCTACTGAGCATTTGACATGTGAAAGCAACGAGCTTCATCCCTTCCACTGCACTTTGGCATTAACTGCAGTGGTTTCTCTCTCTCTCCCTCCCCCTCTCCCCCCGTTTCCTCTTACATGGATGAGAGTTGCCAAAAATTTGCAATAAATGTCTAATTTTAAACTAAGCAATATGAGATAAGCTTGCACCCTTTCTTTAAAGTAATTAATGCAAATAACAGGAAAATGGTCCTGTTCCTTTTTATTTCTGAACTTTTAAAAAAGGGAAGAGGCAATATTTTATAACTCAAGTATCACACTTTCCATGCAAGTAATAAACACCTTGCAATTAATATTCCATACTGTCTTTTGCTCAGACGTAAGTATTCAGTAGCGCTTAAGCAATTAATACACTGGAATTAAGAAAAAAAAACACTTTAAAAAATTAAAAGTCATTCTTTAGGACAAAACACAGGTGTCTGAAAACTACAGCCTTTACTGGTTATAAGCCTGAATATGAACAATTAAGCTGGAGACATTCAACCTGAAAACCATGTCTGTTCCCACAAGACCTCTGGCAGCACCATCAGTGCCCCACATTTGAGCATGCACACATTAACCCCTGTTCAGAAATTTAGTCTGCAGACAAAAGACCCCCTTCTCTTTACGGAGACCAACTTTCTCCTTCCCTCCCACTGTCAGCTGACCAAATCATTTTTAATTAAATCATAATTAAGCATCTAAAAGCATTATTTGCCCGGGGCGGGGGAGGAAAGCCTTTCATTGTGCCCATTCAGCTGTTGGTGTCTGTTGAGCCCGCTGAAGAGGGCCATCAATTAATGCCAGCTACGGTGGCTTTCGTGAAGAGGCTGTTTGTTCAGTAGGAACCAGCATCTGCAGCGTCATGCTGAAATGTAAGCAACCAAACACTCCACGGTCACAACCTTAAGACATCACTGGAGACATACGTGCAGCCACCAAGGTGGCATTCCCCATCAGTCATATGGGCCTGTAACAAATTAGAGTCTTTTTGCCATTGGAGTTCCCAAACACAGCTACATCCCTTTAATAGCAAAACCACAAATAACCAGTATTAAAAAAAACTATATGTCTGGTCTTCCTTTTTTCCAGATGAAAACTGAGCTTATGTAACTGACATAAATAAAAAAATAATAATCAACAGTTAACAAAGCTTCATGAGAAATTTAACAGACAAAAAATGAAGTATGTGCTGGCACATAGCTGACACTATTTACAAAACTACAGAACTTATATCAATCACTTCTTCCCACCACAAATTTTTTATTAGATATACATTATCTACATTTAAGAGTTAGCTGTGTATCTATACTGGTATAGTTACACAAGCGTATTCTCCCTTCTACAGGTGTAGTTACACCATAGGGTGAAAGTCTTTCACTGGTTCAGATTTTCCCAGATGGAAATAAAAATTAACCATGAGAATACCACTCTAATTGTGTACTAACAAAGCTACGTCAGCAAAATTAACTGACTAGCTATAGCTCAAATAATTATCCCTGTATAAAACCCAGTGTGTAGACTAGGTCTGGGGGCAAACTTCAGCTCCATGCAGCAGTACACCTACTGAGGAAGGCAATCTATTACACATGCAGATCACACTGCTTTGCTGCACAGTCATGGTGAGGTAATTGGAAACGTCTGAATAATCTCCAGTGAAGCAATTCAAACATCTCCAGGCATAGTCATCAGTGGGGATGACAACACAAGACTTCTGACATCCACTTGCTTGCTTTATTTTTTTTTTTTTTGGTAATGCTTAATCATCAAGCACCACATAAGTCAGGAAAGATCAGATGATTTACATGTTTCAGTTTGCTGCCACAGACCTAGCACTTACATATACATGCACATTTATGCTATTAAAAATAGCATGGTGCAGTATTAAAAAAAACTTTCAGTGGCATACATTTCAAGTGACTGGATTACTCAAACAGTGAGGTCAGAAACAAATTATCTAGGCCATCCCAAATAAGTACTGATAAAGCGTTCATGTTATGCCACCAAATGTTCCCTTCCCCATGACATGCTACGTCACTTCAATGAGCCAAGTATCCAAATCTCTGAACCAGAAATATTGTACAATTCAAGAATTCAGCTTTCAGCCTATCTAAGATAGGTTTTCTGGAGATCAAAACACAATAGTGCTGGGTTGCAATCTCTGAAACAAGCTCTGAGAAGAGACGACGCATTATCCAGGGAGAGGGGAATTTTTCTTCTCTGCAATGGTATACTTCAAGCTCTTCCTACAACTGGTGACCCAGCACAACTATAATGCAATCTGACCTTAAATTTATCCATGTGGTTACGTCTTATGAAAATTTTGCTGAGGGAAACTGGAAAATGAGTAGCATTTTCCTAGCCAAAAAACCCCAGTACACATGCAATACTATAAATCTCCAGGAAGAGCTCTAATGAAATGAAATGTACCTCCAGGAATTAATCTGTCCACAAAATCCATCCATACTTTGTCTTTACCAAGATTTCTTTCTGTAAGTAATGTTTTACAGAAACTTGGAATTTTCAGGACCAAGTAAGTTTGATTTCTCAATTATAGTTCTCAGTGGCCAATAATACCCTATTTTCTCATGAAAATCAAAGAACATAGAATCAAGGCAAAATGACAATTTAAAATTAACTTTTACCTCAAGTATATATTTCTATACTAGACTTAAATCTCTACAGTGATATAGTATCCCACAAGAACAAAGAGAAAAGACTAAGTCCATCTTAAACACAACACAGAGTATACAAGCAATTTATGAAAACAAATTTTGCATATACTTTGCCCTGTAAAATATCCATATGAGGAAAGGAGTATTTTACTACCAAAGTAATGTACTAATTGCTCACAAATAGAAGTAGGTCACAGAGGATTCATGAAAGCAAATGCCAGTGACTCACTGTAGAAGAAAGAAGAAAAGGAAGAAAATGAGTGCAAGGCTATGATTTATAGTGTGCAAATAGCGATGAGCTAATATCGTGAAGAGGCACAATTTCACAACAAAGTTTTGTTTAATTCACCCTGGTGTGTCAAGAATGAAGTATCACATAAAATGACTAGTAAAGCAACATCCACTGTAGAGGCAAAAAAACAGGCAGTGATAATTATAGTTAACATTTTAATTCCGAACACATCAGTTAACTTACTGTCCACAGCTATGAAAGCCTACAACCTACCTGATGCAACAGCAGCAATAGCTAGCTTTAGGTGCCATATCTAGCAGTGCTGCTGGCAGTAACAAAAACAACCCGAGATGCTATAGGAAATACTGCCTGTCAAACTACGCAAAAGAGGATGGCATACCTCTGTATTAAAACTTAACTGTTTAAACAGCAACTGCTCTAATACAAGCAAAATTGCAGGCAAACAAAAGGAAAGGAAACCAAAGTGAGTGTGTTGTCAACTGTTACAACTGTGTGATATAGTGTGTGCAGTTATTCTTCAAGTTCTAGCTTCTGGATTCATGTGACGACTTGAGAACTCCAGGTCTTCAGTGTTTGAGGGTAGGGTTTTGGTGGTGGTGGTGGTGGTTTTGGTTTTTTGGTTTGGGGTTTGTTTGGCGATTGTCTTGGAAGTTCATGTTCCAAGCCCTATTTTGGCAATGGAGAGACTTAACATGAACCCTAAACCCTTAGAACAGACAAAAATTAACTTCTATCCATGAACACTTCCACATCAAGAAAAAAGTGCTAAAATCTATACAGCACTAATGAATTCCAAATAAAAAGGAATACTGGCTTGGACACACACACACAAAGTTGAACAGCGTAATTCAGTGGCCACCTTTCTTCTTCACACGTCGATCCCTGCAAGAATTCCAGTATTACATAGTTAAAAAAAATCTCAAGACTTCACAATCCTGCAAGAACAGATATGTCTGGCTTTTTCTTTCTATCTTCAGTTAAAATTCCACCTTGGAGCAGCAATGTCCGGGACAGCAGAGACATAATGGCAGAAAGTACATCTGAAAGGGAATTTGTGTCAAAGTTGTCAATGAGGAGAGTTGGAACTCTCCTACAAAAAGCTACCTTACATAAGTCTTCATTGTTTATAAACTGTTAGTTACACAAAAGCTGTTTTCTCAGACATGAGCAATGCATTTACAAGAAAAATTAGGAAAAACTCTCCTACTTTTTGCTTTCATGGATCACAGCTGTTTTGAAGTAGAATTTCTGCCTATGACTTACATTGGATTTAGACCTAAGAAATACTCCATAATGAGCAAATTTTCCCTTTCCTTCACTACGTCTTGAAGTACCACCACATCACATTACATTCCTCAAATTCTCTAAGACATACTACTATGCTAGCAATTAACTCTTACGTGGACAACCTAAAACCAAGACTGTCCACACACTCCTGTGAGATGTACTGCCACAGGGTTACACCGTCATCATTATTATTCTGAGATTCACACCAGTGATTCCACCACAGAAAGCTGTCTTGCAGCTTACCAGCCATCTTTAGCAGCGTGGATGAAGAGAACTGAAAGTTCAATCTACAGTTTAAGATGAATTCAGTAGTTTTAACACACAACTACTCTGTTCCACTGAAAACTTGCTTTGGCACGAATTCCACATACTGTCCATTAGATGTAATGGAAACAGGTTCACATGGAACTACGACATGTAGCATTCTGTGATCTTCTAAATTTCTCAGTAGTAAGGAAGAACATGCTGAGAGTTTGAACATTAATCCTTCATTTCCTGGATTTTGCAAAATAGAGGCCCCAAGCCTCTAATTTGGTTCAGTGGTTTAATCAAACATTTGACTTCCTATTAACATAAGTTCTAGCTCAGCTTTTCAAATAATCATTACAAATGACCTCAAACAGACTATGTTCAGCTTGAAAGCCAAATGTAGGCATACATCTGAAAGACAAAATAATGTCAGCAAAAGCCACTTCCCCAAACATCTTGAGTATAAGAGTAGAGACATTTGTTGGGATTATCCATTCTTCAAATCACAACTGCAAAAGTTACCACTACCCATATAAACAGATTTTACCTTTGAAGATGTAAATTAAATGATAAAGTGTTCACGTAAATTCCATGTTAACATAATCACATGCTTTTTAATAATCTCCCTTATGTCTGTGCAGGTAATGGTAGCACACAGTTCTGAAGGGCTGGACAACTAGTTTCATGTACATGTGGGTGTGTGACCAATGAAAAAGGGACTGATCGTTTTCTCAACCTAGCTTAAATTGATTAAAGAGCTCTGACCTGTTTTTATGGGGGTGTATCATCTCTTGCCTCATTGTGACTAGCATAAATATAGCTGATACAGGAAAGTAAGGACAATGAAATTTTAAAAAATGACCAGTAAAAAACCCCAAGACTAGTTGGTAAACTGGCATTCAATAATTCATATTTCCTTCCACAATTTGGTGAAATAGCAATGTAATGTCATCATCTCTTCCTTCCAAAGTGTTCCATTATATTTCACACAGTTGTGGAGACTGTTTACTGATTGACACAGATTATTTCTTCATATTCCTCAGAGAAATAGCATACCTTGATCTCTTAATTTTTCTTTACCGATTTTTTTTTCCAGTAAACAAACTCAAACACAAGAATAGCAGCTTCACTCCTATTTAGCATAGGAGAGGTACAGCATCATTTTGCAAAAACCTGCTAAACTCCCAACGAGCTTCTGTAAGACTGAAGCTGGACTAAACATCATATTACTGATACTCATAGGTTTGATATTACAGCTCAGCAGACAGCCACTGAAACATCACCCACTCAGAGCTCTAACACCAAGTTATGGTAATAATTCCAGAAAATAATACTCTGCTTTTAAATTCTGACTATTCAATATGTTATATTAGCCATATCTTTAAAATAGATAATGTAGTCACTCTGTCCAAAGGACAAATTCTGGTCTTCCCATTCACTAATGTCTCCCAGCACACTGTCACTGCAGAAAAGTAGAAACATGTCATTCATCGGTGGTGGAGACAGAAATCATGCTGCAATGTGATACAAAGCTACACATCATATCCTTTACAAGTCTACCTTCAATAGTCCAAATGCCTGTAGCCATATCACCTCATGCTGCGATTTTGTCACATCTCAGGCTGCGTGGCACTAGGCTAACTAGCTGCTGCAGGAAACGATGATGAACCCTGAGTCAGAGCTCAGCACACACCCCAGCATGGTGCTGCAGGGCACAGTGCTGTTTTGCTTATGAATCTGGGCTGCCAACCACATGAGATCATTAGAGATCACTGCTTTTGGCAAGCATAATGGTAGTCAAGTGTACACTTGTGGAAAAAAAAAAACCTACCCAATATTCAGAACCCCAGATCAACTGAATGTGTTTTCTCTCTTCAAGATCTCAACAAACTAATTGAACAAAAAGTTTAATCATTTAGACAGCGTATTGGTGTTAAGTAAACCCCTGGTTACCTTAAGCTTTTCCCTACCAATGCTTACTTTAAAACCAGTATGTCTTTTGATGGAATCAAGCTACTGAAAACTACCCAAACTAACAAAAATAGGTCTGTTACATACTTTATATATACACAATTCTATCATTCAAGAAAACTTATCACTGACAATAAAGTGCAATGTTACAAAGTGTGGATGTTTTGAGATTAAACTTAGCAATACATAACTAT
This sequence comes from Morus bassanus, assembly GCA_031468815.1. Classification (NCBI taxonomy): domain Eukaryota; kingdom Metazoa; phylum Chordata; class Aves; order Suliformes; family Sulidae; genus Morus; species Morus bassanus. The sequence continues at coordinate 62,762,395 of CM062600.1, forward strand.
ACAGTTTAACAAATTCTTATCAAATCACTGGCCAAGTATGTAAATTATACTGATAACCTCTTCAGAAGATTATCACCACTGAATATGCAAAGAGAAGCATGGAAGCTCACTGATTTTGAGGCAAACAGGTGGTGTGTGGCCACAGAAAAAATCAGAAGTCAGATTTTCACATTCAGGCAACTAAATCATACCTTCAAGAAACATACAAATATTTTTAATAGAAAAAGTACTCAGTATAGTTCAACATTGTCATTTTATAAATTCAGTGTGCTGGCAGAAGGGAAGGAAAAAAATAATACAACAAGCCTTAAGCAAAATTATCGTCTTAGAGCATTAGAGTAAGGTGCCTTCCAGCTTACTTAAAACAAACCAAATCAATTTAAATTAATCATACATTATACATTAGGTGCTTGCTTGAAAATCTCAGTAACCACTAAACTCACCAAGTACCTTAATGCTGTCGCTCATTTTCTATTCCAATATTAAAATGCAGCATGTATGTAAAAAAATAATCTGCAGTTTGCCTTCTGCATATCATTTTTCTTCTGGAAGGACATATGAAAACAGAAAATTGTAGGTACTCCTATGTATGTCCCTAAAGCCATGTGGTATTCCTCCCAGTCAAAAAAACCCAACTACACTACTACAGCTAGATACAATGGTGCTTTTTAAAAGTCTTTGGAATAAATGATAATTTATTGTAGATGTTTTTACTCTATATTTTATCTAAAACTAAGTAATGATTGGATTTTTTTTGTTGTTGTTCAAAACTGTACAATGATTTCAGACTGTAGCCTCCTCCTTTAGGCTGCAATGGAGTCAGTTTGCAAAAACTCTAGAAAACTGGAGTAGGTCAGCTTTATTCCAAGACTTCTAAAGAAAAACTATTTTGAGGGAAGATCTGTTATAAACAAGAAAACCTCACATTTTCTACTCTCAGGAACAAAACCACTTAGTCCAACGTGCAAAAGAGTCTAGTGGTGAGAAGCATTATTACTCCTTATATATGCGATACTTCTATGCGCCCTCATTGTTCTAGACACGATACGAACACAACAAACGACAGCCTCTGCTGGAAAGAGCTTACACAGTCCAAAAACCCAGGCATAACACATAGATGAGACAAACGTCTCTGACAGGTTAGAAGAGGGTGTGGATGAAGTAAGGTGACAGAAAAGGGTGTGCTACAATTTTTGGGCCATCAGGAAGAGTAATCACCTCACTACTCATCCAGCCCATTAGCTAATTTAAGGTTTCTATTTGCATCAGAGCAGAAGTATGCCTGCAGAAGTGATGTGCAGAAAGGATAAAACCACCACTTCTGCAGTCTTCGCTTCTGTTTGGAAAATGTCTTATGCCTTGTGAACACCTCTGAGAGGATTCAAGAAAAAGAAAAAAAAAAGTGAGACTGGTCCAAAACCTACTTCAGTAGCACCGTAGTCATAGCCAAGTCACAAAGCCAGAAGCAAATTTACCTTCCACATCAGTTCCCCTTTGTCAGAATTTTATGAGGCAAAAGTAGCCCTCATTTTTGACAGGACTTGTAAGAATCCATTGCCTAATAAATGCAAAAGTCATTACATTAATGGGAGTTGTTCTCATAAAATAATGACAATTAAGCAACAAATCCTTAAAAACAAAAAAATCTGATACTGCACACTTCTTATCCTAAGAACATAAAGCACCACATTCCTTCCAAATCCTATTATAAGGAATTGTATTTTAACTACTTGGACTTCTCCTATATTTGAAGTGGAAGTCCTATATTTCCTTGCCTTCACTTATCTTCAATAGTTGTGTTGATAATATTTGCTGCCTTTGCCCTCAGGACAGCTATCGTCTAGTGATAAGTGAAGTCATCCACTCATGGTTTATGAGTTTTATGTTTATGAAATCTTGGTACCTATCAGAAAAGTGGTTTTGTAAAAACACAAAGTTTGCAGAGAAGAAAAACAAATTATTTCTGACAGCACAAACTGTTCAGGTGAAATATCTGTAAAAGTGTAAAAAACTAGAATGAAAACTGTCTCCATCCTTGCTTTTGGTTGTGTGGCATTACATGCATTGCTACTGTGCGTCCAAAAAGGCCACTGTGTAACACAAAACACTGAGCCGGTTCTCAAACTCTAATCCCTCCTCTGACCTTAGCAATGTCCATAACTAAAAAAAAAGCTTTTTTCACATGAGCTTTTCCACAAAATAGGGCAATTACACTGACTTTTGAAATTTTGTATATTCTGTTACATGCATGTTTAATATGCATATTTTTATTACAATAGCAACACCTTTGTGTAAAAAAAGAATAATGCTTAAAATGTAACTTCAAATAATCTAAAACTTGGCAGATACTCTAACATTCTACATGCACAGGCTACCCCTGTACTAAAACTATGTTCAGCAACCTCTCATTTCATTAGGGTGCTGGATTTCTAATATGCACTGGGTGTTCCTGCCACATATGACGTGCTAGCTTCCGGACACTGGTCTTCTGATTGCCTGTACTGCATGCACTTTACTTCTCTACTGTACTGTGTTTTGGAATGATCCAATTATTTACCTACAAGATGAACCTGGGAGCAGCTCTACGGATCATTTCTTAGAGTCTACATGAACAAGACCAATGCGACACTTCTGCCTCCCACTGCACTAGTCTTCCAACAGCAGCTCAGCAGGACGTGTTCCTTCATACAACTCCCCCACACTTCCATCTTTTCAGACAGTCTGGCCCACCCAAGAGAGAAAAGCAGCACACGACTACCCCCACCCATCTCCTTACACAGGCCCAACACTCCCACAGGGACCTGGGCCAAGCGCTTCCAGCGTGGACAGAAACCACACCATGCTGTTGGCCCGTAGGCCAGCTTCCTGGGGCAGGTGGCTTTTAGAAAACACGTTATTGTTGACTTGAAGGGAAAAATTTGTTTTTCCATACTGACCGAGACAGAAAATGGAGACAGTCCTTTGCACTTCTCTTCAGATTGTTTCCTTCTGTTAATACCCATCTGTTGGCCTTTGCACTGGATTTAGGCAGTCACAGTCCCAAAGAATGTACAGAACATTTTTACCTTTATGAAAAGACTGGCCCAACGTCTCCAAGGCTATTACTAAGGTTAGCGGGAGAGATGATAGCATCAGCAATAATAAATCAGTAGAGGTAAAACACAGCTCACTTAAGGAACAACAAGAAAGCCGGCCAGAACAGTGGCGAAGCTTTCAGATTTTCTTAAATTGTCGATGATTAAACACACACATTACTTTGACTGGGAGGACGAAATTACTATATTTCTAACACTATTATGCTGTGTCTTGTTTCGTGTAGACTGTCAGAGTAGGTGATCCTACTGGTTTCTTCCTGCCTTATAATTTATGAATCAGAAGAAGGAAACACATGATGGTTAAAAGGTATTAATTTATAGATAATGCTGAATGCTTAAGTCTGACCTACACAAACAATTTGCATATTTAATAGAATAACCTAGTGTATTCATACACTCTAGTATGTTTTGTATTTCCTTTGAAACATTTCCTTTACAGAACAGGGAAAAAAAAAGCAGTTTGCTGTTCTAAGATTTGAGGAAGACATGTTAAGAAAAAATGTGAAGAAACCTAATTTTAAAACTTGAAAAAAACAGAAGTTGTTTCATTTTTTGGTTTTGAAACTTTTTCCACCAATAGAAATCAATGCCTTGCAGAAGATTATAGTATTTTGACATTTGGCAAGACAGAATAGCACATGTGAGACACAATCAAGCAAGAAAGAAAAAAAACTAGACAGAAGTGTATTTCCCAAAAGAACTCATGTTCTGTCATTAGTCATAGGTCACAGATGGGGAGCAGATGCCTCCAAACACAACAGTTCAATCATCAAAACATGGCAGAAGGGCCAGGGAAGAAGCCAAATCACCAAGCCTCAGGTAACAAAAAAAAAAAACCAACCTATATAAGCTTACTTACAAAATGCGTTACATATTTTCTTTGTCCATTATGTGGGGGAAGCAAAAGGAAGATGTTCTGGTAAGACTTGATGGTACAGTGAACTGACACAATCATCCTTTTGCGTGGGTTGTTCGTAGACAAGGTGAATAGAGCATATTAGACTTGTCTGACTGCCTTTGCTTCTACTATTACAGCACTTATGGAAATTCCCTTGACATACCCATGCATAAGAACAAGATAGACAGGCCTAGACTCACTGAAAAAGCAAATCTGTAAAACAAATGTACACAATCTACTTTTTATTAGTTAACTCTGAGAGGTTTAACAGTATTACCACAAAGGATATTAGTTAATTATGACTTCTTACTGAACAGCATTGTCAGATGAACAAGTTATATGTTCAAGCATCCTCCTTCCAGTTTCCATAAAAGGGAGGAAAAAAAAGCTATGTGTTGACTTACATTATGAAACTGTCCTGACAACAAATTCTGGTAAACACCAAGGCATCTGTTGGTAGAAACATAAGTCTGATTTATTCTTATCATCAGTATCTAACTTCTGTTTCATCAAGGACTGGATTATGTTTATGTTTGAACTATGTTAAATATGTAAGGATATATTTATCAAGTGAAAATTCTGATAGAAGATTTTTGCCTTTTCTCAGTAAGCATGGACTGTAATTAACAGGAAACATCCATGACTGAAGGCAGAGTTTCACTCTAGATTGCTAGGCTCATGGATTTTAAGCTATATATTGTTAAATTAAATGACACATACCTGTTAAAAATAATTCTGTCAACAGAAGAACCAGGGAAGCTCCATTTTCTATGGTTTCATATCCTCCCACTGACTCACAGCACTACATCTTCTACAATCCTTCTGCAAAATTTTCACCTTTCATGTTCCATTCACTCTCCAAACTCCCTTTGGGGTCAGTCACCTTCCATCACTTCTGTTTAGCTATCCAGCATGCAAGAGATGCTTCTTGCAGCCACTGCAGTGCCACCTCTGGGACATCTAGCCAGAATGCCACCACCTCCTGGCTAGAAAAGGGTCCCACCACCCAGTTACAGAGACCTCTGTGCGTCCATCTGGCACGCCAACAAATTCTCATGTTCCGTTAGAGTTTGGTTTGGGTTTGAGGAGGGGAGCTTTCGGGGCTGAAGTACATACTGACAAATGCTATTCTTAGCACTACCTTTCTTTCATTTTCTACTTTTGAAGTTTCTGTATATTTTTATGTAGGAATACCTTTCCAGAAAAATTCCAGCAGCTCATCCAAGAAGTGTTAATACCAGTTGCCCAAAGAGAATTTTAAGAATAAGAAGAATTTAAATTAGAAGCTGATTCATTATACTCAGATTTATCAAAGGAAGCCTAGCTACTTCAAACTAGTGTACCCATCTTCCCTATAACAACTCTAGGATTTAAAACTGATGCATAAAAGCATCATATTTAAATGTATTTCAAAAACAAAGTACAGGCTTCTTATAGAAATCAATCTCTGATGAATAGCTTTAATAAAACAAATAACTCCTCCAATAAACTCCTCTCTCTGAGGTACACATGAAAAAAGGCAAAGGGTCCAAAAAGCACTGCAAGTTGTTTCACATGTGCAAGTCTGTCTCTTGTGAGAAGTAGGATTCTGTTCAGAAGCCTGAGCCAAATCTCATACAGGATGGAGGCCCAGCAGCGCAGAGAGGGAAGACTGACTATGTAGTGTTCCCAAATGCATGCAGGAAAACAGCTGGGGAAAATAAAGAAAAGTCTATCCTCCACTACTGGTTCAGTTATGAACATCTTGAGTGGTACTTAAAACAGTCACAGATAGCAAGAACCAGCATTCAAACAAAGCAACTTTTATTAGCCCTCTCAAGTTGAGCTCCAGACAAAACTGATATCCACAAAATAACCTCCCACCAAAAAAAAATTTTCTACAAAGTGAATCCTTCCCCTACTTCTTAAGGGCAAAAGAGATAGATATCATGGTATTTCACAATGTAAATGCTATACTAGTTTGAATTAGTCAAGTTAAAAAAAATTCAAAGAAATAATCTTGTTTCTGGGAAGAAGCTGGTTTATAAGTGGCTGCACTTTGGGAATTTTCAAAAGCTATAGTACAAATGCACACTATAAACAGCATAAATACCCTCACAGATGGAAAAGCGTTTATCTTATTTATGCCTAGATGTGCCTTTGAACAAAGCTCAAGTAAGAAAAGTAAGTTTTTTCCAATTGTTGAACTGACCTCAGAGTATCAATCTCATTCACCTTCTCAACAAGCATTATTTTACAGCTACTGCTTGAGTATTTATGTATACAAATGTCTGTGTACCCTTATGTGTGTGTATTTATTTATAGTCTGTACAGGTTTCTATGTATATACTGATACATATGAAAATAAACAAAAGATATTGATAACATTTCCCCTCCAACCTTGCAACAGGTAAGTTTACATACATGCAAGTCCCCTGAAAACAAAAAACAGGAATTTTGCTAGACATATTAAAAAAATGTTCAGACTGATGTATCCCCTTATTGACATGCACGAAAGAAAGAGAGTTTGTTTTACAACCATCTTATTGCCATGAGAAATAATGTTTTTTAAGCTCTGCAATACAATACTATAATCAAGCACTAAGAGAACTGAGGGTATATATATTTTTGTTAAACTAAGTTATTTCAACACATAACACTGCACATTATTATTTGTTTCAGCAAATTAAGTAGCATTAGGAATGGTATTTCTTCAATAACCAACACCCTTGACTTTACACAGGGCTACCTTAGTCTATCCACCATTAACAAAGATTTTTAAAATTGCTTACATGTAATTGTTTACATAAACTGACTTTTTTTATAAAACTGAATATATGTATCCTTGATTTCCCTGTAATTTATTTGCATGTTAACAACTATGTTTTAAACCAGTCTAGTTAGAAAAGACAGACACTTTGATCACATATAAATAGCCATTTTCCTACCAGTAAGCAGTGCCTCATTTGACATCACCTTCACAGAATCATAGACTCTTCAACATTTTTATGAAGGGAAAAAAAAGATCCACAACTGAGTAACCTTTTAAAACTTTTCTTTAACATATGATTTTAAACCCAGGTTAAAGCCAAATGATAGAGATCAAAAGCAGGCTATTACATGCTAGAACATCTACATAATTACTGCATATGCAGAAAAAAGAACGGGTGGAATAAGGAAATTGCAGCAGTTTTTACTTTCTAATCACCAAGCTGAACATGCCAGTAATTCATGGGAATAACAGATTCCACTTACAATAATAATTATAATCTTTCAAGAACAATAGAGCATGACGGTTTTCCTTATTCCTAAACAATTATTTAGGGAACACCATTGCTAACTGAAAGAAAGGGCGAAAAAGCTGATATATTTATTCTGGCATGACCCCAATATTTTTGTAATCATCTGTCAGTGGCAGGAATACCAGTAACATGCAATATTGTAGTTCTGAAGTCACTATTGGGTAGGTCAATCTGGGAATTGTTCTGGTTTACAGTACTTCTCAGATATGTTTATATTTGCTGGGAACCATGCCAAAAGGAGTTTTCTAGTTCACTATTATTTGATTTGGTTTGAGCATTTTAAATAAAACCACAGCACTGACCTACCATGAGATTCAAGGCTGCACTGGAAGAGTTTTGTTTTGGGTTTGGTGGGTTTTTTTATTTCAGCTTTATTCAGGTGGAAGAGATCTAACTAACACTAAAGTCTATCAATAGTATATAGAATATGCACTGCTACAAAAAAAAAAAAGACAAACATTAGTGCTGAGAAGTATGTGGTCTCAGAAATGGATAGAAAAATGCCAAGTATGTTACGGGAGTGATCTCCTTAAACCATTGTCAAGGAACAACGCACAGTGTTACAGTAAACCCCCATATCAGATGAAATTCAGAGTCCAATATATGACACTTGCATATTATGCTTAGAGGCAATTTTATGTATTAATACTATATATTCTTGTGGGTAGCTTTAAAATTTCACAATTGCTGCAGTTAGTGAATTTGCGAAGGTTCAGAGGCAAAAATCCTCTGAAAGGTTCCCAAAAGAAAATCCAGGAGCTGTCACTGAATGTGACACACCTGTTGAATAAGGCTGAATCAAAGGTAAGTGAACTTTGTTTTTCCTCAGTTTGGGAAACACGGTATGGCACATACGCATCTGTCCTGGTGCCATCAAAGTGTTCCTTCCAATCTACCTCCCACGAAACCTTCTTCTAATAGGCATGTAACATAACATCCGGATCCAGGTCTATAGCCTACAGATAACATGGTGATATACACAGAATTTCATGCAACGTTAAACAGTTTTACACCATTATTAGCATGACACATTTCATAAGCTCCATTAAAAATGTTCTACCTAAATCAGTTAGCAGTATCTTCATATTCTAAACACAGTGGCTCAAAATATTGAGTGATTTCGTGTCTCATAAATAACCAAATTATTACCACTCATGTTTCCTACTTTGTAGGCCATGCACACTGACGTGTATAACAAACTCACGGGGAACCTACCCTGAAATCCACTTACCTACCACCGTTTCCAGCTTTGACAAAGAAATACTAGAGGCAAGCCCATCAATTGGTACGTGCAGCCACAGAAGTAGCTACGTAGCTTACAAGCTTGAAGCTCTTTCCCAGAAGGTGCAGCAGAGGTGGCAACTATTAACCACTGCATGAGTGAGCTCCTGTGTGCTTAAAAATTACATTTGAGAAGGATCAGTCAACCTCTAATACAGCAAGAACTGTAATGGCTCTGCAGAACATCAACAGCAGGTGTAAGCAAAATTCAAGTGGAGTGGGAGGACTGAATCTCTACATAATGTGCCCACATCATGTGATGTGTCCCAACAACCACAGCTCATGGAGGGACGTCTGGACTACTGTCCTTTTGATTCCCTGGGTAAGAGAGGCAAAGACTGTCTCCTACCGTGTAACAGCAGACATGAACCACAATGGTGGGGGAAAAAAAAAATTTACAGCTTCTTTCAGCATGTTCCAGCACTTTCCTAAGCTGCTTTTTTTATTTTGCTCTTACTTCAGCTTTCCTCAAGTTTTCTACAGTAAGATCCTTTGGTCAAATCCTAAAGATCTTGAATTAATTCTAATAAAATAGCATTTTTTCAGAGTAAAAGCTAAACAAAAAACAGGAATATGACCAGATGAATCCTCACCAGTCTGGCTGAAGCTAAGAAACAATGATGGCTCATTGGAGAAAACTGATCATTGCCAACATTCAGATTGTAAGCAGAACTTGAAATACATTAATTGCTTGAACAAAGACATTGGCCAAGTAAACAAACAACACATTCAGTGTGACGGTGAGACTGTAAGACTATCCCCCTAACACACAGCCCTTACTGTGAATGAAAGGAAATACAATTACCGAGATACATGAACACTTCACTATGTAGCACAGAAAGCAGTGGGATCATTAGTCCAACAGATTAACTTCTAAGAAAACATATTCAATGACAATGTGTTTTGAAAGCACAGATAGCCTGCACTGAGGTATTTCTTATTCCCCCCAGGTTTTGGCATAACCATCCTCCCTCTAAACTTATTCAACATCTCTTAGGGTAATAGCTCCCTCTCTTTTGCATGTAGGCATTAAGGTGAATGAAGAGGGTTGAAAGCAAGGAAGAGGTAAAGCTCTTCAAATCACCACTCTCCAAAGTGTACATTAAAAATCACACAAATGCAGCAAAAAGCAAATCTTTCTTAAGTTTAACTGATGTTTACTCCTATGTAACAAAAGTAAAACAACTCAAGTTGGAGCACTGACAGATTCAGCTGGCATCAACACAATTATACTTCATTTCTGTGGCTGCTTTTATGTTTATAAGTGTGCTTGGTTTTATTATGTCACCAACAGGACCACTTTTAACACTTATTATTAAATAAAGCAATCCATTTACAGTATACTTACACATAATACTATGTTGGCAAGGGAAAAAACCAAGATCTATACAAGAACAAATAGCAAGAGTTTACCTCATAACTTTAAAATCACTGCATCTACTCAAACTAACAACCCAGAGAGGTTCAAAAAGCCTGCTCAGTATTTTCCAGGAAGCATGCTGTCCCAAAACTAATAAAACTAGAACACAGTTTGACAACTCTATTCTCTGAGTTTCCAATAAAAGTTGTAATTTTCCTTTGTTTTTCATGTTTCAGAAATGGTTATGAATGAACTGTTGGAACATATGAATTATTATTTGATGATCGATTAATATTTTAATCCTGTATCAGGAATGTCTCAATACCACTTCAGTGACTGTACACAAATAACATGAAGTTTCAACACAAATCATGCAGGAGTCTACTTTGGCTGAGAAGCAATTGGGCAAGCGTTTGTAATTCCATGCCTTTAGAAAAAAAAACCCACTCTGACTCAAAGGAAGAAGGTTTGTAATAACATTGTTTCAGTGCAACTACCACAAAGAAGCAAGAGAAAAGCACACACACAAAAAAAGAATCACTGGCTTGTGGGTTTTATAGAAGATAACACAGAGAAGATGAGGGACAGAAGAGAGAAGGTGGCAGAAGAGAACTAAATACATAGCATAGAATGAAGCAGAAAGTACTTAGTGATTTTTTTCGTATGAAATAAGTGTGTGTTTGTGCACACCTATCTGTATGTAAATCTACACACTGATCTATATAAATCAACGTATACATATACACAGAGACTCTCTCTAGTTCCCTACTCCAGACAATGCCATTTCAGGCAGGAACCTGAAGTTAGTATTATGAAGGGTCTACATATCTACAGCAATAGAGAAAGAAGTTAACACATGGTCCTGTATAAGTTTCTTCTGTGTAAAAGCACATGATGTAATCCATGTTGTTTATGGGCTCAGTGATTTGAATACCAAATGCCTCCAATTTATAACTGAAGAGACTTTTTCTACCCGCCAACTCTGAAAACCCACTCCGCGACTTTTAAGTCAGGCTGGGATATTTCTTGTTCAGGTATCACTTCCAGAAAGAGCTGCTGCAATTGAAATTCAACTAAGTCTATTGTTGGAAAACAGAAGTAAAAAAAAAAAATCTTAATGAAAGGCTTCAGCCAGCAAATAAGATCATAAACTATGTTTTATGTCCAGTTTATACCTTAGCTGCCAGGCTCAACACTGCAACCTGAAGGAGAATAGACTATCTTTTCATTGTTTACTTCTTAGAACCTCAGCAAAGAGAAATAAATGCCTACATCAAGTAAATCTGTACAAAGAAACAAAATTCTTATTACTAGCAGACATTCTCATTATCCCAAGTGTCAAGAAAGTAGGATAGTGCTCATAGAAAGGATAGGGCCCAGCAGGCCACAAAAATCCTGGTAGTATAGGTAAAAGTAATTGAACAGGCAAAAGGATCATACCTAAGAGGCAAAGATGACCAACCAAACCATAAAATTAATGCTCTCACATTGGCACGGAGTCCTGAAGACAACTGTGCATACAACCAGAAAGAACAATGAACACCCCTTGTAAAGTTTTCATGAAGCACTGAGGCTTGTCATTAGCTTTACAACAGTTTCATAGGCAGTGTTACTATTAAGAAAAAAACTCTCTTGAATCAGTTTACCCAAAACTTTCACTTAAGCACAGCCAGGAGATTCAGATCACAGGAACTAGACTCCCTTCAAGCCTACTCACAGCCTATTCTTTGTTCCTCTAAAATGCCTGGAAAGCTATGCAAAACATGAGCAGCTACCACTACCCAGCAGCACTCTTTTTTAAAAGGAAGGCATCCTGTGGCAAGTAAGCAGCTATTCTTCCAGTCTTTTAATGTAACAGTTGGGTCTATGGCTGACTGCAAGCCTATGAAGACAGTCCAGATGAGACACAGCTCAGAACACATATACCCAGGTGGTACCTTAATTTACCCAAGCCCCATTCTGCAGCAGAACTAGAAGAATTTGCACTGTCCATATTGTTTTTATTTCTTCTGACAGTTTAATCATTCTAGGATCTATCATTTACATTAGTAGTTGAATTATGAGTATAGGGATGCAGGGGACAGGTCCACCTTCAAGAAGAGAGCTGAAAAAGTGCGCTGGTCAGCCTTCCCCTGGAGATGGTAATGGAGCAGATGCCGAGCCTCCCGTCCAGGTAAGAGAACCAGCCTGAGAAAGGAGAGTATCTGGGCCCATTAAGAGTAAGCAGCCTTGAAACTCCACTGCTGGCTTTTTAGTTTCACAATGCTGCGACACAGATTTCGCTACAGAGAGGGCATAAAATACTGCATATCCCTGTAATAAATAAAACATAACTGCATACATGGCATGTACTATTCACTGATACGCCATGTATGTGATATGCTGAGACAGTGTTCAATGCTGTTTTAAAAATTCTTACAAATATTTCAATAAACCCAGTATAGTATTAAATGTGTTTGAAAAGCAGGAAGGCATCCAAATATTAAAAAAAAAAAACCAAAACCTGAACCCCCCAAGCGGTACACATGCTTGTCATGCTTTGTTGTGAAGCCTACCAAGTCTCTCTCCTTGACCTGCCATGCAGCCGTACACTTTATAAAAGTTATTTTTAGGCCTTCACATAGGTGCAAACCTACTTGAGTAAGAAAAATGAAGACGATTTGAAAAAGCCCCAGTATGTTCCCCTCTTTAAACGCAGAGATCTCTGCAGCAGAAAAATGCATAAGGCCTATTTGGACACTCAGCTGATGTAAGAGTAAAAAAATTATTTGTGAGAGAGAGATAATAATTAATTACAAAATAACTCAGCACCTACAGCTACCTCAAGTTAGACACATAAAGAATAGGTATACACTGAAGGAACAGTTTTGCATTCATGTGAAATAGGCCACTTGATTTTCCTATTCTAACTTTCTGCCATTCAACAGACAGACATTTTTTCCTTTTGAAAAATATCAGTACACAAATACTTCAGGCTTAGGAACAGCCAGCTCTGCTAAGCCTCTATCCTGTTTGCTTTGTGCCAGCTTTTCAGCCAGCAAGAGAAGAAACATTTCGCACACATTCTCCAAGGATAATACATAAGCTAATAGTCAGGGCAGTTTCGCAGGCAGAAGCATGTAATAATTTAACACCACCACTGTATGTCTCAAAACGGCATACAGGGTACTAGAGAACACAGTTACAAACCTCTACGAACTCTTGCTACTCCTCGTGATAAAGGCATACGCTTAACTGCAAGGGACACCATGGCACAAAAAATGACCAAGATGTCAAAGCCTGTCAGTCTTCTGTCCGTTGATGCTACAACCCTTTAACTTTTACTTAGCATTTACTGTTTCCAAATCTTTTTTCCCTTCTGACAATAATGAAAACGCTACAAAATTAAAAGGCCACTCCTGTGTTAACAAACGTCAGCTAGCCTGCCTAAAAAAAAAAAGCAGTTACACAAACCTGTCTCTTTAAGAACACCGAACAAAGTAGGCTATCCTGAGTTGTCCATATAAAGTATATCTGCTCAGGATAAAAGGTCAGATATCCGAGAGCAAGCTGAAAGTGGCTTTAAGAAGAAAAAAAAAGGGGGGGAGGGAGGGTGGAAGGGCAGGAGAAAACACGGCAACGTCTTCTAAGAGGGGGCAGAGTGATACGCAGCCTTCGGTTTAAGAGAACCCCAAAGCCGGAGAAGCCCCCCCGCCCCGCGCTGGCAGCGGCAGTCCCGCAGCCCTCGCGGCTCGGCAGCGGGAGAAGCGCAGCGGCCGCCAGTCCCGCCAGTCCCGCCCGGGGACCAGGAAGTGCGGCGGCCCGGGCCAGCGCCGCTCACCTGGCGGCGGCCGCCCCCCGCCCCCGGGCCGCCGTGCGCCCCCCGCCTTACCTCTGCGTGCGGCGGAGGCGGCTGCCGCTCCTCAGGTGGGGCAGCGTGAAGTTCGAAAGGAGCGTCCAAAAATTCGGGTCCGACATATCCATTTCCCTACCTTTCGTATCCCTAAGGACTCAGTGCCATAGTACAGGGAGCAGGAAAGGACAGCGCCCCCAGCCGCTCCCGGCAGACGGAGAGGGCGGGCGGGAAAGGCGGCGGCAGCCGGCCTCCGGGCTGAGCGAGTAACTGCCGCTCGGGCCGGCAGCAACCGTCCCGTGCGGCCCGGCCCCGCCCCGCCCCGCCCGGCCCCGCCCCGGCAGCGACCATTCGCGCCCGCGCGGGGGGCGCCTCGCCGGTGGCGGGGGTTCCCGGGGCTCCCGCTTCGCTCCCGCCGCCGGGACCCCGGCGGCGGGAGCGAAGCGGGAGCCCCGGGAACCCCCGCCACCGGCGAACACGGATCCCCGCGCTCCGCCCTGCTGGGAACAGCGAGCAAAGGCCGCTGACGTCCCACCCGAACGTACATCATTGCCGTGACTTGGTGACTATCCCGGGAGAACTGACAGTACAGGTACTTAATTACTGTTTTTCACGTTGGCTACCTGCCACTCCAGCCACTGGGCGTCTGCCGCAGGAAGCCGGGACACCCGCCTCCATTACCGGCTATCTCTTGAGAAAGCTACGCTGAACCACAGGCCGGCAAAAGAAGGGCACGCAAAGGCTCCGAGTACCTTTTCCACTCGAAACGGTGACCTAATCCTTCAGGTACCTGGAGTCATTTCCTCCTCTTCCTCCTCCCAGCTTTCTTCCTGTGCTTCTGTCGTTCCCCAGCTGCCTCCCAACTCAGCTGGTTTGCTTTCTCGACTTTCTTTTCCCCCCTCCCATCATGCCACCTTCGCTTTACTTCTCGTTTTAGCCCCACGTGTGCTGGCTGCTGTCCTCAGTCTTTTCGCTCCTAATTCCAGCACCACCCTCAAGCCCTCTCCCCTCTCCCTCCACAGCTCTGTCTAGACTAGCGTTTTTCCTCACATCTCCGCAGTACACAAATAAAAGTGCTTCTAAAATTACTACTCTACTGCATTGTCATTCAGTAATGCCAAACTCCAGCTCTTGGAAGCAATGGTGCTCAGGTGTAGAAAACCAGTTACTGTGGCTTCAAAAAATGATGAGGTTGTTCTTTTAACATACTTAAAACTTCCATTTGCTTTTTCATTTCTCTAAGGGTCACGTTTAAGGGACTTGGTCACATTTGCAGTTATGGAAAGAACACTGCAAGTTTTGTGCTGAGACTGTCATAATCTCAACATTGCTGGAGCTGTATCTTAGAAAAACACTAACTACTGTGATAGCGGGCAGCACTGCACCATCTGAGAGAAATTACATAGCACTGTGGTCAAATCAACAGTAAGAGGAAAATCATGGGAAACAAATCAAAACCCAATGTAAATGCAGACTAGTCTATCACTTGGGTGAAAGAAAACTCGTGGCACAGAATGCTGCGGAGCAGAGCTGGAAGGACTCACATGACACCCAGGATGAGGCAGCTCTCCGGATACCAGCTCGGCATGTAACACAGCATTTCAATGTTAGCCCTCATTTTGAAAAGCCTCCAGAAATACACATTGCGAAGAAGGCACTACTGTCCTCAAACAAACTAAAACATGTTTATTTTTGGGGTGCAGAGGAACATTTTCTTGGGATGGTTACACAAGTCACAGGTCAAACTTTATCTTATTCAGGAAATGGGTTTAGACAGGCATTTAATAAGGTGTTCACACAGCAGTTACCATGAAAGGCCTTAGTACAAATCCCCAGCAGACAGCATTTGCAAACACGCCACTGTAAACAAGTCAGTTCAATACTGATCAAACACAAAAGAATCATCTAACACTTCTCTAAAGATGTCTTAATTTTAGAAGAGACCAGTTCCATGTGAGAGGAATGGAAAACAGCCCCATCCAGGTCTCAGGTCAGATTTTCTTGTCCAAGAAAAGCTGAAATAGCTGCAGAAGCTGGTGCTCGGGCCAATCTCTGCCTGTGCCCCTCACGAAGGCTCAGCAGGAGGGCACTTCCCAGCCAGCCTGCATGTCTGCACTTTTTATACCCCTCCATTAGGACGGAGAAGTAGTATTTGCATCCACTGTAGCCAGTAACAGAAAACCTCTCATCCACTTCTTTTCACTCTCAGGCATGCTTGCCCATACTGAGTGTGAAGTTTGAAAGGTTCAAGTGAAGGCAAGCATGGCTGGCAACCCTCCTTTCTTAAAACTTAAGAAGGAAATTCCCAAATCTCTGCATAAGCACCAAGAAACATCTCCTCCTCCACATGCTCCACTACCTCATCTTCTCTGCTATGCACACAAGTTTTTGCCTGTAATCGGTTTGTTTGGAGAAAGAACTATACATAATTATGAAACCAAGAACTTTACCGATCTGCGTTGTGAACAGCACTGGCTAAAGAATAAAAACAAAGTCTTCCACCTATTGTGCAGGAAAAGTTTCAGTGTCCTCATCACCCTGCAAGCTCTCCCCTCTCCAAGCCAAAAACGAACGGAGCATACCAGTTCAACCAGCAGACACGGTGAGGAAGACTATCAAGGACCACCAGAGAACCCTGGAAGACCACCAATGAGCATGAATGTGCATGTGTTAAGGACATTTGCATATATATTGAGTTCCAAGAATAGTATGGATATGGTAATCATTTCCTAGAAATCTAATGAATATGTATATTTTGATTGCATATAACCCCTGTACTAGAGCAACTTGGTGCACGCACTAGCTGGACCGACCCCCTGGGTGCCCGGCGCCGCAATAGAGAATGCCTGCTTTCTAAAACTACAAATTGAGTTTTAGAGGGTTCTTGTATTTGCCAACTTATGGTATCAGGAGGGCCTTCCCTCTCCAAGTAACAAAAGCAGTTCAGTTTCCATAACTCAGCCAAGCACACCACGTGTGGGGTGATAATGGAACATGGAGACCAAAACACACTTCTTAGCAATGCCAAAAATGAGCAGTCTTTTCTCCTGCAAGGCCAGGCTGTAATTCAACTCACAATTTCTTTGTGAAAATCTCTACCACTTTATCAACAATTATGAGAAACCTCCGATTCTGAAAAATACCCTAAAAACTTTCAAAAATTAAGCAAGGCTAGTCTATCATACTGTGGGCAGACCCACCTGAAAAAAGATGAATGCTGCTTGCAAGTAGACAAATTCTGATGGAAAATTAGTTTAATCCTTCTATGTACAGCCAGAGAGACGATTATACCAGAAGCCATTACACAGACCTGTCTACTGCAATATACATTTCACGATCTGACAAGTTGGATTTTTCAAAAGCTGAAAGGAATGAAGAAATTCTAGGTAAAAGTTTCTGTCTATTTATATAGCAACAGAGGGTATCATAATCACATCAGAGTGCTGTTCTACATTCAATGCTGAACATCGTTCACTTCAAATTGTGGCTTCTTGTGGTCAAACCCCTTGCAATTCTGTCTCTAGACCCTGCACAGACTATTCACAAGCAATAGCTCCCCAAGTTACATGACCTGTGGATTCAAACATAGCTTCACCTTGGCTGTCTGTACACAATTAGATGCACACACAGTCCTGCGAACTAGTCAGGCTGTTTCTAACACATGGGCTTGAAAGCAAGGAGACTTGAGTAATTATTTTTCTGAAGTGCTTGGTGGACATACGCATATTAAGGCACTACAGAGACTTTGAAAAAAGTATGGAAATGAAGGGAGGAGTTGTGAGAAGTCCAGCATACTCCCACAACAACCTTAAATGAATTAATATGCTTCATAAAGGGAAACATAGGCCTTATCCTTAAGAGCACAACATGTAAATGATGGTAAAGACTTCGTAATGCCTGTCAATAAACAACAAAATTCCAAAGTGGTGCCTGTAGTTTGTGACTTTCCATGCCACAGAAATGCCTGATTTCAAACCAAACATCTCAAGGGAGGGTGAGGTTTTGCAAGCTAATTAAGCCGGTACTACACGGCTGCTAAGGGGCTACCTTCTCTCCCAATTTAGTGAGCTAAATCAGCTCAGTGAGGGACAGCCCAGGACCAGGCCCAGTAGAAGGGAAGCAGATGGAGCGAACGGTCAGGCAGAGAGGCAGGGGCAACGGGACCACTTCTTTGGCAGTGGTTATCCCTTAAATTGGAGCCTCTCTCACTCTCAATACTGATAAGTGGTGCTTATCCTCCACAAACACAGGTTCAACAGCCAGATTTTGTCTTGTTTTGTAAGCCAGCACAATTTACTCCCCTCTGCCATGTAGAACTGGACAAAAAAATTGGACAATGCAGATGATACAGTGTTCCAAAATATGTAAACCCAAAATTATTAGGAACAGGTCAACAGCATACTGATAAATGCATATCTTACAATAAGATCTATTTCACTGCAACAAAACATTATTGATATCTTCTGTAACTGTAACTAATTGTCCCTGCATCCAATTAAAAACACTGAATTCTGTAGTAGTCAAATATAAATGCATTAAATACAACAGTTAGGAACCTGCAAACATGCCCCTAACAGCATATGTTGCTTAATCTTTCAGTTATACAGCCAATCCCAAAACAATAAGCAGCTCAGGCAACTTCATCATTCAGGAGATGCTTTACTATGTAACATAGATGATGAATTTTATTTCTCACAAAGCATTACATAAGGTAGCACATAACAAAACAAGTGATAAGGATGATTAAGTTTTCCCTTTTGTATTCGCTTGAAGACAAAAACGTCACTCAGGTCAGAAAAGGTGACTAATCTGCCCTTGCTCTGAAGAAAATGACATTTCCAAAAGTAAACTTATAAAAGGCATCCTTAGGAGAGTCTCATTCAACACATAAGCAAAAAAGATTTCAAAATGTCAGCATTCACTTCCAGTAATTAATAGCAATAAAAAGTCTTCCCCAGAAACATTTTAATTATATAACACTGATTACTGAATTTAAGCACCACCGTGAAATACTTCAGAGGTTGAACAGTGTATCTTTAAAACCAAAATGCAATACCAATAATAAATAGGTATTTTTCACATAGTATTCCAATGCAAATGTTATCTAACGTACCTTCTTCGTGCTGATAATTACATTAATATGCACTGGAATTCTTCAAAACATATATGAAAATGTTCTGGAGTCACTGCCTGAAACTATTATAGACTGCTCAAGTCTTAACAATTTTATAGCAAGATGTAGACTGAATGCAGTTCACCAGCAACAGTACAGATAATAAAGTGTTTCTCAAAGGTGCTAAGAGTAGTAAAATCCTAATAGCATAGGCCTCATACTGAATAAGGAGCATAAATTTGTGAACCATGGAAGAAAAAATTGGTTGCCTTAATGCATCTTTTCTATTTTCGTGGGAAAGGAAGATTATGTAATCACATGTTCTAGCAACAGGAAATGCTTCTCTTTCCATCCTTGGAAGGATGTTAGATTAGAACTGAGTTTGCAGATGGGTTGACAGGAGTTTGTTTTGGTTTAGGTGAGCCATTTTAATCAGGTAATTATTATTGAAAAAGTAACATAGGAACTGGCGAAGCCGCTCATTCAGTTATTGCTATGTTCAAAGTGTCTTGGAATATCTGGAATTTCTACCACAGTGAAACTAAGCTGTCATGCCACAGCACTCCTTTAAAAGGACAGAGAGGATACTAACTGCTGTCAGGAATGAATTCAGATATGGTAACATACTTAATGTCACTAAACACAGTTTCACACATAAAACAGTCTGCCCAAACAGATCTTGTTTCAAATGAGATTTCAAGTCTGGTCAATAAACATCTCACTCGACAATACATTTAGACATTCAACCTATCTCCTTACAATGTTTTAGTAACTTAACTAGCACAACACAAAAAATTATGCATGATACAGGAAACATTAAAACTCACCAACAGATATGAAAAAGTAACTACACATTAAATGTTTCTAGTGGACATTACAGGGTTTTGTTCTTTGTTTAATAAAATTCAATACTGCTATCAGCGATCTGGAAAAAAATATAATAACCTTTCTAGCAAACAACACAGAAGAGGTAAACAACAACAGGAACAAGACAGTTTATCATTGGATAAAGCAGCCTTGTTTGAACAACATGCATTCTACTCTTGCTAGACATCAAGTCATATCAAAGCACAACCCCACCCCACCCCCAGACATAATATACAGCAAGATACTGGAAGGCAGGAACAGTGCAAAGAATTTAGGTACTGTCATAGATAAACAGCTAAATAGGAGCTCTTAACATGATGGTATAGCTAAAAGAATAAACATTCCTCAGATCTACAAGCAGGAAAATCTCTCATGGGAGTAAAGAGGTGATACAATTGAGCAATGATGGGCTAAAGTACAGTTAGTTGTGGCATTTCCCGAAGGTTGTAGGAAAGTCAGGAGGAGTTCAAGAAAAAAAATTGTAATGAAACCTGAACTATAGCGTGCAGCTTGAAAAGCTTGATTTATTCCATTTAGCCAAGGCTAACAGAGTACCTTGCTCCTTCAGTGTGTGTATCCCCAGCAGGAGGATATTTCTGGGAAGAAAACAGGTTGTAAGAATAGTGAACTCCATCCTGTCCCTCCCTCACACATAACAGAGTTAGGGGTTCAAACTGCAGGATTCAGATGAAAAAGCAGCTTTAAATTCTTTCACCTTACCCATTGTAACACAGTGGATTTCCCATCACTGTAAATCTTATATGTTATATGCCTTTCTACCTAAGAAAATAATCACACTTCAAACAAGAGTTAGAAGATGGATCAAGAAAATAGCAGACAAGGTTCTACTCCTATTTTATCCTATAGAATCTTGTTGGTCTATTCAGACCTTAAAATATACTAATTAATAATTATTTTTACGGTAATCATAATTAGAATAATTGAAATCTTGCTCCCTCTAGTGGTTGATATTGATGTTTATTACCTTGCTCTACTGACTGAACACGATTTTCACTGTGGGTTGTACAGTGTAAAAATAAGTTGAAAAAAATCACAAAAAGGAAAGAAGTATTTTGTGGGTGTACAGTGTATATCTGCCAAATTTCTACATTTACTTAGAACTGTTTATAAATACACATAAACACTACTGCTCTAAACATTTCTGAAGTAATATGCAAAATTCAAATTAACCTCCCACTGGTCTGGTTTATTATAGCTCATTTAATATAAACACATTTAGGAAAAGCAATGGTCCCCGCATCTCTTCCCATTTCTGAAAGCTTCTGAATAGATGCACAATATTAATTGGATGTTAAATATATTGTGCAGTCATCTCCATCAGGCATTGAAATTTGCATCTGACAACACTATTTTTAATCCAACATTTTGCTATCTGTACTGGAGTGAGCCCACCACGTTAACAACTATGCTACTTATTTGCTCTGGTCCCAGAGATTAGCTTCTTCTGAGCTAATTTAGCAAACAGACAGACTAATGAGAAAGTATAAAAGAGCTACTTCCCATTTTTACCACTGATTTTACATTTATCTTGGCAAGTAGAGAAAGCATTACTGCAGTTCAGAAGTGCTACTGTATGTGATAAGGAAGTTCATAAAGGGAGAGAAAACAGAAAACATCTGATAAAAATGTCGCCATTTTCCAGATACCATGGTGCTTGGACCTTGACTTCATTATTACAAATGCCAGAGGGGGAAAAAACCCCTCTGTACTACATAGCTAGTATTAACCTATCCTACTTTAGTTTTCTTCAAATGCCTTTTTACCAGCACTTAGCAGCCTCCTAAGACTATCACACCATTTTTTCAAATCAATAATTAACTGTTTTTGTGGTTGCAGTACCACAGGTATAAACGTGAAGGTAGATGTGTTGTCCAACAAATATGTAAAAAGCTGTAATGAAGTCTTCAATGGTTTTGGGCATTCATGTGAAGCAATCATATACTTCAGACTTATTTAATTGCACTGGCTCAGACCACTATACATACTTAGACCTTCTCCTGACCTCACACATCCAGCCATATTTTACCATGCATCTTTGAAAATCAACAGCCATAGCCAGTATGGCAAATGGCATTATCTTTAAGGGTCAAGGTAAAATTCCTAAATAATTTCTTAAGAAAATGTGGATACAATCGTTCTTCCAAAACAGTATGTACTTAGCTATTGTTATATATTCTGCATCACAGTTGCATTCAACTAAGACATATTTTTTGAGAAAAATTCTTAATTCAATTGTAGAAAAACTTTTTTTAAATACATGAGTATTTGGGTTTTTAAACTGTTGTTGTGGTTTAGCCCCGGTCAGCAACCAAGCACCACACAGCCGCTCGCTCACTCCCCCACCCCTTGTGGGATGGGGGAGAGAATCGGAAGGGCCAAAGTAAAAAAACTCATGGGTTGAGATAAGAACAGTTTAATAATTAAAATAAAACAGCAATAATACTAATATAATGAAAAGGAAAATAATGAGCGAGAGAGAGATGAAACACTGGAAGAAGAGGGGGAAAAAAAAGGAAAAAAAACCAAACTAAACAACAAATGCTGCAACCGCTCACCACCCGCCGACCGATGCTGCCGGTCCCCAAGCCGCGATCGCTGCCTCCCCTGGCCAACTCCCCCCAGTTAATATACTGGGCATGACGTCACATGATATGGAATACCCTTTGGCCAATGCGAATCAGCTCTCCTGGTTGTATCCCCTCCCCTCCCGGCTTTTTGTGCACCCGGCAGAGCATGGGAAGCTAGAAAGTTCTTGACTAGTGTAAACACTACCCAGCAACAACTAAAACACCAGGGTGTTATCAACATTATTTGCATACCAAGTCTAAAACACAGCACTATACTAGCTACAGTGAAGAAAATCAACTACCCCAGCTAAAACCGTGACAACTGTAAACTTAAAATTGTGTTCTTTAAAGTTCAAAACTGAATAATTCTGGTAGACTGTATAAACATTACATATGGCATATAATCTTTCTGTACCTTTTAAAGACTAAAATATTCATATCAGAATTTTTTTACTAGAGGAAACATATTGTTTAAAATAGAATTTGAAATACATCTGTAAAAAAGACTGTTCAGCATTTGTAAGTTTTGTGTGGTTTTGTGTTGTTTTAATAACTTGTTAACATGCGGAAAAGAAAATCCAAAACCCGCTACCTTCAGAGAGAAGGGCAGTTAAGTCAATCATTTTGTCATGCCACCACAGCATTCTGATTTGGAGAATCCCAAACAACATAATCCTTTGAGAGGAATACTGCTTCTTATACAGAGCCATTTCCTCATGTTCAGCTCTGCCCCCCACCACCCCACTGCTGTACTCACCAATCAGAGTAACAGACTTAAGGGGTTCTCTATGCAAAAGTCAAATGAGCTAGGGAAAGAAATCAAGCTCAATTCCTGTTCAACAGCATTCGACCCTGATAGGTTTGGGAAAGCTGCTGTCATGAGTTGTAACTTTTCTCATTTTTAAAACACCTTTTGGGGTGGGGGGGAGGTTTAATGGCGGTCAGCACAGTGAGGCACTCAAGCCTGTCAATCAAAGTCTAAATAGATTGATCCTGGTGATACTGAATTTAAAAGCAGTTATTCAGTATAAATGCTGTGTTCAGTGAGACAGAAAACTTCATCAGCTCTAATACTTACACACTGAATATCCTAAATTAATCAGTCGATCAGCACAAGACTGACGGCTACAGATCCATTACAGGTCTCTGTCAGATCAAGAAAATTAAATGCTCCTACCGAACATTGGCTAGAGCTGTGTTTATTTCAGGTATTTTAAACACACACACACAGAATTTATTTTCAAATCCTGATTTACATCACAGTGAATAAAAATCAGGTGCTAAGAATTCAGAGCTTTGCATTATATATACACCCAAGTAGCTGCATTTCCTGAGCTTTTCCCTACACTCATCTGGCTTCATGCTTCAGCTGGTATGTGTGATGGATCTGTTGTCAGCAGAACAGTGTGAGTTGGAGCACCCCATGCAGTGCGAGCTGGCAAACTGGAACTTGGGGACGTAAGAAGTTAAAAGGGGAAACATTATGCTTAAAAGAATATTAGGTAGACTGCCCATTAACATTACCCTTGGTATTTCAAGCAGTGAGCTGAGCACTGCAAGTTGATAACATCCTTAAATCTCTTTACATGTCACCCTTAATGGTCTGCTACTCAAAAGGCTAAATAATAATAGTTCTGTTTCAGTGCACACCCCACAGTTTAAATCTGAATTTCTGAATAACCCTAATTACACTCAGCTCATACTCTTATGTCTGTGGGGTTCTCTGAACAGTTCGCTACCCTGTCCCTCAGATGGTGCTGCAGCTGATAATCTGAACTGTACATGCAGATGATACAGTTGCTGAACAGAGCATCACTGGAAGCAGTAGAATTAACTATGTAGAAAGAAGATAATTTTACAGAAACAAAAGGGAAACCAAGCATCTAGAAGTACAAGAGTGGTAAAGATTATTTTAGTTAGTTATGCCTGTCAAAACGTGAGACAAAACACTCAAAATGAAGGACAAAATACTAAAAATGATCTCATGGCTAAGGTGCCTGAGGGTATAAGACCTAATGTTATCTAGTAATTTAATCTCCATTTGTGCTTTAGTTCTCCACCTGTAAAGCAAAGATAATAATGCCCTACTACTTCTTGGGAGTGCAGTGAAAATAATTCCAGAAACATTTGCATTAAATGCTCAGATACTAAAAAAGGAGGGAAAAAAAGGAATGGACAATAGTAGGGAGATCTTCAGGCTGACCACTCTACAGATTCAGAGGTACTGAGTGATATCTACAATCCCCTGCTCCCTACAGGCAAAGGCCACACAAACAGAAGTTGAGAGGGACTCAGATGAGTTAAGAATCAGTCTTAAATCTCTCTCTCAATCCCTCTCTCACGCATATCAGGAAGAATGACAAGAATCAGGGAGGTCGACATGACAAGCCACAGACTTCCACCTTCCACCCCCAAAGACAGGCAGACACATTTTGTTTTAGCTTTGTAGGACCGAAAGTGCACGTCAAAGTTTTGTAACATACAAACTACAGTCAGCACCTCAACCGCCACCAACACTCAGTCAAAACCATGTTAAAACGAGGTGTGCAGGATCAGCACAACCCATGCTAGCTGTTTATACCTCCAGCATCCTGGAACACTCCATCAGTCACAGTGGAAATGAGGGAATCAACTGCTCAGCTTTCAAATAGCAGTTCAAACTGCTAAGACCCCTCATTTCACTGGTGTCAGACAACCTGATTATTCCATTCCTGTGATTGCAGAGGATGTCCCTTTATGGAAATATCAATATCCTGATACAAAAGGGAGTTAAAAACATTCATCACTGCAAATATATGTTCTTTGTATACCAGCAATTAAAAAAATCTCAAAACCCCTTCACCATTCAATCAGCCTCTCCTTTGACCATCTCCAGTCATGTCTGGACATGGTCTACCATGGATTTTAATAAGCCTGGACCCTCTGTGTAAAACTGTCTCGCTGTTTGTCTCAAATCAGCATACTCATTTATCTCAGTATTTTGAATTTTTTTTGTAGAGGGATTGGTTCTTTCAAAAACTATGCAACACTTCAATTCTGCAAAATTTACAGAAGAAACCACGCTTAATATTGACAAAGAATTATCCCAACATATTCCACCAAAGGTATATAGCCTATTCTCCATCCTGCTCATCCTCAACATCCACGCTTGCACACATGTACATACGCACAAGAGAAGATTTCATCAGTCCAGTGGCAGGCAGCACATGGAGAGCCTAAACGTTGTCCTGGCAAAGAAACTGCAGTATGGAGGTGAAGGAAGAACATACCAGACTGCTCATAATGGAAGAGACTAGCTTCAGTTGATTTATATCTATACTAGCACTTGTCTTGATCCCCTCCTCTTAGGTACTACAGCTCTTTGTAGAGATATTTCCAGGTTTTACCAGCCTGGGAGGTCACAGAGCATTAACTGCCTTCCATCAGCAGCATGTTTTCCAGTGTACTTGCCAACGTAACTCCAGCAATCAGACTACGACTTCTAAAATATGACAAGAACTCCTTCCAGACTGTGGTGACTGTACTTTGGGGTCCCACAGACATGTCTTTTATAGTCTTTTTGTTGTGTGGAAGTTTTAGGCCCATTTCTGGTCACTGTTTACTTCTCAAATTGCAAACTTGCCTTCCTGGCTAAGCAGCATCATGTCGTCTCCCATCTAAGAACCCCTCTTGGAGCAATCCCCCTCTTAACTCCTTCAAGGTACACATTTTGGCTATAAGACACACTAAGTTTTTGTTAGGTAGCCCTGAGGCTCTAAACTCCCATAGGCTTTGCTCTGCTGAAGTGTTATTGTGCTCAAGCTGCTAACTGCAAACCACCTCCTCTTTTCTAGCCCAAAGAGGGCCTTGCGGATGTCTCCCAGCAGCAGGTCCTGAAGAGCAGAAAAAGCAGCCTCCATCACTCCTGGCATAAAGAGAGGACAAGCCATGCTTTTGCTCTATGACAGCCGCTTTCTTACTGCTAGGAAAGGATTTGGCAGGCCTGGGTCATACCCTCCCACAGTCTGCAAAGCTAACAGTCAGTTTGCTGCACACTGCCCTGTGGATTTGAGCACCTGACTGCTCTAGTATGAGCTCAGAAAGTCATATTGCTCATCAAAGCCAGACATCACAATGTACACCCAGGATAACACAGTATCACATTAATACTGACATTGTTGTCACGCACCCACAGGGAACAGTCACCATGTACCGACAAACACACTAGTGTTTGAAAGTGGGGTTATCAGGAGATGGAGACAAGGACACACTCGAGTTGATGTCATTCAACATCAGGCTCCTCAACACCTCCTGCTTCCCAGCACTACACTCCAGCCCAGGACCAGCTTCTAAGGCCTTCTAAGAAAACTGGTGTCCCAGCAGTTGGTGGAATCACTTCCTCAGAGATGCTCAGGACTACATTTACTACATTGGCTCTGGGACCACGCTGCACATTTACAACAGGCCAGTTGTACCTCATCTCATAGCAGAGGATGGAGTCACTGGGAGAGCTGATCAGTTTGTGCCCAAATCACGCCAAGAGCTGTCCTTCCCCACAACATGCAGAGGAACTGCTCTCCTGTTTAAAGCCAAGAGGCTTTAATATTTTGCCGAATAGCTCTTCAGATCAGAAGCCCTGGCCATCCCTCCTCTCGACAAATTAGCCAGAACTGGCACCAGGGAAAGGGCTGCTAAGTCTGAAATATAGCAGTCTGGTGACATTTTTCAGTTTTCCACAGCTGCAAGGCACTGTCTCTAGGAACCTACACGTGTACGTACATTTCTTCTGAAATGGTTAGTGGCAAGCAAAAGGGGCAAGAAGATACCTAAAAACACAAAAGGACTGAGAAGATTTCGGGGGGGGCGGGGGGGGAAGGTCCTCATGCTTCTTCATTCCTATTTACCACTCTGTTTCCAAAACATTATAGTATTCAAGAATAAGTTAACACCAAAGCAAGATACTTCCCCTAAGGGATCACCAACTTTCATTGCAAAGCAATTCAGCCTGCACAGCAGTGAAAACAAGTTGTGTTGTGTACAGCAGAAATAATGAAGCCCTCAAAAAAGGCCACTCCAGGGACAGCAGTGCCTTTCCAATAAACACCTCGTTCTTCTGCATTGCTCACTTAAAGCTTTGAGAGTCTCAAAGCATTTCTTCTGCTGGAATTGTGTATCGTAGGGAAAGCTGATGTGTGAAGCACTAGTTTCTGTTCTGCATCTATTTTTATCAAGGTGTGATAAAATGATGCAGATGCAACATAATGCTGCAGCATTGGCACAGAGCAAGGCTGAGAAATTCCATCTCAAGAATTTAGCTGCAGGATTGTTTCTCTGGCAACTCATACAAGGACCAGCTGAAATTGCTCCCTGTGCTGCACAAAGATTGCAGAATTTCTGAATTTGGGATAACAGGAGTGGAATTACCTCAGGAAATACCTCTCCTGGAAGAAGTGAGCTGCTAACATCCCAAGCAGACTAAACTTGCAACGAAAAGTAAAGGACACCTGGCAGGCTAACCTAGCAGTTTCTCCATAGCTGCAAGAATTGATTGGCAACAGACTACAGACAGTAGTCCCATTTTGGACAATGAATGGACCTTGAACTCAAGATGTTTTAAATGCCTTCCTATTAAATTAGATGAAGCCAATTATGAAGCCATACTACAGAAGTCTGATTTTTACATGCAGGTTGAGACAACTGAGCCTCAGGACATTTACAGTCATTACTAATAGATATGTCACCCTCTGACAAGCAAAGCCTCTAGGTCAACAGGTACAGTCACCGGCAGTGACTAATGATTGCTGTCAACAGGTAATTTGCATGTACATGAAACTCTGCGGGTATGACAGCGTAGGAAGAGACCAGACCCTCCATTTTCAACGATATTTCAAGACCTGTCTAGAGTTATTTTCACATATACAATGTGGATCAGTTATTCAAATTTTAACCACCTCCTTGGCTTGGAGTGATTTCTTAACACCATGCGTGGAGTTCTCATGTCACCTAGTCTCTACGTGGTCCCAAGCAGAGCTCCATGCCATACTCCCTCCCTTCCTCCAATTTCTGATTTAGGTATGGCATTTTTTTTTTATATATTACAAGCTTTCACTGATTTTTTTTTTTTTTTTAATTGAAAATGTGAAAAAAAAATTTTACAGAGGTCCTTTCTCCACATCTTGTTTTCCTTTCACTCTTTCATCATTCAAACAAGACATAGGGAATGTGATTAAAAACTTGGACCAGCTCTTTATTATGGTATCACCTGTAACAGTTAAGAGAAACCAAAATTTGACTCAAAGGTAAACAAACATCTGCCCAAAAAGTAATGCCAGGTTTCGGTTTCAAAAGGGCACTATACCAGGTCATTTGTCTTTAAGAGCTGTATGGCAAAAACGTTCACAGATCAGCCAGTGAAGATTTAAACATTTTAGGCTTCAAAACTAAGTAATCTGAGCAGCACATCAAATTACAGTAAAAATGAACATTATGAGGGTACATCTCACTGGAAAATACTTTTAGAAGACTTTCATTCTCTGCTTTAGAAAGTAGTAAAGCAATTAAAGAAAACTCTATTCAGGTCATTCTTATGACCGTGCAGTCTTCAAAGATGTTAGAAAGACATTTTTTCAAACAATATTTTGAATAAAAAAAGAAACACTCTTTACTGTCTCCAGACCCAGTGTTCCCATGTTACAGCACCACTCCACAATTACTGTAATTTGCAAACTCAAATTCATATTACCTCCTCAAATTGCTTAAAAAGCCTAACCTACTAACGTCAGAATTTAACATTCAACAGTACATAAAAAATACAACCCAAAAGGCCAAAAGATTTAATAAAACTAGCACACAACTGCTTTGGGAGGATTTTTATGAGAGTTCAGGGAGAGGAGATCAACAAATTGGCATTTAAAATGATTCAGATGAGCTCTCTCCCACAAATGAAAAAAGCAGCTTTCAGACTACCACAGGAAATAGCTGTCACAAGAAGTTTCCTTGATTTCCTGAGATGCACCTTACACATAAAGGGAAAAAAAAAAATAAAAACACTACAGCAAAGAACTATATTTCTGGTAAGTTCTCTAAAATTCTGTTATCTATCCCTCTAAGTTGGAACATATAGTAGGGAGAAGGGGCTACTGTTCTTGCTTTACTTGATGTAAAAAATATATAAATAAATCTTTCTTCTGAACCACATCAAGTAGCACAAGCCACAAACCAAATTGCCTTATTGTACATTACTTTTTCAAAGACATATACAAGAATGCAGTCTTCTCCTGGGAGCTTTTAAAAATGTACTTAAAACCAAATCTTCATGATATCAGCAAATTAAGTTTTACTCTTCTTCTACTCCAGAAGCTGTATAAAATATCACTGTAACAACACAGGCTTAGCCATATCAGTGTGCGCCAAGTAGAACTCCACTTTCTTTAGCACCAGTCCAAAAAAACCCACATGGGATCAGAAACTCATATCCCCATATCCCTCTTGGGTGGCAGACCAACAGTAAAGATCCTCCAGGGAACCCATGCTCACAGATGACAGCTGTGCAGCTCCAGCAGTTCTCAGCTGGATCCTTATTTACCTGTGCAACCCCATTAAGACACTAAAAGGCTTACACAGATGTAACTGACTGTCACTCAATAAAATACTGATGATCCACAAGCAAGAACAGAAATAAAGTCTTCTCCTCTGCTGTGACTCTACAGGGCTCAGAAAACTTAAAAGCTTAAAAAGTATTTCAAAAGCTGAAGTTGGTATAACACATTTAAGTACACAAGAGACTAGACCTGCTGAGTAAGGGACTGCTTTTACTTAATCACTCCTCAAAACCCAGTTCTACACCACAAAAATCTTATACATGCAATGAAGTTGTTTCTCATTTTCCATCTTCTGAAGTCCCAACGGAAACAGCTCTCCCTTTGACCTGTGACAAGTCTTCATACAGGAGAGTATGGGAAATAGCTGAGGAAAATGTGTTTTGTATGGTTAAATAAAAGCTCCCAGAAAGAGTTAAAAGAACAGCAAGGACAAAACAACAACTCTGGAGAAGACAAACTACTTTTGGAGGAGAAAGCCAAAGATTAATTTATTTCACCTTGAGGAACTCGTGCTTTATGGTAGGTGTTCATGAATGCTAATCAGATTATTCTGAGAAATGAAACAGCAGGTTTTCCTCACTTTAAACAAAAATTAATAATTTGGGAAAGAAAAGGAGCCATGTGATTCCTTACCTCATCCATGTCAGCCCTTCTCATGACCTTCCTGTTTCAGGGTAACAAATCAACAACGTCATCTTTCAGCATAACCTTAAGGTCAACATACATTGTACTGATCTCAGAAAGCAATTTTAAAGAAATGTTTGCTTGAGCATCCCTGGGTACGGGAGCTGTGGCACTGAGACACAGAGAAAGGAGGCGTCCTCTGACACACACTCCTCCTGTGTCTTTTATAAAACCTTATGAATCCGAGAAGCAGCAGTTCTACAGCAGAGTACACAGAAGTAAACTACTCTGAGACCAGAAAGGTCCAAATTTAATTGCTAAGTCTTCCACAAGAATTTTGCTCTACTTTGAGAGGACCATGTCATGCCTCTGCACAAGTCCCTTCCCATCAGAGAGGGAATGGTAATACTTCCTTTTCTACAGTATCCACTGTCTGGTCTAGACTATGTGCTTACACCATATTTAATCATTAACCAGTGTGTATGACAGCTGTCACCTTGGTCATTACTCAGGTCTGAGTGGGTAGCTTTCGGAGCTCCAGTGCAGCGCTAAGGAGGTACCCTCACATCGGTGGAGTGCCAGCCCAGGTACACACTGTCTCTGCCTTTCGTGATGCTGAAAACTGCCCCCTTGCTCCCTCCCCACTCCTCTCCTAAGACAGGCCTGTGCTCACCTGCAGCAGAGATTCAACTCAGGGTGCAGCCACACTATCACAAGAGCTAACACAGAAGAGGGTAGGAGCACAGTCATGGCGACAGGGGCAAGGACAGGACTGACGTGGGTTTCGATCATCGGTTAGGCTGTGCAAGTCCCCAGAGGCAGTTTTGCTGTAAGCAACTACCACCCTGCAGCTGCCCCCCACCAACCCCACAGATGCCCCAAATGCCCCAGCCCAGCTATCTCTCACCACACAGCAGAACAAATGAAGACTGATCACACCACTGTCCTCCCCAGTGAAACACAGGAATATTGGTTAAGTTTAAAAATGATACTAGTGCCTTCTGTAGTATAAAAGTCAAACAGCAAAATAAATTCCCACTGTCCATTATATTTTTCACGAGTGCATATGCTCACATGCACACACAGCATCATACAAAGCTAGAAAACATTTAAAAGCTCTTGAAGCATGCTCAATTTCAGAACAACAATAAAAAATTGCTAGAAACTTTCCTGCTCATTTTTCTACAAGATCCATCCTTTTCATTGAGTTTCATGAAACAGACCAATACTGTTGTTAAAAAGTAGCTATTTTAAGCTCTCTGTCTTTATCTGATTCAGGGATGCAGTAATGTCTGGGAGGGAAGAGATGCAGGCAGAGAAAGTAGAAAACAGGAGGACACCAACTAGATTTTGAAATCTGTATTCAATAATTTGGTATATGAATTTAAACAGCTTAAGTAAAGTTTCAGGTAAAATTAAATATTTGATTTTTTATAAGATTATGAAAAAATCTGATATTAATCTTTCCTTGGGCTTGTAATGCTTATTTGTTAATATTATATCTTCAGGTTACATTTAATGAAAATGTGAGTGTGAACATTTTTTGGCAATTTCCAGATATAAAACCTAATACTTAATACCAGCAAGTGGCTAAGAGCTCCAGGCTATCTGTGACACTGACATATTTTTTTTTTCTTTCAATTCAGTGCCATCGGTTCAATCCATGCCAGTTATACTTCTAATTGCTGCTCTTGGTAACACACATGTAATCATCTGACAACATGACCCCATGTAAAATGCACTGTTTAATGTGGCACCCTCACAAGCTTTCCAAAAGAACAGACTATATTACCAAAAGGTGTAGTTAATAATCCTCATTTACCTTCCTGCCATCTCACAGTTTCAGATATAGTGTGCTGAACTGGGTTTTCTTAAAGAAATAGGACTGTCTATAAAAAAAAAATTAAAACCATAAAAAAATAAAAGTACAAGCTCACACTCTTTTTACTTGCCACCATCTTTTTCGAGGCTTCAGAATGAGTGTTTTCACCCCCCTCACCAGGCTGAGAAGGTCAGTAACGGTTGTGTCTGCACGGCACCTGATACTCATGCAATCCTCACACTCCTCAGTCAAGGCTTTCTGGAAACTTCACCACAATCTTTTTTTTTTTTTTTTTTTTTTTTGAGAAACTAAGATCTTTTTATCAGCTGAAACTTTCTGCTTGAGAATAAGAATGAGGATGATCAGAAGTTCAGACTGGCTTTCTGTATGAAGTACTTCTTTCCGATTCTGCCCATAAGCATTAAATTCCTTTACATTTTTTTAAATGTCCGAAGGCAGGAAATGATCACAAACTAATCCAATATATCATGCACAACTCAAGCAGAGAGAAAACATCAGCCACACACGTCCTATTTTGGTCATGAAGAAGGACTAGAACACTCAAAGGCAGTAAATGCAAATTCTCCCCTGGGACCGCCATCCCATGTAGGCAGCAGCAGAAACCACTATACTATCATTATTACATGTCCGAGTCTTACAGACATTTTTTGTCCCAGTCCAGTGACAGTGGCATCACTAAAGCAAATGGTTGATAAAAAAATTTTTTATTGACAATTACCATCTCTACTAATCAAGCTCAAATGTATGCTGTTCTATATTTTTTAATTTACTATTTCCTCTTCCTTTATCCTTTTTATTAGAAGCTACTACAATCTCACAGTGAGTGTTTCCTTCTAGTCTTCTTCTAATACTTTCACCACTCTATTCCCCGTTACTATGACAAATGACACCAAATTATCCAAAGCAAAGAAAAACACACTCTGAAATTATGGTAGAAGCATGAGTATCTTAAATCTCTCAGTAGCTCTGCTCAGCTATTTACGTTATCCTCACCTCCTCTCTTTCCTTGTAAATCTGCTGCTTTTATTAAGTAGTACTAAAATAGTACATACTTCCCTCGCCCCCCCAAAGCTGAAAGCCTTCAGATGACCCGAACAGATACAAAGTTGATGGGAAATGCGTGCCTAGCTGCCTGAAATTTGAAAAATCTCTCCATCCCCCTCACCCTCCAAGAAGTATCAGTAAAATACGGATAGCTTCACGCTGTACCAGCAGGCTCTGCTACCACAGGTACTTCTATTCACAGGATGGTACTGTTTATTTTTAAAAGATCTTCATCATCTAGCTGGCAAAAGGTTCCCTTTAGACTACTACTGCATGCGACAACTGCTATAAGCAGAACTTCAACAAAAACCACCGCACCCAAGGAGCAGCTATGCAAGTCAAAGGCCATGAAGGAGGTGAGCCAGGATGTTAGCGAGAGATGATACCACAGGAAAATCCTATCCATTCACTCCAGGAAGGCTCCCATGCTGCTAACACTTCTGAATATGAACAAAAGCAGTCGTGCTAAAATAATTCCTCTCCTCCCACATACCGGAGTACTCTGAGCTAATGGAACAGGAAATGCTAATTACTTACATACCCTAAAAACCAAAACATACGTTCTTCCCTGTTAACCTAGGTCAAGCTTGAACGGTAACTAATAACTAACACATTTGCTGTTCAATACATCAGCAGTCCTCTATAGCTATAACTACATACAGCACAAAGACTCAGAATGAATCAAACTTTTTAAATTTCCATTCCAGGGAAAAATCAACCATTCTAGCAGAGTTTTAAATACATTTCAGGACAAAACAACCCCAGAAAAATTCCTAAGAATTTTTACATTTTTCAGCAAAATCTGGGAAGGAGGCTTTGCGTTAAGCAGTATCAATAATTTCTACTACATTGCTTCAAAAAGCATCTGAAAAGTCTGCTCCCAGCATCCCCCATCACAAGACGGAAAGCGCAAACTCAGCATTGTTGGGAGCCTCTGCCCCCAGCAAGGGGAAACAAAAGCCTTGATGGTCCTGGTTCCAGAGACCATAAAAACACTGAGGGCTGTGTCCACAGCACAGTTTGCATGGCAGGACAACCACGTGTCTGGAGATGCAATTGAACAGGTTACGCAAATTAAAAACTTTGTACACAGCTTTTTGATTCCACAAAATGACATTTTGACAAAGAGCGCTTCCTCCCCCACAAAGGAAAGTGATTTGTTCTGGCTGTATAAAATAAACACCTGATTAGAAAATGCTAGCTTTTACCAAGCATTCCCTACCAAGATGATAAGCTCCACAGAATGTACTGATTTTGCTGATAATTTATTGAAAAAACATAACAAAAGTGTTTTGACTGAGGAAAAAAAAAGTATCTTTATTTAAATCATACTGAAAAATGAACAGCTGGGGGATTCTCATCCCATCTCTTCCCTAACAAAACAGTATAAATAAAAAAATTGCAATATTTCTTCAGAAACACACAGCATCCAAGCAACTCTCTCCTCTGCCATGCTATGTTCAAAAGGTGGTACCAAACAGGCACATATGCACCTTATTATGTCATTTAACATGGTGGTAGTTCTCTAACAGTCCTTCATCTTCACAGTATCAAGTAAGATATCAAAATTAAAAGGTTTTTTTAATCCATGAGGCATCAATAACTCATTAGTAACTCATTTAAAAAACTACTTTCCCCATGGAGCAGAAGCTCAGTAACTCACACCTATGAGATCCCTGGCTTGCAATTTAATTTTCTCATTAAAAAGAAAATAAAGAAGGCAGAGAATATTTTTCTGTATCAGAAACACCCTTCAATTATTATTTATTATAATTTTACCATAATAGCAAGTGTTATGTAGTATTTTTTAATCAAGTAATGATTTTCTGACCTCATAAAAATAACTACCTTTCTGACAAGTACCAAAACATTGATTCTTCTGAATGAACTTGGGAGTAGAAGAAAGAAGAGGGTGAGAAGGTTGTTGTATGTGGCTGCTTAGGACTCATATAAAACATTACTGTATTAGAAATACAGCTTAAAATCCTCCTAGTCCTGAGAAAGAAAGAGTGCTACCAATGTACTATACATGACTTTATGTTCTTCTAGAGGGACGTGCATCTTGGATATGTAACTCTCCTCAGATCTGACATCACTAAGCATACTACTACCTCTGAGGTAAGCAAAAAATCATGTGTTTCATGAATCACCCTCATTTATGAACTCACCTTAAGCTTTTGACATAACAGAATACAGTTTGAGGTATGATTACAGGAAGCAAACCATAAAATTTCAATAGCAGATACGTTCCTAAGCAAACAGTCAGAGCAACACAGAATTATGCATCAATATCATGAATCTCTGTACTAGGTCTCAAAATATGGATTACCCTGTTTTTTTTCCATAAAATACTTAACTTCAGAACAACAGCTGGTCAAGTAAAACATATATTGGATTGCAGAGGCATATTTAATTTTCTTCAATTTTCCCTTTGCAATATGTTTTGATCGTCAGGTTTTGGATGCAGAAGAAAACATCAACAATGGAAGTTTACTCGCTTACCTCCAAAAATGAAAAGCGAACAGAGGACTGCATGGACTGCAGGGGCTTGTTGGGGTTGGGCTCAGGCTCCTTGGGGTGAGACTGCAAGTTAAAATAATGTCATCTCTAGTGAACAGAAGGTTTAGCAAGAGTCGTACGTTTTAGCGTAGGAGTAATGAAAGGAGTTTTGGTTAGAACCAAAACATTACCATCCTCCTGAATGAAGTGATTGACAGTAGCCACACAGTTTTTGACTTATGATGAAATTGATTTAAATAAAAACAAATATGAAATCTGGTGCTGGTGCATGTACTTGACTACGTTATACTCCCTCCAGGAACAATATTTGTGTACAAAGTTCACAGTGAGAAGAAAATAAATGGTAACTTGCTTCCGACTTCTAAGCATTCTGTATGAAACAGGACATGTAACTGGGACATTTTTTTCTTTTTATAAGTTTTTGAAATGCAAACTGGATTAATTAAAAACAAAAGGAAAACTAAAATCGATTATGAGCTTTCATCAGCAATAAGAAAATCATAATAAAGATTTCCAATTCGAGAGCCTAAAATTGGCACACTTACTAAAAACTAGAAGTGCCCTAGCTGGGTAGCATAAATTTCCATCAATTTCACTGTGACATGTTCCCTCACAAATACCAAGTCCTTTAAGTAGGTAATCAAATATGGATATAAACAACGCATCCAAAAAAACCCCACTTGAGCATTTCTCTTAAAAGGTACCTTCAAGAAGTTGCCTCAAGTGCATCTCCATTCAAAAGGTCTCTCAATAAAACAGTAAGCCACTGAAAGATTCACAGATGCTCTTTTAAAATATACCCATGTGGTCACATGCACTTGTCCTCATAAAACTTGCAAGAAAGCTTTTTTTTTTTTCTTGAACATGCCTAATAGCATGCCTCTTGTTGCAATTAGCTGAAGTTATCTGCCCAAAAAAACCAGGCCGCTCTGCCTTCTGTGCAGACTGAGCAAAAGCAGAAGCTTATGGGGAACTTTCTCCAGATCACCTTCATAAAGATTTGTCCTGCTACGTACCAGACCCTTGCAGACAGCCAATGCTAGCACTCCTGTCTTGTCCTCAGTGGAGATGCAGATGGCCAATATGCTAAGCACAGCTAGCTCCGACTCTAAACCCTGGTTTTCAATTCCATGACACTTTGCCAGATTTTAAAACATTCCCATGAAAACCTTACATGGAGGATACCTGATTCAGTTTTTTGTGAATATTTCAGCAGGAAGAGTACTCCTGCTTCTAAAACAGATGGCATTTTTTTCTTCTTGAGATGCTTTGGAGAGGATACAAAGTTTGGCAGGGACATGCACACTGAATGAAGGGTTGGCCTGCTGCTACTTTCTGACAAGACTATTGTGTTAGGGCAAGTTCCTCTCACTGCTGGCTGTGCCTGCGTAATCCCTGAAGTAGGTGCACAGAAGAGCACGGTGCCAACACAACCCAGCAGCCGGATATGAGCTACCCTGATTTCAGTTGCAGACTAGCTATGCTAGCACAACACTATGTCTGAGCTAATAACCTCCATTAAGAGCCAGTGGCTCAATATATCACTCTGAAAATGGCTAAACTGAACCCAGACTCACATCAGTCAGCCTGTGCAGGCCTGCGGAGAAAGGTGTGGATTAAGAGAGTCCAATTTCTACTGTTTCGCTGGGGCACCCTGTTGTACTGCACTGACCTGCCACAACATGCACTGGAAAGGTCTTTGTTTGTGTGTAAGTACAGGCTTGCAAAAAGTTTTTTTGTACTTCTAAGATCTATCTGTACTGTCTCTTATTCTCCACTGCAGATCTGCTGCAGCAGAGCTGGCAGTTGTCCCCATTTGTTTGCTTGTACATCCCCCTTTTGTTTGTCTGTCGGTGTGGCCTTTGCTGACTATAGGCAGGGAAACTCTCCCGTGCTGTACCATCAGTGCTCACACTGCTGTTACTGGGGGTGCACAGCAAGCAAAGAGACAAAGGCAGGTGATACAGACAGCAACCAAACCTCCAGCAGGATCAGAAGCAGGGAGGGGAGCTGACGCTGATCAAAAGAGAATCCAGGTGGAGGGAGAAGAACTGACACCAGCTGGCCAAAAGGCACAGGGCTGGGGCTGCGGCAGGGAGAGAGCATGGGGACTGCTACGGAGTAAAGACTGGGGAGGAGGAACCTACTAAAGCCAGAGAAATGAAAAGGAGAGGGAAAAAACCAGTTCTGGCACTGAATGAGAAGAATATATTAACTTCAGACCCTCAGAATGAGGTTCCTAAGTCACTTTGCTGAGGACAAATCCTACTGACATCCCAGCGAAAAAGCACATCTCCCTCCCTCTAGTGGATGGCACATACACAGCAAGTGGAAGTCCTACTCCTGCTGGTAGTTACTCATATTCTTCCTCATTTTCATTACTGTAACACGTCAGAGTCTCAGTCATGGAGCAGACTCTGGGGGCATTCAATATCTGATGTGCTTATATTATAGATCTATAAATTCCCACCGAGTGATGACACTGGAGTGTCAATCCAGTTCTTCTACAGAACTTGCTTTGCAGCTTTGCTTTTTTAAGACCTACAAATTACATGCAAAAACCTGTTAAAAAAAATTATCACAGTGCATATGCATGAGGCTGACAGGCAGCCTTAATTCTTACATTTACTAAATTTGGAATGCTTCACTTTGGATCCTTAATATTCTTTGAAACAGCTTTCTGCAAGTAATCAATATAAAGGACTGTACTAATTTCTCAGAGAGACAACATAATTCTAGTCCCAACATTTAAACTTTATTGAAAGAAAATTCATGAGAATCAATGTGCAAAGAATATTTCAAGGAATAAGTTGGATTTTCTTCCCCCCAGATATGTGCTTTTACAGATGACTGAAAATAAGCATTTGGGAGACATGACGTAATCTGCATTGACTGAACCCTGACAAACCATGAGAGAACGCTCTATGAGAATCATTAAGTGCCAGCAACCAAAATATGATACTTTCTTTTCTCTACAAGTAAATTAAGTTTAGAAAGTAGCAAGTGCGATGGCAAAAGAAAGTCTAATATATGAAAAAATTAAATATACCCAATGTTTTAGCAAAAACAATAATCAATACTGAATTTAAAATATAATTATTAATTTTATCTGTATTAAATATTGTCAAAATAAGTCAAAGCAAGTGTAATTATGTCAGGTTACCATGAAAAAGGAGGAAGCAGTAAATGACTACCTCATATTACAAAAACACACACATATGTTGAAAAAACAGTAACATGAATCATTTTTCGTCCTTTGCACTTAGTGATGTTATTCTCATATGATGATTCATAATTCAGTGAAGATTGATTTAAAAATATTTGAATTGTCACATCTCAAATGGAGTATAATTATCAATTATTCATGGAAACCATTTTAATGAGCTCCCTGATAAGACCCTTCCTCCAAAACTCCTGAGAAATTAGCAATGCTATTTTTTTTAGAAAAATATCTAGAGCTTAGCCTGCTCACAGCTAACACACACTGCTCTCAGCAGAAAATGCCAGACTGAAATGCAGAATTTCTCTCTGGCATTTCACAAATGTAGTTCTGGGGAACCCAATATAACATCTACACTTGTTCCTTGGAATAAAGTGCTCTGTCACCTTCATATGATTATTAGAATAAATTATTCGCTACGCTGCACACTTACCTATAGTCCTCTCTTTAAAACATGGCAGATGTCAGAGATAATACCTTTCATAGCTAAATAACTTTACTGCAGGCATCTGCAGCATTCAGGGCTTTTTTCTCCAGCAAGAATGGGGAAGTCCCAGGGAATACTAAGGGATCTGACGTAACCATATCTATTTACCTAGATAAAATTAGCAAGTTCTCATGGTGATTATAACATGCATACATACATGCCTGACACATCAACATAGACTGTAGGTATGTATGTATAGAAATAAATATTTGGCTTTGACTAACAAATCTTGGGTAAACATATGCTGGCATTTATGAATAAAAGACTATACTTACTATCACTATACATCAAAATTACATATTTTCATATAGTTACTCTCTAAAAAGCTGAAAGCAGACAAATGAGTTAATCAGTTTTAAGCAAGTACCAAGTAAACATACTGCTATATTAGGTAAACATACTTACTGCAGACACTATCAGGAATCCTCCAGAATGTCAATACAGTTCATTAGTATAGTTACGTATGTAAAACAGGGCTCATTCCTGATGGATTTTCACAAACAGCATTTCTAGAGTGCTTTAATCTCTCACAGTGCTCTCTATTATTCAGCAGAGATAGAGGCCTTTCTAAAAGGCAGCACTGGGATAAACAAACAGCAACGGAGAGCTGGAGAAAAAGACAGACACCATGGCCTAGTGACAGATTCTTCCCCTACAAGCTGGCAGGATGCTCCATGCACTGAGACTCAGTAACTTTAAATATTCAGAAATGCTTTCCTTCCAAATGTACTGCAATATCCTGGCTCCGGGCTTGCACATTTGCTGAAACCAACGGCAATGCATTTAAAACGTGTTCCTTCAACCTGGAGCTGCAGTGCTCCCAGATTGTCAGCACAAACGTATGTTAAACAGCTCCTGGTTGCACGAAAGCCGGCATCATGCAGAAACCATTAAAATATTAAAGACAGACAATACTTACTCCAAGGTCAGCCCTGGAATTTGTAGCCTTTCCCGCTGGGCTTTCATTGCTGTTATGTGTTACCACATTCTATTGTAACCGTGACACACATTCACTGGCAGCATTCTGGCGATGACAGAGAGCCAAAATGAACCACTATAAAGGAATGGACTAACGATCTCTTGGGGGCGGGGGGAGGACCGCAAGTTTGGGTCCTTCCACCTCTAGCT
Source organism: Morus bassanus (assembly GCA_031468815.1). NCBI lineage: Eukaryota > Metazoa > Chordata > Aves > Suliformes > Sulidae > Morus > Morus bassanus. The sequence continues at coordinate 62,803,156 of CM062600.1, forward strand.
GTCACGAAGAGCTGCCGGCTGCCTCTCTCAGGTTATCAGCAGCGCACGCCGCCGCGCCGATTTTGTGAAGCGAACGGCACCTTCAGTTGTGCACGTCAAGTAATTCATCCCTGGTATTCTGCAGCGGCAGCCGCCGCGCCGACACACACACGCACACTCACACGTTGCACCTCAGAGGAAGGAGAGGTCCCCCTTGATATGCCAGCCCACAGCGCAAAAAAAAAAAACAACCCTCTATGCTTAAGACAGTTTCTCTCGGCAAATGTCAAACATTCACCACCCCCTCTGATCCTGCCAAATAGGATTTAGCCATCTTGTTTAAGTCGCATTATCCCTTTCCTTGGTAAACAGACAGCCAGCTTCTGCAGTAACAGAACAGCAAACCTCTGAATGAAAAACAGACTCTTCTCCTTTAACAGGGAAAATTAATTGCCAAGGCATTTGAAGAACAAATATATTCTTGTAGCACTGAGGTTAATATAAAAGGAAAAGTTGTCATTCTGTTCTGTCATGAGTGCACTTGAATTTTAAAGGGAAATAACCTAGAATTTTTATTAAGGGTGAGAGCCAGACCTAGAAATTGCAGAGAAGTGTACCAATTCCAGGTTTAAAGGGAGCGTCACTTAAAAGGAAACAAGTATACAACAGTTTATAAAGATAGTTATAGGTCAGTGCCACCGTGTAGGATGCTGGTTTTAATTTAATTATATTCCATTTTTTTATGTACTCTCTCTTAGTCTGAGGTTATCCTTTTAATAAATAAATACTTTGAATTGTTCCATGAGAACTAGCATTTTTTAATGATCTATAAAACACCATGAAAAGCAAAGGCACTGTGCAAGTACTTATTTTTAGTAATTTAAGAGCTGGAATATTTTATCTCACCCGCATAGTTTTCCTGTGTGATTTTTAATTTGTACCTCTTGCACAATATGATAATGTCAACTACATTATTTTATTTCTTGCCAGAGCTCTGGCCCTACTCTGGGTATGGACAACTTCTACAGACTAGTCAAAGCAGAGGACCAAATGAAGCTGCTGCTTTTTGGGTCCCTGGCTGATTTTTGGAAGAAGTTAGTGAGTACAACGGGTACAGAGCCATGGGTTTCAGAGACAGAAGGAAATCTCCTGGTTACGGAAACTGCTGAACTGGATTTGGCGAACTAGATTGCTCTTTCAACCACACAGTAGAAAATAATCATTAAATTCTCTCTTTTCTTTCTCCTACATATTTCTATTGGAAAGTATTTTAAATTGAAGTATTACCTAGAGCCTTCATTTACAGATATTGGAAAAAAAGTGAAGGATACACAGAACTATGCATTTGAATTTCTAAAACATAACAAACATCTGGATTCTGATTACTAAGCTGAAGCCCCAGCAAGCGTTACTAAGCCAAGCAGCCTGTAAGTAATCCTTCTAAGGAAGTTGTAAATTCTCCTTCCTCCCAAAAGGAAGGACTAGATCTAAGGGGTTAAATTCAAGATTACAAACCACAATGGGTGAATTCACAGATTTGCAAGAGCACAGATTTGCAAGTTAGGTGCCTGAATCTGATTGGTGCTTTCAAAACACATTCTTCAAATTTTATTCAGAACACAACAAAACATCGATTTTTTGAAGATGTTCTCAAACTTGAAAAAAATAGTACAAGAATCAACAGTCAAACAGCTCCGACACTGAAACTATCAGGTGAAGCTGTACATGCCTTCAGTTTTTTTCATGATTGAGTTTGGAGACAACCATTTATGAACAGAAATTTAACAAGAGAAGCAAAGTGTGAGGTACGACTACAGTCACAGGTCCCTGGCTCTCCCCTAGCTGCCAAGAACAGGTAGCTCCCTATGCCCATTGCTTAGCACCTCTCAAACCAAGTTCTGTTGCCTTAAAATTCCTCTGATAAAATCTCTTTTGTACGTAAGACTTCTTCAGTCTCTGAAAAGTCCTGTTTCTGATGGAGGCAGAAAATTTCAACAAGTAAACTGTGACTGTGTGCACACCAACCTTTAGGCAGGTACTTCATCCCATTATCTGTGTACATATACGCACACACACGTAACACCAAAGTACTTAATTTTTGTTGTATTAAAGTGTTATATTTTTACTGAAGGCACAGAAAGTAGGGGACAATGTAAAACCCCTAGGAGGACAGCCAGCTCCACTGAATCAGGACAGTACCACAATTATTTCTGCACGCAAACCAGCAAAAGGACTAGCTTGGAAGGTGAAGGTGTGCTTCCTTTGAAAGCACAATACAAACTTTACACTTTACTCCCATAAGGCCAATTGTAATACTGGGGTGAACAGAAGACACAAGTCCACAATCAAGGTGGGGTTTTTTCCACTGTTCCTGAAGCAGTGCAACAACAAAAAAACAAGCAAAAGAATAGTCTGTCCCTAAACATCGCTTTAGTGTGAAATATTGCAGTTGGGCAGTAGGTGCATTTTACCGGAAGGAGGACAAGACTGCCAGCTCATCTTGCCTAAAGGAGAATGAGTTGGACAATTGGGCACAAGCAGCTTAAACATAAGCAACTGCATGTAAAGGCTATTTTGAGACCATGATAAATCAACCTCTTCCCTGAGCTAATTCATGCAGGCACTTCACATCACATTAATGGTAAATTATTCTAAGCTGAGATTGAGCTATAGGTTGACTTTGGAAATTCTTCTTATATGTATTTTGCCTGATCCAGGCAGAAGTTTGGAAAATCATGATTTACTGAAAAAGAGAAATGAATAAATAGCAGTAGATCAAATTCTGCCCACTATTACAGTCTTACTGTTTTTGCAGTAGATGGGAACTGCTTCACATATCTGGGGGCAAAAAATAGCAGCAATTTAATTAGATGAAGCCTTGCAAGTGAAAGCTGACTTCAGTTTGGTCAAAACAACTGTTTGCACTTAATTTCAGACCATTTAGATATCATCCCACCAACATATAGTTGAGGAAGCAACTGGAAGTTAAAAAGGAGGCTCATTGTACCACAAATGATAAATCTCATTCATTCACTTAAAGTATCTATAGTTTATTCCTAGGATAATTAACATTCATCATACTTGCAAAGACTAAGTAAGGTCTCAAAGGCAGTGATTTAAGCATTTTCTTCATCTTTGGCATCATCCCTAAAATAGGTGCAATACTGCTACTTTATTGATAAAACCAGTTCCATTAGTTTAACACAGCATTACTGCCATAGAAGACTGAACTACAACAAATACTGCAATACCTGTGGTAAGTACACTTTTGAGGTTTTAAGTTGAAATCTGCAGCACCTGCAAGCTAAAATGCTTGGATGTTCGCCTCAGGGCTCTACTGTATTATGGCTACTGGACAAAATTCTACTCTCTCCTGTTAAAAAGTAGCTTTGTTTCACCAGAAGGATACCTCTACTAGCGATATGAGAGAGACAAGAAACATTCACTCTTGGTACTAGATATAACAAAGTTTTGGTACGTAAAACTGGAAAAAAAAAAATCAACCAAACAAAAAATCCCCAGCAGCTATTTCAGGTTTGTACATCACATTCTCCTAATGCTATGAGGTATAGAAGTATCAGACAAAGCATAGGTAAAGTAATGCTATACACAGCTGAGGAAGATGACAAAACAAGGAAGGTGTTATTCCATGAGAAAAACTAGTTAGATCAAGCAGGACTTTAACTTCCTGAAGAACTCTCTTGAACATCATTTGTTTTTTCCCCACCCTCAGGACATGCCAATTCCCACAGCAGCACTAAGTATCCTCTCTTCTGGTTCATGCCCCTTTTAATATCACACACACTAATTTGCAATTTAAAGTGTTGCTTCTCTAGATTAACCTGAAAATACTGACAAATTTTGCTGGTATTGATGCAACTTCTGTATAGAAAATTTCTCATCTGGAAAGAATCTCAAACAAAAAGTCACAAACAGCACTGAAGGACTTTAAGAATTGTGTTCCTTTGCAAATGCAAACCCTGGTCTCCTCTTAGATCGAGAGATGAAAGCCAAATTTAAAAAGTGAAATGTAAGAATACATGGCTCAAATTACTCATTTAAAGCCTTACTGAGGTCTCTCTGGTTTAGTAATCTCAGATATCTGGTTAAAACCAAGCAAAACCATCAAAGCACAGGGGAATGTTTTATTTCCTTGAAAGACAAACCTGAAAGACTTCTTCCATACCACAGCTAAGCAGTTTAATATTCTATGCTTTCAAGGCCCACTTCTTCTGCAGCTGTTGACTATGCTTGCTTTTTCCCTTGAATGATGGTAACACACAATAATGCCATTAACAGTGCAGGTGCCTCTGGCTTTCCTTAGTTTTTAACAGCAATTACACTGAGATAGTAAGCAAGTCAGTGCATCCTTTGGTTCTGCATGCACTCTTGGCTAATATTTTCCAAAGGTACTCAAGAGTTAGTAAGCAGCTCTCAAAGAACAATGACAATGGTCACCTTCTTTCTGTGACAGCCCTTAAACCAAAAATAATTTAATCTGAATTTCTATCATCTAATCTGCATAGCACACCAGTTCAGACATTTATGCATTTCTAGCAAACACAGTCTGTTTAGCAATGCTTATGTAGACACACAGCATTCATTTTTTCCCTTTCAAACAGGAATTCTGTTTTGAAATCATAACACACACCAAAAAAGTACCTTGCTTTAAAAATAGTTGTCAGAATCCAGTGAATACAAGACTAAAGAACACCAAAATTGTAATACCAGCGTAAAGCAACTTATGATTTGTCCTTAATTTTCTGTTGGTCAGGTTTCTCAGCCTGCAAGTTAAAGACAACACCTACCTATCTTATGGGAATGTTATGAGATTTAGCTGTATACCATGCTTTGGAGATAATAAGCAGTGAAAAGGCCTGAATTTACTAATAATTTTTTAACACATTTCAAATTTTAGTATGGGCTAAACCATTTCACAATGACAATTCATTTAGTATATTTTATCTTGACTTATTCCAATGATTAGATTGTAAGACTCTTACAACATGGTTTTGAAAATGGAAATCATGGTGCCTTCATCATCCCGGCACTCACAGTTACTCCTTGTTCTCTGGTCCCGTTTTCCACATGAGGAGAAAGATGAGTACACCTTAGAGACAGAATTAATTTCATTTGCTGCAGCCTTTGTACTGCAGTCTCCAATTCCACAAGTGATTGAGAGGCCTAAGAATAGCTTCAAAAAGTCACAATGACAGAAACAAATGCTTTTGTCCATATTTTCTATATAAGTAAAGTTGCTGTTTTCTTACACTTAAAAAGAAAAGTTGAAACTTCTATTTGCCAGTTTTCAAGAGTGCATTGAATTCCATCCCCATGACCACCCGTGCAGCATGCATACTCCCAGTGGGTCTATCAGCCAAGCACTTGTGATTCAAGTTCTGAACTGCATCATAGTCCCAATAAAGTAATCTCTAAGTGAAATGCCCGTGTCACAATTACTAACAACACTCGCCTGTGAAAGTCAGCTGCATAAACTAAGCGACTAGGTATTCAAGTCACTGCATGAGAGTTACAGATTTGTAACTGAGAAGTGTTACTCAGGGACAATTTTCTCCTCAGTTTAGTCCTGTACTGCACAACCTGTATGGATGAGAAAACATGTAAACAATATATGTGTGTATATGCATATGTATATACATGCATATATATGTGTGTGTATATATGTATTTTCTTTTAGCAGCACTGTCTGTGGTGATGTTTGCATCCTCTCACATCAATGAGAAAACTTAAGATCTCAGGATCTACTGTTAAATAAACAGCAGTTCACCATGATGCCACAGTACCTCCCTCAATGGATCAGCTTCTAGTACCCCTGCTTGTTCAACTATCTGCCTTCTTTTCCCGCTATATTAAAAACTTAGCTTTGTGAAACTCTCTCAGATGAGCAGGTAAGTAATTTTACCATCTGATTGAATGTTCAAACCTGAGACACTGCAGAATTCTCTAGCAGGTGGAAAGCAAATTATAAATCTGAGCACATTCAAGATCCTCATAGCTGCTTCATTGCTAACACTCTAGTTCCTAAACAAGTTCTAGCAGGAATGATGCAGAAGCAGTTGAGTGCAACACTGCTTCTTGGCATCAGTGAGAAGTAAAACACAGCACTAAAGAAATGGGGTGAAAACCAAGCCCAACTTCTTTTTTGCATTCTTTCCAATACAGCATGTCTGGGCACATGTCTATGCCCCAGGAGAGGCACTAGCTATGGTCTCCACTTGCCTGAGAACCATCACCAGAAAGAATGTGGCAACCCCCAGATGGAGCCCCCACACAAACACGCAGCTGTCCAGGTCTCCAGCTGCAGGGAGTGCCTGAGCCTGGCACTTGTACTGGAGGGCGGCAGGGACAACAGCTGTCTGCGGTGTGGCCAGGTGGACGATTGTCCTGGTTTCAGCTGGGATAGAGTTATATTTTTTTCGTAGTAGCTAGTATGGGGCTATGTTTTGGATTTATGCTGAAAACAATGTTGATAACGTGCAGGTGTTTTAGTTGTTGCTAAGTAGTGCTTACACTAGTCAAGGACTTTTTCAGCTCCCCATGCTCTGTCGGGTGCACAAGGAGCTGGGAGGGGGCACAGCCGGGACAGCTGACCCAAACTGACCAAAAGCACATCCCACACTATATGACATCACGCTCAGCAGATAAAGCTGGGGGAAGAAGAAGGAAGCAGGGGACGTTCAGAGTGATGGCGTTTGTCTTCCCAAGTAACCGTTACACGTGATGGAGCCCTGCTTTCCTGGGGATGGCTGAACACCTGCCTGCCGATGGGAAGTAGTGAATGAATTCCTTGTTTTGCTTTGCTTGTGTGCACAGCTTTTGCTTTACCTGCTAAACTGTCTTTATCTCAACCCACGAGTTTTCTCACTTTTACTCTTCCAGTTCTCTCCCCCATCCCAGCAGAGGGGAGTGAGCGAGCGGCTGTGCAGGGCTTGGTTCCTGACTGGGGCTAAACCACGACAATCTACTCTGCCTAGTGGCAGAGCTGAAAGAGGAAGTGGTAAGGTTAAGGAGCATCAGGGAGTGTGAGAGGGAGACAGATTGCTGGAGCCACACCCTGCCATCCCCAGGGCCAAGGCAGCTGATGGAAGCTCCACAAGAAGCAGAGGGTACCCTACCCTCTTGCCACCAAGCAGAAGGAGGGAACCTAAGAGATGGGGGGGGAGGAATGGAAACAGGTCCCTCCTCGGGGCAAATCCCCTCCCAGCCTCCCTCACCTTCCCAGCTGCCCTTACACAACAGATATGGGGCTCTGGAACTTGAGGGCCAGGCAAATGAGGACACAGGGGAAGGTCCATCCCAGGGGTTGCCTAGGGAGAGTCAGTCAGCCCCACGCATTACGATCACCTCTGTTAAGAAGAAAAGGAGGGTAATTGTTGTAGGCGATTCCCTTCTGAGGGGGACAGAGGGCCCAATATGCCGACCAGACCCATCCCACAGGGCAGTCTGCTGCCTCCCTGGGGCCCGGGTCAGAGATGGTACTAGGGAACTCCCTGGTCTGGTACGGCTCTGATTACTACCCACTACTGGTTATGCAGGTGGGCAGTGATGAGGTTACGGAGAGAAGCCCAAGAGCGATCAAAAGGGACTTCTGGGCACTGGGGTGATTGGTTGAAGGATCAGGAGCACAGGTAGTGTTTTCCTCAATCCCATCAGTTGCAGGGATGAAGAATACCGATAGGAACAGGAAAACTCATCTGATTAACCTGTGGCTCAGAGGCTGGTGCCATCAGTAGAATTTTCGGTTTTTTGATCATGGGGAGGTTTACATGGCACTGGACCTGCTGGCGGCAGATGGAGTTCACCTATCTCAAAGGGGGAAAAAGATTCTTGCTCATGAGTTGGTGGGGCTCATCAAGAGGGCTTTAAACTAGGTTTGAAGCAGGAAGGGGATATAGCCAGGCCCACTCAAGAGGAGCCTAGGGGTGGAGTGCCAAGGTTGGGGGTGAAATCGATAGCCCAGCTCAAGTGCATCTACACCAATGCACACAGCATGGGCAACAAACAGGAGGAGCTAGAAGCCATTGCACAGTGGGATAGCTATGACTTAGTCGCCATCACAGAGGCATGGTGAGATGACTCTTACGACTGGAGTGCTGCAATGGGTGGCTATAAGCTCTTCAGAAGAGATAGGCAAGGAAGGAGAGGTGGTGGGGTGGCTCTGTATGTTAGGGAGTGTTTTGACTGAATAGAGCTTAGCGATTGTGATGATAAGGTTGAGTGCTTATGCGTAACGATGAGGGGGAAGGCCAACAAGGCAGATATGCTGCTGGGGGTCTGTTACAGACCACCCAACCAGGATGAAGAGGTAGACGAAGTGTTTTACAAGCAGCTGGAGGAATTATAACAATCAGTTGCCCTTGTTCTGGTAGGCGACTTCAATCTACCAGATGTCTTCTGGAAATACAACACAGCAGAGAAGAAACAGTCTAGGAGGTTCCTGGAGAGTGTGGAAGATATCTTGACGCAGCTGATAAGTGAGTCTACCAGGAGAGGTGCCTCGCTTGACCTACTGTTCACAAACAGAGAAGGTCTGGTGGGAGACGTGGTGGTCAGAGGCTATCTTGGGCTTAGCGACCATGATATGATTGAGTTCTCAATTCATGGTGAAGTAAGAAGGGGGGTCAGCAGAACCACTACCATGGACTTCCGGAAGGCAGTTTTTGGCCTGTTCAGGGCACTGGTTGGGAGAGTCCCCTGGGAGGAAGTCCTGAAGGGCAAAGGGGTCCACGAAGGCTGGGCTTTCTTCAAGAGGGAAGTCTTAAAGGCACAGAAGCAGGCTGTCCCCATGTGCCATAAGACGAACCGGCGGGAAGACGACTGGCCTGGCTGAACCGGGAGCTGTTGCTGGCACTCAGAAAAAAAAAGGAGAGTTTACCACTTTTGGAGGAAGGGGCAGGCATCTCAAGAAGAGTACAGAGACCCCGTTAGGTCTTGCAGAGAGAAAATCAGACAAGCAAAAGCCCAGCTAGAACTCAACCTGACAACTGTTGTAGGGGATAACAAAAATGTTTTTACAAATACATTAACAACAAAAAGAGAATCAAAGAGAATCTCCATCCTCTATTGGACGCGGAAGGGAACATTGCCACTGTGGACGAGGAGATGACTGAGGTACTTAATGCCTTCTTTGCCTCATTCTTTAAGCATCAGACCAGTTATCCCCAGGGTATTCAGCCCCCTGAGCTGGAAGACAGGGACGGGGAGTGGAAGAAACCCCCTGTAGTCTAGGAGGAAGCAGTTTACGACCTGCTGAGCCTCCTGGACACTCACAAGATTATGGGGCTGGATGGGATCCACCCGAGAGCACTGAGGGAGCTGGCGGAGGGGCTTGCCAAGCCACTCTCCATCATTTATCAGCAGTCCTGGTTAACAGGGGAGGTCCCAGAAGACTGGAGGCTTGCGATGTGACGCCCATCTACAAGAAGGGCCAGAAGGAGGATCCAGGGAACTACAGGCCTGTCAGCTTAACCTCGGTATTGGGGAAGATTAATGAGCAGTTCATCTTGAGTGAGCTCACCGGGCATGTGCAGGACAACCAGGGGATCAGGCCCAGCCAGCATGGCTTCATGAAAGGCAGGTCCTGCCTGACCAACCTGATCTCCTTCTATGACCAGGTGACCCGCCTAGTGGATGAGGGAAAGGCTGTGGATGTTATCTACATGGACTTTAGCAAGGCCTTCTACACTGTCTCCAACAGCATCCTCCTAGAGAAGCTGGTGGCTCATGGCTTAGACAGGTGAACTCTTGGCTGGGTAAAAAACTGGCTGAATGGCCGAGCCCAGAGAGTTGTGGTGAATGGAGCTAAATCCAGTTGGCAGCCAATCACAACTGGTGTTCCTCAGGGCTCAGTGTTGGGGCCAGTCTTGTTCAATATCTTTATCAATGACCTGGATGAGGGGATCAAGTGCACCCTCAGTACATTTGCAGACGACACCAAATTGGGCAGGAGTGTTGATCTGCAGAGCCTTCCTACCCTTGAGCAGAGGGATCTGGACAGGCTGGATTGATGGGCCGAGGTTAACTGTATGAGATTTAACAAGGCCAAGTGCCAGGTCTTGCACTTCGGCCACAACAACCCCATGCAATGCTACAGGCTTGGAGAAGAGTGGCTGGAAAGCTGCCCAGCAGAGAAGGACCTGGGGGTGCTGGTGGACAGCCAGCTGAACATAAGCCAGCAGCATGCCCAGGTGGCCAAGAAGGCCAACAGCATCCTGGCATGTATCAGGAATAGTGTGGCCAGCAGGAGTAGGGAAGTGATCGTCCCCCTGTACTTGATGCTGGTGAGACCACACTTTGAATATTGTGTTCATTTTTGGGCCCCGCACTCCAAGAAGGACATTGAGGTGCTGGAGCGTGTCCAGAGAAGGGCAACAAAGCTGATGAAGGGTCTGGAGAGCAGGTCTTATGAGGAGAGGTTGAGGGAGCTGGGGTTGTTTAGCCTGGAGAAAAGGAGGCTGAAGGGAGACCTTATCACTCTCTACAGCTACCTGAAAGGATTGTAGCGAGGTGGGTGTTGGTCTCTTCTCCCAAGTCACTAGTCATAGGACGCAAGAAAATGGCTTAAAGCTGTGCCAGGGGAGGTTTAGATTGGATCCTAGGAAAAATTTCATTACTGGAAGAGTGGTCAGGCACTGGAAGAGGCTGCCCACAGAGGTGGTGGAGTCACCATCCCTAGAGGTGTTCAAAAAACGCGTAGGTGTGGCACTTCAGGACATGGTTTAGGAGGTGTGGTAATGTTGTGTTGACAGTTGGACTTGATGATTCTAGAGGTCTTTTCCAACCTTAATGATTCTATGATTAAGTAGCCACAAAAGAAGTCTGAAATATGAATCTACCAGTTTGTTACCTCTGGATGAAGTCAACAGACTGACTAATGCAATGTGTATAACACAGATCTCATGCTTCAGCTATCTGCTGGAAAGGGTCAAGAAGTATTCTCCTTATCGATGTATAACTGACCAGTTTATTCTGGGTTGGTTTGTTATTTACCACATACTCTCTCCGGAAGTATTTGAGATAGGCCACAGCTAAGGAATTAATGGTGAAAGGAATCCTTTTCTTAGATCCCTGTTTGGTATGTCTCGCTCATATGCTCTGACTCAAAATAACTGACCAATTTGCAATGGCAAGAAATTTTTCATCTTGGTCAGATTATGAGGAAGGGGAGAGGGGCTGCCTTCCATTTGTTTCCCTGGGAATGTGAGAAGTGGGTGAGGGTGATGGAAGGTGTTTGCATTTGCCCGTACCCAGGAGTTCAGTTTGCACAACAGGCTCAGCATGGCATGCCGAAATAAATACCTCATCACTACAGGGCAGTGGTTAGACTTTGGTAGAACCTGCATGTTCCTTGGTTATCTGTGTCCAATATATGTCAGCCCATAGCACTATAAACTCACAGGGTAGGGGGTGACTGTTTGGTACCCCATGACAGAAAGACATACTAAAAATGACCCTTTCCAGCCCTAAGTTCTGTAAGTCTCAACATCATTGATCAATTGCCATTCACAGGCATACCCATAAATCTGTCACTGGTAAGGAATTTACAATAATGCATTTTATTAATGTGTTACTGGAATACCCAGTAAAAATCCAGGTGGTCTAACAAAACACTTTGCCAGAGCCAATTTAGAGCTGTAATTCTTACTATTCTGCAAGGTATTTGTTTTTAAATTATAGTTTTAAAAAGCACTCTGTTAAACTTAAATGTATTTTAATAACTTTTTATAAATGAGTTACATATTCTGCTGATAGCTCTATGGTACTGTTTATATTACTAAACCAAGGAACAAATCAAAAGAATGTGTTTATTAGCAATGTTAATTAACCATTAAAAATAACAGAACTGCTGTGTAGACCTCTGGTAAGTTAACCCAGTGACCGGTTGTCACATTAAACATCTTAACTAAAAACACTGATCCTAGAACATTGCAGACAAAAGTAATCAATAACATGCACCAGCTAAGATCTGGCAAAATCTCTCCACAACCTCACTCACTCCCACTGCTCCACAGTGAGTTTCAACAAATAGGTCTAAAGTTTTACCTGCAGCCAGAATAGCTTCCTTGTATGCAGGAGCAAGATGACTGTAAGTGGAAGTGGGCCTGATGCTGGCTGGTCCTGCAACACTGAGAGCTCAGAAGAAAGGTAAAAATAATGAAGGTATATGGCTCTCTATTCTTTGTCTAAATACCACTTGGATCATTATTATAGATGACAGCAGAAAACTAGCAAGATGTGCCATCTATTGCAATGCGTTTATGTAGCCTTCCTCATATTCCACCAGTCTCCCACCTCCCTTTATTAGACAGCATCAGTTTTGCACCTGCCTGTGAAAGCTCCAAAATAACATTCCATACAAAATTGAAAGCTCAACCAATAAAATGGTACACATTTTGTCAAAATTTTGTCTTCTGGAAAACTCTCAGGGTAGTTCCTTTAGATTTAGACAACCTCCTACCATATTTCACATACTATAAGAATAACAAATACGCTGATCTGAAATTAGAAAGCAATAAAAATAACTCAACTAATTAAGTCTCTTGTCGACAGACATCAAGCCAATATCAAAACTGTAAAAAGCTTGAGAAATCAAGCTTTAATAAATAATCATGTTATCAATCTGCACTGCCCTTCACTACAAAAGAAACGGCATTAAAAAAATTAGAGGCAAAAATAGATCTACTTCTTGGAGAGTTCTACATTATAGAGGGTTTAAAAAGGTTGGTTTTTTTTAAATTCAAGAGCCTTGTTATGCAGGGATAACCCACACCCAGGCTCTTAATGAGCATTTGTTTATCTGGTCTTTATTGAAGCTAGATTTCAGTGCTTACTGATGCCATTAGCTTTCCTGTATTTATTTTTCCATCAAAAGAAATACATTGAAAACATAAAAAAATTCTATTGAATAGTTTTGGTGGTATGCGAGTATCTTCTTCAAAAAGTTAAAGCAGCAATAAGAAATTTCATGATGCTATAATCCAGCCTGCAGCCCTTCTCCCAACACGCTACACCTGTCTATCAACAACTAATATGTACCTGGAGTTACTAAGCTCTGTTTTGGCTGACTGATTGATAATGGATTCCTTATTAAAGCCCCATCATGCACAGAAATATATATATGCCTGCAGAAGCTTCTCCCCAACAGCTTTGTAAGACTACCACATGTATGCTTGAATTTTTTTTAAAAATACACCTCCCGGTTCTCCCTAGATAGTCATTAGACAAACATGGGTAGGCAAGTGCTCTGAACAGAGGCAAGCAGCAGAAATATAGCAGTCAGTCTTTCACAAAAGAAACTCAAAAAGTTTGAAGTTTGTTGTCTTTTGTTAATCTGTCTTATGCTTACATAAAGCCCCATACACATTTCCCACAGGGAATTCTGTCATTACAGACAAGCACAAATGAATAATGTTGCCTGTTATGAGACAGTATTTTCTTCCATGAAAACAGATGCTTAAAATAAGGCATCAAGTTTCAGCAGAAAGTTTTGTCAATTAATCCCATGAAAGTAATGATACATTATAAAGAGAGCTAGAAGGAAGTCAAGAGGTCATCATCTCCTTCCCCAAGAGAGGTCCATTATACCTATATTACCCCTATCACACCAGCCAGCTGTTTGTCTCTTCTGTTCTTAAAAGCTGATAGCAATTCCACAACACTCCCAGGTACTCCACTCCTCTGCTTTGCTATTCAGAGATAGTAAATGTTTCAACTGTGTCTAAGCTGAATCCTCCCTGTTCCAATTTAAACACATTATGACTTGCTTTACACCCCAATAACACAGAAAACACTTTTATTTCCCACTCGTGGCAGATGTTCCACACACTTCATAACTTTCACGATCACCCCTCAGCCTTCCCTTCTCTAGAGTAAGTAACCCCAGCTTGGAAAACATTTTTCCATAGATCACATCAAGTTTTCAAAGCAGCTGACAGTTGTCAGCAGCTGACAGAGCAGTGTTCTCCAGCTGATCCATCTCAACACACAGCAGTCAAAACTAAATGAAGCACTCCAGCATAAGGCCTTCTAAGTTCTGTGTGGGGCAGAATAATGCTGCATGCTTTGCAGCTCAAAACATCAGCTTCCCAGCATGATGTACCCTCTCCCCTCATCTTTCTCCCCCCCGCAACAGCATCACACTGTGGAACCATTATACCTCTCAGATCATCTTCTGCAAACTGATGCCTATCCGACTATCTGAAAAGCTGAGTATTTTCTGCTGAAGTAAGAAGTCTCCAGCCTGTCCTATTTTATTTGGTAAATTATTTTCGCCATGTTGTCAGAATGATTTTGAAACCCTATACTGTTCAATACACTTGCATTCTTCCCAGCTTGTTGTCTGCTGCAAACTTAATAAATACCATCCATTCCACCATCTAGGTCACTAATGAAAAATAATGACTAAAGCCACTCATCCAGGTTTCTTACACCTGCAGCCCAGTGTAATCTCCTGCTTAGAGTTTCTACCCTACCTGCAATATAGCAAAAGATTCTCAAAAGTGACAATATCCCACACACACCCTCCCGCCACCAAGACAGATCTGCTGGTATGGCTTATTGGTAAAACTTGGCTAAAAAAAAAACAAAACAAAGTTCAGATTTATGGAGCTGAAATCTAAAAGCTTTCTGGATTTAGATATATGTAGATACATATTCTTGGTACTTCTGACAGACTCACTTCAACAATAAAAACAGCCATATTTTTAAATGTAAATGAAAACATTTTAAGTGTCTCCTAGCAGAATCTAGGAGAGAAGCATCCACAAAGTATGACAATGATCCATAAAAACTCACCTTCAGCAGCATCTCCATGATACTAAGAACAATCACAGAATAGTTGAGGCTGGGCGTCAAGGCCATACCCACACATGGATGTAGAACTCGCCTGGTTTAATCTCATTTGCATCACATGCTATTTTGAAGTGGGACGTGCGTCTAGTCACCTGTCTGCAAAATAGCACCATGTAGCAGAAGGGAAAAAAAGCATTCCCAACTTCTTTGTTCCCTGCACAACCTTTACAAAGGCACAGATGAGATTTTCCATTCAGACTAGAACAGCAAGAACTTATTTGTTTCCAGTAGCATGCTCAGCCCCATGTTAGGGACACCTGGGGTAGCATGTTTGTCTCAAATGCTGTGCTTGCCTTCCCTGCCTAAGGGCATGACCACGGTAAACATTCCTGAGTGAAGCCATTGGGATATGAGGAAATGTGATTATATGCAATTACACTGCCTTTTGCACTGTGGCAACCAACACACAGAGAATATAAAGTAAGAGACTCCCAGAACCTGTGTCAGCCTTTTAGACTGTCACTCGCTCCCCCTGTGGCAGTTAACTGCTATCCCTTTCAGGCAAGCATGGCAATATTATGGATCCACTTATCCCCAGTACTCTTTCTGACCTTTTCACATGTCTGTGAGAGCTGTTACAACACACCTCAGTAAATCTCACAGGTCTAAGCTTGACCAGCTTGCTAGGAAGAAATTTGACAGAAACAGAAACACTACAACATTTGCGAGAAAGGACAAGAGGACAGAGATGGCAGAGAAGAAGAGCACATGGATGGCAGGAAAGTATATATGCTAATACCAGGTTTGCTCCTGCCACAACTCAGGGAGCAAAGACTTGTTACAGACTAAAGAGGCAGAACTGGCTGATTAGCCCTTGCAGAACAGAAAGGTATCCTGCCAAAGAAGCATTTTCCTTCTCCAAACCTACAAGAGCAGAGCTCTGTCCTGCTGCTGTCCATCCCCACTTTTCCTTTTCAGCCCTCCACTGAAGCCACCCACCTTCCTGCTGCCCATGACCTACTCAGTTTCTGCAACCTCCAGTCTCACAGTGAGCTATCAACTGTTCCCCAAGCACTGCTCATGCTCCCTGCCCCTCATTTTAGTCCCAGGAGCCATCACCCATCCTCCCATACACAAAGCTCTTGGCAACCAGGTTCTTGGCATGCTTATCCCCATATGAAAACTACATGCACAGAGCAAGTCCTGCAAGCCTAAACTTGGATCAGGATCCCTTCCCCAGCTCTCCACTGCTCTATTCCAGAGAGCACACCTGGAAGGAAGGTACTTGGCTTTAGGCAAAGGCTGAAAATACAAATGGATGGAAAACAGAAGTGTGTCAAGAACTGCACTCAAGTCAACAAAACTTCAGAAGAGGGTAAACCTGACCCATAATTCCCATGGGGAGAGGGAGGCGGATACTAGGATGGAGGGAAGTCAACAGGGCCCAAAAGTTTTAGGCAGAGACAGAAGTGGTGGTAGAGGCAAAATGGCCACGACCACAAACTTTATGCAGTATGTTCCCAAGGGACTAACAAACAAGACACAGGCAATGTGACTGAACTATAGAGCAGGCACCACTCCCAACCATGGACAATGGGGGCCCTGACAGCCAGCACAGGGTGCCTCCTGCTGCCACACTGTTCTCTGGCTGCTTTAAAACTTAAAAGTCTGTCTGTGGACCATGGACACATACTCCTCCCCAAGATCAAACCAGCCTTCCTCCTCCTCCAACTCTTCCTGCAGCTGTCTCACCCACTGCTGCCCAAGACTATAGTGTAAAGTCTTCAGAGGAAGATGCATCAGGATTGTTAGCATCTCCCAGTTCGTTCAAGATCTCTGCCAGTGAGGACATGCCTGCTTTGCTGCTCCTCCAAGATCCAGCTGTTGTCCTTAGTCCTCCAGAAGGAAGCGTTCATCTTCTGAAATTTTATCTGACTGCCAGTCTCTCTCACATGCAGCAGCAACCTCCTGACACTGACACTGAAGTAGCTTTTAATCTTCTCATGGCACAGGTTAACGAGCAGAATCCATTCCTCAGGGCTCCAGGCTGGCATTTTTAGAGGGTAAAGGATTGCTGAGAGGATAGTTGTAGAAAGAAAAGGGGAAAGAAAGGGAGACAATCATGAAGAGCTAAAAGGTTCAGAAAACGGCCTATAATGGACAGATTGACACAGAAGGTAGGTTAAGTATAAAAATGGCTAGCAGATATGAAAGCTTAGTGAAAGACGGAGGTGAGAGCCAACAAGGTTTGTGGGCCATGGATGACAGCCAATATGAAGGCACAGATGCCATCCAGCTCTTGACGTAGCAAAGGAAGCACTGAGTACATTACATCAACTCAGTGGTCCAAGAGCATTTTCCTAGCACACAAGTGCTCTGTACACACTCATTGTTTGGTCCCTTACTTCCCCATTAGGTGTAGGAGTACATCAGATTAACAGTCTGCAGAGGATCTTCCCATTTGGCTTCATTCAAAATAAATCCCTAGGGTGCATGTAACAGAACAGTACATTATAAGAGAATGTGCTAGTACACTACTGCAAACTAAGATGTTAATATCAGAAAGTATCTACACAGCTACTTTTTCAGGTGGTCTTTCCAATATTTTTATCCCAAGCTATGCAGCATCTATGATGAAGAACTTGACTTGGAGTTGTGGGGGAAGTCAGCACATGGCAGCAGGTTTCATTTGCTCCTCAGAAGATACTGAAGCATTCTTCATAAACTGGAGTTTCCCAAATGCTTTATGCCAAGGCATGTAACATTGTGGTACTTCAGCTGCATAACAAAGAAACTGCAGATAACGAATACATGAATATCCTTTATGATAAGCAACAGTACTGGTTTAGAATACTGACAGTAATATAAAATGTTCAAATTTGCATTTCATAGGAAAGAGAGGAAAAAAAGACTTCCCTCCAGCTCTAAGACAAAATAGAAGTGGCTCATTGGGATTTCATGATCCTGACATCTCTAGAAAGTCAGCCTATACTTTACATAATGCAATGGCAATAATACTGAAAAATTCAAGGGGAAAATCTGTAATGCCAGAATGCCTGCCAGAAGACTCAAGGCAGGCAGATCCCTGTCAGCAACTGCCTCTTCTACCTGAGAGCAGGTATTGACAATACAGGTGATATTATTGCTACCAGAGGAAAAAAATATATAGTGCAGACACCTGAGTGCTTCTATCTTTAAAATAAAACTAAATGTTTATTTGTAGGTTATACCTCACCTTTAATCTCCACCAAAAAAAAAGAGCAAAAAAAAAAAATTCTATCGTTAGAATTCTTTAAGCTGAGCACAGGTTCATCAAACAATCATGTAATCTCCCCAAAGCCCCACCATGACCCCAATCCTACAGAGGCTAAATGTGTGCAAGCTAGAAATCGCACAGCCTCAGAAAGCTCTCTGTGAAGATTAAGAGATTATTCAAATCTTTGTATCATCAGTGCCAAAAAAAATCAATTCATCAATACAGCACAGGGCAGCCTGGATCATGCAATTCATGAGAACATTATAACTCCTCTGTGACAAACAAGTCTTTTTGACAAACGTAGAATTTTCCTTAACTGAAGAAAACTGGACTTCCCAAAATTAATGCCACTGGGAAAATACAATGAACAAGAAGCTGTTTAAGTATGTCAGATTTTCAGGGTTCACTATTTGAAATTCAAGCTGCGCTGACTAGCAGTGATTACCCACATGATGTTTTTTCTGCCAGTTTTCTCACTGGTTAAGTACTTCCCAAAGCAGCAGAATAAAACAGGTGGTTATATGGTCCTTTGATCTTTTTGTGTATGTCATACAATTTTCAAGTTTTACTAGAACTAATATAAAAGAGAAATAATTTTACTCACAATGCAACTTCTGTTCACAGAACAAATGAGAGGACACAGCCAATGCTAATTTAAAATACTTATATAGCAAGTATCATTTGTTATTCAACATGCATCTAGCACATTTGCCACTGAAAGTCAGAATTTATTAACCTAATTACTGAGCTCACAAACTAAGTTACCCCTAAACTCCAATCTGCTGCTCAGAGATCACTATTCCCTTGCCTCAGCAGCTCACATTTCCAGCCATTAAATTCCCCTAGCATTTTCCCTCTGCTCTTACTATATGCTTTGCTGCTTCTGTGCACACAGAACCACTGCAAACACCACAGACTGCCAGTTCAACAGGTAATGCAGGACACAAGGGCAAAACCAACAGAAACAGAGCAGTTTAGTGAAAAAGGCCACAAGCTGAAAAGGTTGCTCAGGGGAGCAGACTTTCACATGGGAAGAGAAAGAACAGTTTGTTAGTCAATTTGTCAGACCTCCATCCCATTACTCTTTCTTGCCTCATTTTGTCAGGTTCACTAGTTTTAGTAGTGAACTGATGAGGTCTTTTCTACTGATATTTCTTTGTAGAGATTCAATTATTTTAGCCCCTCGGCATCTGCCTTCACATCACCAGCAATCCATTAGCCATGAGATCTGGCCCTCAAACATCTAGGTTGAACCTCATGTGCCATAACAGAAGTATTTGCCTGTATAAAAAACATTTTCAATATTTAAAATTTCATACACACTATTCTGTTGCAAAAATTTTTTTTTTAATTTAGGCAAAGCATGGAGGCACCCAGATACTTGATTTTCTTTGCTCCCTCCAAGAATCACACAATTCCCCCATCCTGAAATTCTGCAACATTCCTACAGGACCACAACTTGACCCTAGAGGCTAATTTCATTTTGCTTTTTTTCTGTGGTTTATTCTAATCATGATTTTGATAAAGAATTACTTAAGATTGTTTTTCATTCTTGTCCTGTCCTGTCCTGGCTAAGTAGCTGAAACAAAATTCCAACAGGGCACAGCATAAGCATGGGTCAGGTGATATTTTACATTACTTGGACACCACAGCACTCACAAAACAACAGTACTTCAATGTCACAGAATGACAGAATCACAGAATGGTAGGGGTTTGGAAGGGACCTCTGGAATTCACCTCGTCCAACCCCCCCTGCATTCAGGTGGGTTTTGAATGTCTCCAGGGAAGGAGACTCCACAACCTCTCTGGGCAGCCTGTTCCACTGCTCTGTCACCCTCACAGTAAAGAAGTTTTTCCTCATATTCAGGTGGAACTTCCTGTGCTCCAACTTGTGCCCATTGCCCCTTGTCCTGTCGTTGGGCACCACTGAAAAGAGTCTGGCCCCACCCTCTTGACAACCACCCTTCAGATATTTATAAGTATTGATAAGATCCCCCCTCAGTCTTCCCTTCTCCAGGCTGAAGAAATCCAGGTCTCTCAGCCTTCCCTCATAAGGGAGATGCTCCAGTCCCCTGATTATCTTGGTAGTTCTCCGCTGGACTCTCTCCACTAGTTCCCTGTCTTTCTTGAATTGGGGAGCCCAGAACTGAACACAGTACTCCAGATGTGGCCTCACTAGGGCGGAGTAGAGGGAGAGGATAACCTCCCTCGACCTGCTGGCCACAATCCTTTGAATGCACCCCAGGATACCCTTGGCCTTCTTGGCCACAAGGGCACAGTGCTGGCTCATGGTCAACTTGCCGTTCACCAGCACTCCCAGCTCCTTCTCAGTGGAGCTGCTTTCCAGCAGGCCAACCCACAACCCATACTGGTGCATGGGGTTGTTGCTCCCCAGGTGCAGAACCTTACACTTGCTTTTGTTGAATTTCATTAGGTTTCTTTGGCCCAGTTCTCCAGCTTGTCCAGGCCTCGCTGAATGGCAGCTCTCAGCATTCTGGTGTATCAGCCACTCCTCCCAGTTTTGTATCATCAGCAAACTTGCTGAGGTTACACAACTGAGTTTTAAAACCTGAATGCCTCATTTTCTGGACATCAATCCTCCAGGTAGCCATATTATTTCCATAAATTTTGTAATGTTCTGGGCCTTGTAAACATGTCTCTGTGATTAAAGAATATAATGGGCAATGCTGTATGGACATATGTCCCATTAATACAACAAAGAATAGTTTTAAAATACAGAAAAAGGTCACCACTACCTGACTTTTTTCTGCATGTATACATAAAGATTGTGAGCATGCACGCACATGAACAGATGAGTATGAATTTACCAGTAACAAGGTTTCACAAAGCTTGAAAATATCCTCAAGCAGTGTATACATCTTTCACTGAAAAGGGACATGATGAATTACATTAAAACAGATAGTTCCTTTCTCGTAACATGTGATGTGATAAATCATAAAGAGAAGACATCACTGCGTAAAACCCACACATATACTAATAAAACATGAGTGAAGAGACAACATGAAAAGATATGTAATAATATTAATATCGTACAAATTAAGCAGGGATGCAAATGTGTGTGTGAAAGCACTAGAACAACAGAACAAGATTTAACAGAATGGCCTATACTGATAGCCAAGGACACAACTAACAGCAATAAAATACCAAGGAATGTGTTGTTTACATCAAAATAAGGCCCGTGCTCTCAACAGCACAGAGGACTCATCCACAGAAGACGCTGTACTGACAATAGGAAGATGGTAACAAGGCTACACAGCATGCTGCACATGCCATTACTCTTCCCGTTAGTCCAACACAACTTTAAAACAAGGAAACACAAACAATGGGCAACAGACTTGTGTAAAATTTATAGAGGCTGAAGTAAGCAAGATTGTCAGGGAAAGGGATCATGTTACAATAACTGTTGTCTCCTAAAGCATACAAAAAACGTGCCCATATATGAGTTTTTCATTATCAGTCACAAGGAAACCAAGAGACACAATGATGATTCAACAGCTGGTGGCCCTTGTCCCCCATGTCATACACAAGTGACCTGCCCAGACACAAAGACTTTGTGAAGTATTCAAATTCCTTGTTCAGAAATTGCATCAAAATCTCAAAAAAACATACATTAAATAGATTCTGAGTTCATTAACAGATCTCAAAAAAAAAGTTGTCAGTGGAGGGATCTCCTTAGTACAAGGGAGATTTTTTGCTTTTTACAAGTTCATTAAATTTTATCGTCTGGATGATGCTATTCAGCATTTTCATCAGTGATAAGGGAATCAGATTTAGAGCCACTGCTGAAAGTTCAAAGGTGAAACATTGAAGAAATGATAAATATTGAGGATGACAAGGTTGTCGCATACAAAGTTATCTGGATCTCTTGCTACTCTATGCTCCTTTAAACAAAAATGCATTTTAATGATAAATGCCATGTTAAGCATCTAGAAACTTAAGAGTGTCCACTGCACTTAGGAAGCCACCACTAAGAAAAATAACACAGGGGGGCTCAGAAGACATTATTCTCCCAGTGTGTTGCTGTGACAAAAGGCGCTGACAGAAACAGTAACACGGAGCTATAAAAGGGAGATAGGATTTTTATATCTACCCGTAGCATGAGCAAAAATCACAAAATTAGAATTGCAGGAAAAATAAATTCCCCTCAATAACACTGAAGGTTAAGAACTTGCATCTACTTAGTTTGTCAGAGAGACAGAAATGTGGTTATCGGGCACCAGACAGTACACCAAATATAGTATACTGCCACCAGGGAGAAAACCAGCTAAACCAGGTTTAACAAAGAGGTGCATACAGAAATAGTGCTAGTAACACTTAACCCTAAAGCAAGCGCATCTTAAGAATCAAACATGGGCTATGGAGAGTATTCATATGAGCACAAACCATCCATATTAGAACTGAGAGATTCATTACCTGGCAACAGTAATTAATCTACTCCACTTTCCAAATCTAAGATGATGTTAATTTAAGATAATGGTAAAGTGGAATTTTGGCTTGCTTTAAACTTGGATGAAGCTGAAGAAAACGAGCGGATAAAATGGAAATTAAAATTAAATGGAAGAAAAAAATAGCTGGTTCTACTTTCAGGGCTCTAAAGTATAAGACCTTCTCAGCTCCACCCACAGCTTCCACTCCTTCCAGAAAAGCTCTGTCTTTGAATACAGTTTAGCAGTACTGTTATTTGCTGATATCAAACCGTTTTTCTTGACTGTGACACCAAAAAAGCCATTTTTTTTGCTACTATGCCTGAAAAACCCTAAACATGGATGAAACTAACCCAATAGAAGAAAGTTACTCTTTTCAAGATATAATTTACATCAGCAAACTAAGTCTATTGCTCTAACGCATAGGCAAAGAGTGATAAAAGCACCTGATGCATGTGTAATGGAAGTAGAACTTTATGAATAGGTGGATTCATAGGTAAGCATAAGCTGTACCAACGGTACAGACTGTACCACACAAGCTATCCAAGTCTGGAGACAAAAAGTGCCAGCTCCTGCCAGTCCTGGCTCACAAGCCTTCCTCACTACCTATCTTGCCCCCTCCACTTCCTGCCACAAGTGAATGCACTACAGAGACATGCAACAAGAACTTTCCTGGGGGCAGCCTCGCCCCAAATCCCTTGTCCAGGCACATTGAATTCCTTAAGATGCCATCAGATGGAGTCTTCTATCAGCACACACTAATTCGCAGTAATAATTTCTGCCAACAGAAGATATGTGAGCCACAGCTATAGAGGCAGACACTCTAAAGAACAAACTGATCTAAATCTCTATACTTTCAAGTGTAACAACGGTACTTATCAAAACACTCACCTCTGGTCATCTTGTCTACTTCATCTCTACACAAATATGAACAGCAGTAGCAGCAAAGTGTATACAAAAGAGAGCTACAGAAATACAAATTTCCAGTTCAACACTGTTTCACAGCATAAGGAACTCATTGCTCAGATTTAGGTGTAACTGTTGATACACGCTCTGCAGAAAGTTATCTCAAAGTATTAATTTTCCTCCTGAAAAAATTTTAATGGGATATTGCATATTATTGTAAGTTAAGGCACTCAATTTCTCTCAATTAACACCAGACTGCATAGGCTGTGCACTTTCAGAGAAAAAAAATCCAAACAAGCCCTAAAACCTTCATGAAGAGAAATAGAGAGTTTTTATTTTAATAAGGAATACAAATTTTCAGCAACTTGAGTATTTCAAGACTGCATTTTCAATAGCTTTTATAAATAAAATGGAAAATATTTTTGATTTCTCCAAAATCTAGTATTCTTTACAGTGATCTGTCTAAAATTGATTGGATAATATTTTCCAAAATTAATCCCTATTTTCCAGAACTTAAATGAAGTTTCTGTCTTCAGCTATAATGAATCAAATTTGAATTTCTGCGCTTTGCAGATGATGTACCATGACACGAGCACTTTCAGCACAATAGTGTCCTTCTGCAAAAAAACATGGCATGAAAAAAGCTGCAAAGCTGCATGCATAAGCATACACACAGGTCCTGAAACATACATACCTAAGACAAAGAAAGGAGAAATTTTTCTTACATGTTTTGGGGTGCTTGGAGGCTTTTGTTTGTGTTGTTTTTCAATTCTTCACAGTTACTCAAAATTAATTTCCTTGACTGTCTTTGACAGTTGTGTCCTTCAAGCCACAAAGAAGCCCATGCAATTAGGGAGATAAAACTCAAAAGTGGCTGTTGGGAGAGAGTTAGGCTTGTACAATCAATGTATTTCACTTTTGAGGTTCCCTTTGGGTGCTGTGGCATCCAATCTAAACACTTTTCCTTATCTCAGGTCACCTATATACATAGACTTTTTTTTTATAGATATATCTATCTGTAAGCATACATATATACGTGCACACAGAAACTGTCAATCAAATTCCAGGTTTGTCCACCTACATGACACTGGCCTCAGAGCTTTTTTCTTTTTTTTAAGTATGGTTGGCATGATTTCATAATTCTATTCCACTCAATTTCTCATTCCCACTTTTTCCCTGAGGTTAACTGATAGTCCATATTTGCCATTGATAAAAACTTTCTTACAAAACTGTTATTGACTTTCCTGAAACTTATTTAATTAAGCCCCTAAGCAAGCAGTGGTTATAACTAGTGTTTCTCTTGAATTCTTGGCTGGTCACACTCGTATGTTGCTGTTATCCAAGGATATCAGCTGCTTCACTGTAATGCATAAATGTATTTTATGAAAATTCTGTGACCAACTTTGACATTTCCACAGGTGCAAGTAGATTATATAATCGCTGCCACCGAACTAGAGTCCATATTTCATAATTACTGAAATTAGTTTCAGAAATGTCAAGAGAAGGACAGATGCAGCAAAAATAAATACATAAACGTTATCTAGCTCTGAATTAAACTGAAATTGACAGATGAAACAAAAGAGAACTGATGTAGACTGGAAAAGTCACATATTTTAATTCTAGGGCAGGTGCTTTAACCACTGAAGCTCCAAAGAAAGGAGGAACCTCCTCCAGCTACCTGCTCACTTGTTTTTAAGTATTACTGTTTCTGAAGGCTCCTCTCCACCTCACAGAAGCCCGTTGTTAATTCATTTTTAGGAGAAGGTAATTTTAAACCTGAAAGTACCTACTTAAAGCTGAGGGTTATTTCTGTACCACAATCTTTGAGTTCATGCCCTGTCTCTCTGTAGTTCTCATTTTGTCGTACTTTGTGGATATGAGAAGGAAACAAAACAGGATAAGGACTTTGATGCCTTAAATTCAGTGACAGAAACTCACCTGGTTAACCCACAACATACACTACAAGATATTCTCCGGCTACCTACTGCAGCTAGATACACTCTAAATGTGTAAAGAATAGGGATTTTTAGATGCGATTAGGCATTCTCTGGTTCATCAGAGGATCTGCATGCTTCATACACAGACACAAGCAACACTTAACTCTGATCAAATTACATCTGTATTTCTGGGTCTGGCTTAATATTAAGCATAAATGTCTCCCTTGATATTTGGAAGTGTTTGGTGAAAATAAACAAATCAATAAAAATATCATAAACACGTATAAATAATCCATCCCTGTAGCAGCAGTGTGCAGAAATACACTTTGATATAATTTTCTGATACAGTTGCAAAGTGGGATAGTAACAGCCATGCAGGTTTGCAATGATGTTAGGCTTATATAAAGTCAGTTTTGCTGCTGGAGACAGCCCTAGAAAAAGCTCCCAGCTATTCATTCTGCCTCCATGCCGCCACACCCTGCTCCCAGCAAGACATTTGTGCAGCTGGACAGGCAAATACGCTGAAGAACCTGCATGAAACTAGTGGCAACCTGGATCAGTTCTGCCTGTGTTCACACAAGCACTTGTGCTTGCACAGCCAGGGGGTGCTCTGAGGATGGAAAAGCTCACTTCTTTCTCACCAGCACTCCTCATCTCAGTTTATACCAACTATGCTAAAGTTAACTTTAACCTTTTAATGTGTTTTTGTCTCAATTTTTTCTTTAGGAGTTGCTGTGTAACAACGATGTACTATCAGAAACGGGTTTAATTGTAGGAGGCCCACAGAAAGCTTAACTTATTTCCTGAGATCCAAAATGAGGTCCCACAGCCACAGTCAATCTGGGGAAGAGTGGAAAAGTTAAGCCTTCTCCCCCTCCAAGTTCCCTTCACTTTATGTCCTCAATCCCCTCCCACAGTTCCCCCTAAAACACGTTACACTTCCCATGCCTCCTTTTCCAACCCCTCTAGATTCTTTCTTGAATACTCCCACCACCATGCCCTTAACCTTTAGCCTTCTATTTCAAAACCGGGAAGCAGTTTCATACTACCCTGCCCTTACCTCAGCTGAATCTTGTGTAACAGAAAGCAGGGAAGCTGTTTGTCTCCAGAGAGGTCTCTGTATTTGGACTCAGCAATGGTAACGTATGTGCCCAATGGCACAATCAGGGTACCCCTGGCAGATGAGTGGCAGATGAGGTTCAACAAATAAACAAGCACTGCCAACTTGCAGCAGGTACCACAATGTGTTGGAATGGATGCCACGGCTAATGAACTCAGAATAACAGTTACAGCACAAGTACACTCCTCTGCTTATGGTTTTGCTGGCAGTAAGTCAGCACTGCCCTCTTTCATTGCATCTGATCAACTTAATAAAAGAAACCCAAGTACCACTTCTAGCATCAAGTTGAGCACATAGCTAAATAAGTCCAAGAGCTCCAGCTGGTTCAGCAGAATAGGTAAGGAAAGGCCGGTACTCCGTATCAGCCAAATACCACTTCTTTTCAAACAATCTGTTACTCAGTATGCTTCCTGCCAAATACCCACCTTTCCATATAACCATGTTATATATAGCATATCCCATCCCACTGAGACTTAGAATCAGCAGCCTCCTTTATGTTGTCGTAGAAAATATATTTTAAAATTATCTGCATATATATGGAAAACTCTCTACCATCCAGCCAGTAGCCAGGCTGAAATAGGCATAAAAAATAATGCAACAGATATAAAAGAAAGTTTAAATATTTTGCACACTAGCTCTTTGAAACATACACATGGTGAACCATAAGCAAGACACCTTTCCTCATGCATCTCTCTTTCCTTTCCTCCTCTGATTGTATCATATAATAGAAAAAGAGATCATTTCAAAGAAGGCGGGGGGAATCAGTACCAGTCATTCATCAAACCAAACCTCGCTTTCCAAGCTTCTCTACTTAATCACCCCTGAACCAGCTCTCCCTGTCCTGCTTAAAGCTGGATCCTTGGCACACCATTGACTCTGAAGCTCAAGAAGACAAAATTATATGCCCACCTGGAGCCATTCAGGACCTCTAGATGTTTATGGCAATAAAACCATAGGACCCCTCACATTTTTAAATTCAGTCATCATGGCAACAAGCATATTTAGCACAACTAAAACACAGTATCCAAGTTCCTATTATTCTAACTCAGTAACAATTTATACAAGAATATACAGTCTTTACTTCCATCAATCAAAATAGTAGATTAACCACTCTATACATTTAGTAGAACTCATCTATTTTTTGTTCTTACCTTTTCATCCACAGGTCTACTCACAGAATTTCTTAAGGAAACAGTTTTACTTATGTGTCAATTTTCATTTATGTCATTCATAAAGAAACCAAATCGCTTCCTTGACTTTTAACAAGAGAAGTCGTCAATACAAAACAAAAGCTTCAACATAAGAATTTTTTGTCACTTTTGGAAATCCCTCAAAATAGCTCCTCTAGAAGAGGGGGATGGGCATAAAAAAGGTCACTGCACAACCCATAGGTTTTCATTTACAATCTTAATTTCTTTGTAAGTATTTTAAGGCAGATCAACTGCCACATTTAGCTTTCATTTTAACTGCCCTGAAAAGACAATTAGCCTACTCAAAAACTGTCAAAACTACATACTGTACTGTGAGCACAAGAAAAGAAACTTCATATACTTACAAACTTCCTCTTCTTGGAAGGCTCAATTCCTTCTGCAATAGAAAAAAGTTACACCATATTAGGAATAAAACTTATTTTAATTCGAAGTGGCCTTTTTAAGACAAGTACTATAATCCTTCCACCCCACCAGCAGCAGACAGATAGAAGCAGTATACGCAGACTATAATAAAAGATGATACAGATTTTACATGCACCATCTTTTACTTGTTGCCTTCCATTCTGATCTGAAATATTAACATTAGCAATGGGAAAAGTCTAGGCCTTTTTGCAGCAGCAATATTAAAATATTTCAAACAACAGACAGATGTTACAGAAAACGCTTACACTCAGAGCTATGATGCATTAATAACAGCATTAAAATTTGTAAGACTTAGTGACAAAGATATACTAAGTTCTTTCCAGCATCCATCATTTGTAAAAGTTGTTAGCAACGGAATCAAGACCTAAATAGGTGACCATCACCACCAAGGTTTCTACACTGTGTTCTTTAACCCAAAAAAGTTGAAGTACATAACTGTTTGGTCAATTATAAATCATCATGATTTATTACAATCTTCTGCAAAGTACTACCAGAACAACAGAACCACTGTTGTACAAACATTTCTATAACTCTTGCTGAGAACAGTTAAACTACTGTTTATGGGACTGACAAGATAGCCTGCTAGCCAAATGGAAATTGCACACAAACATTTTACTAGCATTTTAGTGCAGAAGAAAGCCATAAGATCCATGAATTTTTGCCCATCAGAAACAAGCATAATATATATACCAACAAGTAGAATATCTTGTATTGTATAAATCACAGAACAGCTGAGGCTGGAAGGGACCTCTGGAGATCCTCTGGTCCAACCTGCTCAAAGCAGGGCCAATTACAGCAGGTCACTCAAGACCCCATCCAGTTGGGTTTTGAACATCTGCAAAGACGGAGACTCCACAATCTCTCTGGGCAACCTGTTCCAGTGCTCAATTTTTTCATTTTCCTCACTTTTTTCAATTTCTCACACTAATTATACTCTGAATGCTACATTATTTAAGTCTTCTTTGCAATCGTGTCCAGCAGGGAGTACCATCTGCATTTAAACAAAAGGACAACTTGTCTGACCTAGAGGATACGCAGACAGATACATGTAGAGTTGAAAAGCACCACAAAAGACAAGGTTGCATATGAGAATGATTCAGATTATGTGGATGGATGCCTTTAGTCACTCAATTGCATTATTATATGTTTACTTTCAATATCCTCATAAAAGGCTGCTTTAAAGTATGTAACAGACAATTCCATTCTAGAAGTTATCAAAGGGAATAATCACAAAATTCTCTTTCAAAAGTAAATATATATATATATATGCATGCTGTGTATGTGTGCACACGTGTTTATTTCACATAGCTCAAAGTTATAGGTATTGACCAGAAAATGCACATGAAAATACAATTGAATGGATAAAAATAGTTCAGCCAGGCACCTTAGAAAAGGCCATAAGGGAATGAATAATTATGTATTCTTTAGAGACTTTTAAACGGTGTGCAGTAAATAAAGTCCAGGCTGCTAACTGAATGATAAGGATTAAAATATCAAGTAGCTGCTCAATTCCTGAGCACCACCCATCCTGTCCACAGAATGAGGCAGGAAAAAATAGTGTGAAACAATGTAATTAGAGATCATAACGCAAAGGCATAGGAGAGGAGAATTAGGGGCCTTGGTAACAAATTCTGGCACTTCCTAGGAAGTTCCAGCAACTGTTCAGAATTTGCAATTTAAAACAAAATCTTTTAGCATAACATGTGCTTACATACAAAAGAACAGTTACACCTGGATACAATATTGCATTATGAAGCTGAGTAATTCCCCTAAATTTAAAACGTCACATTCATCATGAACAAAATGTAACTGCAATTTAGAACCCACGTACTTCCCTTTGTATGTTTTTTCTTTAATATTTACAATGCCATTGTGTTCTATTTCTAACATAAAACTTTACTTGTAATTCTAGGCACTGTCATACTGTAACAGACAATGATTATGGAAAAACTGCCAAAATGTATAAGCAAGAGTCATTCTTGGTTTTGCATCCCATTTAGCAGAGTTGCAACATGTACTTTAAATTCATTTCTTATGATTCTTATGATTTTTTTTTTTTTAAATCAAAGTGTTCTGGTTACAGTTTATCATTACAACAGCAAAGCAAATGACAGACACTACCTTCTATAGACTTGTGAAGTCACATTAATCTCTTGGCCCATTCTCATGCATGCCATCCTGAAGTACTACTTTTGACTAGAATCATAGAATCCTTTGGGTTGGAAGGGACCTTTAGAGATCATCTAGTCCAACCCCCTTGCAATAAGCAGGGACATCTTCAGTTCAGGTTGCTCAGAGCCCCGTCCAGCCTGACCTTAAATGTTTCTAGGGATGGGGCATCTACCACCTCTCTGGGCAGCCTGTGCCAGTGTTTCACCACCCTCATTGTAAAATATTTCTTCCTTATATCTAGTTTCTGTCTACCCTCCTTTAGTTTAAAACCTTTACCTCTTGTCCTATCACTACAGGCCCTACTAAAAGGTCTGTCCCGGTCTTTCTTAGAAGCCTCCTTTAAGTATTGAAAGGCCACAACAAGCTCTCCCCGCAGCCTTCTCTTCTCCAGGCTGAAAAACCCCAACTCTCTCAGCCTGTCCTCATAGGAGAGGTGTTCCATCACCCTGATCATTTTTGTGGCCCTCCTCTGGACCCGCTCCAACAGTTCCATGTCCTTCCTGTGCTGAGGACCCCAGAGCTGGACGCAGCACTCCAGGTGGGGTCTCACCAGAGTGGAGTAGAGGGGCAGAATCACCTCCCTCGACCTGCTGGCCACGCTGCTTTTGATGCAGCCCAGGATACGGTTGGCCTTCTGGGCTGTGAGGACTACAGAATAAGGTTCCGTAAGAGATGATTCACTGTAACGAATGACTTGCTGGTAAAGATGTTAAGAACTGCCAAGATCTCCCCATTCAAACTAAAAAATGAAACAAAACATCAGGTATTTAATTCATACAGGAAGATTTACAAAACATTGCAAATAAAGCATTTATAAGGCTGGATTTTAAAACAGTATATATATAAACAAAGAAAACAAGGAATGAAATGAACCAAATATCCTTTCTGGATAATAACTATATCCTCTGTTTTGCTATATATCACCACATTGACGTTAAAATGCAAGGTCACTTGTCTCATGCTTCTCCAGATGGAGTATCTCCAAGACAAAAAAAAGAACCCCAAAAATGTAGTAAACTGAAGCTTGCTTTTCTGTCTCAGATCAGGCTGAATTTTTACAGCTCCTATATGATTTTTTAGTGTCGCTTAGGACTCACCTGCCCCAAAGATTTTTGCACAGCCTGGAAAAATTATCAGATTATCAGCTGTATCAATACAGGCTTTCTTACTCCAGACAAGGCTCACCAACATTATGCTAGCTTTGCAAGACTACAGCAGAGCTCCACAGCTGGATCTACACAAAGCAGGTGGGAAAAGTGTAAACATGCTCTACATGGGCATAGGCTACAGCTTATGTCAGAGAAATTATTTATTTCCTAGGTACATAAAAACCACCCATACCATTCAAAAGCTAAAGATGCCATTTTTATTCCATTTCTCTCAGCTGTTTTACCCACAGCCACTAAAAACAGGGAAGCACTGAATGATACCATAATGAAAATCGCACAGTTCTTCAGGCTTGCAAAGCTCAGGCTCAGATCTTAGTTACGCTGCAAGTGACCTGTAACAACCTCACAGTTTTCTGGCATTACACTGTTTCCTTTCTGGAAGTCTCAATGACTCAAAAGACCGGCTGTCCTATTTCCGCTGCACAGCATCCAACACATATGGACTGCTGAAGGTAAAAACTTAGTGGTGTCAAGACCTTCAGATCATGTACTTAGCAGGCAAGCCCCTGGAGTATTAAAAAGGGAAAAAAATGCCTTCACTACCACTCTACTTAGTTCTCAAGTACCAGCTCTGCTCCAGAGGACAACACTATGCTCTTTTGCCCTTGCCCTGCACGGAATCCTCCTCTGGCCAGTTCAAATTGGCCTGGTTTTAGGGCTGCTTCATTCCACCACAATAACACAAAGCAGACTTAATGGACCAGAGACTCTTGCCCTTGGGGTCCTTTGTGTCTCAAAAACCATGGTCTGAAAATATAATAAACCTTGCCTCAGGTTTAAGAGGTCTGTGCAAGTCTCTGCCAAATTGCTGTGATGTTGCATTAAGAGCCATGTATACCAAATTTAATTGCAGTTATCGTTAATCAGTTCGAACTCCACACTTTGTGCATTTTACTATCAATAACATGGGTTTACAAGCATAGATTTTTTTTTTATTATTTCAGTAACTATGATTCTTCCTCTGGTCCTGCACATCTACAAGACACTTCAGTATGGACAAGTTCAATCAATGCACTAGGGTGCAGATCCTTATTAAAAAAACCACACTGACCGAATAAAGCACATTGAACTTTATTCTGGGTCAAAGCCTTCACCCCACTAACTAGAAACATGGTTTAAATAACAGAACTACATAAAAAGGTTTAAATGACAGAGGTGCTTAGAAAACACTAACTTCATCTCACTTCTTGTAAATATTACCAGCAAATTACAGAAAATTTAAAATATTGAATTTCCTCCCCTATATGGGAAGGAGAAAAGATGCCATTAACTTATTGCTTGCTGCTGGCTTCAGTTTTAAAGAATCAATAAAAAGCTGCCACATTCCTAAGCTGCTAAAGAAGCAGCTAATGTTGTCAATACAGGTTGATTTTAGAACCACAGTAAATTTGCTTCATTTTCCAACAATTGCAATGTTCAACTATTCAAAAAGTCTTACAGTTCGGAGTTTTCAGTTGTCCATGAAGTAGTCTGAAAAAATGAACCTTTTCAAGACAAATTTCAGTAATGTATTCTTCAGCTGGGGAGGTGTTGAGTGCAATAAGATTAATAGGAGGGTTTTTTTACACTGTTGCTTTACCCATCAGTCATAAGCTGTAAGCATCTGAGGGCTTTCTGGTAATTTGTGTTAGATCTTAACACACTGCATTAAGAATAGGTTAACATTGTAACATTAACACTGCATTAATAACAGAAGAAAAAAAATCAGCAATGGCACACAATTCACATTCTTAACATAATCACTGACAGCATGGGATGAATTTGAAGGATTTTCTTTTTAAGCAATTACTATGTTTTTACTGAAAAAAAGTTGGGGGATGACAGCAGATCTTGCATTTGGATGTGGGAACAGAAAAAAAAGCAAGGCAAGTAACACAGTACAGGATTGTTTTGATCTATCAGGGAAAGGGTTTGCACTGTGCAACAGCATTTTTACAAGCTAATCTTGATCTCTCTATAAGACTAATGTATCAAGCCATTGTATTAATCCATTATAAATACCTTCTAAGCAAGACAGTGGCAGGTTATGCTTTTTATTTGATTGCTTCCAACTTTGCCAACATTCAGTCCTTCAGATTCACAGAGCACATTACCAAGGGGCTCAAATGCGGGGACAGATCAGCTACCTCAAATGCCCCAGGTGTTAGTGTCTCACACCAGATGTGCCTCTCCTGCTGTAATTTTGATTCTCTGTCGAAGCTGTCCTTTGTGCTGATGACAATTTATGATGCTTCCTGGTTCCAAGAACAGTAAGCCTCTGACTCAGAAATGGTTTTCTGTTAACACTAGGGTTGAATTTTAGGGGTGGCTATTGACTTCAAAATTTCCAGTTCAAGACAGGATTAACTGATTTTCAAAAAGGTACAGAAAGGTGTTCAGCTCTTTCTTTGTCAGTCAAGGTGTTCTCACTCAGATCTGATTTCTTACAAAACAGGTAGACTATAGAATTGATCTCCCTTCCAGATGACCAAAGGGAGATCATGTTTGGACCACCTCTTTCTCAGCAATCCTAGTCTAAACTGGCCTGTCCAAGATGCAATTCTATATTCACTTTTCTCAGGAAAACTGTACCGATACCTTCTTCACTGGTAACTTAAGTCCCAGCCAGGATCACTGTCTTTCCCTCTCCACACTGGCTGCCAAGGAGCTAAGCATTATTAATGCCTTACAGTAACATCTCATGTTCTGCCTTTCAGCTGAAGACTTTCATATTCTTCCTAGTCATCCAGATGCAGCCACCAGTTTACCAGCATTTTTGCTTAGTGTGTATCCTCACCAAATAAATCAAAAGCCATCTCTTCTCAGGCATTTTCATGAAAGAAAATTGCCACTTCTGCATTGGCAAGCTCTGGAAGGTATTTACTGCCTCTCGGCGATATCCTGAAGAGAATGGAATTTTTGGAATTTTCTGCTAAGCCATAACAATGAACTTTGTGAGCTTGGCAAAACAGAATTTGAAGGTCAGAGATGGAAACTGAGAGATAGGGAAGCACTTGTTTTAAGACAGTATCCTTGAGGAGAGCTGAGAGACTGATCAAAGCAAACATCCCACCTCAGAAGACGCTGAGAACTGGGTGATAAAGTGTACAGTCAAGGAGAACAACTAATTGGGATGCTGATAAGAACTAAACACAGTGCCCATTAGGTGAACTATCCCCATCATAACACTAAAAAATCAGGCCCATAGGCCAGGAACCCCTAATAAGTCCCTTAATCTCTGAGCATGCCTGATAAACTAAAAGTGAACTGTACCCTTAAGTCAAAGTGAGAAAGAAATTAACCAATTCATAGCTGATGCCTGTGAATATTGGCTGTGACAAGAAATTAACCAATTATTAGCTGACTCTTGTGAGTATTATCTGTGACTGACACATTTTACTGTATAAATGCCTTGCAGTCTCGCGTGGCGGGGTGCTAGCTTTGTGGGTTACCACCTAGCACCAATTTTGCACAAAAAATTAATTAAATAAAATACCTCCGCTCTGTGTGTAGTTCAGCACTTTGAACACCGGGCAAATGAACCCGCTTTTTGGGACAACAAGGGCAGATTCCATTCACAGTTCTCCTGTGTCACCTGCAGAACACTCCTTGGCACAGAACACACGGCTTCTTTTAAATATTTTTAACTGTGCATTTCAACATACAAAGATGTTGTTTTGCATGGTAACTTTCCCCTCTCACATCCCCAAACACTAAAAAAACCCTTGTAAATAATGAACTTGAAGTCACAACTTAGCAACCACTACCGCAGATTTTAACAGGGGATATACTGCAAATGTGAAGAGGCATTTAAGCTCAGATTTAACCAGAAAAGGTCACGTTTTGTCTAATTAAATATTCTGTGTTCTACACAATTCATTTTTATCTCCTCAGTTAACTTCCCTGCTTTTGTTTCAGGCATTGCTGACTGTATCTTTCAAAGTAGAAACATATCTGTGCATCAGCTCTACAGGTTCTGAAATGTGATGTAAAAGGAGTACCCAGGTGCCCACTTAAAGCTAGGCATTATCAATTTAAATGCAAATTAACTGGATTAAAAAGAATGCCAAACAGGCTACATATAAAACGCTTACAACAAAAAGAAATCAATTGCTTTATCATGTACAGTAAAGAAGCAATTTAAACAATCTATTTGAATTTTCCTATAGATAAACCAAATACAACATTAAGATTTATAATAGACAAGACTGAACTAAGTAAACAGCAGTTAAACATGTTTCGCTTTGCCTAGTATTCTTTTACAAACTCTCTTACAGAATTAAAAACCACTGATACCTGTGGAAGAAGGTGAAACGTCTCAGAATTCTATGCATCAACAGTAAGGATTTTCCTATGAACTACACTATAGTCTGAAGTCTTTCCAATTATAGAATTGGTAAAAACATTTAGCAACCAAAAGAACTTGCTCAGAAAGTATTACATTGTTTAAGAGGTACAATACAAATTACACTCTCAACTAAATTCTGAAATAAATTAACAGAAATCAAAGAACAACTCCTACACCAGAATGCACAGCTTTAACTAGCTTGCTTGCTTGCCTTTTTTTTTTTTTTTATAAATAGACAAAGACCACAACAGTTTCTTTAGAGACAGTAGCCAGAATCTAAATTAATGCTTGGTATTCAAAGATATTCTCTGAAAAGAGAAGATACTACAGGAGTCTGTCACTGGAAAAAGTTTTGAGTATAATCTTTTTATTTACCTTGGAAAGAGGAAAAAATCATAATCAAATTGACTTGGCCAGAAAAAAGGAAGAAAAAAATAATCAGAAGTGCTACAAATGTACCCTTTATGAGAATAAAATTCATCAGCACAGAACATGAGGGAGAGAAATGCAATAAAAAAATCCCAACCAAAAACATGGTTATTGGCACATCTAATTTACACCAACTGAGCCAATAAATACTCAATGCTTTAGGGACATACCAAATCAACCAAAACCCCCAAACACTGTATCAATAACCTACCAGTCAAATGAGAAATGGTAATGCAGTTAAGAATTATTCAGACTATGCTTAATAACATTATCTCTGCTATACCTCAAGTTTTCAGCCAAAAGCAGCAGTGGCAGAACACATCAACTCCACTTTCTTACAACAATAATGCAGCATAGCTTATTTGGAGAGTAGCTACTGTAATTAGTAAAAGGTGAAAACTCCCTTTAATGAGAAGCACAAACCCTTCTGAAAGAGAGCAATTTGACTGTTGCCAACATTAACTCAGTAAATCTTTACTTTTCCGTAAAGATCAGATCAGTCTGATCTTTAGTTCTTTCAAATACTTCTTAGTAAAATATAGTAGAAAAATAATATTACCTTAGGGGTTTTTTTTGCCTACCATGTTGCATTCTTAGCTCAACTTTTCAAAAATCAGTAAATAACCATGTTTCTTTAACCAAAAAGCGTAAAAATGCTGAATGAACTTTCCACCTCAAAGTACACAAAATCATTTAATCTAACACAATGTTAGAAAATCCATGCTCCATTCTGACCTGCTGTCATACAGTCTATTTCACCCCTTGGCAAAGTATCACATCACCACATGACTAATGGAGAAAACGCATGGACTGCAAAGTGTTTGAAACATCAACACTAAACAGATTACTGCTACCACATTCACACGAATATTCCCATCTTTAGAGTTTAAGAGTGCTATCATATATTAAGGGAAAAGGAGAAGGGGGGGAAAAAAATCACACAAGACATAACTGCCAGCTGCTGGTACAACTGTTCAGCTGAACAAATATGAACAATGATACAGTTTACCAGAATTGGAAAACCCTGAATCCACTTTGAATAAAGCCAAGGATTTCTCCAGCTTCTGTTTGATTCTCCAGGTTTTCATCAAAGAGAAAGCAATGGTTTTCATATGGGCACAACTACACAGGATTTTGCCTACTACTAAAAAGCAAAAGAAACACCACAGCATGCAGCAGACAGCTTCGGCACTTCTTGACAATACAGTTGCTGAAGACCATTATGCCCACAGGAATCTAGTTGCCTTCCTTTTCCCAGCTGTGTATCATGTTTTGTGTTATACAATGTTTTGTATTACACAATGAGTATGCTCAGCAGCTGCTGCTAAACTGCTGTTGAAATCAGTAACTGGAAGATAAAATGATTCAGCATGAAAGAGACTTGCCTACATTAAGGCTTTGATTGCAAGTGGTTTTGTTAGTCATTTTGCACAGGATAGAAGGGGCTAAAAAAAGTCCAAACACGATTATTCTTTTTTCCAGGACGATTACCACCAGCAAAACACAGACCTTGCTCTACCTTGACACATTTACAATCATGAGCTCGAAGAAATCATGTATGCTGAAAACTATACTGGAAGTAAGTTTAAGACGTTAATCAGAGGAATTGAGTCACAAGAGTCTTGCCAAGGCACTCTTGTGCCCATAGTGCCCACTCTAGGATCCACAGAGCTGAGCTCTGCAGCTGCTCTTCACACACAGGGGTAAAGAGAAGATTTTGGGCAGACCAGGAACAAAGGGCACAAATAATTCACTCCCCCCCCCAAAAAAAACCACACAGAACAGCAGTGGCAAATCTACTTTCGCGCTTTCAGCAAACAACAGAAATACCTCTTTTGCAGAAAAAGGCTACTTATATCTCCTCTGTTAATGACTGCAGATCTTCTGTCCCTCGTGCAATTAAAGGTCTCAAAATCAGAGATTTTGCTTCATGTTGACATTTTAATCAGTATTTAGAAATTCAGGTTTGATCTGTTCAGCTGACCCGCACAGCTTACTGGTAATATACTCTGGTAATATACTCTCCACACTGATGTGGAAGAAAGGTTCAAGTTCTAGGACAAGTGTCACACTGGAAAAACTGAGACTGTCTGGAGACCAGCAAGGTAAATATTAACCCCATTTGTGAAAACAGCTTAGTCAAAATGAACACTTTCTTTTTTTCACTTCAAAACTGTAGTCACATGTTTCACTCAATAAGCTGAAAATCAATTATTTCCTTCAGGGCTTTAAATGCCCTGAAAAAATTGAAAGTCCATACTAGCGTCTGCCACTCCCAAAGGAGAGTCCATTCCAGCTAAGGGAGGCACATTCTTGTGATCTTTTGTCTTTGTCACTATTTTAAACCTAAATATTGCACTTCATGGGCCTTCTCAACACGTTCCCTACCTTGTCTCCTGCTTGTTTGCCACACTTGCTGCTGAATTGCAAAAGGCTACTGTCGCTGCTTCTCTTCCTATATGGTAAGCAAGAGGACACCCCCCCACCATGAGTTGTTGCACACATCTTCAATTACTAGTCAACACACCAAAGCAAGAAAAATTTATGTCAACCTCTACAAAGACAATATGGCAAAAATCCCATGATCCTTATTGATACTACACAGCTCTCCCTGCTGATGTTATCCAGTTTCTCTAATTAGATGCAATTTCAATTTAAGTATCCACTGCAGGGAAGACAAGAAGGAGAAAGGTAATTTTTCTTTGGGGATTTGAATGCTCTTTTAAAGGATTCCTTTCCTCATCAGAAAGGGATCATAACACAAACATTAGCAGCCTGCTATCTTTATTTTCATTGGAAAGTCTCAAAATGTGTGCAACAACAGATATATCTGCTGTATCAATCACTGATCTAAAAACTATGATGCAAGCAGGAAGCTGATGTCTAGCAAAGACCACCTTGAGGCACAACCCCAGCTTCTTTATACTCACAATTTCACTGGAAGAATCCTTGACAAAACAATGCAAATTACCAGACCAGTGCTGGACCACTGTGTATAAGAATTTTTGAACTCTTGACATGAAATAAATAACTGTTTCAGCCTAGGCAAGCTCTCAGCTAAAAACCACAGTGGACAGACAATCCTTCTTACCTACAGGAAGTAAAAAATGTAACAGTGATAAATAATTTTCTGCAATTTATATCATTACTTGGTCTCTCTGTACATGCTAGCAATAAAGTCAGGTATATTTTGTAGTTTTTATTTGGACTACTAACATTCTAGGTAAACTGAGATTAGGACCCAGATAATCTTTTGGGTTATTGTCATTTTATAACCAATTTCATCCCCCTCCTTGTCCAATATGGCAGATGGATTGTACCAAGTCAAACTACAGTAAATCACATCAGTAACTGTATCAAGTTTGTGCAAGCATTACATTTTTTAAATTCCCTTTTACCTTTAACTGATAATCCTATTTATACTGTCTTAATAAGGTCTAAGAGGATAAGTGAAGGTTATTCGAATTTATACCTCTATCTAGTATGTTTGTCTACAAGTTTCTGTCATGAAATACCTAATTAATGGGAAGAACTTTCCAAAGGCACAGAGATGTCTTGTGTGACTACTCTCAAAGACGCTCAAAAAAAAAAAAAAAAAAAGACAAAAAAGGATTAGGAC
Source organism: Morus bassanus (assembly GCA_031468815.1). Classification (NCBI taxonomy): domain Eukaryota; kingdom Metazoa; phylum Chordata; class Aves; order Suliformes; family Sulidae; genus Morus; species Morus bassanus. The sequence goes on from CM062600.1 coordinate 62,842,960, forward strand.
AACACCTTCAGTTATGCATGTATTCAACATGAAACAAAAGTTAAAGAGTAAAAAATTCCTCCTAGTTCCTATACTGATTTATGAGTCATCTGGCAGGCTAAGGCTAAGTCCAGCAGCTTTCACCTTTTCTGCAGTCACACCGCGAAGATATGCAAGTAAAGGAAAGCACCAGTGTATTTTCCATGGTAATTTCATTAGTGAAAATAAGTACATGCAGAATAAAATAGTTCTCTGGGAAAAAAGAAAAACCCTGTCCTTCTGATGATATAAATCTTATCTCAGTATGGTTAAAATACCTCCCAGTACTGATTTCCCCCCACCCCAGTTCCTGGTAAACATTTCAAATTCTAGCCCACAATTCAGTCCCACTCCACCCCTTTTTTTGTGTCCACTCTATGCAGACATCCCACACCTAAATGAGGATATATGTCTACTAATTTAACCATATCTTAACACTAACTTAACATTTCTGTAATATTCGTTTGCATACATACTAGCATTTATGCTAGCCAATCAATTTCTAATACTATTTCTACCACAACTATTTCTATTTTTAATTAACTGGGAGGCATGCAAGCACCACTGGGATGGAGGCCACACACTTGAAGTAACAGCTGCAAACATCTAATTATAACTTGGTATTACCTTCTACAAAACTGAAATTTTAGTAAGGAGAAAAAGGAGTACTGTGGATTTATTTTGTTCCCGTTGGGGGGTAGAAGGTTATAAAATCTATCTAATACTATGAATTGAATGCTACTGACAAAATGACTTCTTCAGGAGATTAATTTTATAAAGAAGACAACCTTAACTTGCCAAATAAAGGACCCATCTGTAATATCTGACTGCAAACTATCTTCTGCTTCTATTTATACGTCTGCCAGCCTCTCTAACCTTTAGCAAACATAACTTTCTAGCAATCAGTTGGCCATCAAATCAAACTTCTATCAGCTATTGCCAGAGAGGAGTGCTAGGGACCAGTACTTCTTTCTCTGCACTTCCCTGCCTACTGGATGATTTCTTTTTTAAATTAGCAGATCCTGTGATGAGCAAGTTACAGTAATACCCTACTCTTGAAGTAGACTCTTCAATTTCTGTTGAGTTTACAGTAAAAAGCAGTAAAATTCTAAGAATGCGTGTGGGTTTAAAACATACTTAAGAGGTAGCCTAGAAAGATATATAATAGCATCTGATCCATCTAGCCATCTATTATTGATAACCATAAGTAAATAATTATTTTTCCTGAGGCTTCCCACTTATTTCAGGCCTTCAGTCTAGGTTTAGCAGGTGGAGACATGGTTTTCAACAGTACACTATACCTTTAAAAGTCATGAGTCACTGAGGTAGAGGCAGAGAAGAAAACAGTTCTAGAAGATTTTTATCAGCTTAGAAAGTAGAATATGTGCAATAGTGACTACTGTAACTCCAGAATCAACTTCATAAGCAAGAAAGTCTGGGTTTTTTAAGTCTTTATTTTCAGATGCTGAAGAAATTGTTCAGTATGAGAGAGGAAAGATTACCATGCTCTGTAACTACTTGATAAGGTACTCACACAAGAATGACTTAAAAACAAACAAACCCTATCTCTACTGAAATGTCCTCTCTCTTCAAAACATGCTTTGAGTTTTTCATTTGATTTATTCTACTATTAGTCTTTTTCCCAATCTAACAAAATATAAATTATTCTTCATAACTGTTACCTCCAAGTGTTCCAAATTTACACTGGCAGCCCATCTGGAATACAGCTTTATTCTTATCATGTATTGAAACACAACAAGAGTTTGAAAATAGGCTGAATGCTTTCCCTTTTAACTCCTTCACAACCTCCATGCTCCCATATCAAATTGATTTCTATTTGACTGTTACCTTCCCCAGCTTTATAAAAGTGTTTTATTTCATCCTTCAGATAATTGTTCCTGCAGCACTTTCTTTAACATTGTCTACCTGTGTTCATATTTGTTACCCACAAAGAAGGGGTAATAAAAAGAAAAAGCAGTCAAATTACCCAGGAACCCTTTCAACTAAGCTTCTGTTTCAAGGCACCACTAAGTAACGTAATATATACAACAAAAGATATGTAGAGACTACATCTATACTGGTTTTATATATGTGTTGTGGTTTAGCCCCGGTCAGCAACCAAGCACCACACAGCCGCTCGCTCACTCCCCCACCCCTTGTGGGATGGGGGAGAGAATCGGAAGGGCCAAAGTAAAAAAACTCATGGGTTGAGATAAGAACAGTTTAATAATTAAAATAAAACAGCAATAATACTAATATAATGAAAAGGAAAATAATGAGCGAGAGAGAGATGAAACACTGGAAGAAGAGGGGAAAAAAAAACAAAAAAACACCCAAAACTAAACAACAAGTGCCGCAACCCCTCACCACCCGCCGACCGACACTGCCGGTCCCCAAGCCGCGATCGCTGCCCCCCATAGCCAACTCCCCCCAGTTAATATACTGGGCATGACGCCACATGATATGGAATACCCTTTGGCCAATTCGAATCAGCTCTCCTGGTTGTATCCCCTCCCCTCCCCTCCCGGCTTCTTGTGCACCTGGCAGAGCATGGGAAGCTAGAAAGTCCTTGACTAGTGTAAGCACTACCCAGCAACAACTAAAACACCAGGGTGTTATCAACATTATTTACATACCAAGTCTAAAACACAGCACTATACTAGCTACAGAGAAGAAAATCAACTATCCCAGCTAAAACCATGACAGTATGTCAGAGAACAAACCCTAATGTGTGGCTCAAAGCAGACTAGTCAGAATCCACAATTTTCAGCATCTTTTGTACCGTCTGTACTGCTTATCAGCTAGAAGATCCTATGCTGAGAAGGCCACTTGAGAGCTCTGCATCACTACCACGCAGGCAGAGGTTAGCATGCAGCAAGTACCACACTGTTCAATCACAGAATAACTCAGGCTGCAAAGGACCTCTGGAGTCCATATGGTTCAACTCTCTACTCAAAGCAGGGCTAACTTGAAAGTGAGATCAGGCTGCTCAAGGCCTTTCCCAGTCAAGTTTTAAATACATTCAAGGATGGAGCAATCTGGGTAACTTGTTCCAATGCTTAAACACCTTCAATGAGAAAAATATATTCTGTCTATTCAGGTTTCACCTTCTGGCAACCTCTAAGTGTTTCATCTTTTTGCAATGCATCTCCATGAGTAACTATATCTCTCACTGTACCCATTTAGTAGTGAAAGACAGCCATTACATTCCATCACAGCCCTCCCAGCATGTGAGGTACGAGCCCCAGGCGCCTGTACTGTGAAACAGTGTCAGAGGTGAAGTGCAAGTCACGGGAAGGGGCCTGTGGTGTCACTCCTTTTGACTGACTGATGTCTCAGCCACTCCAAGAAGCCAAAGCAGTGGAAGGTTCTACAAGTATCCAAACGGTGGCCATAAACAGAGGCTCTGGCTCGCTCCCGGGGGCTCTCTCTACACCAAGTACCCCCACTGGCAGGTCTGACGCTGGATCCAGGACGGGTGATCTCCCTCTCGCTCTTTTCCCTCAAAGTTGTTAAGTAACTCAAGGCCTACCTTCATCTCCCATAAAGCCACACAGCTTAGGTAGAGATAATTGTGAGAGGACCAACGTGTACAGAATACTTGTTCTACAGAATCTCCTATTAAACTTCATGTTTCTGTACGGACCTGCAGTGGTATTTCACCTTAATCCACAACAAGGGGATCTGAGAATCTTAGTCACTCCCCTGCCCTTTTCAGGTGGGACGTGACATGTTAATTGGCATCATGGACAGGACTCCCTTGGTGTTGGAAGGTCCCAAGGGATACCAATGCTCCACCCAGTGAGGACGGGCGGGGAGAGCTGGGAAGTGACCTCTCAGCGACAAGCCGGGAGACGTCTGAGCAGTGGCAAGCCAAGGCTGCCCGGGAAATGCCGGTGCTTGACTGCTCCCCTGTTATTGAAAAGTTGGAAGGGATATAAGGTGTGCCCTTCCCCACCAGGAATGGCACGGGCCCATCTTGGCTGGCACGACCCAAAAGCTCTAGCAGATAGAATTACAACACTTGTGAAGGAACAAAAGGTGCAACCAGGAAAGGAAAAGCCATGCCGTGTGCTGTGTTGGGAGCAGCACTGGTGGTGGCCCAGGACGAGAGGCACCTGATTAAGCAAACTAATGATTAAATGGTTAAATCCTTGCAAGAACAAATAAAAACCCTGCAGAGCCAACTGACCGCTGAACGTAATACCACTCAGCAACTCCATGCAGCTCCGTTAGACGCATTCGACCAAGAAAAAATTTTACGGTCCCAGTTAGAGGAAGGGGGACAAGGACCTCCTGACTGGACAGATCTTGATTCTGTTCCAAAGAGTGAACCGGGATTTACAGGCTCAGCACACTTGGCTGAGAAACAGAACCCAAGATCCTTGTACCCAACTAAGGAATTGGAAATTAGCTGAGAAATATTTTACCCCAAGAACGAGGAAGCAAGCGGTGATGAGGCCATTAATTAAGACAGACACTATCGATAATGGCCAAGGTGGGGGAGCTCCACAAGTTACTACCCAGACGGCACTGTACTGGGCAGCCAAAATGTTGAAAATCCAGGAAAAATACACCAGGTTAGCCCAAGAAACTGAGACCGAGTATGTATGGAGAGTAACAATGGCCAGTGGGGATCAAGGTTTGCTGCCAGAAGACAAGGCCCAGCAGTACTGCGGCCCAGGGCTTTTCCTAACTACTGATGACCCAAGAGAGCCATGCTCATTAACTCAATGAGCTGCCTACTGGGAAGGGGGTCTGGACCCCTTGGAAAGGGGGGATCCAGTACGTATCAAGACCCCAACTATGAACCATTTGACTGAATGTTTGCAGAAGGCTGCTTGTCTTCAATTAATGCACGATAGGCTTTTAGTCCCTCAACAGCCTTCCCCAGGGCTACTAATTGCTAACCCCGACAGAATGACTCCCCAGATTCGGGGCCTGACTGATTCTTTCAAACCATATGCGGTACAACTACAAGACCATTTGTGGGACTCATTAGCCCTACGAGGAGGGAGACGGGCCCAAGGGTGAGGGCCCATGACTTGGGAGGAGGTAGCCCAAGAATTAATAAATTATGGTAGAAGGATGGGGATCACGGGGGAGCTACAAAATCAAAGACTGCTATGTAAAGAGTGGAACAGTGGGAAAATCAACCCCTTTGTCATGAGCTTCAGGGGCAAGGAGAAACCTGTTGTGGCCTGAGGGAACTGAAAAGGGGATTCCCCAGGATTTGATGGACGGTATGCCTACTATGGCCATAGACAAGCTCATTCGAGCATGGAAAGACAGAGGGAGGTGCCCCCAACCTTAAAAAAATACCCGCTCAATCTTTATACTTGGGCAGCTACTGACGCACATGGGAAGGATCACCCAATTCATACGCGATGGATTGTCCCAACCGATTAATCACTGTTCATCTTTATGTATATATTTTGCAAGCCGTCAGAAGCCCACCGTGGGACTTATGTTTTCAGTTGTTGAGTGGGTCATCCTTTGCATTGTTTGTCTGATTCTACTAGGCCTGTACTTGTTCTTTACTAGGGAAAGATGGTGCGGCAGAAGTTCATATTCTTACTTTGTGGATGTATAATCTTGTCTCAGTCAACTGGGAATTTGGATAACCAGCCCAACTTGGCATGGGAACTGATTACTCATTCTACCCAAATCTGGAATCAAACAGAACAAGGTCTTTGTGAGGACCTCCCCACATCTGCGTCAGCAGGTCTTAAATTCACTATCATTTGGCTAAATTTCTCACAGATTTTAAATTCAAAGCTAGAAACATTAAACCAAAGGTGCATTCAGAATACACACGGGAAGGGAAAATGTTTCTGGGAAGCTGACTCATCCCCATTTCAAGAGTATGGCGGGACAGCTTGGTACATGTCCTCTGTGGAGATCCATCGATTTCTGGTTAATATGACCTGGAGAGACATGTGGAATGCTACCTGTTGGAAGCAACAGCTCTGCAAGGCAACTACAAATGCCACCCTTGCAGCCCAAAAGAATTGGACATTGTGTCCCCGGGAGGTGAAGATCCCTTGTAATCTTATACTGAATTGGATGTGCTGTCCCTGGCAGGTGGAGATCCCTTGTAATCTTGTACACTGGTGGGACACCCCCCCACCTCACGGTGAACCCCTACACCACAAATATAACATCCTGCTATCAGCAGGTTGGTGTATTCAAACTCCTGATAAATGAGGTGGCGACACTCACCATGACCGCTCTTGTTATGAATGCACTTGGTCCCTTATGCATTTTCTGTCCAATCCAGATAATATAATTGACATACAAAAATAAATCCACTACCCCACGAGGATACCCCCCTAATGAATTGTTTACAGACAATTAGTTGTAAGTCATTAATGTGGGACACCATACGAACATGGTATAGCCCAGAACAGCAAACCTTTATCCGGGATGTGTGTACTTGTTGGGGTTTTCCAGTACCAGGGCTTAAACCTGGGAATCCCACCTCCCACCTGTAATGGAATCATTACCAATCCAGAAACCGCGTTAGAATGCAGAGTCACACTTACCCATGAAACAAAGCGGAACTTTGCAGGGGAAGGGGAAAACAGAGTCGCCAAACCCTATGACCCATCAACATGCTCCACTGCTAAATATCCATCCCCTCAGGGTACTTTCTGGGCGTGTTCAGATGGGAAAACGTAGGTGCGCCTGCACGTACACGACATGGCAGGTTTATGCCGTACCATCGATATTCCGTCAATGTGCCCCTCCAGAACATTTGACTTTAATGAACCCAAATATAACCAGAGGAAATGGGATGTTCTAACACCTCAGGCTGCACCTGAGTGCATAAGAGGGGCCATAGCACCCCATTATTATACCTGGGGAATTAAAGTGGCCCTCTCTTTGAGGCCTATTTCGCTCCAGCTCTGCTCCTACAAATACACCAGTTTGTATTAGAAAAATTGACCTCGCAGGTACATATTTTGAGTAACTGGGCTGCATGTGCTTTTGCAGAACTAAATTTGCAGGTTCAACAGGTGTCAAAGATGGTCGTGCAGAACAGTCTAGCGCTGGATATGTTATTAGTCAAAGAACAAGGTGTACGTGGGAGTGCTGAACCATACAGCTGGAGAATGCTGCGTTACCACACACAATGCCACAACCATGATTGAGAAAACACGCCAGAAGATGCAGGAAATCACAGCCAAAACAGGAGACCTGTTCCATTCGATGTTGCCAACTGACTGGAAGGTGGATTGGAATCTTGCTTCATCGATCTCAACTCTGCTTACAAAACTTGGACTTGTGGGATGGCGGGATTGGATAGTGGAGGCTCTAGTGATGCTTTTGTTAATATTAATCATCCTAGCTCTCAGCTTTGCTACAGTAAGGTTCCTAATTAGCCACTTATTCTCTTCTCTCTCTCCTTCAATACGATATGTTCAGATCACCACTGCTGAAGAGGACCTTGGAGTGTTTGAGCCATGGGGTGGTGTAAGGAACGAGCCCCAGGTGGCTGTACTGTGAACCTGGAAAACTGCCTACAGTGTCAGAGATGAAGTGCAAGTCATGAGAGGGGGCCGGCGTCACTCTTTTTGACTGACTGATGTCTCAGCCACTCCAAGAAGCCAAAGCAGCGGAAGGTTCTACAAGTATCCAAACGGTGGCCATAAATAGGAGCTCTGGCAACACTGGATCCAGTACTGGTGATCTCTCTCTTTTTCTCTCTTTCTTTTCCCTCAAAGTTGTTAGGTAACTCAAGGCCTACCTTGATTTCCCATAAAGCCACACAGCTTAGGCAGATATAATTGTGAGAGGGCCAACATGTACAGAATACTTGTTCTACAGAATCTCCTATTAAAGTTGTTGTTTGTGTATGGACCTTGAGTGATATTTCACCTTAGTGCACAACGAGGGGATCTGTGAATCTTAGTCACTCCCCCCACCCCTTTTCCAAGTGGGATGTGACACAACGCTAAAGAAACCTAGCTCCTCAGCTCTTCTCTGCACATCATGAACTCCAGCATCTTTCTTGTACCAGGGTACGAAATCTGGATAGTTATTTCAGACACTCTTAAGTGTCAATTAGAGGGGAATAATCACGTCCCTGAACCTACTGGCTATGGTCTTTGTTTTTACCTACTTTCTTCATGCCCTGTGATTTGACCAATACATAAAGGTCCTATTTATACCTTCAGCAGCTGCTTAACACTAGTTAGGTAAGCATCTAAATACTCCCGCCATTGCCTATTGCTGCTAATTCTGCTGTCAAATGTCACTTTCACACCCAAAACATGACAGGAGGCAAATCAGTACTGAATGGATAAATAAAGTACTTCCTCCAATACCTGGAGAAAGCAGAGCCCTCTCTCTCAAAATATTTTAATTACTTCCTCTCTCAGATGGAGTTATCAGTCTCAACCACTTCTAAGATTGACCCAAAAAAGACTGAAGACACAAGGTTGCACAGATGGGACTAACCTAAGAACCTAGAACAACCACCAGCTGTAGGCCCTAAAACTGAGATCCAAAGAGAAATCCATAGAGAAGAGACTCATCATCATTGTTTGAAGCTCAGCTTTCCCTGACTTGCATCACATCAACCAACCAGTCATAAGATTGGACACGAGCTCATAGCTGGCCAAGTTCACAGTACCATATCTTTACAACTCTTCTATCTTCTGCCAGTACAGGCCAAGATCCTCTCTGCTCAGGAAACATTACTCTCCACATCAGAGGTCAACACAGCATGTCCCTTGCTGCTCTGGGTCACCCAAATCACTAACCCACAAATGCACTTCATCTGGGTCCAGGACTATCTGCAGAATGTGTGCCGAGATGCAGGTGGATCACCAGTAGTCAGCTGACCATAGCAGGAGGATCTTCTGGCCAAGTTGTACCTCAGTGCCCTCTGAATCACTGCTGCTGCTTTCATGAGACACACTGCTTTGCTTCCAAGTCTCCCAAATAGAGTTGTTCTCCCATACCCATGAGGTTAGGAGCCGGATGCAGGAAACCCAGGGACCAGACATGCAGAACAAAACACCGCTACAAGCCCACCAGGATACTTTCCTAAGCACAAAAACAATATTCCTGCACCAGTCTTTGATGGTCTTCCCCCACACCCCATGTCCCTGATACAGGCAACAGTCTCTGCAAGCTGTGCAGCCTGGGCTTCCATAACATCCTGCCACCTGGGCAAACAGCTGCTATACAGGAAGGCAAAACAAATAAAAGGGATCCCACCAGTCTTTACAGAGCCAAGAGACAATATACCATTTCAAAGTAACAAGTTTGTTTGGGGTTTTTTTGCTTTGTTTGTTTTTTTGTTTTGTTGTGCTGTGGGTTTTTTAAACTATAAAGAGCTGAATCAACAAGCTTAAAGAAAGACATGTCAGCTTTGTTGATGGCAATTTGCCATCTTCAGTCTAAAAGCAGCAGGTAAAGTAGCTCTTGCTTTAGGATGGCAACAAGACCATGAGACTGCTGGCTTCTGTGTACCTACCCCTACCACCAGGAGCAACTGGCAGCTCTTCCTGAGCAATAAATTCAGAACAAGAAGTGTGATAGAACAAGCTGCTGGGGAAACTCTGCCAGTCCTGTTGCCTTTCTACAGCTTCCTACTTCTGGAGTTATCTGCACAGCTGACTCTCAGCCCTGTCCTCCTAGTCTCCATCCAGAGAGCTTGCCTGGTCCCCAAAGCCCAAGAATGGATGATGAATGCCCTGCAGGCCCAACTGTTGGAGGGGGCTGCCAAGAGAGCACTGCAGCAGGTGTGTCTGCAGAGGTACACAGAGTAGCAGGCTAAGTCTTTGGTAGGGCTTGGAGACAGGCTGCACTGCTGTTGGCTGTTGAGATGACTGGAGTCCAGCTTTCCTGGCTGGATTCAGAACTTTGTAAGAGGAAGTTGTGGGCCTTCTTCATCAGCTGGATTGCAAATGGATTCCTTCAGGCAGAGTGGCTGGTCAGGTTGTCACAGCAACTACTGGTAAGGGTCCCTAATGCCACACAACAGGAAGGAAGAAGGGTGACAGGACTCTGATGACACTCCTACTGACTTGCAGCAGTCTCCAGGTGAGTCTGCCAGAAAACAGCAGTTCAGGAAGTGCAAGGAGTAGTACAAGGCAAAGACAGAGTTTGTCTCTCAGAGGCTCTGTGCTAAAAGTACTTCCTACTGTGGTTTCATAGTGAGCTGAATGGCAAATACAGAAAATCTTACACTGCCTGAAGTATGCCCTTGTGCCTTTGAAGAACACAGTATATGACCCTTGCTTGTTACGCAGCACCACATGCCACACTTCTCCCCAGCCAAATCTGCTCAGGTAAGCTTGGGCTACTGCTCGCACCAGCGCACGACTAGCTGTAGCACCTCCTGCAGGACAGGTTTGTCTTCATCCCTCCTCTTGAGTAGTCTTAGCCCATGGAATAATAGTAGTCCAGTACAGCCCCAACAGGCCTGAGCAAAGGTGCTGAACACAGCCCCCTCACTGCTTTCATGTCCACTTCCAGGGCCTGTCCCGTGCAAAGCAGCAAACTATGCCCCCCTTGTCCCAGAATCACAAGCCAATATCCCTACTCCAAAACTTCCTGATGAAGGGCATCTGTTGAGCTGCCAAGGCCTATTCCAGACCCTACCTTCCATTGGCCAGATCAGCCTGAGTGTGGTCTGATCATGGGTGAACATGACATTTCCCAGACTTGAGACCTAGAGAAGTATGACGCAAAAGCACATAATCCAAGCCCATGAGTTTGATCCAGGCACAAAAGAAGGGAAAGGCACATAGGAAGGAGTGGGAAACATGCAGAAATTATTACCTTAATCAGACCAGGAAAGTACAGTCCTCTCAGCTGTAGCAGTTAATTCCAAGAACATAGCAAGGGTGGTGGGTGAGAAAAAAAAGCATATATATCTAGGACATAAAGCATGGCAGCCATTCTTCACTGAGAAGTGTGTATGAGAGAGGAAGAAGGCACAGATGGGTGAAGGGGCCTGTCGGAATTAGTTTTATTGGATTGCCATGTGAAAATACTACCCACCTAGTGGAAGGTTGTCAAAGAACAGGACTCAGAAGACTACTGTTCCAGGATTTCATCATTCTCTTGCATGGACAGTGAGGAAGGAGATCAGATGGGTGATATGCATGCTGGTCCATGCCCCTGGGAACTATGAACTTGCAGTTTTTCTCTTCTGTCACACAGTATTGGCAACGAAGCAGTGCTTCTTGTTTGCCTCCTTTCTCTTCCCTACAGATACATTTTAATCAAAACAAAACACACTCAACCAGAGCTACGTTCCTACTGCATGCTGAAGAGTCTTTTCCAGGCAGATGATCATTCTGATGGTGCTGACAATGGCTGTAGGGGGAGAGGTGGAAGATGACATGGTCTGTGATAATAGCACCCCACTGGATGTTGGGCTGGTATCCAGCAGCGCTGAGCTGCCAACTGACTTGCCCCAAGTGCATAAGGATGTCCTCCCAGCAGCAAAGACACTGACTAAAGGGCAGTGGCTAAGGGCCCTGGAAACACCAATCAAGACCCTTTCTGGTCTTTCTGTCCCAAACAAATCAGAAGTGCAACTACTGCAAAGGCTGCTTTGCAGCTACCAGATTGAGATTTTGCCAGCACACCTACCTTTGACAACGTGCATCCAGGGGTACAGTAGGGCACTGGGGTATGGTGGAAAACTGCTGGAAAGCTAGATAAGAGGAGGGAGCAAAAGCTAACACAGCTTATGTCCGCAAAACTGCACTTCATTATTTTTGTATATTTTTATCATTATGATATCATCCTGCTGATGAAGGAGCTCAAACCACTGAACCAATCATCATTCATTCGTTCAGTACATTTTTCCTTTGGCTTTCCACATTGAGGGAGTTACCTGGAGTGACTCCAGTGTATATTAATGCAGAAATGCACAGAAAGTGGCTCATCAAGAGAATGGGCTCCTTAAGAGACAATACAGACTCACTCAAAATCAGTTTCTGCTCTTACTTAACTAATCCTTTTTAAAAAAAAACCCCAACATATACTTCACTCACTTTTACATCTGTAGCCCCCAAAATGCCCTTCCCCAGTCCCCCAAAAGGATAGCTTAGTATTGACAATGTTGTTGCAAGCCAAAAGGAATAAACAATACAAGCTGGCAACAGTAGAAGTCAACACAACTAATAATACTTAATGAGCCAACACATTTAGCAACAGTAAGAATTGTTCTGACAACAGTGATTGAAGTAATAATTTAGAAGGCAAGACAAGATAACATGTCCACTTTTTTTCCTTCTTAAAACCAGGGATTTTCTTTCAAGACCAAGAATACTACCATTGATGTACTCCAACCTGTATCAAAGGTTGCATGTAAATAGTGCAATCAATTCTGCAAGTAACCTGAATGCAAAAGAAAGCAGAGAATGGGATTTCTGGGAGGTGGTAGTAATGGATACACAGTTTCATTTTTGCTGGACTCTCACAATAAGTAGCAAAAAATAGACACAGTTTAACAGTTACTGGTGCTCTAAAACATGCACTACAGTATATTTTATTAGCCTAGAGAATAAAAGTTCCATAATAACATCACACTCACTGAATATCTCAAACCGTTTTGTGTACAGTTAACAAAAAGCATGTCTCTAAAATGGTGGAACAATCTTACAAACTAATTGGTACTGTTATTATATCTGCTAATATCATCTTTTGATGCCAAAGTCTTTTTTTTTTTTACTCTGAAACTTCCAATCACACCTTGATAATAGACTATTTGATTATTTTCCATGTCCTTGCCATTTTTTTATTCAATGAAAACCTTTTGCTTAAGAATGAGGCAAATGAATTGCACATGTGTTTAAGAAAACAAACCTCATGCAAGGTAATAAAACCAGAGTAGAATGCTTCATATAGTTTCTATTTCACTTTGCAGATAAAAAAATCTCACCCCAAATTTTTCATGAAAGTACAACAGCTGCATTTGAATATTAATCTCTCCAGTGTTGAAGTTCACCTTTAGAGACAGTGATGGTATCACTTGCAGACGAGTAATAGTAACTAAACCTCCCACCGAGCACACAGAAGAGCTTCTCTTTAGTAACAAATATTCTGCTGACATGACATTCCATTTTATAAATGGTCCTTCAATAAAAGCACTCACTTTTGTAGCTGCTGGTTCCACTAGTCTCTGACGGTGGCGTGCTGAGCTGAAATGACTCTTCTGAGGCGCCCCTTCCTGACAGTGAATGGACAAAGGGGAGGAAGAACAACAGGGAAAGGGGGGAAATGGATCATGGAGGGGATGGAATGGACGATGTTGGAGAAGGGAGAGGGAGAGTATTTAACTGAACTGTATTTTCACTAACTTTGTAAAAGCTTCATTAAATCAGTTTCAATAACGTCACCATACAAATATCAGAAAGAAAATGAAGCTTTTGCTAGAAGCAGCCTCATGAGGCTTTTATGTATGTATTATTATTCATACACATTTCATGACGCTGTCTACTACAAACACACATATATACACACGAACACATGCCTACTTCGTTTCTAGATAAACACATTAAAGTTGAAAAACCATTAATTTCACTCTTCCAAAGTTCATACATTATCTTACATTTTCTGTATCAATTTAAGAAGTTACATACAAAGGAACCCAACCCACTAGCCATCCCACCCAGCTGGATTTACAGTCTAACCCAAAGACCAGCATCTCCTCTAATAAAATATGACTTTTTAGATTCACATTCTTCAGCTAGAGCTTCAACAGACTATCAATCACCTTATGTTTTAGAGATTTTTACCTAGCAGAGATTAATACCTTTTACTGAGAAAACTTGAGAAATAGTAGGCTCACATATCTAAAGGGTAAGTATTTTCTCTCAGAAAAAGAAAACTGAAAGAGCATTCGACTGAAAAAACAGAAGCACAACAATCTTCATCACATGTGCAAAATTATTTAGGATAATATCTCACTGCAGCAAGCTTTAAGAAACTACCTGGATTTGCTGGGGCTGCAAAAGAACAACTGCCTCCTAGGCTTCAAACAGTGCACAATTTGGTTGTCTACTGTTGCTATTTCTTGTGATTCCCTCTCAATGATAAAATTGGTACCAAACAGCCTCTAGAACAGGGACCAGTCTGTCCTTAAGCTTTTCCTACATGGATGGAGCTGCTCGCCTTTCAAGAAAAAAAAAAATTATGTCCACATACCCAAACTGCTTAAGTACCAAAAAACCCTGAAACTACAAACAAATATAAATTTTGAGCAAAAATATGTATTTTGAATAACTATACTGTATAACCTGGAATTTTACAAAGAAAAAACTTCGTATCTCCTTTTCCTACAATGAAAGGAAAAAATACTATAGATTTCTATTTCTTTTGTTGCTCTTCCTGCCCCTCAGGCTTTCAGTAGATCAGATATCAGAGAAGTTCTATTTCTCTTTCATATTCACACCTTCCCCTTTACTGAAATTATCTTGATACTCTTCAGACATCGTAAAGCCATACTGAAGAGGTACTACTGTAACTCATCTGAGAAATATTCTGAACTAAGGTATGAGGACGAATGGCTTTTCTGGAAACTGATTCCATTTATTCCCAATTCTTGACAGCCTAAATATATACTTTCAATTACGCAGCCTTGCAATGTGTTAATGACCTGAAACAACAGCACTTGCTCTGTTTGCTTTCAAAGTTAAGAAAACTTCTAAGTTAATTTTCTATATGAATTCTACCAAATATGGCATCTCAACTTTCAGGAGATAAGTTAAGTTGTCACAAACAGGACTGAAGATTACACATGCATTCCGTCATTTCTAGAAACTCTGGGGCAACCACAAGAATTAACGTGCTCATTAACTTCACAAATATTACTTTTATCAAAAATAAACACACCTTACAATGAACCCTCCACTATGTCTCAAAATTTAGCCTAAACACAAATCATTATCTGACCTTACCAAACTTTTGGCATTATAAAACATTAGTACCTTCATAGGCAAAAAACAATAACAAAAAGCCTAGCAACTTCGATGATCTACTTCTTTATGATCAGCAGCGTTGCTGGCATTTGACTGGTGGTCTCATCCCCTTCTGGCAACAGGAAAAAGGCCCATCATCATCACTTAAGAGGCTTTGTAAAGAGAGGCAAGTTGCTGGAAAAATCTATGGGATACAATGAACTACGAATAGAAGACTGCCTCCAGGAGATACATTTTTCCATGTGAACAAACAGCTGAATCTAGCAGAAAAAAAGGAGCAAGAACACTGCATGCCACAAAGCAAAGAAGCAGCAAGAACCAAGCAGTAAATCAGTCAGAATGCCCACTAGGAGGGCTGCCAGTCAAGAAATGCTTTGCTTTTTTCTGATGAGTTTCTAGAAACTCATTCCTATACACTCTATAGATCACTAGCTGCAGTTCCTACCAATGTACTAACGGAAGTGCAGGTGGATATGACAGCATCACTAGTTTTGCTGAGAAGCAGTAAGAAAATGAAAATCAAGAAAAGGGGATAAGACAGATACTGACAGAGTGTTATCTAGGTTTGACCGAATTGTATCTGCACACACATTGTCCAACCAGAACTATGACAGTGTCTTTGGCAATAACCATAAAGTACTCCTCCATCATGCTTGCTGTGAATAACTTTACCTCATGTGGCTGTCTTATAGCAACAGACCTGTGGGAATTAATCACATGAATACCTCATCTTAGCCTGCTTACTGACACTTAAATGGCTTTCTGAAATTAACTTTCCAGAACTGTACTCAACCCATGCAATGCCCTGAGGCAGCCCCTGGAGAAAGAACCATGTCAAAAAATTACTTATTTGTTACCTCTTCTGGAGAATAAATATATCCAGAAGAAGTCATATAGAACAGCCACAGTTGTGCAAGCCAATTAAGCACATGCAAAAGTATGCACACAGCTCTGCTGACTTCAACATACATAGCCAAGTACTTCCCAACTCAGGCTTTTCACTGCCTGTGAAAAGCCTTAAACAGTGAACACCTTCCTTTCCTCAACTCAAGAGCCCATTTTTAAAAGCTAACTTCAGATGCACAGATTGAAATATGGAGTCTTTAGCATTTAAATTCTTCGTTAACAGCTTTTGTAGAAAAATGTTTGAAAAGAAATTGCATTAATTTACATAGATGTATAAAAATTGTAGTCAGTACTGAAAGTCAAATATTCTGCTACTGAACTAATTGATCACTTCTTCCAACATACTCACTCTACTACATGTAATGATACATGTTGAATAAAAATTAAACTGGCTTGTGACCAAATACGCATGTTTACTTGCATGGAATGTGGAATAACAGACACCTTGAACATATTGTCTATTTCTCAGATCACAAAAGACTATCAAATCACAGAACTGATCATTTAGATGCATTATTTTTGCCAGTGTTACTTTTGGACAGTAGTACATAAGTACTATTAAGACAGGAAACAAGGATTGTTTAAGCAGATTGTTAAAGTCTTTGGAGGAAGGGAGAACACACGTAATAACTAATATTAAAACACGTCAGAGCAAAGAACAAAACACACCAGAAAAAAAACCCTCCAATTTTTCCATCAGTGCCATAAAATCTTAAGAACTACGTATACTTTAACAGGTAATAACCAGATAAACAGGAACACTTCTACACACCACTGCTTCTGCTAGAATTAATGAGAACATTTTCTACTAACATACACACACAAAAAGCAAAGGTAAGTGCAGGAAGAAGTCTCAAAACACTAAGATGTCTGAATAATTGTGCCAACCAGCCAAAACTGGAGTAAATCTTAATTTTGCCTTTAAGTTTTTTTAACTAGTTTTAAAATACAGTGCTGTTTCTGGTCAAAGCACTTGAATAAACCTGAAAAGTTTCCTTTTTGGCTTTGTGCTCTTTTTACCATTTTTAAGTATGTACAGAGGAAAGCAAAGTTTTAACTAATATGGAACAAGAGCACTGTTACTGAAATCAGGAGGAAAAGACAACAAAAGGTATTTACCCAATGCAGTCCATATTCCCCACAGCACAACAGTTCAAGATTTTTCCAGGATATGGGAGATACTGGTTCAAAATTCTGTCTCCTTGGATGTTCAGCAGGTAGAGAAGACCCACATTTAGTTTCTTCCCCAAGATACTTTAAATGTTCTCTCTCAATCTCTCCACAAATGTTCCAATTTGTACAGCCCCTCATCGCTGTAGCAAGAATGGACTCTACAGTTTGCTATTTAAGGTATGCATCTGATGGGGAGAAGATATGGGTCAAGAGCCTGCTCTAAATCACATGAGGCAGAGGATAAAAATTCTCACTTTCAGAACCAGTGCACAATTCCTTCTCAGGGTCTTATCTGAAAAAAATCAGAATATTTTACAAATGCAAGATAGACTTGCTCATACTTCTGAAAAGGTACCCACAGGGTTCTTTAACCTAAAATACAATGCTACTCAACCTGGCAAATATTTCTCAAGACTCTTTTCAAAAAGTAGTTCTTAGCCCTCCTTACCAAAAAGGCTTCCACTCTCAGCAAGACACCATGCAGATTCAGCTCTGTAACTCAGAAAGAGCTGGTGGAAATCAAAGATTATAGCAACCTTGGGAAGATTATATCATATTCACCAAATCTAAGCAGGAACAGTGCAAACTAACTCTAATTAATAGAATCAGCATTACAGAAAAAGTAGTTATCTAAAACTTGAATAAACATTTGGTTACAATTGCAGAAGACTTTTCTGATGATGGTAATGTCTTTTGATAACACTCCATTAAATTACTGGTGTAACTGACTAAAATTAGCCGTAAGTACTAGGGCTAGGTGACCTTATCACTTTTCCTTTTGGGAGATACACTATAACATCGTTAAAAAATGGATGCTTGAAAAAGGTCTCCATTCTATAACAGCTTGGAATTGTGGTAGGATCAACTCAATCTTGACATTAGCTAGTAAGAGTTCTGATCTTCAGAGGCCCTACATTCTCTCTTATTAAGGTTAGTAACCCATGTAACATAAGATCCTGTACCAAACTGAGAAGCTGGGAATTCTTCTGTTACTGGCATTTTTTTTTCTTTCCTGTCTCCTGTTCAGAATGCATTTCAAGAGCAGTTAAGAGCTGCGATAGACACAGTTTACACCTGGAAAAATTCCAATACAGCACAGATACCATTTCAAAAGCATAAAAGAATACCTAAATTGATGTGATTATTCCTATGACAAAGGAAAAAGTCTTCAGACTATTAAAATGCTTATGTGGGCTGCACCTCCAATGACACCGGCCATGTTGGAACACCAGTACAACATCCTGAATCAGAATATATTAACAGTTCATTTTATTACCACAAAATAACCAGATTGGTAGACTTCATGCAATAGCATCTTTTATGATGTTAACATCAGCAGATACATGATACACTGCTGGATTGCAGAGAACGCATAGTAGTTCTGACACTAAAAAGTAGTAAAACTCAAGACAGTTACCACAGTCATTATCTCCCGTGCAAACAACAAATGATATTTCTATTCTATAGTTCTATTTTTAATCAGAAATACATTCCGCTTACTTCTGTGCTCCTAGTCACTTGGTACCAGAGGTTTTGCCTCCTTGCTTGGGCAAGAAACAAGTCTGGATGTGAGTCATGCCATGGCTTCCCATCATGAAGACTTTAGCAGTAACCAGATTTAGGAGCTCCTCCCCCCAGCTCTCCCACCAGTTCATTCCTGCCCTGAAGCCAGCGTTCACTACTCTCTCTACCATACCTGTACAACTGCATGTGGTTCAGTTCTGTAAACCCAAACACTGAAACAATCCAGGTTAAACATAGCTCCTGTGGGAGCAGACAGGTCATACCCAGTCTAGTGTGAGCCTTTCTGATGAACTCAGAGCTGGGCTGCTGTGAAATGGATCACTGAAGAGAACAGCTGGACTGGAAACTCCATATGCCACTCTGCTGCTAAAGCTCTTTATGATGCAACTGCCAGCAAAGCCTAGTAGGCAAACCCAACTAGGGATGAAAGTTTATCATTGGGACATGTTAACATATGAAGAGAGCTACCCTGAAGGTGCAACTGAGATCAGCAAGAGATTAAGAAAAGCTGCTGGGACAGTGCATGCAAAAAAACATAACTGGAATTAGAGATAAGAGATGAGAATAAAGAGAAGCCCATTTGTTCACTACGGAAGAATTCAATACAGAGTAATTGAAATAGGCAGAGACATTTGACTGTATGCGTACAGGTTTTTCACTTCATCATAACCTTATGCCCCTTAGTATTATATTCCAGCTGATAAAAAAAAACACCCTTCTGCAAACATCAGCTGTATGCACTCCTCCAGAGAGGACTGTCTAATAAGGGCAGACAAGACACAAGAAAAGAAAAGGCTAGGATCAGGGTCAGTGTCTCAGAGGCAGAGCTATCCTTCATTTAAAAAGAAAAGGCAAAAAAAAATCTACCCACTGAAAAGACTATGCATTCAGAGAAACTGCAGTTATTACCAACAAAGCACATGCAGTGCATCCATGATACCCTTGCACAGTGAAAGTCCTTTCCAGAGGAATAGGTCAGTTGCAATTATCAGTTCACATAATAAAGCAACAGTCAGAAAACTAGCTCCTTGCAAAGGCCAACATGATTCACACCAATAAGGACAGCTGAAGGAAAAACAGAAGGATCCTAAATAATTCCCATCTGTGGCAAGGCTCAGGTAGATGGCATGCAGAAAACTGGCCAGGAAGCAGAAAGAGTCAGAGACTTACTTAATTTCCCAGGTGAGTAGTCCAAGAAACAACCTTGTGGAAAACAGACATCTCTAAAGGAAAAAAACAAACCAAACCAAACCAAAACACTGGGATAAGGGGCATCAAGTATTGAACATGTTACATAGTTTATTTCTGAAGGGACAGAAGCCTGCAAGCAGTTGTGAGGAGAAAACATGGTTTTGGCTGCATAGGCTGGTAGCTAATTCAACAATGTACAGGCTTGATACCACAAGCAGTTTCCTTGTAAGAGCGGTTACCATTAACAGCATAGTCACTCTCGTGAAAACAGCAATATCAAGAGACATGCAAGTAAGAATATCAAGTGAGACAAGCATGCGCTCTTATCTGAAGACATTTCTACCCTGACATTGAAGCAGTCACTGTCCTCTCTTTTTTTCCTCTGTTTTTATTAGCTCCTAGACCAAGATCAGAAGCAACAGTGGCAGTAATTCCATACAGAGATGAATTCACCAACACACACCACAGCTGGCCCCTGACAGCTTTGCAAGTGTTTAGCACTGAAGAAAAAAATTCACAGCAACAGCTCCATCCACATGGAGCTAGACAAATCCTAATGCCAACAGGTATATTTCAGTGTTTTTAAGTTATGTTATGTTTTTAATGTTATTAAGTGTCATACTGAAGAACACCTCCTCAGATATCCCCAAACCACGATCTTTAAGCATGCTTGCTCCTCCAAGACTAGCCCTACGCTATCTCCTCAAGATACATCTGCACCCCAGATTTAAGTCCCTGCCACATCCTTCAGTGCCCTACACTCCAGCCTGAGCATCTCAGCATCTGAATCTAGCAAAAGCTGCAGCAAAGCTTGTGGCCAAGGCCTGCTGGTCACTGCTAAGACCATATCTTGAACTTATTTACACACCGTGATCTACCTCCTGCTCTATAGTGTCTCATGTGAGATGCAGGCATTCCACTCAATTACCTAACCAACTGTGCAATGTCAGAGTCAGTGAGAGGACACAGTGTTATGCTGCATTCAGCATAAGATACCATAACACAGTGCTGTACACCTGCGCCTGAAGTCTTAACTTCAAAGCACAGGTCAAGAATTAAGTATCTTCTCTATCATCTAGGTGTGTTAGAGGCACATCTGAAAAATAGGTAGAAGGAGACTGGGAAACACAAGCTAAACTAGTTCACCTTTTTTCCTCCCAATACCAAAGTAGAATTGGTGACTCTGTTGATGATGACCAGAACAGATCAAGGTGACCTAGCATTTTTTTATTTATATATATATGCACAAAATAAATAAATAGATAAAGATTTAAATATATAATCCTACTGAATTAGATGGTAAGGCAAAGAAATGTGAAAAAAAGTATTTTGTTCTGGAAGTTTGAGCCTCAGTTTTTTCACTTTCCCTCTCCATGACCCACAGTTCTCAAAAAGAACCACCACACACGCACCCTTCAGAGTAGAAACAGAGCTCTTAATCAGTAATGTAGCTACTTCCCAGTAGAAGTCATGATGTCTACAAGAAGGGCCAGAAGGAGGATCCAGGGAACTGCAGGCCTGTCAGTCTGACCTGGGTGCCAGGGAAAGTTACGGAGCAGCTCATCCAGAGTGCCATCACACAGCACATACAGGACAACCAGCAGGCCCAGTCAGCATGGGTTTAGGAAAGGCAGGTCCTGCTTGACTAACCTCATCTGCTGCTATGACAAGGTGACCCGCTTAGTGGATGAGGGAAAAGCTGTGGATGTTGTTTACCTGAACTTTAGTAAAGCCTTTGATACTGTTTCCCACAGCATTCTCCTGCAGAAACTGGCTGCTCATGGCTTGGACAGGCATATGCTCCACTGGATGGCTGAGCCCAAAGAGTTGCGGTGAATGGAGTTAAATCCAGTTGGTGGCTGGTCATGAGCGGTGTCCCTCAGGGCTCAGTGTTGGGGCCGGTTCTGTTTAATATCTTTATCAATGATCTGGATGAGGGGATCAAGTGCACCCTCAGTACGTTGGCAGATGACACCATCTCAAGCATTGATCTGCTTGGGGGTAGGAAGGCTGTGCAGAGGGATCTGGACAGGCTGGATCGATGGGCTGAGGCCAGGGGTTCAACATGGGATTCAACAAGGCTGCGTTGCAGGACCTGGGCGTGTTGGTTGACAGCCGGCTGAATATGAGCCAGCAGCATGCCCAGGTGGCCAAGAAGGCCAATGGCATCCTGGCTTGTATCGGGAATAGTGTGGCCAGCAGGAGTAGGGAAGTGATCGTCCCCCTGTACTTGATGCTGGTGAGACCACACTTTGAATATTGTGTTCAGTTTTGGGCCCCTCACTCCAAGAAGGACATTGAGGTGCTGGAGCATGTCCAGAGAAGGGCAACAAAGCTGGTGAAGGGTCTGGAAAACAAGTCTTATGAGGAGCAGCTGAGGGAACTGGGGTTGTTTAGCCTGGAGAAGAGGAGGATGAAGGGAGACCTTATCGCTCTACAACTACCTGAAAGGAGGTTGTAGCGAGGTGGGTGTTGGTCTCCCAAGTAACAAGCGATAGGACAAGAAGAAACGGCCTCAAGTTGCACCAGGGGAGGTTTAGACTGGATAGTAGGAAATATTACTTCCCTGAAAGGATTATCAAGCACTGGAACTGGCTGCCCAGGGAAGTGGCTACCTACGCTGATACTCCAGGTAGCTACAGTGCTCCTGTACATGGAACACACTTTATGAAGAAATCAAAGACAGACATGGAATCATAACAGCGTTTCACAAAGAAAGTTCAGCTTAGCACTTTGCAGGGGCACAGAATTGCCCAAATTTTCCTTAAAAAAAATCAAGTTTAAGGCAAAGCCTTTTCCTTTGATATTGCATGACAACATAGGTCTTATCTTTCTAAAATAATTAGTGAATACAGACTTTCCCCCTTTTCCCTCTCTGCTAAGAGATTCGTTGTTCTTCATTATCCATGCTAAAAATAACTAGTCAGAAACATTCTGAAATAGCATGTTGATAGAATATGTCAATCAAAATAAAAATGGGTTGTGAAATTAGTCAGTTTTACCAGAATTTTATCCTGAAACAGTTCCAAAAAATCATGAAGAATGCCATTCAACAATTTCTAAGTGAAACATGGGACTGTGCTAACACACAAAATTTAAAAAGACAAAGCTCTAGTGAGACAAAAATATAAAAAAGAAAAAAAAACAAACAACAACATTGCATAATTTTTAAATACTCCAAAGATTCATAAACTTTTTCCATTTATTCCAATGTAATAAAAAAATCAAAAGACAAAGTTCTTCACAAAGGTAAATTTCCACTGCGTCATCGTTCACCTTTTTAGGAGAGCTGCATAAACTTAGCTGTGAGACTATAGCGAAAATACAACAAAGAGACAAAGCAAATACGAAATCTAGAAACAGAAATCTTGTTTTAGCATGTGGTAAGTTTGGTCTGATTTTTCCCCCCATTGCCTCCCCGGGGCCAAGACACCATAATCAAAGGACACCATTCAACTTCTAATAGCTTGAAAGTTTTAGGATGTAGCCAAGGAAGCAGTAAATATTGTGGTAGGGATAGAGAACTCAGTCATTCCACATTACTAAAAACTTAAATAGTATCATTGCAACACTGATTCACTATATTATCCAATTATGATTTTATGAATTATATGACAATTCAGAAAGTCAGCATACTACATAAGCAATAACATTTCTTCATACACACAGTTTCCTGGCATTGGTTACCTGTTGAACAGATCTCTGAACAGTACCAAGACCACCTCTAACAGATAGATGTTTGATGAAAACGACTGGTGCTTAGATAAGGTCTGTCCAGGTATTACAGTAATTTCATACTTAGTGCTGTTAAGATCTTGAACTGTATTAGAAGGTAACACTTTGACATTTCTGTATTATGTTATAGCTGATACAAAACAGAACAGCCTGTTCTAAGCTTAGGAGTTCATGGTTAACAAGAAACAATCAGGAAATTCAAGGTCACCAGTAGTAACCTTACAGTCTTGAACAAACAAATTTTTCTGTGCCCCAACTTACCACAGAGATAATGAAATTATTTTACTGTTTTATGATACAAGACACTGGAAGGAGGAAAACAGAAAGATCTAGGGAGACTCAAAAGGTAAATTAGTTTCAAGTTTTCAGTGTTACAGCTGCAGATTGGTTTATCAGCTTTTCACTGCTATGAAAAAGGGAAAAAGAGTATTGCCTTTACAGGCACTGGGAGCCCTTTTCCCATAAAGCTCAATTTAAGGCATTAAAACAATTCCGTTCTACATAGGCAGAAACCGATACTTAGGATGTGCAGGGAGGGAGGGAGACTGCATGCATTCTGTTTCCAAAAAAATTTCACAAGACTAGAAGGAAGAATGAAAGCCATCACAACAACACTGATTTAAATTAAAAAAACCCAAAAGACAGCAAAACGTACTTTGCTTAGATGAAATGACACTGAAAACTTACCAACACTTGAAGGATATACAGTGTAGAAAAAAAATAACTCAAGGTGATATGCAAGAATGTAACACACTGATGACAAAACTAACAGGATAAATTTAGGCAGAGCCAGACAACTTTAGGAGAGGTTCAGAAGCTTGGAACTTACCATTCTGACAATATGGCATAAGACAAAAAATGCATGCAAGCCTTGCACTGGCATGAGAGGTAACAATGTAGTATCTTCTCTTATTGTAGCTCCGTGACTTCAGAGCACTGTGAATTCAAATCACTTATTGTTGTAAAATAGACTAAGATCAACAGACAGTAGTCAATTCAGTGTGCCAAGTGCGGAGGCAAGACCAAGATATAAATTCTAACACACAGTTCTTTCCTCTCAGCGTTAGATTCAAGCAAGTGTAAAATGTTCGGGGGTTTATTGGGGGCAGAGAGGTTGCTTAGTTGGTTTGGTTTTTTTTATCTAGTAAGATGTTCATTTCTTGCTGATCTCCACTGCCTTAAATTTAGATCTTCAATGTAATACTTAACTAGGCTCTGTGCCAAGCTCTACAGGCTGACCAGGAAAACTCCTTCTGTTAGAGAGCCATCTCACAGCACACCCAGAGCATAATAAGTAAGAAAAATTTCTATCTAGTTATAGCATTTTTAAAAAAGAAAAAAGTAATGTATTGTCAGTTATTTGACAGAACATTGCATTATGGTACATCTGGCAATCCTTCAAGCCAAGGCCAGAAAACAAGTCAATAAAAAACAATGTACACATGTAGCTTCAATTTTAAACAGTAAGAAGACAAACCCTTGAAAGCTATCTCCCAAAGAGAACAGAAATCAAAGGCCAGGACTGTGTCTTGCACGAATTAATCTGTCCAGCAACAGAAACTACTGGCAAAGGAAAAATTCATCTGAGATAACTTACTGCATCCCATTCTTGTAGTACAGCCATAGATGTTAAATTCTGTATAACAAAAATGTGTAACTAACAGGTTTGCTCAAATTGCTTGGCAGTTTAACACATTAGTGTGCTGGATACACTCCCATTAGCGCTGCTAGTTACGGCACTGCCCTTTTCTCCCTGACAGCATCCTGTTGAACACAGATAATCATTACACTATTTGAACAAAGAACATTGGGACATTTTGAAGGAGAAAAAGGCAAGAATTAATATCTGACAGGATTCTCATTGATTATTGCATTTCCTCAGTGATGCTAGAGAGAATACACATGAAAAATAGGTGCTTTAAATATAATCTTTTTTCTAGAATACCTCCTTTGCGGAAATGCACCAATTTCAAAGTGCCTGAATCTCCTCCCCACCTCTCCTTAGAGCCTGAAGACAGGAACACACACTTCACATACCTATAAGCCTAACTAGCTTTACTGGGTTCAGCATCAGAAGAGCTTAGTATTGATTTGTCAGACAGACTCCACATCAGAGAGAAACAATATTGAAATAACTGAAGGTGTCTTGAGGGGGAAACAGGCAATCGAAAAGCATACACTACTATGTTTTGCAGCAGTGCTACAAAACTAACTGGAATGTTCCATTCTTACTGTTAAAACAAACCAAGGAGCACAACGTGCTACAGAAACCATTAAAAAAACATCAGCCCTAAACACATACAAATAAATACATGGGAACTGAAGAGGAGAAAATAAAATCCACGCACAAAAAAGGTGGTTGTTTTGTCATAATTCTATTTTAAAACCTCAAAAAGTGATTCCTCAGCTGCAATCTCAGTATGAATAGGGTTTTGCTGTGAGCTTAAAGAGAATGTTAGAAAGACAAAAGACAAACAGCAGAGCAACAAAGTTGGCATTACTGGCAGAGCGAATAGCAAACAACATAAACCAAAATCCAAAGACTCATGAAAGAAATCTATAGTGGCAGATGAATACCCACGCAGGGTCCTAAAAGCATAGACAAGAAAGTCAACCAAGTGCTATCTGAGAAATGAAACTGAACCAAGTTAACAGTCAATCAAGATGTTACACCAGTTTAGCAGGCACATTCTCGACCTAAGGCAGAGACTGTTATCGTCATAAGATCAGGGAGAAATACAATGAGGTCTTTGCAGCCATCTCATACAGATAGCTTTGTTAGGGTTAAATCTCTTATCACTACTGCAAAGCAAAGCCTGCAAACGCAATAACACCCCCTACCTAGTGATAAATGTGATATGCTTTACATTAGATTTTCTCCTCTGTTGCCAACCAATCCAAGAAAATTGTAGATTTTGGCCACCTTGTCCTAAGAACAATTTTGAACTGTAGCTTACAGACAAGAGTAAATACTGAGGGCAAAAGTGACAAAATAAGAAAACGTTATTCAGCTTCATGCTTGAATGTTAAAATCCACTATTTATCATTGTCAAACAGTCACACATACAGTCTAGTAACACAACTCACTTTATCACTACTCAGCTTATACCAAATAAACTGGGATAATCCTTTGTGTTTAAACACAAACACACTACTGTGTCTTGAAGAACCGAAAAAGGAAACAGCACATGAACTAATAAATAATCAGAGTACCATAAAACATAGCTTTTACCCTGGCGATGAACATTTGCTCTTCCTAGTTTTTCATTCATATTACTCATTCCTTTCTTACACTTCTCTACATTTACTACATTCTTGAAAAATTGGAAGTAATTTAAAACCAGGAAACTGTGTTCACAAGGGGCACTGGAGTCCTAAAAATCAATTTTCCACTCATAACCTAAATTTTCCAGCTATGCCCGTGAGTGTTGTGTTCAGAAAACATAAGAGGATAGGGATTATTTTCAGGTTCTTCTGCACACAAATTCTGACTGCTAAATTCCCTAATGTACCTGCTGAACTTGTGTACAACTAGGCTTTTTTAGAGCAACTGCAATGGTATCCTCCTTGTGGCATAATTTAAAGCAAAGATATAAAATACATTAAAACACCTTTCACATCAAAAGAACTCAAAAGAGAAGTTAATGTAAGCACACAATACACTTTTTACCACATGTCCCTTGCTTTTCACATAGGAAGATAAAGTTACATTGTGGGATAGGAGAGGCATCTGCATTAGTTGAAGAGCATCTTCAGACAGGTTGCTGTATTTGATATAGCATCATTTATCTGTAGAGAAGACCAAGAATATTCAAATACACAAAACATAAGCACGCTTGGAGCTCTGGCTTTCTAGGGCTAAGATACTATCAGAAGAACTGTAACATGACATTTATCTCCACACAACACAGGCACTTCAATGCACCGTACAAGCTGGTATTCTAAAAAACTACCAGGTTCCAGACAGCTGAAAATGAAATTCAGGAAAGCAAATTGTTTGGTTACATGAACTACTGGTTACCAATAATGCTACAAGCCCCATCTTTTTACTAAGGGCCACTTATTGCTTTCTTTAAGATTGTGGTTTTGATTATTTAAACATTTTCTTGAAATTTGATCACTTGAAATTTTTTGTTTTACAGCACCTACACAAGGATGACCTTTTTGGTATAGTGCTGCTAAACTAGATCTCCTATTTCTGACAATAAAGCCTAAAAAACCTATCTCTTAATACTTTTCAATGAAATTGTTCCCTTGCTTTTACACAGTGTCTTGGTTGGGGAGGGTACCCGGGTGTCAGAGAAGTGTTATTTAATAACCCTATGAAACTAAGCCAACTATATATAAAAAACCAAGGAATTTCAGAAAGGACAAACTACTCCAAACATGATGCGCTCTGTAGAAACTTGGAGTTTAGCACTTTAAGTCTCTGAAGAGCGTGCTGCTTAAGGACACAGACACCAACTGCAACTATCCTTCCTATCACTAATCCCAACTGCTGCATGCCACTGTGGAGTTCTAAACTTGAGAACTAAAATCAAGGGGGATTTGAATGAAGAGGCAGGGGGAATCCAGGACAAACACAAGAGTCGAAGCTGAGACCAAGTAAATGAGTAAGATTAAAGACAACATGAGTTGTTGACAGGAAAAAAATGTTGTTCTGGTTTACATCAGATGAAGCAAGGATCACATAGAGAATACAGTTAGGGTTGCAGAAGTTAGTGCTATATGTAAAGGGGAAAAAGTAAAGCCAAGAAAATGATGAAACTGCAGTTTTGAGTGTTTTGCTTTGTGCTCGTAACAATCATTTATGGACCTTTATGTATTTTTAATGTTCAGATGGGTAACTGGCACAGCTACAAGCAAAAAAGTTTATTGCTTCAATCCAATAGGAAAAGGAATTAATAGCATCTCAAAGCCTCTGGGCAATTTTGATAAAACCCCTAACTTAAGAAACGGAAAACTGAAGAATTCTAAAGCAAATGTAGTGTATCAGTAGGTGAAAATAAATCTAACCAAGAATATAAAAAATTGAATTTTGAAATTATGTTAAACATGACACATGAAGTAGCATCACAGACAAAACTACAAACTCAAATGAAGCATCTTATGAAAAATTTCAACAAGAAAAAATGGAAAACTAGTAGTTTCATTAGTTGTGACAAGGTGAGTAAAAACCAACGCTAACAAAACCATTTGTCAAACCAAGAACTATCCATGGAATTGAAAAAAACAGAAACAAAACCCGTGTCAATCAGAAATTACTATCCTTCATGCAGATACTATTCCTATTATTACTAACTTAGCAGGCAAAAAAAGAAAAAAAAAAAAAAACAAAAAACACCCACAAACAGATTTTGGGGATAAGTGACTCAGAAACAGGAGCTAACGAGTACACAGAGGACTCCAAAGCTAGTTTTCTTTATGACTATTAGAACACAACCAAGCTCAGTTCAAATAGCTACAGATTCCACTGCTGAGCTCACTGAAGGATATGACATGAAGGAACGTTAAGTTTGTGCTTTGCCTTCCAAACCTAATATAAAACAGTCAGTCAGGTTTGTGACATATTGTAGACATTATCAAGAAACGTTACTGCAATTATCAGAAGGCATTAGTGAGAACCGCAATATGGTCTACAGGCACCAAGGGTGGCCCCGTGCCAAATATTTTAGCTCTGAATGTAGCTGGGGGCTTTTTTTTTTTCCTTCATTTTTGATTTTAGACCCTGAAATAAAGTGACCATAACACCAAGAGAAGCAAAGACAGAAGAAAAGATTAACTCTTTCAGAAGAGCTTTCACAGCTCAAATAATAGCAGAATATACCTCTGACACAAAGCCTTTTAGAGGACCTGACAAACATGTAACAATGCATGAATGCCTGGAAAACAGAGGTGAATTAACTGATCGAGACATTGTACACTCTATTAGGCCTGCAGAAGTGACAGCTAATGAGGAGAGGAAAAGTGTTCTTTAAATCAGTGTCTCTTCTCTGAGAAGGCTAGTCCTTTGCTTTCTGAAGGCAGCTATCACTGCCTATCATTATTAAGCAAAGAAAACATCTATTCTAACCTGCACATCCCTACCCCTACAACAAAAATATTTAAAATTACCTGTCTCTTATAACAGTGCCTAGAATAACTTAAAAATAAAGCTCTAACAGGAAAAAATTTAGTAATTTACCAAGAATACACAAAATTGGATTTTTTTTAACATTTTACAGCTATATCTGCTGCTCATGCAAACACCTTATAAAACTAAAGAGGAAGTGTCACAATTTAAGTAGTTCTGAGCACTACTTTGCAGATGCAGCCCCTGAGGAAATACTATATTAGACAGGACTGGACACAAATACTAGGCAGAGGATGAATGCAGCATGTAGTCACACAGTTATTCCCATGCAACACCGGAAGACATATATCCCGTCTTCTTCTCAACTGATTAATCTGAATCTACTGGAAACTGCAAATTCTAAAGATTTTTTTTAATCCTTCTCTGGTAACACACCCTCTACAGACTTTTTCTTCCACACACTCACCAAGAGGCAGAGACACATATCAGAACTGATTCACAACTACACAACTCCTCTTTCATACTGTAAATCCACTGCCACCAGCACAGAAAATGGATCTGGTCCTTCTTGCCTAGTGGGAGGGAGAACACTCTTGTACATAGCATTCAAATCAGTGAAAATTATTAAGAACCTTTCCAGAACCTCATCTGTAAGACTGACTTTTCCAGCCTTTCTCTTCAGTTTGCAACAGAGGCCAAAGTCCAATTAATATTGTCCAGCTTTTATCATCATTTCTTCCTCAGCAGACGACCCCAAGAACACATTCCCAAGCATGAACTGCAACCACAGAAGAGACAGTTACAGTCCCCCTATTTCCTTTCCTCTCCTATAGAGTGTGGCTTCCCAGCTGGTCCTTCTACTTCACACATCATTTTTCAGTATTTCAGAAAGAATTATTTTCAGGAAGTCTCCCACCCCAAAGAAAACTGCACCTGTTTAGGGGCCACAGAAAAGGCCATTTTTCCTCGGAAATTATTTCCTTTCTGTCGGATTTCTCAGAACACATTTTTAGGTGAGCCATTAAGCAAGAACTTAGAAAAATCTGTAAGGGTTTTACTTTTTGCAAATGTCTGGACATTTTATATACCTAATTTCAAAATGCTTGCCTACAAAAGCCAATGGTTTTCCTGTATTGGAGATAGAGGAAATGAGTAGTGAAGGCCACATAATGACTGTGCCCCTTTTTCTAGAAATATATGGAATTAGTATAAACTGACTCCTCCATTCAGCTGAAATAGCAACACTCCGTTTACACCACATTTTCACTTACACTGCTTGTTTCCTACATTCCTACAGCAATAAGTCTGAATTTTGCAATTAAATTCTTATTACCTCATTCCCCCCCCCAAATCAATGCATGAAGTACAGTATTAGAAGTTTTTCAGTTGGAATTTTCCACGTTGGTTATAATCATATCTCTGCAAATTTAATGCAATGCAGTCATCCTGAATTTGAAGAAGCCTTAGATCCCTGTGAAAATTTTCCCGCATTTACAAAAAAATATACCTAGAGACAAGAAAACAAATAAACACAGCATTTTCTCTGACATTTGGGAGGTTTCATGTATAGCTGATTTCTCTACTGTTGGTCAATTCCTCTGCAAGTCTAATTAAAAAAGCTTATGTAATTACCCCAAGATTTACAAGACACTGCTTACCAGCCACTTAGAGGCAGAACTGAAATTAGCAAAAGGAAAAGGGAAGGCCCAAAGCATCCAGCATATCTGTTAGAAAAAGAGAAAGCTTCATCAGTTCTGGAACCGTGACTGAAGCTGGCTGCATCTGGCAGCAAGATTTCTCAAGAATTCCCATATCCTTCTTCCAGACTGAAGGAAATGTGTTACCTGTACCCACCATCAGATGGGTTTGGAGTCTGGTTTAAGGCAGTATAAAACACTGCTCAGATGAACAACTACTAGACAAATTCATAGAAGAAAGACAAAACACAGGCTGTTAGCAGAATGCAATCAAGAACCGTGATGACAAATATGCAAGAAGTAGTTAGCTGTTTTCAGGTTTTTTTTTTTACTTATTTTGAAGAGATACCTATTTCAATCCACACTAAAATATACTCAGCATTTTTAGAAGTTGAAAGAAATGGTCAATTTTTTTCTGATGTTTCTTACAAATAAAACATGTTCTTTGTAATTAGAGCTTCAGAATCCGCTCACCAAAAAGAAGCACATACTACAGATTCAGAAGCTTTTATTTTTTCTCTGAACACAACCAATATAGGTAACTGGACATAAAGGAAGAGGCCGCAGTAAGATGAAATAGGTGTACGTATTCAGGATGCAACAAATTAAAGGCTCAGTTTCTCTCTTAGAAGCATGAACATCAGACAAACCTTCCACATATGAACCCAAAACAAGATTTATCCAAGTCTACATATTTACTTAAGGCTTATATTTTGAGATTCAATTCAAGCTGCTTCCTGGCTTTTTTTAAACACAGCATGATGGTGCATGGCATTAAACACAACTACATCAGGTTCCCACCTAAAAGGAAATTGTTTGTGTGTCCTGTAAATCAAGCTTTGAAGCAAATTGTGTAAAAACAGAAAAAAAACAGCAGTTGCACCAATTTGGCTTTTAATTTAAGCATGTGCTGTTTCCCAATTCATGACTGGTTTAATTTAAAGGCACTTTCACCTAAGAAAGCACACAGCTTTTAAGCAGATTTACCTGCTTTTATCATTTCTACTTCTAACCAGAAGAACTGACAAAGGCATATGAAGTGAAGGTAGCTGACCTTTCATTGAAGATCACAGGTATTTCAGAACAGCCTTAACGCAGAACCTTTCCTTCCTTTTTTTTTTTTTTTTTTAAATCCTTTTCAGAATATTCTCAATAGCCTTTAAAGGAAGGTATCAATAACATATGAAAAAGAGGAGGGGACAAAAGATACACAGATTACTCCCACAGAACAACATAACAGCGGGAGAATTATTTAGGGGGTTTTTAATGGCAAGAACATATACTATTACTATAAAATAACCAACTCATCACTTTGGGATGTACTATAAAAAGCAAATGTCAGCCAAGCAGACAACTCTGAGACTTCATCTAACCAGTATTTACTAAAAAGAATTAAACAGGGGCTACACTCCTTGTCACATGTCATATTATCTGCTTTCCAGCTCACAAATTCATCTTACTAGTCTCTAGGCTAGTTGCATGGACAACAGGGGGGCGAGAGGACAATATGAAGACAGATTCAGTTAAGGGTCTAATGAATACAACCTGAGTGTAAACACAATTTCTCCCCCTCCATCTTTCTCTAGATGACGGCACTCAAACGTGACCACTTCTGACCATTGGCTATTTTTCTCCACCACAGAACCAGATTCTAATGACAGTCATGTTTAAAAACAACTTATAACTGCATGCACCACAAGTGTGAATTGGTCTTTCTGGTACTGGAATTATTTGCTCTGTAGCTTTTAATACTCTTAAGTGACCATGTCATCATATACAGAAGGAAGCAAGTATTCTGTGAAATGTTATTGATATTTATTCAAAACTACTTTGTTAAAGTTACAGAAGATAAAACAACAACAACAAAAAAACACCTCAAAAACAACAGTTGCTGAACTCAACAATAGGTTTTCACATTAAGGTTTAAGCTACCCCTGAATCAGAACAGACTGCTGTTCAATTCTTGTCAAAAGGCAGAAATCCGGTTTACACTACTCAATGGATTACAGCAGGTTTAGCAGGAGGAAATCCAGTCTCGCTGTGATGGTCTACCTCCTGAAACGTTTAAGTCCTCTCCATTAAAAGCTGTCGTCAGCAGCCCCAACCTGCAGCCTGAGATTCTCCTTCCCACTTTACAATCAATTAACAGAAAAGATTTAGGATTTAAGGACTAAATAAAATCTCAGAATCTGTTTATGGAAGTTACTCACTTTCCACGGGCAAATGTTATCACACGGGAAGTTAAAGAAAAGCTAACAGATTCTTTAAAGACTAAGAGGCCCCAGAGGGTTTTAGGACTTCTTGATGCTATGTAACAACATGGGCTGTGGATTCTACTTGTCTTCGTCTGTCTAACAGAAACTGTCACACTTCGTCAGCACTGAGTTGAAAGCGCTGATCAATGAAAGGGCATCTTTCTGAAAAGTTCAGAACTGTGCAAGTTCAGTGCATTTTAAACACTCTAAGTGGTTTGACACTACTTAAGAATAACTATCCCAAATGGAAGGAGGCTTTCCTCTTCACCCTCCTCCCATTGAAACATTGCGGATGTAAAGGAAAACAAAGGAAAGGAAGTACATTCAGCGCTGAGAGCGACTTGAGCAAAGGGGCTTTCTAAACAATGGGCCAGAATGATGTAGTTTGAGGTGGTGCTCCATTTTGGTGAAAAAGTAAAAAAGTAACTACACCCTATACTCGACTGTTGTCACATGCTCTTTAGTAATACACCTTCCACCGGAGAGAAACTATCTGAGCGCTTAATACCTTATCCAGAAAGAGTACAGCGCTCGAGTCCCGGGTTCGAACGACACACGGCACCAGCGTTCTGCCATAACCCACACTCCTCCTGGGGACGTCATTTTCTCAAGTTCACGAAGGCCCGCGGGGAAGGCGGCCCGAAGCCGGCTGGGAACGGCAACGCTCCCCCTCGCCCTCCCGCGAAGTGCGCCGCGGGCGCCCGCAGAGCCGCAACCGGGCGGAACTTTCTCGCCGGGGGAACGGCCGCCTCGCCCCGTCCTCGGGGCACGGCGGAGGGGGCGGGCGAGCCCGCACGGCGCCCGCACGGGCCTCGCCGCCGCCCCGGGCAGCGCCCGGGCTGACCCCTCGCCGCCCGCCCGCCCGTGGCGGGGCAACGGTCGCGCCGTTTCGCAGCCCGGACCCCCCGCCGCCGCCGCGCCCGCCGGCACGCCTCCGCGCCTCACGGCAGGTGAGGGCAACTTCGAAACTGCGGGGAGGCGGGGGGCCGCCCCCGCGGGCGCCGCCCGCCCGCCCGCCCGCCCCTACCTGCAGCCCCCGTCTCCGCAGGATGCCCGGCTCGTCCATGCCGCCGCCGCCGCCCTCAGTCCGCCCGCCGCCCTCAGTCCGCCCGCCGCCCGGCCACGCCGGAGCGCCCCGCGCCCGCGCGCCGCTCCGCATCCCGGGGCAGCCGCGAGGCGCTGACATCACGGCTGCGCCGATTGGCGCCGCCGGGGCACGTGACCCGGCGAGTTGTGCCGCCCGGCAACTTCGGCGCGCGCCGACGGGGCAGCCCCGCGCGCGGCGACCGGCGGCACCGGCACGGCACGAGCGCGGCACCGCCCCGGGCAGCCGGGGGGGGGCGGGTCCGCCGTTGGCCCCGCGGCGCGGCCAGGTCCGCCCCCCGCCCCGCCGGCCGGTGTCACTCACGGCGCTACCGGCACCGGATCAAAATACGCTGGGGTGAAAAAAAAAAAATCGCCTAAAGGCAGTCATGAGGTGGGGTGTTACCCCACGGCATTCGGATAAGCAGTCCGGAAACAGCAGCCCCATCAGGTGTAATTTCACAGTCTGTTTCAGCTTGTTTACCCTGCTCCGTCTCATTTTCTTTCAATTCAAGGCAGGCAAGAGATGAATAGTAAGTTTTCGTTTACTTGCAAAATGCGGCAGTTAGAACATGCTATAATAGCACTTTATAAGAAATTACAGGACTTCCCATTTGAAGCAGCTGGGAAACCGCGGAGGGAGGACGGGCTCGGGCCCCAGGGGTGCAGGGAAGCGCAGCCGCCGGGCCAGGCTGTGACCTTGGGCAAGCCGTCCCAGTGCCCCGCAGCAGCTCAGCTGATCTCACTGAAGCAAGGAAGACTCCTCTCCGTCAAAAACTAGGTGCTGAATCCGAGGTGGTTATGTCTGGAAACGCAGATTCTAAGGAGGAAAAAGGTATTGGACTTTTCTTATCAGCTCAGCTGCTGGTTAAACAAATAATTGATTTTTTTTTTTTTCCCCCCCAGAAGCTGTCATCACACTGTTAGCCACGGTATCAGCTGATTAGGCTATGTCATTAAAAATACCTTTTGAGATTTAAGAACTCAGTAACTGAGTAAAATTGATTGCATTTTATGTTCAAAAGCAATACTGCATATGTTTGTAGATTTACAAGGGGAAGTCTTGTCAAATACTAAATATCAAGAAAAACAGCTCCATAAATAGCCTATATATTTTCCAGCTAGGAATCCTCATCTGATCTTACTTAAAATTAGGAAGTCTTCAGACAATAAAATTTGAAGGCAAAGCATGCTTCCCTCTGTACAAAGCCAAAAGCGTAAAAACTAAAACAGGCTGCCAGAAACTGTAAACGGAAGTTGAACACAGAGGACAAGTATTCCTACTGCAAACATTTAAGAAATTGCATCAATTCCATTTCAGCTTTTCTTTTTATAATTAAACTCATTACTTCAACATCGGAGCAGTTGCTTTACCTCAAGCTAACACCCTGACTACATGGCATTACTGTTTTCAGTTTAAGAAGTCTAATTCTATGGAAGACACCACAACACATAACAGCAGAATCCATCTGTAGGAATACCTGTGCTTTACTTGCAAAATACCGGTACACCTGCAGATAGCCAATTCTAATATTATATGTATTCTTTTTCCACTGAAAACAATGCACCTCAAACCACTTCTAGAGAGCTCCAAGCAGGAAGGAAGAAAAAGGTACGTTTCTTACTAAAGTGTATAAATAGAGATAAAAATCAAGGTTATTATTCACCCATTAACAGTCTAAGATGAGGGTTATGACAATCACACCCTCAAATCTAGTATGAAAAAAATATTGATTTCCTGTCAGATTGCATCATTTTGAGAAGTGGTCCATGTACATTCCATAGTAGTAAAACCTGCTAGGGGCAAAAACATTTAGAACAAAAAATGAAGGATTGCTGCAAGGATAACACTGAGCAATAACAGCTTATCAGAAAAACAGAGAAACAAAAGGCTGCTGTATTTGGGCCCCCCCCCAGGCTCTTCTTCATATGACTGAAATGCATTAACATTATTACTTTACACTTTTTACAATAAAAGAAAAAAAAAATCAGCACTCTCACTAAGCTACATTTCTCTGAGACCTCCAACTATATTACTTTAAGAAACAGTCGATTTTTATCAGAGTTACACAGGGACATTAACGGGACATGTTTCCACTTCCCTGTCTCTCCATGTCTCCAGCTCCAAATGCATCCGTAACATCAGGTCAAAGGCTTAAACTTAGCCATTACTGATTTCAGTTACAGGAACAGAGCTGTATTTCAGTTCAAAAAGAAAGAAGCTTGTAGTGACCAAAACTCCAGTTCTACAAGAGGGAGACAAGAAAATCAAACACACCAATAGATTTATAGTTTCGTAGGCCAGAAGGGAGCGTTGTGACCATCAAGTCTGACCTCCTCTGAAACAAAGGCTACTCAACTCTCCTGAATTAATTTACTTTTGAAGTATAACACCTCTTTAAACAGCATGCTGAACCTGGTGAGAACTTCTCCACTTCACGGAATCAAACTGAAAAGTGACTAGATCCCTCACCTGTGTGAAACAAAGGGGAAAACAGAGTTACGTTAAGGGTACACAGGTATCTCCCTTGGGTTCCTCCCAATACTCCTCTTTTCCCATTTCCACTTCAAAATGTCATCTTTTCTTTCTTCTTTGTTAACACTTTAAAACTTTCTCCCCATCAGTCTCATCCATGTGCCCTCATCCTATCTTTTCTATATTTCTCTGTTTCCAAAGAAGACACAGGCAAATGATTCACAATTTAAATGCTGCTCTTATGCTTCCAGTGAGGACAGCAAAAATGAATTTGAGGCAATAGCCAAAGACTGCCAGATTTCAAGGATGGGAGGCAAAACCTTACCATTTGTCTCTCATGACACACTACAGGTTTCAGCTGCAAGGCTGTTTGCATTTATATACCCAATCTAAATACGTATTTACACAACTTTTATTTTAATCACTGAAATACAAAACCTCCCAATGCACAATTTATCAGTTTCTTTAAAAGTAAATAATACTGAAATGTAAGTTGGTTTTGTTCCAACAATTATTTTAGCATATCTAACTATACATAACTGATTAATGTAGATGTACGAATTAGAAGTGTTCCATCTAGCTGAGAGGTCTATAGAGCATGAAAAATTCTATGAATTCATTACTTGAACAAAAGCAGCACAAAAATGTCATACCACCAAGTAATATATCACTGACAGGCACAGACACAAAAGGTCCACAACAAAACAAACCACCTCAAGTATCACAGAAGTTATGACTGTGTACATGGACAATTTACAGAAAGAATTTTAAGCAGGCAATGCAAAGATGTCACCTTGTCCTGGTTTCAGCTGGGATGGAGTTAATTTTCTTCATAGCCACTAGTAGAGCGCTATGTTTTGGATTTCTGCTGAAAACAGTTTTGATTATGTGGAGATGCTTTTGCTAAGTAGTGCTTACACCAGTCTAGGACTTTTTCAGCTCCCCATGCTCTGCCAGGTGCACAAGGAGCTGGGAGGGGGCACAGCCGGGACAGCTGACTCAAACTGACCAAAAGCACATCCCACACTATATGACATCATGCTCAGCAGATAAAGCTGGGGGAAGAAGAAGGAAGGAGGGGACGTTCAGAGTGATGGCGTTTGTCTTCCCAAGTAACCGTTACATGTGATGGAGCCCTGCTTTCCTGGGGATGGCTGAACACCTGCCTGCTGATGGGAAGTAGTGAAGGAATTCCTTGTTTTGCTTTGCTTGTGCACGTGGCTTTTGCTTTACCTGCTAAACTGTCTTTATCTCAACCCATGAGTTTTCTCACTTTTACTCTTCCAGTTCTGTCCCCCCTCCCACCAGGAGGGAGTGAGCGAGCGGCAGTGCGGGGATTGGTTGCTGACTGGGGCTAAACCACAACACACCTGCATGAAGAAACTTTCCAACTACAGACAAACAGGGTACAAGTATTACTTTTTTGCAAGAAGCTAAAGATCTTAGAAAGCTACCTAAACAATGCTGGAAAGCAGGAGAATGAAACAAAGAGAAGACTGCCTTCCAGTGGAAGTTGAGATTCATCCCAAGTAGAAAAGTACAAAATTACCTTTCAATGAAAAGTGCATTCACTGCCAATTCTAAAAGTGGCATTTTCCTAAGCTTATGCTGCAATATCAGAAGGTACTGAAAGGTAGAGGTTTGCAACAAAGTAAGTGTCAACTGAATTTTCTCCCAAACTGAATGTTTTTCGATATTACCAAAAGTACATCTGTGTGTTTAAAATAGCATAAAGCCAGCTATTTCTGTCTGGAGCTTTCATTACTTTTCAGCTCATTATTTCAGTAATATTAACTATCAAAACCATGGTAGACAAGATCACGGTATTGAAAAAGCTGTGGTTTAGAAGGAAAACATGAAATATAGACACGTTCTTTGGAACATTTTAACAATACCATCCTTATATACATACGAAATAGCAAACTGCCTCAGATTCCTTCGCATCACTTGTAGCAGAAAGGCACACCTCAGTTGTACATGCACCACAAAACAGCACATGTATACAGAATATGAAGAAGGAAACTTTTTTTTTTCCCCATTAGGGAAGGCAAAATTATTTTAAGAAAGATAATAAATAACCTCAACTTTTTCCAAAATCTTTCTCCCCTATAAATGTAGCATTTCACTTCATTAAATGTAAAGGATGTTTCAGAATTAATTCAGAGACAAACCCCTAAGTATATATTTATTTAAAGCAGAAAAGAAACATGGTAGCAGATAGTTTTCAGGACAATTAGACAAATTCAGAGAATTTATTTCCTCACTCAATGGTTATTTTTTTGCATTAATCAAGTTACTTCACTTAGTTCTGTTAGTCAACATTGTTTTCTAAGAGAATTTAAAAATTACTGTGATTACTGGAATCACCCAATTAAAAGATAAAACCTGAGCATGTAAAAATATGTATGAATATGTAACTACAGTTTTACAATGCAGATTTAACTTAATTTTAATTTTATGTATACATGTATCCCATGTGTGGCTGCCACTTTCATACTACACATGGTGGCAGCATAAGATAAATCATATTTATTATGCACCATGGAACAACTCACTTGCACTCTGCCCTCTAAATCTATCTCTGTCAGGGCTATTTCTTATACCTTAAATACAGCATCAAATCACCTTCACTGAGTTTTTAAAATTATTATTTTCTTCCCAAATGTGAAAAATCCAATGCTTAGAATAGATAACAAGCAATGCAATAATTACCTTATATTCTGATAACTAGCAATCCAATAGGATAGGAACTGTTTTTCCCCAGCACTGGTAAAAAGGGAGCTTTTCATTGTATTTTTGTCCACTGATAAGCTATTCAAGTGACTGTTAGTAGAAAAACTAAAATATTTTAAGTGCCATGTTTTCAGAAGTCCAGGTAAGTGGACACTATAACTACAGATACCTGTTTTTACAAGCACAGGAATGGAAAAATACAGAAGCGTTTAACACTAATTCCTATGCAGCCTTTCTCTAAGCACATTAGAGAAGAGAGAAACAACTAGAGCATACCAGAGTATGCCCTGTTGGATGTTGTAGTTATAATGGTTTTGAAACGAACTCATGCAAACACTGCTTTTGCATGTGTGAAAATGGCAAACAGAAGCAACGCAAGGTAACTGGCCAACCACATGTACACCCATGCAGCGCACACACACACAAAAATTCATTCACCAAACCAGACCTAACCTCTGCAGCCGAGTTAAAAGATCTTCATCCACGTCTTTTCCATATATTGTTGTCTCCATATCACCACAAGTCAATCCTCAACTACTATTATCATTCTAATCATTCAAGTTCAAGCTTTAAGAACCAGTTTCCAATTTCTATAGGTCTCCTACCAGCAGAATTGTGCCAATACATGATACTGGATAAGGCTAATACACAACTAATAGAAAAAGAAGATATAGGTATGGCTTTTAAAACATGTCATTACTGAGGTACAGCACTGAAGAAAGGTGGGAGAAAAATGTGGTTTCTCTTCACCCCCACCTCCACCCCCCCAAAAAAAAACCCCACCTGACAGTGTTGAAGAGGAGACCAAATCAGAGTAAAGAAACTTATATTTCTAACTGTTACCCTGCCAACTCCCAGGCAGCAACTATCTCACTACAAAAGAGCCAAACAATTGCCAACACATACTTTTTT
Source organism: Morus bassanus (assembly GCA_031468815.1). Lineage (NCBI taxonomy): Eukaryota > Metazoa > Chordata > Aves > Suliformes > Sulidae > Morus > Morus bassanus. Next base: position 62,883,687 of record CM062600.1, read on the forward strand.
GCTGTTTTATTTTTGCCAAACAGCAGCTACCAGCTGTGCTGCTTTACTGAGTGTTAAGGGTTACTGTCCTAGAAGGCTCAGCTGCAGTTTACATAACAAACTACTGTTTCTCTCAGCAACACTGCACAGTTCCAGTTTATTATTTTTTCAAATTTCAAAGCTTTCATACCTTTTAAGACAACTTTGGATTCTAGAACGCAAAGGCTTAAATAAGAATTTTTGTAACTCAGAAATGCTTCTTAAAACACTTACTTTGCATACATTTCCATACCTTCCTTTTTCAAGTTTCTCAGTGCAAAAAGCTTACCCTAATCGGGCAACGTAGGAGCATATTAGTTGCAAAGGAAAACTACACAAGGCTAGCTACGGAATTTAACAATAGAAAAACTGAAACATCAGAGTATGAACCATACAGGCATATGGCAAAAAGGCTTTTTATTTTAAAACTGAAACCCCAAGGCTGCATCAAGTTCAAATCTACCTTCAAGTTCAATGAGCCTGTCTTCTTAGCAAAAGACTTTTAACCTGATCTCGAAGTGAAAACAAACAACCTAGCAGATTCTTAACACAGTTTATACAACGCATAACAATGATGGACCATTCAAAATATAGTGTTCCTGTCTCACCACAAATGCAAAGGCTCACATAAAAGTGGCAGAGATTCTTGATATCCAAGCTTCAGTAGCCCAATAGTTCATCTTCCTCACTGCACAAATGAACAACTAAAAGCTTTCTATTCTCCAGGGGTATTTGGTGCTGCAAGTTTGCTTGATTGCAAGATTGTTCCTTGCAATCTAGAGGCAAACATCAGGTTTAAAACAAAAGAGAAAATACACAGAAATACAGAAACACCATCTCGAACAAAAAGTTTGTCACAGGTATGTTCTTGATCACAAAAGGAGATTTCATCCATGCAACCACACAGTCTTGCAAACCCAGAAGAATGTCAAGTCTTCCACGAATGATACTTCAGAGCTGACTCTCTAAAGCCTTTCAGAGCTGATGGCAGTGTAGCTTCCTATCCACTACGAATGAAATGTGAATCTAATTCAGGCAACATCTTTGACCACCTCCCAGAGGTGGATCCCACTTTGATTATTTCTTCTGAAGACATACCATAGGTCTCAAAGTTTTCAAACACAAGAACTGCATATTGAAATCCTTTGAAGTTATTTTTAAGGATAGATTAGAGCATAAACTGTCAAGGAAAGGAGCCCAAGGTTACCCTTCTGAATGATTGTAAGAGAAATTGAGCCACCTTTACATGCCACACCAAAATAATCATACTCTGCATGTGAGTAAGAAATCATAACGCAGAGATCACATTTCTGTTCTGTAGCATTCTGAAAACAGTTTCAGTTCCTAAAGGAATTTACCCACAATGTTTTACACTGAATTTCAAACACCCAATACCGACACAATACATTTGTCACACACACAAAAAAAAAATCTGTAAAAACAGCTATGCCCCCCAAAAGTTTTCAACCATCCTGTTCATATATATCCACACCAAACCTTCCACACTGTCACTCTGCAATGCTGTGGGACAAAGGGATTTCATTAGAAATCATAATGGATAACAGATCATCATCAAATAAAGTTACAGAAGCAAGAAAGCCAAAGCCATGTATGATATTGGGAGCTGGAAGATGAGCACATATTTCCTCCAACAGTTTGAAAAATCATTGTGGAAGTGAATCAAAATTAAGATAATCCTTAAAGAATTTTATACAGATCAACACCTCGCCATCTTACATAAATCAGAACCTTATAGTATCGCTACCTACTGTTACATTCCCCAAGAGTTTTCTTTAATGCAATACTTTTAATGTTTTCTGAAAAAAAAAAAAAAAAAAAAAAAAAAAAGGCTATAGAAACACACTATCCATCTGCCTCTTGTTCTTTCAAGTTCTGAAAGCTCTGTTGCTCTGTGAAGTGTCACTGAAATCGGCTACAGCATTGGAAGTAAAATGTTTCATCAAAATTAGCAGCCAAAATTGGCAGACCCACATTTATGCTGTCACTGAGATAACGGCAGCTGTAATCCATCCAAAGAAGCAGATACCTTTTTGGTCTGTATGTAGAGACTAGCAGACAGAAGTGTAGCTCTATAATATATACAGCAAGAATTTCCTTTTATGCAACAACAGGAAGACTTGTTTGTTTCAGTATGAACAGGAAAGCATATTTAAGATATTCAGCCAGTGAGGAAATATAGGCCAGCGGAGCCTTATCTATGAGGCACAGTCTCTCCAGGGCTATACCTGCTGCAGCATAGACTTACCTACAGACACAGTCGCTTCGAGGTGCACCTGTACCAGCATGGCCTTCTCCAGGGGCCACAATGCCTTCAGAGATATACCTGCTCCAGCGTGGCCTTACCCACAGCCACAGCCCCTTCAGGAAAGAACCTGTTCCAACATGGCCTTGCCCATGGCTGCAGTCCCTCCAGGGGTGCAACTGCTCTGTTGTGGGCTTATCCATGGCCACATGCTTTGAGGTGCTCCAGCACGACCTCATGCACAGCCACTGATGCTTCAAGATGCACCTGCTACAGCACAGACTTATCTACAGCCACAGATGCTTCCAGGTGTACCTTCTCCAGCGTGGACTTATCCTGGGGCCACAATCCCTTCAGAGGAATACCTGCTGTGGCACAGACATAACCATGGTCACAGATACTTCGGGGTGTCCTGCTCCCATGTGGCCTCATCCCCAGGTCACAGTCCCTTCAACTCGAGTTCACACTGGAGTTCCAGCCTGTCCAGTACAGCAGCACAAAAGCAGCAGCGATGCCCTGGCCATCTGCCAGCCCAGGCACCCGGCCATTGCTGTTATCAAAATGTTCCCAGGCACAGCAGAGTCAGATGATCATCAGCACAGCTGTACAGCAAGCAGCGAAAGCAAAAAGCAGCAACTAATGAGCACTGGACTTTAATATACAGTAAGGCAAGCGAGCCCCATGGCAAGCACAGGGGCCTGCCAATTAGAAGTGAAACAGCAATAACAGCTATAAATTCAATGTAGCACATTCCAATTAAACCCTGTCATTATCTCGAATGCTTCAAGCCTCATGTTGGGCACCAAAAAGGACTGTCGTGCTTTAACCCCAGCCAGCAACTAGGCAGCGAACAGCTACTCGCTCAACTCCCTGCCACCAGTGGGATGCGGGACAGAACCGGAAGAGTAAAAGTGAGAAAACTCATGGGTTGAGATAAAGACAGTTTAGCAGGTAAAGCAAAAGCCACGTGCGCAAGCAAAGCAAAACAAGGAATTCCTTCACTACTTCCCATCAGCAGGCAGGTGTTCAGCCATCCCCAGGAAAGCAGGGCTCCATCACATGTAACGGTTACTTGGGAAGACAAACGCCATCACTCTGAACGTCCCCTCCTTCCTTCTTCTTCCCCCAGCTTTATCTGCTGAGCGTGATGTCATATGGTGTGGGATATCCCTTTGGTCAGTTGGGGTCAGCTGTCCCGGCTGTGCCCCCTCCCAGCTTCTTGTGCACCCCCAGCCTCCTCGCTGGTGGGGTGGGGTGAGGAGCAGAAAAGGCCTTGACTCTGTGTAAGCACTGCTCAGCAGTAACTCAAACATCACTGTATTATCAAAACTGTTTTCAGCAGAAATCCAAAACATAGCCCCATACTAGCTACTGTGAAGAAAACTAATTCTGTCCCAGCCAAAACCAGCACAGCCAGCTTTATCACAAACTATCTGAATGAGGTAATGAAAATTTACCACTTGTTTCTCATGATTTATTTTCCAATATCTCTTTTATCCATAGAAGCTATGTAGTGATGTCATATGAACTTGCACATTACTTCAGGAAACAGGGAAAGCAATTCTCCCATTTTAGAGTGCTAGGAGCTAAAGGTGCCTTGTTTAAAATTATGAGGTTGATAAAGACAATTCTTTATTAGTTATTAACATACATTGCAATTCTGAGAAACTCATTTATTTAACAGAATCATGTAACATCCATAACACTCTCACTAACTACTAGTAAGGCATAAGAATTCATATAAAATTTTAGACACTTGAAACAATACACATTTTAATATTCAAAATGTAAAAGTTACAATATTTCATCTACATAGCTATTTATGCCCCTGTACACATTTACCTAATGTCCCTTTTGAGAGCTTAGGAAAAGTATGGAATAAATGGTCCATGTGAAACCAACAGCTCCCTTTCAGGGCTCAACATGATAACCAATACCCCTCAGGAAAAGAAAACAGACATGCTTCACCAGCTAAATGTTTTCAAGGCACTGCGATTCCTATGAGACCCCAGCTACAGCACTGAGAAGGCATTGCTGGCCTGACAACAAAACTGTGAGCTCTTAGCAGTATTTTCCCATATCCCTCTTCAGTATGACAATCCTACCCATGCACACAGAGCAAAGCACATTGCTCCTTTTACACCTCTTTTGTATTTCAGGTGTAAAGACACTCGGGCAATATACACTGCATGGACTGATAGAGCGCTATTCAACTTGTGTTCCCCTTTACCACATTACACAAAAACACATTCAGATAAGCCAGGCGGGTTTGCTGTGTATCCAGCTACTAGGTCCAGCAATGCATTAAGAGAGATTTTACTATTCTTCTGAGCCACCATATATTACTCAGAATACACATCACGAGGAGGGAGAAATTCAAGATTATTTAGTTAGCAAAACTCTAATTCTCTTCTTCTAGAGCTGATAAATCTAAAGAAGTGGCAAGCCACAGGTCAGTGCAGAGGTGCAACAATTTCTTACACATAAAGAGATACAGTTGACTGTGGTTGTTTCTAAAAAAAAGAAAATACTATTGGTTTGCTGATTATAATTTAAGGTTCTTGAAAATAAACTGCTTTTTCATACTATAGCACATACACCTTGCCAACAGTCTCAATTATACATGTAAGAGTAGCCGTGACAAAAGGATGCACATTCCACGGACAGTGTAGGTACACACTGGGTCTTCATGCCACCTGCCGGACAAAATCCTACTTGCACCAACGCATTTCTGGTTTAGCCAGAGGGCTTAGAAAGGTAACAAATCAGTCATAAAAATATCCGAGGAAAAATAATCGTCACAGAAGCAAACTTTTTAAATAAGCAATCAGCCTCCTTTTCAATGACAGAACATATAGGAGAACATTGGTTACAACAGACATTTCAACTTCAGTGATTTTGCCTTTTGCATCAATTATTGTGTTTCTTGCTGAAGCAAAGAGCATAGATGAATCACCAATCCAACCAAGACAGCAAGCCCTCTGATTTTCCAAGTTTTCCATAATTATACAATAGCATAAAAGAAATTTATTTCTGAAAGCACAGGCACATCCTGAGTACAGTCTGTTTCTCTCACGGATCTCTTTTCAACAAGAAGTGAGAAATTACATACATACCAAAATGTTTTTCCTTTTTAAAAAAGTTGCTGAACTACTTGTATCAGTATTTCCCCAAGGAATGCCAAACAACAAACATACAGGAATTATACCATTTTAAATCTGAAAGTTTGCAGTTCCACATATCTAGCTATGTTTTCAGGGAACAAATAAAAAGTATCCTTGGAGTAGAGGCATTTTCTAACAATCAGCTCAACAGAATATTTTAAATTCTGTATATGGAAAAGGAAGCAAATTCTTAAAGAAGTCTCATGGCAAAAGAATAACAATAGCAATTACATTCTGAATAATCCCTCCTAGATACTCAGAAGTTTGGTTCTTACATGAAAACAGTAATAGGCAAGCTGCATTCCAACCACAATTATTAACCTTTGGAAGGGTTTAAGTTCTTGTTTTATTTTTAAATAACTCTGAACAATAATGCATCTAGTCTCCTTTATTCTGATGCCCCATTTTCCTTTTTAGAAGTATTTAATCTCAACACTTGCAATATTTTCTCAAGGAGATAACACATTAATGTACTTTCCCTGAAAGATATATAATTCTTCTTAATGTGTTTTAGCTGTTCCTTCCACTGTAAGATTCAACACTTCCCATTACATGGTTATTCTTCTTCACAAGAGCACCCTCCTTCATTAGAGCGCAGCAGTTAAGCATTTCAACATTCAAATTAATTCAGAAGGTAGTTCACCTTGCTGAAGTCTTGACTCCCCATGGACCTACAATCCTCTACAAACCAGAAGCTTGGAATAAAAGGGAATGCTCTCCTACTGATGACTAGTTTTAATTTGTCCCATATTTGATAAGAAGAGCATGTATAACAAGCATACCAAAAAACATTTATTCACAGTTACAGGTTTCTGGAAAAGCAGCATCATACTAGGGAAGTTTGTTCAGGATATGCTTTCACTGGCCACATAATGAAATACACTGAGATCCAGCTCCACTTTAGTTGTAGGTTAGTTTTCTTAGTTAACTTGAGATCACTCTCTCTCCTCCCTTATTTACAGCAGGCAATCTCATTATCCAACTTCGTTTCTTACTAGCAACTTTCATCCTTTCTTGTATAGGTAACTTAACACAGAGAATTAGGAATCTGTGATCAGCCAAGTGTAGATTACTATCAAGTTATTCCGTGCATTACAAAGCCAACCTTCATTTCTGAATTTAACTGACCACATACTGAGTATCTTCCACTGCACCATGTAATTGCAGATATTCAGCAGTGATCAAGAGGTTAAATGTATTCAGGAGACCGTAGCAGCTAACCAGTCTCCTGCTGATTATTACGTCTTTTACTCGAGTGACACTAAGTCAACTCCAGCACTTATCTAGGTTTCTTAATCTCCACAACGTGATGAAAGAAAATTCTTAATAGATGCAATGATCTTACTGTACTATTGCTTTACTAAAAATATGATGGAACTGGATATAGACATATGCACCATAATAGGACATATTGTGATAAAAGAAAAAAGGAAGTAGGATGTTTTCTAGCTTTACTGAGATGAAAACAGAGTTAGTGCTGAAAATCATCAGTCCACTGTGACAGCATACAGAAGAGTAGAACAAACATGGCTACTGCGTCTTACCAGTGAAGTCAGAACAATTTAAATCGCTGTTTTATCAGCCCAGGGGAGTGCTTGCAGGAAGATTAACAGGTAATGTAAGGTAAAAAATATCGAAGTCCACATTCCCAGCTGCTTCCACAGGACAGAAGCGCAATTTATAATAAGGCATCTGATTCCACATGAACGTACAAGGAAGTCAGACTGAAACCCAGAGGTACAAATATCCAGCAGCATGTGCCAAGGCCAAACTGTGGCAGTTGACCTACATAAAGTTTTAGGTCAGCAAAACTGCATCGGCTTTTAAGCCTAGAAACATAAGAGATTAGAGGTAGCAGTGCATCGTCGAACACAAAAGTAGGCTCTGCAGCACGTTCTCAAATTGAAAAATGCCTGCCAAAAAATCCTTGCTATACACCTTTGCTTGTTTGGAACTAAGAAAAAATCAAAGAGAAGGAACTTCCATTCCCACTAGAGAGAGCTGGATAAACTACATTTCCCCTCCCTGCTCCAGTGCCTATAAGTCAGCAGTGTCATTCAACTCAGTTGAGTCTCTTTGTTTTGAGAGTTATAGCCATAATCAGAACCAAGGGAGTACTTCAGTTTGAGGGATGAGAGTTATTGTTCCCACATCCTCTGCTACATTACAATCACTTTGCGATTACCATAGGCATGAGAACATGTTGACATATAGAGAGGAAAACAAAAATGTTACTTCATCAATTTAAAATCGTGCCTTATCTAGTTATCCCTTAATACAAGGATACGGCCCCACAGCAAAAAACTGAGCAGAAAGGAATATACTGCATCAGCTTCCAAGCAAAGTCCACCATTTTAGGCCAAACTGCACTAGGAAGTTTGAGAAGTTTCAGTATTTGCATTTCTGTTAACTGAAACTGCCACAGCAGAAATCAAGTTTCCTACAGGGATAATTACTCTCAAGCAGCATAACGAAAAAAATTTCTACAATGCTCGTGATTAAGTTTCTTGAGAATATACAGTTTCACTATTAAAATTCAGATCAGTGGAGCAGTACCTTATCCTCTGCAGCATTTTTTTTAATTAATCATCTCATCCTAATTATGCATAGGTACCAAATTGCTAAGACTGCTAAGAACAGTCAGAGAGATTGTCACCGCTCCATAAGAACCCCAAATAACACCCTAACCTACTGCTACCCACCCAAGCAACACAGGGAGCACTCACTTTGAGGTTATCAACACCTCTTACTGTGCCTTCAGATCCTGAATGTGGACAGACATAGTGTATACAACAATCTTCTTACACTCATAATGCCTACTTTATCTCATTTATTTTAAAATCAGAGGTGTGAGTGACAGTAGTTTAAAATTTTATCACATAATTCTGAGAGTGGAAATCAGACCATCAACAGGAGATTTGTACATCAGCACATACTCCTCAAGCACAGGAGAACCTCCTTATAACTTGTTATTAAATATTTTCTCATTAAATGTTAAAAACTATAGATGAATCAGTGTTTGAATTAACATGTTAACTGGCTAGACAATGAAATCACAGTAGTCAGCTGCCTTCTGCTTTTTGTGATGAGGACCAGGAGACAGCATTATAGCTACATTTTCCTAAATCCATCCCTGTGCCAGTCATTTTTCCAGTCTCATCTCTTCCTGCTCTCCGTGTCCTTTTCACCCTCTTTATCCCCCTCCCATTTCCACCTCTATAAATCCTTTAAGGGGTTGCAGAAGTTTTTGATCTAAGGCCAGAAAAAGTCCATCACTGTATTCCTGAGTCTTACTCCTTGTTAGTCACAGATTGTAACATTTTATTCAGTTATCCTCTAAGCAAAGTCCAACAAGAAGCTGAGAAAGCTTGTATTCCCAGAAAGGCATACAAACTTCAAACACTAAATGATTACACATGAATTTCTTCTGGTTGCATAGTTCATTGCCAAACCACCATTACTCCCTTGTTTCTCATGTGGCTAATTTTATGAGCATGAAAGTTCATGGCCTCGTTTTTTGAACACTTTCCACTTTTTCCACTTTCTTTTTAAGAGATACTGGCAACACAATTCTAGATGGCATTTTAAGATAACCATCACTAACACCGCACACAGAGAACTCACATATCACAGCAGACAAGCAGAAAAAGCCCTTATTCAGAGTCACTACTAACACACAGTCAGAAACTTCAGTTCTAGGGGTGAAGCACTACATTTAATCTTGACTGTGCAACTCCTGCAGACCAAATGAAAATCTAAAAGAAAAAGGCATCCTCAGCTGACAACACAGGCTAAGGAAGATATATTATAACAGCTCCAGCTTCTTCATTATCTAGAATTAGAAACTGGTCCTAGCTGAGCCTTTTCACTGTTCCAGGAAATTCGTAAAGGAGGAAGATCATTATATGGGATGCCTGGAAAATAGAAGCATGGTGTTCATGTGCAAAACAGGGATGTACTGCTAGTTCGTACACACATTTGATCTCTACTGGTTTTGTACCATTAATAGGATACAGAAGAGGATTATACCTACATTCAGCTCTAATAAACTGTGCAAAGTACCTAGACTAATGTCTCCTTTCAGTTCTAGAAGATGCTTAAATGCATTCTGTCAGCTGGAAGCTAACTGAGGCTGACAGGAGGAGACCTACTTCACCGCAAAGTGGGTATGTTTGGAAGATATGCTTGCAACACTTTTTAACCTAGGTCAGTCTTCTATGAGAGATTAATATTTTACCTACTTTTAGCATTATTCTTTAACTAATGATACTCTGCAGCACGAGATGTCTTCTCAATTCTGAGAAATCAAAAGTTCTCTATTGGAGGAGAGTTAACCCTGGCCATCACCACTTCTGTATTTCATCCACCAAGAACGAGCAAGAAAAGCATCAGAATTAATAAAGCCATTAGTTTTAATCAGACAATTTAGGAAAGGAGTCAAACGTCTAGAACTCTATCAAGCAACTGACTTTACAAATGTGTTTTAAAACCAAATGTGCAGTGACTATTTTAAAAATAATGATACAGACAAATAGAGATCTATCTGTATTTGTGAAACAGAGTGACCAGTCATCAACTTCTTGCATCAGTTTCTCAGAAAGTATTACAGTTTCATGGGTCTGGACCAGGTCTACTCTAGCCTTTTGTTGCATACAAATATTGAGTATAAAGGAGTGCTTATGAAGATGGATGTTTATTTTCCTCTCTCTACTACTAAATTAGAACTAACTATTGAATTAGAACTGCAATTACAAATTTGTTAGAAGGCAAATACAGACAAAGAAATATGAATGCAAATAGATATTCATGGATAAGGAGTTACTGAAATAAAATACACAAGGGAGAACAACTCTCTAGTCTTAAAAGCTAGAAGCAATTGAAGCACGGAAAACCTGCTACCATTACTTGGCAATTTTAGCATTTCATAAGAATAAATGCTTAGCATTTTAAAAATATTCTCAGTGATTAGTCTTAGAAGTTGAGCTGGTTTTAAGTCAAGCAATAATACCACATTCAAATCTATACAATGGCTTAGCATTCGAATAACTTCCCAAGTTGAGACTCAGTGTTTCTGAAATCTAGCTAAATATTTTGGGGAGATTTTAGAGCCAGACCTAAGATTATATCTTATTCATGTTACTCTCAAGTGCCATCCTTGTACATGCATATTAACTTACAGAGTGTTAAATAGCTGCTCACAGACACAACCAAGAATCTTAGACATTGAAGATCTGAATCCCTGGACAGAAAGAGCTAAAGTTTAAAGCAACCAAGTTTCAGATGCAGGTTCCTCTTGCTAAGTTTATTTAAAAATAAATTCAGCTACGCCTGATACTCATTAGATAAAACTGAATACAAACAATTAATGATTTGAAACATTCCCTACAATTCTAAAATAAAACATTTAAATAAAGGCCTTTTTTTAATTATGTGGTTTGCCCAAGCACAATTGATACTGTCATTCACTTATCTAACCAATTAGTGTTTCTAAAGAATGCATTTTATTTGTTTGCAATCATTTATTATCTAAGCTATAATTTTGCAGCTTCTCGGGCAACAAATGGCTGTCTTGCATCTGGGATATAAAACACACAAAAGGGTGTTGTGTGCTGTTTGAATACATGCAATTACTGGTAGTTACATTCTAATTAGCATAATTAGTTTTGAAACAGTTCTCATAATAACTGTCAACATTATGTCAATTTAGCTGAAGTTAATGGCATATTTAACAAAGACACACTTACTAATTTTCAGTATTATACTATACTAGAAAGGAGGAGACAAAGCGCTTTCTGAAGAAGTAAAACTGCTTTTCATAGGCACTGAACATTTCTTATTTTGTTTTCTTTCAGCAATCTATCTTATAAAACAGCACTTTATATAATTACTACCCTCCAGCTTCCGTAAAACCATTCTTACAAATTAACACTGATAAAGTGGCAATAAAAAGCAAGCATACCAAAGTACAGATGCTTGCAAACTCAATCTTCTGTTGTTTTGGGGAAGGCAACAATATTTTGGCAGTTGGTGATGGGGGGAGGAAGTGGGGTGGGGTGGGGGAAATCAAGAGGTAAATCTGGAAAAAACTAAAGACATAAATAGTATGCTAAAAATTAGCAAATGCTTCCAGTCATACCTAGACTACACATCCCGTCACTGCTTACCACGAAAGGGCATAAGCCATTCATAAAGGCCAGTTTTATCCTTTATCTAGTTTTGGTAAGTTACTAGATACTATTTATAAGTAGTCAAAGATGTTCCATTATTAAACCAAGTAAAATTTAGTCATTTAACTGACATCTTTCAAGTTTCCAAGAAACAACATACCATTCAGAGTTTGCTTTACTTCATACTATGAATAATCATCTTCCACAACAGAAGGAACAGCCACCCTATGCTCAGTACTTGCCATAAAGCTGAAGTTACACAACCAGTCTTGATTCAGTTTAAAAGCCAAGTGTATTACAATGTACGGTTCACTCGAGGATCTTGTTTACAGTGTATTTTTATTAAGCGGATATTTCAAAGAGCAAATTACCATTCAGTAGTCATGAAATATGCTGTCTTAAAAAGCTCTCTGGACTGTGAGAATTCTTTTTAATTTATATAGAACAGATAAGCAAAATGAAAGACTTGATGCTCCTTAAAGTAGGAGATTACTTTTTTATTAAAAAAACCACACCAAAAAAACAACCAAAACCAAAATGAAACAAAAAAACCCCAAACAAACAAAAAAAAACCCCAGCCAACCAACCAAACAAAAAAACACCAGCAGAACAGGAGTTTGATATTAATCGATAGTAAAGACAAAGCAGATCTACAGAAGTTTTACCCAATTAATTTGGACAAATTCTTTTCCTTTCATTTACACATTTATCATCATGTATCATAAAGGCACCTAATGTTCAGGTTTCTACTGGTTTTACGCATGAGCTATCCAGAAAAAGGTAAAAATCGGGAACTTCCTTCAATCCACGCCACTCAGAGATAAAATATCTTTCTGCCTATAAAATGGTAAGTAATTGCTCAGACAGTTTCAGACTCATTATCATAATTTGAAGCACATCAGCTTATTACAATGTAAAATTAACAAAAATGGCTTTATTTCAGTTTATTTTGAACTATTTTCCAAAAATTCTGCTAGCAATAATAAAAATGGACAAGTCACATCAGTAAGTAGTAATGGCATTTGTAAACACTTGTGGAGTGGCAGGGGGGCTGGGAGACAACAGGAAAATTACTCCCAAACTTTGGACACTGAATGAGGCAGCTAACTCCCAAACCCCTTCAGCAGAAAAGAAGTGCTGTCAGGGTCCGATTCATCCTACCCTGAAAGAGATGCCTGAAGTCAGGCAAGAGGACTGTCAGCCTACAGGGCAAGGAGAGTTAGATAAGCCAGCTCTACCACAGATTCTCTCCACTCCGGCAAAACTCAGCACTGAGACGCACACTCTGAATTGCCTTCCAGGAGCATGTATTATTCTCCACTGACTATAGAGAGGAAGCGACTACCCAGTCCAACACTTGACCTGCGAGAACATCCTAAAGCAGAACTGCTCCACACCTGAGCTTCACCTTTCTATTTAGTGTTGAAGACATTCTGTATCATTTTCTTAAAGTTTCTAAGTCCACGTTAACACTCTCTGCAGACTCCCATTGTCTGCGTGACGACCACAGAATCTGTCTGTCACGGACGGCTCAATACGCTTCTGCCAGAAGTGGAAGAGTAACAAGACTCAGCTACCTCTGAATTAAGAGCCCCCAGCAAATCCAAAACACTGCCCATCCATCTGAAAATCAGACTTCCCCATACACATTTTTAACCCACTTACATGGTTCTATAGAGAAACTGTGATTTTATTTTATAGTCCAACTGCCTATATTACAGGAGTGAATCATGCATAGCTATTGAACTCAATCTAAAGCAACACCTGCTGCCCAGTTTTAATCAATATTCCGTAAGTCACTTAAAAATCTATAATTTCCCACAGAAAATATTTACATCTGTGACACAGTAAGCAATCTAAGGAAGTTTTTAAAAATTGACAGGAAAAGGGAAAAGTAAGCCTTTTGTACCCCTGCTCACTGTCAGGTCCACATCAGCCAGGTATCAAGCCCAGCAAGAATGATCAGTCCTAGTAGAAGAATTAATAATGGGCTAATCATTTTTTAGATGAGTGAGACATTATATTTAAATCATTTCAACTCAGACTGTGACCACCTACATGGAAATTCTTCATGCATATCTTTTCCACATAAGGTCAAACTCTCCTAAATATAATTAAAAGCTCCCATTACCAGAACATAACAACAAGCCTCCAAAACTCAACTCTGTTGAAGCACAGAACCAGGACCAAAAAAAAAGGGGAGGAGGGGGAGTGACCCCTAACTTATGGCCCCTTTTAAGCAAAGGCCAGAGTCTTTCAGAAGACTGACAGGAAAGTATTTGTCAAAGGAGGCTTGAAAAAGAGCTCTGCCTACGTGACAATGTGACATTAACCTCCTTAGGAGGCAAGTCTGATCAGCAGTTCCAGATAAGAAATAAATACTTCTGAGGAACCACCAACTCCACCCTGTGCACAATCTGCTCGGACTTGCGTAGAAGGCTCTCACCTGCTTTTGCACCAGCATGAAAGAAGCTGCAGTCAGGCACAGATAAAAGATGTGGAGAGACTGGAAGGAAGAAGTCTGTGGCAGACAAATATGCCATAAAACTCAATTGGTGATGGGTGAAAGGCCCTTAAGGAAGCATGGCTCACTGCATTTTTCATTAGTCTGTTGTTTTATGACCATTTAAAATACTTCTTGTCAAAATGCTGCTGAATCTTCCTCTTCCTATAGTTTAAGCATTACACGAAAACAAAAGCACAATGTCGCTAGTAGCATGACACCTAATAGCTGTGCAAACGGAAAATCAAATAGAAACACAAATAACAAATTTTTAAATTGAGTTAATATAGATCATCAGAATAAATTATTTTTTAATTCCCAACTACAGAAAAGAAGGAAAAAAATGTAGTTTTGATGCAATTTAAATTGATTTCTGACATTCGCCTACTTTGCTTTTCATTTCAACTATACATAAGCCAAATACTTCCTTCACAAGGAACTATGTTTCTCCTAACAAACTAGAAAACAAAAATACATAGGTTGATACTTATTTCCCTGGAAAATATTAGGGCTCAAAGCATGGAACTTGCAACAGAATCAAGTGTTTGCAATAAGCATGGAGTCCAACAAACTACATCTGCCCCAAAGAGTCACAAACAGTTAACTGCACCACTAAGCAGAACCCATGATCACATTTATAAGTGCAGATTTGTTGCACTTGAAGTTTACTATTTCAGATAGATTCCTGGAGAAACCAGCCATCTACATACCAATATGATATGAAAAACTGGCATGGTGGTATCTGTTCAGCATTGTCTGTTCATGGCCTTCTTTAACCTGAACATTGTGTAAAAAAAAAACAAAACAAACCCACCAAGTTTCCCCGAGAAAAGAGGCATGGAACAGCAAAGTTTTAATAACCAGCCAAAAGGCAGAAGGGGTGGGGGGAAACATTAATAAAACTTTTCTGCTTTTTTATACAACATGAAATATATTAATTAAAGTAATTCTTCAAAGAAAAGTATAGGCTAGTATACAGGGTCCTCACTAAATTTCAACACTTCTTAAGAACTTAATATTCAGAAGCACAAAGCAGTGTAATGGATGCTTGAAAACAAAAAGCTGAAAGTTCAAGTGTATGAAGCATCTCTTCCCCTTTCTCTTCCATTATCATTTTATCCAAAAGACTTAAGCTCATGCTTCATACACCCACGTTTTTCTGAGGACAGAGTCCTGCAGAAAGTGGAAACAAAGACATTGATAAAAAAGAATGCTCAGGAGAAAGGACGATTACCTTCTATTGCTGTCTTAAAAAGCATGCCCTTTGGGTTTTTTTTTTTAGGACAGAAACCATTTAAATGCAAACAGTTGTATTAATGCAACATTCAGCTCAGACTTTATGCAAACTCCAGTAACCCAATTCAGAGTTACTGCTACCATAAACGTTATTCAGCTGCACTCAACATATTAAGTAATGTTGTATGCAGGAACACATTAGGTACTTTAAAAATGCAGCTTAAGGAGGAGAGGTTGATCTGGAAGTAAACTCTGGTTTGATCCCTAGCCACCCACCAGTAGATATAGAGATGCAATAGATTTTTTTGTACACTCCTAGCTTTGAAAAAAAATTACTCACCAAACTAGCAGTAAGTGAAGGTGCTGACTGCCCAAGTGCTTGGTAGCGCATGCGAACGAGATTAGAGGTTTCTGCAGGCTGCCATAGCTGCTGTCCAGTTGCACTGGGAAGTAGATACTTGCCTGTCAAGTTAAGAAAGAGTGTGTTAAAATATTAGATGTTGCAGATGAGGCAATGCAATGGACAGAGTTTACTATAAGGTAACGCTTTCACCATTCTAAAACGTGTTTCTTTCACTATAGCCCTGACCAAAGGGGATTCCATCAAAACCGAACTCCTACTATTCACTCGCTAGCCCTTAATGTCACCCTTCCACAAGCTACACTTCTCTTAGGCAAATTAATTTTTTCAATATTCTGAAAACTGTACCTTTTTCCTACATAAAAACACAATTAATGCAACAAGATGAAAATATCCAGAATGGTTGGCCTGAACCAAAGAAACCTAAATTCTGAAGGCTAGCCAAAAAAAACAACCAAACAAACAAATAAAAACAAAAAGAAAAACAAACCCAAACAAAATCGTATTTACCCATTGGAGGAATAAGGTTCCTAGTCCAAGATAAAAAGTGAAGTTTACTGGAGAAAGGCTCTTACTGTGTGGATAAAAATTACACCATCCTGTGAGTGGGGACTATCCTGCTTCTATTCCAAAATTCCTTATAATCTACCTAATAGGTATCACTCAATTCCCAAGAAAGTATCTTTACCTTGCATCCCAAGTAAGGGGAGATCACCAAGGTGCAGGCCAGCCATTCCACAGGAGTGCTGGCATCGGGCTCTCCAGGAGCAGCTGACATACCCCTCCTTGGTGGTTGCTGCGCTCACCGCCTAGCAGTGTCATTTCGCTGTAGCCAGGCAAGCTCGGGCCTAGTGCAATGGAAAGTCAGACCCGAATCAAAGCACTGCCACTCAGTCGTGGCATCTCACTCATCTCCTCAGAGGTACTAATTAGGCGGGAAGCATCTCTGGCGCAGGAAGCCCCTGAGCTGCAAATCAGCAGCAGGGAGAATACTCAGGAAATTATATTAAGAGGGCAAGCATGTAGTGATACTGTTCCTTTTTGCTTACTTTCAGCCACTGTCAGGAAGCAGGACAAGAGGCTATATACGGGTCTTAGCAAATATGTCCACTTTAAGTTCTTGGTTATCTCTGAAAATGATGCAAAAGCAAGACAATCACACTAGTAAAGCAACTGACTTCTCTTAGAAGACCAACAAGCTGATGCAAAGCAACAATTCAAAAGATTTTTTTTAATCAAATCTAGGTTCAAAAACACAATGCAAGATTTTGATTGAACAGCTCAAATTAAAACCATCTTCCAAACCACATGTCCTAAACATTTGTTTCCTGAAATTAGTAATTCCCACCTCATTGATCTTGTCACCTCAGAGAACTATGGAGTGCGTATGTGCATGACCACTGACACAGGATTTGCATCCTGGTAGATGGGCACAGGTTTACCAGGAAATCAAAGACCTCAGCTTCCTAACCTTATTTTTAACAGCAGGTCCACAGAGAGTTGCTGAGGTCTCTGGAAACTGGCTGTCTTGGGAGCTAGAGAGTTCCCAAGCAGCAGCACAGCATAGTCCTTTTAATGCTTCCCAATTAGTCTTGAAAATGTGCTATTGTTCTTTGTTACACTGGTAAAGCAAAACCCATAGACATTCTTCACCCAATTTGCTAACGGCTTGCCCAAGACTAGAAGAAAAATGTACAAGAAAGCTGCGGTTTCTTGCTCAATTATCGAGGATAACATTTTCCAGAACTGGAAAAACTGAATTAATTTCCAACTGCTCTCTCTGCCCATTTCTATCAAACTCTGGTTACATTTTTACATAGGCTCCCACCATCCTCAACTGAAAGGATTCCACAAAAAGCTTACGGCATTGATTGCAATGTCCACATCTTTGATATTCCATTGACGTCAATCCTGGAATGTGCCACTGACATATGCAGTCAGTTACAGCTTATATCTACTACCCCAAAAGGTTAATTCCTTCTCAGCTAGGCAGGAAAAAAGAATCAAAAAGTGAGTGGAAAAAACTCGGTTATACATACCTTGCATTTAAACAGGTATGTTTTATTTCTTCAATGCTTTCCACATCAAGAGAGATCTATGCATTTTCTTCACTTGCTTTTCGACTCCTCTCCTGAGAGTCAATGGTAAGACGAGGTTCTTAGGGTGAAACCAGACATTTCCTAGTGCTGGGTCCCCAGTTACAAAAATCTCTCAGGCTACAATGCAGACTACAAACACTGTAATAAAACTCTGCAAGAAGGCTCCTAAAATTCCAGCACAGTCAAGACAGCTCCAAACAAGACAGCATGGTAACACCATGAACTGATGGTAACAACAGTAAAATGCTTTGGCAACACCTATTTTGTCAAGCAGACATACATTACATAAATCCCTCTTAGAAACTCTGTATTAACCCACTCTAGAAGCCACCAGGAAAATTACATTAAACAAATTGCAACTTGATCACTGTAGCATAGTCTTAGTACATTTTATCATCATAGGAATCAATACTTGAAAAGCGACAGAATTTTCTTCTGATCTTTAGAACAAATGAGAATGCAAGCAAGAAATAGGTCTGTTTTAATAAAACTTGTTCTAAAACTGGGGAAGAGCATCACTCTTTGGTTAACCAATGCACTTTCTAGTAGGGGTTTGAAACTAGTCTTGAAATCCATTGTCAGACACTAGGCCTTCCCCAGACTGCACTAATTTTCATTTCAGACAAATCCCACTGAGTTTCCCAAGAAAAAAAATTGAAAGCAATAACTTGTATTTTATCCACAAATTAATCTAGTTTTGCTTACGTTTGGGTCCCACGCCAAAAAGGTTTAAGTTACAAGTCAATGAAGCCTAGGAGGAGAAAGACATATGAGAAATAAGTGCTACTATTAATGCTTGTACATACTTTTTGTTTTAAACAGGAGCCAGACCCAAAACATGGAGGGCTAATATTGTGATTCCTATTCCTGTCAGTCGCTCAGCAGAGTAGAGCACTCTGTACCTCACCATGTGCAGGGCTATGCTGACACAGAACATCTCTGATAGGCATCTTTATTCTTTGTCCTTTACAGACATCTATATTTTATTCAGTTTTTATCTTCTCAAACATCTGCAAGAAAGTCTAAGATATTTTGGTACAGAAGCTAGAGGAGAGGCAACCCTACTCTTTACGACAACAAAATCTTGTAAGCGCTTCCTTCAACTCTAAGATTTTGCCTGACCAACAAGAAAAAAAAAGTAGATTAACTCAGCATCAGTGCCTGCCCTGTAAGAATTTACCTAATATTCTGTTATTTCTCTTTCATGATTAACCTCTAGAAATATTGAAAAGAACGTTGGAGGGTCCATGGAATAGCTAATTAGGCAGTCAACACAATCAAAATTGCCAATGAAAACATGAGCATGTGTGATGC
Organism: Morus bassanus; assembly: GCA_031468815.1. Taxonomy (NCBI): domain Eukaryota; kingdom Metazoa; phylum Chordata; class Aves; order Suliformes; family Sulidae; genus Morus; species Morus bassanus. Next base: position 62,902,812 of record CM062600.1, read on the forward strand.
TGGAATGATCTCTCCTCCCATCCTCCACCCAAACAGAAGCCTTGAGGGCACTGCAGATTTTACGATGTACTGAAATTAAGGCAAGTGTAGCAGACTGTCTAGAACTCCCGTTCTTTTCATAGTACATCCATATACACTTTTAAACACAGAAATGGCATATAATAAATATGCTTTCTATAGAAGCAAAAATAGCTATGGCTTATACAAAAAGATGGTAACAGATAAATCTCTTATCTAGGAATAACACTAACCTTTACACAGACCGATCTACCAGGAGATGAGCAGTTAGCAAAAAGAATGCCAACTGCACCAAAATATCTGGAAAATAACAACTGCACTTTTAATACTGTTCATCTTAAAATAAGAAAAGTTGGACATACTTAACAGGACTGTAATGAGGCTTTTTCATTTCCAAAAGCAAATGGAACATTAAAATTTCTTATAGAAAAAAATTTCTTCCAAAACTCCTTTCTTTGAGGGATTAGGATGCCATTGCATTAAACCACCATGCTATAAAACAGTCCCTGCCTGCAAGTAGTTAGTCAGCAACTCTCCCTGGATTCCTCCATTTAAAATAAAATTAAAAAAAATCAATAATTCCCCCTCAGACGATCCACTCCTTCTTTTTCTTGCCCCTATAGTACTCCTACACTTTTTCCTGCTACAGTTTCATTTATAATTGCATGCATTTTTCCCCTTCTACATTTTCTTTAATAACTTCTTGAATTTACACATATCCACACTTTTCCTCCCTGTTATGTGATTTAAATATCAGCATTACACATAAAACTTGAGCTGAAATGCATTATTGATTTTCACACTGCATTCATTTCTGCCTTCAGGTTTAATGCTCCAAGCAGTGACCCTCCTTTTTGAGTGAACTCATGGAGGGCAGAGAGGAAGACTTCACCTCAGCTCCACCACATCCCTTCCATCTTAGTTCAGCAGTTTGGCCATATACAGCACACAAACACTGCAAGTGTCCAGGGTAATCCCCATCTAATAACAGACCATTGCCACACTGGTAGTAATTTTCCTATTATTTTCATCAGCTATTGATACAGATGAATCATCTACTGATACAGGTCCCTGCTGCTGTCCCATTCTATCCCAGGATGGTCTTTGGCTTCCTCCCATACCTTTTGCAGAGGCTTTGCTGGCATCTCTGCCACGCTTCCCCTTCCCGTGCCTGAAACTATCAAGACAGCCTAAAGTCACAACGCTATTTGTGACCAATGGCGTCTCTTCCCACATCTGAATGCAATCCTCGTTAGTCCAGCACATTTATCAAAACACATTTCAATGAAAGGTGACTTAAGTTGATTACGTAATGGTAATAACTTAAGCATTATTTAATGGTATTACATAATCGTTGGTGGACACAGGGAATACATCATTGCAGTTGTGTCATCTTCTCCCCTTGAACTTGGCCTCTCATACGTCTAGCTTCCTTTATAATGGATATTTGTAGAAAGTCCAGACAGAATCTTTGTTACTTCTATTGCATACAGCGTGTGTATGCTTTACTGTACAAGGCAAAAAGGGACTAAAAAACCAAATACACTTCCTCATGGATCTGTCACAGAAGGTGGGCTTTGCTTTATTCTAACTACAAACATCGTTCCTACTGCTGAAATACTACTCTCCTTCCTCTCTCCCTCTCAAATCCATATCCCAATAGGATGGCTGAGAATTACTAAATGAGCTTAAATCTCATACCTATAAATCTTCCATTTTCAGTTATAATTTAGAAAATCTTGCCTCAAATCTTCAGCAGTCTGATGTTGTAACAATTGCATATGACAGAAAACCTTCTGGCATCCAAATAATGTTTTGCCTTTACAAAAGTACTTAGGGCAGTATAGATGGCACTGTTGGAAAGCCTGTTTTGTAATTAGTCAAAATGTAAAGATAAATACAAAGGAAGCATCCTGAAAGTTTTTGATGGAAATATTTTTTTATGAAAGGATTAAAAGCAGTCCTCCATCACACAACTGTAAATGGAACACAGGTTTGTGCTTTGCTAAAATGGATGCATCTGGATTTGGGCTGTGTTGTGGTTTAGCCCCGGTCACCAACTAAGCACCACACAGCCGCTCGCTCACTCCCCCACCCTCGTGGGATGGGGGAGAGAATCGGAAGGGCCGAAGTAAGAAAACTCGTGGGTTGAGAAAAGAACAGTTTAATAATTAAAATAAAACAGCAATAATACTAATATAATGAAAAGGAAAATAATGAGCGAGAGAGAGATGAAACACTGGAAGAAGAGGGGAAAAAAAAGGAAAAAAAAACCAAAACTAAACAACAAGTGCTGCAACCGCTCACCACCCGCCGACCGACGCTGCCGGTCCCCGAGCCGCGATCGCTGCCTCCCCCGGCCAACTACCCCCAGTTAATATACTGGGCATGACGTCACATGATATGGAATACCCTTTGGCCAATTCGAATCAGCTCTCCTGGTTGTATCCCCTCCCCTCCCCTCCCGGCTTCTTGTGCACCTGGCAGAGCATGGGAAGCTAGAAAGTTCTTGACTAGTGTAAACACTACCCAGCAACAACTAAAACACCAGGGTGTTATCAACATTATTTGCATACCAAGTCTAAAACACAGCACTATACTAGCTACAGTGAAGAAAATCAACTATCCCAACTAAAACCGTGACAGGCTGACAGTAACTATGGACACAGTTAGTCCAAAGCAGAAGCTGTGCATATGATTACAGTCCACCACAGGCTGAACTGAAGCAAGCATCAATGTGTTTGTGTTAGCTGCTGTGAAATAGCAGCCTCCAAAATAGCCTCTTACCATCCTGACACCTTAGTTGGCAAGGGCCAAGAAATACTTATTTCACTTAATTCTTTTGATAAATCAAGTATACATTTTTATGATGTAAGTGCAGATTATTTAAGAACAATTCAGAAAGATAGAGTCTCCTCCCTCACTAATTTGAAGTAAAAAAAAAAAAAACAAAACCCAAACTGATCTTATCTCAAGAACTGACCTCTGTGGTCAAGTCAGATTTGCCAAGCACGGTTTCAAGTGGGTTGCTCACCTCTCTTTGGGGAGCATTATGAGCATGAGTTACCCTAGACCAACAGGAACAAGCCATGGTGGAAGATAAAACTGGACCCTGCTGCAGATCGCTCAGGGTCATAGAAATGCACTGAAAGGAAGCACAGTTAGGTACTTCTCCCTCTTCCAACTCTTTCCACTTTTCTCCCAAAAAAACAGGCAGAACAGGTCATTGACAGGTCTCACTGAGAATGGAGGAAAGACTGAAGCCAATCCCCTGCCACCTCGGCTCCCCAGCTGCAGTGGCAGCCCCAGCACATCGCAGAGCAGCCATGGCCATGCACAAATGGCCTGGGCAGCAGGAGCAGCGGGAAGCGGAAGCCAAAGCTGGAGGCAACATACCATCACTTTCACTCCCACAGATACATGAAGCCTCACTACAACTTCAAAAACGTGCCAGTGAAAGGCAAAGAGCCTCCCCATTAGTATTTTACCATCAGGTTAGGGCACTCTGCTTTACTGCTTTAAATTTAACTGCTGCAGATAGTAAGAAATGATGTGGAGGCTGTAAATTTTAGGGTCTATTCTCACATGGTGGGGGGGGGGGGGGGGGGGAGGGAGAGAATTAAAGCCCGTAATTCCCATTAGCAGTAATTGTAAAGTAAAAGAATAGTGGATGGATTTAAAGCTATCATTAGGAAACTTTTCAGTATTTTGCCTTATTTTAATGTGGCTGCATCAACAAACTTTACTTAAATGTCAAATGACTACCAGCAGGCAAAAAAGAGTTACCATTTTATTCATGCCTCATTTATTACCCATAACTTAAGAAAATTAGCATGTTTTGCATATTACTCAGCTGCACATGGTTGAAGTTAATGGACAATGCCCATTTCCCAGTCTAATGCCAGAGGTGAAATTTTTCTTTCAACCAATCTGTCCACTAAGCATAACAGTACTCAGTTAAGCCTATAACTACAACTGACTCAATTATAATTTCTTTTGTTACTGCACAAGAAGCCCTTGTAAAAAATCATACTACACTTGTAGATTTTTCATTTTTTGATGCACTACAAAATCTCCTTAAAACGCTCTATCTTGGTTTCACCTTCTAAAAGTAGATGAAGAAGTGGTATCTGGTCATGCATGAAATAAATGTGGCCCACCAAAGGCAAAACTTTGGGGTGACATTATGATCTTAAAAAAAGCAATAAATCCATCTGAAAATTTCATCAATATTGGCAAAACTGGAACTGGAAGAGGACACATCTGCTTTGGAGCAGAAAATAGTAGGATGCAGGCTTACATCTGTAACCAAAATATATATTTAAAAAAAAAAATCAAGCCTCCATTAACTACAAAGGGATTCAGAATCAAGACTGTTTATAAGTCAATTACCAAGAATAAATCGTCACATACAGTTAGCTTTCCTCCCAAAAATAAACATAATTTCCACGGTTGGAACAAATTTCTCTCACTGAATGATACTTAAAAGAAAATAAAGAATTTCCTTTATATGGAAATTACTCAAGTTCCTATGCTAACAGATACTCACTCAAGTTACATTTATATTTTGATGATTTGCAATCTATTAATGAAGTACTGTGAGAGCAATCAAGTATTTGAAAGGCACTGGGATCACCAGCAAATCTCTCTAGTTTTATTTACATTTGGGGCCTGAGGGCAGTGTTTGAGTTTTGGTTTTGGGGGTTTTTTCACTTTGTTTTTTTAAGTTTTCCATACCAAAAATGTATACCACAATAGCAGTATCAGCCAACCAGTGACACTGATGTCTATATGATAAAAACCCCCTACAGTCTGATGTTACCATTTACAACCTGACTTTACTGAAATACAACTCAGCAAAATAATTAGTTGGAGATATCTTACTTATCAATGAGCTCAGAGATGGGACCATTCTGCTGCTTCCTGTTCTTTATCATACCAACAAACAGAGCCTTTTTCCCATACTTCTAACCCGTAGCTCCAAAACTTACAGACTGCCAGTCCATTCTACAACACAACCCTAATACACAGATATTCCTGCTTCCCTTTCACCTTTTTTTCCAGTTTACCCCTGCTCTAGAAAAATTTGAAGGTCCAGTTCTGAAACTCTGATAATAAGAGAAAAAACAGAAATTATATGTTCAGTCTGAACCTGAGATGCTACCAAAAGCACATTATACTGGACATCTAAGCGATAATGAGACAGTTGTATTGCTCCTTCTGATATACAGTCAATTTTGCAAAAATAAGAATCCAGCACACCAAGAGCTCAGAGACAGCTCTTATCTGCAACTCTAAATACTGGCAGACTTGCAACCAAGTTGTGCCTAGAATAACACATGCTCTAATTTTAAGAACTTCAGAAAATTCACCGTTTCTCAGTTCAACCCCTAAGTGAACAGCTACTTCAGCCAGCTGCCAATGTTCTTGGCTCCCAACTCTCTACCATGTCAACCTTTGCTTTTTTGCTACCTGCTTCATAGAAATTACAGTAAGATACAAAACAAACAGTTTCCATTGCACTATGAAGAAAATTCCCAGCAACTCTACTACAAATGACAGGCATGAAGTGATGTGTCAACTACTTCCTCTACAGTCCCTACTATGGCCCCTATATTTGTTTCAGGTATACATTGCTACACCATATAATTAAAGAAATTATTTTTAACTATATGCTTATAGTCATTTCTCAAAAGGTGAAAAGTTTCCTAATAGAAAAGCCTACCCCTGTTTTCACTGGAAAACATCTATATTTTTTTCCATTCAAGCCTTCAACCTTCACTCTAAGCATTAAAAGCATACAAGGTGCTTTTCCCTCTTCTTAAACATTTCTCGAGCTGGACATTCAACTTATGTTAAAGCATCCATCTTGGAGCAAGCAGGTACAATTTCCCTCCACACATGGTCAGACCATTGGCTTCACAACATCCACTCGAGAGAGACCACAGGTGGAAAAAGGAAGACTTAAGCCTCTAGGAGTACAGATAATGCAGTCTTGATGTGCAATTATAATTTATTTATAAACACACTGCAGAGACAGTTTTGCACTAACGAACTCAGGTACTAGCAACAATAGGACTGCAGCCTCACAGAGTTCAGATTTAAGTAATCAGCTTATTAAACCCAAGCATTGAACTAAGTCCAGGCAAGTTCTTTCATGTGTGCTTCTACAGTTACACTGCTAAGCATACTTGAGCCAGCTAATTCAATGGCTGTTGGGGTATTTCTGAAGGAGTAACAACTCAAACTTCAGAAATCTAATATGCATATTCATTTCCTCCACATTTTATTTTTCCACTGTGACAAGTGACTCTTAACAACTTTCAAGCTGCTTTTATAAGCATTCCGAAAAGGGTTAAACTCTACTTTTCCACCCTTCCAAACAGGCAACTTGCAAATATATCTGCTAATTAGGCACTCTACTGCTACAGTTTGCTTTGATCTCAACAACAATCAACTTCTCATGTTCTGATGATACAAGCACGATTAAGCAGCAATCGAGGAGTTAAAGGCAAAATAATGAGACAGGAATACAATATCTTCCACTCTCATGTCAGACTATTACCTGATGCAGACTCCAGACATGTCAAAGAATATGGAAATTATCTTGCTAGGCGCATAGGGAAGTAAAAATCAACTCAACTATGCAGGTTGATTGAAGCCTTAAATGATGAAGGTAACTGAATGACAAATATAACCTAATGTCATCTCAACCACCAGTGCACCAAGAACCATTTAAAAATGCATATTTCACAGCAGAATATATTTACTTCATCTGAGGAGACAGCATTATACTGCATGCTTTAAAAAAAAACATTTTCTCAGGTGTATAATTATAGAATAGCTTACTTCTATCTCTTTCTACTAATTCTGGAAGAAGTTTAACATGGGGTACTGTGCTTTAAGGAAGCCTTTGAGGAAGGCAGCAAAAAGACTCCAGGACATGCTCTGGGTAGGCAGTGCTACTGAATGAAGCTTGTTGTGCCTGTTCCCTGGCTATTGACCCTTCCCGCCTTTTGTACCCAGGAACCAAGTGGTGTTAGCACCGGTGCTGGGCTGCTACCCTCCCCATGCTGCCTGGGAGAGCCCTCAGGCAGCTGTGGCTGAAAAGACTTTCTAAACTGAATATGTCCAGTCCTGTCACGCATCACAAAGATGAAAGCAATTCTGAAACATGCTTCTGCTCTGATATACGAGGGGAAGAAAATGCAGGAAGTAGAATTTCCTACAAAAAGGCATGTCTGATGCAGCTTCAGTGCTGGCAGCCATCCTTCCCCTGCATCCCACAGCACCCCGGCGCCTGGAGCCAGAGATGGGCCAGAGCCCACCAAGCTGTATTCCCCAGAGACAGATATGATATCACAGGGCTTTTTATGGAGTGGTGCATGCATCATTAATTAGTCCCATAAGTGGAAGTCGGTAAACAATTTTGATATTGTACAGAGGAAATAGGCAATACTTCCCCTTACCTACACCAACTGGCAGTCATTAATAAACATAATCTTTTCAAAATGTTGCCACTAAAATAATCACATCATAGTTATGATAAGCAATTGTACAGAATGGGAAGGTACCACTTCCAAAAAGGTTTCAAGGTACAAGTCACGTGATTTTATGCTCAACTTTCCCCATCCACCAAGCTGTATCAAAGATTTGACACTGTAAGGCTTAATGAGCTAATCTGCATTTTCAACAATATTCATTAAAAAAATTATACAGCATAATGTTTGTGAACACTCTGGATTTCTACCACTACCAACTGCTCCCCTCTATGAACGGGGAAAACCTCCCCTTCCAAGTCCTGCCAGCATGCCAATCCACGGATAAGAGAACAGCTTGTTCTTCATGGTCCATAAAGCTGTTGATCTTTCTGCTAATTAGTGTTAGTAGAGTGATGAATCTCTGATGCAAAAACCAGACTGAGAATCCCTAAATTTATTTCAGATCAACCACAGATTAGTTATATGGGAATAGCAATAATTGCTATTGGACGACTGATGACTTAGAGGTAGAAAGGTGATCAAAGCAGGAATATTAGAGAGAAAAAAAATACCCACATCCCAAGATTTCTTAGTTTTTAGGTCTTCACTAGACCATGAGGTAACTTCATTAATGTAAATGCTTTAGGATCTTTAGATTAAAGATGCTGTAAAATGAAATCTGTATGTGTTATGTCACCAGTGTTTGTATAAGATCAATTTAAGGTTAGCAAGATAACAGCCCTACCACAATTAGAGACAATTAGCCCAGCAGGAAGTCTGTTTCCAGGCAGTTATTGATGAGATAACAGGAGGCAAGATAAGAAGTTCAAACCATAAGTAACAAAGTAGGGTTTTTTCTTTATACCTAACTGCAGAGCTTATCAGTACAGTATAGAGACAACTGAGCTAGCTGCAGCACTCTGCAAAATACAAACTCTTACCAGCAATATGTTCTCATACCTTTCAGAAGTAGAAAGGGAGATAGCAATCTCCAAACGCTGCACCAGAGCAGCTGACGAGACTGAACGGAGCTGCACTGCACACCATGGTGCAAACTGAGGAGCAGCAATGGGACACGAAAGCAAGGCCAATTCGATTTGCTTGTTCGAGTTATTTGCCAGGTTAACCCCCTCCAGTGAAAGCTCATTTAATTTCTCAGGCTTTCACATTACTTTCTGCCATGAATTCTAGTTAAGCATCTCTGAACACGGCAAACTAAAATCTGTAGACAATTTAAGCCAAAACCCCTCTGACTGTAGACAGCCTTTTGAAGTTGGTGGAGATCAAGAAAACCAACCACCACAGAAAAGCAGCTTTTTAATTTAACATCTTGTCTCCTGATCAGAAACAAGTTTTAAAGCCCCAGTCTGTGCACTGTCGGGAATCCTTAAGAAGGCAATCTAAAGCTAGAGGTAGAGGCATTTAAATACACTTGCACACACAGAAGTCTATTGTCCCAAAAAGAACAGAGCTGACCTCACCTGACCATGCTTTGCCCTCAGTCTGTCCAGCACCCCTCCAACACCCTGCACCCTGAGGGCACCAGCGTCCTTCTGAAGCAATGATCTTTCCCCTCTGTATTTGACCTAGGGCTGTTAAACGAGTAGGTACAGCTTTGTGACAGGGCTTATTCTGCAGTTGAACAAACTGCACAAGGATTGTGTTTTACACCATCTTTGGCACAAGCAGAACTTTTAAAGCTCCAGTTTACTTCCCCGGTAAAGGACGTCACAAGCACGGTTACAGGAATGCATGCATGCAGGGAAGGGGGAAGCTGGATCAGGAGAGCAGTAATGATGCAGAGGCTGCAGAAGTGGAGAAAGGCAAATACTGATTGCTGTATGAGTGGGTTTGCTGCCCAAAACTTTATAACCATTTCGAAACACAACATTTTAAATTAAAAGAGGAACCGGTCATAAATTACTTTCAAATACTTTTACTCTGCAGTTGTTTTATCTCATGAATGCTTACGTCTAGCGAACCCCATCGTGAAATATTATTTTTTATCTTTTCTTTTTATTAAGCAGTACTGCTAGTACTTCACAAAAACAACTATTAAAGTAGATATGCTAGACTAATAGCAGGCCATATCCAATAAAGTCTTTTCATTCCAAATTCAGTCTTTCTTCAAAAGTCTTCCTCCTCCCCTTCCCTGGGGATGAAGACTAAGGAAAGCAATACTGTCGCAACAATTAGACTGTAGTGACTTTTCCAAAATTTAAGAGCATGGTGTCTCCAGAAGGCAGTATTAATTTCTTTTATTGGACAAAATTTATTTGGTAACAGTGGTTCCCTAGTGATTTTCAACAGGAAGCAATAGTAGATTTATTCTCAAAAACATTGATTTAATTTTCTTCAACTCTGAAGAGCATTCTTTGCCTGTCACTGAAAATGTGGGGATGCTAGACTGCTTAAAACTGGGCAGTTCAGGAAAAAAAATCTGGGTTCCAGTTTCCCTGAAGCTGTGTAGAATGTAAGTTCAGTTTCTACTCTACCTCTCCAAGTTTCCAAAGCTCCTCTCCCTTGTGTTGATCTCCCACTGGAAAGACCTTATACATCATTCTCAATTATTGTCTTTTTCCCATATAAAGAGTTTTGTAATTTATTTTAGCCAATTCAGAGCAGTAGGTTCTCAGTAACTGTAATCCTTCACGTTTTGTAAGTCTCATTCAATATTGCAACAATATAGATTTTATTTCTTCTCATATGTTATGCGTAACATTATTCCCTCTTGTAAAGCCCAATAAGTTCATTTATTTGGGATCTATTCTCAGAGATAAAAACCCTATCTATTTATCTCTATTAGTATTTAGCCCTGCAGGATTTGAACTATACCATTTTATATAAATAAATTAAATTTTGTTTTTATTGTTAACACTACTTATGCTCTATGGCTCAGTAATACTGTGTTTTTAACAGCAAAGGGAAAGTCAAAATAACACACAAAGCATAATTCACTTGTTTTCTAACATTTGCAGTGAGCAACAAGCATCAGCATAGGAATACTCTGCAAATTTGTAAGCTAGGAGTCTTGTCTCTTGCTTTACTTACTACCACTTAAATGTATTTCTAGGAGTTTAGCAAAGGTAACATTTCGAACAGAGGTAGAGACTGTACCTTAAACAATTTCGAAAATAGCTTTCTGAACTATTTTCCAATGGACTGTTACCCATTGTTAAGCTAGCACTTAAGTTAAAAGAGTATCAAAAACAACAAGACAGAGGTAAGACTAAACGAAGACAGTAATCAATGTAAAGTGATATTAAAGATCAAGCACTTTTCCAAGTGACAGGTCTCCAAGTATTATTTTTGCCCTTATAGACCATAAGTATCTTTTCAGAAACATTAAGACTCAAATAGAAATTAGGGAGGGAATGTTGGAGCATAGGAGTAAACCCAAACCAAGGTCATGTCAGGCCCTCTTGTCCCCCCACTTTTTTTTTAATATTGTGAGTCTTGTACTTTCAGACTAGAACAGTGAGCCACTCTCAAGCATTAAAGAAACTAAAAAAAAAAAAAAAAAAAAAAAAAAAAAAAAAAAAAAACCACCACCACCAAACCAAAAACCCAAAACTTAGTATGTAAAAAAAGGTAAATACAAGTCCAAGGTAATATGGAATTCTAGGAAATAGTTCCCTATCTGCAGCCATTTCTTTTTCTGCAAAATCCCCAAAGAATATTAAGAACCTTCTGTCATCAGAATGACTTTGATTAATTTAATCAGTATCATGAAAGCTGTTAAGATATTTAAACTATTTTAAGATACCAAAGCCTTAGGGTATTCAGGTTCATTTAAAGTGCATTAGTAATAAAGCAGTTTAACATCATCGCACACTATATTCCCAAACCCCAACATGAAACCCTGCACAACATATTGCAAGCAGACAGAAAGCATATCCATTTCCCTTTATAAAGGCCTCAAGCAATAATTCAAGCATAAAGATAAAGACCAGAGACTATAGCAGCAGAGCACATTTGCTTCGTTTGTTTTTGATTAGGCTGCCTTCTCCCTCTTTATCTAGAGGGCTTATACAGGAAAGTTCAATTTTGAAAGACCACCACCCTACTTTAAAGTTAAACAAAACCAAAATTAAAAACCCACACCAACTCCTGGTGAAATAATAAGTAGTGTGCTGGTAATTTTTAGTTTCAGTAAAACACTAGTTTGGTCTACACTTCAAGTCTTTAGAGTAGTAACACTCCAGAGAAGCCAGAGTTCACTGATAATGGTTAGCAACATCGACAGTTCAGACTGCTCTAAGTCACTTATCTTTCACAAAAGCCCATACAGATCACAAATACTCTTATGTTGCTTCTGAAACCTTCATAATACAACTCCTGATAAAAATGAAGTTGCAAAGGAAACAGCAACTCTTACCCTAGTGACACTAAAAATCACAGCAATGACTATGTGCTGATGTGACACAAGAAGTTCCTGAAGTGTTTGTCTTTCCTTCACATGAAGTATGAGACAACTTAATTTTTTCAGTTACTTAGGTAAAAATAATATTATTTGTCACTCATTAGAAGCATTGTAGATGATTCTAAGCTACTGCTTACAGACAAAGAGAAGTACTGCAATAGCTTCTTGGAGCTTCTTCCAGCATAAGGACAGGGAACAGGGCAGGAAGAAAGTGGAAAAAAGCAAACACTTTAAAAGCACTTCCCAGACACTTATGGCAGAAGAGTCAGCTCTATCCACTGTGGCACCATTTTTCACCCCCAAGCAAAAACACCTCTGAACAATGTACAGAATTTAGAGACAGAAGCCAGTCACATCTCAAGTAAATGCCATGTCAGCTTTCTCTTACCTGAATTTCACCTGTTTGATTTTGATATCAATCAACATCACTTGAACAGATAGAACAAGATGTTGAGTTTCAAATTTGTCCCTTCCATTAAATTCACTGAAATCTGTTGTCCCTCTCACCAAGTACTTCTATCCTATTCTTCACAACTAATTCTTTAAACTGTTAGAAATTGTGCACGTCAGGAATATATTTAATTGCCAAATTCTAGTGAATTTAAAAATTCTTTTTCTTGAAATACACAAAGCAAGTGCCAGTTAACCTGTCCCAATATTTTCACATTCATTTCACTCCACACTCAAAACCAATCACTCTTCAGTGACCACCACAGCCATACAGCTCCCAGGACACAATCACAATTTCAGCATCTGGCATCTTCCATAGACGCTATCAGGGCAGAGAGGGCCTGAGCCCTCCTCAAGTGTCCTGCTACCTCTGCATGGCTCCATGGAAGAGAAATTGCAGTCCACAGCCAGTGGCTAGCTGGTAATGCCTCTCCTCACCTGGGAGGCCTCCGTCAGATAAATGAGGCCAAATTGCTTTTTCTTTAATGAAATCGAATTTAAAGGGACCATCTGTGTACTTCAGCTCCTTGAGGAAACAAGCTGTATGTGATCCCATGGATGAATGTGTGCAAGCACATCTCAAACAACCCTTAAGCCACCAAACTAAGTCAGCAAGATAAATGCCATATTCCTGAAAATTTCAAGAATTGGGTCATTTTCAGGCTGTGCTTGGCCACCTATCAGCACCCCATGGAGGCAGACATGACAACTGGGGAACCCACGTGGAAGAGACCTTATGGAAACTCCAGGTGGAGCTCACCCCCCACCCCCCAAAAGGGTTCAGCCACAAGGCAAATGCCAGGAGTCAAGGTGCCATCAGCTCTGCAGCTGCTAAGCCTCCGGGTGACATTACACACACCCCAAACTCACCAGTCAGAGCACCTCCAAGGCTTCCTCTTCTGAGCTGTCTCCCATCTTCACTCAGCTGCCTCTTAAATTTAGAAGACTTTCCAGGGCCAGAAGAGACTTCAGGACTGCTGGATTTTCGAAAAGGCATAGGTGGGGGGGACAATATGTGATCAAGCTGCAGAGAGGCAAAAAAAACAAAATATGTGTATAAACTGTTTAAATGCTTGCCTTCATTGAAAAAAAAAAAGTTACCTTTACCTAAAGATTATGACAGCATTTGGGGGGAAAAGAGGTGTTTACAAAGATCTTAAGGTAATTAAATTGCTAACTGAAACCGAAAATTTTGCAAGTGCCAGATTTGTGGCTGGCTGTGTAAGAAAGCCGTTCTCATCTCGCGCAGCTGACACCACCTCCGACCACGCTTTCACACAATGAGGATTTTTTGCAGTGGTCCCTTCTCAAAGTACAAGGGGTCAGGCTTCAGCTTGCTCGACCTTCCATAAAGCAGTCTTTTTGCAGCTCTGAACTATCTGACCTTGCAACCTATGTGACCTGCTTTTGCCAACATTTTTCCTTCAGAATTTCTCCCCAGCTTCACCTGAGCAGTCACTAGATGGCACTGCACTATCAACAAAATACAAACCACTGCCCAGCCTAGGGAAATACTGACAAATTGATCTATCGATGCAAGTGGGGGGAAAAAAAATTAAATTATCCTGTTTATAAAACAGGCATTCATTTACACTGACTTTGAAATAAGCATAAATACAGAACCTCATTCTTTAAATTCTCTTCCTGTCATCATTCCTACACAACATTTTAGCCCTCTGGTTTTGACAATACAATTAATGTCTCAATATTTTATTAAATTCACAAAAACAAAACGAAAAGCAAGTGAGCAAATACAGGCAAAGGAAGAAAGAGCAGGGGTGCGAGTAAGCAAAGTAGAGTTTTACTAGCATCCTTCTCCTTAAACTGGTGCAGTTGCATGGGGTCACTATTTTGCAAACCACTCAAATGTTTTTTCTGTAAGATTTAAACCCTGATTCTTACCACAATTTTTTAGGAAGCCAAGGACATAAAAGTCTTTTAGATTTTTACAGTTCATGTACTGAGACGTATCAGCCAGACAATCTACATATCACCTGCATACCCAACTGCTTCATCCTCTCTGTCCACTGAAAGGAAGGAATCAAGGCCACCATAGTCACCGATGAAGATAGACAGTGAAGCCCCTTTTTGCTTACAGTTAATCCCACAGCAAAGTACTGTATGCCCTACAAAGCATTTCAAATTCCATATTTAGAGCTTCTTTTGTATTTAATATTTCAGGTTAGTCCGTGTTTTGTGTTTTGGCGGGGGGTTAATCAAAACTGCAGCTTATTGGAAGTGCTTGCAGACACTAAAGCATCAGGAAACACAGTGGCTTCTGAATCTGCTTCTGCAGCATATTAAGACTCATTCATGTTCACAACAGACACTGAAGTAACTCATGAACTCACAGCCCATGCCTTTAGCAATTTCCTAAATTGGGAGCTTTTGGGGTCACAGAGAATATTTAATTAACCATTGCTACCATTTATCTTTTACAAACACAGGTACACCACAAATATTTCTATTTCCAAGTGCTAAGATACCTCACAAGGTGAATTTACAAATCAGTTAAAAGGGAAATGACTGGCAACAGCTGGCTACTAAGAAACATTATTTTGAGACTCTCAGGTAAGTCTATAAGCAAATACTCGAACTGCTCACTGACTGATGGAAGGCAGTGATTGCTCAATGCTGCACTCCAAATGACTCCAAGCATCTGATAACAACATGATCCAATCAAGGCTTTAAGTGAGTTATTTGCAAAAATTCATGCACTTTCTTAAAACAGGTTCACACTTCAAAGTAACCAATCACATTTTAAATCTCTTTTTCCTGGCATAAGGCTCATCAAAACTTTAAACAACAAAAAGAAAAAAAAAATCAAAAAATGCACTAAGCTCCCTGTACATTAGCACTTAAGTGACACAACAGAATTACTGTCTTATACCCTGTCACCTTTTCCCCTTATAATCAGGTACATAACCTTTATGGTTGCTCAAGTCACTACCGCAATGAACAGACTTGTGCATTCCACAACATGCAGTCTGATTACAAAATTCATTATTTCCAACTAAGCTGTGCTCCTTTTCCACAGCTTTGAGGGTTTCAGAAGAAGCTTTAAGATGGGGCTATAGTACAGAGCAGCACCGTACTGTCCAGGTCCTCAATTCATATTTAAGATGCTTTTCCACTGTCCAAACTAGCAGCTTCAGAAAAGGATGATTTTGAAAGCTGATACAGTTTAAATATCAACACCCATTAGCTCATCATTTTAACAGCAATGCCCTGCCAGCATTCTCTTGCAAAGGTACCTCCTTGTTGCTAAGTGACTCTACCACAAATAAAATTTCTGTTTGATACAATTCCAGCACCCACTTTGGTCAGACAAGTTCTCAACAATACAAACTTCTTCAAGGACTTGCATGGAAATGGAGAAGGAAACCCCACACAGCCAGGGACTGGGTCTTGGCCACTCGGACCAAGCCAAGAGGAAGTAATTTTGACCCCACATGAACTGGCCATGCCTGAGGTCCTGCATGTGGAGGATCTTGGAAACAGGACTGGGGAGGAAAGAAAGGGAGGGGAAATGGGGAGACATCCTTCCCACCAACACTTTTCAACATGATGTCCTCAATTTGAAAGTCCACATGTAATACTCTGACATGAGAAACACAGGAATGAAATAAGATTTCTTAAGTTTCGCATTTTTAAATACAACAGGATGAAATTCATATTCTGTTGAAGGACAACATGATTCTATTACAGGAAGATAACACACAAATAAGCATTCTTGCATATGACAAATTAAGGACCAAAATATCATTGCAGTATTAGGTTTCACTAAATGTTTCTTGGGGGCAGAAGTTCATTTTAATATAGGAACAGTCAAATTCAATATAGTAGACACACAGATCTGTCACCTGGGTTTCAGCTGGATGTAGAGAACCATACCTCACCACCTGAAGCAACTATATCAAAAGACATTATATGGTCTAGCATTACAAAGAAACAATATGGAAATACAAGATTTAACATTTTCATATTGATGGCCAACCTCTGCTTTATGGAAACAATTACACATATATAAACAAAGCATTTCTGGAAGCCATCCAAAGACCCGCTTTTACTTCCAAAGGATAAAATAAGACCTACAGCACATACAGCGCGTAGTTGAAAGCACACTGTAGCTGCTTTGTAGTAGACTGAGAAGAGTGGACAAGGATATACCTGTTAACAGCCTTGACGTAACAACTCTGGATGCTGGGGAAATATGAGGGAAATGGACAGCAGAAAGTAGCCAGGCTTGCAAGTTGCCCCCTGAGTAACTTCTTTTGCTACTCTGAAAGAACAGACAGCTAGATGAACCGATTTGGCCCAGAGGGGCTTTCGAGCCCCCATTCAGACCTTACTTCAAAGCAAAAGCCTATGCAGCAGATGAAGAGGCTTTCTGTCCTCAGTAAGACAGCCTTCCCCTCCTGCCAGGCAGAGCATTCAAGTCCAAGTAAGTGAAACCAACAGAGAACATTTTATTAGGTCCTGCTTCCTTGGAACACACAGCTGATTCTGAAGAGGTATAACATGGCACATAGTCAGATCACACAAAGTGGTTAATTCAGCCAAAATGACACTACAATCGTTCAGTAGAAAGATTATGACAAATTTAAATAAATAATAGCAAGACCTCTTCAAACTTGTCAATATTTACTTCAAAGACCTCCTGGAAACCTGAACACTATGAAAGTTCAGGTTGTGTGTCTTACCAGGTACAGATTGGACATTGCTGTCCACAAAACAACATCAAAGCAAGTATCCTGAGGAATGAGGGTTGCTGAAATTCTGCCACAGTGATTTTAAATAATTTTACTCAAGCTGCTTCTACTCAGCACATCAAATAATTTTGGCCAGCCACAGTCACCACTCTGCTGGTATTTACCTCACGCTTACTAGCTATATGGGCATGTGTAGATGTTCGATGGCATACAAGCGCAACAGGAGAACCAGGGCTTGGTTGGTTGCACCTTTTTTCAGTGAAACTTGCTTGACAGCAGGTTGCAAGAAATACAATAGCTGTATCCCTGGAGGCAGTTTCCAACAGACATTCATGCTATACTTTGAGGCTTTGAATATCACGTGCTCGGCCCGCTGTCTTATTACTGCACTCAGTCTGCAAGCATATACTTCTCTCCACATCCTTTTTAAAAAAATGTTAGTGACTTAAGGAACAATGGGATAACGGAGGGCAGTTTTTCCACTTGCCTATGGAATTGCAGGTCAGGGGAATAAAAGAATTTGAGAAGCTACTTCTGAAAGTCACTATTTCAAAGACCAATAACAGCTACAACAAAGTATATGAAAACAAGTATATTTGATTGTCCTGTATCTATAGTACAAAGGGAATTAAGTTAGCCATTGAGTGTATACAGGCTGCTTAGAGAGGGATTTTTAATCAGTACACATCTCACCACCAGACTTCTGCTGTTAATATTCACAATGCATGGATAGTTAACTTCTGTAGAAACGCTCCCTCCCCCAACATTAAATACTGAATAATTCCTTTCTGACAAAGGCACTTTGAAAGACAGAAAACGCTCAGCAAACTCCAAGCTATGCAGAACATACTGTTCTACAAAATTCATTTCTTCCAATCCATTTTTCCATACAGTTCATTAAAAAATGTGCCTGTTTATGCTGTAGGTATGATGAATTTCTACATAAGCACTGTAAAATTTAGGAGATAATAGCTTTCACAAAACCCTACTCCCCCAACTCCCTCCCATGAACCTTACAAAAAGGAACAGACAGTCATTAGAGGAGAACGGCTTAAATATTACATAGAACAGAATCATCAAAATATCGTTACCATAGACTTCTACACGTAGATTTAGTGATCCTATACAAAAATGGATGGAATTTGAGTGACAGTCTCCTCCAGGAATTTCCTCCAGGGAATCAGGACTGAATCAATTTGTCCTCAAACAATTTTTTTTTTCATGTTTTGAAGCTATTCATTTTCTGTGTGAATAGAATCAGCTACATTCCTCTAATGAACATTATTCTCACACTGTACTAGCCATGGACTTTTAACAGCTCACCTACTCAAAAAGGATTATCTTCATGTTTTTAAAAACCTTAGTAGCATTAAATCCAGCTGTCTACCATCGTGTATTTATTCTACAGCTAGAATGAATTCTCTGCTTGATAATTATATCATCAAATAGTCACATCAAGTTTGTCAGCCCACATGTCCTTATGAAAATTAAGGACATGACAACCGGTTCAAAATAAGACCTAGCATCAGTGTTTAGAAGTACAATTTGAGCCGAGTACATAATGAGGTGTGAGGCAGCCAGAAAGAAAATAATGGATTTCAGGAGAGGAAATCCATGGTACAAGAATGTGAATGAAGCTAAGATAATGCAATCACACTGGTAACACCAGGATAAGGAAAATAAGCTATTCTGAGCTGCTGAGATTTGTTGCAACATGGGGTGTTTTTTTCCAATAAAAATTAAATTGAAATGAGAACTGAACTCATCTGCTCAGCTCCACCTTTTCTTGGAACACCCCACTATGGTTTTATTATCCAAAATACTTCATCCCCAACCTCCCCCAATTTCTCCATAGGCAATATTCCTACTTCCCACAGAAACTGGGAAATACAGGTCAAGTATTCAGTCTTAAAAATACGAACAGAGATGTTCTATTAAGCATTTTAATTTCTTCCTCTTGAATGCTGCACAACTCCACTCTACCTCAGGTCATGTCATATATGCACAATAAATCCTAAAGTTTCCATAAAAAGGCTGTGCGCTGTCACCCATTTGAAGCCTTCCCCCAGTCAGGCACCAATCCAGAAAAGATATATCACCTGAAAACGCTCGTATATAATGCAGTGAAAGCAGAAAATACCCAGCATACTTTTACTGCTTAGTTTTTTTCTTTATCAACCAGAAGTCCCAAAATAAAATTCTACAGTTGTCACCAAATATGCCAGGTCACATCATACCTATCCAGATGTTTAAAGAAGCAAGAAGGAAAGCATCACACTCCAGTCCCATGCAGACAAAAGTATCAGAGCCTACCTGGTGGTGAGAAGATATTCCATTGCTCAGTAAAAACTCTCATCTTTATAAAGCTAAGTGCTTAAGAGGAGCATGGCTTTACAAACCTAACAAACTCTTCCTGTCTCTTGCATCTCCAGACGTAAGCTGTGCCAGAAGCAAGCATGCTTTTGAGGCCAGTTAAGTCTCACCACTAGTTCAACAGCAATTGACCCTTTGTAGTGAAGCAGGCTGCTAGGAACATAGCAAATTTTCTTCACATTATTTACACTGGGTTACTCACAGCACACTGCCTCTCTATCTGGCTCCTTTGCAAGCATTTTAAGCACAGATGCTGAAACATAATAGCCCAGCAAAGCAGTTTTTTTGAGGCAAACTATACAAACTTACTTCAACTGGGTATGGGGGAAGAAGTGTGTTCTTATCACTTAAATATTCTTCATCAGTCTAATTAAATTTGGCACAGATACACGAGTTTGATTGGCTGCATTGACACAGAGAGCAACACTGAAAATGATTTCTTAATGGGTAGGATCATATCTTCCAAAAGCCAAAGGCATCTTAGAATTTGTTAAAAGAGATATTTTAGCCAATTAAGGGTATAGTGCACTTTAGTTACTCCAGATGCTTGAAGAGAATTCAGTAGAACCAAATTAGACTTGAAGATGAAAAGCTACAATGCGGGGTAGTGTAGATGCCCAAGAGGTCTGTCTTACAGTACCATCACAAGCAGAGGTGCATACAAATTTGCGACAGATATCCTGCAGTAACTCATGTCTGTGAGGAACAGCTCCACTGCTTTTGGTCACAACATCAACTTTTGAAGGATTCTGCTTGGAGGTGCAATCTGAAGGTACACAGCAGTCTCCATGAACCTGCATCAAACCCAACAGCTGAAGGAGATTGTTAGCAATTCCAATTAAATCAGCTGATGGTTGGAATATTCTACGTTCCTTTTGCCCACAAGCAATATTAACCAACCTCAGTTTTGAGTAGGGTTTAGAGAACAGTGCAATTACTCTGAATATTCACAGCTCTTAGAGCAGCCTTTGCTTTGCAGAACAGAGAATCACAAATAACCTAATTCTGCACAGAGATAAAAGGAAACACTGCTCCAAAAACTAGCACCATTTCTAAGAATCTAAGGGTAATGAAGGCGAAGAATGAATACAGAGGAAGTCTCCCTAGGCCACATGGATTTCACTGGACAAGGAAAGACTCCATTTCTTGCCCCCTTTCTTATCACACTTCCTCAAAAACAAGCAGAGCCTTTTCTTCCCCACCACCTGCCACAGGTCAAGTAGGAAGATGACTATTTACCCCACATTTCTTAATTTCGGCATTGCCCTTCCACCTCCCTCCATGGGAAGGATCTCGCTCAGCTTGGGCTGACAGACCTCACCAGTTCTCCAGCTAAATGGCATCTGTCATTCCTGTTCCAGACTTCAAGCCTTGGACTATCTCACTTTCCTCTGTGACCCCCAGTTTCCTCATTAGGACAGTGACACCAGCCCATCAGCTACTGCACAGACAGAAAGTAAGTCAGGTCCTAGGCTCCCTGTAGAAGGAAAAGGGTAAGAGGCAGAAAAGGTCTTGTTTACAATCAGATTATTATTTGCTATGCATTCATACAGCAACTCTCGATTTACATACGAACACAACCTGCAGATGACACTGCAAACCTGTCTTTACCATGCTAAAGAGGAGAAACCCATTGTAAAGCTCTGCTGTTCCAAAGCATCACTTCTAACCATTTTATTTATTGATTTTACATCCTACATATACACACAAACACAATGCTTAAAACTAAAGTCACTGTTCAAACTTGTGTATTATGCTGAAATTATGATGCCTTGTAAATAAACAGAATCAGCAAACAAAATTCATTATGCTTTTCTATAGCATGTTCTTACCTATCATATCCTAGGTAGTACAGACATATTTTAAGAATTCTGCTAAGAATCAATAGAAGTATATCCACATTATTTTGCTACCCACTTCACACCCATTCTAGAAATGCAAATTTGCCTTTGAAACAGTTGCATTTTTCTTGAAAACAAATCTGACTTCTGGTCAACTACAAGTAAATGAATAAATACAACTCAGAGGAATATGAAGAATCAGCTATAGCTATGTTGAAAAATATCTGCTTGTATACAATGCTTTTTCACAAACATATTTACACATGATTGCACAGAAAATGAAGCACAGCCTTCACAGCATTCTAAAAGGCCACGAAGTGGCGTATAAATATGCATGCGCACTGCTGTCTGAGCCAATTATTACTTTATCCTGGTTAAGATGGAACAGTTTTGTTACAATATGATCAAGTCCTTCAGTTGTTGAAAGCCTCCTCTGTGCCAGCTCTGTACACACAGATGGACAGACTGCTCCCTTTCCAGGGAACAAAGGAAGCAACAGTATTTGTACTGAAGACTCTGTCTCCAAGAACTCAGCCTGCCCTAAGTTTCCTTGGATTTACTCATATGGCTTTAATGAACATTAAGAAAAAGACTAACAAATAGCAGGTTCTGCAGATCTCTTCTTGTAGGACCTTACAAGAACCAAAAACCAGAACATAGTTCTAATTAATTTTATAGAGTTCTAATTAATTTTATAGAGATATAGCTTAACTTGTGGTTAAAAGGGAACACATAGGGCACTTTACTTGCTGTTAGCATCAAGAGATTCTTTTTAGTCTGACAGTCATACAGGTATCTTCTCAGGAACAGATACGATGTACAAAAAGCCTTTGCTTCTGACAAAAAAAAAGAAGAAAAAAATCACTTCATTTCTGACCTAGGGAAAACTGCCAACACTCCCAAAAAGCAAGAGAAGTCAAAGCATCACTCGCAGGCTGCTAGCCAGGGTGAAGCTGCAGCAGCTCAACAGGTCAGCCCTACTAGGAAGGACACAGAGAGACCAGACTCAACATAGTGGATTCTGTAAAGAAGTTTGTTCGATAATTTAATCCAAAAAAGCATGAAAACAGAGAGTAGGGTTCAAGGGATCTGTCCAACCCACTCAGCTCTGCTCTAAGTGTACTGTCTAGAAAAAAATCCCCCTTTCTGTAGGGGTACAGCTCCTCCAAGCCCTGCCTGAGCATCAGGAAGCATGCTCACGTTTCACCTTCGCTTCCACAGTTTTAAAAGGGATCTGACAAAAAAAGATAAAACAGAAAAGCCACCCTTCACTGCCCAGATTTGCAGCAGTGCATGCCACCACTATGCTGCAGGAAGGATACTCCCTTCCTGTCCCCATCCTGCTGGCCATCTTGGCAGGAAAAACTGCTTCATAGTGTTGAAATTTGCTGGTGGTGACTACTGCCACATCTGCCTGCTGCAAAAGACTCAGTGAGCAGCTGGGAGGCAGCAAGAGAAAGCTGACAGAATGCTGCTCAAACACCCCTGCTTCAGTGAGGAAGGAAACCAGGGGCACAACCCAACTCCCAACCCTGGCGGGCAGCTGCCAGGGTCTGGGAAACACCTTTGCTGGGGCCAAGGGGCAGAGGGGCAGCAACTGGAAACCTGCATGCCTGCAGTGTTAAAGAAGAAAAAACACCAATACACACAACATTTCAGGAATGACAAGATGCTGCAGGTTTAAGGTGTAGGCATCAGCACAAGTGCTTCAGCAGTCCTGCTTCTTCCAGCAGGTCCATGGATGCTGAGGAGTAGTGGTGGCTGATCCCTGCTGTGTCCCCACGCAGACACGACTTCGCAGGACATGGCAGAGTGCATTGCAAAAATCACATCTTCCTAACACAAAGCCCACACTTCAGGGGCGTTGTTTTGTTTTCACTGATTTATCTATTCCCAAGAAGTGCAAGAGAACAAAGACAACCAAGTTTTCAGCTGAAGCACTAGGAACCAAATGTCAACAAGTTTAAATAAAAGTTATCAATATTGTGCATCACTAAAAAAAAAGAGACAACCCAAAGCAGTATTTTCTTAGTTTCCCTTGCATAAAGACTCTTTTTTGTCAGATTTTTGTTCTTTAATATTCCATGGCTGTATTCATTTTCTTACTATCATATGCAGAGCTATTAGTAGCATTAGCAACTATGCTCTGCTGTAGAGAAAAATATCAAACTAGCCACACTGAGTATTTCTTTAATTTCTCAAAGAAAGGAGGAATTAGCTACACAGCAAACAGAAAAGAACTTTGATATTTCTAGACACCACAGGCAGAATTTTCACCCTTAATTATTTTAATGATCCTTTTTACAGCACAAGAAAGCCATGACAAATGCATGGAAATATGTATTTATACTCTGCGTGTGTACAGGCATCCACATGCATACCTTACTTCAAACATTTCCAATGCTGCTGCTCATACACAGATTTTTAAGAAAGATTTTTTTCTGGTTCTTTAACTAGGAGGATTAAAATTTAGTAAAAGTAACCTTCAAAGTCACTTTCAAATGCAAAAAAAAATTGAAATACATAAGAAAGAAGACCCATTCATCTTCATCAGCTGTTGACACCATCATCATTCGTCTCGTGAAAAAAATAATTCAGAGGAGAATATATATCTCTGGAAGGGGGGGATTGTTATACCATGAATACTAATGAAGTGAAAGCAGTTCAGTTCTTTATAAAATCTATTTCCATTCACATTCACCAATGAGCTCCTAGACTAAAGGTTCCATTTATTCTATCACATCGGAAGCTTCAGAAAACTAATTGTTTATTCAAGTCTATCTGCTCCATCCATGCTCAATTAGGTCTCACTTTTCCCTCAGTTACAGCGAAATTAAAAACAAAAATGGAAGGTGAAACATTCCTCATTCTGCTGACCAGCTCCCCGTAACAAGCCACTCCAAACAACAGCCACTCCAAGCACAGCAAGAGGTTCTTGATGGAATGCAGCATTTGAGGGACCTACCCAGCAACTTACAGAATTTCTAGTCGTTAACTTATTCCTCTGACTAATGGAAAACACACTTGTAATGCAGCTTTCTAATAAGCACTACCAAGTGCTGTTAAGTGTAACTGGGCATTCCAGCTACAGCAACTCACAAGTACCTCAGTTTTAAGAATGGGAGACATAATCTTTACACACAATAAGAAAATAATTTTTCTCAATTTATTATTCCTTATTTAGACCATTAAAGTATTAAATAATCCATTTCACCATATAAAGCTTTAAATCCAGCATCACTTTCATTAGGAATAACGTATCAAAGGGAGTCACAACACATTTATGCAAGGCAGGTACAAAACAAAAGAGAGAAACCCATGATGAAATGAGGTTGCAGTAAAAGGTTCTCAGCATGTAATGGAGCTGAAGTTGATCCATAAATCAATGCAAGATGAAAGCAAGATTATTTATGTGAAGGAGTTGCATTGTTAATTTACAGTCTGATTTAGAAAAGAAATGCTTTACTTGATCAATGTACCAGTGATGTGCATGTGTGTACTTCAACACAAATTAGTAATAATTACCAGTAGGTGTATCTCCTCATATTTTTTAATTAACCTTAACAAGCAGCATATACAGTTCCAGAAAATGCATGTTTTCCCTGAGTTTGCCTTTAACACGCTCCTAAGTTTTTAAATAATGCAGCCTCGCCACAAGAGACCTTGCAGACAAGGGCTTTTTGATCTCTTTCTTCCTGTTCAGTGCTGAGAAAGGTACCATGCGCAGTTATTGAACAATAGCTGCCATGAAAAACCCTTTTCCGGAACTGTTTTGAAAGTGAACTAGAATAAGGCATTTGATAGCTTTGTAGTTTTACCCTAGACGTCCAACACAGAATTCAGAGATCGGGATGCTTCTCCTTTAGCCTTACCAACACAATCAGAAAAAAAAAAATAAAATCAGAAGGGCAAGCATACCTGGGGAAGGAGGGAGCACAACCTAATTTGCATTTGGCAGAGATTTGTAGTTAAGGACAATAATCAAGAAGCATGTTCGTAATTTTAAGTGCCTCCACTGCATTTCTCATATTCTGTCAGCTGCCATTTGTCAGTCTCAGACAATTTACCCAGGTCTATCATTACCAGAAGTGTTTATTCACACTATCTGGCTCAAGGAAGATTTTTTTTTCCTAGCCTTAAGACTTCAAGAAGTATTACAATTAGGGAAAACCATGAAGACCATGTAAGAATGTAACCAGAAAGGTGATAAGGGATGATGTGAAATACTCCACCCCTCTAATTCTTTGTGTAATCTAAGCAAGTAAGTGCCCATGCTTTCTAAATATCCTCATTGAAAAACCTACACTTACTAAGTAGACTTATCTTCACTCACTCTGGTCTTTTTATCCAGGCTTTTCCAATTAAACGGGTAGCTACTAAATACAATGACACTGATGGGTGGGAGAAGGAAAGATCCCTACTTAGATTTTAAAAAATACCTATATTAAGTCCTGTTAGGCAGGGAAATGATAGCAAAATGTATCACACATTGTATCTGAAAGAACAGATGTCAGTATGTATGTGTAGAAGACCACAAGACAGGCATATAAAAAGCATCCAAATCAAAACAACGACTGTGTTTGTCTTTACTAACAGTTTAGAGCCGTCCTGGTTTCTTCAACCTCATACAGAAAACCTAAAATTAACAGCAAAAGAACATTTACTTGTATGGCTTTCAGAGTTTTGTTTATAGATCACATCACCTCAGAGATTTATACACATTTTCTTAAAAGTTCAGTATGACTTAGAACTCTAAATTACAAGGATTAGTTGTATACTAAGTTGTAGCAGTTGATTACTTTGGTATTTCCACGAATCTCATAAGTAACTTAATACAAGTTTCGTTAAAGTGTCTAGAGTGTAAACTCAGCACAGAAGCACTACAATGTCTGCAACACGGCAGTAACCTCTGAATTAGAAGGGTTTTCTAATAACATTTTGGTAAAGTAACCTGATTTAACAAAAAATAAAGTACAATTCTACCCATGATGATTCACACCATCTTAGAATCTAATTTCAACTTTTTTCCACTTTCCACTAGTGAAAAGGGAGTCCTGTCAAAAGCAGGACAACAACCACACACACACCTCTGTTATAAGGGTCTACTAGGATTCCTCATGTCTGTAAGGCAGCATGGACTGTATACCATCTAATTGACTTGTAAATCAGGTTTGTGCCCTCACTTCAAGTGTGTAACATACCACATCCTATATTCTCAGGGTTACAGCTTCTCACTCAAAATAATGGGACCCACATCTTTCAGAAAACGGAAGAAATTGCCTAAGTCGATGTTGAAAACTTTAAATCACACATAGTCATTTTATCTGTGCCCAGTTACAGGCTGAGATCATGGACTAGAGTAAATCCACACTGGTAGCTTCAAACTACAGAAGTATTTTTACCACTTCAAAAGCTGAAAACAAACTATAGCTATTAGGAGGCAAAGATACTGCCCTTTCTATAGTTTAGGAATTTGTCAGCTTATAGAAATCTAAAGTTTCTAAAAGATATAACAGCACAGATTTGAAAATGGACACTTTATTGAGAAGGACTCAAAACCAGTGTAAGGGATGAGAGGTCTAATAAAATAATGAGATTCAGAGTCAACGTTGTCTGGAAACCAACCACCTTCCATTCAAACAGTTGATATGCTGGCATGAACCATGTGTCATACACACAAAAAAGGTCCAAGACAACTTCCTTTTTAAGCCACACAATCTAATTTTTCAGGCTTTCTCAAGTATAGGGAGAAGCAGTTTGGAAGTATCTAACATGAAATGAGGGACACTTCATTAGTTTCATCCATATATACAAATAGCATCTTGTCTGGAAATATCTGTATCGCCTAGAGTAAATTGCACTTCATTTTAGTTGATTTCTTTTATTCTGATAGATAGCAGACTGTAATCCAGGAAACCATAGCCTAAATTGCAAATAAAACAATCTTGCTAAGCCATACTAACAAGAGTCCACAAGGAAAAACATGCAGTGCTAAATGCTTTGAAATGTATGACTTCTATGACTACACACCACTGTGGGAGTTAACCTACTTTTTTAGTGATGTTCAATTGCTCTATTAACTGGACTTTTTAAATACTGAATGTAAAAGTTGTTTAATAAAAGAAAAACATTGAATCACCTTAAGCCAAAGCCCAGGTTTAACCCCCAAGGAAAACTCTGCAGCACTGAAGTCAGTGTATCCCTCCAGAAAACTTCCCTTCACTTGGATCAAGACAGCGTTTAAGCTCTTACAACAAAGTAAAAGACGCAAGGCTAGCAACAAGGAAATTCAAGTTCTAGTTTTATCATTTGGCTATTGCAGCAATATTTATTTAAAAAAAAAAAAAAAAAAAAAAAAAACCACAACACTTTTTTTTACCGCTGGGTAAAAAACTGGCTGAATGGCCGAGCCCAGAGAGTTGTGGTGAATGGAGCTAAATCCAGTTGGCGGCCAGTCACAACTGGTGTTCCTCAGGGCTCAGTGTTGGGGCCAGTCTTGTTCAATATCTTTATCAATGACCTGGATGAGGGGATCAAGTGCACCCTCAGTACGTTTGCAGATGACACCAAATTGGGCAGGAGTGTTGATCTGCTCAAGGGTAGGAAGGCTCTGCAGAGGGATCTGGACAGGCTGGATTGATGGGCCGAGGTTAACTGTATGAGATTTAACAAGGCCAAGTGCCAGGTCTTGCACTTCGGCCACAACAACCCCATGCAACGCTACAGGCTTGGAGAAGAGTGGCTGGAAAGCTGCCCAGCAGAGAAGGACCTGGGGGTGCTGGTGGACAGCCAGCTGAACATAAGCCAGCAGCATGCCCAGGTGGCCAAGAAGGCCAACAGCATCCTGGCATGTATCAGGAATAGTGTGGCCAGCAGGAGTAGGGAAGTGATCGTCCCCCTGTACTTGATGCTGGTGAGACCACACTTTGAATATTGTGTTCATTTTTGGGCCCCGCACTCCAAGAAGGACATTGAGGTGCTGGAGCGTGTCCAGAGAAGGGCAACAAAGCTGATGAAGGGTCTGGAGAACAAGTCTTATGAGCAGCAACTGAGGGAACTGGGGTTGTTTAGCCTGGAGAAGAGGAGGCTGAAGGGAGACCTTATCGCTCTCTACAGCTACCTGAAAGGATTGTAGCGAGGTGGGTGTTGGTCTCCTCTCCCAAGTTACTAGCAATAGGACACGAGGAAATGGCTTAAAGCTGTGCCAGGGGAGGTTTAGATTGGATATTAGGAAAAATATTTTTACTGAAAGACACTGGTCAGGCACTGGAAGAGGCTGCCCACAGAGGTGGTGGAGTCACCATCCCTGGAGGAGTTCAAAAAATGCGTAGATGTGGCACTTCAGGACGTGGTTTAGGAGGCGTGGTAATGTTGTGTTGACAGTTGGACTTGATGATTCTAGAGGTCTTTTCGAACCTTAATGATTCTATGATTCTATGATTCTAACTCAACCCACCAAGAGAGTTTTTCCAGCATTTTTTCTAAAACTTATCTGCTGGTTCTTCTCCAGAAATCATTCAGTTTTTCAGAAACCCCATTCCCAACCAGGAAGACACACTTCTAAAGGTTTTTCCTTCAACATCAAAGTATGTTCTTGAACAATGAAAAGAACCCAGAAGGACCCCAGCAGTACTGTATATTTTACTAGTAAACTTCCAAAACAGTAGAAACAGCCAATAGGGTCCTCTCCTCCGACACACAGAGAGAATCAGTAACTGTAATGATCCTTCAGAATTGCTTGTTTCAACAGGAAAGATGCACCCCTCTTTTGGAGTTTAGAATAAAGATGTAGCAAAAGTTGTTAAGGAAAAACAGAGGATCTGGGACACACAAATTGGTTTCTTAGTGTCTTTGACTTTATTTGCTTAGCAGATTCAGAAAATGATTGGTAACGGTCAGCCTCAACGAGTAGCATATGGACAGGAGAGCAAACAACTCTGAATCTCAAAGCTACCCCACAACTTGTACTTCAATAATTGTCTAAGCTTCCTTTGGCCAAGACTTAAATGTTTCCTTACTTACACATACTAGTTAGCGGTTTCCAAGATAAGGCCCATTTGGGAAAGAAAGACCATATTTTGCATGGTTAAAAAAAAATAATAATGTTTGAGTATGTAATTTCAATAGAGTGAAGACTTGGCAGAGTTCAGCTTTAATATTTGGTTTTCCTGAAGACTACCAGCATCTTATCGATCAGCAGCATACCCTACTGAAATTACTCAGCAGGGAGTCACACCACACAACGTTTCTACAGCACGTTCCTACCCAGGAATGAACCAATCCCAAACACTTCAAGGCTCCTTTGGTGAAACCCAACTGCCCCATAAACCAAGGAATCCAGATTTCAGTTAGGTATCTACTCTGTAGGACCACCACCTCCACAGTGCTTAGAGCTCCTGCCCGATCAGGGAATGTGGGATCCAGAATTCTTTCCTACAACAAGAACACAATACCCTGTCAAAAGACAATAAAATGAGCAACCTTGGCAAGGTTTCCAACAAAGGAAATGCAGTTTGCATGCATACTCTCATTTTACAAATTCATATAGGAACTAGCACAATTAGCATATCTATTTAACAAGAAATGTAACCACACTAAATTGTCCTTTATATTTAGGCAGGCAGCCTAGATCCCCAAAGCCATCCTCTCCCCAGTAACACTACCGCTGCATCTATTTTTGCAGATGCAAAGGTGTAGAACTGTATGCATGCGGCAAGACCCAGAGTGCCGCACCACATTTATTCATGCCACATACAAAGGCTGTCAATTAAACTGCCTTTCCTACAGCTTCACGTCTGACACTGCCGGCATACCAGGAGGTCACGCAAGAGTAACATGAAACAATGGGCTCTCCAGGAATGACTGCTGAAGAACATGAAAGAAGATAAATCTCTTCCAGGCTACTACCATGCTGTAGTGCAAACACACATTATAGCCTCATTAAGAAATACAGCACTGTCAGAAATCCTGACTCAACAGTGAGCCAAAACTAATGCAAGTATTTTCTCTATAACAGCATTTCATTAAAATAGTAACATGCAGAAGTTCCTAACACATTAGCCCAGGCCCCTGGTTCAGAGTTCCCATACTCATACGTTCCCCAGAACGGCAGGGAGGGGAGAAACTGCACACATGCCTGGAGGAAGCAGGGAGGGAAAAAGGCAATTCCATCCCTATCCGCCTGCTTGATTCCAGCCCATTCATCTCCCTTTTCAGGTAACCCAGCTTCTGTCAGGATCCCCTATTGCATTCAAAGCGCTTTGGTACATGTTTTCACAAGTAACTTCCATGCACACAAGTGCTTCCATGGAGGATGCTATTTTCTGTGATTAGAGAAATTAAATTAATTTACTGAAAGTGGTCTAAGTGCAAGAAAGGAAGCATCTTGAGACCAGTGTTAGGCAAAGAAGAACAGGAATGAAGCAGTGCAAACATCATAATGTTTAATATATTTTTTTCCACTTTCACCTTACCACTTGAGTCTTCACTATTCTCTAGTTTGTACTGCAAGTATGCTTCTCTCTACTGCTCTCATAAGATGACTGGCACTGTCGGGTGTTTTATCTCCAGAACAATGACCTCAGGGTATGCAGCTCCTGATATACAGCCTGTAAAACCACTTATTTTTATAATGAAGCACAAAAACAGAAATCTGATCTCAGATTTCCAGTCTGCCCATTTATTTGAAGTTCTAGAAATATTCAGGAACAGACTACTGAAAGATATCCTGAGATGTTTGACATGAACCACAGTGGGGCTGCAGTCCCTGCCAGCCAGCAGATGGACAATGTCTTCACAACAGCAGTAAGTGGCGTTAACATCACTACTGAGAGAACAGTCCTCTAAGTCAGCAGATGGTCCACTCATAAAAACAACCATCTGCTGAGATGAAATGTTGACAGAAAATCTCGAAGTGCCTGATCATCAGAGTGTATTAAACTCAGCACCATAACCTTTGCTGAGTCACAAGCTTGAGGGTCCTGAGACTGTCTCAGTTGACAGTTATCCTCTGCCTGATTAATCTAAAAGACAACTGCTCAAACAGCAGCACACTCTTCCAGTTGCATCTATCTTGCAAAGCCATCTGACTCTAGAGGAGGAAAGCATTCCAGTTTCTCCAGACAAGATGAAAGAGTCATGAAAAATGGCAGATTGGACACGAGTGACATCTTACCAGCTGTTCAGCCTGTACATGTTCACCAAGTCACTTAACAGCCTACCAGGACTGAGGTTATTGGAGAAAGGCAGACCCCTCTAATTCTCTGAGGACAGAGCAGGAAAACCAAGCCCAGATAGTATGCTGACTGGACAGCTGTGTCCCCCAGGATGTAAAGACCTGAAGGAATGGAACAAACAAAGGATAAAGTGCTTAACCTATCTGATCACTTCCTCCTCTCATTTCAAGCCAACACTTAACTTCACAAGAAATCTACACTGTAAGCTGCCTGTCAAAAATCCAGATCAAGAGAGGCACATTCTTATCCCCAGGATCTGGACTACATTAAGAGTCTGCTCCACCGGATCTTTGTGGGACCTGACCACATCCCTTTTTAGAGAAAAGGCATGTGGTGCAAATAGAAGGGGGACACCTGTATTGCTGTCAAGTCCTACATCAGCAGAGATCTCACCAAGAGTCTTCAAAACATTGAGTCAGGGAAAGCCAGAGATCACAGTAAGAGAAAGGTAATAATTATGGATATTATCAAAAGAAATGAGGGGCTTTTGGTACCCTTGGGAATATGAAAAGAAGATCCTTAAAATTCAGCAAGGCTCCTTACCTGCACCTTGCAGGTATTCCTTTATTCCTTTCACTTCCAAAGTCATAAATCCAACTCAAAAGAAACCTCAGGGGAAGGTCTGCAAGGTGCTGGGAGAAACAATTGTTTCTTAAACTTTATTCTTGCATGTGTTCTCCTCCTGCCTTCCATCCACAACCCACTTTCGTGAGGGTTCCCCTGAAGTTTCTCTAGGGAAGAAGAACCACCGCACTCTTCCCTTCCATGCTAGCTGAAGACATCCTGGCATTAAGATGGCATCCTCCAGTGTCAGTGTCCCTCCGAGGTTCACATCAGTTCCAAAAACACAACAATTCAGGGCTTCATTCATTAAGAAATAGCTCAGCTAGCAATTTTAGATTTGCTGTCAGACACACAAGGTACAATTTTCTGGACAGACCAAGCTTTTCTGTTAGGGATGCAACCAACCAAAAAGTATGGTAGACTTCAGGAGTTTTTACAACTTCACATTAGAGTCAAGAAAATAAAAGTTGTGTTGATCAAGTTGGCTGGTCTAGTAACATGACCTTGCGTTAGTTCCACTACCATATAAGCTTAGGTAGTGCCAACGGTTTATCCCTACGCATTCAGAAATCAGAAATAAAGGTTAGTTAGCATATAAGCAGTGAACAAGTTACAGTTAAGCCATGGCACAAACATGGAAAACTGAAGGCCAGTATTCCCATTTGGCTTCAGTCTGATTTGGTCAAAAAATTAGACAAGCAAATACCTAGGAATCATATGACAGGACCTTATGCCAACGTTCTTGGACAACAGGTCCACTGAAAGTGCCTGAGCTTATGGCAAGAGTTACTGAGTTAGACAGCACTGCCGGGGCTACAAAGGTGGTTTATGATTTATAATGGTAAATCCTACTTCTGTAGGCTTCTGTGTTAACAGAACTAAAATGTGTAGCCACATTGGGCAGGGCAAGCACCTGCACAGGTATAGAGCATCAAGGCAGGGGGGAATATTCCTTACAAGAAGAGAGGCTGGAATAATTCAGACAAAGTGAAAAGCGAAAAAAGATCAGACTATAACCTGAACACACAGAATTTTCTTCTATCCTTCAAAACTCCTCTCCTTCCATGATACAAAGAACTGGCATTCTTTGACCATCATTCAGAATTTTAGTTTAGTCCTTCAAAGCTTTAAGGGCTAATGCACAAAACCTGAAATGCCCAAGGTGAAAGGATTCTGGTACAGATCTAAACACTGGAGAATATATAATCTTAAACTCAAAATCCAGTTGATATTGAAGCCTCAAGCAAACAAAAAATCCCACATCACTACCAGAATTACAAAGACAACCTTTTGCTCAAGAAATTACACTCTGAATTCTTACAGCAAAAAATAGAAGTAAGATTAGCACAGAAATTATTATTAAAAAAAGTTTTCAAAAAGAATCCATACTACACCTTGTTGATGCACAGCATAAAGCAGAATTATACTAAGCACAGAAATTTCAGAAAATGTTTTTCTTCTACTTTAATCAACATTTACTTGTTTCAGATCAAAGTCAAAGAAGCAACACAGCCCCTGGAAGCAGCTAATTTACATACACACTGAAGAAAAACAATAATTTACATCATAAGCCCCCCTAAAAATCTAAAAATGGCCCACATTTGTGCATGAGGTTCAAGCACCTTTAGGACATCTTTACTATTGCACCATCTGTTCTGAGTTTTAATCATGGAAACGGTGAAGTTATTGTTTGAAAACATGGCCACACTTGTAGCTTAATCCACTTACAGTTAATCACCCATTACCTACTCTTCATATACATATCCTGGGTAAAAACAGACATTCATCAAGCGTACCAAAAATATGAAAGTTTAGACTTCATTTTCCTGTCATTTTTCCTTAATTTTTACTTTATTTTAATTCTTCTGTTAACAGCAGGGGGAGAAGGCAGGGAAGCTTTCAGTTATATATGTATACACCTCAAATACGTATCTACACATATTGAGCAAGCATGGGTTAAGAGGAAGGAATAAAATTTAAAAGAAAAAAATCACACCTTTGCAGATCACATAAGACAATGAATCACAGAGAGAGAGCAGGTTTCAAACCACTGTTACTAGCACAATTGAAGCTAATGTGCATCTAGGGGATACATTTTGCTTTGCATTTGCCATTCCACAACATTATGGATTTATAAAAGCAGAGCCTCAGAAAGAAAGATCAATGTACGACAGTTCTCTTTGATCTCTTGGTTTACTTACTTCTGCAAGTGAGATCAGATTTAAAAAGCCACAGGAATTTACCACTTTGAAGTATTTTAACTTTTCATTAACTGGAACAGTGGTACCCGATTACAAGACAAACTCAGGAAGTAGAGCTTATTTTATTTTTGCGGACTTAAGCTTGTTGCACAACTAATAGGAAATCCAGTGCTTAATTCATTTTCAGGTACATGATTTGTCAGTAATATGGGAGTTGCAGGAAAGAAAAGGATACTTCAAGAGAGACGACCTATTTTGCTCTGGAATTAGTAGTGCAGCATCCCCTCTCAAATTCCAAGAAAAGCCACTAAGAGATAAGATATATTTTTGTTTTCATGTTTATTCAGCTGACAAGCATGACCCTGAGCACTGACCAAATTAATAAGGACCATTTTGCCCCTTCTCAAACAGATTAAGACCAGGTAATGATGACAGGAAAGGAAGACTGAACTGTTTGTGCTGAATGAAATTGGTGGCTCTTGATATTGGCATTCTTTAATGTCCTTAAAATGACAGCTAAGCATAAATACAGTGGAAGTGCCTAAAGGTAACAAATGTGTAGCTTTTTTTAAAGAGTTAACTTGGAAATAGTTCTACTACTTTGCAGATAATAATATATGAACACATTCAGGCTATATTGCCTGAATGGGAAATATAAATTCATATCATGTAAACTGCATTTTTGAATATTTACTTTGAAAGATTTAAACTGTGACTTTGAGCTAAAATATGGAGGGGGACCTTATAAAGCTGCCTTTTTTGTTTACTGCTTTTGGGGCAATCTATGTATGATTTATTATTTCTTCTTAAGATTTGATCATAGTATCTAGAAGGCAAGACAGCAGAGAAAGAGATTGCAAATTAACAAATATACTCTGGCTAAAAAAGTTTCTCTAAGAAGAGATATACAAAAACTTCACTGGATGACAAGAAGTCTGGACAGGAAGTTATTTATTTTTCCTTTTTTGGGGAAAATCTTGGAAATCAGAAGAATAAAAGAACAAAAAATTACTTGCCATGTTGTTTTTTAAATAAGTAAATAGTCCTGTAGTTCTGGTGTCAAACTGTTTCATCTTCTGTGCATTAACTGAGGGGGGGAGAAAAAAATTCACCAATGGAACAGATGTGCTTGGATTGGTAACCATGGAAAGGAAAAAACCACAGGTACCATAGTAATGCTTTTTTCAGATTTGCTTACAAAAACAATCCATATACTGAAAGATAAAGCTGCAATAGCAACACTGACAAGACTGGTGACACTAGGGTTAACTAGGGGAATACAAAACCACTACCAACATCTACCACGAAACAGCTCCAAAACAACAGACAAATTATTATGAAGTTGCCTTTGCCTATCCATACTCAATTTCTGTCTCTGCCCGTATAATCAATCCACACACAAGTTTACCAAATATGATCTGAGATTTCTGTTTTATCATCTAGACACCCACACACATACTAAGGAAAGGAACAGACTTCACTGTTTTCTTATAAACTGGTCACTTCTTCATTACCCAAAATAAATAAATGCCTTCTTTTCCCCAGATAAAAGCTTACTGTTTATAAAATTAGTTTGCTTCATGAAGAAGTTGGATCTGAAGTAACAGAACCTTCTAAGAAGGAACAAGGAGATGAAGTACTAAAACAACTTTCCAGAAACAAACCCTGTTGACTCACACAGGGGCAGCTTGAAACCAAAGGACCAGTTCATAGAAGAAGGAACTTTCTTGATCAAAAGACAGCCAAAACCTGGGCCAGAGCAGGCTTTAATTGGGGTGGTATCAAACTGCAAAGGAGCACTGACCGAACCCTAGCAAATCCTAAAATTACCAAGAAAAATAGTCAAAGCCAAAAGGGACACCAGGAGCAGCAAATGACAGAATGTGCTTTTCTACTTTACGCTACCAAAACAAACTGCATTAGAAGCTGTTTGTCAGCTATCCATCGTCTTGATCACTCATTGCCCAAGGAAAGAAAAGAGCGAACGAGACCACAGGATCACTGCACAAAGGATCTTGAGATATTGTCCCAGGTTTTGCACCCCAGGAATGCAGCCAGGGCCCCAAAGCCAGCAGAGGAACGTGCACAAGTCCAGGTTGCAGATGCAGTCACAGCAGCCCTCCCACTTCCCAGAGATGCTAGTGACAAGGCGTGTGACAATCCTCAGTCACAACAGACCTTTTCCCAGCACAGGGTCACAAGTCACAAGCCACATAATGCAACAGGAAGGGATGACAAGAAACTTTTTGTTTAGACAGCACACAGTTACTTTAAAAACCAACCAAAAAAAAACCCATGCAGGCCCCCATCCCCTCTCATTCCCCAGAGAACAGCCTTACAGAGCAGCAGTATAGTCTGCCTTCTCTGGCATCTACAAGAAAAAACAGATTATAAATGCTACTAAGGAAATAGCTTTAAGACAATCTTGTGGGAGAAGGAAGCTCATTTTAAACTATTACTATGCTTTCTGCAGACCAGGCTGAAGAGCTGAGCAGCAAACAGGGAAGGAATCAGAGATCCTGCTCCTCTTCAGTAAAAGCAGGAATATTCACCCTGGTGGTACCTCTCCTAGAGGCAGCACAAGGAATGCAGCTGAATGGGTACCAAGCAGCAGGAGGGTCAGTCTGAGCAAAAACACACAGGTGGTGCCAAAGCAGATACCACAATGAGTTGTGTTAAGTAAGTTTGTGTAGTTCAATCCTAGAAACACAACCTTCCTTTACAGATGAATCCCAATACATGGCAAGCCTATGTGCACCCACTGAAACCCAGGAGTGGCAGAGCACACCTTACATGCCCATGGGCACATCCAGCTTTGCACAAAGTGCACTGCTTTTCCTGTGTTTTGATGATCTATATAAGCCATTGGTTGATTTTCACTTACATCAATAACCATAACCTTTCCGCGTGGATTACTTCTTTGCCCCAGCTCTGCCCTCTTCCTATTACTCATAAGAAAACCTGCCTTTCCTGCGGGTGTCAAGGAAATGTGAAGGCAGCATAGCTGATGCAGCATGAAGACAGCAGAGCAGTGGGAACAGCATGAAAAAACAGAAAATGACAAAGAAAAAAACCACACCAGGCCAGAAGGTACCTCTTGGGTCATCCAGCCCAGCCTCCTGCTTCCACGATCTCCACTATCACTCAACCATGGCTCAGCAAAGGCACCTCTCAAAGACTCCGCTCAAGACTGACTCTGAACTAAAACTACCTGTCCTGTTTTCCAGCTGGCAGAGCGAGGGCACATGTAGACACCCCCTCAGGCAGAGACATTTTTGAAGCTGCTGTGAACCATTTCCCCAAGGGCAATTTCTCCAGTATACTATGCAGTGCACACCCAGCTTAAGCTGCATGCCTGGTGGGAACACCACACCAGCCCCTGCTCCCCAATCACCAACCACCTTCCTGGGGCTCTCTGGAGCACTGAGGGACCCCTCTCTGTCCACGGAGGCATCACAGACCCCGCTTCCCAGGAAGACTTGGGTTCAGTTCAAATAAATCCTGGAAAGTTTGCAGGTGACCAGGGAACTGCAGCATAAGGAATGTTTTGTTTAGAAGCTTAGCTGGGAGGAGACAGCATGGAGAAGCACCTTCCCAGGCAGGCTCCCCCATTTCTGACTGGTTTATGGTGATAGTTTTAGAACTTGAAATAGTTCTTCTAAATACACATGTACGGCAAATCTGAAATAACCACTAAAAATGTCAACATTTGCCTCATGTCTGAAACTGAAAGCACACCTTCTTCATAACTGCTGATTATTAACTTCTTAGCAAGTTGGCTTTTAAAACAGCTATGGCAATATCTTAAGTTACTTACTTCTCACGGCAGGCTCCTGTCAACCAAGTGATATTTGCAATAACCTCAGCTTTTTTTTTTTTTTTTTAAAGGGGGCACAGGGGAGGAGGGGGAATAAACACACAAAGCAAAGGCCAGCATGTCAGTAGGAAAAAACCCCTTGTTTGATCAAAGAAAGCACTAAATGCTACCATGACCTTCCAACTAAGGGCTTTTTAAACTCTTTGGTTACATACTATTTACTCAAATATCAACTACTTGTAAACAAGCCGCTTCAGGCTAATAGGGAACATAACTTTTTGATGTTAGCTAGTGACCCACTACATACCCTTAGGTAATCTGTTTATTTTACAACACTGAGATGCAGAATATAAGTGATGAGAAAACTGTATTTTTCAAGTCACCACCGTGCCCACATTGAATTGTTAGGACTTGGAAAAGGCTTTGCAAGCCCCCTTCTACTCACTAATGCACTAAAAATTAAGCAAAGCTGATACAAAGATAGCCTAGGCTACGTTCAATAATTTCATTTTCTCCTTTCATGCAATATTTGAAGGTTTTCCATAAACACAACTATCAACAATCATGTTTAACAACAGCTAACTTATTTGAAGACGCATAACTACTTTCTCCAGAAAAACTACAGTATTAGTTACCAAGGTTACCTAAGATGGAAAGCAAGGCCTAACTAACACATGGAGAAAGCATGACATGTTTGCAGCCAAGACAAAAAATAACTATTGTGATAAAAATAATCTGAAGCCCATTGCACTTTTATAGGTGAATTTATTCTTTAATAGACTGAGAGTGTATAAAGATAAAAAAATCCATCTTAAATTTCCACAGCTGAAAGTTCAGCTTATGTATGCTATAAGACATACAGGTAACTTCACTAACATACCAGACAAGACAACTAACTTCTCTGCATCTTTGGGTAGCAGGATCTACACTTTTCCTTGAATTTACTACTAAACTGTCACAAATTATGCAAGTTTATCAGTTGTAGCTTCCTGGGTCTCTTGAGCTCCAGACACAATAAAACAGCAGTTTCTGTTCTCTAACTTGTTAACAAACTGTGCCAAAATCAGAACTTAAAGTTATGTTGAGAGACCTCAGATCAACACTATGTGATTCGACGGATATTTGCTTTTAATCAAGTACACAATTTGACAGCTACCATGAGTATATGAACATACAGCTATCATTCTGCAGCTGTCCAAAGGACGCAAAGCACATCAAGATGAAACTATTGACTTCACTCTTGATCTAGCACACAGACGTGATTCATTAGGTAGCTGGGCTGAAGAAACACTTTCAACAGAATACTGTAAGAGTCTTATGAAGAGAAAATTGCCCTTCTTAAGTGTGTTCAGATAGCAATGACATTAAGCTCATTTTCAGGGAAAACAACAGCTACAAATATGTTTTCACATTTGGAGTTACCCTTAAATGCTCGATGCAGGCAGTATTCCAGGGAAATTCATTCTTCCTGCAATAACCTGAGAAAGTGTAAGTCTTGCTTTGAAAAAAACTGATTTACCTTTATGTATCAAAACAATTGAATTACATGGAAAACTGCACAGAGACGCAGATATCACAATGTTGAAAAGGAATTTGCCCTTTCATAACATTTGGAAGTCAAACTGATTTCA
The DNA here is from genome assembly GCA_031468815.1 of Morus bassanus. Lineage (NCBI taxonomy): Eukaryota > Metazoa > Chordata > Aves > Suliformes > Sulidae > Morus > Morus bassanus. The sequence continues at coordinate 62,942,558 of CM062600.1, forward strand.
AGCGCAAGTCCTCTGCCAGTATTCCAGGGCAAAGTTTCATTTTTTACCAAAATCTCTGATGTTATATCCTGATCCCTCTTGCAATTTCCCATCAACCCTGTAACACAAAAGGTGCAACTTTTTTTTTTTTTTAATTAAAAAATAGTCAGCAATGTAAGTGTAAATATTACTTTAATAATTTCTTTAGTATTGCTTTCCACCAATGCAGCAAAATTCAAATATTCAAAATTACATGTGTGAATTTTCTCAATCACCTGAAATTATTATTTTTTTACCAGGAGGATTAGGACTAACATATTTCTAAAATTTTACTCAAAAAAAAACCCAAACAGCCCTAACAACTTAATGAAGACACTAATTATCAAAAAAAGGAAGTATTCCTCGGTTAGATTTTATGAAACTATAGTGTCCATAAACTGGGTCCTCAAAAGCAAGTTTATTACACATGAATAAATACTGAGAACCAATCTCTCAACTTGCCCTGGGGGACTTCTCCAGAGCTATTTGCTCAAGAATGCAAATCAACCTTGAGTCAGACTAACACCATCCATAAGCTCAGAGGAAGGGAGCGGGAGGGGAAGGCTACTTACAGTCCAGCTGAAACATAGCAGGCCATTTAGATAACTGTATTGGCATTCAAAAGGCTAACTGCAAACCAGAATAGTTCAGCCATAGCAAAGTGGCACATGCCAGTACACATACAGATTTATTCAAGCCATCAAGCTACTTGCACCAGCCTATGGAATCAATTAGCAAACATTCAACTGGAAGCACCAAAGATTATTTAAAATATAAAGGAAGCTATGACTAGTGAGCTGACTTCTATTGTTAGACAGCTATACTCTGTGTGCTGCTGTACAACCAGTAACACTCAGATTATCGCTCTTGCAAAGAAAGGTACCCCGCAATGAGGCTGGCATCAATCTGTGTTCATGAAAGGGGAAGTCAAAGTTCCCTACTAGTAGGAAAGCCAGAGTTATGAGAAAAAGCTAACAATAATCATCTCAACCCTGTTACAGCTCACTAAGAATCAATAGTTTCACTTAGATCTCTCCTTGTGCTGTTCTAACACAGCCAACTTTGTGTTTTTGTTCTATTATATTACCATAAATGAGAAGCTCATTTCCTTTTAAAAACAAACAAATAAAAGGTTTTTAATAATGTTCACTCCCTGCTTAGTATACCTTTTCTGGAAAAAGAAGCAATTACCTTGTAAGAAGTCTACCAGAAACAGCAATGCATGTTAACTAGATGTATCTTCTCACCAAAACAGGAAATTCTGCAAGTTTCCATTTAGAAGTAAGTATCTTTTTTCCTATAGTCCATGGCAAATAGCCATAACATGACTAATATGACATACTAATGCAGCCAATTATGGAACACAAATAGGTAGAAAAAAGTAAACCCAATCCACTCCAGTAATACAAGTACCATGTAATGAAGGACCTTTCCATCTTCATGCATACATTCTTTGTGTAACTGGTAAGGAGTGCTTGCTGAGGGGTGGAGGGGGGTGGGAAGACAGGGCGCTCTAGAAGGAACAGATTCACCTTCCATTCTTTGTGATGGAGCAAGAATTCCAACTCTCTCCATTTATATCTAATTACTTCATTTTGCTGTCCACACAATCTAATATGCTATTCCACACCACACATTCAAGCTAAAAATTTGATTTCTGACAATGTTTGACTGCATTTTTTTAAGGATTGTCATGCATGCACTCAAACCAACTAAGTAACATTTATTTCATCTTGAATCAGCTTGGGTTTTTTCTGGTTTTAAGTCCCAAGTTTTAGAGCTTGAAAATGTTTAATTCCTCAGGAATGGTAATTAGCCATTGGTACTTTTTGCTCATGTAAAAGAAAAATGTATAAAGAAAGGACTTTTTAAATAATTAAACTCCCTTCCTGAGCTATAGAAGAAATAACTGATTCCCAAATATATTTAATTGAACCTACTGCTGTTTCAAATTCAATTTTTCTTTAATTGGTAACTGTAGTACATGTGAATTATTAACTAGCAATCCCTGAGAACAGGATATAAAATAAAAAGGGAAAAGGCTTCTGATGTAGCTGGAAGATAAACTCACATTTTTCAAGACACTCTGTAAAATTCTCCCCCCATGCTGCTTTTTTTATTACCATCTACCTGAAGTTCTGCTAGAAGGTTTCCTCTAAGGAGCCTACAGAAATCAGCTGGAGGATGACAGTACTATGGGACTTGCCTTCTATGAAATGTTAAAGATTTTCAGAAGGGCTACAGGCACAAGAATTTACACCATGACTTCTAAAGAAGCTGAAGAGTAAGCAAGAACTTTTAAAAGGTACCTCTGCTCATGTGTGTAACTGCACAGCCAAGAACTGTTTCCCATTAACCCAGTAGACAGACAAGAACCCGCTGAAGATACCCCAAGAAGCTACACAGCAATGGACACAACCACTTAACACCAACAGCGCAAAGCATGTAGAATGTCTGTAATCTGCACATCCTTGAACAGCAAGTGAGAACTATTTTCCTACATTTGTGCATGTTATGTTCTTAAGATGCTTACAGTTCTTTCAGCTTTCCTGTGTTTAAAAAAGGTTATTACCCCAGTCACCAGCATGATCACATTAACTGCAGTCAGCATTACAAGCTCTTAATTTTATTGCAAATCTTATGCCACTCATCATTTACCCAAAAATGCTGATAAAAAGACATCCTATTTTGGCAGTTACCAGCCTTTGTTTCAGAAATACACCAGCCTTCGTTGCAAAGTTGAGCTTTAAAATGCCAAATGACCAAGGTAGATCTGGTACCATTTAAGGTTTTTTTACTTCTATTTTTTAAACTAAAGTCCACTGGGTAACTGGAGCTGGCATCTCTGCTATACATATCTGCTATACCTCAGCTGAGATTGCACAAGTCTGTGAATAACATGCAGAAAAGGATGTTAGTGGCAAAAGGACCACTCCATAGGTCCAACAATATCCTAACCCCCAACACTCAGAATTTTCCCCGATTGCCAGAAAGGCGTGAATTTCTCCTACTCTTTGGAAGGAAAGAGTCCCCCAGGCAAAGAAATGCATGTCCAAAACTTAAGGTAAGAAAACCTGGGGCATATGCATCAACTTAGTGTTCATCTCCTCACCAGTCACACATCCTCAGAGCATGAATCCACCTTCCTGAGCTGCAGCACTGTTAGTACCTGCTGCTGCTGCTACGGTTCCTCAGCAATTCACTTGGTTAACACTGCATACTACACCACAGGAGGTATGCCATTTGGTACTAGATGACAATCAGAGAATCACAGAATGGTAGGGGTTTGGAAGGGACCTCTGGAATTCATCTCGTCCAACCCCCCCTGCTCGAGCAGGTACACCTACAGCAGGGTGCACAGGACCATGTCCAGGCAGGTTTTGAATGTCTCCAGGGAAGGAGACTCCACAACCTCTCTGGGCAGCCTGTTCCACTGCTCTGACACCCTCACAGTAAAGAAGTTTTTCCTCATATTCAGGTGGAACTTCCTGTGCTCCAACTTGTGCCCATTGCCCCTTGTCCTGTCGTTGGGCACCACTGAAAAGAATCTGGCCCCACCCTCTTGACAACCACCCTTCAGATATTTATAAGTATTGATAAGATCCCCCCTCAGTCTTCTCTTCTCCAGGCTGAAGCAATCCAGGTGTCTCAGCCTTCCCTCATAAGGGAGATGCTCCAGTCCCCTGATCATCCTCGTAGCTCTCCGCTGGACTCTCCCCACTAGTACCCTGTCTTTCTTGAATTGGGGAGCCCAGAACTGAACACAGTACTCCAGATGTGGCCTCACTAGGGCAGAGTAGAGGGGCAGGATAACCTCCCTCGACCTGCTGGCCACACTCCTTTGAATGCACCCCAGGACACCCTCGGCAGAAGCAACCGGACAGCGCAGGAGGCACAGCATGGAATCACGCTTGACTAACACCTACCCCAGGCACAGAAGAAATTATCCTCCATGCTCACATCTATTTCATAAAAAGACTTCTGATTAGGAGGAGGAAAGGAAGCACAGCCTTTCTGCACATCAAGTGAAAACATTTTTAATTAGATAAAATGTTGGAATGTCTAAGTTCAAGACTTAAAATTGGCTTCCTATCTTGATCAGCAAGTATCCTGTGAGGAGATTCCTCTTCCTCTCCTACTTCCTCTGAGAAACATTCATCACCATCTACTTAAAGCAACAGGAAATTGTCGAATACTTAGATACATCTTTTCTAATTATTTTTTTAGTTCGGCTCGTACACAATTTGCAGGAGTGCAGCAGTTACTGATGTCCCACCAGACAGCACTGACATAGGGAGGTTGTGCTGGAAGAGCACCTTTTAGTCAGTGGAGAAATACAGCAGCTCATTTGATTAAGAACCCGAAATCTGCTTCTTCCACAATTTGGATGAGATTTACTTTCTAGAAATTACCAGCCTGCATTTAGTGGTCCATTTAAGATTGATTTTTTTTTTTCTTAAAAAAAAAATACTGCTTTGTACCAATCCAGCACCAGCTTTCATTATTTTGATTCTTCACATAAACCAGTTGGAAGAAGTAAATCCTTGTTTTTCAAAAAAAGATGCACTATCACTCAAAAAGAAAACCATTCAAGAAAGCCCTGTATTCTGTTACACGGCAGGTCAGGTGATATCATTTTCTGATGCTTTAATCTGCAACTATACCAAAAAAAGTTGCCACACCAAACTTCTTAAGAAAAATTTTAGACAGATTTGTCAAGTAAAATGTCTGTCTCCCACTAAGGGAAACAGCAAGTTTGCTTGTGGTACTAAAATAACAATACAATAACTCTGCAATATATTCTTGTACACTAAGTCTTACAAAGATTGCCCAAACTACTTTTGCCTTGGTTAGGACACAGCTACACATGTGCACTAGTGCACTCGGGAGCCGAAGCACTGAGACAAAGTGCACGTGAAATTCTTCAGCAAATCCACAGACCAGTACTTGCAACTGTCAGCCAAACATAGCCATGCAAATAAAAGTCAAGGATCCCTTGCTGCAGTCCTCAGGAGATGGCCTCAGCTGTCAGACAGGAAGAGGAAATACAGAATATGCCTACAGGTCAGCCCCAGAGAATGTACCACTGAATACCTGAAAGGGCCCGTCAGTTCTGTCTTGGAGATGGGGACTCCCTTACTACCCCATCTCCCAATTAAACTCAAAGTTTTTAAATAAATAATGCAGTTCAGAAAGTAATGAACTTTTCTCAAAAAGTTGCACGCAAGACACCTGTTTGACACTTGCCGGTCAGAACAAAAATCCCTTTCCCATGTTATTTATAAAAATTGATAACTGTTTCATTTCCATCACTTATATTTAAAATAACCATCTGAACGTATATCCCCACAAGCACAGCACCTCAAGGGGTTTACCCACCAACCTGTTCTCTGTTTACTTGCCCCAAAAAAGATGGCAAGTTTCACTGTTCACTATAATCCCTGTTATGGATCTTCTGTGCAGACACAGGAGAACACAAAAGCTTATGAACCTGGGAGGGGAGGGAAGGGACAGGACAGAGTCAATGCAGTGCCCTCAGGAAGAAGGCCACACTCCAGAATTGCATCTACTTCGAACTGGACTTCGTTAATTCAGTTAGAGAAGCACAATTTCACTTTCAGACTAGATGCATCCTCCTGCACAAGAGAAAATCTCAGTTATCTTTGGATTACAATCCAAGAGTGACAGAGGTCACATTATGTTTGATGGTAAAAGTCACTCTGATGGAGAGTTTTGAATTTGGAAGAGAAGGGAAAGATAATGAAAGCATGACCACTCCACAGGATACTGCTCCCACTTTTTCCATTCAGAAATTCACAGTGTGATTTCTGGAGTTCTGAGGAACAGGAAAAAAAGGATGTCTTTTGAGGGTAAATTCTTCAAACTCCCATATCTAAGCTTTTGAAATGACTCTGTATTCAGCTATAATCAGCATTAATATTTTACTGAAAATGGAATTTACGCAGACTAATTTTTACCATCAGTCACATCCCAGATTTAGAAGGCATGGGAAGGGGAGTTACAATTTTCACTCTTTACAATGCTCATGTAGGACAGTATTTCTAAAGCGGTCTTTGCAATTCTCACTTTAACTGCAAAACTCCAGGAAACCTCGTAATCGTCCTTTAGAGTATCTACATAAATATACTTTAAAGACAAAAATGACATCTACATGTATGAATCAGTGTATCATTTTCTAGCATGAATCACTGTTATACAAAATTGCAACCAAATGTTCTCCTGAAACTCTGTCATCGTGTATGGATTATACATTGGTCACTCAAGTACATTTTGTCTCAATTTTATAAGCCTTGTGGGATACATGGAGAAAACCCTAAATACATGCTGCATGTTTTTTTCAGTTCCAGTAATTTAATAAGCACTGTGCCTTCCAGGTAAAACCAGATGAACATTTTCACTGAGCACAATAATCATCCTGTGATTTCATCTTCCTACAGAAATTCTTTATCCTGCATTATTTGCACCAAGCACTTCTTGTAAGTTACTTAGCTCCACTAAAAATTCAAAAGGTTACATTTAACTGCTGCTCAGTATGCACTGAACAGTATTTTGGCATGTGACCACCTATTGTGCCCAACTAAGCATCACAGAAATAGTCTTGCTTGATTCAATATGAAGTTATAACTTGGACTAATTTTTTGCTAGCTAAATTAAAACATGATGGTTTTAAAAATCTATTCAGTCAACCACTGAAGAAAAAAAAAGTATGGCCAGTACTGCAATAAGAAGCTGTAACAAAAGAAATTGATCAGCCCATAAAATGCAAGTTGCTTAAGGACGCCTGAACGTGTTCAGACTAAAGACAGATATTCCAAAATTGCTCTGTTAAATAAAAGTAGCCTAAGAGAAGAGAGTGGTGATCAGGGGAATTAAAAAAAATTTACTTTTTTACTGCATCACTTCAACAGCTCTCAACATTAAAATATGTCCATTGCCCACAGCAGTGTCTTAATTACACAAAATAAAGCCCTACCATCAAGGCTTTCATAAAGGATTTCCAAACTTTCTGAAATTCTTACAGCAACTAAACCAAATGTATAACAAATCAGTATCGCACAATATCACCTGGGGGATGTACCGGACTGTTGGCTTGGTATATTTGTAATTTGAAGGAGGAAGCAATCTCATGTACCATCTACTCCTTCAACTAAACAGGTACTGAAACATACATTTAAAATTCTTTTGCAGGTTCTCACTTTTTTCCAGTTTAGACAGCACAGGGAATATATAGAAATATCCCTATTAGCATGCCTCTGCTTCTCTCTCTCAGCACTAAAGTTTTCTTCAGCATTTAGGCTTTAAGAGTCTTGGGGCCTTTCTCATCTTCTTTCTTTTCTTTTCCATTAGAGCACAAGTTTTCACTTTTCAGCTTTGGTCTCTTCCCTTCCCCACCCAGCACAACAGTAAATGCGCCCCTGTCTTCACTCACCACCATCTTCTTTGTTCAGCAAAGAGAAGCATCCCAAGAAGCACCGGCAAGGCTGCTCACCTTCACTACATCAGGAGTTGCACACAGGCAGGCCACTTCCTCGTTCTGCTTGTGTGAAGTTTAACCACCTGTCAGTACTAGTTCTGTGCCCCACAGACACAGAATTTCATCTCAAGAGTAAAAAGAGAGGCAGGTGACAGGTGAGACCCCATTCAAAGGAGAGCATGCACTTAAATCAGACTCCCCCCTCCAGAGATGGGTCTTAAGTCGCAAATAATCAGCACTCTAAATCACTCGAAGCATGTTTCTGCTCCCATGTAAGATGTTTCAGAAAATAGTATGTTTAGCTTTCCCCCTGCCTTTTGATAAGATGAATCCAATTTTTCAATTGATAATCCTTGCTTGTTTCAGAGTTCTTTCACTTTAGAAAAAATGGCAAGGACAGGATACAGCCAAGTCTTCATACATAATAAGTCATCTAAACATACAGGAGACTGACGTTAACTATTTTACTAACATTCCTTCCAAAAGAGCAAACGAACCACTCGGTTTTAATTGTCTGAACAGCAAAACATGTCAAATCTTTCATCTCCTACACCTGAAGAAAATCATAGCAGCAACTCAAATGCTACACAACTGGTAACCAAATAACACCTGAAGTCAACACACAGTTCTGTAACCAACACAGTGCTGGAACATGACACAAAACTTGAAGAGCAGATAACTCCTAAGAACCAACACCACACGTTCACCTAAAATAAGACTGCTATTGCAGACTGCTATTTAAAATAAATAAAAGACTGAAGTATTTAACACAGAATAAATCAAATTCATAGAAGTTCTGAAAAGCATTAAAAGCTTTATACAGAACAAACTTCTTCACCTTAAATTACCCACTGTCAGAAGTATTTCTATAGAAACATTTTCCATTTCCCAGATTTAACATTGGACATGCACTGTTCCTCTTCAACTATGTACATTTTCATAAGGGACAAGCCCCAGGTGCCTGTACTGTGAAACAGTGTCAGAGGTGAAGTGCAAGTCACGGGAAGGGGCCTGTGGTGTCACTCCTTTTGACTGACTGATGTCTCAGCCACTCCAAGAAGCCAAAGCAGTGGAAGGTTCTACAAGTATCCAAACGGTGGCCATAAACAGAGGCTCTGGCTCGCTCCCGGGGGCTCTCTCTACACCAAGTACCCCCACTGGCAGGTCTGACGCTGGATCCAGGACGGGTGATCTCCCTCTCGCTCTTTTCCCTCAAAGTTGTTAAGTAACTCAAGGCCTACCTTCATCTCCCATAAAGCCACACGGCTTAGGTAGAGATAATTGTGAGAGGACCAACGTGTACAGAATACTTGTTCTACAGAATCTCCTATTAAACTTCATGTTTCTGTATGGACCTGCAGTGGTATTTCACCTTAATCCACAACAAGGGGATCTGAGAATCTTAGTCACTCCCCTGCCCTTTTCAGGTGGGACGTGACATGTTAATTGGCATCATGGACAGGACTCCCTTGGTGTTGGAAGGTCCCAAGGGATACCAATGCTCCACCCAGTGAGGATGGGCGGGGAGAGCTGGGAAGTGACCTCTCAGCGACAAGCCGGGAGATGTCTGAGCAGTGGCAAGCCAAGGCTGCCCGGGAAATGCCGGTGCTTGACTGCTCCCCTGTTATTGAAAAGTTGGAAGGGATATAAGGTGTGCCCTTCCCCACCAGGAACGGCACGGGCCCATCTTGGCTGGCACGACCCAAAAGCTCTAGCAGATAGAATTACAACACTTGTGAAGGAACAAAAGGTGCAACCAGGAAAGGAAAAGCCATGCCGTGTGCTGTGTTGGGAGCAGCACTGGTGGTGGCCCAGGACGAGAGGCACCTGATTAAGCAAACTAATGATTAAATGGTTAAATCCTTGCAAGAACAAATAAAAACCCTGCAGAGCCAACTGACCGCTGAACGTAATACCACTCAGCAACTCCATGCAGCTCCGTTAGACGCATTCGACCGAGAAAAAATTTTACGGTCCCAGTTAGAGGAAGGGGGACAAGGACCTCCTGACTGGACAGATCTTGATTCTGTTCCAAGGAGTGAACCGGGATTTACAGGCTCAGCACACTTGGCTGAGAAACAGAACCCAAGATCCTTGTACCCAACTAAGAAATTGGAAATTAGCTGAGAAATATTTTACCCCAAGAACGAGGAAGCAAGCGGTGATGAGGCCATTAATTAAGACAGACACTATCGATAATGGCCAAGGTGGGGGAGCTCCACAAGTTACTACCCAGACGGCACTGTACTGGGCAGCCAAAATGTTGAAAATCCAGGAAAAATACACCAGGTTAGCCCAAGAAACTGAGACCGAGTATGTATGGAGAGTAACAATGGCCAGTGGGGATCAAGGTTTGCTGCCAGAAGACAAGGCCCAGCAGTACTGCGGCCCAGGGCTTTTCCTAACTACTGATGACCCAAGAGAGCCATGCTCATTAACTCAATGAGCTGCCTACTGGGAAGGGGGTCTGGACCCCTTGGAAAGGGGGGATCCAGTACGTATCAAGACCCCAACTATGAACCATTTGACTGAATGTTTGTAGAAGGCTGCTTGTCTTCAATTAATGCACGATAGGCTTTTAGTCCCTCAACAGCCTTCCCCAGGGCTACTAATTGCTAACCCCGACAGAATGACTCCCCAGATTCGGGGCCTGACTGATTCTTTCAAACCATATGCGGTACAACTACAAGACCATTTGCGGGACTCATTAGCCCTACGAGGAGGGAGACGGGCCCAAGGGTGAGGGCCCATGACTTGGGAGGAGGTAGCCCAAGAATTAATAAATTATGGTAGAAGGATGGGGATCACGGGGGAGCTACAAAATCAAAGACTGCTATGTAAAGAGTGGAACAGTGGGAAAATCAACCCCTTTGTCATGAGCTTCAGGGGCAAGGAGAAACCTGTTGTGGCCTGAGGGAACTGAAAAGGGGATTCCCCAGGATTTGATGGACGGTATGCCTACTATGGCCGTAGACAAGCTCATTCGAGCATGGAAAGACAGAGGGAGGTGCCCCCAACCTTAAAAAAATACCCGCTCAATCTTTATACTTGGGCAGCTACTGACGCACATGGGAAGGATCACCCAATTCATACGCGATGGATTGTCCCAACCGATTAATCACTGTTCATTTTTATGTATATATTTTGCAAGCCGTCAGAAGCCCACCGTGGGACTTATGTTTTCAGTTGTTGAGTGGGTCATCCTTTGCATTGTTTGTCTGATTCTACTAGGCCTGTACTTGTTCTTTACTAGGGAAAGATGGTGCGGCAGAAGTTCATATTCTTACTTTGTGGATGTATAATCCTGTCTCAGTCAACTGGGAATTTGGATAACCAGCCCAACTTGGCATGGGAACTGATTACTCATTCTACCCAAATCTGGAATCAAACAGAACAAGGTCTTTGTGAGGACCTCCCCACATCTGCGTCAGCAGGTCTTAAATTCACTATCATTTGGCTAAATTTCTCACAGATTTTAAATTCAAAGCTAGAAACATTAAACCAAAGGTGCATTCAGAATACACACGGGAAGGGAAAATGTTTCTGGGGAGCTCACTCATCCCCATTTCAAGAGTATGGCGGGACAGCTTGGTACATATCCTCTGTGGAGATCCATCGATTTCTGGTTAACATGACCTGGAGAGACATGTGGAATGCTACCTGTTGGAAGCAACAGCTCTGCAAGGCAACTACAAATGCCACCCTTACAGCCCAAAAGAATTGGACATTGTGTCCCCGGGAGGTGAAGATCCCTTGTAATCTTATACTGAATTAGATGTGCTGTCCCTGGCAGGTAATCTTGTACACTGGTGGGACACCCCCCCACCTCACGGTGAAGCCCTACACCACAAATATAACATCCTGCTATCAGCAGGTTGGTGTATTCAAACTCCTGATAAATGAGGTGGCGACACTCACCATGACCGCTCTTGTTATGAATGCACTTGGTCCCTTATGCATTTTCTGTCCAATCCAGATAATATAATTGACATACAAAAATAAATCCACTACCCCACGAGGATACCCCCCTAATGAATTGTTTACAGACAATTAGTTGTAAGTCATTAATGTGGGACACCATACGAACATGGTATAGCCCAGAACAGCAAACCTTTATCCGGGATATGTGTACTTGTTGGGGTTTTCCAGTACCAGGGCTTAAACCTGGGAATCCCACCTCCCACCTGTAATGGAATCATTACCAATCCAGAAACCGCGTTAGAATGCAGAGTCACACTTACCCATGAAACAAAGCGGAACTTTGCAGGGGAAGGGGAAAACAGAGTCGCCAAACCCTATGACCCATCAACACGCTCCACTGCTAAATATCCATCCCCTCAGGGTACTTTCTGGGCGTGTTCAGATGGGAAAACGTAGGTGCGCCTGCACGTACACGACATGGCAGGTTTATGCCGTACCATCGATATTCCGTCAATGTGCCCCTCCAGAACATTTGACTTTAATGAACCCAAATATAACCAGAGGAAATGGGATGTTCTAACACCTCAGGCTGCACCTGAGTGCATAAGAGGGGTCATAGCACCCCATTATTATACCTGGGGAACTAAAGTGGCCCTCTCTTTGAGGCCTATTTCGCTCCAGCTCTGCTCCTACAAATACACCAGTTTGTATTAGAAAAATTGACCTCGCAGGTACATATTTTGAGTAACTGGGCTGCATGTGCTTTTGCAGAACTAAATTTGCAGGTTCAACAGGTGTCAAAGATGGCCGTGCAGAACAGTCTAGCGCTGGATATGTTATTAGTCAAAGAACAAGGTGTACGTGGGAGTGCTGAACCATACAGCTGGAGAATGCTGCGTTACCACACACAATGCCACAACCATGATTGAGAAAACACGCCAGAAGATGCAAGAAATCACAGCCAAAACAGGAGACCTGTTCCATTCGATGTTGCCAACTGACTGGAAGGTGGATTGGAATCTTGCTTCATCGATCTCAACTCTGCTTACAAAACTTGGACTTGTGGGATGGCGGGATTGGATAGTGGAGGCTCTAGTGATGCTTTTGTTAATATTAATCATCCTAGCTCTCAGCTTTGCTACAGTAAGGTTCCTAATTAGCCGCTTATTCTCTTCTCTCTCTCCTTCAATACGATATGTTCAGATCACCACTGCTGAAGAGGACCTTGGAGTGTTTGAGCCATGGGGTGGTGTAAGGAACGAGCCCCAGGTGGCTGTACTGTGAACCTGGAAAACTGCCTACAGTGTCAGAGATGAAGTGCAAGTCATGAGAGGGGGCCGGCGTCACTCTTTTTGACTGACTGATGTCTCAGCCACTCCAAGAAGCCAAAGCAGCGGAAGGTTCTACAAGTATCCAAACGGTGGCCATAAATAGGAGCTCTGGCAACACTGGATCCAGTACTGGTGATCTCTCTCTTTTTCTCTCTTTCTTTTCCCTCAAAGTTGTTAGGTAACTCAAGGCCTACCTTGATTTCCCATAAAGCCACACAGCTTAGGCAGATATAATTGTGAGAGGGCCAACATGTACAGAATACTTGTTCTACAGAAATCTCCCATTAAAGCTGATGTTTGTGTACAGACCTTGAGTGATATTTCACCTTAGTGCGCAACGAGGGCATTTGTGAATCTTAGTCACTCCCCCTTTGCTTTTCCAAGTGGGACATGACAACTTTCCAAACATACAAACTAATATAGCAAAAGGCAGCATTGCTGGGAAGATAAGATCAAAGCACTTCCAACATTTTCATGTCCTATATTAAGATTCAGTGACTTAAGTTTGACTAAGTTTTACTTCCTTGAAGCTACAAGGGCCAAAGCTGGCAGGGTCAGCCCAGCCTAGCTCGTAACAAGCAGTAACACTTTCACGGTTCCTTCTCATAACTGTATCTCATTAAAACATGGGACTCTCTCATCTACATGTCCAGAAGAGTGCATGGAGTATTTTGCACAGTCATACATATTTCCATTGCTGGCATTCAAAACAGCCTCTCCTTTCAGCGTCACTGGACATACATCAGGCTTTGCTGCTTGCCTTTCTACATGTTCACAGTATTAAGAAATTATCTTTATTACTATAGCAACCACCATTTTATCACTGCAGATAAAGACGGCAAAATAACTTGACCAGAATTTCAAGCTGTAGTTGAGCTTCCATGAGCTAATCTGAATGTCAGTTTCAGTAGAATCTACATTAGAAACTTAAGAATCAAAGCAGGACTTTCTCCAGTTCCAGGGGAATGCTTAATCATAAGCATCTGTTTAAAGAAGCATTAAGCAATAAATAGATTAAAAGAATTTACTAGAAGCATAATTCTTCATGCCTTCTTTAAAAAGTCTATCCGAGAGATGGAATCAAAATCTTTTTCATTTCATTAGCAGTAAGACAGAATTCATTTAAAAAGGAAAAACCAAACATTTTCCAGGCTTATTTTCTATTTAATGCTAGAAAATAATTTGCATTGACAATGCAAATCACTATCTCTGGTCTTATTCCATGTTAAAGCACAATGGCAGAGCATCACATCCCGCAAAGAATCTGTTCTTTCTCCCATTCCCCATCTCCCACACACTAGGCAAACACTGCCTACCAAGAAAGAACTGAAATAATACTCACTTTACAAAGGCAACTTCTTTGGCACATTGTGGTGAAGGGAAGAATAACATTAAATTGCAGTAAGATTTGGTCCTATACATCCTATAGATGAGACATCATCTGCCCTGAAAATACTCTGAATACCAGTGTAAAGTTTACTATGGCAGCTTTCACTACTTCCTTGAGAAACTTCATATACAACATCTCTACAATTAAGATTTAGATTTTTTATACAATCTACTTCATCAAAAATTTGAAAAGCTAGTTCACAAAATTTAGTCTCCTCCAATCTTGACGATGGGCAAGGTAAGCTAATTGGAGACTGCTTTTACAGGTTGTCTGCGGCAATGGGTAGATGACCAAATGGATGTCCAGAGACCAATTTTCTGACCAGCTCCGTCAGACTTCTGGACTCAGAATCCAGACATGGATTTTTCACAGAAGGAAGAGATAGACGCAGATAAACTAAATGCTTGGTTTCCTGACACAATTTTAATTTGTCTAAACCAAGGAAGTGACAGCACCAGAAACCCCGTGATGGCAGTAACAATAATTGCCTGTTGCTCTCCTCCGCAGCCTTAGCTTCCTTCTTGGAATTAAGTAAGATCATTTTTTTCCAAGACTTATATAAAATGAACAACTTGTTCTACCCCTGAACACCTTCAGCTAAATTATTAAGAGACAAGATATCGGGTACAGTATGAAGTGGGTCCAGAAGTTCAGTTTCATTCACAACACCAACGAGGTTTTATCACTAGATTACAGTTCTAGTCTGGTATAATCCCTTGATCTCATCCCCTTAGCCTGAAAGAAGAACATTTGATTAAAAAGGAAGATAACCGAACTGGATTGTGTAAGAGAGAATTAAAGATGCCTGAAAGTTAACCTAGCTAGGAAAAGGTTTGTGGGTTTTTTGTTTGGTTGTTTTTGGGTTGTTTTTGTTTTTTTTTTAAAGTTTACATCAACAATATCCTATAATTCATTCAGCTTTTTAAATAAAGAATATAAAAACAAAAGTTTCTTTGGCCTTTTCCAAGTTATTGTATTTCCAGTGTTACTAGAAATTACAGGTGCCTAGGTGAGAGCTGCAGTACATGATTAAAGCATTGCTGTGACAGTATGTTTAGCCCTGCACTGTAATTATCAGAAAAAATAATTACCCCTGAGGTGAAACAATTCCGCCTGTTAATTTCATATATAAGCTTTTAAGCTGCATGCACAATTCAGTTGTGCAAGAGGTATGAGACATGTTCACAGATCAATTCAGCTTGCTAGAACGAATATATTTATGAATGTTACTCAGTGTTGAGGTTTTTTTAATAAAATAAAAATTACCTGCAAAACAAGGCATTGGCAGATTATATAGATAGAGCCTTTTGAGCAATCCCAATTATTTAGTACTGAGCAGCTATATTCCAACATGGAAAAAAAAGAGTAGCAGAAGCATTCCTAAGCCTTTGCATGCAGCCAAAAGCCGGGGGGGGGAGGGGCTTCCCATGCATGTACAAAATTTAAAAAAAATTAGCATTAATCCAAGCGCATGTATTGGCAGATGTAAACCACAAAAAAATACAGACTTACTAGTTTATAAACCTCAGCTTTGAGTCACTGCAGATCTGGGCATATAGCTTCTGAATGTTTACTACCTGGAAATAGCATGATGAAGCCATAGCAGCAGTGTTACAAAGTGGGGATTCACAACCTTCAGTCCTGCTGCAGTGACGACACTGCCCTGTGCTCTGAGTTGACGCTGCACCCTCACAGCCACCAATTATACTACAGAAGGAGGATTTCTTTGCCCTTTGCATTATCAGAAAGTGCCCTCATGGCATTTCTCACTTGCAGCTTGATCAAAGACTACTCCCCTCCTAGTGGCTGAGAAACTCATCTCAGAAACTACGACCTCAGCCCTGCCAGGCTGTCCAATCTTTTCGGCAAACTTCCAGTCACTGAAGAATTTAAGTTGATAGTTTACATGTTAAAAACTATACTAAGATTGAACTTCACATTTAAGGGCCTTTGAGGCTTGGACAAAATGCTTCAGAATACCAGATCATGTGAAGTCCCTCTATGCCTGGCTTAGTGAACACTCAACTGGATGTTGCACACCCAACAGCTACAAACACACACAGAAACAGTAACAGCCCCTTCTCCCAACACAGGGAAATCGCCCATGGACCAAGCAGAACACCCAGGATTTCAGTCTCTTGTCTGAATCAAGAAAGCAAAGCAATGCAGAACCAGACCTGCCACGACCCTACCACACACAACTCTAGTGCTCAGCTACTGCACGGACAAAGATGTATCAGATGCTTTTTGGAAGACGACATTCTCTCCTGAATCAGAAAAAGAATATTCATTAACAGTATTAAGAGTCTGCTGCTGCAAACATCTCAGCTTCATTTCTCAACAGATCAGTCCAGGAAAAGACTCCAGAACATAACATGGAGGCTTCACCGGTTCAACAGGACCTACGCAAAATAATAGCCAGGAGTTCATATCATTCCTTTTTAGTTTAGTCCACTCCAATTCAGTAAGTACTGCAGCATTCCTTTCATTAAGGATGTTCAAGATTCAATATCAAAGTTCCTCATTGAAACTCCACAAGTTCACAGTATGCGCTCCTCACAGACTGAATCTTCTAGCAAACTCAGCCAACCAAAACCTCCCTACTTCAACATTTCCAAGGTTGGGTGGGTTTTTTGTGTGTGTGCAAATTTTGTAGTTAAGAAATCTTCAAATCACTTGACCACGGTGTCAAATGTCTTAGCTGGAAGCAACAGGGATAAAAATGCCAGTTGATTCTCTCTCTGATTATCCCTGCCATTGAAATGAGTCTTTTTGTGTTTTTCATTATCCCAATGACTATACGTTTGGATTTTTTGAATGTGAGACAGCAGGACTGTTGATCTAAACAGAGGTCCAGTGTTATGACAATTCAATAATCAGGTGTTATCCTGTACATCATCTGCTGTTTTCTGGTTTGAGCAGGGGGTTGTTATTATTACTAAAGATGATTAAAGAAACCGAGGGATCACTTTCATTACAAAAAGCACAAGCCCAACCTTCTACTTAGGTAACAAGTATGCAATATCACCTCAGAGAGTGAGTTAGAACTTCGTGACAACTACACCATCTTAGCAAAATGCAGCAGATGAATTTCTGCATCTGACCTGTCACTACAGTAATTATTTTCATAAAATACGACAATACTATCCTCAGGCACAGGAATAGTTTTTTTTCTGATCTGCAATTCTGTAAACAAGAAGGAGTGACTTAAAGTGGACAATGGTATGTGACTTGTCTAATGCATATAACTATTGAGTCTTCATTACCAAACTAGAAAGTGCTTGAAGTACTATCTTTTTAAAAGAACTACATGTTAGAAGAACTTTGATACCAGTATGCATTTATTTGGAAAAAGACACATACAGACAGAAAGACACATTCATAAAGTCATTTATAAAGTCATTTATGATTTAGCATTATGACAAGAAATTACATGCACTAATAAGCACCAGGCTTGCTTCCAAGAGCAACGTCTTTCCAAGAGAGAAGAGGAACATTCCATTCAATCGGCGTAATCCCAAGCACGACCAAGCAGATGAAACTGGAAACATCTAATAGCTCCACAAGTCTCACTCACCTCTTCCCATCTCCTTATTGAAAACAAGGGAGGAAGAGATGGATGGTTACGTGCTGTCAGTAACAAGCACCCGAAGCACTGAGAGTGCAGTGTCACAGCAGCCTGGATCACCAAACGCAGGCCATTCTGAGGCACCGTATGCAAAATGAACAAAATGAAGGTCGGGAGTAAGATACATGCTAAAGTAATGGCTTCAGGTGTTAAATAAGACTTGACACAGTCTGTACAGAACACGTACAGCAAATTGTAATTGATGTAAGCAGCAGTGTGAACCACAGGAGTATTATGCTAAGAGATTCAGATACTCGTAATTACTTTAACAACTCATGCAGTTGTGTTAATGGCATATCCTAAAAGTATCTAAAAAGTAATGTTGGTATGCTATTCCTAAAGCAGCATCTTAAATGCACAATTCAATATAGATCAGACTGCAAGCCCTGTAAAAACTACAGTAACAGTAATTTACTGAAATGTTTCATGATGCGAGAACTCAATTTTTTAAAAAGTGGAAGTAGAACAAGTTATCTGACAAAGACTTTCATGAATGCTGTAATCAAGTGCCAACAGATTTGTACTACAGTAACAACTCACAAGGCATGTGGGACAATACATCTCAATTATGAAGACACAGGCTAAACATCTGCTGTTATAAATTCACTTGGGGGGAGGGGGAGAATCAAATCAAGTTGGACTACATAAATTTAAAGCCAAGAGGTCTCAGAGAGCTTATTTTCCATTTGCACTGCCAGATCAGCAAAGACAGTGCAGGTCAAAACCTTCTGTAAAAATTTTGCTTTCTGCTACTATCATTTTACATGTGATTCTTCAAAAATTGGAAGAAAACTGGAAGAAAAAGAACCAATCCACAAACCAAACAAGGCCCACAAAAAGGGTTCCAACTACATTATTTGCTTAGCATTCATCTTTACCTTATTTATAACATATAATTCTGTAAGTGAAAAGCTATGTTATATATTACCTAGGTATGTTATACTTGATTTCTTTCTGTAAGGTTTCTGATCCAGTGTTGCCTTGTAGCATAATATGTAAGCATTCACAGTAATTTTCTCTATTTCTGTGTTGTGACCATATTTTCTCCTAGATAGTGGTCAAGAGGGTATAATTTTAAAGTCTACTGTTCCTAACTACTACTAGATTAGAAAGTGAGTGTTTTCTACTATATTTGGAACCATTAATTTTTTAGGGTATTGGAATGTCTCAATTTAAAAAAAGCTCTACGCCTGTTAAGGTAGAGCTGCAACTTGCTTAAAAATTAAATGGTTAACCTTTCAGTATGTTCATGAACAGGTTACAGGAAGATGCAGGTAACATTTAACTGCTTTGGAGCAGTGACCAGGCCAGTGAAGCACAGAGATGTCTGTGGAATAATGTGGGTCAAAGAAAAGAAATTAGAAGTCACTAGGACAACTAAGCTGCATTACTTTACAAAACTTTGGGTGTTTTGATGTTTCTTCTGCTTGTTCCTGGACACTCAGTCTTACCATACTGAAGTCTCAATAAGTTTATTTCTTAACAGTAGCATTATTTTTCTAACTGCCTTCTCTCCTTAAGCCTCCCATCATTACAATGACAAATACACGTAATGTTTATTAACAAATCATCATCAAAAAAAAAATCGCAACATATATCTGCATGCTACCTCAACACTGGGGAAACAATCTCCTAATCTGACTCTGAATACACACAGTTTTCTATTTGTGGATTTGGCTTTGTTTATATAAAACATACACCAAGCATTTCCTAACATCAAATATCAGCCATGTGTGCAACACACATTTAATCATTAATTCCAACAGTGTAATAGCTAACAAATCATTAAGAGTTCCTATACAATGCAAAGAGAAACAGGATAACTGATCTACCTTTTGACATTAATCAGCAAGAAGGGGAGCTCATTTGTGTGGCCGCACCACTAGAATTATCCATGTTTTTTTCTAACTGAAGAAGATAAATGTGTTAACAAAGTGGTCATGACATTTCTGATGTCACATGCTGCTGCAGAGAGACCAAAAAAGCAAGAACTTCAACTTGTCAGATCAAAAGAAGCCAATTTTCAAGTGCTGCAGCTCAAAATTTGCACATCTTAAAAATATAGTTTAAATACTTGCTGTTAACATGAACTCCCAGACCTCCTGCCTTTGTTCATATAGTGTAATCCATCGTGCAGGCAATACAGTTAACTTCCATTTGGTTACACTGCTTGCAGGATTATTCTGCATATACTGTAGACTCTGGACCAAACCATTCCTCAGTGCCCAGAACCTACCCAAAAATACGCACCATCTTTTCCAAGCAACTTATCCTCGAGTACCTAGCAACCTTTTCACCAAGTTTTAACTTTATAGCAATATAATATGCAACAGTGTAACATTGCAAGAGGAAAAAAAGCCAAAAAATGCTGAGTTTCTTGCTTTTGTGGAAATTCAAGGTTTAAACAGATAATTAAAGGCGCAAGACTGAAGTCTTGCTGATGCCTGCTCTTATGGCTCTAAAAGAATATTTTAATGCTGTCACTGCTATATTTAAGAAGCCTGCCACTAGCAGCATACCTCGAAACACTTCAACTTCAGAATTATTTACTTCAAAAAAAAGAAGTGTGCAGAGCTGTATCTTTTCCCCCTCAGTGACTTAATGATCAAACAAATCCCTTGTAGGCAGATGCAATATGACAACAAGTACAATGGCTTAGAATATTTAATAGCAATCTAATGTAGTGTATCATCAAAACAGACACAGAAAACTAAGAAGAGCAAATCATACAATTTTCTATGGCATACCAATTAAGCTAGACAAATACTGAAGTTCTTTTGCTAACATTTGTTTAGACAAATCCAGATTATCGGATTCTAACCATGCTTTCTTGACCCTCCTCTCCCTCAATATAAAAGGAAAGTAATTATGGCTTTAAAATCTTGTCAGCATTAATTGCTTCATAGGATCACATGGGACCAAGTCTTTCCAGCAGCCACGTCTATGCATGTTTACAATCTTCCAGTTTAAAGGCCTTACAGCATTTAAAAATCAGTTTCTCCTTCACTGATCCAAACCGACCTAATGCCTGTACTTGCATAATCTGTCTGTACCTGATAAAGCATGCAGTCAAGATGCTCCCATCCAGACCTGAAATCCCTGCATCTCAACTTAGACGTTACCAAGGCTGAATGAAGTTTCTGATCATGGCACCTCTAATCAGCTAGAAGCCTGAAAGGTGAACAGAAATCTATGCCTGTATCTGTAGCAGGCTGTGATGAACAACATCAATAGGTGGCTACATGTAATATATTTTCTGCCTTCATTTGGAAAGCTATACTGGAAGTCAGTGGGATGTAGGCCTGGGTTCCTGCAACTTTATCACACGCCTCTCCAACACACACATGCAGGGATACCGAATATCCAGTAGAGACTTTATCACCTCTAAGGCTATAATTACTGGTCACAGCCTGGACATGCTGGGCCATCACCATTACTGTCAGGGGGTACATTAACGACACGCTGTTCATAGTTCAACTTCCTCTGTACAGGAGAGGCTCCACTACAGTGGTTCTGTCTACCAGGATACGCACTGCAAAATCTTAAAATGAGAGGGTGGGATGCTATGCAGAGATCAGTCATGTTTCCAAGCTCCAGGATTTTCACATGCCCTCCAAAACCTGAACTTGAACTTCTAAGCTGCATTCACAACAGGTTTGTGGTAAGACAGGAGAGATTAAAGAATTCCTTTTTCCTTTCACTTTTCTGAATCTAGCTACCCTGTCCACGCTGGAAACATAGTGCCATCTTCAATTTTCTTGTCAATCAGTATGTCACCTAGACAATCTGAACCACACTGTCTCAGATAAAGTGGCCTGATTATTGAGACAAATCCACAACACTGCAATTTGGCTCATTTCTCTCTTAGGTAATGATAGGGTAGGAACCTGTCCCAAGGCTTTTTAACCTCAAATGTTCATTCATTTTAAGAATTCTTGTCCATGGTGAGGCAAGAGACAACTTTGCATATTTCACCAGAAGCAGATGCATTAGAGTTTTATTCCAGGAATACCACTGTTCCATTAGCCAGCCATGCGTATGAATGCACATGAAGCTGTTTCATCTGTTTAGGTGCAACACTAAGCGCTTCATGAAAACAGGTTAGCACTAGGTGTAGAACAGATGGCAATAGTTTGCACAAATAGCAGTTTGGCCCCATTGTGAAGTTTGCACACTTACCATTTTTTAGATGAACAGCAATGCTGAAACATGCATTCCACACACAGCCACACACTACCCATTATAAGGAGACAAGTACCACCATCCTAAACCTCAGGTAACGTACATACTGTGTGAGTCTTAATCTGAGGATACTGAATAAAGACAACTAACAAAGCAGAGAACAGACATACAAGGAAGAAAAGCAAAAGCTCAAAGTCAGTCAGTGGGCATTAATATACCTTCTCAAATGGTGAGACTAAATTTGGCAAGGTAGTCAATCCGAGAACCCAGAAATTTCGTAAGCTGCCTTTTTTTTCTCTCTCCTCCTCTTTTACAGGTATTCTCTTTGCAAAAGAGACATTCCTGGAAAAATCTTCACTTCAGCCATTAGCTTTACAGCTGTACAGTGTCTCAAATAAACAGTGTCTCCTCAATTCAAAACAGCTTGAACAGATGAAATTGTGCATCAACTACTTTCCCTTTCTTGTGACAGTCTTGAGGCCACTGCACAGACGTCCAGCCAACAATCCTTGCAAGAGCATTTTCTGGGAATTCCTGCAGTTAGGTCACATGAAAAGGACAGATTTTCCCTCTTCCCTTTTTAACTCTTCCAGTCAAAATCCAGTGACAATAGTAAATAATTGTCAAGTAAGAGAAATCCAAAATAGCAGCAGTACCAGAGTACTGGTACTAAACAATACCAAAGATTACTTCAGTAGGTTCTTGCACGAGCAGCCCACAAACATTACTATCTGGGGTCAGCATACACCATTCAGTGTACTTCTGGGGCACATACTTTTTTACCATACTTACCATTCTTACTCCCAAGAACACTATGTCCTTACAGTAACAAGATAGTTTACACCATCTGGTCCACTAAAAAATTTGGATGTTCCATTTAGCCGTTAGTATCAACTGACTTTTCCTCAGAAGCCTTCTTCAACTGCATTAGCTGAAGAAAAATAGTTATCAGTTGTCAACGAATTTTGATCAGTAGTTTCCTATGCTCTCCTATGCCCTATTTTCAATGAAAGTATAACTTGTCAGAGGAAAAAAATAGCAGCATAGATTTCAATATCTGTATAAGTACTCAAACTTGACCAACTTGCATCCAAAATCCATCATCCCCTTGCAGCCCAGTGAATATAGATAATTAATGTATTCCTCCATGGTCTATACACCACAGAACCACTGCTAGACAGAAAGGAGAAAGTGTTTTGATCCAGACTGAGACTACAGGAGAATGAACAAGGTCTCTCTAGAAGCGTAATACCACTATGAAAAGACCTGTATGCATGGCAGCTCTTTAGCAGATGACATGACTAATACAGAGGCTAATCCACATCGCAGAAAGTAGTTACACAGTGCACAAGATAGCTCCAAAATTTAACAAAAAAAAAACCAAATCAAAAAAAACAAGCAAAACCCACAACCCTCTTCAGACTCCCATGCCTTGTTTTTTTCAGGTCACTGGTACACCCACACAGACACGCAGCTGTAAACAGTTTGAAAGCAAAATGTCTGCTAGCTCCAGCATCTCTTCTGCTTAAAGATCTGCTTTATGGGTATGTAACTAAGAACTCGCTACTGACATTGCAGATAAAGTTGCAGCGTCCCATGGAAATAGTTAAATTAGGCTAAAGCAAATAAGCCAACTATTCTTTTCCCTCTCTTTTTAAGTAGGCAGGCTACCTCTTACTTGCAAAACCTGTACAATATCTTGTACAATATCTTTTAACCAAAGACATTCAACTTTGGTATCCAACTTAACACACCCCTCTGGAATACAGGCCTCGTTACAATAATTCTATTGCTTAGAAAAGACTTTACATGATAATTGTAAAGCAACACAATTGGTGGCTGAACTAAGGCAAGAACCACCACTCACACCAGAGAAAAGTAGCAACAACTAGTTTGGGGAAAATAAAACGAAAAATACAGGGGAGAAAAAAGCCATCTCTACAAAACTAATTCTGTACAGTCTTAAACCTATAACAGGGCCATAACACAGCTGATAAATCAGCTATGCTAGTAAGTGCTCGAGGCTGAAGCCAAGCACACACAGAGTAACAAAATGAAGGCAGCAAATCACAACTCCAGGTGCATGGCCGCATATATTCATCATGCTGCATGAACCTGGAATTGAGCCATCAAACTGGACAACCTCAGGCCAGTATGCTGCACACCACCACAGACAACCTCAACATCAGTCCCACACTGCAGGTCCCTTAGCTTACCAATGCAATATGCTTCAAGCCTCCCCCTGCCCTTGTGCAGACAGCCCATTTTATAATCAATAGAACAATGGAAAAAGCGATGGGTTTCTTGTGCCTTTCCTGTGACCACACCTTTTCAGGGAAAAAAATACCTTAATCCAATTAGTCCTGGAATTTTCAATCTTTCATATAAAATAACAGTATGATTCCAGCCTCCTTGCAACTTAAATCCTAAACTCACACAAAACTACTCATTAAAGAGACTGATTGATTTAAGATGACCAAAAAGGTTTTAAAACCTTGGCAATTAGGAGACTGTCTGTTCTGACCTGATTCATCAAACCCTCAACTTTTACCTTAATAAAGGCTTTTTCTTGGCAATCTTTCTTCATAAAGCTAAAAATACTGTAAAAAAGTTTTAATTAGTGCTACATTCCCATGCAACATACTCCTACTCTTAAGATACTTACAACAACCACCCTTGACAAACTCCACATATTCTTACAAAAATATTTGTTGAAATAAAAGGATACACTAGAAATACTCATTTGATTTTTAAAGACTTCTCAGTCTCCATTTACTAACCTAATCTTGTCCCCTCATAGTAAAAAAAGAAGTTACACCTTACCTAGATGAACAAACAGGCAGCAGTGAGGCTGCAGGAGTAACTGGGAGTAGTGTCAGATAATCCAATTTTTGCAAGCTCTGTTTTAAGTATTCCATCTTATCCATAGACTTATTTTCTCTTCCCTTAGACTTATTATCTTCTTCCTAAATAAAATCACTCTTACATTTCCACACAGTAAATCCACTTCAGAGACACACACACAGTTCAAAGGTAACTCTTTATATTATGAAATCAGTACCAATGTTACTGCTTCCACTTACCAGTTTTCAAATGACGGATTTTTCTTCTTATGAGAAGACAACTGACACATATACATACCCTGTAGTGCTACAGGGATACCTGTTAAAGCTCCATACCTGAACTCACTTATGTTCAGCTCTACAGACCTCAGCAGCAGCAGTACCCACTTCCCTATATATATTCAGGGACTTTGCGGGGGGTAGGGTGGGGGGACTAGAAAAACATTTTATGCATAACTTAAGTGACCTTCTACAAACACTGTTGCATAAAGAAATCATGCACAGCTCCTCCCCAAAGGAGCAGCAACATGACTCCATACCTATTGCAAATAAGCAAACACTTATGGACCCACTCCATATTCCGATGGAAGAGCTGGGTTCATTTGGAAATCAACATCAACGGCTGCTTCCAACAGCTCGTCAGACAAGTCAATGCCTTGTTTCACCTTTACTGTTCATAAGGTATGCAGATATTAATATGAGTTTGAATTAATTTCTAGACATTGCTACACAGCAAGAGCACCAGGCACATTTAGAGAAAAAGTAATCTTACAGCTGAGTTACCAGAACTACCAGCATCAGTTACCAGAAGTGATGTCTTAAGTGTTAAACACACTTCACTGTACACCCAGCATGAGCTTGTAGAGCTGTATTCAGAAAGGAAAAAAAAAAAAAAAAAACCAAAAAACCAAACATCACCTGCAAACTGAGCAGCTCCAGCTGCCAACCTGTGTCAGCTGAAAGTGCATGCATTTTTTTATATATATATATATAAAAATACATATATTTGTATATGATACATGTACCTAAACACATGTATTTTTCAGACAATTTCCTTTTAAAAAGTTTTTGAAATGCATTATATACATGAATTAAGGACTGTGGTGGCCTTGGCCAGCTGCCAGCCACACACCCAGCCACTCTCTCGCTCCCCCTCCTCAACAGGACGGGGGAGAAAATAAGATGGAAAAGCTCGTGGGTCAAGATAAAGACAGGGAGATCCCTTACTAATTACCATCACAGGCAAAACAGGCCCAACATGGGGAAAATTAATTTAATTTATTGCCAATTAAAATAGAATTGGCTAGTGAGAAACAAAGACTAATTAAAAGCACCCTCCCCCCTTCCCTCTTCCCAAGCTCAACTTTACTCCTTCATTCCCAACTCCCCTGCCCCTTCCCCCCCCCCCCCCCCGAGCAGCGCCGTGGGGTGGGGGATGGAGGTTGAAGTCACACCATAACAGCTCCTCTCGGCCACTCCTTCCTCCTCACACTTTTCCCCTGCTCCTGTGCGGGTCTTCCCACAGGGCGCAGTCCTTCACAAACTGCTCCAGCATGGATCCCCTCCACACGCTGCAGTCCTTCAGGACAAACTTGCTCCGGCACGGGCTCTCCCCGGACCGCAGCTTCATTCAGCAAATATCCACCTGCCCCGGCACGGGGTCCTCCACAGGCTGCAGAGGGTATATCTGCTCCAGCGTGGTCTCCTCCAGGGGAATCCCTGCTCCAGTGCCTGCAGCACCTTCTCTCCCTCCTCCTTCTCCTGCTTTGTTGTTCACCAGGCTGTATCTCACACTTTTTTTCCCCCTCTACATTCCTCACTGCCATCCAGCATTTTGCCCCTTCTTAAATACACCTTCCCCAAGGTGCCACCATCTTGGCTGAGGGGCTCGCTGTGCCCTGCGGTGGGCCCACTGGAGCTGGCTGTGTCTGGCACAGGGCAGCCCCAGCCTCTCCTCACAGAGGATGCCCCTGCGGCCCCCCGCAGCCAGCGCCTGGCCACCTGTACCCAGTACAACTGTACTTGCTGAAAGGCAGCAATAGCATCTGAGAAGGACTTCACTGAGAAGAGACACACTTACTGAACCACGCCAAATACAACGGATTTACACAGGTGTTCATGAGCACCAAACCTGGATTCCGGCTTTAGAGAGCCGAGGAAGGCAGACAGCTCACTGTTTTGCAAAGTGAGATAGATTTTTATTTTGGTTTATAGACGTTCTCAGCAAATTGGGCCTGCAGCCACCAAGACTGGACTCTGCAAAGCCACCCTTCAGTCACTAAGGGTGCAGGCCAGGGAAGCAGAGAGGAAACACAGAACTTTATTTCTTTTGACAACTTCAGCTAGATTCAACAAAACCTCAAAACCACCAGCATTACATCTATGTGTAACCAAGAGCCAGGTAATGAAGGCTTGACTCAGCTGTATGATCTATGTCCAACACTGTTTTTGCCTCATGACATTTTACATGGGCTTACATTTCATGTCTGCACATCCACACAAAACAGTTTAAGGATAATCGCCACTGGGTAAGAGCACTCGAGCAATGCATGATGAGTACAATACAGTAAAACAGACAATGATAGTTTTGATAAAGTTTGATTATAAAAGCTCTCCAGGTGCTTTAGTGGTTAGTTGTGGAGTGCTGTGCTACAACTCCATACACAGAGGAGCTGCGCTGAAGTGATCAGCAACGTACAGGACACCTCTCAGAGACTTCAGAAGGCATTCTACCACATCACCTGCGAATGCAATCCCCAGAATTATTTTGAATGCTATGATTCTAGGAAGAAGCCTTCAGAGTTAATTCCCCACACTTATGTTATTTGGATCTTTAAAAAAGGTGTTTATTTATGCTTATAAAAATCTTGCAGGAAGTGAAGAGTCATAATTTTCCTAACACTAAGGGAAATGAATACAGTTATACATTTTTACTTAAAACTTCTGTCAATATATGCTCCATAATATCAAAAACAAACTCAAGAAGCTTCTTCTGAAGGTTCCTGGTACATAACTATCCTGGTACATTAACCCACTGGAGAGCAAGCGTCTCCTACACGCATGCACTGTGTGGTTTCAGTGGAGT
Source organism: Morus bassanus (assembly GCA_031468815.1). NCBI lineage: Eukaryota > Metazoa > Chordata > Aves > Suliformes > Sulidae > Morus > Morus bassanus. Next base: position 62,970,451 of record CM062600.1, read on the forward strand.
CCTTAAACCTTGGGACCTAGCTTTATATTTAGAGTAAAAAAAAAATCTATTGTTACAGGAATGTCTTTTGCCCACAGGTCTATTTAGGCAGCTTAACTGGCTTTATCTGGATGCTATCTGAACAAGTACAGACATTGCACAGTTATCAATACCAAACCACAGGAGGCATCTGTTAGCAGTACCATCAAAGACAAAAACAGACCAAGACATTCTACTTGTCCACACCCGCTGAAGTATAGGGAAGACTATGTATTTTTTCCATGTTTATTTATGTACATATGACATCTTTAAGGATTAAAATCAGGTGCAATGATATTGCTTTGTTTCCTAGGAGACAAGCAAATCTGTTCAGAAGCTACTACACCTAAACATAGGGAAGAAGCTGCCAAGGAGTAACTGCACATAGGAAGAAAGTTCCTATTAAAAAAAATTAAGGCAGACAGAAATCACAGCCTTAGACAGGCTTAGACATCTAGGAGGTGGATTACCAAACTCAAATCTAAACAGAAAGGATTAACACACCAACCACCTGTTAATTCTCTCATGAAAGCACATTACCTCAGCAATAATCAATGAGGACAGAGGGATTAATGACTAACGAAAAACACCACACCCAGCCAGAAATGTCAACGGAAATTATTTTATGTTTACAGTAGAACCAAAGATGCAACTGCAGCTCTTGCAGACACACTCAACTTAAGCTTTTCCAGAAAAAACAGTTCGTGAATCAACAGCTGCACGAAGCTAAATATATACTAGAAAAATCTGGCCAGGCACCAACCCAGAACTTCAGGTGCTAAACTGGGCTGATCTGGGGGCAACACCATCGATGACAAAGCCAGCAAGGCTCCTACCACCCTTCTGACAAGTACTGAAGCATACCCAGCTCCTGTACAACTGGAGTGTACCAGGTCATCGCCCCTTGGGATTGGACTAGAGCTGGTCTGAAGTCAGTTCCTCCAAAACACATACAATGCAAACACTGTCCTCAACACCAGCCATTTTACCCCACAGATCTGTTCCCCTTGCATTGTGCTACTTGCTTATGTAGCTACAGCTCTTTCTGATGCCTTGTTCCTTTTGTAGGAATGAGATTTCTATGAAAAGCCTTTCTTCGTATCAGGCTCATCATCCAGCAACTGTAGGATCCTTTTTCCAGAAGCTGCACACAAGAAGTTTTAGTGTCAAAACAACTCTTCTGCAACACTATCTATTAAAGCTCCCATATGGAAAGAATTAGAGGAAAGGCATTAATGTAATTACAGGTAGATCACGAGCATTGAAGTAATTTGTTTATAACAATAGCAGGGGTTTTTGTTTGTTTTAAAGAAATTCAAAAAGCGTGCAAGATTTCAGTAACTGCAGGTAGCAACAGTCGAGACACGAGCACACACATACTTTGAAAAATGTTCCCAGCTCGTCCTGCATTAGAGCCCAGGTCCTCAGAGACATTTAGTCTCTGTCCAGTGACAGATCTATGACTTAATATATCTACATTTGTCATCAGCAGTTTCTGCAATTTACTTTTTTCTTAATTTAATTACCATGCCAAAAAACACTACTTATGAGCGTCATATTGGGAAAGCAGACCTGGAATGAAAGTGCCTTGGCTCCTACAGCTATAAAACCTGTCTCTACCTGCTTGTAATTCACCAGGGTGCATAAGCTGTGAGGCTGTTCCTGTGTTGTGCAGAAGGTACAATGCCCCAGTCCCTCATAGAGCTGCTCTCTTAGGTAGCATGCAGGTGAGGTAAAGCAGGGCTGTAACAGCAGGGCTTGCACCTCCCAGCCGTTTGAGTGGTTACCGACATACCAAAGTTCAGATGTATTTCTTTTCCTTAACCTCAAAAAGCTCAAACCTAAAGTGCCTGATGGTGTGGCTTTAAGTTTTTACATATTTTTAACATACTACTTCCTTCCTTTTTTGTCTAATGGCCCTGTTAATAAATGCTAATAGTAACATACTTAGTGTTCAATAACCTTTATGCTTCTATGAGGAAGTTCTTCCCCTAGTGCACATCTTTATACCCTAACCGAACCTCTCTCCTCCTCCTCCTTTCACACCCTTACCCTACCTGTCTCTCCCACTTTAATTGTAGGACCACTGCTGTCTGAATGTAACTCTTAAGGTTTCAGTTGCTTCCATTTTCAGCCACTAGTTATTACCTCTGATGAGAATTTAAAACTAAGCATGCTGAGTTTAGATGAAAGCAAACCAGGGGAGATGACAAGAACAGGTACCAGGAGGGAAGGTAATGCTCAGCATAGAGTGGTAGCATTGTGAATGACTATTGATATTCTTCAGCTCATGTCTTCTTTCTGAGAAGATCAGATGCTATGCAACTAACTACCTTAACATGTACTCAGTGTGAGTGTATATACGCTCTCTCAGCAGAATTCAGTGCAACCCTGAGCCCATGCCACAATTCCAAAACATGGTCTGCAGTTCAGCAAACTCCCTGAAACTCAAGAAAGTCAATGACTGTCAATGCTCTGCAATGATCAGTAAGTGATATGCCCAAGTTTACCTCCTTGCTGTTTCAGTCTGTAATTTAGACCCACATTTTCTGGAAGTATGTACAGCCCATTCAATACGCAGTACTCTGCTTGCTGCAGAGCTGCTTCAAGAAAATCAATGGCATCTTTAACTTTGGAACATGTCTTCCGGTGGTGCAATGTGTTAACACCACCAGTATGTGAACAAACGGGAAGGGGAAGGAACCACTGAAAACCACACAGGTTAAAATACATCCAGAAAGCCCATCTACTTATCAAAACTATAAAGACCCAATTGAGCCAGAGGTTTTCCCTGTGACTTTTTGTAAACAATCTATCCTGTTAGCCAGCTCAGAACAAAACGTATCAGGCACATTTTGCCCTGCCCTTCCCTGTCATGTACCATGCACAAAACCTGAAACGCAGCATGAAAGACATCTGAGACATTTTTGTCATATGGCCTGAATAACAGCATTACAATGAAAGCATCCACTGAGCCATAGCTACAGCATTATTACATTCTAGCAGAAGTTTCCTGAGGTAACAATGAAAATCAAATTAGCAGTTTAGTGCAGTAGTTCATCTGCTCCATTCACCCACAGCTCCCTTCCTGAGGATTGTAAGGCTATTAAAAACAATGGGATCATTAATAGTCCAGGTGCAATTAATTATACAGTCCCACTAGTATAGCAGCATGGCCTCACAAAGGAAGTTTGTCACTCAGTATATAAGCACTGCTCTCTAGGAATTAAAAATAAATAAAAATAAAAAGGACATATTGAGATATACACCGTTGTTACAATAAAACATTGCAAAATGTGTCTAATACAATCATTCTTTCCCAGGCAACAGGGAATTCATCCTTCTTGGCTATACAGGTTGCCATCCTATAATCAGTTATTTTCATCCACACTTAATCATTTTGGAAGAGGTTTTTGTAGCCTGTACACTCCTTCTTTCTTTTTTTGTTTCTCCTGAAAGTCACTTCCAGAACTGTTTCATCAGAAAGGTTAAGAAAGAAAAAAAGTATTGCATTCATCCCTGGTTCCCACTTGTAGTGTAGAGGCACCCAGTAGAGAAACCTGTAGCAAGGGCTACCAGGCTATTTATATAGCAGAACACTTGAGCTTTAACCCCTGACACACTTGTAATTCACCTCTGAATAGTGCAAATTCATCAGCTTAGTTATATTTGTACAGGAGGCCAAGGTATTCATCCCACTGCTCCCTAGCTGGAGCAGGGCAGTCTTTTAGCTGGACATTTTAGTTGAGAGCATCCCTTTCAGCTAGGAAAGGATCAGCAAAACTTTACTTGAGCTCAGTAAACCAAAAGCTAAGACAGGTTCCTAGCTTGATTTCAAAGCGGAGTTTGCCACCACTTCCCCACATTTTTCACCTTTTCAGCTAGGTTGCCATCAAGTACCTGAATCTTTTTTCCTTCCCCTTTATCATGGCACAAAGAGCTACCAGCATTTCATGATTTTTAAGCACAAGTCTCATCAGTCATACATCCTAAAACCCAGTACCAACTATTAAAACCTTGTTTCGAAAAGAATTTTAAAACTCCACAGCTGCAAGAGAAGAAAAGACAAGAGAAGAGAAGCAAAAACAAAAATCTGACAGCTGAAGCAATAAATGATAAAAATTTGGGGGGGCTGGACTACAGAATATTTGAAGCCTACATCACTGTTTTTAAGGGGCTTAGCAATAGCAAGCACCGTATTGCTTGTGATACCACAACACTGAGAAGCTCCCAATGCAAGCTAGAATGCCGCTGGGCTTGGTACTGTACAAAACCAAAATAAACCAGAAACAAAACACCCAAAGAATATTTGTTCTTCATCCTTTCCCCTTTAACTTATCAAGCCATTAAAAAGACTGGTATTCCTCTTAATTCAGAGCCTGCACAGGTCATTTCCAAACCCAGCAGCAGAACAGGCAGAGTCTGCCTCACTGAAGTTCTTAAGACACCTGCTCCACTGTGTTGGGCATAAGAGAAAATCTTTAGCCAGGTGTCAGAGGAATTCTCCCTAAGAAAGCCTTAATAGAAGACTTTAAGGACTTCGTTCACATTAATAATCTTCTCAAATTCAATACACCCCTTTTCATAAACCCCCAAATTCTGCATTTCACGTTTTTGCCTCTAAAATTAGGCTAAATATCTTCTCATGCCTTTTGCAGAAGAGCATTGCTGGTTGGGGTTTGCGAGCTCTAGGTAACCCAAATAGCAAGATCAGAAACCAAGTAATTGTTATGTATTAATGCTTCAGCATGGCAATCTTTGAGATCACAGTTGTGCTTTCGGGGTAGGTGAAGAGAGTGCATAATATGCAACAAAACCAAGACGAAAGTTACCCCGTTACATGGATTGTCATAGCAAAAGGCTACCTAGCTGCTATTGTGCTAGCTCGAGGATCTTCTCATTTGCACTGCATTTGACAGTGCTCGTATTTTACACCTCAAGATTTAGAACTCTTTTATCCCTTTTTGTAAATTCAACTTTACACTGCTGGCAGAGCATCCCCATCATATGGAGCTTCCTCACAGTACAAGAGTAGCACCACATTGTTATGTTTACTGACGTTCAGTTCAAAGCAGCTTACATCTAGCCAAAATGCTCTCAAAGGCAGAGGACTATGCTGGACTTAGGTTGTCCTCCTTCTACAGAGCTGCAGCTTTTCAGAAAAGATGTTTCTCTACATTTTATTTCACAGTTGAACATACAGATACTAAGGGATCCTGAAGATTAGCCTCAGGACTATGTCCTCCTGCCTGTAAAACTTCAAGGGTGCAAAAGGCCCACTCAACCATTTTTGCAAATGCATTCAAATTTTGGTTTGAAGACTGTAATTACCAGGTCCTCATCCACCTCTTTCCAGGAAGATTTTAACTATCTAAATAGTTCTGGCACATGAAAACAGATATGCAACTCAATGTATGAATCTGCTTCTTCAGCTCTCACTTATTCCAAGTGAGAAGGGAGATGCTCTAGTTATAGGCTTATTTATACCCACCAAATGTCCTGAAAAGAAGCTCCAAAGAGCTGCAAACATTACTGTTGTACAGTTAATCTAAAACCTCAGGCAACAGCACACAGCTGTATTAGATAAAGCCGTCAACCCTGTGTCTCTCCTCATCCCAGTATATTTCTAAGATAATAAGGATGCATATCAGCATGCACCTTAAAGGCCTAACCTACACGCAGAAAGTTTAAAGTAGGAGACAAACATACATTTTTTCACACTAAAAGCAAATCTAGAAAGTGTTTTACATGATTGTTGAGACAGCTCTACAGACTTAAAGTATTTAACTTCACAGGTGACTTATCAGAAACATATCTAAAAACAAAAGCAATGCTGTTTCTCTGGCTCACATGACACAAGAACAGTTTTGTGGCTGCTCTAGGCTAGATGAGTGTTTATTTAATCCCACTGCAACCATTTTAACCCTGAGAAGTATACATTTTACGACTGCATTACCATTCTTTAGTATGATCTAAGGATCACACTCGAGCAATTAGGCCATTCATCTTTAGGTAGCTGTAACATTCTGGGTGTGCTACAACAGGGAATGATCCATCACTGTCAGAGACAAGAAAGTATGAAACAATTAGAAAATTTTACCTATGGTATCTCCCACGTGGTCTAAACATGTCCCATGGTTAGTACTTCATCAGGACAAGCAGGAGCAGAAAGATATAGGTAACAAATGCATTACTACTAGTTCTGTCAAAATGTCACTGTGCCCTAACTACCACCACCTCCATCATACATGGATGCACATGTGAACGCTGCCATCACTTCACACGCTCTTTGCTTACTTTATCCCAAAGCATTTTGATTTCCACCCCTCCTCCAAATTACACTACAGTTTTGTTGGGGTGAAGATCTGGCTGACAATCTGTAATGCTGGAGGTACTGTAGCTCTCTAGTGAACATATGCTTAAGGACAAATGCATGAAAGAGCAGCTTTTAGAGCAATACTTTCTTTACCACCCTCTTCACCTTGCTCTGAGTACTTCCATGACTAAATCTTAGCTTCCCAGTAGTTAATTCCCACCACACAGTCCTCCTGAAGCCACAACAGATTGCAACATAAACAGCAAGAAGGCAGATTCAGGTGAAGGGTTAGAAACAACAAAAAAGCTTTTATACTTCTCACTCTATGCAGTGAAGTATCTTTTTTTAATACATGATACACATCAACTACAGAGTAGGAGAAAATGTAGAATAATCAACTTCAAAGGTCAGTAGACACTTTTCATGAGAAATCCTGTCCATGTTGCTCATCTTTTCAACACAGGATCAACTCTTACCAACTCTGATAGCCACTTCAGTGACAAACATTTAATTTACAGACCAAGAACTGAAATTATTTGAGAACAAAATACCATATTTCCCCCCTCCTTTTTTTTTTGTGGGTGATTTTGTTTGAGGTTTTTTTAAAGCATCCAAAACAATGAAGACAACTCACTATGGTAATTTGGAGGACACTGGCAGGTTCAGAAGCTTTTGGATCCATTTCAGACCAAGACAGCTGTGCTATATGACAACGTATTATTCTCTCTGAAAGACTACTGATCCGCCCTGGCTTGCTACTCCGCTCTGGTAAGCAATGCATATTCCCAGTCAATGTGACAAGGTTTGTAGAAACATAAGCTGCTTCAGTAGGTCAGCTGTCAGATGGAAGAGACACAACTTCAAGACACACAATTTAACCTTCAGATCCTTGAGATTACTGATGTAGGCAAGAAATACGTAGCTTGCCTTCAACCTCTTTTTGAGAAAGAAGATTAACCCAAATGAGCTCTCACCTGCCCTGTAAAACACTGGCTAAGATTTGGAAGCCACCATCAAAAAAAAAGTATATCCCATGCTGGACTGAAAGACTGTAAAATATTTTGAATGAGAGAAACTAATGCAGCCAATGACTGCAAATTTGGCACCATTTGCCTCAATAAACCTCATAACATGTTTCCTGTTCACAGTCTTTTTTTTTTTTTTTGCCTAAAGGAAGACTAGTGTAAAGAAGACAGAAACAGAACAGAAAGGAAAATGGGAAGATCCTGGAGCTTTTTGCATTCATCCCTTTCCCCATAATTCCAGTCTGGTATTGACTACCCACAGACTGTAGACTCAGCCAGACTACAACAGAAAACATGCTGTTGCCCAGCCTCAACTGCTCCCTTGACAGTCTGGAAAACACTCTTTCCAACAAGAAGAGTTCTAAAGAGAATACAGAATAATCCTTAAAAAAAACCTAAACAACGATGTTGTGTTAGGAAAGCGGTGAGCTGTCCTCTATGTAGCGTTTGCCTTGAGTGCCCTTCACCACGCAATCCCACCCTGCCTGCTTCTGTCAGCAGTTAGCCACTCGCCTCACATGAGCACAGGCAAATAATCTGCTTGAATTCATTTGAGTTTCAGGTGTTTGCTATCCACAGCACTTCAATGCACTGATGTTCCAGAAGCAAAGTACTTCCCACGTGAAGTTCAAGCCATGTTTAATTCTCAGGTGTCTAAGATCTGAGTGTAAGACATCAAAAACACTTTAGGATAGCCATAACCTTGTAAACTATCATTTGTTCTCGCTTACATGAAACGAGAGACTGCTTTTCTTTGGTTATTTTTTTTTTTTTAAGGTGAAGTTTATGGAACAGTAGGATGAAGTAATGATAATAACAAAAAAAAGTGATATATCTTCTCTTCACACCTTGATACTCCCTTCCCCATTCACCTCCAGGAATTAACTCTTTCAGATGTGAAACTCGGAAGACAAGTTATCAAGCTTTCAGTGCTACTATTTAATTTCTGTACATAAAAGAAGCAGCCCTACTCTAAGTGACAGCATTAAGTTTTCCTTCACTGAGCTGAGGAGACAAACCCAGCTCTTTTTGGTAAAAATGTTCACATCGTTTTCCAGAAAAGACATAAAACTCATAATGGACCACAAACTGTAAAACAGCCGAGTTTACATTTGGGCTATGTAAACAATAACACCACTTGAAAGACCTCTGAAACAATCTTTCTGTTCTAGTCAGCTCTGGCAAGGCCTAAATCTGAGTATGGCATCCTGTTTTTTGATGTCATGCTTCAAGACAGATGTGACCAGCTGGAAAGAGTCCACAGGACAGCAATGAGAACGATCAGATGTCTGGAAACACATTCTATAAGGGAAGATTAAAGACACTGGGGTTGTTTAGTCTAAAGAAGAGGTCTAGGAGAAGACAAGATCAGAGTTGTCAAGTATGTCATATACAATGCCACAAGAGAATGAATAGTTCTGCTGAACACCACATGAAGTAGTAACGCATATGGGAAAACATGTTTCTTTTCTAATTACCCATTTATAGATTTAGTTTGAAAGTATTTTTTATGTCATGGCTTTGAAGAATTTCCTGACAGCTGAGGTAGTAGCAAGAGAGGTATCAGGACAATCCATTTCACTGCTCTCCAAAGGATACTGAACAGCGTGACAACAGACCAACAGACTCAATTCTGCTATGCTGGCAACAGGAACAATGACAGGGCAAGAGGAGGAATGAAACCTAGAACAGCAGGATCAAGCGCTGGGGATCCATAAAACCAAAAGAACTCAGAAACAGAACATTGCAGTGAACACAAAAATTTTCATTATTTGACAATAATTAGATGGGATGTCAATGTGAAAATGGTACCTTCAAGCACTTCTCTCAATGTTACACTTTTGGCAGGTAGCATGTAAAAAATGTCTGAAATCATCTGTACATTCATCTCGGACCTTAGTCTTGCCTTTTCCCACTACCCTTAAAGGTTTCAGTGTGCAAGTAACATAGATGCTCTCTCAGTTTTAAGTTAACAGGCATTCATTCATTTCTGCACTCTAATGCATTGTGGTGTCCTTGCACAAAAAAACCATATAATTATAGGTGGATTTGTCAGGTGGCTCTGCAGGTAGGCAGGAATTCAGCTGCAAGCACTGACTGCACTGAAATGGAAGGATAGGCAAAACCAAAGCACAAAAAACACAGACAAAAAAAGATTAGTTTTGGATAATGAAGGAATCTAGCAGAGGGGAATAAAGAGGAGGGAAGAAGGTTGCATACTCTAAGCAGCCTTTCCCACTACATTAAAATGAGTTTATGCTGGTATGTTCTAGCATTACTAACTGCAGATGAGGTATCAGATTGCCCATGTAAAATTTCCAAATCGCAATGAATTGCAGTGTTGACTTCTTTTTGGGCTTACCCTCCCTATACTTGCAACTCAAAAGGTGCCTGTAATTCATCTCCAAAGCACACACAGAAACAACCAGCCTTAACCAGAAGTAAACTGGTCTGCCAGCGGCTGCGAGTTCTGCTAACTGAATAGACAGCCTTTGTGTATTTCTACACAGTATTTTGCAGGCTTACCAACTGCGCACGAAACCAACCAGACATCACATAGCTGTGGTAAGCACAGCCCCCAGCCCACATGTACAAGACCTGCGGAGAAGCAGGATATATTAATTACCTACCAGTGAGCACCACACGAACAGCAGCTACAGAGCTCCTACTCAGTTCAGTGAATAAAACAAGTTCACATCTCTATAAAAAAATTATGTTGTGTGGATATATCTGCATTCATTCTACTACTATCATAAATGTGCTTTGCTGCAAATACATTCCACCTTTGTGGGCTCACACACTTGAAACAGACCAGGAACCTGGTCCAAGTTTGAGTATTTAAAGAAAAAAAAAAAAGCGGGGGGGAGGGAAAGTTATATTTAGATCCAATCCACCATGCTGTCCTACGCTTCTATCAATTCAACAGAGGAGGCATCAGGGAATGAAGGGGGAAACAGGAGCTACATAAACAAGCCGTTAGTGTGAAGGGAAACATTCCCGGCAACCACAGTTTAACTAGTTGCAAATAACTTCAGCCAGCGCTTCGCAGATACTCCTTGAAAAATGCCAGGGTTTCTCAAAAAACCCTTTGCACGGCCAGCAGCGTAAAGGCACAAAATAAAGAACCATCACCTAAAAGCAGATTAAAAAGTTGACAACAAAAGGCAAGTCAGCCACTCAACTAAGGCGTACCAGAGATCATGTGCAGAGGCGAAGTAAAGCAGCAGCCGGACAAAACAACGCGCTTGGTTTGGGGGTCGCGGAAGGAAATCCCTCTAAGGATTGCGAACCGCGCAACAAGAAGAAAACAAAAAAAAAACATCCGTCTCAGACACAAAAGGGTCACTTCACTGGACCATAGCGGGGGTTTTGTTTTAAGAGTGCCGTGAGAAGGTACTGCAGCTAGATCGGGAGGGGAGGGGAGGGGACAACACGCGGGTCCGTGTATCACGCTACAGATCTGTCACCCACGGAGCTCCTCCATAACGCGCTGCCTGTCATTAGCTTGCCCGAGAGGAGTACGGTAGTTGAGGGGCTTGCCCATCACCTCCGCCGGACACTGAAGAGTTTGCTTTAGAGCAACGCTGTCCAAGGGTGACACGCGAGAAAAAACAAGGTTCCTGACAACAGAAAACAGCCGCTCCATGCAAAAGCCCCCAGCCCCGGACACGGGCAGCCGGAAGGGGCAAGGGGCGGGGGCGCAGAGAGCAGACCGCCGCGGTGCAGCCGGGCAGCTGAGGGGAAGGGGCTGCAGCCGGGCGGGCACGACGCCGCCCCCGCCGCGGGGGCGCCCCGGCCCCGGCCCCGGCCCCGGCCCCGGCCCCGGGCGGGGGCTCCCGCCGCGCCCCGGTGCCGCCGCCCCGGCCCCGCGCACCTCCTCGTCCCGCTCCTCCAGCGACGCGCCGTCCTCCGCCCGCCCGCCGGGGCTCGCCCGCTCCTCGCTCGGCCGCCGCCGCCGCCGCCGCCCCCCCGCCGCTGCCCCGCCGGGGGCCGCCGCCGCCCCGCCGGGCTCCCCCTCCTCGGAGAGAGTTTCCGAGCCGGAGGAGGAGCCGCAGCAAGAGGAGCCGACGCGGCCGGCGCCCCGCGGCCGCTCCGGAGCCGCCGAAACTTTCTCAGCCATGGCCGGTGGGGCTCAGCGCCGCGCCGCCCGCATGCCCCGCCGCCGGCAGCCGCGGTACCCCCGCCCCGCACGGCGCGGCGCGGCGCGGCGCGGCTCTCTCCCGGGCTGGGCCGGGCCGGGCCGGGCCGGCCCCCGCGATAGCGGGCGGCGGGTGGTGCCTGCGGGCGGGGCCGGGCCGGGCGGCGCCAATGGCGCGGCGGGGGCGGGCCCGGCGGGGCGGGGCGGGGCGGGGCGGGGCGGGGCGGGGCGGGAGGGCGGCAGGTAGCGGGGCGGGGCGGGGCCGCCGCGGCCCGGTGGCCGGGCGGGATTAGGGCGGTGCGGGCGGCGGGAGGGCGCCAGCGGCGGGCCGGCCCTCACGCTGCCCCTCGCCGGAGGGAGGCGGCCGGCGGCGGCGGCGGCGGCGGCGGCGGAGCGGGCGGCAGGGTCTGCCGGGGCCCGGCGGCGGGCGGAGCGCACGGAGCGGCGCGGCGCGGCGGGGCCGGGCAGCCGCCACGCCGGGCTGGGCGCCGGGGCGATGCCGGCGGTCGGGGAGGGGCGGGCGTCTCACACGGCGGCGGGGCTTTCTACGCCCCGCTCGTCCTTCGAAAAGGAGCTGTCAGCAGTTCGTCGCAGCGGCTTCGCCAGCTTCGCGCCGTTTGCAAAGGGCTGCGGGCGCCCCGTTAGGATCTTGCGGCAAACAAAGTCCCTTCGGGTGTTTGCCTTTGAGACGCGCACCGACATTGGGATTTGTGGCGAGGCGTTCAGAGGCGTTGAAACCAAAGCAGGTCACAGGAGCCAGGCACCTAGAATCATAGAATGGCCTGGGCTGGAAGGGACCCACAAGGACCATCGAGTCCAACTCCTGTCCCTGCACAGGACAACCCCAAACTCACACCGTATCTCTGAGGGCGTTGTCCAAGTGCTTCTTGAATATCGTCAGGCTTGGCGCCATGACTGCCTCCCCGGGGAGCCTGTTCCAGTGCTCCACCACCCTCTGGGTGAAGAACCTTCTCCTAACATCCAACCTAAAAGCTGAAAGATTTTGCAAATCCTCCTAGACAACTCCTTCATCTTTAAGGACCTAAATGGCTTTTAAACTTAGTTACCCTGCCAGTTTTTTAAAATATTCTTTTAAAATATTCTCTTGAAAATATACATATTTTTTATTTTGTCCTGAGCTGTCTATAATGACAACATAGGTCCTAATCTAATGTACTAGTATTATATATAAATACATGCCTATATACACCAGAGCCTTATTTGCTTATGCCTGTACAGCCCGGGGTCCCCTGGGCTAATCCAATTGTGGAATCAAAACAGATTAAGTGCTTTGGTAGTGAATAAAGTCCCTCAGCATCACTACAGAGTAGATATCGTCTCTGTTTCGTAGAAAATGTGAGCACAGACCAGTTATTGATGTGCTCTAATTAACACAGTACATAGATAATGAAAGTCGGAACCAGAATGCAAGTCTCCCCTTTTTCAGATTTGCAATTTGACCAGCTTATCCAGTATTCCCAGATGGTAAATGGAAAAAAACTTTTTTTTTTAATGTTATAATGACTACGTGGATTATCAGATTAATAGTGGAGGGAAAAACAACTATATCGAATTCTCCAAATCTCAGTCCTACTCTGCTTTAAATGAGCTATTAAAGCTGGCTATTAGGTTGTAACAATGCTCATAGTTCTCTGTGGTTTCTTGTCAGTACTTAGATCAGGCCCTTAAAATGCCTAGAAGTTAGTTTATTCGGAAAGAGGATTATAGCCGTCACTAGGGACAGAATTTGACCCAGAAATTTGCCTATACCAACATTTAATGATAAGGAAACATGAGATATATGCAGAAACACAAAAACTCATTTTGGCTAAATGAGTTATATACATATACTACTCTAAACCTAACTCTAATAGTTTTAACTAATCAGAGAAAAGAGTTCTTCCTCAGTACTCCAGGTTCTGCGCACGAGCTCTTGTGTCTCCAAAACCTGGACTTGTAATTCCTGAGTCCTCAGATTTTAAAGCCAAACCTCCTCCAGTCATATTCTGCCTCTGGTTTAGCATCATTCTCACAGCATAACAACTGGCTTAATGTCCTACCTGGGAATTTCCAATGTGTAAGAAAATTGCCAGGTGTTGAAAAGCAACATTGCAGATCTTTGTCGCTTCCTTTTCCTTCTCTTACTGCCTGAGATGAGACTGGAAAAAAGAGAGCTGAGCCAAAGTTATTACTGGCTGCCAGAACAGGCCCTGTAATCTGGGGGCAGCAAGGCATGTATTAGAATAGTCACTGAACTGCTCTAATTTATGCCATAAATTGAAATCTGAGAAGGCACTCAAGATTTATTATATCACCCCAGAGTTACAGAAGACAAGTGACAGTATTGTTCTGTTCTGGCCTATAGACTATGCCAGATCACGTGCTCTGCTAGCATTATCTTACACAAACAGAAGAGAGGTGCTATGCTGCCTATAGTTGCTAAAAGGGAGCTAAAGCTAAAAGCAGCAAAGATAGAAGTTTACAATGTTTTTCCATCCTGGGAAAAGTGCTGTTGCTTGCGCTTCACTGTCACAAATCAGTGATGTACTCTGTGGCAAAACACTGAATATCTGGCATGACTTGAGAAGCTCATTTTGAAAACATTTTTTTAAGAAGATGTCCATATTTAATAAGCTTTGAGCACCTCTTGTCAGGCATTGGATTAATTTTGTGGAGAGTAGGGAGGGAACTGTGTAGCTCACAGTGGTCCAACCTCAGCTGCAGCAGGAGCCAGGCTCAGCTCTGGGAACATTCGCTCATTCACACGCTTTTTCCTGCCTTGTACATTTACAAGCAGCCATCCCCTGATCTGCTTAACTTTCCCTTTCTGTCCTCCACCAGTACACACAGCAGTCACCCACCCTGTGCTGCACAGCTGCAGCAGGCTGCTCCTACCCCACTGCTGCTCTTTCCCTCTCCTGCCTCTGCACCTCAGGCAAGGAGATGTCCGTTTCCTCCCTTCCAGCAGGATCATACCTCCTCTCCACAAGTTCTGGCCAGCACTGCACAAATTGAGAGTAAAACACAGTCTTTGCATAATTTATAATTAAGGAAAATAGTCCTATGGTTTGGTACAGCTGTTCCTTATGTGCACTACTCAGTGCTCTCATGTCAGCTAACTGAAAACAAAATACAAGAAAAGAAATAAAATGCGTCTCAAAACTCCCTGATTATATACCCAGTTGTTAATGCTTGGGAAGTGTGTACACTCTGTGTGGTCTTGAAGGACTAGAAGAACGACTGGCTAACAGATTTATTGACAAGTTTGGCACAAGGTTACCAGGTATAAGTGAAACACTGAAAAAAAAGCATGGAGGTGTAGAAAAATGGTCAGTAAATCATAGCTATAATGAGACAGCATGAAAAGACACAAAAGAAGATAATGATTGGTTTTGTAATTCGGCCTTAAAGATAAGGATCAGGGTGTTTACCAAGAAATGATAGAAAGGAATCAAAGGAGCAGATATATGGCAAAAATGACAGGCAAAGAAAGCGAACATTGCAGCAGTGTATTGAATAAACCAGAGAAAAGTCAGAAAGAGCATGCAATTCAAGACAAACTTAGAAGAGGTGCAAAAAGGGTTTTAGCAGGACAAACATCTGTCCCATGGAATAGCTTTAATGGTTCAAATGCAAAAAGTAGAGTTTTGTAGCAGCTATTGCATCAGTTTTATGACATTAGTTGTCTTCAAATCATTGCCTTTTTGAACTAGGCAGTGTTCCCTCAAATTCTTTTTGACACTGCTTACAATATCCTTCTCCCCGTTTGATTCTGCATATTTAGGCAAAAGTCCACATCTGCAAGAAGCAGTTTTCAAAACACACTGATAGAGTGGGGTTAGCACCTGAGAAAATCCCTAGACAAGACTCACAGACCTGGCAAATGCAAGGCTCTCCAAATAATATAGTTACACTACCAGCAACAACAGCGCTCTTCTTTCCTTTCTGCACAGTAAATATGCATTAAGCCTGACCTGGAAGAACCACTTCTGTGGATGAGTAAGTCTCCATGCTTACTCAGTTCTTGCCCTCCCTGTTGAGACTGCCAACAGCATTGCCAATTAGTGCCAATCCTGAAAACAAATTGTGATATGAATAGGCCTTTCAATTTTTAATTCCAGACTTTTGCACTGGTGGTGTATAAATGTTTCATTAGCACACTCCTTTCTGTAATAGGTGGTTCATTCACTCACATCTCTGCCTTACCTCTGGGGAAGAAAGCTGTCTACCTGAAGTACTAGCAGAAAATGGGTGAACAGGAACTTGTGGAGTCCTCCCAGCTGCAGCAGTAAAGTCTGGAATCAGAATTCTTTTCTTGGGAATCCGGATTTATTGAAAATATACCCAGATTTATTGAAACTACACAAATCACAGTGCCATGAAGACCACCTTAAATTTTTACATGTGCTTTATCTCTACATACTCACTCTCAAGTAATATCCAAGACCAGGAATCCAACAGCTTTTATTTGGTGGGGTACAACCCATTGGTGTTAGTGGCAGGAACACCCACTAATGCCGACTGCAATGGTAGGTTGGAAGTGGGTAGGACAACACATAGTGGCAACTCTCATCGCTGGGCTCAGTCAGGCACCACCCATACATACAGCATAGTTTGGAGGTCCTTTCTTCTTATCACTGAGAGTCTCCTTAGCCCTTAGGATAGAATAAATTTCCTACTTCAGAGTAAGCAGAACCCACTTCATTCCTTCCCAAAAGAATCAATTCTGAGACTCTCTCTTGCCATTAAAGAGCTTTTTTGACAAAGAACATGAAGCACAATTTACTTTCCATAGCATTTGCAGAGCATGAAGCAAGGGCATTGAACATGCTGATTAGCTTCAGACCATCTCAAAAGGCATTAGCAGGCTGGTCATGTTACATTATAAATCCTAGCAACAATAGGTATATGCGTGAACGGAAATATCCCATTCAAGCCAGTGGAACACATAATAAACCTGAGAAAAATATAACATATATAATCTATTAATTGAATGTGTTACCAGATGTAAGGTGTCTCTGCCAGGGGAGGAAAAACAGGTAGTGTACTCCTCCACCTGCTGCAGGTGCTTTTATCAAGTCCAAGTAGTGCCACCATCTTGACAGGTAGAGATGATGTGATCAGGACTAAACAGCGTAATTGCTAAAGGCATTTTTCCTGATTACTGACACTTGAGGAGCTGCGTGAACACTGCGTGAATCACTGTCGGGAGATCTGCAGAAAATCACACTTAGAGGAAACCTCTGGCAAATGTTTACACTCTGACATTTACATTTCTGATACCTTCAGGGTAAAAAACAAGAATTCGGCCCAACACTCTTCAGGCCTTTATATGTCACAGAACATCAGGAGGTTTTACAGGAAGAGGGGGAAGCATAATCCACTGATCCCCTTTTCAGGTCTCCCTCAAGGCATTGCTGTGGGATTATACCCCTGTGACTGAACATCAGAAATCCCTGCCCTCTGTTTCAGGCAGATTCAGGGAGGTTGTGAGGCTGTGTGCTGGCAGGGACAAGTAGAAGTGACACTGTTTTAATTTGACTTCAGACACAGAAGTGTACTGCCAGCACATTGTGCAGAGTTTCTGCACAAGTCTGCTGACAGAGGTGCTAGGTTTCTTGAGCAAGGAGCCTTCCACAAATTCTTCCTCACCTTCAAAACATCTGTGTATCAGGGATGTTAAGCGACATGCCAGCAGCAGGGAAGAGCAGCGTGAGTTTGGCACATGCCTGTTACCAACTGGCATACAACAGGAAGATTATTCATTCTGCAGCTCTGCTCCCAAATTCACATTCTGCTTTATGGGGTCCATTTTTTCTAAAAAATTCAAAGTCAATGTTATGACTCTCATAAAATTATGGAAAACCTGTTGCTTCTCACAACCCATTTTAGCAAAGGTTATCACTGTTCCTTCACAGTGCTGTAACCAGAGCAGTAGAAAGGAGATGATAATTTCTCATTTTACCATGCGGCATCCTAGTGCCTAGTCATGAGCCCTTACAAAGAACAGATAGACAGGAAAAGATGGTCCAGACTCAGGATGGAAATTGGAGTTAACCAAAGCTCCAGCTGCAGATAGAGTGGGGAGAAGAGAGGAGCTCTGAGACCCATCTTCCACTGTGGTTACATAGCCAGCCTCATGGTCTACGTGAGAGGCATTGTCAGCTAAGGACTGCTAAATATAATCTAGACTTGCATGGCTGCATCCTGTAGTGTATTCTGGTCACTATTTTTAGCATTCCAAACTATGTTTTAGCCTTTATCTCCACAGAGAGAAAGTTAACCTAATTTATACCTGCACACCGAGAAGTGCTGGATTTTCTAGGCTCCATGGGGTAGTGGACTTCCCTGGACAAGTTTAGATGCCCTCAATTGTCTACACAGCATCCTTTCCTTAAATGTTAAGGCCCTTGTTGACAGTGTAAGTATAGGCTGCAGAGTTTGCGGAGAGAATTCCTCCTCAGCAAATGTTAGCCCAGAGCCTCTTTGAAAAACAACATGAAAATGGAGAGTGAATATGAGATTCAGTGATTGCCCTGAACTGTCAAACTCTCCAAAGCTCCATGGCAACAACGGAGGCAGAAACAGATTTGAGGCAGCCCACAAGGTTTCTGTAAGCTGTGCCTGCACTCATCCCAGGCCTCACAGTTCCTAAATAGAGCAGGCACAGTGTTTGGGGAAAAGCTGTGATTTTCTCTGATAAATCAACTCTTGTGTGGGAGCCCTAGTGTCCTGGTTTCAGCTGGGATAGAGTTAATTTTTTTTTCATAGTAGCTAGTGTGGGGCTATGTTTTGGATTTATGCTGAAAACTGCTGATAATGCGGAGATGTTTTAGTTGTTGCTAAGTAGTGCTTACAGTAGTTAAGGACTTTTTCTGCTTCCCATGCTCTGCTGGGTGCACAAGAAGCTGGGAGGGGACACAGCCGCGACAGCTGACCCAAACTGACCAAAGGGATATTCCACACCATATGACATCACGCTCAGCAGATAAAGCTGGGGGAAGAAGAAGGAAGCGGGGGACATTTGGAGTTATGGTGTTTGTCTTCCCAAGTAACCGTTACATGTGATGGAGCCCTGCTTTCCTGGGGATGGCTGAACACCTGCCTGCCCATGGGAAGTAGTGAATGAATTCCTTCTTTTGCTTTGCTTGCACGTGTGGCTTTTGCTTTGCCTATTAAACTGTCTTTATCTCAACCCAGGAGTTTCGTCACTTTTGCTCTTCTGATTCTCCCCCTTCCCACTGGGCTGGGGGGAGTGAGTGAGCGGCTGTGTGGTGCTTAGTTGCTGACCGGGGCTAAACCACAGCACCTAGAAATGGTGCCACAGGATGTACACACTATAGTTTTGTTTGTGCAGACATTCTTGCTCACAGAAAGCGTAAAAGCTAAGTCCCTGTTGTACATGTAAACAGGATTAATATTCTGGATTTCACTCTGTTCTGAGCTCTCTCCCATTAATAACTAGGGTAATCTTCTCCCAGACTCAAAATGCCATGACTCTAAAGTTAGGAAGACATTACATGCTTAAGAAGATGTATTCAATTTTTAGTGTCTGTACCTTATGTGTAAAGTAAAATATTTGAAAGCTAATTTTTACTTGCTCTGTCCACCAGAATTACAAAACAGTTTTGTTTTTTTCAAAGTATTGCTTTACTTTTTTTTCTGTACAATTTTAATAGCAAAAATGACATGTTTGTGCCCTATTTCCCATTTTCGAAGAAAAATTATATGACATAGAAATTTAGTTTTCTTTATTCTATTATTCTTATTTTTCATTTACTATATTTGTGTCCTACCATGTATCAAAACTGAGTTCTGTATTTCCAGGGGGAGACTGAATAGGGAGGAAATTAATTGTTGTAACCATCATCCTCACTATGATACAAGCACTTATGTGAGAGGAAGTTTTCGTAAAGATGACTGAATTCTCCCTTTACTTCATCTCCACTGGAAGCTTCTTCCTGTCAAGAGGGATGCTTGGCCTCCAGACCTTATGTATCTTTGCCCAGGCGTTATGTATAGCATGAGATAAGGGGTAAGTACAAACTCAGTGGATTCTACATCAAAATTTGGTTTTTATTTAATCTGTGGCTTGATAGACTAATTACATCAATAGTACTATTCTGTGACCATTGATATACTTTGCTGAAAATATTACCTAAAGCATATATTTTTCAACTGTTATTCTAAGTTGTTTTTGTCTGATTGGCAGTTTCATACTAGGACAGTTAGGTCTAAAAATAAGTATTTTAAAGTAGTGTTTTGGGAGCTGAAGTTGACAAAT
Source organism: Morus bassanus (assembly GCA_031468815.1). Classification (NCBI taxonomy): domain Eukaryota; kingdom Metazoa; phylum Chordata; class Aves; order Suliformes; family Sulidae; genus Morus; species Morus bassanus. The sequence goes on from CM062600.1 coordinate 62,990,232, forward strand.
CCATTCTCTCGGATTCACTTACTGCCAAAATTTCAATGCTATTTATACCAGTAAGTGCCAGTTTAAAAGAAAAACTCTACTTGATAGGCATGTAGGAAACTCTCAACTTATCCACACATTGCATGTTTAAAATTCAAATGTTTCATTTTCATGTTTGAGATTCGAAGTAGTGGTCAACACTTAAAAAAGTAAATGCCCAAAGCCAGATTCCTAAATATGTACAAAGGATTCTTAAAGGCCACTTACAAATCTGAAATCAGGTTAATTTTATGTAGGGAGCTAATCTGAGGCAGTTAGCTGTGAAAATAATAGACATTGTTGCTCATCAGGCCAATATTAATTGTGGAAAAAATTAAGAGCAAGTGCCAGATGGCTTCCTAGCCAAGGAGCTCATTCCAGATTCTGCAAACCCACCCAAATTGTCAAATGTATTAAGAAAACAAGTTTTTCTCTCAGGCAAAAATGAGTAAGAGCTTCAAAATGAGATTAAAATTATTATTAATGTATTTTGATAATAATAAAGTATTTTGCAGTAATGCAAGATTTTTATGTATAAATGCAGTTTTCTGCAGCTGAGTTTATAATTCAGCAGTTTTTATGTCAACAGCACAGAACAAATTTATACCTTCTCAATATGTTATTCTCTTTTCTTTTCCAAGCAACTCTCCTAAATATTTTTGTGCTCCAAATTATCTTTGCATATATAACATTTCATCTTTCTAGCCTGTTTATGACAATGATGTAATAAACTTAAGTGCTTAAGCAAACTTGTCTTCATTTGTTAAGTGTAGAGAGATTATGCTTCCCCAGTGATAGCTTTTCTCTGTTGTAACTAATGAGTATGATAGGGGACACACCGATTCCCAGACCTCAGAGACATGGCAAAAGTATTCAGATTGGAAAATATAATCGCATACATTAATAGAAAAGCTGCCTGTATGAATCACTGTCCCAGCCTAAGCTTTGCCAGCACAATTTAAGAATTATATCAAAATTAGGGACATGTTGAAAAAATGATTCACTTTTCACATCAGACTGAAGTGTGATAGCGGTGTTGCCCAACACTTTAAGTATCATAAGAGTTCCTCTTGGGCTGCTTATAATTTTGCAAAATTGCACTCACTGAAGCTGAAGTTTTCTGTGATGAGAATTTAGCTGAGGTTGTGATCAACCATATGCTTTTTTCTGTTGTTATTGTTGTGGCTATTTTATTTTGCCTTTTTTTTTTTTTCAGTTGTGGAATTTTCAACCAAAACAATTCAGCCATTTCCAAGAATACATCAGAGGAAATACACTGTTTAATCACTATAAAATTCTTACAGCCATTCAATACAAAGCTCCTGTGCTTTTAAGCTTTAGAACCAGAACCAAAATTCAGTGGGAGGATCACCTTGTTGTCAGGGATGTGATTTTACCGTCCATATGAGAATCTTTACTGCTTTGTGTTACTTAAATGATAAAACTCTATACTTTGCACTATTACTATGCTTTACTACAATGACGGTATTTCAAAACCATTCAAATACAACTTTATAAAGATACCTGGAAACAAAATAATTGCAAAATTAAAAATTGAATCAGAATACCCTGGATAAATATATGGATATTCTTTCTTTTTCTTTTTTATTTCTTTCTCAAAGGCAAAGTTTAATTTCAGTCAAAACTGTTAAAAAGAAATTTAATTGGAAAAATTCACTGGAAATTTTTAAATAAGCCTTACCGAGCATTTTAAAAAATTGGCCTGTTGCATCTTCAGCCAAGCTCACCCAATCGGTGTGGCTCTAGCAGTTGAAACTCCTGTTCACCCTGAAAAAAGATAAAATCTATTTCACTCTCAGAACTGTTGCAATAAGAAAATAATTCATTTACGAAACACTCTTGTATTACACCAATGAATGTCACAGAAAACACCAGGCAAAAATTAATAATTCTGTGTTCATCATAAGGACTGGGATTTATGATGTATGTCAGGCCAGCGGTCACACATGAGGCAAGGGAATATAAAAAAATATAAAAAATATACCCCCTCAATGAGCACTTGATTGTAACCTATAACACAGGTCTTTTTTTTAATACTATAATAATGCATCTGATTGTGTACAATCACCCAGAAAACCTTGATTCTGACCTATTCAAAATTAAATACCTTGTTTAATGGTTTTAAAGTCCTTTTAATACTGTGGGTATACAAGACAACACATGCTGAAGTAAACTCATTAAATGCTAAGGTGAGTAAGCTGTCTTAGCCACCCCTTTAAAATGAAAATAAGCAATTATTTCCAATAATGTAATCAACAATTGAGCAAGAAGAGGTTCGATGACTTCTTAAATAGCAGTTTAAAAGACTCTTTCAACAGCCACACATTCTTCTTTCAAAAAGAATGTTTTCAAGTTTTCAAAACCATTTATAATCATTTTGATGTGTTACTTTTTTTTGTCATTTCGGTGCATTTAATGTGATAATTAGAACTGCTGGCAAATATAGGGGAACTTTATAAGGATATTAAATCACTCTAACACAGCTCTAGGTCCTGACAGATTTAGTAATGACTACTAAAATGAGATTCCAGACAAACTATTAAATGCTTGATCCAGGAAAAAAAAGTATTGTCAATGACAAAAAACCTAAAGAAGTCTTGGAAAGGATAATATGTACATATCTCTCAACTCTGTGTCATGATAATTCATTGAATGAAAAATTTACCCAAAGCACATAAGCTATTTTTCAGTTCAGCTGTTATGGTAGGATTTAGGGAGTTAACAATAATAAGTTCTCTTATCCCTGCAGCATTTTATTCTGACTCCAGAAGGGTCAAAGCCATAATTATTTTCCATAGGGAAATTATCCTGCTATTAACCCACCATTATACTTTATGTAGCACAGTTAATGCAAACACCCTATAGTGTTGCATAACTAAATCATAATTCATTAAATGAATACAAATTTAAAGTAAGACCAGCAATGTAGAGTAACCCTTTAACTTTTCTAACATGTAGAAAACTGAGATCAGAAAGTTTATGGGGGACCAGAGGGTCGACAGAAGTGGAGAGTGTCTGCCCATCACTGACTGCATGCGGGAGGCTGGTGCCGTGGGAAGATTTCGGCAGGAACTGAGGCTGGCCAGCTCTGCACCTCTGTTGCCTGTGACAAGCCTCCCCACAAGCGTGAGGAAGTGAGATACATGCGTAGGTATGCTTGCTGTGACAGACTTTGCCATTCATAGTACATAAACTACTGAGGGCTCATACAAATATTTAGGCATGTCTGTAAAAACAAAAAAACAAACAACAAAAAACCCAAAAAACACCACTTTCCATGCATAATCAGTGTTTTTATCTACAAAATAGTTGCTCCTAGTGGAACAATAATTTTTAGGTAACAAATGTTCTTTTAACAGTCACAGTGTTTATCCAGATTTGTAGTTGTGTAAATACACTAAAATATACATAATTACCTTTTGTCTAACTTGAAATAATTGTTTCATTTGCCAAACTATTTTGGCTATGTAAATGAGCCAGTGTGATATTTAAAACCCATAAATATAATAAAGAGATCTGAATGTGCACTAAGATTGTAGTTTGTCTTTCTTTACATTTTATGGAGAATAAATACCTTTAAATATTAACATATATTTTGGGACACCATTCAGTTCTAACTACTGTAAAATGTATAGATTAGACCAGTGATTTTTAAGTATGCAACGTCATATCACCTTAGTAAATAGTATGACTCGAAAACACAAATCTCAGACAAATTATGACTTACTCTGCCACAGAACCCAAGCTGACTAAGGAGTTTTTAAAAATGAAACAAAATAAAAAATGGAACGTTAAAGTGTCTTAAGTCTAGGAGAGGACTGGAAGGCGGTCACCCATATGGAAATAAGCATACCTTTCTTTGGCTGGCTGTCAGGTCCCAAGGCCTCAGAGAAGAACAGGATTTATTCTCTGCATTTCTAAATAGCTACATCTAAGCTGAGTGTTAGGTTCAGGGTCTCAGTTCTCCAGCTATCCAGTCTGTGAACTTGGATGACTGCACTCCAGCTTCTTTTTGGACCAGCTGCTCAGGATTCCTTCCAGCAGCAGCCATGACAGGTTTCTGGGGTGTGAAGAAACAGGGGTGTACACAGTGATCTCACCCAAACATACAGCTGGGACAGAGCCAGGGCACATAACCGGACCTGGGAACTGGGAACTGCTCTCAGCTCTCACAGTAGCCTTGATATCACAATTACACCTAAGGACCGCCATGGGTGTAGGCTCTATTTCCATGCAATATATTAGACAGATAGAAGAGATCCTAGCATAGCCACTGAAAAGGGTGGACTGTTCAACTTTCCACTTAATATTGTAAAGTTCTTTAGGAAAAATATAAAAAACAGAATTGTAAGTAGGTTGCATAGAATATGTACATTGACATTAGTGTATGCATGTATGTCATAAACCTTTTTAAAGTTTGCAGACTTTCTTTGTTTATTTCTTGCTGGCTTCTATGCACGTCTTAGGGTTGCCAAATAGAGAGTGAGATAATCCGTCATTTCTAATATACTAGGAAAAGATTTTGAGGCTTAAACCTGACTCTCCTCATAAACTGGAAAGCAACCTGGAGGTTAAGTGCTATGTTGTATCTATGGAAGCTAGATCTCTTCAGGCCATTTTGGCAAAAATTTGCAGAGATAGACAGAGTGCCTGTAGCCAGACCATGTTTCAGTTTGGGTCTCTCATATCTGCCTCACCTGTGTTTAAAAAAGTATGTTTTGTCATTGTTTCCATGGTAGGAAGCCAAATGGTGTCAGAAATGTTACATACACATGAGCATTTGTATAAAGAATTTCAGTACATTCTGCTCAGAAATCATATGGTTTTGCATATGTACCAAGAAAGTGACTGAAAATATAGCACAAGAGTCAAGAAAAGGAAAAGAGACAGAACAAGGAAGAAGAAGGGAAAAAGAAAAACAGAAATAAGAAGAATCTTCTGAAATTCCCATATTCACCATTTCTTTGTTGTTGTCTTTTTTTTTTTTTTATGGCCATCAAGTCACCATTCCATTTAGACTATTCATAGCCCACTGGAAAGCAACACTGCTATGAAACCCCTTAATTTCAAAGACTCAGGTGTCTCATGTATCAACATTTTTCTATCTGTTCAAAAAGATGTCAAGGCATTTACTCCCTGGCAATATCTGTTTATAATCTATCATTCCTTGTGGCTAATCAAACTCAGGAAAAATTATAGTGAACCTGAGAGTTAACTTTAGGTATGTGCCAGAAAAGAAGAACAAGATATTTTGATACCTGTGTTTGCTTGTGTCATGGAAGGGCTGAGAACCAAAACCAAGTTAGAAAAGCCGAACATCACAGGCTTAAGCCATGCAGCTTCTTATTTCAGCAAGCTACTTTGCAGGAACACAAACGATTCCTGCTAGCACTTCACAGCCTCAAGGCACCCTAGAGGCAGATCTCCACCAGTCAGGAGTATACTGACTCAAGTGGTAACAGACAGTGCATAACACTCTCAACCACAACCTAACCCCCCCCCCGGCAATCCTCAGCAAAAGGCAGGGAGTTGCAGTGGTATGAAAGCAGTATTTTTAACACTCCTAACATTAACACTACTAATGACTAAGAGAAAACAAAGAGTGAAGGCCCACAGTTGTCATGTTATTTCATACTGAAAATTGCATAGCAACATCTCAGTTTTAAAGTGTGATCTTAGCATAGGAACCTTGCCACCTGGTATTTATGGCAAACTCCTCCTCAGGCGAAAGGCAGTTGCACATCCAACCCAGCTAAAATGAACAGCAGTGAATCCAGAAAAAGATGTTTACCTATTTTTCAGCAATGTTTGTCTTTTTAACAAGTAGGATTTCTCTAGGGCATGCAGATCAGAAAACATTTCTCTGCAAAACAACATTTCTAACCAGTGGCAGCACCTTTCCTCTTCTTTGCATGCAGCAAGCACAGGGGAGGAAAAAAAATAAAATTTCACTACTTTCAGCATGTTGCCATTCATATTTTGAGAACGATACAGTGCTAAATTGTCTGTTTCTTCTGAATATGTCCTACAGTTGCATCCACAGAAACCCAGAATTATCACCCAAATCTTGCCAGTTTCTATTTTCTTTCTCTCAGTAATAACAGTTTTGCAGGCAAGGGCTTCTGAGTCAAACTTAATTACATTCAAACACAAATCAGACACTCTGCTCAATGGTGTTATTTTAGAAATGGCCCCTTTTATCTACTGAGGTTCATAGAACTTTATGTTATTTTTCTTCAAAATGAGCAGATGTAACCAATAAAAATGTTTTGACAAATACTTTGAGTTTGCAGATTTTTGTGATGTATGAACATGACTGACTTGCTAAGAGGGAGGCATTCTGGCCAGCTCAGTGCTTAGTACAGTGGTAAGATTTTATTTTTTTATCTTTACATCTGGGTCTGCCGGAAGAATCTGAGGGCTTTTCCCTGCTACTCTGGTTTTAAACCATTTAGAAATAAGTGCTGTATAGAAAGTCAGAGGAGCCATCTGCTTTCTTGATAAACCCTTGGCAAAAGATCTTTGTTTTAAGCAGAAAAAAATATACTTTTAAACATAATTTCATGGCTTTTAAAATTTATTTCTTTTACTGTAATTCATTTCACCAGCTTTACTGGCATAAATGGTGCTTTTATTGTACTGTGCTGTAGCATCCTGTACAATGCAATACATCTACCAGAAGATTAAAAGGCAGACAAGAGAGCTGGGACAAGTAAAATACTAAAAAGGTTTGAGCTGTTCATTCAGGTCATTGTAGTGCACATCTCTTTCTCACTCACTTCATATTTATGAAAGCAATTTTTAGCTGTAATAAGTCATTTGTGTGTTTTGACAGTGCTAGTGAGAAAGCATGATAACTGGAGGATGACAGAGTGGCTCTCTTCTGCAATATATTTCAAAATTTGTTACAAAAAGCCCACATGCTTCTCTAGACAGAAAATTAATATCCATCCATTTCATGACACGGACTGTACTAGGTGTTTACACTTGTCATAGAATCATAGAATTGTTTAGGTTGGAAAAGACCTTTAAGATCATCAAGTCCAACCATTGTCATCATACTTGTAGTCCTGCACTTTAATAACCTCTGTGGTGAAAAGAATTGAAGGACCATATGAAGATTAAGCAGTGGGTACTAGTTCAGACTATGCAGTGCACAGAATTTAATTTGATTCACAGCAGGCTCAGCAGAAACATGGTATTTGGCATATCTACTGCAGGGAGGTGAACTCTTCTTCCATAAAGAGCATTTAAACTGTCAAAAATATGAAACAACGATCACAATCCTAAGTTAGTCTCTTCAAAAAGAAAAATGCAAAGAAATTCACAGAAACCACTTTCCAGAAACCACAATCACTACAATATTTATTGACCTGTGGGGCATAACTAATTGTTCATATTTAACTCCAAAGAACCGTGACAAATGTAGAATTTTTGGTTTCTCTCATAATTTGACACTTATACCAAAGCATAACTGGAGCAAGCTGATTCAATGCCATCACTAGAAAGCACTGAATTTTACTCTGTGTGAGACTGTGTAGAACTGCAGAGGTGGGTAAGCACTTCCCTGATCTAACCGCCTGAGATGGGGAGATGTATGTGGCCCTGTCTTTCCCAGGTCACATTACCTCTCCATGCAGTGCTTCATTTCTTCTGAAGTCAAAGCCCAGCTAGGCAAAATCACATCTGGAAAATGAAGTATCGGCCAACAGATGCACATCTGTAATATGTGTATACTCCTGTAATCGGAAATTGTGCTAGAAGCATTGAGATGGTGTTTATCTTGAAATATGCATTTACATTTGCCTATTGAATCATACAGCACTAGAAATGCTGGTACCATATACAGTTTTCAGTAGAAATGAAACACTGTGATATATAGTTCCTACACTGCCTATTTGAATTCTTAAATAAAGTGTGATCAATAATTATTCAACTTCCTTGCTTTATGCATGGCAGGCTGAATTATACCTGCAGTGGGTAGTAGCTACAGTTCAAGCTTACAAATTATCCATGTTCCATAGTGTGCAAGAACAATCTCAGTCTTCTGCAAGAGAAAGTGGCATGCAGCAACTATTGAAAATGAATTACACTTTATGAATTTGCTGCTTGATTAAGTGGCAAGCAGCTTTTGCATAGCAAGTTTTAAGCACATGTTACAGAATGTGAGGCTTGGCACTGAGCTGACTAGGGCAATGGGTGAAGAGCTTAGGTGATCAAAGCATCTTGCTTTTGGATGTAGTGTTTCTACGCAAGTCGTGGTTCCTCCACCTCTCTCAAATGAACCTGACTGGAATTTTAAAACTAGCTTATGTCTCCCAGAGAGCCGAATTTGGCAGATGTTTTCTCAGCTTATTTAATGTGCAGGTAGGCTCAGGCTCCCACAAAAGAAAGTTATTGCAGCTTTCTTTCCAAATGCAGCAGCGGTACCTCTCCTCTCCCCTGATTCTTTGATAAAACAGCTAGAAGGCTGAAGCATTCATTCAGGAATCAAGAAGGCAAGATTACCACCTCAGTCAGATGGGAGAAAAATGTACGTGCCCCAACAATGTCTCCTTCTGCCTGCTGTCAGTGGGGCACGCCTTACCTCCATGGCTGAAGCTGTGCTGTTAACTAACACAGAGTTCAAGACTCACAAGGAGAGCAAGGAAAAGAAAGAAGCAGCTCCACAGCCAGGTATTCAGAGCACCCTACCGAGATGAGGAAGATGCAGCTTTCAGCCACTCCAGTGGCCATTTTGTTTTAAACTTTCTTCAGGCATAACTTAGTCAGAGATCAAGAGTTAGCACATAAATTTCTTCTTTCCATGGGAAGTGCCCTAGACATTAGCTTTATTGTGTAGAGGTAGACTTTCAGGAGAAGAGGCTTCTCCTGAGTGACAGAAACAGATGTCCTTCAGGGAAAAACAGGTTAGAAAGAGGAGAGCAAGCCCTACTTCTCTGGCTCTTTCTTGAGGGCAGCTTTGGGCTTTAGATCTCAAATGGTAATAGTTCCCTGCTTACTACCTCAACATCTGGAGAAAAGACAGGTTGAAAACATGCCTGGGTGTCCACTAGTTACTGGCTACCTTTATTGAGTTTCCTTTGCACCTAGGAGGTGTTTATGGGAAGTACCTTACTTTACTACGCACTGTATGGGAAAGCAGAGCACAGGTTAGTACAATTGGTGCAACACAGATTACACTTCAGTGCACAATATTTCAAATGTGTGTTTTTCTTTCACTACCAGACTGGCCAGTAGCTTTTCATCCTCTTATTTTGAACCTAGTGCAGTATAGTAGAGGGTTTAGTAAGACAAAAATGCAGGGCACTCTAACACCTACCTTTCGAATCTTGACATCTTTGGCACTAGCCCAGGGTAAATATGTGATCCTTATTCTTTGACAACATTGTTCAAACACTGAATTAATGCTTGCTAACTGCATTAGAATAACTCTATCCAAAAAAGTACATAGCCACTATCCACAGGACATATAGCATAAGTGCAAGCTGATGAACTAATGTTATTTAACTCTAATCCCCAAAGTGTAATTTCTTTTTAGGTTTCCATTTCACTTCTGGAATTACAAACAAAAGTGCTGGTTCTGATTGATAGCTTTGGCCACAAGGAACTAAACTGAGATCACCATTTTGTTTAACATAGGCATTAAAATCCATCTCTGTCACATTTTCAATATACTAAAAAAAAGAACATGTGGTCCCCACTTACACTTAGTAGTTGTCTCGGCACCACCTGCCTGGTCTGTCTGATGTCTCTCATCAAAAAGTTGGACTGAAAACTCTCTAGATAATGTTATATTTATACAGTACCTTGAGGAAACAGACTAAAATCTGGTACCTTGCCAGCGTGGCTCTGTACACATATACACATGCATTCACATACACACCCATTGCTGCTGTAAGGTGCCTCTGGCTCAGCTACCAGCATCCATCTACTAAAAAGGCACCTTGAGATCAGGCCACCAACAAATTCAATCTACCCTTATGGCAGGAAAGTTCAGGAGCCATATGGGCAAGGACAGCTGGGAACCTTGATGGCACCTGAAAGTATATTACTGCTCTGGTGCATGCTAAGGGATAGTTAGGGTCTAAATTTTCTCCATGGCCTTCTCTGAAAGTCACCTCAACAGGATTTACAGCCCTTTGGAAACAGAATGAGATTAGATTTATGTAAAGCCTCAGCCTTGCATTTAAAATGCAGTTGAGAGGCTATGTTTGTATATCATGTTTAACACAAAAGGGATAAGACCTTTTATGGATACTTCAACATTATGCGTGCTTGATAATAGATCACTGTTACCTGGTATCAGTAGTTTTCTGGTAACAGTTAAATAACTGCGGACTAGGAGAGAATTGGTGCCAGAATCTTGAACAAGGCAATTCTGGGTTTTTCTGGACTGAGGAAACCTAAGCAAATTATATGTTCAGTTATTAGGTTTGTAGACAAGGTAAAGAAAATATATGTCAGTTGCCTTATTCAGGTCACAAGCAGCATCTACTTTTCAGCAAGATCCTTCTGTAGACAAGGTTTTATTGGATTATTTACAATCAGGTATAAGATGAACTGAATTAATATGCATAAATAGCCACAACCAGAATACCAGTCATGCACGTCTTTCATATACAAACGTAATCTATAAAACTCAGGTTGGATGGACTGCAGTCATTATCTCTACACCAGTGAGGAACCCCTAAACAAGCCTTGAGTAAGTTACCAGTTTCAGAGCAGTGTTAACTAGAGATACATATTAAAAATATCTAGGGGTCAAAAAGGAATGGCCAAAGTCAGAGGCAATTCCTCCTGAAAAGTTCTACTTCCTACCACTTCTCAGCTTCTGGCATTTTCAGTAAAAGACTGTGATTATCAAAAGGATGAATTCCCAAATGCACAACTGTCTCTACTCCCTCCTCCCCCCTCACTGCTCCATGCACACAAACAAAGCACTGGTACCCACTAATGAAGCAGCAGCTTTGTAAAGTTGGTTCCAACTCCTCATTTTGATTGCTTTTTCTAGGAAGCAATTAAATGCAAGCAGCAAAATTAACCATATGCTGTTAATTCATTCTGACAATGTTTCTTGGGAAGGTGGCGGAAGACATGTACAACTGTATGAGATAGAGAGGCCTGATTTGTAATAATTTATAATAGTTTAATAACATGTATTCTATTTTATTTTTACTAAGCTGTTTACTGTGTGCATTCGAATTACTTCAGCTGCTGATTCATCAGGAAATGAAAACAGGAAGGAACAATTGCAGAAGTATCAGGCTATCAGCAAACATTTAGGACCATTGGCTTTGGTGTAACACATGTTGATTCTGCTAAACTACCCAAACTGGTTTAACCCAGCTTCAGAAACTACAGCAGAACAAGATTTCAGCACCTTTAATAGATGGTGCCAAAAGGTCAACAGAGCAGACATGTAAGACAAATAAAATGCAAGACACACACAGAGTTAAACCTAGAGTAAAAGATCAATACTGACTGACAATAAAAAAAAAATTTAATTCACTCAACAAGCTCATTTTCTGTAACCTCTTTTCTTATTGATATTGTCATATTTTGAGCAGAGAAAGTTGTTTGTGGGTCCCTTTTGAGTGGTTACAAGACCCTGAAAGGAAGAAATGCACGTACCTGGAGGAGCTAGATCTGCTGGGGCATGTGTGGTTGATCCCCAGTGTTCTGTAACCCGCAGCAGTCCAGAAGATTAGAAAAGATTGCAGAGAAAGGTCAAGGTGCAGGCTGCCTTACGCCACAATGAAGGGCACTCATTTTCAGTTCACATTCAGAGGGATGCCTTTGCTGCATGAAATCTCAAAACTTGTAGCTTACAAGAGCTGCACTAGACAGAATTTCTAACACTCCACTGTACTGAAGCCAGGTCTTTTGAGAATTTCACTGGGTGTCTTCTAGCAAAAGCATTGACTCCATCCAACTTTTTTCTTAATAAGAATCAAACAACAAAATAGCAGCTCTTCATCTGTACTGGCACATGTTGTGCTTTTAGTTACAAAGAGCTTAACAGAAATTCTTCCTCATATTTTCTCTCCCACTGCTGTGCCACATTTTTCCCAAAATGACTGTGTGAATACCATGCCATCCGTAATGATTTGATTTGATGGAAATGACTTAGAAAAACAAAAATATCACAGCTAAAAAAATAAATGTTTTTAATATTCTTCTTAGCTTACATTATTTAGGGATCCTGAATTTTGATTTTCCTCTAATTTATTCTTTATTCAAAATCATAACATTTTTGCTTTACAACATCACAGTTGATTGCTGCGGAAAAGTCCATTATATCACAAGCATAATATTTAATGATTCCAGAATAAAGAGAATAGGACCAAGAAAACTTTTAACATCAACAATATTGACAGTAAAGATAAAAGGAGAAACTAACAAGGGTAATAATAAGAGTTGTTGAAAGAAATGCCACTTATGAAATAGTTAGGCTAGATGTTTAGATATAACAGATGTAGATAATGTTTTCAGTTGTGCAAGTCTCTTTCCCTTAAAATTTACTTGTATTAAAAACAAACTGAAGGAAAGAACTATACTGAATGCCTCTGATTTCTAATTTTCTTTTTTTTTTTTTTCAGAGTTTTATGCATACAATTACCTTAATAGTAGCGACTGGAGTCAGGAAATCCTGACCTGTGTGATATAATGAGTAAGATTTTATAACCCTGATGTTTAGAATGGAATAAGCTTTCATCATAAAAAAATACTTCATTTCCTTGCAAGTTAAATGATAAAAATGAAACCTTGCATAGAACTCTCAGATTAATATTCTTTGAGACAAATTCTGGCTTCCAGCTCCCTAGCTAAGACTGCAAAATAAGTCTGTAGTATAACAAATAGTCTTGTTTATTTTGCTGTCAGAAAGTCCTCCATAATTTGAGGTATAATCAACAGATTTATCAATTATTAACCATAGTTTTGTCTTGTCAATCTGTTTCTCCCAATATCTTTCATAATATTTATTTTTTAGTGTTACATCTCATTTCAATTTTGGCCAGCTTAGTGATTGTCTTCACCTTCTGTAGCCTTCTGCTTTCTTGCTAAGTGGGACAATTTTCTGTTTGCTTGTGCAAAAGGACTGAAAACTCTTTATATTCACATTTCCTTTAATTTCCATGTATCACCATCCAATATTTTATGAGTGCTCTGAGACAACTCTCTTAACATTTAAAGAATCCCAGCTATTCAGTATCTTCTCTCCAGCCTGCTTAGCAATATAACCTTTCTATTTCGTTTCTTTCACTGGACTCCTGACAAAGACTGCTAATTTACAAGGGAAGCCTCAGTTACAGCTGGTGTTCAATCCCGCATTTCTTGCGAACATCTTCTATTTACCAATGTCTTTGTAACAGTTGCAGAATAATGACAGCGATGCATTTGCTTTTGCTAGTTGCTGATTTTTACCCAAAAGCTTTTCTGAGAAACCTAGTAGCACAGGGTCTCATTTTTCTCTGGCATACTGTAATGGATAACCTTCTAATGCATTTCTTCCCACAGCTTTTCCCCACTGTATTGCATTTTGCCTTTGTTGTATAGGCACAGCTGAGCATGAGTTACCATTGGCTTAGCTTCAGCTTGCTTTGAGATTATTCTCACGTGGCTTGGTTTAATTATTTTCTGATTTTCATTTTATGTCTTTGAACCAGTAGCTCAACTTATCTAATTTTCCAAGCTTTTTTACCTGAAAATCAGATAAAATAGCTCAAGATTTTCAAAACTGTATATGGAATTACACAGCTATATTATTAAAAAATCCCAGCCCTTCAGCCAACCAAACAAAAAAAATCCCCTAACCAGTCATTGTTCTTTCTTGTATTCTATTTAGTTTTTAAAAGTACCATTTTGTCATAGTTTTTGTTTTGTGTTTTGGTGGGGTTTGGTTTTGGTTTTGGTTTTTAACATGGAATTTGGAGTTTTCCCGCTCTATATAGACATTTCCCCCCCATATCTCATCTGGTGCAATATCACATTACTTTGTTTACTAAATCTGTAAGTATGACCCTATGTAGCTTTCCTGTTAGGCCATTTTTTATATCTCCTTATATTTTGCCTTTTCTCATCCTTCTTGAAGGGTATCAGATTATTTAATTTTACAAAACAGACTATTAGGTGATAACATGGGCCTGTGTATTGTATCTGGCTAGGAATCAAGTTCTTTATTCCTGATTCCGGTAGTGCTTTATCACAGTGGATAAGACTGTGCCTTTTATTTTCCTTTTTCTTTTCCCTTTAGCTTAAAATTTTTGAGGGAAGATTACATACTTGTATAATGTGGCTCAGATGTTGGGTGACCTCTAAGAACACTAACACAAATTATTCAAAATAATTTAGCAGGAAGATTAAGATACATTCTAGCAGTTTGTGACCATAAATTAGCTCATACAAACCATGCCATTTTCTGTTTCCTCAGACAAAAAGCAAGGCAAAGCAAAGCAAGGAAGCCATCCCACCTCCTGAAGGTAAATTAAAAGGGACAGGAGAATAATTCTGACCCTTAAAAACCAGTAAAATAAGCAGCTACACAGACTTCTGCATTTTTAGAAACAAGTTGTTATAATTTTTGCTTGTCTCTAATCTTCAAACCACTGATCCAAGATTTAGAACAAAAGCTTTTGGCAATAGCGTAGAGAAGTTTGCTAACCATATCTCATTAATATACTGCTACATAACAGCAATGAAAAAAATAAAAAAAAGAATCTCCCCAAAAGCTAACACCAATCACCATATCTAGCCAGAAACCAGACAAAACAGTCAGAGGGTCTGGTCCCCAGGATGCAGGATCTCCACCCCTGCTTTAAAGCCTTAGTCATGACATCCCCTTGTCCCAGTGAACTACAAGAGCATTTCAAAGGAGGCCACTTGTCTACCAGAACACTCAAAGTCATGAAGCAAACCATGGAACCTAAGCACGTACCTGAACTGAATCCAAAGGAGAGTCCATCAAACAAAACAAATAGATATACTTAAAAATACTTAAAAGTGGCACCTCATGTAGAGCTACAAACAAAGCCGTAACTTGTGATAGCAGCAAGTAGAAAAATAGAGGTAACAGCAGGGATTTGGGAGGAACCTTCTGGAGGTACCATGAAAAATCACCTGTCCATGAAAATTACAGTGAAACAGCATGCTTCTGAATTTCAGCAAGATTTTTATGCAGATGGGGATTTACTTTTTCTGCACCTGCTGTCAGTACACATTAGACCATAAACATCAGCAAACATTGATTAAGCATATTGCCCAAATGAAACATTAGGCAAAGAAGGAAGGAAGCATCTCAGGAACTCTAGAATATCAAAGACAAATGACTCATCCTGCAGCAATTTAAGTGAGAGTAGAGTCATTGCTGCTTATCAAACTCAACTGTGTTGAAAGTTTTGTAGATATTTTTTCGTAAATGTAACCGAAATTTTTTGTTTAACAACTCCCGGAGATCAGTAGTCATCAACTCCAACAGAACTACAGAAATCAGATTACTGGTCAGCTGCATGAAGGGGTAGTTCTTATACTGCAGCTCTCTGGAGAAAATATGCAAAAAAGCACTTCTCTGGTAGCAGGAACTGGAAGCATGGCAGAGGAAAGACCAGCAGAAGGCTCTTTTGACCCTGGAATCAACAGGCTACAATGTGACTCCTCTACGTCTTACCCAAATGTTTGCTGCGTGGAAGTGTTTTGGGACAATACAAGCATCAGGAATCCAACTGTCCCCCATGCTCTTGTCTCATTATTGAGCATAAGCAGCCGGAATCTGGTCAGTAGTATTTAAAGCAGTGTGGCAGAGAGAAAGGCGTGAAAGTAACAGATAAGCATGAAAAATCTGAGCAGCTGTACAGTCTCTTTCTCCCAGTGGAATAGACTTACCCAAAACTAGAACTCTAGTATTCAGTGACCCTTTTCTCTCCACTATCATAAATGGTTCATGAATAATTGTGAGATGTGTGTGTCATTTTTGGTGTGATTTAATCCATGTTTCAGCTGTTATTTTCAACAGCATGAAGCACTATAGGTAATGGTTACCTATGATATATTGAAAGGATTGTTTCTGTGTGTTAACAACACATCGCAGGAGGTTTTATTATGCAGTCATGCTTAGTTACAGACGAGCTTCAATAAATAATAAAAATGTTAACATATTGCTCCAATAAATAAAATATGTGTCATATGGGGCTTGATTGCTGAATGCCTGTATGAGTCCAGAGAATCCTGAAGTTAACAGCATATACAGGGATCAGACCTGTTCTGTTTCCTGAGGATGGAGATCCTGATTGCCCCTGCAGCAACACCCACCTCAGCTGTATGTCACAGCCAGGCATTTTAGTTGAATATAGACTCTCTTCTGTGCTAGGACAGGTGCTCTGAATATCATACTACAACCTGCAAACTATCTGCAATCACTGTGAGGCTTAACGAGCCTGGGTCAATGAACTAGCCATCCACATCTGTGTATACCTGACTTACCAGTGATCACTGACTTCCTTTCAGGCTGAGCTTTAACGGATCTCCACAACAAATTCCAACATAGTTTTCATCCATCTCAGCTGATCCATAGTGAAACAGTAACAATGATTTAAATTCTTTAAACTCCTTGGAGCAGAATCCTCCTAGCCAACATATAAATGCTGGAGAATGTTTAACCTTAAAGAAAGTCAACTGGAAAGTTTTGGGAAGGAAAACTGGCAATGTAGGGAGTTCATGGTAAAATGGGAAGAAAAAAAGAAGTTATATTTTGACTTTTAAACCTTATTCTGTACTGATGAAGTGTGTAGCTTTTAAATCATTTTTGTAATGCCCTGCAAAGCTGACTAAGGTACTATGGCTCTCCATAAAGTGAAAGGCAGTACCTTAGCTGAGCATTTTGATTTGCAATATTGTGATGTTTTTTCAGACTACATACTGAACACGAAGCTTACCTGTCACCAATGTTTCAGTTCTGTCTTCTCATATGTGGACCATTTTATACACCAATCACTTTGCTACCCAGCTTTGTTTGCAGAAAGCAGGAAGAGAAGTAATATTTATCATAGTAATTATCCTTTTAGCCAGGCCATTTTTCTCTTGAAAACAGGACCTCAAGCACCTACTGCAATTCAGTTACTAGAGTATGTCACAGCCCAGCACCTGGCCTTACTAGACTTATTCAGCCTAAATGCCATTTGATAAGCCTTTAGAGGAAAATGAATTATACACATTGATGCACTGAAATTGATTTTGTTTTAATTCACCTAACTGATAAATAAGAATATATTCTGCTTTTCTTTTTGCAATGTGAAATCTTTGATAGGCAATATCCTGAGGTCCCTGTAATTGGATATTATTAAGGAGAGCACATTACCTCTGTGTTCAAATGACAGGCATTCATTTCAGTGCTTGTAATAATATCAGGTGGTCTAATGCTTAGGAACTTGACCGTCAACTTATTTAAAAGCAAAATAAATTGGGTTTCTTTTGTTTGATTTTTTTTGTTCTGTTTTTCTGTCAACGTGAATTGGTAGTACTTACTTAGTTCCAAATCAGGGATAAAATAAATATTGAAGTGCCAGTACCCAGGAGCAAGGAGATACAGTCTAGCCAATGGTAACTTTTTAAAAAATATATTTTGAAGTAAAAAAGCTGAGGCATTTTTAAGAACCATTGATCTCCTCCTTAAATAGCCACTGGGAAGTTTGGATGTATATACTACAGGACCAGCTATTCCAAGCAAAAAGACTCAGTACACAAAAAGTCTTACCAGCCCTGAGGCGGCCCTGCTAGCTTTGATGGTTGTTGGAAACTCAACACTGCCTGAGATAGCTGATCAATTCTCATAGCAAGAGACTTTTTAGATAAAGGCAGGGCCGATTTATGAAGTGCTGTTGCACGCCTGGTTTTAAATAATAACCCTTGTGACAAGGGCTGTAACTTCTGTGTTCTGGAGAGCACTGAGGATGCCCCTAGGGCTCAGCAAGGAAGGAGGGGAATATATGGAGCCCTCAGCTCCAGCTATATTACTGGCTGTAGAAGGTACTCTCAACACAGAGACAATTCTTACTTATTAAAATTATACACTGCTTATACCCTCTGATAGGAATCTACTCTTTTTACTCATCCACAGGAAACTTGTCAAGTTCTTGCAAATTGAGAAGGAGAAACACATCAGGCTTTTAAAGTATTGTTGTCTCCCAGGCAGCCCTGTATTTCACACATTCGCAGTGCAGTACCCCAGCTCCTCACTCTATTGCTGCAAGATCTGTGACCAAGGACCAACGGGAAAGCTGCTGTGATTCAGTGAGGGGAAAAAAGAAGGTGGAAAGTCCTTGTGCCACCCAGTTCTCTAGCACTGGGAGAATGTGATAGAAGGAATATTGACCTGGAAAAGAGCACTTTTGAGCCTGTGCTGGTTTTCGCTGGGATAGTGTTAATTTTCTTAAGAGTAGCTAGTACAGAGCTACGTTTTGGATTTGGGCTGACAACAGTGTTGATAATACAGGGATGTTTTCAGTATTGCTGAGCAGCACTTACACAGAGTCAAGGCCTTTTCTGCTCCTCACCGGACCCCCCCGCGAGCAGGCTGGGGGTGCACAAGAAGCTGGGAGGGGGCACAGCCGGGACAGCTGACCCCAATTGACCGAAGGCACATCCCATACCATATGACGTCATGCCCAGCATGTAAAGCTGGGGGAAGAAGAAGGAGGGGGGCACACGTTCGGAGCGATGGTGTTTCTCTTCACAAGTAACCACTATGTGTGATGCAGCCCTGCTTTCCTGGAGATGGCTGAACACCTGCCTGCCGATGGGAATTAGTGAAGGAATTCCTTGCTTTGCTTGCGTGCACAGCTTTTGCTTTACCTATTAAACTGTCTTTATCTCAACACACGAGTTTTCTCATTTTTACCCTTCTGATTCTCTCCCTCATCCCATCATGGGGGAGTGACCGAGCGGCTGTGTGGTGTTTAGTTGCCAGCTGTGGTTAAACCACAACAGAGCCTGAGTTCACATATGTCTTGATAATAGAGATACACAAAGACCACAGTTTAGAATAGCTGAGGCAAATAAATTATATGTACTTCAGTGTTTCATCATATTTACTGTTACAAAACATGAAAAATACAAGAGAATTATTAACTGAAAAATGCAGTGGAAGTGGACACAAAAAGAAGCCAGAGGAAATGGGAAGGAAGGGAAGAGAAAAATGAAAGCTGCTTGCAGTCACTCGCACTTTTTAAATCCAGCTCTGGAAAGCGGGGAGGGAAAGGACATTTAGGCCAGAGAGATATAAATCCAAGTAAGAACAGGAAGAAAGGTTTAATGAGGAGAGACAAGAGAAAGCAGACAAACCTCAACAGCCCTAAAGGGAGCCATTGGTAACAAATGGACAGAGGAGACATGTACACTGAAGTTGATGTAGGGGAGGTCAGCCATAACAGCTGGGGACTAATCTGACAGTTTCCTAAGCTAAGTCACTGGTGCTGCTGGGAAGGATCTTATCTATACCTATCTTTAAATGGTTTTCTTTTGCAACTGTGTTTGCAAATCCATACAACAGCAGTCCAGACAAAATAATACAGGTGTCAGTGCATCAGACTGTAATCCCAAGGAAGATTAAGGGCTCTCTGGCACTGTGACGGATTGTATTGGTTAAGTCACATTGTCAGTGTCACTTAAAGTAGCTACACATGACCACAGGTGTGCTCATGCTTACAGGAATGGTATCTCATTCCTGACCTCAGATTCCCCAGCTTCATCTCTCTGAGCTTCCTGGTCCCTGCTGTGGAACAGGAGGGACACGGAGACTGAAAATCCTGGGACCTGATGTTTCCCCTGACCTTCCAGAGCCACAAGATTCACCTTCACAGGGGAACACAATCCTGGTGCTCCACATGCTGAGGATGATGAATTCAAATGACGAGGTGCTGATCTCTATTTTCCAGTCCTGAAAAATCCCTGAAAGAGAAGGAACATGACTGTGACCACAGTCAGAAGTAACCACCATGATATATGTAATTTGCTGTATGTTTGGAGTCCCATATCTCAGCAGCACTTCTGGTATCAAGGATCAAATGGGGGGCAGAAGAACCTCTTGGTCCCCCATCCTCCAGAGAACCCAACCTGGTACAATTTGCACAGGAAGATCTAAACCAGTTTTCTTGGGCCTGCTCACACTCTGTGCATCTCACCAGTGGCAAGATGGAAGCAACACAGCTGTCCAGCAAGTTCAGCCTACTGCATGCTAATTGACTTAAGAAAGGCAAGCCTTTTCTATTAACACCTCATCCTGGAAAGTCATAGATTGTGCATGATGCATAATGACTTGGAGTAGACTTACTTGCAAGAAGTGCTTGGTATAGAGGGGCGCAGAGCCAGATGGGATAACTTACCAGCTCCAGTATCCTGACAAAATAGAGTATGAACATGACTGGCCTGAGACAGAAAGCAGGCAGTACGGAAATGAAGTCAGAGGCCCAAAGAGAAGGCTATGGCAGAGCTCAGCCTTGCTGTGCCCTGGGGATGACAGGAATGCTCAGGGGTAGCAAATGGAGAAAACAGACAAATGTTAGTATGTAAAAATATATTCACTTAAACTTTCTTTCCTCACCATTGCATTCCTCTCAGGTCTCATTTGTCTCAAACATTGGATCCCTTGAGCCTAGATAGACTAGAGAGACTCCCCATGTTGAGAGCTGTGGGACACATGCAAGAACAGCCAGCCACAGCTCCTTCCTGCACAGCAGCAGATCCAGTGGGTTGTGAAGGCCTTTGATGCTTCATGTGCAAACATGGGCTGGTGCCATTCAAAACCCAAAAATTTCCATGGAGCCACCAAGAGCAAGACCAATGCAAATAGCTACTGTGCACTTGTTTGTACTGGACCAAGAGCAAAAGTGTTGGATATGAACCTCCCTAGCCATTTATTCAAAGCACTACAGTTCCTCCATTTTATGCTGTTTGCTCAAGATTTGCAAATTTGTGCATTCACAGTAAAGAAAGATTTTTGTTGCTGTTGAACGACCAGTTTGGAGGCTTTTCGCTTCTGCAGCCAAGCATTTCTATAAACCCACGCCTAGTTTCCTCTGTTTTAAAAATCCTGCACTGACATAAGAGCTTATATAAAAAAATCTGCCATGCAGACAGACCATGACCTCTTTTTTTGTACTCCCTTCCCTCTGACACAGGAAGGCTCTAGCACTGCAGTAGGTAATACCATAAACACATGCACTTTTCATAGCGCATTTGAATAATTTGGAAAGATACCCAAATGTGACTCCCTTATACAAGGTTTGTTTTGCACATCACTTCCCCCAAGGCATGTACCAGCTCTAACAGACCTTGCACAGCAGCTTCACATCCACTTTTCTATGCAACATTAATGAAAGCTTGCAAGGCTCATTAGGTAAACGCAGCATAGCCCAACAGGCTGTGGCACTCTGCCAGTGTTGCCCTAACCCCCAAATCATGACAAGCAACTTAAAGGGTTATGCTAAGTATATATCCAAAATAAAGCATCTCACTTCAAAGAAACTGCTCTCTGCTCTTCCCACTAGTCCCACCCATTTCCTAAGAACAAGAAAGAGCTGGCTGAAAAGCAGGCTGTGTGTTATTTGGATGCAGTTGCAATGTAGCTTACATTGGAGACACGCACTGTGCTCTTTCACCCAGCAAATCCTTCAGTGTTGTCTTTAAATTTTTAATGAAAAACTTGTTGAAGGTATGTGCTTTCCCTTTCTGAATATAAAATGTATTTATCATTTTGTAGTGGATGGAGATAGACTATAGATGCACATCTGTTGCTTCTCCAAAAAATAGACTGGTATGAAGATGTTAAATACTGATCCTGACTGGAGAGACCAGAGAAGCCACGTAAGCTCTCTTTTCCCTGTGGTGTTGGTCACCCTGAAATGACCCCCTGAGGCCTCTTCTCCTAAACACCCAGGGACCAAACCTGGTCCTGTACTTTGTGTAATCTTTTAAACAGTAGCAAAATGGGGATAAAGCATTGTCAAATCTGAATAACAGCATTTTACATACACTTTACCCAGGTGGAATTGATTGCAGAAAAGGCAGGTTGATTAATACAAGTCTCAGTAATTTTAATCAGGTGAAATTACAGAAGCATGAACATGAATCAGTGCCATATGCTGATAAGTTTTTGTTATTTCATTAGGAGCCAGATATTTCTGCCTCTGCATACTATCTATCATAAGACAATTTTAGCATTCTTTTTTCAGATAAATAAAAATTTTCATTTTCAGGAGGTTATAGGAGAGCTCTAGTTATAAGCTGCATTTACTCTTCCAAATGGATAAAGTTCCTAACTCATAAAAATTTGGAACAACTAATCCCAGTTTCAGTAATCTCATTTTGGGAGCAACAAAAATGTGAAAGCCGCCTCTCATTGAGCCTGTAGATTTGCTGTGATCCCTGCAAAAGATGGGACTGAAATACAGGCTGGACTGCAAACAAAACTGATGATAAAAGACACCTAACTGCACAAACACAATTTTATCTTAATTGAATTGAAAGTGAATACAAAGGCAGAAAATTTTCTAGTCTGCAGGAGGAGCTACTGAGACAAACTATTTTTTTAAACTCATGTGATGTACGCACACATACGTCTGCAGGTACTGAAGTGTCCCTACTTGTGCACCAACACATTAACTCACATACTATCATTGTAGACCAAGTTCTGGGGTATTCAGAGATTTTTGTTCAAAAAGAAAAGTTGGCTAAAAATTTGGTTTGTTCAGTTTGCAGATTAGTTCTCTTTTGTTCCTTAGGAACTCAGTTTGGTTAGGTTTCTGGTTCAAGTTCATATTTACAGACTCTTGCAAAAACTTGGTTAACTCTCTGTGGTGACAAATTTCACCAAGTTTTTTTCTGATTGGCTGTTCGCATCAAATAGTGGTGCCAGCAAAACCTTACCCATCTCAGCCTTCATATTGTTTGCCAAAAAGCCTCTTTTCCTTCATTCCCTTCTGTCCCCAGCCTTGTCTTACTCTTTTTTTCTGTACTCTTCTCTGAGAATTAAACTCATTCTCTATCTTAAAAAATTCTCCATCTTCAAATAATCCATCCTACCATTCTGTATCCTTATAGCTCTTCTTTTTCTGTCTTTTTGGGCTGCAACCTCAGTGGGACACTGATTATATTTGTACAGGAACCATCATTCTATGACCTGGTGCTACAAATACCACAAACAACAGTATGTTTTTGCTGGAGCTAAGACCAAAGCTGGGTGCTGTCTCCCTTAGATCCTGACTAATTAAACACTTAAACATGCACAAAGCCATTTAGAGTAGAGTAACACTTAGAACAATTTAAGAACCTTAGAACTGACTATCCATGGCTAATTACCAGGATGGGATTTAAAGTGTGCAGATGTAAATTGAGTGTACAAAAACCCATCTGGAGTTCAGTGTCCACTGGTTTGGATAAACACAACATTAAAAATCAAATAAATCCCTAAGCACCATAAATCAAAAGTGCTATGCCTAATCTGACAGCTAAAAGGACTGTAGTACTCTTTCCAGTATTTTTCTAAGACGTATATAGAGGAACCAAATTTTATGATGTCTAGAGACATATTTTTAAGACTTCACATTTTCTTCTTTGAAAACTTTTCCTCCTTTCCTCTACCCAAGCTTATGTTACTATGGGACAGGGTGGGAATTAATCCTTCATACAAAACAGTTTTACCTGGGCTACTTTAAACACAGCAACTAATGACCACCAGCAGAACCATAAACTCAAAGTATATAACCAGTATCTGGTGATGAGATCTAAGTACTTACTTTAGCTCAGTGTTTTTGGCTATGGAAAGCAAAGATAATTTCTAAAATATGGTGGGAAGAGAACGAGTTATACCTTTAGTGTTTTGAAGTGTGACTATTGCAAGTAAGTACGTTGTATGAGAAAACTCCTCCACTCTTGCCAAAAAATTAAATGAAGCCCTGGCTGGGGACAACAGCACAGTTTAAAGAGAGAAGTATAGAGCACGGTTTGAGTGAGCTGAGGGGGACACTAACCGTGCAACAGGTCAGTTTGCAAGGTTAAGGCCTGCTTAATTCTCTACTACAGGCTTCAAACAAATCTGACATTAAACTTTATTCAAAAACTGAATCTGACTGATATTTTTTATTAGAACTTTTCCTCATGATTGCAAAAGGCAGTTGATGTATCTGTCATATATATGAACTAAATTACAGGTTCTGCACAGCACACTTACCACTAAAATAAGCATTGTAGGCCCAGTCAATCATCCTCAAGACAGAATGGTACATTTTCAGGAACTGTTGATGAAACTACCTAAAACCAAGAAAATAAGGTTTGACACAGAAGTTATCTAGCAGAACATTAAGAAAATGCCATAATTATGGCTGTTTGTTCAAAATTATTTTGTCTCCTAAGGCATATCTACTCTTTAATTATCCAATCACACACTACATTCTCCACTAGCAATCTTAATTCTGGCTTTTCTCTCTTTTGAGTATGAGTTGGCAACACCAATAACAATCTTTTAATAAGTTTGTGATGTAAATATATAAAACACAGAAATAGCTTGCACAACAGAAAATAATGCAAATTAAATAAATAACCTAAACCATAGTATGCTTTCAGATTCTAAATGATGATACATTGGCTGCTTGTGTTTAAAATCCCATGGGTGGGGAGCTTGAAAGCGTTTACAAAACTGGCTTGTGCCTTTTCACCACCGTCCTTCGTCAAATAATTCTAGCTGCAGTATTGCTGAGGTTATCTAATGTACATGTCTGTGTGTAAATAACTGAATAAACACAGGAAAGGTCTTTCTTGATCCTCCATTCTTTTCATTAAAAAAATCATTTGGTGCCATTAAGCATTTAATCTGGTCACCCAAAATGAGGTCTTAAGCCTTTTTTTAGCTTTGCTGCCAGAAAAGATACCTAAATACATGGCTGGACACATAAATAGCAGTCTGACAGCTCTAAAATGTCAACATGTCTTCAGCTTCAAAGGACAGCTGGAATACTTAGGTTATTTTCTAACTGAAATCTACTATCTAAAAATGCAAACTTTCATATCGTTGATCAAAATCACTTAATATGAAATCTAACAAAACAAATGTATTAATAGCTTTTGCAGTTGCACATATGTCAAATGCTTGATCCTAAAAATATTTAATTTGATTAACAGGAGTAGTCCCTTCACATCATCTAGTATCTTCCTCAGATGAATCACGTCATTCACCTTACTTAATTTTCACCTTTATCAGGATCAGCCCCAACATGTCACATTTCATCCTCCCTTACTCTAGCTCTGTTGAAAACCATGGAGACACATTTCCTTTTCCCACCATTTTCTCAAGTATTTACCCTATCTCCATATCCTGGTGTTCAGAAATACCTCAAGGGATTTTCAATCAGAAGAAATATTGTTGTAGGCTTGACTTCTTCACCTTTTTCACTGCCATCACACAGGAAAATAAACATATTCCATGCTGAAATTAATCAAATTCAGCAATTTTTTGACAGTAGTGCTCTAGCTTCTTCTTTCACTGCTTCATCAATCATAAATAAATCATGATGGCTGGTGAGGCACCAGAGGATTGACATGGCAGTGTGTCAATATCTGTAACTGAAGTATTGTTGTTGCCTGGTAAATTATTAGCAGAGGTGATTGTTGACTGTGCAGCAATTCCCCAGTAGTTTGGAGCCATTAGGACACATTACTTTCAAAGCCCACTGGCCTTGGAAGACTGTAACAACAGTTTAACCTTAGCAACATTTGGGCTGGGCTATCCATACCCATGTCCATGTCCAGACCATACTCATCAATAGGCGTGGAGCTTTCGGCTGTCTCTCAGGACACGGCTAGGGAACCATCACCAAATAGACAAGTTACTAATGCAGTTCTCCAGGGAACCTGTGGCCCTAGGACAGGTCACATTTTTTAATCAATGACTTGGAAAAAATCAAAGTCATTACAGATAACATTTCCAATGGTCACAAAGACTGATGGAAGGCCAAATAAGAGAACAGGTCCTTAACCCCATGTAATTTTAATGCCTGGAAGCTAGGCACAGACAGCACATTTAATAAAGCTAGATGTAAAGTCACAGTGTCCAAGTGACAATTGATGATTGATCTCCTCTGTGCCCATTAGTCCCCCAGTGTGATTACTTGCTGTCATTTTTGGGTTGCAAACAACCACCAATATTGAGCCATATGCATTCATATAGTTATGGAAGATGTGACTGACAGAGGACAGGTTTTCTAAGTCCTATAGATTCAGGGAGTGAAAAGGCTCTATGCAGAACTGGAATACAAGGCTACTTAGATAGAAAGAGCTCAAGCAGTGATTTATTTGGGGGCAGTCATTAACAGGTCATGCTAAGGTCATGCTGGGAGACATCACTGCCTGGCCAATCCATTAGGATGTGAAATGATCAGTTATTCAAAGCAAAGCTGATTGCTTATCATTTCCCTATAGTTTTATTTTCCTTAGCCTGTTGATGTTGGGAATGTATAAAATGAGAGTCCCTTGTCATGTGGTCAGAACACACTGTTTGCCAGACACAAAGTAGGAGAGAACAATTTGGTCTTAGAATAAGCAGAGATTGTATGGCTGTCCTATTTCCCATACCGGTAATTGAATCACCTATCAGGGATTTCACAAATGACTACTTGAATTTGCTCTCACCTTAGCATGGCTGAAGCTGTGGGCATTTCCATGGTATCTGCTGAATACTCACTGACTACTCAGACATTCAATTTCTCAGACTGTTAGGATACATACTTTGCAGTATGTAACACCATAAAACATGGCTCCAGCATTTCCATCTGGGTTTATAATTTGATTCAAGAGTTAGCAATGCAAGGAAATGCATTTTCATATTTTACAAGGGTTCTGTATAATAAGAAAAATCTTATGGTGACATTCACCAATTAATTGAGTCTTCGCTTGCAGTGCAGTAATAGACAATATTCCTGTTTCTCCTGGGAAGTATGTAACAATACATCTAAATCCAAAGAACATAGGTGTGCAATATGTAGAGAAATATGGTTTGGGTACCAATAATTGAGCAAGATTTCCAAAAGCCAATGAGAAGCACTAAATATTGAAAAACTTGGCCTATTTTGATAGATTGTAACATGTCAATCCATTTTAGCTAAACACAGAGAAGGCTCACGGGCAACTTGATTGTACTGTGTAAGTACTCACATGCACCAGAGCAATAGGATAATAGAGCTTGTCAGTCCATCAGACAAATGTATGACAAGATCAACTAGCTGCAGGCTGAGGTGAGGAAGTTCAAACTGGTAATAAAATGTTATTGATGTTTTAAATGAGGAATTATTAATTAAGGAACGATTGCAAAGATTGTGTTGTGATATGACCTATCACTGACAATGTTCAGTTAAAGTTTCAATGTTTTTCTGGGAGTGGCACTGTAGTTAAACAAGGATTTGTTTATTTAATCATACAGCCTGTGCTGTAGAACTCAAGATAAATAACCACAGATTGATCCATTTTAGCTTGATAATATAGGCCTTTATAACATAAATATTTCTTTAGTCTCAATAAACAGGAAAAAGAGTATTTTTTCTTTTGTGTGTGAAATACAAATTCTGAATCTTGTAACACATCACCAAAAAGTAACCATATTTCTGCTGCTGAATCTTAGTGCTTGCTGGAGAATATGATCTGCAGATGCTTTAGATTTAGAGGGGGGTTTTGTTTGTTTGTTTGTTGAGGTTTTTTTCCCTGAATGAAAATGTTCCTGTTCCTGCAGAGTAGCTTGGGCTTAGCCAAGAAAACTGTCATTTCTCCTTACCAGAAAACACAAGTCCATTGTGGACAACCCTGCTCTGTATCCATTCCATCAGGCTTTGTTTCTCTGCTCCACTACCTTGATTTTAATGAAACCTGTCCTTGTGCTTCTACTCACTTTGAATTAGCTATTCTTCACCCAGTCAGATTGATTGACTTTTTTATCTCATGACTGCCCAAGTATGGAACAAACTTCTTTCACAACCATCTATACCACTTACAAATTGTTTTCTGTTTTATTTCGATTTGTTCTCGTAAACACTGAAGAACAAGAGACCAAATGCTTCAAACTTTACCATCATTTTACTTCAGAAAACTCTGCTGAATTCCATGGTTGTTCCCTTGTAGTCAAGACCTTGCATTTTCATTTTACTGGTTCAACTGCTTATGCAAAGCAGGATCCTCTTTGGGCTAAGTTGATAAAACATACTGAGGGATTGTTCTACTTCGGTTTTTTTTCACTGCATGTTATTCTTGGGGCAAAAATACTTTGTAATCACTAAATTACATAAAGTGTACTTTTCAATTTTGCTTAATTTAAGTAAATTCACAATATTTTTTGTGGATTATTTAGAAATTTGTTAAAATATTATGGCCATATGCTGTATTTAAATATTTTGCAAGAAATGACAGGGCTTTGATTTTTAGTAATTTTACAACTGGAGTTTTGTTATGGTATTAAGTATTACCTCCACATTTGATATTTCATATTATGAGTGGATAAACTATGATCCATAAAGGTTAATCAACATTTAAGAATGAGAACCAAGAAGTTTAGTGTAAATTCTCCTCTCACAATTAGAGTTAGTAGACTTGATTTTCTAGTTCTTGTGTCTCTGGTTAATTCCGTTACAGAAATCAGAACTGTAGCATTTTTCACATCCCTCCATCAAGACGTATTTTGCATCCAATAACTCTCTGGAGGCACAGGACTGGAGGGAACCTCAGGATGTCATTAAGTCTATTATTACTTTGCTCCAGAAAGAACAATTATACCAGTGTCATTTCTGACAGATATTTCACTAGTTGGTTCTTAAGGACTTTAAAAGATGGAGATTCCACCAATTGTCTAGGCAATTTGTTCCAATGCTTCACTCTCCTACCAATTAAACTGCAGTTTATACCCATTATTTCTAGGCATAGAACATGAAGAATGGATTATTCCCTCTTTTTTCAACCACCTTTTATGTATTTGAAAATTGGTTTGTTCCTGCAGTCCCCTTCTTTCCAGGTTAAATAACCCAATTTGTTCAATCATTTTTCATAGGTCACATTTTCAGACTCCCAAACATTCTCATTTTTCTCTACTGAATTCTCTCCAACTGGTCCACATATAATTGGAAAGTTGCTCTGAGTGAAGCCTTTAAATGCTGAATCAATAGGAAGAATTCCTTCATGTCTTGCAGTTTACAGTTAGGGTTATAAATTCCATTTGATCCCAAAGAGCTCTGGTCTTTTTTTCATCATTATGACATTGTTGAATCATGTTGAGCTAGTCCACTGTATGACCAGCTTTAACCCCTATGTCCTTTCCTGGAGAACTGCTCTTTAAATTACTTTTATCCATCCTGTCTAAAAAATAGACAACTCCTGCCTAATGTATGTGTCCCCATTGAATAGTATCTTATTATTTTCAGATCATATCTCCAATTTGTCAAGATCACTTTAAATTGTTATACCATTGTCAGTATATTCATCCCCAGCTTGGCTCCATCTGCAAATTTAATAACCATACTCTGTAGTCCATCATCCCAGTTATTAATGAAACTATTGAACAGCATATGGATTAGAAACAGATGCTACTCTATGAATCCTTCTATTTTGACAGTGACCCATTGATAAATATTCTTTCAGTATTGTTTTCAAACCAGTTCTGGATCTAGATTCACACAAGTCATGATGTTTCTTTGGCTAGCATATAACATTGTTATTGGAGAATGCCCTAAGTCTTTCTAAAATCAAGGTACAGTATATGTACATGCCCTTGGTCTACAAAGACTCTTCCTGCCACTGAAGGAAATTCAACTAATATCTTACTGAAAATATCACATATAATTGGTGCAAAACAAAATGCAAAACCTGGCTGGGTGAAATCCTTGCAATGGATTGTGATTCCCAAATTGTGATTCTCTTCCCACAGAGGAGTTGCCTACTTTCACAATTTGTTTTTATCTTCTCTAGACTGCACAGTGTGTTGGGAATCTGAAGCATTTGGTGTGCCTCTATGAGTAGCAGAGATGTTTGAGCTGCAAAGATTTTAACTTCTGTTAAATGAAAAATATATTGCAAACTGGGAAAGAAAAGAACAGATAGCAAACAATATATAGCAGAAGGTTTAAAACATAAAAAACTGATAAGGGAAGCTAAAGATGACAGAAGACTCTGTGGATAGAAGGACTGAGTCCAGTAAAAAATTGCCTTTGAAGTCTATTTTGAACAAGTGCAATTCTAACAATGGTATAGGCTTATTGCTTGACAGACATGGTAGATTTATTCACAGTAGTGCAGAAGTAGAAGTGTTTATGAAACATTTCCATGCTGTATTTGAAATGAAGAAAGATCACAGAAGGATGAATCTTGCATGATGAAGTACTTTCTAGGCTATTCATGACAAAGGACATTTAACAGCTACTGCTTTTAATAATTTTAAACGAACAGGCTGGGAAAACTTGCATCTAATTCCTAAAAGCACCATTTGAGAAACTCTCTGGCTCACGTATCTTAACACTTATTGAATCCTGGGCTACCTAGGAAGTTCCTGAAGATTGAAAGAATGATAATGCCACGCCAAGAGTCCAAGGGGCCAAGTGGAAAGAGCAGATTAAATGCAGGAGAGGAAGATCTACAAGAGAGGTGACATATGGTTTTAATAGATAAAATTTCATAGTGTAACAGATTTGCAACAGATTTATCAAGATTAGTTTAAAAATACAGAAGAATCTGAAGTTTTGCCCAGTTAAAACAGATGGCAGGCACTGCAGTGTTTCCAGACACCAGCTTCAAGTTTTGAAGGAGGCTCAAAATGAGGTAAAACAAAAAGTAATTGAGCTGTCTGACATATTCTCTAGTAAACGATTATTCATACCAAACAACTTGTCACAGCTCCATCAGTTATATGAGGCGCAGACCTGGATTAGTCAGTACGTAATTGGCAGCAGTTACAATATTTTAGCAAATTAGAGAAAATGCATATCCTCCTGCTGATCTATATTTGGTTGCATATTGCATTCTTGTGTTTATGTTTTTGTGAACACTATCATTCAGCAACTGCCTTCAAGATAATATGCTCCACATAAGCATTCATTTTGTATTATCATCAGTCTTGTGCTCCTACCTGTACTGGGATATGCAAGTATAAGATTTCTCTATAATTGTCAGAAAAGCCTGATCACATCAATGCCCAGCCGGTTTGTGTGAGAAGAGCTGATCAGGGGCCAGGGAGAAGGCCATTCTTCTCTGAAAGTCCCATTGAAAATGCTTCAAACCAAGAATAGAGACATCAAAACTGACCCTGAAACCTTGGTGATCAGCTTTGATTGTCTAAGACACTCAGCTTGCTAACCTTTGAGTTCAGCTGTAAATAGAATAGGAATAGACTTTAGGAGTTAAAGCAAAGCCCAATCCAAATTACTTTCAGAAACAAAACCAAACAAGTCAAGAACTCAAAGCCAACTATTGAGCATTCAGCCCAAAGGACTAAGATGAGAGGTTTTGTGGACTTAGTGTGTGGCAGATATCTTTACTTGCCCTCAAATTTTTTTTTTGAAAATTTTTTTTTTTAATTGATGCATTACATCTCTTGAAGCTAGATGTTGCATCCCTCAAAGCCAGTGTCACAAGCATCTAGTTTCTTACATTTTTACAAAGATGCATCCTTGGAGGACTGGGACAGAATACTGAGACTGCAATTCATCTCACCCCAGAGGCACTTCAAGGGCGTGATTCATCTAGTCCTAAAGTAGGCATCTAAACTAGGCCAGATATATCAAGAGTTAAACACCATATTTCTCTCCCTTTTCTATAAACAGAAATAGGTGGCCCACCAAATGTCAGTGTCTTCATAGTGGATATCTAAAGGCAGGAGAGAAAAGTCCAAAACTAATGCTATCACAAAGTAGAAGTAGCCTATGTAATTTCATTTTATCACCATTTCCCCATCTCTAACAATCTCGTGCATGTGAGCAATGCATTAGGTTTCTAGATCTGTTTGCAAGGACTTTTCTCACAATATCAGTCTATTATTTTAAAGGTCTGAAGTTTGGGTCAGTATACACGTATAGTCCGTATAGCTTTCCCACATCCCAAAGCTTTAAGCACCTGTTTACTAACCACAGCAAGAATCTCTAGACACTTGCATAAATAGGTCTATTAGTTGCAAAGATTGCAGTTTTAAGTCAAGGTGGATCAACATTTACGCATTTTGCAGCTTTTTGTACAAGATCAAGTCTAATTCCTCTGCACTGATACCTAAACCATTTTTGGCTCTGTTCCATATCCTATTTTAAGTCTCATTGTCCTCGCAGTCAAAAATGAAGGACATAATACTTTGTTTCACTTGTAAATGTCAAAAGGTGTAGCATTATCATCTATGTTACCAGTAGCACTAATAACATTGCAGACTAGACTGCTCCATCTTCATCAAAGGCTATGCATCAGTTGAGACACAGTGCTGATGATAACCTGAGTCAGCTATCAGTGAAAAGAGCTCTTTATTATGTAGGTCACTACCAGTAGTTCATTTCAGCAAGCACCTGCAAATCACACTTCACCAGAGAAAAAAATTTCTTCTTGGCAAAAACTTAAAAGCAGAGTGCAGAGAAGACATGTGAATGTACTCATATCCTCATGCCTGAAGCACGCACACAAGAAGCTCTTGGTAGCTTGCTGAGTATTTTTATAATCCCTCTCCTCCAACAATTTTGGTTTATTTTTTGCACTAATTTTTTCAGACTGTTTCCAAGCCATGCTTCCACTCTACCTATTGAGAGGCCAAAAGAAAGCAGATCAAAACTTGCCAGATACATCATTAAAGCAGTATAAACATGTTGATATCTAGGCCAGCCACAAAGGACACTACATAAAAAGACTTGGGGCTGAACTCCAAGCATAGATGTACTGGAAAGAAGTTTCTGCATATTAGCAGAGTAAAAACTTTTTTATTCATCCTCAGTTAACATCTGTCCTAGACAGCTATACACAGAAAAATTGCATGTTGGAAGGAAGAGTGTTCTGAGTGACCAGCTAGGTTCATCAGCCCTTCAAGTACAGGTGTTCCTCATTGTCTGCACAGTATTAAATTAATCTGCAATTTTTAGATTAATTTCAAAAAACTTTTAGACTAGTTTTTAGACTACACTGCAATTAATCAGCTTTTTTTTCCTTCACCATAGTTAGCGGAGTGGGAAGTTTATCAAAAAGAGCTCCAAAGTATTGCTCAACACTGAAATTAATTAGCTCGCTATACAACTCATACTCACAACTAGTATGTTTAAGTAATGCATCCCACTTCTGATTGTCTACTGTGGCTGCTGCCTTGGATTTTTTTCTGTCTATTCTTCACATTCAAGGGAGGATGCATTTAGGGCACCTACATGTTTATACATACTGAAATTGCACACTTTAGTATAAATTAAAGTCTATTAAAATTATTTCTGTGTATTAAGTGAATCTTCCCCACTGGAATCTCCTTGCTCTGTTTTTTCATAAGCAGATAAATAAAAGAAATATCTTGAGCTACCATGCACCATCTGGGTAAATGTCAGCTATATCCCTACCTAGAGGGTTTCGGGTTTATTTCTCAAGAGGTCGGGTGTTGGTTTTGCTTTTCTTGTCTACAGTTTGCACAGCTGAATAATTTAAAAAGGACTCAGTGCTGAAAGATAAAATGAAGATGGAGTATATTGTTTCTGGCTGCAATCCCCAGTGCTGTAGGTGGCATTTTGTGCTAATACAGCTTGCAGTAGTATGGCTAACAAAACCAGAGATTTGAATCATCATAATTAAGGCTGTGTCAAATGGGATTTTTCTCTGCAAAAAATACATACATAAATAATACTAAGCATATGTGCCACCAGTATATATTTAATCCATATATCAGTTATATCCCTAAAAGAATTATTTGGTCTTTCAGTGAGCTCACTAAAATTCCTGGGTCCTAAATATCAGACCAAACTAACAACTAGAGAAATGTTCTGTGAGAAATGTTCTGTGCAAACATTTATTGTCTTTGAAACACACCATTTTTCCCCATAATAAGTGAGCTGGCAAAAGGTATCAAACCTCAAATTCTCTTCCCATCAGTAGAATTAGAGTTATGTGTAGCAGAGCTGATGTGCATGAGATTCCATTGCAATAGATGCAGTGTAAGCATATAATATGGGGCTTTGTCAAAATCAAAGCATTTGCAGCATAAAAAAGAAAAACAGAGGTTTGGAAAGGTCAAAGTGAAGAAGCAATTTGCCCAAGGCCATACATCAATTAAGTATTAAAGCTCCAAGTTAACTTAAGATCCCTGGCCTACCTAGGTGACCTGCCTTCTGTTTGTGTGACAGTATGGGGAAGGTGTCTCTTTTGAAAAAATGCCATGGTTCTGCACCAGGTGCTAATCCCTGAATTTGTCTAACAGGGGTATGCTCTTGCCTGCACTCCTAATTTTGTGTGCAACTCAACTCTGATTTTTTCTGTGCAAAATTCAATCTCTGGGAAAAAGAGCTGCATGTGTGCAGCTGCACACTGTTGTTCTTCAACCTGTGTCTTCCTGAACTGTATGTAGTGCTTTATTAACAGTGACAGTATTTTGTAATTGAATATTCAGAGAAATTCTGCATCAGGTCAGAATGTTTTATCTATGATCAATCTCCGATTGATTTGCCTGTACAGCTGGAGTATTTGCATATCTCTTCAAACACTGAGATGAGAACACACTGAGCAGCATGGTGAAGCATCCCTGAAGAGCCAGTAGTTAGAGAAGGGTCAAGTTGAGGGTCAATACAATAGCAGCTAGAGCAGCAGTGAAGTCATCATTTTGAATTTATTCTCAGCTGAGGGACAAGCTCATTTGCTCCTGTATATTGAGGGAGGAGAGAAAAAGGGAAGAAAGAAAGCATAGGTGGAAAGGATAAAAAGGGCAGGGAAAAAAGACTTACAGAAAGAGGGAAGATGCAGAAGGAATTGTGTAAGGAAAGTGGGAAGGAAATCCCTCCAAAAGCAATATCAAGAACCAGCAATATCTGAAGCAATGACAAGAACCAGCAGCCCAGTTGCTCTTCACTATCTGAGTTCTTTTCCTGCCTTCATCTCCTGAAGGTATGGCTCATGCTGGGGCTAGAAGAGATCTCAGGAAACCATCCAGATCACGCCTCTACCTGAACAAAGATCAGCTACATCTGTGTCTGCGTCATTCCTGGCAGATGTTTGTCTAACCTGCCCTTAAAATCTCTATCTGGGGACAGATAGAGACTGCACATCATTCCCAGGTGGCCTGCTCCAAACCATTACAAACAGCTTCCAATTGCTAACTCAGTGGTTTTAAACCTTTTCCTTCCAGTTGCAGGTACAGCACCTAGTCAAATTAAACCACACATCACAGCTTGCTTTTTCTTAATTATTTGTCACAAATAATTTTAAGGCAATCCACATAGCACTTTTTGACATACGTGAAGACTAAAACCAAGTAATTTAACCTATTTCCTCTCAAGTAACATTTTCTAGACCATCCAACATTTGAATCCTTTTGAGTCCTCTGTACCCTCACTTCCAACATTTTATTGGACTGAGGCAATACTCCAGTGGGATACAGCAGTCCAGCTGAGGCATTGCTGGCCCTAAGAAAAGAAGGAGTATAACTATGCACATCCCCACAGGCTGAAGTTTACATTATTCACTGTAGGATATCTGTTCTTGGGTTTGTTTGGGAGAGGGGGTAAGGCAGGACACGATGTTGTTCACTTGCACTCAGTTGTGAGCCATAAAACCTACAAATATGGATTTACTACTTAAATAGTTGTTCTCCTCTTTTATTTGTGCAGCTGATTATTCCTGCCTAAATGCAGTCCTTATATCTATCCCCAGTGAATAGCACCCTATTTATTTCAGGCCATACCTTCAATTTGTCAAGCTCACTTTAAATTCTAATCCTGTCCTCCAACATACTCACAGTCCCTTGCAGATCAGTGTCATTAGCAAATCTAATAAGCATTCTCTCATTCCTTTCATTTTTGGAGATGCCCTGAGATTACAGGACTCTTATGACCTTGCTAAATTGTAGGGATAAGATATATACTTTTCTGCAACACTTTAAAACAGCAACAAACAATCAAATGGACTTTGACAATATTTGTCTTCAGGAATTCAATACAGGTCTCCAGGAAGACAGCGTATGTCTACACTGCCTTTGAAGGAAATCCCAAGGCTAGTGTCAAAGTGTTTTTTTCAGCTCCCTTACTGAGCCTCCCTCACAGCCCCAAGCATGCCCAGCTGCTGACACTCTCTTCTCATACCAGTAAAGTCCCATCAGGCAGGCATGTCCAGGGAGCTCATCCACCATTTCCCTTCAGGATATGCACTAGCTGCCTTTGAAGCCCCTTTGCAGCAGCTTTCTTAAAATGGGGAAGGTGCAGCACTTCCAACACAGCAGGGAGCTAAAGGTCTAACAAAGTAAGAGAATTTAAGGACATTTGCCCCGCACCACAAAAAGGGCTGTGGTAGTCTGCTGGCTGCAGAGGTGGCCAAAGATGCCAGATTTGACCTGCTCTGGAGTCACCAGTTTCACCAGGGCTGGAAAAGAATCCAACTCCCCACCGGGGAAACACAAAGCCTGCAATTCAGGGAAGCACTCCTGCACTGACTGATTAAAATTTTATCTGACTCTGACTGCAACAGCAAGCTACAGATCAGGTCTGCCACCAGTCCTGACAAAAAGCAATAACTGAGACAAGCCCTGCCACTGGTGCCTTCCTCACTCCCTATCAGAGCAATGGAGAATTAGGGAGTTTCAACAACATAATGTCTTCAGTCACTCTGCACAGAAATGTCAGCTTTTTAGGCAGTCAGAAGCTGCGTAACGTAACTGCTTACTGCTACAGGCAACCTCAGTATTGCTAAATCCCCCTCCCTCTCTTTCTGGACCTGAAAATGCTCAGCATTTCCAAAAATCAAATCCCCAATCATTTTTCTTCAACTGATATGTTTCCTAAATTTAGAGAAATTGATCTCAGATGGAATTTTACTCATTGAAAAGCATCTATTGTATTTAGGTGTTTGTGTCTTTAGTTGCTGTTTGTTTGGAGAAAAAGAACAGACAACTTTATTTCCAAATACAGCTGTTCCCAACACCTCCAGCTACCTCATCCATTTCAGTTTAAACAGTCGTTTGAGAAAAAGGAAAATAACACAGTAGAACCGGCCCACAAAAAATAAAAAAGTCTTTATCTGAGAGATTTCTATAACCCTCAACACCACAATGGGAATCATGCAAATGCTGAAAGATCCTGGTAATGCTGACAAGACAAACCACCTCACAAGACAAGTGAATGACATACAGACTTGCTTGACACATTCAGACAAACATCCTTGAGCAACAGTTGCTATAAGCTAAATGCGCTGCAAATAGACTTGTTCAAAATTGCTGAGGAGAAGTTAATTAGACATTTAGAAGTCCATCCCCTTCTTTTGTTTTCCAGTTAATCAACTGAGCAATGTTAAGGGTCAGAATAACTCCCTCACACATACACTAAGGGGAGGAACAGGAGGCTCTTGTTAGGCTCCTGATATAGGAAAATAGCAGGTGACTTTTTGATAGAAGGAGATGGATTCCCTTTGCTGGAAATAGAGGGAAGTCATATTAGCATTAATAGATCTGTTCATGGAAAGCCCCATCATAATTAGTGATCATCATTTATCTTCATCACAATTTCACTGAGAGATCCTAATCACTCCTTCCCTCAGTTACTCACAGAAAAAGAGTGGTATGTTGAAGTGCTGAATGCAGGAGATGGCTTTATGCCTGGTAGAAGACATAGGATGCCTGTGGCAGATTTGGATAATTAATTTTACTTTTCCTTAGGCTTAGCATAAGAAAAAAAATTATCCCATTTTGCCTTTTAAATCACAGCAGTGTAAAGGCATGGTTTTTGAAAGAAACTGAAAACAGACTCTTGTAGGTGCAGAAACTCTGAGGGGAAAATAGCTTTCTATTCTCTGTGTTTGTCTTTACCTTCCCTTCCCCCACATCTCCTAAATTCCAAAATCTTTTCTGACACTGGATATATTTCTCATCATATATTTATTATGTGAGATTAACTGCTCTCTCCTCAATCTAGTTCAGCTATACCCAGCTGGCAAGAGATGTAGAGTAGGTGCAGATGAGTGCTATACAGATCCCAGGCCTGGGACAATTCTGTACCACCAGCAACTGAGGTAGATCAGAGTTGGCACACCAGTTGTGACACCCACTGATGCCATTTCCTCTTTCTCCTATCCCTCTGCCTGGGACCATAACATAAAGCTGCAGTTCCTCCCTGCCAGAGAAAGTCATGGACTCCCAGAATGGCTGGGGATGGAGGGGACATCTGGGGATCATCTTGCTCAAAATCCTGGATTGCATGCCCACATTTCTTGCTGCTTTAAGCCAACAAAACAGTGGAGAAGGAAAAAAAAACCTTCCTGGGGCTACAGATCTGCTTGTAACATATTACTTAAAATGATGAAAAAGGAGATATATTTATTCATCCCTCCTGTATCACGTAACTTAAAATAGTCTTTGTTCAGTGTCCTCTGTACAGAGCAAACAACTGGGTATCAGCCAGCTGGGAGAGGGAAAGATCCGTAAATTATTCCTATCACCTTGTTGGTATCTGTGAAATCCTCCCTTTCCCTTCAGTCACTGGGGCACACTGAATGAAGGAGGACTGACTAAGAAGTGTGCAAAGTTCATAAAGATGTTTACATATGTTTTTATTGCCAATAAAAGCTGACCCATTAATAAGCAAGTTAATGAGTATATTATATAGTTTGGGTTGCCTAACTGCCTGCTAGACTAAATAATGAGCTCCAAAAGGAGATTATAATGTACCGCATGTGTCACATCTGAAAATAAATGAGCAAAATCATTACTTTAAATTAAGAGACCAGGGTGTCACCAAGCTCTGTTCTCACTGTTCACCTCATGCCACCAGGTTGCAGAAGGCTTAGTTACATTAGGTATTTTGACCTCCAACTCTTTTATATGGACTTTATACCAGCTGGTTAGACAATATGCTTTACATGCTCTGGCTTATGTGTTCTTTACCATTTTAAAAGTTTGAGTTTGTGGGTCTTTTATTCCTGGTGTTCTTTTCATGCATATATTGTCTTGGATTTGCAATTTCTGCCATTTATTGCCAGTATTTTCAACACAATTACTCCCATCCTTTACAGGAATATGTACTCAGAGATTTTCTCTTAGTTAGCACAAATTAGGAAAGAAAATCAACATCCTTTATTAGGAAAAGTAATAAACAACTACATAATTCAGAGATCATTCCATGACTGTCTTTGCAGTACGATCTGCAATTGCTTCAATCTTGTCTGCTTAGCAGAACAAAAGATTAAATACCCTTCAAAGTTGAAACAGGAACATAGTTTGTATGTATGGTGTCACCACCTCTTTTTATTATATAGAAGAAAATTATGTAAACATTATTTAGATGCAATAACATTTAGTGCCCCTGTGTTTGTTCTAATGAATTCATTATTTCCTTTGCAGTCAGTCTTAGCAGTGATCTTGTATTAGAACACATAGTCTGTGTTTTCATTTCATTTTCTGCAGGCTTTTTTTGTTTGGCTCATTTATCTTTCCTTATCCCTTGAAACCATCTACAGTAATTCAGTTCACTACAGCTAGACCTTCTGACAAAGCCAGTAATAATCAGCTCTAGGCACTGCTGATTCCAAAGTCAGCTAAAAAGTATCTCATGATTCTGATCATTTTATGCTTTTTAGGTTCATGGAGACTTTTGGACAGCATTTCTTCTGTTTATGTCTTTGCTGAAGCTATTAAACAGTACTGGTCCCACTACGGACTCCTGAGGGACACCACTTATCACCAGTCTCTCTCTGGTCGTTGAGCTGTTGACCCCAACTCTCTGCATATGACCATCCAGACAATTCCTCATCCACTGAACAGTCTACCCATCAAATCCATATCTCCCCAATTTAGGGAGAAGGATGCTGTTGGAGACCATGTCAAAGGCTTTACAAAAGTCCAGATAGATGACATCTGTTGCTCTTCCCTTGTCCACTGATGTAGTCACTCCATTATAGAAGGCCACTATGTTGGTCAGGCAGGAGTTGTCCTCAGTGAAGCCATGCTGGCTGTCTCAATGACCTCCTGTCATGGTTTTAGCTGGGTGTGGAATGATTACTGAGGGTAAGATTATTGAGGTTGAAATTACTGAGGCTAAAGTTATATCCACATTTCATAAAAGTTAACTTCCAGGGTGGAATATGGTTGACATGCTGAATATCGGTTCAGTGATCGTTCCCTAAGCAACACCACCTGCAATCTTAGATGTTGGCAACACTGGGGGAGCTCGGTGTACTAGCTCTAAGAGAGATAACTGGAGGAGGGAGCGGAGCGAAGGCTCCACAGCCCAACTCCTCCATAAATCACTGCAGGTCCGGGAACTAGATGGAACCATGGAATCATGCCCTGGCCAGCACCGTACAATTGCAAAATCATGCCCTGTGGATGAACTTTGCTCATTATAACCTCATTATAATACCAAAACACACCTCCATCCCAAAAGTTACCCACCTCCAAGGTGCGACCACCCCTCACCGAGCTTGCGCTTTGAATTTTTCTAGTATATACCTTTAAAAGCAAAGCGAGAAAGTTTTACACCAATCATAGCAAAGGTACGTATGACTAGAGTCACTCAAGCTCCACCTGAAAGGTAAAAAATAAGTATAGCTTAATAGAGAGGATTTTAGGGAAGATACCATCATCACGTACCACTCTGACTTCTGGGATCAGTCGATGGGCTGAGCCTCTCTTCCCCCCACATTGGGACGCCTTTGGGTAAGATTTGAACACTTGGTTGTACCAAGTGCCTCCCTGGGAAACACTTAGAAATCTCTGTAGAGTCATTTTAGATTCTTACTACTCACATGTGCAATATTTGCATATACTTTTGCAGACAATCGCTATCACCGGCAATCCAAAGAACCTGTGTATCTGTTGCTCAAATAAATTGTGGTGTGCATTGATCCAGTTGTGATACGTTTTATTGAGCGCAACCAGTATTTTGGCCGTGATAGCTCATCAAACATGGCTAGACTCACACCCTTAACGCGACACTGGGATAGTTCATTTTCTTCACTGTAGCTGGTATAGTGCTGCGTTTTGGACTTAGTATGAAAATAGTGTTGATAGCACACTAATATTTTAGTCGTAGCTAGGTAGTGCTTACACTAGTCAAGGACTTTTCCAGCTTCCCATGCTCTGCCAGGTGCACCAAAAGCCAGGAGGGGAGGGGGCACATCCAAGAGAGCCGATCCGAATTGGCCAAAGGGATATTCCATATCATGCAACGTCATGCCCAGTATATTAACCGGGGGGAGTTGGTCAGGGGGGCAGCGATCGCGGCTCGGGGACTGGCGGTGTCAGTCAGCAGGTGGTGAGCGGTTGCAGCACTTGTGGGTTTTTTTTTTCCTTTTCCCTCTTTTCCCCAGCTTTCATTTCTCTCTCTTGTTATTTTTTTTATTATTATTATATTATCATCATTATTATTATCATAATCATTATTGTTATCATTACCATTACTACTATTACTATTTTATTTTAATTATTAAACTGTTCTTATCTCAACCCACAAGTTTTCTTGCTTTTGCTCTTCCAATTCTCCCCTTTCCCACTGGGGTGGGGGGAGCAAGTAAGCTGCTGTGTGGTGCTTGGTTGCTGGCTGGGGCTAAACCACGACACCTCCCTGTCCTCCATGTACCTTAGCATAGCTTCTAGGAGGATCTGTTCCATGATCTTCCCCAGGCACAGAGGTGAGGCTGACAGGATGGTAGTTCCCCAGGTCTTCCTTTATACCCTTTTTAAAAATGGTTGCAACGTTTCCCCTTTTCCAGTCACCAGGGGCTTCACCTGACTGTCATGACTTTTCAAATATGATGGAGCGTGGCTTGGCAACTACATCAGCCAATTCCCTCAGGACTCTGGGATGCATCTTGTCAGGTCCCATAGACTTGTGTATATCCAGGTTCTTCAGGTGGTCACAAACCTGATCTTCCCTTACAGTGGGAGGGACTTCACTCCCCCAGTCCTGGCCCTGAGCTCCATCCACTCGAGAGGTGTGGGAAGACAGACTGCCAATGAAGACTGAGGCAAAAAGTTGTTGAGTACCTCAGCCTTCTCCTCATCTGTCGTTACCAGCTTGTCAGTCATGTTCATTGGGGGGTACGCTTTCTTTAACCTACCTTTTCTGGCTGACATACCTGTAAAAGCCCTTATTATTATTCTTTGCATCCCTTGCCAACTTCAGCTCCAGCCGTGCCTTGGCCTTCCTGACCCCATCCCTACACAACCAGGCTGCATCCCTGTATTCCTTCCAGGATACCTGTTCCTGCTTCCACCACCTGTGCATTTCCTTCTTGCCCTTTAGTTTGACCAGCAGGTCTTGATTCGTCCCTGCTGGTCTCTTGCCTTCCTTGCCTGATTTCTTACACCTGGGGATCGAGAGCTCTTGCACTCTATGGAAACTGTCCTTAAAGATCTGCTAGTTCTGTTCTGCTCCCTTGTCCCTGAGGGCAGTTTCCCAGGGTGTCCTATTGACTAATTCCTTGACCAGCTGGAATTTTACTTTCCTAAAATTCAGGGTCCTGACTTTACTCTTCACCTGTCCCATATCCCTCAGGACTGCAAACTCCACCAGTGCATGACGACTGCAGCGCAGGCTGCCTCCAATCTTGATGTCACCAACTAGCTCACTTGTGTTGGTGATAAACAGGTCCAGTTTTGCATACCCTCTGTTAGGGCTGTCTATTAGCTGGCTTAAGAAATTATCCCCAATGCACTCCAGGAGTCTTCTGGATTGCTTACAGTTCACCGTGCTACTTTTCCAGCAAATGTCAGGGTAGTTAAAGTCCCCCAGCAGGAAAAGAGCCTGCGAGTGCAATGCCTCCTGTAGCTGGAGTAAGAAGGCTTCATCAAGAGGCTCCCCTTGATTGGGCAGCCTCTAGTAGACACCAGCCAAAAGGTTCCTTTTGTTGCCTCAGTCCCTAATACTTATCCATAAGCTTTCAACCTGCTCATGGCTATTCTTCAGAGACAGCTCTTCACACTCTATCCATTTCTTGATGTAGAGGAAAACACCTCCATCCCTCCTTCCTCACCTGTCCCTTCTGAACAGCCTGTAGCCATCAG
The DNA here is from genome assembly GCA_031468815.1 of Morus bassanus. Taxonomy (NCBI): domain Eukaryota; kingdom Metazoa; phylum Chordata; class Aves; order Suliformes; family Sulidae; genus Morus; species Morus bassanus. Next base: position 63,033,481 of record CM062600.1, read on the forward strand.
TAGCCACACTCCAGTCATGGGATTCATCTCACCAAGTTTCAGTAATGGCAACTATCTTCAAGGTGTATTACCTAAATTAAACTAACAAAACATAGCTTCAGACACAAATATTCAGTGCAATCAAAATGCTTCTTTCTGATTTTGACCTTTCAAAATTTGTTCGGAATCAATATTATTCAATTTAATTTTGGCCTGATAATTGCCACCAGTTACCAGGTGAAGAATGAAATACAGCCACAAGATCTTCTTCTTATTTTTGGTCCGACACTTAACATCACTCCTTGCTCTGTGTTTCTCCAATACTTTTCCTCTGTTTCAACAAGATAAACTATTTGTCCTCATCTCCAAGGCCCCTCATAGACAATCACAACCCTATCACCATTCTGTGTTGAGAAGTTAGCTCCCATTGCCAAATGTCCCACATTGTTGTCCCTGTCTTGAAATGTTTTATTCCTTCTCTTTTTATCTCCTTGTACTTGATAGGAATTCACTGGACACATTTGCAGAAGTAGCAAATCATTACCCTTCAGATTCCTGCTTCGAACTTGCTGGAAAACTTTCAAAGAATGAAAGAATTATTTGGCTTTTGCTGTGTTGATATCGCTGGCTATCAATCTGACTAATATTGTTTCATTACTTTGTTTTTACCCTCTCGTCTGGCTGTATTCATACACAGTTTTGACGTGTATTAATTTGTAGGCCACCTGGGGTAGTACCTGCCTTTTTTCTTGTCTGGGCAATACGTAACAAAATGAAGTCCAAATCCATGTAGGGGTCTCCATGTACAATTTGTAGAGTAAAGACAGAATGAAAGAAAACTGTAACTGTAATCCAGCAGCACTGCACTTACTGCATATAATATTTTAAAGTATCAGATACACTGCTTAATGAATCCAGTATGTCTATAAATTTTCCATGGATTTCTTTAGGATTTGCCCTGATGCATTAGAGATTTGCATGGATTGAATACAGTTAACTGTTAACAGTACTTTTTTTTACTTCTTTATTTTTGTGTTGGACCCTCTAAACTTGTTGTGGCATTAAGGTTAAAATTTTGTAATAAAAAGAGTTGAAAGGGCTACCTGCTGAACTATGAGATTGCGCAGCCAGGGAAACAAATTATATTCTAGTCCACATCCCTTGGTAAAATAGATGTCATTTAGGAGAAGCCCTTAAAAAGAGATTTCTTAATTGGAAAAACATCCTTTTCAGTCACAAGTGGCTGAGCTGAAGTGTGTCCTCAGAATATCAATATGAGCTGAAGCTATTAAAATGTCATGATTAACCTTTCTAAAAAGCCTAATTTAATTAGAAAAACAATAATTAGAGTATTCTTACCAGTAAGAAATGCCTGCCTGAAATGAACTTTGTGTAAACTCTCAATTTCAATGGATTCTGTGCTGGAAAAGATTCAGCATATGAACAATAAGATTGAGTTTGCAAATACTGTGATTAACTTACAGTTTTTGCTATTGGAGGTAATTGCTGGACTGTGCTGGAGGGCAGGGACAATTCACTTCCTGATCACACCTAGTAAAATGTTTTTGCACATGTCAGCAGCTGTTAAGCATAATATAAAAAAAAAATCATCAGACCAATCAATGTTCTTATACACACTGTAGTTTCCTTGCTTTTCCTGAAATCATTGACTTCATGAACTGAAGGAAAAAGGCAGCATGGCACCTTACAGGGTATTTCTTCATTTAAACCTGCATAAGTTAGAGCCTCGCTCTAGCTAGCGTTTTGAAGTTATATTTTCATCCAGATGAAAATATTACATCCCATGTCAGGGCTGGAGAGATGCTTCCTTTTAGTGCAGGGGCTGCTGGAATAAAAGCAGCCATATTAAATGGAAGTAGATTATCTGAGGCAAATGGTGTATATAACAATTCTATATAAGAAATTGTGGATATAACTATAGTGGCATCCTAACCTGAGCAGTATTTGGAGATCAGCTGATGTAAAATCCTGGAAAGATTGCTCAACAGCTTCCATACTTCAAAATAAACGTCCAAAAAAAAAATCTCACTGGATGTGGGACTGGAGAATCACTGTCTAGGAAAAACAATATGGGAGTATTGCAACAGAACACTTAGGACCAATGATTTAAAAAAAAAAAACACTTTTAAGACATAGGAGGACAGTTCTACTTCTGTTTGCTAGCCAGGGCCATTGAGATCACCAAAGCCAGTCTGCATAGGAAGGTACCAGGCTACAGTGGTAGCTAATTTACTTCAAAAGTGTCCTTTTTCCACATTCAGGTTGTTTTTAATTGGATTGATTCTTGGTTGTGGAGTTATCCTGACTGGATGTCACCTGTCTAATCATGGTGGGCAAAGAGAAGTGTCCCTTTCAGTAATGACCATTTTGGCTCCACATATTCCCTGACAGAGGACCTGGCCTTTATTTTGTGCTTCATATCCAGCCTTCATGGGAGAAGAGACATGGGAAAATATATCACACCCAACCCTTTTCCCCCAGGAACTCAATTTCTCACTTCAAATGTTTCATGGGATTTCATTAGGAGGGGAGTCACTGGAAGAACCAACAAATTTACACCCCAGAGATCTGAATCCTGCTCTAAAACCCGATGAAAACAGCCACACCAGCTCTGCTGTAGAGGACAGTGTAATGCATTCTATAACAAAACAAGAAGGGAAGGAAGGGCTTGGGCTGGGTTGTCTTAATGTAAGTATGAGAGAGCTAAGAGTTTTTCTCCGCCTGAATGTCACTGTCCTCCCTTCACACAATGCAGCTGGTATAGGAATTTCTTCAATGAATTTCTCTGTAATGTGAAATCCCATGGATGTTGCCTGCTCTTGTCAACCAGCTACTTCCCGGGTTACTCTCAGCTTGCTGTCCTTTCTTACTTCAGCAGGCTCCATACAACTACAAAATGCTGGCACCAGATGGGTTAAAAAATAAAATGCAATCAGATCTTTATACCTCTACACAGAGACATACTGTGCATTTCGCCTTCAGGTACAGAAAGCTTAAAAAAAAAAGACTGATAGAAAAGATACCCTAACTTACAGCTTTGATAGTGCACTCAACCTTCCCTGAAGTTGAGATTTCAAGAAATAAATGGCTCAAATCAGGCTATGGAGACATGACAGAAATCATGGCTCTTTTAAGGCATGATTGCATACTCACCTCTGTAACAATTGCTACAGAATGTGACTAATTCTGCAGCTCTCTTTATGCTGATTTATAAGTATTATATGAAAGAAATTGGAGCAAAAATAGGCTTTTAATTCTAGCCTGAACTTGTATAGCAAAGCAGTGTACCCAGGACGGCCACAGTGGCTGCTATTTCCTTTTCTTCCTACACCACTTGGAAAGACCCTGAATGGTAGCATTGCATATCTCCCTGGTTCACGCCCTACCTTTTTTGAACAGGTCACATCTGCAGCTTGGTGGCCATTTACAACCTGCCCAGGTGTACAGACACTGCCCTCACCTCCTCTGCATTCTGCCAGCTGCCTGGCACGGGGAGAAGCATCGGCAGGGGCCCCTGCAGCGAGCCAGCCCACAGGAACAGTGGTTTCCTCACCTGATCAAGCTGGGGAGAGCCAAGGGTTGACTACTGAACCTAACTGGCATTTGACCGTGTTTTTGGGTGTCTGAAGCAGCCTCCAACAACTAGAAGCTGTGGTTGTGTAAAACACAAGCACGTTAATCTCCTCCAAAATCACTGACCACCCCACACTAAAAAGAAAATGCAATTTCAGCCTCAAACATACAGCCTTTGCTACAGGGTGCCTGTGCTAGGGGTTACTCAAGGGGAAAAGTGGGCTTAAAAAGGAGCAGGGAATGGCATCCTTGACAGGTAGGAAGGGAATGTGTGGAGATGCAACACCTTTAATGGCAGAACAACCCCAGGAGCTGATCTCTCAGCCAGAAACTGTTAAGTATTACCTGACTGTTCCCGAGAGCCCCATGTTCCCAGGTAGTGGCTGCAGCTAGAGAAGGAGAGCTCTCATATCAATGGCCATCATTCTGGCGTCGTGATGATTTTTAGAAAAATTTCTTCTGTCTTCCCACAGCTCAGCTGCCATTGCTGGTTATCACACTCCCACAAACATACCCTGTCCTGCCAGTCCCTGCTGGCTGTGTGCTGGGATATGCAGTCAGACTGCTGAATAGTTCTTTCAAATAAGGGCAAAGTTATACAAATGTCATTATTAACCATAAACCTACAACCATATATGGAGTACTGCATCCAGTTCTGGGCTCCCCAGTTCAAGAAAGACATGGAACTACTGGAGACAGTCCAGCGGAGAGCTACCAAGATGATCAGGGGACTGGAGCATCTCCCTTATGAGGAAAGGCTGAGACACCTGGATTTCTTCAGCCTGGAGAAGAGAAGACTGAGGAGGGATCTTATCAATGCTTATAAATATCTAAAGGGTGGTTGTCAAGAGGGTGGGGCCGGACTCTTTTCAGTGGTGCCCAATGACAGGACAAGGGGCAATGGGCACAAGTTGGAGCACAGGAAGTTCCACCTGAATACGAGGAAAAACTTCTTTACTGTGAGGGTGACAGAGCAGTGGAACAGGCTGCCCAGAGGGGTTGTGGAGTCTCCTTCCCTGGAGACATTCAAAACCTGCCTGGACATGGTCCTGTGCACCCTGCTGTAGGTGTACCTGCTCGAGCAGGGGGGTTGGACGAGATGATCTCCAGAGGTCCCTTCCAACCCTTACCATTCTGTGATTCTACAATTTGTGATAAATTGGCATAACAAAATGATATGAAGTAAATATCAGTTCAAGATAGCTGAAGTGCTGCTCTTAGAGCAGATAAATGAATTGATGCTTCCTCACTGTGCAAACACAGCCTGAGAGGAGGAACAATTTCTCAGGTGCATCAGTTTAAAAAGCTTCTCTAAGCAGCAATGTTTTGAACAAGGCTGCACCACAGTAACTACCACATTGTGTAGTCATATCTAAATCAGTTTTATAGCAGATAATTCAGGTTCTTCCAGCAGAGAGCTCAGCAAAGGATATAAAACCCACCTATGAAATCAGAGAAGTACTTGGATGATTAGCAATATTGCTAGCACTTCCCAAGCTCATTAATTTAAAGCTGTCTTGGGTATGTCTGTGCTGTAATACAGTCACAGAAGCAATTACAGACCTTGCATCAGCTTTATGCGACTGGCCTGGTCTTGTGAAGTGTGGATATGTAGCAGTTAAATCCTACATCTCTGTCTTTCTAGATTACAAACAGATCAGGATTATAGCTCCCCTGAACAGCTGTGCATTTTTATGCATGTTCATGCCTCTGCTGAAGACTACAGAATTCCATACAATATTATTAAGCATCAAGTTTTAACTTACTGTGACAAAATAGGGCTTCCAAAATTCATGAGCTGCCTCTGCACTGCTCAGCACTTGCCAACAGGGCACCAATTTAATAAGACTTCCCCTTTGTCCCAGCACTTGATGATATCAGTCCCCAAAATTGCTTCGAGCTCTGTGGGGGATGCAGTCCCAAAGACTTTTCATCAATTTCAATGCTAAAATGGGAATGCAGCAACTTGTTCCTCTGTCCATGGCCCTCTGCCTTAGGAATATGAAGCTCTTTCACCAACTGTAGCTATGAAAACTCACTCTTCTTCTTCCCTTGCTTTCTGAAATTCAGCTTCTTCCCCCGCATGCTTCTCCAGGTTGAGTTGCAAAACGCAGCTGTGGCTAGTAGGGTCCTTAGGTCTTCCTAAGGGCTTTTCTGAGATTGCAGGGCTACCATATTCTGTGTTTCCAGACTACATGAAGTGTCTAGGGATTGCAATATTTTCAAGGCTGTCACAGTATTTTATACATTAAATATGATAAAATGTATTCACCATACAGCCACTTATCAATCTTGCAATCTCTTGGTCACCTCCCGCTCTTGCTGCAGACCATCCATGATACTAATACCACAGAAGACAGATTTAGTAGAATTCCTCCCCAGACAACTTGTGTCAGCATTAGCAGCTCTTGCTGTCCCAGTTACACATATGCTTAAACTTCTTCATTCACCTCATGGCTCTGTGCTGCAGTCTCCTCTCCATCTGAGGGTCTTTCCCTAATGCACTCAAGACTATACTTTCATCTTTCTTTAATGCAAAACAGGTCATTACCTTGAAAAGGCTTGTAGCTCACTTCAACACATTGCGCAACTGACTGCATATGGGTAAAGGATGCTGGCAAATTCTACACAGCCTGAAGCAAAAGGTTTAGCAACATGGCACTATTCCCAAATGAAAGAGCTATTTTTAGCTGGAGATAATATCCCCTCTGCTTCTACCCTGGAGATAGTTCACATTACTTAGCCATCATTTGTTTTGTTTGCGGGGGTTTATATTCCATACTCCTGGAATCATGAAGATTTGGATACTTGAACACTGTTCTGCAGAAAACACTATTCACAGAAGTTCTGATGCACAAACCCACACAGTTCATGAGCACTTTATGCACTTATTTACCCTGTACATGGATTCAGACAGAAAACATGCTTTTGAACAGGAAGGCTGAAGTTATTGGCTTTTTTTCTCTTAGCAGAAGAGGGTCAGATAGCCAACTGCCAGATGAGTGATTTCTTTTAAAGACCATTTGTGTGTATCAGACATGGAGAATGCTATTTCAAGTGTCTTGTTATCCTTGTCTGGTCATGGAAAACACAGCAGTAGCAAGTCTTCGCAAGAACGCAGAACTCCAGTGCTTGGAAAGGAAATGTAAAACTGCAGGTGGTGGGTTTGAATAAGCAACACAGACCTACAGAGCTTCCACAATTGCTGCTTCAGTTTCTGTTTGGAAATTACTAGCATGGCAGAATCACAGAGGAGCCCAAGTCAAGGACTAGAGCGTACCATCAGGAGGGTTGTGGAAGTAGTGATTAAGAACAGAAGCAGTCACTACCTTATTGCCACCTTTGTGAAAAGTAAAGGTCACAGTGAAAACGAGGGGATGTTGATTCACACATGTGCACAGCAATAACATTTGCAATGAAAGGCCATTTTTTAAACAGATATAAGAGAGGCATGTGGATTCCTTTGTTAAGAACAGCCAAATCAAAACTATTTTTTTACAAAACCTATCCTTGAAAATATATGTACACCTGCTTGTTACAATGGGCTTGTTTTTTTCCACATTGTCAGTCATATATCAGCTATTCTATCTCCTTGGTATGTGATTGCCTACTTCAACCCATTTTCAAAATTAACTAACATAACAAGCTCCAGGATAAGTGCTGGAACACAAGGTTTTATTTCTGCAGATGAAGACTAATACATAATAATACATACAGACTCTGCACCAGGTCACACTGCAAGGCCCTGGGAAATAGGATCATCCAAACAGAAATGCTAGCATAGTGCAGCTCTCAATATCTTATAACTTGTATTGTGATTCTAAGCAGGAAATCCCCTATGGCTTTCTGAAAGAATATATATAATGAATTCAATACATTATTTATGTAAAAATCTATCTTGTTGAATACCCTGCTCTTAGAAGACATGGCTTTCAAAATCAGATTTGCCAATAAAACTCCTTTCCTTCATTGGTAATCAGCAGAGTATCCCAGTCATTTCTTTCAATTTATCTATGACAATGGTGGAGAAGGAGAGGTCTACTATGGAATAACCTCTGCTCCATAGTATGAGTTAGGGAAATCCACTCAAGGGAAAGAAAGAAAAAGGGATTATGCCATGTGCATATAAATTAGAAATAAGACAAATACTACTTACACATGAGAATTTGCTAAACAGAATAATCATTGTTTGAAAGTTAAAGTCTGGAAGCAACAAACAGACAGGCTTGGGGCATCTTTGAGCATCCCTAAATTACCAGCAGTTCTAAAGCATGGTTTTCATGTAACCTTGCTCACCTAGAATCCCTTCTGATGAGATCAAACTCGATACCATCACACTGGCAGACACTCTTCTTTCTCCAGAGGGGCAGATATTAGCCTGGTTACATACAGTAAATATTATGGAGTTCACAGATATTTTTATCTTTTGAGATGTAAGCTAGGGGACATGCCACTAGAAGAATATCCTAGATTCATTTAGTAGAAGTAGCCAGGAATTATTCAATACAGTTGTATCTACCATTGCAGAGCTTTCCTGTCTTGTTATTGGTCTTGGGACCAGTACTGTTTAATATCTTCATCAAAGACACAGACAGGAGGATCAAGTGCACCCTCAGCAAGTTTGCAGACGGCACCAAACCGAGTAGTGAGGTTGACACACCAGAAGGATGGGATGCCATCCAGAGGGACCTGGACAAGCTTGAGAAGTGGGCCTGCGAGAACCTCATGAGTTTCAACAAGGCCAAGTGCAAGGTCCTGCACATGGGTTGGGGCAACCCCTGGTATCAACACAAGCTGGGGGATGAAGGGATTGTGAGCACCCCTGCTGAGAAGGACTTGGGGGTACTGGTACATCCCCAGGTACTGGTGGATGAAAAGCTGGACATGAGTCAGCAGTGTGTGCTCACAACCCAGAAAGCCAACCATCTCCTGGGCTGCACCAAAAGCAGCGTGGCCAGCAGGTTGAGGGAGGTGATTCTGCTCCTCTACTCTGCTCTGGTGAGACCCCACCTGGAGTGCTGTGTCCAGCTCTGGAGCCCTCAGCACAGGAAGGACATGGACCTGTTGAAGCGGGTCCAGAAGAAGGCCACAGAAATGCTCAGAGGGATGGAACACATCTCTGATGAGGACAGGCTGAGAGAGTTGGGGTTTTTCAACCTGGAGAAGAGAAGACTATGGGGTGAGCTTATTGCGGCCTTTCAATACTTAAAGGGGGCTTCTGAGAAGGATGGGAACAAACTATTTAGCAGGGCCTATTGCAATAGGACAAAGGGTAATAATTTTAAACTAAAAGAGGGCAGATTGAGACTAGATATAAGGAAGAAATTTTATACAATGAGGGTGGTGAATCACTGGAACAGGTTTTCCAGCAAGGCAGCAGATGCTCCAACCCTGGAAACATTCAAGGTCAGGTTGGATGGGGCTCTGAGCAACCTGCTCAATGCAGGGGGCTTGGACTAGATGACCTTTAAAGGTCCCTTACAACCCAAATCAGTCTATGATTGTATGATTCTATGGTTGTGATTCTGTTTCTCTGCAGTAAAAAGTGTGATGGCAGCTGCTTCAGGTACCAAAATCAACTGCGCTGTGGTTGCATGGAGCGCAGCTTTGGTGTCTTGTGGATCATTAGCAGAATCATCCTTACGCAAGTTTTGCTGTCAAGGCTACCTCAGCTTCTACTTAAATAGTCTGCTTACAGAGGCTCCTTTTAATAATTCAGTAATGAACTTTAAAAACAGAACTAATTCCATACCTCTTCTGCAAAGCACTTTAACATGCACTGGGATTCTATTGACTTCAGAAGGACCTGAGCAAATGCTTATGTGTCTCCTGTGCTGTGGCCAGCCCTCCCATTTCTGGTCACATCAACTCCACAGAATGTGGTTCAGAGCTGTTAGCAGTGTGAAACCTCCAAAGGCAGAGTATGTCATGGCAAGGACAGCAAGCCCAGCTGGTGACACTTTTTTACCTGAGGAAATCTCACTGGTGAGATACTGCCATGAGACTAGAGCTGCAGGACTGTGTCTTCCTGGAAGGGTGGCTCAGCAGGGCTAAATCTTTTATAAAATGGCAAATGCAGTATGTTTCAGCACTCACACTTCCTAATATAGGCAGTACAGAAGAAGGATTTAAAATCATCAGCATTTCTGGTACACTCATTTGCTCACGCAACTTATTTAATTAAAATCCATATGTCAGACTGCAGGATTACTGAAACTTTATGAAAATTTTATTTTTTTTACAGGTAACAATTAAGAATTGGTGACTGAAGCCTACCTGTTACGTGCTTTATGATGTTTTTCTAATATGTGTTTCTGTACTTATATTGCAGTATTTCCTTATTACAAATTGCTTTGCTCAGTTGCCAAGTACCCTGTGAAGGGTACACGAATCAGGCATATCAGATTAAAGAAATATTTTAAAATTTCCAAAGCACGTGTAGCAGTTTATCAGGATAATCTATCGTGTAGTGGTGTTTTGCAAAGACATGGGGGTTTTTAAAAGCAAACGCAGCCAGAGAGGTCTAACGCCAGTTATTTATTTAGATGGCACTGCAAGTTTGGTCAAAGTAACAACTGAAGTTACGTGGGGCAAAGTGTCTCTCTAGGACCGTTTGCACTACAACAGAATATAGAGCAGTTAGGCAGCAAGTTATTTATCTGATTAATCTGATTCAAATTAATAGATCTGACTATTAACCTTACTTCTCTGACTGGATGCAAGTCAGGCAAAAAAACCCCATGACCCCAAATGATTAAGATGAAGACACTTGTTTGTCTTCCGCAAAAGAAGGGAAAATGTTCCGTACCATGAGATATGCATTAGCCTAAGCATCACTCAGGTAACCAGCACTGGGTGCACACAAGGGACTTACTCATTCCCTGTCTCAGCTATTTTTTCTGATCAAGCTATTGATTTAATACTACATGAAGAAAGCAGGACTAATATTCAGTAACTGTGATGCAAATTAGCTGCATCCTTCTGAAAGTCTAATGAGTGCAGAATCTCTCTTGTTCTATTCAAACAATTGTCGATATCCTGGCTGTATTACAAAGTTGGGTTTTCAGTCTATTTGCTTGTGTCAGCTGGATCAGCTCACAGGAGCAAGCAGAGCTGATCCATTCAAATCATTGTGTCAGGGTACTTCCTTGGCAGTGTTTTTCAGCATGCAGATACTGCACCGTAACTTTGTACATTGAACGAAACTGTCAATAGTAGTAATATATGAAGGTTCCTTCACTTGTTTGCAACACCTTCTTTTCACCTGTATTTGCTAAGGTCCAGGTGCTTGCTGGCATGTAAATATGCAAAGATACAAAAGACTCCGGTCACATCCACAACAATAATCCACAGGCAGCAACAAGATAATGAAAACTGAGACATGGTGACTACAGGTTCAAAATATTCCACTTATTTGTATGAGTGAAAGAGTCATTGAGCACAGAAATGCACACAGACTTAGCACTTTCTCAAGATCACATCACTGAGCTGTGTCATTCTCTGCACTGCTCAGCGCCTGGTCTGTGAACGGCTACGCTCCTGCAGCAGGCAGGGGATGCACAGCTGCATGCTTTGGTTAGAAAAAAGCCCAAACCATACATGTTCCCATGCAGTTAGCTGGTTTTCTGCTGGTGAATATGGTGAAGAACCAATTCCCGATTTCTGTCAGCACATCATCAGGATGTTTGCAATTAAAATAGTGAAATCACTATGGTTTTGTAACTAGTGTCCTTTCATTTATCTTTCTTTACAGTTACGTATCTATTACCTCTTTCTCATCTACCAAATGCAACACAAGATAGTCTATGGGGGCTGAGGGATTTCCACAGAAAATGTTTCCTTCTTGCAGAGCAAGGCAAGGGCAGACATTCAGCTCTTTCACTGGTGCACAGAAATCACCCTGCCAGTCCTGCATTTTGTTTGCAATATGCCGTGTTGTCCAGGAAGGTAGGATGTGGGTAGGATGTATGCAGGGGAAAGAGGACAAACAACATCTGAGGCATAAAGAGGTAGAGGAACTTGCAGCAGGGGGGACACATGAATTTCCTTTTTTTAGAATAAATTAGGATCTCACCCATACCTTATCTATCCTTGGAATTTGCACAGTTCAGGCATACAGCAGTCTAATGGGTCAGGTTCTTTGTGCAGATATGTCAGCTGACAGGAGGGAGTGCTACAGCAGAGATGTCTTTGTTGTGGAGCAGAAAGATACCACATGAGGCACAAAAGGCATTGATGCTGATATGGAATATCCCTCTGGATAAATAGGGAATATATCACAAGTAGAAGCAGAAACAGGTATCAGTCTGAGACAGCTCATCTGGTCACCGGGATGTGCTTTCCACACTAACATCAATGGGGGAAGCTTGTCAGATGTTCTGCTCTTGAAGCAGGAGGTGGCATTTTGCTCTGAGGGCAACTTCAAAAGGAGCAAAAATGTTAGTCCTTTTTTTTTCTTTCAATAAAAGAAACTGGTTAGAACAGAGAAAAGGCTGAGTTTTCCACTGGAGAAAGAACCCTAACAACCAAATGATGCTTAGAAAAACAAAGAATCCTGTTGGAAAACTATGTTTATCTGGGTTTGGCAAAACGTGACTGTGTCTGGCTCTGAGAACAGGAGCAAGTGCACAGGCTGCTCTGTTCAAACAGAGCAGGGCGGGGAGTGGTAGAGAGAGCAGGGGGATTCCTTCTGAAATAAACTCCACAGCCTGCCTGTAACTCAGCACTAGCTCCTTCTGGGGCTGATTTACTTCAATGCATAAAAACATTTATTCAATGTCACCTAACAGACATACGCATCATTTGAGACAAACAAACAAACAAACAAAATTATTTTATCAATATCCCGCTGTTCTGACCCCTGGCCATCTCTAAGACAGTATTCACAGAATCACAGAATGGTAGGGGTAGGAAGGGGCCTCTGGAGATCCCCTCATCCAACCCCCTGCTTGAGCAGGTACACCCAGAGCAGGGGGCACAGGACCACATCCAGCCGGGTTTTGAATATTTCCAGAGGAGACTCCACAACCTCTCTGGGCAGCCTGTTCCACTGCTCTGTCACCCTCACGGTAAAGAAGTTTTCTCTCATGTTTAGGTGGAACTTCCTGTGTCAGTATTAGTCAAGCTGTGGTCCATGGACCGGCACAGCCCTACAATGCATCACAAGATTCAGCAATTTTTTTTTAATGAAAAACAAAAAACTAACATTACATACACATATTCTCATGCAGCAGGCATGTGACTGTTCCTACTGGCAGGTGTGGTCAATGGCCACCTCTCTCCTGGAATTTGAGGAACTCATTGGGGCCCACTCACCACTGAATATTCAAAAGTAGCCTCCAATTTTCTACCAAAACGTAAAATTGATGGATAAAGGTATTTTCAAAGTTAATCATCAATCAAGAAAGAAAATAATATTGACAACTAAAAGCACACTTACATTGTGTGCCAGAAAGGTGAAATTACAGAGACCTATACAAAAGATAACAATCTTTTTGGCTTGTCACTTTTGACTGTAAACCAGAATGGTGCCAACACTGTGGCAAAGGAATATTACAGATTAGTTCCATACATTTTAGTTCCATACAGGTCCTTATGTTCTGGTCACTTTCATAGCATCTGAGAAGCCTCAGACACGTTGCATTAGGCAATAATTAATGCATCTCGCGTTTGTTTCCTCACTCTCCCTCCAGAGTCACTTAGCCTTTGTTGCAAACCACAGAAGAACAGATAGCATCTTATTCAAAATAAATACAAATAAATACTCAAATCTTTTTATAACTAAATTACGAAAATGGTAAACCAACCATCTTGCTTAGTTACGATACATGTTTCTTGTATTTTTTATTCACAAGGATAAATCTAGAATTATCATAAGTAACATATTAATCAAAAATTCCCTTTGGTGTCTTTATCTCAGATTCTGGGGAAAACATAAAATTGTGATTCTGTTTATTTTAGCATATTATGGTTTGGGTAAAGATAAAAATCTGTAATATAAACATATTTGCCAGTGTCATGACAGTAGGCAAAGAAGTGTTTCATATTAAAGGTTTACCTTTCATCTGACAGTCACGGTTTCAGTGGTGCTGATCTCTTTCTTCTCTTTTCTCTTTTTTGGTGAAATTCCATTTCTTAAAATAACAGCCTTCTTTTTGAGATGACTGTGTTATCATTACCCTGGTAATCTCACTTTGAGATTTCACACTATTCATTTGAACACCAATTCCAATCTGCCTTTTGATATTCTTCTTTTCCTCTGTTCAAACAGGCTTCTGATTGCCCTGGCTCTTCACTGAGGGGGCTAACGCTGAAGACAAAACCAGCTGACACAATGTCATTCAGCAGATCACACGCTCCTCTCTAGCAACAGCTACTGTCAGGGAGGTTAGGAAGTGGTCACAACATCTCACTGTTAAAATCTTCCAGCCATTATCCACATACTATTTTTAATATGTACTTTGCATCAAAACATAGTAGTTTTGACATAGAACGGGAAGCTGTAAATCTTTTCAGATCTCAGGCCCCCGTGCACAAGTATTGTTTGGAAACAGAAGAGAATGCCTTTTGCTTCCCTATTTGTAGCTGCTGGTTGGTGCCTTTATAGTGCAAAATGTTCTTCTCTGAGCATGATTTGCTTTTTCTATTTTAACAGCTGATTATATGTTTCATAGCTGTGCCTTTGATTTCATGGTTTCTTTGTGATTTGGCTTAATAAGAGGTACTGCAGTTTCACAATCAACCTTCAATGAAACTATAGGAGTGCTACTCAAAAATGAATTTTCTATTTTTTTCTTGTCTATCGTAAAGATCTTTGTTGATAATAACATATGCTCAGGAGCTCCTGCGTAGTTTTTAAGGAAATTTTGTTTGCTTTATAAAACTGCTGCATACTGGGAACATGATATGCTTGCTGTTCACTCCTTAAAGTGTACAGGAAAGAGGGAGAAGGTAATCTAGCACATATTTAAGCAACATCAGCTTCCTTGTGCTGTGCTTTTGTCCCAGTAAGGATTCAATCTCAGCAGGGCTTATATACAAAGAGATGATGCAGTTTACACAAAAACCTTCCATACTAGTATTGACATGTAGGGCTGAACAGCTCTCTTCACCGGTTTCTGTCTTGCTGTAACTCCTTTTGCCCTTAAAACTCCTTCAGAGTCTTTCACCAGCATGTGAAAAGTCACTGACAATAAAAACAAGCACTAAATTTATCTCCATTGCCACACTTCTTCATCTCTTTATTATGCCAAAGTAACAAAGTAGCATGGTGAGAACTCATTTGAGGTTGCAATATGCACAGGCTCTGGCCACATATCTGGGAGCCATGAGCCACCCTGATGTCACGCAGCGGAGCGGGCTGACATGGGCACAGCTGCTCACTGCAGCAGCAAGTTCTTACGCTCTGTGCTTGAAGACATCACGGACATGCAGTAGCAATCATGTAGGCATGATGTATATGCTGTACACACATGCACAGGCATGCTTCTATAGCTCTCTTCATCTTTCAAGTACTTCATAAACACTCATTTATGACACCTCAGCATACTCTTCTGGGGTATCCTTGTGCAGGTCAACTGGCATGAAAAAGGAGAACTATTAGGCATCAGAACAAAGGGAAGAACCTATTACAGAGCACTTTGGTAATAAACTTGGTTACAATGTAGGCTGTTTATGGGTTTAGAATTTGCTTGCCTATTTTACCTTACATAAGATGTTTGAAACTCTTCTCTTCCCCTCCCCTTTTATGATGCTGTACTTTCATTGGTTTTGTAGGGCATTAGGACACTACTTCTTGTCCATAATACAGGGCTCAAGTTTGCAAGCCTTCCCTGCCATGGGAGTCCCTTCCAGGTGCAGAGGGTCTCACTTCCCTCTGTGCTTATGTGCAGCACTGGCCTACAGAGCTAACTAGCACAGCGTGTGGCACAAGCTGGGCAAAGGCAGGAGCCAAAGAGCTATTTTGCTCTTAGCATCTCTGCTGAGAGAGTTCCACATCACTCCTTACACAGATCTTTGTTTTGCAGCATACCTCAACCCTAACCAGTAAAGAAATATAAAGAAAAACCAGCCACAACCACAAAACCAACAGAAAGAAAAATAAAACAGGGTATACACAGAAAAATAGAGGATGCCTATATCCCTTACAAGCTGAACCCAAGGAAATTGGTTTTCACCACTTCCTTTCAATTATAGGCTTTCAATTTAGCCTATAAATTTTTGTGAATTTATCATTCACAGTCGCTATGGAAAATCCTTGATGCTCCTCCAGGATAGGTAGCAGATAAAAGTGAGAGTGTCACAACTCAGGTCATTTGATTGGAAGCTCACTGGGGCAGTGCTTTTCCTCCCTTCCTACCTGAAGAGTATCAGTAATGCTTATGGGCACTGTGCAAATATTAGCAAATCATATGAGGATTTCTGAGCTGGCTGAAAAATGAAGAACAATGCAAATAAGCAGCAGGGGAGGTGGAAACTGCATGCAAATCAACCTATACTTTCTGGTCCATAGGTCCCAAGCCTCATTACCTTTGAAACTTTTGCTTGCGCTTAAGCAGCACTCTAGCTTCTTTCTCAAACATGGAAGCAGGGTCTGCCATCCACAATTTAATGAGCTTCAAGGAGATCAAAAGAACCAAGTGAGAGAGATTCCAATTGTCATCTTAAAATAAATTACTTCTGTATTTGTTTATTTATAATTCTTTATCTTCTTTATCTTATTATTATTTTTCTTCCTGTTTTATAGATACATTTTTGATGGATGTCTAGGAAAGGACAGCATTGCTGCTTATTTGAGAGATGAGGAAAGCACTAATGTGCCTTTTATGATCAAAGTAGTATAAAGTAATGTTTATCATATATTGCTTTTCATCTTCAATATGCTCTGCAAACATGCATGTATTAAACCTTAAAACATTCTCGTGAGGTACATAAGATAAGGTCATCTTCATTTTCTGTGTGGAAAAAACTGTGCCAGAGAGAGTTTTACTTCTCTGTGCATGAGAAGACTATACTGAACATCAAAATTAGCAAGTTTGTCTGAGTGGCAAAGAGAAGTACAGGCAAGCTAAATGATCAGAGCTATGAGAGGCTTATTCTTATTATTGCCTGTCAGTGAAAATTGTAATTATGAAATCTGGGGTGATAGAAGGGGGATTTTTTTCCTCAGAGGAGGAGAAGTTGAACTGAATATATATTGAAAGAATTATTAAAAGGAGTGTACTTTTGGCAAAGGAAAAATTCAGAGAATATTCCTATCATGTGACAGAGAACAAAACTTGAGCTGGTAGTCTCAGCTGCATTATGAAGCCGTTATTACCAGCAAGCACAAATGCTACTTTTTATTCTGCAGATCTGTTCCTTCAGTAGAAGAAATGGTTATTCAGTATTCACTTTGTTATTTCCTCCTCCAGCATACACTTCCATCCTGCCTTTGGTGCCAAATATCCCACTGAAGAAATACAAATATCTTCAAGGGTTTTCCCAGGAGGTCCTCAGGACTGCCAGTTTAAGGAAGCTGTGCCTTACGGAGCTACGCCTGGGGCCATGGGTTAGATCCCAGCATCTGCAGCTCCAACACAGACCCCTGTCACTTGAGACACTTTGCAGATGCAAGAGGCAGAGGTAGCCACATAGTCTGTGTCTGTATCCATGCTGCAGTGCAGAACAACCCTTAGCCCTGCTCTCTGGATGTGCATGATTATGTCCTGTCTCTTCATCCTTCCTTTCTGAAGAAACACCAGACACTGGGGCAGGGAATAGAGCACAGTTTGCTTTAAGACATTGCAGGAAGAACTCTGATCCACCTCTCAAAATCAGCTCAGCCACTGTACTCAAAACCTTCTTCCTCTCTGTGCCCTCCCACACCCCCGAGGGAAAAGACGACTCAGTGTGAGACAGAAGCCACATAGAAAAAAAAAATGGTCCACATGATGCTTGCTCTACAAATTAAAGGAGGGTTGGACAAAGCTGAGGTTGAAGCTACATCGCCAGGCTCAGTTCTAACAGTTGTGTACACGCTTAATGTGCACTTACAAAAATATTGTAAAAGCAAATACAGTTGGGGCAGCTTTTCCTTTGTCTACATGAGATGATGAGAAGAGTGCCACTGAGTGCAACCTCACTGAATACACGTGGTAGGAAAATCATGTGTGAACCGCCACCATTATTTTAATCCTGAGACTAAAGTAGCTCCTCTCAAATGCAAACATGTATAATTTAACAGCTTCTACAGTCCAAGATTATTTCACCCATGTTGTAGATGAAATAAGCTATTTCCACTAAAATTAGAAAGTTGAGTGTTTCGGTGTACTACTTGGAAGCCAATCTTGCTAAAAGCTAAAATGACCTCGCCCTTCAGTCGTTGCAAAAAAAGCCATAGTTACAAACCAGCTGTATCTATGAAATATGCATGGTGTTACTGCTTTCATGTAGGTACTGAGACCAGTACGGATAATCCCTGGCATTTAGTGACACCTAGTGGTATTTTCTTGAGTTGGAAAAGCCCATCCAGTCTTTATTAAATGTCAGACGCCTACGTTAGAGGAATAGCTCCTCTGAATGCCTTGTGGCAGATTTCCTGCCTACCTTCCTTCCGCTTGCTGAATCCCACTGAAGCTGACAGTTCACAAGGACTGCCAGTAAGAAATACACACTTTATAAATGAAAAAACAGTTTCATAAAATATGGGAATGGGAGAAAAATCGTTGTTGCATCCACGGATCAGACCACCCCAGATGTCTGGGAGAGGACTTCAGCATCCTGAGAAATCACTGTGCAGAGAAACACAGGGCATTCCTCTTGAGGGCTGGTCTGGGACCCAAGCAGTGCCAGGCTTTGGATGTAAAACTGCAGTCAGTCATTATGTGTCTTTAGGGATACACAACAGGCTGCTTTACAGGATTGCAGTGGTTCACAAAAAGTTTTTTAATAGTCTTCCGGTATTTTTCACTTCCGCTAATCTTTTCTATGATCATTGCCACACATAATGTCCTGTTTCTGGCTTCCAGTTAATGCTTAATTCAAACTAAAAAGACATCTTCCCTGCCTAAATGAAGGACCTTTTCCAGCAGGTGTCACTGTGAGGTAATAAACACAAATCCTAAGCCCCTCAGGGCAGTGTGGGGAGGTGGGTGGGATGCAGGACACCCGTAATCTGGCCCGGTGAAGGGCCCGTGGCTCAGCACCCTCAGGTGCTCAGCACCCCGACACACACCGCCAAAAAAGTGTCTGGGAAGAGGCAACCATAGGCCTTTGTCCAGTGCCTGGTGGAGGAGGCTTGTAGCATTTGCCTGATCTGGCCATGCCGTCACCCTCCAGCAGCTCCATGAGCTGGGCAGCAGGGGTGGAGGGGGCCACTGAAAACTCATCAGCAATGGAGCACCTACTTTTGAGTGTGACACAGCTAAAGACAGGATTAATTCATAACTGCAGGATTAATTCTTGCAGTCTTCAGTAGCAGAGCCTACATTTTCAAGCTTGGGCTTCTGCAGTGTCATGATGTCTTTAATTAGACAACTGTAGAACTGATTTTCCAAAGCAGTAAGTCATTCAAGGCTGTGACTGTATAGCTGCCTACCTAAGGACCGGGTGCCTAGGGTCAGGAAGCCAGCTTTGAAAATGTCAGCATAATTTCATGTTTTGTTGTGGCCAAACTGAAATATTTGGTTGGCTGCAGAACTTCAGCTCACGTTTAATAGCTTTATTAATCTCTGTAGTGGTTTTATGTTTTTGCTGTTATAACATTTCAATATCTATGTGTCTGGGAAATTCAGTCGTAATAGGCTTTATGAGCGATTCAATTATGTGAATTATTATGTTATTGTTGTACAATATAAACCACAAGTAGACTTAGATAAAGAGCAAATATGTTTTTACTTAAGGAAGTATGTGTTAGAAAAGTCTAGGCATTTATTTTTTCTATTTCAAGAAATTATTTTCTAGTAGATGTTAGGAAAGAAAAGCCTAATGTAATTTTTTCTATCAAAAAAGAACTACTGTCAAGCAGCTCTTCAGCCTACACAGTCTGTCCAGACTGACAGCATTATGTGGACATAAAGGTTATACAAACAAGACTTTTGCAGATAAAACAATTTCAGATCAGCAGAAGGTGTTAACTATAACTTGACAATTCAAAACACTGCTGGTTCCTGTAACTGCTGCTGTGAATTATGGCCTGTTACACACAATGGGAGTCAAGTGCCTTTATTTACTAGCAGCAGTTGAAATCACACAACTTCATTGTGCAGTACTCTCTGAAAAGGTGTTCTCAAACAACAAATTTCTGGGGTTTGTCAGTAACTGAGAAATGGCTCAGTAGATTTTGCCCTTTTGTCATGGGTTAATAACAAGTAGGAAAATGTTCTTGGTATGGTTTGCGCATTTGAAGCTACAGTGAATTTCAACTCTTACGCCCTCTGCCTCTACTTTCACAAACACAATGCTGCCTCCATCAAACTCCCTAGAACCCCTAAAGAGATATTTCAACACAAGCATCAGAATCTCCTTCAACTTTTGCTCTTTAAAGCATGGAAGGTGACGTGAGACAACATACATATTTCTGAGTCAGACTTTTGTCTTTCGATCTCTGAAGATAAACTTCCTTGAGATGAGCAGATTAACTAGTACAGGATGCATATTAATTGCTTCTGGCCTGCACTATAATTTTCACTTTTTAAATTACTGTTAATGAAAAAATCCTCTCCTAAGTTGTAAGAAAGTAATGTAAAGAAATGTGACCTTTCTTGGATTTTTCCCTCTATTAACTGCTTCTTTTCTTGTGCTAAGCTTATCCAGTACCATGAGTAAGAACTTGATGTACAAAGATGTACAAAGCCTACACAACACTACTCAGAAACTTATCAAAGTTTCAGATCTGTGATGTGTGTGTTATTTTTTTCTTACCCTTCATGATTCAGAAACTCAGTTAAGAAAAAAGGCATTACTGGATTTGTGTCACTGAAAGGCACTGCCAAGTTTAAGCAGTCTTCACAGAACTCATAGCCAGGTTTTGTATGGAAAAAATCAGTGAAGGGGAAGGTAGAGGGACAATATCTTCTACTTTCTACCCAAGGAGGGGATCACTGCAGAAGGGCTAACAGCCACATGATTATTCAACCTTTGGCCTGTCAGCAACAGCCCCAGCTCCACAGCTAGCTCATATGCGGTGCTTGGAGCATGGCTTTTTAGACCCAGCTCACAATTCTCCATCCCGTTCACTGTGGCTTACACAGGACCATGGGCATTGCTTGAGTCATGTTCGGTTTTAATGCTAATGATTTCCTAGTCAGTGGAAAATTCTAGGTACTTCGACAACTGCAGATTGGGAGGGACTGAGGAGAACAGTGAACAGAGAGCCATCAAGAGCCGGTATGAAATATTTGGCATAAGTTAGATTTTGCATTTCACTACCTATCCACTACCCATCCACTACCTATCCACTAAGAGATATCATTAAAGACTATTACACCTAGTAAAAATTATTGAATTGTGAATGCCTCTTGTGCTATGCATTTGTGATGACATTTGTAATGTAGTATAATAAAATTAAGGAAATCCAGACCTTCTTTACTGAGCTGTGTGACAGAATGATTGCATCAAAAAATTATTCAAGTTCCTTTTATCATACAGAGAATCTGTTGTGTTTGGAGAGAATATCGCTAACCTCCAAGCTGCCATTAAACATGGAACTAGAGGGCCATTGCCACAATGACTCCCAAGACAAGAGATTAAACATAGCAGCGTCTATTCCCCTCTAATGAATACTAGAAAGGAAGAATGAAAAGTGA
Source organism: Morus bassanus (assembly GCA_031468815.1). Lineage (NCBI taxonomy): Eukaryota > Metazoa > Chordata > Aves > Suliformes > Sulidae > Morus > Morus bassanus. The sequence continues at coordinate 63,054,840 of CM062600.1, forward strand.
TTTGTAGTGTTTCTTTACAATTCTGCCTCCAAATTATTCCAAAAGGGAAAACAAACTGGACACTCAAATGCTTTCTCCCAAATAGCTCTCAGAGATGCACAGTTCTGGAATAACTTTCCATAAACAGCAATGGGAATCAGAAACAAATTTTAAGCTGGAGCGTGACCAATTTACAAACAGGCTGACTGCAAATTCCTTCAATGGGACTGGAACTGGTGACTCAGAAGCTAGATCCTGAGGCAAAAGGGATAAATGACATAAAAATTGCTCTCTGTTTGTTGCAGTGTTGTTCCCTCCTGTAAGACAGAAAGCTTTTTCATTTTGTTTCACTTCTAGAAAGCTGAATTTATGGCTAAGCATGGAATTAGCTCTCCAGTTTCTTTTACTACTGAAGTGATGCTCACAGCAAGTTGGGTCAAACACGCCAGGCCACAGCTTCTCTCTTTTAGAAGCAAAGCAAGGTAGCTTTCATAAACTATTTCTAGCTTTCTGCCATTCAGAGTCGATGTGTCTCCTTCCTGTGGCAGCATAAGCTCCTGTGTTAGGTGGGGTAGGGCACCACAAGGCTGTTTACATGACCCGATGGTAACTGATGGTCAGCAACTACTTTTCCCAGCTATCGGGCACACTCCCCTGTTTGTCCAGGCCCTGTTTTTCTGAAAAACAGGGTGATATACTGAGATATCAGATTGCATTCACATCCTCTTATAACCACACAGCCAAAGCAAACCTCTCAAACAAATTTATCTCAAGTATGATTGTCCCTTGCCCTGAAACACTGCAAAGTGTATTATCCCAGAGTGGCAACACTCGTTTTGCCTTGTATATAGCCATACAAGATAGAGAATGAGATCCTTTAATACTTACATTGTTTTACAGGGAAAACATATCTCTTTTCTGCGTGCTTAGACTTCGTGTTTTATATCCACCTACCTCTAAGCATTCAGAAGGAACAGAAAGATCAAGTAAGAGACCCACAGGCAGTCCAGCTCACCGCTTAATCTAGTTCTTACTTTGCCAGTAGTCCATGTCTGGGAGTTGCAAACTACAATTAGGCATTTTCTCTTGAGTGCAGTTCCACCTCATCTTGCAGCAACCCCTTCTGTAACCTGGAACACCTGTCCTTCACATATTTCTCATATCCTTCTCAGCTGAATGCTGGGGTCTACATATTGACCAGATACTGTTTTGTTGCCAAGAATCAGCGCCTGAGGAGGAAACTGAGCGCTGTTGTCATTGATGTCAATTCATTATGTAAATGAGAAAAAGCCACAAAGATTAGATGCAAAATTCCCCAATTTCAGGGCTGCTTCTACGCTCTTCAGTTCAGTTTTACTCTTTGGCATGTCATTACACTCTTAACAAGATTTCTATTTTCCTGTCATGCTCCCTCCATGGCCTTCCCCTCCCTTTATCAAAAAAGGAGCTTGCAATCATGGTAATTATGCAGACTTTCACTGTGTCATGCAGCCACTTTCACCTCGTGTCCCCTATCACAGTGCTTTAAGGTTCTTGCTGAGAACTTAAGTAATCCCATCACCATTTGACAGATGTAAATTCATCTTTTTTGCCTTAGAAAACAGAATAAAATCCTATGAAAATTTCTGAAGTAAACTTTTTTAACTGGAGAGAGCTAAGTAGGTTTTGCATTCTTCAAAATGGGAGATGAGAATTTGCAGGGGGTGGTTTGGCATTACTGTATCATAAGGAATCATCAGTAGCTTTCCTTGAAATGTTTCTTTTTTATCAAAGATATCCCTTAAGATTTTTGTCATTATGTTTCTTATTTTTTAATCACATGTGCACCGCTTTGTTAGGGTTCCTTCTGCAACTGCACCACAGAGGTGCATCGTGCTGCTCCACACTCTCGGCTTGCAAGTGGAGGATGTTCATGCTGCAGAATGCCCCATGCACATGCAAGCCCTCACTCCTCCCCAGGTCCTTGCTACACACTTGAAGACAAGCCCAAATTATGACCTCTTGGTGCTGTTCCACTCTCCAGCATCCAACTTGGCCTCTTTGTGATGGGATGTCATAAAATTTTTAAAATTAAAAAAACCTGCCAGTTTGGACCCAGGCTGTCACACTCCTTGGCTGACCACTGAACCACACTTCACCACCTCAGAAATTAAAGCATAACCCTTTGTGGCCAGCAAGAAGAGGCTTCATCCTGACAGCAACCCTAGCCAAAGGGAGATAAAATAGGGGCAACAGCAGCAACACCCTAAGCAAGTGTTGTTCTTAGGTACATTTCATTAGCAGCCAAATCTCAGAGAACCAGACTGTGCAGGACAGGCTAATGAGATAACTGGGAAAATGGAACATTTTTCATGTAATAATAGACTAAAAAAGAGTTACTTGTTTAAACCTAGCAAAACATAGGTTGATAATAAGTATGGGGGAGGAAAGAGAAGAGTAAAATAGGCACAAAAACTTAGAAATATAATCCAGCCAGGAATAAATATAAAGCTGGAAGTTAGAAGAAAGTCTCACCAGGGATCGCTAAACTCAGGAACAGCCTCCAGTATGAGGGATGAGGATAAAAAAACCCCACTACTTGTAAAATGGAACTAGTTCAGTTCACAACAGAGACTGCAAGAAGTTGTTACCCTTGATAACAGGGCAGAAACTTCAGGCAGCCACGACACCCCTGGTACTTCTGTGTTCCTAGCAGCAAACCAAAGCTGGAGGCTAAGAGTGAGTATGAACATTCACACTGTGTTATAAAAAAGCCAAGAAATCCACAAGTTCACAGAGTTTATGGACAGACAGGCTTTTTCTCCAAAGGGGCCATAAGCTGTGCGAGTGATTTATTGGCAGTCAAATAATAAAAAAAAAGTTGCAAAAATGTTTGGTTCAGATCTGTATTCTTATCCAGGCATACAAGAAATCTGGTTTCTTCAGCTGTCAGAAGAATACCCTAACTACTAGGATAGCTGGTTATTTTGGGTAGGGGCACTCTTTTGTTACTCTTGCTGTAACGTGATGCTCTAGGTTAATGGTTAAAATGCTTAAATGGGATATGACTCACTAGATACTAATCCTCACTCAAGGGATTTTTGTGAATTAAAGCAGAATAATCTTGAAGGGGAGAGTCAAAACAGGCCATGCCAGGGTGCAGGATGGTTAGTCCCGTATGCAAAGCCCTCATGCAGTCAAAGTAAGTTTAACTGATCCCACCTTTTGAGCAACTGTTCCAATCACCGAGCTCTGGAAGATACAGGGGGTAATGGAATCATGACACTATTACTCCAGTTTGGCAAATCTAGCCCCTTCCTGGCTTTCTATTATACACAGGAATGGCAAAGAGCTATTTTTGAATTATTTTAAGATGACTGAAGCACCTTTTGATAAAGCTAATTAAATGACCTCTCAAAAAAATAGTTTCCCCAGGTTATCTATTGGTTAATAACGGGAAGGAAAAAGAAAATGGCCAAGAGTAACAAAGCCACAAGTAAGCATGTATACAAACACTGATGACCTAGCTAACCATAATTATTATTTTTAAATCACTTTGTTCCAGGACATGAAAGACACTTGAAAAGCTTTGACTTAAGAAAAGATAATGACTTGGCAGCCCAGTTACGCTGGATAAAATTCTGAGAGAAAAATTACCATGGAGAGAAGCTGACTGTGAAAGAGGTACACTAACAGCACAGATACATGCACTGTCACTGAAGTGGAAAGGGCAGGACAATATACCATGAACACAGAACAATATGTTAAAAAAGTTCATCACCTTCTGCCTTGTACTAAGTGAACTTCTTCATACTGCTTCTTGGTCTTTCTCCAAACTTGCTTTCTGCAATAGTTGTGTTTCACTAGAAAGCATTTCATTGTCCAGGAGCAAACAAAAAAAACAAAACAAAACAAAACAAAACAAAACAAAAAAACCAAACAAACAAACAAAAAAAAAACAGAGGAAAAAAAAGGTGACACATATTTATATCTCCTCCCACTCACCTCAGGGATAAAAAAAGCAGGCATTAAAAAAAAATTTTAAAAAGCCAACCTTTCCTGTAGACTTCAAAAAGGTGAAGCTTACTCCCACAAGTTTGTATGGGGAGAGCATAGACAAGCTTTTGTCAAATTCCCTTTGTTTCCAAATCACATATGCCAAAATAACTGCTTGTAGGAGATGCAGACCCACTGGGTAAGCCAAACAGAATGGCAAGGAAGAAGGCTTATTTTCTTGCTCAGCTGCCTGTGTATTAAAAGCACTAAGTTCCCTTTAATAAAGTTTTAAATGTGATGGAAAAAGTTAAGGATGATCCTTGATTCTTCTCTTGGCTGCACAGAAAGACATAATGAACACAAATCTAAGCAGACCCTTACATTGTATTTTCAGAGCAGTCAGAGACTACAACTTAATAAAACTGCTAAGTAAAATGTGCTCAAAGGTCATCTAGCAGAGGTAAAGATCTTGTTTCCAATTCAAATCACAACACTTAAGACTCTGGTTCTGCACACAGCTCAATCGACAGGTGTCTGTTGAACTCTGTTTTCAAACCACTGGTCTGAGCTACCCCAGGGAGAATTTCCTCCCATTATCCCACAAACAAGCCTGCAGCACTAACTGTAGTGCTGCCATAAAGAGAAGAGTGCCTGTCTCATCTCATCATACAGCCTCGACTCTTACAAATATTCTAGCTGACACACTAGGCAAAACTCTGCATCTGCACTTAGGGAGATCTACCATCAGATCACTGTCAGTGATAAGGCCCCAGATCTACTCTTGTATAAGCAGAATTTTGTCCATATTTGGTCTTAATAAAATTATTTAGTTTCCTCCATTTTTTCTTCAAAACAACCTTCACCCAAATATATAAATGTCTAGTTCTTCTGCATTCTGCATTGGCTGTCTAGTTTATTCAGTGACATTTATGCTTCATCTGTACTTGGATTTTTTTAAACCTCCAGGGCAGATCTCTTATATAAATTTTTATGGTCTCTGCTCAGCTGATGTGTTAGGGTGAAGATTGTGATTTTCATTAAGGTAGCACAGAACTGTTTGAACCATAAGCTGCTTCACGATGTAACTTGAACTCAGAACAGATGAAAGAATGTGTGGTGGAGACTCTCCCTATCACAGCAAATTTCCCCCAGGGGGTGTGGCTGAGGGCTGAGTGGGATTTTTTTTTTTTTCCAAAGACCGTATAAGAATTGCTCTTTGAATTCAGATACTCATTTATTTCTTCAGCAGATAAACACTCTGTAAGAATCTGTCAGATCTTTTACAGACCTGGAGGTCTGCTTATCGGAAGCAGAGTTATATGAGAAATAACTTGTGAAAAATAGTGTAGCTCTACTTTAGATCCATAGAGGAAAGACACAGGACTTCAGCATGTACTACTAACAGGCCAAAACTGAATTTGAATTTGAGACAATATTGAATTTGTTACAATATGCCTGAAACAGATCAACTGTAGTCGACTGGAACTGAACTTTTCACCAGAGAAAGAGTGAGCTAGCAAAAATACACATAGATTCAACCGGGAGAAAATGAAGACCTCAACAAATCGCACTTCAGACAAGGTAAGACTTCAAATAGAAATGCAATATTCCTTTCCTGATGCCTTATCTCTGCAGTCTACATTCTGCTTCAGCTGCCCACCGGGCTCTTGAGTGCCCTTTGACAAGGCTGCCTGTCCCACATAACCCAAACTGTCTTGGGACATATTTAAGATTCTGAGCAAACAAGATTTCAGACCTCTTCTGGTTCATTAGCATTCTTGGGCACAACGGTCACCTCCAAGAAATGTACTCACAAGCTCACAATCTGATCAGTCCTCCTGTGATATGCAAGGCTACAAGACATGGAGCTCCACAGGTATGGAGCAGGATGAGGGGGGCAGCAGCATATTCCTCACTGTGCCCACCTGTCTTCAGAAATTATTTTTCTTTTGAAGTGTAACAGTTAACAGATAAAGTTGGGGCAGGGAACAGAGAAGGATGCTCTGGGTTTTCTGTTAATTCACATGATGTAATCCAGGCTAAAGAGAAGAGTTCATTTATTTCAAGGTTGTATTCTGGGGAGACCAAGAGTCTGCCATGTCTTTTACTGCAGAACTTAAATAACCAAGTGACAAGGAAAAGCATTCAGAGAAAACCACATCTAAAATAATGCATAAACCTAGGTCTGAGAAACCATTTAGGTCACAAATGAAGCAAAGTTGGTGGTATCCTCCAGTCGTTCTGCACTTTTGAGCGTATCACAGAAGATGGCATAATTTATCCTCATCTGAATAACAGGAAAACTTAAAGCATTTACAATTCTTATACAAGTCCATAGTGGTGAAAGAGCTGAAATATTGAACATTTGAAAAAGTGGTTCTATGCAAAACTTACCTGAAAAATAATAATTCATCTTTTGTTATACATTAAAAGGTTACTATGGCAACTTGATAGCTGAGCTATAATTAAAAATGCGTTCTTACTCCCATAACAAATTCCAGTTTTTGAGATTCTATCTCCTCTGCTATTTTGATTGGTAATGTATTTTCTATACGTGTTACAATTGACTTCTTTCTTTAAATGACAGAATTTCATACTGAGACCTAGAGCCCCAGCAAACATAATATGGACTTGACTTATTCGGTTTATTTTTCTCCAGTATGCTCTGTCCTAATTCTGTGCACACTGAATCCAGTTTCCTGCTTTTGCATTGAGTTACTTACATGGTTTTCATTTGGGATAGGTTATTTAAATGTGATTATCCCGATCATATACAAACTAATACATATAGTTCATATAGTTTTCTCCATCTCTTGACTTCTATGCTGCTCTGAGTCTCTAACTCTTCAATCCCCACTGTCAAAATCTCTTTCACGTAGGACTTGCATCATTTTCTCTTTGTCAAGTTTTCCTTACTGCTCGTATATTAACACTATCCTCTTGACTATTCTTTGGGGGAAGCACTGTCAAGGCTGATTTTTGGGTCACTCAGATAAGAAGGGTTTTGAGCCTGTACCCACCGTCCTTCAGCATTTCAGAGCGTACTCCCAAGCCCCAGTGATTTCATCACTAGGAAACTCCCTGTAACACTCAGTAGATTCCTTGTCCACTTGCATTACATGACTGTGCCCTTCAAAAAATCTGATAAGATACAGTTGGTGCATTAGTCACACACTCCTACTGTAGACTGGGCTCAGAAGCATGCCCATAAATCTCTCTTTTTAAGAAAGTGATTCATTTTAAACAGATTTTTTTTTTTTTTGCTATTCAATACTCAACCTGAGATATGCCATGGTTGCCAAGATAAGCTAATAATTTGCCTATCACCAGGTAGGCCTGAATCCAGTCTCTGATTACAGTTATCTAAGTGCAGAAGGGAAATTTCCCACAGTAGTGAACTTTTCTGAAAATTTCCCTTTACTGCTGTAGCAGCAACAGCTATGGTGGCTCTGGCGGCTTCTGTGCCGAGTTATTTTAAATATTGGCTGACCAGACTTAACGGATGTGGAGTTTATAGTCACACCTGATTGACTGCTATGGTGATTTTTGTCCACATTAGGGCTCCCAGTGTTGGTACCAACAATGTAGACACAGTGCCTTTGCAGTGGTGAAATTACTTTGAATGGGGGAAGAAGTCAGAAAGTGAAGACAGGCAGCGTCTTCCGCTGCTATTATTTCTACAGTATCCAAGCGTTCATATTAGAGCAAGTCAAACTTGCTTTTTATAGATATCAATACCTCTATTTCACATTGATATTTAGGCTAGGATTTTCAAAGGAGTTTGAAGTACCTGTATAAGCTTAATTTGGTTTGCACTGCTGATGTTTCCGACACCGTTAAGAATCTGTGACTTCTTACAAACACCAAGGGGGAACGTTTCTCTTTTTCAGAAAGGTCGTTAGGATTTCATAAGGGTAATTAATAACTTAGAGCTCAAGCACCCCTCACGTTGTTATTAATAAACCTATTACTTGTGTTCAGCCAGTAACAGTACGGGTAGTGGAATGAATAGGAAGTCTGAAGAGGAAGTGTGAAAAACAGACTGAAGACAGTGTCATGCTGTTGGTAATCATTATGCTTCTTTACAGTGAAGATGAAGAGCTCTCTGCTGGCAGCTATCTTTTTATTTGCGACAGGTGAGTTTTCATTTGCTGCATAACTTGCTACGGTTTACAAACAGTAAAAATTCTTAACGTTACTCAAAGACAAGGCTGTACAGCAAAAATCATGACCTAAGTTAGTTCTGCGCGTAGGGGAAACAACAGCCAGTAACTTTTTTTTTTCCCGTTTCTTTCACAGTCGTCTTGTTAAACGACTCCTTTTTATTCCCCAGATTCCTGCAACTGCATAAACTGGGATTTGCCATTCTGCCAGCAGCTCCCAGGTGGGTAAATGCTTCTCACGTAGGACCCGCTTAATCGCAAAGACGATGGTGGTCGCCGAAGGAAACCCGCGGCCGAAGCGATCCCACCCCCCCAACCCCCCGCGCGCCCGCCGCGCGCTCCACCCCGCCCCACCCCGCCGCGCGCGCCCGCGCCCGCCGCGCGCTGCCTGCGAGCGCGAGGCGGGGCAGATTTTATCTGACGAGACACGTCTGCAGCTCGGCGAAGGGGAAAAACCGCGGCAGACAGCCGCCGGAGGCGCGCCCCTGCGCCGCCCGGGGCGCGGCCGCAAGCCCCGCCCCGCGCGCGCAAGCCCCGCCCCGCGCGCGCAAGCCCCGCCCCGCGCGCGCAAGCCCCGCCCCGCGCGCGCAAGCCCCGCCCCGCGCGCGCAAGCCCCGCCCCGCGCGCGCAAGCCCCCGCGCCGGCGGCCCGCAGCGCCCGCGGCCTCTGCGTGGGACGGTACTTTACGCTGCACTGGCGGGGTACTGCTGACGGCACACAGGGCCGGCCCGACGCGTTTCAGCAGAGGTTATTACACGGCGCCTGGGGTCACCCGATGTGCTTCGCGCCGGATTTATTGTAGGCAGCAATATCCTGCTCGCTAAGAGCCACGGGAGAGAAGACAGGTTTTTGAGTACACGGTGGCACTGGACAAGACATCACCAGGACTATGTTTTTCTGAAATTAGCCACGGGTAATTTTCTAGTCCTTGCTATGGGCCAGTCGGTCTAAATTCTACTAAAGCATTGCTGAGAACACCAGATACAGAAGAGGAAAAACAAAATGTTTGAGATAAAAAAAAAAAAAAAGCTGCTTAATTTTTTGAAAGAAGAAACTGGATTGTGATGTCTTTAGAACAGAGACATTTTTTTTTCTTTCTTTGCATAGCTCTTGGAGCACAGTCATTGTACAGGACTAGTACTATTCGAGGACTGGAAAGAACTAATAATATGCATGCTCTTTAATGGGAAGCGGTACAGTAAAACAAAAAAGCACTAGGATAAATTTGAATGTGCATGGGGATACTGATACCCACAAATAGGACAAGTGAAAAAAAACAGTGTGTAACATTCATTATGTTCATCTGGACAAAGTAACACAGAACTTCAGTCTATTGGCAGCGGGGTGGTGAACTGGGGCATTAGTTGAGCTAGTACACTATTTCCACACATAAAATCTATTTTTTCTTTGTCTGTTCTAATACCATCATCTCACAGAGCCCAAGGATTTTTGTAATTCTGAGAGCATGAGGAACAACACAAACCCTTTTTCTTCCATAAGCAGGGGCAGGTCTGCAACAATGTGGTCACCACTTGGATCTCAGTTAATAGAAATAATTTTGGGAAGAAGTAGAAATTCAGTAGAAGAGTGAAAAGGCTTCCTTCTCATCACTCTTTCCAGAACTGTTATTTCAAATAGTTTCAGGAGCAGTATGTTACAAACGTATTGACATGAAGCGTTAGCTGTTTCCAAAAGGTTTTGTTTTCAGGTGTTTATGTGAAGCAACAACAACAAAAAAGAAACACCACGTAAATGAAAGTTTTAATTCAGAGTAAAAGAGAAGAATGTGAGAGCAGCTGCTGCTTTCCCCAGTTGTTAGAGCACCATGTCCATGGGTGAGGTGGCCAAGACTTGGTTTGGTGGTCAGACTAGGAAAGCAAAGAATTCAGTAATTATTCACATTGCTCTAGAAACAAGGAAGACCTGATCTCCACCGTCCCAAAAGCAAGCTGCACACACCTAACCTGATGCAGCGTAACTTCATTAGTAAAGTATTATTTCTTTTAGTAAGAGAAAGGAAGTGTCATAGGTTGAGGGTATTTATTAAAGTCTGAGCTATACCCACCTGACACACTTCTTGTCCAAATCAACTTTTAACTTAAATGTACAGCTTCCATCTGGATGATGAAAAAAATACCAAGGATACACTGTAACTCAGGGTGTAGGAAGAAATGGGTCTGAATGAGGAAAAGAGGAGGACTGATCTTTTATCTCATAATCCAGGTTATGAGATACCATAACCATGCTGTAACACCAGTTCCAGAGATACACATATTTACTTACCAAAAAGCAAAATATTTCGTATTCAAGATTGATAGGCCTATTGGCAACTTGTTAAACCTAATAGATATACAGAACATGTGACTCTACTCATGAGGAAAAATTCATTTTTGTCACCATAAGTATCCTGTACCTGTTGAGATTCTTATCTACTTTTCTGAAGAGAAAAAAAAATATTTCTGGGTCTTTTTTTAAAAGTGTGGGTGGTACTTTGAGACATCATGGCTGATTCTTCTGAACTAATAGTTCAGACAGTAAGACACAAAGCAAAAGAACAGTCATATTTTCTCACTGTTTCTGATAAGAGATTTTTTTGAAATACTGAAATAAGCTTAACCGCTAGAGCCTAAAAATTAGTTCCTTTAAGAATGTCACCAGTGTTTAATTTCCCTTCAGCTGAAAAATGTATATGTTCAGTTGTAAAAACACCCCATACTGTTCTTTCAAAAAATTCAGCATGAGTCATTTTGTACATAAACTTATGCTCCTCCTGCTTTATAATGTGATCTTTATGAAGCTGGTAGTATAAGGATACTGTTTTTCTCCAGCAATAGTGCATTATTCTGAACTCCAGATAGAGATGACTAATGGTTTTGAAGTAATTCTGGAGTCTAGTCAATCAGTTCTAGTGTTGATAATTAGCCCTATGCTGCAGTGTATAATGCTTTGCAAGAAACTCCACAGTAATTCTTGCCAGATGGAAATTACGGAAACATCACATTGGCCCTTGGTGTTGCTCACTAACAGTCCCTTTCTCTTTTTTTCCCCCAACTTAATTGCATGGCATTCATTTCTAAGATGTTTCACAAGGCTGTGTGTGGTCAGTTCTGGCCTATACTTTCAAAAAAATGTCTATAAACTTGTGTTTAACCCGTGATCGGCTGCTTCAGGCAGAGCTGTTGCCAACTCCGGTTTATAATCCTGCATGTGAACAGTGCCTCCCTCCCGTGCAAAGCAGATGTTCCTGGTTCTCCAGGGTTCCCAAGTCACCAGAGAAGGGGCTTGCTCCCCAGATCCAGAGTAACCACCAGAAGCCAATGCTTTGTACAGATTTCAGCAAACAATCGAGCACTTCCAGAAACAGTAACAAGACAGGCACTGTCAGGTGGGAAGGATGTGAAACAAGAGCAGAGCTGAGAGATAAAAATCTAAGGTCTCTTAGGGCAGAGGTTCACAGTAATTTTGTCATTTGTTTTAAGGAGTTTACCTTGCAATAGCTTTCCTCAAAGCTAGTAATGCTTCCTTGAACATATGCAATTTGTTTCTGCAATTTTTGTACCAAAGAATGCAGTAGTGTTTCCGGAAGTATAAAAGATATTTCATTCAGAATTGGAAAAAAAACCTCAAAAGAAACAAACAAAAAAACCCCAAACATTCAAGTTTTAAATAAATGCAGAGGCAAGCAGCAAGCAAGATGTCACTATTACAGGAGAGAAACAGAGTTCAAAGGTGTAACAATACCAAAGCTGTAGGAAACACATAGCAAGCGTTTCAGCTCTGTGTTGTTGGGTACGTAACAGCTGGCAATGGCATATTAAAACACAGGAAGAATTATCCTTTTCTATCTTCATGTAGGAAAACTAGGTTTAACTTGGAAACATTAGGACTGATAAGGTTTAATCTGTCTAAATTTCTCTGTCCCTTGTTCAACATTAGTGAACTACGTGAGAGTAAACGTGGCATAAGGACTCACATAGCTAGTTCTTATTTTGTTGCACAAAAGATTATATAGCCTGTTTTATATTTGGGTTTGCTTCTCATCGTCACCTCACACTGGTTAATGGTAAACAGTTGCCTGTGATGGGTCTTTTCCATTCCACATGTTTTCATCTTGCAGATTGGGACAATGAATTGGTATGCTACACAGAATTAAATGAGGATCTAACCTGTACCTGGCTGCCAGTACCCAGTGCTCCAAATACGATTAATTATACCCTATTCCTAAAATGGTAAGTCTAAAAGTCATTTCAGAAAACAAAATGCTGTCATTGCTGTTCGGCATGATTCCTACCTGCCAGAGTTTTGCTCCAACGTATTTCATCACGTTGTAGGTTCTTACATGATACTCGTCAAAGATCTTTCCTCATATCTCATCAATACCTATTGATTTGGTAAGAGCTTGGTAAGAGTGTGGTGGGTTGACCCTGGCTGGATGCCAGGTGCCCACCAAAGCCACTCTATCACTCCCCTCCTCAGCTGGACAGGGGAGAGAAAATATAACAAAAGGCTCATGGGTTGACATAAGGACAGGGAGAGGTCACTTGCCAATTACCGTCACAGGCAAAACAGACTTGACTTGAGGAAATTAGTTTAATTTTATTACCAATCAAATCAGAGTAGGTTAATGAGAAATAAAACTAAATCTTCAAACACCTTCCCCCCACCCCTCCCTTCTTCCTGGGTTTAACTTTACTCCTGAATTCTCTACCGCCTCCCCACTCAGCGGCACAGGGGGATGGGGAATGGGGGTTGGGGTCAGTTCATCACATGTTGTCTCTGCCACTCCTTCCTTCTCAGGGGGAGGACTCCTCATACTCCTCCCCTGCTCCAGCATGGAGTCCATCCCCCAGGAGACAGTCCTTTTCAAAGTTCTCCAACTTGCATCCTTCCCACGGGCTACAGTTCATGAACTGATCCAGCATGGATTCCTTTCATGGGGTGCAGTCCTTCAGGAACAGACTGCTCCAGCGTGGGTCCTCCACAGGGTCACAAGTCCTGCCGGCAAACCTGCTCCGGTGTGGGCTCCTCTCCCCGGGTCCACAGGTTTTGTCAGGAGCTGCTCCAGCGTGGGCTTTCCATGGGGTCACAGCCTCCCTTGGACATCCACCTGCTCCGGCGTGGGGTCCTCCATGGGCTGCAGGTGGATATCTGCTCCACCATGGACCTCCACGGGCTGCAGGGGGACAGCCTGCCTCATGATCTTCACCATGTGCTGCAGGGGAATCTCTGCTCTGGTGCCTGGAGCACCTCCTCCCCCTCCTTCTTCACTCCCCTTGGGGTCTGCAGGGTTGTTCCTCTCACATATTCTCATTCCTCACTCCAGCTGCAATTGCACAGGTTTTTCCCCCCTTCTTAAACATGTTAACCCAGAGGCGCTACCACTGTTGCTGATGGGCTCAGCCTTGGCCAGCAGCAGGTCCATCTTGGAGCCAGCTGGCGTTGGCTCTGTCGGACATGGGGGAAGCTTCTCACAGAAGCCACACCAGTAGCCCCCACGCTACCAAAACCTTGCCACACAAACTCAATACGAAGAGTTATTATACATCTTTCCAAGGCTCCAATACACTGTTTGAAACCCTATTGCCTAAGATCACCTTAATCAATTACTTTTATTTGCAGCTATTGACTTGTATTGAATATTCAACACTAATGCATTCAGAGTAAAAAAAAAAAAAAGAAAAAGAAAAAAGAAACAGATGTTAAACTGGCTTTTATTATACATTATGTATTAAGTTATACCACGTATCCAAGGAGATGCCAGATGTGAAACATAAGAAAAATTTTTAAGTATTTTCTTGGAATTCTGAGTTATCAAGAATTGGTTTAATAGAATAAACTTGTAGGGTTAATCTTAACCTGATTACCTTAAAATGTGGGTATCTTCAGCTGCACTTTATTTGAGAAAGCTAAAGCAAAGAAGCCTGTAGATAGGCAGATTAAATCAACATCTGCCCATTGGTTTGTTAATAAAATTAAGCAGATTTCTGTCTCAGTACCTGCATTACAAAATGGATTTTCCTCATTTTATATCTACATATTTGGGATCTCCTGTGAGATTAAGGGTGTGTTTAGAAAGAGAGAATTGAGAGCAGACGACATGATCTTTGCCATGAGACCATATCATGGGGTACACAGGGTACAACACTGTATGCCATTGGCAAATTCTGATACTCATTGCTGATTATTTTGCCATGTAACACACCACCCTGCATTAAAAAAGAGCTGTGTTTAGGAGCATCTCCTAAAGCTAAGGAAACATCACTACACTGGGAAATTCCCCAGGGTGATCTACACATCGCAGAGGAGCAAAGGAACCACCTCAGGGCTGAGGTTACTCCCCCCATCACCTTCTATATTTTCCCACTGGAGGTAGAAGCAGGTGCCGACTTGCAATAAGCACCAAATCTCACTGCATTAGCTGTCTGGCCTTTTGGGTCTTCCTGGAACCCCAGTTTCTTGGAAGGGGAGAATCACCTGTGAAGTGGCTCTGTAAAGGTGCTATCAGCTGAAATATTTGTAAGCTAGTTGCTCTAGAGACCTCAGCCAAAATCAGACTGTGCTGTTCCTGGGCTGCAGGGTTGATGTTGATGTTATGAACAGAGAACGCATTTAAAAGAGTGAAAGAGGAGGTGGGTGGGGAAGGAGGGAGGCAATTGCCTCACAGAGATGCTGATTTTCCAAGCCAGAGCCAGGACTTGAACCTCAGTCTCCTAAGCTTCAACCCAGTTGTCTTAAAGAAAAACTTCCTTTCTCCTTTATTGGGTTAAAAGGAAAATAAAAAATGTTTGAAAGGGTTTTTTGCTTGCTTGGAAAAGGACATCACTTCTTTCTGCAAGTAACATCAGTTTGACATTGAAATTGTTCCTTATCCTTGCTCCTTGTGATTTAGTTGTCAGGATGAAAAGGATTAAAGAAAAACACTCCCACAGAGAAGTTCCAGCCAAGCATTCAAAATCAGGTTTTGAAATATTAATGGCTGATTCACAACTAGTCTGAAGCAGGAGACAGGGGAAACTTCAAGTGGTTTTGTTCAGTTTTTAAATATTGTATCATGATCAGCACATTTAATACTTGAAATATGTAGGTAGGCAATTAGTATGCTGGCCCATTTCTCTAAGAACATTGAACTGGCACAACTTTAACCTTGAAAAAAGATCTGTCCTATGCATGACAGAGAATAAATGGGAGAGTGATAGGGGAAAAAACCCTAGGCAGAACAGGAACAGCCTCCTATGTAAGTCTTTAAACCTCTTGGACTTCCTATGCTGTGCGCATTAGGTATACCAGAAGTCTACAGGGCTGATGACTGAGGTGGCATTTAAACATCTCTTTCAAACTGATACTTTGCAGGAACAAAAGTCAGAAGACAGGCATATAACTCGTAAGAAGTTTTTCATACCTTTGTGGTAATTTAGATTCAGGTAACTAGGAACTTTTGCTGTTCAAAAGGAATTTAGGTGCCCCTATGGTAGGTGGCAAGTAGACTTTATGAAGTAATTTCTAACCTAATTTTATACCTTCTAAATGCTCTTTATATCCAACTGTTAGTACAAAGAAGGCTATACGGATTTGGTCTTGTATCATGCTGTGCCTTGCATGTTTAAGGAATTTGACAGTTCTTCACCACGCAACAAGGATTTGCATGTTTAAATTTGTTAGATTTAACTTGCTAGATAACCCTAGAGTTACTAGGGTACTGAAATTACACTCACTGTTTCAAGCTGCTCAGGCCTCACCTTCAAGATTTCAAGATGCTGAATTTTTTATGTAGCTGCCTGGAAAACTATCAAATGCTGTAAATGTAAATGATGCTTTCTGGGGCAGGGAGAGCAAAGAGTAACTATAAGCCAATAAAATGTTTGTTTTTCATTCTGCTTCCTTTTCTACGAAGGGACAGAATACGAAAACTTTTTCAACGAAACACATCATCATCTTCCATCACGATAGAACGAAAAAATATCTACATGAGCAGATCTGCATCTATTTGGATAGCAGTGAATTACGCCCATGACAGCTGCGTGAAAGGAAAGAACATCTCGGTTACACCGAGCAAAGCAGGTACAGTGTCTTCACAAGTTGTGTTACTGCAGTGCCCAGCTGAAACAGTGGTAGCATTTTCCTAAAGATTATTTCCAAAGTTGTAACTCCCAATATACAGTTGTTATTTTTGCTGATTCAGAGAGCTAAGCTGCAGTTCAGCTTCGTTGGATGAAATCTTTACTGAAGGCAATAGCAGCAGTCTATCAGTTTTTATGGGAGAAGGGTTTTACTTTAAATAACATGCTAGACTAAAATAGTCATATCCAGAAAAATATATAGTGATATTTGTGTACAGTACTTAACCAGCTTCCTGTGCTCTCTTTGACAGTTTTCTAAACTTCTTTATTGGTTTACAATGAGCAGGTTGACTCAGTACCGTGCACTTAAGGAATCCTTGTTATAGAGCATTAGCATTTTGAGAAACTTTTTCAAAGTTCAACTCTTTTCAAAGGCCACTTACCCATTACACAGTGCTGCAGGGGAGATATGAAGAAAGAAATCCTATTAACTGTGTCTTTTAGAAGTTTATTTAAAGATCCCCTGCAGTATTGGATCACTGACATAACTTTAAGAGCTTCCCAAAACTTCACCTTCTCAGAGTAATCATGGTCCGAGAAAAAACAGTGCTTCTTGCTGCTGGGGGGCACTACCAGTACAACCCAAATTATCACTATGACCTCCTCCAGAGGCTTTTGGCCACCTTGTGTTTATTGGAGGGAAAGACAAAAACGTATTTGCACTTACAGTTATATAGCTAAACACAGTTGCTGAAACTGGAAGGTGTTCTGGAAATTTTTTATACAGTTCACAGTTATAGGTACACTTGACATTTTGATTTTGCCTTTCAGACTCACTCAGAATAGCACCTGCTTAGAAAAAGGGTCCTCCTGAAATCAGTAGAAGCATGCACAAAAGAAAGGCAAGAGGAACAACCCTATTTGGTTGATACCATAAAGATTTAGTAATTATTTATTTCCAGTCTTTTTAAAGTCTTTCAGTGTTCGGTATTCTGTGCCAAGTCTTTTATTTTTCATAAACCACACCTGACAGGCTTCATTACCAAAGCTTTCCTGCTTCTCCTGCATTTGTAACAGCTGCATGTTCCCCATTTTAGGGAAGTGCTTGACACCATCTAACATAAATGCTCATCAGATCGCAAACCAATTGATAATAAAGTGGGACCTGCCTGCAACTCCTACACTGTATGAGCTGAGATACAGAAAGGCGCTCACAGAATCCACTCAGTGGACGCTGGTAAGTACTTCCAGATGACAATCACTTCAGAACACGAGGTACTTTACTATCAGCTCAGCAGTGCACAGCACGTATGGCAGGACATCAACAGGATGCTACTGAAGAGCACATACAACATGGAGAGCAAGGAGGCAAAGCACGCAGGTAATTTGCAGGCAAATCTCACAAAGGTCTCTTAGTTTTATTCTAACAGATCCTAAGCTGTTTGGGAAAGAAAGACTAATAGTTTTATACAGAAAAAAAATAGAACAGCATGTCAGCTGGTTCATTAACCTGTCAATGAGACACTACAACCATCAGTGATGCAAAAGCTGAGGAAGATATCAGAATGCCATACAAACTCATATCCTGATTGCATTTCAAATGATGGGCAATATTACTTTTTTTGCAGGTATCATTAAATTTTCAAACTGATTAGATATCAGATTGCTGTGATTTTTTAAGGTAACAATTCATACCTTACACACTTTTGTTTTACATCAGTTTTCCAGATTTACTTCTTTGACAAGAAGGGAAATAATTTCTCTGTGATACAAGATCAGTTCCAGGTGCATTTTAGACTGTGCAACAGTGAGAATATGGTGCAGCAAGAGGACAGTACCTAAGACTAAATGGACTAAGAAAGAGGTGGAAAAACAGTCATAATTTCAGTAAGATCTACATGCAGCAGTAATGGCTGCTTATCCTGCCCCTTGCCATCCAGCATGTCATGCAAAGGCTTTGCCAGCAGACATGCACATACACATGATTTGTATCACTGAGTCCCTGAAATCATCTGTTTTTTAAGCTCTGTTATCTGTAGTTGGACGAAGAACATGAGTTTATCAGGTAGAACAGAAACCCAAGAAGAAAACTGTCTACAAAGCAACTGTTCCCACTTCCTGGGCATCCCTGCTCTCCTAGGAGTCTCTTTGCTTGTTTTTTACCACCACAACCTCCCATGTTCTTCCCTTTATATCAGAAGACCTATGATATTTTTTCCATTTCTCTCATAGCTGGCTGCCACTTTGTTTAGCCACTTCAGAAGGAGTACTATGAGAGGCCCATGTAAGAAAGGTTTCATCTTGGTACAAAGAACGTGCAAGTCTTGGAAGGGTCCCCTTGTTCATTGACATATAAGTCCTAGACCATTCTAGGACAGCCAGATACCCAAGCATACTCCACCCAGTAGTGGAACAGATAGATAACCACGTGCAGGGAGTCTGGTACGCAGCACGTGGAAGAACAGAGTTAAGAGCAGAAAATGCATGTCCGACAGGGGAGATAGAAGATACAAGTTCGTAATGTGAAGGACTGGTAGAGACATCCGCATTGGGTGATGAGAATGACCAAGTACTGAAAGACTACAGGTCATGAATATTCATTATCCCCCATGCCCCAGAAGAGCTGTAAACTCTTCATAATTGCATGCATAGAGACTGCATTTGCAGATGGGACTGGAGGGAAAGGGTGAGTGTGGGCATACAAGCACAGAGGGTGTATTAAGCTAGCTGAGAAACAGTGTTTATCAAGAGTAGGATTAATGTACCTGTAATGGAATTTAACAGTTGGGTCTTAAATCCATTTCACTTCCCTCTTTTCTGAAGGAGATTTGGAGTCTTTCTGTAATATTGTGTGTTGTGGGATTTTTTTTGTGACCAAGCTAGTTTTATTAGCAAAAATATACAAAGTTAATTAACTTTAATAAAAAAAGAAAGCACTGCAGAAAACCAAAGGGAAGAGCTGGTGACCTAATAGTGAGGGATTTGGGTGGGGGTTTTCTGGTTTTGTTTTGGGTTTTGGTTTTCTTTCTTAGGAAAAATATATAATTAAGAAAACAAAACTTCACAGCAGACAAATGCTAAAGCAAATATTTCAATCTGCAGTAGCACTTCTGCCAAAAACCATAACACCTAGAACTGATCAGACCAAAGGTCCATTTAATGCAGGATACTGTGCTCTGATAGTAGCCACCGATGGGTGTCTGAGGAAGAGTGCAAAATAGTTCAAGCATATAGCAGCAGTTTTCAATCATATTTTCTCCTACAGTTTTCAGCTCAGGGATTTCCTTAGACACAGGTGGTGTCTTTGTTTCAAGACAATCTCCATTCCCTATACAGTCACTGAAGCTCCAGTGTCATCATCAGCTGCAGATACACATTACTTCTGTGATACTAAGGCACAGGCAACCACATGTTCAGTCCATCCATGCTCCTTACCACATCAGTCACATGGATCTATTTAGACATACTGTAACATTTGAGAATAAAGGGATTTTCTTCTTTAATATTTAATTTTACCTTGACATCTTGTTTTTCAGAACACCAACAAGTCTCAGAGTTAAGTGATTAATTTTCAATATATATAATGCTTAATTGATTTTAAAACCAATATTTAGACCTAAACTGTTGCTTACATGTCCTGTAAGCAGAATGAGTTCATGAAAAAGAGGGTATTGCCTTGAAAGAATGAAAAGATATTGGCAAAAATGTACAGTAATTCCTCTTTGATGATAGTAATCCCTACTTTCAACTGCAGTCAGAAGACAGGTCCCTTGGCTGAGGAAACAGTTAATATAAGATTACATTTTATTGCTGCCACATAAATCAAATATCATTTGTTTTTAGGTGCCTGTAGAAAGCAATGCTGTCAATGTCACCATTTCGAATCTAAATGCTATGTCTTCATACATTGTTCAGCTCAGATGCATAGACAAGGATGGTCTCCACTGTGTTTGCATTTGGAGTAAAGAAATGTTGGTCCCTCACAGTAAGTGAAATATAGTTTTGTCCTACTGGGAATAAACACGAATGTAAAAGCCTCTTCAATCTTGTAACATATGAAATAGTATTGTCAGATACTGTTGAAAATATGATCAAAATGATTCACATGAGTGCATGTCTCCATCTCTTTCCACATTTACCAGAACTCATGAACAAGCCAAGAATATCATATAATGCAACTACAGAAATATCTCCAGGCAGGAGAAGTGTTCTTCTGAAGTGGGAGGTAATGTTCACTTTGAGTCTGGGTACCTTCTGTTATGTCCATGCTATTAATTTATTACTTTATAGGAAAAAAATATACTTTCTCATTGTATTGAGACTACACTGTATAAGAAAAAGGCATTGAATATTGTAGTCTTGCTTCAGGATTCACTGCTGAATTCACTAGTATTTTGGGTGCTAGAAACTAGCAAGGAAAAACAACACCAATTTATAAACTCAAAAAATTATTAAAAAAGCAACATCTGGACTCGAAATCATTGCCTCGAATAAAGATTCTTTCCAGCTTGCATTAAAAATTAGTGTGCCTCAACTTTGTCTCTTAGAATTAAGCTTTTCTTGAAAGATCCTCATAAGTCTTTAGCGCATACAAGTGACACACCTTGTGTTTCATGTGTTCTGAAGGAACATTCATATTCTTAAGAGACCTTTTAGAAAAGTTTGGTAAAACTACTAATTTACTAATTCAGAAGTGCAAATACATTATAATCAGGACAGAAAAAGAGCCTCTGGCTTACAGGAACAGCATCTAGCCTCATGCTTCCCATAATGACATTTAAAGTTCAAACCTACACGTCAGAGGCATCCCCTCTTCTGCAGCAGGTGTCTTTATCAGCTGACTGACTACAGCAGATCAATCGGTTTTACCAGCTGAAGTTCTCTTGGTAAGAAATGGACAACTGACAGTCTTGAATGTATAGTCAAGGGACCCAACAGGCAATTTCAGTGAGCAGGGTGTTACTAGAGGTGTTTGCATGGAAACTAATTAATTCTATCTAGATTCTGAGAGAAAGAACATCTACAAACTCCAAGAAATTTGCAATAGGGGAAATCCCTGGCAGAAAGGACAGAGACTGGCAGAGTTTTGAAATATCAGATGATGTGGAAATTTTTGTAGTTACCCCATGCATTTTTGTTAAGGGAAAGAAAAGACAGCAGAGAAAATGGATACCTCATCTCCTGATAAGGATGAGAGATCCCCTTTTTCCCTTATGTCCTGAGAAGGCAGCAAAGCTGCACAGTAAATGACTCATTTTGTGATAAAGCTATAGACTGTACATGTCAATTTAAATGTTAAGCTAAAAGAAGAAATTATTCTCCATCTAAATGCTTTAGTTAAAGAAAAAAGTAATATTAAATATAATATCAGGGCTAGG
Organism: Morus bassanus; assembly: GCA_031468815.1. Lineage (NCBI taxonomy): Eukaryota > Metazoa > Chordata > Aves > Suliformes > Sulidae > Morus > Morus bassanus. Next base: position 63,076,392 of record CM062600.1, read on the forward strand.
ATCTTCATTCAGGATAACACTTATACTAGTCTATTACATGAAATAAGGTTCAAGTCCAGATGGCTTCAATAAACATTGAAGGGGCAGAGGGAAGGAGCACTCAATAATTAACATGTTAAATGTAGAGGGGGAAAAATAAAAAAGCTTCGGCTCTGCTGCCATACTTGTTTAAGCTGATCTGAAACAAAGAAGACAGCTTAAAGATGTTAGAGGCTAGCCGTAGCTCTTCTGCTTTTGCTGACATTCAGTGAGTAACCTTTATGCAGTTCGGATCAACAGGCATCAGGTAGCTGGCTTCAGCTCTAAACACCCAACCAGACAACATGTATTGCTTCCAAGGCTGCAAATAACACAGGATCTCCTGCAGGACTGCACATGATAGAGCAGTGCTAGGCTTTTCCAGTCCCATTTTGCTAAGCTAAGAAAGCTAAATTCTACTAGTTTCTTCTTGTGTCATAGACCTCATATTTCACATATCCTAGGAATTATTTCTCCTACACAGAAATCTTTTCCAGTTTCAAAGCCTGGTGAGAGAACCATAACACTATTCACCCAGCAGCTTTATCAGAATGCCATCCCGTCTAGGTAACTCAAAAAGCATCTGATTATTTCATTAAGACAACCCAATCTCCCAGCTTTGTTGTACATTCACACTACTAATTTTATGCCAAGAAATAACAGACAAGTTTGATATCAGAAGTAATCCTTGCAGAATTCACAGGCCTTCATTTATTGTGTTCAGTTTCTATCTAGATTGCAGTAATTTCCATTTTTGTGCACTCGTTTTCCTGTCTTTCATGAAGATTAGTACATTAAAATAACAAGTGAACCATCAACACCTAAAAATTTATATCAATGGATGTATAACATATTCCAAAGTTGTAGTATAATTACTAGCATTTATTCTCAAAGAGACCAGATGCCTAACAGAGCCTAGTAGATGAAGACTCCCAGAGGCATAAATTGCAATTAAGCACCTCTCATTAACTTTCAAATTCTTAATTATAAGGGGTATGTTCCAGTGAAATGTAGAGAACATTACAGCTGCTTCGCTGCTGTTATTACTAATTGGATACACATAACTAAGATCTCAATTAAGCAAAACACTTAATCCTGTGCTTAAATCCTCTCAATTTAAGCATGCTCTTAATTTTAAGGAAATGCTTTGCTTCATTGATTCCTAATAACCTCATTGAAACAGTATGATATTATCCCCATCATTAAAGGTGACATTTTGTTTATACAATTTAATTCCTCTTGATTTTCTGCATGGGACATAATAACATTTATAGAATAATAATCTTCTTCCTCTTACTAGGTAACACAAAGTGAGAACATCCTTGGATATTATGTTAATGTGGAAAGAATACCCAACAGTTGCAAGGATTCACCAAGTCGCATCTTTCTAAAGCACAGAAAAGTTCTTCTAAATCTCTCCATGGCTTATTATAGAGTTAATATTTCTGCCTATAACAAAGCAGGAGAATCTCCACAAGCCATCTTCATTGTCCCAGACTCCTCTGCAACAGGTACTTACCTTATCATTCAGTCATTAGAAAAGTGGAGAATTTTTATGAGCAATCTCTAGGCTACCTTTTAACAGTCTTTGGGATAGGGTTAAGCATTCTCTTGAATATTTATTAGGCTGATATTTTTGCATAGTGAGAGTCAGTATTGTTTCTTAAGAAAGGATTTCAATAGAAGTTAACTAACAGACTAAGCAATTTAACATTCCGTTTAACACTTCTTGTTTTCTCAAGCTAGAGAAATAACTAGGTGCTTGATCTACCTACCAAAAAGACTTATGGAGTGTGCTCCACACACTTCAATAGATGCCAGCAGTTTAAACAAAGTTCATAGAATTATGTGCAAATCTAAGATTTTTGAGCTAAGTAACTATTAAGAGACCTGCTACTGTCCTTTATTTCAGTATTAGCCCTACTGGCACATGAGAGGAGGAACAGATAGAATGTGTGTGTCCTATTCCAATGAAAATGTAAGCTTTTGCGATGCCTAAGTACACAGTTTTTTCATATAAACAATAAAACTATTTAATAATGTTTTTTCTTATAAGGTAGTTTCATTTGTTATAATCTTGTGGTGTAGTTATTGCAGTATAAGAAAAACCTCTCTCTTTCAAAGTAAGATTTTTTTTTTTTTAATTAATCTATAGCATGCACAAGTAAATAAGTGTGTAAGTACCCTTGTTGATCTCCAGACAGCTGCAACTAATTGGTTTTCCAGGATTTCCTAACACACTCCCCTCCTCATTCTGTTCTCCTTTGCCCTGGAAAGACTTAAGTTGGTTTTGCTCTTATATTTGACTGCTTTAGCTCTCTTCTGATGAAATATTTACTACCACCTCAAGCCATCTTTTGACTGACAGCTACTTGTTTCCTGAACCTCTCAGCCTGTTCTTCATGGCTCCACCAGACACCTGTTTCAGATTTGGTTGTACTTCTATGCAGGTTCTCTGTATCAATCATGAATTACTGGGACGATACTTGCATTAAGTGCATTCTCAGAATAAATTCCTTCTCAGCATGCACAACCTTTTTTCAGCTAGTACAGCCATTTTCTTTAATTTGACTTTACTATATTTTTTTTCAGACAGGAGATGAAATGGAGAGTTTTGTCTGTCTGCCACAAGATCCACTTCTTACCCCAAAATGACAGGTTGCTGTTCTCCCCTCTTAGTTCCAGTCAGAAGGTCTTTCCTGGTTTGATAATCTCTCTCTAAAAATGTCAAAATATTTAAGATCCTTGCAGAAAATGCAAAGTATATGAAATATGAAATTATATAGCTATAATCCATAATTAGCCCCTTCTCCTCCTTCCCCAGGTAAGCACTATCTTACAGTTGCTCTATGTATAGCAGTTAATAGCGGCTTAGAGGAGGTTATTTAGCAACATCAGGCTTCCTCTTCCTGAGGTTTGGAACAGCCATTTCCCCTTTTCTGATTGTGGGAAATTAAAGGTCATGAAGAGCAATTAACACTGGAGCTCCCAGACACCATTGCAAAGTATTAGATGCTAAGTTTCCTTTGCTAACATACTAGTGTAAACCTTACTATATACTGATCACTGGCAATGATAACTACTTAAGGAATAATCTTCAAAAAAAGGCAAAAGAGAGAAAGCAAGCAAGAGAGGAGCAAACTGCTTTCCTGTTTATTGATCTCTAATGGTATATTTGTTCACAGACTTGCCTGGCCAAATCCATGTCAAACACCAGGGAACTAATGCAGTAGTCACCTGGACTCCAGAATACAATCCAAAATGTTTTGTGGTTGACTGGGGCACTGGTAAAGAGGATATGCGCATGAAAATAGTAACTACAGCTACTGGAAATTTCACGCTAGGTAACAGCAACCACCGCATCTACTTACAGAGGCACCATTTCATTTATTGGTTATTTTTCGTTCGGAAGGGTAGGATTTTCATCCTCTTTTTAAGAGCAAACTGAAGATCCAGATAAGCGCAACTCTTATCTTTGTCCAGTGCTGAGACATCATCTAATTTTTAGCAACACCAAGGCAGATAAAAAGCAGTTTTCAGTAGGATTCTTCTGGTCACAGTTGAGTAAGAAATGCAGCTAAGCTGCTGTTGTTGGTATGATGTCTCCCCTTGCCCACGTTCCAGGCAGACCTGTACACTACTGGCTTTAAAAAAAAATAAATTCCTCTTGTCCCTAGGTAAACTTAACTTTAAATATAAACTGCTCTGTTACAGTCTCCCTTAGATTATTTTTTTATCCCAATGGCTGTCCTTGTCAAAGCCTAAGTTCTGAACTCCAGTATTCTGCTTACCAAGCTAGGCATGATGAGCTGCAGCCAGGGATCACTTTACGGGACACTCATCAAAAATCTTGATTTAAAATCACATAGGTGACTCTTGCAAAGGCCATTCAGGACTGGTTTTTATGTACAGTAGAGAACATTTAACTTTAGAGTTCTATAAATGAATTTCCTTGGTCCTTCTGCAACATGTGCACTGCCGCATTACGTCTAGTTGTTTTGCTTGTTTTTAAATTCGCTAGCTGAGGGGAAAATATCTGTCCTTGAACTAAGATATCTACACCCATTTTAGTTCCCTACTTCTCCTTCAGCATCTCAAGCCTTCCAGAGGAAGACTCTAAGCAGGTCTGGCATCTTTTAAAAGCAAACCCATGTTATGTCCTGTTCTGCTTTTGAAATACTTTGTATTAAGTGTCTAGAGACAATGAAGAAGAATGCACATATTTTGAACTCAGTGTAAAGCACTGCAAACTTATACAATGCTTTAAGTCTCAGAAAGTAAGAACTGCACAGAAAAGCTATAAAGTTGTCTCTCCTCCCCTTCTTTACCATTTATAACTTTTCAGTAAATCCTGATGTACATTTATTTGTTTTCCAGACAATTTTCAGCCATATAAGTTGTACAAAATAATGGTACATGCATCTGATGTGTGTCAGTGTGAAAGTTTCACAAGACATGAAAAGACTTTCGGAGTGACCCACTTTTACTCAGTTGAAGGAGGTATTCCTCCCTTTTATATAACCTCATCCCTTACATTTCTTCTCATTTCCTATCTGCAGCAATAAAAGAAATCCTACACAAATTTTCTTTTCCAGGTGACTTAACAGGATTCTCCAGTTAGCATTGCCTTTGTTCCTAGCAGTTATGCACTGGCAGTGAATGACCTGAGGGTTGTTCCTTACTGGCAAGTCCACAGAAATATTATTATTACACATAACATTACCAAAATAACAGAAAGAGGGCCTCGGAGTTACTACTCTTTGTAGCTCAAATTTAACTGTAGTCAAAGTCAGATATTCAAACCCCAATTTGGCAGTGTCTTATATTGCAAGTTGAAATGAGTATGGCTGAGGCTATTAGACTAAAAGTGTTTGTAATGAGACAGTCACAATACCTACCTACTTTTGTATTGCTTATGATGAGGTTTTTTCCACTCTATGGGATTTCTCTTTTCTCTTCCACCCTTTATGTTACTTATGACAACTAGAATCAGGCAAGGATCTCTCTAGGAAGCAGCTAGGTTTCAGTCTTTTATGTCTATTGCACAAGTATTGATGCATAACTTAAATGATTATCCAATTTTTAAGTTCCTAGGACAGGTCCTGCTAATGTGACAATTCTGAATATCACAAAGCATTCTGCACTTGTGAAGTGGACCAAAATAGCTGCCGAAGACTGTTTGGGCTTTCTCCAGGGATACAGGATCAGCTATACAGATTCATCGAGGAAGTCGTCTCTGGGTAAGTCACGGTTGCTCAGAGCAAAGCACCAGCTCAGCGCCACAACAGAAAAGCTTCATACAGACCATTAAATGCTGTTGCAGCACACTACTGAGTTACTTAGATTTCTCTGGGAATTGAGCGCTCTCAAAGGTCAGCTCCTGGTTAGAATTTTAATGCTCTGGATGGTCTTATGAATACCTAGAATTTTCTAGATATGTCAAATTAAATATTGATAAGAAAATATTTCCTTAAAACTTACAGTTCTAAGACTAATGCAGAATTCTCTAGTAACACTGAAAGGAAGGTGTACGCTCTCAGTATTTCTGAGGTATTAAGATTTCAGTCACAGCACTTCTATGTTTCATTGCAACTCAGCCAAGCTTGACTCTGAGCCTTTCTATAGGACCTAAGAAATTACATATTTCTTTTTTGAAATCAATTAGCAGGGAATACAGTTTGTATTTCTTACCTGTTTTCAAAGACACTATTATTAATTTAATTTTTAGAAATATTTTCTGAAATTGATAGCTTTTGTGTTTAACTACAAAGGATGAAACTTCTACACATTGAAATAAATTAATATTTGTGAACTCAATCTACTGAGTTTTCTAAAAAAATCCCGGTACTTCTTTTGATAAATATTTTTCTTCTGGTCTGCAGTGGAAAGTCTTCTTGCCACAAATAATTCTTATTAACTTTGCACATACTGACTTTCAAAAAAATTAAAAGACAAATAGCACCTAAGACCCAATGAAGGAGAACAGCAAATGTTGTATAATTCATGTTGGCCTATGCCTTCACAAGACCATAAAAAGTCACAAAAGCTTCAAGTACGTTGCATTAGCAGGAGATTTGTCATTGTCCTCAGGGGGCTCTATTCCACCCCAAATACCTATCAGAAGACACAGGAGGAGACAGAATGGGAGTGTCCAGGACTGAACTTAATTTTAACTTCTTTTCCTCTGCCCTAATCAGTCAATACAACAGTGACACAACACCTGATAGCCATGTTTTCCAGGCAGGAAGAATAATTCTCTTGGAGAATTTGTGGGAAGGAAGCCTATAGGTGTCACGGTTCTGGCTGGGATAGAGTTAAATTTTCTTCACTGTAGCTGGTATAGTGCTGCATTTTGGACTTAGTATGAAAATAATGTTGATAGCACACTAATATTTTAGTCGTAGCTAGGTAGTGCTTACACTAGTCAAGGACTTTTCCAGCTTCCCATGCTCTGCGAGGTACACACGAAGCTGGGAGGGGAGGGGGCACATCCAAGAGAGCTGATCCAAATTGGCCAAAGGGATATTCCATATCATGTGACGTCATGCCCAGTGTATTAACTGGGGGGAGCTGGCCGGGGGGCGCAGCGATCGCGGCTCAGGGACCGGGAGTGTCAGTCAGCGGGTAGTGAGCTGTTGCAGCACTTGTGGGTTTTTTTCCTTTTCCTTTTTTTCCCCCGGGTTTCACTCCTCTGTCTCGTTATTTTATTTTTTGTTATTATATTATCATTATTATCATAATCATTATTGTTATCATTACCATTACTACTATTACTATTTTAATTATTAAACTGTTCTTATCTCAACCCACGAGTTTTCTTGCTTTTGCTCTTCCGATTCACCCCCTTCCCACTGGGGTGGGGCGAGTGAGCGAGCAGCTCTGTGGTGCTTAGTTCCTGACTGGGGCTAAACCACGACAATAGGCTACAGCACCCTTTCCACTTCAAAGATCTTAAATTCACAGTGGCAGACTTGAAAAGTAATTTCTGCCCTGCTAAAGGCGTACTACAGCATCATTGGTTGCATTTTTCTGGCCAGGGGAGAAGTCACTGCACCATCAGAAAAGAAAGGCTGACCCAAAAGCCTTACAAAGTAGATGAAGCAGAATGCACAGCCCTTTTTCCTTATTGAATGAGGAGTAATAGCACTGGTATTAATCGAGGTGAATAACTACTGACTACTGTAGTGAGGGTAAAGCATGTGATAGTGTCTTTATATCAACTGTTATACCCAACATGAAAACCACTGTTCAGTGTGTGAGGCATATTTTCCTGTCATGCAGTATATACATCCTTCTGCACTCACCCACCTAAATATCCTTGGTGTGTTAAAAGATCCTGCTTTTTACCTCTGGATTTAAGATGTACATAAGTATTTTGGAGAAATTTTGTGCCCATTCAAGGAACATCTGCACAGTGTGGCTTTCTCCAGGTGTTGATTAGGGCACAGAAATTTTGCCTTTTCACCAGTCAGCTACACTGATACAGCCTCAGCCATCAGAGTTCATCTAATCATTTCCTTCCCCAACCCCTCTTGTGTTTCAGCTGTTACTCTCAATTCTTCTACCACAAGTTACCATCTGACCAGACTGAAGGGAAAAACCATATACCGTGTGCAGATTTCAGGATTCACTAATGCTGGTGAAGGACCTCCAACTCTTTCACAACCTTTCAGCACTCCAAAATACGGTACTATGGAAGCCCTAGGCATCTATGTTACCCAGCATTAATCCTTGCTTTATACACTATATATGGCATTATTCTCTACCCTTTCCTGCTTTTCAAGGAGTAACAAAGTGCTCATGCACAAGATTTATTATTCATCCCTCAGCTACTGATAGCAACCACACAAACTTTTTCCTTTATTAGAGGTAAACTATGCATCACAGAACAACTCTGCCTGTATTTCGTTACCTAACATGCAGGGAAGACTCAGCTAGAGTTCCTCATCTCAAACATTTTCTGACATTTCCATGCTAGCTATGTGCACATATCTGTATTTATTGCTGACTCCTGTCGTAAGTTCCCGCAGTTTAAATATTCTGCCTGTGACTAATTAAGTTCAGTAGTCTCTGCGCTTGGCAAAATCCTGAGCAATGATGTAAAACTGGTTTCCAGTTAGACCCCTGAGCCATTAACTGTAAAAAACAAAACAAAACACAACACCAAACCAACTGAAGTATCTTTCAATTGCTCCTATTGTGGTCAACAGCTAATCAAAGTGTCTTTTGTTTTCTAATAATTTAAGTACATTTTACATAACAGGTCCTACAGTTCACTGGCAAAAGTTTGCTTTTTTCAAAGATGCCTGAATAGGCTAAGAAGGTCAATACAGTTACATTTATAAAGTCTTGTATACTGTAATCATATAGGATTAGCTAAACATGATCTCTCAAACATTTTTAGCACCTTATCAGTTAAACTAAATCTAACACTGCAGTAGACCCTTTTTCATTTGATCACAGCTTCACTTAATTGAAGGTTTCTAAATAAAAAAAGAAAAGAACAGGCTAAGATGGTATCAGCCACAGGAAAGATAACCTGTGAAATGAGACACAGACATATGCAAATTACTTCTCCCCACTACAGCTTTTTTTGTATTAAGTGAAGGAGGTATAAACACAAACAACTGAATAGTCAAAAGTGTGAAGCAGAAAGACAAAGGAAAGAAATTAAAAATCTTCCTTGAAATCAGCAGGGTTTCTGCTCCCTCCTCCCCACCACTGAAATCCTTTCTCCTGCCAACACAAGAAATGAGGGAAAAAATGGAGCTTTTCTGCAGGACTTTATTCCATGCATCCTGCTGAACATGTATTTGGATAGGATTCAATTTTTCAGGAAAATAACAAAAATGCAGAGTTAATTTAATGCAACATTTAAAAAAATTCAAGTAATTACCTTGAATTTAAGCATTACATTTACTATTTGCTCCCTTCCCAACATTTCACAGGTTACTTAATCCATTAGAAGAAACTCAGGTTTCCTTGTCATAAATGCCTTTTTCAGCAACAAAGCAATATGCAGCTTTTAAAAAAAAAAAAAAAAAGAGAGACATTTGTGATGGCAGGTGGGTAGGAAAAGAAAAAGCAAGCGGCCTTTTTTGCAAATATGGTTTGTCAGTATCAGCAACACAATCATGGACTGACCACACTTTCCTGGCACTATTTTTAAACGTCTCATTTAGCTATCTGTAAAGAACACCTCAACCCCGACCCACTCTTCACATCACAGACTGCTTTGGTTCCTGTGTTTACAGCACTGCTCTCACTGGCTGAGCACTTTACAAACCTTCATTAACCCTCCAAGCACTTTATCTCCTTCAGAGGGGTGGGGGGAACTATCTTGAGCAGGTATTAACATAGGCAATAGGAGAAGTAGGTTTGCAGCAAAGGTTGACAAATGACTGACTACAGATAAAATTGTCTTAATGCTCCTAACAGGTGAAGCATGACACCTAGCAAATGCACAAGCCATATTATTGTTATCAGGACCATGCTGGATCTCACAAAAAAAATCCCCAAACCCCACTAATAAAACCTGGAACAGATTAAAAGCCACTTTCACTTAAATAGCTTCTTACGAAGTCAGACCCGCATCAAGGTCCTGACCCATTAAACAAACTAGAGCTTGCGTATTAGCATGGGGAGTAGGAATACTTCTTTTATTATAAAGTGTTTATCTTTGGATGGTAGATTTAAGAATTCAGCACATATATCTAGATATCTTAAAAATACAAACCTGAAAGCCTCAGGCCCCCCAGAAATCCCAGGTCTTGTTTTAACTAGAATTCACTCCCAGGAATCCCAGAACGTGCAAAGTTTGACTTGACTTCTGTTTGAAATATTTCTCTTGCGGAGGCAATATAATCTTTCTATACTTGATACCATAAGTCTGATTCAAACTCTCAATTTCCCATCAGATAAAGGAGAATTTGAAGGTTTTGTGACTGGCCTTTGCTTCAGCATGATGTTCTTTCTGGTTTTTGCACCTCTCATTTGTTCTTTGGTGCTTAAAAGGTAAGAAGGGAATATTGGCTGAAGTTGTTAGCAGCACTTCCGTTTTGCTTAACCCCAAGTTTCATAGCACTGGGCCTTTTTGGTCATTAAAAGCAACACAACTCAAAAAACACACAGCACAAAAGCCACCCCCACTCATTTACACAGTGAGAGCAATTACAAACCACTGATATAAGCTGTTTGTCAAAAATCTATAATCTTTTGCTTTTGATACAATTATCTGACTACCTCCTGTCTCAAACACCCTTGAAAAGAGCAAGGACCATTTCTCACAGTGGAAAATAGATTATATATATAGAAAAAGCATGCCTTTGATTATTTTGCTCTTTCATTCCCAACTGATCTTCTATTGAAATACAAAAATAAATTCCAGCAGCACACACAAATTGCTGTTGCCATCTAAGCAGTTTTCTGCAAGCACATTTGGTTATTAACTGTATAAATTATGCACATAAGCACATAATGAGAAGGAGTAACAGATGGACGAATAGGAAGTAGAATAACAAGGGTGCCTGTGAGATCTGGATGAGGTCCTCTTATTTTAAGAGAAATTGTTCTCTGCAGTAATAAAGTACACTCCCCTCAAATTAATCTGAGGTACAATATTAGGAGCATACACTACCACTAAAAGAAAAATGGTTTGCATAGTATTGGATTCTGATATTAGTTTTCTGATAAACTAGTTGCATACAGCCACTCATAATACTATTTTGATGTCCTAGAACACTACCCTCACTTTTTCTCCTTTTACAAAGCACCAACCTCAGAAGCTGAAAACTGCTAAAGGACAGAACAGACCATTGGTACAACCTGCTGCTCGAAAGCTGTAGGGCATGATGTAGCTTGCTTTAGCTTATGCATCAGGCTAAACTTCTTCCCTTGCCATTGGGAAACAGACCATACTCCACATTAAGTCTCCTGTGTACTTTCCTTTTCAGGTTTTCCTTTAAGTTGCTCTATATTTGATCCAGCCTTTTTGACAAGAACTTCTGAGAACTACACAGAAATTTTGACCTAGAGAAAACTTCATTGTGTTAAACATAAGATCATGCTTGATTGTCTGGGCCCATTAGGAAAGAATTTCTGGAAAACTAAAAAACAGCACCCAGAAGCCAGGTGTAGTGCTACAAAATAACAATTAAATTAGTATTGAACATCTGGAACTGAGACAAAGGGTCCCAAGGACTTTTTTTGTAAAAAGCAACTCACCCGCCAGCCAAACACCCATCTTCATAGGATCAGCAAGGAGATGGAGTAACTCTATAGCCTCAGACTTCACCTCAACACCACAGCCTAAACAGAGGCTTACAGCTAATGAAGTCTAGATTTGATTTGAAAACCAGGCAACACTGAAGCCAACACCAAGACAGGGTGATGGGCTACATAACTTCCCACAGTGTCTCACAGCTGTGTTGAGGTTTTTTTCCTATGGAGGTGAGTCATTGCCCAAAACTCACAGTAGGGTGCTCTAAGAGCAGCTGCTGACAAGGCAGTAATCAGCTCAGAAATGCCAAGAGACAGTCTCCCTCTGCTCCCACAGGAGCCAGTGATGAGCAGTCAGCTCAGCAGAAACTCCTTTTGAAATTCCCATCCCAACCCACTGCTGCCCCTTCACAGGGAAATCACAACTGGCCCCTGCCATCCTGGGGCCAGCACCAGCATCCCAGGGCAGTTGGAGCGATGGGCAGGCCACCATTACAGCCTGGCCTACTTGGGAAGGACCAGGGAGAACAATGCCTGAGGTGGTGCCCACAGTGGGGGTGGCCCAGGGAAGCTGGAGAGCAGAACAGCTTGTTGCCTGTTTTGTTGTTTCTGAGCCCACAAGGTACAAGGAAGAAGGGCTCTGATGAGAGATCAGTGGACAAGCAGCCAGCTGAAACCTATTCAAACACCTTGATTGGCAAACTCAGCTCTGCCTTACAAACCCCTTCCTCTACAGCAGAAGCAGCTGGTGTGAATTTTTAGTAAAGGTGTGTTTAGATTTGTGTCAGGTGAAACAGTAAGATACTGTATGTAATAGCTTCCAGAACAAGTCAAACTCAAAACAATCAGGAAAGAGCAGGAGCCATGTTTTCCCCCCTGTTCTGGCTCTCTTCCAGGCCATTGGTGTCATTAAACAGAAGCTAAAAACAAGAATAAGTTGCTCTTTGTTTGAGAGAAAGTAAACTTCTAAGTAGAAGCCCAGGAGCAAATAGTTACTAAAATAAACTTCCTTCTATGTGTCCAAGAGTCAGTCCAAGGAAGGTGGAGGTTTTGTGGAAATGATAGTGAATTAGGAATATACAATGATTAAACGTATAGAAAGAGACAACATTACCAGCTCCTGTCACGGCTCCTTTGTCCTTGAACAAAGATGCTAATTGTCACTAACTCAGCATTTCAGTGTAGACTATCAAGCTTGGTCTTCAATTTTTAATTGGTGTTGTAGAACGTCTTGTTTTGATGGTCATGAAAATACCAGTAAAATGTTATGTATAAATGGTAGTTAATTTAAACACATAGGAAATGTCATTCATTTAACCTGACAATAAATTTAGAATATTTCTTTACAGGCTGAAAATATCATGCTGGCCCAGTGTACCAAGTCCAAGAAACAGCAATGCACTCCAAGATATGGCAAGTACTTTTCTGATGGTGTGAAAGAATACACAAGGGAGATCTTTCCTACTGATTAATCAGTAATGCTAGTTATTAGATTTTTCACACTTCACCCTAGTAAATATCTAATATCAACAGTTGGGAAGGTAGGGCAATATTAGAAATATAGGGTGGGGGAGGGTTGTTGTTTAGGCAGAGGCTGTATACACTTTAATTTAAGAGAGGTTCTCAGGCTTTTTTTAGAACATTATAGAATGTACTTAAAGGTATGGTTGTTAAAAGAGCAAAGCAAAGTTAAATGGGGAGAGATGGAGTCTAAAGAGAGAAATTAATTCTTTATATCTAGTCAGTTTTCACCAACTGGAACTGATTATTAAGTACAAGTTACTCAAAATACAAAGTAACACATTGTGGCCTAATTCCATAGAAGTCTCATAACAGAAGCCATGTATATGGTGTTTTCTGAAATCTGCTCTTCACCCCTACGTCTCTACCCACCTCCAGAGCAATCCAGGGGCTCTGCCTGGTCAGCTAGTAGGTGACTGAGGAGCACCTGCCAGTCAACAGGCACCAAAGTTCAGCAGCATGTTCAAATCTTGCCCATGGCTTTCTCATATGCTTTGGTAAGGACACTGGAATTTCAGGACTGAAGAAGCACCTGGAAATCAGCTGTTAGAAGGAGGCTGCTGGAGACCATGTTATTCACTTTTGCCTATTAGTGGACTTACTTGCATCTTCCTCACCTTACCTCCCCCTTTTTAAACAAGTTTCTCCTCCAGTTTTGCTGACACCTGATACTAGAAGTCCTGCCTCCAGGACACCTCAGTTTATCTCCCAGGTCTCAGACCGCCAACCATTACATTTTTTGGAGCAGGAATTTATACTGCTTTCCTTCTTAAATCTCTCTGATTTTTCTGACAGACCTAAACTTAATTTGGCACTTGTAGATCTCGTTTCTCAAGCCAACTTGTGAGCTATAACAAAGCAGACTTTTATTGATTTAGTCAAAGATGAGGCAGAAGCTGGAAGGTATCTACAAGCCAGACACTGTCCAAATCTAGGACACAGAATGAAATCATCAGCAACAACATTTCAGAAAACCCTGACAGGCTGCTGATAATCAAAGGTTTTGCTGAACATGAGTATTGCTTCCTTCAACAGAGCAAGTATGAACTTTCATATTCCAGATCAGGACTTCCTTGCTTGTTTGCTTGCTTGCTTCCATCTAAATGTAGATAAAGAAGTGATGAGCTCAGAGGTAGTATCCGATAGTCATTTTGCCAAAGCCAGACAATGCTGAACAAAGGAGGATCAGATGTACAAATGTACCGCTGTACAAAGTCAGAGTTTCAAAAATGAAGCTGTTAGAAGATTGGAGTTTCACTGTTTTGATTAGTTAAAGAAATTGATCTGCCTACGAGCACAAGGCAACTTCCAGTTCTCAGTGCTGGGATTCAGATGTCCCTCACTGACCACTGCAGTAAAAATATCTCCAGCTAATCCTCTTGCTTCTTCTTCACAATACATTTAGAAAGTGGGAAATCTGCAGATTCCATACTTGTTTGAAGTGGGACTTCTCAAAGGCAAAAAAGGAATCTAGTATATTCAGCATTTAGGGAATTTCTGCCTTAAAGAAAGAGCAAAAGCTGAAGATATTTTGATTTAATAACAAGCTTAGGTGGAGTTGAATTCCAGGGTGGAAGTTCAGCAAGAAAGGAGTAAGAACTACCAATCAAAATAACCTAGCAGGTTCAAAGAATAATTTGCTGTTGTGAAGAAGTGCAGGTGAAATACACTGAGCCTGCGTGCTATAGAAAGGAGAAATAGGTTTTATGAACCAGAGTGCCACTTTGACATAAATACTTTACAAGAAAAATATACCTATTTAAAATGCACTTAACTGTTCCTGCGGAGGCAAAGCAACTATAAAAGGAAATGAAGCCTGTATTAGCCAAGTCTGGTAGAGAAACACCATAATGCTGATAACATGGCAGAAACAGAAATAACAGGTATCAGATAAGGGTTTTAGGAAAAGCAGAAAAAGCTTTCTGTGAGGAGACAGTACAATAAAGCAGTTATGAGATATGTTGCCTAGAAGTAAGCTGGTATTATGAACAGTTCATGAAACGTGGAGAAATGTATTTATTTCCCAAATGAGCACTGTAAAACATAGGCAAGGATAAATCTTACTATATTGCATATATTTATTCTATTTGTAGGTTGTTTCAAGACTGAACGCCATCAGGTTAGTTGAGCAATGTAGCAGCTCTTGACAGAAACACATATATAGTCTAGATAGGCAGCAAGAGAATTTGTACTTTAAATCCAGACAGAGCATTCTTTATTGCAATCTAAGGCAATGATACATCGCATGGTACAGAGCAGCAAGAGGAAATGGAGACACCCTCAATTCAGTCAGCACACAGAAGCCAGGAAAATGAACTATGGAGACTAACATGGCCAGCCTGCCACCCCATCAGTGTCCTGTTCTTCACATTTAGACAAGAGTCTTCAAAGACTCCTCTTCTTCTTCACCTATTAGTGCCTCTTTCAGACAGAAGCTCACATAGAGCTTATTTTAGATTTGGTAGGTGTAGAGTTCGGGCTGCTGTTCATAATAAATGTGATAATGGAAGTACATATCACATAGGTCTTTATTCAAAACAAGGCAAAAGCTGAACATGCAGAGGTGTCTACTCATCCCATTATAAGACAAAAATAGAGATATTTGATGTGGGATTGCTGAGATTTCAAAGAACAGCATACTCATTTCCAAGTCAGAACACAAATTTTAAGAAGAAAGAAAATAAAAAATAATACACTTATTTATTTCTTGCAAAAGAACCATAACTGTTTAAACGAATTTAGAGCAACTGAGGCGGGGAAGAAAAAAGGAAAAAAAAAATGCTAATAGTTATACCAGAGAATGTATCAGCCTGGCCACAATTTAAAAAATATTATGGCAAATATGGGCAAACCCAGCAGAACAATCTAAGTCGAATCTAAGTAACCTAAGAAGGATGCTTGGTGTTTCAAACTGTTCTCCATTTAATCATCCAAAATTTGCAAAAACTTTTAACCCAAGTTATACTTAGATCACAACATGGCATTAAGTTGAATAACAAACTGCTTGCAGCAGCTGATACCTAAAGCTTGTTTGGCTGCTGTTCAGTTCAAGCTGCTGCCTTTTTATAGTAACACATTTGTTAAACTTTTTGAAAGCTGTGGGTCTCAGAACAGCACATTGGGAAGCCTACATTTTATGACCACTACATTTTGTCCCAAGCACACATAAAAGCAAGAAAAACTTTGCTTAAATACTATGGGAGAGGAGAATATGATCCTCTGAATTAGGGAGGGAATAATTATATGTAGAGAGAGATTATGTATAGATTATATACAGATATATAAAGATATATTAGGGAAATAAATATTTTCATTCATGTTTCCAAAACCAATGAAAATTAAATAAAATTGATTGGTTAGCTTATTAAATAGGCAGGACCAGGCTGCCTATCTCCTAGCTTTATTTTTTTGTTAGTTATTTCAGTAAATTGCCAATTGCACTTTGCAAAAGCATACTAAAATTATTCTTTCTCCTTCTTTTGTCTTGCAGACTAAAACTGTTTCAAGGTCATTGCTTCAGGCCCTGTCAGACAATGATACCACCAGCCTGTATGTCATAGAGCATGAGTCAAAGGCTCCTTTGAAGCTAGACCTCTTTACAGATGATAGAGAAGACAGCAAGTGTGACACTTGCCAGTCAGAAAAACCTAGCAATAACACAGACATAAGCCTAAGGCATGAAGAAATCCCTGAAGAAGCAGTTACAAGTGAAGAAGGACTAATTTCCATTACAGTACCACTCTTGAGTGACTACACCAGCATGGAGTTCAGCCAGAAAGCCCTGATGAGCCTGACAGTGAAGCTTCCTACAAGAGCTGCTCGTCCTCATCCGGAAATGGAACTAAGCAATAAGCCAGCACAAACTGGGCATAAGGTTTTGTTTGCTCCCCAAGACTACCTCAAACAAAGCCAGGTAGTATTTTTACCATCTGGACCAACTTTAACAGGACAAGTCAATTCAAACTGAAGCATCTCCATAATTTCCTATACCATAAAATTAAGTTCCAAACCCTCTGATGCTTGAATGGAGCCATTAGGACCATATAGGACAGTGAACTTGTGACAATAGTTAGTCTCTTCCTTGGTGAAATAGATTGATTATATAATTAGATTAGCTATTTCACCACAGTAATTCTGTGGAAAGTCCTACTGTCTTCACACAGGCAAAACTTTCAAGGAACAGTATGAAAAACCTTCCAGTAAGGTACCTCTTGCTAGGTGCTTAGTCCCAGGGTGCTCAGGAAGCCATTTCAAGGCTTCTGCTCTAAGCACAATGTTGTTCTAGTCATCAGGAGAGTTCTCTAATTACTGCGACCAGTTTAAGACCTGATTTTTGGAACTGATAAGTTCTTCAGTAAAAATTCCAGCAGAAGTGTCTACCACTCCAAAGATTCTCTCCAGATGGTCAAAGCTGGCCAAAAAACAGAGTGAAAAGCCTTGAACCGAGGAATAGAAAATTATGCTTATCCATCTACGTAAAGCACTATGAAGTGCTCTACATCTTAGATCTTTACACCTTTATTCATCTTAGATGAACAGAGCTATGTAAATGAAGATGATAGTAAGTATCATTATTAGTATTGGAGTTTTTACTTGCATTAAATTAAGGCTATTTATTCTTATATTTACCTACACAGACAGAGAAAACCATTCCTGTTCTGAGATGTAGTTGCAGAAATTATTTCACACTGCATGCAATGACAGTATCTGTTGAACAGACTTCAAGAGCTGAATAGATAGTTCAGTTAGTCAACCCTCCAAAGCTTGCATAGAGGAGGAGTCATTGGACTACGGGGGATAAAAGGGTCTTCCTTAATATGCTCTCTTTGTGACTCCACAATGCATCTCCATGGTGCAAGGAGTCTGAACTGGTTTTCCAGCTTACAAGAGCTTCTCATGCATGAACTCTGTAGGCATTAATGGTTTGCAGTTTTTGTAGAAGACCCAGTTTATTGTTGTTGTCTTTAGTTTATGGAACATTTTATTAAAGTTATTGGGTGGAGAAAGAAATTGATCAACTGTACCATAAGCACCAGAGGCTCCTTAGATGGACATCTTTTAAAATTCTCTCATTAAGAGTGAAGGACGACTCACATTCACACAAATATTTCCATGCATATTAGGCAGTATGAGTTATAGAATAGCCATGCTTAATAAAAGCTCAAAAAAATTGCACATCCCCCACTTGACTGATTTAGTGAGGAGCCGTAACAAAACCTGGTTTATTCACTTTCCTTATTTACATTCACTCTTTATTTATACCTCTCTGTCTGTTAGGACTGGCAGGAACCAACCTGTATTTCACTGTAGGGTTTGCATTGTTTTTTCTTAGCACTTAAAATGCATTGTTTTGCCAAAATGCAATGTATCCATTACCACTCAACCTTGTCACCCCTGCTCATTGAAAGAAGGGGGAACAGGGGCACTCCCCAGACCACCTCAAAGGTTTGAGCACTTGTCCAAATCTTTTTCTTCATTTTTTTAAGTTCAGCCAGATGACTTTGCTTGATTTGAATTTAGGAGAACACAAATGATCCTGCTATTAGTGGAGCTGTTGCTACTTGCAATATCTAGTAAAGGGGCTGAAATGAAAAGGTGTTATGGACAATAAAGTCCTCAAATGATATACAATCATTATCAAGTAGTCATGTGAACACAGCCTAATTTGTCCATTTCCCAAGTATAAGAAACATCCATGTTCCTTACCTATAACATTTCTTTCACTTCTGGTCAGGGCAACTTATTTTCCTGGTGCAGTTGGTACCTTCAATAACTTACTTATTCCTGTAAACACTGAATTCATTTTTTCTTACCCTGCACCTACCAAACCAGTACATATAATTATGTTACATATAAAATATAAATAAGTAGAATCAAACCAATGGCTCACGAGCAGTTTCAGTATATGAAGCAGCCTGCACACATGAAACTCAAAAGGCACTTTGGGCTTTTGACCCAGTGAATGTTGCCTCCATGATGTTAGCCATTGCCTGACATCTTGCTAAAGAAAATCCATTTGTCAGGCCAGGAGAACTTCCCTAGAACTACATATGGACCTATTTGCCTCAAATAGAAGGGATGGATGTATTCCACTTTCACTTATAAATCTCACAGTATACGTAAGTCTTAACTGATGTCATTAGAGCAATAATACACTCAATATTTGTATAATGGCTGTAAATTGTACATTTGGAAGAATGACAAATACATGAAAAGTCCTGGTATGGAGATTACATATAAATGAAGAACTCATCCCATCATGATATGTCCTATGAGAGCAAAGGAAGAACCTTTTATGTGGAGAGAAATAGAACAGCACACTTGCTAAACAGTTTCATTCAGCCAAAAAGGAGGCTGTGGTGGAATAATGTACCTACTCAGGGACACAGGACTAGGAGACACATAATTCTCAGGTCTTCAAATTAGGGGCAACTAGTTCTTTGCAGATTTTTTTTGTTTGGTTCTTTTATGGGGATTTTTAGTTCAGTTGGAAGGGACCTACAACGACCATCTAGTCCACCTGCCTGACCTCTTCAGGCAGTTTAAAAAAATGTGTGCATGTACAGATGTATAATTACTGCAGAAGTCTACCTCTACTAATAAATGTGCAAGATATTTCGTTTCACAAGCTATAGTTCTGTTTGAGTGGTTTCAGTAGTGTTTTTAGCTTCAGTATTCTTAGCTTCGATATGTGTTACGTTAAGAGTGAAATTGAAAATATGAAGGCTCAGGACCATAAAAGCCAAGGCATTTTTTAAATATGTTTTTTTCTTTTCTTTTCCCAGTCAACATAGCTCTAGATGACCACTGTTAGCATTAGTGAAAATTTAGGCATTGTAAAAGCTTACTTAACTGTAGGCCTGGAGGCACATAAGCATAGTGATTTATAGCACAGGGTATTATACTGCTGGGTTAGAGTGTTTTAGCATTTATATTTGCAGAGAAAGGAATGTAATATTCAGTCTCTAATATGGCCTCTAAAAACATGCATAAAGCAAAGTTATAGCACATACCTACATTTTCTGGTATCCAGAGTAGATGTTTTTTCTTGCATAGTTTAATGTAGTACGGACATGGAGATTTTTTTTTTTTTTACACTTAAGGTCACACTACAGTGCAGTAGCTAGACAGCACTGAAGATTATCACAGTGTTTCAGAGACAAGATAAACAGCTGCTCAGCCTGGAACAGGAGATTGCAGCAGACACAATATACCAGAGGTTTTTTTTCACTCTATATTAACTACCAAATAGAATGATAATAACTACAGAATATCTACAAATCCCCTAAAACATAAGCCTTTGGGGTACTTTGGCAACCTTAAAGCCACCTTTATGGCACAATGGCATCTGCACTTGAGCACAGACCTTCTGAAAGCAGAGAGCACAGGGGCATCCTGTCAATCTGAGTCAACCCCAGTTACTGCTACAAAAATTGTAAAATAATGAAGCACTTCATTAAAGTCCTCTACTCACAGAAGATACTTGTCTCAGAGCTCTTGGCTCTGTGTCACAGGCTCTTGGTTTGCCTTTTTCTCTCCCTTTTGATAGCACTGTGTGTTTACTGCCTGAATGATGTTAACTGTGTCCTGGTATTGTGTGGATGGGATCTGTATGAACATGGGTAATAAAACTCGGGACAGCTTATATCAGTCACTTCTGAGCATTGTTTCCAGAAGACTGCTGCTAAGACAAATCACCCTTGACAATGAGGGGGAATAATCTTATCCCTGAATCTATTTTATTTCTACAGCAAAAGCACCAGTTTGATTAATAAAACTGAAAACAACCTGCCATGCTAGAAACGGTCATTAACATCGTGCATCCTCAGAGACCCCTTCAGCGCTTCACAGAATCATAGAATCATTTAGGTTGGAAAAGACCTTTGAGATCATCAAGTCCAACCATTAACCTAGCACTGCCAAGTCCACCACTAAACCATGTCCCTCAGCACCATATCCAAATGTCTTCTAAATACCTACAGGGATGGTGACTCCACCACTTCCCTGGGCAGCCTGTTCCAATGCTTGACAACCCTTTTAGTAATGACATTTTTCCTAATATCCAATCTAAACCTCTCCTGGCGCAACTTGAGGCCATTTCCTCTTGTCCTATCACTTGTTACTTGGGAGAAGAGGCCAACACCCACTTCACTACAACCTTCTTTCAGGTAGTTGTAGAGAGCAATAAGGTCCCCCCTTAGCCTCCTTTTCTCCAGGCTAAACAACCCCAGTTCTCTCAGCCGATCATCATAGGACTGTGCTCTAACTTCCTTGCACAAAGCCTTCCCTGAGCCAGAGCAGGAACTTCACAGAAACAAACCAACCAAGGAAGTAATCTGGATTTGTTGAAGCTGTAGACACAGGCAGGACAAAAGAAAATCCTGAGGAATGACAGGCACAGCAACACCCAGCACTCCAAAGAACTTGTGATGAAACAGGTTCAGGTCCTTACTGGAGACATTGGAGTCTAGGCAGGCTGCAGAGTAGCAGACATGCTACTTTACCTGAAAAATGTAGGCTGCAGCTGTTTTTTCATAGATTGCTGCTATGGAAATGGATAGCAGAACCATAAAGCTCCTATGGGTATTCTCTGACCTTTCCCAAACAGTAACTGCTGCTGGTAGTGGTTCAAGCCAAGCTACTCAGCTATCAGCAACCTTGACCTTCCTTGTGACTTGCAATTAAATTACCATTCTGGCATTCATTTCAAGTGTATGGTTACTGGGTATCACCAGAATTAGGATCCCTAAGTCTCAGTAATTTTCTTTTGGTATGACACCTATGGCTGTGCGTTCAGTATCTGGATGGCTTTGGTGGGTTACATCTGTCTTGAAATGAACGTGGCCACTGTGACTTCTGTGTGTCATACTCAAGTGCTACATACTTACTTCTGGAAAGAAGGCTCCCTGTGCTTCTGCAATTTTTAATTATCATAGCTGTGTCAAACCAGTTGTAATTGCCAATGCCCATACAACATACATAAACAAGCTATTTATCTAGGCACAGACTGTACTGTAGCTTCTCAACATGGCATGGGTCAGTACCTCATAGCTAGAAAAGCAACAGCACATAGTGACATTGAATTTCTAATTTGTTATCTCTGGGTACACTGGGACATACAAATGTCCTTCCAATGCTACAGAGCATCTGTGGAAAAGTTAAGATAAATTTTAAATGGAATACATTGGCTCAATGAAAATTAACATTGCTAGTAAAGATCCCACTAGGAAAAAAAATAAAAAAAAATATTCCACTACTGACATAAGAAATTTTGTGGATGCTGAGAAAAGCCCTGGCTCCAAAAGCAGCTAAAATGCAGTCCAGTGGTACCTGATTCTATTCACCCTATTTCAATGTTCATTCAACCTTGGTCAGAAGACCCTCAAGATTTTGCAAAACATAAATAAGAAAAGCAAAGCTATGCAAATTTCACCAAAATAGCAAAATTCACTATATATAGGCCATATCTCCATTGGAATGATTGAGGAGTCTGCAATTCCAAGAAGGGTTGTGTGTGTACTCATAAACCCGTTACACAGTTGCTTTGATGCCATTTGCTGTAAGAATATTTCTTACTCTTGTATTTCTTTCAGCATCAGGGTTTCTCCTGTTTCAACATTTGTGTATTTGAAGTTGTAGGGTTGCAGTGAACTTTAAATCCTATGTCCATCAAATATTTTATTGGCAAATAGTCTGTAATACTGTACATGACTCAGTTTCTGCTCTCCAGATCTGATGAAAAGGTATGCTGATCCTAGCACATGAAGAAGCAACACTGGAGAACCAGTTACAAGCATAACAGAATACTACTTTTTCAATTTCTAAGGACAGTTGTGTTTTGGTTTTGTTTTGGGTTTTTTTAATACTCGCTGGTTATTGGAGAGCTTCAAGGAGCAAAAGGGAAGGTTTGGATGCAGAAAACATGTTGACTAACAGAGCTCCAAGCACTAGGAACAAAATGGAAGATACACTGTTTATTTTTCCTTATATCCCTACACTTGCACAGCCTGTCATTCCAGCAGTCCCAGTATGTCTTGGACCTGGAACTAGCCATGCTGCCCAGGAGGCCCAGTATTGCATACTGGCACCGCCGTACTCTGCCTAATGCCGTGTCAGCAGAATCCAACCTTACAGTTCCCATCTCTTTTCTACACTGGCAAAACGCTCATTGCAGTCATAGACTGAGTAAGGACTACAGAGTTCATATTGACCTCATTTTCTCTTGGTTTAGGTTAAAAAAAAAAAGCATCTTCCTTCTCCCAAGCATTTTAAATTACCTTTTCCCTCCAAAAAGCAACAGTTCAAACAAATACATTTCATCAGCTAATTAGCTACACCAAATGCAAACCTCCAACATACATCAGCCTCAGTCCCCTAGTGTTGGTCCAAGGCACCAGGTAATGAACTGGGCAGGTCCTCAAAGTCAAAATGAAGCTATTTCAGATATGACTAAAAAGGCCCTGTAACCCATATATGGAGTATCTCCTATTCATGTATAAATACATGCATCAAATTCCAGTGCATTTTAGCAGATTACTACTGCACTAGGCTACTAAAATAGCAGTGCTAGGGTACTAAAAATAGTGGTGCTTTGCAGTAGGCTTGTAACAAAGCCTGTAGCATACTATATGTCTAAATATTTCAAACAATATCTGAAACTTTACTGGGTTAGCTCAAGAGGGGGTGCTCTAGCACTGAATTTTATACTGCAGTGCAGCATAGTGTAACTTCTCGAAGAAGATGCTCTTCCTACACCAGTTATCACACTTGCACTTTTTGAAATTCCAGGACAGATTCTGGCTTGAACAATTCTGTTTCTCCACTGTAATTTCCTCAACAAGCCTTAAGGGGCTTGAACCTTTCTTGGAGATTTCTCTCTCAGGACATAAAACTAGCCTGTGTTTGCAGCAATGAAGGGCAACATTTTCAAAACAAGGTATTGCTACAGCAAATCCCAGACTGCAATTTGCAAAGTCTTGGTAAGTGATACACATAACCATATTTAAAAAGGAAGGTTTCCGTCTATTGATTCAAAGCATTTTGCTGGAAAGGATATATTGTCAACAGTAGCACAATGATCCAAAAGCAAGAACACCACAAGCTTTCTGGAAAGCTGGTGTTAAGGGTCATCAAATCACAGTGGTAGAGCCAAGTTTCTGCATAAGCCCCAAATCAGCATCCTGCCTAAGTACCCATCTAACAGCAGGGCCTCACTGCAAACTACTTTCATTCCTCTGTCTCACAGTGCAGCCAACCCACTTCCACACATGCAGTCCTCTTCAACCAGTACAGCCATTGATTGTTCATGATTTACACATCTGGTCTTCCATTCCAACTCAAAATTACTTCAATTTATAGCTCATAGTATACTAGTTCACATGTTCATAATACAAAAAGGAATGGGAAGTCTGAATAATACACAGTTCTCACCACCTGCCCCCAAACCCCAAACTCCTCCTCCACTCAAATGTTGTCACAGCTTCCAAGTAGCTAAGCACCAAGCAGCAGCAACAATTTACATGGCATAAATTATCATGTTATCACAGCCAGAGATGTTCGATCACTAATGTCAGGCATTTTACATCTCATGTGTGTGACTGTGTCAGAAGATGAATCGAGTGGAACCAGCAGGCATGGACAATTACTCACCACTTTATGCTCTTCTAAACTTGGGGGAGACAGGGGACACGAATGATGCTTGACTGCCTCCAAAAAGCTCTTGAGAACTCTGATCTGGAAGGCTGATGTAGCCTCTAAAATAGTAATTTTTGCCTTTATGCTCTTTATAGATCTCTATTCAACCCTCTCTATAAAGAGCATAAAGGCAAAAATATCTTCTAGGCAGAGGATGACACAGAAGCCATGAAACATGATCACTTCAAAATGGATATACTACTCTTTCCAATTGCAGTTATGAGCTACTATTGGAATAGTCACATATCTGACAGAAGAAAAGTTCTTAAATAAAAGAAATAGAATTTCTACTTTTTATTATCATCTACTGAATTACTGCAGTCCTTACAACTATAAATTACCCCAGGTAAAAATGATCAAAAGGAATCTGATTTATTAGAATGAAGTAACTTATGCAATCCTTGGCTACCACCTTTCATCTAGCCATAAAAGCACAGTAAATGCCCATTTCTAATGCATTCAGTGCAGTGCAATGACCCAGGTCT
This sequence comes from Morus bassanus, assembly GCA_031468815.1. Taxonomy (NCBI): domain Eukaryota; kingdom Metazoa; phylum Chordata; class Aves; order Suliformes; family Sulidae; genus Morus; species Morus bassanus. The sequence continues at coordinate 63,101,327 of CM062600.1, forward strand.
AACACTTTCTTCCATCAAAAGATTCTGAAGTATACTTTAAACTAAAAAATTCAGCATTGTCATATTTTGATTGAACAAAGCGCAAGTATTGTTAAGCCCTGTTATAAAATTAGAAGAGTGAAGAACAGAGTATTTCAGTGACTTACTACCATGTCTCACATTATCTGAGAAACAGCATTATAAAGTAGTCTCCAGCTCACCCAGGCTCACACCATAAATGTACAGCTGTCATTTTTCCATCCTCTTTGGAGATTAAGCAACAGAACAAACATATCACAGCACTAAGGATCTTTAATGGATCAAAGCACCTCCTTGCTGATACAAATGAAACTTGGAGAGATCAAATAACACCTTATAATTAACATCATAAATACCCAGTTGACATCTTTTGTAGAGGCCAACCCCCCCCTTCTCTACATCCCAATAAACTCTTTTAATAATCCATCTACCCAACATCTCCTCTGGCTAGAGAAGAATTTAACTGGGCACATAAAAGCAAACCAAAAAGCACTGCATGTTTGTTCCTGGTTAATATATACCATTTCATAACATCTATTTATTCTGTATTATGGTTCATTCAGAAATAGTGATTATTTTGCTTGAGGCTGATCTGTAACATGGGTTAGTATGATTTACAGCATGGTTCAGGCAAGTCTAGTTTTTACTAGATACCTAGTCTTGATGAGAACAAGCCGGATGACTGGGATGTGTAAGAGTTGAATACTTGTGAGGAAAATGCCAAGCTAGTAGGAAGACAAGTATTTAACAGCTCAGAAGGCTTATTAAATAAGTGCCAGTAAAATAAGAACAGTATCCCCTTAAAATTGAACAAAGCAGAGGAGTGATTGTGGAAAATGTTACCTCACCACAGTAAGACACAAATCCAATGAAAGCAGATGATTACACATTCATTTAATGTTCTCATTTCATATGGATCAACGCATTTGCTTTGAACTTCTAAATCCAGTAGCCTGAATCAGCCCTTTAAAATATTACTTCAATAAAAATTAAGTTTTCTTCAGGCTCTATCTTCAAAAAGAAATGTAAGATTTGTAGAGAGAAAATCAGAAACAGCAGCACAGTCTTCCCCAGCTCTGATACTGAAGCAGCACACTTAACAAAAGACTAGTACTAACACTCGTGTGTGCCTGTTCTCTCACAACGCCCAGGCAAAACAAGCCATGTACACAAAAATGTTTGAGTTTAAAAGACTGTCACTTTTTAGTCAACTTTCAATCACCTCCTCAAAAAGAATTTCTTTTTAGTAATTGCTTCAGGAAATTAGGTAGTATATAATATAAATAGATAATATATGATTTTGAACCATTGCTAAGACATCTCAATATATTTCTCCGACCTGTTTTTCCCTGCTTTCACATTCAGAGGAGCAGCATGGTGAAATGCAGTCATCCAGACCACAGATGTGTTGACTAAGTCACCTGATCAGTAGGCATTAAACCAGCCACAAGTCTCATTAAGGACATGATTGCTCTCAAAAATCACAAGATAGGATCCCTACTGAGCAAGTTAAGGTCTGTTGAGAAGCACATATTAATCGTTGCTCTTTATTTAGATTCTTACACATTATACAAAACAATAGAGAAGCTTAAGCACTGAAAAGTGAATTTTAATATGAAAATATCCATGATAACAGACATGTACCGTTAATGTCAGAAGCTATGCATGAACTCCTGATCCTACTTAAAAAAAATACTTTTGACATACACTTCTATATAGCCACATTTATTAACTTATTGTTCAAAAGTGACAAGCTCTCCCTGGTGGAACTATGGTAGTTTTCTCTGGAGAAGAAAGTCACCTGCTCAGCCAGGGGATTCAGAAGCCTTTTCTGTAACAGTGATATTACATTCATTCAATTACTTAAGCCCTGACCACCTTTCCCTCTTGTCAGTATCAGTCCAACAGACTTAGTTACAAAGCACTTGACTCACAGGGAGAGGGCGGGGGTGGGTGTGGGGAGTGAGAATTGCTTCACAGGCATCTACTGTATCTCATCCAAATTTAGTGGAAGTGAGTTTATGACACCATTAAAACTTTGCAACATTGTTTATTTACAAAAATATCAACAACATAACAGCATTTGACATTTCTTTACTTGTACCATTTCATAGTTGCTTCATTAATGCAAAAATATACTCTACCAACATGGAACAAGTTTGGTTACATGTTTATTAAACTTAGACAACCTACTTTTATTACCAGAAATATCAAACTTAAGGGAAATATTTTTGCTGCTGTAGTATTTAGGTTCCCCAGGTATATCTAAACCCAGACTGTGATAGGTGCTGTGTGTAAGAAATTAATTATAGCTCCTGTATCAGTGAGAAAAATACCAGAAAGGATCTACTGACAGACTACATGAACCATGCATGTCAAATTACTGTCCTGATGCTTCCAGAGCAGATAACTCATTCCTTTGATTAAATTATTATGAAAATTATGTATTCATGAAGTAGCAATTTCTAAGTGGCCCATGATTTACTCATCAGTGCAGCAGTTCTTTGCAGTAAGGAAGGTTTATTGAGAAGAGCAACAGCTTCTTCTAAGAAAGCTACTTAACTGGCACCCTCATTAATGGCATCAAGGACTGAGCAGAAGGAAGATGAAATTATTCTTTTACCATTGCTGATAAATCTTTCAGGTCAAAAAAGACACGTGTAACCTTTTCAATGTGAGAGGAATAATTTCATTAACAAGATAAGTATGGAACATACTTTGTACACCAAAAATCTCTAGTCCTGTGTCAAATTTGGCACTAGATTAACAAAAAAAAATGTAACATATTAAAGTGTAAGCCGGAACTTTCCAGCAGAAAATGAACTCATTTTTGCTCTCCATGTTCTCCCGTACTAAGCTTAACAATCATAAAACTGTCATGACAATGCAAAAAAATTTTTTTTTGTCCTTCTGGATAGTAAGAGTTTGTGGTTTCAGAAAACATTGTGAAAACTCAGGTTCGTAGATAGCTTCTCTACTGCAGTGCAGAACTTAAATAATATGGAAATGAAGTGTTAGAGCTGTGTCTCCTCAAACTAGGGAGAAAGTAGCTGCCTCCACATATTGTCAGCCAAGTTTATTAAGCTGTTTTATATTGAAAAGAACACAGAAGAAACCCGCACACTAATGTGATCAGATCCTGCAATAGGACTTAACTACAAATGAAGCATTCTTGAATTTGAAATAAAAATAAACACTGCATGCAAAGACATTTTTTAAAGTTTAATTTTAAACCCAACTGAAAGTGTATTTTTCTTACACAAAAAAACCACCCCTTTTGTGCAGTGCTTTTAGTTTCCAGTATTACTTTAATTACACTTTTCAACATATAAAAATAAACCTAAGGTACAGGCTGAAAACTTTTTTCCTGTTTACATATTCGCAAACAAACTTAAGTTTTAGATTCTTTTTAGGTAATAACACTTAACAATATCTACAAATTTCAGCTGTCCACACTCCAATCTCTGGTGAGAAAACTACATCTCTCTGAACTAATCGCCTACTGATTGATGTTATTTTAGCCATTTACAGGTCTCAGCATTTGTGTCACTAAGTCCAATTCTCACTTTCAAAATTATGATAACACCAAAGGCAATAATTGACTGCTATAAAACTGAAAGTACCACCAAGCAGCAGGTGGGACCTACACTATACCCCAGTTTGGAAGTCACTGTTCAGAATTCATATCTTTATTTGTTTTACCGTTATAATGTGATTTTCACACTACCATTTACAAAATTCAAGATTGTTTTTGTCTGGTTTTTTCTTCCCTCTAAATGAATGGCTAGCAAAATTAAAATACACAAACTCTAACCTTATTTAATTACAAACAAAAAGAGAGCAATGCAGAGATGCTTCAGACCTATAAGATACACACATCACTATGGCATTACTGCTTGCAACAGTCATACACATGAATGAAAAAAATAAGACAATAATAAGGACAGGTATGAAGTACACAATAATTTGTATCCTACAAAGCAGCCTTTACTTATCTCTTCCTTAGGCCAAAAGAAAATCGTAGAAATCCCTAAATCTAATAACTATTACAAAGTACTAGTACAAGCCAAGAGCAACACAGAGAAGCTACCTTGTAACAAAGAGATTTGCAGAGTTTCAAAGTAATTTCACATATTGCCTTAGATGTAACTGGGCCAGCGAACACTAGCAAGCAATGCAAAGCATGCTACAGCCTACAGAATATACCTTCTTTGCAGCAGAGTAAACACACTGAACTGACCACAGCTGATTTCAGAATCCAAGCTGTGCCTAGGTTGCTGCTGCTAGCCAGCTGATGTATCTATCTGAACTTGCCATCAAAAAAACTAGCAGGTGGCTTATAAGCAGGCAGAACCCACACCTCACCAGTTTCTCACGCATTCTTCAGATGTTTCTAGTTTCCAACTGAAGTGCTTTTCCCTGCTTTTAGGTGTAATTCTGAAATAAGAAAACAATATTCTTTACACACCACACTACTATCAGTGTTTGCAAAGAAAATTTCATCCATCACACCTGTGCAAACCTATTGACTTCAGTGAATTTACCTAAGTCACAGCCGCCCCTATTTTGAGCTCGGAATCCTGTTTCATCCTCCAGCAATTGTCTTCTGCTACCTTCTTCTTTCAAAATCCAAAGAAAAATCCTATCTGTATCCAGAAACACTGTTCGCAAGTAACTGTGGCCACTAATGGAAGCTTGCGCATATGTGCTTTACATGGTCTTCGCAAAATGGCAACATATCACTTTTCTGAGCAATTACGCGTTACATCATTTTCAAATAAAGGCTGACTCAAATGAAATTACATTTAAAACAATACAGCTATCATGAACTACACTGTTCTCAAAATCTCCACTCAATTTAGTCTCATTTATAAAGTGCAAAACCAAACAATCTGACATGGCAGGTCAGCATGCAAACTCGTTAACGACGAAGGCAATGCACTTCCAGTGGAAGATGGACACATTTAATGGATGATGCACATAGTCCTGCTGGAGCAAGCAGGAACTTCATTACTGTGCTACACTACCAGTTCAAAAATGGACTACCCTCTGCAGGGACAGGCATTTTACAGAATAATCATTCTCTAGTAGTGGCTTTTTAGGAAGAGGGGAACTGTAAAACACCTAATACAAATAGACAGAACTTAATTACCTCACAGATCTGCACAGTATTTACAAAGCAAAACCAGAAAATACAGCATTTGTAAGAAAATACAACTTGAGATGGGGAGGAAATGTGTTTGGTGGTTAGTTATTTTGGGGTTTTTTGGCCTTTTTTTTAAAAAATATATTTTTGTAAGGGAGCCATTAATTCACATATGATATTACAATGTGCTGCACGTGGACTTATACACATGTGATAAGTTAGCTAGTAAGGCTGGCATCCTTAACTATTTATTTCCAAAGGCATGTTTCTTAGCTAACTGTACACAATCCTTTACATATTCTGTAACTGATATATAGTAGAGCTATGCAATTTCAGGACAACAAAACAAGAAATCAAACTAATATCAGCTGAAACAGGATACACTGCAAGAATTCTAATTCCTCCCAAAGGAGAAACTTATCTTTTCAAAGATATTATAAATAATACATGTGTATTTTCACTGGTATCCACATTTCAAATCAAAGCAGCTGCAGGAATAAGATCAGATCAACTAAAAATACTCCTTTAGTAAGTATGTACTTCCCTCTAAAATACTTAATTTTATTAGTGAAATGGTACCAAAGATAACAAGTATACAAACAATCTCTTTGCTCTATGCTACTTACACATCATAAATAAGACAGCTGTTGTTGCAAGACACAATCCTTCACAGTCTTCCTCTAAGCATACAGATTTGTCATTCATCTATCAGAATAAGCTGTTTACCAGCCAACAGCATGTGGCTTAAACATCACAAAAATGACTGTCTATACTTTACATGGTAAAGCATTTTCTATAGTCTTAAATGTACACAGTGGCAAGAACATGAAATCCTACCAAAAATGAAGAGTGATTAAGCAGCTTCACAATCAAACTGGGTTTCATTACCTTAGAAACTGGGCAAACTTTTCAATTCCCTGTAATATGCCTTTTTTTTTTTTAAGAATTAACTACGCAAAGGAAAAGAAAAACACACTGAAAGCAAATAGCTAATATGATATGAAGGGGGTTTTTTAACTGAAAGAAAGAACTCTTCCCATGAGGTAAGGCAATTAAGTAATTTGATTGTATTAAGTTGTATTAAAAATAATATACTTGATTTTAGGTGTAAGTAAGTTTTAAAGGTATGACCCTTATGAAATCTCACATAACCAATTAAATAAATTAGTTCAGAGAACACAAGCCACGTTTCACCTTGACAAAAATATTTGCTTTGTCATTCTCTTACGTGCTTTCTCCCCCAAACAATGAAAATCTCTACCCTATAACTCCTGTGTAAATTAGAACTTTTTCCCCCAAATTATTTATCCCCCCCCTTCTTTGCATACAATTCCTTTTATATCACCCAACAGGTATCAGAGAAGATGATGGAGAGGTAACAATTAAGGCCATCCAAATGTAGATTAAATGTCTAAAGGGCTGTCTTTGATGCAGGTGATCAGAAAATGCTTTGTATTCAGCTACTACTTTTGTACAGTGGTGGTCCCCAAATTGCATCTTTGCTTTCAACTATAAATCTCTTCTAAAACTAAAAAATAGAAGTGAAATGGAGCTTTAGTATTTTAACAAGTGAATCAAACCATTCTGACAAATCACTTGCATTCTTGTCTACAGTATGGTGGTGGCAGAATAGCAACAGAGATCACGTAAGATTTAGCTGAAAATGAGTAATAGCACATATATATTTCTAGAAAATACCACATTTTAAGAAGGCACTAAAGCTTCTGCTTGTGCTCCCATATTTTTTTTAACAGATAAGAAAAATTTATTTTCATAATGGCACCTGTACTATTTGTAGCTGAACAGACACACTGCAGTACAGCTCAAAACAAAGCTATAAGTTCTGATAATATACAGACGTGCTCACTTCTGGAAGGACAAAAGAAAACAACTAAACAAAACAACTGCAAAATAACCCACTGAGCTAACCTATGATCTATAACATGACAATGTTCCTTTTAGGAACAGAAAAGTAGCATGCATTGTTCCAATACTTAAAAAAAATATTAATTTTAGGGATATTAGTCAGAAATTCTTTTAAATAACAAACCTCAAGAATCTCAAGCAATGAGCAAATGAAAAACATACTAGTCAGTGGGTATTTAACATAAGAATCGTAAAACTATGTTTATGTTCAAAAATCCTTTCCCTACAGTTGTCATTTACAACAAAAGAAAGTGTGTATACTTATGCACCACTTCCAAGCACATCAAACAGTACACATTGAAGTTTTTGTGGATTTTTTAACCCACAAGGTAAAAACAACACAAAATTCATCAACAAGCAGTATTTTAAACAATCTTGAATGCATATCTTCAGCTTTTTTTGGGTAGTACAGGTTTACATCTTTCAGTTTCTACTTGTTTGTAACAGCTTATGGCAAAACATAACATAAATCATTTTACAAATAAGTACAGCCATCATGGAAATGCATGGATTTTCAGAGATGAACAGTTCTGATGGCATCTGCCTTTTCATAGTATAACTACTGGTCCGTGCTCCCTTGCTTCACAGCAAGAGGACAACAAAGCTATCACAAGAATTGGAAGAGCTACTAGTACTATCAACATGTTCAGGTTGATTGCTTTGACATTTTCTTCCTCATTCTGGGAAACAAAAAGCTTTGGATTTCATTCCTTAGTTGAATCAGAGGTCCATTCTTTGCTTTAAACATCTTCCATTTTAATTGACAGATTTTCTTCATTTGGTTGGCAGTTCCCATTCTGTTGTAGTTTGACTTCATCTGTCCTTTGTGTATCTCTGTTGTCTACCTCCTTGTCAGCTTCTGAATTCTGATCGTCTTTACTGTGATCTTTGTCCTACCAAAGATAAAATTACTTTACAAAATAATCATATTCTTAGCATTATAGGATATGACTTCCAACCAACTCTTGGTGTTTTTATTGTCTCAATTTTTACATGCCTATCTTGTCTCAGCAATTTTTAGAATAGAGGTGACAGCTTCCTTTCCTTTTAAAAAAAAAACCAAACTAATCTTTCTTTTCAATTGACTGAAGTTAGGCACTTAAAACAACCCCTCATCCAAGAAACCATTGTCATGAAGTCATCTGTCTTTGTCATCTATATCCAGAAAAAACAGAACAAGCAGCATGACGGAACCTATAAGAAACAGCTCCAGAAATTAAGATTTCACCATATTTTCTAAATACAATAAGATTAAAATTTTTCTTTCATAATTTTTGTCCAGTATCTGATGCATTTTAAGAGAGTTCTTGGATAAGATAATTATTTAAGCATTTGGACAGAGTCATCTACCCCAGCTGTTTTATAACAGTTGAATAACTTTGAGTACAACAAACTACTCTTTAAAGGCATGCTGCTTTTCAAATTCTAAGATTGAACAATATGAAGACGTTTCTTTTCTTAATCACACCACCTTTTATTTTTCAGGGGAAAATCCCATACCACTCTTCCCCAACTCTTAAACTTTACTCCTGCAGAGTGCAATATGCAGACCAGAACCAAAGTAACCAAGGAGAGGCTGAACTGCAGAGTGAAAGTTTATTTAAAAAGTAATCTTTTCAGCTTGACAGCCAAGCTGTCCCTGAACACTGCTCCTTAGTTACACAGTCTGCTTCCTGCCTGCTCATACAGGGAGCCAGCCAAGTCCTAACACGTGGTACAGAACAGGAGAGAGAAACCAAAACAAAGTGTTTGCATAACCTATTCACACAAGCTCCTACAGATCCAGTAAAGTTCAAACACAGAGACTTATCAAACTGGCCCACTAACACCAACTGTAGGTCTCTAACCGGCAAAACCTAAACCCAAATGGTAATTTGATAAGGAAAACAGGAGAAAAAGAAGGGAGGGAATTTCAATAATGGCTCCACTAGCACCACTTCACTCTGCTTATCACTTGGTCACACAGCTTACCTTCAAAGTAGCGGTGCCTTTGTCAGATTTCTCCTTTCCCTCTTTTTCTTTATTACTTTTTTTCTTGGAGGTGGAGCGTTCTCTTTCTCTTCTTTCATTATTTGTATCTCTTTCTCTTTTTTTTTCTTTCTTGTTTCTGTTTAAGAAAATTTTTACTCTAATCAGAACAACAGCAACAACCTTCAAACCATTTAATTGCAAACTAAACTCTCATCTGTGGGTTTTAAAAAAAAAAAAACCCAAAACATAACAAAAACCCCTTCATAAAGACAAGGGGATTTTTTGACCAAAGAGAGTTAAGGAATGCATGTGTTCAGTATGCATGGTATTTGCAAAGAGAAAAACCAAATTAATCTGTATCCGATGAACGGCTGTTACTGATTTGAAGCAAATATGCATTGCTGACACATTTGAATCTCTCTAGTTGAAAGCATACCAACGCTCAGATCCATGCAGGTTTCTGTTTTGTTTTTGTTCTAAATTAAAACTGAATTGTACCAACCAACTGAAATCATCTGAGATGATTAGTGCAAAGGCAGTAAAACAATGAAAATACTACAACTTCTTCCTCCTTTACTCTCATTAACTTTTACATCAAACTGACCTTCTTGGAGAAGGAGTTCGTGAAGACTTTCTTTTTGTTGTTTTGGATGTTTTAGGAGACTTGGAGGGACTTCTACTCTTCCTTTTACGCCTTTCCCTACAGGACCAAGAAATTCAAGATCATCGAAGAATAAAAATAATAAATTCAGGAACCGGATAAAAACAGAAAGCTCTTAACATCACCTGACACAACAACTAAGTAAATATCCCTGAATTTAACATTATAGATCACCAACAATCTGTGAACTGTACAAAGCAAAAAAAGCTTTCATATATTTCAGTTTGGTGGGAAAGGGGAGGTGGGAAGAGGGGAAAAAAAGGTCGTGCCCTTTCAGATTTTAGTTTTTTGTTTATCCTCACATGCTTGTACTTGTACTTGATAACAATGGAAACATACTGAATTCACTAACCCTGTATTAAGCAAGAGTTTCTTCAGTCAGGGGAAGAATCCAACTGAATGAAGAGCCACATTAAGAAAAAAGGCATAACTTGAGCAATGTGAACTTCAAAACTTAACATTGCAACCTGAACATCACTGTAATTTCAGTTCAGCCTGACTGAAGTTTAATTCCTAAATACAGGAGCTAGAATTCCTACTGGTTCAGAAGCAAAGAGTGCAAAATGAAGCTCAAGCTGTTGTCAAAATCAGAATAAATAAGTTAATATCTATTGTTTTCCTAGCAGTCCTTGCTCAGCAAACAGAATGTCATCATTCTGTAAAGCACTGAAGAGGCTTGTAGTTTTTACAAAACAGCTGTTTTACACAGATATATGGAATTTGCTGAAGTCGCTATTATGGAGTCTTATCTTGAATAGAACCAAATGTTAAGTAACTGGTTGTAAACACACTGAGGCACATGTTAAAATAAAGCAAAAACTGAGCAAGTAAAGCTTCATTCAACATAAATGTAGAATGTATCTATGTCAAAGTAAGATGATTTCTTCCTATCAACTCTTCATAGAGCAGGAAAAGCAGACAGGAAAAACCATCCAAGAAAACCGGGAAGTTAAAAACTAATTGAGAGAGCAGTTCAAGATATCACAGAATGACAGGGGTAGGAAGGGACCTCTGGAGATCATCTCGTCCAACCCCCCCTGCTCGAGCAGGTACACCTACAGCAGGGTGCACAGGACCATGTCCAGGCAGGTTTTGAATGTCTCCAGGGAAGGAGACTCCACAACCCCTCTGGGCAGCCTGTTCCACTGCTCTGTCACCCTCACAGTAAAGAAGTTTCTTCTCATATTCAGGTGGAACTTCCTGTGCTCCAACTTGTGCCCATTGCCCCTTGTCCTGTCATTGGGCACCACTGAAAAGAGTCCGGCCCCACCCTCTTGACACCCATCCTTTAGATATTTATAAGCATTGATAAGATCCCCCCTCAGTCTTCTCTTCTCCAGGCTAAACAAACCCAGGTCTCTCATAAGAGAGATGCTCCAGAAAAAGCTACATTTACACATACCAGCTTTTGCAATTCACACCATTAGGTGTGAATATTTATATCTTCAATATTTAGAAAGGCCAAGAAATCAACAGTTATTAGATAAATTACAGAAGGATATATCAAGATATGCATAGTATCACTATCTGGATTGATACTCTGCCAATACCATCTACCATGGCATTCTGAGGCTGCACATGACAAAATTTCTTAACTATTTTGTTCAGCAAACCCTTAAGTTTGATTCAATCTTTGGTAAACAAAAATATAAAGTGGCCTCAAAATTATGGAGAAAACACAAACACTCATCAGCATGTTAACATGCATCTCATTTTGAACATCTTCACATTTATCATTACCTTTTTTCAAATGAGGATACTGGAAACCGATATATTACTCTTCAGAGTGCTCCCTCTTAGGTTACAATGAGTACATTCCCACTTTATTTCACTTTCCAGTGTACATATCTGTGAGTAACCAACTGCCTTAGTAATTGTGTTCAAACTAGAAACTGTTTATTTATGAAATCTAATTTTCAGTTTCTTCTTTTCATATTTCAAGTTGAAGAACTACAACTGTGTCTGACAGTCTTTGTTCCCACATCTATTTGTCTATACAAAGATTTTTGTGCACCTCTTTTTTTTAATGCTCTTAAGCAACACTAACACAGGAAAATTGAAGAAAAAACAAGTATGAATACTTTGATAGCGATTTTGTGTTTCTTAATCACACACAGAACTAATATTCCGTACCTATCTCTTCTGCTAGCCTGCAGATGTCTTTTGGTAAAGGAGCCAGATCCTCCTCTGCCTCTGGTCTGTGTCTCTTCCTTCAGCTAGGAATCACAAATAGCCATCTGATTTCTAATACTTGCATGCTGTCTGTCAGTAAAGGCTAGTTGCCACCCAGTTCTTAGAAGGTCCTGTATGTCCTATTCCACCTTCACCTCTTCTCCAAAAAGATGACTATTTGTCCAGTGTTTTACACTCATCAAGTAAAGGATCATCAGTCACAACTCAGTCCTGCAGTGTAAATCCAGGAAGCTGAAATGCCAGTTTGTTGGATAATCTTCTCCAGAAAGGTTTGTAGCCATTTCAACTAGGCAATGTCAATCACCAAAGTAAACAGATAACCCTAAATGCAAACTAACTGGGACTCTTTAGCCCAACCTATTCACAATTACTTTTCAGAAAATAACAGAATTACTGAGGTTAGAAGAGCCCTCGAGACCACCTAGTCCAACCTCTCCCTCCCCCACATTAAAACAGGGTCAGCTAGAGCAGGTGACTTAGGGGCACATCCAGTCAGATTTTTAATATCTCCACAGATGGAGACTCCACAATCTCTCAGGGTAACTGGCTGCAGTCTGCCCAGAAAAAAACCACAATTTAAACATTAGAAAAACGCCTTTATTTCCCATATGTCAATATGTGCCTACTGCCCCATAGCCTGACACTGGCCCCCACCGAGAAGTCTGACTCTGTCTTCTTCACACTCTCTCTTCAGGTATTCATACACATTGATAAGACACCCCCTCAGCCTTCTCTTCTCCAGGTTAAACAATCCCAGCTCCCTCAGTCTCTCCTTGTATGACAGATGCGCCGAGCCCTTTATCAGTTTCATGGCCCTTCACTAGCCTCTCTCCAGTAAGTCTGTGTGTCTCTTGTAATGGGGAGCCTAGAACTGGACACAGGATTCCAGATGTGGCCTCACCAGTGCTGAGGAGAGGGAAAGAATCACGTTCCTTGACCTGCTCATGACACTGTCTAATGCAGCTCAGCACACTGCTCGTCTTCTTGGCTGCAAAGACCCACAGGTCCTTTTCTGCCAGCCAGCTTTCCAGCCAGTCAGCCCCCATGCTGTACTGGTGCAATGGAGTTATTCCTGCCTAGGTGCAGGACTTGGCCTTTCTCTTTGTTCAACTCCATGAGATGCCTGTCAGCTCAATTTTCCTGTCCATTGAGGTTGCTCTGAATGGCAGCACGCTCCTCTGGTATACCAGCCTCTCCCCCAAGTTCTGTACTGTCTGCAAACTTGCTGAGGGTTCACTCTGTCCCACTGTCTAGGCCACTGATGAAGATGTTGAACAGTATTAGCCCCAGTATTACACTCTAAGGATAATGCTATATCTGAAGAAAGAATTATAAATTCATATTAAAAAGTATATTTCTCTCCTACTCCATCTTCAAAAGAATATTGTCCTTGTTTAGTAACATCTGCATAAAAAAATTAACTTCATATCAAAGTAGGGTTTTGTACTGTGAGTCCACTAGAAGAGATGCACTAATCTTCACTAGAACTCTTTGTTGAAGTATGTGCCATTTGAGCCTTCCATCGTGCTTTCTTAAATAGCAAGGTTCTTACAGGGGAGCATAATTGTTGCAAACTAGAATATGAATTTTTGTTAACATTCAGCTAACTACACTTGCTATGTGATGTTAGGAACTAGGTCTTCCACCAAGATTCTTATATAAGCTTCACATTGTCAAAATCTTAAATCTTTTTTTCTACACTTATCTAATTCAACACTCCTGAGGCCTACAGATAGAAAATCTTACGTTTTCAAAGCTGGCAGGGCTACCTCTACTCTGTGTAGGTCTTCAATCCATGAAATAATGTTAAAAACACATTAGAAAAGGAAGCTGCATATGCTTAAAGAAGCCACAGTATTTTGCCCATAAACCTCCCAAACAACACAGACATTTCATATAACACAAACAGATGTTCAGAAACCATTACACCCTTTTCTGCCTTGTATGAACCATGAAATCCTGAATTTTGAGGACTGTGGGATTTTTGCTTTTGCCCAGTGAAATGATTATAATACGTAGAACTTTTCCCAATTCATCCAGCATTTCATTCTCTCAAGGTAACAGATAAAATCTGGTATCTAAATTTGACACGTGATATTACTGAACTCCCTAATTCCTGGAGGTATTCAGAAAGGACATTTTCTACCAAAGCTTCTGAACTTAAGATAGCTGCAGTGCTTTTACAATATGCCTGAGTTAGTCCACTTACAGAGCTTATAATCAATCTCACAGCCTCCTTTTGCTGTACTGAATTTATCTAGACTTCCACCCAGTTTAGCCTGCCTCAGAGGCAAAACCAACAGCTCCATTAACTTGAATGTTTTCCTGTTTACTATCAGCATCATTAAGGAACGTTACTTTTTACTTGTACCTGGCCATCTAACCAGCTAAACAAGGTATCCTTATCTTCCAACTGAGATACTTTCACCTTCCAAATGGCTAGTCAGCCAAGTGACATGCTTGCTTCCTGCTGTTCAGCCATCCAGCTGAAGAGTGGAAAGCATTATCACCCAACTGTTCGTAAGATCTGCAGACCAACACTGTACCATATGTAAATAATCAAGGAACTACGTAACAGTGACTCAAACATTCATCAGGATAAAGATGATGTGTGATGTCACTTTATCAGAACTTTTGGATGGCTCCAACGCAGGGAAATGGCACAAGAATCATCTACTTACTGTCCTCAAGGACCATACTACATGGTTATGTGAAAGGCAAGCACCAGCAGCCCAACAACAAACTATGTTCTATCAGGCATCATAAAGAGCTCTTTGTAATAGATTTTACTTTACAGGAAAATCTACAAAACAGAAATAATACAAATTTAATTAGTAAGAGACATGGTGATATTGATACATAAAAATCAGGATGATGCCTCACTGAACTGACAACTCAAAAAAAAGCATGAAAAAATTCTAAACCAACCTGCTGGAGCTACGAGATCTTCTTGAAGAGCTATAGCTTCTTGGGGGTGTTCTGGATCGCTTCTCTTTCTTCTTTTTATCATCCTTCTCTTTTTCTCTTTCTCGCTCCTTCTCCTTATCCCCATCTTTTTCTTTTTCCTTGTCTCTGTCCTTCTCTTTGTCCCCTCCTTTATCCTTATCTCCCTCCTTGTCCTTAATCTTCTCTCTGTCCTTCTCTCCTTCTTTCTCAATATCTTCTTTTTCCTTGTTCTGGTCTACCTCTTCCCTGTCTTTTTCCTTCTCCTTATCTTTCTCCTTTTCCCTGTCCCTGTCTTTGTCCTTATCCTTGTCTCTGTCCCTATCCCTGTCTTTGACTCTCTCTCGATCTTTATTTCGCTCTTTATCTCTCTCCCTGTCCTTCTCCTTGTTCCTCTCTTTATCACGCTCTCTTTCCCTGTCTTTGTCTCGGTCTTTCTCCTTCTCTCTGTCTCTCTCTTTCTCCTTTTCTTTGGCCTTTTCTTTTTCCTTGACCTTTTCTTTGTCTCTTTTCTTGTCCCTGTGAAAAGCCAAACACAAATCCATTAATTCATCTTTGAACTTTCCTATTAAAATTACAACTCACTCTTTAGCATAATTAACTGCTCAAGATAAAGTATGTGTGTCTGTTGAAAAACAGTAATTATTCAATATTTTAATTTTCCACCTCTGTTCACCATGAGGGAAAGGTTATATAGCTAGGAAAATTTTGGAAACCAAATTGGAGGAGGGGCGGCCAAAATCAAATCAAATGGTGATCTTCCGAGCGATGTTATTACACCTTGAGAGAATATGACTCTTCACCTCACAGTTATAGTGTTATACATATATAAATTTTCTACATTTTGTCACGAGTACAAACTGTACAATCTGTAAATCTACTTGTTACTAGAAGTGTGTTCACATAAAATGTACTGCGGATTAACCACCCCCACATGAATAACAGCAGCTGTCTGACAGAAGTCTTTATTTTACAGTGTTCTCTCACATAGATATCCTGGAACTTCTTGGAAGTCCAACAACAATTAATACACAGAAATAAAAAAATGGGATAAAATTTTACCAAACAAATTCCCTCAAAAGGCAAATGTAAAGTCAAAACTCAATCAAGAAAATTCAATAATCTCTAATGTCATTAGGAATTCAAAATTATTGAAAAATCGTTAATACAGTAAAAACAGAAGCCAGGATAACAGAACAAATCAGCTGCTTTGGGACAGGCAGAATGATACGTGTTCATAAAAAGAACAGTGAGGAAAATTCCAACTGATGTTCCAGCTGTCAAGCCAAACAAAAACTGATTAGATCACAGCTTTGGCTGGAAGATAACATTTTGGTATAGGATTATTTGGAAGTGCAAGACTGCAGTTTTCCTTTCTAGCAGAGACACACATGACTTCTAGACCTGCCTCTATGGCATATGAAAATGAACCATTGTTCAGAGAAAGAAACAGGAAAATGCAAAAGAGAAGTTGATTAGTAGGCCTTTACATGTCGAAGAGAACCAGACTGACTGAAGCTGCTGTGTCTATTGGTATTGGTACCTATTCCAGGATTTTAAAAATTCTCAAAGAGACTCCTTCACACATGAAAGGTCCTAAGCACAGCCCCCATCTTTCTTCAATGAAAGAAGTGTTTGGCTGTATCGTCTTCTCAACTGCTAATAAATAGTAGGCTGTTGTATGCTCTGTGAACTGAGAACTTTGATTCCCATCAGGTTTTGGCAAATACTTCTTTAGAAGTCTCAGAGAAGGAAGGCAAGATCATAAAGATGAAACAACACACAATCCCTGCAACAGCAGAATCTCACAATGACCCAAGAAGTGCCTTCCAGTTAATATATCACAGAAAATTCATTGGACTTGCCCCTTCCAGTGAGCAGATATTTCAAGAAGCTCCAGACAACAGCAACAGAGAATCAAAAGGATCCATCAATAAAGCTCAGCTAGCTATGTAGCCTACTCCTGTTTCCACTGAGGTCCACAGATCTGCGGTTCTCTTTCCCACAAAACTTAGTCCCGCAAAAATCAAGAGGCAACTGCACAACCTAAGTATGAAGCTCCCTTTAAATCAATCAGGAATTTCAGAGATGAAACAGAAAGAAAAGCACCCAAGACTTCCATTCATGAAGCTACTTTCATAGGCACTTTTGTTTTGTGAATATTCACTACTTCATCCCTCAGAAAATTATGTTATTATCTTGGTGGAATTTCATAGTTCAATAATTAGACATCCAGACTTAATAATTAATAGACTAAGTAAAATATAGATGTATTAGATCCTGAAATGCAAATATGCCATATAACAGACACAGGCATTTATGCCCTCAGCAGTGTATGGCCAATATGAGACAGCCAAAGGTGAAAATAACAGCTCATGCACAAAAACTTTATACATGTTCTCAGCATGCGGGATTAAGTTCAGCCTGAATCCAACCTTCTCAAC
This sequence comes from Morus bassanus, assembly GCA_031468815.1. NCBI lineage: Eukaryota > Metazoa > Chordata > Aves > Suliformes > Sulidae > Morus > Morus bassanus. The sequence goes on from CM062600.1 coordinate 63,118,629, forward strand.
AGATATAAATCGAACAAGCATCATCCACTTTTTTGTGGGTTGCACAGGCTACACAGAACATTCCTAATCTATTGGTTAAAATCTGGCAACTAAAGTTACCTATTTTCGGTCAGCTTGCATGTTGATATATATGCAGCTTAGACTATCAAGTTTAGGTACCTCAGTGTGGTGGTTTAACCCCTGTAGGCACCACATGAGCTACTATGAAGAAAATTAACTCTATCCCAGCCAAAACCAGTATAGGCAGGATTAAAATTTACTTTCTACTCTTTTGTCCCACAGACAAAGCCTAGGGACAGGCTAAAGTATTTAGAGATTCCACACTTTACCACCACCTAAAAAGTTTGTTAGATTTTTTTCAAAAAACTCTATACTGTGTGTTAAGAAGAACAGTATCATTTCACAGGAACAGAACTCACCGAGAACGAGAGCGACTTCTTGATTTCCGCCTTTCCCTAGATCTGGACCGTTTTTTCAGGGGACTTCTGGATCTGCGTCTGTCCTTGTGTCTTGAGAGTGACCTGTTGCCAGATCTACTTCTATATGAACAATGCCAGAAGAAAAATACTTTAATATTGAAATGTCATAAAAATTAGGTCAACCAACAAAGCAAGAAAACCATAAATCTTGCCTCACTGCATAAAATTATATAAAGAATTACGCTTCAGTAATATGCTGCCTACCAATATTTTTTCAAATACAGATACTTTATGCTTCACCAGGTGCATATGCCCTCCTTTGAAACAATGCACCATTTAAGTAATACCCATGCTTCATAATAACCTCCGTGAATATTCTGGAAAATATACATTCGTATCATATTAGGATAGTTGTCCTTAGTAATTTACAGTGCATAAAATCGACTATAGACAATTTCTAGCAGCTTGTAAAAAATAAGTAGTTATGTTTTGTTTCTTTTCCAGGCCCAGTCACTTACTGCAGTCTGGGTCACTGAAGAAAATTGGCTTTAACTGGTCACTTTTTGCTTTCCTCTCCAGCCTTACAATTTAAATGAAGTTTAAAAAAAACCAAACCAAAACAAAAAACCCCCACTATCTGTGGTTCAGCATTTAGACAAGTTACCTTTTCAGTTGAAAGGATCTGTTAGCATGGATTTCAATTATAAGAATTCTCAAGGAAAGGAATGAGCATTTACTACATGGTAAAAAAGGAATGTAAATAATGTGCAGATACACTGATAAAAATCCAATTAAAGTCTTCTGATAAACATATATAGTATAGTTGCAGATTTGTTGAAGAAAATAAGAATTTTAAAATGACTATATTCTTTTTTTTTCCAAAATATTCCCTATTTTTGGAAAATCACGCTCCCTAGGAAAGCAAAAATAAAAAGCTGAATTTGAACATTAAGTTTCAAAAAACCACATCATTGTCTACTTTGCCTGAGAGGTTAAGGTACCATGAAGTTTAACTTACCAAAGACAGAAAGGCCATGTATATTACTCAATAAATCCTGAAGAACAGGGAGGTACAAAAAATACCAGCTTCACCTGTCTTCTGCAGCTCATGACACACACAGTAATACATACCGAGAGGAGAGCCAAGACAACCGTTTTTTACCTACAGCTATGCTCCACTTATCAGCATAGAAATACAAACTAACTACAGGGCAAATTAATTACAATTGAGTCAAAATAAGACCTTGAATAAATTTTCTATCATAGAGATGAAAACAATTCAAGTGTTTTATAAAACAGTAAAACAGGTAAGTGGTAAAGATAGTTTACACTTAGAGATGAAGTTGCCTTGACAGATCAGAGTGGCCTTTTCTCAGCATATTCTCAAAATTGACAGTAGCAGTGGTAAACCAAAAAACAGCCACCAAACCAAAAAACAGCCACCAAACCAAAAAACAGCCACCAAACCAAAAAACAGCCACCAAACCAAAAAACAGCCACCAAACCAAAAAACAGCCACCAACAGTTATTTAAAGCACAGGTTTTCCACAAGTAAAAATATGCAAGTTCATCTTCTAAAAACCAATTTGGTTTGTGTCAATACAAAATAGTACTGAGATTACTGCAGTGTTACACAAAAGAAAGATTGTTTTTCAGCTACGTCCTGAGTTAGAAAAACAGCAGAGAAGCAAGCAATAAGGAAGTGACCAAATTTTTCTTCTGCATTAAAAAGGTACCCAATATTTTAATGTCATTAGATAGCATGTACTGTGGTGATTCGCTATTGCAAAACTGAAGCCTGCACTTAGATCATATTTGTTTTGTAGTATAATTGAAGATAACTCCCCCAGGCCAGCTTTTCTGTATCTAAAAGAATTCCAGTTGCCTTGTTAAAAGACGATGCGTGAAAGGATGCAACAGAGCTGTTGCTGCAACACTGACAACACTCACCTTTTTAAAGTGTAAGCTATCAAAAACATTCTTAATATTTTTTTTTTTTGATACTTAACGTAGCCAAATATCTTTAGATTGATTACGTTAATGCTCAGAAGACATTCCTGACATTGAAAGAATCTGAACCATTTCAGGAAGCATTTTTAAGCCTCACATAGCAAGACTGCCTCATTCTTGGAAAAAAGCTTAATGTGTATACTTTAAGGACAATCTCGTAATTTTATTTTCTCCCATATTCCAAAGCCTGCTTCAGAACTGAACAAATCCAGCAAATTGAATGAAATCTGAAGAATGAAAAACTGCCCCTAAAGCCTTTTTCTTGTGCTTTTAAAAACCATAGTTTTATATTTATGGTACAGTAAATAAAAGCACTGCATTTGTTAACTCAATGTTTAGAAGTTCAGGACATCAGGAACTTTCTACTAGCAAAACCAGCCAGCCTATCTGCTCAGGGTGTTAACAGTAAACTACATGTTCAATTCACAAAATACAGGTAACTGTTTCTTTTTAAAATACAGGTCACAAAATTATATTATGCTACATGGCACAAAAAGTACCATGAAACCATAGAAATGGTTATGCTACATGGCACAAAAAGTGCCCTCTATTGTGTTTTAACTGAAAATAATCCTGAAAACATTTAGCATTTAGAGGGTAAGACTATCTGCTCAGAGACAAAGTTCCCGGTTACTGTGATCTGCTCAGTGTAAGTTAGTCATCTTCTCTACGGGGATACTTGTCTTATAACTTAGTAAGAAACCTCAGTAACCACCACCATTCAAAAAATCCCAGTATGATCTTTTAGTCCAAAATAAAACCACCTACCTGTGTTTTGAGTGCGATCTTTTCCTTCTAGATCGGGATTTTGAGCTAGACCTGGATTCTGAACGAGAATGGGAACGAGATCGACCGCCTTTTCTTTCACTGCTCTTTCCAGACTCTGAGAGGAAAAAACCACTTTGCAGTGTAAGCTCAGAACATTTAAAGATCCCAGTTAACAATCTGGCACAAGTGGAATGTACCACATATAGTGCAAGGGGCCTACTCTTTGCACATCTTCCTTCTTTGCAAATATCCTTCAGAAACATCCAAGAAAGTCATTGCATATACTCGTTGAGTGCAGCCATCCTGCAGCAGTACACATAAACCAGATAATTATAAACAGCTAGCTCTATTAGGAATGGGATTTATGTTGCTGCCACAATGCACAAGATCACAACATGTTCTCCTCTTGGTCTATTATTTAATAAAATTACTTTTTTTTTTTTTTTTAAATAACCTGAGAAGAATAGAGTAAATTTAGAGGGCATAATTTTGAAAACAAGCATAAAACATAAGAAATAATTAGTACTTTCTATACTTTTAGATACTTCAATCACTGTACAAATATTGAAGTTTTATTTCTCAAACACTGTTTGGCGGGAGGAAGGGATGGAGAGAACAGGGTGAAAAGTTTGATCCAAAGACCAGGAAGTCAACAGAAACCTTAACAGAGACCTCACCAGACTTTGGTTCAGACTCTAGAAGATTGTTATTCTGCTGCTTAACACTGAGGAAATGTTACAGCTACTTTTCTTCCAAACCTAAAAAAACAGAAAATACTCACACACACCCCCCAGAATAAACCCGCAAGACCCCGCGCTACCTAACCTACATGAGGCAATGTCTGGGTTTGTTAGTAAGAAGAATGACAAAGTCTTGCTGATGAAAAGAAAAAGGAGGATCTCAACTGCAAGTTTAACAAGTTGAGAATTTTTTTTTACGCTGTGGTTTTGCAATCAGTTTAAGTCAGCATAAATCAGCACTGAAATGTCTGTCTAACCTCTTAACCCACCAACACCTTCCTCCTTGACCTGGCATCTCACTGTTAACAGAGATCAAGGAACCAATCCGGATGAAAAAAGTCCTTTACAATATGCTAGGTTTTATCCCAGGTTCATTCTCTGATCCCATTTGCTATGAGGATGCACACAGTCTTGAGCCAGCATGAAAAACAGCACAGCACGGGTACAAAATTAGCCTGCTGCAGACAAGGAAAGCATAATATTACTGCTTTCAGAACCATGCTAGCTCCCTCTGATCATGAAACTATGGCTTTAATGGGTGCTAGAGGAGAACAAAACAAAATAGAAAGCATTTTCTTTTAAAAGTCTGTAAGTACTTTGAACTTAAAAAGCACCAATATTAAGTATTAATTTAGTATTAACTTTGTATTTCTGAAAACATTCAGTGAGCATGTATCTGAAAATAGGACATGGTGAAATAAAAAGTCAGCTTCACTCCACTGCTTTGTTGCATGAGCACAATTTTGATTATTTTTTTTTTTTCCAACACATATTGTTAACCTTTTTCTGAGTTTGAAAACCCTTTTCCTGTGTTTGAAAATGATCTTAAAAGAGTGTGCCAAGGTACACACAGAACGTGTCTGTTCGGTGATGAACATAATATACCTACCTGGCTCAATAGCAGCAGATATGAAAGACTGGGCTTCCCTTACTCTCTTCATTACTTCTTCCAGCTCCTTGGCAGCAGCTTGTGGTGTCATTTCAGGAGGCTTCACTATCGCATTATTGGAGTGATTTATTCTAAATTAAGGAAGAATAAAACCTTTAACTCCCGACCACTTGAAAAGGAAAAATGAAAAACAACTAAGTAAGGAAAACACCTCAACTTCCATGTATGGCTAAAAACTTCAAAGTTCAGCAAAACTACAGATTTGTCCTAACACTCATCTGTTCTAAGTATGTGAAATGTCTTTCACGGCTTTCAAATCTTACCATTTTTAAGTAAATGCGGCACAATATTTCTGTGTTAAAATATTTTCTAGTAGAAGTCTAGGAATCTATTTCTCTATTTCAGATGAAATCTCTATGTTAAGGTCTACTAATTACACACATATCATATAGAAAGCTTAATTAGTGCTAAGGACTTCGCAGATTCTTTCACTATTATAGCTTATACTACATCAAGATTAAATATAAATACATTTTACTCAATGCCATCCATATTCTTCTCAGAGAAAGTTATGCCCAACCTTGAAACTGGAGTTTAAAATGTCCCAGTTTGTTAACAATCATTTCTTATATTGAAGAAATATTCATGTGCATCAGTCATAAATGTATAAGGATACAAAAAAATCTCTCATTCAATAGTAATATGGATAATTAATTTCTTACTTCAGTGGCCTATCTCCAAACATAACTCCATTAAAGGCAAGAGCTCGAGGTACAGAGTTTTGGTCTGCAAATTCCACAAAAGCAAATCGTGTTGGTTGTGTCTCATCACCTGCCATTCGCACAAATTTGACTTCTCCAACTTGCTTAAAGAATTCAAGCAGCTGATCTGCTGTTGTAGTCTAGAAAGAGTTGAAGAGCTCAGCTGAATTATAATACATAGTGAAAACCACTTATCCAATATATCAGGTAATCTAAGAGCTACAGACCTTGGACAGATATCTCACCATTATTACACAGGCGACATCAATTTGGTAATGTTACACTTTTAGAAAGACAGGTATTTTTTCTTCCATTAGTCTGGAGAATATACTACAATTTAAAACAGTGCAACCACAAGCCCTGAAGTCCTAAATCTATGTTAAAAAAGTATTTGCACAGGATTTTGCTCTTTTCCAGCAACTCATTTGAAATAACTGATGAGGAATTTCCTTATACACCTGTGTCCAAGCTATTGACTGTGAATTTTGATCAACTGAAAAAAAAAAAGCCAAACAATATTACAAGACTTAGCTATTACCTGTTTTTCTACTAGCTTCCAGCTTGTTTTAGTTTATCACAATCAATAGTACTTTTACACTCTAGTAGCTACTTTGGCAGTCAAAAAACCCAAAATAAAATACTTATATTGCCATCAGTCAAAAGCAAATTGGTTTTCAATTAATTCAATCAATTGCTGAAAAAGCAAGTTTCTGACAGACCTAACTTTTCCATTATAGAAACTCAAAGGTATTTATGCCAATTTTGCAACTTCCACTAGGGCACATCATTCCATCTTACGGTACTTGAGCAACTGCACAGTGTTGTGGGGGACAGCTACCACGATCTCACAACTTCTGAGGCATTGCTCAGCTAACACAGCCCAGCTGGACATTTGATCAACACACACACAAGTATGTTTCTTGAATTCAGCTACAGTGTGATTTCTTCAGTATCTTGACAGAATGAATTCCATAGTCTGGTCTGATCTGATTGGCACAGGAGCATTCAAAATTAGAAGTATCATTAGTAACCAAAAAGAATTTTTTTTTTTTTGTTGAAACTCCTATTGTCATCAACTAATGAAAACTCTTTAACATGTAAGATTAGAATTCATAAATTACAAATCTACACCTTCCATTACACAAAAAAAAAGCTACCTGGGAATTCAAGTTTCCAACATAGACTGTTCTCCTGATTTCATCAATTTTGGATGGATCCACATTCCCCATAATTGGCGGTTGTGGTATTTCTCCCAGTGCCGTAATGTTAGGGTCCAATGCTGCTGCTGGTATAGCCCCCAAAGTGCCAAGTGAAACACCAAGCTGGAAAACACAAAACCAAGATATGCTTTGCAACCAAGCACTGGTGGGAGATACGTTACTTGTAATACTTGCCTGCCTTGTGCATTTCTGTAAAAATAAATCAAATTAATATAGGCAATACTTTAAGGTCCCAGCTGAGCCCTTTCTTTAAAGAATAAAAATCTACACATAAATAATCTTCTATAGTTAAGATCTTCTGTGGGCTATCAGTTAACATCTTATCAAAGACGTCTGGCCAGGGATGCAGTATATCAATTAAAAAAACATACAGGCTTAAATTTCTAATGCTTGCAGTAAATCAAATTGAGTAAGATGCCTTCAGGCACTACTAATATTCTTATTTTTTTGCCACAACAAGTACTAGGAGTAGATGAGGAACTGCTGAGCCCTTGCCCAGCAAGGGAAGAAGGGAATTTGCAATGCTCAGGGCCAATTTGTTCTGTAATAGGTATCAGTCCATCAAAGGGACAGATAAGGTACCATAAGCTATTATGTTTTAACAAATTTTTAGAAGGTGGATAGCACTGCCACTGGACCAAATTAATGGGTCTAGGGAAGGACAACAGTTAAAATGGACACATCCAAAAATCAGTATTTACCCACTATTTTGCAAAATAATAATCTGAAAGAAAAACCCAGGAAAGGTAGCGCATGGACATCTTGTGATTGACCCTCAAAAGAGGCACCACAGCTAAACCGTCATTGATCTAGCATATGAGATGACAACATCCATGAATCAGATAGTTCTTGTTCTTTGAAGGCAGAAAAGACTACTGAGTATAGAAGAAACCAGAAATCAAACAGCGACTGAATTTTACTTACTGTAGTCAAAGGGGTTGGTGTAGGTATAGGAAGCAACCCTGCACCAGGCATCAGGCTTGTCATAGTAGGAGCAGGCGCCAATAGAGAAAGGGCTTTGGCTTCATCTGGGATTTTACCTGAAGAAGCAAATGAAAGCATTACACAGAGTTGGAACACTACACAGATGTTACTCTTTCTATGATTTTACAATTTACCCTTGCATTTAAAAATGTAATAAATAACAATGAATCTATCTACCAGATCCTTACAAAGAAACAAATAAGAACTTAAGTTTTTCCTTTTACCCTGCTCTACTAGGAAAAACAAAAGTGAGCAAAACTTCAAAGACTAGCAATCTCATTAATGGATTATTATTTTAAAAACTGAATAATGTATACAATTATTTAACACTTTGAGCTATGGGTCACCTGTACTGGAAACTTAATGTTCATGAACCAAACGATATCAAGCATGGACGCTTTCCCAGGGCGGTGTTTTCGCGGTGATCGAAAGTTGTTTAACACATGACAACCGTTCGTGTTGGCTGCATCACTAATAGCACACAGAACATCAGATACAGAAAAGAAGAACATTTTTTAAAGTTTAATCCCCAGAAATGGCAAATAACCAAATCAGTAAAAGAAAGAAAGAAAAAAAAAGAAAAAACAAAGTATGTGCTAACTAAAATTTGTGCTTTTTTTTATTCCTCTGGTGCTACCTACTTTGGATGTAAAAAAAAAAATAAAAACAAAATAAAAACTACTGAACTACTGTGACTCCACACAATACGTACTACAAGTGAAGTTGGAGGCGGAGGAGGGAGGGCAGAAAAAATTTGGATTGGTAGTCTTTCACATTCTGTCTCACTATCTCACCAAAAATGTATTTCCTACTATTTCAACTAGATTATATTCCCCCTGTCATGCTAAAAGTTTAAGTAATATCTAATCTGAATTTAACGCAGGTTTCATTCAATGTTAGTCACAATTAGACTGCTAAATGAACACCCCAAAATCTTCAAAAATCAAAAGATTTAATAGTTAAATGATTATGATTACAATGAAAGGATTTAAACTGGTACAAAACATGAAACACTAAACTGAAAAACTACAGAAAGAAGTTCTAATTATACTAGGTATCTATGACCTATTCAAAATTACTGGTATAACTGTATATATGCTATCCAACTGAGCCCTTTGGTATTACCCCATGCACTTTAATAAAGTAAATGCTTTTATTTAAACATTGTTTTAGAAGTCAAGGGATATACAAACACTGTGCCAGTGGCTTTTACTCCTTTGGTTCAAACTATATGTTTTAACTATAAACCCCCTAATTTCAGGATTTAAAAATGAATATGTAAATATTCTTATCAAAAAGCAAAATATGAGGTAAGTTTCGAAACACTGTGCAGTTTTAGCTATACAAGTTCCAAGAGACCCCACAGGAAACATGCTACTTTGAAAAAATAAAAAGAAAAAAGTGTTGCAAACCTGTTCTACAGATCTGCAGCAAGGACTGGGTTACAGTTGGATATGACCAAAGGACAAAACAAATCTAAATGAAACTTAATTTATATGTAGCATGGGTGGAATAGAAAAGATAAAATAACAGTACCCATTTTTTCTCATGCTTCCTATTTACATTTATTTTATTTATGTCAAATTTTGAGGCACCTTGCTCCTTAACATGTAACAAACCACTTGATTTTGCTATCTAAAGGAGAAAAATAGGAAAATAATTAGCGCTTAAGAATTAGCTGTGCAATAACGACTTCCAGGGCTTTTTAAAAAACATGCATGAATCTGAGTCATCATCACAATGTTCAGCACTCTTTATAGATCTCTTTTTCAAGTCAGGCATGCAATAAGAGGTGTACCTGATTTGCCTGACTGCTCATGAGTAACAAGTACTTTGCTGCATATCCTGCCTAATATGTAGCTAACTAACAGGCTTTCGAATATACAGTCCCAGCAGCTCTGCATGCAAATCAGGCATAGAATTATGTACCAGTTCTTCCAAAAATCGAAATACTTAAGCGTTTTCAAATGACTAATGAACCCAACCTTATCCTGAACAGCTAGCATCTTGCAATTAACTGGATACTCATGCAGATTTCTACAGGATCAACAGACATGGCTCAAGTAAATCCAATGGCAGAAATGGCTCCTGAAGTGGTGTGTCTGCATTCTAATTTAGATCCTCGGTCAGTAACGTACATAAGTATATGCCTAATTTAAGTATGCGCTTATATACAGCCAATTCAATACACACTTAACCAGATAAACTTAAAAGATGCTTAGGCACTTAGCCCTTTTAAATAGGAACTGAGTTATGCACATAACTAAACAGATGAGTCAAGTTCAGAAAAGTACATAAATACAAGCCTAAACTTTAAGTATATGGGTCCTCTTACTGAAATAATTGGAATTATTCATTTGCTCAAATGTTGCTCAAGGAACCCATTGAACACTTTTGGTTAAGTGCACTGTTATAGCAGTTCAATGAATAACATGCATAACTAAATTGTAAAGTTTAGCAGCACTATTTCTAGAATACTTTGGTCCTTCAAAAGTGTAATGTTTTATTTTAAATACAAAATCTAGTTGGTCAGTTCCATGCCACAAAGATTGATTTATTTTTTTCAAGAATGAGAAAGAGTCTACCTTTGCAGACAAAACCCTGGAAATTTGCCTGTATATTCAAAGATACTGTCTTTTCAAAAGATCCTTCTCCAGTTTTTAAGACCAGGTCAAACTTTTTAACAATTCTATAGAAAACAAACTGTTGTGGCAAAAAGAAAGAAAACCTGAAGTATCTTGCAAATTTACTTCCCTGTTCTTCAGACAGTTTTGAAAAAGAAATTAATATGTGAGGCCAAATAACCTCATGAGTTACAGGCTTTAAGTTTTGGAGTTTTATCTCCATGAATTTATTTATAAAAGGAATACAAGCCCACAAAGATACAACAAAGCATGTGGGTTATGTCACAACAAATTAAGACACTTTAGTTTAAGAATAACTGTTTTGGTTTTTAAACTCACAGTATTTAAATGCTGAATGGAAATGAGGTAAAGATATCTATTTTCTAATGAGGGAAACAGACAAAATAAATATGCCACATCTATACCACACCCTTAGAAAGATTTCTTAGAAGCTCTTGTGTTCAGTAAATTACAGATTCAACGATCATTTACTTATTGATTCTTCACTTTGCAAAGGAATCTGGAAGCAGATGCTGATTAGCTCTGCATTGCCTAGAGACACCTTATGCTTCTTAGGAAATGTACATTTGTCCTAAATATCAGTTATGATTGTTACTTTTTTGTATCACCAAAGTGTTTAAGAGCCCTAGTCAACCTAGTCCATACCAGAATCCATTTTGCTAAATGCTGAAAAGAAGTATCTGCATTAAGCAAGTACTAATCACAGTATTTTTATCCCCCTCCAAGTGCTCAGAAGAAATTAATTTCCTATTCTTGTACTGAAACTACATGGTTAATCCTCTCCCCGTCCCCACCAACTGCTTCTGCAATAAGTAAGTTTGCTTGTTTTAAAAATACTTACAGTTCACATCTACTCTAAACATAATTAAAAGAATTGTTATTTTCCTGCTATTTTAAATCAATGGAAAATGCAAGCTTACAAATAATTTCTGTGCAATCCAATTCATGACTCTTATTGGATTTAGCAGCAGTGATTAAAAAGATTACACCTACTGGCAATTACCTCAACTGCCACAGCTAAATCCAACAGAGATCACAAAGCAAAGCTCTTCCCAGCTGCAGTGCACAGCCTGGTGCATTACTAAAGTGAAAACAATTGATCCCAGTACAGCTGGCTGGGAAGAGCAATGCCTAAGGACTAGGCACACCACCTGGTCCACCACTGCCATTTCAAGGGCTTCTGTTTCACAAGAAGTAAGAGCTTCATTTAGGGATGACAACCTTCTCAATCACTCCAGCATCAACTGCCAGGGCTTTCTGAGACTGTGAGATGACCGAGAAAACACATGTTTTTCTTTCTCTCTCTTTTTTTTTTTAAAAACCTCCTCTTGAAATAACCACCACTGGAGCATGTCAAAGTGCAATATACACATACATACACACACACACACACAGAACTGATTCAGTGTTCCCACAAATAACAGTGTTAAAAGACAATGTGCCTCACATAACACATTCCAACCAAAACTTCAGGCGGCATTTGTACTTATGAGTGGTAAACAGATTTTCCTGAAAATTACAAAAACAAAAGGATGAAATCTTACTGCCGCTGACTTCACTGGAGCAAGGTTTCATCAGAAGCAAACAAGTATTTCATGACATTCAATATTCATGAAAGTTCAATTTCAAAAATAAGTATTTTAAACTCTTCATATTAGACACAAACAGTAAGCCTTCTTTTAAACAGACCATGCAACCTAAAATAAAACTACTCTGCTGAGAACAGGAAAAATAGCAGAGAAATGATCATGACTTTACTTTGTAAAGCCAATTTCTCCAGAAGTAAGAGTTTCAAATGTCCTTTTCCAAGATAAACTCATAAAGCATAAGATATGAAAGAATGTATCTTAACTAATATATTAAAACTAATATATTTTTCACTGTTTCTGTCTTCTGACACAGTGTGCTCATCTGTTGAATTTAGATGCATAAATGTATTCCAAATCAAATTTATCTGTAATTCACAGCATAAAAATGAATCATATTCTAAATTCTGTGTATACCATCCACCATTCATAAGCAGCTTCAGGTCAACTTCAAAATGAAACACTGTGAACCCTTTACAAAACACCATTTTTACAGAACTGAAGTACCAGTTCACAAATACAAGGGAAAGAGATTTAACAGAACAAAATAAAAAAGGGACAAAATAAAATAAAAATAAAAATAAAAGAAACAAAGGAAAGAAAGCAAAATAAAATAAAAACAGAGACAGGGCGTCCATCTTCAGCAGGCCAGACTTCGATCTCATTTCCCCCATGAAGGTTTCACTTGGCGGCAGGTTTAGTGGCATGGCAAACAATGCCTAACTCAGGCAAGTGTAACAGGTCTGCCTTGGCCAGTCTAGTCATCTAATAATGCACAAATATCACACAGAGAAAACATACAAAACCAAATTAATAGTCAAAATCCATCTACCAGATAATGTGGACATAAAATTTAGAATGATTAGGGTGGCATCTGTTTATTTTTCAACCTTTGCATTCTCAAAGTATAACGTTTAAAGAAAAACCTACCGATACATACACAGAAAAGTCATATTTTGACAGCTTAATAATGTCACTCCATTTACAATTACATTTTTGTTAAATTGTTTAAATGTCACAAAATTAACACTGTTTTCATTGTGTAGTGATTCCTTCCTCATACTCCCTTGATTTAACACTGTTAAAAAACACTCCAAATTTCAGATTTTAGTCTGGTTTTTAAAACCAAATTTTTCAGAGTTCTGTTTTACCTCTCCTCTATGTTTGATTCGGCGCATGAAATGTTTTACTACTGGCACCGTTGGCCAAGGATATAATTTTACCTCCTAGTAGAACACAGACATCACTACTTTTAAAGCCCATGATACACTCCACTGACTCCATTAACAATGCATCATATGACACATAGTGAATAAAAATCTTGCACTGTGGTCTCCAAAGCCATACTTAATCCACACAATAAATTCCTCAAAGTTAAACCTATATAAATTCACACCTTTATAAATTGACATTAGTGATTCTGTTAGAAAGTTACATGGAAACAGCATTCTGATATTAAAAAACAAAACTGACCTCACAACCCAATCATTTATTCACTTAATTATGTATAAGTCTTTGTGGGGTCCAGAATAATTTTGAACAGTGACAATTTTTCTGTAATATGTTTTCTCAGAAATGCCTGATAGGTCAGTTACAAATGGAGCTGGAACAAGATTTGTCAGACTTTGATTTTATTCTCCTTCCATTCATTGTCTACCATCCATAGACACAGGAAAATGTAGCTTTACCCGCCTGTTGCCATATCACGTCAGGCAGTAATCTCATCACTAGAAAAACACCAGGAAGTATTTTTCAGTCATTAGGCGGCAATCTTCCCTCTCTGGCAATACTGAACCAGTGTTAAGGTCTTTCTGATGAAATGTAAAACTAAGATCCTGAATAATTTCCAGTCAGTTATTTAGGGGCAATTTTTCAATAATAAAGATTCTGATCCCGTTAGCCTCTACAGAGCTTCAAGTGGATACAGCAATATCCTCTTTGTGGTTTAAGAATGAGTTAAAAAAATAAAACCAAAAAGCCCCCAAAACAAGGCATAAAAGCAACTAAGAATCTAGGCTTCACAAAGACAAATAATGTGCCATATGCCCCTATGAAGAAGGCTACAAGAATAGGCAGTATATTGTAGGTCAATATAGCCTTTAGTGAAAGTACTTAGGAAGTCTATGAAATTTTGAAGACTTGTCAGAGTTTGCTAGGAACATCCCAGACCATTATTACAGCAGCACTAATCTCATGCTACCCAGATCACGATGTGGCAAAAATGCCAAAAAATGGCACTCAGGGACCACCTTTAACAAACTGCAGGAGTCAACAGTATTTTTTGAAACAAAATCTGACTTTTGCCATTAGAAAAGTTCTGTTAATAGGAGGTTATTTCTGGAATTGCTGTAGTTTATGGTTCAATCATTCTAAATACTGTTGTCCATGGCAGAAGAGCTACCATGTTCTAAGTGAAGATAGGTTCACTCCACCAGCTGGAATATTTCCACTCCAAAGAGGCAAAAAGTCCAGAACAAAATGGGCAGATACTAAATTCCACAATGATCCCAATGAAGTCAATGGGGCTCTGCTTAACTCCAGCAATATGCCTACTGTAGGGCCATGCTTCATATAACTGTATTCAGATCTCATTATTATACTAACAACACAAACTACCTTGTATGCAACACATCTGAAAAAGTATGGCCTCAAAGCTAGTTAAAGGAACACTTGTAAATTTAGTATTCACCAAACATTTTATTTGATTAGGAGTTTTATAAATATTTTACACTTGAAGCATCCTGTACAGATCATCGCGTTTTTAAAGAGATATCTAAAACCAAAAAGGAGGACTAGTATACATGAGAAAGCCTTTTTATGGCATACAAAGTAATATTTTCCACAGTAACAAAAAGGGAAAATTGAATTTTTTTTATTAAACTAGCAGGTAAATATTTATATTCAAACAGTAATTATCACCATGAATGCTAAGTATTTTAGATTAATCTAAAATAGCCAAATGCATACATCATGTCTACAAAACAAAATTGGGATTCAGTCTAAAAAATATGGAAAAATAAGCAATATCTTAAAAACAAACAAACAAACAAAAAAAACAACAAAAAAACGCACCACACCAAAGGCGACACATTAAGATCCAAACTGCAGGGTTACTGGTGCCAGGAAATTGCCTAATCTTTTCAGTGCT
This sequence comes from Morus bassanus, assembly GCA_031468815.1. Lineage (NCBI taxonomy): Eukaryota > Metazoa > Chordata > Aves > Suliformes > Sulidae > Morus > Morus bassanus. The sequence continues at coordinate 63,133,799 of CM062600.1, forward strand.
CCATTGACTTCAGTGAGAACTCTGTGTGTGAATAAGCTTGCCAACACAAACCATGAAGGGAATTATTTTTCCTTCTTTTCCTCCAAAATATGTAATAACTACGGAAAATTGAATTATCCTAATTTAAATCAACTATCTTTTTTCTAATGCTGAATTCCAATTAAATTGATATAACTGGGTTTCTTCATTCCATTTTCAATTTTGTTTCAAGACTTTTTATTCAAAAAGCAATAAAATAAAATAACAACAGAGCACCACCTCTTTACACGGAAAGCTCAGAACAATTAGCAGACACGACAAAGACCAATATTACAGAAGAATGTCTAAAATACCAACCTTCTGCGCAGGGCACAACTATCAAAGCTCTGTCAATAAAAACCGTGTTAGTTAGATGCTGTGCCACACCAACACTCGATGCTTCACGAAACTTAATATAACATACTTTGGAGGAAAAAGCAAGAGGTGCGTTGCTGCAAGATAAAAGGAAAAAAATGATTAGTCACATTAAATAATTGTATGCGTGTATTTTTAACTATTACTACTTAATAAAAAATTAGGTTTTAGACTTCCTGGAAAAGTAAGCCAAAAGCCAAGAGTATAGAAATTTACTAATTTGCCTACTTACAATGTCACTGAAAAAAAGAGTAGCACAGCACCTCCTCCTTTTTAATGGAGATTTACAGAGGCCAAAATTCCAAATTAACAAGGCTAATTTTCTTCTATAATCTTGCTAAACAACATTGACCAGTACATTCCAAATTACTATTTTAAGTAGCATATTTACTTGACACATTTGTCAAGTAAATAATTTATAGTTTATCCTTTTTCCTCCAAATGATCTTTGTTTAGCAAAGTCAAACAAGCCCAGTCATTTTTCAGTGGATCCTTCAGCTATTAGCACATAATAACCAATACTCTTTCTTAGGTCTTCATGAAAGTAGTTTCATTAATTCTTGTTGAGATAAAAGCAGTTCCTGTGAGTTCTTTCACATGTTAGGACTTAGTGCACTAATGTAACAAAAATCCTTTTTACCGTCTGCCTTAGTTTGGCATGGTGTAGTATGGGATAACACTGGAGGAGGCAGGAGGAATTCACTATTTGGCCAGAAGGAGGAAGAAAATCAGTAATTTGCTTTTCCATTAGAAAGAATACCAACAGATGTCAGAAAGAACAACACAAGAACACTGTAATCTTGATCAAAACAAAGAAGTTTGCTTTAAAAAAAATGTATTCCCTAGTCAAGGTTCGTAACCTTTATACAACCAGTTTACTTCATATGAAGGAAGTACAGGTGAAATCTTCAAGGAGAGAATGCAATAGGATATTGCTGGAACATCAGCAATTTCCATTTGAAAAGACCATCTGTCTTCTAGCAAAGCAGTAACTCATGGGAAGTATGCTGCACAAACTGTTTCATCTTGACCCTCCCACAACTCAAACGGAAACCTTCTGGAAGAAGTTCAAGTTTAGCCCAACCCATCTTGTAGTCCCTCAAATTCGAAGTAGGTACTCCCAAAGTTGTTGTATGGAATTAATTAGACTTAAGTATTTAAATACAAGCTCAGAAGTTTTAGACACATTATTTCATCACATTAATTGCATAAATGAACCAAGAACTTAGTCTAAGGCAGGCAGACCGGTATGTTTCTGGTTACCAGAAAGGTAACCTGTAGGTAAAATATCTAGAGAGGCGGCCAACGTCAGAATGGCATTCAGAAACACTTGTGATGGAAAATTCTGTGAAAACAGGTACACTGAGGAAGCAAAAATAAACAGGGACTGGGAGACACAAATATGAAAGTCAACCTTATCCAATTCAAAAAAACATTGCAAGATGACTACATTTCTTCTGCCTATTTACTTTGTTTGTAGTGGCCAATGTTTTAACCGTTTCAAGTTTCCACATTCAGGAAGGAAATAATTGTATAGAATGTTTGAGTCACCTATAAACTCTTGGTTCAGAAAAGCTTCCAATATCAGAGGTGACAGCAATTTATGACTTTCTCAGTACTCAGCAGAAATGTTTGCATATAACTTTTAATCTTACATATTCTGAAAAGCCAGACTTTGCTCACTGCAAACATTTTTTTTCTATGGTCACAGCTTTTTTTGTTTGTTTTGGTTTGCTGGGGGGAGGATGAAGGGGGTCTGTCTGTGTGAGTTGGGTGGAGAGGGTGTTTTGGTTTTGTTGTTGTGGTTTGGGGTTTCTTTGTTTTTAAACACACATGCCAGTGTTACAACCCAAATGGCTGAAGCCTCCACTGAAGATTCTGTGGCAGACTGTTGAAGACTTCTAACACCTCCTGGTTTTTCCCTTTTTTGCTTTCATTGCTAACTCAAGAACATAATTCTGTTCCAGGCAGTTCCAGGCCCCACAAATAATCCTTATAAATTCCAACATCTATAGAGCCAGCTCTGACAAGTGTATTTTTTATAATATTCTTCCCCCTGGGAAGAGACTATTTCATGTATTTCAATCACAAAAGCTATGTGGAAAGTATGTTAAAAAATATTAACACCAAGAACACTGCTGCAAATGAGACTCTAAAAAGAAGCCTTGGTACAAAATGTTTTCTGAAGGTTGTGGAGGAGAAATTCTCTATAGGGAGACCACCTCTGCCGAAAACACATTGATGCTGCATCCACATCAACGGAATGATTAAGAAGCAAAAGATTAAAATTCTAAAAGGTTTCACAGTGATAAAGTCCTCTCCTTTTACAAAGTGGGCCTCCTAAACCTCCCCAGCAGGCTTCTTCGGTCTTTCTTAAAACAGAAAAGTCCTATTCTGTTTTAATTCCTTTTGTTCCATTTTTTTCTGCTAACCTTTTCTGAGGCTGAATTGAGGTAGAGTCAGTCTTCCTCCTAGGGTTACAAAAAAGCAACTCCTACATCTCTGATTCAAGGTTACTATAATCCAGTTTCTTTAGGAAAGCAAGAAAACTTAAACAGGAGATAAGTATCTTAACAGTATTCAGATGTTTCTGCCATTTTTGTTTTACTTTGTAGGGAAACAGTAACACCCATCTCCCAACAGAATAACAACCAACCAAAGACATTTCGTAAGAATGACCTATGCAGAAAGCTACAGTGAAAAATCAATAAAAAAGCAAGCTACAAAAGATTCCTCTAAGGGTCCGGATTTTCTCAGGGTGGTGGAGTAGACAACAGAAATTAATAACTTATCAAGATAAGATGTTACGAAATAATTGTGCAGACCACATTTAAATAAGGCTGTGTGTTTTATCTCAAAGGCCTCATCTATGCTGCAGTCACTGCAGGATATAACAATGTCTAAGAAACACTTGTGTGTTCTAGCCTCCAAGACCACTCCAGACCACCCAGAAGCAAACAGCAGGACTTTCAACACCTAACGGAGACATTTTGTGCCTCCCTGCTTTCAAACAACTCATTCTGCAAAAATCCAATTGTTGCTCAATAAAGCTTTTCAATATTTAACTGTTCAAAAATCTTCTTACAACCATATCTGAAGGCTTATCGCTATAAATGTAATTTTGAAGGCTTCTCTGAAACACAGATTTCAACTGGGTGACAAGCATAACACAAAAGCATGACTGGGACTAAGAATCTGATTACAGACGTCACTGGTCTCCTAGTAAACTGAAAAACAACTCTAAGCTGTATGAGTGGCTAGCATACTGGAGTACATACCCAAGGCAAAAGACCTGTCACACCCTGCAAACCAGCTTCAGATTTCAACTGTACTGCAAACTGAAAGCAATCTACAAAAACTGGTCTTGGTCTTGTTCAGAACTGTGCGAGAAAGGAGCCATCCTTCATCTTCTCACAGAAGTCTATTTAAACAGCTAACAGAAAGGTACCAAATTAATACCTTCTTAAATTTAAATTTACAAAATGTGGTTCAAGTAACTTTAGGGTGTTAAAAGCAACAGACAACAAAGAGACAAAAGTTTCAGGACTATTCTACAGAGCCCAGAACACAGCATACTGTCTCATGCTCTTGCACAATCAAATGTCAGCATCAACATGCAAGTGTGGTTTCTTGGAGACCTTTTGCACATGGGGGCTTGCAGAAGGCCTCCTTCCTACCTCCTTAATGGCCTCTGTGTATTCCCACTTGAGAAAACTGAGTAAGCACTGGAAGTTTTGCAAATGGCAAACTGAGAGCTCTTGTTGAACACTGACAGAAATTCTCCAACACGGGAATTCAGATCTCTAACCAAATCAGGACCATACACAGGTGTTGAAAACTTCAGGAGTTTTTCCTCAGACTTTGACAAAATATCACTGTAGCTGTCAGCGAAGCCCCACTAAAAGCCACCCTCTTCTACATAGAAGTGGCAAATCCACATGGAGGCCCTGGTGTAGTAACAACTCTCAGTACATAAACTAATTCTCTTACACAGGCTGTAGTCATAGTATCATTTTCTGCTCTTGCTGACTTTTTCATCCTATCTAACCATAATTTTCCAAGTCATTTTCATATACACCTATAACTTTTCTTTACAATATTTGTCTTCAGCTTCAGGAATAAACAGAACTCATTTGGTAAAATTAGAAACCTGCAATTCAGTCATCCTGCCTTCCTCAAGATGTAAGCAAAAGGGAAAAAACTACATGTACAAGTAAATTGTGAAACCAACCAACACAGAAATCATATTTTCCAAAATGATTTTACAATCATCCCATACTTTCATTTCTGAGCACCTTTTATATAAAGTTGGTTGGGGGAAAAAAAAAAGCAAATCCCCAAATGGTCTCTGAATATCCTTCTTCTCAAGGTTAAAGCTCTGTCTATGGGCCAGGGAAGAAGAGATGTCCACAAGGCTTGGTAATGGAGTAAAAGGGGTCTTTGAGCACTGCAAGACAGTCTTTAAGAGACAAGACTTACAAGGAGAAGGTTAAAAAAGTCTGATGAAGTCTGAGTTTCGTGTGCAAATTTTTAACACCAGTGACCAACAAGGTTAAACCAATACAGCAGACAGATGCAGCGTGATAAAACATAAACTCTGCGGTCTCTAAGATTTGAAAATCAAAAACAAATTAAGAGTGAAATGAGTAGATTAAAGAAAAAACCCAACCCTATTCCCACCTCCACATAATTTACACTTATTTACTGATGTTATTCAAGGTCCACAAATAGATGCTTTCAATTTTTAAAGTTTCAGTGGAAAAAATTCCAGAAAGCAGAAAAGTATATAGCTGTACAATCAAGTCAAATTTGAAATTTTCTTGTAAGAAAATAAGTAAATACAAACAACAGCCACCAGTAACAAGCATCTCTGACTCACTCAAAGATGATTCATGTTAATGGCTTTTCAATTAAAAGAAATATTGCTTTCTACACCAATGAAGCCTCACTGACAAGTAGCTAAAATTGGGACGATGACCATAGGGAAACAACTTCTGCAGTGCCCCGAGTTTCCAATGCCCTCAACACTGCATGTGAAGGTGGACTACTTGCAGTTCACATAGGCCTCTTCGGAACATAACAGTAATAACAAAGTAGCATTTACCGCCATCTGCATGAAGTGTGAAAGCCTCTAACACACAGCACAGAAACTTCCCCACAGAGAACTAGCCTTTCAGGAACTTGGCAGGTATGGAGTCCATCCTTCTTAAAGGGATGTCTGATTAGCAGTGACTGAAGAAACTAAAGGGCTTTCATCAATGAAGAATGTCACATGCAGTGACAAACTACCAAAAAGCATAGCATGATTTAACTCAAGATACATAAAAAAAGACCTCCCAATCAATTTTAGATATAAAATAAAGGACCCTAACAGAAATTGCTACTTTAAAACCACAATCTTAGAATATTAATTGCTGGGAAAAGTAACTGGGTTCAGGAAGGTTGCTGGGAATACTAAAGAGTCATCTTAAAGAGCCTGCATTTTATTTGATGCGTTAAAAAACTGAGGTGATTTTTCTCTTCCTCTCCCCATTTTGCAAGTTTACAAGAACTTTAAGTAAACTACTCTAACAGATTGTATTAAATAGAAAGCATGTTGATTTAAGTAGTTATACTCGGCAATTGAGACTTCCTTTTAGTTTAAGGAAATTTTCTGCTGCATGCTTTAAAACCAAAGTACATGTTAATGACATGAAAAATGTAGAAAATGGGTAAAAAGAAACTCTTTGCTCTAATAATGCTAGTTCAGACAACCATAGCATAGCCCTGTACTTTGCTCTACAGTCAATGAAGTACAAAACCTATAGGTGCCAGAGACCTCATGTTCACTCCCTAGTAAGCCAAAAACCTTCTCTTTTTTCTTTCAAGTCAGTGCCAGGGTGTTGCACAATGAATTAGAGTGTAACAGTGCTATCAAAGGAATTTCCTATGAGATGGAAATGGTCACCTGCTCAAATTCACCACTTCTGCAATCCTCTGGGATTGCTCTGCAAGAGCAAAATATCAGAGTATTAGGAAAAAAAAAAAAAAAAAAAAAAAAAACAAAAAACCAAAGCTAACATGCAAAGCTGCATCTTCCAAGAATGGAAAAAAAAATTCAAAAAGAAATTAAATTGTCAAGAGCAATGCTCCAGAACAGTCCATGTCCTTGACCAAGTTAATGCACAAATACCAGAATGAGACTTGCTGCTCCACGTGGATGCACATAAGTCTATGGGGCCCAATGGGATTCATCCCAGAGTGCTGAAAGAGCTGGCCAATGTTATTGTAGGACCTCTCTCTATTACTTTTCAAGAGTCTTGGGACTCTGAAGAGGTGCCAGTCAACTAGAAGCTGGCAAATGTTGTCCCAATTTTCAAGAATAGTAAGAAGGAAGACCCTGGTACTTACAGACCTGTCAGTCTTACTTGAGTGCCTGATGAAAGTGTGGAGAAGGTTACTCTGGGAGTTACTGAAAAACACCTGAGAGACAACACAGTCATTGGTCACAGCCAGCACAGGTTCATGACGGGAAAGTCCTGCTTAACCAACATAATTTCCTTTTATGACAAGGTCACCCATCTAGTTGACCAACAGAAGCCAGTAGATGTGGTGGTTTTGGATTTTAGCAAAGCTTTTGATACTGTCTGGACCGAACGTCCAGCACACAGCTAGACAAGTCCATAATACGCTGCGTGAGCAATTGGCTGATGGGTCGGGCTCAAAGAGGTAGAGTAAATGGGGTCATATCAGGCTGTTGACCAGTCACCAGTAGAGTTCCCCAGGGCTCAGTTTTAGGGCCAGTTCTATTTAATGGTTTTATAAATTATCTGGATGCAGGAATCGAATGTACATTAATTAAAGTTTGCCGATGAATCTAAACTAGGAGAAGCTGTGGACTCCCTTGAGGGTAGAGGCCTTACAGAGAGATCTGGATAGACTAGAGAGCTGGGCAATCACCAACTGTATGAAATTTATCAAAAGCAAGTGCCAAATTCTGCACCTGGGGTGGGGTAATCCTGGTTATACATGCAACCTGAGGGACGAGAGGCTGGAGAGCAGCTCTGCAGAAAGAGATCTGGGGGTTTGGGTTGATGGCAAGTTGAATATGAGTCCCCAGTGTGCCCTGGCAGCCAAAAGGGCCAGCCGTGTCCTGGGGTGCATCAAGCACGGCATAGCCAGCCGGTCAAGGGAGGTGACTGTCCCACTCTGCACTGCACTGGTGCAGACCCACCTGAAGTACTGTGTGTGGGTTTGGGTGTCTCAGTGTAAGAAGGACATCAGACTATTAGTGTGTCCAGAGGAGGGCAACCAAGATGGCAAAAGGTCTCAAGGGCAAGACTTAGGAGGAGCGGCTGAGGTCACTTGGTTTGCTCAGCATGGAGAAGAGAAGGCTGAGGGGTGACCCCATCGCAGCCTACAACTTCCTCACGAGGGCAGCGGAGGGGGATGTGCTGATCTCCTCTCTCTGGTGACCAGCAATAGGACATGAGGAGATGGAATGAAGCTGCGTCAGGGGAAGTTCAGGTTGGGCATTAGGAAAAGGTTCTTCACTGAGAGGGTGGTCGGTCACTGGAACAGGCCTCCCAGGGAAGTGGTCATGGCACCAAACCTGTCAGAGTTCAAGAAGCATCTGGATGACGCTCTTAGTTGTATGGTTTGGTTTTAGGTAGCTCTGCGAGGAGCAGGGAGTGGTAATACAAATACTCTCAGATGACTGAAAGCTACTATGTCACCTTCCTCTTATTCCTCAGCATGAAATAAATTAAAAAGAGCATATTAATATTTGTCATTCACTTGTCAATATCCATGAGACCTGGAGTTCACTAATTCAACTTACTGATTTATGTTGTTCATCTAGAAACCGGATTGAAAAGTGAGTTTCTGCTGTTCCATGAAGGGAAAAATTCATGCTCTGGAATACATCGGAAGTCTGGATTTCTTACAGAATTGTTTTTAAAGCTAAGACTGAGATTACATGATTTTTGCCTGATGTTAATTCTAATGTAAAAGGTATATTTCCCTTTTAACTGAATGAATAGAAAGAACTAATTTTAAAAAAATCTAGGCATTAAATTGTCAAACACTTAAGAAAAAAACAGTAGCAGAAAATTATTTTAACAAATTGCAGACATCTATTGTAGCATCTCTTTACTTGGGACACCTTTGCTCCCTGTGCACTCATCAATGAAACACTATTTTCTGAATTTATCATAAATTATTCAAATATATTTGCAAAGAGTCAACAGGGAGCATGCCTTTTCTTGTTTCACAAAAATAGAGTAAATATTTGATTTTTTTTTGATGGTAATAATTTGAAAGAAAGGTCAAACATCCATCACTATTAGGCAAGGAAATCCATATTTCTAAAAGTTATGCATAAAAACTGTAAATAAAACCAACCGTAAAATAAGTAATCACAATCCTGCACCCTGTCTCTGAAAACTAAATTAATCATTTAGAACTGGTGTTTACAGCATGATAACCTTGACATTTCCAAGTCAAACCCTACTATGGTACTGGATTTTAATACTTTGTGTGTGCATACACACTGGCAAAATTTTATACACAGGCACAAACATTATTTGCATATGAATGTCAAGAAAGTATCTATTTGCCTTAAAATCTGTTATATAACTTAGTGAAAAATAAGAGCAAAAGCTATAACAATAAATACATTCGGTGAGGAGAATACTCAAGTGTATTAAGAAGCAAGCGTGGAAACAAGACCCAAAGCAACACTCTAGAAAACTGTATAACAATCACCACAAATCTACTAAAGAGTGTTTAAAACGCAGTAAAGCTGTTTTAAGCATATCTTTACGTGAATGGATGCTACTACATACACTTTACATGCATATTAAACCATATTTAATTTTTCTGAACAATCCTTATTCAAACCTACTCAGATGTAATGCAATAACATATAAAAATGGATAAATACCAACTTTTTTGCGATTTAGTTTTAAAAATTCAAGTTTTGTCTGAGCATCTTCTTTGTATTAAAATTGAAGTATCTGGATGTGAATGAGTCCCTCCCCTTTCTGCTATTCCTATTTAATTTTCATAAAAGGAAAGAAAAGATAAACGGTTTGAAAGGACACATCTGTTATTTGCTTCCTAGTACAACAGAGGCACTGATAAAATATTTCTTTTCCTCCCCCGTTGTGTTGATCATCCTCTGCTTGGGAGAAACAATAGTTATTTTGCAAACCTCAGTATCTGCCCTCAGAGTGCATCCCTCGCATGCAGCTGACATAATGAAAACAGCTACAATTTAGAGAAACATGTAATGTCCGTTATTAACTTTCATTTACTGCACACGCCTTATCAGGGGCATTTCTCAGGACAAAGCAGGGCAGGTTCCGTACCTCTGTGAACAGCTATTTTGGCATCTGTTCGAGCGGCCCTTTCTCGGAAAACAGAGCCCTTCCAACAGAAAAACAAAAAACAAACAAAAAAAAAAGAAGAAAAAAAAACAGCAAAAAAAAGAGAGCTGGTCCCGCCGACCCGCACGGCCTGGGCAGGGCGGCCAGGCAGGGGTCAGGCTGGGGGCTCTCTCGCCCGACCCCCCCTCACTCGGTCCGAGAGAGGTGGGCCGCAGAACGGGGGTTTTCAAGAAAAGCGGGGGGGTGGGGGGGAAGACCTGCGCCCGGGAAGCGCTGCGGGGCAGCTGGGAGCGCGCTTCTCGCCAGGCCTCCGGCTGCGGCCCGGTGCCGGCACCCCACGGCGGGCGGGCGGGCGGGAGCAGCGCTGCCGCCGGCACGGCACGCAAACCCCGCCGCGCCGGGGACGCTGCGGCTGCCCCGCGCCGCCCGCTCGCCCCGGGCCGCCATCTTAAGTCCGGGCGAAGCGCCTTTCCCCTGCGGCTGCCGCCACACAAAGGGGTGGGACCACGTGACCGCCCCGCCGTGCGGGAGCCCCGATGCCCACACTCAAGATGGCACGTAGGGCCCACCGCCGCTGCCCTTCCTCCACCCTCCCGGCCCCTCTAGGCCTCTTCCTCCGCCCAACTCTCTATCGCTCCGGCGGCCGGCGCGGGCTCCACTTACTCTGGGGGATAGAGGCGCAGCTCCTCGATATCTCCCAGGAAGCCGAAGAGGGTCCGCATCTGCTCGCTGGTCACCGCCGACGAGAGGTTGGTGACCTGGATGACGGACGTGGGGCCCAGGGGGAAGCCCAGCGGCACCCCGATCCCGCCGCTGTTCATCATGGCGGAGCCCGCACGGCCGCTCCGCTCGCAGCGGTGCCACACACAGCCCGAGAGGCGGGCCTGACGACAGAGGCGAGCGCGCGGCGCCCGCCAGAGCGTCCTACCGCGCGGGCGCTCTAGCGGCGCACTTGAATGCTCCCTGGAGGAGTTTCGGGGCGGGCCACCCGTCGTCCCCCGCCGCCGGCGGCTCCGGGGCAGCGCGCGCACCAGCCCCGCCCCGCCCCGCCCCGCCCCGCCCCGCCCGGTCTCCGCCGCCCGCCCCCCGTTCGGCCGCGGCGGGAAGGGCCTGGCTTCCTGGGGAGGCGATCCTCGCGTCCCACGGAGCCCGGCCGGGCCGCCGTTGCCAGGGCGGGACCAGCGCGGGGCCGAGGCCCCGCTTAGAAGGGGGCGCGGGGCGGTGCGCGCGGCCCGGCCGTTAACGGGCGCATGGCCCCAGGTCCCCCTTCGGGAGGGGGCTCACGGGGGAGCGGGCTCACAGGGGACAGGGATGCCGGGGACCGGGAGGGGGCACCGGGGCTGTTCACGCGGCCCCAGCACCGCCCTACGCGGTTTCCTTCATCGAAACGAAAGGATTCTCAGTTTAAACCCGGAGTACCAAAGAGCCCGGGTACAGAACCCCTACCCGTAGGAGGGCAAGGTTGGGCCCATTAATTGATCTGGCATGAAATCTACTGAGCCAGCTCTTTTGGTAGCCAAGTTCAATAAGAGGCAGTGTGATTACCCTAGGGAATAAACACTTGAAAACATTCTAACTATGTTTAAACAGGAACGGGTTCTAATGGAAGAAGTTGTTAATGGTTTTGGTACAACTTGGCTGGGATTCTATCCCAATTAAATTGATTTTACCTGGAGTTACAGTTCTCTTTAAAAATTAAATTTACTAGAGAAAAAGACTTGAGCGCTAAGCGTGTGGGTGATGACTGGTAGGGATCTAACTGCAGTCTGTCTTAGGTGGTAGAGAACAGTGCATCTTGGCACTGAAAGATTTAAGGTTTCAGACATGAATATTTTTGTTTTTTAAGACTTTCCATACCCCGGACCTGAACTGAGAAGGGACTGAAGTGCTTCTGAAGCTATCTGGGCTGAAAAAGATTGCAAATTTGTGATATTCCCTGAGCAGGTAGGTCAGTTGTTACAGAATCACCATAGATAAGTCTATAGTGTTTCCTTTACTGATGCTTACTACATTACAGAATCTTTAGTAATTCCAAGCGATTATCAGAGATTTATTTTATATGATAATGCATATGTTTCAGGTAGTACTTATTACAAAATGATAATCAGTGCACTGCACTCATATTCTTTTTCTAAATTGAATCCGTATTCCAGAAGTACAAGATTTAAGATCAAAGTTAAATGCTTTCTTTCAGCCATCCTGGTAGCTTTTAATTAGCCAAAGTTTAGAGAAGTTTAACTGGAGAATTCAAGATCTTTTGTTATATATTGTGCAAAATTAAACTCTGATATGATTATTCTGTCTATAGGAACATTACATTAAGATTTCCTGTGTTTTGACTAGTACATCTCATCCAAAAATGGTTAGCAGAGGTGTAGAAGCTATTACTGCTTTGAACATTGTTGTCCTTTCTCCTTGCTTCCTCAGTGGAGGATACCAGAAGAAAAGAGCTCTAAAATTTGCAAATAGAAAAATCTGTGATGTCAGAACTGACTGGGATACCCTCCTTCAGGTAAAGCCTTTAATAGTACATACGAAATTCTAAGCCACTGGTCTGCTTCCCAAAAACAGAACAGAAGCAAAACACTGTTTAAATTTTGTACTTGTCAGTCCCTGCCACAGGACAAAATTAGCTTGGAAAATAATACAAAGAAATAAATTAATTTGGATTTTGGAAGAATAGCAAAAAAACCAACCTCAAACCCCAATGCCACAAGCCGTGGTTCACACAGGCTGCCATTAAAATACCAGCAGCAAACAATTACTCTATTTTAGCCAAACTGTTGAAAATCCAAAAGTGTTTAAGAGCCACTCCCTCTCCTATAAAAAAAAAACAGAGCTATTGAGAAAAAAAGTTAAATGAAACAGGTAGACATGAGGAGGGGGAATTGATGTACAAGCAGTGCCCAAACATCATCTCTCTAATCAACAGTTCACAGACCTCCATTAACATCGTCTTACGGGTTGCTGTAGGCCAAGAGAAAACTTGTAGCTGTGATCTAAGTGGATTAATACATGTGGGAGATTCTTTTCAGTTTTGCTCACCTCTTTTTATACTGTTTAGTAACTGTACTAGTGCACTTATATTCAGTAAATTAATTTTTTCATTTTACCTTCACCTTGCTTGTACGGGCAATGATGTTGGATTAACTAGCAAAGACCAAGGCATTCGATGCCTGCAGTGCAGAGATCCTTTAGCTTCTCTCAGCTGGAGATCCCAACATCAGACTCCTGACAATCCACGCAATAGATTTTGACTGAGCTCCAGTCCCAGAACTTTAACCATGATTTCAGAAAGCCCTTTGCAATTGCAGAGATCTTTTGACTTAGCAAGGCTTTGGTGACTGTGTCGCACTGATATCCCACAGAAAATGGAATTTTCCACTAAGTAATAGCAATGGACCATGCGAGCTTTGCAAAACAGAATCTGGCGGTCAGAGGAGGGAGCTGAGAGATAAGGAAGTTTGTTTTATGACTGTATCCATGAAGTATACCTGAGAGACTGATAAAAGGGAATATCCCGCCTCAGAAGATGCCAAAAGCTGAGTGATAAAAGTATGAAGTCAGGGAGGACAACTAATTGGGATGTTTATGCATGTTGATAAGAACTAAAACTAAGTTTCCTTTAGGTGAACTATCCTCATAATAATACTAAAAATCAGACCCATAGGCCAGAAAACCCCCTACTCAAATAATCCCTTTACTCTCTGAGCATGCCTGGCAAATTTAAGGGGAGCTGTACCTTTAAGGTGAAGTGAGAAAGAAACCAGTGATCAGTTGCGGGGGGCGGGAATATGAGCTGTTACTGACACGTTTAACTGTATAAATGCCTTGTAGTTTCTCGGTTCGGTGTGCTAGCTGTGTGGAGTTACCACCTAGCACTCATCTTTGTGCAAAAATGAATAAAACACCTCTGCTCTGCGTGTAGTTTGGCGTTTTGCACACTGGATGAATGAACCTGCTTTTGGGAAAACACCGCAGCATCCTCGTAGACAAACTGATGAAGTACAGATTGTATGAGCAGGCAATCATGTGCATTGGAGGCTGGCTGAACTGCCCTGCCCTGCTGAAGGGGTTGGGGTCAGTGGCACAAAATCCAGCTGTCAGTGAGTCAGTAGTGATGTACCCCAGGGTCAGTACTGGATCCAATGCTGCTAGATCGTCATTATGTCTTCCATTAATGACCTGGACAATGGGACATAATGCAGCCTCAGCAGGTTTGCAGATGATACCAAATTCAGAGGAGTGGCCAATACCTTATAGTGTATGTGCTGCCATTCAGAGAGACCTCAAAAGACCAGAGAAATGGGCACCTCATGTTGTTGAGCAAAGGGAAATGTTGGGTCCTGCACCTGGGCAGGAATAAACCCATGCACCAGTACATGCTGGAGGCCAACTGGCTGGAAAGCCACCTGGCAGAAAAGGACCTGGGAATCCTGCTTAATGTTTGACATGAGCAAGCAATGCACCCTTGTTGCAAAGAAAGCCAACAGCCTCCTAGGCTGTGCTAGCAAGAGCATCACTGGCAGGTTGAGGAAGGTGATCCTTGACCCCTGCTCAGCACTGGAGAGGCCACATCTGGAGTGCTGTGTCCAGTGCTGGGCTCCCCAGCTCAGGAGGCTTCTCAATGTGAATAAGTACCAGATGGAACAGTATAAACAAGACTGCCAGATTCTTCCCAGTGGTATCCAGTGACAGGGCAAGAGGCAATGGGCACAAACTGAAATACAGGAAATATAATTTAATCATAAGAAAAAAACCTTTGTTTTACTGTGAGGGTGGTTGACTGGAACTGGTTGCTCAGAGAAGTTGTGGAGCCTCTATTCTTGGAGCTAGTCAAAACCTGGCCTGAGTAACCTGCTCTAGTTGACTTTGTTTTGAGCAGGGTGGGGTTGGACTGGGTGATCTCCAGAGGGCCCTTCCAGCCTCAGGAACTCTGTAATTCTGTGAGAATTAAAGGTGCTTTCCTGACTGGAGTTCACTTATTCAATCATTCTTATTTGATAAGAAGCTTGGAATAATACTTTTTGTTAACTTTCTGTAATAATGGAGATACTCTTTAGGGATCTCAGGAAGTCTTTGAATATCCATTGAAAGTGTTACATTACTGCTACCTTCCTCAGAATGCCTGTAGTCAGTGCAGGTCTACAGTTTGTGGAATGGTTCATTCTTTGATTATTTTTTATGTACGTTACAAGACCTTTGAACTACTTCACTGATATTTTCCATAATCATGTATCTTCTTCAAGGAGAGAGAACCTAACAGACTAATTCTTACTGTCATTGCCAAAACTGTTGATTAGAGTACCAGCAATGCTTTGCTCAATTACAGCTACATTGAACAGGATTTGATGGAATGTGATCAACAAGTGAGATTATTATCACTAATTCAAATAGGAGAACAAGCATGAAGAATTTCTTCGTTTTTCTGTTCTGCTACAACAGAAAGGAACAATGCTTGACTTCTACCAATATGCGATTAAGAACAAACAGCATTTCCACAAGGAAAGACTAGCTGCCAGTTTCCCAGGTAGTGTTGGAGCAAACAATGTTTGGAATTGTTCAGTAGACCATATAAAGTAACACTTTGTCTTGGCCAAGCAGCACATGGAATATCAAGCATATTACTGCCAGCCTGAGTACAACTGTAAGATAGTCTACAAAATCCTTTGTCTGAGAAACCTTCTGTGGGTACCTGAAAATCTCAAAGAATTTCCATCACTGTCAGAAAAACCAGCTAATCTCAGAGGTTTGTGTCTGTCAGAGTACTTGCCTGTATGTCAAACTGCTTTTCCCACTTGTCATAATATTTTTCTCAATCACCAGTTTTTCTTTGTGTGGTGCTGTAGCACATGTTACTCACCTGACTGAGTCAACGCTATGTTGAACAAAAAAGACCAATAAGTACGTTGTCTGGGGAGGAGCCGCACATGTGGTGGTAGGGTGGCCGTATGGCTGTTACTTCTTTCAGTGGGAACTTCTCAGCTGATTTTGGTTGTCACACTACTAGATGTTTCAGTGTAGGCTATTTATGTATCGACTCACATTAATACATTTGCAGGACGCTAAACAACACACTCTTTGTTCTGTTTTGTTAGGCAGGCTTTCATAATTCTGCAATTATGCATTGAACTCAGAAAAAAGCCAGTGGCCTTTAGGGAAAAAAAATGACCAAACATTAAAATAATCATTCTTTAATGCAGTTTGAATTTAGGGAACTTTTGACATCTTACCAAGACTTCAAGAAAATTTTGAGTGAATGGTACAAATGTTTAAAATACTGACATCATTTAACCATAGCTAGCACCTTTGGTTCTCATTAAAGCATTCAAGTTGTGTTTAGTAGGTGACTTTTTATTTATTTAAGATGATGAATTTATATGTTTAACTTAATCTTTCAGTATATAAGTGGTTAAAATAGACATGTATCAGTCTGGTGAAGAGATCCAAATAAAAGTGGTTTTCTTCTGAATGTTCTTTCACAAGCAGTACTAGAATGCCACTAAAAGCCAGTCTGTATAGCTTTTGCTACATAAATTTATTTCCATACACAGTACATTTGCCTTGCCATACAACCAAAATTCCAATGTTTAGCATAGATGGGCGATGCAGAACTCTGGAAACAAATGTGTCTTTTACAACTCGAATATTCCTTCTTTTGTGAATTAATTAAGAGGCATAATCTTCAAATGCCAGTCTCCTCCTACTCACAGTAGACTGCCAGTTCAGATTGACTGCTGGTAATACTCTTGCTTTCTCAGTTTTTGCCCAGACATGCGCTCCAGGTCAGGATATTTTTCTGCCTCTCATAATCAGTCAGGAATTTTACTCAATGTATAAATTCACGCCGAGACGCTTGCCAAGTTCTGCACATGGCCAAAACCTCAGTTCTGATAGTAAGAACTGTTTCTCGTCAAAGTAGGCGGTTAGCATGAAATCTGAAAACTACAGTATGCTTTGTCTACATCTACAGTTATTTCAGCACATTTTATTTTGGAATAAAATTGCACATGGATGTAGGATTTTGGAAATATCTTACGCAATTCAGGTTCACATCTCAGTTTAACTTGATTTAACTTTCAAATACAGACAAATCGGAAAAACGTTAACTTTGTAGCGTTTCACAGACAATAGACTTCACTCTAAACTCCGACAAATCCACAGTTCTTCCCAAATGCTAAAAATTGATTTCACCCCTTTTCCATTGTTATACTATTTGGGTTTATCAGGTAGCTGCTTTTGTATATACCTTAGTATAATTTGTTGTTTGTTTTTTTTTTTAAAAATAAGACTGTTGTGTAGTAGAGGAAAACACCTTACAGAAAACAGACTCTTAATTATGTGAAGTAATCTCTAATCCACCACATCTGTAATCTCAACAATTATGTAAAATGCATCTAACAAGACCTATTTTTCACAATGTATGAGACCAGAAAAATTATAAAACGATTATTATAGCATAACATTTCTCTAGCAGTAGTTGTTTTTCCCAGTTGAAACTTGATCTATAAATCTTAAAATCCTACTGATATTGAGATTAACAAATGAACTCTACATGGCCAATGTAAGCGGCTGAAACCCTTTCAAAGTTCCTGCCTCTGGATGGCAGTCTTCTATATAAACTGGCATTGCTAAACTGAAACAGCTGTGAGATTTCTACATCTGCTTTTTATCGGTTTTATGGCAAACACATGAAAAAAGCTAGGATTGTTGTATTTAGCATAGCGGTATCAGTTGTAAGAGTCATATTAGGAGCTATATGAGTGTGTTCTATAACGAAGTTCCCATTCTCCCCATAAAATTGCTTAGGTCAAAGATGGAGTAGCTTTTCTCAGCTTTCAATTCTCTTTAAACTTACACTGAAATAAGATGAAGGACTTAACTGACAACCAGTAGTGTCTAGATAGTATTTTTATCTCTGAATCTCCAAGTGCATATTAACAAAGGAAGATTATCGCCACCATTTACAGACTGGGAAAATGCACCAAAGCGAGTGAGAGAGATCTGAGAACAGAGTCTGCATCCAGTTATCGTTTCGGGGCGGCATTTCTTCAGTCCCTTATGAAATCTAGTATCTGTTTTCCAGACAATACTACTTGGATTACAGAAGCATTTCTTTTTCAAAGGGGGTTTTTACAAGACCCTCTTTTAACCTGTATGAAATTCTACATGTCAATTTTGTAAGTTTATATTAAACCAAAAGTTTTATGATATACTTTTAAAAGCAGTATGTGTGAATATGTATATGTAGAGGGAGGAAAGGAAAATGTTAAAATTCAGCTTTTTTTTTTTTTTTTTAATTCAGTTGAGTGTCTGCTGGGAGATCTGCTACTTGCTATTTTTCTGGCTATTGGAACTGTTCAGGTAAGTCCCTGCTATTTCTGGAGGTAAAAAAAGCATTTTTTTCCTTTGCTGTGAGGTTCATCCTGCTGTGAGTCACAGCATATATCGCTACATAAAGGGAAGTTGTTTTTAAATCTCAAAAATACCTATCTGAACAAGATAGTTCAATGAGTTGGATAGAAAATTCTGGAATTAATTGGGAAGAACTTCCTCTGCCTTCCAGCGAGAGTTTGCAGGAGCAGGGCAAGAAGTTTAAATACATTTAGGACACAAAAGTTTCATTCCTCTAAAGCCAAATAATTTCACATATAGTGGAGATACTGTGGAAATGGGCCTTTCTGTTTTAGTGCCTGACTCTGGGCACAAACACAGTTCCAGTATACCCATTAGAGATGAAATTCCCTTTTTTTGTCCAACAGTTGAATTACCATCATCACATATATTGCTTTGGTAAACTGGACTTCATAGAGTATTATCTTCAGTTGGCTAATACCACCTGGAACTGAAAAAAAATGACAACAGTAGTGAGTTTTTGGTTTGGGAATATTGTTTTAAAGGAAAATAATCCAGGTATTGTTGCAGCTAAAGTGGTTGCTTTAATTTGTTCTCTCATGCTGAATTTCAGAGAATACTTATTTTGCCTTAAGGTGGAAAAATAATATCAGTTTTGTTCAGGTGGGTCAACCAAATCCTTCTTATCTGAGACAGAGAAAAAATATGAATAATCGTAACTTGCACGCTTTAAAATCTAATCATGTGTATCGTGCTGCATGGTAAGATGAGGAGGTCTGGGCAGTCACCCTCTGCCAGTAGTTCTAGTTCCCAGCCTCCTTCATGGCATCAGAATATAGACTTCCACTGACAATAGAAGGATTAGAACCTTTATAATTGTGAAATCTGAAAATGTAACGGAGTATAACTCAATACAGATAAATGTTAACTTTTTATCTGTAACTTTTATTTGAAAGTGGTATAAAAAGAATGTTATTGCAAAACAAATTGAGTTCACTAAGTGCTAATACTGAAAACTTTTTTGGTATCTTAAGATGTTTTGGTATCTTAAGATGATGTCTTAAAATATAAGCACATCATGATTAATGCTGTAATAGAATAATTACAATCTACAATTAAAAATGCACCACGCGTCACTTACTGTAGAGTCAGTCCCATTATTCAAATGAAGTGTATTTTCATAGCTTTTTTAATCAAAATGTAGGAGAAAAAGAATTTTTCAGAGGTTTTACCTGTTCGGAGGCTTTTCAGCATGGTTTCTAACCCTTACATGCATCAACTCCAACCTCATCAGTCATTTCTCATTACAGTTAGAAGATTAAATGATTTTACGTGATTATTTCATTTTTCCCAGGACTTAGTATTGTGTCAGCTGACCAGCTGTTAAAATCTATTTTGGTATTTGTTAGTAAACCTCACTTTCCCAGTAGAGGAGCCACAGCTTTGAGTTGAAGTACTTCTGGCAGAAACATTCTCAGCAAAAATACCTTCTCCATATTCAAAACCAGTTGTTGATTATTCTATTGTGAGTGGAAGTTGTTGCAGACAAAAATCAATCAAATATGCTAAAATGTTAGAATGTTAGGAGCCTTGGCACAATACTTTCAAATCACGTATTTTGCCAGTGCATACTTAAAATTCAATAGAAAGCCTTCCCCCCCTGCTTTTTGTTGGTTTGTTGCTTTTCCTTCTGCTAAGTTTCCTTCACAAATCAACATTAGCAATTGAATGAGAATTTCTCTGTAGAGCATCTGGTTCATGTGCTACCAGTTTCTTTATTAAGAGACAATCCTTGAGAAGTTTGTCCAAATCGGTATTTTCACGTCTGGCAAACAAGAGTGAATATTCCGTTACAGTTTTTCATTAATTTGGACAACACTGAAACATAAACAGTTCAGCAATTTGCAGTGTCCAGCCGTGCCTCAAGAAATGTATGCAGTGCAGAGCCATACTCCCTTTGTGTTATGCAGCTGCAAAAATAGATGTTGCAGACTACTGTAATAGGAAATTTAATTCCTGATGCTCAAAAGTTCGGGCCACGCAGAAAAGCTACATCATTTCAGCAATACGAACTTTCATGGGGAACTGTTCTCAGCCATCTTGGGAACCTTGCCAGCCCAGTCACATGATACTTGGTTCTCTCATGCCTTCTTATTACATCTCTAGAACTTTTACTTGGGTATTCATATAAATATAAGTGGCTGAAAGAGTCCTCACTCAGCCATTACAAGCTATGTGTTAACTGCACGTTTCACAGTTCAGTAATGTTTATCCGTAGCTACTTAATAGATTTTTCCCTCAAGTGGGATAACTGCAACCTACTTTTGAAATGCACAAAAATCCTGTGCAGAGTATTTCTGATGTAGTCTAAAAGAGTAGGTTGTTATGCTTATTTCATGTTTTCTCTTCCTTTAGGCCACATAGCTGCGTGTTTTTTTATAGTAAATTCTTATCCTTAATATAAAGCAATATTTCAAATTGCAGTATGGAAATACAAGTCCCGTTCTTGCAGACAGTATGAGGTAGAGCACGCACAAGAAGGCAGAGAGCTGGAAATCTGGGAGTGTGACAATGGAGAGGAGTTGGACTGCACAAAGGGGTGATGCCAAACTTGAAGTGAGGCTCTTAGGAAGCGGTAGAAGAGGGGGACTCCTGGGAACCCTGTGAGAAACTTGAGGGTACCTGCTGCTGCCAGGCATGAGGCAAGGGGAGCCACAGGGCTGTGGGCCTGGGGAAGCTCTGGCAGCCCTTGGTCAGCAGCCTTTGACACAGGGTGCCTGGAGCCTTTGTTGGCAACTGCTCCTGCTTAGGGAGGGTGACGCTCCCACTCTTTTAGCTGGTGCTAGGGATAAGCTCGTGCGAGAGCTTGGTGGATCAGAGGGAGTGCCTGGGGCCTCTCCTGGACCTTTCCTACAGGAGCTGTGCTGCTAAGCAGAGGAGTTATAGAAGTCAGCATTGGAGAGAGACAGGATGTCCTCAGAGAACCTACAGCTTCAAAAGCCCTGGACCCCCACCACAGTGCAGACCTGGGCAGAGTCTGTCACTAGCAGAACTGCAAATAGAAAGTCACTGGAAGGCAACAGCTGGAAGTTGGTGTCTCCTGGCATCACGTGTGAGGCTCCTGCTCCAGCTGAGGTTCACCGCCCTCAAAGCTGAGGAAGAGCTGAGGGTGCTTTCAAGCAAATCATCTGGACAGACTGACCCTCAGCCATGCCAGACCACCTGGAGGAAGCAGTGAGTGTAGTGGCAGCTCCCTGCTGTAGGGCACAGAGGCACCCATCTGCTGACCTGACCCACTGGCTACAGAAGTTTGCTGCTTGCTAGAGACCCAGATCCAAGATGCTGTGGAGAGACTGCCTGTCATGGTTTTAGCTGGGATAGTTGATTTTTCTTCACTGTAGCTAGTATAGTGCTGTGTTTTAGACTTGGTATGTAAATAATGTTGATAACACCCTGGTGTTTTAGTTGTTGCCGGGTAGTGTTTACACTAGTCAAGGACTTTCTAGCTTCCCATGCTCTGCCAGGTGCACAAGAAGCCGGGAGGGGAGGGGATACAACCAGGAGAGCTGATTCGAATTGGCCAAAGGGTATTCCATATCATGTGATGTCATGCCCAGTATATTAACTGGGGGAAATTGGCTGGGGGGGGCAGCGATCGCGGCTCGGGGACCGGCAGCGTCGGTCGGCGGGTGGTGAGCGGTTGCGGCACTTGTTGTTTAGTTTTGGGTGTTTTTTTGGTTTTTTTTTTCCCTCTTATTCCAGGGTTTCGTCTCTCTCTCGCTCATTATTTTCCTTTTCATTATATTAGTATTATTGCTGTTTTATTCTAATTATTAAACTGTTGTTATCTCAACGCACGAGTTTTCTTACTTTGGCCCTTCCGATTCTCTCCCCCATCCCACAAGGGTGGGGGAGTGAGAGAGCGGCTGTGTGGTGCTTAGTTGCTGACCGGGGCTAAACCACAACACTGCCAAAGCTTGTCCCACCCTCTGAGTATGACCCCCGGCCGTTCTCACACATAGGCACCAGTGATACCTCCAGGGAAAACCAGGAAAGGATCTATCACCTCCAGTCAGAGCTGGGGTCAGCAACACAGTTTTGGTTTCTGTCACCATCCAGTCCTCTCTCAGAACTCTGCTTGGAGAAATGTCATCCACCTCACTAAGTGGCAGTGGGGATGTAGTAACTTAAGATTCACATAGTTAAGTTATCATGTACTCTCTAGACATCACTTCCAAAAATGTGTCAAGTCTAGGAATTAAGAATATTTTCACTGTTGGAACATACATTTGTACAGAAACTGTGTGTGCACCTCCTCTGGGTAACCTGAAAGCCCTGGCTACTGAATGAATAGCATAGCTAGCTGTAGAAAGCTTAATTTCTTAAACAAAAATAAACTACAAGGACTGTGATATGATGTGAAATGTAATATGACATTCATTTTTATCAGTTTCCAGTGGCTTTGTTTTCTTAGATCATCATTATAAAAGCTTCCTCTCCCTGCCAACAGTCATCAGTAGTTTTCTTTAGTCTTCATAATCTTCATAATTGTAAGAAGAATCAGATGGAGTCATGTCACAGAAAATTAAATCAGGTATTTTATTGCTTACTTGTTGAGGATGAATATGAATGTGAATTAAAAACAGTGGGTTCCCAAGCCTAGAAGTAACTGCCGCATAGATGCATAATGCTTCTATCAGCTGATTGCAGTAATACTTCTGTATATTGGGATCATTCTGCTTAGTGAAACAGTAACATTTAGCAACTGTCAGTTCAAGTATAAAATTATAAATTGCTAAAGAACCTTCACTGTTATATGGGCTAAGCAAGAACTACCTCAATGACCTCTGCTGTGATAAGTATGCATCAATGCTTTAGTGGAACAGCACATCAGGTACATTCATTCCTGACAAATGTGAACATACTCTTAAAAATTTCTCAAATGGAGTGAGAACATACAAGATGTCACTTAAGGTACAATTATGTGGAGTGAGTGAAGACAAACCCAGTTTTTCTAAAAATCACCTGCCATGGCATATGCTAAGGTTTTCTTTTGGGATGTTTGCTTTCAAATCCAAGTTGTATGGCAGAACTCGACCTTCATTTGGCACTAGCCAATTGTTTGAAATAAGAGTTGTTTTTTTGTCTTGTGTTGAAAGCAGTTTAGAAACTTAGAGATTTCCTTTTGGGAAGAGTGAAAAAACACCACAAAGCCCCTGAAAAACCCAGAAATAGAGCACTTGCATGATCTGAGATTCTCCCATAATGCAGAATCGCTTGGGGCCAGCATTATTTGATACAGTCCCGTCCCAGGTAGAGCGTTAATGCAGAAAAAGTATTCAAGGAACAAGGAACTCTAGGTCCAAACTTAAAGATTAATAAAGGAATAAAACAGAAGTAATTTACATTGAGCTTTCTAAATTAGAGCAGTTACTGTAATCATTATTTGTCTTTGTTTTTTCATTTTACAGGATAGATTCTTAGACTCACAGTCTTCCAAATAAAGAACCAAAACCTGTAACTAATGATAGGCTCTTTTAGATGCAGTATCAGCCGTTCACGAAGAAGACTAACACAAAACAACCACCTTCTAAAATGTTTCTAGTTTCCTTAATAAGAGGAAAGTTTTATTTCAGAAAGTATGCTTCTTCTAGTTGGAACAAATGTTCCAACATGTGTTTTCAGAGGACAGATACAGATTTGTCTTTTTAAATGAAAAGTATAGACAGTACTCTAGTACTACTTTAATTTGCTATGTAAGACCATTCAGAACAAGCGATCTACTCTGAGGCACTGAAAAACTTTTTAAATTTACTTATTCAGGTGGGCCACTGGGAAAGGTAATTTTTGATGGCAGAAGAGCAAAAATTATTTGATACTGTAACTTGAAGAAAGTTTCCTAAAATCTGCTATACCCAACTAAGTAGCAAAAATTGAATAAAGGAAGATTTTGAGAAAGATGTTTCTTCGTTTTTTTTTTTTTTTAATACATGCCACAGGGAAAACTTATTGAAATAGCACCCTTGTTCATGACAAAACATGGCTGCAATTACAACAGACTGTGAGAAATCACAGAATCACATAAAACTAGGCAAGATGGATTCAGACACTATAGCAAATAATCAGTTTCTAGCCATTTTTGTATACTTCAGCCAAGAATTCATCAATGCTGCAGGACTGTAGGTAGCATATTACTTAAGCAAGGCATTGAACTGACAAGCATTAGATCAGAGTTTTTTTCTGCTGACTTCGGTTGGCCAGTGTATGATCTTAAATAGAAATTTTTGCTTCTCTTTGGCTACTTCAGTTTTTCATATAACAACTATTGTAGACAGGGGCAATTTTATAGTGCAGTTGTAACATTTGCTGTAGTGGAACCCCAGTTTTGAAGTAGTCTTATAGATGCTGCAACAGAATCTTCGGGACACATTCCAAAATTGAATTTAATCCAAGGCAACAGAAATAACACACCAAAAATACAATTTCTCTTTGAAAAAAAAGTGCCTCCAGTCAGAAGAGCACAAGTTGGACCCAGCATTTTCAGGTGCTGATGAAAAAGTAAACTGTTGAGTTATGAAATAAAGGAGACCAAAGGCTCAGTTGCACAGGAATGAAGCTTACGTAACAAATAGTAGCTGTGAAATGGGAAAGAATAAATTTGAAGCCTGATGCATAGAAGACAAAAGAGACAACAAAAAGGTCTTCACAAAGAGAGCTCACAAGGAAAAAAATGAAGGGGGGAAAAATACTAAAGTATTTAGTAGGGAGCTATACAGTGAGGTTAGTAGGGAGCAAATACAGAAAACCTTACATAAGGAGGAGCCTAATACTCCAGGGTCATCAGGGCTGTAACTTGTTATAATTAGAAACAGTTTTCTTTGCAGAGGAAGTAGTAAGTCAAGTAGTAGGTGATATTGATATGCCAGATCCACATATACAAGGAAAAAAGACTAAACAGTTTGTGCTACTACATTGTCAGGAGGCTTCCAAGAAAATTGAATGTAAACCTGCATTTACCGCTCCTGTGAAATTTTATGCCTAGCTCTTCACTTGCTTTACCGCATAACCCTTGTACATCTCACCAGAGTACGCTCAAGACATTCAATTTTAACCCTGCTCCTTGGCTTAGTCACCCCGCTCTGTTATTGAAACCACTTAGTTTGCATCAGATAAAGATCACTCATCCCTTTAGGAGAGAAGCCACTGGCTGCCCTAGCTGATTTCTCTGCAAGACTGAGTTACTCATGAAAGTATTTCACTATTGTGAATAACCCAGTCTTGCAATGAAATCACCTAGAGCAGACCTGGGGGCACTGAGATGCACAGAGCCTGAAACACAAATGAGACTCTATTAGTGTATGATAGAGTACTAAGGTCTACAGAGACTACAGAAGAATAAAATAGTGTTTTGGAGAATTTCCTAGAACTTCAATAAGTCAACTACACACAACTTCAAAGAGCATTAGTTTATTATCTATTCTCCATGTGTTACCTCAGAAACAGTCTAATTATATACAAAAATTTGGAATGTTGCATAAATGCTGATCAATAAAAACATTTTGTAGCTGTTGACAAGGGAATATTTCTAAACAAAACCAAAATAATCATAAAAGTTTGATTCTGTGTGTTGTTTATTGCTATGTTTGTGTTCATAGAATGCTTTCAAGTATATACACATTTTTTTTTTTTAACTCCAGTCCAAAAAAGAAACTACAAAATATTTACATAATAAATACGTGGGAGACTTCATCTTTTTATTACATCAGTTGAACTGATTCTTTAATGAACTATTAAGAATAGAAAAAATTAACACAGTTTGCATCAATTCATCCCCATGCTGAGCAACTTAGGCTGCTCATGTATTTTATTCTATTCAAAATGTAGTTTAAGATGCATTCAAAATGAAAAGTGCCGATACTGTCTCTCCTCCTGCTGAATCCTGGCTGGACTAGTTCCGGAGGTATCTTTCTCCCACTCTCTGCAAAATCATCTAGTTCGACGTGTGTTTACCTTTACACACAGACGCTGAAGGAACAAACATTTCAATCCACTGAAAACTCCAACATTTACTGAGTAAAATCAGCATAATCCATGTTCTATTAGATGGTTAATTTGCTAATTTACTGAAGACAAGCTTTGGCCAAGTATTTCCACAAGAAGTACTAAACTTCTTGCTATGTATCTCTACTTCTATAGTTCTACCACAGCCAAACAGTTTTTGGTAGAATTTTCCTGTGATACATAAATCTGAAAGTTAAGTGACACAACAACATTTAGAACTTCTGTTACCATTAAAGCAAAAAAACAATACAGTATAATTCCTCAATGATATATTTAAATGTACTGCAAAATGTCTACAAAGTCAGTCCAAGATCAGTAAAGAATCAGTTCTGCTTTTTGGACTTTTCCCAAAGATACAGGTTATGTAGAAGACCAAGATAATTGAGGACTTGTCTGTATGCATTCCCTTTAAAAGGCAGTGTGTGATAAAAATAACATAATTAAAAGCAATGAACATGTGATGTGAACATTTTGCATTTTCAATTAAAAAAATAGAAACTAAACAAAAACAAAACACATCTTAGAAGGGGAACACTGAAGCCTGCCATTATATAGCTGTTTCTCATTCTTTTCTTTGAAGATTAACAGCACACAGAAAATAAGTGAATTTTATCAAAATACAGCACATTTCTGCTAATATAAAAAAATTTTCTATGTAAATATTACTGAAAATCAACTAAAAATTAAAATATACAAAGTGTTAAAGGGTTTCAATTAAAATTATTTGATCTATACACAGTACAATAAGCAATACTTAACATCTTTGAAAGAAGTGCAATAATATTGGAGTTCACTTATTTAAAAAAATGTACTGCGTGTTTATTACCGCTAGCTATATATAATTCCTCTCTCTTCCACCTCATTGTCCCAAAACTAAAGGAGGCTGGCGTTTTTGCTAGCTTTATTAAAAGCATTTACTTTTGTACACATGGGTTGAAAAAAGCAACTTATACCTGTCTGAAACTACCAACTTATATGTAATTAAAAATGAACTGCAATAACTGAATATTGCTCCAATGACAGGCTAATCATTAGCTCTGATTAGAAACAGTTACTGGTCTTCTATGGCACTTTTCCCTGGTCCATAACAACCGTGTATTAATTATCACTGCAGATTATGCAGTCTCTGTTCAATTACAAACGAGAAAGAGAAAAATAAAGTTAATGTTTCTGGTAAACAAAATTAATAGAAGCATAATTGAATATTTTATACAGTAATAAGGAACAAAGGCAGCCTGTGGTAAATCACTATTATATTAATATAGTTAGAAACCCTTTAATGACTCTGAAGTGTCTAGTTCACATTTAATGTTACCTGTAGGAACAGCCCTTTAAGAAACATCATTATGAACTGGTGGGTTGTAAGTACACCCTCCCTTTGCTCTCCATCTCACCACAGCAATTCTCCATCACTGTTCAAAGTTTCACAAACTTGCTTTGGTTACCTAGCGCCATGCGTATAGTTTCCTTTTTGATTAACAAGGCAATGCAAAGGCCAAACAAAATCGAGATGTCTTTCATAACCCTTCCTGCATCGTTTACTTTGTGTGTGTGTTTAAATATGTATTACAGGCAACAACCTTATAAAAACTGGCCGTTTCAGTTTCATTTTTTAAATCTAGAATCTTAAAATGGAGTACTTTTTATAAAGATAAAAGTATCACCATTTGCACAAAATTGGAGATTTCCATGGCAGAGGAAAACCTCTGGGCACATTTCCACAGTACAGTTGAAAGAATTATGTATGCAAGAAAACCCAACAAAACATGAATCACATATGGCAAACGAATATTCAATGACTACATTAAGAACAATTCCTGTAGAATATCACATATTTGTAGTTACCGTCTTCCTAAAAAACACTGTAAGCTTTTATTGCATTTTCTATTGGTAGACGTACACTCCAGAACTAAACACTTTTTCTTCTTTCCTGATTCCAGATACAGATAGCAGATAGTTGTTTCACCCGGCCTTTTTTCTGTCCAACCAGCACCACCTTCCATCTACCCATTCATCTATACAATGTGCACATAGCAAAGCCAACATTTCATATCTCCCGTCCATATCTACAGAATTGGTTTCAGCTTAACACATTAATATCTGATGAATAAAAATAAAGGCAATAAACAGCTACAGGACAGACAGCCCTGCCATCTGTCCGTTGGCTACAACTGAGGCTTCGCAAAGCCTTGCACAAAGTTTAGTAATGTGTATGAATTATCCAAAAATAAACCTACCATGTGTACAAAAAAAACCACAGGTTTGTTCTTGGAGGAGTGATCCTTAGATTGCTATAATGCTTAAAAACAAGTTTATTCACCATATGCATTTTCAAAATTATTTCCTGTATGTTCTATACAGTGGTTTTTCCCCCTTGAACCACAAGTTCAGTATTTCCTGTACAAATTTTGATCATAATTCTTTTCAAGTTCCTTTCATATATAAAAATAGGCAAAATATTCAGTTTCCCATATGTCCTTCAATGAATTCTGCTGGCTTTTCCCCCCCATCCACAGTATTTATGAAGAAGCTTCTCGCACAATGATGAGTTCCACTGCATTCTGAAAAGTCTTTAGCAAAGATACTGCTTGTCCGTGATCAATATTGATGAAGCTGAATCCATTAGCCTAAAAAGAAATATTTAAAATTGAAAGTTACAGTCTCATAGGCCATGTTAGGGAAACACGTCTCATATTTCATGTTAGTTTATTTAAGCTTTAAGGTTTAAAATAACCACATTCTATATGAATGCAGACATTGAAACACTGCAGATTTGCAGATTACATTGTTGATGTGAGTTGAACATGTAACTGTATGCTACAAGAAATTAAACTACTGTGTTAGCCTTGAAAGAATTTTGCCCCAAAGGTATTGCAAATAACCAAAAGAGAAAGCTGAACTTTAAACCATCAATGTGAGACATCTAATTCAGCAGCCTTTATACAGCCACCCTAAAAAAAGCGAATGCAGTACAAATGATACATCCCAGTTTAAATACCAGAATATTAGAAACGGCATTTGTCATAAACTGAAACTATTGAAGCCTTTAACAAAAACATTAATAGTACTGGGAGCCATTTTAGGGTGTGAGACCTCCTGAGGTCACCCCCAGCCTGAATCTTCCTATGACTCTAAACAACATTCTCATTCCTGGCACAGGTTTGGCTTGGCAAACACAGGCAGGCCTAAGTGGCCTACAGCAGACAGGAAAAACAAGGCTATCGTTCAAATTCTCAGGGTATTCTACGGCGAATTCACATTCAGTCTGGGTGGTTAAATCTTGCAGAATGACAGGTTTGTCCAGTTTAAACTGTTATTGCTTCCAGCTGTGCACCCCACCTTTGTCCCTGAGCTACTACCCCTTAACTGGCGACAGAGAGAACTGGTTGTGCGCTCTGCACCTTAGCTGTGCCATTTTAGAGTTGCAGTTCCTTATCCCATCACCGAACACTTGCTCTTGCTATCGGCTGAATCCTCTGTTGTAAAGGCAGTAGTTTTTAAATCTCTCTAGGGTTGCAGAGGAGGATGTACATATAGACTGTTCAGAGAGCAAAAGTGGCAATAACGCTTCCAAATCATCGTCTCTACAGAATGCCCTAGCCCTAACTTAATAGGAAACAGTATCTTAAGACTTAGATGCATGGTCATGTATACATGACCAGACTTACATACTGGTCATGTAGAATATTTTTATTAGACATATGTATTAGACATGCATTATAATATGCATGCCATTTTACAGAGAATGTTGCAAAATCAAGCATAGCAAAGTAATTTTGAGAGAGATGATATTCAGTCAAAAACTGCAGAAGTTAGCTAAACAGCAACAAGACAGAGTGGGACTGTCATTACATCATCACTGGCATTATCACAGGTATAAAGACTGTGCTGTTACACAAAAAAATATTCTTAGTTATGAGAAATGAAACAGCCTGTAATTGTCTAAGCATGCAAATGCAACTTCTCCTTCAGCTCTTTTTCAAACTACGAATACCTCATTAAACAAAAAGCAAAACCCAAGCACTGCCAACATGACAAGAGGAAACTTAATTATAAATGTCACACAGACAAATTCCATAAAGACAGGAATAAACCATTAAAACAAAAGTCACCTTTCACACATGTTCCACTTTATATATAAAGTAACAAATATGCTACCAGGATTTTCAAAGGTTTAACGTGATTCTTGTTCCTGTATGGTGTGTTGGAGGGTTACCCATCCCTTGAAGTCATCTACATTAGTAAGAGCACTAGGACCTGTCTTGCCCCAACGAGGAAGAACAAGCACAGAATTATTTACCATGCTCAAAACCAAGCCACCTTTTACTTGGAACAACTTGATCTCAGTTTAGTTTCCTTGTGTGCTTTTTGGCTTCATCTTTCATTCAAAGGATTAGGCTGTGTTTTCAGTTTGGCTTTATTTTAGAAAATTGTTCACACAATGTGATTTAACTGAGATACTAGTGGGTTTTTGTTGGTCTTTTTTGTTGTTGGTTTGGTTTGGTTTTGTTTTTTTAGGAAACTGAAATGCAGCAGAGTCAACTCTATCAACATTCTCAAACCAGTAATACGGTGAATAATTAATGATTTTTAACAAACTCTGCAACTTTAAGGGTGGCTACAGCACTGTTCAAACGTCCTGTTAGCCTGCTTCCTTAAGCAAGTAAGGTTTATATAATCCCCTTGTCCATTTCCTTGACCCCTCCCCAAATAGCTTATGAGCTCATTAGACAACTTCAAACAAATCTGATACAGAAGAGGCCTGAAAGGTACTGGCTTCCTACAGAAAAGAATTGCACAGCTGCAGCCCAGAAGCTGTGGCTCCTGAAGTAGCCCACTTGGCTCACCTGCAGCAGATGGGGCAGCCAGGTGGTACATGCTGTGACCGGCCAGTTATCAGCCAGCCAAGAGGCACCTTCTGCCAGCGCTTGCGCATGTCCAGCCTGTCAGCTTGGGGAGAGACAGCAAAGACTGGCAGGAACTGCAGGATGGAGGGGGATGCAACAGCAAGGTGCAGCTGGGGAGAGGTGTTGTCAGGGGCAACTGCTGGTGTTCAGACAACACATCATTCAGAACATTGCATGTGAATGACCATAAGTTAAATGAATGATAGTAAAGCCTAATGAAATGCTCATGTTCCACCCTGAACAACAACATTAGGCCTGTTTTTTTGTCTTTAAAAGTGTGAAAAAGTTCAGAATTTGAAAAAATGTTCCAACTGATAAATGCTTCAGTCTGTATCACCTAATGTTAGGTAGAAGAAAAGCATCATCCCAGAATGTAAGAATGCTTCTGGAAAAGATACTGGCAATCTATCTAAAAATTAAATATTCTGCTCTTAGGAAAAGGTGCAAACTAAAAATGAACTGGTATATTACATAGGCTAGTTAATTAGATGACCACAGTACCTGAATTATTTTATCTCCAGGCTGCAACAACTTAGATGCTGGTCCTTCTGGTTGCACTCTGGTTACAAATATACCCTTGAAAAACAGAGGTGGAAAACATTTTTGACAACTTATTTCATAAATAGTAGGGTAGCTTGAAACAGATATAATTCAAAACATTATTTCAATTTTCCATCCTAAGTAGAAAAGAATGCAATATTATGCTACGGATCCACTGGCTTTTGGGACTGCCTTCCTTTTCTGATATTAAATCCATGAGAATTGCCTTTAAAGGAGTACTGAAGGGCAAATTCTGATCTGCCTTTGTTTAATTTGACAGATGTATATGTCAAGATGAATTTATCAACCACCAGAAATAAGGCTGTAAGCTAAATCATGTTCTCTTTTAAGAGGCTTCCTAACTGTAAACTCCATAATTCACTCTTTGTTGACTGATACCTGGAACTGTGCAAGAACCACTCAGCTAGAATAATACTCTGTGTTGTCATGTGACCACTGAGGTCATCTACCACCTTGATTTTCCATATCATTTGTCCCCAGTTTTCTCCCCTCCAGTCCTGGAGTCTAGTGGTTTAGGGAATATATATATACACACACACTTCGCCCCACCCCCAACGCTACAAACATTATTAATTAGAATGATTTTAAGATGCATTAGTGTAAATACTCACATCATCTTCAGGTCTGAATGGATTCCCTCTACCACCAACTCCTCCTGATATACTAAATCCAAGTTCTGGGTCCTTGTCAATTCTCACTCGAATCTAAGTAGTTACAATCAAAGTTAGATGAACTGGCTGAAAATCTGCATTCAAAGCTACTGTAATGAAATTACTAAGGAATTCAGGTGAACAAAAGCTTTAATGAGAAAAAAACAACTCAAAAAAGACATTTATCACAGTTCAAGGAGTGTTATATCTCATAATATTAATTCAAAACAAGATTCCAATACAACACCATCGTGTATGATTGTACATAATTTTCACTCCAATTATCACTATTATTATAATCATAGTTCACGTAGGCTTTAAATTCAGATACTTAGATAACATGTAAAAGAATTTAATGCCCCCAGCAAAAGCCATGTTCCTACAAGAGAACCCATTCTTCCTATTTCTTTGCTACCTCTAGCTGAATTTAAAAATCAAACCTTGTTCCTCCTTTCACTGTTAAGTTCTGCGTAGCCAACACTGTCTCCCCTTTCTCTTGCCAGAGTAGTTGACTAGAAAACTCATTTTACACAAGTAGTGGATATTCTTATTCTAGCACAGAATGAAAAGACAGTACTCAGTATTTTCTCAAAAAACCCAAAACAATACAGAGGACACATACTGTGTCCAAGAGCAGGAAGAAGGTTGCCACAATGAAAGAGCCATTAAATTGTGTAAGAATTTCTTACGCACATCTGTCTATCATAAATAGAACTGATAATTATCAGGCATGCATCAGATGCTGACACCTTTTTATCCTGGCTTTTGTTTATGGATGCACATTTCTACATCTGCAGGTTTTTGAACCATTCTGGATAGCAACTAATAGACGCAAAGTACTCCAAGTTGTACTGCTACTTGTATTTTTTCAGTTACTAGATAAATAACGAGTTGGTGATGAATAAATGTAGTTGAGAAGTAAATTTCTAGCTCAGTAAAAAGATGCCAGCTTAGGTTTCTGGTACATTCTGTTAAAAATCTACATTTCTCTCTTAAAATGTTCACTTAAAAAGTAAGAGCTCAAAATTAGAAGGAATGTGTGATTTTAGTCACGGAATTGCACTGAGATAATGCTGTCTTCTGCTGGAGATAAATTCCTGTATGATTTCTGTCACCATCTACAGAGAAATGGTAATAAAATGAAAAAAATCTAACAATTCACTGCCATTGACAGACAGATGTCATATTGTCAAGTAAGATTTTATTCTTACCTCTTGCTTTGCCAACTCATGGCTTTGTCTGGGAGAACACTGGGACTGGGTGTAGGGTGGTTGGTGGGCAACTTTCAACATCAGATAATCAATTAATTGCTCCCTAGACGGATGTCGTGCTACTGATGATTGAGGAGGGAGATGATGGACTTGGCTGTAGTTTGCCTGAGGTCTTTGAGGCTGGCACATCTGCCCATTTGTCAACGGTATCTGAATAAAACGTGAATACTCCATGTTATATATTTTATAAGCAGCAATCCTCAATTCCTCCTTTATTATTTCAATATTTCTCATACTTGACGGCTTTTAATTTTAGGAACATTACTAAAACTACTCTTGTGAATCATATACAATTACTCTCAATTTGCTTTATAGTCATCAGCTCTGACCTCCTCAGAACAAATCTGAAAAAAAAACCCCTTACTTTGAGCGCTAATCTACTAGAACAGTCTTTGCTTTTAGCACTTGTTTCACTGAGTTATCCCAACCATTATTTTCTAGCAGTGTAACTGAGCGTGTTGACACTTGGTTGATATCATTATAGTTTGCACTTTTATTGCATAAAATTCAGAGATTTTTTAACAATTCCCAGTAGATCATACACAAAATAAAAATCCCACACAGCCAGCAGACAGAAATTGCATGCTCTCTGAGCATCTTTTGGTGTCCACTTGGCAAGAAAACATTCTGAGCAAATTCACATGCAAGCTCAAGATTTTAATATCAAAATGGTAATGATATTTCCAATACACATTATTCTTTAACACATCTGTCACTGATTTGATAGGTATAATGATAACAAACAGCAGTAAGGTACACAACTGTCAAGACATAAAATGTATTCAAACCGTTTCACTAGGAATGGTGCTGGAGATGACAACATTTCTTACTGAAGCCTCAGAGTTACTGTTCAGCTCTGCAGCTCTGTATTGAGCTGGGCAGCCTTCTCCCTCCTCACCTGTATACCTCATGTTCTTACCTAGCCTCAATAGTCACTCAGTCCATCTATACAATTTCCACATTTCAAAAATGCTATAGTCTTGCATTACAGATTTTTTCCTGCCTCCCACCATTATCCCATTAGTTATAGGATACAAGGATATTAAAATACTCTCCCTCAATATTATAAATAACAAGTGTGCATATTTCAACCTTTAACTATGCTATGTGAATGGACACATATAAGAATCTATTCTGTTGAGTATTTTATGTCAAAGTGATTCTGAGAAATGGTACTGTGTGTATATACATTTTTTAACTTATTTACAGATCAGGTGTAGTCAATTTACATGACTTCGTACTGCCTTTTCTGAAAACCTAAAGCATGACAGGAACACTGTTTTTTGTTGCACTGCCAGAGGTAGAGTTTACAGAGGCAACACATATCAACAGCTAAGCAAATTCCCAATATCCAATGTCCGTAGAAATGCAACTGAAATTACTGAAGTCATAAAAAGAAAATCAATTGCTGCATCATAATAATTTACAAGCATCCATTTAGTTTCATTGTAGTAAGTCCTGCCTGTATAGATGGTCCTTAGAGATGAATACAGAATGTCTCCTACAAATTCTAGTTTATCATCAGAATTTCATTACAACAGATTTCAAGTTTGTTCTTTAAATGATTTAATCAGCTTCAGATTGCTTTCCTGAAATCATCACCATATTCCAATTTCTACTTTCAATTATGTCTTTTGCTGCAAATTTCTTCTTTCAAAGCCCCTGCT
The DNA here is from genome assembly GCA_031468815.1 of Morus bassanus. Taxonomy (NCBI): domain Eukaryota; kingdom Metazoa; phylum Chordata; class Aves; order Suliformes; family Sulidae; genus Morus; species Morus bassanus. Next base: position 63,169,032 of record CM062600.1, read on the forward strand.
GGAGAAAAATGAGAACTATCCCCCTTCATATAGTTAACTACTTCATCTTCCAAAAAGAGGATGCCATCTCATTTACGCCGCCTTTAACACCTGGGTCGTACATTGTAAGGAAGCCCCAGTTCCAACTGCTATCCCAACTTATGTTTCTACTACTACTAAAAAAATATATCCTTAAAAATAAGAGTAAATGTATCCTGTGATGTCATGTAGATAATTACCTGCACAGCTATTTTCTTCATGCTGTCTGGAGGAACATCTTTGAGACTAAGTGTGGCAGATGAATAATTCTGCTGTCCTGAAATGAATACTTCATCCTGGCATTGGTCTCCAGCAGTAGAAGCCTGGGGATGCTTTAAACAGAATGGAGCAGTAAAGACAACTGTCTTCATACCATTCAAACTAAAAAATGCTCATAAGAAGCCCAGAATAAAACATTTTAAGGGCTTTATTGTTCTTTATTTCCTTTGATTAACTAGTACATTGTTTACGTAGAAAGTCTTACTAGCCAAGACACCACGCCCATAAAATATTGATGGATATTTGAAAGAACTAGCAACTGCAGAGGTGTCTTTGATCACCAATAAACCGATAGGAAAAGTCAACAAGTGCAAAGGACTGCCTATTCAGGGATTCATATAGTTAAAAGAAGTCTTCTGTTGACTTTATCTTACTCACTATGGATACCATAACATCACTCAGGATGCTCTGAGTTAGAGAGTTACTTCCTCACATTTTCTTACAAACTAAAATACTAATTTTCTTGAGCACCTAAGATATATTACAGTACAGTTTACATCATGAGAATTTGTTTGGGGGAGGAAAAAGCATAACAAAATTTTGTTCAAACTTTTATCACCGAGGTTAAATTCAGAATGGTAATCTCTTGTTCACATATGTACAACAAAACCAGATAGTTTTACATATGTTCAACCATCTATAAAAGCCAATTAGAAAACTCAACCTCATGACATTAAACTGAAAAGCCTTGCAATAAGTTTAAGGCATATGAAGTGAAGGCAAAGTATTTGATTTAATGCCTTTAAAAAAATTCCAGTACATAAATTACATTCTTTTTATTGAAAGCGTTATCCATATGTAAAAGGATAACTCCATCAATTTAAGGACACCTCTCTCAGTTTCCCCCTCTATATATGTCAATATCCTCCTGTAGGTACTCACTCGAACAACGTGCACACCAGAACCTCTTCCGTCTGCAACACTCAAGGCAACACTACCCTGGCTGCCATGCAGATCCCTAGAGCTGCCATAGTGAAAGCTGCTAACTGCAGCATAATTGGAATTAAAGGACCTAGACAGCATGCTCTGAATAAAGAGGGGACAGATTTAACACAGAGGTTAGTGCAGCATGCATAAACCACAGGACATGTTATACATAGACTAATACAAACATATTCCATTGTCATGCAAGATAAAAACCATGCAAGAACAGCACCACTGTGATGTATAAAACACAACTCAGTGACCTCTATTTACCTTTATTTACTGTAAATCAGCATGCATTCAGCAGTTAACATGCAGAATTACATGTAAATAAAGTCATTCAAATATTCATGTGTCTGGAAAAACAACAAAGGTGCACAGCTTAACAAAATTTTCATTAAACTTGGAACACATCATATACGTTGTAGGACAAGAAGATGGCAGTCAAGATAAACACCTGTGGAAAACCATCTAATTACCAGTTATTCTTTTGTCTCATTCTTCCCTCCTATTACTGGTACAGTACAAATAAAAATTTACAGAGAGACAGAGATTGGACTGTTTGACTGCGTTTTCTTGCTATTGCAATGCTGTCAACATCTGCAATGCATTCCAATAACACTTGGAGTGTCACTTCAAGAATGTGAGACGCCTCATTTAAAGAAAAAGAAGCTCAAAAGAAACCTTGGAATCTACCCCTTTGCCACTGTAGGCAATCAAACGGGTAACATGAGCTCAAGGACAGAAGTGCTAGTGGTTTGGTTTTGAGCTCCCTTACCTTGCAAACCTGACCTCTGCAATATTGGCAAGGGTAATAGACAGAAAACGGTAGACACTACCGTCTTGCCACTGTGGACTTTGTAGTTATAAGGACAAAACAAAATAAAAAGACTGTACAAAAGAAGAAAAGGAAAATCCTCCATGTGCCACTTGACAAATGAAACAAACCTATCTTGAAAAAATGACAGAGACCCATGAAAAAATATGATCATAGTAAAAGATATACCACAAAGCATCAAAAGCCAGCAAATTCAAAGTTTTTGTTTTTTTACAAAGTTTCTAATTTTTCCAAGTAAAAAAAAAAGAAAAAGTTCAAAATACATATAATTTGACTAAGATACTGCAACGACTCTGACATGAATTGACACCATTTCCCACAGCATTCTCCTGCAGAAACTGGCTGTTTATGGCTTGGATGGGCCATACACATTGCTGGGTAAAAACTGGCTGGATGGCCAGGCCCAAAGAGTTGTGGTGAACAGAGCATATCCAGCTGGCAGCCGGTCACAAGCGGTGGTCCCCACGGCTCAGCACTGGGGCCAGCTGTGTTTAATACCTTTATCAATGATCTGGAAGAGGGGATCAAGTGCACTCTGAGTAAGTTTGTAGATGACACCAAGTTGGGCAGGCAAGTTGGCCTGCTTGAGGGTAGAAAGGCTCTACAGAGGAATCTGGACAGGCTGGATCAATGGGCCAAGGCCAACTGTATGGGGTTCAACAAGGCTGAGTACCATGTCCTACACTTGTGTCACAATAAGCCCATACAACGCTACAGGCGTGGGGGAAGAGTGGCTGGGAAGCTGCCTGGTGGAAAAGGACCTGGGGGTGTTGGTCAATAGCTGGTGAACATGAGCCAGCAGTGTGCCCAGGTGGCCAAGAAGGCCAACAGCATCCTGGCTTGTATCAGGAATGGTGTGGCCAGCAGGAGCAGGGAAGTGATCATCCCCCTGTACTCGGCACTGGTGAGGCCGCACTTTGAATACTGTGTTCAGTTTTGGGCCCCGCACTACAAGAAGGACATTGAGGTGCTGGAGAGTGTCCAGAGAAGGGCAATGAAGCTGGTGAAGGGTCTGGAAAACAAGTCTTATGAGGAGTGGCTGAGGGAACTGGGGCTGTTTAGCCTGGAGAAGAGGAGGCTGAGGGGAGACCTTATTGCTCTCTGCAACTACCCGAAAGGAGGCTGTAGCAAGGTGGGTGTTGGTCTCTCCTCCCAAGTGAAAAGTGATAGAATGAGACAGAATGGCCTCAGCACCAGGGGAGGTTTAGGTTGGGTATTAGGAAAAATTTCTTTACTGAAAGGGTTGTCAAGCACTGGACAGGCTGCCCAGGGAAGTGGTGGAGTCACCATCCCTGTAGGTATTTAAAAGACATGTAGATGTGGTGCTTAGGGCCATGGTTTAGTGGTGAACCAGCAGTGCTAGGTTAACAGCTGGACTCAATGATCTTAAAGGTCTTTTCCAACCTAAATGATTCTATGATTCTTTGAATAAATATATTTTGGTCTTTGTTTGTTGACTACATACAGTCATCTGATTTTGAAAATAGTCACTAGTCCTCAGGCATACAGTTGCTCTTTCATACTAGCTTTGTTTTGTGAAACTAAAACTGGTTTAATAATCAAAGTCATATGCCTCTGCATATTCATACTTGCCAGATGCTCTGGTAGCACAGTCATTGGAAACTCCCTTGGAAAACAGTATTAACTGACAATAATTGGCTTTTCTTGGCCAAGGCCCTTGGATAACCTCGCACTCAATGGCATAGCAAGCTTTCTTCATGCTCTTCCTCTATACCTACCCTGTTCTCCAGTCAATCGATTTTTCAAGCTTCCAGACAAATCTCCAGAGGCTTTCCCCATCTTGGGATGGGACAACTGGTCTCTCTTTACTAAACATTCAATGTGAGCTTACTGCTCCTCTAAGTTTCAGGACAAACAACCAGATGAAACTGCCAAAGCCAGTTTTCCTTAGCTCCTTAGAGCCTCAAAGCATCTTCTTACAACTCTTCTCAAAATAGTCTCTATAATTAGCCAGGTGGCCTTCTTCCCTCACTTATAGAGGCAACTCCCTGAAGTCACCTTACAGGAAGCTCCTCTCAGAGGCTCCTCTCTCTCTCCATCTTCTGTAAGTGGCAAAAAGACACATAAAAATAGAAGGAATGCATGGTGAGACTATGAAGTTATTTTCTGAAAGTGTCTCCAGCAGATCATCTTACAATAAAGATCCCTAGATACACTAGATTAATTCTTCTCTTGGAAGGACCCAAACAGATGGTCAAGAAATAGTGAAAATCTAAATCTATATTTGTATTTACAATCTAAGATAGATCTGCAATAGGAGATAGAACTTTCCTAAAATCTGTAGGGGCACGAACTTGTCCATCAGGAATTCAGATTTCAGTTAACTCAGTTTAGTGAGCTTCAAAGATAATTACATAGCCTGAAAGTAGTTTTATTCAAGAATTTATAAAATCTCCTTTCTTGGTAACTGAGCCTTTTTCCAAAGTACAAAAAATGATTGTACAATTGATGTAGGGAAGACATGAGAAGTACTGCAAACACCGTTTTTCTCCTTCTCTACATTGAGTACAGTGTCTTAACACTAAATTAGAAGGAACCTGTAGGTATAAACTGTACAGAACAAATACTATTTAAAATTACATGGAGTTCTAAGAAAGTTTTAGTTTAACACAAGAGATTCCTAGTGACAAGTCTAGGAAGTATTATTTTTCCTCTACCTATTTTTAGCTGGGAAGAGAGAAACTGAGGCATTTGGGTATTCCTCTTAATTTTGCTTCTCAATATGAGCACAATGAAGGTTGTATATTTCCTAGTGAGATTCCTGAAGACAGCTGCACCAGAGAAGACATTTCGGGAATCTGAATATGCAGGTGCCATTAAAACCCCTGATTTTTATTCCAATTAATTAAAAATTAAATATGGAAGAAACATATGGTCTAAACTTCAGATTAGATATGAGTGTTAATTCCAAGTACCAACTCCATTCTCCACCTGATTTGCTACAGTGTCTTAAGGCATAATGCCCTGCAAAATGATAGTTCAAGTATCTGAAGCCTGAGAAATCCCATTTCAGTTACTCTAAACTAATATACACTAACCAATATACATGCCATGTTCCACTATATATTTGTGAAAGCTAATTTTACTAGAAATCAGTTATTCAACCGTGAAGAACACATTAAAAGCTACAACACATCAAGAAAAAAATGGCTATATACAAAGTAAAAAAAAAATATTCAGCATATAAATCAGGATTTGCATTCAGAATCAGCCTCTAAAGGAATCAGTTTAGATGCAAGCAGCCAGCAGCATAGTTTTAGGGTTTACTTCCATTCTTTTTGAATGCTAATGGTCAGAACATATTCTCTATTTTGCAGCTTACAAAGAGAATTAACAATTTCAGATTTCAAAGGCCTCAATACTTCTGGCAATTGAAGTGCCTTAACGCATTTACTTAGGTGCAAGAAAATAATCAGTGCAATCTACCTAGGAGAATTTCTATTGGATAATACTGTTGTAATTTTAAGATTGGCTGGACTCTGTCACAACAATCCATAAGATTTTGGTATAGAACAGGAACTAATAAAATCCAAGTATCTGCAGGGAAGAAGACTCGACATTCTACTTATCTTGGAATAGCCTTAACTGGCAACTTAACTGCTAAGCCTAATTATTAGACTTTTTAATATTCAACAGTGCATAGAATCAACTGCCAGTTAAAGGTGGACGTAAGTTAACCTTTGAGGCTATATTAGAAGTCTAGAAATTCCTTCGTTTTTCATTCCCACCTTGACTATCTAAGATTCTTTACAAAAAATTTGCTCAAGGTATTCTGGAACACTTGAAAAGCCTAAAATTAATGCTTTAAGCCTCTTGGAATAAAAGCACAAAAGAAAAAAAAAAAAAGGTTTGTTTGAAACCTGTCAGAATTCTAGCAAGATTATTCAGTTTATCCCAAAGAAGAACTTAAACATTATGAAACTATTCTTCAGTCACAAGAGAGGACAAAAAAGGCATGCATTTAGGTCTCTGATCCTGCAAAAAATGTATCTTCTGTAAGTGACAGCAGTCCTATTGAAGAGTTACACATGGAAAGTCACATGTAATTTAAATTGTACTGTCAAAAAATGTTTGCAGGGTCAGAACTTTTGTTGTTTGCATTCCAAATGCACAAGAATTTTATTCCTTTTAAAGTGTGATGTATTGACTTCTGAACTCTACAAAATACCATTGTAACACATTGATGGTTCAGGAGCCCATTCAAAAAGGGAGGGAAGAAACCCCTAAAATCAAAATTTAAAACTAGTAACTACTGAATGGATAGCATTTCTGTAATTTAGCAGTGTCAAAACATTCTTCAGGGTATGATCTTATAAACACTTAGACACTGAATTTTATATATGCACAGACCCACTGAAGTTACTTTCCCTGACGTATTGAACCAAGCTTAACTTGGAGAAAATCTGGGGCCATATCAATTAAAATATTTTTGCAAGTTAGGTATGTAGCATAAAAAAATCAATTCAATAAAAAACTTTCAAACTTTGGTAAAAACTGCAGTTCTATATCAATACTGAAACACTTGGACTTTTTTCTTTTAATAAGGCACTGTGCACTGGCAACTTGGAGAATAAAACTGATTTCTGAATTGGAAAGCAGGAATCAAACCTTATGGACTCTTCTCTGAAAGCTCTACCATTTTAGATAAATAGTAGATCAAGTAGATAAATAGAGGACTTAATTGCAGATGAAATCAGAATTGAAAGCAAACACGCACCTGATGAAATCCGAAGAGATCCACATCAAAAAAAGAAAATATACATACTTAAGGAAAGGACAGAGTCGGGACCAGTAATTGTTTCTGCCTCCTCAGCACATAGACATACAATAGATGCTTGCAGATAACTGCTGCAGATATTTATTATTGCAATTCATGGATTAGAAATTCCTCTCCCACACAATAAAATGTGTGTGACACTAGTGTTTTTACACAGGCAGTATTTTAGCTTAATTCCTAAATGAAAACTTTCAACAAGACTACTATAAAAGACTACTGCGACATATCAGGTAGTAAAATTGGCAAGACACACTCAAAAAGGAAAATATGCTGAAAAATATTACTGTTCTTAAAAACTCACCTGTGCACTAAATTTATGAGGTTGGGGGTGGGGCAGAATTGACTGCATGCTTTCCAACAGCTTACATACATAACCACTAGAGAGCAGCTTGACATTAAAATAAGCTCTTTTCCCTACCCCACAATAAAATATGCTTTCCATCAGGTAAGCATATTGTTTCTCCTGAATATATGCAAAATTTCTATTTACAAATGGTCTCATGAACTGTTTTCACCTTCCTTCAACCAGATGGATAATTTTAGTTGATTGGTGTATGCCCCCTTACAGCTTGTCAAGGGGATTACAAATGCTGGTTACTTGGCTGGAATCCATTGTTAATAATTTTTGCTGGACTTAAAACTATCCTGTACCTGTCCTCATGCAAATTAAACTCTTGGAAGTTGTTCTCCTCCCCCCATATCAGATTAAAAGGGCTAATAAATAAAACAAGAACTAGCTTCTCCAATTTGTCCAACAAGCAGACACTGTTTATTTAAGTGGGTTCACCCTTCTCTCCCTCTCCCTCCAGTTACTTGTTTTTATAAAACTTAGTACTTTAAGAGCTTGGCAAAAAACAAAACAAAACACCCCAAAACCCACCAAAACCCAAACCTGCAACAAAACTAACACCCCCAAAACCACTACACCATCTTTCCTAATAAACACAGAATAGAAAATAAACATGATTAAATTCAATAACAGACTCAGAAGAGTCACAGCAAAGGTTAACCCATACTGTTGTGTATAAACACAGGCAAGAAGATATGTATTAAATATTCATCAAAAGGCTTAATTCTGTATACCTGTTTTTGTCAGTGTTGTGTCCTACACTTTAAAAAAAGAAATGCCATTTTAAATCCATGAAAGCTTTGTCAAAGCAATTTCCAACAAATGTTTCTTAAATGAGCTCTGTAACTGAACTTGTTCCTTAAATGCTTGTTCCTTAAATGAGTTCTGTAACTACTGAAATTTTTTTCAAGCTTTAAAACTTTTCAGAAATCTGGTTTATAGATTAAGCCCCACCCACCCATCTGATTTTTAATTACAAACAGAAACACTGAAACCATTATTTTAAAAGAACAAAGAAATATCCAGTAAATTGCTAGAATTTCAACATTATCATATTTGCCAGCTGCCATAGAGGATTGTATCTACATTTTTCACAGTTCAGATTTTTCTTTTTAAGTCAGTTATATCCCAGAGAATATAAATAGACCATTATATGCACATTACTTTTAAACCCATAAATAAGTCTCAGATTGCTAAGTAAAAGCTACTTTAAAAGGCTTCAAGGCCAGAACAAAAGAAACACACACATACAAACCAGATTTCTAAGATCTGTTAAATGAGATGCACAGCTAAGATCTCAATAGCAGCTGTTCCATATCACTCTAGTAGAAAACAAAAATTAAGGTTTATGTATAAAGCATAATAAAAGTATGGACAGATGTAAAGGGAATCAAGTCAGGCAATCAATTTCATTTCAGTAAAGGCGACTACACTGCTACAGTACCGGAACAGATATCACTGGTGTATTAAACATTGTTCCTAACATGTTAAAAGTAGACGATATAAGAACGAGCTATAAACAAACTGCATTAGCAGTGCACTGAAGTTTTGTTTCCCTCTGCATTCAGGGATTGCTGGGATTTTTGCTTCTCTGTAATTTCACTTAAGATTTGATATATGCATCCAGGAGAATGGAAGATCAGAGAACGCACCTTTATTAGGGTTGGAACGTGGTGAGGTTTGTGACCACCTTGTGGGACAAAGGGTCCCCGCACTACAGCATAGTAGTGTGAAAGCCTTAAAATATTTTATGTTGTTTGTGACTCAAACTGGATCAGAAGAATAGGTGCAGCTGTTGTGCAGGCGTCTTCAAAAAACAAACCCCATCGCTTTCTATCACCAGAAATTATGCAACTTAAACCAAACAAAAGCAAACCAATCCCTCCAAATACTTGGATTTCCAAAGAAAAATTATAGTTAAAGATAATTTTTCCAGCCATCTCCAATTAAATTTCTTTAGCTATCACAGATATTGAAGTATTTAGCATAATAATCACAAACCAAACCATGTTCTTTCAAAATAAATTAAAAAAGGAAATTCATCTAGCTGGCATAATCAAAATCTATTTTGGCTGCTCTGCTCACTTCTCCTCCAAGAAAACAGGATCAGGCTAACTACATTCTACCCATTATTTATTGACAATATTTTAAACTGGTTTAGCTGGACAGCATAGATAACACTCTTCCAGTCTCTATTCAAATTCTTGGAAAATATATACTTGTTCAGCTCTACATATCAGCTCAAATTCTTGATAGCATTTACAGTACATAAAGAATCCTGTTCATCATCTCTAGCTATATCAAAACCTCCTGTGATTTCCTAAAATGAACAAGATTAAGTGTTCTAATCTCACAGCAATAAATATTCATTCAACAATCTGTCAGATACCCAACTTCAAAAGACAACTGGCTTGGAGGCAAATACATGTTAAATATGGCTTTTGAATTCTTCAGCAACTGCAGCTGTAGACCTATACTTCCAAATAGATTCTACTGATTTTATTTTCCTTGTTCTTAAAGAGAAGATATAGGGGAAAAAGGCAGAACAGAAAGATCAAGAAGTGTAAGGGAATATTTTAGTATAATGCAAATACGATGCTACAATAAAAATTACCTGGCCTGAAAGAGCTGGCCTTGCAATCCAGCAAGTCAATGTGACATTATTTAATGTATTCTAAAATAATTGGACTAAGCTGGCAGGTATGATGTAAAAACAACTTTTTTTTTCTTTGGAGGAAAAGTTATACAGTCTACCACTTCACTGTTTCTCAGATATTCATCACAAACACATTTATCCTTTTTAAGGAACTATCAGAAGTACATTTTCAGTGGTAATTAAAAGTAGTTCAAAACAGAGTATTTAACTTATTCCATATCTGGGTGACAGAAAGGTAGAAAAGTTGTAAAATTATTATTTTTACCTTTTCTAGCTTTTTAGCCTCAATATGTCGCAGCACCTGTTCCCTCCAGTCATGAGGGACTTTACTTTTTCCTGGAGGGTCTAATAAAGAGTGCTCAGAGCTAACCCTTGGGTTTGATCTCTTTGAAGGACTAGTCCGTGAGTAATTGAAATCACTAACTGACATAGTTCTTTCTGGTATTTCATTCACCAATGGCCGAGCACTCTGTGGTCGGGGTACATTTGGACCATCAATGCTGTACGTCCTGGCAGAAAGAGGTCTCTGTTGCCCAGACATCACTGGTGGAACTCTTCCCATTGAATGCAAATCTCTGTATGTTAAATAATCCCCTTCAGGAACCTGGGTTCGCCTTGAAGGTCCAATATCCCCAACATTTATAGAAGCTGTAGAAGATACACTGCTCTGTCTTTGAAGAGTGTGTCTAGTTGCTCCTGGGAGCAGTCTATCATTTGGTGGAACAGCCCACATGTCTATATGTCTCCCAGCCATCCGTTGATGAGTGTTATACACAGTGCTGGCTCGGACATTGTTGTGATTGGAGAAATTCATATGGGCAGAATGCTTTACATAGCTAGGGGTTTCTGCACTGTCAGACCTCAGCAGACGTGAAGGAGGTAAGCTGCCTTGTTCTACTTGGGTGTTTTGTTTCTGGGGCCATAAGGTGTCTTTCGCTGTTGCACTGCTGCTGTACTGAATATTATACTGGGGAGCACAGAACATCTGTGCACCACTTGTCACTGATCCTCTCACTACATTAGCACCTTCGGGATTGTGATTCGAGTCAAACTTGAACATAGTTTTTGTAGAAGATACTAAATCAGATGATGACGACGACCCAGGAAAAACCTGCAAAGGCTGATCATATAGAAGAGTAGCAGATTTACTTCGGACTATGTTTTTTCCATCTGCAATATCAGATGCTGATTTTACCACTGAGTTTGGCTGTTGAGATCCATTCTCATTGACAATATCGTAGATTTTCAGACCACCAGTGTCCATACTGGTGATGCTGTGAGACTTCATCACAGGACCACTTTTCTGTGGGGACAAATCTTCAGTGCTCCTCGAAACAGACAGCTCAGCAGAATCTCCATCACCTGTAGTGCTTCTCGTTAGTTCATCTTTACTGGGAGACTGTACTGCTTCCTCAGGATGTCCATTTACTTTATTTGTAGGATACTTATTTCCATTTTCCAAGTGCTCACTTTCTTCTTTCATGTTGTTATTCAAAAAGCCCTTTACTGAAACTATTTCCTGTGTTTGTAACCTTTCTACAGGAACTGACACTGCCTCTTCATTAACCAGTTTATTGATATTCATGTTTATTTGGTCTAATTTGTGAGACTCCTCCATAGGAGTGCTTAGATCAATACTTTTTCCTATCAGGCCTAATCTTTCTTCAACGCTTAACTCATATTCAGACAAATTTGGAACCTTCTCTTGCACATTTATTTTTTCTTCTACTGTAATGCTCAATTCACCTCCATTTTGCACAAGATTCAAATTTTCATCTTCTTTCCTGGAAAAAAAGATGGCTCTTAAAAGAAATTCCAAAGGGAACCAATATATTCCTTTAAGAACTGTTTTAGAAAAAATAATCATTAACATTCAACACACAAAACAGAACAAAGACCAATATACAACCAGATCTATGACTTGCTATCTTACCATTACAAAAATATATTATACAGAAGGCTCATTTTGGCAACGTTTGTGTCATCTGATTTCAGAAGTTTGTTTAAATTCAACAGGAATTACTGAGGACAGTTTAGAAGTGTCAGAAAGTACCAAGAGACAGTAAGTAGTTTTTTTTTTTATCAAATACTTGCAAGTTCCATGACAATTTTGGACAAATGTCTTGTTTCTATTGGCAATTAAAAAAAAAAAAAACAAAACCAAAAGGCAACTTCTAACTAAAACCTCAAGAAGAGTAGCAACCTGTAAGTCCATTCATTATAAGTTTCTAAAAGCCTTTCATAGTTATGTTAGTAATCAAATTGATCTTCAAAATGATGCAAATAAGAACACCGAGCTTTTAAAACGGTGTATTGAAGTATTTTGCAGGGATAACAAATTATAAGGTTGAAATTATTATACCCTGTTATTAAAACAGATAGGAATCACTTCTTGTCTACTAAAATTAGCCTCTGAATTCTATTGTCCTTTTTTTATAGAGTGCTATTCCATTATTTAACATTACTTTAAAACTTTAATATTTAAATTATTTCATGAATGATAAATTAATGAATGAAAGGAATGGACACAGAATATGAAAGATTAAGTAACATTTTTCTATTATATTTGCTCAGTGGTATACAGGATACAAACCTGATCTTGGATAAAACAGCAGCATGTGTTTCCTTGTCTGGAGAACAGAGAGAAATATCTTGGCTACTATCAGTATTTAAGGAAACAGAATCTGACATTCGAGAAGGAGAGGAACAGTTGCTGTTATTTTGATTGCTATTGTGGGTAGCTTCATCTGATAAAGAATCAGCATCTTTTGAATCATCTGAAATAAAAATTTGCTAGTTTAGTTACAGACACATAAATCTGTTCAACAGCCATTTAATATGTGTATGTTACAGTATTTAGAAATTGTCTCTTGTTCTTCAGTAATTTGTACTACTGGAAACTAAAATGTAAGCTAACACCTTTGCAAACTTTATTTAAACTTAGGAAAGACTGCTGGCAATAGTTCCCATTTTTTAAATATTTGGTTCAACATGAACAGCCCTCACCTGTTAATGAAATTTAACTTCTTGTTTTATTCCAAGTTTCCTTGGCATAAGCTAGTGCTACATCATGTAATATTCCCCCAAAATATCTATAAAATAATATTTCTGGTTTTGCAATTATTTCTAAATTTTGATTTACATTAGTTTATTAGGCCCTATGAAAATGAAGTACATTGCTTCACATGCAGGATTTTGAAAGTGTACACAGTTCCTGATTTTGAACATTATATCACTGTTAAATAGCTATTAGACCAAGCACTCTGGAAAGACCTACATCACTGGATAAGCTCGGTATAGTTTCATAAATGTGAACAAAAAAGGGGAAAGAAAAATGTTCTTCTGCAGAGCTGGAATCCAATGTATTCCCATGCTTTGCATATCACTCAGGACAACATTTTCAGAGTAATTTACAGCTGTGTACATTGATTCTTGCATAATGTATGCATATTTACATACTACATTCATATAAAAATAATTTCTCTGTGGTACTTAAAGCCAGCAATGATTTTAATGTAAGTGTACAAAAAGATACATGTAAGTTTTGGCTTCAAGACAGTTACAGGTGCCAGAAGCATAAATCTTATGAAACTAATGTCTATCTCCAGAGACAAGGAAGAATTTTTGACTTAGTACTTTAGTCAGGCATAAAACCCCCAAGAGAGTGTTCATAAACATCAATCTTTTCACCTGCATGTGATCCTCAGCAGACTCTTCCTGTTACCTCCATATAATTTTCCTTCATCCCCACTAAATCTCACACTTTTATATCTAATGGCCAGAAAAGCCTCTTGTCCTGGAAAGCACTGGACTATGATATCACATGAAGCAAAATACAATTCGCTCTCCAACTTTTAAATTATGTTTTCTCTGAATCCTAGGTCATTCCTTACTCTTAAGGTAATGGTTACCCAGCCTGGAATTATCTTTCACAGAATATATTATTTAGGTTACAAAAACAATGTTCTGAAGTTTCCTGTTAGAGGAAAGAAGAAAAATAAGAGAGTAAAGTGACTCTGGAGAAAGAGTTGCCAAAAGAGTTTATTCTTAAACCTTAGGAAGAGAGCACAGCTTCTCTGAGAAATTTAGACAAGTGGTAATGCTGCCTACATCAGCAATAATCCACAAAATCGGGGGGAGCAAGGAAATGTAGAATATTTCCAAGGGAAATAGCACCTTCCGCAATCCTTTTCTTAAGCGTATCAAGAGTATGTTCAAGCTAACAGTCCCCCAAAACACATGTATCTCCTTTCCCCCTCTGCTTTTAAACTGATGGCAAGAATCAAGAAAATTAGGATGTCAACACAGTTTTCTCTACCACATACTCAAGTATAAGATAGTGTAGATTTTTTTTTCTGCTTTCATTGCTTATCTAGAGAATTGATCAACTTTCTTTTAAAACATACAAATTAAATCTACTTCTTCATAATTTAATGGGAAAAGCTAGCCACTTTGAGTCAAGAAATTATCAGAATCACACAACACTTCTATTGCTTTTTATGGTATCTAACCTTTTTTGTTATTGCTAAGAGCTACCACTTTTGGTTGGTTTATGGAGGTTTCTATCAGTGGTGGTCGCATTTCTGCCATTTTCATCTCGTCATCAGAGGACAGTTCTTCTGACTCCTGCTAAAGGAAAAACAGCTTTATGCTGTGTGTTTTAAAGAAATGCTTAACGGTTAAGTAAATGCTATCTAAACTGTCACCCACTGAACAATAAAGGGGAAAAATAAGCAACATAACATAGGCATAACATAACAACTGTGTAGTGCATTTGTAGCTCAAGTCAACTGAATTTAGTAATATTTGCCACTAAATTATCTTTAAGAAGCAGCACATGCAGACTTGCGTTGTCACTGATGAACTCCATAGGAACGACAGTCAAACCAGTACCTTCAGCTGCAAAAACCTATTTTGAGCAAGCAGATGCAGCCTCTGTTCCAACACTGGAGAGAAACTCCAGTTGAGTTTAAGTCAGAAAGTTATCACTGAACCAGCAAACACCCCAGACTGACTAGCTGGGTATTGGTTTTGCAGAAAAGAGCTCAGACTGAAACAGCCATAGAGTAGCATGACAAAGACAATCTTAGGAATGGAGAGCTATGCTGTGAGAAAAGACTGAATGAGCTTGGGTTGCCTAGGCTACCAAAAAAAGAGCAAGTGTAGCTTGAGTTTATATCTTCAAATTTACATTGGGAGTAAATTCCAAAATGAAGAGAAGTTACTTAACTTCAAGAACAATGGCAGAGGATTCAAGGAATGCTGAATACATTTAAACTAGAAGTCAGTAGTTCCTAACCATAAGATAGAGCCCAGAGCACTTATGAAAGAGATTAACTGACAAAGCTGCTGCAAGAGCAGCCGCATGGCTGATTCAGTATCCTACTGCCAGCCCTATATTCCTATCATCTTCAAAAAATGATTGTTTCCAGTAATATTTTTAAAGAAAAAAATCCCTTCCTTCCCTAAAGTGGAAATGTCTTTCTAGTAAACATGCTTCCTACTACAAATGTTACAAAATCCATGTTGCAGATTGAAAAAATAGTCTGTCAATGTTCACTTTTTCTTACAAGTTCTAGAACATTTAAGGTGTGGAACCTGTTGGAGCACCACCTGTCCCATGATACTAACTACCTGGCCAGTTCTTTGGACTGCAGGGAGGACAAATCTGACTGACATGTAGCAAACAAGCTATAATAGTCTTCATTAAAAATAAAAAAAAAAAAATCTGTTTTTCTCTGCAATCGGAACAGACAACTTCTTCACTGCCTCTACCACATTGCCTTTCCTCTTGGACGTGACATACAAAAAGTGTAATCAAAGTTGAAATGAAAAACTTATATGCATGCAAAGTTTAGATATCTGGATTCGTTGAACAGTTACCAGCAGTTTATTACATGGAAGTAAGGAATTCACTACCCCTCATCAACTGCACACTGCTGCCTCATTTACTTACTGGCATACAGCCAACTACAAAGAATTGCTGTCACTATTGTTAGACAACTAATACAATTTTCTGAAATTATGTTTTTAAACTAAAGAAAAATGTCAAAACCGATATTTTCAGAAAGTACACAGAAGCAGGAAAACGCTAGTGGGGAAACAGCCAGCAACAGTGACCACTGCTTGTCACAGAGGCTCTTCAGCAAAAGTATGATATATGTGTATTCCACTGCTTACACAACCCAGGCAAAAACAATCTCCTTGTGAAACTATGAAAAAAGCATTTTACAGGTTGTGACTGGCAACTGATTAAGTGACAAGTTCCAAAATCTGTCGTAAGTCTGAAACATTCTAAATAAATCACAGAATCATTAAGGTTGGGAAAGACCTCTAGGATCATCCAGTCCAACCACCAACCCAACGCTACCGTGTCCCCTAAACCATGTCCCTAAGTGCCACGTCTATGCATTTTTTGAACACCTCTAGGGATGGTGACTCCACCACCTCTCTGGGCAGCCTGTTCCAGTGCCTGACCACTCTTTCAGTAAAGAAATTTTTCCTAATATCCAATCTAAACCTCCCCTGGCACAGCTTGAGGCCATTTTCTCGCGTCCTATCACTAGTGACTTGGGAGAAGAGGCCAACACCCACCTCACTACAACCTCCTTCCAGGTAGTTGTAGAGAGCGATAAGGTCTCCCCTCAGCCTCATTTTCTCCAGACTGAACAATCCCAGTTACCTCAACCTCTCCTCCTAAGACCTGCTATCCAGACCCTGGCGAATGAATACATGGTGTTTGTCAGAGGTGTACAAAGTTTAGAAGTTTAAAATCTCTGACGCTTTTTAAGAGGTAAATATAATCCAAGTCATATTCATGACAGCTCACTAATAAACACAGAGGAATTCGTATTTTTAAACCCACCTTTCACTTTTCATTTGAAATGAATGTGCATAATCACTTGGCTATACAAGTTTTTGATTGCTCCCACTAATCAGATATTTTGTCATTTCAGTGACAATTAAAATTGATTATTTAATGAAGAACTGACAATCAAGCAAAACCTGGAAAATTCTGAGTCTTTTCACAGTTTGATATTTAGGTCAACTTCTAATCAAGTTTGCTTTGTTTTTCTTTAAATGCATGTATCTTTCATTATGAACTTCTTACTAGCTATTTCAACTTAATATAATCTGAAGTGAGAAAAATATTGCATTGCAAACCATCTGTATTTACAGCACTTATGGATGGCAATTTTTTGCTATTGTCAACATAAATTTTCATCTCCCAGAGTAACAAATTCAATACAGCACTAGCACAATTCTTTGACTGCTATGATGTTCATCGCAATGCCATACCTCAAGCGTGTCTTCATGGTTGACAATTGTTTTTGTGTTCTGCAAGGTTTTAACAAGTGCAGTCATCTGTAAATTTGTGATGCTGTGCTCAGCTTCTGGTTCAGTAGGCTTCTGCACAGAGCTTCCTGCTGAATACTGCTTTCTCTCATCTACTTTGTTCTTTATTGAAGCAATTTCTGAAGTCTACAGGATTAAGAACATTAGCAGAAAAAGCATCTGGAAAGGTTTTCAGTAACACATGATATTTAGAGTTAACATTATATATTTTGGCAAATGTATGGAATGGAAAATCTGAGCTTTGTATTAAGTATGAAAGGCACCAGGTATGAAATGCAGAGAAATCTCTGCAAATTACTGAGGTACAGCTCCTACCCTTTGTCAATCAGTTTGACTGTTCTCCTTATTGGGGTCAATTTGTACCATTACATTTCCAGTTAAATGAAAAAAAAAGGCCAAGAATATCTTCAATGAGACATGTCAGCACTAAACAGTAGTCCTATCACCTATCATGCTACATCAACCTGTTAGAGACTCCTGACTCCTGTGCCAACTTGCTATGGTTGCCTTCCCAACTTATCATGTAAAACCTGCAGCCACAAGGGCCACAGTAAGATCCTTAGAGATTATCCTGAGTTTCACTGTGAAGTCTAGCAGATCAAAGAGGATCAGAGGATGACAAAGATGCCATCCTGCAGAAACCAAAGCAGCCAGCTCCTTAGCACATCCACAGTTTGTATTTGCTTGAGAAAAGTCACTTTCCTTGTTTGTAGTGTCAGAGGAAAATTGCTACTGCAAACTAGATGTTTATTACAGACTTCTTCAGACAGTGAAGAAGTAAATTCTGTTCTTTAATGTGACAATTTTTCTTGCTAAAGCATTAGTGGAGAGGGAGAAGAGAATTAAAAGGAATCAATGACACCAGATATTTGGAAGTTCTTGCAAACTCAGAACAGAATATTATCTCTAACCTTTACCCCCACATCTTTTACAGAAACTGTCTGGCCTTCTCGTTTTGACTCCATGGCAGTATCTTCAGGAGATTCTTCGTCCTTTAGCCTATGTACAATTGTCTGGACTGTTTTGACCATATTCTTCAGTTCATCAGGATATGGAGTTGGATATCTCTTCAGGTTGCCCTCCTGTATAACAAAAGGTGATAATGTTCTACTTTAAATTAAATGCCATAATTAAAACATCAGCTTTAAAAGAGACAACTAATTAGGACAAAACACTGAACAATCCAGGTTCTCCACTTCACTGTTCTAGTCTATCTGGATTGATGCAGACTTCAGTTTATAAAACCCAGCAAGATTATGAATCAATCCCTCACCCCCGCAGCCCCAAAATGTGTCCATTGATTGCAAAGCAGGAAGAATTATGACAGCTGTAACTTACCTAAAGAAAAATCAGGATTAATCATTGTTTCCTCTCTATCCTTCTCCATGGGACCACCTCTCAGGTAGTCTCCTAGTTATGCCCTATGTTGCCTTACATGAGCTAAGAGTTTTTCCTTTGTGCTCCACTTCACAAGAAAAAACACAACAAAACAAAACCCAACCCCAAACCAAAAAACCCCCTCAAAACCATGGTGTTTCATCCTGTTAGGTACTCTCAACTAACTGAAGACTTGATTTCTTCATCAGAGAGAAATCCACAGCCAAAGTAAGGAAACAATGGAATTCAGGGGTGGTGATAAAAGGGAGGGAAGCGCTAAGAATTCAATACTAAATTCAATACTAACCCGAGGCGGCGCCTCTCTCTCATCTTTGTCTTCATCACACTCAAATGCCACCTGAGCACGCTGTTTCCGCTGTTCCTCCCACAGAGATGGATTGAAACTTTCATTATCAGATATGAACATAACTTAAAAAAAAAAGACAGACTCTCATAAGAATAGGATACATTATGGGAAATAAAAACCCTCTTTTTCTTTCTCTTTGATGGGATTGGTGTGCCTTTGTATGCAATCTTAAAAGATGAGCAGCAGCACTGTTAATTGAAGACTAGCTGCACTGCCACTGCTTTAACAAACTTGGCTGTATTTCCATAATAGTAAAATCCCTATCTGTAAAGTAAAAAACTTCATATACACAGCTCTACACTAGTCTTAACACTCACACTTGAATATTTTCAGCAGAACTCTACTGCAAAAGTATTTTTGTTAATATATGTATAAATATGAAAATATGTATTTGTATATATATAATTATGAATATAAAATAATTATATAAAATAAGTGATACTTATATAGATTTATATAGCCTGACTTCAGGGAAGGGGTCTCATCAGAGCCTGCACCTGATTTCATTCAACGAAAATTTAAAAATTAAGAACAACAACAACTTAGTGACTAAAACCTGCGTTATTACTAATCCTGAAAAAACCCTACAGCATCTAAAACTTACAGTAAACACATTATTTTGCAGAAGTTATACAAATGACAGGAGCTGTACAAAGTATTTCTTGCTTAATTTTACAAAAGAAAAAAATCTTTTTGGTACCCACTGCCTCTTATTCTAGCATGTCTCTATGCCTTGTGTTTCATCAGCCAGGTTCTACTTTAGCATGCCAAATAGTCTAATAAATCTGCCACCAACACCCCAGCAAATGTACATCCTTCACTAGCAATGCCAAGGCTGTTCATATTAACTACTTCTATACCTGAAATAGAAAAATACTTAATTACAGGGCTCAATAAGTGCATTGGAATATTTGTTACTGTGTTTATTGGGTAACCTTACAATTTTAACACATCTGAAAATATTCTAATAGACTTCACGGTCACAGAAACTGTTCCTGACAAAAAAAAAAAAAAAAAAGAACCTGATAAAGAACTTCAAAAATTTTTGTTTTTAAAAACACTATCTGTTGAACTTTAAACGCTTCATTTGGAATGACCACCTCAGAGGCAGGTATTCTGTCAGCTTAAGCCAAACAAGCAGCCCTTTCCTTGCCTACAGAAAGAAACCCCAGCACCTGGGTAAAAAAAGAGTTCAAGCAGAGAGAATGCTTTCAGGAACAATATTGAACTTCACTGAATCTCCAAATGATTTTATAATTCCCACATTCTATCAGAGGTATTGCAGATGCATTATCTGCATTAGAAGGCACTAAAAGAGATGCACAATTTACTGTTTTTGCTGATATTTTTGATTACTCCACTCTCAGTGTACTAGACACTTGTGCCATGGAACAGTAAATGTTGCCACTTCTCAGTTTTCAGTTATTTCCATTGATATGTGCCCCCCCTCCATTTCCCTTAAAGCAGCACAAGGTTTTTCCTTTTGCCTGCAGGGGAAAAAGTAGAGAAATAAAGACATTTAACTCTTTCCCTAACTCCTGAGGGGGTTACTCATGGAATGTTACTTATTTTCCTAACTATTTCACATGTGTGCAGAAATAACTTTCTGGCAAGGTCTTAATATTTTGGGCCTAACTTTTAATAAAACAGTTTGAACTAAATGTGAGCAAAATGCTTTTTTACTGGACTGATTTTTTTTCTTTTCAAATAAAACACAGAATGCTACGTACTTTCCCAAAAATATGCACTCAGTAATGGAGGAAACATTTTGTCTAACATTCTGTTAAAATAGTCAGTCTGAAGCAGACACCAGCTAAAGAGAATTTTACCCCAAACCATTAAGCTCTGCTGGAATGAAATAGGGTACCACACTGGGAAATGGCAACCATTGCAGAACGTGATCCTGCCAGTCAATTCCTCACCTCACCCACTGAAACAGTTTCACCTAGAATTTACCAATATGTAGACAACATTAAGGTACCATTGTCATTCTTCAGATGAAAAGTTACATCACTTAAAGTTTACTTCAAACTTGTATTTAAGTATTATCTAGAGAAAATCATATTAGCTGGACAGACTTCCCATTATAGAAGTGAGCATTCTGACCAGGCATTTCAGAAATTCTTACCATCCTCGGTCCTCGGTTGCTGGGGGAACATGTAATTAGTAAGCACCGTTTTCTGTGTATCAGGGTCAGCTTCTTTTTGAAGAGGAATAAGTGGTTTAGACTGCGAAGCAAATAAAAGAAGGATATGTTATGAGAATGCATATAAAAAAGTAAATATGATCTACATATCACAGAGCATGCCTGTCCCATTACTTTGAAGACTACTCTGCCTTCTATTAAACAATTTCTCCTCTGAATAATTTTCACAAAATGAAGTTATTAACATGTCTGACTGACGACTGGCTTTGACTGAGAACCAAAACTCAGTAGCAGCTTTAAGAGAAAAGCAAACACGGGATATTAAAAAAATAACCCTATTTCTTGCTAGGACTTACTACTATCCCAAAGAGGGCTGATCTGGAATACGCAGAGGTGTCTGGCCATTTAAAGCTGCAGACAATCATATAAATAGAAAAAATTTGTACTCAGTTTTTCATATTGACACTAGATCGAATATCCCCCACCCCTTACAATAAAGGGCAGGGGATTCTTGAAGTTACTGTATTAGTAAAAGTGCTTTCATTATATTACATCTGAGGCTAGTGGATTTCTGGCAGCCCTGTACACCTTAATGCTCTTCAGGAAATCATCATAGTACAGAGGGCTTCAATACACAGCAAAAATACAAGCCACAAGCACATGAGTTACTCCCGAATAGCTTGAAACTCAGACAGTCACAGAGTTCAAAGGTGTGGCAAGAAACCTAGCTCAAAAAAAGGCATGCTAAGTTTCCCCAATGGTATAGCTGTGAAAGAAACAGCAAGCTACACATTCAAGTACTAAGTTATCAAGCGCTAACTCTCCTGTGTGAACAAGCCTGAATTAAGAAAAACAAAACCCCCAAAACCCAACATCTGTTAAACTGCATTTCCTAACAGCACAGAGCTTCGCTAGAAGTATGAAAGTCTCCAAAGACAGGTAGACTCAATGGTGTTTATTTCAGGAGAACCAACATAGCAATGTCAAGGAAGTACTGATGTGTATACACACTACTAGGTCTCATTATTTAACAGATGGCTCTGTACTTGACAATTCCACTACGAATACAGTCAACATTTATCTACTTTTAATTTTAAAAAGTTCACCTGATTGTCTGATAGCCACATAGCAGTGAGCTGCTGCAGTTTTGTAAAGGTAAATGGCAAATTCTTCAGTCTGTAAATTACAACAAGAATTTATATAAGTACGCTTATCAATACTGTTAAGATTGCTAAGAAACAATCCTGCATCAGTCTGCAAAAATGTTTAAAAAGGACATTTACAGATATAGTAAAATTAATAACTACTGACAGCTGAAAGGCAACAGCATTTAATTTAGATTCCAAGCTATACTTGGAACAAAAAAAAAAAAGGCAAACAAAAACCTGCATTTCTGCCCAGTTTAGCAAGCAGCTTAAAAAAGAGTGACAATGTAACTTGAATTTAACCCAGTTCAGTGACTTGACTACAATTTTGAAGACAACCTGAAATAATTAATCTGAATCCTCAGCATTTTATCTTTCAATACACAGGTAGACCAATTAAGAAAAGAGTTCTACACCTGAAAATTGTTGGTTTTTTCCAAGATACTTGTGGGGGAAAGGGGTTGCCCTGGTGAATGGAAGTTCTTGCATTAATGGATAAATCAAGCTACAGATGGAGTACAGAGAAGCTGGATTGGCAGAACAGGAGGGAGAGCTCAGTTAGCTTAGTTACCTGTCCCAGTATATTTCAATTCTACAAATTCCCAAAAGAGAAATGTTTTGTCAGTTTTTAATGACCAACTCTAAAACACAACTCCTGCCTCCCGAGCACACTTAAGTGTTTTACACCATGCTGTGATACTGTTTGGTGTCCTTCACATGCAATACAGGAAGCTATTAACTTTTAAGTAAATATCAAAAGTTTTACAAAAATAACCAAACTAATTCCCCACAAAAACACATGCTAAAAATCATGAATGTATTGAATCTGTGCTTCAATGCATGTGCCAAGTCATTAAAATAAAGACAGCTTAATACAATGGAATGGCAAGATCCAGAATACAACAACAGTACGTTAAATACATGCATCTCAGTCAGCTTCCAAGCTGTGTGAGAGATAAGGAAAGATAGCATAATATATTCATAACAATACTTCTACATTATTATTGCATTTTATACAACTTCTACTTGAATAAATGCATTCACAAACCTATTGTCACTCAGATTGATGACTTTTAATTTCTGCATATCGCCCATTTCTTCAGGGAGAAATTCAAGCTTATTAGAATGCAGAAACAACACTGTTACATGCTTCCAGTTTCCAATCTGAAAAAAGGCCCAAATAATTAATTCATCTTCAAAACTCTAAATAAGCAAATTTTTACTGTTTTAAAACAATTATTATTACAGATATTTTTTCCTGTAAAGTATAATTAGATTTATTCTTACATATTAAACTTTCTTTTAGTTTCAACACACTAGCATATTTCTACTTCTTGCCTAAAAAATTTCAGAATTTCATTACTTGAAAACTTGTATATTTGTATACGTCCTCCTTTAAAAACATTCACAAAGAAAATCTACTCAAGGATTGTTAACTTGTTATCCCAAAATTGTACAGACTATATAGTTTAATATGCATTTAAAAATCCATTTTACGGTTTTGTAATTAAATACATACCTCTGATGGCAACTGTGTTAAAAAGTTGTGATCTGCAGCAAATGTCCTTATATTAGAGAGCTGCCCAACAGACGAAGGCAATGTTTCAATCTCATTGAAACTACAGTCCAGTTCTTCTACCGATATTAATCTGCAAAAAAACAAAAACATTATTCCTCTATAAAGGTTAATTCATCCAACATTAATTGAATACTTTAAGTTTAAATGAAGTTAATACCACTATTAATTAGAAATCTCAAATTTAATTCAAAATAAAACTCTGAAACCTAAGGGAATACAAATCCAAGAGAAATCCTTTACTAATTACCTAAAATGTGATTTGGGGTGTTTTTTGTTTGTTGGTTGATTGTGGGATTTTTGGGTTTTGTTTTGTTTTGTTTTGTTAATCTACTTTACACTGTCCCCATAAGAAAGCATTCAGTGAAACAGGGGGGTCTGCAACATCGAATGTACGACATGAAAACATGCTAGTGCAAAGCATTGAAAGCATTCAGAATGGGGCAGATCATAGCCAAACAGGAGTTGAGTGCAGTTCTGAACAAGAAAAGAATTTCAAAAACTAGAGACAATGAACCTAAGAATCTGACAGTGAAGAAGTATTTTGTAAATTCTGACAACAAAAAGATAACCTACATTAGTTATAACAGGAGAAAAGAAATTGGAACAGATACCCTTCATTTGTATAGCCCTTTATTCCAAACCATTTATTTCTGTGGTCACTTGTGAGCTTTAAATTAAATTGCTGAACACCAAATTATACATTAAAAAAACCTGCTGATGAACAGGTGAAAATTCTCCTTATAATATAAAAGAGATAAATGTGTGTGATCAGATTCATTTTTTAGAAGCTTTTTGATAGTGTTTCCATCATTTACAATATTTACCATAGCCACAGCTATGTTACTGACAAAAACCAGGTTCAGGCAGCTGACTACCTTTTTAAAGGTCTTGTTTTCTTTCACATTCAATTTTTCTTTTGTAGATTAGTGGCTGCATTAATAAGTGAGGAACATAGGTCTTTTGATATTAAATAATAAAGAACATACATGCTGCAAACTAGAAGATATAAAAGCACTTGCTTTCAATTTCATTAAGACATTAACGTGTAGAAGTTAAATCAAGTAGTTGTAAATACATTCAAAAGAGGAGCCATTGTTACAGAAAAGTGTGCAGGAAGGCAATTCAATCTTTTTTTCAGGTGAAATACCTACCCTCCTATGGAGTCGGGCAAATAAATTAACTGGTTTTCATCAATTTTAAGTGTTGTTAACTTCTTCAAGGAACCTGTAATAAAATGAACAAGTAAATCAAAAAGGACATCTGAGCTCCTTAAGCTTAGTTTTAATTTTAAATTAAGGGGGGGAAAAAACCCAAAACCTATGGGCGAACAACCACATCTGTATTCCCTGGCATGCCTGTAGTGCTATATACCGAAGGAAATCAGCAGACGAGCTTACAGAACTTGTTTGCCAGCTTACCATGTGCCAGCCATGGCGGGGGAGAGAAAAAAAAGACTTTTTTCATCCATTTACTAACTACTGTATAAAGTCAAGAACGCTCCAAAACATATGTAAATTTATTATTCAGCTACGCATTACAGCTTTATCCAAAACTGGCACTTTTAATCAATTGAAACATAGATCTAAAATGCCATTTGTCTATTCTCAAGTGTTCTGTGTCTGAACTATAAGCTTTTAAAAACATGAATTAACTGAAAATACAAACCAATAGATTCTGGCAGTTGCTGAAGTGAATTACTGGATAACAGGAGGTCCTGCAGGCTTTCACAACCTGAAATACCTTCTTCAACTACTTCAATGTTGTTTTTAGAAACATCCAAGTAGGTCAGTTGTTTCAAAGTGCCTAGGAACTAAAAGCAAGAGAAAATAATGCATTCTAGAAAGTGCAAGTTCAGAACAAAAAATCCAGCAGATTTGCCAACAAACTGTCTCTCGTGTAATGCCAGAGGAAAAGAGAAAACCTATTTATAGTGCTGGAATACAATTTTATGCAAAATATGCAAGCTTTATAACGAAATATTTTGTGCAGATATGCACAGTTGATGTTTTTGTACACACACAGACACACCACAGTAATCCTGCAGGTCTCTCTAAAGTCAGTCTGCTGCAAATTCAACTGTTTGATCAGTTACCCTGAATCAAGTAACTGCAGCTTTAGAACAGACTTCAGACAGAGACAGATAACATAAGGACAACATTAGGCTCCAATAAAATCTTTTAATGCTTTTTTTTGACCTTTTGTGTAAAACTGCATCCTACTTAACCTCAAAAACAACAACAATGAATCCCTATTTGTACTAAACTGAAGAAACAAGTCAAATTATAAGCTTGATTACCTTTCCATATGAACCAAGAATAAGTGTGAAGATTTTGTGCATAATACTCTACTAAAATCTTCACAGGGAAGATGCTGTCACTTTCACAAATACAGTTCTACTTTTACTGTAAAGTAGAAATGTGTAATACATCCACTCAACTCTTCAAGAAAGAATTGGCTGAAGTGCAGAAAGACAGTAGAGATGACTACTGATCAGGGAAGAAAGCCTCATGTCAGAAGACTGCTAGTGATTTTAAGTCTGAAAACAGACCAGCTGCTTCCCAAATTTCAAATACTTATTTACTAGTTTATCAGAACATAAGCACAGGTTCATAAGTTCTGCAATAATAGGTCAGCCTGGACCCCATGTAATTCTGAGAGATGTGAGGAACCCAGATGAAGTCAACAGAACATTTTCTCAGGAACTGGCTGTGATCCCTGTATACACAGCACCCGAAGAGGCATTGCTTGCTTTACAGCTGTGACCAGTAAAAATTCACACAACATATTTATCCTGTAAATTCCTGCTTGCTGTCCAACACTAAAGAATCCTTTTTGGAAGGACCAGTCAACCCGAAATTTGATCCAGGACTTGATCTAGGATTTTTACCCCTTTCTGGAATTGGAACATAATTTTTAGATGAGAGGCATATAACTTTCAGTGAAAGAAAAGCTCTGTACCCAACCCTCACAATCAGTGAAAACGTCTAAGTAGACTAGTTAAGCCTTTAAGTGGCATTTAGCCTTTTGGTTTTAAGTAACACGAACATTACCTAGCAACTTCAATGTATATGATAGCTGACAAAGCAAACACCACTGTAAATTAAAATACTAAATGTTTAACACAGTAAAAGGACTTACCCCTGGAATAAGTGTTAGTCTATTACCATCCATCCAAAATTCCTTTAACCCACTCAGTTGTTCAAGTACTTCAGGCTGTAAAGGGAAGCCATTTTTTAAAAACTTCATACAGAAAACAGTGAAAGGCAAGAACAACTTCAGTGATTCATCTACCTCAGCTTTAAGTAATCTTTTATTATAGCTGTTACATATACTTGTTTCACTGGGTCAAAGAAAACCCAGATAATCCACTTTTTGGAATGTAAATACATACTAGACATACAAAAATCTTTTAAGAACTTGATCACAGCAGTAAATAATCCATACAGAAAGTGTTGCGGGGTTTTGGTGGGGTGGTTTTTGGTTGTTGTGGTTTTGGTTTTTTTTTTTTTTGTTTTGTTTGTTTGGTTTTTTTTTGTTTTTTAACTCAAGAAACTATTATTTTGAACTGGAGCACACAATATAAAAACGTTGTGTGTAATTTCCTCTCTCATACTCTCACAGAGGTAGTCTAGAACCCCTTAAATTCTTTCAACTCAGAAGACCTGTTTTTCAAAAACCACAAAGATTTTGTGGTTTTGGGGAAAAGGAAAACAAATTTTAATTTTCTAGCAACAAAGGGTGCATCTGCATGATCCAAGCAAATGGCTCCATCCATAAAGTGAAGTGCAGGACTCTGCTTCCATTACAACTTATTCTTAAAAAGTACCTTACGTATCAGGGCAAGACCATTTCTTGGTAAACATCCATGTTGCATATGTTTTCCTATTTAAACTTCCCCCCTGAGAAAGTAATACAAAACAGGTGCTACTGCACCTTAAAAACTATAACCAAGTTCATTTAAACGCAGAACTCAATTTTGTTATGTTGTAAATATACAGCATTCCTGCATAAGTTGCAGTCCTGACTCCCAATAATTCATTTTCCAAAAGAAGATCGAAGTCTGAAGACTACCCTTCAGACAGATCTTTATCCAAAAAAATGGCTTCAAACCTTTTTGTGCTTTTACCAAAAGGTCTTAATGAAGTAAGTTACCAGTAGTTGACTCTTGTAGCTAAAAGGCTGGGAGAGATGAAGCAATCAGCCAAAAATATACCCAAACAGGTAATTTTGCAGCCTATACTTAGTTCCTGGCTATTATGGCTTAACGTGGGCCTAGGCACACAAAGGCTTGACTTTTTTATATGTCAGGTCAGTATGTTCCACTATACTTATATTTCAATTCCTTTATCCAGGAAAGTACTTGTAGAAGCAGAGAGATGCTAAGTGATTGTAAATATAAGATGTATTTGTCTGTGAGATCATGAACAGGAAACAAGTTGATCCATGCTCAAGGAAAAATCTGAGCACCTCAACTGTAAATACTATTTTGAATAATATTGAAACTTAATAGAGTTTCCCTTGGATCTAAATAGTTTATACACAATAATAAAAGCAGGTTATGCACAGCTTATACAGAACTTGCAACATTAAATACATGATAAACAATAAGTGTTTAGAATTTATTATACGCCAAAGAATTACATTTATAATTCAAACACATATTACCATTAATTTGTTACCAGTACAGTAACCACGCTATATCACAGAGTGTTACTTTCAAATTGAGGAAAAACATACTCATATTTATCAGAATATGCACATAATTTTTATAACAGGTTCCATGATGTAGTATGAGTTATACATAATATTTGCTCGGTAGCAGAACTCTTCAGCTGATGCTTACATTTTCTTATTTATTAAAAATAGGTTAAGGGATAAAGAGATATATAAAAGATACAAAGCTCTGTTACAAAGGCAAAACTCACCACTTCTGTGAATTCATTACTTCCTAAGTCCAGTCTCTCCAGCTGAGTCAGTCTGGACATGGTTCTGCACAGGAAGGGGATTCATGAGGAATTAGAAAAAGAAAATACCTGTTACATCTAATCTTCCTGAGTTCATACAAATATATTATTTTAATCAGTATTAAGTAGTGATGCTGTTCTGTAACTGGACTGATATCTAAATAAGGTCAAGTTTTCACACACTGTTCAACCAGCCACATATTAATTGTCACACTGACTGTTGACTGTCACACAGAGAGTACACCTCAACTCATCTACAGATTAGCTTACAAAAACTAAAGACCACTAGTGTAATCTTTATGATAGAGAGTAACTCAGTGAAGTTACTCTTCTTCAGAGTGCTTCAGCTTTTCACCTACAGTCACAGAAAGTCTTCTCAGCAGCCAAAGGCTGCTTAACTGCATATTCCACACACCCCCCCGCCCAAAGAAAGACCACTGCCTAATGATCAGCTAAAACAGAAAAGACCACTGTTGAACTACAGTAACCAACAACACCCTTCTCCCTCTCCAGGCTGCTGACAAAGTTGCTTCAGTATGATATGGTCTGGAATCCTAATTTTTTATCTAGTCCTACCACAAATCAGATTACTAAATTGGATTTTGTGACATGTCAATATATTTTAAGCCAAATTATGGCAAAGATTAAATCAATGGCTGAAATAAAGTAAAATCCATTATTATTTCAAGCTGTCTTTTGAGAAAATTTTTCCTCCATTTAAAGTTTACTTTGCAGACCCCACAGAGATTATCTACCACTGCACATGGTGGTCTACACGATCAGTACTCCAGTCAACAGCAGTACTACCTAAAAATATTTTCAAAGGGGCTGTGAATCCCTCATATGACATTATATTCTGTATTTATTTAATAATAGATTTTCACAGAGCAAGTAATAATATCTATAACTTTCAAATATAAACCAAGAGTGTGTATATACTATAAAATTCTGGAAAAACGAAACAAGAGCTTCTAAATGGTAGAGTCTTTTATATTATCAGAATACATGTATGAACACTAATATTTTTAAAAAACATCTGCATGAGCATAAGATGCTTTATGCAGCTCTTCAAAGTTTCAGTTGTTCAACTAAGTATTACAGTTGTTCTGAATATACAGTTCAAAAATTATATTCTGTTGAAAAATGCCTTATTTACTGAAAGTAAGTTAATCTGATTATTAGTATTATTCATTAAATAATCTCCAAAAGGGATTATACTCAACATTTGTCTATAGATTTTACTTTCATTACATTATAGTAATTACGTTGGGAACAAACCAGGAATTTAGAATAAGTAGGTAAAGACATAATCAAGACAAAAGCAGAAGCCATTTTTTGCACTGCACACATAGTATACACAGGCTTTAGGGGAAAGCCTTTAGCTCATACTCCCACTGTCTCAAAGAAGAAAAAAAATACATGAAAAGACTACTTCCAGAAGAATCTGAGAAACATTTTCCCTCATTTCTCAAAGCTCCTGAAATGGATGATTGTCAGTAAGCCAACTGCTAAAATTCATTGTCCAATTCTAACATAAATTATCTAATTCCCTCTGAAGTACTGCGTAAGCTGAGTTTCTCAAAGCTTTATGAGACCATGCCAATACCAATTTTAGCACCATATGTTGCTAACAAATTCGCCCCAATGCATCTCCCAGAAGCACAGCTGAAGACTCACTTAAAGGATCTAGCATATCATTCTGCAGCTTTCAAAACTTCCTCAGCAACACCATACTGTACTTTTACTGATGGCTTCAATTTAGAAAGTGTTTAGATTTCTTCTGTTTTCAAGCTATGGTATGTAGACTGTGGGCTACTAGAGAGACCAGTCTGAAACTTCACTGAAAATTTAAATTGTAGATTTCAAATAAAAAAAGTAGAGTAAGGGAGATTCACAGCTATGTGGCATTGAATTTGACGGGTTAGTTTCAATAAATGATTATTTGAAAAAAAAGTCTTATTTTAACATTTTTATAGTCCCTTCATTTCAACAGTTTTAAGATAGTGCCTTAATTTTTATTTGAACTGAATTTTCAGCTTAGAAATAAAAACAAATGTTAAAAGTGAAGTAAAAAACAGGTAACACCCACAAAATGAAAAAAGTTCAATCTTATTTAAGTTAATTTTGATGAGGCTGAATTGAAAGAAAGTCAGAAAGGGTTTTTTACAGTAGCTTGAGATGAAAAGAATTTTTTCTTACAGTTCAACACGAACTCTTCTCTTTTCATTTTAATGGTTTGGTAAAGATTCACACACACACAAAAAATCCCCACCAAACAAAACATCAATCCCCCAGGCCAATATACTCCACGGTCTGAATGATTCCCCCCTCTCCCCCTTCCTCCTGTACACCATTCAACTCTGAGGCCAAACTGTTTACACAGCTAACACCAGATTCACAGAATCTAAGCAATAAAGGTCCTCTCCTCCCCACTGCCAGATTACACTAGATACACAAATTCCACTCCAGCCCAACCCACGATCTAGGTGCTCCCTTCCCTTCCCATCCTGCTAGTGCTACATCCTTAATGGCTCTAAGGCAACCCAAAGTTCCCATTCTTGCCTTAACCTTCACTGTCTTACTTAAAAAAAAAAAAAAAAAAGGTAAGAATACTGTTACAGGTTTTCATCAAGGGCCCTGCTCTTACCGTTTGGAACCAGAGCAAATTCTGCAAATCTCAAGTATCTGCAAAATTAATGTTATGTAATGTTGACAGTATAACATAGTAACTTTACTGCTTTTGGGCCCTTTTTTTCCTTGCCAAAATGTCTGTAATCTAGCAAACGCATCCACTCAACTGGAAAACATACACAAATATGTTTGCAAGACCAGGGCCTCAGTTATTTTTTTTCCCTTCCCCACTGCCTGCCTAATCTATAGTACTTTCAGCTGTTCTATGCCTAATAGATCTTTGCTTTTTGGTATTGTTTCTAGAGCAACTATAGCTTCAGACAAAATGGAAACAAAGCTTCCAATAATGTCAAAGTAACAGGAAAATTCACTGCTAACGGAAGAGGAATACAGGACTGCGAACAAAAATATACTAGATCACTGAGTTACACCTATTTCTGTCTTTGCCACAGTGCTGTGTAACCCCTTCCACGAACTGAAAAATCCGTTTCATAATTTATGTTATTGAACTTGCTGTCAAACCAATCCAACACTAAAGGATCATCAGGTAGTCTAAATTATGCCTCAGATTCTGATGTTGTAAACAGTCAGTTTCACAAAGTTGACACTACAGCTTACTTCAGGTAGCATACAGTCCAAGAGGTGTGTGCAATAGCAAGATTGGGCCCTGATTCATCGTAATTACACTCTCAAATAACTTCTTTCTAAAAAGCTTACTCTTTTTATTGACAATTAGGCAACAGACAGAAGCTTAAAAAAAAATCAAAGATAAACTTCTTCTATTTCCCTTGGACCATCTTCCCAGCTTTCAGCTACCTGTAAGATAAATGCCTCCAAAATAGTCTATGTGTATCCTAGCTTTCCTTTCAGTAGAAATATTTTCATTGAGCTAGTTTGCACTGTAATACTGCCAGTTTTGTAGTCTCTGGCTGTGGATAAGCTCCAAGCAAAATGATGCCTTTGGCACAAAGCAAGGTTGATATAGTGCGTTGGCATTAATTAGCCATTTTGATTAACAGTCTTTCAAGTGATTTATGCTTTACTGTTAAAAATTACGTGCATGTTTAATTCAGCAAGAGGGCTAGTTGATTTTGTAGAAATTTATCCAAATACACTTCTCATTACAAATATGAAAGAACTCACTGTAAGTATGAAATTATTAAAAATATGAGAGTGACAGGGAAACAAGAAAATATAGTTGTATTCTATAGCAAAAACATTAGCATGTACTGCTACATCTTATTAGCTCCAAAAAAAAAGCGTTTGGATTTTCTACACTATTTAAAGATGTATAGCATGTTCCTTTTAAAACACATACTCAGGTTCGGAAAACTCTGTAAGTCCGAATTTCACATCAGCTTCTGTTCTAACGTAATAGTTAAAGCCAGGCCACGGATGCCTTTGCTGGCCAGGTCAACTGCTGCATAGTTCTATTATACTGAATGGCAGATTCACCTCTTGCATCCTATGGATACCACAATGAATTTTTTCTCCCCTGTGTACATCATACATAAACAATGTTTGTTTCCAGTGCCTGACTGTAGCAAAATGCATGTTAATGTGGTTAAATGGAAAAAAAAAAAGTAGTCTCAATAGCTTCAATCTCCCTTAATTGAGCCACAAGAGTACCAGAAGAGAATAATAAAGGTGGCATCTCAGCATGTACTGTGGATCATTATGGAGGTGCTGCAGAGGACATCTTTATGACAGCTGCTGTTTAGTTTCCCAGCAAGGATGAAACCCTGAGATCACTGAAGTCGACAAAAAAAAACTCCCAGCAACTTCAACAGAAGTTGTGTTTGGCTTAATACATGACAGCATTTGTTTAAATGTCTCTTATCACTACAAGAGACCTCCGTAAACTACTCTTTTTAAAATATCACACGTAATTCATGCTATTAGTGTTAATTATGGCAATTAAGGTCAGAGTAATTTTATAAACAAAATCTGTACTAGCTGTGAGTTTTAATTATAGCTACTGCACCTCTGTTGGGAGTAACTTAATCTACAGAGCTACGATCCCAAAGTACACATCCTCTGATTTTTTTCTACTGGAAATTAGTGATAGCAGAAAGAGCAATAGAAGATAGAGAATATTTACATCACATGAATGAGTAGAATGCATCACACTTGGAAGATTTAAATTCACACTTTCTGATACTACACATTTCATTCCAAATATGAGTTCTGGCATCTTTATACAGCAGACAGTACCTAGGCACACAAAAAGGGAATTCCAGTGGAACATACCCCTTGGTCATGTCTTAGGCATATAATTAGCTACAATCACTAAGAAAACTGGCTGTTTTATTTGAAGGGCTGGCAATTCACACTTAAGCCTACTGCATGCAAGTGTCTGCTAGCATATGAGCTGGACAGAGTGAATATTCAGTTGTTAGCTTCTCCTCTTCTCCACCAAAACATCTTACATACATCAAAACCAGTACCTCTACCAGTTTCTGGTGCCAGAGGAGGGACCCCTTTTACAGCACACCATAACACATTCAGGACTCTACAGCTGGTTATTCACACCTCATCTTTGGGATTGCTGTTTCTCTCTTCATTGACCTTTTATACATCTGTTAACCCACTTAGACCTCCAGGGTCCAAGTCAGAAAACTCAGAGCATTGCTCATAGTAACAGCAGGAACTGCAACACCATGAGCCTGGGCTTGTTTGATGAAATGAGTGAGAACTGTAAGGCAGGGTTTAGAAAGATGCTAGATTTTGAGAGAGAGGTACAACTGGATTGATTGTTATAACAACTGCTGTAAGAATTCCCAGAACTATTTTACTATTACCAAAAACATGTCTGAGAAATACACTGCCATTATGTTAAACAACCCTGTTGCATTACAGAATAGGTACGGCAAAGCAAATTCCATACAACACAGTAACAAGTTGTTACTTACTTCAGCCCTGAAGTATACTAAACTGAAAAGTGTTCAAGTCATGTGAGTCGCATTCCCTCCGTCATTCTGAGCAAGCATCTTGAACTCCACATTTTATGTAGAGATAATGATCTTTGTCACCAATGCCTAAGTCTCATACACTCAGCCATCAGAACCATACACAGACAGGCATCTGGGCAGCCATACAATACTGTGTGCAAGAAGCATCAGACATCTCAGAACGATCACCCTGAGGTGCCCACATGCTGTCTTAGAAGCTCAACAGGTGGATCAGAAATCCACAGGGCTGGACAGGGACAGGAAAAAAAAATCTCTCTCTGAATAGGCAAATCTCTGAATGGGCAGACCAGTCAGTCTGAAGGGAGATATAATTTCAGCAGTATGAAGGGAAAGTTCCTTGTGAGAACTTAGTCCAGTTACTTAGCGACACATTTTAAGCTGTGATCTACTGTTCAATATGCACTACATTATTAGTACAACTACAGAAAAAACCCTCTGAGGTAGTTTCAATAAATGTCATCCATACTTACTTTGGCAATATTTTTAACTGGTTTTCTCTAAGTTCCAATATCTGGAGTTTAGTTAATCTGTAACAGAAAGGCATAGCAAATTATCAAAATATACTGTATTTTATGACAAAAGCAATCTCTGAACATATTGCTGAATTTCAAAAAAAGATCTACAAGTTGGAAATATTTTTTCTGTAATAATAAAAATGTTTTGTGCATAGATCTGCATGTTATTTTTAAATTCATTTATTCATTGGGGTTTGGTTTTGGTAAAGCAGCAAAGAAAATACATCTTGCCTGCTCTTCTGCACCTGTTTGAATCCATTTGTTTTCCATCATCCCAGGGATTTTAAAGTACTTCACTGGATTCATCATATACAGATGTACACAGGAAGTAGAAGAAAGGCAGGATCAGTCTGCACAAGTTAGGATGCTGAATTTCTAATACTGGCAAGGTATCAAACCACTTCATATAACAAACCTCATCAGAGGAATATCTATGGTCTTCCAAATGGTAAAAGCAACCTTTAAATTCATCTTGGATTTCTTTCCACATTGTCCTTCTAGTCAGCTTCTTAATTCATTTTGATATTTCTGTTAGAAGGCAGTCTGACCTTTCAGTAAATCCTTGGTTGCAAGATAAATAACCTCTAAATCCCAAACTCAACTGCTTGACCAAGGTAAGTTCAAAGCAGTCTTGACATTCAAGCAATGTACCATCCCCAGCAGAATTTTTCATTGTTAAATGAAACGCAGAAACTGAGTTTGGTTTAAATATAGACAGGATTGTAAAGACAAGAGTTCTACACGTGAACCACTAACAGCCCTCATACAACACAAAATAGGGCATTACGCTCCCTGACTCAAAGACACTTAGTGAACAGACCAGTCTATCCTGAAGGTGCTTAACTGAGTATGTTGTAAAGACAGAGTCAAAAACCTTAATTCTGATTAAGAACTAAAAGTAAAATAGAATGCTGAGAACAATGTGTTTTTCCTCTAGACATACGCTCATTTTTGGATGCATTTGAAAGTAGCAATCTGCCACAACTACAAATCACCTAAGAATGTAATGGTCACCTTGAAACAGAGCAGAGGTCAACGCAGCCCAGTACTGCAAGCAGTACTTGCCATCTGGTAGCAACTGCTGGAGGGGAACCTTCTCCCCCCAACCTCTCAAAGAAAAACCAACACTCTAACAGTGCTGAAATACCTTAATAAAAATCCAGTTCATGCTAATATCTCTGCTGTCAATCTAGGACATAACTGGAAAGGACTTCCTTCCTACCCGCATCCTAAGATACCAATTTGTGACAAAATGGAACTTGTTTGTTTAAGCACCCTCAGATGTGAACAGTCATTTTGGGCTTGGACTTCTGAACCCAATAACAACCACACACAGCATTAGTCTCCAGTTCGTGTTTTGCTTTGATGACAGGGAAAATAGCTATAGTTTGTAAGTTTTCTTCACAACATCAGCATGCAGTCAAAATTCTCATTTGAAAACAGTAGAAGCAAACCTCCATTCATATGCTAAACTAAATATACACACACCTGACACTTCGTTGACTTTAGCCAGAACTGACTGTACTACACTTCTAATAAGCTAATTCTCTGAACTTAAAGACTGCCTTTGGTGATAGAAAGGTTCACAGCTTTGTGACCTTGTTTAATGTCCTACTCTTTCTTCAGCTAACCCTAAGAAACTGGAGATACAACTATCGAATTTCTTATGTGTAGAGCTACACAGAGACTACTAAGGAAATGTTTTCAACCTCTCCTGGCTGGAAATACAGGCTGTGTCTAAACTACTAATTTTCTTGCTGTAATTGATGAGAAATATTGGACTGGAGCAGTTGTCACTTCTTCCATTATGACTGGAAGTGCTAATTCTAGTTTAATATAATAACACACACCAAATACTCAGCCTAGCTGCTCTTTAAATTGCTGGTGTAAACACCCACGCTAAGCATCTGAATTGCTATAATAGAACTGAAAAACTGAGGTTTAATTTGGAAAGAGAACTAGTCCACCTATACTAAAGAAAAAAGCCAGAAGTCATAGTGGCAGAATATATATTTCCTGTGCCATTCTATTGCAAAGATTTGTCATACTCATACAGAAATATTTAATTTCTCAACTGTAAAAACCCATAACCACAGAAATCTTTAGACATCACCTAAACACCAAGCTGTAACAGAGTATTATTCAAGTATCCTGGTGTAATGGTCTCAACAAAATTATTGTTGCAGCATTATTATTTAATGTAAACAACTTAGCCTGCTTTTAAAATGTAGCTCAACTTTTAAATAAAATGAAAGCTCTACATGAACACCTTGCCAGGATAAGATCAATATCCTTCCTAAATGTGATTTATTTAACCACACACAATCTGTAAAAAATGTAAAAGAAATATATACCAGGTATATTTAGAAACTCGCTGTTCAACAGCAGTCATTCCTTGGAAAGCTAAAAATATTTCAGAGAGAGATGTTCTTTATTTTTCACCTCCTTTGCAGTTTTGCTAATGCAGAACTTTTTTTTTAAAATCATAACTAAAATATAAAAGCAAGAGTACTGAAATATACCTATCCTATAGCAGGTTACATTTGCAAAAGTTTCAGCCAAATTGCATATATTTAAGTAAATTAAGTCCCCAATTTGATTATCACTGTACAGTTATGTAAGAAATTATCCCAATGTAGATACTACTAAAAATATCTACTACTGCAAATACTACTGGCAAATTGTTGTAGAAGAAGATTAAAAGTAAATTCATTGCAACATCACAGTAAGAAGTCCCTGGAAGCCATATCCCATTATAGACAACATTCTCAGAGTTTTTAAAATGACATTGAAGATAAAGTCCTTGCTTACCTTAAACACCCATCAGTAAATAATGTTTCCGTTTTAAAGCCCTGTCTCAAAATTAGCATGCAGTGAGCTTCAAGTTTAGAATGCTTTGCTTATATATTTGTATATTTAAATGTAAATACACATGATGTATTTAGATACAACAGATATGGTTTTCTTCGGTAAGCATAAGCAGTTCTGAGATTTCTGTGCATAGGCATAAAGGCTAACTATGGGATCCGTGCCAATATTAATGCATTCAAATTAGAATTTGGGAGTGGAGGAAAAACAGCACTTTATCACCTCAGAATTCTGAAGGAACTGGCACATTTAATAAAAAGTCTGGTGATTTTTAATAAGTCTAACAGGCTGGACCGGTACAACATCACTGAAGGACAGAAAGTATGTAATGCTCACAAAGAAGGGAAAAAAAGATTGGATAATCTCGACCTCAATAGCATGCAGAGGTTTAGCACAAATTCTGAAGGCACGAGTAAAGCATGGGGGTAAATGTAATAAAACACTGCATGGATATACTAAAAGTAGTTCACATTACACAAAGTTTTCTTTACTAAGCACCAGGCTAAACGTTACTGACAGAGGTGCTCAAAGACCCAATTTTGGACTGTCCTGTTCAATATTTTTTAACAGCAATCTTAAAGGATAGAAAAATGTTTTAAGTTGGCTGATGCCACAAAAAACAGTCACAGACAATACAGTGAATTATTAGGACACTGTAGGGAAAAAAACCCGAAAAACCTTAAGGACTGAAAAAATAGAAAAGGAAAAAGATGTCATAGCACCAAGTACTTATGATTTCCTTGTAGAGTCGTCAGCCATTTCTAACTGAGCTGTCCAATGCATTAATCGATCACGTGGGAAACGACACTAGGCAGCTGCAAAAAGGGCTAGTAGAACACTAGAGCATAACCACGGACGTTTCCAAGAGAAACAAGAAGATAATCACGACACTGTACCAGCCATGAAGAGATCTCAATTTGAATTCTAAATGTAGCTGTATATTTCATCACCCTCTGTCAAAAAGAAGATGAATTCAAGCTAAAACTCATTCCAAGATATATTAATATAATCAAGCACAAAAGAAAACCTGCCATACCACAGGGAAAGAGAATTTTGTTTACTCTAACAAACTAAGAGACAGATACGAGAACACTATAAAAACAGCAGGTGAGAGAATGGGGGATAACACTCAGATGACAGCAATTAAACTCCGGAACAAATCAGTATGAACAGTCAGAGAGAAATGGATGTGGGAAACCAGGTTTCTAACCTAAACTGCTGGAATAGAGACCCTGACACAGGGAGCATAAAAACCTTGCTAGGTTTAACATGGGATTGGCTTAGTTTTTAAGAGGTATTATTGCCTATAGTTGCCAGGAAGAGCAGGCAACAGAACTCAATTACTTCATGTGTTCCCCTGTAATGAAAAGTAATAGCTATAAAGCCATGTACAAAACAGTTAAAGCACCAAACTGGAAGAAGCTGAAGGCTCGTCCTTTACAGGAACAACCAACAATGCTCTAAATATCCCAAAAGCTTCTACCAGAGTTTTTTTTTGTTTGTTTTTTTAAAAATAATGTTCCCATATTCTTAAGTACAATTTAAAAGACCGTTTGCACTACCAAGTGTTTATACCTAGTTGTAAAGTTGTGGGGTGGCAGAGCAGTCTGATCATTTACAGAAATACTCAATGTCAAAGTGGTCTGAACCTTACTTTGAAACAACAAGTTACCAATTCATTTTTTCCTAATTTATTTGATCTAAACATTATCTTCCTATAGAACTCTATTTATTCTGTGCAATAGCACTATTAGCAGGTAAACTTATATAAACACTTTGAATTCATTCAAAAAACAGCTGATAAGAAAAGTATTAATTTCAGCGTCATTCTCCTGGCTACAAGCTAGGATGCTACAAGTCACTATATCTATTTTAAAAACCAAGGCTGAATTCTTCATGGCTATTAAGAGGAACATTACACTGGAGAATTGGCTTTCAAGTTGCTTTCAGTAACTGATTTATTCTTAAGGTGTTAGTAATTAATGACTTCACCATTTCCCTAACCATTAAGCATTACAGAAGCAGACAGTGATGAAGAAAAAAATGTAATGAGGCTTTTATAAACTATGTGTAAGATTAGCTACTTTGAAGACCAACTCTGTCAACCGGAAGTCTTCATTTTCATCTGTAGTTCCTGGCTTTTATCACAAAAATTTTGCCGTTTCGTTAGACTACTAAAAAACAGAACAGAAAAATGTATAGGCAATCATTAAAATGCCAACAAGTAGACTATGCATCTTCCAGATAGTTCTTTTTCACCTTAATGAAGACTTTTGAAATGCAAACTTTGTGTACTGGAAACATGCAAGATAATTAATGCTCCTGCATCATAAGCAGCTTTTTTGTTGGCTGAGCGTCTAACAGATCTGGTACTTTTAATTGTTCATCAGGGAATGACTAACAACTGGACAGAGAAGAATACATCAACAACTCTGGTCACAGATGACTAATAAACTAATGGTCACTAATGGACTGTACCTGTGCTCACCTTCCATTGTACATCTCCTGATCTGCCAAACTTCTGCAGCACTGTATTTGGGGGCTTTTCTAATTGCTTGTAAACTGTGCTGACCCAACTATAACCACAGAGCCTATGCCTGGTTAACTAATAGCCATACTTCCTGAAAGGAAGGCTTGCTGGACATGGGATTGTGCAGGAGAGTGACAATCTAGGAAAAGAGAGCATAAAATAAGTGTGAAGAGAGGGGGGAAAAAGCAGAAATGGCTAAATAGCATGATAAGGAGAACAGGATGAAGTATGCTCTTCTAGGAGTCTTCCTTTTAACAATATCACCCTTTCGCTTTTGCTCCCAAACTTTAATCAATTTTAAAGAGTTAGGTGTTAAGTATTTGTTTTGTATTTAAGTTACTACAGCGAACAATTTCACTTAGTCAGCACACTGTAAACATGCTAAATCTTTCATAAAGATTCCTGGCAAAAAGGCACTTGGGAATTACAGATGTGCATGAAGGAACCTGTGCATCCAGAATAGAACAAGTGGAATTACAGATGTCATTATTTGCTTCACTCCAATTACTAAATGATAAACAACCCGTATTTTAGAAACACTAGTCTCCCGTACTTACCAGACTTACGTTGTAAAAGAAGCAAATATGTAAATGAGTTTTATTTCTTGGCTCTTTATAAGGATTCTCTCTGTCCTTCAATAGCCCAATTAAAAAATGGCGATAAAGATTCAGGTTTTATTTCTGTAACTAACATGCGTCAAAAATGGATTCGTAATGTACACTTCTTCCCCTCCTCCAGTTCACACTTTGCTTGAGAAGCAGCAGAAACTGCTCTGCATAAATTTAAAACTAAATGTAGATACTAAGTTTCAAATTCAACTTACCTGCCAAAATTGGCTGGCAAAAACTCAAGAAAAGCATCATTCAGGTACAGCTGCGTTAGGTTTAACAGTTGGGAAAATCCATCTGGAAGCCTATATAGAAATGAAATAATGTAGTGCCTTTGTTTCAATTATATTCAGGGCATTAAGTCATATTTTATCAAACAACAGTATAGTATTGAAGTCCTACATATTGATAACATTAAAAATAAGGTGGTACCAGAAGTTCTACAAAATTGCACTAGATACTTGTTCTCTGTAAGTTTCAAAATTATTTTTAAGTATTGAGGACATCCTCTACAGGCAATAAAAACTACTAACAACAGATCTAGTCTTGCTATGTATTTGTCATCTTCTGACACCTAACATGGAGGAGGCATTCATTAGAGACAATAAGATAAATTAAAACCTACACAACACCTTTTTTCCCCCCAGAAGAGTTATGTTGCACAAAGTTTCTATCTCTGGCAGTGCTACTTCTAGCAAATTAATTTTGTCACTACTGAAGGTGACAGGGAAATCTACTCATATAGCTAAGTCTGAAAAACAGTGGTACAGGCTTTACAGTAAAATTAATTATTGTTATTAATAAAGAAAACTGTTTGCATATTTCTCTAAGTTCCCAGAGAATTGAGGGACTTAAAGCTGAGAAAGCCACATGGTATAATGCAGGATTGCCCACACAGCCTACTGACTTGGGCAAAATACTTTAACGGCATAGCTATACTATATCACAGTGCAGTAAGGTTAATCAAGATGCTTGTCAGGTAACTCTGCTCCTTGCCTCCAAGGACTGGTGCATGTCTGGGGCAAATCTGAGACTCAAGTGTTCGCACAAAATATAAAACATCAAAAAATGGCACACTTACTTTGAAATTGGATTTACACTGGCCTCCACAATTGTCAAGACTTTACAGTTTTTTATATTTTCTGGAAACTCCTGTATGCCTGCAAGATACAGAGAGATGTAGGGAAACAGTCTTAAACTACTAGACTCCATCACAGGCATAAAAATGATGCACACAAAACCACTCGCCATAAAAACTTTAATTCATTTAACAACCAGTGGACTGGTTCTGTGATATTTCATTTTAGACACAATTTTCATTAAAGAAATACTCTTATGCAATATCAGTGCTTTTACTATTCTGTTCCCAAAGCATTTCATATTGCAGCTTAGCAGGCAGCTCACCAAGCAGCATTACAGAGACACTGTACACTAACAGTTCCCACCGCTCGTTACCAAATATTAAAGTACTTGTACTTTGTAATGTTCTTAAGATCAGGCCCTCAGTCCCAATATGGTGTATTAAAAAAAAGCATTCATACACACGGTAGAACAATGTTTCAAACAGGATCTGTTTGTCAAATGTATGGCTAGTATGACATCCAGGTGAAATGGTAAGGCTTCAAAAGTTAAAGTATGTTTACAGCATTCATGGTTCTGAATAAATATCCCAAAATGTGACATACGCTTGCTGTTAGCTTCAGATTATTTGTAGAGAAGGACAAAAACATTGCAGACACCTTTATGCCTGAAAATTAAAACAATAAGGAAATTCTTTTTCCAAGGTTATCTCCAGAAACACCAGAGTGAATTTGCAACCCACATATCTGCCAAATTCGTATTTGTCAGAAACTAACAAAACAGGCCTTGAAAACAGGAGGCAGGTATCCACCGCATCAGTAGGAAATCCATATTGAATCACTCTACTGCCTAAGACTTTCACCCCTATCTTTACTAAACCGTAAAAACAAATAAAACCATGGTTATCACAACTGCAGTTGCTTTTGCAATGTACCACTACACAGTTTTTGTACCATGGGACAGGTGTTTTTATTTTAACTAAAATTGTCCTAATAACCATTCATACTGCAATCCTTCAACTTGGATTAAGAATACGCTATTTTTTCAAGAAAAACCCCTATGCCAGTAAAATAAATTCAGTTTAGAACTGTGTTTTTTCAGGTAACAGAAATCAGCTCTTTGTCTTTCAATTTATGCATGTTGTTGTGTCTGCTTCCAGACTGCTTTATCATGAGGTGTGTGGAGAGGGCAGCCTGAACCCAGGGAACGAGACCACTAAGAAGAAACTGTACTCTGTGGATGCTTGTTTTTAGGCTAGTGAGAGTGTAAAATTTCATGCTGCTCCAAGCAACATTAACTCTCTTACAGTCCGGATGCAGAGAGAAAAAACAAGGGCAGTGTGTCTTCTCATTCAGGTGGGACTTGGTTATGTCTCTCCATGTATCTGTTCTGAGAATACCGAAAGAGAAAAAAACATGGCAAAGCATCAACTGCTAAGTAATGTTTTTACTTACATACCAATTTACACAATTTCTGGTGCTAGCTTAGAGTTTGGTTCTTCCTATGTTTGTGCAGCAACAAGATTGAGCTGGTATATTAGGACTTAAGAGATGGCAATACCACCTAACAAGAAAAGTAGTCACAAAACATATACTTCCACATTAATCCAATTTGTGATGTTGAGGGGCAAAGTCACCATGCTGACTTCTCCATAAATTCAACTTAAGTAGAAACACTCTATCTGTCAAAGTAGACTTTTAGGTCTTTCTGGACAAGAACCTGTTTGTCATACTACATGGCTGAAACTATTACTTTTGACTCATACCAGGTGTTGTACTCCGTTATTGAGAGGTGAAAGGGAAGAAAAGCATCATTCAGCTTTCTTCACTTTCAACACTAAGCCACACACTTAATCCAGGTATTTAAATATCTGAGTATCATGGATCCTTTTGGGAAATAGACTGTTGAACCTGAGGACAATAAAATAGAAGCAGAGGGGACCAGGAGGAATTGAACCATCAACTGTAATATAGGCCAAGATTTCTGACACTTCTGGTTTACTATCATTTGTGTTCACGTGTATGCACACATGTGTAAAAAATATAGCTTTATATATATGGCTTCAGCCAGGTGAAGTTTACTGGGGCTGTGAGTGGAGTTGAAGCAGGTGACAATAACAGGGGATACTGATTCAATTCATTTCATCTCTCTCAGTTCAAAATCAAAACTAAAAAAGTCATACTTATAATGTAATGAAGCTTCATTTCTGGAAAGCAGCAGTGATATTTTCAAGTCCAAAGATAAGTTTAAAGAAAGATTAGAAAACTACCACAGAAAGACTAGAATGTATCTTAGCTATTGCTGTCATAGAGTCTTTGTATTAGGAGAAACACATTTCCAAGAAATTTAAATATACATGATCTTAATTCCAGTTGTAGCAAGAAGCCTGTTTCACCAAACAAGAATATCCAAACATACAGATGGAAAGCGTCTAACATGACACAGTATCCTGAGCCATGGCAGATGAACAGAAGTCTAGCACGTAAGAGGCATGTACAAATGAAGTTATGGATGATTTGTACGAAGTGGTCTTCCATTGTCTAAAAATTACATCAAGACCTCTTTATTGCTGATGATATAACTTTACCTTCTTAAAATAAGTGTTTACATTAACCAGAGTAAACCACTGCTAAGCTCTTTCCTGGAGG
Source organism: Morus bassanus (assembly GCA_031468815.1). Taxonomy (NCBI): domain Eukaryota; kingdom Metazoa; phylum Chordata; class Aves; order Suliformes; family Sulidae; genus Morus; species Morus bassanus. The sequence goes on from CM062600.1 coordinate 63,213,680, forward strand.
CAGAGTTGTTTTTCAGACTCGCCCTGTGCCATTGGTTTTGCGGTTTGAATCACACAGAGATTCTCTAAGCTTAGTTTTCTGAAAGATGGTCACACTACTGGCCTTGGCTTGGTCCTGAGATAAAGGATTGCTCTGGTCCAACATGTTAAACCTCATGTTTTTAATACTAATATTAGTTTCCACTGCCTGCGTCAAGAATTCATTGAAGCATAGAAGACTTAAATCTGCGATAACTACCTAGAAAACAAAAACACACAGCACATCTGCTAGAGAGGATGTCAACGTAAACTTACTCTCAAAAGAACAGCCAAATAAAATATTAGCTATCCAAATACAGACATGTTAAATCAGCATGCTTTTGTACATAATCAGAGGACCCTACAGTAGTCTCTTGTTTGACTATGCCTTGGGCAAGAGGCAGGAACAGTTTTAACAACAAATTAACAACAGAAATTCAACTCATATGAGAAAGCTAACAATGGAGGAGCCCATACACTTAATTTTGCTGCTCTTAGAGCTAGAATTGTTATGGTACGCAACATCTTTACCAACCTCACTCAACACTTCAGTATGGATAAATGGCAGCCATCACTCAAAAGAGCAGTAAATTGGGAATGACAGCATGAAATACACCTAATGTCTATAGCACACATTCAGGAGAGAAAAAAAAAATTAGGAGACTGGTCCTCTCTACCATGTGATAGGAAGTTGCATGTACTAACTGGCTATACAACAACCTTCAGACACACACTTGTCCTCAGCTATATTCCTCCTACATGCTAGAAACATGCAGTTACTGTTGGATTAGTATTCTTTCAGTTCAGACACCAAAAAAGCAAATTCAAAAAGCAAGCAAGAAAGAGTAAGTAAGAAGACAAAGACACACTGGAAAGAGATGAGAGAAGGACAAAGGGCTGTAAAGAGCACTTTAGAAGAGGAACTGTTTCTCCTTTCTCTGCTTTCTACCAATCCTTAGTGTCCTGAACCTTCTTCCCCACTAAGGAAGCTCAGCAAAACTCAAGCATCTCCATGACCATGTCTTTCCACACTCCCTTTGTAACACTGTGCTAATTAATCCATTTGATAGCCAGCCCCACCCTCCATGAGCATAAAATGAACACTGCAAACTGATATCTGCAATCCTTTCTAAACCCCATTTTTCTTTTTTTTTTTACTGTTTCGTTTACACACTGATACTCAAGAATTATAGAAGAGGAAGACAGCACAACAAATTACTTGGGGGCCATCTAGTCTGTTGCAGTCTTATCCCACTTTCCTTGAAAACCACCATATGGACAGGTTCTTCATCCTGCTGTTTTCTACTTTATATGATAACAACCATCACCCCTAACCCATTTCAGTGCTGTAGCTGATTTACAGATCATGCCTGCTGTTTTCCAAAAAATCAAAAACCATCACACTTGCGGACTATGACCATTTGCAGAGCACAACAGGAGAAAACACTATTTGCTGGTAACCTTTAACTACCAGATCCAAACTGAATTGAGGACAAAGTTCTTTTTGTAATGGAGTTTCCCACAGAAGTGAGATTTATGTAATAGCTTTTAGTATTTACTTGTCTGTTCCTTCCTCATTTTCCCAAGTTTCACTCACTTTTAAACTCTGGCCAGTTTCTACCAAAAACAACACATTAAAAAAAGAAAAAAAAAAAAAAAAAGCGGGGGCAGGGGCCAGGACTGGAAGATTGTTAAGGAAAATTTGGCAGTAAGGTAAGGAATAGGAATCTAAAATTCTTGTCTGGACTAAGTCAAAACCAGAAAGCATTCATCATTCAGAACTCTACTTGGCAAAAACTCACCAGCTAACCAGCCTAACGTAGAAAGTGGTGTTTAATAAGGAACATAGACCAGCTGCAGCACCTGCCTAAAGGGCGTACCAGAAAGGTCGTATTGAGATTTCAGGTCAAGGGCCACAAATCTGAAGGTAATCAACCCCAGTTCTGGATCACATAACACGGCTGAAATATGGAATTTCGCCTCATCTCTAACTCCCCAGACAGCAATGATTGTTTTGGCACAGCTCATCAGAGCAAATCTGCACACATGTCCCTCTCTTTGTTTAGACTGGATTAAGGCAATTTTAAGTATAATTGGGGTCCCACTCACCATCTGGAGTTATGCTCATCTCCTCCCCTACATAGTACAATCCTTCCCTATCACCAGGTCAGCATAACTTGCAGATCAGGAGAGAAAACTGGGACAACTTTTTCTGCCCCTCAGATAAAATTTTTTTAACTCAGAAATACTAGCAATTCTGGATTTTCAAAAAATTGTGCAAGTCACATCCACTGCTGGCAGCGTCCGTCACTGCAATGGATCCCAGAGCTGACATCCCAGTACGCTACTGTCTCAGCTCTACTGCACATGGGGGCTTGCTCTGGTGTTTAGTCATGTAGTCATATTTTTCTTCACAATCAAATGCTAAAACTAGTATGCCCAGACTTCAGTTATTGAAACCATTACTGCCATATAGCAGTGGCAGTGCTTCCAAGTTCCACCTCTTCTCACACAGATACATTTTAAATAAGCTTCCCAAAAAAAACCAGTATTGGTTAAATTCCTAAAAAGCACAGAGAAAGAAAATTACTAACAAATATAAGACCTGTAGAAGCCATATAGGTGATGTCCCCAAAGGAAAGAGTTTACAGCTAGATCTCTCAATTTGTGGGGAACGTGACAAAAAAAAAAAATCTCTCCCAACAGCAGGCACACCAAAAAGCCCTCTTGCTGCAAAATTAAACTACAGCCTGCTGTGCAGCTGTCCCACTCTGCACCCTTACAAGTATAGAAGACACAGAGGCAAACACATTGGCTCAGTTTGCATGAACATGAGAACAACCCTAATTATGTACATTCTTTCCTCAGCTAATCTATTCATCATGCTCTCAACTTCCGGGCAAGCAGCTATTAGGACCTGCCTGAAAGCAGCTCCACCATAAAAAGAGCAGCTTTTATTTGTTCTTCCACTCAGGCCTCTGCTACAACTGTCCTTCCAGCCAATATGAATCAAACATGGCAATCAAAATATTTTCAGAGCTCAAGAATACATGCCACAACTCCCCCAAAGACTACATAGAATCTGTTTGCAAAAGCTGAAATTTTAAACTGAAAGCTTAAACTGAAGTATCAGTCACTGTCTGTATTCTTATATATTTATATAATTTGCTTGCATTTGGGATTTCTGCATACCTTCTGAAGTAAAAGCAGCATTTTTCATTATTCAAAGTAAGCAGTGTGTCAGAGCCCAATCAATTCACTGCACAATGCTGACCCATCCATCCTTCCTTTTGAACGTTCATTACTCTTTCCGAAATTCTTAGAGGATCCCCAGCCACCGCTGGTTTCAAATCAACCAGGATCTCAGGTTTCCATGAGATGCCTGACCAGCCTGCAGGGCAGCAGTAACAACTTCCTGCTCAGAGCTGGAGTTGCACCTCAGCACAAGATTGGCCTCCATGCACCTGTGCACAAGGTGGTACTCAGTACACTAGTCATCGTCGAGCCGCTTAGGAGCCTCTGGCTTATTTAGTGAAAACCTATCCTAAAAAAAAATCAATCATTTCAAGAGACAGGAGCAACTCTTGCAAATACACTTTCATCCAGTTCTGGAAAGAGATATCTCAAAGCTTTTGAAACCTGCTATATGTCACATCAGTTGCGCCTCTTGCACTCTGAGTGTCAGAATTGTGAAACTCCTTGCTTATATACAAGGAAAACCAAGTTGCATTACAGAAGCCATGGCTTTCTGACTGTCTCTTACTAAAGGCAAAAATATATAAGCTTGGAGACCTGTGGAAGAAACCTACCTTTCTCAAGAAGTACAACTCAGAAAACATATGTTATAGATTTAACCTATCATCATTAAACTTGTTACAGATTTAATAAAACACCAATTTTGATACATTTATATAGCTTTTCATCCTCTACTCTCTTCACTTTGTTTACACAGAAAAGCTCCCTTCCTAGAAAAACCTTTGCTTTTATGAAGGAAATCATTAATCCTACAAAATGTTTACAAAATTCTGAAAACAAACTCCACCGGATTTCCTGATTTTTCTCTGAAGTGACTTTGCTTGACAAGTATCTACTCATAGGTTAGTAAGCAGATTCACCTCTCCATCTTTACTTTACAAAGCTCTTTTCTCCAAATCTACATGGTCTGAAAGCTTTGAAGTTTCCTTTCCCATTTGTCCCCCCTTTAATGATGGTCACTTGCAGGGTTGTAAGCTACAACTACATTGGGGGCTCCTTTCTTAAGTTTACACAATGAAAAATGGAAGTTGGATCTTCATCTGGAGTACTGTTTGGAGGTTTTTCATATGGCAAAATAGGTAACATTTGTACAGTCCATGTAATGATTAATGCAAAAATGTCAGTTGAGCTACAAATCTGACAAAGAAGTTAAATAGTGTTTTCATTTAAAAAACAGAAAAAAAAATTGAGGAAATGCTTCCATGGGGAAATTTTTAAGCTTTTCTAACAAACTTTAAAAAAAATATATTAGTTGTGATAATAATTATAATATAACTAAATTTACAGCAAAATTCAGTATTAGCAATATATTTGGTGCTCATTTTCTTAACAAGGTGGGTACTTAACTACATACATTTATATAGAAATAAAATATTACTGAAAATTAAGACAAAACATTCCTTTGCAGAATAAGTGTCCGTATGTGGAAAAAGCAGCAGCATTAAGATGTAAAGTGCTTTTTTTATAGCTTGGAACCCATTACAAGCCTGAGTCAAGTTTAGTATTTCTAAAATTTGTTTTGAGATTACTTGTGAAATTAAAAATTTTAAGTTTTGAATCTGAAAGCTAAAAACTCACGCCAATTCTGTGAGTTTCAGACAGTAATGAATCCCATTTTATACTGTATGTTAGCCTCCTGATCTGTTTAAATGGATAATGCCCCCTCATCACTTTCTCCAAAAACAATAACCTGCGCTGCTAAATTATCAGAGCTGATGCAGGCAGAGTAAACAAGATGACAGGTTAGTGGGGTTTTTTTGTGGTTTTGGGGGTTTGTTTATTCCTTTTATACACATGTACTGGCACAGCTAGGATACTCTGGCAAGCCCACGAGAGTCTAAGCATTCATCCTCAAACTGTTTGGAAGAACTTCAATTTTTAGAGTAAGGTATCTCTAGGCCTGCTCTAGCCACCTTCCTTACACAGTGTAAAGGAGAAGGAGCGTGAGTAGCAAGACAGGTTCCTAAATGCCTTTTCTCTGAGAAAAAAAAAAGGAGAGCTAATAGAGCTGCTTCTTGAAGACATGCCTGACATACTAATTTACATAAACCTCGACATGCCAGGGCAGGGTAAAATTGCAAAATGTGGCACACTACGAAGGTTGTGGGCAGCAGTTTTGTTCATAATGCTGTCTTGGACAAATACCAAGGTTCAGGTGGTTTGCAGCTATGTCTAATTCATGGCTGGAGTGTTGTTGAGTCCCCAGAGGCACCTGAAACCAAAGTGTAACGTAAACACATAAAGCTGCTTTGGGTTTTTTTCCCCCCATCCCCTACCACCCTGGGCTGGAAATTCAGTGTTGGCTATCGAGGCACTTTTGGTTGATATATGACGACTGTCACTCAGAGGACATCCCTTTACAAAAATAAAGGTACATTCTGTCTTTACACATAAATTCACATTTAAAAACCCCATAATTCTACAATGCCTCTTCTGTGTTACAAAGATTTCTTTGAGTCCAGGAAGAGATTTGTATTAAACTTATTACAAAATTTCAGATATGCACACTCGAATTCCACATTCAAGACCTTAACTGCATTGAAATTCCATTCTGTTCGCACTCTCTCTTACACACAAAGATCATTTTATTCTGCAGAGACAGATCCTATTCAGTATCTTTAATAAGACAATAAATTTAAGAAAAAATACTATAAACACTTGAATAAAGAATTTTAAACAGAATAGCTGCCTCCATTTAGGATAAATTTATGACCTCTATATGATGATACATTATAGTAAAGCTACAGACTCAGCAGTCAGCACCAGATCAATTGTCTTCTCTTTTATTTCACTCTTATGGATGATATATACCTCCTACTCTTGTCTGCCCTCCCCCACCGCTACTCCCAGTGTAAGCAGAGAAACAGCAAATTTACAGCAAGTTATTTATGTATTCAGGATTTTCCTCTCTTACTTCTCCCTGCAGAAAATAAAACTTGGACCTGTCTCCCTATTAACTATGAATAATTATCAATTCCTAGAAAAACCATCTTCCTAAATGCACCAGATGGGCAACATAAGACTAGATACTCTCCTGAATTCTCGTTTTCCAACTCCCCAACTTCCAGCACACAGTGTACTAAAGCTAGTTTGCCAAATCAGCAGATGATTTTAAAACACTGAAGAAAACATATTTGATCTAAATTTGCATCTGTTAACAAAATTCTTTAAAATTACTTAAAATAATTTTATATGCTGATATGCCTGGAAGCAGGGTGTGGGTGTGTGGGTGTTTGCTTTCTTGGGTTTAGTTTGTGTATTTTTCCATGAAGATTCCTTGCTTGACAAATTGACATGTTTAAATTTGTTGAAACGTCACAGTAGAAGAGAACCACGCCTCAATATCTAAGAGACTAATGAAGACACCATTATTTCCAAAACACCATATTTCTTTTGGTCTTGCTATTTATTTTCTAATCTTGCTACTTAATCCTCCAAAGGCCTGAATAATATAGAACATAAAATTCAGACTTTCTCCTTCACTACCTGCAAACAGGGAAAATCAGACCATCTCACTGTTCCCAACAATGCTAACTCCACAGGCACAAGTGATTTCAAGCCCATCTTCCAGGAAAGCCTGATTTCCTCAGCAGTCACCTCATCGTATGCTTCAGCCTTTCAAATCATTTGATTCTAGTAACCTGTAAGCTAACTCTTCTTTCCATTTATATATGCCATCATACACTGCACATGAATGCTTTCCCCTTCTTCAAAGAAGAAGTAAAAATATTTCCTTGACAGTCTTTCACATTGTCCTAGGAGCAGGCTAAGACTGGCATCCTGGAGGCACAAGGAAATTATTGTCCCCTAAAGGTTAATAAACGTTGAAAGAGACAGATTTAGGGGTAAAGAGTGGTGTTGTGGGCTTTTTTGGTGGGTGGCTTTTTTTCTTCCTGTACAACTGTCAATTACTTGGCCATAAAGGATTAAAAAAAATTTTAAATTTTCCTTTAGCTAAATAAATAAATCAAACACTCATTTTTCCATGTAGGTCTTATATTCTGTATGCTGCAACTTCTCCTTAGGATGTAACCCAGTAGGACTGGGAGGAAAGGGCATCTCTTGAGGCTTTCTACAATGCAGAATGTAATTTCTGGTAAAGGAAAGCAGTTTAATTATTGTACCATTTGTTCAACTATCATTTCATCTTCGTGACTAGGATAGCACCAAGCTTCAGGTAAAAGCTTCAAAGCTGAAGCATACCTGGAAAGAAGCCATGGAATACCTCTGATATTAAGGGTTCACAATAACCTTGGGAATCAGGTTAAAACACCATAAAAGGACAACTGATGTATTCACTACCAAAAAACTACAGAATTTATTGTCTATCGCCGAGTCTAAAGGTAGAGTTAAAACTAACTCTATTCCATGCTTGCTGCACATACAGCAGTAGTTTGATATTTTAGGCTGCGTCTATGCCATGACCTCTTCAGCAGCCATGAATAATATATTCCAAACCAAACACTTGTACAGAGACTTCTGTATTCTCCAGAACACACAACTATTGGAGGTTTGTACTCCATAACTCAGCACATGCCTTGAAACATAGATCACTTCATGCAAAGACTAGATATATTGACAGAGAAGGAGTCAAATGAAGACTACTAAATAAAAACCCCACCCTGTCTCGCTCAAGAAGGCCCAATTAACTGGACACTGGGAGCACAGAGGAAACATGCATGTCTCCTGGCTTTCTGTACTTTACTAAATCGTCCCCAGGCTTCTGCTTTTGGTCACTGTTGGAGACAGGACATTAGACTAGAGGAATCCTTGTTCTGTTTAAGTATTATTAAATATTCTTAAGTATCGGCATTTGCACAGCTGCTGTGTCTCTGTTACACAGTTTTATACATTGTATATATGAAATTAGACACATTTAAATCTGAAATTAAAAAGGCAAGACCTTTTATGAGCTACTAAAACATCAAAAGGATTGCTTTCTTTGATTAATGCTTTTTATGTAATGAATCTGCCACCTTGAAGAATTTCTGCATTTTGATCTTTCATTTAAACGCCAAACATCATGCACACACATATATATGTATGTAGTTCTACTTGGAAAGCTGGATTCTCTCCTGTACATCAGGTATCTCTCTGTGAGCCAGACTCTGCAATTCATGAGGTAACTTGAACACATAAAACTAAAACTTTATTCTTCATTTTTGTATCAGCTCCTTAGAAAACAAAATTCCCTTCAGTCAATACATGCGATTATGCCTATACTGCAAACAGCTCAACTAACTTACATGAAAATCCTATCATATTTCATGCATGCTGGTATTTGAAAACTCAAGTCTAATTAACTACCCTTCTAAAATGCAACCTTTAAAACTAAATGCATAGTTGACCTAAATGAAGGAGTGCAGATGCCTTTAACTTCATCCATATCAGAAGAACACACTTATAGTATATCAATACTACAAGAAAAATACAGGAACTATCACCTTCACTTGCCACAGCCACAGGAATCTGAAATCACACTCAATTATTTTAGAATTTGGCATCTCTAATCATCTTGCACCAATACTGGTGATTCATCTCCAGTAATTTTTTTTTTAATAAATTAAGGGAAAGCAATCTCTGTGCTTTCCAAAGTCCACTGCTTCCACACTGTATTCTTTCAGTATCTAACAAAGACAAAGGAAGAAACCAGAGATTTGATCAGTTTTGCTGGTCTTGGAAAACTAGTAAAACTCCTCCTATTTGGCTCTGTTAGACACACATCAAAACAACTGTGAGCAGTGGGAAACTGAGCAGTAGATTCTTACCAAGAGAAAAGGAGACACAGGGAAGAGAATAGGCTTGCAGTTGTCAAGAGAAAAATGTTCTGTGGTTGCAACAGTGGACAGGGAAACAGAAAGGGAAAGGCACTTAAGCTAACAAACTGAAGTGAAAAATAATACCAAATTTATTACAGAACAAACAGCACTATTTCTTACCTCACCCAACAGACAAACAGGGACCCTGATTTGGTTTTTTGAGTTTTACAGAGCTTTCAGGAATAGTCGGAGACAAGATGTCCCAAGTGAACAAGCGTGTGACCTCAGGACTATCTCTGATGTGCAACACTAGGCAGAGAAGCTATCCAAACCGTGATAAGATTGAGAACAGCCAAATGATAATAGTTTAAATAAGCTCATGTCCTGTCGTTTCCCTGAAAGGTGTTAAAAACAAAACAAAACAACCCCTAGACAACAGAGCTTTCTCAACATCTGTTTCTCAGCATTCATAGCATTTTAATCCAGCATTTACTGGGATAGTGTATCGTTCAGCTATTGCCTCCTTAAATTCTTTATATGCCTCAGAGGAACAAGTGCTCTTTCAGCAGCTCTCTGAAGGTTATGCCATTTTGGGCAGACAAGTAACTCTCTAGCTGGTAAGTGACCAGCTGCCTATTTACATACATAGGCTAAGGAATTTGCCAGCACTAGAATTCAAATGCCATTTTGCTGCTTTTAAGTCTTCTGCATTGAGAACTTGTGCCAGAAACAGTTAATCCTTTCAACAGTTCAGCCTAGGACAAAAAGATGATTCTTTGTTGTCTGTCACTATGCAAGTTTAAGGCCAATGTTCTTTAAGAAAGACTATTAATCCACTTGTACCAGGAACAGAGCAGTGACAATCATGTCAATTTATCACACTAAATACTGCGTTCATTAGGCAGAAAAAATAAAGTAACAGTTTAAGTTCAGATTGGGCTACAATGGACAATCAAGGACAATTCCAACACCTCAACAACTGGAATACTTTCTTAATAAAGCAGAACCAATTTAACTTTGTGGAGTCATAATTAGCTGGCTGTCCAAATAAAACAATGAATTTAATATGACAAAATCTTTGGCATATTTATGTAATTCTTATTTTCAAATATGATTTCAAGAATAAGTCCTCTTACTTCACTTTGAATTAGTAAGACAAGACTATTATAGCCTCATCAATTAGCATGATTGAACTTTTTTTTATCTCAAATAAGCCACACAAATAAGTCTGATGACAAAGTAAGTTATTTCAATTTCCCCACAGTTGCACACATCTGCCAGCTTGCCAAAGCAGGACCATCAATAAAACCCCACGTATACAATGCTTGGCTGACAATGTTTCATAATTTATAAAAGGCTGACTCACACAGAATGATAGATTTTTTACAAGTCAGACAAGTGAACCAGTCATTGTCCATAGTCACTTTTCCCCATGCAACAGAGGTTACCATACCCAGAGCCAGACAGCAAAGTAGCCAAGTCCTACTACAATTTTCAGACAGTTCATTAAAATAAACTTAAAACAATTTTCATATGAAACTAAATGTAATAAAATTTTACAAATTCTTGTGCAAGCTCTCTTCAGTATAGTGAAACATGAGGAAAGCCACTAAAAGTAATAAATTTAAGCATATGCATTTTGACAGAATATAAAATACTTTACAATATCAGTTTTCAGTAATGAATCTCAAAGTACAAACCACTCAGTTTGAAAGATACAATTAAACATCACAACCAGACTGTAAAAGAGCATCTTTTATGTTAAGCAGTGATTTAGAGTAGTAATTTAACACTTCCTAGCTATGTAGCTTCTAGAAATTATAGTTTCACTAGTGTCTTTGCACAGTCAATGTTGATTTGCCTTTTAGCTACCCCAATATAGTAAGTGAAGTGACTTACCATTCTTGCTGACATCCAGTTCCCTGAGATTAATGAGATTTGCAATGGATGCTGGCAATGTGGTTAGGTCATTGTCTGGCAAACTCAGCTTGTGCAGAGACTGACAGTTAAAAAGTTGCTATTGAAACAAAAAAAAAAAGTGAATTCAACTTTCTCTTAGTTTCCTCTATATAGCTTTTGTTTTTAATCCCTTTAAACTTCTGACCTCACAGCTTGAAGGCCAGACTATTTAGAGTCTTTGACTACAAGAACTTTATTTAACTGGTTTTATTCAAAATTGACTAAGCTTACAATGCTTACGAAAGCAAAAAAATGCAAATGGTCACAAGCCAGCAGCTATGCTTAACACTTCCTATGAACTCCTTCCAGTATCTCAGAAATTGTGACCTGTAGTTACACACAGTCCTACAAACATCGCAAAATATTTTCCATAATAGACAAGCCATGTGATTCCCTGGAGGTAATTACAGTTTCTTCAAAAAAGGAAAAAAAAAAAAAGATAGATGCTTTTTTAAAGTGAAATAGTTCTGGAACACAGGATTTGAGTAGGTATTGATCTTCTCTAAAAGTTTTAATTTTATTATGTTATATCTTAAAAATGTTTTTTCCCTTCCATGCTTCCTAGCTCAAGTACACAAAAATCCAACTAGATTATGATGAAAACTAGTGAAAGTTTCATCCAAGGATATAGAAAACTGTATGATCTCTTCTGTATACATGCATTATAATTTGTATCAAGTATTAGCTTGAGAGCTATATCTCTTCCTATATGCAAGGTACCTTTAGATTCTTACCCAAAAGCTTTACAAAATGACAAAACAGGGCAAGTAATGTTAGTGTAATGGAAGAAAAATCCTCGAAGTATATGAAGGAAGCTTACAGATAGTACAGAATAAGCATCTGTATGAAAGTGGTTGAAAAGGTTCATCTGAACAATTTATGATGAATATTCCTTTCCCAACGAGTTTGGAGAAGATCATTCCTAAACACCTGGACTTAGTGTTCTTTTCTTTTGGAATTCTGAGAAATGATCATACAAAACCAGAAAGTGTTCTATGACTACAAAAAAAAGTTATCCCAATCAACATCATAGCAATGGGCTTAGTTCAACCAAAGCTTCTTGGGTGTCTCTCAATTACAAGACCATTATTTCATCCACAGACCATTGAACAAGCCCCATTCATGTAATGTTTGCATGTAACACACCAGAACAAAAGCAGACATTAAATAGCAAGATGGACAGTTCAAGGAATGAGCTTCAACTTGCCTACTGATGTTTCCAATTCCTCAGAAATGTGCACCTGTTAGAACTACTTCAAATCATTAAGGCTTGGAAGAGTTACAAGTTACTCAGGATATTATATGGGAAGGAGACCTTTGATGAGTTCATGTGTTTTGGAGCCATTCCTTTATTTCAGTACTTCAAGCAAGAATATATACTTACAACTCATCCCTGAAAACAATAATCTGGACTCTTGGAATCATTAGAAATTTCCCCAGTTAGTTAGGTGAAAGCAAATGCAGCACAAGGAATTGCAAGATCCCTAAAGGAAAATGGGGGGAGCGGAGTTTTGTATGGTGTTGACTTCATAGCTGTTCCTTTTGTTGTTGTTGTTCTTTTTTAATGCTTGCATATTCAGTGATTAAGTAGATCATCATTACTGTTATAAACACCAGAAGCCATATAATTAAGGTCTATTTTACTGCAGAATTCCAATTTCTTCTGAACAGCAAAGTGAGAGGGAAAACTAAAACTGTTAGAGTTTGAGCTTTTCAGGTCAAATGCACAGCACAGCACTTGGGACAAACAGGGTACCTTTTCAGATGTGATTTAGCACACAAGATGCAGGCATTTCAAATGCCCAGTCACTTTTGAAACTGCGACTACACAGCAGCACTTAATGTAAAGCAAAGTCCTTCTCTACCACAATCTTCTCTCCACCACAGTTTGCTCATGTGCCCTCAGCCAGTCAACTAAATTAAGAAGCTATACTGTAAGAACAGATTTTTGAAGTATGCTGGAATTCTGAAAAAATTGGAGGCAATTTAAAAAAAAAAGAAAAGAAGGGAGAGATAACACACACACACTGACAGGCCATTTCAGTGATCAGGTTGACAGGACAGCCCCAAACCCATTGTGTTGTGGCATACAAAGGACAGCAGATTGCAAAACAGGGATAAGAACACACCACTGGGGCAAAGAGGAAAAAGGGGGAGAGTGAGAATGTCTTAACCAGGCTTCAGAAAGCCTCAGACAGCCTAGTAAGTACTGCACCCTTCATCTGAGATGGCTTAATCAGAAGCTTTTTTTCAGAGTTAAAAGACTCAATAAAAGCTTGGGTTAGGGAAAAGGCATACACAGCTTTAAACTCTGGCTCCAAATCGTCTAGGATAATTTCAAACATGACAGGCGCTCCCTCATGGATCTTCTATGGATAGTTTTAAGATAACAATTTCTGTCAAATGATTAAATAAAACACTTTTACTATGTCTTCACTATCCCCTAATCTCTCTGCTTATTTCCTTTACAGTATTTTAATTTATATGTGGGGCTTTTTTTCTTTTGAAAATTGAAAGGGCAGTAAAAAATAATGACAGAAATTACTTAAAAGCTGAAAAAAGTGCTTAGCTTCTCAAAAATAAGCCTATAAGGATGACTTATTATAACGTACAAACACATTAACATGAAACAAGTGTAGGCTATTCCAGGTCCCTGCAGTTCAGCAAAGAAAAGCAAAAAGGAACAAAACAAACATTCAAGCAGTCTTTCTAGTTGTGTGGATAATTTAATCTTAGACTAGACCAAGGCAAGTGGTAGACTGCCCACCTCTCAGTTTACTCACATATATCAAAATTGGATTTCATACAGGAATTGACTAATGAAATCAAATGGATGTAACAGAAAAGGAAAACAAAGCAGACTAACTACTACTACTGGTCTAAAACACCAATGTGCATCCATTTGATCACTATAGTACAGTCTTTCTTCCTCTTTTAAGATTACTAAAAGGAATTTAGATAATTATGAGTTTGGGAGGAAGATGTTTGCTTAATTTTTTTGGCTAAGAAAGGTATTTTATTCTTCTCCAATAAAGAATGAGAAACAGGAATGAAGTTCTGAAATCATCAGAAAGAAAACCTCAAAGGCTGTCACAAAGTCTTTAAAAGCAAGCTACTAAAACCTAAAGTGACTAAGTCTGGAGTAAAGAAATACCTGCTTGGGAACAGACGATAATAAAATAGTGGAAGTTCTAAACTGTAACAGGCATAAACTACCAAATGTGTAGTTTTAACTTCTATGTTATTAGCTCCATTCAACATACAAATACAGATTTTCATTGATGGCTTCTTATGAGCATTTAAGGTTGGATTTTCAAAAGCACTCAGCTGGTTTAAATCAGCTTTACTGGAATCCAAGGCTTCTGATACCTGCCAAGTTATAATCCTAAAATTGTTTTATTTCCTTATTTGTTACATTTATCTTTCAAAAATCCAAACCAGCAAAACCTGGAGTGGTTATAGCAAATTTTCAAAATATCTAACAAAGCATTCTAGAGCTGTCCTGCGTGACAGTGAAGATTTGCACACAACTGTGACAAAACAATTTTAAGTCTTTCACCTAACTACTAAGTTTTTAATTCCACTGAAATTGGACCTAGTAATGGAAACAAGTCTATTGCAATGATCACTTCGTACTTCTCAAAAGTCTCACTGCCAAAAATTTTTATTCTTTTCTCATTCTTTTCTCTAGTATACTGCTAATTCAGCATGCGGTTTGTCTTCAGATTTCAGAACAGACAACAAATATTAATTCTATATAAAAGATGTAATCAAAGTGGCATTCCAGCTCTCTAGTTTTTGAACTTAAGTAATCTGAGATACTTCAGAAAGTCTATTCAGTCACATACCGAAGAAGAAAGCAGGACTTCAAGTGAATATATAGTTTGGATTTTAGTTATCTTTTGGGCACAGAGATCTGAACAAGACATTAGTATTGCTTCTTCTAATCTTCATGTGTTATCAGAGGTCCAAAATAGAGCAATTGTTGAACACAGTTAGTCAATCTGAGCAGACACTGCCAGAGAAATAAAATTAGCCTGCCTCTTCTGCTATGTACCTCTCTTGGGCTGGATCAGTTGCTTAAGCAGTTTCATCCCAATTCATGCAGCAAACTAGTCAAGCTGGAATGCATAAATATTCCTTCTACCAGGGCTGCTTCTTCTGGGACCAACATTTACTTAAAAACAGTTGGCAAACTGCAGCCTAAAATCCGGATGCTAGACACTATCAGCCTCTACAATGCTGATGAAGTAACAGACCAAAAGGAAAACCATCCAACATACCTTTGGAAGCTCTTCAATCTGATTAGCATCTAAATAGAGTTCTTCCAAGGTCTTTTCAAAAGTAAAAATCTCCTTAGGCACCTGTTCCAGGCTGCAGTGAGAATAATCAAGTGTAGTGACTGTTTCCTCCTCTCCACGCAGACAGCGGCATGGCACCAGCCGCACAAACAAATTCCGCTTTGTGGTCATTTTCAGGCACTGTAAAAACAAGAAATTGGTCGATTCAAAAACCAAGACAACTTCAGAAATACTCATGTGGACAGCTTCTCAGACTTCCACTGGCTGCTAAATACTTAAAAAAGAAAGAAGTATATACATACCTGCATATGCGTGTGTATTCACATATATGAGAGAAAGGGGGGAGCGAGAACGTATTT
The DNA here is from genome assembly GCA_031468815.1 of Morus bassanus. Classification (NCBI taxonomy): domain Eukaryota; kingdom Metazoa; phylum Chordata; class Aves; order Suliformes; family Sulidae; genus Morus; species Morus bassanus. The sequence continues at coordinate 63,229,330 of CM062600.1, forward strand.
ATTTTCTTTTAAACACAACAAATCTGTAGTGTCATTAAATGGGGTTAATACACCTACACACCCCAGAAGATGAAGTCAAACTTTAGCCTATAACTTCTCACCTGCTAACACAGTCCTACACTGCAGATAAACAGAGAATTCTGAAGCAGCAGTTCTGAGGTGTCAATTGTGTTTTTACAACATAGCTTATCCCTCCTTTTACTAAGATTACTGGGATGATATTTTTGCTTAATATAATAAAATTCACCCTCTACAGAGCATTAAAGTGTAGCTATAGGAAAGCTAATTTTTTTTGTGAGGAATAAGATTAAATTCATATACCTTTATTTCAAGTACCTTTATTTAAAGACAGAATACAACAAAAAGAACCAGCCTGGTTTCTACCAACTGTTCTATCTACAGTTTGAAAGGAAAGGTTTCCAAGTGCACAGATGAAGAAGTGACTTCTTACTGCAACTCCATTCAGTTTGGAAAACTTCAAACACATCTTGCTGTGCACACTGGAACTAAGGAAACTTCACTTTGCTATGGAAATGTATCTTTCTTCTTTTAAACTCAATCATTGCTACAACAGTCTCCTCTACTTTCCATAGTTTCTACAATATTCCTACTCAGCAGGAGACAGCAAACCTAAATGGTGCAAACTGACTAGCTGATTACAGACAGCATACACCAGCCACGTTAGGCCTCTTTTCTCCTCAGCAAGAGCACAAGTTTAGGTCTCTTTCCTCTAATTAGCAAAGAATTTTCACAAAATTCAGAAACAATCACCTTCAAAATGACACCTCAAGTTTCAAGTTTGGCTGAAATCAGATGACAGACTCAACAATTTTTCAGGAAGGACCAACATGTGCAGACAGACTACAGTCATGTAACCATAGAACCACAGAATGATTTGGGTTGGAAGGGACCTTTGACTATCATCTAGTCCAACCCCGCTGCCATGGGCAGGGAGATCTTTCACTAGATAAGCTTCATTTCCTGACGAAATTGGTCTAAAAAATGCATGTTTTCCAAAACAGCACTAAGTATTTATTTTCTCAGTCAAACTGCCAACACTCCAAATTAAAATATGGTGGGTTTTTTTTTAAATCTTCATTGTTTTCGAATTGCAGAAATTATATTTTAACTTCTGGATTGGTGACAGGAAACTTTCTTCTCCAAGTCCCAAAGAAGTCTTTCAGCCTGTCACGGTTTTAGTTGGGATAGTTGATTTTCTTCACTGTAGCTAGCATAGTGCTGTGTTTTAGACTTGGTATGCAAATGATGTTGGTAACACCCTGGTGTTTTAGTTGTTGCTGGGTAGTGTTTACACTAGTCAAGGACTTTCTAGCTTCCCATGCTCTGCCAGGTGCACAAGAAGCCGGGAGGGGAGGGGATACAACCAGGAGAGCTGATTCGAATTGGCCAAAGGGTATTCCATATCATGTGACGTCATGCCCAGTATATTAACTGGGGGGAGTTGGCTGGGGGAGGCAGCGATCGCAGCTCGGGGACCGGCAGCGTCGGTTGGCGGGTGGTGAGCGGTTGTGGCACTTGTTGTTTAGTTTTGGTTTTTTTGGTTTTTTTTCCCCTCTTCTTCCAGTGTTTCATCTCTCTCTCGCTCATTATTTTCCTTTTCATTATATTAGTATTATTGCTGTTTTATTTTAATTATTAAACTGTTCTTAGCTCAACCCACGAGTTTTCTTACTTTGGCCCTTCCGATTCTCTCCCCCATCCCACAAGGGTGGGGGAGTGAGCGAGCGGCTGTGGGGGGCTTAGTTGCTGACCGGGGCTAAACCACAACAGTCCTTTTTGGCGCCCAACGTGGGGCACGAAGGGTTTGAGATAATAATAGTTGCTGGTCACAGCATTGATTCATCTGTTCTCGATATTAGTTAGTCAGACCTACACCACACTGATTTTGATGTACATGTTAAAGATTGGCATTGGGTTTTGTAGTTTGCTGTGCTCTGCAGTGGTTAGAGATGTTTTGCCTAGGAGATTTGTTATTAAAACACTGGCCTTGAGTTTTATCGGTTATTTGGGTCTTGCATGGAAGCCGTTACTGTACTTCAGCTACCACCTCATGGAGACAATTAGCAATTATACCTCCTCTTCTGAAAAGTTCTTTATGGAGGAAATACAGAATGGCACCTTAGCTACCGTCTTCTGTAATGTCTCCTCCTTCATTACAACAACTTTTCAGTATCTTGACCATCCTTGGGTAGTTAAGATACATCTGTTGATATTCCTATGGCAGATTGTTTCGGTTTTGTCTAAGGTTAATAAGCAATTCAAGAATATCATCCAGAGATCTGCTCCAAGGCTCAATAATTATGGGTGGCAGGGTATATGGGATAGTATGGGCAAATGCCTGAGACGGTGGGCACCTCCAGTGTTTTGGGACTTCACCCCTGAACAAGTGCAGAATCCTGAAAAATTAGTAGAATATTTGGAGGAAGTATGTTGTCACCCTAGCAATTCCAGAGAGATACAAATCACTGCAATGTGTTGGGGCCTGGCCCATGCCTACCGAGCCCTGTTCAACAGTATTCAGTACCACCAAGGGGAAGAGAAGGCCTCTGGATCTAAAAAGACAAAGAAAAGGAAAACGACAAGCACTGTGGCCACTCAAACCCCCACAACAGGCGCTGCAGCAACTCCAAGCCCGACGACAGGCACTGTGGCCCCTCAACCCCCCACAACAGGCACTGCGGCTGCTCCAAGCCCGACGACAGGCACTGTGACCACTCAAACACCCATGACGGACACTGAAGCTGAATCAGAGAATCAACCCGTGCCAGTATCAGTTGCCCCTATACAAAAGAAGAAATCTTTAAAGAGAAAGTCAACTCGTATAGAAAAGGATGATGGAGAAGTAGGACCATCACGAGGAGAGGAGAAGGAAGAGGAAGAACTCGTACAAGAGATGGAGACTACCCGATCCCTATCCTTAAGTGAGCTGCGAGATATACGAAAAGATTTCGGCCGTCATGTAGGTGAGCATGTTGTCACCTGGCTGCTCCGATGCTGGGATAACGGGGCCAGTAGCCTGGAATTAGAGGGTAAGGAAGCCAAACAACTGGGATCCCTTTCTAGGGACGGGGGCATTGACAAAGCCATTGGAAAACAGACACAAGGCCTCAGTCTCTGGAGGCGACTCCTGTCTGCTGTGAAAGAAAGGTATCCCTTCAAGGAAGATGTTATATATCACCCTGGAAAATGGACCACCATGGAGAAAGGTATCCAGTACCTGAGAGAATTAGCTGTGCTTGAGGTGATTTATGGTGACCTGGGTAGTGAACAGTCATCCAAAGATCCAGATGAAGCCCAGTGCACACGACCCATGTGGTGGAAGTTTATACGGAGCGCACCATCATCCCATGTAAACCCCCTGGCAGTAATGTCCTGGAAAGATGAAGAGGCACCAACGGTAGGGGATGTGATTGATAAACTCCGGGATTATGAAGCACATGTCTCTTCCTCCCTCGTCTCAGCTGTGGAGAAATTGTCCCGGGAGTTCCAGCAATTCAAAGAAGATATGTCCTACTCCCTGCCTGTACGGACCAGTATCTCGGCCATTAGGAGTAAGCGTCCTTCTGCTCAAGAGAGAAGATACACACCACGGGGCATCCTATGGTTTTACCTGCGTGACCATGGAGAGGACATGAGGAAGTGGGATGGAAAACCTACCTCGACCCTGGAGGCACGGGTACGTGAGTTGCAAGGAAAAACAACCACTCAAGGGGCGACCTCCAGGAGAGTTGCTGCTCCAGTTTCCAGTAGGCAGTTCCCCAGACAGAGGAGTAGAAGCGCTGATTCTATCCGTGATCTTAATAGAGAGACTTCTGATTCCCGTTCACAAGATCTGGAGTGGGAAACCCGCAACTGGAATTAGAGGGGCCCTGCCTCCAGCCAGGTGGAGGAAAGGGACAACCGGGTTTACTGGACTGTGTGGATCCGATGGCCTGGCACATCTGACCCACAGGAGTATAAGGCTCTAGTGGACACCGGTGCACAGTGCACCCTAATGCCATCAAACTATGTAGGGGCAGAACCCATTTGTACTGCTGGAGTGACAGGGGGATCCCAAGAGCTAACTGTATTGGAGGCTGAAGTGAGCCTAACTGGGAATGAGTGGCAAAAGCACCCTATTGTGACTGGCCCAGAGGCTCCGTGCATCCTTGGCATAGACTACCTCAGGAGAGGGTATTTCAAGGACCCAAAAGGGTACAGGTGGGCTTTTGGTATAGCTGCCTTGGAGACGGAGGAAATTAAACAGCTGTCTACTTTGCCCCGTCTTTTGAAGGACCCTTCTGTTGTGGGGTTGCTGAAGGTCGAAGAACAACAGGTGCCAATTGCCACCACAACAGTGCACTGGCGGCAATACCGCACCAACCGAGACTCCCTGACTCCCATCCATGAGCTCATTCGGCAACTGGAGAGCCAAGGAGTGATCAGTAAGACCCGTTCACCCTTTAACAGTCCCATATGGCCAGTGCGGAAGTCTAATGGAGAGTGGAGACTAACAGTAGACTATCGTGGCCTGAATGAAGTCACTCCGCCACTAAGTGCTGCTGTGCCGGACATGCTAGAACTTCAATACAAACTGGAGTCAAAGGCAGCCAAGTGGTATGCCACAACTGATATCGCTAATGCATTCTTCTCAATCCCTTTGGCAGCAGAGTGCAGGCCACAGTTTGCTTTCACTTGGAGGGGTGTCCAGTACACCTGGAATTGACTGCCCCAGGGGTGGAAACACAGCCCTACCATTTGCCATGGACTGATCCAGACTGCACTGGAACAGGGTGGAGCTCCGGAACACCTTCAGTACATTGATGACATCATCGTGTGGGGCAACACAGCAGAAGATGTTTTCGAGAAAGGGAAGAAAATAGTCCAAATCCTTCTGAAGGCTGGTTTTGCCATAAAACAAAGTAAGGTGAAGGGGCCTGCACAGGAGATCCAGTTTTTGGGAATAAAATGGCAAGATGGACGTCAGCAGATCCCAATGGATGTGATCAACAAAATAACAGCCATGTCTCCACCAACTAGCAAAAAGGAAACACAAGCTTTTTTAGGTGTTGTGGGTTTTTGGAGAATGCATATTCCAAATTATAGTCTGATTGTAAACCCTCTCTATCAAGTGACCTGGAAGAAGAATGATTTCAAATGGGGCCCTGAGCAATGACAGGCCTTTGAACAGATAAAGCAGGAGATAGTTCATGCAGTAGCCCTTGGGCCAGTCCGAGCAGGACAAGACGTAAAAAACGTGCTCTACACTGCAGCCAGGGAGAATGGCCCTACCTGGAGCCTCTGGCAGAAAGCACCAGGGGAGACCCGAGGTCGGCCCCTAGGGTTTTGGAGTCGGGGATACAGAGGGTCCGAAGCACGCTACACTCCAACTGAAAAAGAGATATTGGCAGCATATGAAGGGGTTCGAGCTGCTTCAGAAGTGATCGGTACTGAAGCACAGCTCCTCCTGGCACCTCGACTGCCAGTGCTGGGCTGGATGTTCAAAGGGAGGGTCCCCTCTACACATCACGCAACTGATGCTACATGGAGTAAGTGGGTCGCATGGATCACCCAACGGGCTCGAATAGGAAACCCCAGTCGCCCAGGAATCTTGGAAGTGATCATGGACTGGCCAGAAGGCAAAAATTTTGGAATATCACCAGAGGAGGAGGTGACACGTGCTGAAGAGGCCCCACTGTATAACAAACTGCCAGAAAATGAGAAGCAATATGCCCTGTTCACTGATGGGTCCTGTCGTCTGGTGGGAAAGCATCGGAGATGGAAGGCTGCTGTATGGAGTCCTACACGGCAAGTCGCAGAAACTGCTGAAGGAGAAGGTGAATCAAGTCAGTTTGCAGAAGTAAAGGCCATACAGCTGGCTTTAGACATTGCGGAACGAGAAAAATGGCCAGTGCTCTATCTTTATACTGACTCATGGATGGTGGCAAATGCCCTGTGGGGGTGGTTACAGCAGTGGAAGCAGAACAACTGGCAGCGCAGAGGCAAACCCATCTGGGCTGCTGCATTGTGGCAAGATATTGCTGCCCGGGTGGAGAACCTGGTTGCGAAGGTACGTCATGTGGATGCTCATGTTCCCAGGAGTCGGGCCACTGAAGAACATCAGAACAACCAACAGGTGGATCAGGCTGCTAAGATTGAAGTGGCTCAAGTAGATCTAGACTGGCAACATAAAGGTGAACTATTTATAGCTTGGTGGGCCCATGACACCTCAGGCCATCAAGAAAGAGATGCAACATAGAGATGGGCTCACGACCGAGGGGTGGACTTGACCATGGACACTATTGCACAGGTCATCCATGAATGTGAAACATGCGCTGCAATCAAGCAAGCCAAGCGGATAAAACCTCTGTGGTATGGAGGACGATGGCTGAAGTATAAATATGGGGAGGCCTGGCAGATTGATTATATCACACTCCCACAAACCCGCCAAGGCAAACGCCATGTGCTTACAATGGTGGAAGCAACCACCGGATGGCTGGAAACATATCCCGTGCCCCATGCCACCGCCCGGAACACTATCCTCAGCCTTGAAAAACAAGTTTTATGGCGACATGGCACCCCAGGAAGAATTGAGTCAGACAACGGGACTCATTTCCGAAATAACCTCATAGACACCTGGGCCAAAGAGCATGGCGTTGAGTGGGTGTATCACATCCCCTACCATGCACCAGCCTCTGGGAAAATTGAACGATACAATGGACTGTTAAAGACTACACTGAGAGCAATGGGGGGTGGGACATTCAAACACTGGGATACACATTTAGCAAAAGCCACCTGGTTAGTCAACACTAGGGGATCTGCCAATTGAGCTGGGCCTGCCCAGTCAGAACTCTTACATACTGTGGAAGGGGATAAAGTCCCTGTAATGCATGTAAAAAATATGCTGGGAAAAACCGTCTGGGTTATTCCTGTCTCAGGCAAAGGCAAACCCATTCGTGGGATTGCTTTTGCTGGAGGACCTGGGTGCACTTGGTGGGTGATGCGGGAGGATGGAGGAGTTCGATGTGTGCCTCAAGGGGATTTGATTTTGGGTGAAAATAGCCAATGAACTGAATGGTATGCTGTTAATTGCTATATGATATTGTAGGTCATCACTCCTATGGTTGCTATATGCTGTATCAATGGTATCATAGTAAGAATTTCCAAAATTAATGAAGAATTAACTTTGATTGAACCAAGCAACGTGTAGCGGTGGTGGAACAAAGACTGGCTTCAGCATGCAACAATCCAACACCACGCAGACCATCTCTCCAGCCTTGAAAGACTGTTACGACAGATGGAGCCCAAAGTTATGGACGGAATGAACTCAATGGACATGTGTGGACCCTCTACAGACATTCTACAGGGATGGTCCATAGACTACGGGAATGATAAATGATATCTACGTATGTCATCAAAGGATGGGGAGGCGGGTGGTGGTTATTGAGGTCATATTGGATAGTATGAGACCTGAGCATGACGTAAATGGTATGGAATAAGGGGTGGATACTGTCATGGTTTTAGCTGGGATAGTTGATTTTCTTCACTGTAGCTAGTATAGTGCTGTGTTTTAGACTTGGTATGTAAATAATGTTGATAACACCCTGGTGTTTTAGTTGTTGCTGGGTAGTGTTTACACTAGTCAAGGACTTTCTAGCTTCCCATGCTCTGCCAGGCGCACAAGAAGCCGGGAGGGGAGGGGATACAACCAGGAGAGCTGACTCGAATTGGCCAAAGGGTATTCCATATCATGTGACGTCATGCCCAGTATATTAACTGGGGGGAAATTGGCTGGGGGAGGCAGCGATCGCGGCTCGGGGACCGGCAGCGTCGGTCGACAGGTGGTGAGCGGTTGCAGCACTTGTTGTTTAGTTTTGGTTTTTTTGGTTTTTTTTCCCCTCTTCTTCCAGTGTTTCATCTCTCTCTCGCTCATTATTTTCCTTTTCATTATATTAGTATTATTGCTGTTTTATTTTAATTATTAAACTGTTCTTAGCTCAACCCACGAGTTTTCTTACTTTGGCCCTTCCGATTCAATCCCCCATCCCACAAGGGTGGGGGAGTGAGCAAGCGGCTGTGTGGTGCTTAGTTGCTGACCGGGGCTAAACCACAACACAGGCACATTCAGCAGACTGCACTTCAACTTTCAGAGCGTACGTTAGTAATACAGGGAGAAAATAAAATACCATGGCCACTGCACTATATGAAGTCACAGGCTGCAAGACCCCTCTTCTTACTACGACAAGAAAAAAATCACGCACTTGGATTTTCCTCTATGAGGAGCTGGCTTGCCAAGTACTTCACAGTATGTTTAAATTTATAGGACAGCAGGTTGAGGGACTGCTGCACTTTAGTGTTTCCACTGAACAGAAGTACTACTTATCACTCAGGCTGGATACAGTCAGATTTTACATCCACCATTAAAAGGATGAAAGAAAACTTCATTATAATAGCGGGATGTCAAGACTTCCTTTTTTAACAATGCTTCAGTGTTGCTAGGATTTTGTTACAATGTTGATTATCTTTCAGAACGCTTTAACACTTCCCAGAAAAGTCCAGCCCTGTTATTTAAATAAAAATTTATTTTTAATTTATGATCTAAAAATAGAAGTATTTAATTTCATTGCAATGCAAAGAGTTTAGAGACTGCAAATTCCATGCTAGGGATTTCCACAGAATGGGAAAGTCAGCAAAAGAGACAGCGTAACCTCCTCCTGCTTCTCCATGGGAACAGGCTGCAGCATGACATCCTCCAGCCATTCACAGTCAGATGCCAAAGATCCTATGGAAGCTGACATGCTCACTGGGTCAGAGCTACCCACGCCTCCTCCAAGCCTCAGAGGACACACATGAAGACACAAGAGGAATTCCACGGCCAACATTTACAAAGAAAAAGCCTGTAACAAAAAGAACTATCGTCTCATTTTGTTATTACTTGAGAGATCTGGAGAGCTGTGGAAAAACACACCACTTCAGAAAGAAGCACCAACAGTAGTCTCTTCAAACAGAAGTGTAAACAGAAGAACATATGCCTTGGAAACAACAAGGACTGGAAGCAGAGATGGTATGTGTGAGCTGACTACCAGAAGCCTGCCAGGGGAAGACATACCTGTATCATACTAGCTGCAGCCATCAGTAAGTTCACGTCATTCAGTCATTACAGCTTCTGAGAATTATGTTTTGGTTTCCAGAATATGAAAAAGTTCACTACATGGTTCATATAAATAACGAAGTAAGATACTCTTTTTCATTCAAATCCCTCAAAAAGAGCAAACATTACACTGCTTGTCCCCTCTTCTTCAGTGGCAATTCTCTTCACACCTGGTCTTACTCGCTTAGGTCTCAAAAGTTTCTGAAGCAACAAAACTCATAAGACCTAACAATGGAAAACACACATACCTAGTCTTCCTAACTTACAAGAGGAGAAAGGGTTTTTTAAAAGATCATGGATCAGTAAACAAATGCCTGTATAACATCATAGTGTGGGTCATATCTCCACTCAGTTATGTCAGTTAAAGTACCTAAACTGACAGCTCATGTCTCAAGCCAAAAAAGCCAAACTCATATTTAAGTATTAAATTAACAACCCTCCCCCAAAAACCATTGATTTGACCAACTTGAGCATACATATAATTATAACACTTCAAAAACCAGAATGAACCAAGAGAGCTGCATTTAAGTAAATGCAGGAAACTATACAACGTGATTTCTTTAAAATTTATCTTATGATTATTCAAATTTTACTTTTACACATACACGAAGAACTGTTTAGCACTAGTGTTCTACAAGAGAGACGGCTGCCAATACTAGAAAATGGGTACAGTAGGATAGTCGCAGCAAGTATTCCACACCACTGCTATATAAACAGTCAGATACACACATCCTTCCCTATCTGTCTGTCTGTCTACCTACCTTGTGGTCAAGTTGCCTAAGCAGAAAAACTGTAATGGTGGTAAGGCAGGATATACTACAGAATAGAGTCCACTGTTATAATTACCAAACACAGGAAAATGTGATGTCGCACAGAACACGTTCTGTTCTTATATTGCTCAAAATAAGAACTTCTCCATAGATAGTTTGGGTAAATACACAGAAGGTAGAAGGAAACACAAAGTATAGCACTGTTTCCCTTCCCACAAGACAGGGAAGTCTTGCAAGCAGAAAAATCTTCATTTCATAATATACCACAACATCTGAAGGCACCAAATCAAACAATATAAAATTGATTTGCAGATCTACCAACACTGTGATAGCTTGTTTTTCTCCATCACTTAAGAACTCCAAATTTTTATGAGGCAGGTCTACTAAAGAACTCGGGGGGGGGCGACACACCCATAAAGAAAACCCCCTCTAAACCATTAAAGCCTTGACACAAGTTCATCTCAGGTTCAGTGTTTACAGCCAACAGAGGAAAAATTAGGATCCTCATACAGTTCGTTGGTTTGAGTTTGGTTTTTTTTGGTAACTTCTTGAAAGAATCAGAAGGGAAAAACATCACTCCATAATCAGAAGCTTTTCTTTGTAATCATTAAAGGCTCAGAAGCTGGAAGGCATAAGGGAAAATTAGCTGTGTTCTTTTTGTGAAGATTTAATCTACCACCCCAAAAAATTCAGTGTTAAAAAAATACCTAGTTTAAATTGATGTTTGCTAATTATAAACTATCAGATTTCTGATCTTTTTTTTTCCCCTCCATGAATCATTTTTGGCTTTTATTTCACACCTCCTCTTCTGAGGTGTCATGGTTTTAGCTGGGATAGTTGATTTTCTTCACTGTAGCTAGTATAGTGCTGTGTTTTAGACTTGGTATGCAAATGATGTTGATAACACCCTGGTGTTTTAGTTGTTGCTGGGTAGTGCTTACACTAGTCAAGGACTTTCTAGCTTCCCATGCTCTGCCAGGTGCACAAGAAGCCGGGAGGGGAGGGGATACAACCAGGAAAGCTGATTCGAATTGGCCAAAGGGTATTCCATATCATGTGACGTCATGCCCAGTATATTAACTGGGGGGAAATTGGCTGGGGGAGGCAGCGATCGCGGCTCGGGGACCGGCAGCGTCGGTTGGCGGGTGGTGAGCGGTTGCAGCACTTGTTGTTTAGTTTTGTTCTTTTTCCTCTTCTTCCAGTGTTTCATCTCTCTCTCGCTCATTATTTTCCTTTTCATTATATTAGTATTATTGCTGTTTTATTTTAATTATTAAACTGTTCTTATCTCAACCCACGAGTTTTCTTACTTTGGCCCTTCCGATTCTCTCCCCCATCCCACAGGGGTGGGGGGAGTGAGCGAGTGGCTGTGTGGTGCTTAGCTGCTGACTGGGGCTAAACTACAACATGAGGTTATTTGAGGATCACACCTAAGGATCAGACACTGTAGAACCTGTAAGTAAACTCAAAAATGGGTTGTTTAAATTACACAAATATGTGTATTTCAGTGAAGTAGAATCTTCACTCATTCATATACATTAACTGTGACAGTAATAGGAAACAAATTCCACAATAACTACACTAAATGAGACAAAGGAAAAATGTTATCTATTGACCTGCTTGTATCCTGAAGGTAGCAATGACTATGCAGACAGGTTTTCCTCTAGGGCTTGAATGGTAGTGAAGGTTAATTATTCTCTGAAGTCTCAAAATTTGTGAGAAAAATTAAGTGTTTTCTGATATAAGTATGGTAAAATGATAGTGCTTAACCAGTGTGATCAAAAAGAGAGGTAGATAAAGAGTTCACAACTGGAAGATGTTTTGCTGTGAAACTGTACACAATTTATTCAATACAACCCATGTCAAAGCTTCATCTTATTTTTTCAGCCTTATATCTACATAATTAGATAGATAGATAATAATTCATAGAGTCTATCCCCTTTGAGACCATGGATGACTTTGAGTACTTTAAACTTTCAGAATTGATAAGAATGGTTGATCTGATCGAGGGGTATTACAGCACTTGTTCTAGAAGGCCACAATAGCCAATAAAAAAAATTTTAAAAAAATCAACTCTTCCATTTTGAAATTGAGGGTTGTCTGCTTCCAGATATGTTTCCCTCTCCCCAGCTGATTGAACAACAGACAAAGCACCTACTGCCAGCCCACCACTGTTACAAACAGTGGCTGACACTTCCTAAAAGCCAGTGGAGTAACAAGTAGAGAATATGGTGTAATTAATCAATATCTGAAAAAAATTATTGGAGAAGATAGGGCAAAACAAAGACTATAATTTTATCAGATCTACACTGTAACAACAGTGGACTGTAGCTATGTGGTGGGTTGACCTTGACTGGCTGCCAGGTGCCCATCAAGCCCCTCTATCACTCCCAAATTCTCTATCTCCTCCCCCTGAGTGGTGCAGGGGGACAGGGAACGGCAGCGGCAGTCACTTCATCACACGTTGCCTCTGCCACTCCTTCCTCCTCACGCTCTTCCCCTGCTCCAGCATGGGGCCCTCCCCACAGGGTGCAGTCCTTCAGGAACAGACTGCTCCAGCGTGGGTCCTCCACAGGGTCGCAAGCCCTGCCAGCAAACCTGCTCCAGCATGGGCTCCTCTCTCCATGGCTCCAACAGGTCCTGCCAGGAGCTGCTCCAGCATGGGCTTCCCACAGGGTCACAGCCTCTTTCAGGCACATCTACCTGCTCTGGTGTGGGGTCCTCCACTTGCTACAGGGCAGATATCTGCTCCACCGTGGACCTCCATGGGCTGCAGGGGGACAACCTGCTTCACCATGGTCTTCACCACAGGCTCAAGGGGAATCTCTGCTGCGGTGCCTGGAGCACCTCCTCCTCCTTCTTCACTGACCTTGGGGTCTGCAGGGCTGTTTCTCACGCATATTCTCACTCCTCTCTCCTGGCTGCTGTAGTGCAGCACTCTTTTATGCATTCTTAAATATGTTATCACAGAGGTGCTACCAATATCACTGTCTGACTCAGCTTTGGCCTGTAGCAGATCCATCCTGGAGCTGGCTGCAACTGGCTCCATCCAACATGGAGGCATCTTCTGGCACCTTCTCGCAGAAGCCACTCCTGCAGCCTGCCCACTACCAAAACCTTGTCACCTATACCCAAAGCAATCTATAAACAGTGAAACATTTTTATTGAATAAAATAAAAATCATTGGACGCCAAAAAGCAAAGCATTCATTTGAAAGACCATGACCAATGAAAGAAAGCAAGATCAACAGCAAGCTTGGATACACACTAAATATTAATCTGGAAGAGTCCGCATCATCCAGTGAAACATCACTCTTTCCTGGAACTCTTTGATGATTCCCTGCACACCCCTGTCATCCAAGCACCTGGCAGCCCAACAGCCCCTGCAGATCTGCCAGAACCCCATGGGACATTTCTGTTTCCCCACATGTCTAATTAGGTTTTGGTGAGCATTTGGGGAAAAAAAAACCACCACCCTAAAAAACAAAATACACAGACCCCCAGGTATCATATTTCTTTGAAAATTCTGAACTCAGGCTTGTTACAGGTAGAATTTAAGTTCACAGTAATTTTGTTCCTAAACGCTGTTAATTTGCTGTAAAAGCAATAGTTTCATTGTACCATTAGTCCCCTAAATTTCCTGTCTGATGCTAACAGGATGTGACCACTCATGCTCTAAGCTGGTGAAAGCACTTCCCCCAGCCTTTCAAAAGGGTGTCTACCAGTTACATCAGCAGCAGAGCTGAAAACGAAACAAACTATGAGATGTTTATACAGAAAGGCATGAACAGCTAGGCAAAAAAATATCTGATCAGGTTCTTTTAGCCCACTCCACCATCTACAAAGAAGTTCAGAATTATGGAGCTGAGGATGTGTAAACACAGGAAAGGGAAAGATTGTGTTGGGCAGCACAGAACCTAACATGCAACCTGTCAAATACAAGAAGGCTTATTTGGCCAACTGACAGAAGTCTCAACATACTCCTGTTGAAACAAAGAATTGTGAAAAAAAATTTATTTATTAAGAATCTTATTTAATCCAGTACAAGAAACCACAAAGAACTGATTACTTTCTCTACATTAAAAAAATCAGTAGGAAAGGAAGCTTCCTATACTGGACATAAAAACATGAACCAGTCTGTCTTTAGAGATAAAGGTTAAGTTAAAGGTTTTTCTCTTCCTAAAGCAGCAACATGCACCACAGAAGATACCAAGACACAGGCTATTTGGTTTCCTGATGAAAGATGCTATATTGTGAAAACTCACAGCACAACTTAAATTAATCTATTCCAGCTAATGACACCACTAGTTGTCATGAATTTGGAGAAACTGTAAATATTTAGTACTTTAAGGAACCCAAAACATCCTCGCCTGTTACAGTTGAGTAAGAACACAATTATCCTTCATTCTTTAACCTCAGAAATTACTTGGCACCTTTTGCTCATCAGCAAATCATGTAAAGAAGCTGGGGGCGGGGGACACTAAGGGTTGGTTCAGGCTTCCCCTAAAATCCAGTCCAGTCCTCTTGGACGGGAATGGTGAGGTCTTAATTTAAACAGACAGCAACCAGCACCTTGCAAACGCTAGCTGGGAAGTTTGCTCCTCTGCAGTAATTTCTCTTGTTCTCTTTAATAGAGGAAAGTATGGCTCAAACCTGATGTCCACCGACAAGGAGCTGAAACATGAAAAGACAGCACGAGCTGTGAAGAGACTGCCTCTTTGTAAGTGGCACTGGCATTCATTCTCTGGTTGAGGTGTCAAAGCCTCATTTAGTGACAATTCCAAGTTAAGGTATTTTTACCTCCTCCTCCCTCTCATCCAAGCTATTTCTTTGTCTCATCTAGACAAAAAATATTTTGCAAAACTGGATTGGTCATGTCATTCATTTCACTGAATGAGACTGGCAAACACTCAGATCAGTACAAATCTATGAACGGCAGTGTTGCACTCGGGGGAGAGAACAAACCGTAGGAAATAAAAGGGATTCTGGAACCATTTCACCATTTTAATGTGAAGCTGTAGTCTGAGCCTCCCTGCTCCTGATATGAAAACAATGCTCCACTGCATCCATGGCTGCATGTTCTCACAGAGGCAGGGAACACCAAAAAACACGCTGTACTTGTGCACATACCGCATTCAGAGCAAAAGAAATAAAAGGCATTACTCAAGAAACAACAGTGGTGAATGGTAACAACAGAGGGAGAAACTTAACAGGAGCTTGACTCCTACAAATCGATGGGCCCTGACGTTATCCACCCGAGGATGTTAAGACAGCTGTCTGACATCGTTGCAAGGCTGCTCTCCATGATCTTTGAGAAGTTGTGGAAATCAGGGGACATCCCAGAAGACTGGAAAACAACTAATGTCACTCCCATCTACAAGAAGGGCTTAAAGGAGGATCCAGGAAATTATAGGCCCATCAGTCTCAATTCAACACTGGGAAAGTTACGGAATAAATCCTCCTGGGGGCTTATCACCACATTCCAGTATCTGAAAGGTGACTACAAAGAAGGTGGAGACTCCCTTTCTACAAGGAGTCACATGGAAAAGACAAGGGCTAATGGGTACAAGTTACTCCTGGGGAGATTCCGACTGGACACAAGAGGAAAATTTTTTCACAATGAGAACAAACAGCTGTTGGAATAAGCTCCCCTGGGAAGTGGTGGATTCCCCAAAACTGGACACTTAAGATTCGGCTGGACAGGGTGCTGGGCCGTCTTGTCTAGGCTGTGCTTTTGCCAAGAAAGGTTGGACCACATGATCCTTGAGGTCTCTCACAAACTGGTATTCTATGAAATCTATGAATGTTAGTAAATACAGTAAATAATAACCAATTGTTAAGAGCAAAAATATGAAGGATGCTTGCTAAATTTTTAGAGAAAATAAAGGGACCAGAGAGGGCAGAAACCAGTTTTGCTTTAACCGATTCAACAGCTGCTAGGATATAAGCAAAACCAGCAATACTCTACTTCTAGCTTGCTGAAATACAAAACTCAAAGCTTCTCTTGGGGTTAGCTACTTTCCAAGCTCTCAAAGACTATATATATATATATATATATATTTTTTTTTTTTTTTTAAAAGAACACAAAACTCAAAGAAACAAAACCACCTACCCACCTCCAAGAGCCAGGGCAGCAAGGTAATTTCAGGTAACTCCCAGAATCAATGCCAGGTGTGAATTCTGGAGACATTTGCTTAAATTATCTGTTTCTTGTATTCTATAAAGTAAATTCTAGCCAGATTTCAATTTACTCTGTTTTGTTTTGCTTTAAAATATTCAGAAATCCTTTATGCAATTAAGATCTGAGGTTCTTCATCAAACTATTTTATAAAACATCTTTACTTAGTTTTAATGGTGTTGATGGCATCAATAACATTTTCTTGGTTCAACAACAGCAGTCTCCTGCTTTGCTGAAACTAGTGACTATCCAACCAGATATTTCTTGCAACAGTTATTTTCCAGCTTAGAAATTTATCTAAGCTGCCTATGCTGAAACAAACCTGAAGAGTTATTATGACAAGTGAAACCCATCCTAAGTATATCCAAAGAAATCTTTGGAATATTTATTTCTATTCATTTCTGTGACTGTAAAAAAGCAGCAATACAACAAAGCAGTCAGTACTTGGCCTTATCGTGCCAAAAGCTTAACAATGACAAAACCAGATCGACTTTGTGAAAACAAAACAACAAAAGTATTATTTTTAAACTGAGAAAAGCAACAAAAAAAACCTCTTGGCAAATACCTACATAGTAAAATATTCTACTTCAAGTACAGCCTTTAACTGAAAGAATAATATTCAATATTCTTATAATCCTAGACCAAGGCACTAGTAAGGCACAGCTATATTAGAGTACAGATCTGTAATTTAAGGCAAGATTCATTACAGAAACACCCTTAGCAAAAAAAGAGGATGAGGAAAATTATATATTAAGTTTCCAGTAAAAAATAATTTTTAAAATGTTCAGATACCCAAACAATTGTAACTTGGGCTTTTTTTACACTTATATTAACTTTTCATATTAACACAACATAATAACCACACAGTAACACAGACACACCCTGTCACTACACAACCACAGCCCAGGTAGTTGCAGCTTAGTTCTCACACATTTCCTCTTGCTCTTTTTCTGAGTCAGTCCTAGAAACCAACTTCCATCTGAACAGCCAAACTATCCAAGTAAGTGCCTCTATAACATTTCATCTGAAGAATGGTCTCTAATTGTACAGCATTAACAATGCTGCTGAGATTAGCATTAGATCTGAGCTTCATTTCTGATGTTCAACTTGATTGCATATTCTTTGGGTACATATTTGTAGTGTTACTAATAAAACATTAAGAGAAATTAATTTATTTTTTAAACCACTGTGCTTGAGTCTCACCCATTTCTCCTCCGCAAATCAAAAAAAACCATATAAATTCAAGAATATCCACTATGACAAATTGACATTTGAAGGAAACTGTAGGAACCCCTCAAACCTTCACGGAATATTCAAAAAACAGCTTTTTTAAAAGCAATGACATCGGTATTTCGATATTTCAACACTGATGTTTTCAAACTGCTGAAGAATTCCTTTCTGTTATGGAACTGACATGTTTGGGGTTCTGTGTTTGTCACTTTTAAGTTAATACATAGCTGGGAACATGAAATATTTATTCCAATAGGATACTGAAGTGAACTCCATCCCCCACTTATCACCATATCCCTTTTTTTTTTTTTAAATATGCAGTAGAAATAACCATAGCTACTGTACAGCTAGTACTCACAGCTATTTGGTACAGCTAGCTATATCAAGCTAATTCAGAACTGCTTTGCTTTTTGAATCCACTAATTTCCACATTAAATAACTCCATTTTCTTTCACTATTGCTGTGAAAAAGAACCATGGAAACAAACAGGACAAGTTCCTGACTTTCTATACAAAGAAAACAATGAAAATTAAATACACAGAGCAAACAGATTAAGAGATGGTAAGCCTCTGAAAAGGTATAAAACCATATTAAACCGCTTATGCTTCGGGTTTAGTCCTTTGAGGGATTATGTCTGTATCTGCTGTATGAGTAAGTGCTGTGTATCACATACTGTCAACACCTATTCAAGAAGAAAGGAAGCAATACTGTCTTAATTCCTCCAGTTATAACAACATAGTCAAAAGAGATGAACCAGCATAGGGGAAGGGAAGGGGCACTGCTAGTCATTTGCCCATATGAAGGAACAAACCTTACGGAGCAGTAAGCACAGCTGAGGCAATGTGGCAACAGCACAGTTTCTTAGCTCAGCGGAGAATGCTGAAGCACAACACAAAGCCTACACAGCCTTACAGACCACACAAAAGGCTGGAAAAAGTGAGCATTTGTACATGCTTCCATCTTCTTAAGTATGAGCTGTTTGTAGCAATGCCACAATATAAAATACACAGAAGATTTTGTATGTTTTAAACTGATATTTTATAGTAAGTCTGTAAATTCCAGTCACTGAAGTGTCAATATTAGCGTTTCCACAGCCTGAGCAGCACTATTAATAAAATCAGAGCAGATGGAAGCTGCTGTCATATGCTGGGGAAGGGCAGGGCAGCGTAGCGTATGCAATAATGACTCCTCCACAGAAATTCATAGTGAAGTTCTGAAAACAAAATATTCTATTAGGCATTCTTTTTATTCATAAGAAATACTTGCCTCTAGAAATCCTTACAATATGAGGCAAAAGCAACTTAGTGCCATCTGCGCTGGCATCATTTAATAAAGAAAAAAGCTGATTCTGAACATGTGTTGCTTTTCCATAGAGCTTTGAAAGAAAACTGAATTTTATTTGGCTTAATACTTTTCATGTTCTTAAGTATGCTCTCTAGCTAAAGAATGTTAATACATCAATAAGAGAGAAATGACATGATGCGACATTTGCCGAGGCTTTAGATCATCAAACCAGAAAGGACAGCAAGAGGCCCAACAGGCATTCAAAGCATTTTTTCAAGCGTCTTTTATCTAAGTTTTTAGAAAATATGCTTATCTTTCCTAAGAACTAAAAAAAATTCCTTAAAAAAGCAGTATAAAATGCTAAAGCTCCACAAGCCAAAACACTTAATAATGGACATTGAGCTTTAAAACAGAAATATTTTCCTGCACCTTAGTTTCCCATATATTCCCCTTTCTATATGTGCACAATTACACGTAAATACAAATAATTGACTTTGCTCTTCAACAGATATTTATAACTAAAAAATTGCCTTTGTAACAACATGAGAGATGACGCAGAATAAAATTCAAGTGCTTTATTACAACATATGAATAAAGAAGAGGATTTCTATTTTAGTATATTGTGCAGTTGGTTCAGAGGAAAGAAAAATAACGTACTTACCACTGGGTTACTTCTTTCTCCCTGTTGCTTCTTCCCTGAGCTTTCAAAGCCAACATTCTGTTTAAGACAAAGGTACAAAAATTTTAGTCAACTCTATCCCTGCTAGGTAAGAACTGATGTTTTGTTGTATTTGATATTTATTTTGCTTTCAGAGTTTTGGTTTTATTTTTAAAAAGAAAAGCTGTACATGTGTGTGAATAGTAGCTTTAGGATTTCGGAAAACTTGAAAGACTTTCAAGGCAGTAAAAGTTACATATATACTTCTGGGGGAGATTATTTTGTGCGTGTAACATAACAAAACATTGCTTTTTATCCTATTTTAATTTTTATTTTATAGCATTCTGTCTACAAAGTTGTTTCATTTTGACTCCATTTTAATTGCTGTATTAAATTATTAAATCTCTTACATTAGACACCTCTTTCACACAATTATAAAACAAGTTAAAAAAATACATCAGAAATTAACAGAACACAAAAAGAGCACACTTCTGTATCATTACCTTTAGGATTTCTTTTAAAAGTTGCAAAACATTTAATAAGGCATATCAGATCACTGACACTATCTTCGCTGAAGTAGAATGATTATAAACAAAAACATTCAGCACATTCAACTGAACACATTCAAAATTAGTGGCTGGGCCTAAGGAAACGGTAAATTTTGCCTCCAACAAAGACAGAAGTAGAACATATCTTCAGAGGGATCAAATGTCACTATGGTCAGACAGATCATCTAACTGGGCATCAAGTCATATAGAACAGCTAAGGAGCTGAGTCAGGCAGAGGATAATCTGTCAAATCTGTAGTACCTAGAAAAAAATTTAATTGTGGGGAGCACAGGTAGTAGTTTCATTCAAAGGATTTACCTATAAATGGAACTATGTTTCATTTATTTCCAATAAAAAGCAGAATCAGCCCATCATAAAATCATCATAAATGTGTCCTCAAAAAAATCCTAAAACGTTTAAGATCAAAATTATTCCAGGAGTAATGAAAGTTCCTCGGTTTGGGTTAAGAAGCAAGCAACAGTACAATCACAGGACAATGAACTCCTTAGAAAGTCAGGATTGTCACAGCAGGAATGTTCTATAATCAACTTTCACATGACATGTCCCATTCCTCATTCAGGAGTCACTGGTGCCAGCTTCTGCATTCGTACCAAATGGACTCCAATGCACTATACTGCATAAATCTATTCATTTATTCTCAACAGAAGGACAACCAGGACATGCAAATAGCAAGGGGGAAAGTAATATAGGTAAAAGTAATATTAAAGCCTCAAATCTTTCAAGTTTCCTGCTGAAAAAAAAAGCCTCTATCACTTTAGCCAATCTCAGAAAGACAGAAGTGCAGCACTCAAGACAATTAAAAAGATCAAGAAAGACAGCAAGGATCAAAACAGATTCTGAAATCTGGGGTTTTAGGAGAGACTTTGTCAAACTGCCATGGCTGCATGCTTCTTTCCTTTCCCACAGCGCCTTGCTCCTACTGAAAAACTATTAAATCTTTACAAAAGCTATTCAGAGACACTGTATACAAGCTCAGAAACAGAAGAAATGCAGGTTTGCAACAGCTCTGCTGGAACAAGCAGAATTAATCCAGAGAATACGACAGTGCAGGGCTAGATCTGACAGCGAGACAGTCAGGTGATTGTGCCGCTTGGAAAGAAAGAGGCATAAGGTCAAGACTTTGCTGGCAGCGCATTCAGACTAGAAAAAATGATCAAAGAAATAGCTAGCCTCATAATCCTCACAAAAACAATAAACAAAAAAGGATTACTCTTGCATCATTTCCTGACACCTGTTAGGCTGCCTCTGTTGAAATGCCCAGAAGAATGAAATCCAGTGGTAGGGAGCCATTACCAAATCATGAACTGTTTGCAGATTTCCAAACCAAGCACAAGGAACTCATCCAATCCCAACCACCCAGAGGAGATAATACAGCAAGTGGGATGTGTGTGCATGGAGGGAAGAATACACACCACCACCTGGATATTTCACGTCTTTCTGCTTTGGAGATTAAGCAGCTAGCTATACACTGAACAAAAAGACAGCAGTAACAGAATCAGACAAGAACAATGAATTCACTGCAACCAGTATTACCTTAGTATCACTTGAAACTGTAACATCAAGTCAGATAACCTTAAGCCCTAGTCAGAAGAGAACAGCTAAGAGTATGCTGTAACTACAACTATAAGCACTCCTTCAACAGCAGGAACCCTCCAGGCTTCCACATATTTACATCACCAGGTCATTTGCAAGAAAGCACAACAATCCACCAAAGAAAATAGACCAGGGTATTCGGAGTAGCCCAAAGAAACCACGCACCAGGACCTCGATTAGCTCAGATCACCACTTTCCTACTTGTTTTGCAGAAATAGTAACTTAGATGACTAGTGATAAATTACCCTCAAGGTAAAAATACCTAATGAAATCTTATTTAACCCTACTGTAGCATAATATCAAACACATCAGAGTGAGTCTCAGTATCTGTCAGGTTCCTCCAACCAAAAACGCACAACTGAAGAGCCCTAGCACTCAGCTTAAAGTATGTGGAGAGTACCTGGGGGAACTTATCACATCTGTTCATGCTGTTCCTACTTTTCCTTGGGTATAACCCAGCTGCTGCTAAAAAATGCTTGCCAGGTGGACTGCTGGTCTGCTCCTGCGCAGCTGTTCTGATCACTTCACTGTGTACCTTGGAGGCTGCTCACATCTCTAAGTATTTCAGTTCCAGCTTACCACTGGTTTTAGACAAGTGAGGCCTGCAACTGACTCAGTAAACATCTTTCTTGCTATAATTTTCACACAAACACATTTCACCTCAAATCCTCATCATTCTTTCCATTGCTTACTGGAGCACTTTGAACAGGTATGGATGCACCCAGAAGACTAGTGGCAAACTTTCACATAACTGATCAGGAAACAGGGTATAGTTCAGTGCACTAAATGACAATGAGTGACGCCCAAGCAGTTTTTACTTTCTCTGGTCTGTTCAAAAAAGAGGGCTGGGAAATCACAATACTTACACTTTTCATTTAAGGAAGGGTTGGAAATAAATACCTTAAAAATTGCTTGCTTCAGAGACATTTCAAGCAGTCTTTGGCCCATGACAACCATACTCCATTTTAAATAGTAAAAACAGTAAAAACAGTAAATTATTTCTTTAATTAATTCCAGGAGAGTATTTCAGAAGACAGATTATATATTCTGGCCCTTTTAGACATCGTCTCACATTCAGTTTAGCTAAAAAAACTGTAGATTGATCAAGATTATCCATAGCAGAGACACACATTAAGCAGAAATAGATCCCATACTGCAGCACTTAAATCCATCTTGCTAACCAAGAATAATTTTAGGGCAATGATATTAGTTACATTTTTTCCTTTTGGAACGGGGACCAGGAAGATGAGAGGTTCTGAAGCAGACCAAGGAAGTACAGATGTATGCACAATCAGTATCACTGTCCTCAATGAAGCAGGTTTTGCCTGCACAAGGATACACAAAACCAGAATATTTTTATTAAGTATCAGGGGAGTGTATACAGATGTGCATAATCATTTCATACACAACAACAATAAAGAAGTTCTACAGTCAGTAGTTACTGGCAAGATTCTTATTCAATCACAACCTGCTATGTAGGTGAGAAATGCGTGCCTTACAGTGAGCTAGGTTTGAAAAAAGAATAACATATGATCTTGATTGAGGAAACAAAAGATAAACACAGCTGGCAAAATATTTATCTTTAGATAGCATACCTTTTGAAATCAAACAGACATTTTGCACAAAGTAGGAAGGTCTGTAGAGAGTTTAGTTAATCTTGGATTCGCACACTGGGGAACAGGGAAGGGTGAGAGGGGAGGACCAGGGAGACACAAAGCATTCAGAGACCATTCTCAAGAGCGTGTCTTGTTTTTCCCCGGAAGCAGATGCTGTCACCATGTCTCATTGTTTCTCATTACTTCGGTGCCTGAACAAAAGCCAGACATTTAGATTGAAGCAAGGAAACAATCTCTGCTACATGGATTGTCTCACTGACAAAAGCCTGACAAGCTTCAGGAGCAGCACTATTTTTCCACTGGTCTTGGGTGGAGGAGTCCAAGATGTTAATTATGATACATTACCTTAAGCAGCATGAGACTGACCCACTTGAGTATTTGTTACCTCCTAGTACCAATGCTGCCGCAGCTGTTTACAACCAGAATCCTTCAACACAGGAAGAGGACAGCTGATGGCATATTCTCAGTGAGCACACAAAGATTCACATTTGCTTCCAGTATGCCCCGAAATAATCGGTATTTGGCAACGCTGTTGGTATACCGCAGGGGATATGGAGTTGAGAAGTGTTCTGCCAAGGCATATGGGTATGCTTATCAACAACAATGGAATGGAAAAGGCACTTTTACAGGTCCCTGACTGGCTAACTTGATATTAAAATACAATTCGTATAGCAAGAGTTTCACTGTTTTGCCAGAGTATCTACAAGTTCTATTAGAGATACTTCTGATTATCTTAAAACTGAATGAAATGCCTACAGGCTAGCAAAATGTAACTTTGTTCATTACTTACAATATCATAACAGCACTTTTAGACAAGACAGTTAAGGAAACACATGCATACCTGCACATACACAGATAAATCAGATCTGCTGAATTTTGTTGTTGATTGCTTTCCCTTGGGGAAGCTGGTCAAAGAAGGGCCTCCAAGGCATACATGAAGATTGCAAATTTGACCTCAATTTTTTTAAAGAAACTATTTCCAAATTATTTCCCTCACCTGTGTGGATATAGCTGCAAAAACTCTCCCTGTTTAAGTGCTCTGAGTGCAAAGTGTGGGTTTGCAACAAAATAAACATACCTCGACGTAGAAAAAACACTGTTGGGGTTCGAAATCTCCCTTTATAGTAGTGCAATTAGTGCAGAGACGACCAATATGGCTGAGTTTGAGCACACCAGTGAAAAATGGCTATAATGTACATGAGCCAGATGGGAAGAGTTTCTCAACTCTTAAAACTTTAAGGAATCATTTATGAATCAAGATGCCTGTTTCTCAAAGCATATGCCTCAGCATGTATGCTCCGAAAAGTTCTTCTATAATAAGAACGAAATACGTTGTTATCAAGCATGAATAATTATATCTACGACACCATCAGAAGGCTGTTGCAGATAAGTAGTCATATCGCGACTTTTAAACTACCCTTAAACCCAATATTCCCCCTAAAAGCAGCAAGATAAAGCACTATTTTCCACTGTTTGCCCCAAGTAATTAGAACTGCAGAATGATGGAGGTTGGGAGGCACCTCCCCAGGTCATGCAGTCCAACCCACCAACAACACTACTACATTAGGGCCAACTTCAACATAAGATCCAAAAAAGTCAAAAGCTACTTTTGAGTTAAGGTCAATGTCAGTATGTACAAAAGGAAACAGGTCAGCTGGCTTATTTGGAAACATTTCCACGCGAGAAAGTTGAGATTTACTGCTTTCCATGAACCATGGAGATCCATGTTTCTATGCCTCCACTCTAGCAAAATTATCTAGTGAATGTAATTGCTATTTGAGATACTCTTTTTCCAAGTCTTACTAAAGCAGCTGAATAATCACACATTGATTCAATCATTCATGAATTCATGATGTACAATGTTTCATCTCACAGTAATTCCAGTATCCTTTCCTACCAGGAAAACGGAAGTATCAGGAAAATCCCTTCATAGAACCAATAACTTATATCAATGGACGGAAATGAAATTAGATAAATCACTCTGTAATTGGAAATTATTTCTACTTTACAGGAGGTAACAAATACATTCAGAGTAGATCCAGTGTTCAGACTTGCAAATTATTAATTTCTATAAACCAAGGTTGCTTTGCAGAACAGTGAACGTGAGGAGGATTAAATTGTTACTGTACACTGTTGCTAATAATTCTGCTTAAGACTTTACTGATGATTACCGGCTCTGTTACTGTGATGCCACTGCATTAGCTCAAATAACCAGAGACCAAGCCAGGAATAAAAACACAGAAAATAGAGACATGACACTGATTTTATACTCCAAACAATGCTAAAAAAGTAAGAGTTTTAGGAAGTCTATAAAATGAGGCATTAGAAATATTAATATACCTGGCATCCTTAAACACTGTATTCATTTAATATAGGCATTTTAAACGCAAAATAAACAGATTTAGTGATCTGTTTTCACATCAGTTTGTTTCTTGTCTCTGAAGTATACAGTACAGCCATATCTGAACTTCAGAAAACAAGAAGCAAACCACGCACAACAGAAAACTACCTGAGATCTTCGATCAAGGAGACACAGCTTCCTGGACCACTTACCATCACCTCACAGAGCATGCTTAGGGACCACCAAACCAGCAGGTCTCAGAAGAGCAACAGCCTGCATCCCATGCATTGTCACAATTCTTTACCAAGCTACTTTTCTCTAATGACATTCATGCTAACTCACTGACTAGAAGTGAGTGGCTGTACCAAGCTACACACTGAGATCTAGTTAAGCCTGAGGAAGCTTTGTCGTTAGTGCTAACACAAATAATCCACCCTGACGCAACTAGGAATTAAAAAGAAAAAGAAAAAAAAACGTTCTTGCAAGTTATGACAATTCTCACCCAAGCTTCAGCTATTTCAAAGATTTCCACTGCTGCTACGGAATTGACAACTTTAGAGAGGGCTGGACATACCTAAGTCACATCAGGAGGCCAATTAGCACCACAAACAATGTGACATGAGCACTCAAGACAACAAGAGAGGTTGCCAATCCATGAGAAAACTATTTAGATCTGGTGCCCTCACCCTTGGCTCCTATACTACCCCTTCCCTTTCACCCTTTTTTCCCCCCCTCCATTCTTAAGAGTTTCCCATCAGCACATGGATCCTAGACAGTGACAGCTCCAAATGGTCAGAGCTTTTTCAGACCTATTATTGTTAGCCACAGCAAATGTGCTCAGACCTCAGCCTTCTTTCACAGCAGCACAAGAGACTGACGATGGGAAGGAAGAGGAATGTGGAAAATTTTGGAAACAAACAACTAAGGGAATAAGAGTACCTGAGACTGAATATACCAATTTAATCAGTAGTAAGATTTGTAATTAAAAACATGAAACTTAGTCATACGTACACACTAAACTACATCAGAATGTACAGCACCATTTAGAGAAAGGAAAAGGTTGATCTAAATAAAAGAGGTGGTTAACTTGTATGATACTATTATTATGACCCTTATCTCTTTTTCCCTACTGCCATTCATCACATGAACCCTTTTTCCTCCTCTACTTCATCACACCCACTTCTTTTATTAGATATTGAAATACTTTAGGGAGGCACATATCTAATTTTATTTGCACACTACTGAAGAAATATGGCATAACATCTTACAGGAACCATGGGCGTGTATAAACTGCTGGTGGCACCTAACACCCACACTTCTGTGAGCAAGGAGTGATTGGCTAAAAATTGCATTAAGTAGATGCTGACTCACTAACAGATAACCTGTTAACTATTTAGTATGAGGAAGAGAGAAGTGATCTAGATACTAAAGTGAATATGACTACCAAGCATGACAGAAAGAGAAAGCAGGAGGAATAAGAACTTTTGGCAAAGATTTTGAGCACAATATTTAACTGTATACTGAATTTTACAATAGCAACTTGTAAAACTTACTCAAACAAGTCCCAGGATGAGTCATCCATCTGAATGACCCCAAGATTGTCACAGAGTGTGCACTCCTGTCTGAAATACAAATGCCTGAGATTCAAGTCCTCTTGGACAACATTTAAGTTTATGTTTCCAACACCCCAGATGAACAACCTATTACTTATACCCCATTAATAAGAAAAATAAAGGTGGTATATTTTTCTCCATTTAAAGCCTATGCAGATAGATGTACTCTCAACATACCTCCTGTATCAGGCAGACACTTTGTCAGTTATGCCACAGCTTATACACAAAATTGGATCCTAGAGCTGTTTCAGATTATTAAAATACAGACGGGCTGTTGATACATGCTGCAGCAGAAACCTAGGCATAGGCAGAATTCAGACCGCAAATTTTACAGGTTCTGTGAATGTTTGTGGCACTCTAAATGCAAGAATTTGTCTTGTGTCTGTGGCCTTTTATTGCTACTGGCTAGTCCAGGAGATTCTGCAACACAGTTTGAGCTGCTAACCAGCTAAGGCTTTAGATTTGAATTTATCAAATTATGCATAAAATACTGAATTTTTAGAACCAATAACCACCTAGTAGTTGTTTGAAATAGGTTAGAAAATAGGTATTAGGAATTTGATGAATGTTTTACATTTCCCATATTTCAGAAACACAATTTCATAGCAAAATGGAGACTTGAAATTGAAGTTGTTTTAAAAAAGGTGGAAACTAACAGCAAACAGTTGCTATAATTGTATCCTTAATTATAGATCTCTCTCTACCAGCCAAGTCATTGTTAGGGTATGTAAATTCCTGAGTTCCTTTTCCTTCCAGGGCAGAGGTGAGCGGCACTAGTTGAGCAACACTTAAACCTATTTTTAGACATCATTTTCCCCCACATGTGTACAGGCATAACTTTCCAATTAACAATTGCTATTATGAACCTTTTACTTCCTTCTGCATTTATTTTATTCCTCACTGCTTTACAAAGTTGAATTAGGAGACATCACTGACCAATTTGATTACTGATACAATTAGTAATCTGAGAACTTGCTTGTGAAACTGCTAAACTTTCATAGCTATGAATGAAATTAACCTCAGCTGTGCTCCTAACATACAAAGCAATACAAAAATATTAGAATGTTATTGCATGTTTGAGCTGGTTTAAAAAAAAAAAAGAACTGTCAGATCCTTTTTATAGCTTCAACTGCCAATTATTGTGCACATCAATTCACTACCATAACAGTGTATCATTAACTCACCCCATATGCACATTATGAAGATCAATCTTGAATGTCAGTGCTCTCTATAAACAATAACAAAGGAAGACACCAGGAGGAATAATACACTTCTATATTCGAAACAGGAATTAGATAGTGGAGCAGGAACAAAACAGAATCAGAGATATGAATTTTTAAAAATGCACTGATTTGAAGTAGGGATATACTCTCAAGGCAAGTGTCTGGTATTAAAACTTTTTAGTAAGCTGTAAACAATTGAACAGGTGTCTTACTGGAAATTGAAGTTTCCTGTTTGAATAGATATCAAATTCATAACTAACCGCAACAGCTATGAATTGTGACTAACCATATTCAACTTCAAACCAAAATGTATTTTTACTCTATTACACTTCACACAGGCATGCGCCATCTGCCACTGAGGTATGATCCATTTCTCTGTGACATTATCACATTACTCTTGAAAAGACTAATGCTGCTGCTTAATCTCATGGTTTGAGCCAATTTCTAAACACTAAGCCTTGGCTTGCTGTCAGATCTCCTCACTGCCTGCACCTGAGAATCAATGATGAAAGAGCAGATTGTCACTTTTTACCATACAATTTAAAGCTACCCAAACCCCTGTTGCAAGCTAATTTACATTCCGCAAATACTGTTCTAGAAGTGATTTGTTTCATGGATGCAATGGAGCTATAAAATCCTCCTGAATTTTTATGTAACAGGATAACAATCCTCTTCTAACACACAAGAACAATCTAGGACCACAAGCCACTTGAACTAAAAGGCAAACAGTTCATTAAAGTAATAAAGATTTCTATCATTTGGAATTGCAGACCTGCAAGGTAATTATCCCCAGGCCGCAAGAAAATTTAAGGAAATTAATATGCTGAATTCAACTGATCGGAAAATAGTCCTAGTTTTTTCTGTTAAAAGAAAAAAAAAAAAAACACAAAATCCAACCCTCTGCAGATTGAACTTTAAGTAACCAATGCAGATACAGCTTCTGAATCCAAAAAAACCAAGAACACAATTGTTATTTAAAACCAGGGTAGAAGATGGCAGTGTCTGGAAAAGAACAGGATATGAGTTTGCTGTGTTCCCTCCAATAATGAGGTTATAGTGAGGGTTGTTTTGCCTCAATTCTTAATGGCTTTTTATTAAACAATCTAAACTTACACAACATAAATAACATGCAGAAACTGCTGTTTCTGTGCAGTCTGCAAATCACCGGAAGGTTTCTCCCCATTCCCAATTTTTCATTCTTCAAAGGGTCATCTTGGTGAAATATAATGCCTGGAGGAATGTGCTCTTCACACATTGACAGAAGTGCTACAAAACTGCATGCCCTAAAATGCATTTTGAGGATTATATTCACGCATTTGCCAAAATCCTTTTTACTGCAATGCCCATTTCAGTTCACAGTATCTTCCAGTAATACATGAAATGCATTAGTAAATCTGATAGCCAAACAATGGAGGTTTTGAGGGTTTTCTGGGTTTTAGATACAGCTCCATTCTCACTTCTGAGTAAAGAAGGAAACAATCAGATGTGAGTTCTAAAAACAAGTTAACATCTGTTTAATCTAATCTAAAATCAATTCTTCCGGATCTTCCAGATCTTCTGACAAGCCAATATAAGATGTGGACAAAATTTAAATTTAAAGCTTTCATAGCAATAATGCAAACCACCTGTTTACCTGCAGATTACTGAATTCTAAATTCTTAGAGAGAAAAATAGACATTTATTAAACTGCATTAGATGACATGTCTATGCAATATTCTGTCTAGCAATAAGACACTGCAACTAAAAAACCAAAATCAACCTGTTTTAACAGGTTGATTTTTAACATGTCAATCATCCTTCTTAACAGAAGAAAAAGCACTCAAATTATTTTCTAATATGGAAAAATCTCAGTAGTAGAGATCAGTAGTGAGATGAATGGACTAATTCCATTTTAGATACCAGCTTTCATTTTAATACCATTAAGGGATCAGAACTGAGACAGACTGATAACATCATGGATAAAATCATTCAACACAGTTTTAATACATGCACTCTATGAAAACGCACATAGTCCAGTCTTCCCATAAAACTATACAGATAAAGAAAATAATGCATTTGAAGTTAACAGCTCTCTGGTGTTCACACCAATAAGAGACTGGGCTGCGAATAAATGCTAACAGCATGATCTATAAGAACAGAGATGAGAATGAGCACTAGCAGTTAGATAGTAGTAGTGCTATTAGCACTCCAGTTAAAAAGAAACATTCACAACAGCTTCAATTAAACCTGGCAGGCCAGTATCTAAACCCAAAATAGTAATCACTGAGACAGAGCTTAACCAATTTATCTAATACCCACTACTTTAAGACTAATTAGTCTTAAAATTAAATCTTGCTAGATGTAAAAATGCCTGGGTAATCATTCCGTACAGAAACTACATCTCTATCTCCAATCAGTTATTGTTTGCTTGGAATGCACATGTAAAGAAAACTACAGCTGACATGCTTCAAAAGGAGGGAAATTTAAAAGAGGAGCCTTTACTCTTAGTCAAAATGTTATCTCTTACAGAGGTATGGGAATAAAACGGAAAATAAGGGAAGACATATAAAAGGGAAAAGGAAAACCTGGGTTGCTAACATCTATCAGTCCAAGGTTTCTCAAGAGACCTAGTACTGCTCTACAGTTGATCCTTCCAACGAAAAAGTCCTCAATAAAGGTGAGAGCCCCTCAAGAGTCCTCGCTTTTGCTTCCTCCTCCATTCCATTATGATTTCTTGTGCTGTTGGTTAGCCCATTCCTCTCCATTCTTCTGCTTCTTCCTCTTTTTCAGTATGTTCTTTCCTACCCCAAGTTGCTCGCCCCACCTACCTAACACTGCAGTATCCCTGACACTCTTCCATCTCACAGAAAAGCTCCAGATGATGAACACCTCTGAGGATTGCCTGCTTAAATTCAGTGCATATAAAACCAGAACTTAACCCAAACCACCACCACCACCGTTTTTAACACATGCTTTGATTACTTCTGTGGAAATCACCAGTATCCTACCCATTACTCTGACCCACAACTCCCCGCAGTTGTTTTCCCCTTGAGTTCCTGTAGTCACAACTTCCCCCCTGCCACGAACACCCACAACAAAACCCTAACCACACAAACTTGCACCACTTACTACAAAAATAATTTCTAGGACACTGCTTGACTGTGTTGCTGGGTTGCCAGTTTAAGTACCCCTATTTTCCCCCTTTTCTATTAGAGAGATAAGCAGCTTATTTTCACTTATTTTTCCAAATTATTTTCTCATTCAAAATCAAGTGGGAGACTCCTATTCAGTCCATAAAGTTAGCTTCTATCACTATCATCAGTTTTGGAAAACAACATTTGACAGCATCCCTACACAGATATCTAAAATTAATTCACTATGAATTCATTTATCATCTTCCTTATCTCTCACCTTCGTAACAATGCTTAAAAAATAAAATCCTGACAATTACCAGGCTGCTGACATGCCAATATCATTGCTCATCAAGCTAATCAATAATTCCCACCCCACCGCCCCCACATCATGTGCTCCTTTATCCATCTAGGTCACCTTAACCTGTCCTGGAAGGCACAGAATCTGTTGTCTGTCCCACACTTGTGTTGAATCATCAGAGGTGATTCCAGTTTGCTTACTAAAACTCCTTCATGTTACATCATCACAAAGGGTGATCCTAACATTTGGGGAAAAAAAAAAATCGATTTTACCCATCCTGCTCTTAAACAAATTAAAATGCATTACACATGTTACATCTATACCAACATACGCATAATAAACCCAGTAGAGTTATGCTGGTACAAGTGTTTAGGGTTTCTACCTATAAAATTTAAAGCAGAGATATCTCCCTGGTCTATTTCTTTACTGTCCCAAATAGCAGCAAGCAAAAATACAAATAAAGTTTAAGAAGAACATAAAATTTAAGAGCAGAACTACACTAAGTCCTGACTGTCTTCCAATAAAACAAGGAGAAGAACAAACTGGGAATCAGCCCACAATTCTACCTTGATTTGTGCTGAGAACAATGACAGAAGGCAGTAGTCAAGCAATTTCCTTGATATCTGAAAGGTGTTTTTTTCTTTCCCTTGTGCTCCAATTCTCTCAGTTACAGCTGTAGAAACTACCTTCATGCTTTCACAGAATCACAGAATGGTTTGGGTTGGAAGGGACCTTAAAGATCATGTAGTTCCAACCCCCCTGTCATGGGCAGGGACACTTTCCACTAGACCAGGTTGCTCAGAGCCCCGTCCAACCTGGCCTTGAACACTTCCAGAAATGGGGCATCCACACCTTCTCTGGGCAACCTGTGCCAGTGCCTCACCACCCTCATAGTGAAGAGTTTCTTCCTAATATCTATCTAAACCTACTTCTTTCCATTTAAAATCGTTAACCCTCGTCATATCTCTACACTCCCTGATATTGAGTCCCTCCCCGTCTTTCTGATAAATCCCTTTAAATACTGGAAGGCCGCAATAAGGCCTCCCCGCAGCCTTCTCTTCTCCAGGCTGAACAACCCTAGCTCTCTCAGCCTGTCCTCGCAGGAGAGGTGCTCCAGCCCCCTGATCGTCTTTGTGGCCCTCCTCTGGACCCACTTGAGCAGGTCCAAACTTTCAGAGAGTTCTTCCTCTGGATTAGAGGGGAGGTATTTCAGCTCTTAAATAAATGAACACATCTGTAACTGTGATTAGAGATTTAGAATAAATCTGGACTACTTTTTACTTGAGGTCTGTATTTTAGCACAAAAGGCAGGAAGGAATGAAGGACCATCAGCAGCCATATAAGCATGTAAATTGAGCAAGAGAATGGCTTCTGTTCTACATAGCCTGGTACCAGCAAAGAGACCAGAGAGGCTTCTTTATCTAGCCAAGAATGAGAGGCAAACCAAGCAGTTTCATATCCTCAAACAGCAACAGTTACACACAAAAGATAAGCAGTGCTCCTTTCTCACATATGCAACTAGTCAAGGGGGAGAAGAAGGGAGCATAAGAATAAAACATTATTTCACCTGATATACTGGAGAAAATATGAATCCTCTAACCAACCACCAGATTGAACCAAATTAATAATTCAATAATTTCCTGAATGATCAAGAAATTTAAAAAGTGAGCCACCTGTCTGTTAAGCAAGCCTACAAAGGAATAAGTTTGATCATCAAGTTCTTATCAATTATGAAAGCCTCCTACTTCGTTTGCCAAGCAAATGAAACATATCTGTTAAGTATATAAAAAACAAAGGGTTGGTATATTTTATCTCATTCTCAAGCACCTTAGTGGCCCTAACATTAGCATTGAATACATTTTAGGTGGACTATCAGCATCCCTCACTTTCTGCAATCTTTAGCTTCCACCCCGTAACTCATTGCTGTAGCTTTTTTCCTTTCATTTAATTAGGAGATGGACACTTTTCACTACTATGACATTATCCTGTTTTAGATTTGTTGTCTTCTAAGCATCTAGTAAAACATTCTTTAACTGATTTCCCTTTAAAACTGGAGTAGAACAGGAATTTCTATACCGATGATTTGGCTGAATGGCTTCCAAGTACTCTTTTTAAAAAGGAACAAATAAATGCTGCTGATTAAACTTTATATTTATTATGTACAATCAAAATCAATTCATAGTCATTTACACTTTATCAAGCACAAAGAGTTTTGAAATCCACAGTTGGTGACTTGGCACCTTAAATGTCAGGTGCGACTCCAAATCCTTATACACTGACTTCTAAGAATATCGCATCCATCATCTTTTTTAATGAATATTTTAGTATTAGCAGTACAAGACCACCTGCACGTAACAATTAAGTTTCCTGTACTTATGGAGTTAGTCATCCTGTACGTGACTGCAATTTGATGGTCCATAGCAAGCTATTTATGCTGTGGCTTACCAGAGAATATCAATTAACAAGTATTCATTTTTTTTTCAGTTCTCAAAAGTCAAAAATAAGTAAGTAGGTAAAGCTATTTTAATCAAAATAGCACTATCCTTTTCCCTCACTTTGCCCTTCCTAAATTATAGGCAGCTATTTTAACCATTGAACACATCACTCTTCCTACCGAGGGCCAGTGAAACTAAACAGATCAACCACAAACTTTCTTTTTCTGTTCCAAATTGAGCACCTAACAGTTCTTTCTTTATAAAAAGATCCTTCGAATTACTCATCAGTCCTTGATGAGTGGTATTTCCAATATCTTGGTTTTGTATTAGAATGAAGTTTGGTTTTTTTCTTTCTGCACATTTTATAACTAGTCTATTTGCCTCTCTGCTGCAACTGATGTTCACTTTGAGTTACTCTTAGGAGAAAAATCTGTCATCTCTTTTTGCCATGAAACCAAGCTACTGCTTCATAATAGGAAAACCCACCCCTTTTGCACCACTTACCTAGTCAACTAGCTCACTTTTATCATCATCTGCCTTTGTCCTCATTGGCTCATCACCAGGAGAAATGTCAGAAGACCACCTCGACCTCCAGAAACACTGTGCACCTGCCTTTTGTCCATTTATACATTACTGTCTTCCAACTGTCTTGGTGTAAATTCCCTCAGAATGAGAGTTTGTCTGCATCCAAGTTTGTCTTGGATAGCTAAAGATCTTTATGGACATGAAACCTGCAGGATAACAACTTGATGGTAGCTGGATATTCCTAAACACACAGCACTCTTCCCATACTACCCCTTCCCCACAAATCAAAAGTAACACATTCTTCTTGCTTTCTGCATACAAGGCTTCTCTGGCCTGAACTTGTTGCAGACTGGCTAGCTGCAAGTTAGCCTGCTCCATTTTTCTGCTCTTATTTAGTGATGGCCAGTATTTATCATACTCATGTGGAGTTCTATAATACATCAGTCTGCGCAGGTCCCCACACCACTGTTGTATGATCCTCTACACATAGTAACAAGTGGAAGAAATTTGTACTTCGTATAAAGTTGTGCAATTAAATTTGTAAACCTGTACAATATGTATTTCATACAAAAGAAAGTTTTTTGGCAGAAAAACTAACTATGGCACATCCATTAGAGTTCCCACAGTTGCTTAAGACATCATTGGAAGTAAAGCTTTTTACTAGGCATTTCTGCCTCATCATCATTTCTTCCCATTAGCAGAAAAATATACTTTCATATTATAACAGATACAATTACACCATTAAGAAAAAAATCGGGGGGGAGGGGGTTGATGGACACAACACCGACGAACAAAAGAAAAGGAGGAAATCGTCAATGATGTCTGAGTGAGAGAAGCCATATCTTAACTGAAGAAATAGGCACAGGCATTCTTGAACCAGCAAACTATGTTGGCCAAGACCTTCAAAGACAACTGCAAAACAAAGTTTGCTTACGTAAATTAGTTAGCATTTAATTCTACCTCCACTGAACAACGTAGCTGGAAAAGGAGATAGGAAAGAGGAAGAGGAAGCCAGAATGTGCCATGCTAGTTAAACAAGTTACAATCATTCTCTGCATGCTTTTCCTCTGAAACCACCATGCACGCTTATAGCACTGTATAAGAAGTTTTTTATTTGCTAGTTGATGAATTGACAAATTGGATTCAAGAACTGCTTATGCAATGCAAGAGGAAGTTTCCCAATATCTCGCCTTTACAAAGAATTAAACTAATTTGCCTAGATGCAGTCAGGATGAACATTGCTTTCCTTAGAATATCCATTCTGTCATGTGACAACCAGAAAGCTTATCACGCAAGCCAACGCTCTGATAACCTAATCTTGTTTTAGACAGACTCTGTTAGCAGTGCACACATTTTAAATAACAAATTAACTACTATCCTTCATAAGTTCTTAAACTAAAACAATATTCAGCAAAGCAGTCTAAAATATTTTAATGTTGAAATGCCAATGGGCCTGAGAATTGTTTCACCTATGGAGACAGCTTGTCCATACCTCTTCTGCATTAAAGGGAACACCAGGTTGACAGAACAACAGGTTCCCAAAATGCACTGCCAACATAAAACACATCTTGTGCTGACTGGAATAACCTTCATAGCTGAACCACCTGAGATAAGTCTGAGCAGGCATTTCATGCCAGAACTTGTCAATAGGACTAGGAAGGGGGATATTTGGGGCAGCATCTATTGCTACAAGGAGAAATGAATCAGCAAGTCAAGAGGGCTCACAGAGTAAATAATAAACCAGAGCTTATGTAAGAGGCTTGGAACGTGTCCAAAACGGATTGAAATAAAAGGAGCCACAAGAACACTGGAGGAATGGGATGCAGGGGGCCCTCTTTAGCCAATATTGTTTTCTTTATTCAGGTGGAAGTCTTGATGGCAAGACAATGAAATAGGATTTTCCTTAACCAACTCTAATTACACACAGCTTCAAAACTGCATCGTTAAATAAAGCATAATCAGAAGACCAAATATACAATGTTACTCCATTGCAAAAGAAGCTGCAACACTCCATACAAGTGAAGATTTCAGGGACTTGTCAAATCCACCTATTAAGGCAGAGTATGGATTACAAAAAGAAAAAAAAAATTGACAAATTTTAGTATTTAACATTTGGTCTTAAGTTTCCTTCATATATTTCATCTGTACACAAGTAAGAACTCATTTATGGCCTGCATGTTCACCATGTGTTTCAGCACCTGTAAATACACATCGATACATTACCTTCACATTTGAGCTAAGCGTTGAGCAGTGTGCTCATTGTGGATTTAGCAGCTTGACAAGTTATGGCACCTTTTCCAGAAAACTATTCACTACAAAACTTTGAGAAGCTGGAGAACACACGCTCAACTGGCATTAAAAAACCTCTATCCAAGAGGATCACAAAACATCAGAAACACTTACCAGGTCTCTTGTGATATAACATTCTCTACAATTCAACTATTCAAGATCTGCCTGCAGCCACAAGCCTATCACAAAGTCAGCATTTACTTCCCAATTCTCTTTTTAGCTGGTAGATATTTTCTTCCCTCAATAAAGGCTCATTAATCAAGTCTGCCAATGAGCCAATAGTTAGGAGTGAAAAAGGGACCAGACATAAAATAAGAGCAAACTACTGTAAAGCAAGAAAAAAAAAAAGTCTAGATTAACCATTCAATTTGAATAATCTTAGTAAGACTTAATAAGCATTTCAGTGTGAAAACAAGCAGATCCACAATGAAACTAGAATTATAAAACAATTATAATTCAACATAAAATTATTCTCAACATTCAAACGTGTATCAGCCTATTCTCTTACACATATCAGGGAATGTTACTGAACAATATGAATAGCATAAAAAAGGAAAGGACCCTTTCCAAATCCAAGCTGTGTACTGTTGCCTGAACTCCCCCGTTTTGTTATTGTTAGCTGGGAAGTAAATAGGACAGTAACAGCTTATTAAAAGTTTCAACCCATTCAAACCCATTTTCAAGCAAAAGTTCCTACACTTGTACTATCTTTTCATAATGGTTCCTAATTTAAATCTCATAAGGCACCTGCATTTCCAAGCACATACTGTTTTAAATGCTTAATAGTATTGTAAAAATTATTTTTGCTATTGAGAGGGGAAATATTTTAAAAGTCAAACATTTTCTGTGAATAGTTACAAATATTTGCGACTGTATTTTACCTACATTCCTGAATCAGAGCAAGAGATGGAGAGAGCAGAGTGAAAAATGCATTTGCTCAATGGTCCTAATTAGGACTCAGACAGTATAAAGATCAAACTTATGCTACTGGAGATCCTACTCTGGTATATTAAGATCAGAACATACCATGATCTACTAAAGATTTTTGCAGCACTTCAGTTAGGCATACACTTACTAAAAACTAGCTACATGCATCTGCTGTTGAACTACAGGATTAAAAATAAATTTAAACAAAACAAAAACCCTTCAGTCTCAGCCCCCCCAAAACATACCAATAACAATGTAACAAGCATATAGAAGGAAAAGAGTACATGCCTGCAACTGAAAAAAA
This sequence comes from Morus bassanus, assembly GCA_031468815.1. NCBI lineage: Eukaryota > Metazoa > Chordata > Aves > Suliformes > Sulidae > Morus > Morus bassanus. Next base: position 63,267,446 of record CM062600.1, read on the forward strand.
AACCCAAAGCCAACCCGCACCACAACAAACAAACAAAACAACCAAAACACCCCAATCATATTAACCTTTCTCTGGATAGGATACAGCATTTAAGCTAGCCTACCCAGGGCAGAAGTATTTGTCTGAAACAGCTTTTATGTTTTGCGCAGAGCTACCTGAATATATTACTATAAAATGGGTTATTGCCTTGCATACATTATACAGCATTCAAAGTAAACAATGCAGAAAATTATAGCAGAAGCAATGAAAGCCAGGTTGCCTATACACAAGTGCTCACACAGAGCCATATCAACACATTAAAACAGCCGACACAGAGACCATGCTCTGTGACCCAAGTGCAACAGACTGCATCACTGGAGTGAACAACCCTAGCGCTTCTTGCCAGAAAGCAACCACAATTCACAGTTCTTATGCATCTTTCTACAAGCTACTGTAATATAAACGCAGCAGTTAAAAACAAAAGTTTGTCATTCTTATATGTGAGGGTGAAAGAAGATACTATCAGTGCATTGTGAAGTAACTGAAACGGTAAGTGCACCCAAAAATATTTCCTTCTCCTTATCTCCTTCAACACGTCTGGACAGTCACATACCCAAATCACTCCACCACTGCCAATTCACACCACAGGAGTCTGAATCAGTTTCTGAGCTTGGACCACAGAATCACCAAGATGCAGAACAGAGTTTATTAAACCATCCACATGGATCTGTGAAAAAGAATTAAGAAGTATCTTCAAGATGACAGGTATAAGAGGCCTTGCACAAAAACTAAGACAGTTTCAAATCCACATATTAACTTTGTTTTACACCAGAATTAAACACAGACTTACCACCACAACCACCATTCTACAGTTAGTTATTTTTGTCCCCTGCCAAGTCTCAAAGTAATGCAAACAGAGAAAGCAGTGTGCCAAAACACAAAAAAGGTAGAACTGATTATTATCTCCTCCTCCTACGCCGGCCAAAACCAAAATATATGCATTGCTAGCAAGCCTGATTTCAAAACAGCTCCCCTTCTGTTACTTGTATGAATTGAATTTTAATGCAATTATCAGGTTAACAAAATGTAACCAAAACCAACAAGAAGTTATGTGCAGGACCTCAACTGGATGAATTCCTCTTAAAGCACTGCTGTTCTGGTGAGTCTCAAGCACATTCTCTAAAAGAGAATCTATACCACCCACACTGTCACAAATAATCCCACAGCCCTCATGGGGAAATACAACTCCTTGCAACAGATGAGGCTTTAAAAATGCTGCAATTATTTTAATTGGACCTGCCAGCTGCCTTTCATCTAGCTTAACATGATGTTTTATTGAAAGTCTGCAGCCACAGTCATTGGCAAGAGTGGAGACAGTTGCTTACAAGTAGTTGGATCTATTTCTGAGAAGCCTACTCTGCCTGGTGAGCTTTTGTGGAGTACTGCCATATACTCTGTATGTCAGGGATACGAAGTTTTATTATGTGGTCCTGACTAGGAGGCCAGAATAATGCAGTAAGTCTAAGATGTATATGGAACACACCCATAGCCTCATCTTGACAACATTTGTTGGGGCCAGTTCCAATAAGGTACCAAAATACAGAAGAAAGAGAGGATGATAAGTTACAGAAGAATGGTTTTGTCATCTGTTTTTAAAACAGCAAACACATCCCATACAGAAAAAAAAAAGAAAGAAAAATTATGTCTACTACATCTAGGTATCTAAGTTAATAACTGGAATCTTTCCTGAAAGAAAAAGATTCTTCATGAGATCAGATCCTGATTAGCATACTCTTTTCATAAAGCTTTCAATATACAGATGCAAAACTGAGTTTCATGAGTCCTAAAGTTTCTAAGACAAAGAACAACAACAGAATCATCATTAAAGTAACTGTTTCTGCCACTTCCAGAGCACTCTGAGATTTAGCAAACTCAAACCTCCACACCAGTATGATTGTTTAACAGATCTCAGCTACCTTTTCCAAAACACTGCTGGTATCAGCTCCCCATGGTGCCATGGCCAGCACAGCTAGAAACTCTGAAGGATGCCAGGGTTGATGACTGTACTGCTACTTTCCTGGCTTGCTCAGGAATAAAAAATTTGGGTTGCTGTCCCTTATAGTGGTTGGCTCTGGAACTTTCCTTCTGAAATTCTCCTACTCCTTTCCCACCTACAGCCGAAGTTTTTGTATGACTAAAAACACTAACATAAGTATTGTATTAAATCAAGTTTATATCTGGACAGCAACTTGCTTCTTACACATCCCATTTCGGAACTGCTGATCTATGATGTAAAGACTGAAACAGCTTTCTTGGCTCTTAACCAGCAAGAGCTGAGTAACTTCCCTCTCCCTGTCTTCCAGTCTTCCTCAGAAGGCTAACCTTCCAGTTCAACTTGAGCTTTCAGTGGTATCATTACAGATAGACAGTGGACTGTGGAACATGCTGACTCCTCCAGACTACATGTCTGAGTTTATGAACACCTCCAACAAGTATTGAATTCTACGTTACCCTCCATTGGTGCTTCAATCACTGACCCTTCCACTATATCACAGGTAGCAAGAAAAAGAATAAAATAACTGTAGGGCCATATAAATAATGGACAAGTGCACAGATCATTACATAAAAAATGATTATCTAAGTATTATCTAAGGACTGCAAAAGAGGACTGGAACACTCCTCCATCCTCCTTTCTCTCCCCCTATTGACAAATAAGATGTTTTTACAGAAGCTCAGAGACAGGCATCAGTAACTGCACTGGCAACTGCAATACATTTCCTGTGACCATTAACCACCTTCTTGTTACTAAGTCAAAAATTGAAGACTTCTTTTTTTCTTAGTTAAAAATTGACTACCCTGGCATACATGCTACAAGTGCTCAGTGTTAAGCTTGACCCCAAAAGTTAAGGGTTGGGGAGGAGTAGGAAAATAAGCGTTTTACACATATTTAGAAGAAAGATCTTTTGCTCTGGCACTTGTTCCCCTAATTCAAATTTTTCCCCCAAAATGAAAACTTAGAAATTAAGTAGAACTAAGGCTACAGCTTACTCCTAGCTTTTCCATTATCAAATACTCCTATTCTGTTAACTAAAACACATACTGCCTAATTAACACCAAGAGCAAACTCCAACTCAAAGCCCTGATAGGCAGGCCACCATATGAAAAAAATGACATTTGAGTTATAAACTAATAATTTCAGAAGTTATGAACAACCAGACTTTTCAGAACTAGACAGATTTGTGCTGTTGAATGCACCAAATCATCCTTTGCAGACAACATCTGATAAAGAATAAGTATTTTTGTGGCTGCAAAGCCAAGTATGAGAACGATCAACTTGGATTTTACTCCGCTACCACACTTGTGAAAACTATGCTACATATCAAACAAAGTTGTGAATTAAAAACCAGAAGAAAACATTTTCACTGGACTCCATTTCTGGTCCTCTGTTATGGTTGTTCCTTTTGTCAATAGCTCTACAACAGGAAAGATCAGAGTCTGCCTAGCCATACGAAGTTTTGTTTAGCTATTGCAAAAATGAAGGAGGGGTTAGTAATGCTGTCAAGCACTTCAGACTTTGAAAGAATGAATCCTAGAGCCCATGCTTAAATCAGCAGTAATATTACATCATAATCCAAGTCCATCTATCACTCTGAATAGACTTACTGGAGGAAGATGCCAGATGGAACATCATAATGGACACTACTCCCATTTCATTATGAATTCCACACAAAGCCAAGAAGCATCATCACATCACTATCTTAGCAATATAGGTGCAGTTGCTGATGGCAGTAAGCAATGAAAATGATCTCTTAAAGCAGCAAAATTCATTAGAATTATGCCATTAATCAAGTTTTAATAGGGTCAAAAACACTATCCGAGATATTCGTTAGTCAGTTCTACTGCATCAATGTATATGTATAAAACCTTGCATTTTGCTTTCACAAGGAAGAGAAAAAAATTAAACTACCACTACATAATTCTTCCCTTTCCATTTTCTTCATCTACCATGACATAATAAAAAAGGATATTTAGATTTCTTTTAAGCATAGTTTAGCTGAATCCGTATTCCAAAATAAGGGAAAAGAGAAAAATATGAACTTACGAATTAATGAAAAAAACTACTAGCGCAGTGCAGATAAATTTCTAATTTAGCAGCTACATTAATGGAATCAGGTATGAAAAGAATAAACAAATATTCTCCACAATTACTTTCTGAAAGCTACTAAATACTCTGTGTATCTGATTTTTTTCTATGAAGTGGGACAAACAGAGGATGCATATAATTACAGATAACACACCCAAGTTAGTTACCCTGTATTACCAGAAGTTGTTTTGACACATATTTATTCCACTCTTAAAAAAATCAGTAAAAAGTGCTTACACATACTTGACTACTATCTTCCAAAGTGTTAACAGATAATATGGCTATACAGAAATTCAGCTTGCTGGAAGCTAGGTGATTTCAGGAGAGGGCATCAACTTGCAGGTACTTTGTGAGCTTAGGTATTTGCCATTAGGTAGCTGAACTGGTTTTTACACAACCTAAACACATAAATTTGACATTAGGATCCTAGACTCTTCTCCAAATGAATGACTCAAGGGGATAGGAGGAAGAAAATCCTCTTCAGCAGTGTATGTTAATCTCACTGAGTTCAGCTTCACCACTGGCTATAATTTCAGCATGCAAGACTCACAGTTCACATCCAAGTTTCAGGACTGATAACAGAAAATTTATGATCTTAGCAGAGACAGAGTCATTTCTATTTTGGATCTTAAAATTAAGGGATTTTAAAATATCCATTTCCCCTCTTATTTCAAGATATATAGATATAAATATATACACATATACCTAAAAAGCAGTGTCCAATTTGTATTCTAATCACACAGCAGAATAAGTGTAAAAATTTCTATAGTTATCTTTCATGATTCTTTTCTGCCCAGCATTTTAAGATATGACCGATGCACTGAAATTAGACTCCAGTCTCTTAAAAGTCTGACTCTTCCCCAAAAGAGACAAGACTATCTACAGGCCCCCCCCCAAAAAAAAATCTACTTCATGTTTTAAGTGGGAAAAATCCAGAAGAAAGATAACTTGAAAAACAAAAAAAAAGTGAATGCAGTTCATATGCAGTTCATAATATTTCAATCAAATACTCACTTGGAGGGGGAGGGATAAATACAAACACGACGTTATGCCAAAAAGAGATACACATGCCTTCAAGTTCAGAGTCAATTCCAATTTACCATGCTCTAGATTCTTATTACAGATACATTCTCACAAATGAAGTAGACACATGAAGGAAACATGGAGTAAATGTACAATTATTTCATGTTCATTTGCAAGGTCAACAGACACTTCATTTTTTAGTTCCTAACAAATGTGAATGCATTTTTTAAGAAAAATCCTAAGTATAATTTGAATTTGGGGGGTGGCAGAAAGAAGAAAAAAAAAAAAAAGACCGCACCATATTTTATCTTATGAAACCACCTTGGTTTCATAAGATCAAATTTCAGTCCCAGAGAATTTAATATCATTACAGGATTTCTTCAAGAAAGTATGCAGAAGATCACCATTCAGAAACTACCCTAAAGAAACAATTCACTATCTCCAGACCCTGCGTAGGTTAATCTTTGTACTACAGAATTTCAAAGAAAAACTAACACAGTTATCTTCTTGAATATAACAATCAGAATAATTTGGGACTTAATATATCCTATTGAGCTTTGTTTCCATCCTTGCACCCTAGGAAAAGAAATTATCTTCCAGCAATCACTATCTCCTCTGATGTGCTACATGAAATACTTATTAATCAACTCTAAGATATGCAGTTATTTTGCAGATTAAAGAGCAGGACATACAAAGAGACAACTACTGGCATGAGAAATAGCTTCTTATCTGCTTAGGGAGGGATGTTGTCAAAGCTATCCATTTGACAAGTTACTACTCCAGTAAGCAGGCAATGTCCAGCAAAGCTCCTCTTGCAGAAGTAATTGTTGCTAACACTGGTGTGACTGAAGAAGGAAAAAGTCCACACAACTCAACTTAAATGGTTCTCACACAGTGGCTCTGAGAAATGGATTGCAGGGAACAGCAATGTAAACTCAGATCAAGAAATTAATTTTACTTGAGACTATAGCAAACAGGATACTTTCCTCCTCCTTCTATTAAAAAGGGGACAAAATCTCACGAGTGCTTTTCTACATCACTCCACTCTAGTCCCTTCAGAGAAGCAGAGATAAGCACAGTATCAGAGAGTCTTAAAGAGCTGGTACCAACATGGGAAAAACACGTATCTGTCTACCTCAAACCCATCAATGCCACCTCCTCCCTACTGGCTTGGCCCTTCTAGGAGAGAGGAAAGATCAGAAGCTTTGTCACATGCACTTCATGAGCATGGGACAGCCAAGTGAGACTGCTATAGTGAACATGGCCCCATGCCATAGTCACACAGCACCTTCACACCCAGGTGGCAAACTTCCCAGAAGATTTTAGAATGAAGCTAAATGCCTTCTATTCTTCCGTTCCTCACCTCCTAATTATGTTGCACCTTTAATCCCTCTGTGAATTAAGGTGGTTCTACATTGCCCTTCTGCAAGGAAATAGTAATAGTAATGGCACCCCACATTATCAGTGACAGACATTTCTAATCGCATCATTGGACCAGTGATAATACATAACATATGAACTTGTTCACCAATCATACTGACTGCCTATCACCTGCCAGTTTTCCATTCACACTAGCGTTGGGGGTCTAATTTGAAAACAGAGCATCCTGCATTCAAATGCTGTTGACCCACACACTTCAACCAAGAGATCTCTCCAGAAAATGAAAAATATAAAGCCATGAGAAATGCCTAGCAACTAAAGAAACTAGATACAAAAGTCTCAAGAGCAAGTGCTCTGGAAGGTAGCTTTCAGGAAAAGAGGGCTTCAATGCTGCTTCTCCTTTTCCAATTTCAGTTCTTACTGCAGTTAGTTACTTCCCACCCCTGCAGCAATTACAAACTATTTTACAGATTAGCATGAAATTCCCAGCCTACTGTCAAAGTCTAGAAGTCAACCTGCATATGGCAAAAATGCAAGAAAGACAGGGGGTGGCACGCTTTAAAAACTGGGATACTTACACAGAGATTTAACTGCACTTCTGACTTTTATGGAAGGATTACTGAGGATCAAATGAACAATGAAGAAAAAAGCAACATTTACATTTACTGTGATGAAGCAGAAGATTATTCCAAACCAGAAACTGGAACTCAAAAGGCAATTCAATTCGCATGGTGCTTAATTCAAACTAGAGACTGCTAAAGAAAGAGCAATCCCTGCTTTCCCTTAGCACCTGCCTTTTATTTAATCTAGGGTTTGCATCACCACACCATGAGTCCAATCAGTAACTGACCCAAAAAGCCTAACCCTGCAAGATATTGGGGGGATTTTTTTTCTAATTACATCAGCTTTCTCATCAACTCACTGACCTTCAATACCAATTCTTCACCTATGCAGCAAAGGACCCGCGCAGGAAGGAAAGAGGAAGTGTACTGCCTACTGTCAGATGAGATGCAGCAGAATATAAGACGATACATTCAGTCACAGGCTTTCTAAATTAAGACTCCTTTAAAAGGAAAGGTGGTAACTTCATTATTATTGATATTTTTCTTAGTATCAAAAATATGTATCAAAAAACATATGCAAGCATGGTTTAATGCTCACAACAGCACACTCCAGTAGCAAAATTCATTCATGTGGGTCACATGTATTTGTGACATATATATCACATATATATACACACACATATATACAAAAATATAAATTTTGTAATTAAGTCTGCCTTGGATTCATAGTTTTGGTGCGTTTTTTTCTGAAAGAATCAACCAGTGAAGACAAAAAGTTTGTAGAGGGAGCAAGGGGGAATAATTTTAAAAAATATTAATCATACCAAGTATCTCCAGGCAAGAAGTGAAGACACTAGTTAGGTTAGTAAATAGTTATGGTCCACACAGTGACTATGTCAGCAGTTCATGTTCTACATTCTGAGTTCAGGACTAAAAGAAATATTTACAGGATGTGGTCGCCTTAACTTCTTAGCAAGTGCTGCACATGTTTTTGCAACATGAAGTCAATTACTTGCCTACAAAGCAATGCTTTACATTTATAAAAGGCTTAAGGGAATGGGACTAAAGTATACAAAACAGATCGGCACCCCCAACATGGTAAGTTAAATATTTATTTACACTTATTTTCTGTTAACCAAAAACCCCTCTTGAATCGTGAAGTGACCAATACATCAAGGTGCCTTGTCAAGAAGTGCTTATGATAAAGAATTTCAGTTGGGGCTAATTGCAATATTAAGGTTTTCAAAAATTTTTTTAGAAAAATATTCAATTAATATCAACCTGTAATTCAAACCCTGAATACTGAATAATTTGTAAAAAGAAAAAAATTGAGACCTGAGATACACAACAGGGCCACTCATCTAGATGAATCTTTCATCTGTTCCAGTGCTCTTAAAAAGTAACTGAAGATCACAAGATGCACCTCAAATTTCCTATAGCATCAGAGGCTGCCACTTTATAGTAGATGATACCCATTACTTAAAGCAGAATGCACCCTACTTCTAATCTTAACGATGATTCTCCCACATGAAGTCCATATAAGACAGTTCCTGTTAACCCTTAGGTGTTTGGACATAAAGCAAGTCTAATAATGGGTATGGATGAAACCAGTCTCTCTGCAGTGCACACAACCTTCTCACCCAAACTCCTCTTCTACTGCTCCTCCTACTAATTAACTAAAAGCCACCCACATCACATACCTGAAAAAAACACCTAAGAGTAAATCCTATAGGAAGAAATGGAAACAGCTTTTTTTTTTCCCCTTTTTTTTAAATGTTCCATGATGCTATCTTCTGGCCTGCTCCCAAGTCAACATTACCAGTGTCTTGGGAATCTGAAGAAGGGACACATTCAGTGAGAAACCACAAGAAAGGATGAAACAAAGCATAACGGCCAATATACTTTTTAAAGTCACATCACAAATATGTCATGGTTAATTAAATCACAAAGACTAAAATCAAGTTGCAAAGTACCTTAAAAAATAAATATCAAGACAACTGTTTAATGGAGAAGTAACAAAAGAGATACTAGGTAAATCCAAGAAGTTGGTTCTACAATGGTATCAACAGCACAGAAAGATGTTAGCAGAAAATTTGGAATGAACTCCAAAGAGGGGAAAAAAATTCAGCAGACTCCATAGCCTTAGTTGTCTGTTAAGGCCTGAAATGGCAAGGGCTTTAGTAAGAGTTTAAGTTGGTCAGAGAGTGAGAAAAGACAACATATAACTGTTGCAAGGATACTGCAATTTGTCACCATTGACAGGTTCTGAACAGCAAAAACCAACCTTGTATTAAGATTAGGTTTTGTGGAATTGCATCAACACTATGATAGTAGCAAGTCCAACCTGAACACAGATGTGTGAACTAATTTGCAAGTTCTGTGAAAATGAATTCCTGTTACTAGTGATGCCAAAGAATGAACTGGGAATAAGTTTTAACTCGATATTTCACACTGAAAATGCCAAACCAGGCCAGACTCTAGAGGAATAACAAGGTACCTCTAAGGTAGAGGAAGGAGGTAGACACCTGTAGATACTTGCTGCAGTGCAAGTATATTTCAGAAACACAAAGGGACAGAAGGAAAGCACAGACCTGATAGTACATTTCTTTTTGCTACTATTTCTGGTAGTTCCTACAGAACAGAGCTGTAGCCGCTGATATCTGGGAGATGAGCAGAAACACTGGAATGAATCACATTTGACCAGGTCAGGCCTCCCTATGGCTAGCAGGACCACTACTCATTCATGAAACACAAAATTTGGCGACTAAAATGAAGACAGACACCACATTTCACAGAAGAATGAAGGCTGAGGAGGACAGCTCCTGCGTACCTGAACACGTTTTCTAGAGATTCTCCCACAACAACCCCAAAGAAGGCTCAGACCAGACAAACTAACGCACACCACAGAGAAGAGGGGTGGACTGCCAGAACAAATAAAACAGCACACACGAACCCAGGTGATGTGGACCTAGACACAAACAAGCAACTCCAGAAGTTGTTTTGGACCACGCGCTTCATCTCACAGCATATGAGCACATCCTTAGCAGGTGGTATCGCTACCATGGGACAGCTAAAAATTTCAGGGAGTGGGAAAAGTAGAATTTAGAACAGGAAAAGAAACACCAGCATCTTCTCTTTCAATCCAGGAGACAAGAACACATCAGGCTTCCACTCTGCTTCACATCTGAGCTCCTAGTATCACCAAAAAAAAAAACAAAAAGGCATAGGAATGCCAATAATTATGGCCTCTGCTACAGTCAGGCTTCAGATGAAGCCACTTTATTATCAGCTAGGAAAATAACACACTTGCCCTCACTCCCTCCCTCTTTCAGGGACCTTTCACTTCTTATACAAGACTAAGGACCTTACGTAAGATAATTCACTGAAGTTAATTTTTAACTGTATGTCTAATCATAGTGATGGAAGAGAAAAAACAAGAGAAAACAACATTCAGAAAGGACAAGCAAAATTGCTTTAAAGATATACACTTCATTCCTTTGGGTTTAAGACAGCTATAAAATCAAGGCTTTCAAATTATTTCAGATAAGAAAAAACTATGCAAAATACTAGTTAGAAACTAATCAGATGGAATTACAGCTTCTAGAGGGACATGCATTTTTCTGTCAATACAATTTTTAATATCTTTGCCTTTTAACTAGGCGGAGTCAAGTGACTATCACCTCCTTTGCAGACAAGGAAGTAATATGCAACAAAATATGCTCTATCCTGGGCTTGTTTCTTTATCATAATAAAATCCTGCAATATTTAGAGCTATTAGTTTTAAATGTTTCCACTTCCTGCCTTGAGAACTTGCTGGAATTAGAGTTTGGGCAGAAGTAACATCCTTCACTGCTCATTTTTGTTTTATTTTCATCAACTCTGGTTTTCTACCTGCAGTATCAAGCAATTACATACAACTCTCAAGGGATGTAAAGAAACACATAAGCTACCAGCCTTACTAAAAAAAAAAAAAAAAAAAAGGAAAGAAAGAAAACCACCATCACCCAACCCCCACATCAAAAACAAACAAACAAAACCCCCTCTAAAATCCCCCTCAAAACCTGTATACCGTGCACAGGCCTAGATATTCAAGGAGAAAAACATAATATTCTTTTTCCTACACAGCACCCCTATTGATGGCCTCCTTGTTTCAAATTCCATCTATGGGATATGTTAATCAAAAGAAAAAACAGAGTATGGGGAAACAAACAGTAGTGAAAATGCTGAAGGCATAAGCCAGCAATTGGTATTTAATACTATCTGCAATACAAGAGGTCCTTTTTAACCCCTTAATTCAGGAATGAAACCAGATTTGAAAAACTTAACTACCACATTCTGTTTCATGTGAGCGTGATATTTTTATTCATTTGACATATGTTGCTTCCTGAACGGATTCAATGTATTTTGGCATTCCAGAACAAAACTGCTCTCATCGTGTTTGGCACTTCATGTACAATGCAGCCAGGAAGCCACTCCTTAGACTATGCAGCCATCTGCAGCAGATTCCAAAGGTTTTTAAACAAGCAAGCTGCACTGCTGTAAATATGCAGTATTTCAACATACAGGAAAATTCTCATCTATTAACCAGACTTTCCATCTAATTGCTTAAATCCAGGCTATCTGCAACACATAACAGTTCACCACAAATGAGAGCAGAAAGAGAGAGAAAAAAACCTATTTCTTATCAGAAGATTCCTAGTTACTTTGTTATTTTGCTTTCTAAATTGTGTGGTCCATATATTAAAACAAAACAGCCCCTGATGGACTGCTTTAAATGCACTCACCTCAAAAAAAGTAATTGCCAGAATTCCTAGCTAAAACTAGGATGGATCAAACGAGGTCAGAAGAATACAGGAGGAATTGTTCAGAGGAAGGCCATATCCAAAACAACATGAGACTTTGAGATACAAAGCAAGAAGAGGTTGGGTACATGGGAGGAAGAGGAGGAACCACACTCAAAACCCTCTAGCTAATAAGATGGATAAACTGCCCAGAAAAACTGCTGCACCGAATCTAGACAGGTTACACAATTCAGTCTGTGGTGACAGGATCACAAGTGGAAACACATTCATAGATCAGAGTTCAAAAAAAGTGGAGTGCATGTGGGTATGTGTATTCATTCCTCATTTTGGGATAGTTAAGATTTAAAAAAAAAAAAAAACTACCAAAAAACACACAAAGATGCACCCTGACAGCTGAAACACTTATGCAGTGCCCCAATGAAAGTCATTACTTAGAGAAACAGCACATACAACTGGACTTCCATTTTACTTTAGAATATTTCCCCCTGAAAGAACACTTCTGTTTCTGTCTTGTGTTACCCACCTTAACAAGCCAGTTTGTTTTTTGCTTTTACATTTGTTTAGTATAAAAAGCAGTACTAAGAACAGTAAGCTTTTACTTACAATGCAGCTTTAAAAAGAATTTTACTTTAACACACCTTTTTCACTGGTATAATAAGGAGTATCCACTATCTCTATACAGAGCAAAAGTTCAAAAAAAAACCCCAACCAAACAGTATTTTCCAGGTTCTGAGCATCTTTTCCCTCTAGTTTATACAATAATTATGACACGTATTAGTTCAACATTATTCTCAGCAGTTTTAAAAGTTACCATCGTGGGCAAATAAAGGAATCCCTGAACTGTACCTCCATCTATTTTTTCCTTCTACATTTTACAACTGATACAAAAATCCTGATCCATTCCAATTAGTTGCTCACAATTGTGATGCACAAGAATTTCTCTTCTTTGCATTAACTCCAGTCCTAACTGCAAGACTCTTCACGTCTCACATGTGGCTAAGCACTGTTATGCCTGTCCTCTATTTTCTTAGCTTTGCTCTCACAACACACATTCGATTTTTACCAACTTATAATCTCTTTTCACTCTCAACACAATAATGAAGTACCTAAGCTAATATTTTTTTGTACTAAATTATTTTTCTCTTTATTTAGCATTGTGTTCCTCTAAGCCAACAGCTGATGATTAAAGAAAAAAAGAAGAGTTGTTATGTTATTTTTATTTTACTACATCAGGCATTTTGGAGATGAGATAACCAACTGTTATAACAAAATTAACAGAAGGCTATTTTTGAATGGTTTCCAAAGTATTTTTGCCTCTTTAGATAGGGAAGAATGATAGCTTACTGCTTACAGTAAAAATTTTAAGAATTATGTCGAATTTAGACAATTATACTGAAGTATAGTTTCTCTTAAAAGTGCTGTTACCAACATCAATAATAATTCACTATCTGAAGTCAAAAACACATTTTCCACCTGACAGGAGGTTTAAGTAGAACTAAGATTCTTCCTTCCCATCACAGTGCAAATTATAGCCTCAAAACTGAATTCAAGCTGATTTAATAATAACTCTGCTTAAAGTGTTACTTAACTTCTGACATCCTGTGCTTTCCAGCAAGAGGAAAAAAAAAAGAAGTACAATACTACTTTGACACTACTGAAGTAAAAAGTGGGGCAGTGCCATGCTGATTTGCTATTAACATGTCAGCTTCTTTTTCCGCAAATAGGAAAATGGAACTGATTAGCACAACATAGGAATTTCACAAAATTTCGTTAACTGTTATTTCAAATAATTATCCAGTGCATACTTCCCTTCAGACTTTTCAAAGATTAAAAACAAGTTAATACAAGCTTGGGGAAAATGAGTAACATTCTGATTTTGAGTGAAAGTTATTCCTCTGTAGATATTTCATACTCCGAAGCTGAAATGTCAAACTTTGTCAGGATATGACACAAATGGAATGATGGGTGATCTAGGGCTCTAAAATGAGCAAATATGTATTTTAATTCAGTGGAAATAGGCAGGTAATCACTCCATCTGGGACAAACAAGAGAAAATGAGCGCTGTTTTTAAAAGTTTAAGGAACAGTTTGTTGGTTCTTGATCAGTTGTCTTACATAGAGGGAGAATTAAGAAAGGATGAGAAAAAAGTATTGATTAAAGACATACTTCTCTCCCATCCCATAACACTTTCTTTTAACCTGCTCCATTGACAGGCCCATAATCTTTCCCTTGAGGTGTCACAGGCTGCTGCTGCAAAACCAATTCAGTAACACTGATGTCATGAAAGACTACAGGATGTTTGAAACCTTGACAATACCTCTCCCACAGATCCCACAGATTTCCCACACGAAAATCCCACAGAAACGTTTGCCTGCTCCACTGTCTTTCTCTAGTAAAAGTAGCATTGCAAAAAGCACACAGGAATGCCATGATCCTCAGCACTTCTGCTTTGCTTCAGTAAAGCAAGACAAAGTAAGTGCTTCTTGAGAAAGAGGCGCACACCCAGATAAACACAGGCAGAAGAGTAAATTATTCTCATCTAAGTCTATTAAAATCTATTTTAAGTCTATCTCACTTTTCTAGTACTTGTATTGTTTATATTTTCATTTATTTAGATGAAATCTCTGGTACTGGACCCAAAGCATTAACATCTAGATTAAGAATAATGCACTGGAAGAATAGCATTCTCTAATAGCCACAGAAAGCTCCCTCCTCCACACAGGATTGTTCAGAAAAAAATCGTCTCCTAAAAGACACAAATAAGATGCACTACAGTTAAACAACAGTATAGTAAAATAGTAAAGCTCTGATAGTTTCTTCCTCCCCCATATCAACATTTCTGATCTTATCCATCAGAATCAGAGCCAGATGGCTTGCCAAATCCACAGTTCCAGTTGATTTCCCCTTCCTGTCACATTCCCAGAAAGGATGGAAACACACAGGTTTAATCATCTTTTTCTCCTCTTCCTACTTAGAGTTGAGTCCTTAACTTGTTACTTTGTTTTTAATAATTTTCCAACACCCATCTGTGAACTAGCAAAAGTGACCTTAAAGTAAAATTCTAGGTTGGTTCCAAATGTTGTTTTCTAGCATTCTACACTCGATTCCCGCTGTCTGTAATGCCTCCCAGGAGTTCTACTAAAGAATTCATGAATATTGTCCATTACTTAGAATAAATCACCCTGTGTAAGTTTACTAAAGCACAACTGAAATAGATTGTATGAAGGCTGAATAGCTCTGAATCAGAAAGACGTGAACTTTTGATTTTTCTCCCTCAGTGATGAACTTCATTGACAACCCCCCAAAAAAATATAGAGCACCTCAGAAACTGAACAACCCACAGCATCAGGGTTATCATCACTTATGATTATGTGACGAGAAGTAACCCAAAATGAGTATGTTCTCCTAAAAGGAGCTAACTACCAAGCTGATATTCCAGGTCACCACAGACCAGTTTGCCACAGCAAGCAAACGTACCAGCAGCAGGGCATCAGTGCGCATCACCAGCTGTCTGCACATTCATCTCCTCCTTCTGGTATACATACCTCGTAGGCCAAAGTGGAAACTAAAGTAAATTCAACACCTGCATATTATACTCTGTAGCATGGGCATGGAAAGTGAGCATTTACAGAGCATTCAAGTCATGAAAGATTTAGACTGCTATGCTGCCATACTTTTAGTTTACTTTTACTGAAAATACAGGCCTCAACCTTGTAAATACTTCTGCAGCCAAGCTTTTTTGTTTGTTTTAATCGCAAGCATGTATAAGCACGTACAGATTATTAAGCATAACATTTCCACAGAGGAAAAAACCCCTATAATTTGTGTTAGTATCACTATTTAAGAGTTCTCTGATATCCAGTTTCAAATATAAACCTCCATCTTATCCTCAGGGTTACCTCTAAGTAAAGACATAGGACCTGCAGTAAGTTAATCAAATTGCTAACAATTGGGTTGATCTTCTAAACTATCCTTTCTCCCCTCAAGGAGAGTAACGCCAGGACAACTACAGTCACACGTGGGGGAAAAAGCAGTTCCTAAAAAGTTTCTTAGCAGCCTACCAGAAGTCTTCCAGACAAGCCTGGAAACACTTTCTACCATCCAAACACTTAAGATGACATCCACAGTCATTCTGGATGACTGAACCTGTGACTGACATTCACAGGCATCTGGCATTGCATTTCAGACATTTGTTCAGATGTACAGATGTAGCTTGAAGCATCTATGCCCTCTCCTCTCCTTCTTAGGAGGGTTTTTAAGTTTTGGAAGATATGTACTGAAAAACTCCAAGGACAAGGAGGGCAAGGAAGGCTGAAGAAATAATTTCTGGAGCTATACTAAACTTAGACCCCACATTATGGGACAGAGGACTAAGGAAGAAGATGGAACTTTTCTTGTAGAACTGTCTGGGAAGACGGAGCCCCCTACGCAGCTGCTAAAGGAACTTCTCATGCCAACTAGAGTTGAAAACTGATGAGAAGGCTCCAAAGGCAACAACAAAACTCAAAGCACAGTACTTCAGACACCAAGACCATCCTTCTGCAGCTACCTTTAACATACTAACAGAACTTCAACTATTTTGAATTTAGCTATTAACACTGGAGCTTTCCCCACGAAGGAGAAAAAGGCCCTGGCCACTTCAGAGGGAGATACCACCCATTCCAAATTAAGAGTTGAATTTTAAGTGTTTCATTTCAAGTATTTGTAACTTTTACTAACACTTCAGACCACTTCAGAGCTTTTCCTACTCCTAAAGCTAGCCCCAGATAATTGACACAAGTAGCAGCCACTGAGCAGCAGGAGCTCACAGGAAGACAACTACACCCCAACCATATACTTCAGAAGCGCAATTTTAAGTTCAAGAGAACACAAAACACTACACTCCTAAAACAACTATTTCCTTCCTGTTTGCTCCTAGAAAGGAAATTCTACTCAAGCAGCTCTCTGGAAGTGTGTGATAGTCCAGAACAGTCAGACCATTCACCACTTGGACCACAGGTACTGAACTATACAAATTTGGAGAAGTCAGTGTGCTTAGAAGACTTTTTGTTTGGAAAGGGAGCTCATGCACCCAATGAATTCCAAACTGATCACTCAGAAGATACTGACCTACAGTTTCTTCCAGTTATTATTCTCACAATGTACATCTAAATAAGGGAATCTTAAAGAATGTTTGCTTTCAGCAGTTGTTTTACTTTGCATATATAATATAGCCTTATGCTTGCAGAACTCAATTATACAACAGCATGAAACAAAAGTTTGAGAAACCATAGTTCTATTTACAAAAGATGCAAGAGTATATAACAGGGGATATTTAAAAATTGAGAAACTATGAACAAAGCTGTGCATTTTGGAATGACTTACCATCTTTCTGGTAGCTTTGCTCTTTCAGGGACAGAAGTTGACCTTACTATCGTAAGTAATCTTTAGGTTCTAGGCTTGCCTAATCTTTGGACAGATACAGAACAGAGGAAGGCAGAAAGCATTCTCCCGCCTTCCTTAGTCAAAGTTGTGTACAAGACTTATTACTTACCGTTCTCCCGGCCATCCCATTCTTTTATCTACTCAAGTGGTTAAAGAGGGGAGGAGAGTACATACTATCTTCTCTAACAAGACTGACCCTTCAAACGCAAGAAGCTCCAAAGGCTTGGCTACCTTCTGAGGTTATTACAACTTCTAGGACAGCCACAGCAGTCAAGATCATTCACATTGTTCTCAGATGCTGCTGAAACATCCCTTTTTGTTCCTATGTATAATGATCGCTTGGTATCAAGTATCAACAAATTAGTTCCAGATACAGAAAGAACTAAGCTACTTTTCAACTCAAAATACCCTAGGGAAGCTAGTCACAATGCTGATGTTCTCCAGCGTAAGTACACTTCAGTTTGGTTTCATTTAGACCAAATGAAGATGTTTGTTTAGCTTTATTTCACAGTCACGACGTATTTTTAAAGGTGGAAGGTGCAATTTAGTGTTGAAACATCATGCTTCTGTATTACCTTCAGGGAAATTACAGGTGAAACTAAACAGAGTAGTAAGCCCAATACCCATATTGAAATTTAAGCATCAGAGAAAGAAGTATCTTAAGAAGAACTGGTAACTAACAAGGGAGAGCAGCAGAAAAAGCAGAAATTTCCCAAGATTACTATATAATAAAAATACTACCAATTCCAGCATAGCAATATTCACTTCTTCCATTTCTCTTAGGCAGAAGATGAGATTTATAAATCTGTCCTAAATCAGCAACCTTACTTTCAAATCTTAACATTTGTAAAAATTTTCCTCACAAGAATATTGTATTTTTAATTAGAAATGAAAGCTGTATTTCAATAAACTTTTTACAACAAAAAAAATCTTTCAGAAAAAACCCCACCCATCTTGTCATTAGAGCAGTCAAGTTTCTCTATATACCACCTGTCCCCTTATAATCTTAAGCTCAACAGAATTGCTCAAAAATTAATTGTTACTGATATACACAAGGCAGTGTTATCTAGGCCCACTAATTTCTTCCGACAATTACTCAGCAGGAGACAGCATGCCAGCTGTGCTGATACAGTGGGCTCTGCATGCCACCTTCACAGTTGGAAACTGCAGTGGCACACTGCAGCTGCTCCCCAAGAGACGAAGAGAACTATAATGACGGTGGGAAACCCCTGTCTGAAGCTTTGACAAGCGCCCACCCTACCAAAAAAAGTACCTCATGTCCAGAACTGGACCAGAGTCTGCTGCGCGAGTAGCCACAGAACTGTTCACAAGTTACCCACAATGCTAACAAAAAGATATTCCCTATCTATTCAAAACATTAAGCAAAACTTTCAAAATCAGTTAAACTTTCAGAAGTTGTAGAAGACGTCACCTATACCTCACAAGCGTGCCTTGGACTTCACAGATGTTCCAAAGACACTAAGCTAGCAGCATAACAGGTTACCACAAACACTGCACTTTCTAAACGGGGCAGGGGGGGAGTTATCTACGGACTATTTACTACACAAACTGGTAAACATGTTACCTTCAATGTTTTCATTCTCGTGAAAAGTGTTGTCTGACATATTGTTTTACTTACTCAAAAGTTGACAAGGTAAAACAGCGATGTTTCTAAATCTTCATTTTCCACAAAATTCACATTAAAATATCTATATCAACTGTCATCACCAACATTCGCATGCTCACGTAGGAATACAGTCTACTATTTTCATATCCGTAAGAGTAGCTTTTACGTCAACTCAGCTAGTTACTCATTCGGAAAAGGTTAGATTTGTAATTCCTCTATGTGGAGCAAATGTCAGACCCTCCTTTAGCCGATTAGGTTATTTCATACAGAGAATCTGCTGAAAAGATGACATATCAACCGTCTGATCTTTATGTAACATTTTCCTTAGAAGATTTTGCTTTTTGCCTGGGAGCAGGAAGGACAAAAAAAAAACCAAGAAAACAAAGCAGACAGCCAGTGATTCATTACACCCCTACAGGAAAACTGAGTCGAGGAATTTGCTCCCATCCCCTTCTATTTCTAGAACCTACTGCTAACATGCTACGTGTAACGTACATTACATATGTGCAAGCCTCTCCTTAGCTTTGATGTTCCAAGCATGGCTCTTTATGCCTGGGACTACAGACTCTGAACAAATTCCACTGAGGACAAACCATAACACCATTTTTTTACACCACCCACTTAATACACTATGCAACTTTCAATCAATAATACTTTCTCCATGAAGCTCCCTCATCAATTCTATATGAATGTGATGTGCAAATGGATACCCTACAGAGCACTACATTTATGCAAAACTTGATCTACTGGGCAGCTTATTCGTAAGACAAATCTATTCATATTTTTAGTAATATCATAATCATCCTAATCATAATAATATTCCATAGTTTGCCATATGCTGGAACTTCTAGCTCTTTGATTGCAAGCATACCTACTTAAAATTACAGATGTTTACTTGAGCTTAATTTAATTCATGAGCAAGGTACAGCCAGGTCAAAAGAATGTCTCCCCAAGCCATCAACACATGCCTACGAAAGTGTTGTTCCAAGAAACATGAGCTACCACGTGTATACTTAAATAATTTTATTCATAATATGAATATCAATGTCAGACTGATTTTTAGTTGAGACAGTTGATCTCGAGAAAGAATACACTCCTTCATAACCCCTAAACTATGTTAATGACATGAATGGCATTCTATGATATAACCATTAGCTGTAAGCAGTACTGAATTACACTTTCATCATTAAAAAGGCCCTTATCCATAGCTACCATGGTGACAAAACACTAGGGTAAAAAGTTGTGGCTCCACTACAAGGATCTATTCTTCTACATGGCATTGAAAAATATCAAGTGCATCATGAGAAACACAAAAGGTCTGAAAAGAAACAAAACTGCATCCACTATGAACATAGTAGTTTACAACTAAATTTGTCATGCATTGCTAAAATTCCGCCCCCCCCCACCCCACCCCTCCCAAGAATCTCAAGTCATTATTGGGACTGAACCACTGCTTTGGAAAGTGATCGTTCTTTCTAAAAGGATTACTCTATTTAGACTTCATTGCTTTTCTGCCAAGCATCAGCCATATAAGGAAACCGAAGTTCACTGCCATTTATTTTGTTCAGCCCTTTCTGACGCCTAAGAATAACCCTTACTGCTGCCTGGAAAGGTAAGGCTATAAATTGCAATCCAAATCATTTACTTGTTATCAGCCATAGAAGCCACTTCAGGTCAGTTAAACGTTAACATTTTTCCCCTCACAGTATATCAAACAGATGGAGTTGGATTAATAACTTTTTCCAGAAACACTGCTTGATGCTGTTAAAGAACTACATATCTAGGAGTGTTAAAAATTTTGCATAGAAATTACTTAGTCCAAGCCCCACAAATACCAGTGCATTGCAGGTGCTTGAGAGACTGAAGCACATATACCCCATCTGACAAACACACTGCTTTCAAGTTTGACAAACAGGAACAAAAATTTAAGTAAGCTAGCACAGAGCTGTGGCTTCTAGCTCATTTTGAACATTCACAACTGGAGAAATGCCTTGCCTTCGCGAAAGAACTAACCAATAATTGCCTCTTTCAGGCACACTGCGGGGAGCAATATTGCTTTCACTACCTCCAACTAGTTAGTTGGCGTAACTCAACATGCACCAGCAGCACAAAACAGTACACCAGAATTTCCCATTTAGTTTCCCCTCCGACAGCTTCAAAAATTACAAAGGAGAAAGTGGTCACCAAAACTAAACAAGGCTACGTTAACTCGGAGGTTCAACTGCACACACTTTTAAGAAGTCAGACCACTAGCTAGCTTTTTTTTTTTTTTTAAATGGAGGTTCTTAAGATAAACTTGTGCTAGGATCAAAAAGCAATGGAGAACTCTCCAATACAAGCTGGAAAATATGCACTCGAACTCGTCATCCTGAGGACTGAGAGGGGGCCGAGGAGAGGAGGAGAGGTGGCGGCAGCAATCGAGGGGAAAAACTGCGACAGCATTTACAGGTCTATAAAGAAATCTAACAGCTCTCCTGAAGAAGACCAGCCAGACGCTAACCGATGTTTCAGAAAACAAGGTGAAAGACAAAACAAGAAAGGGCAGACACAGGCAGCGCCAAGCCTCAAGATCTTTCGATTAAATAAAAGATACTACCTCCTTTAGGGCTTTCTTATTTCCCGAGAAGTTAATTACACTCGCAGGGTTAGCAGTCGTTTTGGAAGGGAAGGAGCTGAAGCAGCAGAATCACGGAGTCGAGCAGTTTCAGTTCAATACCTTCTCCGACCGAACAAAGAAACTTTTGTGCCCGAGGAGCTTGAAAACTTTCGGTCTCCCCCGACTCTTTCCTCAGCCTCCATGAAACCAGCGGCTGCGTTCATACAAACAGCATTTCGGCGACAGGGGGAGAAACACAAAGGGCGGCTAAACTACGCAAGGCGGAAAACAGAGAAAAATAAAGGCCAAAAACAGGATATCAAAATGAAGCGTGAACTCCTTCCTTTTTCCCCACCCCCTTCGGCAGAGGAAGGATTTTGCTGTTGTTGCCGCTGCTGCTGCTGCTCCTCAAGCCTTCTCCGTTTAATTTACCTTGTCTGCCGGGCGCCTACACCAGATCCAGCCGGCGGGAGTTTCTTCCGACCCCAAGGAAACGCATTAAATCCACCCGACTTTCCTTCCCGTCCGGGGGGAAGGGGGCAGCTGAGACGAGAGCAGAGGGAGGGAAAAAAATACAGATGCAGCAGCCCTCGCCGCGCACGGGGGCGTTCGCGGCGGAGCGCAGCGTGCGACGTGCGTGTGCCCGGGGGGAGGGCGGCGCCGCGGCCCGGCCCCCACGGCCCCTCCCGGTGTGCCCCCCCCGCCCCGCGCCGGGGGCTGCCCCGCCCGACGGGAACGGCGCCCGCCGGCCGGACCCGCCCCCCCCACCCCACCCCCCCCCCCCCCCGGCCCGGCCCGGCGCCCCGCGCCCGCCGGCCGGCCTGACTGCCTCCCCGCCGCGCCGCCAGCTCCCCGCCCGGGGTGCGGTGCCCGAGGACGGACGGCAGCCCCCCCCCCCCCCGCCGCCGCCGCCGCCGCCGCCGCCGCCGCCAAGGGCAGGGAGCAGCGGGATGGCCGCCCGCCTCACCTGCCCGCCCGCCGCCGCCGCCGCCCTCTCTCCCCGCCTCCTTTCGCACACTTCCCCCTTCTCCCGCCGCCTCGGCCTCCCGACCCCCCCTCCCTCCCCCGCCTCAGCAGCAGGGGCGCGGGGAGGCGGCGGGGATGTCCGGGGGGGGATAACCGAGAGGGGCACTGCGGGGGGGCGGAGCGGCGACGGGGGGGGCGGAGGCGGCCGCCGCGGAAGCGGGGAGGGGGAAGGGACGGGCGGGCAACGCCGCCGCCGCCGCCGCCGCCGCCGGGTGCCACTGCTCCCCTCCCCCCACCCCGCACCGGTGTGGGGCTGAGCGCGGGAGGCCGCGGCGCAGCCAATCCCGAGCTAGGGGCGTCGTGAGGGACGGGCCGCCGCAGCCAATGGGGCTGGGCGTGGGGCGGGAGCGGGCTGTGGAGGAATGGGGCGCGGTGGGGGCCGCGGCCGGGGCGCGGGCGGCACGGTGCGGCAGCGCGCGGCGCGGCTGAGGGGGCGGCGGGAGCGGCGGCCCGCCGTGGGCCGCGGCCTCCCGCCGCTGCCCGGCCCGCCGCCGCACCGCGCCCTGGGATGGGCCAGGCCGCGGGGCCGGGCCCGGTACCCAGCCGGGACTGGGCGGGCCCTGCGCTGGGTGCGGGCGGCGCTGGTTTTGCCCCGCCGTCGCGGGGTGGTTTGCCTTCTGCGGCGGCACGTCGGTTGCCCAGACGAATTCAGTCCCGAATGACTGAAGTTTCCTCGGGCATGAGCAGCTCAGCTTCCAAATTTAATAATTGCAGGTGTTCTGTCCGAATACGCTGGGCCGACTGATGGCGTGTGAGGCGTTGGCCGTCCCAGCAGCCGCCACGCCATCGCGCCTTGCGCTCCAAAACTCTCAGTTATCGGGATCTGGGGGAACGAACGCTTCGGCGGGGGGAAAACTAACAACCTCTGCCCAAACGTGATGCTTGGAAGTGTTACGTTAAACTTCGCTGCGAGCAACAACAATTAAAATAGTGCCGCGTATGGAGTCGCACTCTTTCACGTAAACCCCGGAATACGGCTGTATTTTCAAGTATTTCAACACCCTCAGTACAACATGGTCGTACTGAAAATGCTGTTGACTGTGACACAGTCACGTACAAAGATGTTTGAAAAGCAGCCAGTGGGGTTACTGTAGGTCACACGCCTTCGATTTTGGTTGGATTGCAATGTTGGATTGCAACAGTACGTTGATGGAAATGTTTTTCTGTTTAATTTCCTTGATGGTTTGAAATGGGTATTTGATAACCCATTGTGTACGCAATATGCCGTTTTAACAGTCCTGGAGCCTGGAGTTCTGCTGAGCCACAAAACAGCGCACAAAGCTGACAGCAGGGTGGATTTGTACATGCTGCTCACCTTATGCTCCTTAATTGTGTTCTGCAGAGACCATGTCTAAGGACAGAGGTAGTTTTGTTTTCATGCCCATTTAATCCTTGGCTTCTCTACTGGGACTGCCACCAGCTAGGCTGGGATAGTGTTTTATTATAAGAATCTGTTTACTGAGAAATGGACAAAATGCTAAAAAATGCCATTTTACATGAGCCATTGAACAGCAAAGGAAAACAGTATGTCAGGTTAGTATTGACCTGCCCCTGATGTTAGCATACAACTAGATGTGAAAAGTCCTTTAAGCCCTCACCAGTCGCTGAGAGTAACTCCAATTGGTATTTCCTGTTCAGGATCATTAGTCACTTCATCCAGTTTCTTACGGGGCTTTGGATGAAGAAGGTTTAAACTTTAGCAACAGAATGTACAGTTGATCACATCTATAAAAGTCCACTATCTTTAGCAATACTGTTATTTATTTGAAACGTCTTGTCTGTGTATGGGAGTTGTATGTTCGAGTACCCTGTTTGTATCCAGATATAGAAAATAAGCATGCATTTCTACTATGGTAATAATATTCGCTATTTCTTTAATTTGCTATAAATCATCTCTCCATCTTTACAGAGCACACAGTCCTCTTTGGGGCTACATCTATGCCTAGGTTTAAATAACTAAACTAAATTAAATACAGCCATCGGAGTTTGTAAAAAATAAAATTATATACATATATATATTTCCCAAAACATTAAATCACTTCCATTTCTTCTTGTTCAGATAAGCCATTTTCTTTAAATGAGTCAGCTTTGGACTAAGGCCAAGTATGAGAACTTCAGCCCCTCCAACAACAGATTTAGAATTTCTCACTACAGTGAACTACGCTGGTGCTATAATAAAAAGACTATTTTTTTTTTTAATCTCATGCAAGCAATTGCTCATTCCTGCCTAATACCCCATAATGCATCCTGATCATAATTAATATGAATGGCTCTCTGCAATTGATGTCCTCCATCATGAACTCTTCAAGGCACCTCTTTTATGCATGAATTATCATAACTTTTTTAATGTGAAAATACTCTTTGGCAATGTTTACTGCAGATTGCTCAATGCATTTATCAGTGCAGCAGGGTAATAGATGGGTGTGGGAAATTTATAGCAACTGTTGCTCCCATGGTGAATCTACCGTAGTTGTAATGTGAGTTACAATGTAAGATATTTCACTTACGGTTTTAGCCATCAAAACTAAAAGCCTAGCCAAAGTCTGCTGAAATTGTGGCTAGCTAGACCACAGCTCCTGAAGACATTTTACATAGGCAAGATACAACTATCTGTACAAATCAAGAAAATACCAGGACTTATCCCAGGGATTTAAAAGTGCTATAAATATCAGTACAGTATTTAGATTACAGCTTCAACAGAGTCCGCAGCACCATTAATTCCCAGAGTTGGTATCCCACTTACCAAATAATTACAGATTAAGTGCACAAAGTACAAAATACAGAGTTACATAATGAGTCTCTCAAGTGAGACTATGCAACTGATCCCACCGAAAGTTTAAACAAATTCTTTACGCAGGGTTTCATGGTAGACACCAAGCCCAAACTCCTCTCATTCAAATTTCTATTTTTGTATTTGAGCAGGAACACTAGTAAATGCTGCAACATGCAGTTAAACTCAAAGAACAGCTGGTGAAAGAGCCACCTCTTTGTCCCTTTCAAGAGTTCAACGGTCTCAACAATGCATACATAGTTTTTCAGATTAACAGGGCTTAATTGCTGCTTTTCCCTATTCTTACCCCTATTGTTTGTTAAGTTCGTGCGTTTCCACTTTTCCAAGAGCGACATTGAAAGGCCTCCGGGGTGAGCACGTGTGCTTATTAAATGCTCAGGTAGTGACTTGAATGGCGGATTTTAACTTGATTTGAATTGGGGCTTTTGGACATCACTGCAATATAAATATTAAATAATAATTACTGGAAGTAATAAGTGCCTGAAAGACAGAAGAGACAGTAAGTAATCTTTTCTTTAACAAGTGTATATTGAAGTTAATTTTGATACTCTGTAACTGAAATTTGCGCATGGTCCGTTCAAAATGTCTTACTGTAACATTTTCTGAATTGATCTGATTCACAACTGGATTACAGCACATTTATGCTGGTGAAATCATCACAAAACTGGTAG
This sequence comes from Morus bassanus, assembly GCA_031468815.1. Taxonomy (NCBI): domain Eukaryota; kingdom Metazoa; phylum Chordata; class Aves; order Suliformes; family Sulidae; genus Morus; species Morus bassanus. The sequence continues at coordinate 63,293,472 of CM062600.1, forward strand.
TATTCAGTGGCAATTAAGTCTCAGAAGCATATTGTTATGACTTCCTAAATGCATAATGCCTACCTCCTATATTTAAAGAGAAGCTGAGTAGACAACCTCTGTCCAGTCTAACTTTGATACAATCCCAGATATACACTTGTTAAGTATTGCATTACACCATACAAAGAAGTTTTCTCTGGATTTAGTTGCATTATTTTTCAAGTGGGAAAATCAAACAGAGCAATGAATGTAAATGTATTGTGTGACTAAGTTTTGGAGCGTTATGCAAGTACCAATAGAAAACATTTGTAACACCACAACCTATTTTGTATATGCTGTGTTCTAGAAATGGTTAGGAATGTTTTAGAGTTATTTTTAAACATTTTATTGTGACATTTTGTTTGTATTTCTCTTCCTTGGTTACCATGGGTGAGCTCCTGAATTCTGACTGAGGAACACTTGGCACAGCGTTCCACATGGAGGAGAAAAGACAAAAAGATGATGTTAGGGCAACTTTACTCTTGCCTGATTTGGACTGCTTTGCTCCTGGACAGTCTCCTTAACACTGACTTTAAGCTATGCTGCAGCCCAAGAGTCTGTTTTGACAGGTGATGCCCCACATAAATCTTGCACCAGTCAAAACAAACGGGAAGGGATGAGAATGCAGCCATGCCATGTGAGGACTTGGACACCTGCGGGTTGTAACCAGCAATCCTTTGCTCACAAGGTCCTGCAGAGCTCCTTCTGGCCACACTGCAGACAAAGAGTTAAACATGAAGTTGGTAGGAAGAGCCAACTGTGAAGCTGCCTAAAACAAGCCACGTGCTCCATATTTTGCCTATGTACTGATGATGGTTTTGGACTGCCTTTGGCAAGGTTCTCAGATCCAAAAAGGGTAACAATAAATTCTGCTGAGGATATTTGTGTCCAAAAAGCAATCGTAAAAGAATACTGTGCTAAATTCTAATCAGATCTGGAATAGCTTTTCTATAGGAAATCAGTTACACTAGCTCTGTAGTAGCTCCGTACTGGTTATATTGCTCTTCCAAGGTCAGTAATTAGTGCTGCGTCCTGTAGGAAAACTATCACTCCTCTATCTCTCCACTGGTAGGAAGGAAGAATTTCTGTGGCAAGTTTGTTTAAAATTAATTATGGTGGGTTTTTTAAGCTGAAGAAAACCCATGAGAATGTGTTCTGAGGTAACAAGTTGGTGAATAGGTGATGTGTAAATAGACACTATAAATGTTACCACAAATGTCGTTCCAGAATTATTCTATACAGGCACGTTTATGATGGTACCCATCATGTTAACCATTGAATAAAACCAGATTTCCCTAATAGTAGGATGAATTGCACTTATTTTACATTTTATGGCCTCCTTATCTCTATTCTGACTATTAATTTTTCACAGAAGGGGCCAACGCTAACAATACAAATCTCTTCGTAGTTTTTAGCAACACTGTTGTATAGGTGCTCACTTGACAAAATCCTTACTTTTTCCTTGTCTTCTTATTTTCTGTGAATAATGTCAATCATGTAAAAATAATGACTAACAATAAGTGAATTCCTGGCTTCAGTGTTGGCTTAATGATATTTAAAGTAGAATTTGTTACAGACTACCATGTTTGGAACCACAGGTTAAATCCTTTTGAAGCAAGGAGATACAGACAGTCCAGTGAGATGAACTTTCCTGTCTCTAGGCCTATTAACACTAATAGAGTGTACCTTAAGTAAAGAGGTTTTGATTTGTAGAAAAGCTACTGTAGGACATTTTTAGGTTTTTGAACCTTTCGATTGTCCTCCACCTCCAAAATAGGGTTCACTATAAAATATTACTTTAGTTTAGTTTAGGGAAAATAATTGCTTTTTTCAGAATCTGTTAAAAAAGTTGTAGATTTATTTAACCATATAAGAAATTCGCTTTTAAGCGCAATTAAAGAAGAATCAGTGTGTCTTCGCTGTTTCTCTTCTTCATGAAGTCTTCAGCTCTCTTTCTTTAGTTATTTTTTCCCTTTCTTCTCCCCACCTGACAAATATGAATGACATAATTGTAAGCGTGAAGAAATGTTCTCCTCTTTTAAGTATTTTATCCTTCCTTCTTTGAACAGACAAAATGTAAAAGATTGCATTTGTGTGACAAGCATAACTGAAAACCATTATAGACATTTTTAATTTTCCTTTGGCAAGAATGGTTTCAGAGTGGCTTTTTAAAACCTAAAATAGACATTTTTTTCAGTTATATCTGTCCTAAGTTCTAAGGCATGGTAATTCCAAACAACAAAACACAAGTAATATTTTTAATGTTTTCATTCACAGGCTTCATCTACTGGTTTCCTCCATTAAAAGGATATTTTAGTACAAGCCTTACATAGCAGATAGGAGTATTATGCTACATCGGTAAGGAAATAGTGACTTTCTAGGCCACAAAGGTGAAAAAGTTGTGTATTAACTCATTTCCATGCCTGCAAACAAGCAAAAGCTCTCAACAGAGAAAGTGGCTTTACCACGTGCTTTGAGAAGTGCACTTTAGTCTAGAGCTGTAATTACTCTTGATGATTTCTATAAATAAAAATCCTTTAAATATTTTACTTTGTTAAACTAAGGTTGCAAAACCGCGTAGATTCTGATTAACCGTGCTGTTAGCAACATAACAGAGTTTACAACTGAGCATCATGACAGCATCAGCTCAACACATTTTCATGAACGTATTTCAAAGATGCAACAGCATGCATTCAGATTAAACAGACACACAGCTTCGGCGAGAAAGCCCCCCTTTGAATTTGCACAGAAAATATTTAATCAAGAAAAAAAATAGCCCTGTTCTTTACTGTTGGTGAGACAAATCCACTTGAATCTAAATGCAGGTGGTACAGAAATGTATCAATTCATGCAAAAATGTTCAGTGTAAAATACAGTTGCTGTTCTGAGGCCTTTAGGGCACTGCTTTCCAGCCTTCATATAGTGGTCTGTCTCCAGCTGAAGTTAAAATTTATTGTATTATTTCCCTCTTCCTCCCATGCCCGTTCCATTTGCTGTGAAAGTAGGAGAGAAGCGTTCCAATTAAAAGTTTATCTCACTTCTGTGCATTTTGAGAGCACAGTTATGATGCCGTGGCTATGACACTGTGCAATACAAATGAGACAAGGTTTGTAGAAGGGGTGATATCTTTAATTAGATCAACTGATAGAACTGGAGAAACAAACAAACTTTTTGACTTGACTGACATTCATTAATCAGATCTGTCAAGTAGCAAAATCCAAACAATACAAGTGGGATGTGATTGTTCTTAGTATAATAAAATTATTTTAATCAATTAAACCACTGGAGGCACAGTGGTTGCTAACATGAATGTACAGGGATGAATCAGCAAGAAAACTGTAAGCTTTAAAAACAAAGTCACTACTGAGTCCACAATTTGTTTATCCACCGTTAAGAATTTAGTTCCCAGGATTATTTTTTAAACATGACTTTTAGGTCCCCTGTGAGCACCTGGACTGTGCAAGAGATGGAATATTTTCTTTATGCAAAAAATATTCTCCTATCCTTTTCTGTGTTTTGTCCTTGATCAGTTATCTGTGACAGTTCATTGTAGTGAATAATAGTTGATTAGTTTCATGCACATTATTCTAATGAGGGTACGTGATGTGTTTAGTGTAGTATACCACATTTTGAAAAGTGTATGAAGAAGACCTATGGAAATTAGTAATTCTTTTGGGCATTGACATCAGTTATGTTAAATATACTGGTATTCATGAGTTGTGCATTTGCTGTGCCAGCAAGGTTTGGTTCTAATGAGTGTTTGTTAGTACAGGGGAAATCTGCTTTGGATTGTGAGTTTAATACTGGAACTGTTGTTTGAAAAGAGAGGTGGAAAAGGGCCCCAGGAAGAACTCTTCAAGGTTGTGTTTTAGTAGATGCTGTAATTATTTAATAATTTTCTGTATATATAACAGCACCAAGTATTATATAATAGACAGGAAGATACTGTCAGTGGGGGTTTCCTTTTTGCATTATTAGATTCACAGATGGTATTTGGGTGATTAATTAAAATACAGAGTCTGCTCCTTGCAGGGCAGTTCTAGAGTTTTTTTTTTCTAGTTTGTTTTGCATGGTGGCTCATTTTCTGAAGAGTTTGTTGATTTGTGGTTTCCTCTACAGGGTAATTTGTATTGTCACTTTTTGTCAGCCATGTTATCTAGAAAGGTGATGTTCATCTTCTAGTACAGGAAGGACAGCAAATATTGAACTAGCAGTGGAAATCAGTGGAGAAGTTCAGGTGACAAAGATGTGTATCTTCTAGATACAGAGGAGGTTTGGTGGCACAGTTCTCTCAAACACCTTCCCATAAGTAGTTCATGAACAGGCTGCTGTAACTGGTAGGAGAGACAAATTTTAAAATATTTTCAAACTTTGGCTGTCCCACCCTACTGATTTGCACAATTCTTTATAAGAAGCAGTGCAAATGTGCATATATATATATGTATATACACACACACACACATATCAATCTCCTAAAGCCTAAATATGAACTATGAGATATATATGTATAAAAATCATGTGGCATATATATATATATGTACACAAATATTTAAGTGATAAGCGTTCACCCTTATAGTGTAAAACGCCTATGGCATAAGTTTAATTACTCTTTAATTTTAAGGCAAATAAATGTCAATAAAAATATATGGACATGAAAGCTATGTGAATCACACATAAGTTTGGAAAAAAAGAGTGATGTCCCAGAAAGTTGGGTAATTTAACAGGCATGCTGCTGCCACAGAGATTTAAAATATAAGGATCTGCTTTTTCAAATGCAGAGATATTTTTCATACGAGTAAGCTTATTGCCTTCACTGAGATTGCTAATGATACAGAGTTGTACACCTGGCTCTAGATCTGTGACCTAAGGGCTTGTTTACACTGAATCAGAAAAGTACACTAAATCTATGTACACTGAAACACCTTAATTTTGTGTGATACAATTTTAGTATGTACTAGCTGTTGAGATAATGTAAAGCCTATATACACATTTGAAGCTTATGAAATAAGACACGTGTAATGTTTTATTGAGCTACTGCCTTCCCGCCCTTCCCAAGCTGAGAATATCCTAGAGGAGTTAGGAAGGTAAGAAAGCCCCTACTTGCCCCTGAATTCTGCTTCTTCATTACAACGTTGGAGACTCAGGACACAGCACTGCAAGCTCTTTTCATCTCCTTGTTCTGCAGAAATCAGATACAGAGCTTCAGAGAGCACTTATGGACCCTCATGACAAACGCTCCCCTCATGCAGTGCAACATGGAAGAAGCTCAGAGCTTGCTGAAATGAGGACCACATCTATCCCTGGCTGCCATAAATGACTTGCTGCACTTGTCCTGCTGCTCTACTGCCACACCAAATAAAATATCATAATCCACTGCAGAACAGAAGGGGGATAACCAGCAATTCTCCTTTCATCTGCATATGCTAGGAAAAGCCTGACTGACTTTTGTCATGGAAAGACATATTGAAGTCAGTTTGGCATAGACAGTGTTGACGCTAGTGTACACGGTGAGGGATCTGAGGCTGACACACACTATTGTGGAGAAGGCTGACATAAAAGCCAGGACCACTTTGCCTGAATGCCTGACCGAGAGCCTGAGTGTTGGCTGTGTACGTCTAAGGGTACTGGGATCGGTGTTCAATTTGCCCATCTTACAGACTACTTGGGCTGGCAATCCTGAGAAAGGAACACCAGCCAGCAAATCTCCTCGTTTTGCCTGGTTAATATGCCATTAATGTGAGAAGCTGCACAAGAGGTAGCAGTCTTGTACTTCTCAGGTGAGGGAGTATGAGTTGCAGTGTTGCTGTGGGCATTTTAAATTTCTCTGCGCCTAACAACCAGCTGCACCTCTGCAGATCTCTCTTTCCCTAACTGCTCATTTCAGTTGCCTTCATTTGTACATTCCAGGCAGTGACCATGCCAGAAGTTTCAAGAGCTAGTTAAAAATAATGATGTCTCAGCAAATACAATAGTTTACTCACTCTCAGATGTTCAGTGGAAAACACTCCTTTCTTTCCCTTGCTCTTCTCCCTCGCCACACACATTTTTCTCTTTCCTCACCCCCCCTCAACCGCTTGAGCTTAGAAGGGAGAAGTCCTGAAAAATCTCAGTATTGCAGCAAACAAGTCAAAGATCTCTGCCATCACCCCTCACCAATAAAAAAAGAGGCACAAGCCACTGTTAGCTGCTGAAATTTTGAATAACAAAGCTTAACTGGAAACTTGAAGCATTTCTTAGGGGAATAAAAATTTAATTTAAGGTGCCAAAACTATTATTTTACAGCTGTCTTGTCCCTCACTCCAACACTGAAAGCGATGCCTTCCCAGTCATATGTGATGATGCTTCCAGATGAGATTAGACTTCTGTTCTGCCACATATAGCAAATGTCCTATGAATTCCTTCTTCCAATAATGATGGCATGAAGAGGGAAATCACCTGGAGCACGGTGCTGCATTCTGTCTCCTGTTTATGGGACTGCAATAAAAAGGGGAGTGTTTAGCTGCTACCGAATACTGAAGACCTGCCTGTCTTCCTGGAGCTGAATGAAATAGCTCAGCTGACCTTCAGAGAGGGACCATCCTTTGAAGGGTGAAAAGTAGAGTCATAAACAGAGGTGTTTTGGTTCCAGGTGAGGAATAGTGCTGCCTTTGGAAGAGAAAAGTAAGTCCAGGCAGACCACAGTAGAGGGAGTTCGAGAAGAGGTCAATTCTACCACATCTGAATATCATGGAGGTGCCCTAACAGTTGCTTTACTTTCTTATGTGTGAGGTAGATAAAAGTACTGGCAAATTCCAGTCATGCTGCCTGTGTATACAGGCTTCTGGGAATGAAGAAGAAAAAGCAGATGTTAGTTCTTTCGTAAAGGAAGGATCAGCACTCTGAAAACTGCAGCAGTGATTCTTTAGGAAGGAAATGCAAGTAAAGATTCGATTAAGAAGGCTACAGTGTAGGGAGGAGCTGCTGACGCTGAGAAACATTATGAATAATACTTAGGAAGTAATACCTGTTGGTGACTACAGAGGAAATGGATGTGAGCAGTTAATATGTACTCTCAAATTAATGTACAACTGCGAAGAGATGAAGGAGATACATGAAAATAAATATTATTGAATAGAGCAGAAGGATACCCAGTGGTCTTCTCAAAGCCTTGAGAGAACAAAGAAGCAGTTGAAAAAGGAAATGAAAGGAGGTGAACTAATTTTCAAAATTAGTGTAGTCACATATGGCTGGAAAAATACAGCCACTCTGCAAAACCATTCAGCAGCATAAGCAGGGAGATGCAATTAGGGTGAGCACCATGCTAGGCAGAAAGCTGCCATGTCCATTTCTTGCTGCAGTGGCAACAGTCATACCACCCTTTCATCAACTAGTCTGTCTCTCTCTTCAAGGTAATTTGCTTTTTTCTCTTATGATTTTATTGAAGAACATAAGTGATGTTCTGATGGAAAATGAGGTAAAGACAAACAAAGGATTGGGAGAAGGGAGAATTCATTAAGTCTGCGGGAGAAGACGACTGCAAAGGAGAGGGAGATGAGTAAATGAAGGGACAGAGAGGAGGGAAGGGTAAGGAGAGGACAGAAGAGATGGAGAGGTAATAAGATACCCACTCTCAGCCTAGCACATCACTCCAAAAAGAAAACCCCAGATGTATGCAAATATCATATTCCACTTAATGAAATAAAAGCATACTTAACATCAAGTCTCTGGAACTTCTGGCAAGAGATTTAAATGGCATTTCAGTACTTTCCCATTTTCAGCCTTACGCTGCTCTGCCAGAGCCTTGTGGTTGTTTACAGCCACTTGAGGATTAAAGACTGAATATGTGTTAGAGACTTTTGAAGAAAAGGCTAGAACCTAGATCCAATAAACATATTTCAGCGTTTAATTCCATTTGTTTTAGGGGAACTAAGATTCCTAAATACTTCCTCAGATGTGGGCTGGATTTCTTGCTCACAAGAAAGACAGTTACAATGGAAGTCCTAGGACTCTGCTAATTTATCCCACTTGACAATTCTCATCACAGATGCAGGAAAAATCAACTGTGTAAGTGCCATAGTGCAGCGAACACAACCCATCTAAATTAATGATATTTTGCTTGTAGTTAGTAAGATATACATAGAATATGCTTTGTTAATCCAGTGTCCAGTTTAAAGAATTAAACTGGGATATATTTTAGTTGTTCTCTAATGCTTGAAATTAATTAGTCAGGTATTAAACATAATTTCTATTTCCTGGAATTATAAAGCTGAGGCATCCAAATGAATCATACTGCACACAACTTTTTTTTTTTTTCACATTACTTGTCACCTTTTAGGTGACTGAAATACTAAACATTCTGTTAATGTATATATATATACACACACTTATATTTGTAATATTTTGTGTTTTGTATACTTTTTTCATTTCTCCTTACTTGACTACTGAATAATAAAAAATGGGTTTTCAGTTCAAGTGAGCTTTGCTGTCTGATTACTTAAATTTTAAACAGAGCAAATTATTTTTTATATATATGGAGGCATTTATTCACCAGTTATTTTTAAACAAAAATTGTGGAAATATTCCTTTTTGTTCATTTTTTTGTCTGGTTTTATTTTTAAGGATCATTTTCATATATACTGAAGCTGACTTATACGTTTTTTAAAGAACAATATCTTTTTGAAGAAGGCTGCTAAGGATATGTAGCTGACACTATTGTAAAATCCATCTTTTATGCATGCTCTGCTTTGACGTGCTACCGCTACTTGTTAAACTTGGTTGATAAAAATATTGAAAGAGTGGACAAGTCCCACTGCAGTTAAAAAATGACCTGGAACAGTCTACATTTGTCTTACAAGTTTCCCATTTCCACTGATGGCAATTTGCATTACACAAACCTAAATTAAAATGAATTCCTTGTGCTGCTTTGGGAATAATACCACACAGAAATCCTGTCCTGCTTCCCTCTCCCACAGTCAGATATTTTTGCATAGATTTCAGATTTTAGTTAGAAAAGGACAAAGTAAACACAGCAATGAAAAAATGAGCTTGATTTAATCATGCTTAAATATAGCCTGTCCCCTTCTTTTTTTTCTGCAATGCATTCTACAACCATTATTTTCCAGGTGGGATGTCCAATGGTAAAGAAACACAAGACAAACCTCCTATCTATGTTTTTATAGAATATACAAAATTAGCTTGAGTGAAAGGATAGCGTTTCTAACAATACTGTTGTGCAACATCAATCTTCCGTTTATCTACAGTACAGACTGTTATTTTACAAAAAGTGAAAGAGAAAGCTTTACATGTGTGAAGTGAGCAAAAAGAACAGTCACTGCCCTGCAGCAGCTTGACAGCATAGGGAAAAAGAGGCAAAGGCAGAACTTTAAAAGCTACGAGTTCTGGTAAACACACTAGAATTACTGTCAAAAATGGACCTTTACCGTAAGTCGACATTTCGCTCTTTCAAAAATGTTCTCAAAAAAAGTTCTAAAATGGCAGCCAGATCTCATTAAGGAACAACTACCTCCCCAACACAAATAGCTTCATATGGGAAAGGTGATAGACTGGCCTACTCTCTGACCAACATAAAATCATCAGAAGATTCTCATATTTTCCAAAACCCTAATTAAATATGTTTTCAGTTACAAAATAAATTCACTGTTACGAGTATTACATTAGTCTTCATCCAGAAAACACAAAACCAATATGCCTTAAATGATCATGAACGTAGCTTTTTATATCAAACGTGAAATTTAAATAAAATTTTTTTATGTTTTCCAGCATTTAAGATTTTGTTTCAAAAAAGGTATGCTGTATTTTCTGATTTAAACCATGCTCCTGAGATTCTGGGCAGCACCTGTTAGTGCTGGGAAATTTGCTGCTGACTTAAACCTCAAATTAAATTAAGAAATATAGTAAGAAGAATCTATGCAATAAATAATAAGACTCTCTAAACCCTATTACTAGTTGGAAAAAGATAGACTCATTTAGATCTCGTACTGAAAATGGATGTTTAGATTATAAAGAACTGATTTTCTTTAGGCTATGATGGAGAAGGAATGTGCTTTTTTGGCATAATAGAGCTAAGCGTAATATGATGAAAGTATAATTACATTTGTTTAGAGTTCTTTTGTGTGATGCATTTTGACTGTAAAATACAGGTTAACCATTCAGAAGTTAGGGGTGCTAAACGATATGCTAAAAGAAGCAGAGACAATTAATTAATTCCAGACTTTTGTAGAGCCCTTAGAAATTAAGCAAAAGGCAGTGATAAAAACCCATGATTATTGACCATGTTCTAACCATATTACATGGCACTAGTGTATTTTGTTGCTTTTGAGGACAAAAAGACCTCATGGAAGGGGTGCGCTAAAAATGAACATTCAATAAGCAAATAGCCAATCAGATAAGCAGAATAGTCTGACTATATAATTAAAATAGGCTGAACTGAAGCGGCTATAAGATTCTCTTGAGTTCATGGAACTCTTAGGCCTGCTGATGTTTTTTCTAAAATACTTAGGAGGATGTGAATTTTCCAGTCAAACTGGTAAATATGTATCTTTAGTGCTCTGCCTATTTGTAATATTCCTACCCCATTGCTTGTTAATCTCAGTTACTAAACATTCTTGTTGTAGGAATTTATTGTGAATCTTGACTGTATATCCATGTGCTATATAATTTCAGAAACATATTTTAATTTTTTTTAATTTGATAGCTAAGAGTAATATCTTATGAAATGCCCACTGAACTTTGGTCCTGGCATATGTGTTCAGCTCTAAAAATCTTCCATTTTAAATCACTTATATCTTTAAAATAACTCAGGCTTTTCTCCGCGGTGTTCATATGCCATTTTCCAGGCACAGAGAATTTAACAAGTCAACTGAAAGCAAAAAAAGACTGGCATTAAGGCATGTTTAGAACAAAACACAATACAGAATTGTCAGACAAATATGTAGGGTAATTTAAGATTCAGTGTTAATATGATGTGTAACAATGGTTTGGAAAAGAAGAAAAGAAATTTCATGCCAACGGTCTATCCAGTCATGCAGAATCAAAGCCTCCCCATGCAAATAGTTCTATAATGAGGATAATGAGGCAATACTTTAAAGGTATATATGCTATATCACAAAATTTGGCACAAAGACTTGGCTACAGTAGCAGAATCTGCATACTCTTTTCTCTGTAGATTCACAGTTTTCAAAATTAAAACACCCTCTGAAAAAAAAAAAAAAGGGAAACTTTTCCAATCCTCCAGCACAGGCAGGCTTCATGCACAGAGCATTGTAATGGCAAGAGGAGACTCTTGATTCCACACCTGGAGGAAGACAGCCGTCACCATGATTTACACCCTAGGTAATTGCATTCCTGGGATGGAGCAGGCAGCGAGTTCCCGGCTGCCGGGAGCAGGAGTGACTCAGTGCCGCCGCACAGCCAGAGCCTCTGGCATCACAGGGTAAGGAAAGCAACAGGAATTTTCTCCCTGCTCCTGACCCAGGCTGTGAGGTTTGCACTTTGGCCCTGACTAAGGCGTGGGCCACAGCATAGAGCACAAGTGACATTTTTTCTTGTTGTTAGCCAACAGGCAGTGACAGAGGCATGCAACAGCCCAAGGGGAGGGCTGATGTCTGACAGCTACTCTGCTGGAGCCCAATCCTGCAACATATGCAGCAATGTGCTGATGGCAGTAGGATGATTTGCAAATCTATAAAATCCCTTCCCGGAGTAAGGACATTCCTAAGGCAGTCTAGATATTGTATATTTCTGATATCAAACTACAGTGGATTTCATACAGGCAAATAATAAACATCAGGAAAAAATAATGGAATAATACAATATAAATGTGAATTTACACACCTAAAGATGGATTTCAATGGGAAAGTGGGAGTTCCTTACTTTGGGAATATGGTAACACTGGGAGATGGCCACTAACCATCAGTACAGCTCTGCTTTCCCTTATCCTCATTGTCTGCCTGAGTTTTGCTGTGAATGCAAGTCGTGCTAATAAAGTAAATGATCCAGCAATGCAGTACCACAGAAGTGGGCTAGGATGGATTGTTGTTATTATTATTTAACTTTACCGGATAGCATGGGTATTCTTTCTCAATGTAACTAATACCAATGGGAGCACAGATCCAGTCCTGCAAACATGGCAAAGATAGTTTTTCCACTGCTCATATCCTTAACACACAAGTTTCAAGCAAACTCATCTACAATTAGGTAATCTTTTCTCCCCTCTCTCCTCGAGGGCGTGCTCTGCAGTCCTGGCAGGTCCTGGGCACAGCCACTCAGAAATTGGTGTCTAGAGCTGAGTTGAAGCACTCTGAGACCAGGTCAGGCCAACAGAGCTTTTAAGGAGACACTGGAGGAACACCTGGACAAAGCTCCTTCCGTGGCATGTACTGAATTTAAATCTGACATGACCAAACCCTTCATAGCCTCCACCACGTGCTGAGTGCACATCCAGCCGTATGACAGGGGACAGTTGTCTTTGGCCCCACAAAGGGTAGACAAGTAGTCACAGGGCAGGATATGTCCGCCCCGCCGCCATGCACGCCAGGCAACCAGGAGGGTACACTGTTGTATGATGTTAACAGATAGCCATCCAGCGTGTTCTGGGGTGAGGAGAGGAGCGTCTGGGCACTTGCTTGCCCTGACAGCTCTGTCATCCCACTGAAGTGCTGCCGTGGCTTGAGCGAAGTGTGCGGGAAGGAGCCAGATGGAGGCCAGACCCTGTGGGCATCCCCACACCACTCAGACACGCACATGCTGCACCTTTGTTATATCTCCAAGAACCGGGTCTCAGAGGGGCTGCTCTGTTGCTCCATCCTCAGCAGACCCTAAAAAATACAGAGGCTGCATGTATGGAATAAAGAAATGGGTCTGCTGAAAAAGGTGGTGAAGGGGAAGGGATAGAGGAGGACCACCTCTGCTGCAAGAGAAGCTAGGGAAAGCGTGTGTCTGGATTTTTGTGGGAGATCAGCTGAAGTCTTCATTTGGGTTGTGGACTTCTTTGCCAAAGATATATTTTAAATGTAAGGCTTGTCTGTGACCTTTTCTTTCCCTGAGACAATTCATGACTTTGGCCCGGCTTCATCTAGTACTGCTTGTGTGTAAAGCAATCCTTCACATAGACAGGTTGTAAACGTCAGGAAAGAGTTTATAATAGAAATTTGGGTACCAGCCTAAGTGCCCAATGCCAAGAACTGCTCTGTGGTGCTGCATGCACCCAGCCCTTTGTAAGAAACCATTAAAACTCTTTGTTTATGGAAGACCCACCTGTTCTGGCTCCCAGTGGCACCTAGGACGTCAGTAGAGCTGTTGATCAGGACAAACTACTGCTTCTAATGCCATTAAGCAGAAGACTTCAGTGTGGCAGCACTGTGTATTAAGTACCGGGACATCTGCTTTTCATAGAACAAGTTATTTTAATTTTGAAAGTATTCATAATGTCATGGGAGCTATTAAAAATAAAAGATGTGTCAGTAGTTTAACTTTCAAACAACCCCACAACTGACGTGTGACTGTAGCTGTATGATCAAGGTGGCACTTTTACACTTTACCATCAGAGTTGTGGAGTTTTTTTTTCTTAAGTATATATGCAGTATAAAATCTAAATGTTTCACAGTTCCAGGCAATTTAATGTAACTTAGTTTTGGGTGGCCTGCTGTTATCAAAATCTCTCTCAATCTTGTTTTCAGAGTGAAAGGATAATCTTGTTAATTCACTGATCTAGGATTTAGAAGCTCTGAATTCTGCATCCCGGTCTGCCACAGACCACGCGTAGCAGGATCGCTGTAATCCCTCCAGCTTTGGATGGTACACAACCCAGGAGAGGGAGCCTCCCTTATTTAGTATTTGCAGCACTCAGTACGGCATTGTAATACAAATAATAGGTGATGTAGTGTGAGAGGAACCTATCAAAGTCATTGAACTCTTCTTGGTCGTGTGCCAGTATCTGCTGAACCACCCCAGCAAATGTGACTGGCAGAAGCAGCTTGGTTACCCAGCACGGGGCCAGGCTGCATTGGCATGCCAAGTCCAGCCACCGCTTCTGTCGGCCGGGATGTCTGGTGGCTGCTGTGATGTGACCAGCAGAGTGTGACCAGCCGCAGGGGGACAGAAATAGCTGTACCTTCACCTTCTGGGATCTGATGAATGAGTCCTCCAGAACTGCTGGCCGACAGTGGAGCTGCCGTGCTGCCCCGCGCCTCACTGCTGAAGGCCCCAGGCAAACCACAAACTGCTTACACCTAGCAGGGAAACAAGAAAAGATAAATCAAACTAAAAGGCAGTTCAGCTTGATAAACCGGATAAATTTCTACACTTGTAGGCTCATGACATTTAAACATTATGATACTAGCTTACCAGCAGAACAGCAAAAAAAATGATCATACACGTTTTCTTTAGCCATTCAAAACTCCCAGGGCCAGCACAGCCCCTGCATGGACTTTGGCATGCCACCTGCCTCACAAAAGCCTGCAATGCTGTGCTTCATTGCTCAGGGGTAGTGAAGGGCACAATATGGTCATGTTTTGCTTTCTTCCCTGTAAGTCAGCCTGAGGCCTATGAGAAACAAATATTTTGCCAATTTATCCTGCCAGTAAGAACAGGTGGTTGCACAGCTTCCTCTAAAAGGTGCAAAAAGCCACACAGCCAAGGAAGCATGAAGGGAATAAATAAAATAATGTGGGGACAAACTCAAGGGCAGAAGCAGCCCAGGTGAATGGCTTTGTTGTCAGCACAATGGAGCTCCAGGGCCTCATTACTGAAGGTACAAATGAAGGCAAATGCAAAAGTGGGAAACGCATTTCAGTGGGACGAGAGCTGCAGTGTGGGCAGAGCAGGATCTCTCTCATCTGTGATCAGTTGTAATAACATTTCTCAGTTTTTTTCCACAAAGTGGACTTAAAAATGATTGCCAGTATATGGAAACAGTTCTCCAGAGTGCTGATTTGAGACAATTGCATCATGTACTAAGAATAGGTCCTACCTTCTCCCACTCTCCGTCCTGTAAGCTTTTCCTTTTCACTAAATCCATATTTGCTTTTCCCATGATTCTGTCTCCTCTCCCTCCTGCTTTACCATGTTTTTCCTTCAGTCTCCTCTACTTCTGCTTCATAAGGGTTCTACACTCAAATACAGAGACCTAGAATTAAGTCAGTCAAATTATTAAATGTTCTGCATGTAAATTTCAAGCGTCAGGTGAACCAGATCAACCATCCATTTCTCTGACCCAGCAGTCTGCAGGCTTGCTGTGTTAGATTCCCCATCTCCAGATGCCAGTTGCTTGCCCGCTCTGCAGAATGCAACCGAAGATGAGCAGAGTATGTTATTGTGTATTCAGAACAGCTTTTCTTTCAGTTTTTCAGTTTCAGAGTAACCCAATTCGGGTAAACATCCTTAACTCTGCTATTTCTTTATGTAGACATCTGTTAGTATGCTATCCCCGCCTTACCCTAGACACTGGATCCAAAAGTTCTGCTAAATTTCTCTGCGAGGGAAATTTGGATGACAGCCATCTCTCTGCCAGGATGTAAAATAACATCATACGCTCTCATTTAGTCTGCTTGTTTTCCAGCTGCGGAGAACTCTCTGAGTTTTTGGGAGGTGGGACATCAGGCTCTACACCTGGTCTGCTCGGATGCAGAGGAGCGTTTTTGTCTTTGCAGCTGTGGAGATTTATAAAGAATCAGTTTTCCCATGTTTCTCTTCCCAGAAGATTTCTTTAAAGCATTATGACAGAGACAAGCAAGAGAGACACCTCCTCTGCTTTACTCCAGCTCCTATGGGGCTGGAATATTTGTTACACACGTCCCACATGACAAAGCAAACTGTAGCTAAATTGCAACCACAAAGAAAACACAGGAGTAACATGATGGCTCTTTCAGCCCGGGTGTAAGGACATTGGTAAAATAATAATAAGCTGAATGAGGACAAGAGGATGGCACAAGATGTCTTAGCCTCGTACCGTTGTCTCTGTGTAAACACACTACTGGACTCTGATACTCAGCAACATGGCTTGTTTCAGTAAGTGGAAGGAGCTAAGGAAAGCAGGCGGGCTTTACAGCATAACATCCTGAGAAGAGAGCATGTCTTTCCATTTCCCAATACAGGGACTAGTTGTGGTTACTAACCATGTCACTTGTCAGTAAAATAACAGCAGCACTGTATGGATGTTATTATCAACAATTTTTTCTCCTTCCCCTGCCTCCAAGTTTGCTAGCCATCAAAACCACTTTTTATTTTCTTTTCTAGAAAAGGTAGACCCATCACTTTGAGTTTTATCCCTTGCTAGTACATTAAAGGTTTGGCTGGGTAGAGGACAGTACAGCTTATAAAGTTGTGAGGTATCTCTTAGCATGGAAAAGCCGTATGAACTTAAATCAATCTTTCTTTGCTTGAAATTAGGGAAGATAAGACATGCCCAAATATTAACTGTCACTTATTTTAGATATGTAGAATTAAAGAACTGATCCTGTGTCATAAAAACAATGCCAAGAATAAAACAGATAAAACAAATGTAAATATTTATGGTCCTATATTCTGACATAAGTAAGTGCCCTGATCTTCAAAATTGATAATCATCCAGTTCCTCCTTAAATTCTAAGGGACCATATAATATTTATCTATGATTTATCTATTGTTCTTATTTATTTCTTTTAAACAAACAAGATAGGCATCATCTCACTGTAGACAGCTGACTTGCTCAAAAGTGAAATTAATATCAATTGCAGAATTGACAAACCTTCATTTAGATTAAATAAAAAGAAATGTATAAGCTAACAAAGAATTTTATTTTAAAATGTATCAGTGCTAATCACAGAAAAAAAAAAGTATTTCTAGGTATTGATATTTCCAGAAGCACAGGAAAGGAATCGATACTACAGAATGCTTATGATCCTTATTGCATTATGATATAATTTTTTTAAAACACCATATGGAGGCAGCTGTCTGTAAAGCCAAGCATTTTGCTCTCCCTGTTGAAGTGGTCTTGGTGGAGTTTGTTTTGAGCTCTGAAGCTCACTGAGGAAGAAAGGATACCTTGTGATTTTCTCTCACCCACGACTCCACTCAGATCAATTCAGAACTTTCATTCCAGAGCACGGAAATGTCATGCTTGGCTTTGCTGAGCACGTGAATAACCAGCCACAATGGCCTGGAATCATTGCTGCCTCAGAAAGAAAATGTGAACGATTCGCATTTACAACATGTGGGCTTATGTGCTAAAAGCCTAAATATCTAGGAAGTTGCTGCAGCTGATGGCAGCCTAAGTAAGTTTAATGCTGACTGTAAGTCCGAACCACTCCAAATACAGTCTGTTTACAATTTTAGACACGCTTGAAATGCTGGTGGGAATTTCTTTTTCGAAATTTGCATAGCAGACAAGGCCCAAGAGTCAGGAAGTGGCAAAGCTGTTGTTCTCAGCCCAGGAGGCTGCAGAAGAAAAATAGTTGCTGAGTCAGACAGAATTTCCCCTGAGGACTCTGGCTGCAGCCCAGCCTTTAGAAGACCTGCCAGCTCACCTAAGGGTAAATCAAAGCTTTAAAAAAGCCTATACAGCTCACAAGGAGGGAATCTCATTTTTAGGATAGATTTTTGGTATTTTAAGTTAGATCTGTGGCAAAGAAATCTGTGGAGTCTTGGAAAATATGTATGTGCAGTTTGTATAATATCTTTCCAACCTCAGCCACCACTGACATAGCCAAGAGCTCTGAGCCGCTCGGCTGAATGCTGCTGTACCTGCTCCTGTTACCATGGCAATGGACACTGGCAAAAGTAGGATAAGAGCTTTAAAGTAATTACCAATATAATTAGCACTTCCACCTTTTTGGAGATTGGTTCCCCTAAAGCCCCCAAATAGTGAAACTGTCCAATTCAAACTCATCAATACAGCAATTGGTGTCTAAAGAGGCATCAGTTAACACGATCAATGTGGGAATGACACACGAAGGAAGGCATTGTTGGAGCTGGGAAACAGTGGGTTCCTGTGGCCTTCTTTGCTTGTTACTAATAAGAAACTCTCCTCCTTTGCTATGAGTCACTGTTCCAGTTTCACCCTTAATTAATTCAGAGTCAAGAGAAAGGGCACTAACGTGAAGAGAAGCTCCCAGTGATGGCTCAATAAAGTTTGCAGAAGAGGGGGAGGGGAAAGAAGTCATTATAACAACAAATCTCAAGGTAATAGAGAGGAAGAAACCTCAACAGACATGCTGTACAGCAGCCATGCTGGGAAATCAAAGTACCAGTGTTTTTCCTATTACACTGCAACTGTCTGAATGAAATGCATCAGACAATGAAGTGCTCGTCAGAGCAGCGCTGCCCAACCACTAAAGCACACCATGAATCTTTCATCCAGGCAGAAAGTACATCAGTTTCTACAACACTGCAAATCAAATTGCCACCAAAGGTCTCTCAGCTTTCCCAGCAACATCTCCTTTACCTACAGAGGAGTCAGAAAGGAATTTTGGTTTCTCTTATATAATTTCACACTTCTTTGCTAAAAACACAATAGCCTGTTTGTATTTAGGATGAATACAGAACTCACCTTCAGTGACCAGTGAAGTGACTGCTTGCGTAATTATTATTGCTGCTAACAAGCAAATTAACATTTGGCTGGATGCAGCCTGAAAGGTTTTAGCTGTAGTTATTAGCAGAAACGGATGCGGTTTCAGAAGAAACTGATGAATGCTCTGAAGAAAGTTAGGGCAGGATAGTAGGTAAAATGTTGTAGCAGATTTCTTGGTTTACTAGTGGATTTTCACAACCTCTAAACACATATTGTAA
The DNA here is from genome assembly GCA_031468815.1 of Morus bassanus. NCBI lineage: Eukaryota > Metazoa > Chordata > Aves > Suliformes > Sulidae > Morus > Morus bassanus. The sequence continues at coordinate 63,312,252 of CM062600.1, forward strand.
CTAAAAAAAGTTGATACTAATTACCCCCATTCATCTCATACTGTTCTTTCAGGGCCTCATGAGACTGCGCGCTCCCTATGGGCAGGGCTGTGCATTAGAACCGAGCTCCAGGCAGAGCCATCTGAAACGAAGCTGTGTCCCTGGAGATGTCTTTTGAGCAAGACCTACTCGCTAGCGCATCCATCCCCCCAACCCATTCCCTTTGGAGCCTCTTCTTACTTGAGTGTTGTCACACAGCCTAGTCACCGCACAGCGGAGCAAATAAAGCTTCTTTGTACCTCCCACCCCCATCAAAAGGTAGCAAGATTCAACAGCATGAGGTGATCTTTCACCCTGTGAGCAAAATACTGGTTTTTTTTACTTTTAGCTATGTACTGTTGTACAGCTGTTTCTCATGCATCTGGAGTTTCAGAACCCTTTAAGATGACGAGTAATTTTCTCTTACTTATTCAGTGCAGGAATTTTTCTTAAAGACACTGAAATCCAAAGTTGCTGTTATTCATCAAAATACTGTTGAGACAAAAGATTATATCATCCAGATGCATTTGTCATAGACTGTCTCCCTGCCTACTGCTGTTAAGTGTTTTCAAATGAGCGTGAGGGTTAGGCTAAGTTCTTTCATTAAGGACAAAACATCACTGTGGGTGGGACACTTCTCTGCTTTCACCATGACGACGTAGACCTAACTGGCTGGACAGCTTCTTCCAATAGAGAGCCCTTGAGACATTTGAGCACATGACACACACACATTTTATCATGGCTCGTTTCAGAGGAGACCTAGGGAATTTCCCCCAAAGAAAGGTAGGTAGGGGCAAGAGTGATGAAGATTGTCCAGGTGGAGAGCACTGTCATGCCATGGGACTCTGGCAGGAGGTCCTGTGGCTGCTAGGCACTGCGTTTTGCTCTGACGCTCCATTTGGACAATTTCCAAAATGACGCTATCTGCTCCAGACAGTCTGAGAAGCTTCCAAGATTCCTGGGCTCCCTAGCTGCTACCCTGAGCCCCCCGAATAGCTCTCATTCCCCAGAAAAACAAGACAACCAAAGCTCTCAGTCACAGCTTTTCTTTCTACAAAGTCTACTGCCAAATTTCTTCACTAACTAGCTTAAAGTCATAGAGAAAACCCAGATGTTTGCATTAACCAAGTAACTGTCCTCAGTGGTAAGAGGGTCACAGCTGATACAACCATGGTGTATTTCACGGGCCAGCAGAGCTACACCAGACCGAGTTCCAAGGCAAGCACTCAAAGTTAGGAGGTGCTATAATTAAGGTACATAAGGTTAGGAGGTGCATAATTACGTTCAACCATAATTACATGTGCTGGTGACTGTACTTAATGATACAGTCTTCAATTACATGGCCAACTCCTTTCTTCTTTTCCCTACGGGATCTTCGCCTGTGTCAGGACCGTCTCCATGGCACAGTGCTGCAGGATTGCCCAAATTGCCATTAAACATGTTGCTTAGGTCATGGAGAAGCGCAGTAGCATTTGCATTGCACTCTGTCCAGGACACTCAGCCTTCGTGTGAAGTTAGGCTCATGATAGAGATGTCTGAGGCATAAGAAGTCTGAGCTCACAATTTAAAATGTTCCCATGCAGATTTGCAAAAATTTACAGATTTGCATGTCTGGCTTGCATATCATTAATGCCTGTATTTATAAATCTCTGCTGATATGCAGCATCTTTATGAGCTGCTTTCTTAACTCTAGGATAAGAAGCTACTTACCAGGAGTGAACTTTTCCACACAAAAGGCCTTATCCAGCCTCTGTTTCTGTGGTAAAATTCTTATTGACTGAAATGGGAGCAGATCATGCCTCTGGTACCTGCTATCCTGCCCCGCACCCGACAAAGCATTGTTCAGTTCAGCCAAACCAACAGGAAGAACTCTGCAAGAGCCATTTCTCAATTCATAGCACAAATATATGCACATAGCATGACAGATTGAAAAGCTGTTACTGTTGTTTACACTGAAAAAGTGAGCTGTTTTTTCAGATATACGTGGCAAATCTTTATGTGTGCATGCTGAAAAGCACAATGAAGCACTCATCTTTTACAGGCACTCACATGTCAGCAGCATGAAGAAATATTTACAGTGTGAGCAGCTAATAGCAATCTTTCATAATTGCTGCTTATTAACATCTCCATACTTTTGAAGCATGGTAGAATCATAGTTTCAGTGATGCTTTTGAAATAACTAATGCAATGGCAATACAGAAATTCAACTATTCATAATCTTAAGCTGTCTGTCTGAAACGAGTGTAAATGATCTATATAGCAATTGCATTGGTGGTACTAAAAAACAGTCCCAAATGACAGGCTAACCCATATGTGATTTTTAAAAAGATACCATTAAACTATATATCCTTAAAATGTAAAACTAGACAACTAAATCATGGAGCTTTGTCTATAATACAAGTGTGCTTGAAAATTCGATTATTACAATGCACTGGATGAAGCATGCGAAGACCTTATTTTGGTTTAATTAGCAGTGTAACTATCTAACCTCTGAAATAGGAAGAATTGAAAGAGAAATTCAAAATATGCATCAGACACATATGCAAAAGAGGTACAAACTCACTAAGGGAGTCCAAACAAGAAGATACCACAGATTTCAGAATTAATTTATTTTTAATTTGCTGTGACCAACTTGGGAAGCCATTCTATGAAATAATTCAGTGAGGGTACTTGCCTTCCTGCAGCAGACAACTTGGCACGGCATTCTTGTTCAGCACCACAAATTCCATCAATAAAATGTCAGCAAGATTTTTGGCAGCAAGAACAGAACTATTTCTACCTTCCTTTAATCACACTGGACAACTCAGAGCTGTTATGATTCAGTGCCCCTGGAACAACTGGGTAAGGTTATCTGATATATTACATTACACCAGGATAAATAATATTAAAGATAGTATTATATATCTGGAAACAAAACAAGTGTTTCGATAAAGTTGTATTCCCTTCCTCCATCCTCCCACAGCAATAAATATTTCAAACCCCAGTCTCTTACTTATATCCTGTGTACAAATACAGAGTTTTCTTACCAACATCTCATTTACTCTAGTTCATACTCCTGGTGATATCTTTCCATGTTTCTACTTTTAAAAGTTAAACTACCATGATATCAGATTTCACTATCAAGGATTAACTCTGAAGCTGAAGACTACAGTCACCTTCCTGTTTACTCCTGTAATTATTACTCACTCAAGTGTCATCCCACTTTAGTTTCAACAAGTCTTCCAATGAAGCACACACTGTTGCCATTTGGCAAGTTGCTTTCCTGCTCTCGGCTCCTTTCTTAGTGTGTGACATCTACATTTGCATCTGTCAGCCTGACATCCTTTTATCCACATCTCCAAGTGGTAGACATAGAGGAGAAGCCACATGGATATCTAGCCCGTTACTTGCAGCAGCAGCCTTGTCAATAGTTGCTCTCACCAGTAGCTGCCAACTCTGGCTTTGATGTCTTGTGTTGTGGGTTCGCTTCTGGGAGATAGTTCTAACTTCTTCATTCAATCTTTGAGCATACCATTGTTTAAAATAACTGCCTTGATAGTCTCCTTAGCTGAGACAGGGTATCTCTATGTCTTTCAGGCTTTTGCTTTACAGCTCTTCCCACAGTGTGAGATTTCAGGTCAAACTGAGAACATAGAGGTAGTACTAACACATATCAGTTAAATAATATGATGGCTGAAATAAATCTGTCCCTTACACAAAACACAGGATCTTCTCTTTTTAAAGTTAACCGGAAAGTTACCTTAGCAGACATTTAAATATTTGGTGATCCTCAGAGTTCATTTATTCTGTTAATGCAAGCTGACTAGACAGCTCACTTAACACAGCTCCACTGACTTTTAGCAGACCTGTATCAGGGAATCCCTGCTGAAGATTCATTTCCACACAACAGTGACCTGAAAACACATCTTATGCATGTTAGAGTAAAACTTAACTCTAAACCTGACCATTCTATAAGAACTCTGCTTTTTATGGAAAGGAATATTTCTGTAAGCATCTCAATTAAAAAATTAATAATTTTCTCCAGTAATATTTCAGTGAAAATTCTTAGGGAATTTTTCAACAAGTCCTACCACTGTCCAAAATCTGAATGATACAAAAACATCTGATGAAATAAATGCTGGGAAAAAACCTCATGTTATTGAAATCCAGAGCTCCAATTAAAAATATATGTCAACATTAAAAATATTAAAACATTTTAACCAGTACCAACTCTGACAAACCACACCAAGAAACTTTTTCTCCACCTACTTTTATAAATTATCATCTTACACTTACAAGTTACTTTCCATCTGTGGTAAATTATAGTTAGGGCTTGAAGACCTGCCTGCAATTTAGGTTGCCCAACACTTCCTATTATAATAACCTGTTTTCAATTGCTTTTAAATTTGCCAAACTATAACTGTTTGACCTGAAACTCTCCATGCTGAATATACTCCCCAGGCTGCTTTTGGTGAGGAAAATTTCAGCTGAATTATTCTGGCTGCTTCTGAAATCAAGGCAAGGTCTTATACATATTATTTCAATAATCAAAAACATCTGATATCCATGCTTTAGAGTGAGATTTGAAATTTGGCAGAGCAAAATTTTGTTTTCAAATATCCTTTTGCTATTCTCATGAAAATACACCTATATTTACCCAGGTTATATACCTCTAAGAATATGCAGTTCAGTAAAAACTTGCTGCAGTTATATATGGAAAAATCTCTGAAATCCCTTGGAATGCTTGAATCTCCCACAGCTTAGAGTAGGCTCAGCTGCAAATGAGCCATTTTATCCCACGCAAGAGTTCCCTCCAGGCCACAACGACAGGGCTGAAGTTGAGCAGACTATAATAACAGCTGCTAACCAGCTCAGGCTACAGCAAGATAAACTAGCAGAACGGTGGAAGTGCAGCTAGTCCCTCATGTCCCCTCAGTGACCAATTTCCTGGCAGCAGAAAAGGAGGTGGAGGGATTTCCCTGATACTAATGCAGAAGGAGCAACCTGCAAAGGGACTAACTGAACAATTTTTCTAGATCTTAAATCTAAGACACAAACTGTAGATTTTGAGCTACAGTAAGTTGTTGCACATAAATCACTGTTGTAGAAAAGATTATCTAGATAGTATCTCATTACTTCCTTTATGTTCTCAGTGGACTGTGCATATATAAATAAAAACAAAATGTACTTTGTGCCCTGTGTTTCCTAGCGTAACTTAATCATTGTGTCCTTGTGAAATGTATTTGAAACAGATATTATTTCTCTCCATGTCAGGGACAGGTTTTTTTTGGGAAACTGAAGACCTAGTCCCTCACTGGCAACCACAACAGCACCAGCACGTAAGATCTGTGAAACTAGTAGCATTAGTGTCTGTAATGCCCAGCATAAAGGGTCCCAACTCTCTTCACCCAAGCTCACCAGCTTCTTTGTTATAAGAAAACTCAGTGCCAAAAGCAATGAATTACAAGGCTTAGAATTTAAGGCTCTTTAATCAGCAGAGCATTTGCTCAAGTGCTCTCAAAGTAGGGGTGGACTTGAACACATGTTGGTGTGAGTGTTGAATCAGGCAGAGAGCATGCAAAGTAAATCATTCTGTTCATAGTGGTTCCTTTTGGGCATTTTGGTCACTGAAATTGTACTAGTCAGCATAAAAGAATTTGAAATATGGCCGCTTCCCCCATATGAAAATTACACCAGTACTTTATATGCCTCTTTTTATAGTAGATACTAAATACTGACCCTAATTTTATTTTTTTGTGTATATAATAAATGATGCATTAATATTTGTTTTCTGGTGAAAAGTTATAGCTATACAGTTCTTCCAGTGAGGGGAATTTTTATCATCGCGTTACTGATCTCTTCCTATTCATATTCACATCTCCTGCAGTCACACCAAACGTCATCTACTTTTCTGGCTGAACATTATTCCTCTTTTTTTTTCCTAAAATTACATTGTTTACAGCACTTGAATACAGGTTCTCCAAAGAAAAGGGAGATGCCATCATCCCTATTAAGTACGGCATAAGGAGATAAGCATCCTTGCTTACATTTTCAAATCTGAGAGACTCATTGACAGTTGCAAAAATACTCACCTTCTCTAGGGTCTCACTTTTTTACACGTAGAGAATTATATTCTTATCCTTGTTATCCATTCTGTAAAATGCTTTAGACAAAAATGTTCAGTAAGAGGAGGATAAAAATTTTTAGATGTTAGGCAAGTTACCATAGTATGATTTTTCAGCTCCCTTAACAATGGCTCTCATTGAGCTGAAGAGTTCCTCATTTTCTGAAAATCACCTTCACTTAAGTAACTAACCTTGGGCTCTGTATTTTAACATGTAAAACTGTAGCCATAAAATGCTGTTAATAAATACAGGTTACACATATAGGAGTTACAATTGGTGCTTGGGGAAAAGTCAAGTGGTTATTTAGATTCACTCCCTCCTTTTCTGCCAGCAGAACGAACAAAGAAGAACTTTAAGCAGAACTTAAAAACACAAAACTTTTCAAGGTGGAAGAAGCCACAACACAGGTAAAGGGGCTTCACAGAGGCATAGCTGCGACCAGAAGACAAGGCATAGCCAGTACTTACGAAAAGATATGAGGGGAACTTGTAACATTCATGCTTAACCTGTATTTGCAATTTAAGAAGATTCAGGTTCTCTAATGACAATCTAATTAAAAGTGAGTACAGAAATGTTACTTTAAACTATTCTCCATTCTGAAGGCTCTTCTAGATGTATTAAAGACATATCAAAAGAATCACATATTATTCAAAGTTGTGCTGTTGCTTCCACTCAGGTATCAATTTGCAAGTCACGTACAGAAAGTTTTCAAGCACTGGCAGAACCATTTCAGAATTCACTAGCCTGAACTCATGATAGTATCCAATTACTGATAGAACTGTGCAACAGCCAAATCTAATTAAATGTCAAGAACAAAATTATACCCTCTTGTACTTTCTTTTAAACTAAGGCGATTCTTTTTCATTAAGTCTATAAAAGAAAATTTAAGTCTCTGTTACTTTTTTAGACACCTTGTTGATTTTTATTTGTATGACATACAGCAATATTTTACCAATAAAGTCATTATGTGTTTTATACAACAAACTGAACAACCTTCCTCAGCCAAAATTTCTCCTTTGATAACTAGCCTAAATCAGAAAAGAAAAAGCTAATATAAAATGTGTTATGCCTTAGGTATCATCATACCAGTTAGATGCTACTCTGGGATAAAATCCTGAGACTCAATGCTAGAAATGATTGAGAGATTTGTTCTTAAATCTAAAATTTTGCTTATGAGATTCCAATTCTGCTGCTGCCTAAATTTATTATCCTTTATTTTTATGTTAAATTCTACCTTCTAATCATAATGCTTGCACAAACCAAAACTGCCTTATTAATGAAGTCAGCAAGATCTTTATACCTTTGATGCAACTTTCCATTATAATTAATGTTGTACATAATTAAATAACAGGAAAATTATATCAGCAACAGAAACATCTTTGTTATCATGAGGAAGTTATCTAGTGAGGCATCATTTTTGCTACAGATATTGGCCAGCAATAATAATAAAAAAGTTTCAATACCCATTTTTAATATTTTAGGAACTTTGTTGGTAACTGAACAAATGCTACTTATTAGGGTTTTATTTGGCAAATCATTCTATAGTGGCATAAGAAGTCACACCCATGCAATTCCGAAACAATGTACTAAGCTACAGAACTGAGCCCATATTAATCAAATATATGTATCAGGCAGGTGGGATTTCTACTCTCCAAGGCTTCTCCAACCCAGAAATCACTTAAAGAGGCTTCAGCTTTCTCTTTTCCTCTTTTTGTTTTGGGATAGTCAGTCTCAGTCTCAGTCTCAGCTTTGGGTGTGGACTGTCCAAAGCAAAAAAATTTGAACACACAAAGCTACTCTGTCACCCTTTCAAGATCAGAGGACTCTATCACCTTTGGACAGCAACAAATAATGGCACCCCTCTGCTGCAGAACCAATGTCTCTTGGATCCTTGTTAGTTTATTTCTAATTTCAAGGTGCTTAAGAATAAGTGATATAGCAAATGTAACTCGCCATTCCAGCCTGGGCAATTGTTATCATTTGAGAATTTACAATGCCCAGATCCTGTCCCAGGCTTTAGACACGGTTTTGCAGAACCCGGGCAGGATTTTCCACTTAAAACTGACCTACCAGATATAGTATATCTGCTTCTGTCCAGGAGAAAGTCTAGGAGACACAGTTATGTGACTGAACTGACTAGATTTTTCTCTAGTGTGCAGAAAATTCTTTCCCTGTAATGAAGGGCTGTTTCCCTGTGATGCTAGTTCATGTCGTGGAATTCAATACCCAGTTCTCTGTGTTTTCTCAGTGATCACCATTAGTTTTCTGTAAAGACTGATTAAAGGTGGGTTTTCATTGGGTTTTTGGTTTGTTTTTTTTTTCACAGATCCTATTTCATAAGGGGTTCTGAATTTTGTTTTCACACATCTCTGGGGGAACAACCACTTTAGTATCCTTTACCACAGCAAGCTTACCCTTGTACACCAGATTTACATCTTACCTAAGCAAGAGTATCACCCCCCTTAAGTCTTCTCCTAAAATACCTGACCCACTCCTTTACAACCCAGACATCATGTTATCTTTCAATTCAGGCTGAACAGAACATTTAGGAAGACCTCTTCCCTTTTTGTCTTCCTGGCAGACAGGTTCCTAGGTAAAGCTCTACTGAGAACTTACCACACTGAATAGCAGATGGTACAACAGGAGTGAGAAACCAATTTGTGATTTAAGCAATTTCCATCAGAACTCGAGCAAACCCAGTGTTACCCCTAGGGGATGAGAGAGATGAAAGCCAGCCACCTTAGACTTAATCCATGCTTTTACCAAGTACTATGTCACCAAAAAAATGTGTTTCATTTCTTGACAGCCATCTTAGACCAGAAGTTCCTCTTTCAGGTTAAGGAGTATCGCTGAATGTCTCCAGCAGAGAAAATGTGCATACAGAAAACAACCTGAAGGAAAAAAGATGGTGATTTGCCAGTATTTCAGAAGATCTTCAGGTGTGGTTTTTGTCTATATGCAGATTCATGCTTCCTCAATCTTTCCCTTGCTCAGTAAGTTCCATTACAAATAGTGGAGGGACCTATGGCTGGTCTTACGCAGGGTTTACCATGGTTGACGGGAAAGAGAACAAGCATGTCACTGTAGTAATAGATAAGGCACAAGCATAATTGGGCATAAGCACATTCATAATGTGAATATGTATACAGACAACGTATCTACAAAGCCTTTCAACTTTGGCTGATTTTCATTTCCTGTAGAGAATGCGAGCTTATTTGTATAAAAATAAAATTTCACTCTAAGGGGCAAATGCTATTAATGCTATTAAATTTAATTGCACTTTATTAATTAGTAATTTACAGATAGCTGATTTAAACCCTGTAATCTCTATGGGTCTTAATTCTGAATTTTCAATAGAATAAAATTCTCTTACTTCTTGACTAGGCTTGAAATATAAAACTACACTTTTAAAAAATTATCAAGGTGACTAAAATGCATTCCTCTCAGTGCATCCTCTCAAAGCACAATGTACAATATACATGTGCTTTAAGACATTTCTCATTAATGTTTTAGGCCAAAACTCTTTCATGTTTAGAGTATACAATCAATTAGTCCTTGTAAAAGCCTTCTATTACTGACAATATTAATAACATTTCATATATTATATGGTTGTATAAATCTGACTAGATTTCTGATCTTTTGCCAGATTTTGGTTGTAATTTATGTTGGATGTTGAGCCACAAGTGGTTCTTAGGAAACAAAGAGTTTAATAAAAGAATAAGGAGAAACAAGACTTATTTAGTTCTCTGCCAAGTGCTTCTCCCAAGTTTAAAGCATACATCTCAGCTAATGGGTTGACTAAATTCCTGAAAAGAGCAACACTTTAACTGAGAGGCAAGGGAGAGGGAGGGGGACAGGGTAAGTTTTTGGCCTGATAGTGAGCCCAATCAGAAAATATTAGCTCTGCAAAAAGAAGTCATCTGTTAAAGCCTAACTGAAATTTGGAAATCCAAAGGGGACACCTCAATGAAGAAAAAGCAGCTAACTTTGGCTAGTTAAAAATCCTATTTGTAACAATAACTTGAGAATACTACTCAGTTTCTACTTTCTACAAAGAAAAATACTGCCTTCTTCAACCAGAAATCAAAGGATAAGTTTATCCTCTGTCATGCAAAAGACATTTGTATGCTCAGTTTTCTTATAAAAAGCTTGTAAGTCTCACAATTATGCAGTTAAATAAAACTATTTCAGGTTAAAATGTTCACTTAATTTAAAAGTACTTTCTCTGTTTGCCTTTGCTTTCCATTAGTGGTTTAGAAGGCAAGAGGTCCTTGGCAGTGAATTACATTTGGTAGTTTTACACCTCTGCCCTGCATAAACATGCAACAAACTTTTTTGCTAAGATAAGATTTATGGAATTGTAGAGTTTTGAAGGCAAAAAGGCCCATGAAATCAATCTGATTTCTGTATCACCAGAAATGGAATAATTTCACTAGTTACTCTGAATGAAGTCTAATACCTTGTGTTTGGTGAAAGCATATCTCCTAGAAGAGCTTTCACTTGTCTTGATCTGAAGACATTAAGAGCTGACAACTCTACCAATTTTCTGAGCAGTTTGGCCCAATAGTTAGCCTCTTTCACGGCTACAAATGCTGTTATTTTCTCTTTGAAATGACTGGCCTCAGCTTCCAGCTGACATCCTCCTACTAAGCAGCCTTTAATATACAATGGCAATACCTAGAGACTATAGTTAAGTCATCACAGAATCTTTTTCTGTTTTTGCTAAGCTGAAAAGATAAAGATTTAAAAAGTCTTCCTTTGAAAGTTCTCCAGGTCTCAGGTAAGCTCTGTGGCAGCTCTCTTCTGCTCCTTCTCCAGTTTCCATACTGGCTCAAACAGCAGGTTGATCTGGTACAGTATCCTATCTCTAGCAGTGGCTAAAAGCAGATGCTTAAAAGAAGTATGACTAGGGCTGCCATATATGATATTTCCTTCAATATTCTTCTGATCTCCACCCTCTACTTTGCAGGGACTTCCTGAGGTTGAAAAGGGTTATATGTATTTAAATACCCTCCATTGGCTTCTCATCTAAGACTGGAACTTGTCAAGTCTTATTCTGAACCCATGTAAACCAATTGCCTCTGCAGTATTCTTGGCAAGGAGTTCCACTGCTTACCTGTGGAGTGATTACTGGGGGTAAGATTATTGAGGTTGAAATTACTGAGGCTAAAGTTATATCCATATTTCATAAAAGTTAACTTCCAGGGTGGAATATGATTGATATGCTGAATATCAGTTCAGTGATCGTTCCCTAAGCAACACCACCTGCAATCTTAGATGTTGGTAACACTGGGGGAGCTCGGTGTACTGGTTCTAAGAGAGACAATTGGAGGAGGGAGTGGAGCTAAGGCTCCATGGCCCAATTCCTCCATAAATCAGTGCAGGTCCGGGAACTAGATGGAACCGTGGAACCATGCCCTGGCCAGCACTGTACAATTGCAAAATCATGTCCTGTGGATGAACTTTGCTCATTATAACCTCATTACAATACCAAAACACACCTCCATCCCAAAAGTTACCCACCTCCAAGGTGCGACCACCCCTCACTGAGTTCACGCGTTTAATTTTTCTAGTATATACCTTTAAAAGCAAAGCGAGAAAGTTTTACGCCAATCATAACAAAGGTACGTATGACTAGAGTCACTCAAGCTCCACCTGAAAGGTAAAGAATAATGTAAGAATAGCTTAAAGGAGAGAGGATGTTAGGGAAGATACCATCGTACCACTCTGACTACTGGGATCAGTCGACAGGCTGAGCCTCTCTTCCCCCTCATTGGGATGCCTTTGGGTAAGATTTGAACACTTGGTTATACCAAGTGTCTCCCTGGGAAATATTTAGAAATCTCTATATAGAGTCACTTTAGATTATTTATAACCAGCACTGCTATTAATATTTGCTATATTATATATTTGTATATACTTTTGCAGACAATCGCTATCACCCGCAATCCAAAGAATCTGTGTATCTGTTGCTCAAATAAATTGTGGTGTGCATTCGTCCAGGATGATAGTTCTTTTGTGTGCGACTGGTATTTTGGCCGTGGTAGCTCGTCGAACGCAGCTAGACTCACACTCTTAATGCGACAACCTCTATTCTACATACAGAACTGCCTGTGTTTATTTGGAATGACAAGTCCTGCTAGCCCCCAGTTAAAAATCAGGACACCAAAATTGCATGCAATTGCTGTGCCCATTTTACTGCTACGGTATACAGAAATAGCATCAGTAACCTGCTCATACGCAATATTCTTGCACTCATCCATCATGAGATTGCTTAACCACTTTTGCTATAGTCCCATAACAATTCAGATTGAACTGACTACTATAACCAGCTTCTAGATACTTTCAGAAGTCAGTACTTTCTAGAATACAGTCCACCAAGCTATAGTTTTAACGTACATTGTTAGTTACTACAAGCATCTTACATGTTACTTTGCCCATGCTACAGAAGTTTTTAGGTTGAATACCCAAAGCTTTCCAACAATCCGAAGAATTCTGTGTGACTGGTTTTTTTTGGTCACTTGCTTACAAATTCTATCACCAGTGGTTTTATATTACTGGCCTCTCCTGATTCCTGAAGCACTTAGATCACTGTATCCTGTGCAAAGGTAATTCTACACCAAGTACTCTCTGAGAACAGTTAGCTGTTCTTAATTCATATTACATATTCTCTATTGATAGCATATAGTGTTACTTCAAATGAAAACATGCAGCACTAACTCAAATACACCTTACATAAATCTCTCTATAATCACCTTCATCAGGCTTGTAATGGCCAGAAATTATTATATCAAGCTTGTCTGACAAAACTTGTTTTTCATAAACTCATTTGCACTGTACAAATTGCACTCGTTTAATTCTTCAGCAACAGAACCATATTTATCCTTTCCCACTGTTTTGCTGAAGATGGATTTCAACCTATGTGACCAATAGTGACCTATTTGCCCTTTTTGAATACTGGAACTCATTAGCACTGTTCTAGTACAATGGCATATGCCTGGTATCCCAAGATTTAACAGCTCTCAGAAAAAATCCCCCCCCACCAATTCTTGTAGGCTTGTAGAGCGCAAATTATTCAGTCCTACTCATGCAAAAATGTTTATTCTTAGTAGATGTTGCTTAATATCCTCCCACTTAATAATGGACTGGAAAGTACCCCATTTTTGTCATATGATATGATTACATCATGTTGCTTCTTTCTAAATGCAGAAGAGAAACAGCAATTAAAAACTGTCTTTTTTGTCATTTACAATATTAGCATTTCCATCTACTAAAGGGTCTGTAACACAAATGGGATTTATTAGTTCTTAATGTATTAAGTTATACATCTTATTGGCTATAATCCTTTCATCCACCTTTTTTTTTTTTACAGTCTTAGCCTTCTTTATAATTTTTAATACTTTACAATTCCTCATTTTATAACTATTTCCTACTCCTGGCCCCTCACTTCTCTTTTGTTTACTTTTAATTGCTGTTTTTACTGGTGAACAGATTGGTTCTTAGAATTGTTCTCAAAAAATTTAAGTTGTGAAATTGTGGGATTTTGCCCAATTGAATTTTAAAGACATACCACTTCTCATTCACAAATTTTCTTTCAATAATTTTACTCATTGGTTCTCTTAGCACTGATATCTTTAGGCTTTTTAATTCATCAGGAGTGTAGTACAAATATTGGTTGAGCCTATCGTCTATTAATACTGAACAAAATTAGGTCATGCTTATTCATTTCTAGGCAACCACTAACTTCCAATCAATTTAATTAATTTGTCTTTATCTACCCAAAGTAGGTCTTAAATAGACTGACTGTTGTTTGGTACCACGTCTTTTATATCTTCTACACTTTTTACAATGGCTAATAATAATTAGCTGTACAGGATTTCCAGCATAGGTCCCACAAACTGAACTCCTGCTATAACATCACACTTTTTTCCTTCCACCATGGGAAACCATTATTTAAAATATATTTGTGAAGAAAACAGTGATGAAAAAAAGATTAATCTCCAGATGTTGGGAAGAGCACAAGTATTCAAGCAACATGCTGGTGCATAATCTCATGTAATTTGGCATGCAAATAAAAAGATAAGAAATCTATTCATAGACAAGCTTGTCTTGTTTCTAATTCATAAAACAATGAAAAGCACTCAGCAGCCTTTCATAAATCAGTATGTGTTAAGCTAATGTCTTTTTCCTGCTATCTGCCTCTGACATCCACTCCAACCCTTCTACAGCTAATGACAAAACACCCTACTCTAACTTCATCCTTCCACCTACTGCATTCCTTTCTTTTCCTTTGACTTGTGCTACCACATAACCTCCTGATGTCTAGCCTGTCTAACCCCTGTCAGTAATGACTTGCTATGCAACCAGCTCTACACTTCCGGAAAACCCCTCTAGGAGTCTCCATTTAACTCAACTAACGACCACTACCTCTGAAGGTATTTGGAAATTGTTTCATTTTTCAGAGAGGAAGCTGAGATCTTGTGATTCACTTCTTATTGCAGTAATTTTACTTCTCCCATACCAAATGACTACAGCCATTAGAATTAGTTGCTGCCTGATAATCTGTTAAAACAGGGTTTAACAAAGTTGTTTGTCAAACAAGGTCAGCAGTTGACTGACCCTGATCACTGATTAAAATGATGAAGTTTTTTTCTGCAATGTTGTTATTTTAGTAATAACAACATACAACAGAGAACAATTTGTATAGGAAAACCAACTGAAGTAGTATTAGAAGCTCAAGTGACAGTCAATATTCCACCTATCTCTACAAACATGAACTCCCTACGTCTTAATGCTCTCTTTATTAAGTCAGCATAACAACCGTTAGCCACCACAGCTCAGTCAGCAAAGTTTGAACTTTTTCTTCAGACTGCTTTTACCATCTAGGTTTGACCACATGACTTGCAAGCAATCCAGAGACAGCCTATATGCTGGACCTATGTCAGACAACTAGCAGTCGGGGCTGCTGAGGCCATCACCTAGCCATCTTGTGATCCAGCTGCATGGCCAACCCATTCTATCTTTTCAGTGAATCAGAAGAATGAGAAAGCCATTGCCTATGACCCACTTACTGAGTGGTTACCACCACTCTCTCCTGAGTCTCCCATTTTACCTTTTCCCTTTCGTTTGAAGCTTTTATTGTGAAGCCAGCCAAAGTCCAATGTGAATTTCTGACAGAGGAAAAAAATTAATCCTAAATACAATGAAATTCTAAAAAGATACATAACAAACTTGAAAAGACAGCTGTTTGTTACAGACTAAGATTACAAGTTACTTTTTTATTTATTATGGTGAATACTTAAAGTTGGGTTGGAATAAACACAGGCTTTCACTGTTTCAGTGGAAGCATGGGTCTAGCAACACTAGAATAGTCTGGGTTTTGCCAGATACCCACCTCTTGGCACGTTTGAATGTATGTGATTTTTTCTGTGCAGTGTCAAGGCAATTACCTCCTGTTTCCAAAGCAGAAGAAGCGCAGCCTGTTCGTTTTCTTGGTGGACTTTATGTCACAGCCTTGGAATAGTGTCAGAATAAGTTGTTTCCTATACAGACAAAGTTTCATGCCTATGATGGAGAGCTGCAAAAACAGAAAAGATGTCTTCCTCCAGATTATCTTTTCCATTCCAAGATTAGGTCCTTACAATAAGAAATGTGAACACAAATTTCATAGAATCATAGAATAGTTTGGGTTGAAGGGACCTTTAAAGGTCATCTAGTCCAACCCTAATTGCCATCCATGAAGCCAATATAAAAATTAGCAGAGAAGTTCAATATATTACCTCATTAAGACGTTTCGGAAGCACTTCAGAACATACCCATTAGTCTTCTGTGCTGATAGCAGTTTTAGCCATAAGATGATCTGCCTTAATTATTGCCTGATGCAGACTGAGGGAACTAGCTTCTACAAAAAACAAATTAAAAAAATCCTATTCTTTGGGACAGGTATAGAACATAACACTTTCATTTGTGGTCACCATGTGGTTTAGGTTTTTCTCTTCCCTACACACATGGATATCCAGCTGATGCTGACACAACTGTACAATCATGTAGGCATTTTCACAAACATGGAATAGCAGACATTCTCCTGCACTTCAGTATCTAGTTACTATATACTGTATAACACACACACTCTAAAGAACAGGAAAATAAACAAGTCAATTAAATTATTATCATTAGCATCAGTATTGTCCTAAATCTAACTTTTAAATCATCACATAACTTTTTATCATCACATATTTTTGCTTATGATGACTACATCTGCAATTTTCTACCTTGATCTGAGACTGCTGCTTTATGCAGAGAAAGGTCTCCCTCATGTGGAAATCTGCCTACCAGCTGTAAAATAAAAATTGCATTTTCCTTCTTAATAAAGGTTTCATTGCTTATATTTGCAGATTAATTTTTGGAAAGTAGCACTTAGTATATTTTTTACTACATCTTAGTTCATTGGAGCTATCATTACATTTTGAGAGGAAAAAAACCTTTGATAAGGTAGGATCACAAGAATTTAAACATGTTTAAAAAGAAAGCAAAATGCTTCCAGATCCAGTCAGAATGTAAGGGAAATTCGTCTAGGCAAAATTCACAGGTTTTAGGATGATCTTGCATCCATCAGTTTCCTCAGCTTTCCTTTACGTCTGTTCCAAATACCGTTCAAGATGTTCTCATAGATGTGATTTTCATGTATTGCCTTTTCACGACCCAGCAGAACTGGGGTTTAAAACTGTAATTGACTGTGAGAGTTAGAATTAACTTAATTATGTGGTCTGGTAAGACTACATAGTTAATATGTTTTGGCTACAAATACTTACTTTTCTTCACATCTGTAACTACGGTGGCTCAAAAGTAAGTCCTGTCAAATTTTCCAGTTCAGAAACTAATTAAGCTCCTTTTTTTCCCCAGTTTAAATGCTTTAAAAGAAAAACATACAGAAATAAAGTTTCAACTGAACATTCACAATTGTGTTTTTTCCCCCTGAAACACATAGTGACCCAAAGTTAATGCTTTCATTTTTCTTTTGCTAGAAAAAGAGGAAGTCTTTTGGGTTGACCAGGCACATTTTCTTACTTTGCAGTTGAGCAAACAAATAAAAATACCAACCATGTTTACAGCTACGGTTCAAATGTCTAAAATACATTAGCTGGTAACCAAAATTAAAGTTTGTTCATATGCATGTTATAATACCAAAACCAAAGTAAGGTATGATATCTAAAGACAGGAAAAGTGCACTTGGATTAGCAGTTTTATTTGGGTGGTGTAGAGTTGGCTTGTAAGACTCATTCTTCCTGATCTTGCAGAAAAACTGCAAAATAATTCCTGGATTACTTTCACACTCCCACAGCTGAAATCATCAGATCTATGAAACTTTTCATAGCACCTCTGCATGCGACGCTGGAAAGGAACAGGGAAATCTTGAATTGACTTTTACCTTCCCATGAGGGACATCTTCTTCCCTTCCTTCCTTATATACATCTCGAAATACTTCACAAACCAACTGAAACCATTATAATTGCTCAAGTATAACTTTTCAGTGCTGGTATATAATTTGGAAAACTAAGAGCTAATTTGAACGCCAACAGAAAAGAAAAGTGGTGGAAGAACTGCAAAGGTCATAGATTTTGGCTGTTTTTCCTCAATGAAGGGAAGAAAATGGTAGCTCAAATGGCAGAGTTCAGTTATGCTGTATACGTTTATAAATGAGACAAGAATTTAACATGCATGAGAATGAAGTCTAAAAGTATCATACAAGTATCTCTCCTGTAAAGCTGTCTGGGGCAGGTTCTCAGTCTTGAAATTTGTCAGGAAGCTAGACTAAACCCAAAGCATGGTGAAATCAAAGGCAGTTCTCCATCAAAGACATGGTGAGCCATCAATACAATAGAAGAATACAGAAAAAGAATGCGTCTGTTTCTTTTATTGCTAGAAGTGTCTTTTTTTCCCCCTCCAGTTTTAAAATTCATTCACAAGACATAGTTTAAGTGCATCTATTAAAAGAGAAACATTGTATCAACTCCCCATACTGATCAGTATTATTTCATAACAATTCAAAAAAATTACCATCCAAATTCCTCAGCTTCTGCACATCTCAGAATTTTTTCCCTGATGTGTTGAATTTTGTAGTTCTATGGAATTTTTAAAAATCACATTTTATTTATACAGTTAAAAAAATCATCAAAAAGTGTCAAAATTTTCCTAGAGTGATACATAATTCAGATGTGAAATACACTGACATTTCCAGCTCATTCTATACTTACATGCCATTACAAAGGAACCATAATTTTACTGAACACATAATCCCTTACTCAATAGGAAAGCTCTTTGGCTTGGTTTACGCTCCAAGAAATTTTGTAGCATATCCATCCCATCCAAAGATCCTCCAGGTTTCAAAATAAGGTTTCTGTATTTCATCCCAGCCTGATAAAAGGTAAAGCAGAATGTTAGTATTTCTTATCTTGCGAACTGCCTCTTTTCTGTATTTGTCGCGTATTTAAAAATCTACTTATGATTAAACACCTTCCCTCCTTCCAGATTTTTATAACACGAAATCAGGATACATCACAAGTATAATTTAGATCTGCTGTAAGAACTCAAGAGAGCAGAAATTTAACCTATTCTTGAAGAAATCATTTTTCTTGTGGATTTACACTGCTTTGGAGGCTACAATCACAACTTGTCTAGAAGATATTCTATAAAGCATAGCACATGCACAATCTCCACACAATCTTCAGTGATGGATTACCCCTGTGACTGACTGGCAGGAAAAGGGAACCTAACATCCATTCTCTCTTAATTGATGATTTCTCTTTCTTTAACCTTCGTCGGAGAAGAGAGTTGATAGTTCGGAGATAGATAGTTATAGCATTGCAGAATGACATGGCACATAAACATGTATTATATGCACAGTAGTATATGTAATATATACAAACACATCTAACTCCCCTATTAAAGTATCCTAAAGTAATGGAGAATTAACTCAGGTTTTATTTTCAGGAATAAGCATTACTTCAGAAGGAATGGATTCCTTTAAAAAGAATGAACGAAGCTTCCGTGATAACTAAGTAATGAGGACTTTCTTAACAAGAGGTCATATTTTAAAGAACATATCTGGAGAATTTTGGGCTTCTGAGACATAAATATCAATGAGAACATATTATTTTGCATGCAGATGTCGCAGATGCTTCTGATATTGAAGAAAACAATGTTCTTCCTTTTAGTCACTGTATTTACACATATATACTTCCCTCACATGTCAAAGCTATGAGATTACAGAACCACACCATTTCCTGATAGCTGTACTGCAAAAACAAGCATAGGTCTCTAACTGATGGACTTCCATAACCTAATTGCATTACCAATTGCATTGTCTGAATTACAGCTGGAAAAGACTAAAATGAAAAAAAAATATTCACTGAAGCACCGCTTATACTTCACTATTTGTGTTAGTTTCCTGAACATCAGCAGCAAATGAAGATATTGATCCTTGTAGTTTAAAAATGTTGTTTGAATAGACTTGAGTCTTTGCTGTTGTCTCTCCAGAGCCAGCACATTGCTCAGTTCTAGGGAGGCCAAAGGTTATTTCAGATAATGTGCAAGAACTGAGGAGTGTGACAGTGAATTAAGTTAGAGTTAAGTGTTTGCTGAAGAAGTTTTATAGATACAGTCTCTGAAACTAGTTCCTATAACTATTGCTCAAAACAGGAAGAGAGGTTTTATTCTAACAGGAAGAGGTAAGCCAAATTTCTAAAAGCCCTAGTCATAATACCGTAACTGTTTTCCTTTCCTGCTGTTCTGAAGACTAGTCTAAATCTAGATATAATGAAATATAAGTGACTACAAAAATCACACTGGTATCTAATATTTGTTTATAAAAGACTGTTTTTCCTATCCTGTGGAACTCTATTACACTTACATGGAATGCAAATAAGGAAAACAAGTTGAAAGAAAACCAATTTGAGAAGATAGCATTGCTCTGAAGAGGGAGAGAAAAATCTCCACAGAGTTGCCCCTGAAGTTATACCAGCATTCAAGCAAAGTGTGTGTGCACACATATGCTAGAGAGCAAGTCTCACACACACACGCACAAAAATTTTTCTTCCTCACTTCTTCGCCTGGATAGCAGGCTTCACATTAAAAGAGGCACTAGTTGCCTTTTAGCTGAATCATAGCAAATATTCACTCCTAGCATAATTAATTTATTCTCAAAGTCTCCCATGCGCAGACGAAGAAAACAAAAATTCCACAAAAAAAAAAAAATCAGAATAAAAGGCACTTCTATCCCTCAGGAGAAGTAAAGGTCACAGAGCAATTCTAGCAAACTATAGCTTAGGGTTTTGACTATACAATCACCCGGAGAAGAGTTTTGAGAGCAGGGAGTAGAGCTAACAGAAAAAAGGTCTGTGATGACACTGGAGGGGTGTGCGTGTGTCAGAACAGAGAACTGATGCAAAGTCCCAGAAGTCTGGCACCAGCACCCTTATCCATCTCTCCCAACCGCTAACAGTTAAAAGAACCCAGCAAGCCTGACCCCTCCCCAAATGCCATTTTTAAGATCCATATGAACAGCATTTTATTAAAAAGTTATTTTATCCTCTCATTTAACTTGCCATTTCTTCTCTCCTGCTCTTATTTTCAAGTGACAACATTCCCATTGAATAGGCAGATATGCTTATTCTCACATGTACCTCTCATGAATCCCTAGCACTTCAAAATCAATCTTAACCTCCAATCCTTTCGTCACCTCTCCTCTCAAATTATTCAGTTTGCTGCTTTTCTTCATAAAACCCCTTTTGGGTTTTATTGGCCTAACCATTGCCTCAGTTTTCTAGCCCCTACCCCATCTCCTCTTTGGACCGCTGTCTTTGTCCAGATCAAAGTCTAATCTTGTTTACTTTCTCTACCCTCTAGAGGGAAGGACAGTTCTAGAAGTTTTGGTTGCTGTGATAAGAAAAGGAAGGAATGAAGGCAAATTCCAGGAGAGGAACAGGAAAGTCAAGCACCTTCTACTCTCTCCTTTCCTTCTTTCTTGTCTACATTTACTGAAGGGAAGAACTAGTGCTGGCTGCTGAATCCAGAAGACAGATAAGAGGATCGGGAAAACTGAAAGGTCTTTCCCATGATAGAACTGCAGCATCTCAACTCACAAAGCTAATACTATAATCCCTGAAAAGTAAAAAAGGTTGCCAGAATTGGCAGGACTACTAACCACATCACTAACTATCCTTTCTTTGTGCTGGAGGCAGAACAGGCTGGAGAATTACACAAGGGAAAAAAACAGCCCAGTAAATCTAGAACCTGTCAATGATCTGAACTTCAAAAGCCACTTGGGAGGAAAACTAAAGAGGAAAAAAATAGCAAGTTATGCTGTGCTGTGAAAGAGAAAGCTCAAAATAAATTGAGTTTTCTAAATAACAGCTACATAAAAGTACCACACACTTGAGGTATTATTAATGGAAATAGAGCACCATTATCATAGCTCCTTCACAGCAGAATAATATGCATCTGCTTTTGCAATGGAGGATTATGTTTTTACAGTCTAAAATTAAAGAAGAAGGCATTAATCAATGCGACACAATGTCTTAAAAGTGTCATCATATAATATTAAATATATGCCTATGTAAGAATTGTACTAAAATCCAGGTGCTTTTGGAAATTTTAAGATGATTTTCTAAAGTAAGCATTTATACACCATTTTTTTTGTTGATCTGAACTTCACAGGTACAGAAGAAGTACTCGAGATGTTATCGCTATGATCATGATCACAATAAATGTGGTTTCAGAGACAAAGTGCAACAAAAGTCTTTAGTAAGAAGTATTCATCACCTACCTTTGGATTCATTATTCCTTCTTGCTTAAAGCAGCTATAAAAAATGTCCATTGAAAACACTTCACTCCACAGGTATCCATAGTACTGACCATCATAACCACCTGCCAGATGTCCAAAAGTAGCTGGCATGTTTGTTCCTTGAAAAGTAGATTAACATTAATTTATTTAAATCAAATGCAGTTATTTCTTTGACGTATATTCTACTTCAATTTTAAGAATAAATTAGTAAGGAATTTATATCAACTACTTTGAAACTTCTAACATAAAAGGTCTGAGTATGCCTCAAAGTATTGGCCACATTCTGTTGACTACAAAGGAAACTCAGGCTGGTGGCACATCCAACACAGATGTAACAGAACATCATGTCACTCTAAAATATAACCTGCAAAAGGTTGAGTTTTATATTTACCTTAATCTCCCTTCAGAAGAGATCATTAAGATCACCCCAAGTTTCAAAGTAATTATTTCAGCTTCATAAAGTAGATTCTTATAAACAACTCAGGGGTTTTGTATGCCAAGCATTACTGGGAAAGAAAGGCATGTTTAATCAAACCGTTTGGACATGCTCTATAAGAGCTTCATACTGACATACCTGGGGTGGCAGGAATTCCCAGAATCTCCACACAGTATTTAGCATATTCATCTGCTGGGTCAACAGATGGCTTTGTATGCAGTGCCTGGTCAACTTTGCTCAAAACAATCTGACGGAGGGTTAAAAGACCTAATTGGGCAAGAACATTTAATTAACTAGCATCAAAGTAGCTTGGGTTTCTTTAGCACCTTTCATTCAAAGATCTCAACATGCATCCTAAATTATTAGAATGTCAACCATGAAAAAAGCTTGGAGTTATGCAACTTCTATCTGAATTGCTTCAGTTACGAAAAGTTGAGAGGCATATTTTTAATAAAGGAATTGTCATTATAAGCATCTTTTCAAATGTTATTTTCTCACAGATCAAAACCAAAATAAAGCATGTCTTTTAAAAGCAAATTTCAATATTCAAAATTATGTTTTCAGTGGTCTTCACTCCCAGTACACCATTTTGTTCAGGGCTTGCATAGATGGTAGTAAGTATATCTACCCTAAGACACTTCAAAGAACAGCAAGAACTGCTGCAGCTGCTGTAGACTTTTTTGAAGAAGCTACAAGATACAAACCTTTACTCAGACAAAATGCGTATGTAGCTACAGTGCCTGTACAAGCCAGAAGGACAAGGACTTCTTGTTCAGGATAGGGAAGCAATGGCTTAATGACAAATTGTTCCATAAATGGGTAAGACTATGATATTGGGGGAGTCCTGATTATAGGGACAGAAGGGTGAGAGTGACAGAATAACAATGAGATGATAGGTAATGACATGAGATTACAGTCTTGGTTTGGAGATACATATAAGGTGGTACGAGACATGGAAGGAGAAGAGAATTAGGACCTTAATTTGGGAAGGCAGTATATCTGCTGGGAAGCTAGAGAACATGGACTTAATGTTCTGGATTGAGAAGTTAAGAGGCTGTTTGAGCAATGCAGGGCTACAACATTTCTGTCTGGGATATGCTATGTATGTTCAGTAAATTTGAACAAACATACATTGAACAAACAATTTTGCGTCTGTCTGTCAAGTGGCACGTGCAAATCAAATGTAGATGGTACATGTAAAAAATCTGATACTGCATTCATGCACACTGCCTGCCCTGGGCTACCAGAAGAAAACCCAAAAGAAAACCCAGGACCTTCCCCCCTCCCCATTTTAAATGAGCGAAGTTGGTAGGTATGAAAAAGTCACATGGAGAGGAATGCAAAAGTATTTTAGTCCTGTGGGTAGCCTGGAAAATCAGAGCTGTTACTTTTTCTGCAAATAGTAGTATCTGTCATCATAGCCTTTATTAATGGTGGTACCCATGCAAATAAACCCAGAAAGACAGTGGTAAGTGCACACACGTAACAGGCTTGTTACATTTGTCTTTAAAGTTTCCCACCAATTTTTTAAATTATGTATTTCTATACATATACTGTGGGGAGAGAGGGCAGAGAGATACCTGTATTAGCCAGTCTAGAGGCAGCAAGTTTCTCAAGGAGAGTGTCTCCAACATGGCTCTCATCTTTATAATGTCTTGACATTTGCTGTAGTGATTCTTTTTCCCACACCCAGTTCTCAAACATTTGTGATGGTACCTCTACAAAGTCTGTTTCCACATTAGTTCCACTAAACCTAGCAAAATCAGTCTAGAAGGAAAAGCCATTGTATTAAATGAAAATAGAAGCCAGCATTTCTAGCAGAATACAAACTTTCAGATGCCAAAATTTCAGTGTTAATCGCAGCAAAAGGAAACATTTGAGCAGGTCAATAATAATTATAAAAAAATGAATTTTTAAGAAAGGAGGGCAAAAATTCAGTTATAAGACTATTACCAAGCAACAAAATAGATTACTCAGCAGTTATTTACTGCATTCTTCACTGGTGTGAAACAGTACTTCAGTTTTCTTAATATTATTGATTTCTACCTTTTAGGTTATGACAGCAATACAAACGTTTCCATGCTGTCTTATGACAATGATATAATTTGTAAATTGTTATAAAATTGTTAGATTTCCCCAAAGTGAAATAATAAACTCCAATTATACACTTACAAAATAGTTCACTGTATTACAGTCTACCACACAGATCCAAAGATTTTACTTGACCGACTTATCCTATTAAACTTTGTCCTAACTGTCTTCATTCATAAGGCATATGGTTAACATATAGTACAATTTTTGAGCCAATAATACATGGCCCAAAATAAATGAATCCTAGCAACTTTATCTGTGAAAGGTCCCCAACTCTGACACGCAATCACTGATAGAAGAATCTTCCCTCTGAAAGCCAAGCACATTAGAGCTTTTATTTTTTATTTTAGTATCGTCAATCACTTCATGTTTACAAAGCCCCCCCCAGACACTAATTCTGAAGAAGTTTTGTACAGTTAAAAATCTTCATTAAAATATATTCCAAACCCAAAATATTTCTAAAAAGAAACAGTTTTGAAAGACAGTTGTTCAAGTGCCAACAGAAATTATTTGGTCTCACTCCACACTTGTTCTGTAATAAGTCTACCTCCTCTTGCCATCTCAATTTTATTGCTCCTTTCTTCTCAGCAACATTCTAACAAAACATTTCAAGTGCTGAAAGAAAAAGAGAATTCTCAGTTTCCCAAATGCCTTCTCTAAGAGCTATGGATATTCTTAGGTTCCATCCTCCATCAGGGAATAGATGCCCACACGAGTACTGGCTTTTGAACTTACTTTCTTGCAGGGTTACCAAAAAAGCATGTATAATACAGGACATAACATTGAACTGACAGCTATGTCACATGCATATATCTTCCTCTCATGTCTTCAAAAGAACAGCAGAAAAGGAGAAAAACATTTGCCTTCAATTACAATTGTGGGTTACTCAAATCCATAGTTGTAATAGGCTGGCCCTTCTTACTGTACTTGTGGAATAGCAGCTATGAAGAAAAGCTAGGAACATCAGCTGGGAAGAAAAAGTGATAGAAGTGGCTGGAGCAAAAGGCAAGAAGAGTGCAAGAGTTTGTTGGTCTCCAGATATCCTCATTTACCCATACACAAGTGCACCACCCTAACAAAAAAATATTAAGACATTTGGTTCAAGGTACTTCAATAGCTCTCCTTCCCTAACAGCATAAACAGGTCCCCTCCCTGCCCCGATGTCTCACTTTCCAGCAGGCCCCAGTACATTACAAGGAATATCAAATCTCCAAAAGCTGACCTTCACCAGCAGCTCACAGATTCCTACCCAGTATGATCCCCACATATCCTTTAAATGTCAAGTTTTAACATGCTTAAACAAATCATCATATGAAACAAGACAGTGCTTTGCACACACAAATCCCAGAGGACAGAAAGTTCTTATGTGGGATTAGCAAGTTATTTGCAGGTGTGCAAATAACAATTTACATAAAATACAACAGCAGTGAGCACAGAAGTTATGCACACAAAACCACCTCAGCAGTGGAAGAGACAACTGGAAAGCAAGCCTCCCTGACCTGTGTGCAATTCCACAGCAAGTGAAGTACATATGCATTGGAATTGTTGGCTTGGGCTGCCCAAAGGGGCTCTGCAGCATCCAGGCACATCCTCATTGGTTATCAAAATGTGGCGGTCAATTTTGTACCAATGCTGAATGTGTCTCATTTACAAATGCCTTCTAGTTAGTTTAAATGAAAGAACAGGTTTTATTTGTCAATTTTTCAGCTCAGAAACACCTGTCTTAGGGTGAAGATGATCGAATAATCGTTGTATTTTTACCTTCAACGTGATGCAAAAATATCTAAGCAAGTCTAGCTACTTGTTCTGAAGTTTGCTTGACCATCATTTGTTTAATTCTGGATTTAACATATGGATTTCTATGACTTTGTTTCTTTATTCTGCAGTCCTAGTCTCTAGGATCAAGGTCAAGAATTAAAACCTAATGTGTGCCATATTTATCTGATTTTATTATTTGGTACTTGTTTATATAGAAGATGAAAGCAGTGCTACACAAAGTCTGGATTTGTAGATAATTATGCAGATTTTCTGGTAAATGAATACTGAGACTTGACTCTCTCTGAAACATAAAATTTTCATTAGGCCAATAACAATTTTATCATTTGGCAGAATCAATTTTACAGGTAAGTAAAAATGAAACCTGCAATTTTACCACTTTATTGACATCTTGATGCAAAATCTGCAGACTAGCTTCAATTCTTTCTGGTCACTGTGAGAACCCTGACTGTCAGAAAGGAGAGCAGAAGAGACAATAGCTCAGGCAAGACCTGTTCTATGCTTTTGACGTCAAGAGTGGTAGCTCTCAAATGTAATAAATGCCAAAATGCTGGAGGGGATCTGGATTCACCAATCATTTGCATTCCCTTGTTTGCTTCTAATATCTAGCATGGTACTAGAAGTAATAAAAAGTCCTCTGACAGCTGTAACAGAAGCCACCACTGAGCACCTTCTTTACCTTACACATGGATCTGTTCACTCATCACAGGTACCTGTATGGTGCAAATGCAAAAGTGTATGTTCTCACTGAAATATTTTTCATAAGAAGGTGTATTACTTGCTGTAGTTTTAAATAAAAACCAAAAATAAAAAAAAACCTAACCTAACCTGCCACTTTGAAAAATAACAAAAAACCTGCATTTACTAAATTTACTAAAATTAGAAACCACCAAAATTTACTTATACCTTGCTTTGAGACAGTGAAAAAAGAAATAAGTCTTACAATGGAATTGAAACATCACTAACCTGTGCACATATCTGATGCATTACATGACCAAATTCATGGAAGTAAGTCTTTACTTCATCATGTCGCAGCAATGATGGGCGATCTGATGCTGGTTTTGTGAAGTTGGTTACCAGAGCGGCTACAGACATCATTCTGCTGCCATCAGAGAGAAGACAGCCGGGTTGGAGACCAAAGCATGCTGCATGCCCGTACTTTCCCTCTCTGTATAAGAAAATATATCAGACACTATATTCAAACCACAAGCCTACTCACCAGAATGGCGAGGCCTATTCAAGAACAGGGACAGTCAGTGTCTCTTTAAAGCTTTACACAAAGAAATTACATCTTTTCATGACTTCTAAGACTCACCAAGTTTAAGATCCTGTTAAGAGTACAAGGGGAAAAAACCCCAGTACTTAAATCGCATCAGTTTCAGATTCACAGCAGCGTTTACAAGAATCTGATTTTTACTTAAATACTGAAAGTATATATATTTTAGATGTCAATTCTATTTTAAACTGCTACTGTAACAGGAAGGACTAGGTTCTGGCCTCTGAAGCAGTATTTTTTCTTTCATCACAGGAGACAAAAGAATACAATTTATTGCATTTTCAGTGTGATCCAAAAATTTAAAGAAAAATGAATTTGAAATTTTTGCCCTAAACCTGCGTAGTTAACCGGGTAGTTAAGTCAGAAGAGTCCTACTAACAAATAGGTTCAGCAATTCACATGATACACAGAAAGGGGGGAGCAGGCGAACAGGTGAAGGAGACAACATGTGCCTATCTTAAAAATTAACAATTTATTTATTATTGTATTGACTAGCCTAATTTTCTTTACCCAGAGAAGCCTTAAATCAATTTATATTAAAAAGGGTATCAGCCAATTTATAAATTGTGAAAGAAGAATTAAAAGAAAACCCAAACAGCAAGAAACAGACAAAAAGGACTAGCTAAGAAAAAATCCTGTCACATCAGTCTAGTCTCCTAATCTCTGACAGAACACAGATGATGCTGTAATTAGCTACAAAGAGAGGTGGAAAGCAACAGAGATCAGCCTGGAAGTACATTTCAAGGTGTGCTCAACAGGAATCTATTCTTGGTACTGACCTATTTGATATTTTCTGTAGCAGTCTGGACAACAGGGTACAAAATACACATATAAAGCGTAAAGAGGAACTGGGAGAAACTAGGAACATTTGGCAGATGGGAATATAATTGATCTGAACAGACTGGAGTAACAGTTCAACATAAACAAAAAGTAAACCACAGTAAAGTCAGGAAGTAGAAAAGTTCATAGAGGCAAAAAATTATGCACAACTGACTAGACAGCAATACTACAGAAAATGAACGAAGTAGTAATGCTTCATAAACTGAATAAAAGCAAGAAACGCGGTAGTACTGCAAAAAAAGTGTAAACAATCTGAAAACAACTTAATGAACCCAGTAATAGCCTTGTCAGTGGGACAAATATTTAATTCCAAATGCATTTAATTTCAATGACACCAGCAACCCGCTAAGACCAATTCAATTTTAAACACATAAGTAAAACACTAAGTCATAATTACCTGGGATAAAGGTCCAGATAGAACTGCCCTAACATTTCTCCTGTTGAATTATCCTTTACTGTATAAAGAGTAACGCTGTCATGCCAAACATGAGCACTTTCTACTTGCTCAAATACAAGTCCCAGCAGCTTCTGGTAAATATTCAGCAAGCCTTCTGTAACAGCCTCAATTGGGAAGTACTCCTTCAGCTTTTCTTGATCTATGGAGTACTTCAGCTCTTCTGTTTTGTTCATATAATAATGAAGATCCCATGCATTGATTCTTCCATCATAATCAAAGTTTCTTTCTTCACACTCCTTTTTCTTCAAATCTAGAATGAATTCTCTTTCCTCCTCAACCAATGGCTTTAGCTTCTTACTCAAATCATCTGAAACAAAGATTGCCTTGAAATCAACTTCTGTGTTCCTTACTATAATGTGTATTCCTATAAAATACACTCATAACTTTAAGCACATGCCCAGGAGTGGATGCTAGCATTTTCCATTGCTGACTAAAAGCAAGCAAACTATCTCCTTTCTTGTTTTAATGAGTTTTAATTGCAGGCGTGCTATAAATAATGCAGTAGTCCACATAGGCCTAGCAGTACTGTGAAGGGTTTTGCTAAATTTAGACTTTTTCAAAGACATCAGAAATGGAAAGTAACACTAGACACTTTTGCTTGAAGCCTTTTATTTTACTTCATGTAATCTCAGTTCTCTTGATGTGCTTCTGCAGAAACGGCCGAAGACTACAACTACTATTAGTTACTGCAAGTGCAACACAAAATTCAAACACTACTTTTTCTTCTGAGACTTTTCAAAACAGATTATGAACTAATTCTCACTAAAGTCCTACAGAAGAACAAGAGACTAAAGAGTTCTTGCCTATACAATGGCTAGCTTCTAGGCTACGAAAGCCACTGGATATTAATCTCTATGATCCCAATTTTTTCCAATAGCTTTTCTTGGACGAGAAGGGGTCATACCACTATGAATCCAATATATTAAATATAAAATATTTATGCTTACTGAAACTCCCATAAAGTACATACTGCACTTTTTTTCTTGTAAGTATTTCTGGACTACCAGACACCTTTTTTCTTCTTTAAGAATTCAGGTTAATGTTCACTATCGGTATCTAGAGTGTAAAATTTCGGAATTGCCACTCCTGTTTCTAGGTAGGCTGTAAGGCACTCTATGCATTTACATGACTGAAAGATTATTTGCAGCTTGTATTATGCTAAATTCAGAATATGACATAGGACAGAATGCTTTTCTTCCTAGCCATATGATTGGCTTATGAACATTGATTTAAAACATGAATATATATGAACAAAGCAGAGCAAATCATACTGTCATGCTTGTAGCCAAGGATATATCAAAAAAACTAAATTAAATCTGACAATTAATTTGATGAACATTCGCCCTCTGTGAGAATTACCATGAAACATGATATTTGTGAATAGAAAAATATATGATCTCATACCGTAAAAAGTTAAAGTCACAACAATAACTGCTAACTTATGAGGTGTGTCAGCTTCAAAACAAATGAAAAAACACAGTATTATATAAGCCCATTTAGAACTACAAAAATATAATGGATAGAAAAGAGTCCAAACTACTTTAAGTACACTTAAAAAGATCAGGTAATCCTAACATTTAATTATAAATCAAAATTAAGTGTAAGTTCACTGACAAATATATGGATAATTGGTATTGCCAAATATGGAGCTGAGCTCACACCATATCAGGAGAAATGTGACAGAATTGCAAGTGGAGGAAGAGGCCCATTTGAACCTCTTTATTGATGTAAGCACAGAAAACACCCACTACTACCAAACAGACTTCATTGCTGTACTAAATTATTTTGGGGGGTTTATTTATAGGACATATCAATATACAATCGTAAGTGGTGTTAGGACACATTAATAAAGGAGCACATACTATTTTGTGGAACAATGTAATTGCAGAAAGTAGGGCTTAACTCTACACACAAAAGCAGGCCCACGGAGGTCAACAGGATGACTATAAATTCATGAACCGCTCAGTTTAAAATTTTCAAGATATCTCTCTTTTCAGATAAAATTCCATTAGAGGGCTTTTGAATTCCAGATTTAATCTATCATTCCAGATTTAATTTTTTAATTCAGCTCATGGAAGTTGCATCATCACGTACTGTAATCTTTCATTATACTTAATGCAGTTGTATCAGAAAAAGACACTAAGGCTACAGATGCACAAAAAATTGCAGCTAACCTA
The DNA here is from genome assembly GCA_031468815.1 of Morus bassanus. Taxonomy (NCBI): domain Eukaryota; kingdom Metazoa; phylum Chordata; class Aves; order Suliformes; family Sulidae; genus Morus; species Morus bassanus. The sequence continues at coordinate 63,343,268 of CM062600.1, forward strand.
AGAGAATGAAAAGCTGCAACTGTGACACAGCCTCTTGAACTGATAAAATTGCTTAGGCTGCACATGTTATTCTGGTTCTAAATTAGGATAACTGCATTTTGGGGCTGAGAAAGACATAACCGCTTGCCTGTATTGGCTGTCACAAAGCAGTTATTATCAGACTTTTGTCTTGTGCTTCCTTGTTTTAGAGCAATTGCATTTGTACAGCTACGATCTGAAAAAAAATATATGCCAGAACAGAGGCAACAGAGACTTCCTTTTCTACCTAAACATGATGGCACTGTGACCCAATTATGTATTTAAATTTATCCTGGCCGAGGAGTCATGTTGCCACAGCAAACATAAAAGTATTGTTTATAAATAAGAACAAACCTAAGAAGGCTGTTACGTTATCTGTGCTCTTTGCAGTGTTTACCTCCAGGACAAAGTTGGCATGTGTATTATAACCAAGAAGCTCTGCTACTTTTGCCCTTAGTGGAAGCAATTGCTGAAGAATTTTTGTGTTCTCCTAAAAAAGAAAGAAGGCAAATTTGTACAGTGAAACCAGAAAATGCATGTTATCAAAACAATTATCTGAATAATATCTGTAATCATAAGAAACAGCAAACATTTAAAATGAAACACTTCAAGACATAAATATGGAATAATGTAAGTTTAGCTAGACTCTTGTGATGTTTTTGTCACAGCATTTGATTGCAGGTAGCTAGTTTTCTAGTTAATCTGAGTCGCTACTCTCCCTACTATAATTTATCTGTTTTAATTAATCAAAAGATGTACCATTTCCTTTTAGGATAATAACAAATTTTTGACTGCTGCAAGAAGTTTATTTCCTTCACCAATCATTTAAACGTGAAAGACAACTGGGAAACAGCTGACAGTAGGCTTAATTGCTTGTTAGTGGTGAAGACAGACTGCAAAGCTATTGCGCCAACATTCAAAGCTTGTTTGCAAATTTCCCTCTTTTGCCACACATTGTCTCTTTCTGACAATAGCAGTCAGAGAAAGAGATCTGAAACACAAAAACCCCAGGCCCTGACCTAAATGTGGTGGAGGATCCTTGAGAAGCTGAAAATGTAACTGTTTTAACCTCCAGTTCTGGAACAGTAAGATTTCTCAGGGAAAAACCTTTTTTCAAGCACTTAGGTTCAAAGATTGTCCCGCAGTTTTAACAGCAAATCCCTTTAAGTGTGCTGACTTGCAGAGTGTTCAGTTCTTGATGCCATTTTATCTTACCTTGTACTCTTCACATTTCCCAGCACTTCAAGTACAAAAGCTCAACTCTGCCATTGTTCTCTAGTGAAGGGTTGATACAATTGCCTGAATGACACTTCTCGATCCTTTCTATCCTTTTCATTATTTTTGTACCTGTCTAGGTGCCTGGTCTCATCAGTATCAAACAGATTATTTGTGAAGTTCTTTCTTCTTTTTATAAGGCATGTTTCCAGCTATTTTTCAGATAATTAAATGAATCTTTTATAAAAATTAGGGTTTTTTTAACATCTAATTAAAATTCTCAGCAATATGCAATGTGTTAATGTCACATTTAATCACCTATATTACATAATTAAAATGTGTGCTTAAATAACCCCTCTCATTCTGAATAATCCCAAAGTACTACAGAAGCTACAATCAGATGTCCTTCTCTGGGAGGAAAGTGCCAGTAAGCAGCTGCAGAACACTGTAGGGAAGTTTGGCAGAAGATAAAAATCCTCCTTCTATTTACAGCACCACTGAAAGTTTAAGATATTGACACACACCCAGGTGGGTGATCAACTTCTAAGGTCTTTAGACGTCCGAATAAACTGGAGCAAGGAACAATTAAACATCACACTGATATTTTGGTTTCATAGTACTGGACAATATATAGAACTCAAATCTAACATTTGAATGTCTAGCTCCATTTTTCAACTCTGTCATTACCCTGTAGAACAGTCAATATACAACATACCTCTTTGCATCTCGAGTTGAAGGCAGATTCCATTTTTCTCCTGGTTTCTGAAATGCAGCACTTCTTCATGACAGGAAAATAGTGGGGATACTTTAAAGTAATTTTATATTTGTCTTCCTCAGTCTTCTCTAAACTCTTAATAAAGTCATCAGGAAGGCCTTCTATAGAACACAATTTAATAAACAATGTTTACCAGAATTACTGACTCCCCTCCTTTTGTAAGACTGTTGCATTTGCTTTGCTGCAATCTAATTTGACATCAGAAATCTCCACAGAAGTATAACCCCTCTTTTCACAGCTACTTGCTAAAACTTTTGAAAATCACAACCAAGTAAAAGAACAATGGAAATGCTAGTGAGCAAAAGAGAAATATAGATAAGGCTACCAGATAAAAACTGAATATGACATAAAAAAAAGTCTGGTGTTATTAAAGCACATTTTATGCCATGCCCTTCAGACAATGAATCCCCAAATTCTCTGTCACATGAAATCTCTAGACCAGTTTAAATGATTAAAGTAGCTAAAATATATTGCAGGACAGAAAAGTTTTTCCAATAATTGTAATGAATATAATAACACAGGGCATTGCCTGATGGTGGAGAACTGAGAAAAGAAGCAGAGAACAGTAAAGCTATGGAAAAAAAAGTAGGACAGATATGCTAACTTGATGCAAGACAAACACTTCAGGAAGCACAAATCTATGAAGAGATCATAAACACCTGCAAAGGGTAATTCTAAACTAACTTTGGGGAAGGATTAAAAAGGAAACAGAGAAGACTGGAAAACAGTCTGAATTTCACTTGATCTAATTATCATTCACTGGGCCAAAAAAAATTACTCCAGTAAAACTGGAAGGCTGAAGAAATGGAGAGAGCATGCATACTACTTACCAAGTTCTTCCTTAGAAAACACAAGAAATGTGTTTTCCTCATTCAGGTTTTTGTTGAAGTCTATACACAGCTCACTCAATTTTTTCTTCATTGTCTTGATTTCCTGTATCAGGTATAAACTGAACTTAGTGGAAAAACAAAAATCAAACTTGGCAATTACTATCCTCGACATGAATAGTATTTCACTTTCTCCTGCTAGGCTCTCTACTAGCTGACAGTGAATACCAGCACTGAGCAAGTAACACACTGCAGGCAGCTTCATACTTCACTCTCCCTCAGCCTCCCTTTTATCTTTCTTTGGTCCTGAGTAATATTGTTGCCCATGAACCCTGGGTTGGGGCTATTGCTCCGACATTTCAAATGTGTTCTCAACTCAGAGGGGACTGAACACATAAACACGTTCTCTGAACAGCATTATGTGCTAACATTCAGTTATTTTCTTTTATTTGAAAAGCCTAAATTACAATTTTGAGTGTGAAAATATCCACTAAAATCAACGAGAATCAAGGAAGTAAAAATGCATGCAACCTATTGAAAAACACTCCTTTGGAATTGTACAGGTATGACAAAAAGAAGAGAGTACCCACACAAGACAAGACCATTCCAAAACCCTTTTTAAAATCCTGATATTCACCCATCTGAAAGTTTCTAATATATCTCACAGCATGTCTCTACCCCTTACTGTCAAGTTCACATAAACATGGCAATTACCAGTAGAAGAATACACACCAACTACAAAACTTGGCAGATTATAATTAGTCAAGTTTTTACTTTAAGTCAACTATTGCCTCCTTATGTAGTATTTAAAAATTCCTTTAGAGGCATCAGTTGCCCTTAAGCAATGCAAATACACATGAAACTGTCCCCCCTAACTGAAGGATATGGATGAAGAATGATTATTTTCTACAAAGGGTAAAGTCTATTCAAGAGTCATAAATGGAGATTGTTACACAACATTACTCAGAATTTAAAGAGAGTTATGTCAGCATCTCAGATGCTGACAATTTTAACTCATTATTTTCAGAAGTGACAAGTACTTTTATATGCTTGAGTAAATTCTCCCTTAATGGAGCCAAAATTCTCAGTGCAGCTTGTGCCCTTTAAGCTACCTCAAGTTTTTTTAGTCAAAATGCTAAAAACTTGGACACATTTTACAACATTGGTTAATAACTTAAATCAAAATAGCTGTGTCTTTGTAACAATTATACATACTTCTGAAGCTTGGACTCAAAAATAACATTTTTGAGAGGTCTCTTGGCTAGGAATCTAACTTAGGCATTCTCTGTAATCAGAATATATAACAAAACTCCTCCAGATAGGCTTCTTTTACTCTGGAAGGCTAAGAGAGGTGATGCATACCACCTCTATCCACTCAGTATTATGGGTGTCTAACAGATTAACTTAAAAAACTTAAGGTGACTGAAGTCTAAAGGATGGATCTGGAACTAAAAACAGTTAAGATTAGAGCAGTAATTAAGCAGTTCCAAAAGCACAAAGTTCAAATAAATGCTTAGTAGAGCTATACAACCATCATTTCATTCCTTCAACAGTTTGTCACCTTTGCTTTATAAACTAATAGTCCATATTTACATTCTGCACTTCTTTAGGAAGATGGAGTCCATTTCTTTTTCCCACTTGAACTGATTTCTCTAGGTACCGCTTTGTTTCAGACTTTACATTTTCAAGATCGCAGGTTTGCTGAAATGACAGTACAGAATAATTGAATTTACAGCATGGTGTAAGAAACATACCAAGCATTAGAAAGGTCTGAACAGAGTTGTTGTTTAGAACACCACCACAGTAAAAAAGGAACATCTGGATTTTAGTGTGAAGGACTTTCGAAAAACAGTTACATTATACAATAGTATCCTTATATTGATGTAGCATGGTTTTAAAATAATTTTCTTTTACCAAGTATCTCAGCACATTTACATGCTGTCATAATGGCAAGGCCTTTTAGTTTCTAGTACAGTGCACTTAAGCTTTTTGTGTAGAAATAGCTTTCTTATACACACTTCAAGAAAATCAGTGCTATAAGATAACACTGTACCTTAAAAGTTACAGGGATTAAAAAAAAACCCCAAAAGATTAGATGTGTCACCGAAGGTCATCAGATGGCACAAAATTTGAGCATATACATTTTCTCTTTCAGTACAAACCAATCAGTGACAACAAATAAAACAGTATTTCTATGTCTGGTTATGCCATTATAAAGATTCTTGAATGGTCATTTCCTAAAGCAACCAACATTAAGAGACAAGATACTGGTTCTAAGAGAACATGAATCAGTCCTGTGAGGGTCTTCCTTCAAACTCACTACAGCATAACTGTTTAATTCAGAAACTTGCCATTTTGTCCTAAACTGAAAATAATGCTGTATACATTCTATCTTCCCTCATCTAAAAGTGAACAATTAAAAAATGGTATTAATTTATAGTCCTTAATTTAAGTTCACCTTCAAATATGAAGCTGTTGGAATTAGCTCTTGACTTGTCTTAACAACCCTCTTGTCAGCTTACCTACATACAATTAATTCTTGACTAGCATCTCTGAAAAGTAAGGACGTTGAAACATGCAAATTTTATGAAAGAATTACACAACTGTGTACAGCTGTCAACTAATGACCTGCCAGGGCAAATTATCTCTCTTCCTTAAAGAGAAAAAATAACAGACAGGAAACTAGTTGTATTCCAAGAAAAAATAAATAAGAATAAAAACTCTGAAACAGATATCTTCCCAACTGTCATTTAAAAATAATCCACACAACAACACATAAACAATGTCTATTCCCCACCAGTGCCCTGCATAAAGTATTAAAAAATTAGTGAAAATTGGTTTTTAGAACCACGGAAGAGCTTAGAACACTTTAGCTTTGTTTTTGCTCTGCAAAGAGTCACAAGTCCCAGTAGCATTATGCTACAACAGGACTGCTAAGCATTAGTACAATTGTGCCTAAAATCCTTTTATACCAATAGTCTATATGCAAGAATTTCTAAGTCCAGCCAAAAAAATGACAACAAACACTTCACTTTGTAATAAACTAACTTTTCTAAAGCAACAGCCAGATTTAACTTAGTTTACCAATATTGTCATATGATGGATGATGCATACTTTTTCTTTTTAGTATTATCTGTTTACAGGTAAGTCTTAAAAAAATCCATAGACTCGTGAAAGGATGATCTAACTACTATAGGTCACCACACAGCTGCAGTCAGTGATGACTGAGCCATGTGATTGCATGAGGTACCCTTCACCATGGCTAATTTTTTTGCACCAGTTGGCCGTTGCTTTTTTTGTTTGTTTGTTTTTAAATAAAAGGATGTTAATGGTGGTAATCTCCTTTTGGGAGGAAAATAAGTGGAGAAAATCATGCCCTCTGCCCTCTTCAAGTCAAACCTCACAGCTCCATCCTCATTTGTGATAAATGTGTAAGGCAAGCCACACAGAATATTTCCCAACACAAAGATAAAAAGAATGCTATTAACCTACTCCCTGCGACACTCAGGCTTCCTGCTCTGCTTCTGGCAAAGAATACTCCCTGAAAGTCTGCAGCTTCATGAAGATCTTTATGCTATCGAGCACTACATCTAGAAATGTCAATGCTGTGAGATTGAGTACAAAAATATTTGTAACAATCAGAATCTTCACATATTGTTTTTCCACTGGACAACCCACAATTTCAGGGTTCTTGCTTCTGACCTAAGACTAGCATGATAAAAAAAGCACAACCTCAGAGTGATAGAGGTGAAAAATGCAAATACTGACACTACATTAACATTTGAATTGTGCTAACCGTGCTGGAAGGCTCAAAAATAGAAAGGCTGAGAAAAAAATGGAGTACTCTAATCTCTATAAAAAGACACTGCTTTTACTACAGTAACAGTTAAGGAGACAGGATTGTGAAAAGTCCCACTGAGTTATTTAGGCATTGTGAGGGATCTCCCAGCCCCTCCATTGGGCATATGGAACTGTCATGCCCCTGAAAATCTCCCAGGCCCAAACCCAGCAAAGATTTTAGGCAGAAGACAGAAATTCAAAACACTAATTTTAAGCCCGTAAAGCCAGTGAATATTGACGCCTTCTAAAGCTAAGAAAGAGATTATTTTTGGAAAAAGAAGGAGAAAACTAAGTTAGTGTTCTTCATCCTTCTCCTGATGACTATACATCTCACCATACACTTCAAAAGAAATCAATGTTAAATAGCTTCTAGTCTTAATATTAGCCTCTGTGAAGCTTACCTGCATCACAGACATACTTAAGACAAGGATGATACACATTCAAAAAGACCTGTCAGGTCTTTAAGGGTAAGCAAGCATATAAACTGTTACAGGCACAGGAACCAAGGGTGGTCTGCGGTCATCTCTGAACTTCGGTCTGGTCAGGATGGTCTATGTTATCCTGTGTTTCTTTGATGAATTTTGAATAGACTACACACATGAAATTTTGGAACTTTCCATAAGTTTTAGAATCGTCAGTGTTGATGACTTTATATACCAATTCATACTTGTTTTGGACAACCATACTACCTTATTCCATGAAGAAATCTTCAGGCAAAATAAGAAACAAAACCTACTTAGAATATCATGAACAAAAACTGCAGCAGCTGTTTACATCAGCCTGAGTTTCCTGAGGGCGTGTGGGTGGAGAAGATTGGCAACATTCTTAAGCATGCCTCTGCTAGCCAACATGTGCAGATGTTAGGAGTAATAAAATTTAAAATGATAGTTTCACTATCAAAAATCACCTTTATTCCAAGTTTCAGACCCCAAAATAAAAGTTTTCTAAAGAATAAGATCTGGAGCATATTCAACAACGTAAATTTATGCTGGATTTTTTTCTCCTAATGTGTGGAGAAAAGAAAGAGAGTAGATTATTTTCAGTTTTTTTTTTTTTTTTGTTAAGTACAAAAACCTCACACATCGTCGACCACAAACAGTTCTTAATTCAGAAAGAATACTAAACAGTTGTTAACTTAGAAAAGTTTAGTCCTCATTAAAGGGAGCAAAAACATTCAGGATGTCACTGAGATCGAGCAGATTTACTCATCTTTTAGCGGACTGACCGTATTATAAATAACATGGGAGTGTGAGGGCCCTCATTCTCCTCATCGCATTTTAATCCATCCCTGTACAGGATCATGAAACTCAATTCATATACCTGAACTATTAAATCCTCAGTGAGGCCATGAAAAAAATGATTTAATCAAAATGTTTTACTGGCTCATTTAAAGTGGTAAAATTATTTCAACAAAACAATTCTGTTTGTGGAAGTACTTTTTTTTTCATGTGCTCCTGGAACCTGACTTTTCAACTAGGAGTTTCTAAGAGGTGAATGCATTAGAAACTTAGCAAAAATTAACATGAACTTTGTGATCTGGAAATAGCAAGACTTGACCAGTCTGTCATTATTGGCCACTTCACAACTGTTCTACAGCAAAAACTGCTACTACTTTCATAGTTATTATGAAGTTGATATATGCTCAGAGGTTGCATCTCTGGAAAACGAATATTGAAATATGCTTGCATGCTGCAGTTAAGGCAAGAAAAATCTCTAAAAAAATTAAATTGAGATTTAAGCAACAATTTTAACTGTTATAAAAGCCAAGTATTGCTGCAAAGGAAAATGAAGCAGGAAAGCAGCAAATGAAAAAGATTAAAAAAAAAAGAAAAAGATTATAGGAAAGTAATACTAGTGAATAACAGCAATCAGTTTTCACCAGCTACTAGCAGAAATTCCTGTAAATTAAAAAGAGACAGATACACAGATGTGGCAGATTATCCCTAAATGTATCTGTGTATACTATACTGGAGGGTGGGGAAAATCACAACAAATAATAAATCCATCCCTTTAATTAACAGCAACAGAGCAGGGGGAAAAAAATGAACATAAAGCAGAGCGGGGAAAAAATCAACATAAGGCACTATCTGCCAACACGCAACAGAAGGTCCTCAAAATGGGGCTATTAAATACCTCCACATACACATAAACAATACCCAGCTAGAGGAGAACAGTTGAAAATGTGCCTAAAAACCACAGCAATAGAAGACAATGGTATTTGAAGGCACTTTAATAAAATGCTGCAGGCTCCCAGTCAATGCTGCAAAAAGCACAAATGACTCCAAGAAATAGGGCTCTAATATACTATCAACATCACAAGAAGGTTAAAAATTGGTGGGGTTGAAAGGGAAGATTCAGATCTGAAGCATGGACAAATGTATATATTTTAGTTTTCACATTAGATCACTTCCTTGTATTATCTTTAAATTACACTTCTGGAAAATTATTACTAAATGTCATTGGATGCATTTGAACAAAAACAAATGTTCTTCCTGTTTGAGCTACAAAATAAACAGTACAAATGAAGAATCAAGATACCTGTAGGTGCTCAATTAGAAGGGAAGCTAAACAGAGGCACAAAAGGGATAGAAACTAGTTCAACAGTAAATGTATCTTTTGACTTAGTTTTATTTTAAGTATACATTGCTCAAAATACAAGCAACATGAGAGGAGGAGTATACAATGTAGCTGTCTATAATTAGCAGATCAAAAGAGGTAATTTTGGAGGTCACTCGCAGTTGTATGTTCTCATTAACTTTCATACTTAAAACTCGACTTTAAAATTTAAAATTCTCAAAAACTTCAAAAAACAACAATTTTGGACACAAATTCAAAAGCAGCATAAGCCAACCTATATACATTGCTATACTGCCTCTTTTCTTCCTCCCCATTTGGTGATGCTCTGGGCAAACCAGTTCAGGAAGCTCAGCCAGCAGAAAACAATAAATTTTATTCTTCCTGATGGGTTTCCTTCTGCCAGTTTAGCTTCCTTGTACCAGCTCACTGGAAGATTAGACAGAAGTCAAAGCTATTACAATGGAGAGAGAAGAATACACACACCTAGACACGAGAGGCAAAGAGTGGGAGCACCAAGTTACACTGGCTTAAGTTTTTGTGGAACCACAGCCTTTTTGTATAGCTGTGTCCCACTGGAAAGATTTGACTGGTATGGACACAGGGGAAACACACACAGTGATGGGCATCTTGAAAAGCGCTGTGGATACTAACTTCTTTAGGGAAAAGTTTTTCACTACTGGAATTTTATCTACATTTCCGCAAGTTATGCATATATCATTGTGATTTACCTGCAAATAAACAATCTTCTGAAACACATCTTCTCTCATGCTCATCTCCACATCAAAATTAGAAAGCTTTTTGTCAGCTTCTGTACTTGCTAAGCGTACCTCTTTGTCAGGTGAGACATGCTGGGGAAAATCCAACATGCTTCTTTCCACTGTTTAAATAAAAGGCAATGAACACTTACACAGAAGGCTAGAAACACTTTAAGGATAAGGAACTTCCTCCCTTCTGATATTTATAGAAGACATAAGAAACAAGTACCCAAAGCAACCTGACACTTCAGATCAGGCTTGAAGCAAATAAAGTGATTACAGGTAACATAAAAATGAATAGGTGAAAGGACAAAACTGCACACCATTTTAAATTTTAACAAATAAACATTTTACAGGAACTATCTATTACCTAAGCCTAATTATCTCATCTTCTTACTTCTACAAAATCAACTGAAAGTTATATAAATATAATACATGATTTTTGAAAGATGAACCATTTGTAAGTGAAGACTGACATTGCTTCATAGCAGGCACAGATGCTTCCATGTTAGCATTTAAAGTGAAAAGCTCTGAATCTTTCAAACAGGCCCATCTGTCCTGAAGTTATTTTTACATTGTTATGAGAACAGTGTGAAATCCCCATCTTCTCTTCTGTGTTTACGGAGAAACAGTAAGGCAAACACAGAAGATGGTGTCTATTCTGCACTTCTAGAGATCAGGAGCTGAGTAATACTACTTTTTTAGAATACTCTTTTGAGATTAAGTAAATCCCTGCTCATTAAAGGAATATTGCATCTTATAATGACATGGAATAGAAATGCTAAAATAGAAATGAATCTTTATGACCAGCTGAATTAACTTAATTCAAAACCAATTATAATTTCACTCCCCTCCACCTCTCCAAAAGTACATTTTAGAGTAGCAACATTTTAGGATGAGTTAAAGCTTTGTAATTCTATGTAATCTGAAATTATTTTGTCAAACCCTGAGATACTTGCAGCCCTTCAGAAACCTCTGGAACACAAACATGGGCATATGGTTCTTCTTCAAGTCCATAGGAAATTTTTCCCGCCCCTCCTGTCCTCATGCCAAGATGTTTTAGAATGATGAAGTGAGTTTTGGCAGCTTCCAAGTGAAACGTAAGGCCTGTTGGAATCTGTGTCTTTTCAGATAACATGTTGCAGTTACTGGGGTAGGTCTTTCATGTACATGTAAAAGGGACACACAGGCCTTAAAAATCCAAGGCTCTAATGGAAGTCTTGCTATGGTAATACATCCATATCATATGCCATGGACTGTTTCACAGGTAGGTCATGCTAATTTCACATACAGCTTTGAAGATTAGCATTAAAACCTTAAATATGACCCACTAACGCAATAGCATGTAGAGAAAAAAAGTACCTCTCGCACGATGTAAGTCTTGGTGGCTGTGCTGAGAAGCTGGTGGCCACTATTTTCTGAATCAAACAGATTTTCCTTCTAATTTAAGTTAAAGCAGAGAGTTTTATACCTTGTTGAAAAGGCTTACAACAATTACACCAAATACACTGGTACAATTAAAACTGAATCTGACAGGAAGCTGTTTGGATGAAGATCACTCGGGTCTTTCTGCCAGCACCAATTCCAGTCAATTCACTGGATGTGCCTCAACTGTAATTCTAAGTAATGTGAAAGCCAGACTAATATATTACAGTTCAATCATTTCAGCTGCAGGCTGCTCTTTTTTGCTAGGCGAAGATTTTGCTCCAAGCCAAAGTGGCTGTTTTCAGCAATTCTGTTGCTATTGCAGATTTTTTCAGAGGATTTAAGAGTACTTGATATTTTATTATACTGTCTACTTTTTGAGAGTCATGCAGCCACCATCTGATAGGTTTTTCAAAACAAAGCCACCCAAGACACATTTTTATTTTTCCCATCTCTTCTGACTGACAATTATTAACAAATTAACTGAATGACCTGTGTTTGACCATTAAACTCCATCCATGTATTGGCATGTCTTGATAATTCATTCAGAATAATCTAGATGTGACTGCATGACCAACATCTCTCCCTGGATTCTTCAAGGCCTTGCAGGCAATAATATAAAAGTGAGCAAGTAAAGCAGTCTTCTTTCAAAAAAGCATTCAAAAATTCCCCCATTCTCAACCATCACATTTTCTCCACTAGCAGCTTATCAACCTTTCCATTGTTCCATTTGACTTGCTTGTCTCAGATTCTGCAGTTTCTGCAAAAAGCACTGCTTATCAGGTTTGAATGTACTATGCATACCACAGGTGCTGTAGTCCACACAGTTGCACAGTTGCGGTTTTATGCAGTTGGAAAAGAAAATGCAACTGTGTGGAGCTTTACATGCAAAAAGAAAACAGGTGACCAATGCAGTTCTCTGGATGCTTCAAAGAGATCAGCAGCACAGTTTTGTTAATCCTTATTTTTGTCTCTAGAATAAAGCATCAAAGCTTTGTAGCTGATCATGTTAACGTATTGCTGAGAGGTCCTGAGAGATTATGATGACCAGAGGACCCTCAAGAGGCCTCTACACATTCTGCACAAGAACAGCATGGATCAGAACTGTAAGCAACAACTATCTATTCGCAATGTTTCTTTATGTGCAGATGGAACGCCCTATGGAAAGAATCAGAGAAAATGTACACTAACCTGCATATTCCACTTCTATATCTGCCAGGGCCCGTACAGTGTTTTCATGTGTTACCTCTCCGATTTCAAGTGTCCCGACACTGTCATACACATGCTTTGTCTTCCTGATTAGTTCTTCTGTTCTTGTTCTGATTTGCTCTGGTGACAGGTCCCATCTCAAAAGGTTTCGGCCTGATGCTATGTATGAAGAAGCCTTGAGCTGTCTAGTAATTTCTGCTCCTAATGTCATTCTCAACACAAGCCGTAGCCCAATGGACCTGAAAGTATAAAAATGATCTTTGCATAGCAAGATTCTAGTTCAAGAGGTAGTTTACAGTAACCATCAAAAAAAAAGGCAACAGACCTTTAATAATTACAGAATATTTTTAGATGCAAGAACAAAGTCCTTTTTAGAGCCATATCTTGTCCAGCAGGACCATACCCAGCTGTTACCCTTATCAATTAAGTCTAATTTTAAATAAATCAGAGGTCTGTCTTCTACTTTTTCCATCTAGAGGATGACTAAGTGTGGACAGGGATAAAAACTTTAGTATTGACAAAACCAGGCAGACTAAGTTACTATTCAATCTTCCAAGAAAAACAGAATTACAGTTGCTGAAACTCTACAGAAACAGACAGTATTTGCATTTTTAAGTAAGAAATGAAACCCACATAGTGATTTGTAGATTCTGAAGACCAAGGACTGCAAAGATGCACAAAACAAGACACAAAAAAAGTCATTTGGTTGTGTTCATTATAACAAATAATTTTATATTTATACAGGATGTGTGCCACATCATCAGCCATGGGAGGAAAACTTCTAGTTGTTACACATTTGAAAATGTATTCTTTTAATTGTTGAGGATTTTAAATAGACAGTTTCACTCTATTGCCAGAAGGGGTATATAAGTGTACTGTGGCTTATGTACTATTAATCCTGATTATATAAATCAACTATGTTTCAGCTTAACTAGCAGAAAGCTTACATATGTAAATGCTGTGCAATCAATGGCTACCTTTTCACTAATCTTTTTGACAATATTAAAAAAAAAAGTGACTTGGAGCAACGAATCCAATTATAAATTAAGATACTGGCTTCAGGAGTACAGGCTTCTACCCTCTCATCCCAACAAACCAACACTCAGCTTGGTTGTATAAAGGAGAGGGACATGAACTCAGACCACTGACTGAAGTGGGGCTAGTAGAAACCCACACAGTCAACAAGATGTCCACCTGGCGACTACATTAATAGCTCTGTTATATATGAAGTATAAGTGCATATATACTATATAGTATATATGTACATACTACAAGTATATAGTTGCTGAGGAAGGTATAATTTGATGGTAATTAAAAGACAGCTTGCATTCAAGGAGTAAAACTTGCAGTGTTTAGTACCATAGGAGGATCATAGGAGCATCATAGGAGGATCTCAGGCTGGCAGAGACTTACTATCTGCCTCCCTGTTTCAGTTGTATAATTAAAAAAAAAAAAATCACATGTTGTTATGGTAATAATGACAACTTAAAATTTTCAGTCATAACTAAAGAAATACAGGAACACGTACAGAGAGCTTGCTACTAAAAGGGATGTTTACTTAACACTATTTTACATTAAATACCTTTTTCTCTTAATGCTAGCCACTGTACCTGTATTAATTTTATTACAAAACCAGTCTGGTATGTGCATAAGTGCTCAGATAGGTTTTGGCATACAATGCAGGGAGCGCGCATAAAAGGATAGGCAATTTTAGCCTGAAGGAAAAACAAAGCAGAACAGTGAAATGCCAAAAATTTGAAAAGAGCCACACGCAGGGCTTCTGTTTGAAGGCAAGACTTTTTGTTAAAAGTCTCACTCATCTATAAGAGGAATTCTCTAGAAATAGCCTAGCCAAAATTGTTTTTATGCAAGCCAAAAATGAAAGACAACATTTCTATCTACGCTTTATGCTGAGAAATTTATTTTACTTGTTACCACAGTTACTTCAAATCCACCCATATCAGTGCAGCCAAGATGTTTACTTATCCCTTCTACTGGCATATAGAAACATCAATGTCCAGCATATTGATGATTTAACTCTGAAAATGAAGCCTGAATAAAGAATACTCCTTCTACCTCTGTTCTATCTCTCTGATAACAACTCAGTTCTGACATCAATGCCTTAGTAGCTTCTCCACTGGACTACTGAAACTTTGAATCTCAGTTAGAAGTTTATGATAAAATAAGCTGCTTTCATGAAAGCAAAAGGCTAAGTATTAAAATTCTCAGAATGCATTAGTTTCCCATCCCCTAAACCACTGAATTCTAACCTGAATCTACAAATCCATTAAAGAAGAGTATTTTATTAAGTCATGAACAGCTTCCCACCGGACTGTCCTCTGTCCAGGTTTTCACACATTGCTAGTGCAGCTCTGGTACAACCTCATGGGAGCCAAAGGGGAACTCCCTCAAAAGTCGGTTGAAGGCTCTGAACCCTCTCTCTTCACCCCCCCAACCCCACCCCAGGAAACATGAGAAAGAATACAAAACGTGCCAAATTAAGGTAAAAATAAAAGTAAAATAGAATCAAAGGAAAACAACAGCCTGAACAACATAAAAGCTGACAACTATGCTAAAGTGCAGGATATGAAGCAGATATTCTTTTTTAAAGAGAACCTACAGCTTTCTGTCACTCATTACCTTCACCTAGACATGTAGAGAACACAGCCCTGCCACTGACCACTTACATATTATGAGAAACAAACACTAAAATAGTCAGAGCACCAACAGATTATATTAATTTCAGCCTGTCCAACAGGTGTAATTAACAATTAAAGTTGAACTGATTTCACGAACTTGAATACAGGGACCGTGATTACTGCAGAGCATTACTTCTAAATCCCCAAAAAAATATGCCACCTGATTTTCTTAATATGTTGGCTAGTTGCATTGAGGAATACACATACGAATTTGACAGCTGCATAAATGATTGCCATAAATGCCAGCAAGTGGTGTTTGTCTATTAGGGACAGGGAAACACAGAACTGCCTAGTTTTGAAATGCTGATAGCTTGTCTCCTGCTGATAAAAGGAAGCAGTCATTTATGTAGATTAACAAAGGCAGTACAAACTCAGAAAGACCTGTAAGTCTTTCTAATTGACCAAATGAAGGTGGGCCTTCAAAAACTGTAACATAACATCTCACATAAAACCAATCACTACATGCAACTCTTCAAACAACCATCTACAGACATGTGTTGTTACCTTGCTACCAGTCAATCAGATTGTGCTTAGGGCCAATGTGACTGACATCAGCTTAATAAAAAACAACATGCATATAAAATATATGCACAGGTGAAATCTTGGACATATCTTTCATGGCTTAGTATTTCATATTCTTTGTAACCATAAAACTAAATAAATTCCCCAAATTCCATGTATCATACTGCAATAAAATTGATAATTTACTAACTTTATCTTGTTTGTTCAAGAAAGAAACAGAGAAACAATGCCAAAATTAAAGATTAATAAAGAAACAGGAGTATATCTAAAATAGTATGACTGTTTCAAAAATGCTCTGCAACTACATTTGTCATGTTATTAGAGAGGAAATATTACAGTAATTTGTATCACTGAGGGAAACTTAAATTCCAAGATATAAACTGGAAAATAAATTTTATTAATAATGGTAGGAACCAGATACAACAGCAAACAGCTTTCTTCAAACAGCAACTCAACAAACAAGATGCAATTATTATTTTAGAGTTGCTTTTGGTAAACAGCAGCGAGAGCCAACCATTGCTTGGACTGAGCAATTAGAAGTTGATTCAGTTTAAATTAGATGGAAGGATAAACAAATGCAAGTCTGTAAATAATGTTACATATATACCGCAATTATCCCATATGGCCATGGGTGGGCTGTTGCTAATGCCTGAACTGACTAGTTCAAACTTTTTCAGATATTATACGCAATTTTCTGCAGTGCAGCATAGAATGGTAGACATATCTAAACAAGCCTGGGTTAAGGATAAGGTTCATGTCCAGCAGCAGTATTGCCTTAAGATATTCTTCTTCTTTCCCGTTCTTCCCTCTGCTGCTCATTTCTGTCCCTGTACACCATTCCATCAATGACAGCAGCATAACTGTTGGTAGGGTCATACCTGAAGAGTCAGGGCAGCACACAGGTGAAAAATGAAGCGGACAAAAAAAAATGTGGGGGTGACAGCTTTTTTTCAGCTTATCATCTATTTGATGTGTGACTTCAAAACAGTTGTGCTGGCCTAAATGAAGGATCAAGTGTCAACAGCCACCTGAGCCTGCACTTCTGCTAGAAACACATAAGAAATGCATGGATTTAGTCTAGCAAAGAAAGCCTCAAGATGATTACTGTCATTAAGCATACCATTTAAATGCCCCAAAGTGAAAAGAGCCATTGATGCTAAGAGGCAATACTGACATAAGAAGAAATTAGAATAAATTGGTCAGGAACACACGTAAGCTAGAATTTTAAGAGACATCTGTAACCATCAGGGCAGTAAGATTCTGAAACAGCTGCCCAATAAGAACCAGAAAGTAAAACCACCTCTATTTACAACATGGAGCTTGACCAGCTTATAAAACAGATTATATTACTTGGTTACCTAAGGTAGCACAAGACTAGACTTGATCACCCCAATTGTCCCTTCCAGTCCCTATGTTCCTGTGAGGTCTTTCAAAATTAAAGCTCCTTTACTTATATTGCATTTTTACCATGAGTACCTAACTGGCCTCTGTTGGCAACTTGCGCTGGCCTTTTTATTGGGTGAGTCCTATGGCATCTAATAATGTCAGTAGAATGACACACAGGGCAGACTGAAATATATTACGCATTTGTGCACTGCTTCATCCATCTATGAGAATTTCAGGAGGAAAAGCACAGAAGGTTTGGTTTGCACTTTCAGCTACAACAAAGAGTGTTACAGGAGCAGCTGTTTTCACAAACTATGGTATTAATCTGCCAATCCCAAAAGCAGTAAGAATGATAATTTCTACCAAAAGTGTCTAAGTTGAATAACAACTTAAAAGCTTAGTAGCTACTTCTAAAAGAGAATTTTTAAGAAGAAAACAAAGCTTCTAAGTTACAGACTGCAATCATTGCTATTTTTGCTAGAATGCCAGGTCATTTATTTTACCAACAAATCTACAATTCGATCACTTGCTGCTTCTGGAAAATATAAATTTGATTTGATTTTAGAAAGGAGAAGCAGCTTTATAATACTCTATTACAGCAATACAGTGGCTAACATAGCTGCTGCAAAGACAAACAAAGCAACTGAATTTACAGACTAATTTTTAACTTCTGCAGTAAGTATTTTAAACATATTAAACATTTATGTAAGTCTCATTGTGTTTAGAAACATTTTCCATGACCGGAACTTGCCAAGCAACCCTTTGTTGGCATGTTCCATTAACGCTATTAAAATAAAACAAGAAAGCCACAATCTATGAAGCAGAAGCAGCAAAGGGTAGTACCAGCTTTAGAAAATACAACCACAAAAACCTGCAACCGTGTCCACAATATGCTCCTACTACTGATAATCACTTTATAACATGGTCAAGATTTAAGCCTGCTGTCTCATTTAACTGATTGCATATGGATAGATATGACTCCATCCAAGACTCTTTAGTGGTACTTCCAGTTTTCCAACTAATCTTCACCTAAACAATGTTAGTCACAATGACAAGTATAATTTTACCGAATAAAGTGTATTAACAAATGTATTTCTGGGAAATACAGACCAGTTTATTGTACTTGCTAATAGATGTAGCCACACAAAAATCAGAGTATATCAGCTTCACGTAGGATGGAAAACTATATTCTCTGCTGACAAAAGATCTGGGGTAACAGCTTCAGGGGCAAAGTGGGAGCCAAGATTTTAAAAATAAGAGAAAGAGAGAAAGACATAGAGAGACACATACACACACTGAGGGGGTCTCAAATTCAGTTAATTTAGTAATCGTCTAGTTTTCAAACACTTGAATGGCAAACAAATACAATTAAATTTTTCTTGCTGCACATATGTATACTTCAGGGGACATTCCTACAGATATAAGTAGGAGCAGATTTGCAAATCACAATGAAAACAACAAACAATTTTTAAACCAGTAATTTACTGTATGAAGCTTTGTAAAAGCGGCCAATTTAAAATTAAGAACTATGGTAAGACCATTTTGGTCTTTCTATCTTTTGAAACAGCAGATCCTAGTTAAAAAACACTTCCTAGTCTTACAGGCTGCAGGAGAACCAGCGCGGCGTTCTGTATGCCAGCCCTGTGTTGCCAAGGCCATATTCGTCAGGTACCTGCCATCCACACTCACAGGGTCTCAGTGTTTTGACTCCACCTAGCGGCCTTGTTAAAAAACAAAACAAAACAAAGAACTTGACACGTCCCATTAAGACAATATAAAAACTGACAGTTTGCCTCAGGACAAATTATTTAATACGTGAATAATATGCCATATGTTGGCATTTCCCTGAAAGTAAGACTGAAGTGCTACCAAACATATATAAATGATAGCAGACAGGCATGGCTTAAGCAATATAAGCTTTATAACAGTCAAGCCTCATATGGAATGGAATACCTTTTCTTCTTTACATGAATAAGTTAAAACGCATTTCAGAAACAAACAGCAATAAGTATTCAGCAGTATCTAATACAATGTAAGATTCACTGCAGTCAGTCTGTGTTCTCACTATGGATTTTAAGACAGAAATTTAACAGGCTAAAATCTTTGTATTATTTAGAGATCCTTAACTCTTGCTTGAATTTTAAATATATCTTCATATTGTTTCACTCTTTACTCAGTTTCAGACAATACTTAATTGTATATTTTATAGTAATGCAAGGACAAAATCAAGTAAAGTAAGCAGAGGACTGAATAACCCAAGGCAAAACCGAGAATGGCTGGGGGTGGGGGCGGGAAACTCCAAGACAGAACAAGCGAAGTACAGTTAAATAGCTCAAAGCTAGTCACAGGGCAACATTATTTCAATTGAGCCAAAGGAATGAGACTACAGCCCCATGATATGTCATCACTTTTTCCTGCTGGACAAACACATTTGAAGTCCTTGTTACACTTTGCTTGTCAGTCCTTTCATCTGTTTGGCTCCTGACAGTGTATGGAACAGGGAATACGTGCCTTGAATTCTTGGGCCATTTTCCTTAGAAAAGTACTTGCCTCTGTGTCATGACTGTGTTTGGCACAGGCAGATCTCACTATAGCAAGAGGATAGCATGTTTAGTACTTCCTAATTTAAAGCTCCATAACTGCCATTAGAAACTGGGTTTTTTCTTAAGCTGCATTTGAAGAAGTAGAAGAAAATCTAGTGCCTTTAACACTAAACCATTAATTTTGTCACTACACCTTTCAGAAGAAAAGGATTCTCTGCCACTTAATTCACTGTACACTGTACTTTGGTTATAATCCTGTAATAGATATACTTTTAGCTCTTCAGATCAATGTGAGCAAGTCAAAAAAGCTGCAGGTTATATGAACATTTTAAAATCTTCATTGATACGTACACTACCCTCAGTGCTGCTTTTATGACCTTACTATCTGGCAACAAACGTGTACTGGTTTCTCTGATAAAATTAACATCAACAGCAAAGTAATTGAAAAAGGCACTCTGAGGCAATGAACAGAAAATCCAGACCTCAAGTAGGAACCCATACATGTGCGTAATGTGTTACAATTTACTTACATCCTCTCTCTTTCCCCCCAGCCTCCTCCAGCAGTCTTTAAACAAAAGGAATTTAGAAACTGGTCTGATTGACTTTCAGACACGCAGTAGTCTGGAGTGGAACATACAGAAGTGTCAGGGAACTGTTTCTGCAGAGTGTCTGACCTCTGAAACTATGGTATCCATGGTTCTAGGAAAAAATCCCCAAATAACCAAGCAAATGCAAACCAAACCCCAAAATTACTAGGACTGCTAACTCGGTTTCAAACCCATGCTGTGAACTGAATCCATTCTGTGTCACTGCAAACCTCCATCAAAGCACAACTTACTTGGAGGATCTTAGAATGAAGTTGAGAGACTTTCCAACACTTGCATGCAGACAGTAAGTGTACTACACTGAATTCGATGCAGGAGGTGCTCATTAGGGTTATCTTTTTGTATGGTTCTTCCATCAGGTGAACCATGGAAACAGAGTGGAAAAAATATCGCTGTTAAGGCCCTAGAGCTCTCTCAGGTACTGCTGCATAAGCGTCTATCATATGTCTAACATGCCAGCAATACAAAGAGCAGGAAAAGTGCATGCTATTTAATGCAAACACCACACACCATTGCTGCCAGGATAGTTCAGTACTTGAATGCCATCAGCTAATGCACAAAAGACAGCTTGTTGACTCCAACTAAAAAAGTAGTGATGCTACAGGACACAGAAAATTATTGAGGAGGGTTTGTAAACACAAAAGGCTTCTTTGATTTACACCCAGAGCTAATCAGTTCAGCCTGCACCACAGAAACACCTTTGATTTCCCATTGATCTTAAGTCCCATGCAGTCAAAGCAATGAAAAATGTTCTTTGCCATCACTAGTTAGTTGGAAAACTCTATGCCTTCATGGCAGATGATGACCTAATCTTGCTTACTTGCACCATTTTAAGTCACTGTTCTTCTTGGGAAGACAGTGCATTAAAGCATGCCATGATTGTTTCAATGCTTGCAAAATCTCAAACAGCACTCTGTGCTTTCTGCTCTGGCTTTTGAGTGAATAGTGACTTAACAACACTGAGTGCTTCCCAGGCTGGTTCCATACTACGTGAAAGATTGTTCCAGCATGATAAGTATGGGCAAGAACTTCACTCGTTTAACACTCTACAGTAGAAATAAAAAGTGTCTTTCTTAAAGACGGAACTCTTTTAGAGATGGTAGGATGAACACACACACACCCAATCGTATTTTGCTCAGAGACAAGTGTAATTTCCCCCATCCTCGACTTCCCTGATCCAAATACATATAACATGTACCAGAAAAGTGTCTCCTCTACAGAGGGAAATCTTGACTCACAGATCTATTGGAATTCTTTGAAGAAGTCACAATAGACAGAGATCAGTTAATAAAATCTATTTGATTTCCAAAGACTGTTGACCAAAAGGTCCTAAAGAAACCATGCTGCTGTAGGATGAGAAGGGAGATCCTTTTACGGGTAAATGGTTAAAAGCTAGGAAATAAACGGAAATGGCTACTCATTTCTCTGAATGGAACTAGGTGACCACTGGAGCCCTACAGGGTACAATGCTGGGTTCTGTGTTCTTTCACATATGTATACGTCATCTACAAAATGTGGGATTAATGAAGTGACAAAATCTACTGATGATAATGCAGAGTGCTAAAGGCACCACAAAGAGATGTGAAAGAATGTCACAACACTGAGTAAAGTTTAAAGCCACTAACAAAGTGGATTTCAGTCTTGATAAATGCGAAGTGACACACACGTCTGACTTTATATACACAGTGATGAGCTGTGAACTGATCTAATCATTCTGGAGACATAACAATTTAACGAAAACATCAGCCAAGAAGCAGCTGAAAAGAAGGAAATGATAGGATTTAGCAGAGGTGAAGCAGAAAACAAAACAAAAAGATTCATTATATCACTCTGTAACAACATGAAGCACAGACACACTATGTGCAGTTCTGATCCTCCCAACAGTTAGAAACTCTCTTCTGTTCTCCCACCTGCCAAAACCTTTTCCTGTTCTACCAAGTCATCATGAGTTAGTAATAATCAGCTGCAGTGAGCAATGGGCTCCATTGAAAGAACTAACTAGACTGGAATTCTTCAGATTGGGGGGAGGGAGGAGGAAGGACAGCAGAGGAAGTACTTCAGAGATTTAGAGAGTCATGAAGAGGATGGAGAGAATGAATGGGGATCAATTTTTCCCCCGTTGCCTCCGACACAACTCAGGAAGATATCAAACACAGTTTTAGGGGGCAGTTTCAATGTAAAAAGGTATTACCAGACAAATTTTTGTATGAGATCATGTGAGACAACTGTTTTGTGTGGGAAGGTCCCAATTCCTCGACTGTTCTAAAAAGACAGAACTGAAAGTTCATCCTGTTTTACATGCTTTCTGAGGTACCTGACTCTGGCTCTAGAAGAATCCTAGAAGGAAGGACAGACTTTTGAACTAACCCAAACCATTTGAAAGAAATCTTTTCAAGCCAGGCATTTCTTCCTTTTCAGAGAGAATCATAGAACAGGTATGTCCTCAAAGACATTAACTGTATTGATTAGTGTGGTCCAACTGGTACTCCAAGGGTCAAATTCAGTTCACAAAGTGCTTCTGACCCTGACATCTTTGTCTCAGCCAGTCTGGGGAACAATTTTGTTCTGCAAACTCTGTCTAATAAACAAATTGTTCTTCTGGAGCCTGCTGTGGTTAGAAAGGTGGCAGCTGTTGCTTCTGACCACAGGCTGCAGTACACAGAGGAGGCTGTGCAGTCCATGGAGCACAGGGAAAGGGAAAAATGTTCTAAATGTCTTGTCTGGCCCTTGTCATTGCTGAGGTGTTGGACCCAATAGTTTAATGAAAGCATACGCACACACTATGGTGATAAGTATGAAATAGGAAAGTGACTATGAAAGTTCTTCCTGTTCCTTTGCCTTCCAATGTCATTCCTCCTCCTGCCTCCTTCCTCCAGCCCCAGTTTCTTGCTGGTTTACTTCCTCATCAAGAGGAAAGCCAGTGTTCAGAGTTTCTTTCCAGTGATGGAAATCTAAAATTAGTTCTTAAATATAAATTCTGTTTTTTCCAGAGTCCATATACATATACTTTCCTATTAAAAACCTGATTCTGAAGATTTTCAAAGACTCCAGAATTCAAGAGTCCTAGAGAATTATTTTAGGACACTGAAATTATTTAAATAAGATGTCTGCTTTTATGTAGATTTTTTTCCACTTGTAAGAATATCCTCAAAAAGTAAACAGACTACCACACTTAATTAATTAATCTACATCTTAGCCTGCCTTTTTCCATGCGTTTTATTGAACTAAATATTAATCTTTTGGATTCCAACAGGAAAAGTATTTAACTGGAAATAGCCTCCCTCCCAAAAGCTGCCTCTTTTAACCAAACAAATCAAACTCTTAATGTAGTTTTATTCAATGTAAGGCATGATACTTGAAACTTGCTAAGATCTGTCATTTTTATCTCATGTTAAGATGCCCTTGGGAAAAACAGAAGCTGAGAACATTTGCTATTCAACATTTCTGTGACCATTGATTAACTTTTGAAAGTTGGAGGTTACTATTAAGCATTCAAGATCACTCTCTTTTGTGAAACAATTATTTGGGCACACTCAAATGATGACTGGAAAAAAAAAATAATCACAATTAACAAAGTGCAGTGATCATTCCCCGCTGTACTTACAACAAGTGATAAAAAAAAAAAAAAAAGAAATCAATACCCAATACTTTATTATCACTTAAGAAGAAGGTATCTGTAGTTTCCAAATGCAACTTGCAAACAAAGATAGACCTTTTAATTTCTTTCTAAAGAAAAACCTTCCATCCTTCTTTTCCTTCCTTTCTTTCCTTTCCTTCTTTTTGTTGGAAGAATCTGCAGGACAAACAAGGACATTCAACACAAAATATGGAGAACAGTGAAAATGACTACACAAAAAGAAGGTAAATGTATATTAGGAAAAGAAAATAGCTGTGCACTTTATTCAACAACAGTAAATTGGTCAATTAATTTACAACAGCAGGAGCCTTATGAGAAGAAAAGATTCTGGATCTTATTTCCTAACTGCTAGTACCCCTCCATCCTAACTCGACCTGAACAAAGGCTGCGAAACAGGACAAAAATAGTACAGTTTATGCAGTATGCACACAACTGTCGTTTCTCAGAAGTCCACAAGAGGTAACCATTCTCTTCATTTTGCACTCAAATTCAGCTCCATTCTCATTACCACAGCATATTTACATTGTGACCCTCCCACTATTTCCACATTTCCTATTAAATCTGGTCCTTTGCATATATTCTTCTGCCCTCTCAATTTCTCCAATGATGCTCATTTGTCTAGCCCATCTAGAACTGCCTCAAGCCCTTCTTCCACACTGGTTTTCTGGGTCCATTTAGAGCTAATATACATTACAGAGAAAATAATTAACCCCTTATTTTAAAACCCTTCGATAATGCATTTGTACCCGTCTCACCCCTCACATAATGTGAAACAGCGACACACCTTTTTATAAAGCTATTAAAACCACACCGCCCCGTCTCGCTTCACACACACTTTGCTGAAGAGCCCCACTGCTACAGCCTTAGCCCTCACTCTATTGTTTTCCTGCCCATTTCTCTGCGGTACGCCTGATGTTCGGTGCGAGAATGACACGGCGGAGACCTCGCCTCGCCCACCTGGAGGCTGTACATGACGGAGGTTACTTCAGGGAAGGGGGACTGCGGGAAACACGCCGGCACCCGAGGCAATAGACCCCACAGGCTGTGAAGTTTCCTGCGCCATTGTTCGCCGGGCCCTCGGAGCACACCTGCAAGCCCACCGCCCCGCCCCGCCCCGCCCCGCCGGCGAGCGGCCGCTCCTCTCCTCAGGGCCGCCCGGCAGCTCCCCGCTCGGCCGCGGAGGCCGCCCGCCGCGGCTGGCCCTGAGGCGCCCCCCACCCGGGGCTCGCGGCGCCGCCCTTCGCTCCGCGCCTACCTGCGAGCCGCGCCCGCGCACAGGGCCAGCATGGGGAGGGCGGTGCCGGGGAGGCGGCAGCGGCGGCGGCGGAGGAGGAGGAGGAGGAGGGGCCGCGGTGGCCTTCAGCCCCGCGCCACCGACCTGCGCGTCCCCTTCCGTCGCCGCCTCCTCACGCCCTTCCCGCCGCTACCGAGGGAGGGAGCGAGCGAGCGCGCGTCCGCCGCCAGCCCGCGCAGCCACGGCACGCGCCCGCGTCCCCTCCCCGCCCCCGGCGCCTTTCTCCTCCTCCTCCCGCCGCGGCGGCGCGCGCGCCCGCCCGCCCTCGCGCCCCTGTCTCTCTCACCCGGCGGCGGCGCTGACAGGGACGGGGACCGGGACGGCCTTCGCCGCGGGGCTGCCGCGCCTGGCACGGTAAGGGCGATACTCCGCCGCCCCGGCGAGGGGCGCGCCCGCCTGCCCGGAGCCCCGAGCCCCCGGAGCTCGGGGGCGGCGGGGCGGATCGGTCCCGGTGCGGGCGTTGGGTGGGCCCGAGGCGGCGGCAGGGACCGGCTGGCGGGGCCGCGCTCGCCGCGGGCGTCGGCGGGGCGCGGCGCACCGCACCGCTCGCGCGGGGCAGGCCGGTCCTCCGGGCCTGAGCGAGCGGCCCCGGGCCTGCCGCCGGACGGGGGCGGTGCGGGGGGACGGGGCCGTGGGGGCGCGCCGCGGCCGGCGGGACCCCGCGCTGCCCGCCCGGCGGGGCGCGGCGGCGGCCGCCTGCCCGGCCTTCCCCGTGCGGGCGGCCCGAGCAGGGCGGGCGCCGCCGCCGTGCCGCCCCCGGCGGCCGCCCCTCGGGCGGGGAGCCCCCCCTCGCCGCCGTCCCCCCGGCGGGGGCTGTCGGCGTGGGTCTGGCTCGGGGGTTGCTCGGCAGAGGAACTAAGGGAGCGAGGGGCGGCCCTGGTCCTGCTACTCATTTAACGCTGTTTGTTAACCGGCTTCCCCTGGTGACCGGGTAAGGTTGTGCCCTTTTAAATCGAAATGGTTTAAGGAAAAACAGCTCGGAAAGTTGGAACTAAAATTTTCCCCAAAGTTACATAACTCCCAGCTGATGCTGAATGCAGATCAGAGTGAGCCAGTAGTGTCACTAATCACAAGTGTGCACCGAGGTCACAGCGATCCAGTTTTTCGTCCGAAGTGAATATAAACGGTTCAGCAGCAGGGCCTCAGAGAATAGAATACATTTTATTAAAGTGTGTTTCTCTATGTCGTTATATTTATCAGCCAGGCTTTTCAATTGATTTTTTTACTTCACCATGTGCTCCTACTTCCAAGTGCATATGTCTTAGAAATAAAATATGAACTATAAAAAAATAAAAATGAAAAACAAGTTGACAAATTACTTTAGCTTCAGTGAACTCTCCTGCAGGAATGAATCTGAGGAAATCTGTGCTCTTTTGCTAATAATGAGACTAGATAATTGTAGTTCTCCCTAATCTGTACAGTTTAACCACTTGTTTCAAGGCATTGCTTTATGGGGCTTTCTGGTGAAGGATAAGTTTTTGTGTTTTGTGTGTACTTCTTACTGAGGTCAGTGGGAGGTTGGAATCCTCTAGGAATTCATTCTTCTGAAGTAAGAGATCCTGTTGTTTTTAAGACATAGGAGAAACTCATCGATTCCAAAATGTCATCAGTCAAACGCTTAGTTTATGCAGTCATCCATTTCTTGAGAGAGCAGAGTCAGATGGATACTTTCACTCCAGATGAACAAGAAAGCTTGGAAGGTAAGTAATAAAGGTGCAAATATATATGTATAATACTTACCCATGTGTTAAATTGCTTGATGTGTATTATCGTAGAAAGTAAGTGGAGTGACCTAACTGAAAAATATCACCAAATATTATCTGTGAATAAGGTAATGATCTTAATGTTTCTGAGATTATTAATTTTAAAATAGCTTTCATTGTAAAAATGTTCTAAAGCGACAAAATGTGTACTACCTCTATTTTAAGCAACAGATACTTTGAATCGCATCAAGTTTAGTGGTGCTATAATACAGACTATGGTAATGATTTGTGTATGTATCCCACAAATTTTTGCCTGCTGATTCTTTTTCTCTTTACCTTTATGTTTGGTTTCTTTCTGCGTTTTCTGTCTGACAGTAGCTGTGCTGGCCATGGAGGAAGTAAAACAATTACCATATATTAGTTTTGGTATATGGGAAGAACTCCTGTTTCATACCTGCAAGAACTCCGTGTAATTTATGAGGGAAGGCAGAGGGATCCTAAGAATACAGAAAATAAATGCTTTGCATTTATTTTTCACTTGAATAGCAATTCCAAAGAGCACATGGTATTGAATATTTTCAGCATGGTATAGTTTCTATTATACATTATACATCCAAGTCCATCTATCTGTTAGACATAGGTACAGAAAGATGGACTTCTGTGTGTATTCCTCTGTTGGCAGATGTTCATTAAGTCTTTGTAACTTCATAGTAGCTGTCTTTCTCCTTCATACTGCTCTTCTTCCTTTTCCCTAATTCCTGGAGACTTCATGGCGGGTGGTATCACAGTGTGGAGTTAAGCAAGAGAAGAACAAAAAGTCTTCATTCTGCAATGAGCTTTTCATAGCATCTGTTTAAAAGACCTTTGCACTGTTTTAAGCAGTCTTTGGTTGTATCACTCAACCAGAGGAGGAATTTGGAGGTAAGAGGGGGAAGTCTAGGACCAGCAGTGCAATAAACAGCATCCAGACAGCTGATCGCTGAGTTACCTGAAATCTGAGGTGTGGAGAGTAGACTTTCCTGAGGTGCAAAGCAAGCCCTGCTTCTCAGAGACATAAACTTAAAAAGATAAACCCGGAGTGTGCTTCCTTCCAGTGTCTATTGGTTTTACAGTGTAGTTGTTCACTAATGTAAACAAGAAAGAAACATTTTTATCACGATATTCAAAGGATACTCCCCAAAAAATAAAAGCCAAAAGATTTGGTTTTACCTGAGAATCTGGAGCCTTTTGTACATTTTAAAAGTGGTAGTCATCTATGAATTCAACCTTATCAGGTTATGATGATAATCAGCTGGTGAAAGAAAGCAATGTTTTTGGAAATCGTATAATGAGAGGTGAAGAGTAGTCTTTTTGGTTTTGTAATAAAACTGATAAACATTGGGTTACAACTGAAAAGTTACCTGATAACATGTCTTAGGGCGGCCTTAGCCAATGTCTAGATGAAGGAATCAATTTTAAGATTCTGTTTTCTGAATAAAAAATATTATAAATCTTCAGTTGTGCTTAAATGCTGATGTAAAATTTACCATTTTAATACAGATATGAAATCCTAATTTTAGAGCTGTACCCTGCCAAAAGCACTGTACCATATGCTATGTGTTAGAGTATAGGAGGCAGGCATTCCATATAACTGACTCATTTTAGTTGTGCAAAATATCTTTAGTACATGTGGAGTAGCAATAGCCCAAGTCCCACCTATTGAAGTGTTTTAATGTTAGGTGGAGACATAAGGGATGAAAATATTTGACTGATGTTTTTCATTGGTACCTTATATACCTTCTTGGTGTCTATGAAAAGATAAAACACTGTATGATTAAGTGTCTGTGCCAGGAAGTAATTTAAACAGTTCCCATTCCCCACAAAACAACAAAAAGAGCTAGAACATTAAAAATAAAATTGAGACTTTATCAAAATAGAAGTCTAGCATGTAACGAAACTCCATTTATATTGATAACCTGCATTCTGCATGTTTGAATTATATAGTGATGTCAATGATAGTGTAAATTTCCTCTAGGAATTTTGTACTTGCATGATGAATAAAAATGCCATATTTTGAGAAAGCAGAGTAATTGGAAGGCAGACCGGAGAAAAATACTCCTCTCCAACCTAGGATCTGGAGCAGTGATACAGATCTCTGGTGGTTAATGCTCAACTCTGTTGTATAAACTAGAAACTTCACTTCTTCCAAGTGATATTTTAGACAGTGTGTTTAAATGGCAGTTATTTCTCTTCCTGTTCACACTTTCTATTTTTTTTATTGTCTATAGCACCTGTTTCTGTGGGATTAAAGCAGAAACTCTCTACAACATGCACAAGGCTGTGATTTCTTTTCTTACTTCTAAGATCAATGTACTGCAATGACTTTCTCTAAGGCAGTGTTCCCAAAACAGTGCAACGCATCCCTTAGGGTGAGGGGTGCATGTAATAGTTCATATGGGGAAGGTTATGTGTAAGATGAAGCAAGACGATACCGAGTACTAAAGGGGCCTCAGCAGCCCAATTAATATTCATTATTCAGTGATCTCCTGTGATGCCTTGATGTTGCTTGCAGCTTGTGCTTGGACAGCAAAAAATCCTGGAGTTATGTGGCATTGGGGATGCTGAGCTGGGCTGCAGCATAGCCCAAGCGCTCCTGTTGTCAGGTAGTCGGTGTCTGTGTGAGCCCCAGCTGTTCAGCAGGGAGGTAGGTAGCTGTACTGTTTTGCAAGGTGGTCAGTACCAGCTGCAGCAACTGCCTAGGCCTCAAAGTGTGTGTGGTGATAGAGATAACAGGGAGAGCAGATAACTTTGGCCTTTGAAATCAGACACAGGAAAAAACTTAGATTAATAGCTCACGTGGTGCAGCAATTCTTTCCCAATTTACTGATGATATCAAGATGGCGGGAGTGGACAGTGCCACACTTTGGTAATGGGGTAGTGAGGTGCTGGCAGTCTAGTTTGTTGAGAAACTTTGCAGACAAAACCAAGTCTTCACTCCTTTGACTTTACTGGGGTCAGGTTTTTACGTCGCATTAAAACAGTGCAGTTATTGATCTTGTCACAACTTAATACATCTTCTGATTTGGAAAAGTTTCTGTTTTGGCTATGTTTATTTTTACACAGGTTTGTATTGCTGGCTTGTATGTTAACCAGTGGTTACTATTCTAACCTGTAAATTCATCCCATAGGAGCTACTAATTTTGTTATACCTGTGATAGATTATAAGGATTATAAATTCCATTTTTCAGTTAAAGGAGAAATGTGAGAGTTCACTGTAACAACTAATTATTTCATGGAAATGCTTACTAGTAATAATACTATAGTCAGGATTATTTTGTTTAAGCATAATTTGCACTGCTGCACGTTGCAAAAATCTCTTGTGTGATAGAGAGTTAGTGTCACAGACTTAATGCCTTGAGAAAGATAAAGGAGGGGGTTGTATTTTAAATTTTGCAAAACTACAAATGAGGCGAGGCATTCAGGAAAGGGAATGCCTTTAGGTGAAAATAAGTTTGAGGGAAAAATTGTTAAAATATACTATAGCAAGTGGCTTCCTATTAAGTCATATAAGGAGAAACGAGATATGTAATTCCACTGAATTTATGATAGGCCTGGTAATAAGTACTATTAATATATAATTCAGAATTCGGCATAATCAGTGCTTACTGTACAAGAATTAATTTTTTCAACATAGCAGGAGACAAAGGAGTTTAACCCAAATCCTTCAGCACTCTTACTGGGTAATTTAGAACCCAGCAAATTAATACATTTTTAGCATTTATAGGCTTTAGGAGCAAGTTGTATGCATATTTAGCAATATATTCAATTGTTCCATACAATCAACATTAACTTTGTACCACACTGGACTTCTTCTGAATAATTTTTATTGTATGTTATCAGAGTTTTAAAAAAAATTACATCTTCCAGGTTTTACTATTTATTTTAAAAGTTTACTTTTTCCCCCCTTTCTCCCAGCTGTGATGTAGAAAATAGGCTCCCCAAACCAGCCTTACTGTTGTTAAGTTTCACTAATTTTACTTTTCTAATTTTGGGTCAGTGTTCATGTTCACTATAATGCAAATAAGAATTCAAATTATATTTATTATATTAACGTTGGACTGGAATTCAATTTAAATTCTAAGATTCAGTTTTTACTGATATTTGAGTTCAGCTACTCCTGGTTATCTGTAGTTTGAGTTTAAAAAGTCATTTTTCTGTTCAAACTAGGCTTTACAAAGACTCTTCTTTGTTCCTCCTCAGTTTAGTTAAACATTTAGATGATATACCCTTAATAAAAACATTCTACTAGATTCTCAAGATGATAGAGAAAATAATTCTATAATTCGAGATGCTATAATTAACAGAACATATATATATATACACACATGTATATACAGAATTGTATGTAGTAATTGCTATTTATTTTCTTTTGCCTAAAAAAATGTGAGCACATTGTCATGGTTTTAGCTGGGATAGCATTAAATTTTCTTCACTGTAGCTGGTATAGTGCTGCATTTTGGACTTAGTATGAAAATAATGTTGATAGCACACTAATATTTTAGTCGTAGCTAGGTAGTGCTTACACTAGTCAAGGACTTTTCCAGCTTCCCATGCTCTGCCAGGTGCACAAGAAGCCGGGAGGGGAGGGGGCACATCCAAGAGAGCCGATCTGAATTGGCCAAAGGGATATTCCATATCATGTGACGTCATGCCCAGTGTATTAACTGGGGGGAGTTGGCCGGGGGGGCGCAGCGATCGCAGCTCGGGGACTGGCGGTGTCAGTCAGCGGGGCAGTGAGCGGTTGCAGCACTTGTGGTTTTTTCTTTTCCCTTTTTCCCCCGGGTTTCGTTCCTCTCTCTCGTTATTTTCTTTTTTATTATATTATCATTATCATTGTTATCATAATCATTATTGTGATCATTACCATTATTACTATCACTATTTTATTTTAATTATTAAACTGTTCCTATCTCAACCCACGAGTTCTCTTGCTTTTGCTCTTCCGATTCTCCCCCTTCCCACTGGGGTACGGCGAGTGAGCGAGCGGCTCTGTGGTGCTTAGTTGCTGACTGGGGCTAAACCACGACACACATTTAAAACTTCAGTTAGGTGTTTGGCTCTACTTTTTTTAGAATTGCTTATTGTTGAGTGTATTTGCTTTATTGCAGGTTTGGGAGGTCCATTTAATCCTTACACAAGAGAACATGTGAAAGGATACTGCAGATATACTTTTTAATAGGATAAAGGCTTGTGATTAATGAAGCATTTTTTTAATAAAGTGTCTTTAAATAAATATATTTCATTCCAAAAAAAAAAGATAAAAGTAATAAGTATCTTCTATTTATTCTTTACAGTAAAGATGAGTCATTTTCTTCCAACTATTATGCCACACAAATATATGGCAGTTGAGGTGTTTTGAGGTGTGACACATGCATAGTTGTATTACAAATTGTGGTGCTTTTGTTAATTCCTCATATTTTTATGTTTAAAAAAAAAAGACATTAAATGATTGAAAGAATTCAAATAAAAGTTTTAAATTGGTTTAAGAATAATGGCCAAACGATGTATGGATTCTGTATAGCTTATACTATTTTTCAGCAAGTCAATTCTGTGCGGATCAGGTAGCCTCTCTTTATTTTATAATATGTTTCAAAGAGCTCCTTTTGCTAGCTGAATATGGAAGTGAATCACAGCTTTATAAATAAATTAGCGAAATTACACTTCTGTTGAGAAACTGGTGACTTATATTTTTCATTTTTTTTCTCATAAGTTGCAATTCAGTGTCTGGAGACTGTGTTTAAAATTAACCTGGAAGATACTCATCTTGCACCTCCACAGCATTTGATAGAAATGTTCACAAATTCTTTTCACAAGGTAAGAATTTCATTTAGATTCCAGAGTTGCTCTGCCAATGTGTCCTCTGATTTCATGTTGTATACACAGCCTTAAAGTGCTGTTTAGGTCCAAATGATGTGGAAACTTAAGGAAAACATGAAAAAAGGGAAATTTCCATAAAAGCTAGCACAATGAGAATCTTTTGGGGAGGAATTAATTTCAGCTAGACAA
Source organism: Morus bassanus (assembly GCA_031468815.1). NCBI lineage: Eukaryota > Metazoa > Chordata > Aves > Suliformes > Sulidae > Morus > Morus bassanus. The sequence goes on from CM062600.1 coordinate 63,376,343, forward strand.
GGACAAGTCCCTGTAGAAAATTACTAAACAGTGGACGTCTCATTCTCACTTGGAGAATTTTATCCTTCAGTTAAGCATTTTGCAGTTCTCAGAGATAAATGTCTGCGAAGTGCTTGAGGTCATTTTTAGTTTGCTGATGCTTCCCACTCTCTTCTGGAAATAATTTAGTTGTTCAGTTTTAAAAACATACCCAGGAACACTATCCTTAAAATGGGAACTTCAAAAATGTGTACTAATAATAGGTGTTATCTGGGATCCCCAGTACACGAGGCACAAGAACCAGCATGATGGCAAATAGGAGAGTCAGAAGTAAGAAAACCAAGACTGTAGAAACTGCTCTCTTCCCCTTGACTTCCTTAAAATGTGTGGTGAGACATAAGGTTGTTTTAGTAGTAGAAAGCAAGCTGTCCTTCTCTTCTAAGGATGTTTTAGTGATGTTTAGTTCTTTCATACTTCCTGTGCACTACAGAAAATCTGGTTGCTTGGTGATACAATGCTGCCCAGGATGAAAACTTTTGATAAAATCAGGGCTTATATTGTAATGAAAAAAATCTTTGTTTGTTTACATACAGAATGACATGCTGCCTCTCTCTGATTCTTTACCAGAGGATGTTGAAAAGGCTGACCAACTGAAGGATGAAGGTTTGTAATAAACATAGGAATAAACATCTTATGCTTTTATTATGATTTTTGGGTTATCATGGATAGTGATAGTATTGCAGCTGGGCAACACACACCCCACACAAAAACTTAAGCTTCTTTCTCTGGTGATTGGTATGTTGTAAGAGGGCTAAGTGATTTGCTCCATCTGGAGTTTAAGAAAACAGTCTATTCTCTCCCTTGCTCAGGAGGTTGCTTAAAAACTAAGGGATAACACATGAAGTCCTGGGCAACATTCCTGAGTAGTAGAAGCTTTAAAGAATGAACAGTTATTCTTTGCTGTATTATAGATTTCTGTTTGTCCATGGAATTGCCATACAAGTTTCTACTTTATATTGAAAATTTTATGTGATGTCAAGGATTATATGCTAGCTGAGTATTAAAACATTGGCAAAAAGCTGAGCCAGGTGTAGCCAACAGAAGAATTCTTGAGAACTTACTAGGGTTGGTATTTCACATATGTGAAATAATCTGTGTGCTCTATAAAAATTTTAGAAAAGCCAGTTATTTATTTTCCCTTTGATAGATGTTATTGCTGTTTGTGAGGAAAAGCAGCTGTACCATAGAAGTCTTCACTAATGCTACCCAAGAAGGAATCCATTTTATTTCCCCCCAAAAAGAAGAGGGGGGGAAGGGCATGTAGCACTGATAACTGATACGAATTGTTATCAGGTGGATTGCTGCTTTATGAATCACATTTTTTATGACCTGTTGGATTTTCAGATACTTGAGTTTTATAGAAAAAATAACTGTTTCTAATTGTAAGGCAGATGTAATCCTCCCAAAAATTTCAGGATAACTATGTGGGAAAGGTTTTACTGTGAGAATGATTTCCATGTCTGTCTTGTCTTAAAACTGGTCATCTGTAGTCATGAATGTCCATGACTTGCTCTGAAAGGAAGTTTTCCTAATTGTTGAAGTTGCTCATTAGTTCTTTAATTCTAATGATAAGAGCTCAAACAAGGCTAGGTCATAAGGGAAAATTAGTTTGGAAGTTACAACATACCTGCTGTGCATGCTGGCTTTTCATTTTGCTGTCTGTTACTGGCAGCTCATGGAAAGTGAAGAATACCTATGGCACTTAGTATGGTTATTGGACTGTAGGGATATTCAGCACTTTCCAGGTGTGGGTGTTACAGCAATGCCTGTTCTAAATCTATGAATTCTGTCTTGTCAGCTGTCAGCCCACAAGGGTTTGTGAAATAGACTGAAGAAGTGAAATTAGTGTGTGCTATGTGTTAGTCTTTGTGTGGTGTTACTAAAGCAATTCCATGTCTCCACTGAAAAAAATGAAAGGGTCTAAACTTTGACAAAGGGCTGTTTAAAGGGTCAGCTATCAGGAGTATTAGTAAGCAGTTTGGAACTGCTTGAAATGCCTCTGGTTAATTTCCCATAATAAAATTAAAGCTTCCTGCCATGTTTTCTAATGCTGCTCTGTCATATTAATCCTCCTCGTTTTCACATACATGTTATCTGTCACCATTATAATGAGCTTCAATTTTGAGTATTTTCTGCCCTGAGTCAGGGAGGTAGATTAGATAACTTGGGGAAGTCCATCTGACTCATATCTTCTATAATACTGTAGTTCTATAACTCTGTCATTTCCTCATTTCTGTATGTCCTTACCAATGGCATAACTTCCCTCACCTTTGTGGCCACCAGCCTGGTCCTCTACTCTCAAACCAGCCCTAGTACCTGTAGAAATTGGCTAATGAATGGCAAAACAAAATGAGATAGCTGAGTTTTCTTTCTTGGTTGTTATAAAACCAGGAAGTAATATACCCTCCAGACTAGTAAATGCTTGGATTTACTTGCCTACTTTTGTATATCACTTGACACTTTGGCTTAATGTAAGAGCACAGATCATGTGCAGGTTTGTATAGTGTAACAGTGGCTTGTTCCTAAAAAGATCTGGGTATTACCACAGTATAAATTACAACAATAGGTAGTATTTTCATTTTAGAGGACACACATCAAAAAGTGTAACCATTTGTGGGTTTTTTTTTATCTTGAGAATTTTTGTCTGGCGTTAAAATAAATTATTACAGTTGCTTTTCCTTTTGTCCTGAATTGCTTAATCTCAGCAGAAGTAGTAGGTCTAGCTATTTTTCTGTTTTCCTTTAGTTTTGAGCTGGAGAGAGACAGAGCAAGAAAGGTACCCTCTGATACTAGCTCCAACTTAGCCCTGTGCCCCAGGTATTCTTTAGTTCAGAGCAGTATCAGAAATTCCAACTTTGATAGTCATTGATGGCAGTTTTGTTTTAGAGAAATGTTAACTGCTGCAATCTCACTGAGTGCTGCTAACTTGCAAGTCTTTTATCTGAAACAGGATTTTGTGTACAGACCTTTACCTTAGATCAAAGGAAAGATGTGTAGATGGTGGGCCTGTAGAAATGAGACAGATATGGTTACATTCTGTGTATATTTTGAAGATGTATATGCAATTACAGTTACAGTTTGCCTTCTCACTGGCAGGGATTGCTGATTATAATTACAGTCTAGTATATCACTATTGGGAAAAGGTGATTTTTGTACTACCTCAGTGGTACTTAGTTACTTAAATCTGGTTTTGTTTATTAAGCTCTCCATGTTCACAAATAAATGCAACTATAGTTGTTTTCAGTTAGTACAGGCACCTAGGACTGCTTCCTCCACAGTCTTTTGCTTTCTATCAGAGACAAAGTGTTGCACTGAGTGAACTTTTCCAGCCCTTGCTTATGCAGTTATCTACATCTGTAGTAACCTGTTGACCTATCCCTTCTCTTGCTTATTTTGGGAGAGGGTTGAAATATTTTGCCAAAATACAAGGAAGTCAGTGGAAGACTATAATTTTCCTGACAATTTATTGACATTGCTGGGTAACCAATGCTTCTGTACAATCTAGCAGGCCAACAATCCATAGTCACAGGACCAGGGACAACCTTAAGCTTGGGCACCCCGAACTAGGACTTTTTCTCTACTACTCTGTCATTAGGAAAGAAAGAAACTACCAGGACTGCCCTATGTTGGGGAGGAAAGAATGTGTAAGGTATCTTTTGTTTTGAAAGACCTTACTCCAGAATTTTCTTTCCAAAGAAAAGTTATATTTTTCTGTTTTTTTCACTGGACTTAAAAATATGAAACTTGGTTATAGAGTCGAAGTTTTGAGTTTTGTTGGTGAGAAATGTTACCTCTGAATCATTTTAGATTGCCTGTGCCATATACATACTTCCCATTATCGTAATGAATTAATTATGTGGCATCACAAAAGTGGGGCTTATGGCTTAGTTTTGCTTTTGTTTGATTTTCAGTGTTATATGGATAGTTAAAAGCAAGTTATCGGGAGAAATGAGGCCAAAAAGCCTGTTGGATTATGAGGCTTGCAAAGATGGTTAAGACTCATGAATCTATATCAGAGTGGAACTGCAATTACAATTACACTTCTCAACAAAGTGATCTTTGCTTAACAGCAGAAACTAGCTGGAAAGTGTGAAATAGCAAGATGAGAAGGGGAAGGTTTATGTGGTAGACTACAATGTACATAATATACTTCACCGACATCCTTGATATTTTTATTTGTATTATTCCATGCCAATTCTACTTAAAAGAATGTTATCTCAAAAAAGTGCAGTCATAACTACCATATATAGATGCTATAATGTGGCCGCTCTATTTCTTTCATATTTAGCACTGTATCTTTTAACTACTTAAAGAGCTTTTTATATTTTATTTCAGGTAATAATCATATGAAAGAAGAAAATTATGGTGCTGCAGTGGATTGTTATACTCGGGCTATAGAACTGGATCCAAACAATGCAGTCTATTACTGCAACAGGTAAAAACAAAATAAAACACACTTTTCATTCCTGAACTTCATTAATATTATTTTAAAGGTGATTGTGAAGTAGATCAAAACAACAGGAGGCTAGAAAACCCCACTATTCAGAAAACTATCATGTTAAATCTGTTAAAAGACGTAAAGCAAAAGTGAGCTCATTCAGCATATCCACATCAGTTAAAGGTGTAATACAGGCTTTGACATCACTAAATTACTTGTGCAGTTGAGATTAGGTTTTTGTGGGTTAGGTTGTCTATATTAAATCATAACATAGGCTGTGATTCCCAGTCTGTTGAGAGTAGTAAAAGCCTTTTTTTTCTGGTGTTCTAGTGACTCAGCTGCCCTCTCTATCTCCCCTAATACTGGCTTTCCCTGGAAAAAATATTATCAATGTGGGAATACCATTTGGGAGATTTTAGGCATTGTATAAATACTTAGCATTTTTATGCATGACCTGTTGAAAAATAACAAGGCTGCTGTTGTAGTTTCATTGTATAATCTATTCTTCACCACAGTGAAGACATAGTGACATGGGAGCAGATAAAGTCTGGAAGTGCATGTTAACCCAGCAGCAGAAGTATGCTTTCAGTATACTGACCAGAAGACCAGCATAAGAGCAAAGGCAGTGCAGTTTGTGAGCCCTGCTGGAACTAGCCTGCCTCTGGAGCCACTCTGCTCTATACTCTTCAGTGCCTCCGTTACCAGAAGGATATATTAATAAGTGCTGTCAGTCTGGCCTCGTGGCACTGTACCCAGTGGATTTTTCTATTTTGAGAGCTGTGCTTCCATTATTCCAGAGTTTAGTTTGTGATAAATACAAGTGAAAGATTCAGTGTTTCATGGCAAGCATAAAGAGGAAGGAAATGTAGAGTTTACTAACAGTGTACATCTTTAAGATGGCAGTTCGAAGTGTAAATCATCTATTTTCCTTGAGAAAAATTATCACATAAGTGATTTTAGGTATACAGTGGAAATATAAGACTATCTTCAAAAGCCTCCCAAAATCACTGAAAGTTTCCTCAATAGAACGGGCTGAAGCACCAAATCTGTAATTGACAAGAGTAGAAATACTTCACTCTGTGTGTTACATCATCACATATCACATTTGCGAGGACCAAAATGAATCTTGATGTTAGTAAGCACAGTATTGTCCAGGCAGTTGCTTGGAGTTCTGTGGGTGATGCGATCTTTGAATAAATATAGGCCTTATTCTTATTTTTCCTAAGCTAGTTTGGGAGCAATGGAGTCATATTGCCTTCAACAGTATTGCTTTTTACTCACAGCTGTGAGAAAAAGAGAGAGCTGAGATGCCCTTGAAGTTTTAACTGGCCATATAATTTTTTTGTAAACACGGAAAAAACATTCTCTGTTCAAACGCATGAGAGAATAAGCGTTTTCCCCAGCTTTTATCCATACATCTTCACTGGCATCTGTGGAGTTGGACAAATGTTAAGCAGCTTAAATATTTAAAATATATAAGTAGTCCCATTCAGAAGAGATTTTGATCAAAGTCAGAAAAAGCATGCCATTTGGAGGTTATCACAGGAGATAAGATTGAATATAGTGATGATTGTAATATCTAGCATTCCTAATAAAAAAGAAGAATGCTTTACACAATAGAAATATTGTCATTTCAACTATAGTTTTTTAATCAAGGAAGAACAAATTAGAGTGTTTTGAGACCTTTCAAACTGGGGAAGTTTTGATTATTAATCTGTTCCAATGTCCTTTTTAATTTGGGCAAGTCTTTAATCTTACTGTATAAATGTCCGCAACATTTAGTACTTCTCTGGTATGGAGATGCAATTGTAATTTACTAATTCAGAGATTATTGAGAAATGTTATCCTGATTTACCTGGAAGCACGAGTTGCCTGCTAAAAAATTGAGCTGGGAAAAATTACAGTATTCCTCTGAACAGCAGTAAAGCTATACTTCTTGCTGAAAAATGCCAATTGTCTAAAATACTTCTGGTTAAACAAAGATTTTAGATAAACCACTGCTTGAGAGCTTCACTTCTTGTAACAGGTTTTATGATGTATTTTGTACATAGTTATGTGCTGGATCTAAAACAGTTCCTTATAATTATTTATCCTTTGTGTCCTCAGAAGTAAGCCTGTGTTCTCCAAAGCCTAAGTCTTAAGCACATGCTTAATTCAGAACATTTGCTTGTCCTACTTAATTGAGGAAAGCTGAAGCATTTCCTAAATAGTGAATGGAAAGTCAGTCACATTAAACAAGTCTAAAGTTAGTCATGGACATGTGAATATCTAAGCTTGGGGTTTTTTTCTTTTATTGTTTTTTTGACAAAGCTTTCTCCCTTCCCTCCCATCTTCCTCTTAGGGCTGCTGCTCAAAGTAAGCTCAACAAGTACAGTGAAGCAATAAAGGATTGTGAGAGAGCCATAGCAATAGATCCGAAGTACAGCAAAGCATATGGGAGAATGGGGTAAGCTAATACAAATCTGAGTAAATGCTGAAGACCCAAGTGTAAATCACCATAGATTTTCTGAAATAAGTGGAACTAGGTTGTTTTACTTAGCTGACATTCTTGTTCTGAAACTGTAGCAATTTTCTGAAGATGACCCTATCAGGCTGTCAGCCTGAAGTGTTATGTATGTGGTTGATCTCAGCATTTTTGTATCAGATTTCGTCAGTTTGCAATTTTTTTTCTTTCAGTTTTCCAACTTTGCAAATTTACTTTAGAAAGTCATGATGTGTTTTTTCTACCTCCTACCTAGTTATGAGTGATCAAAATTCTGCAGTTGGAACAGTGAACCTGTTAATGATGCTGTTAGAGAACAAAATCATAAAAGAATTTGGGCTTCACAGTAGCAGGAATGGAGGCTTAATTCTTCTGTTCCATAGCTCTTTGGAATCAGGTATTTTAGCAAGACTAAGCTATGTCCCTTTGGTAGTTTTTCTCAGTCATGTCCAAGAGATTAACAGTATAGCCTCCTTAGGCGGCAGGTCTGATTAAGTGCTACCTGAAAAAAATGTCAGGAATGTTCTGAATGGGATATCTACGTGAGTGAAGGGCCATTGCTTTGCATTTTCAGTAATCAAACATATTGTGGATGTGGGCTGAATGCTGCATAAGGCGTTTGAGGTTATATCTATACTAGTAAATTAAAAAATGCTTGGGATTTTTTGTTGGGTCAGCTGGCACAAAATGGCTCATGTCCATGTTATTAAAATCTAGTTTGCAGTATGGATTGGCCACATACAAACTGCCTATTGCTAAATTGCATTGGCCTGTGTTAATTTCTGAACCATACCCAAAAATTGTCTGGGATAATGCTTGTTGGCCTGGGACAAAACCATGCCAGGGGGCATCTGTTTAAGATCAAAGATCATGGAGTTCTATCACTTGAAAACTTTCCACGACACAATTTATTTTACTAATACAAATGTAGCCTGACTGGCTTTTGAGATGATTAATTCACTTTGAAATTTTAGGGATTGTTGAATTGGTTTTGTCCTGTTTAACTCTCTTCAGATCGTTTCTTCATATAGCACAACTGGAGATAAGCCAATTTCAGTGAGATGGAGGGAAGTTACAGGCTAATTTAACTGGAAATTGGAGGTTATTTTAGAGTTTTGGGTGTAAGATCAGTGTGCCTCTTGATACACAATGTAAGTAGGATCATTCTCAGGCAATCAAGCTTCTCTCTTTTTGATTGTCTGGTTGTTTTGATAGAGGATATATTTTGAGCCACAAGCCATTGCTTAGCTCAGCAGATGGATATAATAATACATTTGGCATAGGCTGAATGAGGGAACAGTGCTTGTTTAGTAGTAACTGAAAAAACCAAATGGAGAAGCCACCTTCTCAACAAGAAGTCCTCTGAGAAAGCTGTGTTTTCTGACTGCATTATGCAGGAATATCAATTTTTCTCAGGGATTGATAGAAACTCTTCATAAGGTTCAGAAAGATGCAGAAGTGCCACAGAAACATGCAGAGATGGGAGCCATGTAGACAGTTAAAGTGATACTTTCAGTATGACCCTGCAAGAGTACTTGTCTGGGTAGGAATTGTGAGCAAAGAAACTGTTGCCTGCTGTTCTGACTTGTACACTGTTCCAAGAAGCAGAATTTTACATACTTGCTCTGTAAAAAAACAAGATTGCATCACAGAAATTCCGGATTGCATTTCTTGTCTGCTCAGAAACTATTTTGTCAAGTTAATGGGCCAAAAGGAAGAATGTTTTTTATGGGAGTAACTGTGTTAAGAGAGAAAACATTAATATTGTGGGGGTTCCTCCAGGAGCGTTACTGAAAACTCATGGGGTTTCATACTGTTACTGAGTTCATCATCACTGAGAGTAATGACTGTGACTGATGTATCTAACACACTGAGCTTTCTTGCCTGAGGTAAAAGACTAAGGTCTGTTAGTGGGCATTAGCACAGGCTTACCGACCCAGTCTGTGTAGCTCAGCATATACCAAAGGGGGACTGGAGTACTAAATAGCTGTATGCGGGTTACACAGATCTTCTACAAAATGTGGAAAAGATCAGTTGAGTTTTGAGGTCAGTATAAACTGAAAATACAATAGAAGATAGAATTAAAACTGCAACCAGATGGACTTCTGGAGTAGCTCAAAGGAGGATGATGTTTTAAATGTAGTGGCTAATAGAATTTGAAAACAAATACTGTCTCAAAAGTAGGAGATTGTCCTGTGCTCTTCTGAGCTGCTGGAGAAGAATCTTTCTCAAAACATTAGGCAGACTTTCCTGATACAAGGGTTTCTTACAGATGTCACTACTATCCTGTATAACCCATGTGTCAAGCTGTTGAAGAAGATACGAACGGAGAACCTTGCACTGATCCAAAGACAAAAATCTATTATGCTGAAACTTGTGGTTCCAGTAATTGGTTTCCTGAAGCTGCAGAACTCACGTTAAGAGTATCTTCACCCTACTTACCTATGTACCCTTCTGAATGATCTCTTGGATCAAAAGGACTGGAGGAAACACTTAGAGGAATTCCTGAGCTTATGCATAAAGTCATGGATGCTGGATCTTGCTTGTGCTCTCAAATACAGACTATATCACTTGATGATGCCAAGGGGTTTTTAATGAAACTTGCATACATATGGAACAGACAATGCAAGGTGACTTTTTGAGGGATCATCTCTTCCACAAAAACAAGTGCTTACACTAAGTAGTAGTAGCATAATAGCAAAACTTGCTTTGACTTAGTGCTCAAGCTAAAAATTAGCACTGTTTTACTTAGAACAGAAAATGTATCATTATCTTTTGATGGTCATTTATGTTCTACCCAGGATTTCTTTATTTCACGTTAGGTTGGCTCTGACCTCAGTGAATAAATATGAAGAAGCAGTTACCAGTTACCAAAAAGCACTGGATCTTGATCCAGAGAATGACTCTTATAAGTCAAATTTGAAAATAGCAGAACAGAAACTAAGAGACATGTCCAGTCCTGTAAGTTAGCTCTGTATCTATTTATTTACAGTAGTTTTAACTGGGATTTTGTACGTAAACTTACCTTCAATCACAATTTGTTTGTAGACTGGAACTGGACTGAGTTTTGACATGGCAAGCTTGATAAACAATCCTGCCTTCATTAGTATGGTGAGTATATTTCAAGCTTTGCATTATACTGTGTTTAAAACTGAAGTTTTAAGAACAACTCTTGTTTAATAACACAGGCAATTTTAATGCTTGTTATAATGCTAATGGTTTCAGTATACGGAATTTAAACTTTTCTAAGTCATTTTACACTCAAAACAAGAAGTGAAGTGTAAGTCTCCCATAATGCCTGGCTTATTTCCAATTGATTCTATATTACGTACGAACAACAACATTCATAGATAAGCTATGCTGTTTTTATAGATAGCATGATAGTACAACACTTGTCAACAGCGTGGTGAAAACTTCTGTCCTATTCTCCACATAGCATTTAACAATGAATACAAATAAATCGCCTCTCCAGTGAACAGCAGCTGATTCAGATGCATCTACCCAAGACTAAAGTAACTCTGCCTGGGCAGAGCTACCCAAGAGACCTTTCTGTTCTTACTCTTTCAAATTATCACCGACATCCTTAAGTGGGCAAAACTTCATGAGATGTGCAAACAATGAATATAAATAATATATAGTGCATTCATTTATTTCTAGTACAATGGCAAATTGTGGTTTTGTCCCTCAGTACTTTTCCTCCATGCATGGCTTTCTTAGCTAAATTATATTAACTAACTTCAAAGAATGGAATTTGGAGAAAAAAACTGCAAAAAGTAGTTATTTCCTTTGAGAACTCAGTTAAAACTTTACTGCCCCCCTGGTGGCTTCATTAGGAGAGGACATTTCAACTAGTGCTTCCATGTGGAAATGCACTGCATGCAAGAGAGATCAATATGTCTGGTCCAAATAATAGAGACGGTAGGGAAGGAAGAAGTGACCGAGTTCCCTGACAGCATTAGTGATTAAATAGCGCTGGAACTCTGTGTACCTCTTCATTGGCCACATGACTTACTCAGACAGTCTGCATTTGTTTAGAGTCAAAGATGTGCTCTTCAATATGGACCTAACTACGGCGAAAGGATTTTTTGCATCATTCCCAGAAGATGCCTGGTCAAGTGGATAGAACACAGGGCGTTTGGCCAGGAACAAATGAATTATTTTCCTGTGGTGTAGTTTTTTGTTTTGTTTTCATTTTAAGGAAAAAAAATTGACTCATTGTCTACCTTGAGAAAGTTACTTCTAGCCTGTGTTTTGTGCTCCTAACCTAGAGCAGACTTGTTACTGATGGAAGAAAGAAAAAAATCCTGTATTAGCCATAGAATTGGCCTGAGTTTGGCATTTTATATCCAACTGTAGACTAGAGAAAACAGTTTATTTATTTTTGATATATATATGTGGAGATATATTGATCAATAAAATGAATATTGCATATATCTGGGGGTATTTTTTGTTGTTGTTTTTATAGTCTTCTGGTACAGTCTGCCACCACCATTTTTTTTATCTAACATGCAACAAATTGTCTCAGCTTCATATCTTTGAAATACAGTGCCGTAATGATTCTTTTTGCTGGGGACCATATATCTCTGGGCACATAAACTTAGCTTAATTTTGTAACAAAACACATGCTGTATTCTATGAGTTTCCCGGGTTTTTTTCCACATTTTCCTCACTGATACCTAAGTAGTAAATGTGTTATAATTTCAGCTATATGTTGTCTATTCTAGGCAGCAAGCTTAATGCAGAATCCTCAAGTTCAACAATTGTAAGTATTATAATGGAGTATCATTAAAACAAATGTCTTTAGGGAGTTGGATTAGTACGAGAAAAGGTCGATAGTACTTATTCCTGAAAATATAATTTTATTTTTGCTTACTGCAAATAAAACTACTGCAGTTTCTTCCTCTTGCAGCTTATTTCCTCCCAGCAATTCAAAAAAGAACTACCCTTTATTGCTTACTGTAAAGGTCCCTGCATACCCCAATGCCAACATTCTGCTAACTGTTCCAGGATGTCGGGGATGATGTCAAATGCCATTGGTGGCCCTGCTGCAGGTGTTGGTGGCCTGTCGGATTTGTCCAGCCTGATCCATGCGTAAGTAAGAATTGCATAGTTTTAACTGTTAGATTTCTAGAAGCGTCATTGTGCAACATCTATTTAAAAGGGATAGTGTCAAGGCAATTACACTACAGCCTGTCCCCATTGTATGCCTGATTATTATTAAAACTGAGAACTTGAAGACTTATTTTCCACTACCTTGTTTGTTTGCTTTGTACATTTGCATCAACTGGAATGACTGAACTGGGTGATCAGTTTCCCTTTCTGGTTCTCATACGCTGTTTACTTTCTAAATGCCACTTATTAAAAATGGTCCTTTAAATCTTTAAGTACTCCTACACATGCTTACAAGTTGTGTTGATACATTTACTACCCGATATCCCAGACACTAGTTAGAAAAGGTACAGATTTACTTAGCACAGGTTGAAACAAGTTCTGCTCTGGCATCCCTCCATTTAGACTAGGAAGGCTTCAGGGAACTCGGTGTAGTGAGGAGTAGCTTTTACAAAAACCAGGACCCAAGTCTTTTATGGTATAATAATGATAATCCATCTGGAATAGTCTGGACAAAAACATGCCATTTGCTTATACAGCAAGACCTCTTAAAGGGCATACAGTTTTACTTTATTTCAGCATTCTAGCCCATTTCAAACTATTTTTAAGTTTTGTCCCTTCAGGGCAAAAGTAATTTATAGTTCACATCACAGACAGAAATGTGCTGCCACAAAATCAAGGACTGTTTTCAAAAAAAAAACATGTACTACACCTAGATCTATGGAGATGGTGGCTTTCTTTCAACCTGCACTGTGGTTTAAAAGAGTCTTGATAATTTGATACTTGGGCAAAATGCAGAAGTTAGAGAAGCCATGCCACACTATTAATGAAGTAATATGTTTTACTTGCTTTTTCTAGTAAACCCATGCTATGCTTACCTTTGACATGGAATTAATCTGACCTATTAATTTAACTCTTAAGCTACAACTGTTAGGGAGATGGATCTGTAATTAATTCAGTCATACAAGACATAAAGGTATAATTGTATGCTTGCTTTCTACTAATGATGTCTTGCTGGCAAGTGCAAGTTGGCAGCCGCACACTGTGTTTCTGGAAAAACTAATAAAAGGTTGCACTTCAACTACAAAAGTAGTTTTCTTAAACAACTAGAATGGATCCTCCCAAAAAGAATGGAGCAAATCACTGGAGTAGATTTGTTGCTAAATTTTAGTTTTACCAAGTAAGGTAATATCTTTTCCTCCCTGTTACCAAGTAGGAGTAAAAAGAAGTCCTAAAGAATGAAAATGAAGATGCGATGTTAATCCTGTTTGGAGAAACTTTAACTAGATAAAGTCATAATACTACAAATATCTTCATTAAGACTATACAGCAAGTTATCTTTACTCTTAACTTTCATATAACGTACCTTTCAGTTGTATTGGGATGTCCTGTTTTCATATAAATACTGCTTGTCGGTTTTTTCACCTGTTGATTTTACTTAAAACTGTTCAACACAGAGGGCAGCAGTTTGCCCAACAGATACAGCAGCAGAATCCAGAGCTCATCGAGCAACTGAGAAATCATGTCCGGAGCAGATCTTTCAGTGGCAGCACTGAAGAGCATTCCTGACTTAAAGGAGGCATGTGAATTGGAATGGTATATAACCCCAAAACGCATACCATAGTAAGTAGCAAAAGCACCATTGTAACTCTTCTGCTTGAATAGAAGACAGAAAACTCTTTATGCGTGTTTGCAAACAAGAATAAATCTGTTAAACAGATCTATTGCACATAACTTGGAACATATCGTTTATGTATAGTTACTCTTTGAAAATTAATACACTAAATAGGTGGTTTATTAAAATCCCCAAATACAAGTAATTTTCAGTATGTGCATTAGATTGATCTCCAGGGCTATTGAGTGGGGAGGAGTTTTGTAGTGGGCTGGTCTTGCATAACAGCTTAATTCTAAAATCCTAGTGTAAAAGGCACATTATTCTTATGGTGAAAATCACTATGGCTGTACTCCCTGTCAAACAGTGAAACAACAGGCCCATCTGATGTGCCGTTCTATAATGAGCGTAAATCTGTGTTGGAGTATAGAGTGTACTTAAAACTAATGCTTGAAAAGTCTGTTTCTTTAAGCCTGTGGAGGGACTCTTGTTAGTAATGTGAAATATTTTTCAACTTCATTGTGCAGGAGGGAGGGAAATTATTGCATATGAAAGAGTACTACAAATTGTAGAGAAAGGGAAGGCACTAATCCTGAGTAGGATAATATAGAGAAACCAAAATGCAACTTGGCTTGGGAAAGGGGAGTAAGTTTTAGGCTTTTCTACTGCCATGTATACCTTCAAATCATAATGGTAGCCCTGGAGGTCAGCATTATGGCACTGTTTTCCTAGATACAGCAAACTGTATTACATTCCATATGTATGCAGTATTTAACATAAGCTTAAAATTCTGAACTGTAATAAGCTAAAAAACTGATCCTGTGACTATACAAGTAACTAGTACTGAAAACTTATCAAAAAGTAACTGCCTTAGAAGGATTCTCTTTCTATTCTTATGTGGTATCTGGCTTAAACAATTAAGGATTTTTTTTTTAAGTTTCATTACACATCTCTATCTTAAGTGATGGTTATATGGCCAAGTTGAATACTTTTCTACTCTAATACTTCTGTTCCTACCCTGGCTGTTCTTGCTCAGTTAATCTTACTCCTTCAAAGACTGCTGCTTTTCTGTATTTTTATTTTGTTAACTTTTTAAATTCTGCTTAACTGTTTGCACTGCTTTCTGGTACAAGGTACATTCATTTTTACTCCAGGGAGGTTCTTACCACTCACACTTTCCTATTTGTATATCAAAACTATTTTGAGGAGCCTGCTTTGATTCCTAAGATAAGGTGATCCCTGCTGGCCAGCTAGACTGGAGAAGGTATGTGGAAGAGTTAACAATAGACTCCCAAGTGGAGAAATACACAGGAACTCCTGAACCTCAGACATTTTATCTGATTCATCTTGTGGTCAAAAAAGAGCACCTCCAGTAGAAGCAAATGCAAAACTTGGGGCTAAGTCATGTACTTGACTCAAACAAATGCTAGTTGTGCATCTATTGTATGAGTCTTTCCCTACTAAAACGGGGGAAAATACAGCTGGATCCGAGGAGAAATGAAAAGAATTGGAGAAAACACAACAGTACAAAATCCATATTATCAACGGTTGAACAAAGAAGTAAAGCTTAATAGAGCAACTTGAACAACTCTAAGACATTTCATACTTTATTCAATAGAGCTTGCCTGTACACAGCATTAAAATGCTTTTTAAAATTCTCTCCAAGTTGCTGTAGCTGCATTTTTGATGCTGTAGAGATACTTAAGTCTTTACATTAAATAGATTTCCAAGTAGCAGCTTCTGACTTAACATCTTGATGACAAAGAAGAAAATTCCTAACATGATCCTTTTTCAGAGGTAGTCCAGATCCTGAAAGGAATCTATGCAAGAAAACCGCTACTTAAGTTCAGTTACATTTAACAGGACAGGATACCATTTACAAGGAAGATGGGTGGAGGCTGTAGGTGGGTTACAACTACTGTACAAACATTCCTTGGAGTAGTGTATTGGGTCAGGAGAGAAGCACTGCTCCAAGCATATCTCCTGTTAAACTTCAGGGTTCATCTTAATTCTCTTTCATATTTCCAACTGCTCCAAGTGAGTTTTACTAACTTAGGTAAGGGGAACCAACAAATCCAGAGTGGACTGGACAGCACTGCAACATCTCTCACACTCAATTTACCCTTACTTTGTGACAGCAATCTTCATGCAGTCAGTTACCTTTCTATTGTAAGACAAAGTGTGTAAAGAACCTCTTGTGAGTTCCTTCAGAACTACAAAATACAGTAATATTCAAAGACTGGCTGGCTGTAGAAGTTGTACTGTCAAGTACAAGCCCCAGCTGGGGATGGATTTATGGTAGAGCTATCCCCAAGATTAAATGGAACGAAGCATTGGTTAGTTGTCTGAAAACTACTCTTGAAATCATCTTTACAGAGTGGTAACTTTCATTTCACATACTACAATATTGTCATGGTTAGGTTTTACTCTGGTATAGATAATATATTAACCAGAGTAGTTATTAAAACATCGATGACATTAGCTAACTCTTTAGGAATGTGCTACAACTGACACAATATGTAACTTGTAAACTTTGTTTCTTGTGTATTAAGAGGAAGGGCTTTATAGCCTAAATAAAAAACAGTGAAACCAATAACAGGAGCTGTCATTACATGCTTTTTCCATTGAACCCAGGAACAGAGGGATCATTTATGGTAAAGGCTATTTTGCCTTGAATAGGCTAGATTGTTTCACGGAGTCATGCAATATGTCTTGATCACAGGGTGAGGAAGGAATCTTTTCCTGTGTAATAACTGCACTTTATTTTGCACGAAAATTTTTCATCCTGCTAGATCAAGTGGTAAACCACAATCCCCATAAATACTGCTTTAATTTAAGGTCAAGTACAGTTTATCATTCAGCTGAGCAAATATGCATTTAACACCTAATTGGTTTTGTATCATTACTGTTCCATCAGCATCTAAGTGCGATAATTGTTAGAGAAGAAAATGTTTTGCACTCCAATTGTAAACTCCTGTAACCTGCTTGCATGGAATTATATTCTAATAATGCCTGATGATAAAGACACCTAATGAAATATTCAGCTTATAAATGTTTCAGTTGCACTTCTGGTTTTGTAAAAAGTACAAAGTAAAATCACTCATGCATACTGAGAAAGAGCTAAGTCTGCAGCTTTGGATTCATGCACTGTTTCAGGCCTACAGAATGTCATACTGGCAAAATGCAACTTGTCTACCATTTCTGTATCTCTCCTACCTCTTATTACCATATGGTTACATCTCCTTTAACTTGTGTCAGTTTAACTTGAAAATAGATTATAAATAAAGCTATTTACATTTTTTGTCTGGATACTTGTGGTTTTACTGTTATAGTTTGGTGACATCACCACCCGGAGTAACAGGTAAATTGCATTCTTTAAAATACCTGTTTATGGTGGTTGCTCTGCATTTTATTAGATGTGCAGGGTATAATTTTAATTTCTTTTTCTCCCTGTATGGACTCATTCCCTCAGTTTAGTAAGTTGGTCCTAAATTTATCCAGTATTTTTAAATTGAATTGTATACATAAAGATTTTATACACAGGAAAGCCTTAATACTGTCAAAACTACGGTTGCTAAGTGCCAATATGGCAGCTGAGAAATATGACAAGCCACTGAGTAGAATCTTTAACACTAGCTAAACTAGGAAAGCCAGTCACCGTTTTCTGTATTAAATGGCTGCCTTTGGGTGACCTTAGATATTTCAGCCAAAAATATTTCCACCTTTTCTCAGAACAAAGCTAGGGAGAAGTACATTTCAGTGCTTAACCAAGTTCTGAATTCTTTCCTTGCATATGCTTTTAGACAACTTGATCTAGGGCAGCCATGCAGGGCTTTTCTCCTCCTTTTCCTAAATATCTGCTTAAATGCCTTTGGGATGGGAAGAACCATTTGCACCGCCTCAGCTTAACAATAAAAAAAAAAAGCCTGAGTTCCGCTATTTTAGTTTTCAGTTCCATACTAATCGGGCATTAACGTGCCTGTTCACAGCGTGCCCTGTATGCAGGGACACACAACTCTGCACAGGACTGCAGCTAACTGGGACAGATTTGCTGTATTACTCCTTTCTAGAGACTGAGCCATGACCAGCATATTCTCTGGCTGGTACTCCACTTTCTAGCTACTACCGCCTCAACAGTGCCAGCTGCACTCTCTGATCGCATGCCTTTATCAGGCTCTAGTTCTTATGGCAGTGCATGTACCACACAAATATGCTGCCACACCAGGTACCCCAAGGTATTTCTTTTAGGGGTTTGGATTCCAGGAACTTGTCTCTAAAAGGCCAGTTCCTTCAAACTGAAGGAGTTTTGTCAGAACCACAATTTAAAAAACTATTTAAATATTTTAAAAAAATCAGTAATTATTAAAATAACAAAAATAAGTGCTACTATTTCATAGTAGTCTCACCCCCCTGCCGCAAGATGATGTTAATGCAATATAATTTGCCAGAGCTACACTTTTTCCAAAGGCTTTATTTTCAGTAGATAAAATGCATATGAATGTTTTTAGAATATTTTAAAACATTCAAAAAATGCTCAAATTAAATAAGCGTAGTTAGTTACGTTTATAGATGTATAGGGATTTGGTTTTGTTTGTACACATTTTAATGTGATTCAGCTGCAAAAACATCAAGAAGTTGGTCCAAAAAAAAAAAAAACCCCAAACCACTAAAAAGCCCTGCAGAAATACAGAATTTTTTCTTCAGCTTTGTTTGACTTCTGAAGAAACTACACAGACTTGTGCAATATCATCATACTCATATGTTCTCTTCAAAAAGGTGTCTGTAAGTCTTAAGCCAGAGACACTCTAGAAAAGGAAAATATTTAAAAGAGTTGTTATTAGAAAGAACTACTAAGCTTATAAAACAGCTATTTTATAATGAAACTATGCTATAAAGACTTACTTGCAATCCCTGCACTGAAGACAACAATGTAAGTGCAAGATGGAGGGATGAACTTGGGTGCAGCTTTCCAAGTTGCCTTCCTGAAACTCCACACCAATGGATGGAATTGGTATTGCACATTTCTAAAACCAGGTCCATAGTCCTTTCACTGCTAGAGGAAGTTGAAAAACAAGAATAAACCTGTGGGCTTTTTTTAAGCATTCAAGGACTGCAGGCATGTAAAAGCTTGATTACTTCATTATTTAGGTTACTATTAATCAAGCATTCATAAATAATTTTAAGGCGGCAAGCAAGATATACTGTGAGGTGCAGTAATTCAGTTGCTTATAGCTTTGTCTGACACGACCATCCTGTCATGGGTTTAGCAACAGTGGATATCATAATACTGCTCACATTTTGGATGGAGTACAAGATTTTCATGAGAAGTATCTGCAGACCAGATACATGCTTTAGTCCCCAGCTTCAACTTCTATTGAATTACTTTATTTAAATGTCCCTCTCACAATCCTTCTATAAAGGGCTACCGTAGATCCCAGTGTAAACACAGATCAAGTCAAAACACGGATAAAGACGTACAAAAGACTACAGTGACGAAGTTTAGGAGGCATTCTATCAGTGGTGCAAAACTGGCGGTAAAATCAGACTGGCTACAAATGGCATCGTTTATTCTGATAAAATTACTTGTAGTTATAAAAAACCTATATACACACTTGTTTTCTTACTAGATTTTAGATTAACTAAGAACTAAGATGACTTGTGATTTAAGTATGGGGAGCAATCTTAAATGATATTGCAGCCAGTTCCATGGAATTCCACTACAAATTTTTGGCAATCTCCTAGTTCAAATAGTATAACTGATCATGACAGAAGTTTTTTTGTTTTGAGTTTTTTAAAATCACTGTAATCCAAAATACGTGTTTCAAGTAGTTTCATGTTGCTACAACTCATAGTAAAGACCAGGTTTGAGTTGTTTCTGGAGAAAGTATTGAAAAATGAACAAAGACAGCCACAACTTACCCACTCAGGAAAAAGCACAAGAATCACATCACGTCATTACCTGCAATTTGTTATTTTACATGTAATGTCAAAAGGTTCTTCCAAATTTACAGTATCTGGTATTGTCTCCAAAGAAAGCCTTACATCGCCATAACCAGGAGCCTAAGAAAACACAAGAATGTTCTCAGATGCTGGATAGTAAAGCTGAAGTTTTTACTACTCAAGTTTTCATTTACTGCAACAAGCTTGGAATAAGAGTAATTTGAAGAAAGAAGATGGACTCTTTGTGCTTTTGATTTGTACCCAAATAACAGCAGTGCTCCATTCACTACTGATGACCACCTTCTTGATAGGTTTAACAATTCATTAGACAAGGATGAACTTTATTACTAAGTTTTTGAGAGAGTTCACATCCTTAAAGTTTGAATACCCATATACAGTTCCTGAGAAGATCAGCTTTATTCTAAGAACTCTGTTAGGCAGATAATATAATATACTATGGACAACGTAAGTATCATTTTCTTGCATAAACCCACCACTATTCCACATCGTAAGAAATAAGAGACCATTCATTCTCCTTGCCGTTTCAGTCCTCCAAGCCTCTGCCAAAATAAGTAATTGCCACCAGTTAGAAAGGCACATGACACGAACACTTGTCAACTGTCCAGTTCTGCTAAGAGCTGAACATATTTCATATGGTCTACTAATGAGCTTATGATAAATATCCTAGTTACTACCAACCAGGGCTGATTCAGGATGATAACCTGCAGATAAAAAAGCTTTAGATTTTCAATCCCCACAAATGATAGATCATAAGGAAAAAACAAGGGAAAAATTTGTCCTGCCTGACAAGTTTTAGTTGTGACACGTGCCAATTCTGCTGACAGAAGGATAGAAGGCTGTAGTAAAAGTTACATTTACAGCTTGATTAGAAGATACTCCCAAAGAGGTCCAGAATGCCAGTGACTGACAGGCTGGGAACAGGTTTTAGTCATATACAGTTCATTACAGACTAAAGACAGATGACATTTAGAAAGTATATTAAACTGGACATTAGAGTGAGCAAAGGGATGTCAAACCAATGGGAGACTTCAGACCACTCAAGCAATATACGTTTGGAACCTTTCAGGAAAGAGAATTATCCAGTACTGGAAACAGGCACACTTTTTCAGCTGTATTAGGTGACAAGAAGGAATCTACTGGAAAAATTATACCCATTTCCCTGAACAACCAGTAGTTAGCCGTAACGTTAGACTCTTCTTTTAAGGAGATATATTAAGGAAAAAAACCCAACAGTAAAAGCAGTATTTTATAGAATAAACTTCGCAGCAATTGACCAAATCAAGACAGGATCAGAGCATATGAGAAGGCCTAAACCAGCACATACCTGTTGGCCTTAACAGTGAGATACCTGCAGGAACTGATGGCTAGAGGTAAAGGCCTTACAGTATCACCAAAATGTGTAAAAGGTGAATGTAGTTTTTATCCAGAAATGAGATAATGTGCTCACAGTATGGAATCAACTAGACAATTCCTTGCTTGTGCTACTCAAGAACAAAGTTCTTTAACTTTGGACTGGTTCTAGTCTCGTCCTGGATTGAATGCCCGTGAGCAGGTGGAGCACCCCTGGCATATTGCAGACATGCATCTGTCTGGTTTAAAGTCACCCAAAAAGAAAGCAGTTGTGAATTCCAAGACCACTCCACAAAAAAAGCCAAATTATGGTACATGGGTGTGATCCAGGATACTTGTTTCAAAACTGCATTCTGGATCTGAATCAAAACAATGCCAGAGGGGCACAGTGCAGGTAAAAATCTGGGCCTATGGAAGAAACAACGGTTATAGGGCTAGTAAATGGATTAGGAGGAAAGCAATGGAAGGGGAAAGGAGCCTAGAAATAAAATAACCTGATAGCACTTAAAAGATGAGAAGACGAGAGGGAGTTACACTGCAACCTAAAGGGGAAAAGAAACCCAAAACCCATTTGCTGCTTTTCCAAAGTCAGATGTTGCTCAAATGACACAAAGTATCTCATGTTTCTCTGTTAATCTCTAGCACAAAACAATGATGGATGACTAGAACTAATCCTGGAGTGTGGAGATGTGTTAATCACCACAGTGTTTCAAGTGCAATCCTGAAAAGGTTCAACAAGAAGGGATGGAGAGTGAGAGAAATCATAGGAAAGATCAGCTGAAAATGAGACTTTATTAGTTAAAAAACAAGCAACAAGTTTTGAAGTAACAGGAGTAATTAAGTTTAGAAAGAAGGGCAGTTTTTAATTTGATGGGGTTATACAAATGCTTAACACTGCAAAAACAAAGAGACATTTTAGTGATTTAGCTGTGAATTTACAGGATTCAAGTTTTACTTGCCTAGTTCCAAGTCAATGTGATTTCCCTACAGAGTTGCTCTATTTACTAGAAGATGGGGGCAGGGGGAGAGACAGAAACCCAATTACAAGCTTCGTAAACTCAGACTAAGATTCAACTGTCAAAGCTTTTTTTACATCTCTCCCACATTATACCATCCTCAGTTCAAAAGATGCAAGTCAGATTTAGGCATTAGAGTAGACAGGCTGTGCAGCAGACTTAAGCAAGCTAGTAATTACAACTTAAATTAATGAAAATTTCTAAATCAACCAGAATAGAATGGATTCAATCAAAACTGCGGACATGAAAGATAAACAGTATTATCCTATACATAAAAATTGTTACTCTAAAATTGTTACAGCTAAAATGTCTGTATGAATTGGGAGCAGATTTCTGTGTCAACAGTTAGCACACTTAAAGGAGTTCTTTTGTCAGTGCTTTTCAATTTGTTGCCAAATAGCATCCAGGAAGTTAATTTTATTCTAGCCAATCTATTTTGCTACATAGGTTACTTGATTCTGGCAATTCAAGTGCACAATCCATTAAGTTATGTTGTTTAGTGCTGTGAAAAAAATAGAGATGTGCCAGAAAATAAATCCTCAAGAAAACAAAAAATGTTGCCATTCACATGGCCAAAAGGAACAAGAATGCTTTTGTTCAGCTACAGTCCCTCAGAATAGTGGTTTTTCCACATTTCACTGACCAAATGTATGAAATAACTTTCTCAAATACGTATAGCAACGTGAATTCGGAATGGGATCCAGAAAGAAAGCAGCTCGAACTTTTGCTTCAAGTCATTCTTAAATTGTTCATTGAGTTGCCTTAAAAATTGAGTTGCCAAGTTATACTGATGCGTAAGTTAAACTTACCATTCTTTGGAGCTGGCTGGTTTGCAGCCTTCCTCGTTCACCCAGATTAGTTTTCCACACAATGTCTAGTTTACCAATCACTGTTACACCTTTTATTACTCCAGCTTTCTCTGCAAATTCTTGCTTTGGTTTTAGGCAGTATAAGTATTGACGTGTATCCATGGGTTGTAAATAAGTCCTTGAGCCAAAAGTAGACTCACTAAAAGAAAAAAAACGTTGGATTTTAAACAGTTATTTTCAGGAAGACTTAAGAACCCAACCTTTTTTCTGATCCCTCACCAGTCTTACTGTGTGTGTATGTGTGTATTCTATTCATGGCAAAAACACATAGAATTTTGTGTTTTCAAAACAGAAAACAGTTCTAGAATTTATGTAGCATCAAGGACCAAGGGGGGAGGAAAAAAAAAAAAAGATTCATCTGATCCAGAGAGAACTGAGGTGGAAATCTGCTTTGCTACATTATAATTTATTATCTGGCATCTTAGCATTTAAACAATGTTGGTAACTTTACTTCTGCTATTTGGTTCCCTGCCAGTAAATCTCAGTGTCACAAGCCTAAGATTCCCATCAGGACAAGAACCATTACTGTGGAGGCAAACACTTTGTAAGAACAGTGCTCCACTACACAGCAGGTGAACCCTTCAACAGGCAAGGAGACAGAATTTTCATTTCAGCCCCCACTGCAGAAGCACCCAAACATCACCTCCTCCAAAAGCCCAAGCAACTGCAAAGCACAAACAGCCAAAGTTAACTTCTACCCAGATATCACAAGCTTCTGTTCACAACAGTTTACTGAACACAGTAAAAATTTCTTCTGGTATTTGGTGTTTTACTAATTGACACTAAATGGCATTTCATTTATTTCTGCATGTCAAATTTTTATATTCTAAGATCCTATAAATGCATTCCACCAATTCACCTTGACTGCTGCCTTGCTAGATCTTGATTAGAACAATTGAGAACAGTTACTGGTCTACTACAAGGAAGCAAGGACAAATCAGATGGGTCCTGTAAGGCTAAATATGTATACACAGAACAAGTCAGAACCAGATGTGGGCTAAATTGCATATAGAAGATACTGAAGAATTAGTATTGTTTTCGTGTTACCATGCCATCCATGTTACCAATTTTTTGAGGATTAAGCTGGGGATTTCTCTACCAGGTAGAATTACAAAGTTTTACGAATAGTTGCTATAAGAAGAAAGTTGTAACAGCTTTCCCAGCTGAATACATAGCAGAAATTTGATCTTTTTGATCAAGCAAAGAAATACAATCCTTCCGTTACAGACAACTCACTAACTTTAATGCTTATATCTCATGAAATCATAATACTAAGAATTTCAAAGTCAAATATCCCAAATCTGAACATACCTTTCCCCGGCTGTGTCAACTGTGTTCAGTTCTGCAACATTGTACATCATAGATGGCTCTAAAGAAACCTTCTCCATAAACATTGGAGAGGTAGTGATATTCTGAATCTGAGCTTCCAGAAACACTTCATCTGTCTGAAAAAAGAACAAAAGCACAAGTTCATGAAAACGTGCTTAGTGTTATTAAAAAGAATAGACAGTCCTATTGTTAAAAAAGTCACGTGTTTAGTACATGCCTGCAAATCAAATTAATTAATGCAAGAAAAAACCTTAATCCCAGTAACAATAGGAGCAAAGTGTTAGTCAACAGGTATCTTGCCAAACAATGGATGTGGGATAATTTTGCTATGTTCTAGCTATTGCTTATTTATAATGCATCAGATCACCACTTCCCAAGACTTTCATCAACTCAATAGCAACTCAAGTTTTAATCCATATTATTAAAAAAAAAGAAAAAAATAGAAAAAACGGTAAGGAATTGCAGTGCACAACAACATGCCATGCCAGACTGCTAGTGCATCAAGCTGTATAAAAAAAAATTAAAGTAAGTGTGTGTGTTTTTCTTTAATGGAAGTAAAATATTTCAGGTACATGCTCTGAGATATTATTATTATGAAACACTGATGTACTGGCTAAAAAGCTAAAACCAGCCTCCTCTCTCTCAGCTGCATCTCACCAATGGTTACCAACACTATATGCATCCAACAATTTAAGTGGTACTCTACCTTCAAAACATCCTGTAAGACATATCTGTTATATGAAGCTAATGCCCGAAAATGGTGTATAAGGACCAATTCTAGTACAGGAATGAAAGCTACAGACTGTTAAACTTCAGAAGCTGAAAAAACATGGAACTTGAGGTGTTTTTGCCTCACTGCTTCTGTGGAATTGCAGAGCAGTGATGTCACTTTGCAACTCAAATCTCAGGATAGAACAACTACAGAAAGCTCAAACTACTAGATATATGAGCCCCTCGAGAAGTGAAAAACAAAACCAAAGATGTGCCAATTAAAAAAAAAAAGGGGGTACCAAATCTGCATTTACAAGAGAGTGATTGATTCAAGCAATTGGACTAGATGATCACTGTAGGTCCCTTCCAACTGAAATATTCGAATCAATGTAAATAAATGACTTCATTATACAAATGGAGTCCTGCTTGTAAATTACAAAATGAAAGTGGGACAAAATAGTAAAAATATTTTTAGTCTCAAAAGGCATTGTGTTTGAAGGAAAAAAATACAGAAAGGTACTGGAACTATTTGTGCCTCATAAACATGTTAAACACAAACCAGATGATAGCATATATATAGCAATGAAAACTGTGCAAGCTCAATGGGTTATGGGCAAACCTCACCTTTGCAGAAGGAGCTGGAAATAACCCCAACTAAAACATGGCTCTCTGTAATCGTTACTACTACCACCTGACTGTCACTTAAATTGATACTATTCATATCCCATAAATCCATTGCTCAAAGTGTCCATTTACCCAAAAGTTTAGTTGTTTTCAATGCAGCAACCATAGGCAGAAATTTATAAAAAGCCAATCTGAAAGGGGAAGGAAAAAACAAGCAGCATAATGAAAAAGCAAGTTAGTTTTGTGTTATTCCTAAGTTGGTTTAATACCACATTGTTTTTAAAAAAAAATTATATATCCTTAAGTACTTCAGGAGAATGCAGTTTATTTTAATACAAGGCATACCTTGAAGTGAAATCAGACTGCAGAAGTACCGTACTAACTCATAAACTGTTACATGCAGTTAAAAATTGGAAAATGCAGTTCCAGCTAGCGAAAGGAAGGAAGAACATCCAACTGCTGCTCTCTCCTCAAACCCACTGTCTCCACCAACCAGCCATGAAAAGTTCTGTCACAGCTTACACCAGCAGTGCTGTAGTAAAACCTACATTTCTATGGGTGAAAAGCAGGAAAATTTTAGAAGGAATTAACTCCTGTTTTCAAATAATGAATCTAGTCAAATTTTGGTGAGGTATCTTATAGGAGGACCCCCACAAGCAAGAGTCTGTAATAATCAACTTTTAGTTTCAACAATGGGTATTAAAGAAAGAGCTAACCATTTAAATGATTAGCTGCACATATAAAGATGAGAAAACATCAGTTCATGTAATGCAGAACAAACATTGCTTTTCCATTATGTTTTTAAAAGAATGTCAACAAGCACAGAGACAGATAGGCAATTAAAAAAGCATACATATTTATAAAAAAAAATAAAAATTACCACAGAACTGAGGTCACTCTAATGGGAAAATAAAAAAAGAACACATTAGAGAAATTAGGGTTAAATGTTAAAGCAAAAGGAGGCTAACTTTCAAACAAAATGCATTTCTGCATTTTTTTTGCATCATCTAAACAAGATAGCATTAGTAAGACAGAAACGTAAATTAAAATGGATGCAAACAAAGATGACAACTACATTTCTAATAAGTTATAGCTAGTATGGTTACATGGTTTACTAGCTTTGCTTCAGAACCAATCCAAAGTAGAGCCTAAGGCACACAAGTCACAGGTAAGATTTGGTAGAACAAACTGACCCAAAAAAAGAGTTAGTTTTTGAGCAAGTTTAGTTTGTCCTGAATTTTAATCCATGCAATGTGTTGTGTATGAAATGGAAAAACAGTCCTCGTCATTTTACAGATTATTTGAAGTATCCACATATATAAGGTCTCAAAATAAAAATAATGTGGTAATGTGTCTAGCAAAGCTACGGTACTGCAGCTTATAAAATTCGGCATAACATAATCAGGAAAAACTCTTTTTTGAATATCCATCATTCCAATAACCCAACTTTAATTGCAAATTTTGTTTTATTAAGTACCTGCATATTTCTCTCCCTATGCATGTTTGCAGGAACAGAACCTTTTACAGAGCCTTTTCCAAGGCACACCAAAGTCAGTGACAGACTTTCTACAGACTGGGGCAGGTAATCCAATGTCAGGATTGCAGCAGGTTAGGGCAACAGGGCAAGCGTTCTATGCACGAATTTTAGTGATCAACTCGATTTGGATGCTACTGCAATATGAGCAACAAGCAAGAAAATTAAGGTTCAGCGCCATTCCTTGCCTTAGAAAAAATGAAATTATGGATTATAATTTCTAGTGGAAAATAATTTTAGTGACAGACTTTATTAACAGATACCATCACATCTGTTATATTACTGGTAACAGCTTAACTGGTTAGTCAACCTTTAAAGACCTTTAGTTAACTAATAACTGACACATACCAAATTTTTTTTCTCCCCCGCTCCCAAGGATAGCAGCCTTTCTTAATATTCAGGATGAAGGTCTTGGTGCTTTGACAGCAATGTAGTATCACATACAACACCAAACCAAGACTTTTTTCTAGACTTTTTAATTTTAATTTTGTGTTCACAGCACATAGCAGCACTTTATATACTTTCAGAAATGAAATATAAATGGTGCTATATCAGTTTGGTACGCAAACAAAAACTGCTCAATTAATAAAATCCAATATCTTAATTTTTTTTTCTTCCAATTAATCATATGGATACCATGGTAATGGGAGTTGCATAAATTCCTGAACAGGAAGAACAAAAGGCATCAAAGCAGTCTTTTAAAACCTTTACGGGGGGGGGAGGGGAAACCACAAATACCAGCTCAGACACCAGAGCTTCTTATAGATCTTTATTATCAGGAATTCATGGCTAATTGAGGAATGGAGTTTATTAAGTCCCTTATCAAGGCCAATTAGTAAAACAACTTTGTAAGAAAAGAATACTTTTGACCTATGTCAAAAGTTTGCCCAGAATTTACCTTAAAGAGGTTTTTACTTCCATTCGTTTTTGTTTCAGCACAAAACAAAGTTTACACATGAAGTACAGAGAGACAGCAACATTTATCTGTCCTTCTTTCCCCACCACATATTTTCTATCTGAAACAATAATATAATCCATGCAAAAAATTGAGGTTTATTTTATTCCCAGAGGAATTACCTAGTTTCTTAGGATTATTTTTGTTCTTAAGTCACAGCAGGAGACATTTCCAGCCATTCTCATTTATGGATAACAGCAGTTCTATAAAGCACTTGACCAGTGGTATGTGCTTACGTTCTGACCCTACTCGGGTATCTCACACCTTGGTCAACCTAAGGATTGAAGCCTGTGGCTTAGATACATGTACCAAGGTATTTTTATGAAAATGTTTTTCCCTTTTCCTCTGGACTATGATATTTGAATTGCTGATGACCTATGCCTTGATTTATACTCCCTCTAAATAAATTACATGCTACATATTAAATGTCTCATAATTTACATGCTATTCATTCACAGCAAAGAGAAAATCTTTATGGCAAGTTTCCTGCACAGCTCTGAACAAGAGAAATCTTTGCATCTGGAATCCTCGTTTGTAGAGCAGAAGTTCCTATCCGCTATTTCTCCCTTCTGTTTTCTCCATTGATACTGTCAGGAAGGGAAAGAAATATACCTTTTACACCTCTACAGCCAAAATCTTGCATGATGAACCCCAGATGTGACTATGGTGGAGATAAATAATTAGAACAATAGATTTGGAGACTCTCTGCTTTTCTACATGCAAATTCATAGCACAGATATCTGCTTAGTTAAGAACAAACAAGAGAGCAAAATATTTTCTGCTTAGCTTAGCACAAGTTATCTTTCAAATCACCAAAATTCCATACATTTTCTTCTCGTCTCACTGACGCTTTGGTCTTTTTTCTCCTATCTACTGTTCACTGCAACATAAAACACCTACAACTTCACTCTATCTTTTAAACTATTTCAAACAAACTGTTTAAGAATACTAATGAAGGTTTTCAACCAAATGACTAGCAGTATAATAGCTGGCCATATTTCAGGGGTTATGGAAAACGTTTAATACTCATAATGGAAGCTCTCAAAGTACTCTGCATGTATCAGTCTGAACTTCATACAAACAATACAGAATATGATGCTCACAAAATAAAATTACTTGCTCACTATCACAAAGCAGGTAAGAGATAGTGATGGAAACAGATATCCTAACTTCCTATGTAATGAGATATTGTGGAAGTTTATACCCTACAACAGATTGTATAATGCATATATCCACAGAGAATGTCTACAAAATAAAAAGAATGCTGTACATAATTTGTAAGAGTTTCCACTACCTGTGTCACTTTCAGTTAAAATTCTTCCCATAAATAGCCAAAGACAGATGCCTAAGTATGTCCAAACAAATACACAAGGCATATGTAAGGTCACTTAAGTTTTGAAGCACTGTGTATAACTGCCACAAACCTAAAAATTAAATTACTGAACAAAGGGATCGTATATACATTGGGGAAATTTAAACACAAATTTCCCCAATTTAAATACGACCCCTCTGTTCAATAAAGTTAAATTTCCCAAATCTAGTAAATTATCATCTGCTTTGCGAACAATTAATCTCCCTTACAATAAGTACTCTATCAGCTAAACATACAAGCAATAACTGAAAGTATTTGAATTCATGGGAGAGCAGAAAATACGCAAAGTTGTCAGTCAATTGCATTAAGGTCCTGACACGTCTGCCTTAGTTACCTTCTCTTTCCCCCCTTCAACAAAAGTATATCTGTTTTTAAACTAAATGACATAAACCCACCACCTAATTTTTTCTGTTTAGAACTGATCATCTTTCTCAGAAACACATGTACTTAATAAGCTCTTTGATTTTAATCTAACCACCTAATGTCAAGTAATAAACCCAGCACACCAAAACAAACCCAAATACACACAGCTCTCACTTACCTCAGCATTGTAGAATTTGGTTTTCACATCTAGTGGTTTGAGAACCTGAATGAAATGGAAAAAAGGCAGATTGACAATTGGTTACTCAGACAACTTCAGCATAAACGGTTTATAAGTGCTAGGATCTTCACTAAAGTGTTATTTTTCCTTCTGATCTTACACAGAACAGGTGCATATTGGAATATATGATACAATCAACTCAGCTAAAACCTCACAATTCAGAGTATATACTTGCTGCTTTTTGTTTGCACACTTGACTGCTTTGCTACTAAGCAGTTTTCTCAGATTGAAAACAAGTACTTCCACACCTAAGCATTGGCCTCTCATTAAAACAGACAAATCCAGTGCACTAAGTAGACCTATGTCTTTAAAACAACATTACAACCATCTTGTATCCTGAAGTGGTCTGCACTTGCTTTCAAGAGTAAGCAAGAACCATGTAATATTTACAAGTCCTTCATTGTTCTGCAGCAAACAAAAGTTGCTGAGGGCTTCTCTAAAAATAAATTAAATAGAGAACTATTCATGTGATTAGCTTAAGCAACAAACCATTACTAGGCTTCACTTCCTTCTTGAAAATGCAACTGTTACAAGAAATTAGAAAGCCAACAAATCATTTTAATCACATGAGATTAAATCAGCAAGAGAAAACAATTCGATGATATAAAAGGTGAATAAAGTATTGGTTCTTAAGCACTTGAATTTTGTGCATAAAGCCACTACAGTTAACAGATTCAAATATGAAATGGATATACACTTATGTAACTGAAAGAAATAATCTTTTATTATACTTATAAGGAAACAGATTTAAATTATCTTGAAGACATTTATTTCCCTTTACAGAAGGAAACTTTTCTTTTGTTTACCTCTAAGTGTACTGCATCCTGAGAGAACCCTATAATTCCAAGCCGTGAAGAAATTTTTTAGCCCTGAAGAACACCAGATTAAAAAGTAGTCTTCACAGAGGTATTTGCATTATAACAGGCATAATGTTAAAATCTTTGAAGTTATCATAACTATCTCTCTCTCTACTCAGGAAAAAGAGTCAAAATTTTAATTTAGGCGTTTGTTATTTGAGTGGTTTTTTCCACCAAATAATTTGCTTCAGTGAGCTTATTACTTTCCCTAAATGCTAATGTTTTCACTCTCTTTCTGGTAAAGAAAGTCTTTCCATTCATTCCAGTAAATTTCAAGTGGCATTTCAGTAAAAATCAAACAATTATTTTGAGTTCCAGCTCCCACCCCCCCAAAAAAAACAACCACCAAACCCTAGAAAGGTTCATTCCTTCTCCATATAAACATAATAGTGTTAATTACTGAGAGAAAGCTTTGGAACACAAAGGCACTATTGATCAGTATTAAACTACCTATAATGGTTGAAACAGAATCTGTTTAAAACCATATGTAACAGTTCAACTTAAAAGACCCTAGAAAACATAACTGAAAAAGTTGAGAATCAGTTAAAGAGAAAATTTTTTTTTGTTATAAAATAGCTGGCGGCACCCAGATCACCAGCAGCCATCAATTCCCATTGTAAAGACATTGTCCAGTTTTCTCTAACGTTTCTCTTTGTTTGTTCTCAGATGTTCTAGCTGGTGTCTCCACATCAAATTTAAAAAGTAACAACCAAAACTGCTCAGTGAAGTGTTTTTCTCATAATGAATCAGAGAGTATTTATAGAATGGTGTTAATGCGTATATATACACTTTTTAAGACACTCTTATGTTTCATTCTTTGAAGGAAGAGCTTCAAATTTGACAGACAACCGGCCTTAGCTATTTTGACATTAAAGGTGCCTGTGTCGGATTCAGTTTAAAACCATAGAAATTACAACATTCATATAGACTCCTGGAAAATGTGCACAAATAAGTTTCCATATCAAATCTAAAGGAGACAAATCGACAACTTGAACAAGGCTCTGGCAAGAACAAGGGTAGGGAGGGGAGAGACGAGAATTGGAAGCCTGCAGATGCATACGTTAGTGATCAGGGAAAGCCTAGAGGGGACAGAGGGACAGAATACTCCTGGGGGACAAAGAATGGACAAATTTAAAGGGAAACAGTTTCACAAGGACAGCAAGACAAAACACAAAGATGAAAATCAGCTTCAGTAAAGATGAAGAAACGGTGCAGAGTTTCTGGGTTCAGAGGAGAGTGTAACATGAAAATTGATATGGAATGATTTTCCCTAGGATTGTCTGGAAACACCGTTGACTAATCAACACCTGCCATTTCAAGGCCAACAAGTACTAATAGCACTCAGGTGTTCTTTGTCTGTAGCACCTGGCAATTTAGCCTTCTAAAGACTGAAGTGCTTTCTTCTGAAGTGTCTAGATAGAATACTAGAAAAGAGCAAAATAAAATCACCTGCACTTGCAAAAGATACATGTCTCAATTATATAACGCTCCTGTATTGGCAGACAGTCTGTGAGAGTATCTAAAAATGTGCTCAGTAAAGTATGTCTCCTAATCCTCCACTCCATGGGAAAGAGCCCACAATTATCCAAGTCTCAGCATACTTAAAATAAAAAATAAAAATCTAAAAAATAAACATCCATTAAACACACAGCTAAAATAGACTCTTTCCTGCCAGAACCAGTTCACAGAAAACAGTAATTTCCTGCTTCCCTCAGTTACTCTAATCTCAAGTCTTAAAATTTGTGCGGTGGAACCAAAGGTTTCAAATCTATCAATTACTTCTGTGGGTGTTAATCAGATGTAACGTGTTAGACTTCTTTGCTTTCTTTTAAAAAACAAGCCACTAAGTTCCAATTTAAAAAAAGGTTACACACACTAAAAGAGAAATCAGAATTTTACAATCTAAACTCAAAGGTTAGATGTGTCAAAGTCAGAATGAACAGTACTTGTTTAAAAATAACCATAAAGCTAGCTGCTAAAAAAATGTTTTTTTAAAGAGTAGATTTTTCTCTCAATAAATAAAAATTACAAGACATAATATTTATTATTTCTGAAATATTTAACTGCACGGTCATTAGAAACCATCGGTTCATGTGAAGTCTGAAGCAACAGGTTTTTATTGGTTCACTTTAAAAAAGTCAAACAGATCTTTAGTATCTAAAAGTGCTTTTGAAGAATCAAATGTTTTAAAATGGGTTTTCCAGACTCCCACACTTATTAAAAGTAGAGTACAATACTTTGTGCAATACCTGAAATTTGAAGAATTTTCTGAAGTACATCTTCTCTCCTGTCTGCGTAGTATAACTTACTGCACAAACTAAGCTGGAAGAAACAATTTTTTAAAAAATAATTTTTAATTACTTTAAATTTTGTGCCTATATCAAAGCAGTAACAGAATAGCAGGCATGTGCTGCAGTTTCATTTAAGCTCATTTAATCATGGAAAATTTAAAACTTTACATGTGTGTTCCTATCTCCTTTACTTCATGATGAATCACATCATCAATGCAACAGTCAGGTTTAAGTTCTGTCACTGCAGCACTAGAAGCTGAAAGATTCAAGCGCTGAGAACTTGTCTGAAGATCAGCCTGGGGACAGAAAAACAAAGCGTTGGTTAGAACTGCAGCTGCTTACAGCAATCTAAAGAAAAATAACTTTATAATATAAAGTACTAGGTTTCACTGAGCATTTTGTACCCTACATGCTTTTATGCATACAATATAATTAAGATTTGTTAAGACTGTGACATACTTGTCAAAGCTAAAGACAAGTTCTAAAATATAAATCTAAACGGTCCAATACTTAACATGCAGTCTATAAAATGTCTATTTACTTTTTATATTGAGTTCCACAATGACTTCTGGAATTTCTATTCTCAACCTATTATCTGTTCAGCAGAAAATGCGAAAAAACTGATGCACTATCAAAGAACTCAGCTGAAATATAAGCAAAATACAAGTCAATGCATGCTTTACAGAGACTTGCTTTGATGACCTCATTGAAAGTACAAGTGAGCAAATATAACTAATTTTTTAGCTGTGGAAGTTTTGCTACACCAATTGTCCCGAGAAGCTTTATAACATATCCATTTTTTTCAAACAATGCTAGTTTTCCATTTTAATCTTTAAATATGTCTATTATCATTTCTATTTTTATGTCTTATTGTTTCCAATTTCCAGGTATATTTTCTGGATTGGAAAAAGTGACAGATATTTCCTAAAGTCTACATATTAAAATTAAACATACAAGACATTGTCAGAAAACATACTCAACATACTTTATTTTTTTACAAATCCAGTGAGCAGATTTATCTTCACATACCTTCACCAGTATGTCCTTGACAACTTGACTGCTATCATTGTGTACACTAATGTAACTGGAAAACGTCTCTCCCAGAAATATATTCCTGTGTTTAAAACAAAAAAAGAATGTTTAGTAACAGTTACTTTAAAAAATTACAGAATATTTCACTGAAATCCTTGCAATTTCTAATTAAAATACATATATACACACATGTGCACACACACGTTTGCCAGATCAAATCCTAGAAGTACGTTGGCATTTTCACACCCATACTTCTAAATGTCATCCTTCTAAGACAAACAACTTCAAAAGAGAACAAACAAATCAATCTTTTTCCAGATAAAAATCTCGGAAGAATAAGGAATTGGCTTACAGTACCCACAAAAATCACTGCAGTAAACTCTTAGTATGAGATGTGGTTTATAGTAGTGCATTACATTAGAAATTTACTTACAGCTGCAAATTTCTTTCAACTTTCAAACCTTACTACATTCAGAGTCAGGCTACAGACAAGCAAGAGCAGGCAGCACATATTTATATATTACATCACATTATAAATCAAGCCAGAGATTTTTTTTAAAACAATTGAACATCTCACTGCATAACAATGATGTTCAAAAAGAAAACTAATACACTCATTATCGTTAAATGAATCCTAAACCTTGCATGTTACAGTTAAAATAATCCATTCTTACCCAAAATTTTGAGGCAAAGTCAGCATTTCTCCTAGCATCAAAGTTTCTGCTCCCTTTACAGTAGAAGGATCATCTTTCATGAGCTGGTTAAATAGATTACCTGTAGAAATACCAAATTGCTAGTATCTAAATATTTGCTAAGTCTAAAGCTTTGTCTACATTTCAGTTATATGACTTAATCACTTATTTAGATGTAATTTATTTTAGACATGCTTATTTTACAACCGACTTGTTTAGGGACGAAATACATATCTATAGGCCTGCCTATAAATTATAGCTTACTTCCAGGCACTTGTGTCCAATAAATCATTCAGTATATGTACTGAAGGGCACAATCCCGAAGGCACTGCTCAAAGTAACATTAAACTTTAAGGGAAATTCTGCTCTAGTAAAGCACATTACATAACAGAACTAATCAACCTCCCTTACTTTCTTCACCTGATTGCTTTGTACTTCTACACAATCCTTTTTTCTTGAATCTTTCCTTTGCCTCTTTTTTGCACTCGACTTCTAGACTGCAGCTATTACTGGGGGACAACCCAGGGATTTCCAGTTTATGACTGTACACCAAGCATAACACAACTCAAAAGTGATTCTTGCAAAATAATTTTCCATAGAAGATTCATGCGTGAGTTCTAATTACCAGGGCATTTTCTCCAGATAAAGAAGATAGTAACACCAAACTTTCCACAATTACACATTTCTCTCACAACTGTCTTCCATCTTGTGTGTTAATTGCTCAGACTTTGAGGTCACGTGTTTGCAATATCATCACCAAGCTTTCAAAGCTGTAGGTCAACAGTCATAAAGTACACCTTGGTATTTTCCTATAGCAATTACCAAACACAAAATTTATTGCTGTTTCAGATTACCATCTATGTGAGGTCCTAAGACTCATCTAAGTCTCAGATGCTCACACTGCTTAAACCTGGTAATACATAAATAATCAAATCAGCAGAGAAGACATACCTGGCAAATCTCTTTCTTCACAAGTCACCGGAATATTAGTGAATAAAGTAGGTTTGGTTAGCCTCATCACTGCAAAAATCAGAAAATAAGCCATAAGTCAATGAAACAGTTATTTTTTAATTTATTTTTTAAAAAGTAGAATTTTGTCTTGCTCTCTTTCCACAGAAAAACCCAGAACCATCAAATCTTAGCCTGAAAAAGGGTAACACCTTTTTGGATCACCTGGCCTTTTTCAATGTAAAAGATTCCCCGCTACTCAGATCCAAGAGCACTGGTCATGCCATTGCTCCCTCTTGCTTTATTCCCCTGGTGCACTAACATCTACTGCTTTCAATCTTATGTGCTAATGGTCTTATACCTGTTACAGTGTTACATGCTTTGTGGACTTCAGAAGAGTGCCAGTGTCATTTTTTTGTGGATTCTTCTAGGCTAACCACCTGTTTTGTGATCCTGGTTGCTCTAGAGTGGGACATGATGACTAGTACCGACCCTTTCAGTCAAACTGCAGGCCATAAGGAGTTGCATTTACACCCTAATCTCCAAAACATACACAAGATAGAGTTAGAAGTCTAAAAGCCTACATTATTTATACAACCACTTTTTCTTTTAGTCACAAACTTTAAACTCAACCAGCAAAACCATCACAAACACCTCAGGAACACACAAAAAAAAACCAACCCCATTTTATCAGTACTGACAAAATCAAAATCACTGAGATCTTGCTATTAAAAAACCTCTACTTCAAGAAAGTGGTATTTTCAAAGGCTATTTTAAGTCAGAATACTCAAAATTATATTATTTTTATTTGTATTACAGATTTAAGATGTTGCTTCTTAAAAGAATTCCTCCCTATTCATATAAACCAATGGCCCTAATCTTGCATATAGCTTCTCATGAAAGCATTCGCATGAAACAAAGTTGAGCATTTGTAACCTTAGGTGTGGATCTGAATATGTAAAAATCACTGATTTGTTTTCCTCCGAAACTGAAGAAACATAAAACCATATAATTTCTGAAAACTAAAACTCAAAAAAGAAAATAGAAAGATTTCTCTTGAAATGTCAGTTAAGTAAGAGGATTTCTCTTGCAGCAAGTTAATCAACATCCTTGCACTGACACATGTATTGTACTTTTATCTTTATTATACTTTTGTACATCTTATATGTCCGGTCAGCATTCACTATTTCCAGTTGTGTAAAACATTCAATTATTTTTATATGCATTTGGGTGTAGTGGGCTGTATTGGTTCACAAGAACTTACAATACCATACAGCAGACCTATGCAAGTCAGCATTGAC
Source organism: Morus bassanus (assembly GCA_031468815.1). Taxonomy (NCBI): domain Eukaryota; kingdom Metazoa; phylum Chordata; class Aves; order Suliformes; family Sulidae; genus Morus; species Morus bassanus. The sequence goes on from CM062600.1 coordinate 63,413,466, forward strand.
AAAAACAAATCTCAGTTTTCATATAAAAAAGGTAATACATTCTTTTAGTTATGGTGAAAAGTTGAAAAACATGACCTCTGAAGGCTTAGATCCATGAGGTAAATAAAAAGCCCCAAAATATACAAAACAGAGTAAATGGAGAACCAGATTCGACACTGAAAATGAAAAAGATAAATACTGAATTATACATGCATATGAACTAAGTATTTCTGGAACTCTTCAAAATGAAAGTCTGGATTTCAGCTTGTACATAGGCGCTATGCAGGACTAGTAATTCCACAGAGAAACCAAGTGTGGTGTTCACTTTTTATTGCACGACAGTTCCCCAGCTGAATTGCTCACAGCTAGCAGTGCCTGTATGATTATTTGCACACAAGCCATCCCAAAGCAGCAGAAAGCTGATAGCTACCACTGAACAGCGACACCAATCTCTCCTTCTGTTTAGTTAGATATTTGTTTAGCTTTTTTGTCAGTATATTAAATAAATATAGAGGGACTGTATTATTGGCGGTTACCTAATTTTATTCATCTCTACAGTAAGCCCATATAAACTAGTACTTGCTGACTGTTTCTAAAGGAACAGTTACAAATCAAGTTTAGTCACATTTAAGACAATAAATAAATCATGGAATAGAGTCAAAACACAAATAAAATATGTAGATTATCACATTTACGGGACTACTAAATTAGTATTAGAAAATATTGTATCTCTGCAGGACAACCTCTCATCTCTTTTCTTCTAAGATCCTAGACACAAAATACAATATTAAATAAAACTCAAATCCTGCTGCATTCTACTCAATTTTATCTTTTAAAATGCTGATGCACAAAAACTTTGTTACTATTAGCATTAAGCTCAGAAAAATAAGTTCAGTGAAATATATAGCCTTGCTATATAAGCTTTAAAACTAATAATGACCCTCAGTTACTCCAGACAGCATTTTACATCAATTTTGCTAAGTGGTATTATTACAAGCATCACAAGCACCCCAAATGTCAATATAAAACCCCTTTAACATTGAGTCAAAATTTAGAAATGCATGTCAATTATCCAAACTGAGCAATATCCTTAACTTTAAACTACAAAAAGATATGTAATGCCTATATTAAAATATAATTATTCCAAAATAAGGATGTCATCAAAAGAAAAACATAAGTAAGAGTCCAATGGGATTTTATTTAGTTTATTTACACAGACAGATCTGTTATGCTTGCATGCACTTTTATTTGATCAATGTTAATGATAATCTAATAATCCACAAATACCATTCACTTATTTTCCCCCTTTTCTAGATGTCACAGACCTTGACCTCCAGCTACAGCAGATCTGGAATTAGTACGAGTGCCTAAGAGAAATACATACCCTTGCAGTCATATGAACCCCAGTTTAACTGCTCTACTGTCCTTCCAAACATTTAATTGAGCAGGGACAGCATGAACTCGGAACAATTCATCCTCCCAGGTGATAAGAAGTCATGCTGAACTCAGCCTTTTATCACCATAAAACACATTCATATCCTCAGTGACCTTCACCTTCAATAACGACAACAAACAGAAATTTACAGATAGAAGGATGATTTCTTAATTTCCTGACCTGTAGCTGAAAGTTAGTGCTTTCTTGCTCTCCAATACAATTAGAGACAAAAGACCAGAAACATCACGGAAAAAGAAATCTTATTACTGAAGTAATAAATCATCAAATACCAAGTTGTTCATTACTTTTCAGCACACAGCTTCCACTGAAACTTTCATTAGTATTTCTGGGAAAATATGGATAACGTTACTATGACAGCGTATACATGCAACAGAAAGTAAGTGCGTATTTCATGCGAGGGCTATGCCTTCATTAAAAAACCCACACACGCTACTTTCAGGTAATAATCACATCTTGAAAGTCTCAGTATCAAAAATAATTCCAGATCCTTAGAGCGATCTGTAAGCTCCTATACATATAGATCCTTGTATACTCACTTAAAAATATTTTTCCTTCTCCTAATTTCAAAGAAGCACAGTGAGGATGTACTTTGCTTGACTGAAAGCTAAAATTTTATTATCTGACATACCTTGCCATAGTAGTCTGGAATTTTTATTTTCATTTTTTTCCTTTCGATCACCGAGGTAGAGAAAAGCTATGAAATGCAGTACTAAGCCAAACAGAAACTTACTAATCTTAATAGAACCATTCATAAGTCTCCTGGCAAAACAAAGTTAAATAAATATATTATTACAGTTAAACTGTAGCAAAGTAATATTAAAGTACTTGTTTTGCTCATAATTTTATCAGTTGTTCAAAGTTCCTATATTCTAAGCTGCTTAGAGACTCCAGTACTTCAGACAGCAATTTTACTACTATACAATTATAAACTTAAATTTTACAATTATAAACTAAATATAATTCCAAATTTATGGACAAGCAAATTCATTTTATCAGTAAGTCTTAGCTTTTCCCTAAGAATATTTCTAACATATTCACAGTACAATATATCACAGAAAATCCAGATCTGTCCCACAGATCTTTGGATAGTAGCATTGCAAGACGGCAATTCATTCTGCTTGATGAGTCTGTTCAATTTTATCCAGATGTCCTCCAAATTCTGATTATTACAAATAGACTGTTCAATTGTCCACTTTGCTCTGTAAAATGCATGCAGTTTTAGTCTTTCCAAATTATTTTGCAGTTCTTGAGATAAAGGAAGAATGTTTTCTTCAAGCTTCGGGTTAGGGAGAGAGACACTCCAAGACCTTTTCAATTCTTTTTTTCCATTACATAGTGGTTCCCCTTGATCCTCCAAGGTAATTGGTCTGTGTACAGTTTGTGCTTGGATTAAAGGCTGCCCATGTTTCACGTCAGACTGAAACTCAAGGAGATTTTTCGTGCAGTCATAGTCAGGAGATCCTGTAACATATTCTGGAAGCATAGAAAGCTGTTTCAATTCTTCTACTTCCTCACAAGAAATAACAGGTGGTCGCTTTTTTGGTTTGAGGGTAAGTCTGTATAAATCATTTGGAAACCAGGGTGCAAATCTTGGTAACTGACGAATAGGAAACTCTTTCACTGCTGCTTCTGCAAATTTCTGCAGTTTTATTAGATCCCTCTGGTGTGGTCGATAATGCAAGACCACTTCCATGCTTGTACAGGAGGAATCCAGTTATTCTTAAGAAAAGGAACAGTCTCTTGATTAGGTTTCTCAAATCTAGACTGAAACATCTTATTTACAAGAATTTCCTTGCCCCGTGCTGCAAAGATCAGTGGAAAACAGGACCTAAAGCAGAAGTGTTATAAAAAAATAAGATACTACCATATTAAGAAAAACATTGCTAGGATATTTTACAAAAAAGCAACATGTAGTAAAAAGAAGCAAAATATATATCAGAACATTCTACTTTATCCACGCTGACCATTGGTGACTGTATTCCATCATGACCAGCGTAACTTCAGGACACTGAACATTATCCGTACGCACGCAGTTTCCTCAACATTGTCCCGCCCAACAGTATTCTTTCACTGTCACCATCTCATACGTGCCATCCATCATTATTCTTGCTATATTGTTGTGATGCATATTAAAAGGCATACAGTTAATACTGCCTGTTCTTTCAAATTTACCAGACAAATCTATTTTTTTTTTAAAAGTGCTCTCCTCCTACACTTCAACATTTTAAGCCAGGGCATATAAAGCAACTAGAAAACATGTGTTACAAAAACGCTTCCTGAAGTAGTATTGACGGATATAGCAGTTTTTAAAGTCACAAGTTAAAAGGGAAGTGCTATAGGCAAATTAAAGTTGTCCAATTCCATTTCATATCAGAACTACGCATTTAGTTGTAGTCGCAGAGCTTCTGAGCAATATCTGCAGCCACCCCTTTAGTCCTTAATTTAAGGACCTGATAATTACTTAATTTATTAAAATTTCAGAATAACTAAAAGACTCATTAAGTCCTTAAAGACTTCATACTATCATACATCATTGCTTTCGTCCATACAAAGATTATATTAAATGCCGGGGTGGAGGGGCGGGAGAACAGCTACAAATGCTACTATGAAATGTAAACATGCACTCCCTTGTTCTCCTGTTTCTCCGCCGTAAGAAGTGTGCAATTATTTCAGGTTCCCTGGCAGAGACTAGCAATATATAGTGATATGAAAATCAATAAAATCTAGGATTGCTTAATCATTACACGGTCAAGATTTTGTTTAAAATAGTCACAAAGCAAAGAAACCCTGGTACCTTTTTCACTTCTTTTTTCACTTTTTTTCTTCTTACAGCCCGGACACTGCACCAAATTCAACACAAGCCCAAGGATTATACTGGTTTCTTACAAAAGCAAAATGACCCATCATAAAACTTTTTGCTTTGAATTAATTACTATCAAAATGCATTTGTAATGTCAACTGATAATGTTTCATGTTCTCAGGTTTTTTGCTTTGTTTTGTGCATGTACATACAGGAAAAAAGGCTTGTTGATCTAGGAACTATCTTTAACAGATGTCTGTGACATGCAGACACCATTAAGAACTCTCTCCATGAGTGTTGTAAAGCTAGTAAATGGGCAGAAGATGAGCTCTCAAATCATCTACACACATAAACTACTTTATCCACCTGAGCAGCCTCAATGATTTAGAATGCTTGCTGAACTGAGATTTTAACCATTTATTACTCCTACTTAACTAGCAGCATCTGTTTTATGAACAAGCATGGTTAGAAAAAAAAATAAACTAAACATTATGATCGTTGACTGAAATAAGGTGAAAGCGGATTCAGGCTTTTCAGTGTTTCAATGGCTGACTTACTAGTACCAAACTGCCAGCAGAAATGATCAAATTCTTTACAGGGCTCTCTTGATTTCTGCATTACTTCTGCAAGGTATGCAAGAGATATATGCATTTTTACTTTCACTATTTGTGATTCCTGAATCAAGGAAGCAAGCCCAGTAGCTGTGCATTAAGCATGAGGTTAAAGGAGCAAAAACCATTAAAAGGAGGGGGGAAAAAGGAACAAAAGAGACAGCAGGAAACTGGAAAGGAAATTTTAAAAAAATATTTTCTTGTAACTGCTGAAAGCCCTGTGCAAAATAGGAATACATGGAACAGCCTCGATGGCGCTATCACACAAGGTGCACGCCTGTGTGCAGCACCCTGTCACCTCCAAGAGCTCACACACACACAGGCGCGCGCACCGACACGCACGCACACACACAGACGCACGCACACACACAGACGCACACAGACGCCTGCCACACGCACAGACGTAGAGACGCAAGCACGCTGCACGCCGCACACGCACAGACGCGCGCACACGCACAGACGCGCGCACACGCACAGACGCGCGCACACGCACAGACGCGCGCACACGCACAGACGCGCGCACACGCACAGACGCGCGCACACGCACAGACGCGCGCACACGCACAGACGCGCGCCGCCCGCCTCCTTTGGCCCTGGGGCACCTCCCGCCCTGCTCGACCTTCTTTTACAAGGGAGGGAACAATGGCCTCGCCTCCGGAACGGACACGGTGTTTCACGCCCGGTTCCCAACCCAGAGCCCGCCCCGCCTCGGCCCGGCCCGGCCGCGGCGACCCGCCTCTCCCCCGGGCCGGGCCCGCCTGGCCCCTCAGGGCCGGCCCAGCGCAGAGCCGGGCTCAGGCGCTGCAGCCGCGGCAGGAGCGGCCTGCCGGGGCGGCGGGCAGCGGCGGGCCGCGCTGTCGGTACCTTTCAGGGCGAGCAGGTGCTCCTGCTTCGGCTGGTTAACGTCCATGGCGCCAGCCTCCCTTCGCGCCTCCGGCGGGGCGGGCGGGCCAGAGCGCTCCCGCGCACAGAGAGCGCCCGGCCGGCGGAGACGGAATGAACCCGCGCGCACGGCCCGGCCGCCACAAATAGCGCCGAACCCGGAAACAGCCGTCCCAGGATGCAACTCGCCACCGCCGCGGCACGGCACGGCGCCGAACTACAGCCCCCAGAATGCACCGCCTCCCGCTCCCCGGCGGCCGGGTGGGCGCCCTGGGGACGGCCGCCGCTCCTCCTGTGTGCGCCGGCACAACGCGGCGCGGCGGGGACCGCGGTTCTCCCGTGCGAGGCGAAGGAGGCGAGCGCGGCCCGGCCCGGCCCGGCCCGGCGGGGGGAGCCCACGCACCTCCCGGGCGGCGCCTGAGGGCGGCCGCCGGCTCCTTCCTGCCGGTGTTCGCTCTGCTCCGCCCGCCTCAAGATGGCGGCCCCAGGGGTAAACAAGGTCGGGGCCGGCGCCGGGCTGGACGGCGGCCGGGGGGCCGGCGGCAGCGGCCGCGGCCCGGCTGGCGCCGCGGTGAAGGTGAGACGGGCCGCTCGGCCCTCGGCCGCCTCCCGCGGCGGGGCGGGCCGCGGCGGCCGGGGTCGCGCCGCCGCTGCCCCAGCGGGGGGGAAGGGGTGGCGCGGGAGCGAGGGGTCTCCGGGGCAGGAGGCGTCCCGGGGGCGGCGGGGCCCGGCCGGGCCCGGCGGCCGCTCTGGAGGCCCTTTCCCCGCCCCGCCCGCAGAGCCGCGCTGCCGTGGGGGGCCTCGCAGCGGCTGCGGGCGGGAGGCCTCGGCCGGAGGGGAGGCTGGCGGCCTCGGGCCGGGAGCTCTCGGGGAACACCCAACGCCAGGGCTCCCCAGGGTGGTGTCGCGTTATGGATCGTCGATCGATTTTTCTTCTGGCTAGCGCTTTGAGACGCTCCCGTCCCCTGCTGTTTGTTCCCGCTGCCTCGATGCTGCATTTGTAGCTTCATAAATGGCTGACTCGGTATGACTGACCTTTTTATGCGCACCAGCTATGAATGGAAGCTTTCTCCACCGGCTGGTAGCCTGCTTCGGCAGGGTCGCGCCCTCCAGTTCCTTTTCCTGCGAAGACGTTTCTGCTTACTTAGTTGTGCCGCTTGACCGGTGGGCTTTTCTTGTGGCAGTGCGTTAAACGAAGTGGGCAAGAGCAAGTGGTGACCAGTTGCGACGCTGAGGAGTTAAAATGTTCTGTTCACGTCTGTTTACTTATGTTTTAAATATCATTCGTATGATTGTTATTTGTGCCTACAAAGCAAAATTAATGACTCGGCCTATCTGCTGTGATTGCAGGAGCTTCTGTAAAATAAACTGTCAAATGGCTTACTGTATGAAGTTTGCTTTTTTTATTAGCTCAAAAACAAATATGGACTCTTCTTAAATTATAGGTTCTTGAATGTGGAGTCTGTGAAGATGTATTTTCTTTGCAAGGTGACAAAGTTCCCCGGCTGCTCTTGTGTGGCCATACTGTCTGCCATGACTGTCTTACCCGGCTTCCCCTTCACGGCAGAGCAGTTCGTTGTCCTTTTGATCGACAAGTTACTGAACTAGGTAAGAAAATGTAAGTCTAAAATTCTTGAAACCTGTCAGCCAAGGATGTCTAGAAGATAATGCTAGATATAGATTCTTAATGCTCCACTTAATGATAATATTTCCAAGTAATGAATGTGCAGTGTTCCTTTTCATTCAGAGAAGCTCATAGCACTGTTAAGCACTAGTAAAATAGGTATCTTAGGAAAAAAAAAGTCAAGATTTTATCTTTATCTTCTTGAACCTGGGCTTGCAAGCTTTACACCTTAAAGTCTTTTTGTATACCTATATTTAGAAAGGGACTGCTCTGTTTTGAATTAGTGTCTGTGGGTTCCTGAATGGGTATTAGTTTCCTGTTTTCCTAAACGCTAAATAAACCATGCAATTAAATAGGTAGTTTCTCTGACAAACAGATTTGTCTGGATTCATGAAGAAGGGTTATAGAGGGAAGTGTCAGTGACACCAAACCTGTTTTTTGAAATGTAAAGTAATTCTATATATGCAATAACTGATAATGGCAAGCTATCAACAACAATTCCCCTACTGTAGGAGCGTCTGCAGACACTATTTGAAAGGATAGGATACAGGTTTTATCCAACAGTGGAAGTGTATTTTAGGCAAAAGTTGACACATGCTTATAGTTACTTCAGAATAGGAATTCCCTATTCAAAATAGGGTTACAGAGGAGATGAGTTATCAGAAGAATTTGTACTGAGAAGAAATTAATAGAACTGGCTCCAGCAGTTTTGAATAGCACAGAGGAAAAAAGGTGTTGGAAGGAGGAGAATCCTCGGAGAAGGAGATCTCTAATCTAGTAATCCATGAAAGAAATGTTTAAATATCAAATTCACTTGAACAAGAATTTACTTTGCAGTAAGAGAATCTGCTAGATTGTAGACCAAACTGAGAGGAATATTAAGGCACTCAGTGGTATGCTTTCATGGAAGTAGGAGTCAGAAAAAGAAATAACAGTCTCATATGAAAGAGGGGTTTGTTTTCTGGGGGGCAGAAGGTGGTAAGTATGAGTGTCATGAATGATTGCCAGTCTAGGAGATGTGGTTAAAAGAGTCATGACTTGTTTTACTTCTTATCTATGACTGTACAGCTGCACGAGATTTCTTAAAGTATACTTTTAAGGGGGAGACTGTTAGAACACAAGACTCAGTCCTGCTGTTGTGAAACGTTTCTGTCCAAGACTACTGCTTGTATCTTGTAAAGTAAAAGTAGCATTTTTATTATGATAGGGAACTTGTCACTTCTTAGTTTTTATTGTGCATTTTTTTCCCAGGCATCTGAAAGTATCTGTCGTGGTTTTAGCTGGGATAGTTGATTTTCTTCACTGTAGCTAGCATAGTGCTGTGTTTTAGACTTGGTATGTAAATAATGTTGATAACACCCTGGTGTTTTAGTTGTTGCCGGGTAGTGTTTACACTAGTCAAGGACTTTCTAGCTTCCCATGCTCTGCCAGGTGCACAAGAAGCCGGGAGGGGAGGGGATACAACCAGGAGAGCTGATTCGAATTGGCCAAAGGGTATTCCATATCATGTGACGTCATGCCCAGTATATTAACTGGGGGGAGTTGGCCGGAGGAGGCAGCGATCGCGGCTCGGGGACCGGCAGCGTCGGTCGGCGGGTGGTGAGCGGTTGCAGCATTTGTTGTTTAGTTTTGGTTTTTTTTGGTTTTTTTTCCCCCTCTTCTTCCAGTGTTTCATCTCTCTCTCGCTCATTATTTTCCTTTTCGTTATATTAGTATTATTGCTGTTTTATTTTAATTATTAAACTGTTCTTATCTCAACCCACGAGTTTTCTTACTTTGGCCCTTCCGATTCTCTCCCCCATCCCACAAGGGTGGGGGAGTGAGCGAGCGGCTGTGTGGTGCTTAGTTGTTGACCAGGGCTAAACCACAACAGTATCATATCATAATTCTTTGTGGATTTCAGGTTTAACAAAAATGAAGCTTTATAGAAACATTTAAAGTTTTTTTTTTATCCGGCATAATACTGAGGAGCTTCTGATGAAACACATTGAAATGTTATTAAACTTTTAAGGCTCCTACAGATGGGAAGAAAAGCTTTTGTGTCTAGGATAGTGGACTTGCATCCTACTGGCCAGTAGTAGAAAGAAGGATGGTATGCTGTGACCAGCAGTTGCTCAAAAACCTGATAGGTAGAAAATTTTAGCAGAACAGCTTGAAAGTAAAAGTGCTTCTGCAAATAAAAATGTTCTGCCTGGTGATTTGGGGCAGAAGAGTGTCATAACCACTTTTAGTCTTACCAGGTCCGTAAGAACTGTCTTAAGAAATATTATTGCTTCCAGCATGTGAAAATAGGGTGTTTTGTGTAGTGCAGCTCGTCACAGCCCCTCTTTGAGACATCTCTGCATTTGTTGTCCTGCTCTAACTGTATGGGAGGATAGGGTTAGAAGTACTTAGTCAGGATTTCTAGAAATACGGAGTCCGCAAGTGAAAATTGACACCATTTTGTTTACATGCTTAGCAAAATATTCTAATAGTTCGTAAAATCTTGCTATGAGAGAAGATATTTAGTAATGAACTGGTAGGACTAAAGCCTGCCCAAACCATATTACTTTGCAGAGTAGACTAAACATAGATTTTGGGGGGTTTTCTGAGAGTTGTTTGATGAAGTTGCCTGTGATTAATCTAGTGGAGAATTTTAAATGAGTATGTACATGTTAAAGGTATGTGAGCTGTTTAGTGGTTATCTTCAACTGTATTAACATTCTTTAACCAAAAAGATGTAATGCAAAACCTTTTTCAATTTTCAAAATTTTGAAGCCATATATTCTGGAGATTATGTTGACTCCGGCAATATATTTCGGGAAAAATCTATGAAGTGGTCTTTGTAGAGGAAGAGACTCCTCTTAAAGCCTTTTCCTTAAAATATCTTGATTTTGGAGAAGAGGTGAATCACTTCTTGCAAACTGCTTTCTCTCTTCTTCCTGCGTTGGATTAGTGGGTTGGGTTTTTTTAAAATACATGGACCAGGGAGCTGTTGGGAAGGATGTACTTAGGTAACAGCTTTGGAGGCTCTGGCTTTGACTTTAGCTGAGCAGCTCTGCTAAGGAAGCTTTTAACAGGTTATGGCTCAGGTGAACTCTCCCCACCATCATCACGCCACATGGCTGAAAGTGTTTTCTGTTATTAGAACTTGTTGAACTGATATATGCAGGTGTTGGCATCCTTCATGGAATCCTTCCTCTTGGTATTGTTTACATATATATATTCTTTTGCTACTGTTTAGAGTGCTGAGATAAAACTTCAAAACATTGTGCAAGAAAATGTGGCTATTATATAGCATTCTCTCAGCTTTGTTCAAACGTTTAGACAAAAGTTGCTCCTTTATTTATTGCATTATTTATAATCCTTTTGCAGACAAGCTTCACGCTTTTGAAAATGACATTTGTATTGTTGGCTGGAGTTGGTCTTAATATCTTCACTCTGTCACTATCTCATTCCTGGCTGACACACTTCCTGCTATTCATGTCTTATTCCTCTTTTGAGAAGAGACAGGCAGATTGTGTAGTGGTTTTGTAACGGGCACAAACATCCCTTGTAGGCACAAGGATGAGATCACTAGACTCTTTCACATTTGTGACTAAAGCAGAATTTGAGCCGAAGTCCAAGAGATTAAATAGATGTATTTACACAACTCATCTTTTAGTGTTTTTTAAATATAAAATAAACACTTGATCAGATGTGTTGAAAATGTGTATGTTGAGTATGTAGTAATTCTAGAGTAGGTTTAATGTAAAAAGAAGCAAAGCAGCTTTTACTCAAATACTTAAACTTTAGGGTAGATACCAGTGAAATGAGACATGACTTTCTGTATGATAAATGCATGTTTTATAGGGTGCTTACTGGTTGTAAATTCTGGTTTAGTAGATTAATAGTTGATATGTAAGCTTTGCCTGTTTTTTTCGTTTGTGTCCGAGATTGACAGTACACTGACTATGTATAACATGTTTTAGCAAATCTCAGGATATATAATAAAAAGTTAAAGAAAGAATGTAAAAGCAGTGTAACTTTGTTTCTCCTGACACCTTGAAGTTATGAACTAGAAAATAAACACAGAAGAGCTACAGATATTATCTTTTCTGTTGGTTACATTTCAGTAAATTAGTTCTGCTTTGACTTTTCTGGCTTGGCTTTCTCTTCATGCTAGACATGGAACAGAACTAACGTGATCAAAATCATATACAAGAATATAAACTGAGGAGCATATTTCTTAGTTTGTTGGGGTTTTTCGTAATAAACATATTAAAACCTGTGAAAGAAAATACTTTTGTAGGAAACTCTATAATGATTGAACAGCTCCTTTCTCTCTCAGTGTTTGCTTAAAGGCTAAGACAACGTTTGCTTAAAGGCTAATTTGCTATAACCTGTTTCATAAGTAGGTTTATCCTTTTGGTGTGTGTGCATCCATATATACTCTGCTATTAATGGCTATCTGGATTAGTGGCTAATCTGGAGATGTGAGGTCCACATTAATATCAGCAGTCATTATACTGGTGTCTTGTTAATGTGAGTATTTTATATACAGTAGTAACTGAAGGTTGTGCACAATCAGTTTTCTGCAGGACAGTGGTGTTCTAAACACTGTGGAAGAGAAACATATAGCCACTGTTCTGTGCTTTGCTTTCTGGGAGTTAGTGTCTAGAAATCTGTCTAGTTACAGTGTCAGCAAATCCAGACTCCTGTTTACAAACTGGTTTGACATAATTTAGATTCTAAAAGTGGATATTGTATTTCTTCAACTTGTAATAAGGGGTGACTCTTCCTTGCTCTGTGTTATGAGAAACACTGTCATCCTGCTAGGAGTGCTAGAGCTAAAAAACTAAGCTCTGAAGTGAGACTATATCAAGGCAGATAACTGTGCTGGTGCTAACTGTAATTTTGGAGGACCAGAACACAACTTCTCTAAACTCCTTCAAGATCTGTGGCAAAAAAAAAGTTAAAATTCTTCCTTTTTTGTTCACAATTTATTTTGTGGCATGCACTAGGCTTAGATTGGGTGTTGGTAATGCTATCTGTACCAGAGAAGGTGTCCACTGTGGAACTGATAACGGCAGAGAGCACTTGCATGACCATGCTTTATACCTGACTTCAAAGTTACTAACCAGTAGCTCGATAGGCCCATTTCCAGAAACAGCAGATTTGCTGAAATGAATGGTCTTTTACTGGTTAGCATTTTTTTTTAACAGATAGTCAGTGTTGTTTTGTACCAGTTGAGGGTGTTGAAGGGCAGAATAGCTTATATATACTCCTGTTTATAGCTATAGAAAAATAGTATTCATCCATTTATCCGTTCTCTGAACCCTGCCTTTTATCTGTGAGGCACATAACTTCTATTCTGAGTTTGGCCACTGAGAATATTATGGTCAATAGTTTAAACTGTGAGGAAAAATGATTGGAAAGAAAGTGTCGTGTAGCAAAACTGGAGGCTACACAAAACAATAAGGTATACAGTGTGGATATGTTGGTTCCCGTTCACATCCCTCTTCAGGCGTACCATAGCATTGTTACCCTCACTTTGGTCAGATGTGGCATGCACCTCATGAAACTACTTGTTCTGCTCCCCTTGGTGGGAAAACGGTTGGTATGTGAATGTTCCAGTTCTCCACGTAATTGTGCGTAGCCATGTAATGCAGCTCTGCTCTTCGAAACAGTGCTGCAGGAAAAATGTTGTCAGGTAGTAAAAGCACTTGCATGTATTTCAAAGAAGTTCTGAAGTCTTAAGATTGAAAGCCACTCTCATTTTTCTTGTTTCATAGCTCTTGAAGTAGAAGAGAAGGTTGTGGTTTAACCCCAGTGGGCATCTCAGCCCCACACAGCTACTCACTTACTCCCCCACAGTGGGACAGGGGAGAATTGGAAGGGCAAAAGTGTGTTGAGATAAAGACAGTTTAACAGGTAAAACAAAAGCCGTGCACACAAGCCAAGCAAAACAAGGAATTCCTTCACTGCTTCCCATGGCAGGCAGGTGTTCAGCCATCTCCAGGAAAGCAGGGCTCCATCACACGTAACGGTTACTTGGGAAGACAAACGCCATCACTCCGAACGTCCCCCCCTTCCTTCTTCCCCCAGCTCTGTATGCTGAGCATGATGTCATGTGGTGTGGGATATCCCTTTGGTCAGTTTGGGTCAGCTGTCCCAGCTGTGTCCCCTCCCCTCCCAGCTTCTTGTGCACCCCCAGCCTGCTCGCTGGCGGGGGCAGTGTGAGAAACAAAAAGGCCTCGATGCTGGGTAAGCAGTGCTCAGCAATAGCTAAAATACAGGTGTGTTGTTGTCACTGTTTTGGTCACAAGTCCAAAATATAACCTCATACCAGCTACTATGAAAAAAATTAACTCAATCCCAGCAAAACTAGTACAGAGAATAATTCTTAACAAGATGAAGCTGAAGACAGGAGAACTTGCAGATCTGTTTGTGTTTTGGTTTTGGGTTTTTTTTCTTTAGTGTTCACTTCCTTACAAACAATATTTGACATATCTAGCTCTTAAAAGCACTGCCTTTTATGCAGTGACTATATTTGAACAGTGTTTGTGTAGTTGTACAAAAAGCCTTTATAGCAGCGTATACTCTGTGTGCTGCAAATCCAGACTCCTGCGGGAGCTGAAGATCCATATTCTCAGAACCATGAAAACACTGATTATTCTCTGGCTGTGTGTATCTGGGATGGGTGCTTCATTCTGCTGGTTCTCATAACTGCTGGCTACTGAGAGTAGCTGGTGTCCGTCTTCATTTGGAACAGCACTTTCACTCTAATGATACATCAAAATCTATGGAGAGTTTGATAAATCTCAGTATTGAAGAAGGAAGTCTTAATGTCTGTATAAGATCAGTGGGATGACATCTGAATTCCAGAAGGATGCAGAGGGCATACGCCTACCAGACCACCACATGGCAGCATAATTTAGGAGTTACGAAATGACACTCAGGAGAACCAGACATCTCAAGTAGCCTGGGCTTTTTCTTTGGGAAAACACGTGGGATACAGTTCCTGTGAGTTGATGTCGGATGCAGACTTCTGCCAGACACCACGTATGTGGACTGAAAATGTCAAGAGTATTTTAGGCATCATCTGGAAGCAACCTCAGGCTCCAGTTGCGGTTCTGCTAGTCTTTGCATCTGGATTATGAGAGGCAGCCCAACTTTTTTCTGGGTCTGGCATTGTTTTCTAAAATTGTGTGTTCCAGGTCATGCTTGAAGCAAAGTGTAAATTGAATAAAGCAGTTGCTTGAATTTAATAAAGAAGTGTAGTGTGTATTATTTTTTTTACAGTGAATAGCAGAAGTTCACTAAAAGTTTGGCTCATATTCTCAAATGGGTATGTTTTGTGCTTCATGCAAACAAATATTTGAATTACAAAAGCATGTCCAGATAGTGGTGTCCCACACTCTAAAAAGTAACTGCAGCAACCTTTTCTTGTCTTACAACCACAGTTCAAAAGTTCTGTCATAAAGTAGATGAGTCAATTTCAGGTCCTACAGATTTTGTTTAAATACAAGGTGGCATTTCTAGGCACCTTCTTAGCTACGTAAATGTACATCTGTCACTACCCTGGACACTACGGGTAATGTAGTCACTACTCAAAGCTAGCAAACCCTCCCGTTTCTTTTCCTGAAGTTAGTAGCTTCTGTACACATATGTAAACATCTGATAAAGAGATAAAGGTGATATGTGTCAAAACTAATGTGTCGAAACTAACGACCATATCTTGCCTTCCTTTCAGGGCACCAAAGAAGTGCTCCGTTAGTATTCAGCAGTAACGTTAGATATAATTAAGTAATTTGAGCTTGTCCTTGTTCTCAGGTATCTTGATTCAAGAGCTGGTAAAAATAATGTTACAAGGTCATAGGCATTTATGGGTTAAGTCTGTGATACTTGTTAGGAAAACAAGATGTTTGGAGGTTTTGATGAGAATTGGCTTATATGTCTGTGTTCTACCAGTTTTGGTGAACTGATAGTAATAAAATCCCTGTGACAACAGCAGGAGAGCTCGTCATAGCATTGAGGCTGGAGGAAGAGCACAGGCATTTCTTTGCTTGTCCCTTCCAAATTAGGAATTGTAAGCAAGTAATTATACCCTCTACCTGGATTGGCATGTATTGATGCTATATATGAAGAGCCTTGTTAGTGTCAATTAGGAGCTAAAACTGATCCTAAACTGTGCAGTAATAAGGGTTTTGTTTGGGCAGTAAACAACTTCAAAAGATTATCTGCCTCCAATTTTAAAGACAAAAAAAAAAAACAACCCAAACCTACACACAAAAGTGACACTCATTCTGGAAATTCATAGTGAATTCAACAGTAAGCTCCATTAAAAACAACTCTCTGTTCTCAGATCATCCATCTGTAATTCGTCATTCCTGATTTCCAAAACTGTATAGTTGTGATTCAGCAGTGGTAGTCAGCCTATTGCAGTTAATCAAATATAACTTTCTAGATGTTTTATATTGAGGAGAGCCTCAGATTCTGCGTATTCAGTCCTTGGAAATGGCAAATATCCCATTTGAGGAATGTCTGATAGCATACTACTAAAATACGGGGTTTTTGTCTTTTACATATAACAACTCTGCTGAGAGGAAGTTGCTAGGTACTCTCTGCATTAGATGTAAATCCCTTTAAGAGCCATGTCTTAGGAGCACAGGAGCAGGCAATTCCAAAGTGTCCGAAGTCAAGCAAGTGGGGCAGAAGGCCGGCTTGGCTAAGCAGGGAACTACTTCTAGAACTTAAGCAGAAAAGGAAAGTCTACAGACATTGGAAGCAGGGGCAGGCAACACGGGAGGACTACAGAGATCCTGTTTGCCACTCTAGGGAGAAAATTCATGTGGCCAAAGCTTGATTAGAGTTGAAGCTGGCCAGCACTGTGAAAGACACCAAAAAGGGGTTTTTAAATGTGTTAACAGCAAAAGGAGGATCAGAAACAACACACCATTGCTTGATTCAAGGGTGGTCACCTCACAAATAAGGACTTAGACAAAGCGGAGCCATTTAATCTTTGGGTAATCCTGGTTATACTTACAAACTGGGGGACGAGAGGCTGCAGAGCAGCCCCACAGAAAGAGATCTGGGGGTTTGGGTTGATGGCAAGTTGAATATGAGTCCCCAGTGTGCCCTGGCAGCCAAAAGGGCCAGCCGTGTCCTGGGGTGCATCAAGCACGGCATAGCCAGCCGGTCGAGGGAGGTGACTGTCCCACTCTGCACTGCACCGGTGCAGACCCACCTGAAGTACTGTGTGTGGGTTTGGGTGTCTCAGTGTAAGGACTTCAGACTATTAGAGTGTGTCCAGAGGAGGGCGACCAAGATGGCGAAAGGTCTCAAGGGCAAGACTTAGGAGGAGCGGCTGAGGTCACTTGGTTTGCTCAGCATGGAGAAGAGAAGGCTGAGGGGTGACCCCATCGCAGCCTACAACTTCCTCACGAGGGCAGCGGAGGGGGATGTGCTGATCTCCTCTCTCTGGTGACCAGCAATAGGACATGAGGAGATGGAACGAAGCTGCATCAGGGGAAGTTCAGGTTGGGCATTAGGAAAAGGTTCTTCACTGAGAGGGTGGTCGGTCACTGGAATAGGCCTCCCAGGGAAGTGGTCATGGCACCAAACCTGTCAGAGCATCTGGACGACACTCTTAGTCATGTGGTTTAGTTTTAGGTAGTCCTGTGAGGAGCAGGGAGTTGGACTCGATGGTCTGTACGGGTCCCTTCCAACTTGAGATGTTTTATGATTCTGTGATTCTAATTCTCTCATTTAGGAAGAGAATAAGAGAATGGACCAACCAGCTGGAGGACAACTTTGCTGAAAAGGACCTGGGGGTTCTGGTTTACCTGGGGTGCTGTTGCGGCGAAGGAGGCTAATGATATCCTGGGCTATATTAGGAGAAGTGTCACCAGCAAGTCCAGGGAGGTGATCCTTCCCCTGTCCTCAGCACTGATGAGGACACATCTGGAGTACTGTGTGCAGTTTTGGGCTCCCCAGTACAAGAGATACGGAGCTACTGGAGCAAAAGGCCACTAAAATAATGAAGGGACTGGACCAACTCTCATATGAGGAAAGGCTGAGAGATATTTTACAGATACCTGAAGGGAGGGTGTAAAGAAGACAGAGCCAGGCTTTCTTCAGTATGTCTAGTGACAGAACTAGAGGCAGTGTGCACAAACTGAAACACAGGTTGCCCTGTCTGCACATAAGGAAACAATTTTGACTGTGAGTATATAACCCAGCTCTGACACAGGTTGCCCCGAGAGGTGGTGGAATCTTCCTTCTCAGAGATCTTAAAAGCTGCCTGGGTGTGGTCCTGGGCAACCAGCTGTAGGTGACTCTGCTTGAGCAGGGGGACTGGGCAAGGTGATGTCCAGAGGTCCTTTCTAACCTCAACCATTCTGTGAGTCTGTAGTGACTAAAAAGTAATGATCCAGTGCTTGGAGATGATGCTTCATCTCTTGAGGCACCTCTACCTTGCAACAGAGAAAATGTCTTTAAATATATGACAATTATGCTGAAAAAAGTTGAGGGATGATACTTTCTTGGAGAAGCAGTCACTAGAGTTCTCATATGCTACATGGCCTGTGCAGGTAGCATTTAGCAGCAATCATTGGGATGCAATTCTGGTTTTGCTTCTCATCACATGGCTTCATGTTAACCTCTACAAAATGAGGATGATACAGGAGTAGATATAGACTTCTGCTTTGCTGTATGGAGTGTGAGATGTCTTCTTTTTTGCTATATCAAATGGTGTTTTGTGTGGGTCTTTCTGAATATTGCTTTAGCTCTTATTCAGGTTTTTACTGGGCTGAGATCTGCAATAGGCGTTGCATCTTGTGATTCAGGGAATATGAGGTTCGTCAGTGTGAATTCTTCACAGCTTCTGTTAGCATAGGAAAAATGTTCACTGTACATGGTTATGCAAAATAGTAATTTTTATGATACACGTTAAAGTTTGTATGTTCCATGTAGCCTTTAGTTGTTAGCTATTGCAGATTATTTTACAAGTGTTTTTACTGAGTTTTTGTAAATTATTAATAATCTTGGCATCTTTTAAGTAGGGAGAAACCTGCATAAGTATTAAATAGTTCCATGATGGAAGGAAGGAAGGAAGAGGGTGGAAAGGTAATGTGAGCTTGCATAGAAGAAGTGGTGGTTGCATCTCACTCTAGTTAATATCACTGTAGTTAATGTGCTTGTAATATTTGTCAGATTCTCAACTGTGGTTTGTGGAACTTCTCATGATGATATTTGCTTGAGGTTTTTCTTCCTCTCCTCCTCTTCTTTTAACCCTTCCTCAAAAATAGGAGATTCTGGTGTCTGGGGCTTGAAAAAGAATTTTGCTTTGTTGGAACTCTTGGAACGGTTGCAGAATGGACCTGCTGGGCAGTGTGGGACGGCAGAAGAAGCCATTGGTCTATCTGGAGAGGTACTGAGTTTTAAAAAAAAAACAAAAAGTTTGTTATATTTGCTTAAAGTTAACTCTAGATAGAAAAAAATGAAAATAAGTTATTTGCCAAACGTAATTTCACTGATAATGCTGGTGTTTTCTTTCAGTATCTAGTATTAAGGCTTCATAATATTAATTGCTTCATAATTAAATGCTAATCTGTACTGACTAAAGCAGAAAAAAAGGTATTGCTAAGCATGCATACTCTTTTCCTCTTTTTTAGGCTTCTAAGATTTTTAGAAAAGGTTACTTATTTGGATATTTTAGTTATAGTGATTTAAGGACAGTTTTCTAAAGCTTCTTAGACATTCTTCCTAAAGACTTCAACTCTTCTTGAGCAGTTGCCTTTTATAGTCTTTTGATATCACTACATCATGTGATAGTACTTCATTATCAAAACTAGCTGCTTTAATCATTTCAGTATTAACAACTGGTATGCAAAAAGTATCATGGCAGTGCCATTCTAGCAATGCCTGTTTGTCCATTGGTGTTTTGTCTGTCTGTAGTTTGTAATTCTTTGTTCTCTAATGACTGCTTTTGAGGAAATGACTGGAGCTTGAATTATTTCGTCCTCCAAACCTTTACAACTTCACTGAAGTTTGGATTTATAAAATCACTGAACACCTGTAGAATAATGTACTGGAGTTGACTGTAAAGGAAACTGACTTTTATTTTTTAAAAATTTATTGAGAACTTAAAATCAACTTTTCAAAGTAGTCAAAGTATTTATTAGTGTGTATCTTTCAAAGAAAGTCTGCTTTCAGGCTTATATTGGTGGCAGGTCTTCTGATTCTCCTCAATTATTCGGATTAAATGTTAACAACTTCAGTTTTGTCTTTTTTTTTTTTAGAGTATCATTCGTTGTGATGAAGATGAAGCCCACGTTGCATCTGTATATTGCACTGTTTGTGCCACTCACCTGTGTGCAGACTGTTCCCAGCTTACTCATTCTACAAAGACATTAGCAAAACACAGGCGTGTACCTCTTGCTGATAAGCCTCATGAGAAGACCATGTGCTCCCAACACCAAGTGCATGCTATTGAGTTTGTTTGTTTAGAAGAGGGCTGTCAGGCGAGTCCTCTTATGTGTTGTGTCTGCAAAGAATACGGGAAGCATCAAGGTCATAAGGTACTGCTAATAATCCATTTCTAGTCCTGCCATGGGGTGGCTTGCATAATTATTTATCCAATTAAAGTACAAAAGACTATGAAGAAAGGAGGGTAGATTCTTGATATGTCTTTACAGAAGTAACATCATACTGTTCTTTCATTTTCCCTTCATTTCAGATAACTGCTATGGTAAAATTACAAGAAAAACCCCATTATGTCTAAGATCACGATAATTTATTTACATAATAAGATGGACAGTCCCGTTAATTGATGCTTTTCTGAACTTCTCACAGCATTGAGTCACCAGTTCTGAAAGTTGTTTTCACTGGGTTCACCCAACCTGGTGCAGTCTAACCACTCTTCTTTTTTTATAATTGCTTGTGGTAAACAGGCAAATTTGTATGTTTACTTGTGTAATTGCTAGATGTCTGTCTTAGTTTCAGCATAATCTGTAACTCCTGATTGTGTTTTAAATTGCAAGATGGTTTTAAATTCCTACTTACCTTTCCTGTGTGTATATATATTTATATATGTGTGTGTGTGTATACATATATATATACACATGCACATGTACACACATATATTAAATATGTAGTAAAAAAGATGATTAAGGAAGTTATTTATGACTGATCTGTGGTATGTTGCTTTTAATTAATAGCATTCTGTCTTGGAACCAGAAGCAAACCAGATTCGTGCATCCATTTTAGACATGGCCCACTGTATAAGAACTTTCACAGAAGAAATCTCAGATTATTCCAGAAAATTAGTTGGAATTGTTCAGCATATAGAAGGAGGAGAACAAATAGTTGAAGATGGAGTTGGAATGGCCCATACTGAACATGTATGCTTTTATTTTTTTCTCCCCACATGCACAGAATATTTGCTTTTTGTAATAACCAAGATAAGGGATTTCTTTGAAAATTATACATAGGTTTTATAAGACAAGACCTTAAGTTCTTATCTCTACCAAGTCGGTATTGAGGCTTAAGCCAGCAGATAGAGGGGAACTTGTAGTCCATTTCAATGTTTTTAGGCTACGTGAAAATAGGGAGGCAGTAGGGAAAGCTGTATAACTGCTAGTACAGTATTGAAGTACTGTGACAGATGGCATCTATTCTCAGGTGCTGTGATACTATTGAGGCTTTTTTCCCTGGTCTTTTTTAGTAAGGTGTGTATACATGCAAATAAGCTACTTGATTATTGGAGTAACTTCTTGGAGGATCTTGGTCTTAGGGCAGATGAGACTTTCTGTGTAACTGGGACTTGAACTGTGACATAGCCAAGCAGATATGAACATAAGTTAGAAACTGGAATAAAATGAAAAATATACTTCTGGAATCAACTGGTGTCCTTAATCCTCTGGATCTCCTGACTGAAACACTCTAGGTACCAGGGACCGCAGAGAACGCTCGCTCATGCGTCCGAGCCTATTTTTCTGATCTTCATGAAACCCTTTGTCGTCAGGAGGAAATGGCTCTTAGTGTTGTTGATGCTCATGTGAGAGAGAAGTTGATTTGGCTTAGGCAACAGCAAGAAGACATGACCATCCTCTTGTCACAGGTTTCAACAGCTTGCCTTCATTGTGAAAAGACTTTACAACAGGTAGGTTGGTGAGTAAGCTGTAATATATGCCAAGATACGCAGAACTGCAAATTAAGTTTAGGCTACAAATGAAAAGGTTAGATGGTACTCTGCATTTTTATTTCTTTTACAATGCTGAGACAATAATGATATAACATGAGATCGAAGTATTCATTACAAGGGGGTGTTAGACAAGGATAATCAGTACAAAAGCATCAAGTCTTCCAGTTGCTGGAAATCCTGTGGCATGATTCTCTTGTCTAGAGTAATTTCTGGTTATTTGTGAGGTCTGTGGGAAGGAGAGATGTAGCTGAAGCCAAAAACGCACAGGATTTATGGGAATGATTTTAAAGTTGCAATTACTAGTAGAGGTGTCTGAAGATAGTTGTCGTGCAAGGTTGGTAGGAAAAAATGTTTTAGGACCAAATAACTTTCAGTAGCACTGGTAGTATGAATAATTCAACATACTAAATATGTGAAGAAAGTGGTTATACGAGAATATCTGGTTGGTCCATTATTCACTTAATTTAGTGAGAGCAAGAAGTAAATACTATATGTAGTGAACAGTAAACCGAGTGTGAGAAATTACTTCATTAATGTGTTACTTGTACTTTTTGGGTTTTTTTTTAGTTTGTTTAGAGCTAGTGTCTGGTTGGTTAGTCAGATGTACTTTTAACTATGCAAATGTTCCCATCATTAATGGGTAGACATTAATCTTTTTCTGTTAAGTGTGTTGCTGTATGCTGCAAAGCAGCTGCTCTATTCCAGCTGCTGGAATGATATATGACTGATATAAATATTCTTTATATATTACATTACTGTCTCTTATAATTTATATTCTTATCCCTACAGGACTAAGAGAGGTCAAAGAAAATTTTTTTTAAAACTGCAGAACTATTTAGTATCTATTAGTATGAAGGAAGAATGACGAGGCCTTCACATTTGTATTGCAAGTTTAAATAAATTTATTTTGTAAACAGGATTTTCTTTAACTAGAGTATCTCTATTTAAAATGCTTTATTTCCAGCCATCATATTT
Organism: Morus bassanus; assembly: GCA_031468815.1. Classification (NCBI taxonomy): domain Eukaryota; kingdom Metazoa; phylum Chordata; class Aves; order Suliformes; family Sulidae; genus Morus; species Morus bassanus. Next base: position 63,435,960 of record CM062600.1, read on the forward strand.
ACACTGTGTTTGGTTATTTTAAGTAAGTTACTAAAGGAAAGGTATGCTTTTGTTTTCTTTGTCTGTTTAGGATGACTGCAGAGTAGTGTTGGCCAAACAGGAAATTACAAGATTGCTAGAGACATTACAGAAACAGCAGCAGCAGTTTACAGAACTTGCAGATCATGTACAGCTGGATGCTAGCATACCTGTCACTTTTACAAAGGTATTCTTGATCTCATGAAAGTACAGCTGTCCACTTTATGAAGTCCCAAATGTAATTTAACAATAAGCAGGAATAATGGATGTTCATTATAATGCTGTATTTGAGCAGTGCAGTATCAGTTAGAGCCACAGTGCCTTATCATATGATGAGTGCCATCTGGTATTTGAGCAACAAAACCACTGTGCTGTTATAATTAGTGTGAGAAACATTCATTTGATGTTGACTACATCAGTAGCTTTGTTTGAACATTGGCTGCTTTCTTTTAGATATGTAAGATAGTATTTGTGAATTGTAGAAAAACCTTTCTTTAGAAACACCCCTGATTTGTACATTCAACTCAGACCAGGTGGTTGCACCACCACAATGGGTGAAAGAGGAATAGGATCTATTGTTGCTGAGATGAAACAGGATTTAACTGTTGCTGTTTAAGCTTTTACTGTAAGGAAATGGATGCTTCCATGAGGATTCTGTCCTGTCTCAGATACTCAGTTTCTTCCAAATAATTTGTTTTGTAACTTCAGTATATTTGAATTTCCATGTAATAACTGCTTTGTCAGATCAATAAATGCAACATTTTCACTTCTGCCCCTCCCTTCCCTATTCAGCAGAGACCAGAGTTAGTAGGGTCAGGGAGACCTCTTCTGCAAACCCTCATTTTTCCATGAATGAAGCAGCATTCACATTTCACAGATGATGAATTGCATTCTGTGTATTCAGAACTGATTGATGCTGCCATCTCACAGGGCTGAGTCAGAGAGGCATTTTGGATGTCTGGTTTTGCTTGTAGGAGCTGTTAATCTGACTCAGAAAATTTTGATTGCAAATTTCTGAGCATTTGGAAAGAGGATGGTTGCAGCCAGCTAAGCTGTAACAGGAGATCTGAAATAGGTCTTGGCTTGGGGGACCCAGAAGTCTTCCAATGTCTCTCTACACCTCAGCTTTCTTTAGAAAGAAATGGGGCTTCTAGTGTTTTTCTTCTGTGACAAATTGGTATTTTTATGAAATCTTCTGAAGCTTAGATTCTGAATTTCAAAGGTGCCAAAGCAAATGTCATTTTTCACAAAAACAGCAGCAGCCATGAAAAAGTAAGGTGAAAATAATTGCTTCGGTCTCTTACTTTTTATGTTTCCTCACTTCTGGCAAAATTTAAAACTCTCTAAACAATGTTTTTTTAGAATGCTGTCATGCTGATGGCCACTGTTGTGACTAGTAGTGAGACTTTTTGTACCTGAAAGGTCTGTGCCTGGCAACAGATTTCAGACAGAAGTAAAATCTTCAGATCAAAAACTGTAAACTGTTGTTATATCACTGAAAAGGTCTTTCTCAGGACCTCTCATACACTGAAGGCTGCATCCATTAAAAAATTAAAAAAGCATTTCACACAGTAACAGATCAGAGGAACATTCCATATCCAGTGAAAGTCATGGAGATTTAAGCAGGGGAGGGAGAAGTCCTTTCCACTATTGAAAGTGAGTAGGTTTTATCCACATTTTTTGTTTCATTGGTGACATGAAAAACATGGGTAGTGCTGTTTCCTCCTCCTAAATCATCAAGAGAAATGCCACATATACAGCTCTGAAGGAAGGATTTGGAGAATTCCAGGACAAGATGCTAAAAATCTTTCAAGAAATATGTTAGTATATAATTTTTTTCCCAATATTTGTTAATATATTGTTTCCAATAGATCCTTCTTTACCTATGTATTTAGGAGGACATTAACCAAATAAGGTTGAGATGTCTTCATGTACTTAGCTTCTTGGCAAGGAAATGGATCATCATCCAGGAGCGTGATCCTTATTTGAAGAGAGAGATTGCTGTTTTGTCCTAGTCAAATGAGAGCAGTGGCTGTGGAGTGTTATATACAGGAATAGCAATTGGTCATCCTAAATATTCGTGTGTACATACTGGGGAGAGGGAAAATGATTAAGAAAATAGTACTTGAGGTAGTAAAGAGCACTTATTCTTCAACGTAGAAGCAAGTGTGGGAAACTGCTAACCCATACCAACACCAAGAGTACCCAAGAAGAAGTAATCTGTCAGAGGGAAAGCACTTAACACTATCTTTAAGTAAACCTATATACAGCTTTTGTCACATAAACAAATTTCTTAACAAAGGACAAGGACAAAAAACAAGAGAGAAGTTTTATTCTGCACTTTCTGTGCTGAAATTTAAGAAAACACCAAGTTTTACTTGAACAGAAGTCACAGGTTACCTGTTTTTAAGTGTGCTGTCAAGTTAGTACCTGCCAGAAATGCAGATACAAAGGGGTTTTACTGGACAAATTTTTTAAAATGACATTTTTTATTAAAGGTGCTGATATAGTTGATGCAGAGGGATTTTCATCTGTCAGTTTCTACCTGTGATCTTCAATAGTCAATTATTTCTGACTCATATTACAGGTGCTATACATTGATTGTTTTCTGAGTAGAAGCTTTTCTTGCAAGGTTCTTCCTGAAGTAACAGAACTACTCACACAAAAAGTGGAAATCTGGTGTCCATCACAGATTGCATTTTGATTCCTTCTGACAAACATACTGAGAACAGCCTGTTTTCACTCCAAACCTTACAGAAAGCAAACTGCAACAGGATGGCTAAATTTGACAGAATCGTTCATCTCCTCCACTTCCCTGATACTTCAGGTTGCACAGGCCAGCATTGCCTCTGCCCTCCAGCCATGGGAGCTGTACAGGTGACTGGTGCTTCCAGTGGAGCCCTGAGAGGATGGCCAGGCTGGCTCACTGTCAGCAAGCACTGCCATAGCCAGGGTGCTGCCTCCAGCAAAGAACCTACAAACTTAGCAGCTCTATCCAGAGCTGCCTCTTTTCCTTCCTCCTTCCTTTCAGACACAGAGAACGGGGGAGATTCATCCCCAGAAGTTTTAGACAAAATCAGAACTGAGGCTTGAATGTGAAAAGGGTGCTGGAGGCATAGCATTTTTCAGACTCTTCAGTGCCTTTTGCATACTTCTTTGTGTTCTTTCTCTTTGCCTGCACCTTTCTTGCTGTCATGCTTGTCAAGAATCTACCCACAGGTTTTTCTTCTCCAGAAGGAGATAACCTTTCTGGTAGCATGCTGTTTTGCAATGTTGTCACTGAATTTGGCAACTTCAGCTCTGAATCCAAAATGTCTGTGGTTTCAAGAAGCATACAGACAGATTCATAGATGAACAATACATCAAGATCTGCCAGTTGCAGAAGCCACACTGTTGGCTCAGTAAGTTCATGAGCTGCAAGCTGTTAGACACAGGGAAGGTGTTTAGTGGAGTTATCACTCTGTGCTTTGCCTGTTCCTTACTTTCACGTGTATCTATCTTTACCTAGTTTCAGACAACATGCTAGCTTACAACCGTGATGTTGCTGACTTCTGACTTCTTTTTTTTTTTTTTTTACTCTCTTTGGAGATTGCAATAGCATAAGGTCATTTAATTCACCAGTATTGATTATTCTGGCAGTATGCTACTTCATCTGTGACAGGGGAGAATGGAATTGCATGTCACGATGTCATCCAGCTATATAATGGATCCTCTGTGTGTGTATCTGTATATCTCAAGTCACATGATGTAGATGTTTATACATCCAGTGACACTGATGCATGTTGGTCTTGTACCAGGAGAGATTATAGCATTTTTGCACTCAATAAGTAGCATTTCTAATGCAAGAAGAAATAAAAAGTTGTGTGGGGTGGACACAGGTTTTGTGTATTGCTTGCCCAGCACAGTGCTGTCCAGATTTTACAAGGTAGCATTTCTAAGTACTTCAAAATATGTTTCAGGAATACATAGTCGTCTTAGCCTATGGTGTTTATTTTACAATTTATGGTTGGCTGCTTTATATTAGTAATACCACTTGATTGTTGTTAGCATCAGCTCGTTCAATACTCATGGTAGCTCAATCTGAAGTGCAAATAGGAAGTTGATTCTCTTTCCTTGCCTCCAAGGAAGGCATGGGTTTTTTTGTTTGTTTTTCTTCACTACTTCAGATTGCTGCTTAATGCTATTAATGTTGCTGTTGTAATGTGGTAAAGGATTGGAAGTGGCTTGAGGTGAAGAGGCGTAGCTATGGAGCCTCCAGCAAGGAAATAGTTCTGTAGGTGGGGGCATTAATAATGTGACAAAACATAGTGGAAAAGCCTCAAAACCAACAGAGAGTTCTCTGGTCAGAGAATTCTAACTAATTGCTACAAACAGCTCCTCATGCGGTTTGAGCCACAAGTGATGAAAGAATTTGAAATTTTATCAGGTACAGATGCACTAGGATGAGATTGGCTGTCTTTCTAAAAGGCATGTGATAACTCAGGCAGAAGTTACAGGTTCACTATAGAGATTATTGGCTATTTTGGTTTATATTATTGCTGGAGGTGATCAGTGTTTGTGCCTTGTATTCTTGGAGCCTATCCATTTAATCATTTTACAAATAGTGACAAGGTAAGTATCTTAAACATAGGGTTTTCTAATCTGAATTTCCTAAACTTGCTGTTGTTTTGTGTATGCTGTTTTTTCCAGGACAACAGGGTACATATTGGACCAAAAATGGAAATTCGGGTTGTCACTCTAGGATTAGATGGAGCTGGCAAAACAACTATTTTGTTTAAGTTAAAGCAAGATGAATTCATGCAGCCTATTCCAACAATAGGTTAGTAGCAACACTTTAAATGTAATGATTTTTATGAATGTTTGACTTATCTGTAGAACTTGATTATTTTATATTCATACAGAACAAGACTATAAAACTTTAATATTTTTATTCTAGGTTTTAATGTTGAAACAGTGGAATACAAGAACTTGAAGTTTACTATTTGGGATGTAGGAGGGAAGCATAAATTGAGGCCATTGTGGAAACATTATTATCTCAATACACAAGGTGAGACTAATACAACTTTTAAACTGTATTTTGTCTTCGAGCTTGTATTTCAGAGCCAAAAAGATTATTAATAGAAATAATTTACAACTGCAGAAAATTGTTCATCTAATGCAAAGTACAGCTGCTAGATTCATGAGCTAAGAAATTTTAATCCAGTCGGTCCATAGTGTCTGCTGCATGATAAACGTGCGTTCTCCATAAATCCATCAGACAGTTCATGGAGCCAAACAAAATTAGAATCTCTGTTAAACTGGTTCTAGCTGACAACAGACAAGGTGCAGTGTTCCAAAGTTTGCATAGTGAGAAGTAGTACTTGCCAGGTAGGAAATTTAAATAGCACTTGAAATGAAAATACTCAGCCTTTAGGAGCCTTTAGTTGGCAACTTAAAAAATTCTACGAAGTTCTGTAACTTCTGACTTGGTATTGCAGTGTAATATCTGGTCATAGACTAGATTACTGATTCTGAAAACACTCATCTAAATGGTGCCCACTTAGAAATTCACGCTGTCCTTCTGTATATCTCCATAGTTGTTTTCCAATCTAGAAAGGGGCTCCTCTTCATTAATTCATCCAGAATTATCAATACTTACAAATAACAAACATCAGTTTATATGCTCCACTTTGTGCATTATTTCAGCCTTCATTGCAAACTTTAACGTTTTAAATTGTTCATCTTTTCAAACTTTTAAAAATTGTATTTTGGGATTTCTGTTGTCCTCTTAAAACTTACCTTGCAAACACCAGTAGTACGGAATCATGTCTGCCTTGAATAATTTTACGTTGGAGAGAAAGTCTAAGCAGTTAACCGGGTGCATAGGTGCATGCTTGCAGTAAGTTTTGTTTAGTTTTGGTGTTGGGGGGTTTTTTCATTGCAAAAACAATGTGTTTAAATTCTGTCCTCTAGCTCTGCCTCCCTGACTCTCCAGTCTTTCTGGCATCTTGGTTACTCTCTGTAGTGGATAGTAAAATCTACTGCTGCTGTGCCAGGTCCATGGCAATCTTCTCTGGATTGTGTAGTCTGAGGCTGAAGGAAGCAGTGCCGATTTGGCTGAACCTGTAGATTTTACAGCCAGTTAAGGGAAACTGGAACAGTCGCATGGGAGTTGATTGAATATAAATGGATCAAGAAATAGTTTAAACTGAGATACTCAATCCAAACGTAGTAAATCTGGGTTTAGACCTAAGTAGTTAAAATATCACAGCCTTTATGTTAGACTAGGCAAACAACTTCAGACTTTTTTTCCCTGTTTTAGGATGAATTCTAGATTTTTGTCAAAAGTATAGAGGTATGTAAGGCACTTCTCAGTCCTCCTGGATTTGAAATTGAAGTTGCGTACAGCTGAGAAACTTCACATAGAAGACTGCTAGAAAAAAAGAATTGTGTAAGTTGAAAGCTAATTTTATAGAGTTCATATTTGAATGTGTGTAAAACATTTCTCTCTTTCTTTCATAGCGGTGGTGTTTGTTGTTGATAGCAGTCACAGAGACAGGGTCAGTGAAGCACACAGTGAACTTGCAAAATTACTAACAGAGAAGGAATTGCGGGATGCCTTGCTCTTGATCTTTGCTAATAAACAGGTACTTGTGACTTTTTTCACTCCGTTACTCTTTTCCTTAGTTTGTGTATCAAATTCCAACTTCCTGAACCCTCTGCTATGGGTAGGGAATGGTAATGTGGAAAGCAAAAAATGTAGATGTTTTCGTTATATTTAATGCTGGTAAAATAAGTGGTGCTAGAGTGCTTAGTAGATTCGACAACTAGTTTTTGGTGTATGGTAACAAGTAGTAAATGCATTAACTGTTTTATTTGGCTTTTGTGTTTGGAAAGCTTTTATGTGATCTCTAGCTTCAGTCTAAGCCACCAGTTAAAAATAAAATGCTTCAAGCATAATACAGAAGAATAATTGAGTCTTTGTATGTGATTCTGTTGCAGGACGTAGCAGGTGCGCTTTCAGTGGAAGAAATGACAGAACTGCTGAGTCTCCACAAACTCTGCTGTGGCCGTAGCTGGTATATTCAGGGTTGTGATGCCCGAAGTGGTACAGGACTTTATGAAGGATTGGACTGGCTTTCGAGGCAGTTAGTGGCTGCTGGTGTCCTGGATGTGGCTTAATTTTACAGCAGCTGCAATTTAAGGTTGTAGTTCGCTGTTTTGTTTTGTTTGCACGATTTAGGATGTTGTAGCCAGGTCTGCTGTCTGAAGAGAGGACTTCATTTAACTTGGTGGTTACAGAAGAATATAAGCCTTTATCCTAGATTGGATAATTGGTTCAGTAAACTTGTGCCATTATAGTGTTTTTGAAATTCGATACATTTACAAGTAATGGAATGGGCTTGTTACAAGGGTGCCTTGAAACCCTTTTTGGTGAAATTAGGTACAATTTAAAATTCTTCCCTGATAAAATATGCATTGGAGATCACCTAATAATTATAACAAGGTTTCAGTAGTTAATTGGTGTCAGAAAAATTTTGAGTGGTTTAGAAATACTTTCCCAGGAAACTATTCCGAAATCCATCTCAAGTTATTAGTAATAATAGCCAGCTCTGTCTGTTGGTCAGAAATAAATGGTGCTACTCTTTACTATCTAAAGAATGCATTAATCTAAAAGTGGCATTGAAAATTACATGCAAATACACCACAAAAAGAAAATGTTTCCCCCATTATTTATTAGCTTCCCTGTTTGTTACTGGAAGGCAGCGTAACTGGGCAAAGAGAACTGAGAATGGGGAACAGTGTTGCAGGGCTAGAGGGCTATGGTATTGTTTAGCTCCTCGTTTTCTAGTTGTGGGGAGGAGTTAGTTGGGGTTTTTTGTTAATTGTACAAATGCTAAATTATTTATGGACAGGCTATAGTGATATTGAGGTGAAAGTGTTTTGTGCGTGCGTGAGGACATAATCTGCCTTTAGAGATTAAGCTTATTCCTCAAGAAGTCTAATGAAGTTTAAAAAAAAAAAAACGTTCTTCAATAAGTAGTGTGGTGTAATGTCGATCGAGCTATGTACTCTCATGTAGAAGTTATGCTTCTAGATTAAGGTAGTGGCCTTAAAATATTAAATAACACAATGTAAAAGCAGTGTACACTCAATTATAACTCTTACTTAGGAGAACAGATGGTAAAATGTGATATAAACAAACCTTCCATAATTAGATTTTCAATTCTTACCGCATCTTCTACATGGAACTGTCACCAATGTCTCTATTTTCAAAAATTACTCATTCAGAAACCCATAAAATATGGGTGTAGTGCTGTTTAAATTTAGAGAAAGTTGCAATGACTTAGTGATGTCTCTTTTTCTGCTGCACAATGCAACTCTGCTAACAATTTTATCTGTCTGGTATGCGCACCAGAATCTTCTGCCCTCCTCTTTTAAGTGCGCAGCCATTGCCAGTTGAAGAAGCTATGCCATGCACCTCTTCATGTTGGTAGAGGAGCTACGAAGAGCATGGCCAATAGATGAAAACTGCGTATCATCACTTTTCTTACTGGAGTAGAGGTGAATCGGGAGAATTCCTCCACTGATCCACATCACCCGATTCAAGGGAAGCGAGCAGTGTTGTTTCACAGAAGGGTAGGTATTTTTGCCACACTGAAAAGTATGTTTACCTGTGAGAGCTCTGAACCTCACGTGGCAAAGAAAATGTATCCCATTATCTGTGGCTATGTCTTTTATTGTAACATTATCAATTTTATGATGTGTTCCCACTACACACCTTAGATAAAGCCAAGAATATATCAACAGATAATTCAGTACATTTGCACTTTCCTTCAAGAGGAAGCAGTTAAGGTAACTACTTCCTCATAATGACACTTATTTGTAGTTTTCCCTTGTTACTTAAATTTCCTGTAAAAGGTGTTAAATGCAGCTTCAGTTTCAGCACATCTGATGACTTGAATAGTAGCTGAAAGAACACTAAGCTTTAAAGTAGTTAACTGTGAAATGGACTTCAATGCCTACGTATGTACATAGGTACTGAGAAAGGGGTAATTACTCTTTCTTCAGACAACCTGATAAATTTGGAAATAGCTTACAGTGGAGCAACAGGTATTTTCTTGCACCTACCAAATTAAAAATTTTTAATCCTTCCCAGCCTGGATCTTCTTGACAATAGACAGTTGGCTGCTCTGACGTGGGCATCTGCTGAGCCCGTACTGCAGAGCAGTCCCAGACCTAGTTAGGGCTGACTGTCCCTTCATAGGGACACTCTTTCTAAAATAAGAACAAGTTCTGCTGAACATGGTAGATACCTTTTCCTGGAATACTTTTAACAGAGAAGACATGCATTCTTTGGAAAAATCCTGATTCTGTAGTTTTATTTTAGCTGGCTTATGCTTCAGTTACACGTGCCTCTCAGTATAGTTCTACTTCAAAATGTTCAAGGTGACCAGTTTGGATTTTTTGTAACATTACATCTGAAGGCAGAGGAAAAATTCTCACTCATGTATATTTCTGAGTACAAAGGATTGCTTGTGACACATAGAATGCTACCATAAAAGTGTTTTTTTAAATGGAATTTATTTAAGATGACTTGAAGTAACTGTGAAAGTGTTGCATTCGTCTGTGAGCTCTTCAGTGTGAACAGAACACTAAGAGGTTTACTTGTATTACAAATTAATACTACATATAAACTGTTTCAGTTATAAATTTAAGCTTGTTTCACCAGTTTTACTGAACTTTAGTTTCTAGTGTACTGACTTATGCAATACCTAATTGGAATATTCCCTCAACTAGAACTCACTCAAGCATTACTAGCAGGATTATTTGAAAAGATGGAATAACTTTTCATAGGATTTTGACTTAATTGTGAAATTGAGTAAATACAACATCCAGTGATTGTGTTGTGGCTTTCTTTAAAGAATCTCAGCTCAAAAATAGTATGTCTAGGCTAACTGAAAAAATAATATTTTATCACTTGATATGGTCTTACTGTATGGTACCTTCAAATTTATTGTGGACTATGGGTTTTATTCTGAGATAGTTCTTATTCTGAACTGTTGGAGTAGATGTGGATGTTATGTAAAGATTTCTTGAAAAAAAGTGCTCTTTTAGTGGAAACAATTCATGAGCTGCTGTAATTTGAGTTGCCCAGAAGTATCTAGAACTTTGAGAATGGACTTTAATAAACTTGTCTTTTTTGTTTTTTTGTTTTTTTGTTAAGGTCATCTCAGAATAAAGGTGTGCTACATCTAACTTAGTGTAGAATTTTTGTTACTAATCCCTGAAGATATCCCTTTATCTCACTGCAGATAAACTTCCTAGTGGTAGCAGCTTTTGAGGGACTGAATTTGATTAGCATGCATCACATCTCATTTCATGAATGAAGTTACCAGAACTGTAAACTCCTCCGTCATGTACAAGGGCAGCGGTGCTATGGGAACGTGAACAGTCAAAGTCAATGTTACTGTATTTACAGTAGACTTCGCTATCCAATATAGTGACAGGACCATATCTAGACACAGATTGACATCAGCTTGAGAAGTTGTCTGAGCTTTCATTGAGGACTGCATCAGGAACGCCTGATGTCAGCTTAATTGAGATGATTGCCATCGCTTATTTTAAACTAAGTATTTCAGTAGAAGTAGTAATGGTTGTAGGACTTTGGATAAAAATTAAGCCAGAAACAGACTCCCCAGGCTCAAATAATGAGAAAGCAAACATTGAAAGAAAAAAACATTATTGGCAATGCCAAACAAGTTGCACAGGACTTTATACGCCGGCATTCCAAGAGCTGATCATTGCTCTTTGACACAGAAGACACATACACAACCCTTTTTAAAAGGAGAGAGGTAGATTACATACCTTGTCAAAGAAAACAGTATCATAACTTAAATCTAATTTTTGATGCGTGTACATACTATTGAAGGGTTTACTCAGCTTAGAATTTCTGACCTTTTCTTCTGTAAAAGATTTCAATACTATGTAAAGGATTAATTAGACATGAAAGGTGCAACTAAACATGAAAAAGTTACAAACTATACCGTGATCCTATTTTATAAACACTATCATGAGACATGGTGTGGGTTTTTATCTTTAAGTTTTGCATAGAAGAGATGCAAGAAAAACAGCAGACTTTGTAAAAGAAACAGGCTGATGTTTTTAATTTACAATACAAAGTTACCAGAAATGCAGCACCTGGGTTGGGGCAATCCCCGATATCGAGAGGCTGGGGAATGAAGGGATTGAGAGCAGCCCTGTGGAGAAGGACTTGGCAGTACTGGTGGATGAAAAGCTGGACATGAGCCAGCAATATGCGCTCACAGCCCAGAAAACCAACCGTATCCTGGGCTGCATCAAAAGCAGCGTGGCCAGCAGGTTGAGGGAGGTGATTCTGCCCCTCTACTCCGCTCTAGTGAGACCCCACCTGGAGTGCTGCGTCCAGCTCTGGAGCCCTCAGCACAGGAAGGACATGGATGTGTTGGAGCAGGTCCAGAGGAGGGCCACAAAAATGACCCAAGGGCTGGAGCACCTCTCCTGCGCGGACAGGCTGAGAGAGTTGGGGTTGTTCAGCCTGGAGAGAGAATGCTGAGGAGAGACCTTATTGTGGCCTTTCAGTACTTAAAGGGGGACTATAGGAAAGATGGGGGCAATCTCTTTAGCAAGGTCTGTTGTGACAGGACAAGGGGTAATGGTTTTAAACTAAAGGAGGGTAGATTTAGACTGGATATAAGGAAGAAATTTTTTACGGTGAGGGTGGTGAAGCGCTGGAACGGGTTGCCCAGAGAGGTGGTAGATGCCCCATCCCTGGAAACATTCAAGGTCAGGCTGGACGGGGCTCTGAGCAACCTGCTCAACTTGAAGATGTCCCTGCTCACAGCAGGGGGGTTGGACTAGGTGACCTCTAAAGGTCTCTTCCAACCTAAACCATTCTATAATTCTACAAAATACAGACTGTGGGCACTTTAGGTACATTAAAAATAACAGAACTGGTGATTGCTCTGTCCTGGCACTTCTTAAATCTAGGAATTACCAAAAACGCTTCTGTTCTTTTTGGGTCCCATCGTGCCAAGTTTTTTCTGCTTAAGCTGGAACCTTCAATTCCTAGCTTACTTCACTGTGATATTAATGATGCTGATATCCTCGTAGGGTTTGTCAGTTTTGGGATTGACTTTCACATTTGAGATTCTCTGAACAACTTCCATTCCTTTAGTCACCCGTCCAAACACGCTGTGCTTGTTGTCTAGCCATGGCTGGAGGAAAAAGAAAAAGCATATTAAAATCGAAAGCAGCATGTAGGTTAGGTACCAAACCAGAAAGAGACTGACCTAGAATAAGTGAACGTGGATGCATTTTATATGTTCAGACTATGAAACTTAACACCACGTAAATATTAGCATGTAAGTAAACATTAGAGCGCAGCTAATGCATATTCATTCATATGCATTTAAACTCACCTTTTCAATTGTTTTCTTAAAGCACTACAGAGGTCAAGTTCTAGCAATGCAGTAGCATTTCATAGTTTACTTTAAAGTATATTCTCAGTTCACAGAAATGCTGTTTCAGTCTCTCTATTTCATGGTACTTTCAAAGCTGAATAGTAAGTGAATTAAGTAGTATTCTGGACTGGCAAAGTCATATTCATACAGTATGCTCAAGTAGCAGTCTGAATATAGGCGCTGATATAACTTAAGCCTCAGAATGATGGTAGATGGGTGCTTTTTAAAAAGACACATGATTTTGAAATAAGTGCTATAAGAATGCAGTTTCTCTAAGTGTTACTTTTAAGGATTTGTTTTGTATCTGTTCGATTCACATATCAAAATTTCTTTTTTGGCTCTGAAATTGTACACAGATCAAAGGAAATCCTCAAGCCTGAATATTGGCTTCTTTGTACAGCTATAATTAGGCCATGTTAAGGAGTCATCCTGGCACTGTATCCAAAAACTTCAAACAACCTAAGTAGTAGCTAGGTTTCCATCAAGTTTAGACCAGTATATTAATATAAAATACTCTAGTAGTAGTACACAGCTGCAAATATGTCTGATTTACTAAGGATTTGATATCACCCTTACTCCAGTTAAAGGCAAGAGGACTCTTGATCACAACTGACAAAAATACTTTTCTATTTCTTAAAGAGCAGTTTTCAGCAAAGCCTACATCGTTGTGTGCATTTATTTGCAAAATAACAAGAAGAGATTATTTATATAGTACTAGCATATTCCTTTTTCCATCAGAAAAAAAAATATTTTTACTATCTAGTTAGCATCTCAGGCCTTAAATTGAGCTTTTAATATCACTTACAGTTGGCACTACTGTAATAAAAAACTGGGATCCATTAGTATTTGGTCCTGCGTTAGCCATGCTGAGTGTGTATGGTCTGTCATGTCGTAAAGTTGAATGAAACTCATCTTCAAATTCTCCTCCCCAAATACTTTCACCTCCCATTCCTGTACCAGTTGGGTCACCAGTCTGAATCATGAAACCCTGCATAGAAATTAAATGTTATTACATCATCACACAGAATAAATAAGGAAAAAAGCGTTTTATGCCAGGTGACATTGTTTTCAAACTCTACTTCAAACCTTTCAACAAAATGTGTTAAAATGCTGTGGATAAGGGCCAAAGCATTGAGAGTTTCTTTAAGTGATAATCGAGTACTTGTGATAAACCAAGCTTACTCACTGTTCCTGATAGCTACTTGACTACCTGACCTTCTGCAAATCCAGGCTGTATCAGCTTGATTCTGGTGGAACAGAAATAAGAAGCCTTACAAGAAATGCATTCTGACATGAAACAAAGTCTTAATTCAAGCAGGATTGCTGAATTGATTTCTCTCAATTTTCAGATTTCTTCCACCTTGTCAGTTGCAGAACAGCTACTGAACAACTTCAGTAAGTGATAAAGCTGTTTAGAACCTTGGAGTTGTTCAGACTTTACAGGGAACTCTGAAGCCGTTCCAGAAATCCTTTGTGCAGAAGGGAAATGAAAGAGAGGACTGACCACAAAGGTACATTATCTAAACCAACAAAAAATTAACTTTTTAAAAGTTACCTTGATGATACGGTGAAATATGTGTCCGTTGTAATAACCATTTCTGCTGTGCACACAGAAGTTTTCCACTGTTTTGGGGCACCTACGATCACGTAACAGAAAATACAGGCTACAATAAATATTAATTGTATGGTGGCAAGGCCATAAAGATTTCAGCTGAGCTGTTGTACTGAACAGTGTTTCAGCACATGGTAGAATGAGCTTTCATCAAATAAGGAAAAAACCAAACCCCCACCTTCTCAAACCCAGAGCTGGAAGCAAAAAAAAACTTGAGAGGCACATGATGTTGCATGACTACACAGCAGGGTGACAGCAGTGTTGGTAACACAGTGGTATTGTTGCTACTGCTGAGCAGTGCTGACACAGCATCAAGGCCTTTTCTGCTCCTCACCCTACCCCACCAGCAAGCAGGCTGGGGGTGCCAAGAAGCCAGTAGGGGAGGGGGCACAGCCGGGACAGCTGACCCAAACTGGCCAAAGGCACATCCCACACCATATGACATCATGCTCAGCAGATAAAGCTGGGGGAAGAAGGAAGGAAGGGGGGGACATTCAGAGTGATGGTGTTTGTCTTCCCAAGTAACCGTTAGACATGATGGAGCCCTGCTTTCCTGGGGATGGCTGAACACCTGCCTGCCATGGGAAGCAGTGAAGGAATTCCTTGTTTTGCTTTGTTTGTGCACGTGGCTTTTGCTTTACCTATTAAACTGCCTTTATCTCAACCCAGGAGTTTTCTCACTTTTACCCTTCCAATTCTGTCCCCCATCCCACCGGGGTGGAGTGAGCGAGTGGCTGCATGGGGCTCAACTAGCTGCCAGGGTTAAACCACGACAGTCAGGAACCAAATCTATTTCCTCAAAGCCTAGTTCAAGGCACCACTGATCAGATGTTCCTTCCCCAGCTTTCTACTTATATAGTTTGCTTATAAAATCAATTAAGGAGTGTATGCTCCATAAGCAGAAAATGGTTCACTCTTTTAGCTCTATAATTCTGTGAAGCTATATATGTAAGATGTCCAGTATTGCATACAAGAAATAAAATCTAAAAATACAATGTTTTAATATTATAGAACCTGCAGTCAGCAGAGTCAGTTATCCTCCTCTGAAACTGCTCACAAACATTGGAAGCAGGGTAAAGAGGTGGAATATTACTGTTGATGGAATAAAAAGGGGAAAAAAACAAGCAAAAAACCCCTTCACCTTTATGACTTGATTTTTTTACTTCTGAGAGATTTGCTACCAGAGTGAAAATTCTTTGCAATAGCTCTTCCCCTGGTTTTAGAAAATGGATTAGAAGCCAGGGTAGATCTATATTGACAGGTTTATGCAGTCACACACATTTTCCCAGCAAATGAGAAAATAGCTGAAGTTGAGTCCATAGCTGTGGAGTCCATAGAGTCAAGTCCACAGAGTTACTTTAGCTATGACAAGGAACAGTGAGCTTGGGCTTAGTGATACTCTAAACCATCTCATGAAACAGAGCACCAATGGCTTAACTAATGGAATAGACAAGATTACAGACCCAGTTCCTGCTGAGCAGTACATAGTCGTTCACAACTTTATTCCATGAGCATGTGGCCAAAGATTTAAAGGGCATACAAAACTGCATCCTGTATGCTCTTCTTCAAATTTTTAATCACATTCATCTTAAAGAGATTTTAAATTCAAAGCTCAGATGGGAGGAAATACTAGAACAAGAAAGGACAAACGTAACAATAACCAAGCCTAGTAATACCGTACTTAATTTAAAATTGCGTGCAAAACATTGCAGTGAAGCACCTAGCAATGCTATGCATGCAAATATAGTGACACACTGGCATGAGAATTAAAAAAAAGTCAGAAATTACATAGCTTGGCCAGTCACTCACTGGCAAGGCCTGTCACATTACTGCAACCTATATGCTACTAGGGCCTGATGCAAGGAGGCATTGGTGAAGAGAGCAATAAAAGACTAACAGCCCTACAGGGTAGAACTGAGGTTGTGTTGCCTCACCTACGCTTATGACAAAACATGAACTTGTTTTTGGAGAAGCATGGACTACACTTAAATGGCTGAAGTTTCAATGCAGAGCAATATAGTATATTATAAAAATTTACTGTTTCCTAACAAAAATCTTTGCATATATTAGCATCACAAAGGAGAGATGCTGACACAATAGCTTTCGCAAT
The DNA here is from genome assembly GCA_031468815.1 of Morus bassanus. NCBI lineage: Eukaryota > Metazoa > Chordata > Aves > Suliformes > Sulidae > Morus > Morus bassanus. The sequence continues at coordinate 63,452,182 of CM062600.1, forward strand.
TGTCACTGTCATGGTTTTAGCTGGGATAGTTGATTTTCTTCACTGTAGCTAGCATAGTGCTGTGTTTTAGACTTGGTATGCAAATAATGTTGAGAACACCCTGGTGTTTTAGTTGTTGCTGGGTAGCGTTTACACTAGTCAAGAACTTTCCAGCTTCCCATGCTCTGCCAGGTGCACAAGAAGCCGGGAGGGGAGGGGATACAACCAGGAGAGCTGATTCGAATTGGCCAAAGGGTATTCCATATCATGTGATGTCATGCCCAGTATATTAACTGGGGGGAGTTGGCCGGGGGAGGCAGCGATCGCGGCTCGGGGACCGGCAGCGTCGGTCGGCGGGTGGTGAGCAATTGCAGCACTTGTTGTTTAGTTTTGGGTTCCCCCCCGCCTTCTTCCAGGGTTTCATCTCTCTCTCGCTCATTATTTTCCTTTTCATTATATTAGTATTATTGCTGTTTTATTCTAATTATTAAACTGTTCTTATCTCAACCCACAAGTTTTCTTACTTTGGCCCTTCCGATTCTCTCCCCCATCCCACAAGGGTGGGGGAGTGAGCGAGCGGCTGTGTGGTGCTTGGTTGCTGACCGGGGCTAAACCACAACAGTCACGCATAAAACTCTTTCTGTTATATGCCTGCTTTTGAATATACACAGCAATAATATCATACGCTGGTATAAATTTTATGTTACCCAAGAAGGAGCTCCAATAACATAAAATGTAGTACAATGGCCACATTTGGAAGTTGCAAGCTACTATTCCTCTGGCTTACACAGACCTACTGCCAAACTGACTGCTGCTGCCAACATCATAATTCTTTTTCAAGATGGACTCAAACAGCACTGCCTTACAGTAATATATAGCTTACACAGAAGAACATCATGACCTATCCACATCTGCGGTTTAGAGAAAGAATAGAAGTTAAGAAAGGAATAAACCCCCATAACCAATAATTAAATAAAAGCAAAAATCATAAAAAACCCCCTGTGCCCCCAACTGTCATTCCTGGCTTGATGTATTAAGAAACTGTCAGGAAACAAGGACAGTAGTAGAAGGGGAAGAAAAGCATTATCCTAGTTTGAAATATAAGTCTTGGATACTGCCACCAAAAAGCACAAAAGGAAGGAAAAACAAAATAACAGAAAAACTACCAAATACATACTCAACAGGAAAAAGCTTGACATGAATATCTCCCATGCTTGTGTGGATGATGGCGCTGTCTGAAACTCTTTTGGGGCCTTCTGCCTGAGTGGCTGCCATGACCTCTTCTTTAGAAGGTTTCTCATTAAACACATCTCTGTCAGAATCTGCACTCTTTGTATCTTCTGGTTCACGTTTAGTAAACTGAAGAACAAAAGAACAGAAGGTTAGCTCTTTCTTTTTCACTGTTTCCCTTATCTTATGCACTGCTCTGCACCCAAGACGTCATTGTGATTACTCAACCTGCTAAACACCCAACTAGTTATGAAATGTAGGAAGAGAATTCATAGAGAGTCTATCCTTGCATTTCAGTGTTGTGCGTTCCCAGCATTTCCAGTCACAAATTCCAGTACAACTACATGCAAATCCAAGTAACTTTTTAGAATGTTATCTTTAAACTTGCTCCCCTTTTCAACAAAAACCCACAGTAGTTCAGCATCTTTTCTTTTAAAAAGGATGGTAGAATATCAAGTTGTTCTGTTATATTCAGACAAAACTGGCAGGTTTCATCACAAAACTTTTAGTCTCACTACAAATTCAAACTAAATTCTCTTATTCCAATACTGCATTAATGCAAAACTATAGGAAAACAGCAAATTTAACTCAAAACAGGAGAAATCTCAGAAATGTAATTTTTATAGTATTTACAGGAACACATACAATATATGAGTACACAAGCATCTGCTTCAGTGAGTCGTACGCTTACATATCACATGACAATCACTAATCTTTCTGCATACATACTGTCATGTTTTCTCTAACAGTGAGTAATGTATCCAGATTTTGTCTAACTTTTCCTCCTCACTTGTCAAATCGTTCAGAGTAGTATATTCCATTATATACTACACATTAACCACACAAAGCTTTAGAAAGTATACTATCTTGCTCCAACAGAAAACACGATCAAATTCAAGCACAAGTAACAACAGACACCCCGGTCTCTAACCTCTATGGTGATCACATCCCAGATCAGCTACTAACTACTCTGGAATTGCTTGTCTGTTTGGCTTATTCATTGCACCTCACCTAAAATCTAAATTGTGAACAGGAAGATGACTCCTGTCTTAATTAATTGCCCAAGGGCACTTGGTGCTACCAAGTCCTGATGCTGCTCTGAATTTAATTATTTTTATTACATATTTTATACACACAGTTAATTACTGTTTCTTTATCAGTAGAAGATCTGGTTAGTTTTTTTAAATGTTCTTATTTAAGGGGATTTTTTTGTCTAGAACAAAAGTGCATAACCTTCTCAGAGAACTATAATTTAGACAGCCAAAACCATCCAAGTTTATTTAACTGCTTGAACAATAATTAAATAATTAAAGCTGTTTCTAGTCAGTTTATAGCTAGTTCAAGCTAAAAATTCTAGAATTTACTTGCAATATAAAGGGACTCCTCTGGAAAAGTTGTGTTCGCAAATACTCAAGACAAAAAGCACTGGAAAGGCGCAAGGAGAAAAATAAAAAATAACATGGAGAAAATATCAGTACAAGAATGGAGTTACTTAAATAGAGACCACACATACCATGTAAAACCTATTTTTTTTAAAAGCTGTGCAGATTACTGTGGGATCTGCCTGGATATTCTGGAGAACAGGATTTTCAGATGCCTTCATCTCTATAGTGATTGCAGCACGATGTTTCTTTGCTACTCCTTGGAACAAAGCTAGCTGCATCATTCTGATGTTCTCTTGTTTTCCCAAGATACGAATACACCTGAGGTACAAGATGTAAAAAAGATGTAACCACTGTTAGCTGCTCACAGTCAGAGAATGTCTCCTTTCTGACTGCAAGACTCAAAAGCAAAATTCCAAAACCCTCTCAAAATAACTTTTTAGTAATTGTTTTTATGATGCTTCTCTATTCAAGCTTGCTACATAATTTACTAGTCAGCCTCCTTACGTGATAAAATCCCAACTACAGGATCCACATTTACTTTACGTTAACACATCCAGTTCGCCAGAGATTAATTGATTACACATTTTTAATACAAATATGCTTGCCATCTTTTCTCCTCATTTTACTAAGCCTTAAACTGCAACAACGCATTGTGAAGCATGGGGGTATCTTACCTCCAGTCTAATGTAAGGCTCCCAAATAACAACAATAAAAAAAGATTAGACACCCCCACAGCCATATCAAGTTTCAAATATACTATAAATTTGACTGAATACAGACTTTGAAACAAGCATGCTTATCTAAATGTGTGTCATTGGAACTTACCTGTTAGTCTCTACATTTATGACCTTAATGCCCAACATTGTTCCATAGAGAACGAAGTGTCCAGTTTCATCAAAAATTATATTAATTAATCTTACTGCATCCACTTTCTCCAGCTCACGCTCAACTGCCATACGTCGGCCAAACTCCATGTCTGGTAGCTGCTGTCTCATCTGCTGAAGTTCAGTGAACATCTACAGAAAAAAAGAAAAAAAAATTACTATTACATGAACATATTTTAAACTTGTGATCCAGCAAAACCCTGATCTACATGCTTAGAAAATACAGCATTCAAATGAGACTACTCCACTCAAACTTAACTGAGGAATTAAAATAAATACAAGTAATACTGTCTTTATTTTAATGACCCCATAGGCATGTTGTAGTACTAGGCTTAAGCAAAGAAAGAACTGCGTAGCTGTCTAACAAATCTCTTAGAAGATGACAAATTTAATTCATTATGATGATGTTATTTGAAATGGGCATTTTCCATAATTGCTTTCTAGTAAAAAGTTATCTAGTGGTATGAAAACAAAGATGAAAATCAACAACTCTGTTTCACTACATAACTAACATAAATCAGTTAAGAATTAATTTTGGGGCAAAGCAATACAAGAGGCAAGGTAGAGAACACAGAAAACCTTTCCTGCAAGAAAAATATAGCAAGGAAGCTCAGCTTTAGAAACAGATGATAACTTAGGTGAATGTGCTGGTAAATAAATTCAAGTAAGTAGAGAAAAAGCCTCAAAAAAAAGAGAAGCAAGACCAAACTCACACTCAGAGATTCATCAAAGACTCTCATGAGCTTCCCCGTCAAAAAACGGAAAATTCTAACTTTTCTGTCAGACCCAAGAGTGGCCATTTTCTTGCCATCAGGTGAAAAACTTATACTGGATGGGTAAGCCTTGCATTTAGCAAATTCATATAGATCAGTATCTGTTTTATACTCCCAGTTCACATTCTTGGGAAATTTATATTCGTGAGGAGTACCAGTCCAGTACTCGATCATTCCAGATTTGTCGGAAGACACTACTACTTTGTAGACAGGGTTCAACCGTATCTGAGTAAGAGAGGATGTATGGAGTTTATCAAAAACATGAAGTGGCTGGTTATTTCCTCGTCCATCATATATGAATATTTTTCCTGTGCTCTTCTCAGATGTTGCAACAGAAGATATGGCATCTCCAGGGCAATATACCCATTCACATTGTCCAGGGTAGTACCTGCAAGAGTGGAAGGACAGGGGGGAAAAAAAAAAAAAATAAGGACAGGTGTTACTTAGTTAAGAATTGAGTTATGCTATAAACTTGAAATCAAATATCAGAAGCAAATTTTGAACTTTACGTACTAGTCTGGCTAATACTTGTCTTGCTAAAATTCAACAGTGTTATAACCAAGCTTTTCCAAGCAACACAATTCAGTGGATGGCTTGGCCAATTTCTCTTGCTCCCACATGGTTTTACAAAGATGCTGTGATAGAAAGCGAAGGTAGAAGGTTGGTATAAAAGAAGAATAAGGATGGAAATCCAGCTAAATAGCACAGGTGGCATTAATGATCACTACTTAGCTTCTATGACTCAATAGCATTTCTCTGCCGTCTGTTAAGTGATTAATGCTTCAGTGCAAATAAAGACAGCTGAACCTTTGCCATACACTTAGAGAAAAGTTCAACTAGGTCTTGCCAAAAAGAAATTAAAATAAAAAAACACCACCCACCCCACCAAAAAGCGATGTAAGTAAAATTAAGACAATCACCCTATATCCAATAAGCATTCTGAATGCATTTCAGAGGAACTCATTTGCTACTAGCAAAAACATACTCTACAAATAAAATAAGCCAGAGATATGGTCAATAATGTAAGTTATGTCTGTTTTTGAAAAAGTCTGTCAGCAAAGATTTTGAGAACCAGAACTCAGAAACTAGATGACAGACCACAAAGAAACGATACAGTCTCCATAGGAAACTTGTATTTAGTGTACTTTCACAAATCAAACTAACAGATACTGAAGGACTGACAAATGATAGACATTAATAATCTGGCTTTTCAATGCCTGTCTGGTAAAGATTCTCAAAGAGAAACATAACTGGAACTTTGTCTCAGGTTCTCCAACAAGAATAGGATCAAATAAATACAAAAATATCTATGATGTCCCATTGATTTATGCATGATTATCAAAAGTTTCTGCAGAAATAGCCGCCCTTCTCCAGATCACTGACAGAAGCATAGAAGTATGGGGATTTGCAGATAGCCACACTGTATAGATTAGTTAGAACTAATCGGAAGAATTGGAGAGAAAGCTGATCAACCCTGCAATATACCGGCATATCCCTATCAAAGCAGGGAACACAAGGTAATGTGAGCTGAAAAGACCACACAGAACTTATGATTCTACATTAACCATTGCAAGTCTGAGCAAACAGCCATGAAAAAATTCTCAGGCAGGTCAACAGAAACTATCTGCTCAATAAACAGTAATGCAGAACTTAGAGCAACAAACATTAAGTTTTAAAAGACTATTCAGGCCAATGCTTATACTACAGCCCTATACTGTTCTCTTATTTATTAAAGAGTTCAATTCAGGTAATATCCAATTAGCTCTGGAAAAAAAAATATATGGGGAGAGGAGCATCTTGATTACTGAGGTTGAAAAAAATCTATTGAAATATAAATAAGGGAACATACTACAGAAAAATGTTATAGGTAGCATTCTCAGGGTATCCCTGAAGCAAAATTGATTTAAATTCTACCTCAGTTTTCCCTGAATTCTCAAAGAGAAAAAAAAGCACCTTCTATTGTAACATCAAATTAAGTTCTTCTTAATACTAAATTCATTTTATTTCATCCTAAAATTTTACCAATTTTGTAGTGACAATACAGCGCTGCTAAGTAGAAAAGACCAGCAAAACCAAAAGACTAAGGCTAACTGGAATTTTTCCACAGCACATAGCAAAGAGGGAATCAATTCCTATAGGCTAAGTACATTATCTGGAGGATGATACTAAAAATATAACCAGCAAAACAAGATAACATAAGGTTTTATATAGGCATTCTGACAAGCTTATTTTTTTCCCCGAGTTTATACTTCTATTCAGTTTCACAATTAACCAACAAATACTAGACTACGAAGAATAAGTTTTCCAATTTTAAAAGGCTTATGGAAAAATTAGTATTTCTACCATTCTTGGTGTAGCATTCATTGATCCTCCAACCCTCCAAACCCAGCCTTTGAACAGTGTGGGGCTTGTTTTCCTCTGGTATTGTTATAATTCAAATAACATCCATTCCTATTTCTCCCAGATTCTTTAGCGACATACTGTATAACTACAGAAATCGTACAACAGTGAGACTGAGGAAAACAACATTCTAGCAGAAGAAGGAAATGTCTATCCCTGTGACAACAAAAGACAATACATACAGGCCAAATTCCTTCTCTACTGGAACTATTTGTTGGCTATATTTTTAAATTCAGTGCCAAACAACAGAAAAAAATTATGCCTAGCTGAGTTTTTTGAGAAACACCACATCTTTGTGCATAATATTTGACACTGAGGAAAGGCACGGACCTACTCCACTCATGCACTGTTGCATACAGAGTCAAATTTTTCTGTTCAGTCAGGCAGTCTCCAGCCACCAGATGCATTTCAGATAATGCAATGTACTCAGCTTCATCTGATTGGGGGGGGAAAAAACCTCGAAAAAAACAAATTATTGACTTACCTCTTAGCAAAATAATCCCTATTTATAATCCCAAACAAACATTTTCAGGAACTAACTTACCCAAGTTTCAGCATGTTGATCATATCAAAGTTGACTACATCAAACACCTTCATTGCTTTGTCATCTCCAACTGAACAGAATAACGCCCCTTCCGAACTAACAGCAATACTCTCAATAACACCTATTAAAAAAGTTACCATACTATTAAGACACAGGAAAGCGACATCTTTCCTATCAATATTCCACAGGAAAAAACCTACAGAGGTTTAAACCTGTTTCTCTCCTGTTTCTCCACCTTTTTGACTTAACGAACTACCTGACATTAAAAACAAACAAAAAAGAAAAAAAAAAGGGCAAAAAACCACAAGACAACACTTTGTAACCTATCACTGTTCAGAATCAGGTACGTGACAATGAACTACTTACCATATACATAAACAAAATATTGTAATGGCAATTATTTTCATTTAAAATGTTCATTTAAAAAAATTGAGAACATTATGTTATAGTAAAAAAATTATGTGCTCTTCAGCTTGCATTTCTCAAAAGAGAAAAAGCAGAACTCTACAGACTATTACAGTCCTGCTAGTAACACACAAAATACTTGAAATTACTCTGCAACTTAGCCTTCCATAAGTTTTTCAGAATACTTATTTTTGCTTGTCCTCACATTGTTCTCACATTTTGTTTCTGTGTGTAATGAGAAGCTGATAGTTAAGATCAAGAACCCATCATAACGTTTTTTTCTAACTCCAAAAAGAAATAGTACTTCTACTATTATTAAATATTTTTCTTATTGTAACAGTCTGCATATCAAACTGGTTTTTTCCATCAGGCACATGATCATTTCTAATAGCAATGAGAACCTAATTTTCTGTCCAGCCTATTTAATACTTAGCAGAGTACAGAAAAGCTATGTGTACTTACTAACTCAGAAAATTGGGTTAAAACTATTAATTCTAAATTGCAGTTTAGCTGATAATCATGATAATGACACAGAATTTACTCTACCTCTACAGCTGCAATAATGCCAGACAAAAATAACCATTTTTTTCCATACTGCAAGGGAAAAAAAACAAAACCAAAAAAAGATAAGGGATGAAGATAACCTTACTTAAAGAAACATATTTTTAAACTTCTCTGGATTTTATGAACCCTGTTATGTACCTTGTTCACTTATTTTGAAATCAAAAGTTTCCTCATGTCCTAGACATTCTCCCCACAGGCAGGGCAAAAGGCAATGCAAAGGATGTATGGGATCTGTGCAGGAGAAGTCCCACATGTTTTATTTTCACCCTAACCCTCCTGCAGTTTGGGAGCAAAACGTAGCAGGACAGGGGAATGAAGGAAGATTGGTAGATAACATTTAACCCCTGACTGCAGTAAATGAATCCCAGAACACCTCTCCTCTTTACTTGCACTCCCTCTTCAAACAACAAAGAGCAAGGGGAGGAAAAAGTGAGGTCCTTCAGAGAAAAAAAAAAAAACAACTTCTCACCCAGGTGACTCCGAAAGTGTTTAACAAACTCAATCCCTTCTTCTATTTTTTTCCAGAACTTTACATGTCCATCGTGACTGGCTGTTATGATAAAATCTGTCCTACAATTACAAAAGAAAAATAAAAACAACAAAAAAGAAGATACACTTATTATGCACTTTCACAGCACTCTGGGGCAGTAATTTGCACTATAATTAACACTCTGTAGAGAATGAACTTCAAACAAATTGCTGTGGCAATCTCTCTGAATGGGTAGTATCCCTCCCGGAGAAGCAAACAAGTATTTTAATGCACTCTGGATTAATCCACAAAAAGTCAACAACCTTAACTGCAGAAATATATACTACTATCCCTTTTGACTATGTAAATTTTACTCCTATTTTAGGTCTGGTTTCACAGTAGTTACTATTTACTGATATATGTACATATATGTGTGTGTGTGTATATAGATATATATCAAAAAGAGAAGAAAGCAATCTCCTCAACCTGTGCAGTCCTGCTGAATAGCATTCTGTTCAGATGCCATCGGTTGCTCTTATTCCTGTATATACTGCACACTGTAACAAGGATTTTAAGACCCTCTTTTAGTCTATCTAAACAATTTTTACCTTGCTTCTCCATAAGCTCTCTCCCTTGCACTTAGTTTTCAAAAAAAACCATAAAGTACCACCTCTGGACACAGTAACTTTCCATTATTAAAATTTTACAGTGAAAGCTTCCTAGCATATACAAAAATACATCTCTGACAATGAGTTACAATGGAAAAAAAGACACTTACTTAGTACATGCTACATGTGTAATGACATCTCTGTGCATGTAACTGCGTTCATACATCGAAGCACATGGCAGATTTTCAAGATAAATGTGTTCAAATTCAAGAACTAAACAGAATAAAAAGAAAAATCAGTAAATATTTTTTTTTCCATAAAGGTACATCCAGCTTCTGTTCTCCCTTACTCACTCTTGAATAGCTTACTCCCATTTTAGTCAACAATATGCTAAAGTTTTGTGCAAACATAATAAAAGGGTTTTATGCTGTGGCTTTGTAGTCAGACTTACAGATTCTTAGTAGACTAAAGCCACTCAAACTCTGCTTTAACACATACAGATGTCCCGTTTTAAAGCAACTACTACCTTGGCTCTCTGAATATATACAAAACAAAAATCCAATACAACAACTTTTAAGTTAATGCCAAAAAACAGGTGGTTATCCACACCTCATTTTCTTCCAAAATAAAATGTATCCTGTTGTTGTTAGCAGATTCAAGGTCCCACATACCACAGCTTAAATTCTAAGTGCTAGCACCTGCCTATTTCATTGTTTAACTGGCCCACCTCAAATAATTTCGTTTTCTGCTTTTGTCTCTGATTTTTACATCTTAGCCGTTTCTACGTGCGTAATGGTATTTGTTACTGAACAGGGAGCTTTGTACCTATTGGACATCGCTGAACGCACGTTTACTTTACAACCCCACCCAGGTAACTGTGAGTTGCCGTACACCTCAACACCGTACATCAAAACGTACTGCGTAGAGGCTTCCCCTGCGCCTCCAGCTTAGGGCCGTGACCCAGAAGACAGTTAACCCCACAGCCGGGAGCAGCGCGACTTCAACAACGCAGGCGCTGCAAAGCAGGGCCTCTTAGCCCGAGGGCGCCCTCCAGACAAAGCACAAGCATGGGGACCCCGGCCTGTAACTCTGCACCCGAGGGGTCCCTCCGCAGCCCCGCCATTTCACGTACAAGGCACCGCTTCAGGCAGCGGGCTTCCGCCCCCGCCGCCCCGTCCCCCGCCCCGGGGCGCGGGGGAACCGCCCGCGGGCGGCCCGGCTGCCAGGCACCCCCGCCCCGGGGCGGGGGCCGGGGCCGCTCCCGCCCCTCCCACGGGCCCCACGCCCCGGAGGCGGCCCCAGCGCTCCGCACCCGGGCTGGGACAGCGCGGCGTGGGCCTGCCGGGCCGGGCCGCTACGCGCGGGCCTCCGCTCCTCACGTTACCTCTCCTCTTCTTCGCCTGCGCGGCCTCCCCCGGGAGCGGCCCGACCCAGCGCTCATCCTCATCCTCCTCATCATCCTCCTCCTCCGCCGCCGCCGCCGCCGCCTCGGGCTGCTTTCGCTTACGCTCCGGGTCAGACGACGCCATGCTGACCAACGCTACTTCTCGGCGACGCTTCCCCCTCCTTGCCACGGCTCGTGCTCAGCGCCTAAAAGTGACGTAGGCGGAGGGCAGCCAGTGAGAGCAAAGCGCGCGCAGAGCGCAGCTCGGGTCGGGCCGCACGGAGAGAGCGCGGATCCGCCATGGTAAGGGGCGGGGGGAGGAGGGGGGGCGGCCACCGGCGGCGGTCGTTGATGGTGGCCACCCGGGGCCGCCCAGCCGCCGCCGGCCCGGGGCGGGAAGCTTGTCGGCCGCGGAGCCGGGGCTGGCGGCCGTTAGGGGCGGCGGCCGCGCCCGCCCGGGAAGGGCTGCCTCGGCCCCGGCCTGTGAGGGGCGACCTGCTGCCCCTCGTTGTCTTGTCGCTGGGGTGTGCGCCAGGGAGAGCGGGAGCTCCCTGCCCAACCTCTCTTGTGATGTTGTGTGTACCTCGCTTTTATTTTTCTCCTTCCTACCGTTTTCTGTCTCTTTTTTTTTTTTTTTTTTTTCCTTGTCGGTTTTTCCAGGGCTGCTGTTAATTTCGTTTCTCGTCTTTGAATTTCTTCCAGCAGCTGGTCGGTTTGTATTTTTTGACATGAAACATTTCCCGTAAAGTTCACCTTTGTGCTTGGCTGGCGTAGAGCCTGCAATGCACTCTTGTCCCTGCGTGTATCTCTTACCTAATGTACCTCTTACCTAAGCTCCAAAACGAGGTACGAAGGAGTAGCAGGAGTAGCGTGTTGAAACTGGAATGCATTAATATTAACGACATGCAAAAAAAATCTTCGGTTTTCAGGTATGGTGTACAAACAAAACTTAATTTTATTATACAGAAATAGGGAAAACCACAAGCTACAAGGAAAAACATCTGAACGTGACACTTTGATGTATATACTTTATAAATTAATTAATTAACAGCACAGTATTAGGGACCAGAAGTCAGTTTGGCTTGTGCTACAGAGGCTTGTAGTATCTCATAATATCTACATTTTGAAACTGTGTGAAATCAATCATGGAAACTTCAAAGGTCACCAATAATAAAATCACTATAATAATTTAAAGTTTTTGGTGGGGGGTTGGCTATGTACTCAGAGACTTATTTCATAAAATGTTTTCATGATGGATTGTATTATTGTGGGGGGATATAGAGAGATAAGACTTTTTATTCCACCCTAAGACCCCTTTCGAACTTCCAAAGGTTATATCCTCTTCCTCTCCCACCCGCCCTTGTGTTTTCTTTTCATTCAGGCCCTCTTAGCTCTGCTGCTGAGCCTTTTTGCCATAATGAAAACTATATGTTCAGGCTTTCTTTTTTTCTTTGTCTCCCTGACAGTTTTTGGTCTGAGGAAAAAAACGTACATTACATCTCAAGATTGCTTAGTTTCATTATTAGCCTTCTGCGGGGGGCTTCACTGGAGGCATTTCAGAAGTCTTAATAAATTATGTGAACTAGTTCTTTTTTATGTTATGGAGACATTCCAAGACTCTTAAGAAGATAATGATTTTTCTTTGCAAAAACTGTGCTCATTAGACCTTATCAGATCATGACAATCCATATTTTCTAGTGTTCTGTTTTTAATTATTGATGCAACAAATTTGCCAGTAAGGCTTAGTAGAAGTATTTCCACCTTTCAGTTCCCTAGAATACTTCCAGTGTTCAGTGAGACATTCTGATTTCTTTCTTAGCCACTCTGCTATGGCATACATGAACTTTGGAGGTACTAGTTGAATATTTCTCTCTGTCCTGGTTTTGGCTGGGATAGAGTTAATTTTCTTTCCAGTAGCTGGTATAGTGCTGTGTTTTGGATTTAGTATGAGAATAATATTGATAACACACTAACGGTTTAGTTCTTGACTGGTGTAAGCACTACTCAGCAACCACTTCTCCAGCTTCCCATGCTCTGCTGGGTGCACAAGAAACCATGAGGGGAGGGGGCACAGCCGGGACAGCTGACCCAAACTGGCCAAAGGGACATTCCATACCATATAGAATTATAGAACTATTTAGGTTGGAAAAGACCTCTAGGATCATCAAGTCCAACCGTCAACCCAACACTACCATATCTCCTAAACCATGTCCCATATGACATCATGTGCAGTATATTAACTTGGGCAAGTTGGCCAAGATGGGGGCTGGCTATTGCAGCTTGGAGACTGGCAGCGTAGCTCAGTGGGTGGTGAGCGGTTGCATCAGTTGTGTTTTTTTCCCTGGGTTTTGCCTCTCGTTGTTTTCATTACATTATTATTATTATTAATAATAATAATATTGTTTTATTTTTGTTATTGAACTGTTATTGTCTTCGACCTATGAGTTTTCTTACTTTTGACCTTACGATTCTCTTTCCCATCCCACTTGGGTGAGGGGAGTGAGCGAGCGGCTGTGTGGTGCTTAGTTGCTGACCGGGGCTAAACCACAACAGTCCTTTTTGGCACCCAAACAGGGACACGAAGGGTTTGAGATAATAACAGTTGTTGGTCACTGCATTGACTCATCTCTTCTCAATACTAGCTTATCCGATCTGCACCACGCTCTTGTTTTTGCTGTACATGTTAAAGATTGTTATTAGTTTTTGTAGTTTGCTGCATCTGCAGTGATTAGCAATGTTTTGCCCAGATTTGTTATTAAAACACTGACCTTAAGCTTTATCTGGTATTTAGGTTTTGTATTGAAGCCATTAGTGGACTTTGGGTACCACCTCATGGAGACAATTAGCAATTATACCTCCTCCTCCTCTGAGAGGGTTTTTTTTTTTATGGAGGAAATACAGAATGGCACCTTCACTACCTTCTTGTATCATGTTTCCTCCTTCATTACAATAACTTTTCAGTATCTTGAACATCCTTGGGTAGTTAAGATAGATATATTGGTATTTCTTGGGAATATTGTTTCGTTTTTTTCTAAGGTTAATAAGCAATTCAAGAATATCATCCAGAGATCTGCCCCAAGGCTCGATAGTTATGAGTGGCAGGGTATGTGGGATAGTATGGGCAAATACCTAGGGCAGTGGGCACCTCCAGTGTTTTGGAACTTCACCTCTGAACAAGTGCAGAATCCTGAAAAACTGGTAGAGTACCTGGAGAAAGTATGTTGTCACCCCGGCAACTCCAGCGAGACACAGATCACTGCAACATGCTGGGGCCTGGCCCATGCCTACTGAGCCCTGTTCAACAGTATTCAGTACCCCCAAGGGAAAGAGAAGGTCTCTGCATCTGAAGACAAAACAACAGACACTGCAGCCACTCACTCCAAGCCTTGCAACAGGCACTGCAGCTACTCCAACCACCACAACAGTGCACTGGCGGCAATAGCGCACCAACCGAGACTCCCTGATTCCCGTCCATGACCTCATTCGGTGACTGGAGAGCCAAGGAGTGATCAGTAAGACCCGTTCACCCTTTAACAGTCCCATATGGCCAGTGCGGAAGTCTAATGGAGAGTGGAGACTAACAATAGACTATCGTGGCCTGAATGAAGTCACTCCACCACTGAGTGCTGCTGTGCCGGACATGCTAGAACTTCAATACGAACTGGAGTCAAAGGCAGCCAAGTGGTATGCCACAACTGATACTGTTTTTCTCAATCCCTCTGGCAGCAGAGTGCAGGCCACAGTTTGCTTTCACTTGGAGGGGCATCCAGTACACCTGGAACCGACTGCCCCAGGGGTGGAAACACAGCCCTACCATTTGCCATGGACTGATCCGTATTGCACTGGAACAGGGTGGAGCTCCAGAACACCTAAAATACAGTGATGATCTCATTGTGTAGGGCAACACAGCAGAAGAGGTTTTTGAGAAAGGAAAGAAAATAGTCCAAATCCTCCTGAAGGCTGGTTTTGCCATAAAACAAAGTAAGGTCAAGGGACCCGCACAGGAGATTCAGTTTTTAGGAACAAAATAGCAAGATGGACGTTGTCAGATCCCAATGGATGTGATCAACAAAATAACAGCCATGTCTCCACCAACTAGCAAACAGGAAGCACAAGCTTTCATGGGTGTTGTGGGTTTTTGGAGAATGTGCGTTCCAAATTACAGTCTGATCAAAAGCCCTCTATCAAGTGACCTGCGGGGAGTTGGCCAGCAGTGGGGGAGGGCAGTGATAGTGGTTTGGGAACTGGTGGTGTCGGTCAGCGGGTGGTGAGCAATTGCATCACTTCCCCCTGCCCCGGGTTTCACCTCTCTCTCTTCTTGTTTTCCTTTTCCTTACATTATTATTTATTATTATTACTATTTTATTTTAATTATTAAACTGTTCTTGTCTCGACCCATGAGTTTTCTTACTTTTGCCCTTCTGATTCTCTCCCCCCTCCCACTAGGGTGGGGGGAGTGAGTGAGCTGCTGTGTGGTGCTTAGTTGCTGCTAGGGTTAAAGCACAACACACTCCTTTTAAATTATTTGGGTTTTCAATATAATTTTGTCTGCTGCATTTTTGTTCTGAAAAGGAACAAAAAGTCAGGAATTTGTGCACCATTAAGAAGGCAGAGATGTTTATTTCTTCTTTAGATCTTTTTCTTTTTTTAATGTCTCTTTTTAATATCTCTTTTTAATCTCTAAGTATTTGTTGGTCTTAATGATCCATTTAAGTATTTTCAAAGGCTTTCTGCATCTTGTATATCTAGGAAATTCTTGTTTCACCTTAAAAAAAAAATCCCTGTGAGTGCCATTTTGGCCGTTCTTGTTTCTTCCTTTTAATTGCTGTTCATGTATCTCTCTCTAGATTTAACTAGCATTAACTTTTTGAATTTGTATGCTTTCTATCTGACCCAAGAGTTTCTCAAACTTTTTGATTTAACTTGGGTTGATTTTTGTCTTGGCTGTCCTGGTGCCCTCTTGCCTTGGTTGCCTGTATATCTTTCAGGTTCTTTTGTTTGTTTTTCTAGTAACCTCCAGGACACTTTAATTTATTAATCAAAAAGATTCTGAATTCAAATTGTCATAAGGAGAAATAGATCAGGACATTTATTGGAAGACAGAGCCGAAGCAACTGTGCTTAAGAACTTTGCAGATATTTGGAAGAAGAGTGTGGCTTTGTAGATGTGAGATTCTCTTATTATTTCTTAGTTGTCAGAAAATAAAAAATGCCATTGCAGATAATCAAAGCAGTTCTGCAAATTTAGCACTTCTGATTCAATTTTTAAAAACATTATTTAGGATCTTCAAATTTTACAACAGTAATATAGTTAGCTGATTTTACTGCATGATTGGGTGCTGTCTAGAAATATAGGGAAGTTAACTGAAAGGTTTGGATTCAGAGGGATTGCTCTGTTACATATTTGACCTGAAGTTGCAGGTGTGATTCAGTAACCTGTTAATGATTATTGTATACCTACATGATAACTGTTCTATTTGCTTGTTAATAGGCTGAATATTTACCAGACAATACCAGTGATGCAAAACTTTCTGCAGATGCCAAGGAAGAACTCCTGAATGAATGTGAAAGTATTTGGAAGCAGATGGAAGAGGTATGCAAATCACAAGTGATAGACCACATTTGTTGTAAACTTTGCTCAGCATTGTTTTGTTCATCTCCCCATCCTTCACTGAATGCTTACCTTACCCCCTCCAATGAAACCCCCGCAACAAAACCAGAAAAAAAATAAGGGAGGGGAAGAAGAAAAGATCTTCGGACAGGCCAAAGGTAGAAGTGCTGGCAGGGGTGTGAAGAATGCCTTGTGGTGTCAAACTTTGCTGTTTACAGTGTGCTGATGTTATGATTTAATTAAATAGAATGGGAGTACATGTTAAAGCTATGGAAAATTAAACTATTTACTTGTGTTCTGGTAGTACCAGTGCACTGATACTTGAGATCTTTCTCTCTTTAGCCTAATACAAGATGGGATTCAACTGCTGTTCACAAGTACTTTGGATCTTGAAGGACAGAGAGAATGGGAGGAGAAGGAGGCTTAGAAGGACGATGATGTTAGCATATGCTCATGCAAACTGAGAGTTACATCCTCAAGAACAAAATATGTCTCTCGATATATGGTCCAATATGCTAATAATAACATTTTAGAGTGAGCTATTTTTGTTTACAGGAATTCCAGGAAAGATAAACTTTTAACAGTTCTGAGGGAATGCTATGCATCCTATAAGATTCTGCTGAGTCTGAAAAGTCATGTTCTAAATATTTGGAGTGTACAGTACATTGCCTTAAATGAGTTAGAACTAAAAACATGTATTCTAATGAGATTGCTCTGTTTGGAGAGCCAGAATAGTAGCAGCAAGTGCGTTAACTTCTCAGCAGCTTCCCTCTTCAACCTTGCCTATGACTCTCTCTTCCCAGTTTCTCATGTTATTCATCTGTTCGGTGTCTTTCCCCATATCAACTTTTCTGTCATAACTTGCCTTTTTCCTCAATCATACATCTTTTGTTAGCTGCTACTCCTCTACTTTTCAGTTAATTGAAGTTCTACTTTTTTACTGTGGTATGATTTTTAAAAATATTTCGCAATTTGCTGTTCTGGGTCAGGCTCTGAGGGATGTGGTAGGAGCCAAGTCAAAACTTTTTATTCCTATATTGAACAACTTTTGTTGGAATTTCCAAGCATTGTGTTTCTTTCTTACGGAAGGATAGAGTAACTAAACATTGTTTGTGTTTTTTTTGTTTTCTATCAAGTATCAGAGCAAGCTTGTCAGAAAGGAAACACTGTTAAAACCAGATCACAAGGTAAGATAGCATTTTATTTTTTTCCATCCTCCACAAATATTTCCAAATATTTGTTGTTTCCAAAAAGAAGGAAACTAAATTATCTTCAGTTATTCTCTAAAGGTGACGGTTTTATTAACTTTGAAGTTGTATTCTGAAGTATGTGTCTAGCAAATACTGAAAAGTTGCATTTATGCATAGCAAAAAGGTTACATGCAGTCCTGCCACACAACTGATAACTGACTAACATAGGCAGCAAAATGGAGGGGTGTGTAACTTCAGTACCCATATGGACTATTTCCTTATCAGTGTATATGTATTTTGTGAAACTATATAGATCCTTTTAGTTTTACTCTGGAACTTTGTATTTGCAAATTACAGTTGTTCCCCATTTGTGGATATCATTAGGAAACTGATGTGCTTGAATTAGAAATTGAGTGATGCTGACTGCATGGACATGAGCTCTTGTATCCCTCAAATTTTGGGGAACATGCAAAAAGGCAATGCTTGGCTCACTGTTTAGTTGTTTGTAAATTCTAAATAGGAACCTTTGAAATAGAATTTATACAAGGACCCCAAATTTGGGAAGTATAAATAGTTAAATATTGGGCTGGTTGGGTGAAATATGTAGGTCTTATAAATCTCCATCTTGTGTGACTTCAGTAAGAGTATTCAGGTGATTAATTCAATACACTTGTCTGAATAACTGACAAAAAGCACTTTTCTTCAGAGATGTATCTGTTGAATACATTCAGAGGTTTAATTACTATGTAATTACTAACATCAGTTTCTTGCTAATGATAAAGTATGTTCTAAACTATTACTTAATCACAATAAAATAAATGAAGATGAATATTCAAATGCATAAAATACTATCTTTTTCTCCTTTTAGGACTCTGGATAAAATCCTATAAGTAGAAATAAATTTTGTGTGATTTTAATTGAATGTAGACTGATGTTTATATGTTTCTTTGCAGCTTTACCAAAGCACACCATACCCTTGAAATTAACACTGAAATTTCTGAGATATGCTTTTCTTAAACTGTCATAGCAAGACAATGATTAATTGGAGTTGCAAAAATGAAAATTAAATTAAGATTGCACTTCATGGTAGAAAATAGGGAGGAGAAGAAAAGGTCATGTTGTATCCTTTGTCAGCAACTTTCATGGGATCTTAATGCAGTCGTAACATAGGCACTTGTATTGACCCAAGAAACTACAGACCTGTTAGTGTAACCTCAGTTCCTGGAAAAATTATGGAGAAGATTATACTGGGTACTATTGAAAGGCATTTAAAGAATCATGCAATCATCAGGCACAGTCAACATGGGTTCACAAAGGGAAAAGTCTGTTTAACTAGTTTGATATCCTTCTATGATAAGGTCACCCACCTAGTGGACGAAGGGAAGGTGGTGGATGTAGGTTTTTCTGGATTTTAGTTATGCTTTTGATACTGTCCCTCACAGCATCCTTCTGGGCATGTTCTCCAACTGTGAGATAAGCAGGTACATGGTGCACTGGGCAAAGAACTGGCTGAAGGGCAGAAGCTCAAAGGGTTGTAGTGATGGGTCACCGGTGGTGTTCCTCAGGGCTCAATTCTAGGGCCAGTTCTGTTCAATATATTGATCAACAATCTGGATGCAGGAGGTGAATGCACCATCAGCAAGTTTGCTGATAATACCAAACTGGGAGGTGCTGTTGACTCTCTTGAGGGACAAGAGGCCTTGCAGAGGGATCTAGACAGGTTGGAGCATTGGGCAATCATCAATGGCATGACATTTAACAAGAACAAATGTCAGATTCTGCACCTGGGACAGAGTAATGCCAGGCACAAGTATAAACTGGGAGAGGAATGGCTGGAGAGCGGCCCTGCAGAAAGGGATCTGGGGATGCTGGTTTGACACTAAGCTCAACAGGAGCCAGCAGTGTGCCCTGGTAGCCAAGAGGGCAAACTGCATCCTGGGGTGCATCAAATACAGTATAACCAGCTGGTCAAGAGAGGTGACTATCCTGCTGTGTTTAGCATTGGTGCAGCCTCACCTTGAGCACTGTGTGCAGTTCTGGGCCCCACAATTTCAGAAGGATGTTAAGGTACTTGAATGTGTCCAGAGGAGGGGAACAAAGCTGGTGAAAGGACTGGAAGGCATGTCCTGTGAGGAGTGGCTGAGGACTTTGGCGTTGTCTAGTTTGGAGAGAAGGAGGCTGAGGGCCAACCTCATGGCTCTTTATGGCTTCCTGAGGAGGGGAAGTGGAGAGGGAGGTGCTGAGCTCTTCTCCCTGGTACCCAGTGACAGGACACCTGGGAATGGTTCAAAGCTGCACCAGGGGAGGTTCAGGCTGGACATTAGGAAGCATTTCTTTACTGAGGGTGTAGTCAAACACTGGAACAGGCTTCCTAGAGAGGTGGTCGATGCCCCAAGCCTGTCAGTGTTCAAGAGGCATTTCAACAATGCCCTTAATAATATGCTTTAACTTTTGGTCAGCCTGAATTTGTCAGGCAGTTGGACTAGATAACTGTTGCAGGTCCCTTCCAACTGGAACTATTCTATTGTATTTTCATGGCAGCTGGCAAAGAAGCTATGTTTTCTTTCCTTGCTGTTGACCTTGTCACTAATGTTCATTCCTTAATCACCTCAAGACTGTAATCTTGCAGTGTACTCTTTGTGGAAGTTTGGGGACTGATTCTAGTCTACAATGTAATGGATTACTTACTGAGCAGCATATTTTGCTAGGAATGTATATAGGGCATGAGAGAGAGACATCTGATGTGCATAGTTGCTCTATGTATTTGTCTCTTGAAAAGACAGTCCTTGATTTAAGGTTGCTGAAGAATAGTGTTAATTTATTTCAGAGGTTTTTTTGTCCAGTTACTGGAATATCAAGAACAATTTGTACATCCTTTTTTATCAAGTTTAAAGGAGCAAAGAATGAGCTGATGGTATTGTCAAGAGTAGTGGTCCATTACAAAAAAGATGATGCCACCTGATCTAGAAAATATGAAATGTTTGTATGGTGATTTCTTCTGTTTTGTGTTTGTTTTCTTTTCCTTTAATCTAAAAGGTTGTCTTCTGAAGATGTACTTTACAAAGTTATTTTGGGTAGTGAAAAGCTAAGCTTAAGTTGTCAGTTCTTGATATTTTCATTATAAGAACTTGGCTGTTGATTCTTAACATATTTTTCTGTTTTTAGTTGATGTAAAGCCAAATGCAACCTGCAGTGCTTTTCATGAAATGCTTGACCATATCCGCAGTACCTTTTGTATTTAAATGTATGCTTAATTTCTTACCAGATTACTTATAGTATGATATCTATATGTAATTTACAATGTATTTGAAGAAGAATTATAGGTGTAGTCCTCAGTTTCAGGAAGTGGAGTAGTAATAATGAATATATTCTTTCTCCAGAACATAGTAAGATATTAAAATAAGTATATCTTTAAAGATCTATGGTTGTTTAGTTTGGGTTTTTTAATAAACTTTTCCGAATTTGTTTGTGGTTTTTTTTTTATTGCTCCTATATTTTCAGTGATTACAGTAAGCTAGAGCACTAGTTCTAAAGCATTTTTTTGTTGAGTCCACAGATGTGGTTTTGATAGAATATTTGTTTGACTACTTTTTTTTTTTTTTTGGAAGCCAATCTTTTGTTTGGTCACCACACACATCAAGCACAGTCCATTTAACCTTAAATATGTGTCAACCATGCATCCAAGAAGAGGAGTGAGGATGTGAAGTATTGTCATTGCTTCTAGTGGCTCATCTTCAGTTGTGGTCATTGTCTGATATTACAGAGGAAATTGGGGGAAAAATTCCAACTCTTGACTACTTCTGATTTCCCCCTTCTGAAAAAAGAATAAAACTGTTTCTTGATTTAAGAAGCAAGTGGCTTCTTCAATCTTTTGAAGGATTAGGTGGTCTATTGTAATAGATGCTTTTCTGTTTTCTGCAGTATAAACTTAATAATTGAGTTTCTATTCCATTCTATCTCATTTTGCTCCAATGCAACTCAACACACTTCAAGAGGTGCTTCTTTTCTTGTTGTACAGCTTTTCTTAATGACGAAAATGAAAGCTTTAGCAGCAGAATGTCATCAATGGCAAAAAAGAAATCCTGAAAGTAAGTAATTGCTCCCATGTAAGGTATACTCATATAAACTTCTGCCAAGTCTCTTTCATTTAGGCATCTGTGTATACATTAAATGTCTGCTGTTTGTATTTTCTTACTATAATTAATTAAAAATTAAATAAAATACTTCCCACAGTAGCATGCATGTTTCATTTCTATATTCTTTTTGCACTTCAGTTCTAAGTGAACTTAGAATTCAAAGTGAATTAAATGCACAATTCATATCACCATTCATCAGTCAGTTAAAGGGAAAAATAACTGTTAGCAGATCTCCAAACAAAATAACAGAAGTTCATTATGCTGTTACTTTCCCTCAGGTTTCTCCTTTCTGTGATTGCTTCTTCTTCATCTGTCATTTGTATTTCCTTTTTAGGACAGAACTACTTTGGCAAAGAATTTTTTCTTCATTTTGTCTTTTAAGAAGCTGATATTTTTTTATCTTCCCAAGTGCTGCTACTAAACTAACAATAATTTACCCAGACATATTTTTAACCATACCTCATTTGATTTTGTTTGTGGTTTTTTTTTTATTATTACTACTTCACAAAAGTGTGTTGTATTATGATGTTCTAACTGGAGCTTTGAAGTAAACCTTTAGCGGTAAGCCTGTTACACTGTAATAAAGTATCTAGCTTGGATTTAACAGGGGTCAGAGATTTCAGGTCAAGAAAAGGTGGTAAAAGCCACTTCTGTTTATTTTAACAACATAGGAATCCAGATTGCTTATTGATCCTGAGAAGCACAAACCACTGAGACAAGTAGTAGCTCATATATTTGTTAGGCATTATCAGTCAAAAGTTATAAATTCCTCAGTTCTTCAAAATTCTTTTTGTACATAGGCATCAGTGCTGACTGATTTCACTCTGTTGCAAGGCCAGACACTGAAAATAAAACCATTCAGAATCTAAGTGTGAGTAAAGGAATCTGTTTTTTCAGATGTTCCATTTGGAGACTCCTAAACCAGTTCACACAATACTATCATTAGTATTCTGGTAGCACTCACTGTTATGTCTCCTGTCAAGGAACCGTTAGCACCTTTCAACCCAGTAAAACTTATTAATTAATCTTTAAATATATCCATTGACTCATTTGAATATTTATATGCCAGAAGAGGCTTGCGGTTTTTCTTGGGGTTTTTTGTGGGTTTTTTTTGTTTGGGTTGGGTTTTTTGTGGGTTGTTTTTTTTGTTTGTTTTTTAGTTTTTACAAAATTATAGCAATGTGTTTTAGACAGCAAATGGTGATTTCCAATATTTTGTCAAATAAGAGCTGGAAAAAAATATTTCTTCTTTCTTATAAATAGATATTGTTGCTCTATTAGAATAAATTCATAGTTCGTGTGCTTTGTAAGCCTGTCTTAAAGAATGGCAGCCTCAAATGCTGCTTAAACGTATGTAAACCAAAAGTATGACATTGAATTAATTTGGGAAATACTGGTTCTTGGCTGCTGCTCATGAATAAGCTGCTGGCCTAAAGCAAATCAGTTGAAAGTACTTACAGTTTTTATCTGGGTAAAATACCTGGAGATGTTAGGTTTCCTTACTAAAATATGTAATTACTTTAAACTCTAAGCTATTTGCTTAAAAATATCCTTGGGGCTCGACCTACTTTTATTGGCTTGCTGACTTGTTTTGCTCAACCATTCTTACTTGTTCCCAGGTGATAAGATTTATTATTAGAAATATTAATTTTGTACCAGAGAAATGATCTATGCATATTATAATGCAAATAATATTTTGCAGCCAAAGCTTTGCCTTTCTGGCTACCTTTCTGAGGGAAGAAAAAAGAAGTTGCCGCTAATAATTGACAGTTACACTGGTTGTATGAAAATGAAGAGCCTACTCTGCTTACATCTTCTCTGCCCATCTTGGCTCCTTTGTACCTACTGTTTGTTTTGAAGGAGGAATTACTAAACTGAAAACATTGTCTGAATTTTTGATAAATAGGAATACGAGAAATACTAATTTCATACAATTTACTAATGAAGCATGAATGTCAGGCTGTCTTATTACTTCGGTTTCTGCTTTTAGTAATGGCCAGCTCATTTCTTGTAAATGAGGGCCTGTCAGCATTTCAATTTTAAACCTTATTTTCAGAGGTTATAACTCAGCAGTTCTACATTTCTTTGGGCACAATATTGGCAAACAGACTTGAATCCACAATACAAATTTTATTTTTGCAAAGCTTTTACTTTAGTCTCTTGTTCTTTCTAAATTTCTGGTGCTACTTATGTAGCTCTAAAGCTGCTAAATCAGCTGAATTAAAACTTTTTAACAAGCGTTTGGCTCATAAAAATAGAATTCAACTTTTACCTTTTCAAAATATGGAAGTGGAAGCAACCATATTTTAAACCATATAAAACAGTTGTGGTGTCTGCACAATTTCTATTTTTCTCTGCAAAATATCAGTATTCTGCCAAATTCCTCTTATTTTAATAGGAGTTTCTGTATAAACATAGTAGTTGCTTTTAAATTCTTAGCATCTGGTAGTATTTTGCTTAGTAATTGTGCTATGTATCACTAGGCAATTCTGTTTGACATTTGATTTTTGCAAGCGTAGTGATTCATAACTAAAAAAGCTTTAACTGATAGCAAGATAGAAAGTAAGATATAGAGCAACCTGTGTTCTTTACAGTAGCAGCTGCCATAAATATGTTGTCCCACTGTCTTAGATCTGCACTGTCCCTTCACTAAATTAGGGTTAGTGATTTCTTTCCTAGGCAGATGTGGCCTCCTACTCTGATCCACAATATGAATATTGAATGGGAAGCACATACTCAGGATTAGGTATCTAAAACTGAAGAAGTGTTAGAAACCAGTAGTAGAAATTGATAATTCCAGGTACTGAGGGCTCATGGTGGAGGGGTGGCGGGGCAATGAGTTGTATGGGTTTCTTCAAGTATGCCAGTGGATGAATAAAAGCACACCAATGAATTTTATCGTGTATGTAGGATATTCATGTTATTAAAGAAATCTTGCTCTAATGACAGCACAGACCACTACCTCCCACTAGCTCTTAAACAAGCTTAATTTGGGAACACTCTTCTCAAATTTTGTGTTAAGATTTAGAGATGGTAATTCCCTAAGAAAAAGGGATTTTATCATGACATATAACTTAATGCATTTTGAACTCGGTAGTTTTGCTGATTTTCATCTCAGAACAAGCACTGCTTTTAAAACTACTAATCTAAGGCTTCTCAAAATTTGTGGAGATAAACTATAAAATTGCTTTACAAAAAAAAAGTACTTGCATAAATTTATGAAATCAACTATACTGTATTTAGGAGACACTTAATGCTTTTATGAGAGGGCTAAGTGTTTTCCTTTTTGTTAAAGGAAAAGCTTTTATTGAAGTATATTATTTCTAAGATTAGAGATTTGGAGCCCAAGCTTGGTAAAAAATTTTCCCCATCATATTAAGATTTAAATCTGTTAGAGTAGCTTTCATTTCTCC
The DNA here is from genome assembly GCA_031468815.1 of Morus bassanus. Lineage (NCBI taxonomy): Eukaryota > Metazoa > Chordata > Aves > Suliformes > Sulidae > Morus > Morus bassanus. Next base: position 63,477,156 of record CM062600.1, read on the forward strand.
TGTTAACATATTAAAATGCTTCACTTTTGAAAAAGTCATATGTTTTATGCAGATGCTGAAAGTTGACATGGAACTGAGAATTGATTGGAGTCCATTGAAGGCTATCAAATACAACTCACTTTTTATTCAAAATCCATGAGCCATATATTGCTATGTTTTGCAGAAGCATTCCAGGGAAACATCACCACATCCTTGAATAGTACCGTACTTTCCCTTAAGTACTGCTAGTGTTCAGGGTTGAAGTTAGGATATTGGTCTTGCTGGGCCTTTTGTCTCCCTACATGTAGCTGTTCTTGTGAGCAACAAGGATGGTGACATGCTTTTTAAGTTCTTTAAATTTGATAGGTTTTAGAATCATGACCAAGCATTTGGGAGGCTGTTTAACAAGGAATTGGAAGAATTTGATTGCCCACATTGGTAATGTCAATGGAATCCCTTCTCCTGAAAAAATCAGGTTTGCTTATCTTGAAATATGACTGTACTTCACATTTCACTATTATGCACCTGAGCTAGTTCAGGTATAAAAAATAACCCAGAAGCATTAATACCATACTTTTTTCAGTCTAATTTAACTTGCTGAAAAGTGACAGTAGGTTAGCTCAGCAGGAGACCACAAAATGTGGTTAAACTGCTGTTCTCAGCCAAGCTAGTTTTTTAGAGGCTACACAAGTTTCTCTCTAGCCAGGATACTTTTTAGTATAAACAAGTCTATATCATCCAATGCAAAAAAAACCAATTAATTTTATTTTTCAGTAACTTCTACCAATCCAGTTGTACTGTTAACATTAGGAAAAGAAGAGGTAAGTCTTTTTGTTTGTTAAGAAATACTAACATTTCATTGGAGGAAAAAAAAGGGAAAAAAGTATATGAAAATACTGCATTTTCCTACGACTACTCCTGTGGTGGACTACTGCTAATATACTACGTATGTTTCATCAGGCATTGTTGTTCTAATGTTTTTTTTTCTTCCTCTGAATTATAACTACTAAAATTTCCTAATTGTAATGAATGATCTTTTAAACAAAGTTTTTTATATATTGCATTTCATACTTGATATAAAATAATGTAAAATTATGTGTTACACAGAATAGTCACTATTCTTAGCTCTAGAATTTTATGGCAAAAATTTGCAAATATTTTGAGTTCTTCCAGCTTTGGAAGAAAGAGAAAATCAAGAATGTCTTAATGTCTTAGGGGTAGCATTACACTATATTGATTGGACATTGGTATGCAACATGACCTGAGAATGTTCCTGTGGCTATGGCTTAAAAAACAAAAACCCCCACTTTTTGGTTTTATTCCTGGGAGCTTTCCTCCTAGTATCACTCACAACAGGGAACCCAACTGCTGTTCAGAGTCACTATTAACAAGTTTTTTGGTTACACACTTTTGTTAAACTGTATTGCTATGGTATGTTTGATCTGGTATCCCATTTTGTGGCCTATTTTGTTGAGGATTCCAATTTTTTTTTCAGATGTTGCATATTTGCTTCTGTAGAATATTTTCACAATTTTTATTTCGCTGAGCTAAATATAAAAGTTCTCACAGCTTGTATGGAAGGAGACAAAATACATCCAAATGATAGGTTTATATTAGAGAAACATAAACTATTAGAAATACTACTTTGTAGAACATAATGCACTAAGGAAAGCCCTAGTCCACTGAGAGTCCACTGTTCCCTATCTTCAGCAGTGCACATAATTTCTAGCTGCAGTAGTTTTATTTCTCCCTCTTTCCTCTCCCAAATATGTCCATATCACTGAGGACCAGTTAATTCATGGATGTAATTAGTCTTTCTTTGCAGCATCTTTGTTTTCTGAGTGCTATACATCTTACGTTGGTGCAGTTAGCATGGATTCATTCTTGCAAACATCTGAAATGATTTATACAATGCAGCCCTGGTGCTGTAGATGTTTTCTCCTCAGTCTTTCATCAGATGAGCAGTTCATGCGTGTGCTCCATAATCTGCTTCAGGTAAAATCAACTATGTTGTTTTACAGAGCTTCAAGAAGACACTAATAAGAAACTGGTGACAGTAACATTTTAAAGAGCTCCAACTGGATTTAAAAATAGCAGGTCACTCTATAGCCATATTTCTTAAGAAATTACAGATAATTTTGGCCCTCTTTACCAGATTTACAGATGTAACCTTACATATAACAAATCCTATGGACTGGGCTATCTGCAAACTAGGTTTATTTTTACTTTTTTTATAGTTGCAGAAAGTAAAGAATGATCTTGAAATGATGCTGACAGCAGTTCAGTCAAAGAATAAACAACTGAAAGAACATCTGGAAAGGTAATACAGTAATTTGGGCTTATGAGTGCTGTAAGCTTTTCTGCCACACTTTCTTCTTTTTTTTTGACTGTTCAGGAAAACTGTTTATCTGTTGTGCCATTTCCTACTTTTCATGTTTCAAAGAGAACAGCAGTGGCATGAGGAACAGCAGCATATACTAGATGTTCTTAATAGAATTGAAGAAGAGAGAAGACCCCAAGTTGAAGAACTTTCAAAAAAAAGGTATTTCTACAGTTTTGAGGTTTTAGAATGAAGAATTTAAATATCAACAAGAGCAAATGAGCAAACAAACTCTTAAAACATGCTTCTTGTTTAAATAGATCAAATAATAAATCAGTAATCCATATTTGAAACATGGAAAATATTGCTATTATATATCCTGTGATTCAAGATGTTGAACTTATAACAATAGAAAATAAGGAGGTTTTCTTTACTTAAGAAGAACTTCTTAATTATTTTATTGAATTTCATATTCTATTGCTATGTTTTTAATTTAGTCTGAATATTAGAGCACTTAAGGAACTGGAAAACAAAATGTTGAAACTAAAGCAATATAAGGAAGAACTCCTGAATTGTCTGGGTGAATTCCTAGAAGAAAATTTTCCCCCTCCAGGGAATGGTGGAATTTCTAAAAAGAAGGTAGGATTTTCTTAATAACTATTAAATTTTGAATGTTTGATTTCTATTTAATTAGATGCAATATCTTTTTAAAGTCACTAGCATAGAATCTGCAGTTATATTTTGAAATAACTATAGTTCTTATAGCTGATCCTTTAGCTTTAATTGATATTTTTCAGGTTGGTTTATATTATATAAGGCTGTTCCCAGCTGGGTATTTTTTTTTAATGCATATATCCTTTATCCAATGAGATGCATAGCAATGTATTGTGTTTCTTACTGAACTGTAAGCTGTGCCAAATTTTGAAGTGGTTGGGGGTTCAATCCAAATTGTTCCATTTTCTTTTTTACTGGACTAGGCAAGTGGATTCATATTTTCCTTGGCAAAGCAAATTTTAATTGTCTAACAATGTTTTTGGAACAGTAATAAGGACAAGTGTTTATAATTACAGTGTAGTTTGGAATGTTAACCATCAGTTTCTGTTCAGGCAAACTGGGCCAAAAATTATCTTAAAACTTTAGGGAAAATAGGCAGGCAGGGAGTATTTTGCGTGATAAATTCAAAGTCTGCAGTAAAAATAAACCTTTTACCACTACTATTTGAAATAATAGTTTTAAAAAGCTACAAAAAAGGCGGGGCTTGATTCTAATATCAGACACAGTTAAGCATACAGAAATAGAAAGGATTTCTTTAATCCAGTTCCCTGTTATTTCAGACAACCACATGACATAATTTCTTTAATATTATCATTTAACTCCACTTTAAAACTAATTATTTTTATTATTACTGTTTCTATTGGGGTTTGTTCTGGTACCTCAGTACTCTGGTTAGAAACTGTCTCCTGACTTCCAGTCTAAATTTATTCATGTCTAACACAGATCCACGTATTCTTATACCAGTCTTGTCCATAGAATAGCTTTTTCTTGTGTTTATTCCTCGATATTTGTAGACAGCAATCTTATACCCTTTCTTTCTTTGTTTTGCTAATTGAACTAGCAAAGCTTTCTGGTTCTTCTCCTGTAAGATAATTTTTTCAGTTCCCTAGCTTATCCTAATAATATCAATTTTCTGTATTTGCTTCCACTTGGATTCATCTTTTTTAGAGCCTGGTAAAAACCAATATTATAAACAAAAATACTAGTTCACAATCATCATAAAAGTAACTGATTACACCCTTGTCTTTTCCTGATATTTCCAAATTATGAACCCTGAGATTTTAAGAAAAAAAAATCTTGTTTTTGCACAGAAGTACATATTTTGCACATAAAAATACCAAATGGAGCCTTCAAGACATGATGTCCATTTTCAAAGTCTTATTCAACCATCTTCAATATCTTATTCTATTATATCTTAGTTCTTCAGCATATCGATGCCTTCCAGTTTCCTGCTATTACTAAATATGACACATTTTGTTCCAACATTAAGAAATTAAAGTTTAATAAACAGTCGTCTTTCAATCATATATTTCCTGATTTCAGCCTGATATGTCATCTCCCTCTTTGCTGGTTCTTATTCATCTTGTAATTGCTCTTCAAACACTAACTACTTCCCCAGAAGCATTTTAAGCAATTGTCCATTTTTCCCATATATATCATTATTATTTCCTTAAAAATATATTTCCTATAATGAAATACACCGATTTATTTGCTCCCATTTATGTGATGTCATAGAAAAATATAGGCTGGAAGTGTGGAGATCTTCCATTCCAACACCATCATCAAAATAGTGCCAAAGTGTCAAAGTTGGATTGAGTTGTTCATGGGCATATCTATCTTTGTTTCAAATATAAAACAGTGAATTCATGTGTGTTTTTCAGAATTCTGAGGAAGATTTTACATAAAATCTCCTGCCACAGCGCAAAATCAACTGCTTGAATTTTCTCAGCCTCTGTTATACTGACTGTCAGAAATTCTTATTAGCCTCCCTGCCTTCATCTCTCTTCCACACAATTTTTCTTCTTAAAATTCAACGTGTTTGGGATTAATCAACCTTTCCCCTTCTCATAGAAGCTCACCTTCTACCTTTTGTTTTAATTTTACTTAAATGTAAAACTTATTTTGATAAATCTCCAAGCAAGGTCTTATCTTGTCTTAGTTTTAATTTTATTTATGCATTTCTTGAACTCTTAAACACAGTTTGTTTTCTGATAAGTCTTTCTTTTCACTCCTTGTGAATTCATAGCTTCTTCTATATCTCTTTACTCAATTGGATCTCAATGGCTCAACTTGCAGTTGGCCCCTGTAATCTGCATTTAAGTGATTAACTGTGAAGGCAGAAGAGACAGCCATTTTCACCTACATTCTTTTCTTTGTATGAGAAATACAAACTGATGGCATTAGCAATGAAATTTGCTGTTACACTGATTTGGAGGAACACGTTATCGACATCTGTTATCAGCTTGGTTCAAAACCCTGGAAGCATCAAACTCTTAACTCTGTACATCAGTAGTTGTGGTTCACTTCATGGAAGCTTCTTGTGTTCTCAGAGGTTCTGCATGAGGGCAAGTATGTGGGGCTGGCATCCTGTAGGGCATGGCTCCAGAGTAGAGTGAACTGCTTTACACCTTGCTGTCCTTGTTCCACCGTCCCTTCACCAGGCACCTGTGTCTGCGATTGGGAGTAGGAGGGAAGACTGCATCACAGCAGCCCAGGTTAGCTTCTGTTGCCATGGCCCAACACCTTTAGTATAGGTAGTGGTTGAGGTTAAGAATTACCTTGCATTTTAAATCTCGGATTTAAACCACATTTGTTTTCAAGATAAGAAATTTGAAAAGTCGTATGTTGAGGGATATTCTTTATGCCAATCTATCTCATGGAAGGAAGAAGAAGGTGCCTTTCAGGTTAAATAAATGCTGAGCATCCTGCTTAAAAGTGACTTTATAAGCATTAATTAATTAGAGGTACTTATATTGGTGACACTTAAAATATTTAAGTAATATAATTTTACAAAACAATATACACAATGTATATTATAAACCTAGCAAAATAAGTTTGCTAGTTCTGTGAGAGTGCAAACTTCTTTACACTAATATCCTTAGGATTTTATTCTTTGTATATTGGTTTTAGTAATTACTGAAGTCATGACCTAATTTCAACTTTGAAACACGAATATTGAACCCACTACTTAAGTCACAAAGTAATATTTTTGGCTAGAGAAATCCAACAGCCGAGGCTACGAATCTTTACGATTGCTTCAAGGAAGCTTTTGCAGCTTCTTAGTGTAGATTCTATTTCCTCAGCCTAGTATCACGATAAAGGCACAAAGATAGGCATTATTGAGCCCTAGCTTCATGGTTTCCAAAGTCTCCATGGAGCAGCAGTATGCACCCTTTGTGGCTTTCTGAAGGTGAGAATATTAAGAACTGTGACTGGAAGAAAGGAGCCAGAACTTGCCTTTCACAAATGATTCTTCATTGCTTATATTCTTCTTCTGTTCCAGAAGTGGAGTTTGTATAAGGTGCTGCACATCTGTTAATATCTTAAGACTTAAGTTGACATATTCCACAGCAGTGCTAAGTAAGCAGCCACCAGTGCTGTATTATCTCCTGTATTTTGTTGAATGAGAAGTGGAAGGGGGAAAGGGATAAAATTGAAAAATAAAAGAATCGGGTTCACCATGCAACAGCACAAGCAGTTTTGTTGGCATTGCTGCCTAAGGAATCCATATCAATTTATAGGCAGATGTCTTGATTTGCTTGCTAAACATGAAAACAAGTAATTTTCTAACAGATTGCTGTAAAAATGATATTTTATAAAGGACTTTTTTTTTCCAAATTTTTAATGATTTTATTTCTTAAGCTTGGCCAATTTTTTAAATTGAAGTCAGAGTAAAAGTAAGTGAACATTTATCAGCAAACCATGAAAAGAATATTAAGGCACTATGAACTCAAGTCTTGAACTGTGTCAAATTTGCATCGTAAACATTTTTCTAAAGTTCAAGAAGAACATTATTTTTTTCCTAACAGATCATATTCATAGGATGTTTTGCAATGCACTACATTTATAAATTATGTACTTGATTTTATTTAAATGTAAACCCAGGTAGATATACTATGATCACTTAAGATTAATACTTTTTAATAATTAATAAAAAAATTACATATAAAGTATATAATATTGAACTGGTAAATCAATGATTTAAATATTACCTTCTATTTTTGACATGACTAAATCTAATTAAGGTTTCATTTGTTGTGTACTATGCAATCAAATGATTGTGTGATTATTTTTATTTGTCAATTACATTTTTCCTGACTATTTAGTTTTGGTTGCTGTTAATTTGGCTGGGGGGGTGCTTATCTTTGCAGAATTCTTCCAAAGAGCTGATAACACTGCATGAAATCTTAGAGGTAAGATGGTTTTATGATGTAGAGATTTGGGGGATTTTCCAATACTCAGATTTGATCATAATATATTAATAAGATAAATAACAGTATATAACATATGGTTAAGACCATTAATTGAAAAGTAGAATGTGTCAGAATGTTATGTCAGATTTCTATTTTAATTCTTATCAAAATAAAATGTCAATTTTTTACAAGAGATGTGGCAATAATTTAGATAACTAAATCTTCAGTTTAAACTGGAGAATGATTACCCCTTATTTCTTAATTTTATAACGATTATTTTTAAGAATTTTTATGAGCCTTAGTGGCTCATATTAGGGGAGACAAATACTATCCTTAAAAAATAGCAATTGTTCCACTTCATGCTATATTTTGTACTGTTTCAGTGAAAATATTTCTGAAATATAATACAATAACAGTTATAGATTAATGTGTAGTCTCATGTATTAACTGAATTATCCTCTCATATGAGGAAATCAATGAATCCGATTCATGCATTTCTAATTGATTTTAAAAGTTTGCCAGCATTGCTTAGTGTGTATTTTTAATCACAGTGCAATTTATTAATTTGAATTGCAAAGCATAATTTTCAAGGAGCATTAAATATCTTTTCACTAGCATTGTTCTTTCTTGTCTTAAACGTAGCATTTGAAGTGAAATTTCCTATTCCTCCTCCATCCTCACTGTTCAGGCAGTTGTAAGCATCTACATGTAAGACCTCCCTAGGGGGGGGAAGTTTTTGCCTGAGTGAAAACTTGATAAATAACAACTTTCTGGTTTTAAGATGCTATGATCTGGTCACTATGACACTGTTGTACTTTAGTTTAAAGCCCAGACTTTGGGCTTATATCATCAGAATCATTTTACATGCTTCAAGTATCTCAGCATGCTTATTAATGCCAAATTAGGCAGAGCTTGAAAACGGATCAGAATTTAAAATAGCCACATCCCTATGGAATTAAAATTTTAAAGCTCTTCTAATGCTTTAAAATTGCCCTTCATATTTTTCTGACATTGTTAATCTCCTCAAATAATGGACACTTCCAAGTAATGTCTGATTTTTATTTGGAATAACACACTACTTCCAAAAATTCAGACTTATTTTTAACTATCTTGGCATAAACTCTCAATGTCTCTTATGTTTTGTGGGTTTGTTTATGGGTTTTTTTTTTTGTTAAGCAACTTGGTTCTAGCTTCAAATGCCTGTTAAATTTCAAAAGTGTTTTCTTAGATACTAATTTCTTAGAGACAAATGCAAAGTCATCTTTGTATTATAATTACAGATTTAGGGTTTGCTGTTGTAAAAATGTAATTCACTCACAGAATTACAATCAGTGCACGTGTTCCTCTCCATGTCTCCTCAATCTCCATGTGTTTTGTTAAATAATGAAAATGTACATTTTTAATAAATCCACTTTGAGCTAGGTGTATACATTTATATTATTTAGGTATATCAGTACCTACTTCATTAAATTAGCGCAAGTAGTAAGCAAGCAGTAAACTCTTTTCTTATGCAAACTTCACAATTTTTACTATAATACTTATTCCAGTAAGGAGCTGTAATTTTTTACAAATGTAGTAATTCTTTTCCTTTTAAACAGTTTGATTATTCCTTTCTGACTGAGAGTCTAGTGAACTAGTTGAAGATTTGAAAGACTGTTTACAATAGAAATGTACTTAAAGTTACAGCCATAAAGGCTCTTCTGGAATATCAGATGTCAGAAAAGGCTAAAAATTCATTTAAAATAATGCATTTGGAGTAAATATTCAGAATTGGAGCAGATAAGTACAAAAGAGATAAACTGGATAATTCTTTGAAATGTTCTGAAAAAGAGCAGGTGGTTGGTTTTTTTTGTTGGGGTTTTTTTTTAATAGCAGTGGGTGAAAAGAAAGACTAAAGTGTGGTAGTGAGGATTTTTTTTTCTTTAGCAGTAAAAATGCAGATAATATTTTGTACCTACTAAAATTAGGAAAGCTATAACATCTAGAAGCTCTTGAGTAGAAACATGAAATGTCTGGGATGAATAGAGAGCACCATGGGATAGGTAAGATTAAATAATCTATAATGTCTACAATATTTCCCCATGAGTAATATTATGAGGGCATAAACATAGTCTCCAAGAACAGAAAAGGAATGTCAAAACTCCTCTTTTTTTTTTTTTAACTCCATTAACTAATTCTATATTTAGATAAGGAACAGAGAAGTAAGGAACTATCAAGAGGAGGTGAATTGTAATGTGCTTGTCATGCCCAAACAAGAAGTGAAAGTAAGAATTTGGATAATCCATTTATGAGATGAGCAAAAAGATTTGATGTGCAAATGTAGTGAAGTTAAACTAGGACTATGATGTTTGACTTTCCACAGGTGCAAACTTATTTCTAACACTACCTACAGAATGACACAAAATACAGCAAAAACAATTCTTCCCAATCTAAGATGACAGATTTTTTTTTAGCTTATTAGTGAGATGAAATTGAGAAAAATTCTAAGACGGACATTCTTCTCTGCTAAAATCTGGAAGAGTAAGGGACAGTGGTTTGTTGACAATAAGTCATTATGGTTTTGAGGCAAGTGATTCCCAAAAATCTAGCTTTCCCTCTTAATTAATGCTTTTAATCTTTAAATCAGAACCTGTTTATTTAAGATAAATTATATAAGGATTTACCACTTCCGTGTTCAGATTTTTTAGGCATTTACAGTTACACTATCTAAAATCCATGAAGAATTTTTGACAGATGGTGAAAAACTTAGTCTGGTTAAAAGGAGAATTCTGGTTCTAATTTTTACATCAAAAAAGATGTAACAAAGTTAATTGGAAGTTCTTTGTTTTACTTCTACCTTGACCAGGTCTTGCATTTCTCCTGTAGTCTTGTATTTCTTATATTGCCTACATAACTGTCTTATTACAATAGTTTGTATAAATTTGGTTAAAGGAGATAAAAATCTAGCTGTTTTGTTAATTTCCTAAATCTTATCCTTTTGGTCTTCCAGATTCTTATAAACAAATCAATGAGCACACCACATGAACCCTATGTAATAATCAGTGACTCATTTTGGCCACCTTATATTGAGCTGCTCCTGCGATATGGAATTGCCATGAGACATCCAGAAGATCCAAGCAGAATACGCCTAGAAGCCTTTCACATGTAGCATGACCTACATGTTTACTGGTGCTTTGTTTTGTTTTAATCTTGGGGGCTAAGACATACTTACTTTTTGTGATAACGTGTTTCTAATGTCAGCAACCTCTTCTGGATGATTTTGTTTTTATTAAATAAACTTTGTTTGGTCAGAGTATGAAATAGGAAAATAAGACAAAAATTTCTGTTTTAACTGCTCAGTTACAGTTGGCTTCCAGTTTTATGGCAAGTGATGCCAAGATTTGCATTGTGGAAGGTTTTTTTTTAGCTCCCTGTAAGATGCAAAATCAGGTAATAGATTGTTAGTAAAGATGTTTTTATGTCTTTTTTACTATAAAAATCATATTCCATACATTAATTTTCTCTTTTATGGTAATTTCTTAGATTATTTTCACTCTTCTCAATTTCCTGTATTCTTTTGTTGCACTCTGTAGAGGCAAAATTTGAAATAACTCAGCTCCTCCTGTCCGTGGCCTTGCAGACATTTGGAACTAACAGTGAAGTATCATCTCAAGAATGTTTGCGTTTTTTTTCCAGAGCCTTTGCAAAAACAAATTTATTGGCTCTAAGATAAACACTTAGGAAAGCAGATGCATCTTTCTGTGCAAAGGGCTGCAGATGTTGAGTGTGCAACTCTACAACTGCATGCTTCCTAAAGAGCTCACATTGTATTTTGCTATGTCTTCTGTCTTCACTTTTTCAGATCTAGTTTATAAGGCTTATAACAGATCTCTATTCTTTTGATGTCTACATTCTCTAAGTTATGTCAATTGACAGTTATGTTCTGAATAAATGCTGGCATTCTGACTTTTTAATAGCCCTTGTTTTACACAAATAGTCTGAAATCAACCCCAGAATTGAAGCTAGAAATTCTATTCTTGCATGTCTATTGTGATTATAACCTTGGGAAATAAAATATGCCTTTTATTAACCAGATCTCAGTTTATTGAGGTAGTAACTTCAACAATTTTTCAGTTCACAGAAAAATAATGGGTTGTATAGAATCATAGAATCGTTTGGGTTAGAATGGACCTTTAAAAGTCATCTAGTCCAACCTCCCTGCAATGAGCAGGGACACCTTCCATTAGACCAGGTTGCTCAGAGCCCTGTCCAACCTGGCCTTGAACACTTCCGGGGATGGAGCATCCACAATCTCTCTGGGCAACCTGTTCCAGTGTCTCACCACCCTCACAGTAAAGAGTTTCTTCCTAATATCTAATTTAAAACTACCCTCCTTCAGTTTAAAACTTACCCCTTGTCCTGTTGCTACACTGCCTGATAAAGACTGACTCCCCAACCTTCCTCTAGGACCCCTTTAAGTACTGGAAGACTGCAATAAGGTCTCCCCACAGCCTTCTCTTCTCCAGGCTGAACAACCCCAGCTCTCTCAGCTTGTCCTCGCAGGAGAGGTGTTCCATCCCTCTGATCATTTTTGTGGCCCTCCTCTGGACCCACTCCAACAGGTCCATGTCTTTCCTGTGCTGGGGACTCCAGAGCTGGACGCAGCACTCCAGGTAGGGTCTCACCAGAGCAGAGTAGAGGGGCAGAATCACCTCCCTTGACCTGCTGGCCACGCTTCTTTTGATGCAGCCCAGGATATGGTTGGCTTTCTGGGCTGTGAGCACACATTGCTGGCTCATGTCCAGCTTTTCATCCACCAAGTACCCCCAAGTCCTTCTCCACAGGGCTGCTCTCAGTCCACTCATGGCCCAGCCTGTATCCATGTTGGGATTGACCCAACTGAGGTGCAGGACCTTGCACTTGGCCTTGTTGAACTCCATGAGGTTTGCAAGGGCGCACCTTTCCAGCCTGTCCAGGTCCCTCTGGATGGCATAATGGCATCCCATCCCTCTAGAGTATCAACCACACTGCTCAGCTTGTTGTCATCTGCAAACTTGCTGAGGGTGCACTCGATCCCACTGTCCATGTCCCCAGCAAAGATGTTAAACAGTACTGGTCCCACTACAGACCCCAGAGGGACACCACTGGTCTCCATCTGGACATCGAGCCATTGACTGCAACACTTTGAGTGCAACCATCCAGCTAATTCCTTATCCATTGAATGGTCCTACCCATCAAATCCATGTCTCTCCATTTTAGAGACAAGGAGGTGCAGTACAGTATCAAATGCTTTGCACAAGTCCAGGTAGATGACATCAGTTCCTCTTCCCTTATCCACCAATACTGTAACCCCGTCATAGAAGGCCACCAAATTTGTTAGGCATGATTTGACCTTAGTGAAGCCATGTTGGCTGTCACCAATCACCTCTCTGTTTTCCATGTACCTTAGCATAGTTTCCAGGAGGATCCACCCCCTGATCTTGCCGGCACAGAGGTGAGACTGACCAGTCTGCAGTTCCCTGGGTCTTCCTTTTTTCCCCCTTTTAAAAATGGAGGTTATGCTATCCCTTTTGAGTTACTGGAAACTTCAGCCTCCCACGACTTTTCAAATATGATGTATAGTGGCTTAGCAACTTCATCTGCTAGTTCACTCAAGACTCTCAGATGCATCTCATCACGTCCAATGGACTTCTGCCCATTCAGGTTCCTTGAATAGTCTAGAACCTTATCTCTTACGGTGGGCAATACTTCATTCTCCCAGTCCCTGCCTTTGGATTTTGTGAATTGGGCAGCGTGGCTAGAGCAGAATACACAGAATTGTATAGCTTGGAAAAGACCTTTAAGATCAACGAGTCCAGCTGTAAACCTAACACTGCTGGTTCACCACTAAACCATGTCCCTAAGCACCACATCCAAATGTCTTCTAAATACTTCCAGGGATGGTGACTCAACCACTTCCCTGGGCAGCCCATTCCACTGCTTGACAACCCTTTCAGTGAAGTAATATTTCCTAATATCCAATCTAAACCTCCCCTGGTGCAACTTCAGGCCATTTTGTCTCGTCCTATCTCTTGTTGCTTGGAAGAAGAGACCAACACCCACCTCACTACAACCTCCTTTCAGGTAGTTGTAGAGAGCGATAAGGTCTCCTCTCAGCCTCCTCTTCTCCAGACCAAACAACCCCAGCTACCTCAGCTGCTCCTCATAAGACCTGCTCTCCAGACCCTTCACCAGCTTCGTTGCCCTTCTCTGGACACGCTCCAGCACCTCAATGTCCTTCTTGTAGTGAGGGGCCCAAAACTGAACACAGTATTCGAGTTGTGGCCTCACCAGTGCCAAGTACAGGGGGATGATCACTTCCCTACTCCTGCCGGCCACGCTATTCCTGATACACGCCAGGATGCTGTTGGCCTTCTTGGCCACCTGGGCATGCTGCTGGCTCATGTTCAGCTGGCTGTTGACCAACACCCCCAGGTCCTGGCACTCAGCCTTGCTGAATCTCATACAACTGGCCCATCGATCCAGCATGTCCAGATCCCTCTGCAGAGCCTTCCTTCCCTCAAGCGTATCAACACTCCTGCCCAACTTGGTGTTGACTGCAAACTTACTCAGAGTGCACTCGATCCCCTCATCCAGATCATTGATAAAGATATTAAACAGAACCAGCCCCAACACTGAGCACTGGTGAACACCGCTTATGACCAGCCACCAACTGGATTTAACTCCATTCACCACAACCCTCTGGGCTTGGCCATCCAGCTAGTTTTTACCCAACAAAGAGTCCAAGCCATGAGCAGCCAGTTTTTCCAGTGGAATGCTGTGGGAAACAGTGTCAAAGGCTTTACTAAAGTCTAGGTAGACAATATCCTTTCCCTCATCCACTAAGCAGGTCACCTTGTCATAGAAGGAGAGATCAGGGTAGTTAAGCAGGACCTGCCTTTCCTAAACCCATGCTGACTGGGCCTGATCACTTGGTTATCCTGTATGTGCTGTGTGATGGCACTCTGGATGATCTGCTGCATAACCTTCCCTGGCACCAAGATCAGGCTGACAGGCCTGTAGTTTCCCCAATCCTCCTTCTGGCCCTTCTTGCAGATAGGCATCACATTTGCTAACCTCCAGTCATCTGGGACTTCCCCTGTTAACCATGACTGCTGATAAATGGTGGAAAGCAGCTTGGTGCCAGTTCCTTCAGTAGTCTCGGGTGGATCTCATCCAGCCCCATAGACTTGTGTGTCTTGGTGGTGTAGCAGGTCGCTAACCATTTCCCCTCGGATTATGGGGGCTCCATTCTGCTCCCTGTCCCTGTCTTCTGGCTCAAGGGGCTGGGTACCCTGAGAACAACTGGTCTTACTGTTAAAGACTGAGGCAAAGAAGGCATTAAGTACCTCAGCCTTTTCCTTATCCTTTGTCACTATGTTTCCTCCCACATTCTCAGTAGAAATGAACTCAGTAGACATTTTGTGGACATTTGACAGATGTTTTATAGGGGCAGGCCGTAAACTAAGGGAATGATATCTGTGCATTATATCAAAGGATGGGAAGGGGGGTGCTGGTTAATGAGGTTGTACTGGATAGTGTGGGACCTGAGCATGACATAAATGGTATGGAATAAAGGGTGGATACTGTCCTGGTTTTGGCTGGGATAGAGTTAATTTTCTTCATAGTAGCTAATAGAGCGCCATGTTTTGGATTTGTGCTAATAACAGAGTTGATAATATGGAGATGTTGTAGCTGTTGCTAAGTGGTGCTTATACTAGTCAAGGACTTTTTCAGCTCCCCATGCTCTGCTGGGTGCACAAAAAGCTGGGAGGGGGCACAGGCGGGACAGCTGACCCCAACTGACCAAAGGGATATCCCATACCATATGATGTCACGCTCAGTATATAAAGCTGGGGGAAGAAGAAGGAAGGGGGGGACATTCAGAGTGATGGCGTTTGTCTTCCCAAGTAACCGTTACATGTGATGAAGCCCTGCTTTCCTGGGGATGGCTGAACACCTGCCTGCCATGGGAAGCAGTGAAGGAATTCCTTGTTTTGCTTTGTTTGTGCACATGGCTTTTGCTTTACCTATTAAACTGTCTTCATCTCAACCCATGAATTTTCTGACTTTTACTGTTCTGATTCTCTCCCCCATCCCACCACGGCTGTGTGGGGCTTGGTTGCTGGCTGGGGCTAAACCACGACATCAGGCAAGGGAGGCACGAGGGCAGCTTGGCTAAGTCAAGACCTCTCAGCCAGCTAAAACACAAAACCAAAATGCATAGGCAGTGGAGGCAGGGAAATACATCCTGGGGAGACTGTAGGGGTATAGCCCAGGAGTGTAGGGAGGGGATCAGGAAAGCAAGGTACAGCTGGAGCTGAACTTGGCTAGGGACATGAAAAATAACAAGAAGGGTTTCTTCAGATACAGAGGGCAACAAAATAAGATGAAAGAAACTGTACCCCTGTGATGAGTGAAACGGGACACCTGCCTACAACTGACATGGAGAAGGCCGAGGTACTCAACAACTTTTTTGCCTTGGTCTTCACCAGCAAGTGCAGCAAGTACAGACCACCCAACCAGGATCAGGAGGCAGATGAATTACTCTACAAGCAGCTGGGCGAAGCCTTATGATCCCTAGCCCTTGTCCTCGTGGGGGACTTAAATCTATCGGATGTCTGCTGGAAATACAATACAGTGGAGAGGAAACAGTCTAGAAGGTTTCTGGAGTGTATGGAAGATAACTTTCTGACTCAAGTGGTGAGTGAGCCAACTAAGGAAGACTCCCTGCTGGACCTGTTGTTTGCAAACAGAGAAGGACTTGTGGGTGATGTGATGGTTGGAGGCCATCTTGGGCATAGCGATCATGAAATAATAGAGTTTTCGATTATTGGAGAAGTAAGGAAGGGGTTCAGCAGGACTGCTACCTTGGACTTCCAGAGGGCAGACTTTGGCCTGTTTAGGAGACTGATCGACAGAGTCCCCTGGGAGGCAGCCCTGAAGGGCAAAGGAGTCCAGGAAGGCTGGACGTTCTTCAAGAAGGAAATATTAAAGGCACAGGACCAGGCTGTCCCCATGTGCTGAAAGACAAGCCAGCAGGGAAGAAGACCAGCCTGGCTAAACAGATAGCTTTAGCTGGAACTCGGAAAAAAAAGGGAGAGTTTATGACCTTTGGAAGAAGGGGCAGGCAACTCAGGAGGACTACAAAGGTGCAGTGAGGTTATGCAGGGAGAAAATTAGAAGGGACAAAGCCCAGCCAGAGCTTAATCTGGCTACTGCTGTAAAAGACAATCAAAAAATACTTCTATAAATACATTAGCAGCAAAAGAAGGGCTAAGGAGAATATCCATTGGTTTGAGTGGTTCCTGCTATAGTAATTCCTATAACGTGCAATTCAAATCCTGGGTTACAACAATTTAAAAGTGTTTCCACTACAATCTCCACCCTTGGTCACTTTAGACCAGACCATTAGGTTTAACATTGCAATGAACTCCTCCCCTTGTCCCTGCTCCAGCTTGGATTTATGCACAGACTGCAGTCCCTTAGGCATGTACCTGCTCCAAGGGGAGCCTTATCTATGAGCCACAGTCTCTCCAAGGCTATACCTGCTGTGGCATAGACTTATCCACAGCCACAGTCACTTCAAGGTGCACCTGTTCCAGCATGGCCTTCTCCAGGGGCCACAATGCCTTCAGAGATATACCTGCTCCAGCGTGGCCTTACCCACAGCCACAGCTCCTTCAGGAGAGCACCTGCTCCAACACGGCCTTGCCCATGGCTGCAGTCCCTCCAGGGGTGTAACTGCTCTGTTGTGGGCTTATCCATGGCCACATGCTTTGAGGTGCTCCAGCACGACCTCATGCACAGCCACAGATGCTTCCAGGTGTACCTTCTCCAACGTGGACTTATCCTTGGGCCACAATCCCTTCAGAGGAATACCTGCTGTGGCACAGACATAACCATGGTCACAGATACTTCGGGGTGTCCTGCTCCCATGTGGCCTCATCCACAGGTCACAGTCCCTTCGACTCGAGTTCACACTGGAGTTCCAGCCTGTCCAGTACAGCAGCACAAAAGCAGCAGCGATGCCCTGGCCATCTGCCAGCCCAGGCACCCGGCCATTGCTGTTATCAAAATGTTCCCAGGCACAGCAGAGTCAGATGATCATCAGCACAGCTGTACAGCAAGCAGCGAAAGCAAAAAGCAGCAACTAATGAGCACTGGACTCTAACATAGAGTAAGGCAAGCAAGATCCATGGCAAGCACAGGGGCCTGCCAATTAATAACTAAACAGCAATAACAGATATAAATTCAGTCTAGCACATTTCAATCAAATCTGTTGTTATCTCAAACCCTCCGAGCCCCACGTTGGGCGCCAAAAAGGACTGCCATGGTTTAGCCCCAGTCAGCAACTAAGCACCACACAGCCGCTCGCTCACTCCCTCCTCCCCAGTGGGATGGCGGACAGAATCAGAAGAGTAACTCTAAGTTACTATAAAGAAAATTTACTCTATCCCAGCTGAAACCAGGACACCTGACTTCTTGCACATCAGGATTAAGAACTCTTGCACCCTAAGAAAAATGTCTTTAAATATCTCCCAGCTCTTGTTTGCCTTTGCCTCTGAGGGCAATTTCCCAAGGGCTCCCATGCACTAGTGCAGCAAACAGCTGAAAGTTTGCCTTTCTGAGCTTTAGGGTCCTGACTCTACTTTTTACCCATCCTGTACCCCTCAAGACTGAGAATTCCACCAGGGTATGATCACTGCAGCCCAGGCTGCCTCCAGTTTTGACCCCTCCAGTAAGTTCTTCCGCATTAGTGAGCAACAGGTCCAGTACTGCCTCTCCTCTGGTCAGGCTCTCCATCACCTGTGCTATGAAGTTGTTCTCAACTTCCTAGATAATGCAACTAAATGCAATTACTAAAATCAGGCTATTTTCTGCAGTTAGGTCTTGCAGCTACTAAAAATCACTATGAAAGTTCTGAACAGGACTCAATAGAGTATTTCACGTGACAACTTTACAAGATGATATAAGGACACGGGGGAGGAAGGGGGACCAATCCAATATAAGTTCCAGTATAATTGTCTTTTTCAGCCCTACTAAATGTTAAGAAAAAGAATCATTACATCTCTGTGGTTTTGAGTGAATGCTGTTCATTTTGCCCACACGACTGGTGATTAGGCATGAGCATAGATCCCAGTGTGTGCTGTTGTGCATGAACATTGACTTTTCTTTTGTTTGATATTGCTTGCTCAACTGCCCTCCATTATTCAAAGTCTAGCTCTAATGTCTGACTAATCTATTCATATTTACCTTACAGTATTTTTAATTAATTATTCAAATAGCTAAGTTTCTTGGCTTTGCTTTCTAGCATTGTCTCATTAGATATTTTTTTTTCTTCATTTGTTTTTAGTTTGTATTCTGCTATCCTTTCACCTTATTATTAATATTACAAAGCTCAAATACTTCATTGACCCTGGATGCCTGCTTCTGTGATGACATTGGTAAGTTGAAGAAAAAATGTTAACTGCTAACTAGCTTCTCTATTTTTAAAAAGAAAAAAAACAACCCACACCACCATCCCAAAAAAACCCCTCAAAACCACTGAGAAGGAAATTGGCTAGTCTATAAATGAGTGCTCTAGAGAAGATGGAATATTCATTATTTTTCATAACAAAAAATCAAATCTCATCAAAGTAAATAATCAGAATAGATTTAAAAGAAATCACTTAATATAAAGCTTTATATTAAATTACAGACCTCACTGCCATAAAATGTGTTGTAAAAGTTAAGTACAAATTTTCAAATAATGCAAGTTTATAGAATTTAGATTCATGAGTGGGTATTAAAGAAAACTGGCAGTCAAATGTTTCAGAAATCCCTATCCTGCTAGTTGTTGGACCCTGGGAAGATATACATAGATACTCCTTGAGACCCTCCTGCAGCTCCACAGTATCTTACTGCATTCCAAAAAGCCTTCCTGCTTAGGCCTGGGACATGCTCAGAACCCAAAACTTCAATGTAGAGCTTTTTCCTTAGGCTTGATTAAGTCACTTACTACAGCAAAAGAGAAGCTGTAGAAAGAGGTAATACATTTTCTCTCAAGGCCTAAAATACGTTATCACTTTTTAAGGGAAACTGGTTCAGACTGAAACAGAGCTAGTTGGAAGCTGCAGCGCCTAGAAAAATCGTGGCAAGTAAATGGAAAAAGTTCAAGGCAGTAATGAAGAACAGATCTTCCTTATGAGAAAAGCCTGGAATAGGATCTTCCATCAGTACTGCCAACAATGAGGACGGTTGGGGACTACATCTAAAGACAGAGTAGGGTAACTTCTCCATTTTTTTTCTCTGTGCACATCTAAGTGACAGCTGTTTAACTGGAATTAACACTTCCGTAAATGATAATATTGGGACTCTACCTATGTGCATTCTATGAAATAAGGATTTGTTTTGCTTGATGTCAAATTTTATCTCTACAAAGCTAACATTAAAAAAGCTGGGAAGTTCAATGAACATTCAGAGCTACCAGGCTGGGTAAGATGAAAATTTGATCTAAAACATAGTCATCCATTCTTTGTGACCTTTGAGTGGATAGTGTGAGCATGGATAGTTATTAATTTCCTTAGAGGAGATATACTGACAGGTTCAATTAGCTGGACCTCTCTGTCACTTCACAATAATAATTTTGTGCCTGGTCCCAGTCAAGGGCCAACAATGGGCAACCTACATTTACTTTCTTTAAATAAGTATATCAAGTACATTTGCTGGTGTATAAATTAATATAAAGTTACAAAACACTTCATTGTGAAAAAGCCACAGAGGATCAGAGGAAAGAGGTGAGCTTTCTACCCATGGTAAAGCTATGGCACCAGAACAGCTTAACAGGTGCTTAGCATCCAGCATGTTGTTGAGTTTTCAGAATGAGCTGGTGTGTACCAACGGGCCAGGAAGAGGGCCAAGTCTTTTCATAATCACCAATTTGAACTCCTTAACCGAGATTCCTATATATTTGTGTTATCACTTTTTGAATTCATGTACTTTTTTTAATATCCAGGATGTCCTATGACAAATAGTTTCACAGTTCAAATACCTGTGATGTGAAGTAGAATATACAGTTGTTTACCAAACATGATACTGACCTGTCCTAGATAATATCAGCAGATATTTTCTGTTAGGACACATTTTCACATAGACGAATTACACTAAGCAACTTGCAGTATAGAGGTCTATACAGTAGATCTGCTTCAGGGTACATTTTGATACCCCTTTGTTCCTCCCTTATACTGCTGGTAATGAAGGCCATGTACCCTGTTCCTCCCTACTCAGTGTTTTCCAGGCTTCCTTGCTCATTTCCTGCTATTTAGGATAAATTGCCTCGGTGATGAAAAACCTCAGTAGAAAGGAGCAGACCTGTATAGCGGGTTTAAATCTAACACTGAATACTAAATCTGTCACTTGAGTATGCTGTCCCACTTAATGGAAACAATTTCTATTTTGCATGTGGTTCAGTGTAGATTCCATTGTACATACCTTTGTACCTTAAGTATGCAAGTTCATAAACTCTTGAATAGCTTTTTCTTAGAGCTATATATACACAGTTTGCACGTTAGTGCAAGTGAAAGGTCAGGATGGCATTGAAACTTTCCCTCTTATTGCTCATGGCAAGAAGACTCAGTCTGAATCAGTACAAGTTCAAATCCTATCTTTGAAGAAAAAAAGTACTGTTTCTTTCATAAACATTTTTTTCTGGGTATGTTACTTGCTCCCCCAAACAAATTAGAGACCACTCAAGCATAGACACAGATATTCCATGCCCCGCCCCTACCCCCGCCTTTGGCTATTGATAATGACTGAAATTAGTCTGTCATAATTGTTTCACGTCATTAATCAACAAATATAGCAGGTAAATCTTCTGCTCAAAAAGGGTACACATCCCTGACAAATATTACAGCCATTGCTCTTGCTCTCTTTCATCCCACACCTGAATACTCACATACAGCACTTGAGCTATTATTATCTGTTACTGTCCTTCAGCCAAAATTTAAGAAGCTTTAACAGTTACCCTTACTTCAAGATAAGACATCTGTAATTCCAAGGGAAAGAAATAGAAGAAGTACTGTGACCACTGATACTAGCATGTTTATAATTAGCTGCACTTTAGAGCCTATGACTTTTACATTAATTTCATCAGCATCAGCTCTGTGATCAAAAGATCAAATTTTAGGTTTCACATGCTTAGTGCCGTATTTATAAATTAGTAAAAATCCATCCAACTTAGAATGAAAAGTCAAGCAAAGCCAATTCATTAAAACGTTGTGGAACAACAACAAAAGGCAGGGATAATAACAAAAAAGGGTTCACTGCTGAAATCAAGTATACCAGCCTAGACAAGCAAGTTCTTCCTGGTACCAAAATATGCTTTTGAAAACACTGTCTGTCTTGACATACCAGAGATGGCAGTAGTAATCACAAAACTAAAATCCAGAAAGCATCCTATAGTGAGGTCCGACACACGAGTGAGGGCAAACAGACCACCTGTGGATTGCTGTAACTGTTGTCATCCTTGAGATTTTGCTTTTTTGAAGACCTGAACTGAAACTGACACACATCTTGGGAAAAAACAATGCGTTGCCACCACCTACAGATTATGTTTATTCAGACAGTTTTTGTTTTATTTAGAGGACTCTCTTGCTAGGGAGAAGTGTGGCTCAGGAAAAAATAAATTCCTTCCTATCTTTTTAGGAAATTTAGTCTGTCAGGCTGCTGATAACCTACAGATCTTCTAAAAGTGTCTCACAAAAATAATTTAGAGCTTAAAATTAAGGCAACGGTGATCCAAGAGAATGTACCCAGGTTATTCATATCTGTATCATCAACTCTTTACTGTTCATATGGATCGTCTGTGTAATGAAAGAGTTTTTAGCATGCTTGGTCCATGGCCGCAGGAGACACAATTCAGATGACTATTTAAAGGTGTCTGGGACTCCAGCTGAGGACAGTATCTTATCTGTCTGTTCTTATAAGAATTGATTGCCTAGTCTGCAGTTTCATGACATGAGCATGAATCACATTAAAACCATCCTGGAGTTGACTTTTGGAAAGCCGGGTGCCACTGGACACGGTCAGAGACTACAGCTGATACTTGAACAGTAGATATTGTCAGCAATGGCAAACATCTCATTTTATGCTCGTATGGTAATTTTTTTTCTTTGCGGAATTGCTGTACCAACCTCAAAGAAACAATTAAGGGGATTTTTAGGTATGGCTGGGTGGTGTCAGCTATGGATCTCTAATTTCAGGCTAATTGCCAAACCATTTTATGCTGCCACAAAAGGAACTGAAGAGATTCTAGAATGGACAACAGAATGTTATAAAAGTTTTGATGAAATTAAGAGAAAATTATTGGAAGCCCCTGCCTTGGGGCTCCCCAATCTGAGAAAACCCTTTCAATTATATGTACATGAAAGACAACAAGTGGCGTTGGGAGTGCTGACACAAAAACTGGGGAGCTGGAAAAGACCAGCGGGATACTTTTCCAAACAATTGGATAAGGTTAGTAGAGGCTGGCTCGCCTGCTTGGGGGTAGTAGTGGTGACTGTAGCCTTAATTTAGAAATCTTGAAAACTGACACTGGCTCAACTGATCACCATATTTGGACCTCATGCTATATCGTCTCTCCTTGAAAACAAGACACCACTGGATTTCCCTGAATAGGTTAGTGAGATATCAAACCGTATTACTAGAATGGATGATGTCACACTTTCTCTAACCTCCACCTTAAATCCTGCCACTTTACTCCTGATTTCTGAGTCTGGTGAATTACAACATGATTGTCTAACCACCATTGAACAAGTGTATTCCAGCAGACCAGATTTACGGGATGACCCTATGCCTGATGCGAAAGTGGAGCTCTTCACTGATGGTAGCAGCTACGTGTTGGAAGAAAAACACACAGCTGGTTACGGAGTGGTAACAAATACCCAAACATTTGAAACCAGAGCACTGCCTGGTAATAGAAAATACTCCTCAAAAGGCAGAGTTAATAGCACTGACTCGAGCCTTAGAACCGAGTCATGGGAAAAGAGTTAATATATATGTGGATTTCAAATATGCATTTGGAGTGGTACCTGCACACAGGACAATTTGGAAAGAAAGAGGACTATTAAACTCACAAGGGGCTCCAATAAAATATGGAACAGAAAATATGAAACTTCTGCAAGCAGTTCTTCTACCAAAAGAGTTTGCAATAATACATTGTAAAGCTCACCAAAAAGGAAATAATGAAGTTGTGAAAGGTAATTGAAAAGCAGATTGGTTAGCTAAAGAGGCAGCCCTGAAGGAGCCAAAATTTGAAGGAGTCTTAATTCCAGGATCTCGTTTAGCACTATTGCTACCAAAATATGCTGAGAAAGAAAACCAGTTAGTGGAACAATTAGATTGCTCCAAAAATTATCAAGGTTGGGGGGTGGCGCCACTGAAACAATTACTGGTTTCTGAGAAAATGATAGAAATTTTACTTAAAAGGCTACACCAAGAAACGCATACATGCACTGGTATTAACTGCTAAGGGAAGCATTTTTGGGCCCAAGATGCAAACTATAGCAGATATTGTAGTGAAAAAAATGTACTGTCTGTTGTGCTAATAATCCAAAAATCAGGAAGAAGATTATGGGAGAACTTGTAAGACAAGCAATAACTCCTGGGTAATACTGGCAGATAGACTTTTCAGAATTACCTAGATGTAACCAGTATAAATATCTACTGGTATTAGTAGATATCTTCTTCTGTTGGCCAGAGACTTTCCCTTGTCGCACCAACAAAGCTAGAGAAGTGATTAGGATTTTAGTGGAAGAAATTGTACCCAGATTTGGTATTCCAGAAGGTATCTCCTCTGACAATGGGCCTTATTTTATTGCAGAAGTAGTACAGGGAATTTCCAAGTTTTTACACATCAAGTGGGAATTACACACCGCCTGGAGGCCTCAATTTAGTGGGAAAGTAGAAAGGATGAATCAGACCCTCAAGAGGCAAGTTTCTAAACTTTGCCAGAAAGCGCACCTTAAAAGGACAGAAGCCTTACCTTGAGCTCTTGTGAATTTGAATAACCCCTAGGGTTAAGGAGGTGGTAAGCCCCTTTGAGATCATATATGGGAAATCATATCCCACAAACCTTTTAAACGTCAAGGGAGACCAAATGCATATAACAGGACAGGCTGCAATCAAAGAATATTTGATTTCTCTTTCGCAGACTTTGACTTCACTACACAGGTACCAAAATCAAAGGGTTTTTCTTCCCTTGGATGCACCAGTCCACCCATTCCAGCCAGGAGACGCTGTCTATGTATGAACCTGGAAAGATGAACCATTGAAAGAAAAGTGGAAAGGACCCTGTACTGTACTATTGGAGACTTATACTGCAGTTAAAGTAGAAGGAATTGATTCCTGGATTCATTATACATGGGTAGAAAGGGCACCAAGGCCTGATCAAGATAAATGGACCTCCACCCCAACAGGAGAAGTTAGACTTCGATTGACCAGAGATCCTCAATGAACTGTGCTTAGGAAACAGGACTTACCTATGTAGAAATTAAGTGCCTATTTTCCCCATGAGGATAGTCATAGAACCCCCTCGGAAAGTGTTGTTAATCTAACTATGCTATGATGATATTCATATATTCAGTAAATCTAATCTTACAATTTATCCAGTCATTTGGGAGAATCCACAATAGCAGCAGTTTGACTGCATGTCCTTCACTACCAAAATCCACTGCAAAACCCCTAGACGGGGGAATCTTAGTCCTAGATTTAAGTCGAACCTTTGAAAACTTGATAGCTAGTAATTCAGCAATGCTTGATCTCCCAATAACAGGAGGTAAAGTAATTGCATTCGGATGTTACTACATGGTAATGGGGTTGGGGGATATATATAAATGTAAATAATAAGGCTTGTTGTGTTCACATCCCACACATTACTGAAAATCTAGATGCTCAATTAGACCAAATAAAACAAGTGGCAAAGTCAAGCCAGGACCTGAGGGCTTCAATAAAAATGGGATGGTTAAACAAAATATTACATAAACTTGGATTCTCCCTTACTGGATGGTTGCAAAGCTTGTTACAATGTTGTAATTATGATTATGATTGCTTCTATATTAGTTGGATGTATTACGAGTATGATAGGAAGACAAGTTATGGAAATTATATACTGCTTATGAAAAGGATTGAGACTTATGAGACTCATGAAAAAGATCTCATAGTCTCAAAGGGGGGAAAAATGATATTCTGTGGAAAATGGAATTTTCCACTAAGTAATAACAATAAACCATGTGAGCCTTGCAAAACAGATTCTGGCAGTCAGAGGAGGGAGCTGAGAGATAAGGAAGCATTTGTTTTATGACTGTATGCTTGAAGAAGAACTGAGAGACTGAAAAAAGGGAACATCCCACCTCAGATGCCGAAAGCTGGGTGATAAAGTGTGAAGTCAGTCAAAACTGCAGTAACTAGGGGGAAGGTAAAGGCAGCAGGGGGAGATCACGACCACTGACTCAATTCAGGACTGAGAAGACTTGTCCTCCCCACTCCTGTAAGGAGCATGCATGCTAATTTACATGGCTAGCGAGGCTAATTAAAATATAGCTAACCAATAGAGATGAGACGATAATTACTAACCAAATAACACAAATTTGGGCAGGTTTTTACTAAACATGCAACAAGAAAAATACCTTGTAGTTTCTTTGTGTAGTGTGCTAGCTTTGTGGAGTTATCACCTAGCACCCACCTTTGTGCAAATATTCAATGAATAAAATACCTCCGCACTATGTGTAGTTTGGTGTTTCGGACACTGGGCGAACGATCCCACTTTTTGGGAAAACAATTCTACAGTAACAATTCTTCCGGACTGTGTGTACAGCCTAGAGCCCCTGACTCTTTTCACTTTTCAGAATACATACATACAGCAGACTTCATATTGTGAGGAAATTGATCTAGCAAAGTAAACACCTTCGAACACGTAGTATTACAAGGTTACAAGGAAGCACAGACCATGTCTGCTCTCACAGACTCAACCCTGCAAACTCTTGCAGTTGGTACAAACTTACTGATGTAATTTCCTAGTGAATTAACTAAATTGTTCTGCAGATAGTTTTTCAACTTTTGATGGTGGCATTAAAATTAACTGTTGAATTTGTCTGGATTTTGCTGCAGATAAAACAATTGTGATTTTGAAAGACTGCCATAAAAGTTTCCGGATATAAAGTTTTGGCAGAAATATACATGAGCTTTTTGTTTGTGTTTTTGAGAGAGGACAGGTGATGCTAATGAAGACAGCTGTGGCTAGCTACAGGCATCTGACCTAATATTCTTCAGTATTGGTATATCAGCGCATTTTCTGTATCTTATACTGTATTTGAAGCTTTAAAAAAAAAAAAGAAAATTCAATAAACAGCATGTAAAACAGCAGCCTGGGAAGGTATTGCCACCTTGTGCCTGTTTACTTTAAGTCTGTAATTCATCCTTCATGAGTTATTTATTCACAAAAGATAGCCAATCCATGTACTTTCTCAGATACTTTTTTTTTCAGTGTTTTGGTTTGGTTTACTGGATTTGATCTACTGTTTTTCTTCTTGTTGGATCTTTTTTATTGGCTTATTTATTTATTTTGCTTCATACTGGTTTAGCATAACAATTTTTTGATCACGATACTTTTACTTATTCCCAAAGGTGAAATTCTAGTGATTAAGCCAGTGCATATTCTCAGGCAGTGCTAACTCTATGGTTTAGTTCAGATTGTTTCCAGGTCAAACAATGAGCACTCCAAGGTACCTCAGCGGTGCCGAACTACTCATAATTATAATCAGCCATGGTTACAAGAAGTTCTTTGTTCTGCAGACATTTTAAATTCTGTACTTTAGAAAATTTATTGTGTCAAATGAAACATAATCTTGCCTTCTCTATTTGGCAACAAATGCTGCTTGCAGGTGCTTCCAAATGAGCTTTTGGATTATAGTTAGCCAAGAAAAATGTAATTTTGGTGGTATTCCTATTCTAATTGTAATTTAGGTTGCATTTAAATGAGTTGCTAGAGACTGTTTCAGGCAGAAAGACTTAAAATACAAATTAAATTAGATTAAAGTTGCAGTTTACTTGATAAATAACTGTCTTTTACTACATATAATAAATCATTTCCCTGACAATCAGTTGCTCAAGTTTCCTTAAGATTATGAAGTAATTTTATTTTGTTTAATAGAATGCTGCGGGATTTTGATTGGTGACAAGACATTATTCTTGGTGTCATGTTCTAGAGACATCTTTGCCAGAACACTAAATTATCCACAGAAACAAATTACAGTGCTTAAAATCGGTATCTCTTGTGATAGTTCATCTTTGGTACTTCTTTTGCTTTTATTTAACAGAGCTGTTCAATTTTATGTCTATTTGCACTGACTGTAAAGCTCTTACGGTTAAATTATTTATATTAATAAATGTTGCCAAAGAGCAAGTGTTAGCTTACAACACTACTGTGTATGCATAATCTGATGCAGTTGCATCTAGGTTTTTATTTGAATGTGCAGCATGCTTTTATTTCAGTATCACTCCTTTTTGGACTTGTGTTTATTTCACTATTAGAGGGTTTTGTTTTGTGAAAGTCATTGCATTGATAGTTGTATTTTTATTAAATCCAGGAACATGTTGGTTATAGTCCTGCAACATTGGAAAACTGGGTAATTAATTTGTTTTATTTAAGAGAAGAATCCAATGGCTGAGGTCAATGTGAATGAAGTTGCTTAATTGAAAGGGAGCAGATGTGTTTCATCATGAAAAGGTGAAAGTGTTTAACTGAGCTGAATTTAAAGTTAGTCGGTCTGTTCAGAACAGTCCTCCTACCTGTTTTGCAAATTAAAAACTCAACTAAACTTTATCAGTTAGTTCCCAGATGGCTCTAACTTTGCAGGGCAACCCCTGACTGCAAACAGGAGCTTAGTTTTGATGCTCTTTGCATATGAAGGCTAAGGCTGCTCAGTCAATACATTCTTTGACTGACTGTGCGCAAGCTGGACAGCAACAGTGTAATCTGATAAAAGTCCCTTGTATATGACAGGATTCTGGCAACATTGCACGTAGTCTACTATTTGGGAAGATGAAATATTGAAGAACTGGCAAAGGTATAAAAATTATACCATAACTGCACATGTGAGGGTCTCAGCAGAATTCTGCTAAGAACAACACACAAATTCGAATGTAACTTTCCTCCTACAGCTAGGACTGACATGGGCAGTAACAACAAAGCTGAATTTAAAAAACATTTGCAAGTCTCTGTACTGCTAACTTTGAGATTATTAACTCAGAAAGAAAGCTCTCACATATGGGTTACAGTTCAGGAACACTGAAGCTAAGAATAACAACTGTGTCTTGACTGAGTTAGTCAAACAGTGACTGTTCTACGTCAAGGAAAGTGTAGCTGCAGCAGCATTCAAATTTTATAATGTAACACAGATACTAATTTTGTGAAATATTACATCTCTACATCAACTGTGAATTAGTGCAAGAGAAGCAGCACTTTTTAGAGAGCCAAGAGCCATATAAACCAAATGAAGTTGAGAGAGGACAGATGGAGCCCCAGTAGGATGTATGATAGGAACAGTACTTACAATGAGAAGTCTTCTATACCATGCCAGAAACATCCTAGAACAAATCAGCTAACTCTATATAGAACTATCAAGAGTTAGATGTAAACCTTCACCTTAAATCAGCCAAATTAATTCCTGCTGCAGTACCTTCCCACTAGAGATAGGACTGTCCATGGGGCTACACCAAGGATGAAACTGCCCCACTGGATTACTGCAGCATCCATGTTTACAAAGAAGCATTGTCATGATTGTTGACCAAAGTTATCTTTGCAACATTTTAGCAAGGTTGTTTTCAAGCTGCTATTATTAAAAAATGCAATCTAGAAGGTAGTCAACATTCATGTAATTCTGCAAAGGGACGCAAACCCAGTGCCAATTTTAAAAAGCAGGAGTACCTGGAAAAAAATTAGAGACTGAAATAATCAAACTGAAGTTGATGTGTTTCACTTTCAAACTTCCAATCTGTGATAGCAGTTCAGAACTCAATTTAAGAAGTAAATAATATTGAAGTAATATTAGTATGTGTTTTTTTCAATAAACATGCTTATGTATGGCAGGGATCAGGCTTATGTGAAAAAACATCATCAGATATGAGTGTTTAGCAAATTATTAGAAAACAACACAATTGTCCGTAAGCAACAAATCAGACTGAATCAGACCAAATGAACTACTTTTAGTATTTTAGGGTATTATATTTTCCTATGAAAATGTTTTATTTCAAAGATTTATGCCTGCTTTTTGCATGGTTAAGGAAATCCTTTGCATAAATTTACTGACAATAGTAATAGTGTTCAAAATTTCATTGTTCATTAACAGTATGTTTCAACTAAACTTAAGCAGTAAGCAATCATCGCAATGGTTTATTAATACTCTATATGGCAGCTAGACGTTAAAGTAGAATTTTTTTTGTTTATAATCACTATTCCTTTCCAAACATTTGATAATTAAAGGATAAGGGAAGATGTGGTCAGTTTGTTTTTATATACTACTCAATATATGAAGCACTTATGCATGCTTTAGTGGACTAAAAAAGAAAAAAAAAGTTGTTATATGTTATGATGTTAAAATCTCAGTCCATGTATTGCACATAGAGTAATTCTACAGTAAGAATTACTTTTTTTAAAAACGTGACATTTCCTTTTTTGCTTTTATCATGTTCACACCATTAGTTCATACTGTTAAAAAAGATCATACAAAAGATTTTCCTGAGAGTTTTTGTGTCTATTTCTTTTTCCATCTTCCTCCATACACATTTTCATTTTTCTTTCTTTATATTTTGTTCTTGACTTTTTCCTTTATGTTTTCTGTTTACTTTCTTCTCCCATTTCTCATTCCACAATCAGTACCTTCTAGGTCAAGCAGTATTCACAACGGGGTGTTCCCTAACCCTATTGTAACTCAAAACAGACCTATCTTTGGCTCTGAGCCTCTACCAGTCGCTTTCTTTGTGGCACAGCTTTCTCTGAAGATTCTCCCTTCAAAGCTAATACATTAAAAAAATATTTTCATTTGGTTTCTGAGGCAATTCTGAGGGATGCATCTCATTTTTCTTACAGAAGTGTCCAGAGGAATCTAAGGGGCAAAAAATGGTCCCTTTCCCATCAAGTAGGTTACCAGATGCAGAGCTTTAGCTGCTTTATGAGCCGGGCGCTGTCTGCAGTTGTTCTTCATTCAAATTAATGAAAAATTCTCAGTTCAGGACATATTTTTCTTTTTTAGACTTTTCCAAAAATTTCTCTATAAACATGGGATTATTAGTACATGTATTATTTCTCAGTAATAGAAGTGTGCAGAATTGCACTGAATCATGTTAGAAGGAAAAGCCCTGGTATGAAAGATAAAACCAAAAAAGCCTAGATCCTTCCCAACACATTAGAAGGTATACAGGAAGAACATCCTCCTCCAGCAGCTCATTCTATCATGTCTTAACCAGTGGAAAAAGTGTCAGCTTTGTAATAGCCCATCAGCTACCGGGAATCATCTTGGGTCTTTAGGTGCCTTCTCGTTCTGGGCAGCCAACCTTCATCTGATCTTTTGCTGCTGCAAAAAACTAGGAGATAAATATTTTCAGAGAAGGGTAGATGCATCCCCCTCCCATTTCCAGCTTCCAGGTAACCCAGAGGACCGGGTATGTCTCCTTATGGAGGAAAAAAAATTGCATTCCATGCAACTACAGTGTTTGTAAAATTTTTGATCCAGACACTGTACCAATATCTCCTGGGTAGGCAATTCTTAAGGCTATTCATCTCTCAGTTGGTGCTGACTCCAGAGAAGCAAGTCATCAGCACAAATATCAAACTCTCTGTTAGGGGTGTGCACCTGAGCTGCTAAAGTGACCAAAAGGAGTTGTGGATGGAGATGAGATGCAGATACTTTGGTTAGCTCTGTGAATGATTCAGCTGTCCCTCTCCCATCTTCAGTGGAACACTTGTCAGAAGATTAGCATATGAAACTGGTAGACCAGAAGATATTTAGTATTACACAGAAAAACTGCCTTGGGTTCCTATATCAACATGGAAAAAAGATGAGGGACAACTGACCCTGGTAATCACATACCTGCACAGGGACGGGAATCTGAACCCTGTGGGGGAAGTCTTAAAGTGTTGTGGGTGAACCTGCATGCCTGGTCCTGCTGGAAAATGCTGAAATACTACAGAAATCATTCTAGAAAGCTGTGGACTTTTCTTCTAGGTGGCCTCAGACTCTGTTAGGCTTTCCTTCCTACTAACCTACTTCCTGATGCCAAGCCACTGATAGTGAAAGTATTTTAAAAAAAGATTCTGCAAACAGGCCATAGGGATCCAGGTCACACCTTTATTGGGCCTCCCAGTCCTTTGTTCCCAGAACATAAGAATTTATTTCCGTCAGAAAGGGACATAATTTTCTCAACTACAGATTTTGGTATGAGACAAACTCTGCCAGGCACAAAACTGGGAAGGTGCAAAAAGGAATTGCAGTCACAGAACCAAATAACATTTTATTGGAAGACGTTGACAAACAGCATTTATAAATCAGTGATGTGCGCTTAGCTCTGTATTTAGCCTCTAGCCTAGGTGACCAGATTTTAAGCATGTTGAATGTCTAGAGCTTCCATTACACTTTGTATACCAGAAAATTCAAATAGAACTACACTTCTATTTGCTGTTTATGCATTATTGTTATCTATCCTTACTTATTTAAAAAAAAAAACCCTGTTACCTGTTAAGAGTTTGAAAGGGAGCAACTTTTCTTTACAAAGGTTTTGTACTTTGCTTGCTGATTGCTGACATTCTTCAGTCCTGGCAAATCAACTTATAGGAGCATAGTCCAAAATATCCTCCCTCTCTTAAGCTTTATGAAAAATAAGAAAACTGTGGAAAAGAGCAACTTTTCAAAAAGTTGAATTTAGAATGAGTCTCTGTAAATGTAGCGATAGAATAGTTGGAATACTTTCAGTATAAGATGTGCCATTTCATTGTTTTTTTTTTCTTTCCTTGTAATAGTTATACTCCATTGTTGGTGGAACCAATAAGGACCTTTCCCCCCACCCCAGTTTTATGGAAGTTAAAAACCAGGCCATAGACTATAGCTTATTGTATTCTTTTTATGGAAAGGTTTGTCAGCTCTACAAAGGCCCCCAAAAAAAGTGAAAGAACAACTCTCCAATCTTTTAATAAGGACTTCTAGATAGGATGTGTAAAACCTGAGGGCAAAGCAAAGGTGAGAACCTTGATTTGTGTTACTGAATGCCAGGACAACAAACCAATTTACCAGTCAAGCATAGATCTCTCCACAGTTTTATGTTAAATCAGTTCCAGTTAATCTAAATATTACTGACTTATGTGAAACAGAGTCATGAAACTGCATCTCTCACATATTAGCTAAGTGCTCTGGATGTACAGTTTAACTGAAAATTGTATTTTGTCTCATTGTTAAATCGGAAGATGCATGAATTTTTTTAATCGGATAAGCCGCTTCCTTCTCAACTTCACCATCACTATTCCTAAACTCTTAAACCCAAAGAAAGGAGATGAAAACCGTGACCATTGTAAGAGACTAATCACAGGTGGATATAAGCCCAAAGACTTGATCACAGGTGGATAAGCCCAAATTTGAGGTATCTTTATGGTCCCAAACACAAACGCTGTATTGGAGAGGAATGAAACAGCAGTGGAGGCAGTGCAACCTGAAAGGCATTTGGCTTGGGTAAAGACTCTTTTCTGCTAAACCATTATTTTATTCCAGAAAAATTGTGAGTAATATTGACTCTGACTTAATATGGGGTAGACACTAGAATATAAATACCACACAGAAAAAAATCCCAAAGTGCTCGGTCTAAAAACACAATGGAAAAATCTCTCTTTATTTTCTATTTAATTTCAGGGATATGCATAAGGGTTCTGAACATCTGACAATAATTTTCTTTTTCTGTCAAGTTATGTTGTTTCTGTCAACATTCTTCTCAATGTTAGTATACATACTAAGAGTGTCTATAAGATGTTTCAATGGGTCGTTCCATCTTGCCTCCACATAAAAAGGGTTTGTAGGAATAACAGAAACTGGATTCAGTTACAGCATTCTATGTGTCAAAATTAAATTAGTAAAACTAAAGATGCCAATCCTACTTTCATTGAAACCAGACAAAATTACCTTGAGTTCATTGTTTACAAAATCAGAGGATCATGCTTCTGCTTCTATAATAGCTGCATTTTAGTATTGATCTCCTAAGACAAAGTTGCTGATATTTATTCATCTCCTAGCCGGTATCCATCAGGCTTACAATGCACACAGCTAGTTTGTAGCACGATCTAATTTGAGATAAAAGTACTAATTCTGCAATTAAGTTTTCTCTGGAATAAATGGACATCAGAGAACTCATAAACATGAGGATTAAATAAATGTCTGACGAGTCACACAGCCAATGTTTGTTCTGTTTAGTGGCACTTATTTTAAACAATCACAAGAGAGAGATACAGTGATTCTTCCATATGATATTGGATGAATCTTATGTAGTCCCAGGCACCGCTCAGAACCCTAACTAATATTTGTTTTCATTAAGGGAAAGTGACTATTCAGACTATTTTCCTCCTCCATTCCTTTCTAGAAAATCTGCATTCAGATCAGATTTGCTGGTTAAACATGCACATTGCTACAGACGACAGTAATTCATGAAAGAAATGAAGCACTGCAATCGGATGTGGACTGGCGCAGGTAGCAGAGCCAAAATGATTGTTGATGGCATGTTGGGTTGGCTGCCGCTTTTTCCATCTCACTGGAACTTCCTTTTAGTACTATGCAGCAAAGCACCATTTTCAGTAAATTTACTGATGGCTAAGATCCCTTTCTGCATCCAAGCTGGCCAAATCATAGGAGTTCAGTGTTGAACCAGATAGAAAGCTTAGTATATAGGGGCGGGAGGAATTTAAATTTAGTAGCTGCTGTGTGCCAAGTATATAGTCATTTTTCTTCAGGGAATTGGTTGAGTCCAGCACATTGGCAATGGGTAAGGGGAAACCTATTTTGCTTCCAGCTGGCTGGTCTACAACTCTATAGCTCAGGGTTTTAAAATATTATGCTGCCTGATGTGGGACGATTGCCTGATGACCGAGTGTGAAGTTGGGAAATACAAATTACCTACTCTGACAGAGCTGTAATATTTGTAGGGAGATTCTGATCTTGTTACTGGTATTATGAAAAAACAATTAAATATGTTTAATTTTAGCAAGATAACAAGAAGAAGGATGGATAAGAAGTATATCCAAAATAGACTGTATTTTAAAAGGGGAATTCCTTTTAATTATTTTTTTTTCCCAAAGGGTAAAAAACAATGTTAATCATGCAAACTACCTTCTAACTATACAGTTAATTAGTCCACAATAATTTTGACAGTGTTTAAAAAAATCATTTGGGTAATCTACACTACTTTTATTCAGCCTCAAAAGCGGAACTACTTGCTGCAAGGACCTGTATGCCTGTCTGAAAAGCTGAATCTAAACCAGATAATCAGCAACAGGAGAGCCCTTTCCCCATTCTCGTCTATAAGAACTTCTTAACTGTAAATCAATGGTGCTTTTAAGTTCACTACTATCAAACCATCTGAATGTTTCAGAAAATGCTTATTCAAAAACAAAGATGAGAAAAGCTAGGAATCTGAGTTTAAACAAAGTACTCTAGCCATAAGACAAGATCAGTTTGAGGTTTTGTCATAGTTTTAGCTGGGATAGAGTTAATTTCCTTCACTGTAGCTGGTATAGTGCTGTGTTTTGGACTTAGTATGAAAATAATGTTGACAACACACCGATGTTTTAGTTGTTGCTAGGTAGTGCTTACACTAGTCAAGGACTTTTCCAGCTTCCCATGTTCTGCCAGGTGCACAAGAAGCTGGGAGGGGAGGGGGGACATCCAAGACAGCTGACCCAAACTGGCCAAAGGGAAAGGGATATTCCATACCATATGACGTCATGCCCAATATATTAACTGGGGGTAGTTGGCCGGGGGGGAGCAGCAATCGCGGCTCAGGGACTGGTGTTGTCGGTCGGTGGGTGGTGAGCGGTTGCATCACTTGTGAGTTTTTTTTCCCCTCTTCCCCCAGGTTTCATTTCTCTCTCTTGATATTCTCCTTTTTATTATATTATCATTATTATTATGATTATAATAATAATAATTATTTTAATTACCATTATTACTATTACTATTTTATTGTAATTATTAAACTGTTCTTATCTCAACCCACAAGTTTTCTTGCTTTTGCTCCTCCAATTCTCTCCCCGACCCCAGTGGGGTGGGGGGAGTGAGCAAGTGGTTGGGTGGTACTTAGTTGCTGACTGGGGCTAAACCATCATGGTTTTTTAATAGTAAAGCATTATTTCATGGAAATTATAAAGAATTAATTTAAATAGTAGCCCTGCCCACCCTCCCAATACCAGTGTATGTACATTATACGTTTACACATACATATTGTTTTATGAAACAAATCTATATTTATATAATCTATATAAATAGACATGAATAAAATAATTTCAATTTTTAAATATGCATTGAAGTCACTAAGCTGGTGTGACCTTGCCAACAGTAAATGTAGTAAACTGTTTCTCATTTGTGAAAAGTTGTTTAATAAGCTAAGAGGTAATGACCACTGGATTGCAGACACTTACCATTAATATTGCACATACTTACCATTAATATTCTTAACACATCTCAGAGGTCAGGGGGAGAATTCACTTTCTTCCTAAACAGGATCAGAGAGGGAGACAGAATGAGGATAGCCCTGACACATTGTTGATCCCATTGCTGACGGTAGTTCGTTGTCGATGGACAAAGCACAGCATTCATTATTGTTGATCACAGTGCCATCGTCTCACCTGAAAACACTTCAAGATTCAATAAGTGTATATTACATACTTAAGTGCTTCATAAACAAGAAAACACAAAAAGTAGTGATGGTCATCTTTTTCTACAGCTTTTTCATATTGAGTCATACAAGATTCATTCCTTTCCCCCACATAAAATACAAACATGAAACAACTATAAGAAATTCCGAGATGCTTAAAGGCCTAAATGTTAGCAAGGGGCAGAAGGCACTTCGGTAGCAATGTGTCCACCCAGGCACATTTACTAAGATGTATGTCATGTTTAGTAACACAACAATTTTTTTTTGAGAACAGTCATAAAATCTAATCATACTTCATAGAAAGTGTGGGCATTTTGTCACCCACAGCTCTGTTCTCAAGATGAAAAAATCCTTTTCTGCACACCATATTTTGTTATGTTTCCCAAATTACTGAATTAAAAATAAAAAAAAAGCACCTAGTCTCTGTCCTTCTTAGTTAGAGAGCAGTGATTCAACACACAAGCACAAAACTTTTTATCTTCGAAACTACTATTGGACTTCAGAATAATTATAGCAATATATTTTACACTCCATCTTTGGTAGGAAACCATGTAGCTGGTAAGAGATTTGTGTGTAGTTTTACTGTAGAGCAGTGCACGAGGGATGCTGGGCTGCCCTGCCTATTCTGAAAGTTTTGCATCAGGCATTTCAAGCTTCTTAATTTCTTTTTTCCTTGGAGTCTCAGAAAAAAACTTTGCAGAGATAGTGCACAAAGTGAATTCCCTGGTATTCTTTTGCAGTTAATTTGTTTCATCCCCCAAAAGAAAGACCCCAATAGAAGAGTATTCATTCATGTGCAAAGCCAAGAATCTGGGGCAGAAGAGCAAAGGTTACCCCTGCACCCTCCCCCAAGCCTATTCAGAGAGAATCCCAATTCTGTTTCTCACCTCTGAAAGTCAGACATTTAATCTGGGGACAGAAAAGAGAATGGCCCAGGACAGCTATTTGAAAATGAGAAATAAAAACGCTCTGTGGCTAGACTTTAAATAGAAATGACAGGCCATACCCACAGGTGATGCATAAAATTAATGA
Source organism: Morus bassanus (assembly GCA_031468815.1). Taxonomy (NCBI): domain Eukaryota; kingdom Metazoa; phylum Chordata; class Aves; order Suliformes; family Sulidae; genus Morus; species Morus bassanus. Next base: position 63,514,410 of record CM062600.1, read on the forward strand.
TACTTTAGAAGAGGTATAAGCCTAGGCTAGGGGAATAAGCAGTCTTACAGTGGTGGAAGTAGCTGTAAAATACCTCATTTTTATAATTACTAAAATGTATTTCAGCCCGATTTAAAATTTGTACCAGCTGAACTGAAGGTGTGAAGTTGCACAAATTTAAACTATTTGTATTATGCAGATCCTTGAATTATGAAGTAATTAATGCTTAATTACACCTAGGTCCCTTGTAGTCCCATTTGATCTCTTTGCAAATACCAACCATATCTGGTAAAATGCAAAACTAAACTTTCAAGTTCTGCACTACTCAGGATGAGCATTAACTGGCTTAGGAAACAGGCAAAACTTTAAGTCCTTCTTTTAAAAACAGCAGAAAAAATTCACTGTAGATACACACTTGCAGGTGGGATACCTCCATCTGTGTTTGTACTCCTTATGTGTGTACCTGATTGCTCTTGTAAATACACTGTTAAATTAAGATGGCTGTAGGTACTTATTGTTGGCTAAACTTTATACAGACTAGCAGTACTGGAAGAATTGTGTTATAATTAAATCTATGCAGAAAACTGTTCATGCAATAATTTAGATAGGAGCCTACTCTATTTATTGCCAGACAATTAATCTGTGGATGAAATTGTGTAGATTTATAGATGGCTGCAATTGTAGATGCAATGAGCTAAAAATACATGCCCAGCATTTTCTGCAAGCCTGTAGATTTCTTTAGCTGTTACTCTATTTACTTTGAGTACTTTTATTTTTGGCTGACAAACCTCTTGCTATACTATTAATTACAAAGTTTACAGAAATCATGTATCGAAGTTATTACCGTTAATGGAGTTTCAGGCATGGTGAGAATACAGAGAATGGGGTTTTTTTTGGTGTGTGTCTTTTTCTTTTTTTTTTTTGTTTTAAACAAAAAAGAAAAGAAAAACTGAAGTTAGGAGAAGTTAGTCTTTCAGGAGCTCAGAAGGTTAGAAGGTTGCTGCTAGAATCGGCTTGAATCTGCATCACAGTTTCCAACGATGAACACATGGAGGATGAGGCCTCTTTTGATCTTGGCTCATCATGAAAGTACAAACATGGGAACAAGTTGCCTCTCCCTCCTCCTTTGCCCTCAAACATCTGTAAACAGCCACACACCATCATCTTCATATCCCTGAATGTTTTTATGGTTATTTCATGTTAGAATGCAAAACTGATACCATATACTGTACAAGTTGGTTGAACCATAACATTAAGCACCCTGAAAGCTTTTGAGAAAAATTGAATCTTACCCTTTTCTAGTATAACTTCCCTATTGATGCAAATAATCACTTAATGGCTATAGCAGGAACACAAGTATGCTAAACCCAGTTCATATTTCAGTTCACAGATTGTGCCCAGAATATAGGCCTGTAACTAAGAAATGTAATCTTCTGACTCCTTAGAAACAAAAAGTTGTTTGTGATTTTAATGCACAGCTGAGTTTACAGAAAAATGTGAAAAAGACATTTTTGACACTGGAAAACTTATGTTGTGACCTTTGATCTTTTATTGAAAGTCCTTTATTTTAGTTTTATCTTTTGACTATAACAGTATCCTTCTAACAAATAATAAACAAAAATGTATGCAAGACTGAATGTGTTTCAAGAATATTTAGTGAAATAACAGAAGATTTGTAGGACTAAGTCCTATGAAAGGGTTATACACATTTCAGCCATCATGGTATTTGCTTTTGCTCCCAGGCTTTGTATAAGTGGCAGAGGGCTTTGATAGGCTCATTTGACAAATAGCTGCGGTCATTACTAGGGGAACAGTAACTGTTCTTTTCTGGGACTTCTTTTTATTACTGTTCTTTCATGGGAGATCACTGCTCTCCCAGCAGAGCAACTAAATGCAATACATGGATGCTCCTGACCTGCCTCAGTGTGAACTCTTGTGGATGCCTGTGAATGCCAATGGATTACAGTGGAAATCAGTGGGAAGTGCTTTAAAGTTAAGCCACTTACAGTTAGTACTCAAGAAGTTGAAGACTGCTCTTAATATAAAAACAGCTGCTGGGTCATACCAAAAGATTCATCTGGCCCTGGATTTTGTCTCCAAGGGTGGCTACAAGGGGATAACTAGCATTAACTGGGCAAAGAACAGGGCAAGCATATATGGCAGTTCTTCTTTCTACTCTCCAGTCTCCAGTGTCTAACCAGTTCCAGATTAGGGACATATATTAGGGTCAGAGCCCTTACTGCTGCACAAACCATCTTCATGCAAAACGAGCCAATCCTAAATAAGTTGGAAAAGGGAAACGCTGGACTTTTTAAAGGGGCCTTAACAAACCCCTTCAAAGCAGAACACTGTCTTCACTAAACAAGGAGCTGTTAATGCTGTAAAAATCACAGAATCACAGAATGGTAGGGGTTGGAAGGGACCTCTGGAGGTCATCTCGTCCAAACCCCCTGCTTGAGCAGGTACACCTAGAGCAGGGGGCGCAGGACCGCGTCCAGTGGGTTTTGAATGTTTCCAGGGAAGGAGACTCCACAACCTCTCTGGGCAGCCTGTTCCACTGCTCTGTCACCCTCACAGTAAAGAAGTTTTTCCTCATGTTTAGGTGGAACTTCCTGTGTTCCAACTTGAGCCCATTGCCCCTTGTCCTGTCATTGGGCACCACTGAATAGAGGCCGGACCCATCCTCTTGACACCCACCCTTTAGATATTTATAAGCACTGATAAGATCCCCCCTCAGTCTTCTCTTCTCTAGGCTGAACAGACCCAGGTCTCTTAGCCTTCCCTCATAAGGGAGATGCTCCAGTCCCCTGATCATCTTGGTAGCTCTGTGCTGGACTTGCTCAAGCAGATCCCTGTCCTTCTTAAAATGGGGGGTCCAGAACTGAACACAGCACTCCAGATGTGGCCTCACTAGGGCGGAGTAGAGGGGCAGGATAACCTTCCTCGACCTGCTGGCCACAATCCTTTGAATGCACCCCAGGATACCGTTGGCCTTCTTGGCCACCAGGGCACATTGTTGGCTCATGGTCAACTTGCTGTCCACCAGCACTCCCAGGACCTTCTCAACAGAGCTGCCTTCCAGCAGGTCGGCCCCCAGCCTGTACTGGTGCATGGGTTGTTCCCCCCCACGTGCAGGACCCTACACTTGCTCTTGTTGAATTTCATTAGATTTCCCTTGGCCCAGCTCTCCAGCCTGTCCAGGTCTCACTGGATGGCGCACAGCCTTCCAGCATGTCAGCCACTCCTCCCAGCTTGGTATCGTCCACAAACTTGCTGAGGGTACACTCTGCCCCTTCGTCCAGGTCACTGATGAATAAATTAAATAGAACTGGACCCAGTACAGACCCCTGGGGAACACCACTAGTTACGCGCCTCCAACCAGACTCTGCCCCATTGATCACAACCCTCTGAGCTCTGCTGTTAAGCCAGTTCTCTGTCTACCTCACTGTCCTCTCATCTAACTCACAGTTCTTTAGCTGGTCCATGAGGATGTTATGGGAGGCAGTGTCGAATGCCTGCTGAAGTCAAGGCCACCCACGGCTCTCCCTTCATTTACCCAGCCAGTCACACCATCGTAGAAGGCTATCAGGTTGGTCAAGCACAGTCTTCCCTTGGCAAATCCATACTGACTACTTCTGATAACCTTATTTTCCTCTGCATGCCTGGAGATGACCTCCAGGATGAACTGTTCCATCACCTTTCCAGGGATGGAGGTGAGGCTGACTGGCCTATAGTTTCCCAGGTCCTCCTTCTTGCCCTTTTTGAAGACTGGAGTGACATTTGCTTTCCTCCAGTCCTTGAGCACCTCTCCTGTCCTCCATGACCTTTCAAAGATGATGGAGAATGGCTCGGCAAGAACATTCGCCAGCTCCCTCAGCACTTATGGGTGCATCCCATTGGGGCCCATGGATTTGTGAGGATTCAGTTTGCGTAGGACCCAGTCCTCCTCAACCAAGGGGAAGTCCTCCTTTCTCCAGATTTCCTCTCCCACCTCTGGGGGCTGGGATGCCTGAGGGCCAGCCTTAGCAATAAAGGCTGAAGCAAAGGTGGCATTCAGCTACTCTGCCTTCTCTGCATCCTGCATCACCAGGGCACCCACCTCATTCTGCAGCGGGCCCACAGTTTCCCCAGTCTTTCTTTTACTGCTGATGTATTTGAAGAAGCCCTTCTTGTTTCCTTGACATTCCTTGCCAAATTTAGTTCCAAGTGGGCCTTGGCCTTCCTTGTTGTATCTCTGCATACCCTGACAATGTTCCTATATTCCTCCCAACGGCCAGTCCCTTTTTCCACATACTGTAAAACTCCTTCTTCCATTTGAGTTTCTCTAGAAGCTCCTTGCTCATCCATACAGGTCTCCTGGCTCCTCTGCTTGACTTCTTCCTCGTAGGGATGCACTGATCTTGAGCTCAGAGGAAGTGGTTCTTGAATACTGACCAGCTCTCTTGGACTCCCCTGCCTTCTAGAGCCCTAACCCATGGGATTCCTCCAAGCAGGTCTTTGAAGAGGCCAAAGTTGGCTCTCTTGAAGTCCAGGTTTGTAATCCTACTTGTTGTCCTGCTTCTACCATGCAGGATCCTGAACTCCACCATCTCGTGGTCACTGCAGCCGAGGCTACCCCCAACCCTCACATCCTCAACCAGACCTTCTTTGTTTGCTAATATAAGGTCCAGCAGCACATCTCACCTCATTGGCTCCTCCACCACCTGCACGAAAAAGTTATCCTCAATTCTCAAAGTTATTCTCAATTCTTACAGAATCCTGTAAGAAAATGAACAATGAAGTTAGTTGTGAGATAAGAGGAAAGAAATGTATTTATTAACCACATTCAGAAAGCACCCTACTGCTTGCACAATAAGTCTTTGCATTTTTGTACCCAAAAGTTACAAGGGGAGAGGTGAGCATTGTAATTTTTTTTCACTTTTTCTTCAACCCTTTGGCTTAACAGCTTTTATTAAAGGTAGTTCCATTTATAAACTGTTGCAAGACACTCTGGTAGAAAGAATGCCAGAAAACCATCTAAATTAGACAAAGTTGTAATCCATGTCCAAAGCAGTATGCACCGTATGCTCTAGAGTCTTTAATAAATCTTTTCCAGCTATACAGTCCAGGAATATGGAAAAGAAAGTCCAATTCTTTCCATTCAAAATAAATCTGTGCTCATTTCATGATCCAATTTTACAATCTCTGACATTAGTGTATGTGTCCATGCTTTTATATAAAGCATACCAAGAAAACGGGAATCACCACATAGTTCAGCAGATGCTAAACGAGCAGTCTGTGATGCTCATCAGTATGACTACCGTAATTCTCCTTCAATTCAGAAACTAAACAAGTCACTCAGGCAACTGAGACCGAGATGCCTAATTCTGTGCTGGGAGTGTCATTCCTAGAGCTGAGTGCCAGACTGCAAAACGCTGCAGTGCTCTGCATGGTAATAGCCAAGTCTTCTCATGACTTAATTCCAGATTTTTCATTCTAAAATCAAAATAACTGAATTCTTATGTATTTACTAAGATTTTCTGCATAGCTTTTATATGTTTCTGTGTATGCTAATCTTCGAGGAATACCATTTGCCAATTTTTTCCATAGAGATTTTCCACACACTTTTTCCACATATTGTGCAATTTGTCTTAGCTTTGTTCTCCATAAGTCTTGCAGATTGTTCAGATCTCATGAACAACTTTCTCTGGAAATAGGAAAATAACAAAACAAGAATACACAGAAAAAACTATAATACATATAGCTGGAAAGTGCTCTCTTCAAACAAACTGTTATGCCTACTGACCTAATCTTCTTTCTGGTATCTATCTCTTGACTTGGAAAGCTGGAAACAGACAAAGCAGGAAAAAATACTCCAGAATAACACAACTCCCTCATCCGAGTTACCTCTTCTTTTCTGCTTACTACTATTCCTGTTCTTGCATGGAACTGTATTGTTTTTTCTGTACTTTCTACTTTAATTCTAATGAGGATAGGCTCAGTTCCACCTTATTTGCTTGCAAAATTTGAGGCCAACATCCATTCTACTATAAGGATTCCCTAATCACCTTGAGTAGTCTAACATTCCTCATCTCAGATTTACTAGAGAGATATTAAATCTCACCCCTCCCACTGTCCACTCCTCCCACATTTTGCACAAGCTCTGAGCGTTACTCTCACCACATCCATATACTCTTGATCTTCTCTCTGCCCTGCTTCATCTGTGTTCCACCAGGGAGGAAACTGGCCAGGACATGCTGGAGGATGCCAAGCTTACATGAAGTTTTCCAGTTTTATTTCCAAATATTATACTAAAATAATCAGGTTGGCCAGGTTCACGGGGTCTTGCAGAAACAAGGACGCTTGGGTGACAGTAAGCCCCGCATCAGCATAACACACACAGCTGCTTGCAGGGAGCATCCTGGAAAAGGATGGCCTACCATCCTGCCTTTGCTAAGGCTCTTTGTATTTAAATGAAGACATTCCTGGCAATACCCGAATTGCTGGGCAGAAGTAGCCTCAAAGCCATACCTGAAGCCAAATGCACGACTGTGAATTTTGTTTTAGAGGGCCATCAAGGACAGCTCAACTCGAAAGGGGTGCATTTTCCAGTTGAAAGTACACTTTGATATACATTCTCTCCCTGAAATACAGTGTGCCAGGCACAATAGCTTCTACTTCTGACGGCAAGTGCTGACGGCTGAACACATGGCCCAGGGTCATTTCTAGAGATGTTTTTAGATCTCTTCCTGCAAGGGGAGATGAGATTTGTAAGCGATCTGAATTCAGGCTATTTACAAGGAAATGTCAGTGAAAGATACTGGATCTCAGTAGCACCCTTACCTTCAAGCATCCCTGGAATCTTTTAGTTCGGGGGACTAAAAATGAAGCCCTTGTGCACATCAAGAGCTTTTCTCCCTATAAACAGAGATAAAGCACAGAACCTATAGCACATATACATGCAAGGTTATCTTGTATTATTTTTTTCAACTATATGGTCAACCAAAGTATTTTAGCAAGTGTATTTATGTAATTTATAACATCATTTTGTACTGTAAATTTTTAAAAATTATTATTCACTCCCCAAACACTGCTGGGATATTTCTAAATATGACAGATTATTATCCTTAGGTCTTCACTGGCCAGGTGGAAATACATCCTGGAAAAAAACCCCATACTTTCAAGCACGTCCATCCAAATGTACAGGTAATGAGAATCTCATTTTACAGAAATGCATTGCTCACCAAAGACTTCTATCTTTCTCTTCTGTATTTATCTCAGTTAAAAGCAAGACTCCTGGAATCAACCTCAAATACCTCCGAATATGTCTAGCAATGTTAAACTGAAGTTTAATATAAATATTTATTTAAACAAAAAAGTGTGCCTGCCAATCTTATCAGTTGTTGACTGACATACTAAAGGATTCAAAGGCCTAAAGTAAAGTCAAGAGTGCTTCAGCTAACTACTTCCATGGTTAGCAAAGACTAACAAACAGGTTAAGACATGGAGTAATACGCTCTGTGCTCAATAAATGTGTAGTCCTGTCTAGAGCTTCTGAGACACAATTTATACATATTATCAGAATTCACAGTAGAATTCCTATCCCTGCTACAAAGACTTCTACTTGCAGCAAAGAAAAATTAATGCTAAGACTCTGCATACCACTTTCCATGCAAGTTTCTTTTCTAAAATGTTGCAGACCATAAAAAATGTATATAGATATTATTTGGCCTAATAAAACAAAAATAGAAGTCATCACATAAGCTCACTATTTTTATCTGAATGAGTTTCACTCTGAAAAACAATTTTATGCAATAAAGCAAAACAGGTAAGTCAAACTGTATTGGGAATTCTGTCAGAAATTCTAATCACAGATGGTCAGGAATTTTTTAACTGGAGCCAAAGCTTTTCCTGGTAATACACCAGTTTCGACAAAATTGCTATTGGAAACATTTTCTCAGTTCCAGCACCAGGTGTAGGCAAGAAAATGTAGTTGTCTGGGACAGAGAATAAATAACTTGTTGGTCTGAGCAAGCAGCTGGGTTTTGCAGAGCCCGAGTATCTTTGCTTTGCTCGATTTAGAGCAGGGAGTTGAACCCACGTGAGAGCCCTAACCAGGCAGAGATAAGCTGTCTTTCTTTTTAGCTTGATGAGTATTTAATGAGTTATAGACAGTGGAGCAGCTCCAGCCACAGGGAGGCCAGTCTTCCACACCAGAGTAGTCCCCAGCCTAGCCGCCAGACAGCAACCTGAGTGCTCCCAAGTCTGATTCGGGCAGGGTCTGATTTGAAGGCAGGTCTCTCAAATCCCATGAGGATACCACAAGTGTGAGGCAACTGGCTGTGATATGTGTCTGTTCAAAAGGTTATTTTTGGTCCTGATGCAGAATGGGGAAATACCCTCTCTCTTTGCAATCTGTCCTTTCCAAAGGATGGACGGTTTTCTGTATACACCACCGAGCCTGCAGAAAAGGTCGAGCGGAACCTGTCACAATGCCTGTCCGTGGAGACAGACTGACGTCGCTAAGGTGCACCTGGCTGCATCTGCCGCAGAGCTTGCTTGGCAAGCGTGGTTTGTCCATGCGATCATCTTACATATTAATTTGCTGCAGAAGTAGGAACTTGGGAATATTAACAAAAAATACTCGCCATTAGAAATACCTGTTTCAATTAAGCAGACATACGCAGGCATACCCGGCGAGTCGTCGAGTGCCCCCGCACGTAAGCGATGAGGAAGAGGAAGGGAGGGAGGCGCTGGGCGCCTCTCCCAGGGCCGCTCCCGCCCCGCTCGCCGACGCAGGATGGCGCCCGCGGTATGAGCAATTAACCCGGAGGGAGCAGGTTGACAACCTACTTCCAGAATAGAGCCTTTCTCCCTCCCAGTACCTCTGTTCCTACGGAGCACTGGTTTTACAGCTCCGGTTTTCGATGCGCCGGTAACGCTCTGCTGCTCCCCGGGCCACTGCAACGTGCATTTGCCCGACGACCGCAGAAGGATCTCACAAATAAGTGTTTAATGTGTTAGCGCGAAGTTGCAGTATGAATGATGACAAACGCGACTACCTTTTTAGGGGGTTGTCCTTGCTTTGCTAGAGCTCCTGCCAGGAGAAGCTCCGCAGAGCGACACGCAGACCCCACCGCCCCGCAGCGGCGCTGCGCACGCCGAGGAGGGCGCTCGGCCGCCGGCCCTCGCCCCGCCGTGACTGCGGGCCGGTGCTGCGCCCCCCGGCCGGGGAGGGGCCCCGGGGGAGCTGCGCTCTGGGACCCCTCCCGGCGAATCGTTTCACAGGCCGGCCAACCATTATAGATTCACCAGAAGAATTACACCTACTACCTCCGGCTGGGGAGGAAGAGACGCACCATTGGGGAAATACTGCTAGCAGAAGCCCGAAACCTCAGAACCTAGGTTCAGGAAGGATTTTTTTTTTTTCTTCTTCTTCTCTTTTTTGGCTATCGGAAATTAACTTGGCGGTGAGGAGAGCGAGTGTCGGGTTCCGTCCTGCCCCCGCCCCGCCGCCGCCGCCGCCGCCGGAGGGAGCACAAGCGATCCCGCAGACCGCCAGCTCCCCTCTGCCGTGCCCGCCTTCGCCCCGCTTCCAGACCCCCGCCCGCTTCCCCGCCGCAAATGAAAGTGAAAGCGCTGCGGCGGGGGCAGGGCGGGACCCCCGGGCGGGCGCGGGCCCGGGCCCGGGCCCCGGCTCGCCGGGCCGGCTGCCGGCGCCGCCGCCCCTCAGCTGCAAACGCCGTTCCTCTGGGGCTTTTCCCTTTAATTAGGGCCCGCTCCGCGCGGGGAGGGGGGGGCGGGCGCGGCCCCGGCCCGCCGCCCCCCGGCACCCTCCCCGCCCCCCCGCCGTTTGCCGTTACCCCGACTGTACCCCTGCCCCCCCGCCGCCACGTGACGCGCCGCGCACGCGCGGGCGGCCCGCCGCGGCGGGGCACATCTGCAGGCTGACGTCAGCGTGGCCCGCGCCGTCCCCCGGGCGAGGCTGCCAAGGCCGCCTGCCGCCGCCGCGCTCGGCTTGGCCGGGGGCCGGCAGCCGGAGGAGGTCTGGGGCTACTTCAACCAAAGCTTCCCGAGCCCTTCCTGCTCTGCCTGCCTTCCCTCTCCCCCCTCTCTCCCCCCGCTCCCTCTCTCGCTCCCCCCTCTCCCCCCCCGACTCAGATGATATTCACATGGTATTTTGCACAGAGGAGGCTGCTCAAGAGGAGGGCACCCACCCCCACCCCAATATAAGCCTGTTTTTCCTTCCTTCCTCCCCCCCCCCCTTTTTTTTGTTGGAAAGACGAAATGTGCGGGGTGATAGGTTGGGTGAATTGATGGCATCCTTCCTCCTGCCAAGACAGCTCGTTTTCTAAAAAAAAAAAAAAAAAAAAAAAAAGAAAAAAAAAAGAAAAAAAACAAAACCCTTTTAGGAAGGCTAGAGAATTTTATTCTGTTGGAGAATATAACCCTGATGGTTGCTTGCACAGAGGGGAAAAGCAGAGAGGAATACGGGAATCGTCCTGTGCAATCTCTATTGTTTGAAACTTACTTTATATCAGAAATTGAAGATGAAAACGGTAAGGAAGATTTCACGCTATTCAATGAAACTTTTTGCTTTTCTTGTGTCCCGAATAATGGTGTGTGCAGGGCTTTGGGGAGCGGGGGGAGGTTTATATTGCATTAGGCGAGGTGGATTTGGAGTAATTTCAGAGAGAAACCTTTGAGGATGGGGGAAGGGGGTGCAAAGATTTTCAGCCGAAAAGAGTAGTGATGTACGAAGTACGGTCTGGAACAGTGCTTTTTTTTTTTTTTTTTTTTTGTTTTTTCATACTTTTGATACTAAATCGTTGGTAGAGGGAGGGAAAAAGAGGAAGAAAAAAAAAAAAATCAAAGAACAGATGAAAACCAAAGCAGCCCCCAAACGCCAGCGACAGCCCAGAGCGATTCCGGATGGCTCTCGGTGTGGGAAGCCCAGCCTTCGGCCGCGCCGTGCCCGGCGCTGTCCGGGGCCGCGGTCGGACAAGTGCAGACTGTGTGCCGGGGCTCGGAGGGTCGGCGCGGCCCCGGCCCCGGTCCCGCTGCCGGCGGGGACCTCGGGCTCGCTCTCGCCGGGCTCCTCAGGAAGATGGAAGCGTGTGGTTTTGATTTACTTGGAGCCGCTTGGGATTTGCCAGACTCTTAACCCGACGGAGCCGTGCGGATCGGTGTGTGCCCGTCCCCGCAGCGGCCCGGGGTTCAAAGGGACTTTGTTTGATGGGAGGAGGAGGAGGTAAGTGGGCTCTCGCTCCCTGGCGATGTGTGTGCGGATTTGGTCTTCACTATTTTCTTTCATTGTTGTACAAGAGAGAAGGGGTGGGGAGAAGGGGGGGAGAGAGAGAGAGTCAGACTCTTGTTTTTATTTGGGCTGCCGGTGCAACGCGTTTGGGCCAAACGCCAAGTGTCTGGGTCACACGCGTTTTATCCAAATAGATTCAGCGCTGCTGTCTGGAAATGGGCTGCTGAAAGTTAACTTTAGGATCAACTCTACCACAGCAACCAGACTCTTCCCTGCAGCCTCTCCAGGGAGGACGGTTTTTGTTGTTTGGTTTTTTTTTTCTCTTTTTTTTTTTTTCTCCCCTCCCCTTTTTCCTTCTGAATTTTCTTTGAAGGATGTGTGTCTGGTGACCTCCAACTTGCTTCAATACTATTTTTTTTTAACTTTTTGTGCGTGCAGACGCGTGTATTTAATGTGCATTTGTAAACGTGCTGGATTGTGTGTGTAGCCATGTATTTTTCTAGTCTGTTGACTTTTTTGGGGGGTGGGGTTGTGTGCTTTTTTGCATCCCCCCACCCCACCCCACCACCCCCCAAAGTGCAATGACAGGTGACCCCCGGGCAGGGCCGGCCGGGAGCCCGGGGGGGGGGGCGGGTCCGGCTGTTCATACGGCGGCAGCCCCGTCCCCCCCGTACACCGGGGCACGCACGGCAGCACTTCTCTTCCTCACGCCTGGGTTTCTGGTTAGTTCCCGGGGAGGAAGACTCCGTCCTTTCCCTTCCTAGGCGTCCCCCTCCCCGCCGCCCCCCGTTCCTTTTCACCGAGCCCTTCCCGGCGCAGTGCGCGCCTCGCCGTTCTCGCCCGCGGAGCTCCCAGGAGCACGGCTAATCCCCGCCTTTTGAAGCCCTGCAACGCTTTTCGTGGCCGGCCCCGATACCTGTAATTAAATTTGCGTGATTGATGCCCGCCCCCCGCCCCGGCCCCTCCCGCCCGCCCTCCCCATTTCCTTAGCAACCACTCGTACTGCCGGGGCGGGCGGCCGCCCTCGGCCGCGCCTCACCGCGCCCCGCCGCCCGCCGGGGCTGGCGAGGGCGGGAAGGCGGCGGCCGCCTCACGGCGGCGGGGCCGGCCCGGGCCCCCTCCCCTCCACAGGCGGAGCGGGGGCCGAGCCGCCGCCGGGGGGCGGGTGGTGAGCCGCCCCCCGCCCTTTCCCTTCCCCCTTCCCGCCGGGAGCGGCGGGGCCGTTTCCCGCCCGCCGCGGCGCCGAGCGCGCTTGTCGCTCCCGTCGACCCCTCCGTTCCGCCCCGAAGCGTAACCCCCGGTCGGTCTGTGTGATCCGGTGCTGCGGCGTCACGTTGTTCGGTTTCGGCACCTCGGCTGCCGTCGGGAGAGCCCGCCGCCGCCAAGCGCGGCGGAGCCGGACGGCTCTGTGGTGGACGCCGCCGGTGTGGAGACCCCGGGAGCGGTGGGGGACGTGGCTGTCCCCAGGGGAGGCGGCGCGGGTGGCGACGCTTTTGGGACAGCGGTCTCCTGGCGGCTTCCCTATCCTAAAACTTAAGCTGCCTTCAGTTTAAGGGACGCTTTAGTTGCCCAAGGCACCTTTGCTTGGATGGAGGCTCCCAAGGTGACGGGTCTGAGTAGTTTGGCTCGTCACCTCCCCATAATCCACCTTCTGCCCCAAAGTCTTCCAGTCTGTGATTCTGGCCTTTTTTCTCCTCATCAAGTTTCAGTGGCTGGGAAGCTCACGGCACCTGTGGCAGGACTGCCACTCTTGTCATCAGTGCTTCCACAGAAACGCCAGTGCCGTGCACCTGCTTTGTCATCGGCACCCCAGATTTTGAAAAACATCTTGTACTTTTTCTTTGCTGCTTGGCAAAGCTTTTTTAATTAGGCAGGATCTGTGGTTTTAGGTAGCAGTTCAGGACATGGAGCCACACCTGCCCTTACTGGTGGGTGCACGTGTACTTCAGCCACGAGACAGAGGAAACGCTTCTTACTGTAAGCTTAGTGTTGACCAAATGTGTCATCCTGACAACAGTCAAGGTGGAATGCTGAATATATGCTAACGAGGAAGATGAAAAGAAAAAAGGCTATAGGCAGTGGACGCTTTGAGGTTCCTACCAGACTTCATACTGGAAAGCACTACCTCTGGAGCTACCCGAGCACTTCGTCCTTCACGTTCATTACTGCTCCTTAATTGGGAGCATTAATATAGCTACGTGTAGTCTGCTTGTATCAGTGCTCAAGCTGGCTATAATATTTTTGGAAAGGAGGTTAAAAATCCTGCTGAAACTTCCAGCAAGCTTAATGTGAAAGGAGATTTTTCTTGTGTGACACTTGAAATGAGGGAGACCGTTTCACACAGACCCCTGCAAAGACGCTAGATGTGGGTGACTGTTGGACACTGTTGTCCAACGCCCACCACGTAGGCCCTTGGGGTCTAAATAATGGGCACTGTAGTTTATGTCCAGTAATCTGAGCTAGCTAGCTCCTTAGGTACTACAGTTTCAGATCTTAATGTTAGGATAACTTACTGTCAGCCTAACAGGCTGAACGTGAATTCCTCGTTGTGACTTTTTGGCTAAGTAAAAACTGTGAGGCAATGTTACCTCTTATCTATGGCAGTAACGAGCCATTACTAGACTACAGTGTCCAGTTCTGGTGTCTGTGCAGGAAAAGGGATGCTGAGGAATTGGAAAGGGTTCAGAAAAAACTGCAGGAGGATTTAGACATCTGGAAACTGGACGACGGAGTGAGGTAAACCAAATAGGTTGAGCTGCTTATCAGGAAGTGTCAAGAGGTGCTTGTATCAGATTATAACTATCTGTGCAAGGAGGAGAAAGCAGCTTGTTGGCAGACAGAGGTAAAGCAAGATTCAGTGACAGGAATTTGAAACTGGATGTTCTCAGATTAGAAATCAGGCACATTATTTAGTGTACTATTGTAGCTGAAGAGTATGGGGTTGATTATGTCTCTTCAAAACTTGTAAAAGTCTAAAAGCTGTAACTGAACACTAGCTAGGAAGTAAAGGTTTTAACAAGGAAGGCCAGACCAGAGATTTTATTAATATGCTTTGAGGCCTTACGGCATGTGAATGGCATCACTAAATCCCTCTGCTTCCCCAGAAAAAAAAAAATACTACTAAGCCCAAGCTATGCTTGCAAAGTATCTTTTATTCCCTCTACAAACCTGATTAAATCCTGTGTATGGTCTTGAAAGATATTTAAAAAGTAGGTATTGGAATGATCAGGTTAACCTAATTTACACAGTAATAATTAGATGCATTTCAAATTGGCTAAGATGTTTCCTAATATTCACTGTGATGTTAGTAAATAGGCTTTGCCTGATGTTGATTTTTCTTGAGATGATGTGCTATAACTCTTTAACCTTTACAAATAATCTGTTGGCTGTGGGGGTATTACCTGTCTGAGTGAATGTTGTAAATCATTCCCAGAATTTTAGAAAGGCAGGTTTATCTGGTGCATGTGTAAGTGATTCTGTGTGCTTTTGGAAATTTATTTTTAAACGGTCTTCCCTTCTTAGGTGTTCTGTTTCTCCATTGTCTGCCTCAGCAGAGTTTGCCCTTTGTACAGGTGTGCTGCGAGTGCTTAAGAGGACTGATTAGTACCAGCTGACACAACACATGGTTTGGTATCCCATGATACTGGACTGCATAGATCTTCCATTTAATTCCTGGCCGCAGCTAGAGCTGCTTTTTAGTATTACTGCAATAGTGTTTTAAATGCCAAAAAAAAAAAAAGGGGGGGGGGGGGGCAAGTAGCATGTTACTTGCTCAATCCTGTGACCTGCAAAAAGAAATTATAAAATATAATCTACTACATCAAATTATAGGTAAGATTTTTGACAAAACATTTTTGACAACAAATATTTGAAAGATTGGAATGTGTATGATGAATAGCTTCAGATTCTGAAATTTGTTCTTTGGTATTAGAATGTGCAGCGTTCCCATTTAAGTGAATGAGAATTCTGCCTGCATAAGCAGAACCCAGGCCCAAGTAATAACAAAATACATGCTGCAGAAAGATCAGATAACTATACTCTGGATTCTTTCCCAGGTTCTTCCTTTGTCTACCAGGGTATTGGGTCTAGTTATTCACCACTGAAATCAATGAGTGCATAGCATTGATTATAGCTGGAACAAGTCTGAACACAGTATTTGAGCAACAAGAAACCTTAGTTTTATGAATCCTTACTTCTATTTAACATAAAGTTGATATGTGCATCTTAAGCTGTATGGGTTCTGTTCAAGGTTAATGGTAATGCATGCTTTTTGTAAGATTGCGACCTTGGACCATGAAAGTGATAATGGTTGAATGCTATTTCAAGATGTTACATTATGTAGTTTGCTATGATGGCTTGGTGGCTTTGCAGTATAGATCTATTTTAGTAGAAAGAATTTGCCTTGATTTATTTTCTTTTGTTTTTCAGGAAAAGAAATGGAGCAAGTTCAGTAACTATCCAGTCTAACGTCTTACTGATATCTTAAGGAGTCTTACAAATACTTATTTTGAATTGAGAAAATGACTGCAGATATAGAAGAAAGTACAGGTTGTTGGAAAAGAATACCTGTCAAAAAGTGGAACATCCAATAGTTATTTGGAAGTAGTATAAAAGAAATATACCTGTTATGGTGCGATTCTGGAGTGGAGTTAACTCTGTAGCACACAGGTAGCTCTCCAAGGAGGGAAAAAAAAAAAGGAGCTTTCTGTTTTTCTAAATTATGGAAATTTTTTGGAAGACGTGGACATGGATTTTGAGCCTAGTCATGGTTTCATCGGAATTTCACAGTGACAACAGGCTTTCATATAGTTCTCAAGGTAGGGGTCCGACCTGCATAGCTGACAAGAAGCATCTATTTTTGCATTGTATTCTAGACAATGTTTATATAATTCATGAGATCATATGGGCTCTGCTCTTAGTTTTATTATGATTCATTGTCATGGAAGTTTAAATACAGCAAATCTGATTAATTTTTTTTTTTTGTTTTAGTTTCTTTCTGTCTACTTTTAACTGTAGGAAAGCCTTGCGAATTAAATCTAATAAAATGCACTTGATAATAGTTTAGAGACTTCCCATAACAACATTAACATGTTTTTAGGCAAGGAAGTGTGGATCTAATCTTACTTTGATCCATTATTGGATTTTAATGAAATGAAGAGCTGTTCACATGTTCTTACAACATAATACTTTTCATTGCTACTGTTTTTATTGTTGCAGGTGGATCTAATAGCTTTTGTCCTTGAATGGTATCTGGGAAGAATGTGTCGTTCATAGGTTAGAATTTAGGCCCAAATGTTTACATGTTTTGGGTAAATAGGAAAAGATGTAGTTAAAAAAGTTTTGTGTTTCCAGTAACATCAAATTAATAGGAAACTGGACACATTTTCTTGACTTAAAGAAAAGAACGTTTTATTTTATTTTATTTAGTAAAATGCTACATCTTGCATTTACCTGAAAATTACTTTTACTCATGAGGATGATGAGATTTAGCCAAGTATGGTCTATGTTTATACTACTACTTGTTGTTTTCCTGTTGTATTTTCTTCTCTTCTATGCCCACTCCCTGGACTGTCTTACCTTGTGATTACAAAGAGGAATTCCTGTCTTACCTTGAACACTACCAACTAACAATCCCAATAAGGGTTGATCAAAATGGAGCCTTCCTCAGCTTTACTGTGAAAAATGCTAAACCCTCAAGAAGGAGGAGGAGCACAGACCCTTATGACCAAGAACTGGCAGCATCTAAATTATTTTTTAAACTTTCTGCTTATGACAAGCACTTTCATTTAAACCTGACTCTCAACACAGATTTGGTGTCCAGACATTTTACAGTAGAATACTGGGGGAAAGATGGACCGCAATGGAAGCACGATTTTTTAGACCACTGTCATTACACAGGATATTTGCAAGACCAACACAGTACAACTAAAGTGGCCTTAAGCAACTGCAATGGTCTGGTAAGTGCACATTACATGTTCTAGTATAATAGTGTGCTTGTCCCTTTTGAAATTACAGAAGAACAACTTAACTGGCATATCATTGTCTTTTGAGTCCCTGCGGGCAGCAAGCAGACAGGAGGGTGTAGAAAACCCCTAAAACCTGATCTGGGTCCTGGGGAAAAGTAGTCATCAGTTTTTCAAGCTTAATTGTAAGTACTAAGACCCAATTCTGTAGTCCTTTAGCAGGCAACGTTTTCAGTATTTACAGTGTCTGCACTAGGGCTGCAAGATTAGGTCTGTGTTGAGATCCTTACAGGTTATAAAAATGTTGCAAGCTCAAGGGGCGGGGAGGAGGAAACAGTGGATCATTTAGGATGCTGAATCTTTCCAGAGAGACACTGGTTGAACTGAACACCTGCTTGTTGTCTTTGGGAATTTGGGTTTAGAAACTTCGAGTAAATAACACAGAAGAGGATTTGCTTGGTGTAGAAGTCGTCATTGCTATAAATTAAAAGAGTGAAGAGGAAAGTAGACCCTTTGCAAGTAGCAGCATCAGAAAGTAATTATTTACCTTTTTAAATTTTGTTTACAAATTGTAAACAGTTGCATTTAACAGTAGGATTAGAAATTCTCATCTCTTATTCTCATCTCTTCTTTTACTGTTGATCATATGACGGTAGTATTTGCATGGGGAAAAGCTTCTTTTATTCCGACAGAAATTAGAAAACAAATGCAAAAAATTAAAAAAACAGGCTATTGAGTAATAAAATACTGAACTAGAAGGGCATGACTAGGAAATACTAAATCAAGAGCCAGTAATTTCTCTAGTAAAAATGTAGGTATATATTACGGTTATTCATTCTGGTTTTAATTATAGTAGAACACTGGTCAGTCTTCTTGTTAGGAATAGACAGATCTAACTAATTGCTAAGGAAAAAAAAGTATTACACAGACTTGCTAAACTGATTTCTGTTTATCCTTGGAAGTGCTACTGAATAATGCAATTTGGGATGTTATTTACAAACAAAAGCCAGCTGCTTCAGACCTAGATAGGTTGCATTACACCCAGCTACTTGTGATATCCCTGATACTGTCTAGGTTAATATTTTGGAGTACTGTTGAGGAAAAAGAATTTAATGGGGATTTACAGGTCTAAGTGAACAGTTTCAAAGAAATGTAGTTAAAATGGTGTTCCATTGTGTGTGGTATCACAGTTTGGTTAGTGCAGACTTGTCGCGGATGGGTCTGAATTTAGTACAATTTTCACGTTGGTTTTGCAGTTCCCATATAACAACTTTTTTTGTTACAGTTATATAAGCTCTTAAACTAATATACTCAATCATTTTGCTTTTGAGATCTTTTCAGCTAAAAATACTGTGGAGGCCAAATCCCCGCTTTCAGGACTCACCTCTTAAAAAGAGGCTGCATGCCTCTATAACTCCAGAGTTTCTGCCAGTTGAGGCACAGACTGGTTGGCCCCCATGGAGCCTGCAGTCAGTGCCATGGTGCTCCCATTTCAGTTCCTCTCTGACCTTGCCCAGCGAGTGAGCCAAGAATGCCTGCTCTTGCCTTGGCTGACTCTTTTGGTTTCCTTTCATGTTAGGAAAACGAGAGTGGGATGAAGCAGGAAAAAGTCCATGTTTTCCTGCCAGCTTTGCCCATCTCCTGCTCCTCATGGCACTTCTTTTCTTCAAAGAATTTAGCAGCATGGAAGGTGTCATGAGGAAGCAGAATCTTTTTTTTGTGTCTGTGCCTCACACCCTGAGGTGACATTTGGCATTCCCATTGCTGTGTGCTTTCCCCCTGCCCTTAGCCTTGCTGTTTTGCTGGAGTGAAGCCACCTGTTCTTCTGTGGTTCTAGGTGTCAGTATGTTAACTTAGTGTTTCCAAGTTAACTATAGTGTGGACTCCTTCCTAGTTAAATTGTCATCATCAGTGCTTTTAGTTGTCAGCTCTTATGTATTTCTTCCAGGTATTAAGGCAGCCTTAATCTAGTCTCCGGGCACACCATGACTGGTATCCTTGAGGTCTTCATGGTCATGCCTCTTACTTGGGACTGCAAGTGTCAGGTGCCCACTGCATCTCCTAGAAAGGCCTAGTCACAAGCATGTGAGGCTCCTGTCATGCAACAGGGGTGACAGAAGTCACTTTCTCAGAGAGGCAGGAATCCTGCAGAGGGGTGCAGCGGTAGGCTTGACTCAGTGTCATCTCTACTATACAGAAAGTCCTCTGTCATCCAGTGTTGGCAGGGCCTTCCAGAGCACTGAGTATGGGAGTTACCGCTCCGTTTAGATAAATCCATCACAGAGTTATTTTTAAATGATGAGTCCTACTGACGAATACTTCGTTATACAGCTGCTGGTTAGAACATGTTTAATAAAGCAATTGGCAGTGAATATTGAAGACAATATTACTTGCTTTAGAATTAGTGATAGTTCAGAATGTGTTGTGCTTCAGGCATTTGTTGTATTTTCCAGTCTGATTGTTGGTCTGTAAGAGACTGCCAGTCACATTCTGCATAGTCCTTGATTAACATCTGCCTCCAAGCCAGTCATTTTAAGTTTAACTCTAAAACAAGTAGTAATCAACCATGAGCATTGCTCGTAAGCAAAATTTAAGCATTCCATTTATTCTAGTTGTCCTGTTAGGCTTCAGTATTGCCAAATGAATAAAATTTCTTCCCCTTAATGAATCCTGTGAGTTACTCTGTTCAGTTATTCACGGTGGTTAGGTGAGACTGTGATCTAATTAACATAAATTGTATGACTTTGAAGAACACTTGTAGTATCTGAGATGAGTTCTAGTGCAAGGAGGGCTTTCTCTCAGTTTCATTATAATAAAAATGATGAGCAGTTGGTTCATTTCCCTGTCACTGTTTCCTGTTTCAGCCTCTCCCGGTATATTTCTCATCACCAAGTGCCCCAGAATTACAGGCTGCTACTTACTGAAGTTTCATTCCAGCAGTTTCCATCTGCTGGGCCCTGATTATGCTATAAATTGTCTGAAGTTATGAGGAAAGCTCTATAATCCAGTGAGCAGTCATGTGAGGAAATTGAAGGTCTTGTCCGGCAGGCTTGCTGGCTTCCAAACTCATAGTTACTTTAGTGGATGTTACATTTGTGGATGGATTGCAGGTTTGGCCTTCTCATGAAAGAGCCTGCAACAAGCAGCATTTTGGGGCCTTTGGATGTTGGGTGCAAGGCAACAAGGCTGAGGCATTCCCTAAGATGAGCATGTCATACTGGAGGAGAGAAGAAACAGTGGTAGACTGGCTGAAGGGGGAACAACTTCACCTCAAGGGAAAGAAGTTTGTCTAATTCTGAGGAGAGCAAGTCTTAAAGAAGAAAAGTTTCAGAGCTCATAGCAGTGAAATCGAGCAAAAAACAAACTTCCTGCATTCTGATGCACCTCTGTCCTCTGCCAGGTGTCAAAGCTCTTAACTGAGTGCTCAAACAAGTTTTCCGCAGTAGCGGATTTTCTTATTTTGAGCTGAAAAGCACAGTAGCAGGAAATACTTTAAAATGCATAGAAAGTTATTATTATTAGGAAAGTGAATGAGAGGTTAAATCACATTTTGAAGCTACTGTGGTTCCAAGGACATGTTTAACGTAAAAGGCCAAGTATTTCCATGGCATGTGAAGTTTCATGCACTGAGTAGTGTTTCTGCTGGGTAGTGCTAGGTAGCACAGATATCTCCATCCAAACAGAAATGATAGAGAAAGCAAAAAAAGTAGGCTGTGGCTAAAAGCATGACCGTACTTGGTTAAAGGAGGAATTATTTTGCTGGAAGACTTTGTTTGTTTCATGTATGCTTAAATTCATATATGTATAAATTACTCATATTCTTCTTAAATTAGCTCATTTGAAAGCTGATTCTACCATGAAGAATGCTTCTACTTTTATAGATGATAAATTGCATACAGTATGGTACTTTTGAACCCTATGTAAGTTAATGTCTAATTTATAAAATAATTTATAAAAATCAGAGATGATATTGGGAAGGATTTAGTGTTCTAGATCAGTGTCTTTGGAGTTCTCTTTGGTACTAATATGTATTTGCAGTATAGACTTAGTATTCAGAAAATTATATATAAACTGTCCCTGTCCTAGTTATAAGGTGTCTTGTTAGATCACTATTTTTTTCATCTTTAAGAGCACAGTAAGCTAATGCTATCTTTTTCCTCAGTCATAAAACCACATTGAAGTGTATAGCCAGCTGTAGACATACTGAACAACACTGACACATTTTCAGAAGTTTCAATTTCTACGACTTTATATTAAAAATGGATAAAGCATAAAGTCTGGAAAGGTTCAAGGCATGGAGAAATTGTAAAACAGTAGTACTGTGTGGAAAAGGCACTCACTTACTTGTCCTCCATAATTCATTTTGCTTCTGTGACTGATGGACATCCCCCATCTGAAGGAGGTTAATGCCCCAGCTGGACAGCCTGACAGAAAAAGATTCCTTTTAACAAATTCAGGGGAACTCCATTTGGATTCACCGATCTGTCTGAGCAAGTCAAACTGCTGGATCCAGACCTTATATATGTTAGCATAAGTTGGTAGTTTTTAGTGGCATTGGATAACACAGGACCTCAAAACAATCTGGTTTTAGATAATAATCTTGGGAGTGTTGCTTGTAGTAACCTACTTGAGGCATTCAGCTTGTTTCTTAAATTCATGGTACTTTGTCAAAACCTTTTGCTGGTCATTCTTACATCTTATTGATATTTCTTATGCTTTCGAGCAGAAGTTTAATTTACAAACTCTTCCACTACAGTATCTACAAAACTAAAAAAAATTAATTCCTTTCCATTCCTTAAAAGGGCATTATTTCAATCTCCTTTTTCAACTGAAATTGTGTTTTGCTCAAATAGTAGATTATCAGCCAAAAGCAGGGTTTAGGATGCTGGTTTGGATATAATAGCATAATTCCCACTATTAATCAGGCATTGCTGAATGCATATACAATGGAAGCATCTCTAGCCACATGAATTTTCTAAACTCAATGAATGCTGGTTGTCGCTGACATAGGTACTTTTAATGTACAGAATTCACAGTCCTTCTTAAAAAGCAGTCACTGTGATTCAACAAGACCACTTGCATCAGTTGAATATTGGAAGAACAGTTTTGTTTGCAAGCCAAATTATTATGTTAGGTTTAAAATGGTGTATTATGCCAGGCTTATGTGAAGGGCACATGCATGGCAGTTGCCTTTCCAGTGTTTATCAAATCGCTTGACTAGCTGCAGCAACTGACCGCATACCTGTTCTGACTACCTGGTGGTAGATGTAAGTTAAAATTTATTTTTAGTTCCTCAACTAAATGTTATTAAAATCTCTCTTTTCTTAAACCACCATAGTGTTTGGGCAGATGAGATCAGATGTCAACTAGGCATAGGAAAAATTAGTAATACTCTCCCAACCTTTTTCACTGCTCTTACCTGAAGGAACTGTGTAATGGTTTGCAGCCATTAATAATAGTTTCTGTGTATTTGCTCCCACAGATGCAGCATTAATTCTCTAATACAAATTGCATAATTAAGTGTTGTTTGTGGCATCTGAATTGACTCACTCCCACTGAGGTCATCTTACTGCTTAAAACTGTCCATTTCTGTATCTGATATGTCTCATTCATGCTTAGACTTGTTAAACTGGCTGGACTTAAGTACCGACATGAAGGATGTACGCTCTGGAGTAATCAGATTTAGGTGAAGACCTGCTCTGTTGCAGAGACAGAGCCACAGGTTGGATGGTACCTCTGTCTCCTCAGGCTTGGCACGAAGTGGACAGCCTGATGGTGGTGGCCAGAACCACTCTGCAGGACTCCTTTCCTGTGGGAACATAATACCAGAGCTTATAATGGCTCAGGATTTGCTTGAACCCAGATGTCTGACATCCAGACTGGATGCAGTCCAGACTGCCAAGGTTCTTTCGGCACATCTGGTAAACGCAGTTACAATTTGGTTTATATTTTCAATACTGTTTGAACAGCAGTGTACCAGTAAATGATTTATTTTCTAGTAAAATCTTAGACTCCAAGTAACAAGAAAGCATTGTGAGAGGAATTTGATACCAGCATCTTCCAGGTGAATGTAGACTCTGATGTCACCTTCTTGAGTTAATAACTGAGTTCATAATGAAAAATACCACTGAAGAGGAACACTTACTGTGACAGTCACTATGTAAGGAATGTGTAATTGAAAGCTGCAGTGTGTTCATACATATATTTTCAAAATCTATAATAGGGTTATCTTCGGAAAACACTGTTTTTTCTGATGTGTTGTACAGGATTTTTTATTTTGAAAGTTTTGTGTTGTAACTGAAATCTGGTTATTCCAGGAGTGAAGAACAGCAGGCATTTGATGTACAAACTAGCAGCAGGATGAGAGCTTCGACCAAGAGTGCAATGGCAAGCCCTGATCTTAGAAACAGCTTTAGGATATTTAGAGCAGATATGGAGCAAGTGGTCTTATGGCTGATGGGTTGTAGAGGACTCACTGGAGGAAAAAGATAAACCCTTTAAAAAAAGGCTCATGCATAGTACTTGCTTTACAGATCAAAGGTGTGGCAGAAATTTGTGATTCATCAAATCATGACACGAATGCAAAAGTTCCTGCTTCCAGTCTTCTACCTGATGAGTAGCTTTTTTTCCTGATGTAAAGAGTTCCTACATTCAGAATTTTCTAGATATGGATACCAGAATTTTTTATTTAGCAAATATAGCTGTAGGAGTCTGTCAGGGCTTATTTCCCAATATTTCTATATCCGAAAGGATCCCAAAACTGGATTTTCTGCTAAAGTTCAGTTTTAATTGCTAAAGGTTCAGGAAATTGCATAGTTGGCTTGAAATCTCCCCTTTTTTCCATAAACCACTTCCTGTTTGGAAGAAGCTGAGTTCATAAATGTGAAAGTTATGAGAATAGAATATCTACTATTCTGCACTGCAGTATGAGGAAAAAAATGTTCATTTGTTATGGAGAATGAGGTCTAGTATATGGTCTGCAACAACTCAGATTTGCCAGATTTGTGGCAAGACCTTTTAAGGAATAAATGCTTTGTGGATAGTGTATCCTAAGTTAATATTAATAATTTGATTTTAATAACTAGCTCAGTTTTGGAATTAGCATCTGGATATAAAATGCTCAGTGGTTTCCCTGAATATATATTCTAAAATTAATCCTTCATGCTGTTTTTCTTTGATGCAGTATGTGGCTTTATGCATCTACCGGTATGGCATCGTAGAGGGATATTGATCTCACCGTTTGAGCAAGGCCATTTTGGCTTGGCATCACTTATAATGGATATGAATCATGTAGTTTTGGAACATCTCTGTGAAGAGATTATTTGTCATATACTGAGAATAGCTCTTGCTTTCTTACCACATTCACCAAGGATGATGGGAAAGAACTCCAGAAATAGGGCAATGATATTTTTATTCTTTTCTCATTGTGTTGCTTATAGGCGCTTACTCCTGCTCCCACTAAAATCAGGGGAGGAGAGGTGGCTCATGCATTGTTTTCTGTGTTGGCTTATAGTTGTGTATTTCTTCAGAGATAGATGATAGTCAAATGTTTTTTAAAGTTAAGCTTTTTAATAGGAGTTTTATATTGTCTTTTGCAAGCTTTTATTTTCTTATTTTCTTCTTTAAGCATGGAGTCATTGCTACAGAAGATGAAGAGTATTTTATTGAACCTTTAAGGAATATAACAGAAGATTCTAGTAACTTTAATTACGAGAATGGTCATCCTCATGTTATATACAAAAAATCTACCATGCACCAGCAACATCTCTATGATCACAGTCACTGTGGAGTCTCAGGTAAATGAGTATGAGTGTCATTGCTTTTAAAAAATTATAACTTAAGATGTATTTTAAATTCTTGCTCGGTTCACATGTAAGACAGTGGAGAATGTAGCAATGGGAATCCTCCTTTTGGATGATGCAGTGTGCCTTGTTGAAAAGTAGTTTTGCCTTTTTTTCAGATTCGGACTGAGAGTATAGTGTCTTTCAAAAACTGAGACACTGGGAGTAAGTCTTGTTTTATGCCTGTGTTGTGTACAGTGGTAGTAATGAGCACAGGCTTCCTGAAAATGTGCCATAGATGTACTTCATTCCCCACTGGAAAGCATGATTGAGTGACGAAGTATTACAGCTCAATGTTTAATAAGTGTTCCATCTCATTTGAGTAAACTTAACATGTAATAAATGTGTTAGTATTATGATTAGTAATACATTTGGAACTGGAGTCCACATCTTCTGGGTTTACGGAGGTTTATGGTGTTTTGATACTGGCTTTTGGTTCAGTGAGTTAACACTATTCCGTAACAGTTGAATATGTCATTTACAGGTGCCTATGGAAAGGATTATATAGTTTTGATTGAGAGATATTTTCCTTGTAAAGAAGTTTTAACTTCCACAAATACACTTTTCAAGTACTCCTTGATGTGATTTTCACTTGATTAAACTGAAGCTGAAAACTAACTTCTTGAAGACAGCATGGAGTAAATCTGACAAATTATTTTAGAGCACCAAAAAAATGTTTTTTTTTTTACATAATAGGAAAATGTCCTAACCTTGTCATTTGTTTGTATCTCAGAAATAGCTTGTTCTTAAAAATTCAGTCCTAGACAGTTGTATTCCATGAGATTCAGTGCACAAGGTAGGCTGACAAATACTAATCTTAAAATAAAATATCACTCTTCATTGATGTAACTTATTTCAGCTTCTTTTGGAGGTTGTAACTTTTACTGGCACCAGCTGACTAAACTTACAGTGCAGATTGTCTGCAAAGGCCCATGCTTGGGAGGCAGTTTTTCCTGAGTGTTTCGGTTAACTGTGTTTAGGGAATGTCAGACTTTATGCATGTAACTTCTGTTTTAGTTAGAACGCATTATTCCATCAAAGTTCTTCTAATATTGCAAAACAAGTCTCCTAGCTATTACAGCCTGCTAATTGTAGGCTGAAATTAATTGAAAATTGAAAATCAGAGTACAAATGTATGTTCATTTTGTAGGGAAAGCTGTCATTTAAGCCTCTTGAAATAAGTGGAGGGATTATGAAATGTAGGATGATGCAATTTTTACCCTTAGTATATCCCTAGAAAAAGAAAGGATATTGGCCTCTGTCAGATGTTGTCTTCTAGATTAATGCTTAGGAAGTCAGTCCTCTCCAAGTGAGGATGAAGCAGTGGCAGCTAGTTTGGTCAGGTTGCATTCAGTCGTTCTGGTGGTATCTGTCATATGGGTCATAGGTTGATCAGAGCTATGCACCTTGTGTGCATTTTTTGTGAAACATGGTAATCTTTAGCATTTATTCCTTTGCATATTTGATGCTGCGTTTGTACTTAGAAGGTCCTGTGCATTTCCTGAGGTTTCATTTCTGTCACATCCTGCAATCCTTAATTACTGAAATACTAATGCATTGCTTTTTACAAGCCTGAGACTACTATTATGCTCATTCGTCTCAGTTTCTCCTTTTCCTGTTGTTCTGTATACTACTTCCACTCCATGAAAATTTCTGAAAAAATTTGCTTTCCCCAAAACTGCAAGGTCTTACTTTTCCAGATGACATGCTATTTTAATATTCACCTCATGGGTACCAAAACCTCTTAAACTCGTTTTCTGACCACTGTTGCAGCTTTATCCCAGAGTGACATGGCAACCAAAGCATCCCCAGAATGTCTAAGTAGTAAAGCCAAATATTAATTTTCAGTTTCACAGCTTTCAGACCCTCGGACTAAAGCCAGGTTTACAGTAATCTTTGGGGCATTTGGCTGGTTTTAGAAGTTTTGAGCAGTCCAGTTTTGTGTTTTAAAATGCAATTATAACAAACCTGTAGCTGCCTTTTGGCAGTATATAATTTATTTTGTCTGGAGACTGATTTTTAGCTTCACCTTCAGAACAGTTTTGCTGGTATAACATGCTGGGAGAAATCTGCTTGTGTAGCTGTGTCACTCTTAATGGTCTGGCAAGTTTCCCCTGCTGTAATCTAGACCTAAATTTATCATGTACCTGTTCTGTATCAGGGAAATGGTCAGGATTTTAAAGTGTTGATAGAGACAAGGGGAGTGTTATTTCAGACCTTTCTGAGAAAATTGCAATAATTGATAGAAAGTGGTGTGGGGGTTTTGGTGAAAGGATGATCAGAATTCGTTGGGATGAGCAAGTGATGGACTACTTTGCAGTAGATAGTAGAATTATGGTGGATAATATAAGAGAAGCATTGTAGAGGCAGGGAGATTCAGGTAACATGGGATAAATTTCATAACCTAAATTAGATTGTAAGCAATTAGACATAAGAATGTTTAAAAAATAAAAAAGTTAAATTACTATTTCATGTATGGATTGTCACCTGGTTAACTATGTTTAATTAAATATAGCTGAAATCATTAAGGCCTTGGGAAGAAGTTGACCACCATCAAATTGCAATTGCTTCAATGGGATTTGAGGCCACTCGGTTATCTTGTTGAATGCTGCATTTGGGTATGACTGAGAAACAACAAAAGTTAACATATGAAAGCTGCAGTGGCAGATTGCTTAGGGATGACTCTACTATATGCTGATGTAGTGATTTCACTTGTAGCAGACTTTACAGCCGGTGTACTCTAAAATAGAATCATAGAATGGTTTGGGTTGGAAGGAACCTTTAAAGATCATCTAGTCCACCCCCCCTGCAGTGAGCAGGGACATCCCCAACTAGATCAGGTTGCTTAGAGCCCAGTCCAACCTGACCTTGAGTATTTCCAGGGATGGGGCATCTACCACCTCTCTGGGCAACCTGTACCAGTGTTTCACCACCCTCATTGTAAAAAATTTCTTCCTTATATCCAGTCTGAATCCTTGTCCTATTGCTACAGGCCCTGCTAAAAAGTCTGTCCTCATGTTTCTTGTAGCCCCCCCTTGAAGTACTGAGAGACTGCAATAAGGTCTCCCCAGAGCCTTCTCTTCTCCAGGCTGAACAACCCCAGCTCTCTCAGCCTGTCCTCATAGGAGAGGTGTTCCATCCCTCTGATCATTTTTGTGGCCCTCCTCTGGACCTGCTCCAACAGGTCCATGTCTTTCCTGTGCTGAGGACTCCAGAGCTGGACGCAGCACTCCAGGTAGGGTCTCACCAGAGCAGAGTAGAGGGGCAGAATCACCTCCCTTGACCTGCTGGCCACGCTTCTTTTGATGCAGCCCAGGATATGGTTGGCTTTCTGGGCTGTGAGCACACATTGCTGGCTCATGTCCAGCTTTTCATCCACCAAGTACCCCCAAGTCCTTCTCCACAGGTCTGCTCTCAGTCCACTCATGGCCCAGCCTGTATCCATGTTGAGATTGACCCAACTGAGGTGCAGGACCTTGCACTTGGCCTTGTTGAACTCCATGAGGTTTGCAAGGGCGCACCTTTCCAGCCTGTCCAGGTCCCTCTGGATGGCATAATGGCATCCCATCCCTCTAGAGTATCAACCACACTGCTCAGCTTGTTGTCATCTGCAAACTTGCTGAGGGTGCACTCGATCCCACTGTCTATGTCACTGATGAATATATTAAACAGTACTGGTCCCACTACAGACCCCTGAGGGACACCACTTGTCACAGATCTCCATCTAGACATTGAGCCGTTGACCGCAACTCTGAGTGTAACCATCCAGCCAATTCCTCATCTACTGAATAATCTACCCATCAAATCCATCTCTCTCCAATTTAGAAGGATGTTGTGGGTGACTGTGTCAAAGGCCTTACAGAAGTCCACACAGAAGTCCACACAGATGACATCTGTAGCTCTTCCCTTGTCCCTTCATGTAGTCACTCCATTATAGAAGGCCACTAGGTTGGTCAGGCAGGACTTGCCCTCGGTGAAGCCATGCTGGCTGTCTCAGTGACCTCCCTGTCCTCCATGTGCCTTAGCATAGCTTCTAGGAGGATCTGCTCCATGACCTTCCCAGGCACAGAGGTGAGGCTGACAGGTCGGTGGTTCCCCAGGTCTTCCTTTCTACCCTTTTTAAAGATGGGTGCAACGTTTCCCTTTTTCCAGTCCCCAGGGACCTCACCTGACTGCCATGACTTTTCAGATATGATGGAGAGTGGCTTGGCAACGACATCAGCGAATTCCCTCAGGACTCTGGGTTGCATCTCGTGAGATCCCGTAGACTTCTGTGTGTTCAGGTTCCTCAGGTGGTCACAAACCTGATCTTCTCTTACAGTGGGAGTGACTTTGTTCCCCCAGCCCCTGTCTTGTGGTCCCTCCACTCGAGAGGTGTGGGAGGAGAGGTTGCCAGTGAAGACTTAGGCAAAAAAGTTGTTGAGTACCTCAGCCTTCACCTCGTCCATTGTTACCAGTTTGCCAGTAACGTTCATCAGGGAGGTTCGCTTTCTTTGACCTTCCTTTTCTGGCTGACATACCTGTAGAAGCCCTCTTATTCTTGCAAGTTCAGCTCCAGCCATGCCTTGGCCTTCCTGACTCCATCCCTACACAACCAGGCTGCATCCCTGTACTCTTCCCAAGATACCTTTTCCTGCTTCCACTGCCTGTGCGTTTCCTTCTTGCCCTTTAGTTTGACAGGTCTTGACTCAGCCATGCTGGACTCTTGCCTTCCTTGCCTGATTTCTTACACCTGGGGATCGAGAGCTCTTGTGCTCTATGGAAAGCGTCCTTAAAGATCTGCCAGCTCTGTTCTGCTCCCTTGTCCCTGAGGGCAGTTTCCCAGGGGGTCCTATTGACTAATTCCTTGAAGAGCTAGAAGATGCAAATATGCTTGTATATACATTAAATTTATATACATTAAAGTTGCAATTTAAAACCTAATTCCCTGCTTTCGTATTATAAAAAATTATAAGTTTATACATATATAAAGTTTAAATATAAACATTCACATTATAAATTCTATAATTAAAATATATTATAAAATATTATAAAAATAATAATATTTGGGTTAATTACAGTGTTTCTCTGTGTGTTTCTTTTTTTCTTTCCAGTTTTGCTTTTTTTACTTCCTGATAGCTATGTTCAATGTTAATGAAGTTTAATTTTTTCCTTTTTAATCTGGCAATATGGTGGAAAAAAATGACATAACTTGCCATAGAACTGTTTTTGTTAAATGTATTACAAACTTGTATTGACATATTTTACCTTTTTAAAGAAAATTCAGCCAGCATTATTTAGTGTTTTTACAGTAAAACAGTATAAGCATTGATACATCCTGGAGTGTGAGCCTAAATACTCAGGATTGTGTCCAGTTTTCCCATTACTTTGAGACCAGCTGAAGCCTAAGCTTCTCATCTGATAAGAAAAGGAGAAATGTTTGTTTTTGTGAAGTCTTCTGAGACCTTTGTTTGAAAGACGCTATCAAGATGAGTCCAAATAATGTTTTTTTTTCCTCTGAAAGTTTTCTGTATGAGCTCATCAGTTTTCAAATGTTTAGAATAGATTTGCATCTTTGAGTGAAAAACTATGAATGAGTGTGGAAGCAGTATTGCATTTCTGAAGTATTTCTAGCACTCTTAAGAGCATCAGAAACCCTCAAACATCACCATTTTTTATTTGAAAATGAAGAGTGGATTTTTTTAAAATTGTAGTACAGAAGCTGTCAGAAAACTTCAGTCATTCCTAAATCACTGCTTAAGTGAGATGAAAATCTTTGAACAATAAAAGCAACTTTGAATTTCCTACAATAGAGATGAAAATGAGGAAAAGCTTAGGATTCATTATAGAATCCTCAACAGGCTTTAACACTTGATACAGTTTTTTAGAATGGATTATACCAATTGCAGAATGAAGACAACTTTGTTATTGGCATTTTTTAACTACCAGGTTTATTTTCATTTTTTGACTTTTCTAAGATGTGCACCATTTAAAGCCAACACTGTGGCCTCAAAAATTATGAAACACTGCAACAGTGGGAACGCTGAAGCTTAGTATTGACCTGAACATACATTTTTGTTGTGTAGTTATTGCTCTCTGAAAATAGCGTGCTTAGTTGAATTGCATAAAGCATTGCTTTTTAATGGAAGGTCCTGGTCCTATCTCAGCTCATCCTTAGCTGAACCCATTTTATTAGAGGTAAGGATGCATATCAGAAATTGCTCACTTGAGCAGTCCTGTTCAGACAATTAGAAATTTATCTAACTGTTAACATTCTTATGCTCATACATAACTAGCAAGAATACTGTAGATATTTTGAAATCCTACTTAGGTAAAACCAGACTAATAACATACTGTGGTAATCCTAAGGTTGAGGTCTGTGTGGGCCTTTGTGAAGAAGGGATATTTAATACACCCTACAATGCCACTTATGCAGGGAAGGGTGGATCCCATTTTGTCCTGAGGACAGGAATTCAAATTCAGTTTGTAGTGTTGGTTTTGCTGGTAATCACAGCTGTTTGGATTTTTAATAATCAATCTCTTGCATGCAAGAGATTTTTTTCTATATATTTATGTGTAAGAAGTACAAGAACAACATATTTGAATTAAAATTAGTGTTAAAAATAACTATAGTAATTATCCCATGTCAGGCCATTTTAAACTTCCCATTGTAGTTAATTCATGAGGTAGATAAAACATAATCTGATAGCTTTCCAAAGAGAAAATTAGTTTATTTGGCCCAGAAACTATTAGGCATGTAAGCCTAATTGCCTAATAATTACAGAGTTTCACAGGAGGGAAAAAGCTTTTTTGGTGCCTTGTCAGTGTGTTTAATTCCTTACTATATTTTGATACCTTTTACCTTTATTTTGAATTTTTGGTTTAGTATGTTTTTTCCAGATGTTATAACTGTCTTGTTCTTATCCTTAAAATTCTGAAGTGTGCTGGTGGTTAATTATAACTAATCTTTATTATTAACATAGATGTGCAGAAGCAGATCCATTAAGAGAATAATGATGATTTATTATCTTAAGTCAAGTTAAGGAGAGTTGAGAATATTAGAACTCTAAGTTGGTTTTCCATTGTATAAGGTATTTTAAAATAAAAAGATAGATAATAAATTTAATTTTTCTTTGCCTCAAGAAAGACTTTTTAGGAGCTTGTAGATGGTAATCTCAACATAAAACAGCTGCATTTGAATGAATTTTACTAGTTACCCCTCTGAAGTGTTTATTTTTGTTCCTAGACCTCACAAGAAGTGGTAAGCCTTGGTGGATGAGTGATACATCTGCTTTTCCAACTTTGCTTCCAGTCAATGACACATTAAGTAGTCATAGTCGACAGAAAAGATCAGTAAGCCTTGAACGGTTTGTGGAAACGCTGGTAGTAGCAGACAAAATGATGGTGGGATACCATGGTCGCAAAGACATTGAACACTACATTTTGAGTGTAATGAATATTGTAAGTTTCATCCCTCTCTGTATTCATATCAATATGCATGTACTGAAATGATAAAATAACTGTAAAGTATTTATTTATTGGCATGAATAACACTTTAAAGTATGTATCAGCTTGCAGGAATTAATAGTTGAAATACGGCAAATGTTAGCATCATGGGAAAAATGCAGTACTGTTTCTGTCAAGAAGTCCACTGTGGTCACTTTTAAATTGTTTGTCTTTTAATTTTAAATTCTAATGGTTACATTTAGATTCTACAGTCCTATTCTGTTTAAGTCAACAGTATAAATGCTCGTTGTGCTGGATGAATTATGAAACAAGGTATAAACAGTTTTGATTGAAAAATGTGTCCCAAGAAGTTTGTTTTCCTGAATGGTCTTTTTTTGTCCAAAAATAACTTTATTCAGGTGATAATGATAATTAACATTATGAAATTACATTGAGCAAGAAAATTAGGTTAATTTTTAACCATGTAGGAAATAAGTAGTGTTTCATGTCTGACTTTGTGCCTTTTCTTATTTTCTGGAGGTCAGGTTGCCAAACTTTATCGTGATTCCAGTCTAGGAAACGTTGTGAATATTATAGTGACACGTTTAATTGTCCTCACTGAAGATCAGGTAAGAGCTGTTGCGCTAAGCTGTATATCCCTGAAATACCAGTGACGTTATTGTGTAATATAGATTTCATTTAATTATTGCTTGAAATGGCTGCATCTGAGTACAAAACCTCTCTTGTAATCTTTCACTGCTTTAATCAAGATGAAACAGTTCAAAGGCATATTTCTCATATATCATCTCAAAGATATCTGTCCTTACTTCAGGTGAATATCAATGCACCTTCGTTGTGCCAGACACAACCAGGATGTCAGTTTTATTTTTAGATCTATGATCTATATTTTGATATTCTGATCTTTTTGTATTGACATAATCATTATTAAAGTTGGAGCAGAAGGAATGCCTGTTCAGTAATACACAGTTGAACTTGAGGGCAATTTTTACAGAGATAAAATTTGGCAAGAAGAGTTTATTCCTAGAAACCACTGCTTCTAATTATAGTCCCATTTTAGTTTTCAAAAGGCTTAACAACTGACCTTAGTAATTTGTTTGGAACATTTCTGGTATGCATGTTGTATTGCAGCCAAACTTGGAGATAAACCACCATGCAGACAAGTCCCTCGATAGCTTCTGTAAGTGGCAGAAATCCATTCTCTCCCACCAAAGTGATGGAAACACCATTCCAGAAAATGGGATTGCCCACCATGATAATGCGGTTCTTATTACTAGGTATGGTCATTATAAGTATTGTGTTTATTTTATTTTATTTCTGTAGCTTTCTTGTTCTTACCTTATATATATGTAGCCTAGTTGTAAAGTAATATAATTGGTAGGTAATCATAACAGGAAGAAAATTAATAGATCGTCTATCTTAAATATATCAGACTATTAATCTATAGATTAAGAATTTGGAAAAGTAAAATCTGCAAAATACTTGCTTCTGCTGTTATTTTCACTTCATAATTGCCAATGCAAAGTATTCCAGTAGAACAGATAGATCCTATTGAACTTTTTATACTTTTATAATTGAAAAGAATTCATAAGATTATGGAGAACAAAACAGTTTAGAAAATGTTTTGTTAACCATATATAATATTTTTTTATAAGAATTTCAAGCCAGAACCTCAACTATTGTAATAGTATTTCTGCTAAAAAATAGGTTCTTGCAGATTCAGGCAATGTGAGAATCTGCTTTGTAGCTGTTTTGATTTATTATGCTCGATTAAGATGAGAACTGACAGTTTTAATAGGTAGTTTCAAAGCTTGCATATGTGCCCATTTGTTTGCTTCTATTCCACCATTTCTGTGATAAATTCAACAAAGCTTACACTGTAGTCTTGCAGTCCTGATAAACCTATTCCTGTTTGTCCTTTGCAGCTATGGGTAGGCAACTGTACTTTATCAGGAGATCAGTTTCCCTGTTGTTTAAGGACACTATTTATTTTTTTCTATTTTGTTTAAATAGCAGCAGGTGCAGCAGCACTAATTTGGATTAGGATCCTTTTATTATAGTTTCTGCTTTCCAGGACAAATTCTGTACTGCTTTGTATGTGACCAATTTGTGGAATCATTGTGTTCACTGCAGAAATTTTTAAATAATCATTGAAATAACAGATCTTCTCTGGAATTTTGCATAAAAGGTATAGAAGTGGCTAGGTTTTTTTGGGATGGGTGGTTTTTGTTGGTTTTGTTTTGTATAAGGAATAATTTTTTTGAGAGGAAAGAAAAGCTAATTAATCACTTTACATGTATTTTTGCATTCATATTTTAAATATAATTGTTACATGTGGTCATTAATGCTACATAGTAACAATTAGAATGATTAAATGCCAGAGTGATTTAGAGAGATGTTACAGTTCAAGAAGTTTAAAAAAATAATATTAAAGTGTCTAATAAAAATACATGGAATGACATTCAAAATACAATACAGTTACATTCTGAGATCTTGATTTTTCACAAAGGCCTTTGTTTATGCTCAGTATTTCTTTTTTTTGTGTACAAGTAATTCCTTCACTAGGGCTGCTCACATGTGAAATTAAATACATCTTTACAGCTGTGCTACACATCGAGCTTTTACTGGTATAATGTAGGCAGTGAGTGAAAAAGTGTCATCCGTAGGTGGTATGGTTGTGTCAAGTTGAAGCCCCTCAATATGTATGTATAATCTGCATTGGCAACACTATATTTTTACTGTTACGGCTGAATAACTTGACGTTTCGTTAGTGTTATTCTGGCACTGCAAAGCACAGTTGTTTATTTTCTTTCACTGTTGTGCTTTAATACATTTTATTACTGGATGTTCTGTACTGGCTTCCCTGGTCTGGTAGAACGTTCCCGGCATGGTTAGGAACAGTTCTGTGTTCCAGAGAAAGGCTTAAGTCAGTGCTAACTTGCAGGCCTTTAACGGCAAAAGGAGCAAATTTTCAGAGAACATGAATAATACCCATTGAAAATCAAGTTTTTTCAGCAAGAAGTAGTAAATATTAAGGACTTATTTTATTCTTCATTATTGGGGCTTAGTGATTATATAAGTATGCTGCAGAGTTTCTTTAGGACTTTTGTATCCCATCTTTTAAAAAGGACATAAGAGTTATAAAAATAACTTATGAGTTTACTTCTACGAAGTTTACACTTCTGGTTATATACCTATATTTTAAATTAACAAAGTGCCTCAGCATAGTATCTGCAGGCTAGTAATACCTACCTTTATAAAGCATCACTGAACTTTTAAGTTCAGTTATATACGCTTTCACAATAGAATGCTTGTATTCATTTATTTACTCTAATAATTGTAATTCCTAAAAATAATCCCAAAGGTTACACTAATCAATTTGAATGGATCAATCAGGCTTTTACTGAAACTACTGGCTGTCCTGGCTCTTAGTAATAAAATGTATC
The DNA here is from genome assembly GCA_031468815.1 of Morus bassanus. NCBI lineage: Eukaryota > Metazoa > Chordata > Aves > Suliformes > Sulidae > Morus > Morus bassanus. The sequence goes on from CM062600.1 coordinate 63,550,318, forward strand.
AGCATATGTGAATGATGGATTTATCTTTTTTTTAGGTTGGAAGAGTAAAGATAAATTTATATTAATATAACCATGTAAATCCATTAACTTCAAGTAATTCTGAATTAATTACTAAAATGGTAACATGCTTGTTTTCATTCTATTTTGGATCTCTCACCTGATCAATGAGGGTTAATGCATTATATGTAGAAGAGAAGGGTATAGCTACAGTGCTTTAAACTCCTAAGGTGTTGGAGAGGTCTTTAATAACTTCTTCCTCCTGAAGGAATTGGAACCTATACTACTTAATATTAAGTTATTTTTTAGCCACTCTAATACTGTTTTGAAAGCAGTTTCCTGAATCTGTCCCACTGATGCTGCTCTGCTTTGTATGGGGTAATTACATTTTCATTGAATTTGACACTGGAACCATTTTTGGTCATTGTGTGTGGTACTATTTTATTGAAAGTAGGAAAGCTTCAGTTCAACATTATGAATCGTTTTGTGTTGATCAAAACCAGATTTTTCAGTAAGTGATTCATGTATTTGAAAATACTACCTAATCCTAGCTGGGTATTTAAGTTTGCAACTACAACAATCTTTATCTGAAAAGTGGAGCAAAGTTGTTAAGAAAAGGAGTCATTATCTTCATCTGTGCAGATGAAGACAGCACTTCAGCATTTCTTAGCAACAGCTGGCTTTCCTCCATGATACTTTCAAAGATGGCATGCTCTGATCTGGAAAAAAAAAACCGTGTTAGGGGTGCTGATTCCCTAGGGGTGTCTGCTTGACCAGCGTATACAGACTTTTGTACCCTAAACTAGCTGTATGCCAAAACCAGGTAGCCTCACTGGTGTGGAGGTATGCCAAGCTAATCTAATAAATCCCATGGAGATGTTAGCATGCCTGCTAAGCTACTGGTCTTTGGACAAGAGCCTACTTGTGTTCAGTCTTGCCTGGTGTACAGGCTTCTCTGTCATGGTCCTGCAGGCACCCTGCAGTCTGCAGAGCACTTATTTTACTAAGTGGGTAGGGGATTGCAGAAAACTTCTTAGCTGATGATAAAAAATAAGGCAGGTAAGAGACTGGTCCAAGTAAGAGCCTGATTCCCAATCAGGAGAGAAAAATCGTGGTGATAGAAATACGGTGTTACTTGCACCAATATGTTATCAAAAATAATGTGCATTCTCAACTCACTGTGGTGAGTATTGGGACTGGTTTAGCTTCTTTAATGCTGCCAGACTTCATGCTGCAGGTATAAAAACGATCATTGGCAGGAACATTTCCTGCTACTGTTAACAGCAGAAGCATCTTCCTTCAGTTTCACTGGGGAGCTCCTAAGAGTCCCTGAAATTGGTAAGAATTAGATACCTTCTTATAATGGGAACCCAAGGGTAGGTAATAGGCCTTAATCAGAAGGCTTATTACAGAGTCTTGGGATATTGGGTGACTTTGTATAATGAGAATAGTGATTACCCAGAACACTGATAATACTTTTGTGTGTGTTACTGTGCTTTTGCCTTCTTTTATTCATTTACAGAACTTTTGTTTGTATTTTCTGAGTTTTAAGTTAAGCGCTTAATGTTGTTTCAAGATAAGACTGACTGAATTAATGTTCTAAAACAATTAGACTTGTTTTCTTGTTTCGTGCTCACTCTTTGAAATTTCACCTAGATTTTTTTCTGTTGGAGACTATATTTAAGTCTCAGACTTTAGTATTTTATCCTGTAATTGTCAAAATTGGGTTCTTGGGGGCAGGTGAAAGTAAACTAGTAAGCAGACAGGTTTTAATTATGAAGTTGATGAGTAATGTAATGCTGTTAAGAGAATGCCTTCTTTTTTCCATGAAGTGACTTTGACTTTAGATAAACCTAGTGAATCCTTAAAATTATTTCATATTACAAATTCATAAAAGTGTGAGGAAAAACTCATATGATTCTCTTATCTCAGTCTTTTGGTAGACAAAAAGTAGTCTTTGCATTTGATTCCTGTATTCCTGCATCACGGATGTGATAATCTCACTCTTTAGCACAATGTCGGGTTCTCCGATTTGTCATTTTAAGACTCAGTGTAAGATTTGAGAGTCTCTGTGTCTTCTCCTTTGTGCATCCCATCCCTGGTGTAGAAGTATCTATTTGCCTTTTTGAAGTTAGTTCTTGTTTATTTGCTGATAATTTTTTTTAACCTTTGTTGGTAGCCTGCTTCCTCTTTTTGTTTCTTAAGAAACTGCCTAAAAATAGTCTCCGTGTACCTTAAAAACACAAACTTCAGAGGTCACAATGTACACTATGATATTGTTACTTTTTTTGAAGAACACTTAACCCAGCTTCTCTTCTGTTTCAATCAATTGCTTCCTTCTCTTGATCTTACAGATCATAAAGTAGGAATTATGGAATTCCTCAGCAATGCCTTGGTTAACTGGCAAGATAAACATTATGAACAAAACTATTCCTTGTCCTGTGCACCTGCAGGCAGGGACAGAGTGTTGCATTCTAGGTTACACTCTGTAGCAAGGGCGGAAGAGAAGGTGACAAAATTTTAAAAATGCCTATTTTTTTCTTTTGCACCCTAAGAGTTCTCTAGTACTACGTTTCTATATAGCTGAAGATGTTTAGTTTGATTTGTCCAGGTACTAAATAGTTGTTTTTCCAAATGACGTGTGACACTCTAAACTTTGCAGCAATGGAGTCTTTTCCTGCAGAGAGGGAAGATTCAGAGCTATTAATTTCCTTCCTGCTGTGTCAGTAGATCAAGTAAAAGGTGTACCAAACAGCCCATAGAGAGGAAAGTGCGAGGGGGAAGTTGAGATGCCTCTGTGTGTGTGTATCTCTAAAGGGGCAGAACTTGGTCTTTGAGATACAAATATTTTAAACTGAGAAACATTTAACCCTTACTGACTTAGAGATCATACTTCTCCAAAGTCATTGCATGAAATGTCATCTCCTGTTGGTAGCACCAACATACCAAGAGTTTGTTTTATGTTTTTTAAAAAGAAAACCAAATCCACTGTGCTTGACAAAAGCATTAAGATCTCATTAATGCAGCTACAGTGCTTTTACAGGAACATAAGTGATCCCATGCAATATTAAGTTTTAGTTTTGAGACTGTAAACCTGCATCCTGCCCTCTCCCTGGTACACTGTTAGAGATGCACTTACGTAGATACAGCTTCTGAAATTAATGATTTATAATATCTTGAAATATAAAAATATTTTCCTTGGGTTGGAGTCCACTTGAGTTAGTTTTATGAGTGGTTTACTCCTTTAGCAATAATTTACTCCGCAGCCCCACTGAACTGATGTACTCTGTTGGAGGAATCTTTATTTGCTTGAATAAAGAATCAGGGCCATAACATGTTTTTATTGATTAAACCAAATACACCTCGTTTTGTAGGTTAGACTGGTGTCAGTAAAAATGTTCAGTACCACATATGGTTTAATTTTTCTATTTCTCTGGGTTTTAAATGGGCTTGTACATGTTAATTTTTGTGAGACAGTGAATGAGGTCTCTCTTAATACAGACCCTTGTATTTTTGCCAGGTACCACTGTACTTGTAATTCAGTAAGTATTGCTAAGCAGTGTGGTATGGCTGCTGTTAGCATTAACCCTGGTATTAGTATGCAACATGTCTCTAGCAGTGCTGCTGAAGCCCATATGGGAGACATTAGCATTATTACACAATTGGTGGCTTTTTTCAGATGTTTCAAGGAGAGAAATTTTACAGAACTAGTTTATGTTTATTGTATATGTACAGGATTAACTTCACAATGCTTCAGTTAGCCGTCCCTTCATCCATGTGCCCTCATGGGTAAGGAGTACTCTCTTTCATTTGTCTGTGAGATATGCATCCCCTGAGCAGGCCAGTGGTGCCAGTTTTTCTAACGGGGCAGAAGGTATATTTATATAGCAGCAATCTTAAACTCCTGTAAATCTTGTGGTTCATAATCTAAAGCACTGCAATGTTTCTGGCATTGCTGTAGATACTCAAGAGGGGCAAAACGTTTCTTGTTTCATATTGCATACCTGTATAGAGCTGACCACAATCATGCCTTTCATTTTTTTATAACATTAAGGGGTTTTAGGCAGCCGGAGATGATTTGGTAGTTGCATCGTCCCAAGAGCGGTCCTAAAAGGATATGTATTTTATGGACACAGTTGCCCTTTTGCATGTCGGTTGCTTATAGGTTAGTAAAATGCTTTTATTCCGTAATGACAAGTAACATTTCCCCATCAGGTTCTGTACTAGTTAAGACATTTGGTAGTGAGGTAGGGCCAGCCAGGACTCTGCACATTCCTTTCCTCCTGCAGGTCCAAGATAGTTATGCTTCTTTTCTGAGGCACTTTTCCACTTTTTTTTCTGGGCTTCTTAACTTGTTGCAAAGATTGCTTTTCTATACAAGGCACTCTCATGTTGCTCTGTCAAGAAAATTTCCTAACCTTGTCCAATAAATCTGGACATCCAAAGTGTTTCTGTTCCCTTGATGCCCTGTCTCCAGTCTTCATCCTCTGGTTTCTTCCTCTGTTAATGAGAAGGGCTCCAATTTCAAGAAGTAATTCTGATGTCAGTTGTATCTTTCTGCTTCTTAATTCCTTCACTGTTAGTCCATTAAGCGGTTTTCACCCTTGTTTTTTCAACTTGTTCTACTGAAGTTCCTTGCAGTGAATTTAAGCCCCTTACAGGAGGCTGTTTTTCCTTAGTTGATTTTTGTGCAAAAATTGTAAGATTGTCCACTGACTTAGTGTCCTCGGGTCCATGTGTATAAGATTACTCCTCTGAGAGAGGTTTGAAAAGCTGAGATGTATATGTTGCTCTTAATGTCTGTCTCTGCAGATATTTAAGATGTGAGGAGCCCACTTTCCAAATAATAACACTAAATTTCCTATGCCTCTCTGTTTTCAGGGAATTAAAGGGGTGTAAGTGAAAAATCAAGCTGCATATTCAAAATCATGTATTTGGAAAAAACCCCAAACTTGAAATGTACTAGGACTCTGCTACAGCAGATTGAGGAAAGTAAGGTATTTGATGTTGTTTGCACGGTGCTTTGCATAATAGGAATATTTGTACCAGGGTTTCTATACATGGCATGTTCTTTACACTCATTTTTAGAGACCTGCTACTGACCACTGACAGAATCAGAACCACAGTTCTTATATTTACTCTTGTGTCAAAAACATTGTATGGGTCTTCACTATCCTAAGGCATATTCTTTGGAATGACTACCCTAAGATTGACAAAAGAGAGGTTGTGGCTGAGAGATGCAGCATAACAACTGTGAATCATTATAGCAATACAGGGTCTTTGTGTGTAGGTGATTTGCTTAGATACATATGGGTCTAGGGCCTTGTTCCAAGATTGCAAGCCCTGCGTGTTCAGTGGGGGGAAAAAGCATGTACAAAGATTTCAGTGGAGAATTCTCCCTCATTGATTTTGTGTATGTCTTTTTGTGAGCTAAGAGGCTGCAGGCTGTGAAATGATGGTAGAAAATCAAATTAGTTAATGCAAGCAATAGAGAAAATATGAAATAGTTGGGAATTAATAAAATCAGTTGGCATATTACATAATTCCCGTTTATGTTACAGTTATACAATTACTTGTTGGGTGGGGTTATTTTGTTTCCCTACCCACCATTAACAGAATAAGGCCTGAAATGTTCAGGTTTCCACTCTTGGCTGTGAATTTTTTTGGGTTTTGGGGGGAGGAGGATAGTGTAAATTGTATCTTTAAAATTTATTCCTAGATTTTGTAGCTGAAAGGAATCAAATAGACTCTGTGGGATTTGAGGGAACTCACATGGAACAATAAAGTAGCTAGAATGTGAATCTGAAAAACTGCTTATTCCATGGCAAATGTCAACCAGCAGGTGATTTGCAGCTAATTAACAAGCACACTGTGTGAGTGGAATGTTTTCTAATCAATAAAAGGGCTGTTATTTTTAATTTCTGATGCCATTAGTTGACTCCTAGTTTACAGTTGGTTAGTTAGAAGATGTGTTTTCTGATTTAGTTTATAAAATTTGAGTCTGTGTGGATGGAAGGGTGGAAAAGGTATAAGGTATACCCAGAGTTTGCCTAATCCATTCCAGATGGACAAAATGTGTTCAAAATGTGTTTTATTTAATACCAAATCCAGAAGAGTGACTGGTGTTACGGAGTAAAGCTGAGGCTTTCATGCTCTGACTTTTCAGTCTGAAAGCTGTTTTCTTTTTTAATTTTTTTTTGGTAGATTGATTGAAATGCTTGATACTGAGTAAAAAGACAAATAACATTCTCCTATCTCAAGACAGAAATTTTGAGTGTAATGCCACAAACATCTCTTAAGATGTGCTTACTGAATGGAATTGGTTACACACCTCATGATTTCCTGAACTGGAAAACTTGAGAATATCTACCAGCACACAACGTGGGCAGTGCAACTCCTTACTGGCCCCAGTTAAAGTCTTTCTCTAAATAAGACAATGAAACCTTTGGTAATTAAAAATGCATTGGGACAAATCTATAAAATAGTAAACTATGTTTGCTGTTGATAGTAAAGGTATATTAATGCCTGCTGTAGTTTTATTTGTAAACTTTTCCTTTTACACACTAGGCTTACTACAGAAGAGAAAAATCAATGAAAAATACTTTTGTATGCTTTTTTCCCCCCCTTTTTTTTCTCCAGGCATTTACCCTCTGAGTTGCACAAAGAGTCGTAAAACTATTCAAATGATAGTTTTTCCAGGAAATGTTTGGTGGTAATAGTTTGGGATATCTGTTAGAACGCTCAGTTACTGCTTGGCCAGATATCTGAGGAAGGGCTTTCTAGCAGTTTGAAATGTCATATTTTGTCTTCTTTTTTTATAAAGAACATAGACTTGTTTAAAAATCTCTCATTTTTAATTTTTCTTAGTAGTCTGAGTAGAATCGTAACATTCTTCTCTTTTATTCTTTCCCCCACCCCTTGCTTAAGTACAATATCAGGGCTGTTATTATTTTCACAACTTACAATGACTGGCAGAGTAATACATATGCAAGTGAGTAGCTGTGCTCCTCATTCTTAACAATCCAGAAAAACATATTAGGCCAATTTTTACCCTGGATTTTCACCAATTTTGGATTTTGACTGCAATCTGTTGCATAAATTCTGTCTCTCACCACACATGAATATATACTCCATTGTCATGTTTTCTTCACATTTTAAACATGAGTCTGGACTATTTAGCTCAACTTTATAGCTACATTTTATTAGATTGCTTATGTATAAGAATACATTAAAAACATGTGCTTTTAATTAGGACACAGGTTGTGAATTAATTCTTTTAGTGGCACCATCATATCCATTTAATTTTAGTATTCAGTATTCTTCAGTTTCTGCTAGATTACACCGATCTGTCCTAACGAAGGGTGTGATTATTTATGCTTTGAGGTCAGTGGCAGCATGCCCATTATTTCAGTAGGATCTGGATAACATTTCAATTTGAGTTCATAGCTTGTTCATTTTAATTATGCAAATAGTCATGTGAAGCCTAGAGTGAGCACTGTTTGTTCCATGCTACTTTTTGAAATATTTTGAGGCTTTAAAGTGTGGATTAATGAAGTTAGGTGCATGAGGTCTTAACCTTTTTTAACTTAGGGATGGTATTTTCTCTGAAGCTGTACCCATTTCGGATTAAATTCACTGCTTTTATAAACGCCTATATGCATAGAGATAGATCACTTCCAAACTAATTTTTAACTATATTCAGTGTGTTAGAAGTACTTTCCAAAGGGATTAGTACTACTTACAGGTTAGGTTTGTTGCTGGTTGATTTGGGGTTTTTTGTTTGTTTGATTTTGTTTTGTTTTTGTTTTTTTGCTTGCTTGCTTTATTAGTGAATTTACAGCAAAGAAGTGACACTTGAAAGGAAGTATCTGGAAATTTTCCAGTCAGAAGGCAGGTGTGAATAGGCAGGAGCAGAGGACATTACAGAATTGTCCCAAGTAAAGAAATGTATTGTAGTTCATGTCTGCAGTTGTAGTTGTTCAGTTTCACTTCCATAATCTATGATGAAATGTAGCTTAAAAGGCTATTAAAATTCTGACAGAACTGGATGATGGAGGTAAAGTAAAAATCCAAAGTTAAAATTCCATACTTGAATATTTTGTAGTTGCCATGCTGGCCTGATCACATGTGCTTGGGTAATTGGTACTAAAGTTGATACTGAAATCAGATCTGCTGAACAACAGATAAAATTTTGCTTTAAACTCAAATGAAGTCAAACTCTTTTGTTTTCAGCTCAAATCAAAACATTTTAATGAATACAAAATTTGATTAAGAAAATAAGAAATCACATTTGTTTGCGTGTGGTATATTCAGAATTAAATTACCACCTGTGTTGCATTCTCAGTTATTTTCTTAAATGACGTGTACTTTTCTAAATATATATGTTTCACAGTCTTTATTATATGAACTAAACACTGGAAAATATGGTTGCTGAAATGCAAACACTGAGATAATGCTGAGAACTAGCTGAAATTCTGGTCAAATCATTTATTTTGCAACAGGGTGTGAAAGAATGGTGGTCTGGCCAACTGTAAAGAATTAAATATGAAATTGTAAATGCATTTAATGACTGGCAAATCTTGTTTAGATTTGCTCTTTCATGCACTATATTCCAATTCTTCCCACCATTGTTTGCTTTCTGTTCCCTTCTGTTGCTGCCACTTTGAGCTATTATCAGCAGGTGAAACTGTAGCACATGGGAATACTTGAAATGGGAATATACTCAGCAAATTAAACAATTTCTGCTTTTTTTATGCTTTACCTTTTACTTATTTCTAGACTTGAAACTCTTTGTACTTCTGATGATTTGGGCTTTACTAGCTGTATTTCTACAGCCTAAGCTAGTACAGGCCAGCATTTACAACATTATCAACAGTGTGAATAAAAAAAATCTCTTTTAATGCTGCATAATCAAATATCTTAGATCACCGGTCATTAACTGTCTACACATGCACTTACGCAAAATTCTAGACACTCCTAGTTTAAACTCTTAATATACATACCACTATTTATAGTATTTCAAAACTAAGCTGTTGCATGTGCATGGTCAGGGCCTACCACCATGGATGCATGTGGTAGTGGTACCTCAAACTAATAAATTTAATCAAGAATTTAATTTTTTTTTTCAAATTATGCACAGTTGTCTTAGTTTGAGTGATGACTGATCTCTTCTTTAACAGGCAATACTCTTATTCAATTTTGTATGCTTTAGTGAGCCAGAATGTTAGTTTGTCAATAGTGATAGGTATTCTAATATTTGTTGCTTTTGCACAGTACTGTGTGTAGATCCCTTGTCCTGAATATTTCATATGCTTTTCTCTCTTGCATTTTGTAACTAATACAGCAAGAGAGAAGTGGCTTTCAATTATAAGTGCTGTTGAACTAGACTTGAACAATGGTCAAGATTGCAACTATTTATCACAAATAGGAAAACACTCTTTTATATAAAAAGTACTTTTATGTTAAAGAAGCTTTTTTTGTATTCAGGTTTTGCATATTATATATAAACATGAAGTTTTATGTAAGTGCAACAAATTATAAAATGAGTAGGGATGTGCATCCTTTATTTTAATACATATTGTCATATATAGTTAGGATGGTAAATTCCACCAATCTGTTAATTAACAAAAAATATTGGACCCATTGAGGGGAGCCCTTGGGTGATGTCAACTCAGACTGCCATCTATGTTGTTGCTGATAATTTGCCTTGCAAAACTGTACCAGCAGTCACTAAGTTTTGAGCACACATTACAGCAGTGAATTTTCTCAATATCATTTTATGCCAGAATTGCTTCTGTTTTTCTTGGATTAGTGGAAGCAAGCTGAAAACCATGATTAAAAATTATTTTGGATGGGTTTTAAGTACCTGATTTGTACCTTTAGAATAACTTCTCAAGTATGCTCTACTTACTTTTGTATACAAAGGAAGTAATCTCCTGCAAAGACCAGTCTTAACCAGCTAAAAAACACAGAACTCTTTCATCTCTTCTCATCTACTTTTTCATCATGCATGGTGAAAGCATTCTTTAATTTGGGCCAGAAGTCCTTCTGTACCTTTTTCTTCTCTATTTATTTCTTTCTTCTCTATTTCTTTCTTTCTCCTCTATTTCTTTGTTTCAGACTAGATGATTGTTGTAAGTCCCGACCTGAAGTATTCTGTTCCGTGGTTTATAGAAGCTTTCAGCAGAAACAATTTATTCAGGCAAGCACTGATTATACCAGGTGTTTTAAGGTGAAAGGATGTAATGGTGAACTTTTATTCTTTCAGAGAGAGGGGAGGTATTTCTTTTCAGTATGTATTTGCCTGCCTGAAGATTAAGATTTCCTTTAATACTCTTTATACCACAGTATGAAATTTTTTTTTTTTGTGGTAGCGTAATGCAGTAAAATACACTGTATTCTAATTGCAGTGAAGTCACTATTTGTTACATGTAGCTGTTTTATTTCAATAAATTTTATATGTTTCTTTATCTGTAAGGGAGAAATTACAATTTTCTGACCGTTAGAAAAATCCAAAATGTAATCTAAAAACATTTAGCTGTTACATATCAGGCCACATTATACAGTGGGGCTTCTTTGGCTGTAAAAGATTTTCATCTTCCTCAGCCTCATCGAAAAGACCTTTCTACCATCAGAATAATATATAATTTTATCTTCCTTTGCCTATGACCTCTATACAATTACCTTTAAGTGGTTCTGTTTAGTGAGTTTTCAGGAAGAGTATTTACTATGGCTGCAGTCTTGCATTTTGATCTATAAGTCAAACTCTCCTGCTTATGCCAAGTGCCTTAAATATTAACTCGGCTCTGTACAATTACAGATATAAAAAAATCCAACACTGCATGAGTATATCATATTGAAGGATTTAGGCCATATAGAGGGCAGAGTACTTTCTTATTCTTGCTTACAGGTGATAAGAACTAGATTTAGTATATGGGAGGGAGGGGAAGGAACACGAGAACATTGTGTGTGTATGTGTGCACGTGTGTATGGGGAACAACACCCAAACCCTCTTTTTCTTTCCACATTTTAAAGTAAACAAACAAACAAAACCCTGTGGATTCCTCAGCCTGAAACACCAGAGTGTCACTCTTTAAAACTGCAGTACTTAGGCCTTCTTTTACAATGTCATAGTGTTATTTTTAAAAGGCATTTCTTCCAACTTTGCTTGCTTTTTTTTCCTGTTGTGGCTGTAGTTCAAGTAATGACTTCTGAAGAACTAGGAAGGAAAATAAAAATGTTAACGGTATTTTCTTTAAGCCTGCAAAATGATTTTTACTACTTCAGTGATCTAACTTTGAGCTATGCCTTCTCGTAAAGGTCATTGTTACTGATCTACTTATACGTTGCAAATTATGTGTGCCATAAGCTTTTCCGTTATCCTTGAGGTTCAGGTGCATCCTCTGCTCCCCTGTTGCATGTTAAAGAGATTCTTCTTTCACACAGATCTTGAATCACTTGTTTCCCAAGTGTCTGGTACAGCTGTATGGAAGTATTTTCTGTGAGGTGGTCTGGAGCAATGTTTTGTGGGACTGGTGATACAGATGTGTTTTAGTGTCCTGTTTCTAAAATCACCTCATCTGTAGAAATAGAGTGCTCTGTTGTTAAACAGTTATTTGGAATCACAGTCCCATAGCAGTGTAAAATAAATGTGTACTTTAGAAATATTTTTATTTTTTAAATTCTAAGACATTAGATATATAATAATTAGTACTTGATATCTCTCACTTCACATATATATATATATATCAAGCTAACAAAGCTGAAGGGTTCATCAAGGCCCTTTGGCTGAGAGTTTAGTTCTTGTGCTACTCGGTAGTCTTGTGGAAGACTTGGCAATGGGGACGCATGCTCCGCTGTTAAGGATTTTTCTGATTCAAAATTCTTTCCGTCCCCACAGGGTATTTCATTAAGGAATTTCAACCTTTCTGTTGCTAGACAATGGTCTTCACCTTTGGAAATGCCAATGTCCCTTGATTGGACATATTTAGAAAGTGTGCAGTTTGTGAAGTCTGTTCAGAGGTTCAGAGAGAAAACATTTTCATGCTTAGTAAGATAATGTACAGTCGTCATTGTGTGACCCTTCTTCAGATAAGTACACGAACTTCATGTTTTGTACATAGTTATATATTTATCTGATGCTTGTAAATGGCAGGCATATGATGGAATTTTAGTGTGTGTTTTCTGAGACAAGACACTTCAATAATGGGTTTGAGATGAGCTATTTCCCCAAGTTGTCCTTTAGCATTACTGTGTCAGTGTGTAGTTTCTTCTAGCTCACAACAAAATACTTAATTTCTGGAATTAGTGTTTCCATTGTATCAAATACTGTGATTTTTATAGATGAAGTACTTTGTAAGATGTTAGGTTAAAAACTGGATACAAATTAAGGAAGAGTGTAATAAAAAAAAATTATTTTGTGTTTGATATCACAATATAAAAGATACTTGTATAGGTGAAGTGTCAGTTTAGTGTAATATTTTGGGGGAAGGGGATTTTTAAGACATAACAGACCGAAGGCCATGACTGCCTCAGACACTGAAGGCTGGTGCAACTCCACAAAATCAGGAGGAAAATAGGATTGAAACCTTGACTTTAGTAGAAATGCTTACATAAGTTATGTTTTACAGGATCAGATGCTGTTACTTGTGGGTGTTTCTTTCTTGGCTGTTAAGCATGTGAGCTTGAACTGCATGGAGAAGAGAATGCTTCTTCCAAAATCACTTGTCTGGGACACATTAATTTCTACTTTTCTGTTGAATATTATACTAATAGAGTATTTTAAAAATTTAAATTTCTTGCAGTTCTCTTTCTTTGTGCCAGAGCTGTTCTAGTTTCATACTGATATTTGTGTGTGAACATAGAAAGCTGCAAGTCATATTGATCCAAATCTTTTTGCAATCTTGAGGAAAGGATTTTAGATTAGAAGATGGAGAATTTTTTTTTTTAGCTTGTATTTCTCTACCCAGAAGACTGGATTGTTTGGAGTTGCATAGGATATTTTTAAGCAGTTTAAGGAACTGTACGTAGTGTAAAAAGATGGCAGTGCTTCCGTGAACCTTTCAAATGTAATCTGCCTCTTTCAAATTTAATTATTACCAAATGGAGTGCTTGATATGCTGTGATCAGCTCACTTAAAATAATATAATTTCAAAGTGACAGGCCTAACTAATTATTCTTGCCTGTGCATGTTTACACAACATGTAGGTACCTTAAGCACTCCAGTTCTAGACTTTTTGCCTTCGGTACATCTGTATTGTATGTCTAAGACCTCCCCATTCATAAACACCAGGCTGTCTCCTTTGTCCTCAATTGCCCTAGGTTGAGATAGACCATTTTCTTCTTGCAGTAGGTCAAACCTTCCTTCTCCTAGCCTGCTAGCTATTTTGTTATGGCCTCTTTCACTTAATTGGTGTAAAGAGTTAACACTTGCATATGACTAAACTTATTAAAAACAAACAAACTTCCTCACTGTTACTTGCCTTTTTAGCTGAAAGACCTGAAGTAGCAGCAATTTAGTAAAAATTACCAAATGGATAGTGGCCTGCTAAGGAAGGCCTTGCCATAATCTTCAGAGCCTGTTCTACCATGCTTGCTGTGGTAACTTTCTTGAAAAATATTTCCATGCCTGACATCTTTGAGACACACATCAGCGATCGCTAGGAGTGCTGGATGATTGCTTGGGACTGAGTGGGATGGATGCAGCCCTGGGTGTAGAAACACAGTCACTATTGCGCTGGATCCCAGGAACAGTCTCCAGCTACTCAGTGCTATGCTGAAGTCCTCTGTAATAAAGATGACATGTATTGACAGCACTACAAGGAAGAAGCAAAATTACTACGGGAATCTACTGTGCATCAGAACTTGATGCACCATGCTTTCCTATCCTCCTTTCTGCTTCCTCAGTCTCTACGCAGCCTGGGTTTTGAAGATGAGAGAAAATGGTGTGGGTGAGTATGAGTGTGTGTATGTGGAGTGGGGGAGATCATACTATGTCAGCACGGAGCAGGAAGAGAGAGAATGTTGTCTGTCAATACTGTGGTATAAAGGAAGTCCATAATCATATTGGTTGTATGATTTTTATGAAAATGTCCATTTGGACAATGTATCTTGAAGAACGTAATCTGTTGGTAAGTAACTTTATTAACTTCATTTATGCAATCCACCAAAATCTCTTACTTTTTTTCTGTTGTCGTTTTGCCCTTAAGGCTTTCACAACATGTATTGTTCTTAGGAATTACGTCAGTTTTATATGCTGAAACCAAGCTTGAGAAACTCTTGTTTTTAAATAGTATAGACTCCCTGAACGCTATACGAGACATAATTTTATAGTTGCTCTCAAAACAAAATCTTGATAGTCTCCTACTCCATGCATCTATTTTTCCCAAATAGTAACCAAGTAATTTCCTGTTACATGTGGTGAGGTCAAATCCAAGACTGCCAGCTCATGATTGCTTCATATTTTCAAATACAACTTTTTGGAGGAAACTTCAGAAACAAGGTCAGATGTTTCTGAAGTTTTGCTTTCCACAGATGAAATATTTGGATTTTTTTTTACAAACCTCTCCCCCGTTTTTTTTTAAATAGCCATCATAAACTGCCGTTGATTATACTTGAGTAAACTGTCATCTGTATGTATTTGAATGTGTTTTCCCACTAAGATAGTAAAACATAAGTGAGGCTGAGCTGTTTGGTTGAGAAATGTAATGAGAGAGCTGAAGGTCTGGAAAGGGAATGCTATGCAAGTGCTGTAATAGTCTTCACACAGCTTTTAAGTTCTGCAGGGGTTCCAGTAAGGCAGCTTCCCATTGTTCTACTATGCTACATTTGCAGTAAATATGTGAAAATTTGCTAGCCAAGCTTTTAAAAATAGAGGATCCCTATACCATCCTGTTTTGTAAAATTCTTCGATGTTTCCACCTCCATTGAACTTGATGAAAGTCCTTTAGGGCTAAGCACTTTTGAAGCGTATTTCTGCTTTTTAAATTGTCTGTGTGGAAGATTTTTTTATTTTAAGAGTTCCTTATTCTCAGAAACACTTTTAGCAAATAAGAAAGTAAGATTGTGATTCTGTCAAATATGCCGTAGTTAAAATTGTCAAATCTGACAGAAGATTTGGTAAGCAATTAGGGCATGTCAGAGGTACTAGTATCTAAGATCCATATCCAGCTGGTTGTTCAGATCCTCCAATTACTGTAACGTGAGTTCTTTGTGGAAGGCAAACTGTCTACAGGGAAGGACTGTCCATATGAAAGCTGTTTTTTGATGTCAAGAAGCTGCAGAATCTAAATTATGACCAAGTTTCTACCTCATTTTTTATTTTTTCCCCTGTATTGCTTGTTCACTGCTGAATATTGTGTGGAAATAAAGGTTTGATTTTTGCATGCAATAGCAGCTTGGGGCACTCACTCAGTGACAAAACCACATTTTCTGTATATACTCTTAAAATGTTTCAGAACAGGAGCCATAGTATCAGTTCACTGCTTGTAAATATTGCCTTTACAAACATCACAGAGGAAGAGATACTCTTTTTTTCGAGCTTGTATGGTAGGATGATTTTCTGTTTACATTAATCTCTTTACCTCCTTTTTAAAAAAAATACTTGTTAATCCACAAAAACTATTTCAGTAATTTCTGAGAGTAAATTTAAAACAAAATTTAAGATACACCCTTTAAAAGAAACATTGGCAATGCAGGTTACACTCCATTTATAATAATTTTCACTGACTAGATTTCAGGTGTGTTGTACACTGTGCAAATGCATAAAGGGCATAGAAGGAATTGGTTCATAAACATCTAGAACTAATCACTTGTGTTCTACAACTTAAGTTAAAGAATTTGGAATATATAGATAAATATTCTTTTATATTTGGCAAAGAGTGTATCACAGAACACACTTAAGGGTTACATACTTTTCTTTGACCACTGTGCATATTTCTAAAAGTAGTTAATTGTTCTGCAAAGGTGTGCTTTCATATGTTGCAGGTTGATTATTAACAAGTTTGTTACCACAGAGGTCAAATAAATTAAGAATGTCTTCTGTAACTGGTTCTTCATGTTTTTCTTTTTTTAATATTTTGTCCTCATACATAGTTGAACCCATATTCCAGAATCTTTTAAAAAGAAAAGGAATTAGGGCCTACTTTTCCAGACATAATTTGATGTGTAATTTTGAGCATCTTCATGTTTCTGTGTCCAGCTATGAGGGATTTTAAACAGGCAGAATATTCAGAAAGTGACATCTTTCCTTTGGATACTAAAGCTCTTAAATTACTTAGAAATGGAGGCATCAGAAGCTTTTCAGAAATATTTTAGGCATATTAATTTGGCTGAAACACTATCTAACTTGTATAGAAACATAGAATCACTATCATATAAATTGCAGTAATATTTCAAAATAAAAAAGCTTTAGATTTTTAGTAGGAGGTAGAAAACTCTTTAAATATCACTTAAAACTTCCTCTTCTGTTTCATGACAAATATGTGATTTGTTGGCTTTATTATAAGTTACTGACTCAGTAGATGGCACTCTTCCCTCTGAGTCACCAAGGTGCCTAGGTCAACTGTATTTAAGGTTCCCTTTTTTTAAATACGGTGTAAAATTGATCCTGTCTGCTCATTAGAACAAGAATATCAGTTGTCATATTCTGACAAAATTTGTGTTTAATTATTACATTCTTGCTTGTCTCAATCTTGATTATTGCTGCTGCGGGGTAACATTTTTTTCTCTGAACTGTTGTGTGTGTTAGTGTTAAAATAGTTGTAACACCCCCCACCCTCCCACATATGTTCCTCCACTCTCCACTCCCCAACTTGTACATAACAGGGCCTGATGGTGAAATCTTGCTCCCATAACTAAATCTTATTACTTGATAAGTTTTACACTGGGAATTTTCATCTTAGTATGACCAATTTGAAGTCATGTTATTGGACACATCCTAAGTATTATTTTCTTTTTTTCAAGAAGACAGAAAAACCAGGGAAGTCCATCCTAAGCTTTTTATAGTATTCAGTGAGACCTTCCTCGAAGCAGAAAACAATGCTAGCTTATGCTGAACAGGCATCTTCTGCTATTCCTCCTGCATTTTGTTTTACTCTTTAAGGGTAAAACTGAGTTTTTCCTTTTCCTTGGGATCTGGTAAGATGAAAAGATAAATCCTCTTCAGCCTTCTGAACAGAATGCAATTTACAACTGAGATGTGTTCCTCTGATGTTTTGTGGCACTTTGGTCCTGATACCTGAGAGATATTCTGAACCAGCAATCCACAGCTGATTTAGTAAAAGCCATCAGTTATCAGTGCCCTCAGGGTTGGTGATCCGTGGTCTGTGATATGGTGATGAGCACGGAGGAGTAGATCCTCCCAGAATCAAATTTCTTCCCGTGGTGACTTTGAAAACAGAATCATTGTTTTGTTTCCTTTTGCTGTTTTAATGCTCTTTTAATGCACTACCAGTCCCAGCTTCTGTTGTTCTCCGGATTGGACGGTGGAAGACCCATCTTTCTCTAGATTTGTAGATTCTGTTTCTAGGTTTTTATATTTCTAGATTTTTTTTTCCTCTAGAAGATAACTGCTTGTTTTCTTCCTCTCTCCTAAAAAACCTGAGGAATCTTCATGTGACTTGAAATAAATAATTGTTAATTACTTGCTCATTTGCCCAAGCCTTACTGGTCCAACAGATTATTCTGAACATGCCCTCACAGCTTATGCCCATAATAATTTTGAATGGATACCTACATGAGTATTCAGAGTTTTGACAGTTTACTTCTACTCTGCAGTCTGAGTTTTTGTCCATGTGGTACGCAGCTTGCTTGGAAGATACACTGTGTTCTGGATACTGCAGAAAAAGGATGCTTCTTGCACACTTAACTATATTTTTCAGTTAATGAGCAATCATTGTGACTTTTTCTCATAATTTGGAATTGAAAGCTTTTGTATTATTTCTCAGAACATAGTTACCATTCAGGACAATTCTCTGTGAGTAAATTGAACCTTATCATGAGTGTTTCGCCAGGTAGACAAAGATACATGTCCATATTACAAAAGTCGTTACAGTGACTGGCGTTGTTTTTAGCAGTCAGGCTGCACAAACATATTAATGATCTTTGATACCTGAGTCTCATATCAGTTTTGGAAGGATGTTATGAAAACACTTTCTTTGACGTTACAGGTACTGAGCCTGGTCTGTAGATAAATGGGGAGACTTTTTTCTCCTGTAAAACCAAGTTACAATTAGTTCTTATGAATAACGGATTCAGTTAAGAGTACTTAAAAATGTAGAAACTAAAAAAACTCAAAATATTGCATTGTTTCAAATAAAATACTTTGTTTTTTTCTGTTTTTAATTCTGCCAAAAAAAATCAAAAAATCAATAAGTGATTTGCAAAAAATTGAGATAACTTCTGATCTGTTGTCATTTAAAATATTCCAAAATGTTGGCAGTAAGATTTTTCTGTTTTGCAGTGAGATGTAATCTTGGTAGTCTAGAATTCCTATAACCCTGCTAGTTACTTAATCAAGAGTGATAAAAGTTAAGACCTCTTTTAGTAATGGCTTTAGATTCTGTATAAGAGTATGTATGAATAGTCAAATTATGGCCTTAGCCTGTGGAGAAGGAAGAATATTCAGATCATGTAACTGAAGTATTTTTTAATGTGTTTGATTGTTTAGGTTCTTTCCAAAGTTGAGGTGTAGTTTTTAGACAACTTACAGTTGATATGTTTTGGTGTTTTAAGAGCATGTTGACTTACATGATTTTTGTGGCAGGACTCCTGGACCTACATGGAGTAACACTGATGCCAGGGAGATGTAAGAGTTTGTGTAATAGTTTAGACATATGAGTGATGTATTAGAAAGCACCAGAAGGACATTATAAGTTAGTCCTGTTTTGTCACACACTAAGTTGGCTCAGCTAATCTTGCATTGTCAGTAAGCTCATAGTTACGCAGTTATGATCTTGACGGAAAAGATGCTTTAACGTCAGATCCAGAAGGATAGAAGCTGCCAAAATTCATAATTTCTTCCCCATATGGCCACTTACCAATCTTTGTTTTAAAATTAGCTTTGTGCTGAGTTGCTGAAGGGATGATACTTCATGACTATCCAGTGCTGCTGTTGGAGTCAAATCTCTGTTGTAGGTATTGTAATATTATGTTAGGGCATCAGGTATTCATTACTGAATATAGTATCATCATTATTTTAATTATTTCTGAGCATTTTATTCAGGTTGTGTTCTGAAAACTGTGAAATTTGGTATTTTATAGAGCTGATCACATTCAGCTTCCAGATGAGTGTTATTCTTTTCCAGATCTTTTAAGATGGCTCTCTTGATAGCACTGAGTTTGCATTTGGATGGTCTTCACACTGCTTCAGCCAGACCCATGGCAAATCTCTCATTTATTACTCTCGGCAGCTTGAAAAAGGCAGTGCTAAATGATTGGATAAATAGGGAGGAAGAGGTACAGGCAGTTCCTTAGCTTGCACATTGATTTAGCTGTAATGAAAGGTATTTGCTTATATTGTAATTTTAGGACAGTTAGTCCTGCTTAAAAATTGCAAGGTCATAAGTAATGCTGACAGATATTCATTGTCTAGATTCTTTCAGAATAAATGTCTACCCTGTGAGCTCTTTCAGCCACCTGCCGAAGTGGAGTGAAATACGTTACGCAATTCTGAACAATAAGTTTGGAAACACTAATGAACGAGAAATTGTACTCCAAACACTAGCCAAAACCAAGGAATTTCTCAGATGTGTGAAATGCAGTCTGTTAAGCCATGAAAGTGTTTATGAGTATTTACCCAAGATTGGTTTTGAAGCTATTCCATTTAAGTCATATTTTGGTTAAGATTCTTAATTATTTAGTGGTTAAAAATTAGCAGCAAGCAATAGCAATAGTAAGAGATGCAGTTGGTCAGGAGAATTGTCATGTTTTGCAGTTCTGTTCTTGGTTATATCGTGAGTCAGTTAAGCAGATTGTTTGGCAATCCAAAAAGCTTTGTTCCTGTATGTGGCCCTTTTTAAAAATGAGGTTCTAAATGGCATGGTGGTATGCTAGTGGTAGTAACTTCACTGACATGTGTGGCTCGTCGTAGTTTTTGCACTGCTGAATTTGTGCTCACTGTCTGCATTACTGGAAGGAAACTCTACTTCTGTGCATTTTTTTAAGTAGCCCTAGGACTTAAATACATTTATTCATCTTATTATTTTTTCATTTTTAACTAATAAAAATAATTTTTTACTTCAGGTTTTTGCTTTAGGCTTTTACAAGTTTCTTCCAAGCAAAAGTGGGAATTTGATTAAAGTATTTACATTTGTAGATGACTTGTATTTATTGAATAAAGCCACACTTAACATCAATAGAAACAGTAGAGGAACTAAAACTGAACAAATGAAGAACCAGACTATTTTGCACAACAGAAATTACAGTTAATAAGTTGAGAAAAAAATCAAATACTGGTATTTTCTGCATGTTAATGAACCTCTTTCCAAGCATCCTTGTTTTATTAACTTCTATATTCTTATTTCTTTATAATTCAGGTGGAAGTTAAGTGTTTTGATTCACTAACTTTACGTAGATCAAAGTAATAAGATATGTTTGTGATTTTAAAATAATGAAATTCTCCCTATTTTTCAGCCACAATGGAGAGAAATGTTTTATTGGATGTTAACTTTTCTTGTTTGCAGTTCTTATGATACTTACTTGCATTTATTTATAATGGTTTAACTACATTAATTGCCCAAGCTTATTGAGCTGGAAAAAATAAGGCATACTTATTTTTCTTTCAGCTTGAACTTCTTGCATTTCTTACAGTTAGTGTTTTCGGCAGTTGTGGTGTAATTGCAAAAGAGAATGTGTTTTACAGGACAGCGTCAGGAGCTTAAAACTTAACAGTCAACTAACTGGGGAATGTGGTTCAAGAGGTTTCATGTGTAGTTGTTAGTAAGATGTAGGACTGTTTCAACTCAGAGTGGGATGGGGAGAGAGACTTTTTTCCTGTTTCCTATATTGATAAAATATTTAGGTTGCGATAACTATGGCTGTAATGAAACTTCCATTTTGAGTATGTAATTTACTTTCCTTTTCAATGAATATTCTGAAAGGTTGTATTAAAATGTAATCTGTATTATTCCATGATTATTTAATAAGCATTTTGAAGATTTTCAGATAACACCTCCTTATAATCTATGGCATTCAGGTTGGAAGGGACCTCTGGAGGTCTTCAGTCCAATGTACTCCTCTAAGCAGGGTGAGCTATGAGATCAAACCAGGTTGCACAAGGTTTTATCCAATCAAGTCTTGCAAAACCTGTTCGGGCAACCCACTTTACTGCTTAACTGGCCTCATTGGGAAAAAAGTTCTCCTTATAGCCAGTCAAAATTTAAGCTCAGCATTTAAAAATTTTATGGGACTTGGGGGAATCATTATTTTAATAGTCTCATGCTAATATTCAGTATGTGGTAAAAATAAAAACGTAAGTTCAGGTCACTTTTAATACAAATGAGTAGTCTGTCAATTCAAAAAATAATGGAAATAGTCTTTCATAACATTTGTAGAGGAAACCAAACTAGTTTCAGAAATACAACTGCAAGTGTTTTTTTTTTTAAAAAAAAGAGTGAGTAAATGCTTAGTGGGCTTAATAAAAGTACTGAAGAGGAATTTATTTTCCCACTTCAAGATGGGTTAGCTTTGAAAGACTAGCTTACAAAATTGAGACTTGAATAATGAATGGAAGGTTAAAACTAAGAAATTGGTGAGGAATTCCTTTTGACAATCAGGTAGTTTTAGTATGGAATTAATAACTTAGTTTGAAGAATTCACACAGGGAAAGGTGCATCCCTTTGCAAGGCAGATCATTGTTGCTTCAGCCCATTTTCTTTCCCAGCTAGCACTGAGTCCTCTGTGATTCTTTATTGGCAGAAGTACTAAAATGAATTGCACCTGCGCACCTTTTACATTCTTTGAGGTATGGGGAACTAAGTATGTATGCGTGCAGACAGTCTGTATAGACACTTGACTAATCCCAATTTGTGTACAATAAGAGTAATGTGGTTTGTGAAGAGCCACTGTTCTAAAGTAAGTTATTGTTCTCATGGTATTCAGCTATTCGTTTAGTTGCTGTTTTCATTGAAATGATTTGTAAAAAATAAGCTAGACAGAAAATGATGGTTTATGCCACACAGACTTTTTTGTCTTGAGCAAATATTTCATCATACTGTGTATTGTATGGAGAAGAAGATGAGACAAAGGTTTATGTACAGTTCTGGATTGGATGCATAGGTTCCATTTTTTGTACAGACTTCAGAGATAAGTGTGAGGTGCAGGTATTCCATTTGCCAGCACGTTTAAAAAAAAAAAAAACAAAACACCACCAAATTAAGTTCCTTTTGGTCTTCACATGACAGGACCTTTGGGTAGATACACCCTCACAAACTTGGACAAGATCTCAGTCGTGTTATTCTTGTATACTTATCTCTGTTCACTTCTTTTAAACTTACCTTTGTTACAACAGTCATTGCTTCTGCTGCCATTTCATTCTGTTACTCTGAGTTTCTCTTCCTCTCAGTTCACAGGCAGTCTACAAAATTCATTAGCTTCAAAATTTGTTAACTGTAGAACACACAGCAGCAGCCTGTTTGATGGAATTTGTGCATGTCATCTGGAGAGCTACCACATATGTCCAGCACTTGATTGGCTTTGTATTGTTCTTTAAGCACTGGCGATCAAATTAGTTGCTGTCTTTTTCTGAAGAGGCGAAATCTTTTATCTTAATTTATTGTAACACATGCTTATAGAAACAAACAGTAAACCTGTAAAATAGATTGAGTTTGCTGTTAAAACAAAAATTCCTTTTGATACTAGTGAGGGTTAAAAGTAATTTGAATGGAGTGACTGTCTTTCTTTTTAACTTTAACAAGAAGCCAGCAAATAGATTTTTATTCCATTGACTGAAGAAGCTTTTCATTGCTGCATTAAGCGTCTGAAATTTAGCTCTCTGTGTAAACACAACTCTATTATTACCCAAATACTTTGTGATTGTTCAATTGGGCCCAAGCACAGGGCATATTGTTCTCATCGTGTTCAGGAAAAATAAGTTGTAACAGTACATGCTTAGGAGTTTCAGTACTCTTCTCAGAAATTAAAAAAAAATCAACCAGAAGTAACAGAAAAACATCACTGCTCTTCGTTTCTCTTTTGATTCTATTATCTGATAATATTATGATTTTACAGAAAAGATTGGGCTACATGCAAAATATATGTTGTTAATCCAGCAGATTAAGAATTAACAATTATTGAGAAGAGAATAAAGAATCTTATTATGCAATTGAGTAAACTGGGTGTGATATGCCTATGTCTTGAATAGTTCGTGTCATTCTGGCCTTATCTCAAAAAGTTTTAGGAGAATTTGAAAAGAGAAGCAGGGATGATAAAAAAACCAAAGGACTTTATTTACAAGGAATGACTAAATTCTGGATTCTCTTACTTGGAGGAGTCAAATTTTGGAAGAGTCAAATTTGGGAGGCTATTACAGCGATCTGTAGAGTTACAG
This sequence comes from Morus bassanus, assembly GCA_031468815.1. NCBI lineage: Eukaryota > Metazoa > Chordata > Aves > Suliformes > Sulidae > Morus > Morus bassanus. The sequence continues at coordinate 63,573,860 of CM062600.1, forward strand.
GTTGTATGGAGGGCATAAATAAAGAACAATCATTCGTTGTGTCTTTCAGTGTAAGAACTGGAGGCTGCCCAGTAAATTTAGCAGAAGAAAGGCTCAAAAAAAGAAGGGAGGCAGCCCTTCATGCAAGAGTTAACTGATGTTGAGACTTCTTGTCAAATCACTTTATGGAAGCTGGACATATGCATAGGTTGAAAGGTTAGCTAGGCAAGTTCACAGAAGAAAAATCCATTGAGAGTTACTAAATACCCAGAAGCACATCTGTCGCAAAAAATCTGAGCTGAAAATAGTTGAAGTTGGGAGAGTCTTGGAGTATTTGCCATTTTATGCTTGCACTGGTGTTATTCTTTTTTGGGCATTCTCTTAGATCGTCGTGAAGGCAGGGTGCTGGGATAGTGGAATCTTTGGTTTGGCCCATAATGCAATTCTTACATTCTTATTTTTGTACCAGGTGTGGTCTGTCATCCTAATGAACTGCTACTCTTTACAACCTACCTCCAGTACCGAGCCTTTTATCCCATATACAGTGTGCATAGGGGCAGCTAAAGTGGACATTTTGTGTATAAAGATGTGTGTGATCTTCTGAGAGCCTTGTAAACTAATCATTTAAAATATTCAGAAAGTTAGAAAAGGAAGAAAGGCCGTATCCACAGCAAAACTTAAATTATAGCAATAACATATTGCAAATATATTTATCTCATTTATTTCTGTACAACAGAACTACAACTTGGTTAGTAATCATAGCTGCTAGCTGTGTTTCCCTTCTGCCAAAGGTCTAGACTAGTGGCTTCCTATAAATCGTTTAGCATAATATTTTCTGCTGTGTGGCAGGATGCCCCCAACCACACCTATGTAATTAGTTCTGCTAGTTTTCCTTTTTCCCAGACTTTGTTGCATTAGCACACTCTAAAAAGCATTTCCCTACAAGCTGCATGAGCTGCTCTGAGTGAATGTCCTTTGAACAAAGGCTTCGTGTGTTAGTTGCCAGACTTTTCCCAAATGCACTGATAGAAAAATTATTAACAGTGTACTTGGAGTAGATATGCAGAAATTTCTGTTCTATTCTCCAGGCCAGGTTTAGCTAATCACATCCATGTAACTCCATCTAAATTTTGGCTCAGTACTGAGAATGCAATAAAACTATGGAATCACTTTTAAGGAACAGAATACAGCAAGTAAAGTATTACCTACATTCTGGTGATAGTGCAAATGGTAAATCTCTCATTTTCTCTGAATGGTAATGAAATCATGATTGTCACTCAGGTAGGTAGTTCTACATTTCTGATGCACTAATATACAAATTTTTACTGTGGATGTGGAGCTATCCCATGGAAAGAAAATTAGATATGCCACAGGAAAGTTTTGAAACGCTCCTTGTAGTTCTGCTAGATTTAAACTCTCTGATTATTTTTATGGGTTCACAGTCTCCAGGTTGCAAGCTTTGTGCTTTCAAATTTCTACAATTTTGAAATCTACATATGGTTTATCCGGATAAAGCATTTTTTAATAATTTTGTTGAAAGGTGCCTGGTTGAGGAGTCTCAGTGTTAAAGGGGACCTAAGTGTTAATAGCTTGAAATAGAATTAACATGTTCTGAAGAAGAAGGATGGATTAATCTAAGATTGGGCTACAACTGCTAGAAGGCCTGGAGCTCCTTCTGTGTGATGGCTTATGCTGTCTGTACTGCTATCAGTAAAGTTATTCCAATATACAGAAGACTCGGTCAAACCTCTTTAGCCAGCTTGGGTGCTGATGTTAAATGCAGAAGCAGAGAACTTGGTGCAGGGTGTAAAAATGGAAATAAGCAAGATGGATCTTTGGGTAGCTACTCTAGGCTGACCCTGTTCATGCTGCTATAACTGCTGTGTGGATATCCCTCAAAATTATGTTTATAGTAGGATAGGCCTATTTGTATAAGCTAGTTGATCATAGCTTGAGCCATCAATCAATCTTTGGTAGTCTTAAAGCTGTGGAGAGAGAACTCTGCTGGAACTTATATTCACTGAGGATCATGAAAGAAAATACACGGAGGAGGGAGGAATGAGTTAGAGCAGCAAGCCTGTACATGTTGGATACAGAATAGAAAAAAGGAAGAGAGAATTTCTAATGATGGAGAAATCAAGGCAGCGCAGAGTGTGAAGTGACATTGCTAGTCCAAGGCCTGCAAGGAGCACACTTTGGAACCACAAGTGCCTGGCTGTTTCTTCAGTGCTAGAGTTTGCTTATAAAGCTGTCTCTAGAGTAATTCTAGAGTCTACATTTTCAATTAAAATAGTCTGATAAGTTTGTACAATGTTCATTTGCCTTCATGATATTGTGGTTGAGCTGATATTTTCTCGTACTTTTTTGTCATGTATGGTCCACAGAAAGATTTTGATTAGAAAAAGAATGCAGGGGAGGGAAGTATTCTGTCTTTACCAGAGTTTCAAATGATGTTAACAATATGTCAGTGGACAGCAAGGAATTACTTGTATTTTTATGCTACCTAATTTTAATCCACTTCATAGTGCTTTCATAGGAGCATAGACTGCTCTGTGATAAGTGTCATATCTGAACCAATCAGCAGTATTAATACTTTTTGAGTAGTTTTTTATACTAGCAGAATACTGACATTGTTCTTTTAAGTTTCTGTAGGTGTCTGTCTTGGATACTTAACTATATTGTGATCTAACAGTGTGTAGCACTTGTTATTCTGTACTTTCCATTACTTTACTCTCTTCTCATTGCTGTAGCTGGTAAGGACGTGTTTCTATATGAGGATTATGGTTTACATTGGAAAAGGAAGCTTTTAGTCTGGATGGTTGTAGAGTAAACCCTGAAAAGTGCCAAAAATATACATAAATACAGATAGTTTTAGAAAGTAGAAGATACTAAAAAGGCTGAATGTATGATTTCCTCAAAATAACAAGATTTTAAAGCTAGTATTTTGATTTTTGGTTTGATTACTTTTTATCAGTGTTTTGAAGTGGTGTATCATGGCCTAGGGTATATATGTCAAGCTGAGAACTGGCTTAAGGTCTTGACCTTGTCTTTAGAACTATTTTTGTATACAAACTCATCTGAAGTCGTCTATTTTCATGTAATTAGGATCTTTTTCAATAGCTCTGCTATATGCTTGCATGACACATCAGTATAGTGTTAAGAAAAACCTCTCTGTTGATGTATTTTTCATGAACTTAGTTGAAAATTTTTATAGACACTCTAGGCATGTAATTTGCATTGAGAGAATCTTTTATTGAATTATAATCTCCAAATCAGCTTTGTATATCTGTCCTAAGTATATCGATAGTACTACTGATTATGGTAAAATTGTAACTGTTGTTCTAATGTTACATTGCCAAAAATTGATGAAGAGAAATGACAGCATTAAACTCCATTCTGAAACAATTTTTTTTATTTTTACTGTCCTGACTGCATTTGCAGTTTCGAAAAAGTAGTATGGAAATGTTTCATCTACAGTGCAATTATTTGAAATATTTCTTTTCGTATAAATCAGGAGAATTAGAACTTACAGCAGTAATAGGTTTTTCTAGCTGTAACTCAGAATTTAATTTATCCACCCAAGCTAATATCAGAAGAAAGTCTAATAGAGCCAGACTTTGGTTGTCTATGGCAGTTTTAAAGACATGGAAAACTAATAATAGAAAAAGCTATTTCTGTTGAGTGATGTGTAACATGTATATTACGCTTTTCCTTCCTTGGTTTAAATAGCTTTTTCTGGTTTGAGGTTTTTGAGGAAGAAATCAAATAATACATGTACTTTATTTTAAGGCAGAATGCTGTTGCGGTGTACCACTTTCTGTAAGACTAAGGATACGCTGTAGTAAAGCTTTTAGAAAGACATCAAAAAGTATTGTGTTATAAGAAGTATTGCTGTTTGTAACTGGTGCAAATCTAATGAACAACAAAATTATCTTGAGTGATGAACTGTTGAAGAATTATGATAAAAGCTTTTTATAAAAACTGACCAAAAGTCAGTATTTGTTTCATAACTATTTTCCACACAATTCTCCAGCATAAGTGACATTGTCTTTGCGAAATAACCACTTTTAAATCATAGTCAATTATATATAAGCAAAAGAATATGGTGAAACTACAAGCTACTCACTGTTTTTTCATTTTTATTTTCCATAATTTAGAAATAGGAGTTGGAATTGTCAGATAGCTTGAGGTTTTTTGATCCCTTTAAGGGAAGTCTGATATTTCAGTTTGATTCAGCAGTAGTTCAGTTTATAGTTCTATGTGTTGGAACTAGGTTAACTTAATTTTTTAAATAGGGGTTTCTTTTTGTCTAGTCCTTTAACACTGATTCAAATATGAGACATATATGATTGGGTGCATAGATAAATCATGTTGCATAGCATGAAGAATAAAAAGTAAAAAAGATCAAATTTTAATGAACCCTTTGTGTTTATCATTGATCAAGGATGTGTGAAAAGGACAGTCCTTATTTGAATAGCTTATTGTCGAAACGTAAAATAACAGAAAGCAAGTGTCAAGAAGTATAATTTGATTTAAAACAACTGAAAATAAAACCTTCCTTTCAGAGGTAACATACTTAGAAATGTTCCCTTAAAATGAACTCTTAATAATTTGTAGTAGTTAACTCTGTTTCCCCTTTGTCAGGACAGAACCAGTTCTTAAGCTTTACTGTGATTTCTGACAACCTCTTCAAGCAGGTTAATTGGCAAATCCTCTAGTATTTTATATATGAAGTACATGTTCAGCTGTCTCAAAGTTATGAAGAGCTTTATGTCCAGTCATACCTGTTAGGACCCAAGGGAATGGCAGGAAGGTGTGCCGGGGGAGGTTTAGTTTAGATGTTAGGAGAAGGTTCTTCACCCAGAGGGTGGTGGAGCACTGGAACAGGCTCCCCGGGGAGGCAGTCATGGCGCCAAGCCTGACGATATTCAAGAAGCACTTGGACAACGCCCTCAGAGATACGGTGTGAGTTTGGGGTTGTCCTGTGCAGGGACAGGAGTTGGACTCGATGATCCTTGTGGGTCCCTTCCAGCCCAGGATATTCTATGATTCTATGATTTGTCAGCTTTGTGTAGCCTGAATTTTCTTATATTCATGTACTTTTTATGTTTAGATTCCAGCCGTTTTGGTAGGTTTTTCCTCAGCAATTTGCTGTGATCATATTTTTGGTTTTCTAAACTCTTTTTCCCTAAGAAATATTCCTTTAAAAGCCTCAGCTATTTCTGTCAATATCTATCTCAAATATTACTCAGGCATATTGGTAGCTTTCAGGTAATTTTAGAGTAGATTTATGTGCAAGTAGCTTGTGTTTCATACTGCATTCTGCTTGTGTTTAATTGCATTTCTGATAAGAGTTTTTGTGCTTTATTCATTTATCATACTTAAAGAAAAGATATGCTGTGGGTTATTCGTGTTTATGAGTTAAATTCTTTAAAGTGTATCCAATGCTGCTATTCAGATACGTTTCCAATCCTGTTACAGGTGTGTTTCTGTCTCTGTGTTCATTTGATGCAGGTAGTCCTCCTTTGTGGCATAGTGGATGTTTCCAGAAACATACAGCTAGTAATAACAGTGCTTTATAGAGACTCTTTTCCTTCAGTGGGCCATTTTGCATAATCTGACTGGTGAAAAGGGCAATGTTATTCCTGAATGTATAAATACACGTTAACATGTAAGAAGTAGTAATTAATCTTGCCTTTGTATCTACTACTGTTAATACCACTATTAGAACAACGTTTTGAATTGTAATACACACACTTCAGAAAGTTTAAAAAGCCCTAGAACTCCAAGGGAGGTGGCAGAAAAGCAACAGTGTAGTGGTGCTGACAAAGTTCAGTTTATTAAACTGACTTAAAAGAAAATAAAACAATTATTTCAGCATGAGAGGGATCTCTGCTGGGACAGGGGGACTGAACTTTGCTGATAAAGGCATAACAACATCCCCCAGATGGACACTGAAATAATTTTTTTTTAAGATTGAAGAGGAATTAGCTAAGTGCTAAAGACATTAGATGAAAAATCAATTAAATACCAAGATGCAATCTCTAACTCTGAAGTTCCCTAAGCTACGGGAGCTAGGGGCTTTTATCAGGGAAGGTATCAGTCTGTGCTGTCCTGTTATCCCTGCAAGCACTCACAAATGACTGCTGTGGAGGGAAAGGCAGATGAACTGGATAACCTAGTACAGGTGTTCTCAAATTCTGTTGAAAACATCTCTTAATGGGATATTGAATAGCTTTTTAAGGAACAGCTTTTTATCCTGTGTAACTTCTAGAATAGATTACTTGCCATTTTATGCTAGGGGTGGGTGGAGGTATGACTGAATCGTGATGCTTTCTAGCCTTCAAACCTATGAAATTGTATCTGTGGTTTTTTGGGTTTTTTTGTTTTTTTTTTTTTTTTTAAATAAGGGAATACACCTGCTTAAATAGAACTCTGTGTGAACTTCGTAGTTGCACAATTACATGCTTAGGCCCACAAGCGGACAGGTTGCAGGGATCAGGAAGAATCCTCTCTCCTTTCCCTGCAACATAGAGCTGGATGGGAGAGAAATGTCTGTCTACCCCTAAGGTGACTGGGATTGGCTGTAGCTGCAAATAACTTACCTGACAAGATAGAGCAGTGTTACCAGTATTTACAGAGAACTCCTCTTTCTTGTGTCCTACTCAAATGATCAGGATCATACTACCCGTCAGATTTGCAAAGGAAAGGGATTTTTCTGCAAGTCAGAGCTGCAGATAACTGAGGCTTCTTCAAGAGATAGTCCATAGCTTACATCTACATTAGTAAATTAAATGAACATGTCAGTGACTTTTTTTCTTGCACTGAGGGCTGGCGCAGAGTTTACTAATAAGCTGACTTCTCCAGAACAGAGTAGCTTCATATGTTTTGCCAATTCATAATTGTGTGTGGCCACCTCCTGAACTTATCCTGGGAATTCTTTGAGATTAGTTGTTGTCATGGGCCAAATCTGTGCGAGGAACTTTTTTTTTTACAATTTAGTGTACTTTTAAAAACAGTTTGATAATACAGATAATGGAATTTCAGTGTCTAGGAGCGTGGTCCCTTTCACTTTCTAATTCAGTGGTATAGATGTATATTTTAACATGGGGCGTGCTCATATCCTGCCAAAAAAGACTAGAAATTTTTCCTTTTTAAGTGCCCTTGGAGGGCACACTAACACTTCCTGTCTCATTCATAGCATGACAGGAGGCTACTGCTACTCCAATTCCTGACCATCCTGTTGAACTGATAATAGTCTATCTCTGCAGTTTCCTTCTGGCTGATGTGTCAGAGTTGTCAGTGACAGCTGTACATCCATCATGCGTTTCCCACCTGTCTGATGTGGCTCTTCAGCAGCCCCACAAGTGTGCCCAGAAGTCCCAGACCTCTTCCCCATCTGCCCCATCAAATGACTTCTGATCCATTCAGGGTGGGAATGGACATGTAATCAACAATCTTGCCTCACACCTCTTTCCACATTCCACTTCCCCGGCCTGGTCACATTTCAGGGGCATATGCATTCACTTTATTAGGAGGCATATGATCTTCTCTTCCAACTTGGGCAAAGGATTTATTTGGCTGTCTCAAAATGATCAGGCTGCCATTTCATCCTGAGGTTTGCTGCAACCGGCATATCTGTATTCTTACATTCAAATTTTGTGTGGTGGCCCTCTTACACATTCTGTCAGTGAATCAAAAGAAAATATATTCATATCTTGCACACTGTGATTTTGCATAACTGTTGTGACTGTTACAATTTTTAATGGTTGGTTGAGATAGTTGTTGGCTTGAGAATTTACCTTTTGATTGTCTTTGGCTCCTAAAGTGTTTACGAAGGTCCTGGTGACAACTATAACCCATCTTCACCTTTGTTGTGGGGTTTTTTTTGGTTTTTGTTTGGTTGGTTGGTTTTTTTTTGGTTTTTTTTTTTTTTTTTGTTTTAGTTTTTTTTTAATTGCAGTTAGAGCTATCTAATCTCATGGGTAATCTGGATGATTTGTCATTTCAGGGGTTTCTTGGTGTGAAGCTACTATCTGGCAAATATAGACTCTGAGTCTTCTGATTTTGGAACCCAACTTCCATGGGTTAAATAGATTACTTGGAAATTCAAAATAAAGTTAGAGGAAGTGATGTCAAAACCAAAAAAGACAAGTTAGCCCCATTTGGTTAAATCATATTGAGAATCAAATGATGCAATTGAGCAGTTCGGTGCTTAAAAATGATAAGAGCTTTCAAAAAAATCACGAGCAGGAGCCATCCATATGAAAGGAAAAAATTGAAAAAAATGGAACTTCAAGATGATGTAGGTAAAATAAGTCATTGGACACTGAAAACTTACAGTTCTTTTTCTGTTTAGCTGAGGCATAAAAGAGTATGAATGTTCCTTACAGGAAATTAATTATTGCCTATAAAATCTGAATTTTTAATGAAGCCATAGTTAGAATAGATTACTACCTGAGTATGTTCCTGAAAAAATAATTAGTGTATTGGAAAATAAAATGTTTTCCTTAGTTTTATTATCTAATTTGAGTTTCATTATCATCATGTTTTTTTACAAATGCTAGTCCATGCATGATGAAGAATACTCACTACCTAGCATAAACAGAAGGATACCATGTTCATTGTTTTTCAAAAATGTAACAGGAGCAAGGGACTTAATTCATATTCTCTCCTACCACAGTTCCTTGTGAAACCAAACTGAAGGTGAGGAGTAACTTCAGAATCATACCTCTATGAGAGTAAGCAGATTCAGGCCATAAGGGCAAATTTTCAGCTCTACTGAAATCAGTGACAACATTTTACTTGAGTTTAGTGGAACTGGCTTTCTTCTCAAACATCCATTTTTATCTAAAGATGTATGCCTTTAATTGGTTTTTTTCCTGTTAGCATTAGATATTAAAAAACATTAGAAGACCAATACTTCTCACGTATTGCACAGACTTCCTTGTGTTCAGTTCTAAACTACATTTTAAAGAATTTGAGCAAGTTTGGGTTTTCTCACTGAATAAGCCTGAGCCTTGTCTGCTTTCTTTGAGGAATAATTTTGCATGAACTTCAATAGGATTAGGTCCAGGCTCTGTCCTAAATGCAGGAATAAGACATTTGCTTCCTTAAATATGTAAAAGGCAGGAAATATTAAGTAAAAATCTTTCTTTCTCCTGTATCTATGTCATCTTAAAGCTTTGTGACATACAAAACCTGATTATATTCCAACACATTTTATGTAAGAATGCTGATTTGATTATGATGCCCTCTCCAAACAGCAAATGGAAAATCAATGCGAGCTTTATATGTATATAGGATGGCAGAGTTTGAACCACTTTGAGATCAGCGTGTATGAACATTTGAGTTCAAAATCAGAGCTTAATCCCACAAACTACTCCACTCTCATTACCTTTAGAAATCATAGGAATTCCATGTGGTCACAGCAGTCTACACGCATAGGGAGTTTACTGGATTTGTTCCAAATTTTAAACTTTGTTTCATCCATGGATTTGACTTACAGACAGAGCTTAACTCTTTTAGCACTGTATATATTGTGTGATCAGACTCCTATGTGATAACAGTCCTTAGGTTATTTTTAACAGAAATGTCTGGTGGCCTGAATGTAGTAACTATTTGTATTACAAATTAAAGCATGAAGATGCTCGCGTTTCATCTTTGTTTTCACTCACCGTTCAAAAAAATAAAAATTATTCTGAAACTGCAAGGAAATCAGTATACATCCTTGAAAATCAAAGGCATTGTAGGAGTGTTCTCATATGACTAGCCAATCATAGGATTGTATATTCAAAATAAGAAGGTATAATTAATGAATTGACTGCTGCATGACCACTGTTATTATTAGCTATGCCACAGAAAACATTTTAATTCCATTTTCAGCTCCAGATACATAACTACACAAAAACTCGTGCTTCTGTATTTGAAGGATTGCATCTAAAATGATGAAAATTCTCCTTTAAAGACATCATTTAGCTTTTCACAAAACATGTTTTTCATTTTAGCTTGTTACAGTATACTCTTCAGACATATAACCATTGGAAGATAATGAGAGGAAACTCTAATGGCAGTTAATAAGATTTTTTTAAAATATATAATTGTTGGTGTAATAATTGAGCTATAATTTTTAATTAGAATCAAAGTTTGAATAGTAGGAGTTTCAATTAATATTGTTTGGTTGATAAGTGTGAGACTGTAAGAGGATTCCAATTATGTTCAAAAAGGGAAAGTTAAGTGTTTTGAATCAGTAACAGTCTATAGACATGCTGCTGTAACTTCCTAACAGCATGGTAGACTGCTTTATGGAGCTGGTGATTACAAAGATCCACTTTAACCATTTTTTTCTTGCTGGCAGGTGTCCCACTGGCCTGAGGCCAGCGGCTGTGAGTGTACTGCAGCTTGCGGTTTACACCAGAGTGTAGAAAATGCCGACACCACCTGGCTGCACATAATTAAGCTGATTGCGGTCTGACAACTTGAACTATGATACAGATATGTGATAAATATACAAAATATCTTACAAATTTGATTCTCTGATACATTTTATCTACTTTTTTTTCTCCTTAACAGATACGATATCTGCACTTATAAAAACAAGCCTTGTGGAACACTGGGTAAGATTATAAAGAGAAATGTCAGCCTGTATTTGCTGTTTCCTTGCTTTATATTCAGCTATTGATTTACTGACTGATTAATCTTTTTAAGTTTATGCTTTCAAAATTGTGCAGTTTTATGAACATGAACAATAAAAGGTACCCTAGGTGGATTTTGGCTTTGGTACATTGCTGGAAGTTTAAATTAAGTGAGCTGCTGCTCTGTATTTCTTCTCTGGCAGCTGCAGTTCTGATAAAACCTAGCAGATGACTTAAACTTACTTATTACAGAAGAGAATTTGCTGTTTATTTCCATTTGACCTGTCTCCATGATCTAATCAAAAAAATACAAGTAAAAGACCTCAGGAAAGTTAAACCACAAACCAATCAAAAAAAAAAAAAAACCTTACAAAAGAAACAGGCTTTGAGGTTTACACTGTTGCACTGTTGTACACAGGGACTACAGCTTCAGATTGTTCGTTTTGCACACTTAGAAAAAAATACCACAGTGATATAAATTACAGTAGCATTGAAACTCATAAAAACAGTGCTTTGACAATGGAGAAGCACACATAGCAACCTTTAGGTGCAGGATGGAGAGCCGTTTTTCTCTCCATACCTGAATTTATCACCAAAAGTTATTTACTATAGTATAGTTATTACCTTTAATAGTGCTTTAATATATCAAAGAAACATTGTTCAAAGACTAATGTAACATTTATTTATGTTTTTTTCAATATGCATCCTTTCATAAGCCGCTTCCTCAGTAGTTAAAGATACAATTATAATTCAGCTAGTTGAGATTATTAATACTTTTTTCAATCAGAGCTCATAATTGTATTTCCTTTGTCTTTCTCTGTATTGCTGTATGCTTTGATCGCCTTAACTCATGTTAATTTTTCTACAAGTCCCGCTCAAGTCAGCACGACGCTTCTGGCACAAGGATATAGTTTACATGGGGAAAGGTACCAGAATTTTGCCTGCTGTAAATAAAAACAATATCCACGGCATGTTTTAGTAAAAGGCAAATGACATTGATGAATTTGTAAATGTAACTGATTTTCTTTGACATCTGTGTGGAGGAGGCAAAACTGAAGAGACTGTCTATATTGATGTCATAGAATTGTCTTTGCAAGTGTTAAAAGAAGAAAGTTTGAAAGAGCATACATTCATGCATGAACTATTTGATATTTTTATGTGATATTTTTAACACAGATCATTAGTGTACTAGTTCTTACTGTATCAGCCTTTGGCATAAAGGCAATTCTGCTTCACTTGAATCCAGCATAACAGAGGATAGACTTTGGCAAATGTTTTATTAAACAAAAGACTTGGGGTTTGTTTTTGCGGTGGTTTTTTTTTTTTTTCTTCTTTCTTTTTCTTTTTTTGGGGGGGGTGTTCAGGGTTTTTTTGTTTGGTTTTGTTTGTTTGTTTGTTTGTTTTTAATAAAAATCACATATGGTATCAGTTCCAACTCAGTGTTATAGGACCCTTGGCAAGACAACCATGACAATTTATTTGCATTAGAGGTATCGAATCGTAGAAGAGACAAGGCCCTGTGGCCCTCTTTTGCAAGGCATTTAATATGCTTAAGTCCTACTGACCTCCAGTAACTAAAGCATATATTTAAGGAGCCTATGAACAAAAGTTTCAGAGAGGTCTTAAAAGGTCAAAAAACCTGAATCATTGGTATTCTAGGAAGAAACAGAAGTAAAGGTTTTCATGTGGCATAGACATCTTTCTCCTATTCCAGTTTCCTGAAACAGGGAATCTTTCATGGAACCTCTTAGAAAAGACCTCATGTGTCTTTGCAGCACATCTGTGGCTCCAGTGAAGGACAACTCCTTTTTAAAATCTGAGCCATAGACTGAGTTCTTGACTTGATCTCTGTCAGTTTCTGCAAGCATGGTATGGAATTACGTTAATCTGGTCCTGTAAGTCAATGAAGTAAGTGCTCAGTTATAAGATCTGAATATAGAGATGACTTTATCACTCAGATATGGTGGACTTTGCAGGGAAACAGTTGGTATATAAGTATTGCCATGTTGACTTCAGAATGTCCTACCCAATTAGAATAGCATAGGTGAGCTGTAATTATTGTATTTTCTACAGGTTGCACACTGCAACAAAATACAGATTTTTCTCCATGGGTAGTCTTTTTTTTTCTTCTGATGTTTTATCCATCCTCAGTGGGTATGTCTACACCAATGATTTGTTTATAGGAGTAGGACCATTTTGATGCAAATTCTACAGACACACATTGTCACCTTTTGCCCACGTCAGTTTGGTTATCAGAGTAGTTTTTGGTGTGTGCAAACTAGATTTGTTTTGGAGAAAACTAAGAGCACCTACTGCCCGAATGCTCCATATGTCCCTACCAGAAACATTAGGGTCTAAATCACTACGTGGACTGTATTCTCATGATATCCTGTAATATTTTTTCCCTTTAGAAAGTTTTGAACGACATGTGTAGTGAGTATGTTCAGCCTATGGGATTAAACTAGTCCAAAGTAGAGTGTCCAACCCATGTACAAAGATATGTGAGGAGCCTCAGTATCAGTGCTTCACTCTGCTGACCCACTCCTACAACTCCAGATTACTTGCTAATGTGGACACAGCCAGGAAGAGTGTCATCTTAGTACTGTTAGTCCAAACAGAATATTTTGAAGTGCCTGTTCATATAAAGAGTATGATTTCTCTTTTCCCCTCTCTCAGCCCCATTCCCCCTGTCCCCCAACCAAAGTGACACTTTCTCCAGTTATTTTTTTGTTATAGTGTAGTTAACTGAGCAGGTAATTTCCTTAAAGAAAGGATTACTGCTTCTTTCAGATAAGAAACTCTAGGGAGGAATACATTAAATAAATCCGATGTTTAGAGCTTTCTCTAGTGGCACTAAATTATGACTGTAGTACATTGTGTGATAATCTGTTGCTGAAGAATGTGTAAGATATGGAAGAGCCATATTCTGTAAATGTCAGTGGCTTTCTCTCTCTAAAGAAAGTTTTTAAAAGCACTTGTAATACAATAAGGTTTTAATTCCAGATGATGATGGGTGATAAATGGAAAAGACTTCCATGGTTAAATGAATGCTTGTTATTAACATGTCTCCTCTCTCTTCATTGATGCATTTAGTTTTGTTTTTTTAATTTTTTTTCACGTACCATGTGGGGCTTTTCATAGCTAAAAAAGTTGCTTGTATGTTTTTATGAACCCACTAAACTTAAACAGATTTCTTTAGAAAAATAATGTGGATACATTTTGCTTTTTTCAGGCTCAAGAATGTTAAAATAGAAATCCTTTCTTGAATTCCCTCTCCTGGCTCAAGTTACTAGGTGGTCCCAAGTTACCAGAAGTAAAATTTATAAATCTAACCCCTAGTCTAGACATTTTCCAGCACTGACTGCAGTTCAAAAAATATTAATGTCTAGCCGGCAAAGTGAAATTCCCCCCAGTGATTTTGCAAATGACTAGAAAGTTAACCTTTTGCCAACTGCTCCTTCTGTGCATAGAGGTTATTAAAAAGAATCCAGGCATTTATAACTAGGGCTTTTAAGACTGAAACACCTTGGCATGACCCTTTGTGTCTCCTTCTGTTTATTCAGGCTTGGCCTCTGTGGCTGGAATGTGTGAGCCTGAAAGGAGCTGCAGCATTAATGAAGACATTGGCCTAGGTTCAGCTTTTACCATTGCACATGAGATTGGTCACAAGTGAGTGAGTTTAAAAAAAGAATACGTTTTAATGTATCACCTTTTTAATATTAGTTTAATAATAGATTTTTTTTCCCCCTGCATGGCTGTACCATCTCTATTCTGGTGCTCCATGTTTCTGTATATAGTATTCATGAGTGGCAGTACATTTTATTTAGTGTATATTACAAAGGGCTTTAAATTTAGAACTGAAGACTCATTGTTTACCCTTTGACTTCAGATTCCAATTAAATCTGTGCTTTTGAGATTTGGCTCACAACCTTCCTATTCTATTTCATATTTTTAAATATTTAGCTTTGAAAATTTCCTCCCCGCCCTTCCTTTTGTCTACCTTTCTTTATGAAACAAAAGTGGTTAAAAGGTAATTTTTTTGCTTTTTGTTATTTTGTCTTAAAAATAATACAAACTATTTTTGTTAAAACATTAATTCTGTTGTCAATATTCGTACACTTTTAGTCATCTTTCAGTCAGGCATGAAGTATATAAAACAGTCATAGAGCAGTCATAGCATCACTTGTTACACTTTAAGCATCAGCATATAACTTTAAAGAGCATGCTGTTATGAGACTGATAAAATCTGAGTAGAGTTTGTTCTGGAAATATTTCAGGTCCTCCTTCAAAAGATAGTGTTGTTAGTACATTGTGATGACTCTAAAAAGACTAGGCACCTTCTATTATCAAAAGGTTTCCCTCTTTGTTTACATGGGTTGACAAACACTGAGTTATGGATGACATCGTTTTCAAATCATTAGCTGACGCAATTGCTAAAAGTTCCAATGCAGACTGAAATGGAAGCTATCAATCTGCTGATCAAAAAAAGGAGTTAGAAGTAAATATTTCCAGCCCAGCTATCATGCAAGATAATCACTGGGCAAGTATGATCTCAATTTATATTATGTACGAAAAAATGCTGCAGTTGCACTGGAGTAGATGAATTTTAGAATCCAAAAGCAGTTGGATAAGATCTGAACAAAAATAATTTAAAACACGTTCTCCACATCTTCATTTCCTTCTTTCCTTTCCTTCACTTGCATGAGTTGAAAAAGATAGGGTAAAGGAAAATATATTTCTGCTGTTGAGGAAAGAGCTCCTCCAAATCACTCATAATTCTGAAATTCTTGTTAATAACATCTCTTACAGAAATAGGTGATCTTGCTGTGAATTTGTCACACGTTTAGCAAGAAAAACAGTCTTTCAATACCACATCTTCGATCTAATCCATATGTCATGCAACTGCATATTTTATGCAGGGTATTCCAGAGATACATGAAAATAATTTAAATATAGGCAGCTATTTTATCATGCAAAGCTGGCATGATGACAAGAATTGATTTGAAGAGCTTATACTTTGGTTAGAATCTGAGAAAAACAATATAGTGATAGCATATATCCTGTGATCACAGGAATTTTTTAAACTGTCTGCGTTTTCTACATTCCATATCTATATCTTTTGGCTTTCTATACCTAAAGTCTTTTAAAATTCTGAAATCTCAGCTCTTTGAGGCTTTCACCTGGCATGTAGCTGGCATCACACATCAAATGCTCGTTTGAGAAGAAAGTAGATACGATATTAATTTAGCTTTTATCCAATGTACAGTGATTAAAGAAAGTTGCACTCCAAGCTTGGTGTTAAAAAAGAATGTACCATGTGGATAACTTCAGTAAAAGCTGGGAAGAATATGTGGGCAAAAAAGTCTTGATGGTTTATAATGCTTTGTGCTATCTAGTCATCACCTCCCATTCACCCACACTGTGCCTGAATGCCTCTATTTCCTGTCAACTTCCTGCTTCCCAGTACGTACTAGAAGGTACTTGCATATGTGAGTTTTGTGTAAACTTTTTTTCTTTGGCTGTACCATGATGATTGCTTTCCTCTTTAGACATACACGGGAAATAGGAAATTGGCTTCATTGTCAAATGAGAAATGGAAGCATTTAAGAGACACGTCTACATTGATTATATGACATACAACAAAAAAGCACTCAAATTAGAATAGGAGGATTGGACTTTGAAAGATCATGGTTTTATTAATTATATAATTGCCATGGAAAAGATTTTGAAATGAGGAATAAAATTCTTTTGTGATTAAAAGAGAAGGGCAATGATAATGCATATGTAATAGTAGACCATCCACAGTTTCTTCAAAATTGGTTTTGTAAGATTCCCTGACAGAAGTATGGCTCAATTTGTTGTTAGTTTCTAGTAATTTATTAAATTAGAGTGATGAGAAGTCATTAGATCATTCGGTCTGACTTTCTGTGTATCAGTGTATTAAATTTAACTCCTTTAACCTTGTATTGATCCAAGTAACTTCTATTTGTTTGAAGACTATTACCCAGAAAAGCACTTAGTCTTGAAGACTTAAAGAGACTGAGAGTGTGAGTGTGATTATTATGGTCAGTCATACTTTCTGTTAAATATTTATAAGGTTTTTTAAAATATTTTTTTGGCTTCTGTTCCTTACCACTTGTAGTTTTTATACGTGTGTAACCCAGTTTTGGTGCAGATAAACTGTGTGCAATTGAGACTCTTAACCAGCTGTTTTTATTGAAGATGACCGTACACTGTGATTAACTCTGTTTCTTTCTTGAGAGCATGAAGAATGGTGTTAGACTAACAGTTTTATGGCTGTTTCTCCCTATGCATAGTTCTGAGAACAGGCTTGTATTACTCTTAATACTTCCATGAATCAGATAAAATTCAGTGGGCCCTTTAGCCTTCAGAATGGTGTTTCTAGAAATTTGATTTATGATGCTTTACTTACAGAATGCTTGATTTCATACCATTATATATTTCACACTGCAGAAATGCTTAAATTTCTGGTAAGCAAAAATCACAACCAGTGATTTCTCGTGGCAGGAATGAGAATTGAATGTGTATTCCCTGTATTGTCAAGCAAAGAGTGACGTTTTCTTCATAGTGAAGAAAGGAACTATTTGCAGGCTTGAATATGCTCTTATGCTCAGACAAGTTGTGCTATTCAAAATCCAGTCCCATTTTCTGTTTCCCTACCAGCTGAGTTAGGTGGCTTTCCTCTCTATGCTTTTTAATTTGGATACTTTCTAAAATGCCTAGCTTGCCTCATGCATGCTGTACAGGATGCTTAGCTGAACTGATAAGGAATTCCAGGTTCCATTGAAAGGGGTATATCCTTAAAAGAAACGCATTGTGCCGTTCGTTGTTGCAGTCCTAAGGAATTAGCTGATACCTGGAGACTAAATAACAAAGTGAAAAAGAACAAATAAAATAAAAGGGGTGGGGTGGGGTGAGGAAATGTCAGAACATGAGAATAGTGGACTAGGCTTAGAACAGAAAGCTGCCCATAAAACTTGGAGTAAGAAAAGAATTTACTAATGACAGACTGCTATTGAGGGCTGTACAGAAGGATCAGGGAGAAAAGGCTGGTGGCTAAAATAATTTCTGAAAAGTCAGAATCGACTTATAGAAAATGTAATGAGTTGAAATTCAGAGGAGTTTGGCAGTCATATCTTGACAAAAAAGGTGTAAGAAATAGTAATAAGATAGATTATAGTCTAAATTGGCTTCAAGATGAAGAACAACAACAATATTTTCAAGCATGTATTTAGTTCTGAATTAGTTCATACAGCTAAAATGTGTCTGCAATTCTAGCACTTTTTTAAAGTCTTTTTAGTCTGTATGCAAAGTAGAAAAACAGCATAAATACCCATCCTCCCATATGAGAAAGCTGGTCTTCAGTGCTGGAGTAGAAATTTTTAATCGAGGAAATACTAGAGGTACTTTAGAAGCTGATTGCCTTTTCCTTATTCTTCAGCGATCAGTGAGCCTCATGTTTGATCAGTCAAAGCTCAGCTGCATTATGGAACCTGAATTTGAATGAGATGTTTTCTAGAAGAACTGTGTGTCAAGGAATGTATGTGTTGTACAACTAGAAGGAAAATACTCCAGTGTGAGGTAATAGGGACACATACAGCATACTTCAAAATAGCTTTCAAAAATAGTTGAAACACATCTAGGATGAATTATACCAACACCACCTCCTATCAGCTCTCCCATGAACAGATCTCCAGTTGATGCTGTTATCATAGTTTTATTTACGATGATGATGTCTTCCATCTTCAACTATAGCAGGGCTGACAGACCATCTCAAATCTAAACTCTATGAACACCTCAACACCAGCCAGAACAATTTATAACTTGTCCCTGCTAGATGCTTAGGATTGACTGAGAACGATGCCTTGAATTTTTAAGTAACTTTTTTTTTTAGTTAAAAAAATGAAAACCAAATGTGTCCAGTTTTTGGCTGGACAAGCCACATAAGACCGTACATAACCATATTCTTACTTTCTTCCCCCCCCACCCCCTGCTCTCCTGCCCCAGTCTTTTTTGTTAAAGGAACATTGTTTTGTATCTGCCTTTGTAATACTGCAGGTAAAAAAGCATGCAACTTCTATTAAAAAGTCTTCATTTGGACTTAAATTTTAATGATGTTTTGTGTATATAAAATGAAATATCATAAACATAATTCTGGTTTTTGTGACACGTTTATATTTACAATATGAAGAAGGCTTGTGTCTAAATATCTGAAATATTATTTGACGTTTAGCATTTACAATACTAGAATAATTTGTCTAACTATAAAGCATTCTAATAAAGGAAAATGAATGTAATAACACTTCACAGATCTTAACAAAAGTTTAAGAAGAATAAATGGGAGTGAAGAGGAAGGTTATCGTAAGCTTCGGGGCATCATGAATTTCCAAAGGAAATCTGACCTCAGAAGTTTGTTTCCTGATCAGAGCCAATACTTTCCACTTTGACCTATAGTGTAGAGACCTGATGCATTCACACTCTGGCTTTGTGTAGCACATAAACCTTACTTGCTGTTGCTCTTGTGACATGAAAGCTGGATAGATATAGCAATGTAAACCAGGACAAGAAGTTTGTGCTCTACTTTTTCTAATATTCCCATAGCAGCCTGTCATTTTCCCATAAGAAAGTTCAGGTTTCTGAATAAGCTGCATTTTTTCAGTAAGTTAGAATTTGCTTTGCTTTTAAGAGCTTCATACCTTATTTAATACTAAATTATGCTAATATATAAAAATTGTATTTGATGGGGTGTTTGATCATCAGCCGTAATTCAGAGAGGAATGATACTTGGGAAGTAAATGGGAAAAAATGTTATGATAAACGTATGCTAAAATTATGTTTAATTTCATGGCAGGTATGCTTGTTATAAAGCTACCATTTTCAATTAGTTTGTTTCCCAAGTTTTCAGGGAAGTAATATGTTTGGCCAAAGTCAAAGTTTTAAATTCTGCAGTACTTCAGAATAAAGGTTTAGGGATGCTCCAAACTCTATAATGATCTCCAAATGCAGAAAATCAGTTGTTAAGGTTAAAATCCACATTAAGACATGGAAGTAGAAAGTAAAGTCATTAACCTTGATTCCTCCCTTGAGAGGAACAATGCAATATCAGGTAGTTTCAATAAACGCTATCAATGTTTGTGATCCTAAATTAAAATAAACTGATTTTTCAAGACCATACTTTATTCTTTTTTCTTTTATTTGTAATGTCATTTAAGGGTGACTTGCAATTTGCGTGCTGTTATGAATCTATAACCAATACTTTTATAAAATTGGCTAGAAATATAAGGAGGGCTACATAGAAAGAGGAGAACTTTCTCTTATGACATGGTATGGGAGATATGGTTAAAAAAGTAAAGAAAAAGTGCTGACATTCTATTGCTGTAAAACCATAAAATATGAAGATTGTATCTTCTCCAAAAATTTACCATAACATCATATCAAGTGACAAATATTTCACTGCTAGTAGACACGAGAATAATTATGAAAATTACCATGTATATCCACACAGCAATTGCACTGTTACATATAGTTCATAGCTCTGATATTGTAGGGAAAAAAGTTTCTTTTAATAGTAGATTATGTTCACATTCATGCACTTTTTGTTGAACAAAATAATGCTAAAACATGCTAGTTTTCCCTTTCTTCCCTCCTTGCACATGTTTTAATGTCACTAAGAAAAGGCAATTTAAAGCTATGGTAACATTTACAGATGTAGGGAAGCTGACAATTTTCTTATTTTTTTTCAGTGTAGACTGTAAACATAGTCTAAGCTATATGAAATACATATATAGATTTAAATTATACCTTTTTAATAATTATGAGAATAAGTACAACATACTACAAAAAATAAATGAATACAAAGTTCATGAAAAAATTATTATCTAATAAAATAAAATGGCAATTTTTACAAGCAGATTATAATTCATGCTGTGGGTCATATATCTAATACAAGAATACTTGTTCAAGCATGCCTTCCATCTTCTCACTGGAGTAGAGATTTACTGTTAGAAATTTTTAAAGTATTCCTCACTGGGGGCACTTTATGACCCTTCCCTGCCCTTTGCTTCATTCTCTGTAAATGTTGTGAGAGCAGTGTATCTTAACTAACATGCTGAGGCACTGGAGGAAGTTCTAGCAAAGTACCTGGATCAAGATACTTAGCTTGAAAATGACCCATTTCACTTTTGTATGTATGTTTATTTTGTCTCTCCTAGTGCAAATAATTAGTATAATAAAACTTCCTAAAGTTAAAGTTTTTCTCTCTCAGAAAGAAAGGTTTGTTTTTTCCTGAAGAGTTACATGTAGTTATGCAGCTGTAAATCAGCTCCAGATAATGGACAAGAATGTGAAGTGCTTGATTTTACAGTATTTCTCTTGCTTGTGTTTCTCTAACTTTGTTGCCTCACTTGACTCAAGTTTCTCAGTCTCTGGTATGTTTCTTCTGTACACTGTTAAACAAGTGGCAGAACAAAGTAAGAGCCACTGCTTTAAAAGAATTAGGTCAAATTCATATAACTCATGAATTGGTAAGTGACTAAAAATTGACCATACCCTCTTGTATTTAGAGAAAGGAAACATTAGTGTACTCTGCAATTCTAAATGCTCCAAATGCTAAGAAAGCTAGGAAATTGTTTGATATGTGGATCATTAGTACTGCAGTTGGAAAACAGAGATAACTGATTGTTAATGAGAAAAAGCAGTTCACTTGAATAGCACATTTCAGATAACTTCAGTGCTATAAAAGTACATGGTATACAAAATAAACCTCAGTGAACAGTACTGAGTATTCACATTGGTTTGGATCTGCCTTCTCTGAATCTTAAGTGTTTGGATAATAAATCACGACAGAAGCATACTGGCTGACTCACAAAAATAACTGCTGTCATTTCAGATACATCAGCAAAAAGTGTTTTGGCAACCGTAATCACCATAGTTTAGAATCACCAAACAAATCAGTAACCTCATCTTAAATACAAATGAAATTGTAGGGACTTGCAGTTTTGTTCCTTTGCAAGATAAAGGAAGGGTAGATAAGAAGTTTACATGCCCATCCTTCCATCTGCTTATACTGCAGGATCTCTGGTTATCTACTGCTGTTTTATTCAGTGCAGCTGAGACTAGTTATCTCCCCTGTGGTTTTTGAGGGGAGATGTTAAGTTGGATGTGTATTACAAATAATTCCCTCAGGTAATTTTTTTAGATATAAGGAAAAACAGAATGCCAGGAAAAAAAGAATCTCTTGCATTTCAGATGTTAGTAAATGAAACAGGCACAGAGCACTAGTCAGATGTGCTGCCTTCATAGCGTTTTTAAGTATACAAACTATAGGGAAATTGCAGGAGAGTTTCAATTATGATTTTAAAGTGTTGCTGTTTTGCACAGTTCTTAAATGTAATGTAGGTGCTCTTTTGGGTAAAGAGGAGCCATAATGCTTGAAAAAAAAGAACTGCTGGGCTAACCATCTTTCCCTCAGATGATAGGTGGAAAGGTAACTTCATAGAAAAAATCCTGTGTCACCTGAGAAGTGTTTTCACTCTCTCCTTGCTCATCTGGCTGGTCTTTTAAAGACAGAATTATGCTGGTAGTTTTATACAGGCTCTTTAAGCCAGTGAAAGAAATACAGTCTGCATCTGTTTAGTGAGTTTGAAAAAGGTAAGTAAACTATAACAGTGGCTTCACGAAGGGTATTTTATATTCCTTCCTTTCTTCCCTGCTTTCCCATCCCAATCTAATTGCAAGCATGCTTTTCTAAGAGATGTGGCTTTAATGTAATGATGGCCAAATATAAACATGTTCTGATGGAAATACAACTGGTACTTTGGACAGAAATATGTTTTCATCTGCAGTCCTGGCCATAGGAGTGCAAATTACTGGGCTGTAAGGGCATGCTGCCACTACCATCTTTGGAAATAGACAGTAATTGGAAAAACCCCTTTCCAAGCATCAGAAAAAATTACCTGCACCTAATGATCAGTTTCCTCCTAAATTCAGAAGCAGGGGCTAGTAGAAGAGCCTTCTTGGAAGGGAATAGATTATTTAGGTGAATGAATAGTTATAAAAAATGAGAATACCATCAGCTCATGAAAAGGCATAGAGTTCCTGTGTGCATCAGGAATAGCAGCTTCTGTTCACAGACATGCTTTTTATCAGGCGTACCACTGCCGTCATCAGCAACATCATCTTTTTCACAAGGAGAGCTGGTAGAAGAAGGAAAGCTATTAAACTACAACGTGGGGTGGGGGTGGGGTTTTCTTGCCTTTTTTTTTTTCCTTAGGCTCAAAAAATACAAATTTCATTTCCCAGACAGTTGAAGTCTGTCATTTCTTTGACAAATAGAATACACTAACTAGGGATAAGTGGATATCGTCAGCATGATCCAATTCAGCTCTTTTCCCACATTCCCAAATGCCCATTTCTGTGAAGTAGTCACTCACAGAGACTACTAAAAACTAAGGTTTACCATTTTAAGAAATTTTACAGAGGCAATTAAAAAGGAAATGTTTCTATTTGAAGTAACCCTAATTCTAGGAAATTATGACAGTTGAGAACTAGGTTAATAAAGTACATTTTTCATTGTAAAATTCTGGTTCAGTTTGTTGCATTGGACATCTAAGTTCTTCCCTCCCAAAATATATATCGATATTGAAGACTGATCATAACAATTAACAGTGGTCTGAAAGTTTCATTATAATACATGTATTGCTGAGACTAGTTGTTTTTGAAGCGACATTTTTTTTATATGCAAGGCATGTTCTTCATTTTATGGTATAATAATCTAAGATGTCAGTCAGACCTTTCCCATGTGTAGTAAAGCATATGCCTTTCTGCATTTATGAGATATCATACACCAAACTAGAAACATGCAGGCATTGCTTCAGACCAGGTATTTCATAGGGAGACATCCCATAGGCAAGGAAGTGATGCTTTTTTGATGATGAAGTTGTTCCCCAGCCTGTAGGAAACATCTGTCATTCCTTGATGTCCCTTTTCTTATATCCATACAATTAATGGGGTTTGGGAGGAATGGTTAGCTATACCTTTGCTTGTAGGTTGTTATGATCAGTTGAGGAAGTGAAACAGTACCCAGTGTATTGAAAGTCACAGTAACATGAAGGTCTTGTATTTTTATACCATGTTCTGGGGTAATATGCTGAGATTAATATAACACCATTATCACTGTTTTCAGTAAAGAAAATGGCAGGAACTGTTGTGAAGTGGTATTGTCAGTAGATAAAAGGCCAGCCTTTAATATACTGCCATTTGTATCTTCTGGCAGTCAGTCCTAAAATCTTCTAGAAAATCAAAATGGAGTGCCTCAACACATTTGTGTTCCTGAATGATGAGTAAGAAATCAGGGAGTCAGTCTTTTCAGCATTTGTAATACAGAAGGCTCCAAAGACCAATCTCTTTGTGTGATACATCAAGAAGTGACAGTTCCGCTGCTCTGGGTGTGCAGAAGCTCAGTTTTGGCATTCTCTTTAACTACTTCTCTGTCTCCTGGTCAGGGAGGCTCCTATGTGCCTCACCACCTGTCCTTCCAATTTCATAAGTCTTGTGCCATGTTTGGGAAGAAGGAACGGATTTGACCGAAGGTTAATATTTAAAGAAGAAAGTTTTTCCCCCCAGGTGATTGAATGGAAATTATTCAAAGGCAGACAAAGAAAAGGGAGTTTTAGAAAAGCATATACTATTAAGAAATATTCTGTTCAGGTGTTTCATTTATGCCAGGCCAGTCAGGTATATGTTGCTGATTGTTTAGGAATAACAGTAATAATTTAACTAAAGATAGTCTGTAATGAAAGTCTTTTCAAATAGCTGATCTGTGAATTAGCTTCTAGCTTTAATTTGATGATTATGTTGACAATCTATAGCTCCAAGGGTGTATTTCAATAGCGCAGGATTTCTAAGACACAAGGATTCTTTTGCCATATTTCCTTCTCCAGAGTCATATAATCTTTGTTGAAAGTTAATTAATTTGTTGCCTGGAAACCTCTGTTGGCCAAGTGCTACCCAGAAGTTTCTTACTGTATTTTCTGCTGATTTTAGTCATCTTCATTCTGATGTTCCATGACAAAGCAAGAGCTCTAATAGAAGGGCTCCAAGTCACTCTGTGAGAGGGTACAGAGAGGGAGCGTGTATACAGCATGGCCCTGGGAATTGCAAAACCCATGTTCTGCTTGAATTATCATTGGCTACTGTGTGCCTGTACTGTCCTATTACAGCAACATCACCTATTCTCTGTCCTTGTTCACTAATCCGAATGTCAGTGCCACAATCTATATTCCTTATGCAGCTACAAATACCAAATAAGGACTGAGTGCTCTGTATTTATCTTGCAAGAATATTGTTATATTTTCTTTAAAAGCTTTAGAAAATAAGCAAAATGCTTTCAAAAGTCGTGGGAGAAAAGTTAAGTAGTTGTGCAGTATTCTGAGATCTGAATAAACTGAACAGAACTTAACTGATCCTGACTCTCCACTTAAGAGGTCTCCTGTACTAAGTGTGTTCTTTTAGGTCCAACGTGAGTTCTGTAAAGGTGACATTCAGTTTTAAGAGATGTCTGATGCTGTAGAAAAGTAATGGGCTGTTTCTCTCCTCCTCTTTGGGCAGTTTTGGTATGAATCATGATGGAATTGGAAATTCCTGTGGGACCAAAGGTCATGAAGCAGCAAAGCTAATGGCGGCTCATATTACAGCAAACACCAACCCTTTCTCTTGGTCAGCCTGCAGTCGGGATTACATCACCAGTTTTTTAGAGTAAGTAATCACTCAAGAAAAATCATGAGTTTTCAAAAAATTGACGCTTTTCAGGATAAGTAGTAGAGATACAGTGACCTGTTCTGGTGGTTTACGGTTTTAGAATGAACAGAAAGAAATATAGCAAGTCACTTAAGATTTTTATTTTGTAGAGCACTTTTCTATGTAATGGCAAAATTCTACTCCATTCCCCACTTTACAGTTCTCTTTTTTAATCTATTCAAAACATTTTGAAGTGCTGATCATATCTCATTACTTTATTAATGTGAGGGTGAGAAATAGAGATAGGTGGAAATTGTCTATGAATGATGGGAAGTATTTTTTTGAATATGTGCATAATGTGAGGGGATCTAATGAAGGGAACAAGGTTGTAGCTTTGTTCCTTGTACATTTCATTCTCCAGATTTTTTTCATGCAGCCTTGTGAGTTTTTATCTATCAATGTGCTTTGGTACCATTGGTGACAATATAAAGATTATAGAACAGAGTGGCATAGATCTTTATATTAATACCTTTAAATTGTGCTAACCTGTACTTCTGTGGTGATTTTTATCCAGAAGTAGATTGCTACCTGAAATTTTACTTCTGTATGAAAAAATTTAAACACTCAAAATATGTTAGTCTCAAAAATGTGCTCACATCGATGTATACATTGGTATATATGATGCATAATGAAGCCTTTGTATGTGTTTTAAATTGTGGAAGACAAACATGGAACTGTGAGTTCACTGAGAACAGATTAATAACAGGATTTTTTAAAATGGTGTAAGATGTTTATAGGAGCAAATGGCAGTTCGTCAGTAGGTTCAGTGTCATCAGTGCAATCATTCCTTTAAGAAATAAAGGTTGTTCAATAATTCAGACACTTGCTGTATTTTAGGAGATGGACTTACACCAGTCAAGTGGTATAATCATGAGACTACTAAGAACAAAATGAGCTTCTCCTCCTCTTTCAGGGATCTAACCTCAGAATAAGGTGCTGTATTCTGAATCTTACCTGAAGGCACCCGTCTAGACCAATAAATTTTCTTTAGGTTGGTTCAAATGTAGCTTCCCACACAATGTAGAGGATCACTGAATTGATCTGGAGAGAGGTGTTTGAGCTCCCCTATAGACTGAGTGTGCAGAGACAGGCATTTAACATTGGTGCTGTTCAGAGGAAAAAACTTCTCTTTGGTTACTGTATCAGGTTAAGGCATTTTATATCACCCCTGTGCACCCACCCAATTTTATGTACTGGAGCATTTATGATGA
Source organism: Morus bassanus (assembly GCA_031468815.1). Classification (NCBI taxonomy): domain Eukaryota; kingdom Metazoa; phylum Chordata; class Aves; order Suliformes; family Sulidae; genus Morus; species Morus bassanus. The sequence goes on from CM062600.1 coordinate 63,600,501, forward strand.
GTGTCCAAACTAAAGCACAGTGAATAAGTCATCCTTACAATATTTGTGATAGGAGTTTCTCACAATATAAACTAATTTTCTCAGGAGAGTTATATATGTATTCATTTAACACTACCAATATAAAAAAAAAAATATACAGGGTAGTTTTGCTTCATTATAACCATTAATTCATCACTGTTCCCGTTAGTAGTCTTTCTAGTACGTTATGCAGCCTGGTTTTAACTATGACAAAGAATACAGTTTTCACATGTCTTCTGAGAGTTTATTTCAGAGCTTAGTAGTTCTGACTGTAAGCTTACAGTTCAGGTATTTTCTTGTAGCATTTGGGGGTTTCTTGCTGTTACATTCTGCTATTCTTGGTCTCATTTATTTCTATTTGTTGCTCTCCTCTGTACTCCATTTTGATCCCATAATTGTCCTGACAATAAGTTGTCTGTTGATGAAGACATAATTCAGCAGAAAGCTAAGAAGTAATTTCTTATGTATGGGTTTAGAGAAAGAAACGTGGTAAAATTCTGTGGCTTGTGTTATGCTACAAATGTAATGGAGCTGAACATTTGTTCATAATGTTCCTGTACAGTTTTAAATTTCAGTCTGAACAAAATTCCTTGTTTCTTCACTTGATACGTATGCAGTGATCTTTCAAATTTTTACTGCCAGTTAAAAACATGTTTAGCTTGTGCCTCCTCTACTTTATGTTTAATTTTTTTTAGTTCATTTTATTATTTACTGTTAGCATCTCCATTACTCTTTTCCGTTCCCTAGGTTTGAATCACTCTTAAGTTTCATTTTTAAGTCTGTGGGATGCCAGTGAAATTGCATTTATAGTAGCATAAAGCCAGAATAGTACTCTGGTGAATCTGTTCCCATAGTTCTAATCTCTTCAGGTTTTTTGAGCTACTTCTCTATCATTGCCAGTGTTTACAACTCTACTCGAATTACTACCATCTGTGAATTTAATTTAAAAAATCATTAGTGAAGATACTAAGAGATATTTGAGCTAGAGTAAAAAGAAAAATCTACACATAGCAGCTTCAATAATAAATTATCTTTTATAATATTTTAGCTGTATTTTTGTAACCCAGAATGTAGATGTTATTTTTTTCAAAGCCACCTTGGATAAACATTATTTTACACATTGCAATTATGAATAGATTTTCCAATTGCATCAGATACTGTGTTAAATAACGTACTAAGAGCCAAAAATAACTTGTCCCTCTACTAATTCTGCAATCTATTCCTAAAAATGTCAGCTTTCTCACACATGATCTCTTCATTATATATCTATGCTTCTTATTGTTTGTGGTTCTAATATCCTGTAAATGAATTGATACTTTTTTCTTAGAAGAGTTGTTTTATTATTTCATAAAGTAGAATAGTCTGTAAAACTGTAGGATTTTTTTCTCCAGTTTCTAGTTTTCTCCCCAGCTTTTCATGCCATCTCCTCAATGACAGCAGGAAGCTGTTGAGATAGTTACACAGGTACCTGCAGGACAGCTGTCAGAAGCCTAGATCACTTCTTTTTGCCCATTCGCACCTTTCCTTAAGACAGAACAGCTTTAAGGAGCAGATACTTTTCTGTTGCAGGTAACGATCAGTGAGTAAGAAGCAAAGGAAAATAGCGAGTTTCATGTGGTAGCAATTCCCTGACTGTGCCTATAAGAGCAGAACAGTCTGCATCCAGACAGGAAAAATGATTCCGTTTTTTTCTAATACTGCTCCAAACTTAGCAACAGATGAGGAAATGCTGATTTAGAGCTTTAGAGGCAAAGCCTCAAGATGTTGTCATCTGTGTCTCCAGATGTTTATTCCAGATAGGTGAGACTCTGCCCCCTTTCTTTCCGTCTTTCCTGAAGAATGCAAAAACAGTTGGGACAGGACACAGTAGACTACAAACAAGAAAGAGAAGTGGTTTTTTCTGTGCTGATGAGTGTGGCTAGTCTAGGATTCATTTAGCTATGTCTAACAAGAAAGATAAAACACAACGGGATGAAATGCAGATACCCAAGCAGAAACCTGAGGCTGTCAGTCTGTATGACATACCACAACACCTTTTAGATTTATTGGCTTGGATCTGGACACAAGTTTTGGGCAAGGCTGTCATGGCGCCAGGATAATGCAGCTGGAATGAATTTCACTAGAAGTTCATTACATGTTCACAGATTATATGGTAAGGTAGATTAATGTGGACAGACTAGTTTACTAGCCTGGGCCACCACTTGCTACAAGTTTTGCACTGTGTGCTATTTTGCAGTGTAGATACCACATTGTCTTTTATCATCAGGCAGAAGCATTTTGGAACAGACGTCATCCTCGTGACACTCAAAGTAGAGCTTCACCTTCATCCTTCTCTTCGTCAAGACTTTTAAAAATATACCCAGAAACAAATTTTCCAGACTGGGGCTACTGGGGAATAACCATTAAGTATCACTTGGACTGTATCAATTCAGTCAGGCACTAGTTGAAAAAGCCATTTATTTTGTGGGATGGCTGGATAGAGGATGAATATGGCTCAAAGGATGACAATAAGACAAAGCAAAGCTATGTATTGCTAATAGATCTATAAAAACTCTCAAGAAGGATGGACAGCCAGCACAGGCTCTGAAATGGCCAAAGAAAGTAATTTTTTTCTGGAGAAAACATTTCTTCTAGCACATAATAGCTGTTGTCTGTCAAGCTTTATGTTAGAGTGAAAGATTGATGGAATTCAGTTTATCAAGTGAATTGTTCATAAGTGCTTTGCAGTGGCTTTAAATTTCACTAACCTTTTATGAAACTAAATGCAGAAATGCTTACTGAGAATTGAAGGGTTGGAGAGCGTGTCAGAGAACAGAGATTCCTGTGAGAGGAGTAGAAACCCATAATATCTGTTTATAGGAGAAATGAACCAAGCCTAAAAATACTGTTTGCGACTGAAAACCAATTAGTATAAATGTCATTCTGTGCAGCGTGTGTGTGTCTGTGTGTGTATATACAGTATATATATAACATGCAAGTTTCATTATGTCCAGCATGTATGTATGCAGTGTGCCTGTAGAGCCATACAGATACCTAGACATAAAGAAGAGAACATTTCTGCTTAGAATTATTTATTCAGTTACTTTTATGTTTTGTAATAATGAAAACTGGGTGATTTCTGGAATCATAGATCATTACTCTTGTCACTATCAGATAGGAGAAAGTGTTAGAAGAAGCCAGATGGCCAACTCTGTCTTTCAAAGGCAGGATTGTATTTGGAAGATGAGGAGAAGAACCAAGAGTCTTTAAACTATTCGAATAAGTAAGATCTATCACAGGAAATTCCTGGAGAGTCTCTAGGATTGCCATATAGCAGGATGTAAATCTGATCCTACACCTTTCAAACTCTAGAAGGGAGCCAACACTACCTTGGTCCAAGCAAGCCCATGTAGACAATATAAAAAAATCATCCAGTGTTTCAGCCCAGACATAATCTTGCGGAATCTTGGGCATACAAGTCAATATGCAAGATAAATACAAGATATGTCTATATATGCCTCATATAATATCTATGGCAGATTGGCCAGTCCCCTGGTACTCCAGAAATCTAAATTAACTTTTAAAGGTACAAGGTGAAACTAGTTTTGAAAGATAAGGTCACATCAATAATTTAAAAATTTCATCTCTCTCTCTCCAAATCATGGAGAAAATTTACATTCATTATTATCTGTTGACCTACACTTTGGATTATGATTTGCTTTTTTTTTCCTTAAAGTTTACTAGGATTTTTTTTTAGCTGACAGATAATTGAGTAAAAAGCATATGTCCTCAATAACTCTAGATTTCTGAAACTTTGAAAGTCTTATCTTTTGCTTAAAAGGCTACCCAGTTAAAAAAAAAAAAAACAACCAACCAACAGTTTCTGTAATCATGGGCTGGCAATATGATTTTGAGCGTTGACTTTGCAAGTATTACTCTTTGTCTACCTCTTGGGTTATTTAAATTTAAAGACATTTTAAAGGGCAGAATCAGCAGCAGATTCCCATTAACTTGTTTGTAGAATGTTTGAAGAAATAAATATAGAACAACAAATTGGCCCAATATTTTATAGCTTAGTATCTCCCAAACTCTGAAGGCCAGATACCAATAGATTTTGGTAGGTAGATCATTTTGATAGATGGACCAATAAATACTTCCTAATATGGCTGCTGGATAATTATTTAAACAAATAAAAGAACACTTTGGAACAGGCCATATTGTGGAGGAAAGTATACGTTAAAAAAATAGCAAATTATATACTACCAAACAAAAGAAAAACTGAGTATTATGAAAAGATTGTGCAAAATTGCTATCAAATGGTTAATAAGACGTAGAGCCAGCCTTGCATAAAAGCTTGGAAAAAAGTAGAATTTATCATGAGAGTGAGTTGAAAATCCACATTAATATATGAATTTCCATAACATTCAAGAACATTTTCATTTAGTAATCCTATTCTGGTTCATTTTAACTTTAAACATACCATTCCAAATCACACTTCCATTACTTACACGCTGATTCTGCAAATATTTATGTTACTTACTATCCATAGACTATTGAGCAACCTACAGAGTTTATTCATTAATGTCAAGTTAAGCAGTTTTTGTAACCTGTACAGAAATATATCCTGGTGCTCTCTAAAAATCAATTTTTACTCAGGAAAAATATGTAATAAATATGAAATAAGGATTCTGTTAGGAGCCAAATGTTATATATAAGCATGTAAATAATTCATGTTTCTATATGCATGTATATGTATAAAATGCACTGTGTTTATAGTTAATAAATTTTACTATTTTTTCATATTTTTATGGGTAATTTGGTAGTAGAATTAAATGAAATATTATGTATACTGTCCATATATTTATGTATATGATTATTTAGCTGTAACAGATAATTACAAATATTTATAATACATTTAATTTATAGTTGTTATTCATTATAGTCCACATCATTATTATGAATGAGCCAGTTCTGTAACATTCAAAACCTATCTTCAGTGCCAGTGTTCTGGGATATTTTTTTCAACCACTGAAGGTGTTGTGTTGTCCTGTGTATGTTGATGAGATGTTTGGGAATAGTTACTGTAATAGGAGCATAAACCCTGAAAGGTCTACATCCATGGTTTTTGTTTTTTCTCTTTATTGGTCTTGGATACAACAGCGGTGTCTGTACAGAGGTGATAATCCTCAGTTTTCCATTGTTCAGTCTGTAAAGATTCTAATACTGAATTATTTTGTTATGTTGATGCTGTTATTTTGATCAAGCAGTTAGCAGTGATAGCATGTCTGAGATCTTAAGCTTTCAGAGAATGCTCTAGTATCCTTGATATCCTTCCAAACAGAACGTTAATTTGATATGCTGTGATATTAAAATACAAAACAATGCTTCAATATATTGTAGAGTGTTTTACAAAGATCTGTTGAGACACTGCACTGGAATACTGGGATGAAATGACATGAAGCTTAGCTATTTTATAATTGAAACCAGTCCCACTATGTCCCATGAAACCTCATGAAATTAACCTAACTTTAGGAATATTATAAATTCTTTGAGTACTATTAGTATGTTGTGGAGTAAATAGAATGTAAGGATGAGTTTGAGATCATCTTATTTCTACTGCAGACTCTAAAGATTTATCCACTCCCTGTTCAGAAATGTAAATGCTCTGCAGGGATATCCTGTAGCTTTTTTGACTTTATATATGCTTCCTATATAAGATAAAATCACAAAGCACAAAAGCCATTGTGAGTAGAAATTTTCTAAAATTGCAGAGATTAAGGTATTTGGGCATTCTTTTCCTTCCTGTTATCTTTTTTGCAGCTACACAAAGGTCTTTTTTTTTTTTTCACTTTTGTAGGCCTGATCAATAATAACTATTAGATCTGTGTTTAGAAGTACTCCAATACCATTATTATTCTTGCACCCTTTTGATTCGTTCCCCTAGATTTAGCGGGTTTTTTTCTCAGGTATCTGGGTTTTGCTTTGGTGGAGCAAAGAGAATGGGTGAAGTACAAGGGCATAGACTCAAGAGTATTGAATCCATTCCTGAGTCCAGTAGAAGTTGTTTGGAAAGGTTGTATGGTCCTCAGTCTGTATTCGACCCTTGCACGGCTTTGGCGAGACCTTCCATTACCAATAGAAAGTCCCTGGTTTTATTAATGTGTTTTATAACACATACTATTACTTTTCCAAATTACTTCAATTCACACAATACAGTATCAGGTTCTCATACACAGTTTGTAATACATGTCAATTTTGTTCAGCTACTTGAGAGAAAGAATAGAACTGAAGCAGAAGGAAAGAGAAACAAATTTTCAGTCTGAGTGGTGGTGATGTAATGTAGCTAGTAAGTGAATGACTGCTTAGTAGTAATTTTCTTGTTGTTTTACTACTACAACAATATTTCATTATGGTGAAAATCCTGTCATTAGCGCAGAAGAGGCATATTTTTGTATTTACTACAAGGATTTTGACTTTATTTTGTATTTACAACAAGGGTATTTCTGCAATCATATGTCTTGTAGAGTAGGTATAGACTTTAATTTACAAGTTCAGTGAATTTAAAGATTTAGATCTGATTCTGTAATCTAATCTGTGCAGGGATACATACGCCAATGGCGAGAGCCACCGAAGGCAATGAGGGTTTTTAATTGCTGTGTCCTTGGCTGTCTGTTTACAGGATCACAGTTTACAGACCAGACTCTGCACTATTGGAGTCTGTGGAAATGTTCCCATCATATGCAGTACTAGCTCAAATGCTGAACTTTCCACTGCTTGTTTAAGCAAAGTTCCTATGTGCAGTTTGGTCCAGACAATGCAGAAAAATCAGATTGTATTTGAGTTATTTTCATATTGGAATTATTAACATGTACTCCTCATACGCATAAAATACAACACTGAAATATTTCAAAAGAATGTAGATAGTTTCCCATCTTCTGCTATTAGAAAATATATATGCTTGCAATAATTAAAACTGGAATAAAGGGCCAAGTACATTATTTTTTATGCCAGAACCATAGAGTTGATATTTTAAAGGTAGATTTCAGCTGAGGGTGTGTGTGTCTCTGTGTGCAGGTGAATCACACTAAATTCATTGGGATTAGTAACCAAATACTGTATTTTTTTCTGTATTTATCTGGTTATTGACTTAGTTGCTATTTGCTTTCTTCTGAAATGGTTGGCAGTTGTTTGTTTCTTTGTTTTTCTAAAGGGTTTATTGTAGTATTTCAACGAATTGAATAAAATGGGGTTAGAATGAGAACATAAAATGTGTAGTTAAAGGAGGCTTTTTGTTCTTCTTTTATCTGCAGATGAAAAATATAGAAAATTGGAGATCTCCAAAAAACAGCGTAGAACATTCACTTCTGAAATTATGTTCCTTTGGCAAGGTGCATGGAAAAGATTTGGAAAAAAAACCATAAGTGCTGGCAAAATTGTAGGAATGTCGGAAAAAAATTTAAAGTGTTGGCATAAGAATTCTTTAAAAATCCTCACTTATTGACATGTGAAATGAAAGTAAAAAAGCATCTGTCCTCTTTTATGCACAATGACTAAATGAAACTGAATAATTATATTTAGCAAAGTACAAAGTTTTCTAAACAGAACTCTGTCTGCATTTGGCTTGCTTTGTTATTTATTCCACTACACTAAAATATTGTGGTTAAATATGGGCATATTTTGGAAAAAACCCCACCAACCACCAAACAAAACAGTGAATATAAAAGAAGAAAATATTAAAGTTTTCAAAGATGATGATCTTACTTCTCATATGAAATTTTTAAGACTAAATATTATTAATACTATAGAAAAGGTCTTGGATCCATAAATTTTTTTCACTCACTCTAGTATAGGTAAACTTGAAGATCCTGCAGAATATTTACCACTGTAACTATTTTGTTCACTCAAATGGAAGAAAAGCATGCATGTTAAGGTCCTAATCCTACAAACATTTTGTCATATTGAAATTTAAATGTGTTTCACTTTTATATAAACCAATTGAACTGCTCATATCTATAAGATTGAACTTAGCTGTTTGAAGGATCAGAAGGGTCATTAAGAATTGCAAACTGAATTTCTTTTATTTGCTTAATTTGTATATTTTTCATTCTGTGACCAAATGTAGCTATTCTTCAGTGGAAACAAATAGGAATTTTAAAACAAAAATGAAAATCAGTCTTGTGTGGCTCAGAAATTATCACACTTTAAAAAAGGATAATATATGAAATCTATTTCACAATCTAAAATAAGCATTTTTGTTAATGATGAAAAATTATTTTAATCTCTTAATTCCCTCTGATTATTTTTTCTTTTTACTATGGGTGTACCATCTTACTGTTTGTTTATTGCAATCATATTTGTTTCACACCCAGTGCTGTTAAAAGTAAGAACTAGATACATGATATCATTACTGTGATTTACAGTCAGTAGAATTCCTAATTGATTTGGTCCTTTATGTTGAACAGTTCGGGCCGTGGTACTTGCCTTGATAATGAGCCTCCCAAGCGTGACTTTCTTTATCCAGCTGTGGCCCCAGGTCAGGTGTATGATGCTGATGAACAGTGTCGCTTCCAGTATGGAGCAACATCCCGCCAATGTAAATATGGGGTAAGAAGTCTTAATCCTTATGCTGAGTGTTCTGCTTAGTCATTTGTATATATTCCTTTATAATATAAATTTTTAGATAGATGCAATAGTGGGTTACAGATTTCCGGTAGCATGTCTGGTGCCATCATACATAAGCAAAGGGTACATTTTAATCCTTATGCTGCGTCTTTTGCTTGAGACATTTGTGTGTACTGTACACCAGAATGTGTGGGTAACAGTGAGCTGGGGAAAGCATTCTTTAATTTTAGGAAATAAAGGAGCCCAATACTTAATTCTGCTCCTTGTAAAGTGTACTACAGAATTTTCCCTGATTTCAGTTAAATGAGATCAGGTTCATGTTGTATTAATCCTGAAACATGAAATCTGTTGTGTCGGCTTTAACTTTTCAATTTAAAGCTACATTTTGACATTACTTTTGTACTTGTATTGATTTGTCAGGTCTGGTTTTATTTTTTTTTTTGTCTGACATTGAGTTTATTGTTTCTCACATTGTTCAGAGCTCTTTTTGGAAAGATGAATTACGGTTATGGGAACAGAGGATCATGAAGCTAGATAGCTGAATAGAATACTGAATAGTTAAGTACTAGCAAAGCTTTGGCTGCAAGTACCAGTGTGCAATACCTAAGGTAAATAAATATACAGTAGAAATAAAAACCTGCACACTTATGCCATTATGCAATGAATTTATAAATACTTAAAATCTTGCAGCCCAGAGAATGCAGTATGCATTCTGCTGTGCTTGTCATCAAATAATCAGCTGAGACTAAGTTAAATAAACCTTGAAAACATATCTGGTGGTTTAAAAGTAAATAGTTTTAATAATATTTTAATTCTTAGGTTGTTCAAATGAAACAATATAATCATTGAATTTATACTCTATTTACTTCTCTAAAGGCTAGCTACAAAGAAAGTCCATATTTAATATCCCTGGGGTGATTAATATGGTATTATTCTTGGGATGCCTCTTCGGCAGATCGCATTGTGCAAAGGATTTAAAAGCTGTGTGTAGCTGGCTGACTTAGCTCACTGGGTCTTCTACACCTGATTCCTCATCAAACCTCTTTTGGCCTTTATTGTTCCTCTTTAAGTTCTCACTACCCACCACTGTTCTTTAAGGGCTCTGTTTCCTGTCACTACATCTAAGTCATACCTTTTCTTTTTTTCTTTTTTTCTTAAAAATTCTCACCACACACACTCTTTTATTTTCAGACTAAGGAAATATGCAGGTATTTAATCCATGATTTATAGCACAGCATTGGGACATATACTGCATTTTAAATTAAACTGTAAAGTTAATAATGTGCAAAACCTGGCTTTTCCACATGTATGTTACTTTTTTCAAACACTGTTAAATTATGTAATCGTTGTTGTGATGATCACGCTGCACAGTACACCTTCTTTCTTAAACCAGTTTCTAAACAGCAAACAATTGGAAGTCATGAAGATGTGTAGGTAATATCGGATTTCTGCCTTCTACTTTCTTTTTGTTTTAAAGTTTTTGTTGAGATTCCCTTATAGTTACAAAAAAGAGGTTGACAATTGAGGCAGTATTGAAAAGAAGTTTTGTCTTCATGTAACATTACCAGTCCTCTGAATTGATATAATGTATTGCGTTCCATCAGTGTGCCATCAAAGAGAGCATATTTTAAGTGTCTCAGAAAAAAAAACCAAAACCAAACATATTATTAATAATAGGATTTAGGCTGCATATATTAGTATAACAGGTTATTGTAGAAGTCTGTTAATATACACTGTAAAAAATTATATGCATTTAAAATAGCATCTACATTTAAAAATATTATCCATCATGGCCATAATGCTCTGAAAATGCGATCATGATCATTATGATCGTACAGATTTCAAGTGATAATTTTGTAGGGGGAAAAAGAAAAGTCTTTGGAAGCTGGTATTGCAGATGTAAAATACCCACAACAAGAAAGAGTTATTCATGTATGAAAGGGTTTTTAGAACTGAGTAGTGGAACTAGATCTAAATACCAGAAAAGGCTAAGCTGAATACTCTGCTCAACTCCTTCATTATAGAAAGTAAACAGTCAGTGGTTTGAATATTCCTATTTGATGTACTATTCACATGAAGATGTCATTAATAGTTCATTGATCTTATTCTAACAGACACATGTGCAACTATTGACAGAAAAACATAGCAAAAATCTCTAATTAGCAGTGGACCTAGTTCGTATACTAACTTCTTTCCAGCACATCTTTTAGCCCTTTTTATTTGAAGTGACTGGTAAAAACAGAACAGAGCAGGTTTTCCAACATGTGGTCTAGTGACCCAGAGGAAATAAATCCTAAACCAAAGGGAAATCTCAGAAAAAATTGCTTGCCTTTTTCTGTTGCATGTTCTTTACTGATTCATGATGGCAAGACATGACAAGAGAAACAGCTGAACTCTCAAATCAAAGGCCAAAAGATTACAAGTATCCTTTGGGCTCTGATATAGCTGTTGAGATAGGTGGTGTTTTTTAAAGTAACTTGGAAAATCTTCATGTTCTTTCTGCTTTGGAATTCTGTTGTAATGTCTTACTAACCTTCAGAAATATTACCTCTTTCAGCCATCTAGCTTTAATGTTAGTCTGTGTTCATTGCCTTTTCTCCCGTATTTCCTCATCCATTCCCTCTGTATGTTTATTTTAAACTGTTTGTTGCTTTTGATCATAGATCACGTCCTAATCCTGCAAAGAATTTTGCACATTTAAGTACCTGAAGGCTTTCTCACTTAGGAACTTGACGTTAAATACCTGGAGAGGTGTTTGAATGATTAAGGCATCAGAACTAAAGTACTAAAGGGGCTGCAAGTTTCTGCCTTTCTGTGTGTGTGTTTACTGACAAGGAGCCAATTTGACCTTAAAAGGAACTCTTTGGTAGTTGTTTTGATACTATTATAAGTACTAGACCTAATTAAACTGTTCAGTCACTTATGGACAGAACTGTTGCAGCAAAAGTGTTGTGGCCATTGGTCACATTTCCCTGTATTGTTCAGCACATTAAGTTGGACAAGAATTCAAAGAGATGCTTTAGCTCTTTGAGCTGAAAAAGTAAAACTACATGTTAGCAAGTAGACAGTGATCCTTCTAATGTTACATGTGCTTTGTTCTTTATACTGTACTTTCCACCATTTCTGATACAGGGGCAATTTCAGAGAATTTAAGTGAAGAAATAGATACTTTGAATAAAGAATTGAGAGGCAATGTCTCAAGCTACTTAAAATATTTCATTTTTAGGGTACAGTTTCAGATTCAGGAGAACGTTAAATTTATGACTCACAGTGAGCCAGATTGCAATGGTGGAAATTTCGCCATATAATACTGACACATAGTTTTTTCCTAAAGGCAATACATGCTTTCAGGTATCTTACTGGATTCACTGCAGTGGGAGATTTTGAGGTTATTAGGGACAGTGCTAGTTTCTGTTCATTTATGTAGCTAATAAATATGCTACATCTTCTAGGGTGGTGCAGTGTGAATTCTCTCCTGCTGATTGTCAGGTGTGTCTCAGTTCTTTGCTCTGTTTTTATGCCTGTTCCCCTAATAGTTCAGAACCTTTTTCAATCCTTTTGTTTAGGAGAGTGTAAGGAGAACTTTTTTCATTGACTCCTTATCTCCTTAACCTTTGAGCATCTACCTCATAACAGTTGGCTGTTGGCTGTCTCTGGGTTAACTCAGGAAAGAATTCCAGTCTTGACTTTGAATTTCTCTGTTTTATGAGTTTAAACAATACCTGGAATATGCCTGACTGTAACTTACAGATTTTGTGGTTCAGAATAATACTTTGCTTTAGAGCTGGTCCCCACATTTTTAGGACAGAGGCTAAAACCTCAGACATTTTAATAGCAGTTAATACTTTATGCATATGGTTGATGTTGCTGTGGTGCATTTTATGATCTGTGAAGCTGCTGGCTGCTAGCATGGGTTTCAGAGATAGTGCCTTGCAATTCCTTGGTATATTTTTTGCATTTACTGCTTTTCCACCATCACTGGTGTCAGTAAATACTTTGAGTAGGGGGAAAAGGGGACAAACACTCCTTTCCTTTGCATACGTGGCTTCACTGAAATCATCAGGACCACTCTTTGTATTTCACACTAGAGTTAAACACATCAGGTAATGTATTTTAGCTGATGACAGGTAGCTCTCTTCTTTGTCGTGGTCTTATGTTTGCAATTAAGTTCTCCAGTTAGTTTGCCAATGAAAATAGCTTTAAACTCAAATACCAGTTTTTATTCACATTTTGTTAGTGTGTTTTGGAGGACAGACAGAGTTCAAGCTATGAACTGTTTGTAAACGGCTTGTAAACAGGCAGAATGAAGATATAGTCTCAGAATAAGGAGTCTTCCTGCTGCCTTCAATAGCTCCCTTGTGTTAGTTGTCTCTAAGGAAAATTTTAATGAATTATGCGGAGTGGCCATAAAGTTAATTACCATTAATGAAAAGTTGCTGGGAAGGTGTCGACTACAGAAATACAGGACATGCAGTTGTCATACCTTCACTGCTTCCTAGTTTCCCACATGCCCGTTCAGAGACAAAATAGTTTAACTGAGTGAGTAATGACCAATACATGACAGTATTGGTCAGCTAACTTTCAAATACAGGAGAGTAAACAAATTGCTATACACAGCGCTTCTACAGTTTCTTCTAGGGCAAAATAGCCTGAATTACAATTGACCCTTGTAATCAGTGATACAAACTTTAATGTTAGTGGATTAAACTTACTTTTTTCATGAAACACTGATGCAATTTACTCCAGGTAAATAAAGAGAGGTACTAAGCTTGATGTAGAGCTTTAATAGGAAGGTGGAAGCAGATTCTGGAAGCTGTTTTTTCAGAAGGAAATGCAGAGAAGCCACTGGTGTATCTTTGCACCAGAACTACCGGTTTTCTTTTGCTCCCTCACCTGTTGATACTATGACTAGGACTGTGCATTCAGTTGAATGCACATAGTACATAGCAACTCACTGAAAAATGACTTTTTTTTTTCCCAGGTTCATACATCATACCATGGCTAAGTCACTTTATACTTGGTGTTTGTTAGCAGAGCATAAGTGGTTTGATCAGATGGATTTATATTACATTGCTCACAAATTGGTGTAAAAAGTATGTGTAGGTGAAGAGAGGAGCTGAAGATCCTGGTATTATACTCTGTCATTTTTATCAAACTTTCTATGGTTTTTTTTATTTCATAAGGTTTTGCCGATCAGGTGTGAAACCTCTCATCACTGTTGTGCAGGCCTTTTGCATTCAGAATGATTAAAGTTTTGAGCTTTTCTTGTGTAAGGACTTACAAGATCATACTGTAATTAACATTTGAAACACTTTCAGCTTTATTCTGAAACTGAGCTTTGTTCCCTCTTTTTTTTGAAGATTAGGATGTGTATAGCCAAGGGAAATGCCAAAAGTTTTCCTCTTTCTGAATCCTAAAGTAGTTTTTCATACCTTTTGTATTTTTTTCTAACAAGTTCCCATAGCCCCCTTTCTTCTTTCCTAGAAGTATCTTGTCTCCAAACCGCGCTTTTCTCCCTCTCTCTCTCTCCCCTCCCTCCTCCCGCCCTCTCCCTGCCCACAGATGTAACACACAGATGTAACACCAATGTGCCTAGATCTTATGAAAGCTATTCAAAAAGTGCAAGGGGAAGCTAGTGATCAAAGCGGGAGGAGTGCATTAGATGATAGTAGAAGTAATAATGAGATTCTAGATACTGGCATGTGGTTTGAGTAAAGATGGGGTAGGTTGCATGGGTTTGAAAGGGAAGATGCTACTTAGAGGTGATTGACCTTGTGGGGCTTCTGTAGTTTCCATAAGGTTCACGTAAGCACCCAATATTTAGGAAAGAATGCTGGTAACATAATATGAATGTACGACTTAAGCTTCGGATTCTATTTCACATTTTTTCAGGATGTTGTGATTCATAACATGCTGCACCACTTAATGAGCATTTGGTAGAGGAGCACTAAAATGATAACTTTTGGGTGCTTATCTGAACTGAACTTTGAACCTTCTGAAGTTCACCCATAATTATACTCTTCTAGTTTTAATTGTGTTGCCAGCAGAATTTCAGCAGTGAAGCTGAAAATAGTCTAGGTTGATACTTTTCAGGTCTGAATTGTAAGTTACAATTCAAGCTAATTATTTTTATGCTCTATTTTAGCAAATGCTCATCAAGAGGTGCAGCATATTATAGATGAAACATGCTGGAATAACGTAAAGTCCTAACTAATATTTTAAAATTTTATGAACAAAAAAATGAAACTCCCAATTATCATAGTTTAATATGCATCATGAATGTATTTCCCATCTTACTTTTTTTTAATATTACGGGCCAAACTGTTAACTTTTGTTGGAGGCTTTCATTAGTGTTGAAAACATTAAGAACAGCACAGCAATTTGATCTTTGCTCATATTACTGAGTTTTCATTGTGCTGTATTGTTACCATTTATGATGATTATGATATAGGATGCTTAGATGTTACCTAATTTGAAATGCCTATATGTAACCCTGCATGATACAACAGAAAGAGGCTCCATCATTGATAACACTTAGGCAAAAGGAAGATAATTTGATTTGCTGTTTTTTTTCTCTAGATGGGTTCAGCTTTGTTTAATTTACTGCAAATACAAGCATCCGAATTCCAAACTGAAGTCATGGAGCCCTAAGATACACCGTTACAGGTTGTCATCTATCTTGTCTTGATCTTGTGAAAGGCCTCAGCTTCAGTTTATGTTTCCTGGATTTTTAAAACATTTTCCCTTGTTTGCTTTACAAATTAACAGTTATTAAATCCACACATTTGGAGACTGACTTTGAGGTCATTGATTAATTTTCAGGTTATGCTTCTTTTAGTTTCAGTAAATTATTCACACAAATTTAACGTTGGCAAAAGGTATGTTAGCTTCATCCTGTGTCCGCCAATGAAGAAAAGGCTACCTTAAAGGGTCAACATATGTTGGTGGGTGGGTGTGGGTGGGCAGGTGTGCATGCATGTGTGTGTGCGTGTTAGTGCATGAAAAAAAGCAGTATACTTTCTACTAGTGAATTTGGGCCTGACCTTTCCAGGGCAGTTCCTCATATGTTTTTAAGGCTGGCTTATTAAAAACAGTTGCTTAGAGATGTTACAGATAGGATAGCGGTAGTAAGGAAATAGCTGCAATCAATAACTGTGAAACTACGGTAGTACCAGGTAGAGGATTGAGGTGGAGAGCAGAAAGCTTTATGCACCTTAGTCAGAATTTCTCTGTTAACTTTCCAAAATCAGCTGAAAATAAAGATAACATAGCCATAGTAGTACCTGGTATAATTCCATTTTCATTTAATGAAATAACAGCACAGATGGATTTTCCACTTCTTTTTAGATATCTTATTTGTTTTCAAATGACTATTAATGTTATTTTTCATATCATGTACAGGATGATGGATAATGTACTTCAGATTCTACACTTTCTTTTAAATGCAGAACAGCAGGGGAAAATAAACAACTTCTTAAATAAGTTTGGCTATATTTAAAAGAAATTGCAAAAATACTTTAATTTCTTATTTTTAATATAAATTACTGCTACAAATTGATATATTGTGTTATTTTTGTTAACAAATCCTCTGTGTTTTGCATAGTTTTCCATAAGGAAATATTCTGTTGATTTTGGGATATTGTATGTCTGTCTCAAACAGAACTCCTTTCTGATTTAAGAAGAGGTTTTTGCTCAAATATTAGTAGTATGATACAGCCCATAGTAATTTTACATTACTTTTGTTTTGTCTTTAGGGATTTACTGTGGCAAACTCCTACTGAAATTAAGGTCTGAATAAGGATGATCAGACTATGTCAGTGATAATATCTAGTTTTGATATAGTGCTTTTATTTCTATCTCCCAAAGCAACATAGGAAGAAGGAAAGTATTTTTCTCATTTTGTGGAGTAGGGAGGTGGGCTGACATGCTTAGAATCATCCTGCAAACAGATGAATGACTAAAATAGTTCTGGAGTGCTGTATCCATTAATTCACCCAGTTAGCTGATTATTTGTTTGGAATTAAAATGTCTGGGTGGTGTTAGTTCAGTGAATTTGGAGGGGTCTAGTGCCACGAAGAAGCCCGAGTATACAGGAAGAATCCTATTGGAAGAAAATCGTTAAATATTCTTGTTTGTGGATCTGGTAGCCTAGCAATGAAATACAAGCTTTAATTATTACTTTCCCTTATATGTTAATATGTAGATGCTATACTTGTGTAGACATATCAAAAGTGAAATTCTGCATGTAAACTCTGGAGCACAAACCAGAATTCTGGATTCAAATCACCCTGAAATATAGATGTTTTCAAATTCCAGACTGTTAGTCCAGATCTGATTTTTTGCTTCTGTCTATATTGGAATGGTTGAAACCTCTGTTTCTTAAGGCAATTGAATTTTTGGCTTTCCAGAACATTGAACCAAACTTCACAAGGTCAGCACAGCTATTAATTTAAACATTTGAACTTTATCAGATGCAAAATAAACACAAGGTCACAAGTAGAATCGCCACAGTCTGACACTTTTAATTATCATTTGATAATGTAAACCATACATGAAACATGAGCAAGTAAATTACACTAATTTTGCTCAACAAAATCAGCAAGTAAATTCAATGTAAAAGTAAATAAGGCAGGATTATGACAGGAGCACCTCATACTGTGTCTGAAAAGAGTCAGTTTTAGGTTTTCACTTTGAAATCCATACTGTACTGAGGTTTGGATTCATGGTTGATTTAGGTATGAGTTTGATTTAGTGTTGAATTTTAGCACCTTAATGGCTGTGAAATTTGTAATCTAGTTAGATTTTTCAAGAATCTTTGTGATGTATCTTCTGTTCTTTCCCTGTTCTATTTAATATTTTAAACCATATATTGTATTTGTGAGTGTGTGTCTTAATCTGAAAATTTAATCTGCTGAGTGGCAAGAGCAGGTGTTTTATTTAAGTAAGTAAATATTTATACTGTTCACATTTCTTCAACGAAAAATTCTAATCTGAAAAGTAGGTTAGTTCGCATTGGCCACAGGTATGCTTTTACAAGTGGCAATATTTCCTCTAAAAAGAGGCTCAACAATTCACTTAAGTTTTCATAGAGCCACCCACCAAATAGGATGAAATGGCTTAGTCCTAATTGTCAGAAATTGGATGGAGACTCCAGAAATCATCAGTACTCATTCCTCATCATTTCAGACCATCCTAATATGGTATGTTTTTAATGGATTTATAAAAGATACCTTGCTTCTACCAATCATGATATGTATTAACAATCCTGCAAGAATGGTACCAGCTGATTTTAAGCTTGGAAAAGAATTTTGCATTACTCAAGAAAAGCTTGTACTGTTGAACTGTTACTGCAGCTGCTAGTGAATAATGTATAAATAAATCCATTTGTATATGCACTACAATAGAAGAGACACAAATCTTAGAGTAAAACTTAACAGTTGTGCCTGTTGATGTGTATAGAAAAGATAGCCAGATACTCATTCATTTCCTCAGAGAAACAATGAACTTTGGTGGGGGGTGGCTCATAACTTTAATTTACTCACACCATCTTTCCCTTTTTGCTCTTTGTACCAAGGTTCAGCCATAGATTCTGTATAAGACTTATTTGTAGGATATAATTTCAAGCAGCAGTTAAATAAAATGAAATAGTAATGACTATCATAAGATCCTTTTAAAGATCTGAGTATCTTTCAAATTTTAAAAAATACTTAAAAATAGAAAACATCTATGAGAAGGTTGTGAACTCTTGCACAGATCTCAAAGTAGTACAACAAAGATTATCATGTAAGTCATTTACTGTAAAAGCAAAACACTTCTGATTCTGTTCTGCATACATAGCCAAATCCAAGGGCAACTGAAGCAACTATGAAGATTTCCAGTGTTCGGCCAGCTTTGGATCATGCCCACATTATGAACTTCAATCCTTAGATAGTTTTAACAATGTCAACAGAACTGGCATAATTTACATGAGTAAATGTGTAAAACCATATGAGAAAATGTGGTAGGAAAGAAGATTATTTGAAAATCTGTATGAGAAATAGGATAGGCTAAATAATTTAAGAAATATCAGCTGCAAATCTAAAAAGCCTAAAGGAAATACTTTTGTACATAGCTCAATTAGTACTAAACATACGTGCACTGTTTTAGCAAGTGTTACAGAGAGGAATGCAAGTAGTCTGAGCTGAGACAAAAATAATTGTTGGTGTTTCATATTTCAAAATTAGTAGTATCCTTTTACTATGTAATTTTGAGGCAGATAATGACAATAATGGAGATACTACAGCACATCTGAAGACTACTTTTACAACAACACTAAAATATGCTAAGGCCAGTATTAGCATTAATCAAGAAAAAAGCAACTATAAAACATTACTTGCATGGCAGGTGTGAAAAACACATTTTGTAGTCTACAACTTGATGCTTCCAGAATTTTTTTTGGTAGAATATTCTTAGGTAAAATATGGTGGTTTTGAAATTGCTCCAGAATATTTCAAACCATCTATAGATTTGTCTCTCCAGCCCAGTTCTTAATAGTCTCTGTTCAAAACAAATTCATGTATACGTGTGTGTATGAGGACTGGAAGCAGTTTTAGGCTTTTATTCTGATCAACTTGCTTCTGCCTTCTTTCCTAGGAAGTGTGTAGAGAGCTCTGGTGCCTTAGCAAAAGTAACCGCTGTGTTACCAACAGCATTCCAGCAGCTGAAGGTACTCTTTGCCAAACAGGGAGCATTGAAAAGGGGGTGAGTACAAATAATTTATTATTTGAAGAAGCAATTTATTGTTTAAAGACTACACGAAGAAAGAACTAGAAAATTAAGTACTTATGAGCAACCATAGGAGTTCAAAAAAAGAGTTATTATTTCAGAAGACATTTGCATCCTAATAGAAGTGTCCTGCAGAATTATTTCACAATTATTTTATATATGTAATTTAATAAAACATTTATCCTTGCTATAAAATTCTATAGCCTGGATCAAAAAAAAACCCCTGTTACATACTCTCTGTATATTTTTAAGTAATTTTTGTAAAAACTCTAATAGTTACTAAATTTTATAGCACTCTTCCATAAAGGACTGTTACAACTCCAGGTCTGGCATGGACTTTGAAAATGTGTAACAAAGATCTAGAGTCTGAAGTCTATTACTTTGTTAGAAGATAAAATAAATTTTTATTCCTTCAGATACAAGCTGAATCATACAAGCATGTAGAAGAAGTATTGCCTTAATAAAAGGGTTTTCTAAAAGCCCATATTTCCCAGTGACCCCTCTGTTTTGACTTTGAATTATTTTTTTAGTACTCAATTATACTTGCATAACTGTTTGGCTTTAAAGGACTTTGCTGTGCCGTCTGATAAACTCTTCTACCTAACAAAAAAGTACGGGAAGTCAATGTTGCAATACATAAGTCTAGTGCTTCTGTATCTGTCTGAACATGTGACTTTTGATTTTAAAATGATGTCTGTATCAGTAGTTTCAGACAAAGTTCTGAAACTTTTTTAAATTAAGAGTAGTAAAAGAGTGTTTCTCAGTTACAAAGCAAAATCTTTACAGATCTTAAGAGAGAAAAATATTTTAATTATTAATTTACAGGACACGTACTGGGGAAAAAAGTTAATTCCATATATCTTTTTTCAAGATAAGATATATTATGCCGGTTTGTACAAAGTGAAGAGAGCTTATTATATTAAACAATTTCTGGTATCTGACCATGAGTTGCTGCATCTGTCCATAAGATTTACTGCTCCAGGTTGGATTTTTTCCTAACAACTGCTGAGATCTTTTCTCATTCTGACTTTTGCCATGCTAGCTGGGCTAGTTTCAACAAAGATTACACTGCATTTTGACTTGCAATCTGATGTTTAAACAAAAAGAATGAAAGCTTTTTGGCAGCTGTTACAGTTTATTAATGCTTGTTGATGGCTTCATTTAGGGCCCATGACCTAGCATCGTTCTGATGGCTTTTCCATACTGAGTTTGGAAATATTGGTAAACCATGTTAAATAAATTCATTGAAGGGGTCATTTAGAAAAATACAGTGCTTAGAGTTAGCCAATGAAAATAGAGGGACCTTCGCATTCTACCAAAAATGTTACCTTTTACTAGAGTAACAGAAAATGTTAGAAGCCCTACTCTTAAATCTACAGTCTAGGTTTATTTTGGAACCACCACTCCTTGTCAATGACAAGGAGCAATCTACCTCAATCTATATTTTTTAAATCATGGATCTACAATGAACAAGTTGATGTGCTTTAAGACTCTGTTGCTATGTCCACTTGCCAGAGGCTTTAATCAGGCCTGTTAACAGCAGAGAATTGTATTTGTAAACTGCAGCTTCAAAGGTTCCTGTAAATTAATAGTTCCTGATAGCAAAAAACCAGAAAACATGAGCACTTTCCAAATATGTAGTTCTCTTTACCGCACGCTAAGGAGAAAATAATAGGTTACAATTTTGTAACGCATTGTTATTATTATTGTTATTGTTGTTGTTGTTGTTGTTGTTGTTATTAACAACAACAACATTATTTATATTGCAGTCATGCCTGAAGGCCACAACCAAATTAGGCCCTATTTTGCTGGGTTCTGTCCAAATATATGACGTTCCCTGCTCTAAGGCCTAGGAAGATCTCAGAGTACGTCATCATATTTGGAGGGTCAATTTCTGCTTTTAGTTATACTAATGTAAATTTGGGGTATCTATTAACTCAAAGCAAAATTTGATGCAATGTGCATTAATATCTTATTGGCAGAGTTGGAAGGGTTTTCTACTGTTAAAATGGCCTAACACTCTATTATAAAACTTTCTTTCAGTTGCTTTTATAAACCTGCCAAACCTTTAACTCTGTGGGTTGAAATTTTCCACAGTATATGTCTGCCTACGCCTGAAGGTTTTTTAGAGTGTTTTCCATAAAAGTTACTCAGCTGTTTTCTGCATATAGGGAAAGAGAATAGAGTGGTTTCTTGCTACTGATGGAACTTGTAAATCTGTTCTGTTTTGAAGCTTTACTATGTTCATGCTTTGGTGAAGGGTTTTATGTATTGGCTAGGTTCAAAAAGGTACACTTTTTTGTAATTTGTAGTAATAATTTTAAATATACATTAAGTTTCTCTCTGGTATACCCAGAGATGTGTTTGTGAAGGTAAACTGACAGATTTTTAAAAAAACTCTGATGAGAAAATGATGCATGTAAAACAGTAAGACAAAACTGATAGGAATGTTTATTTTGTCTTTGAATTTAAAGTAATTAAAAAGTTACCTTTTCTAACATCATTATTTAGATCCATGCTAGGGATGTAAATGAGGGGCAAATGTGCAAAAAGTGAAAACAGTGTGCTGAAAGGACAGTTTAAATAGCTAGATTGTGTCATGATTTAAGTTACTACTGGAAATTAAGATAAGGTAAATTTATTATTAGACAGTAAGTTTTCTTACAAAATAATTGTAGAGGCAGTGATTGAAAATACGTTGTTGAAATTGAGATGGCAAATTTATATTGATCTTTTTTTTTCCCCCTACAAAAGATGAAATCAATTTTTCTCAATAATAGAGTACTTGCTGTGTGAGTTTTCTAAAAGCATACTATTGTAAATTTTAGTGCTGTTAAACAGCTAATATTCATATAAAAGGGATCTCAAATGTGCCACAGTATTATGTTTTATTTTACCGCTAATGATCTCTATAAGAAAAATTTCAGTGTTCGTATTCAAATGAATAAAATTAATTTTAATTTTCAGGTTTGACTTTAGCATTAGGTAACTATTCATGTACTTGTGTGGCATCTTTAATAGAACGCTGCAAGGAGATTATTGTCTTTAGTTAATAAAGTCATTATCACTTAATTTATCACTGTAATGAGAAGAAAACTGAAAGATTTTAATCACTCGTGTAATTCACATAAATACTCCATTCTCCATCATAATTATACCATTAGAGGCACTGCAAAGCACTGTGCCGTATGGATATATATACACTGGCTAAAAATGTGAGTTCACTATACAGACTGCATTATATGTTACGTGGACATTCAGTGATAGTCTGGATTTAAGAGAAGCTCCATATGAAGGATACGTTCCTCTGATGGATGCCTGCTTGTTGTCATAAACCTCTGATTTGTAAATTTAGAACTCCAAGAAGGATAAACCCTCCTTTCCTCAGTACAACCCCATGAAGCCTTGTGTCTTTGTTTTTTTCTTCTTCTGAAGAGTGTGGTGGGTTGACCATCCAGTTGCTTGCTCCCTACCCATTCCCAAGGATGGGGGAGAGAATCAGAAGGGCAAAACTGAGAAAAACTCATTGGCTGGGATAGGCAGTTTAGTAGGTGAAAGGAAAAGAAAGAAGAAGGAACAAGAGATCAAAGGCAATCACTCACTACCTCCCACCAGCAGGCTGTTGCCCAGCCACTCTCTGAGCAGTGGCTACTTTGGAAACACCCCCACCCCCAGTTTTACTGATGATGTTATAGGGTATGGGATATCCCTTTGGTCAGTTGGGGTCAGCTGTCCCAGCTGTGCTCTCTCCCAACCTCTTGCCCACCTGCAGCCTACTCATTTGGGTGGCAGATTGAGAAGACGAGAAAGCCTTGATGGTGAGCAAGCGCTGTTCACCTACGGCTAAAACATTGTCCACACTGGTCACAAACCTAAAACGCAGCATGATACAGGCTGCTATGACAAAAACTCTGTCCCGGACAGACCTGGTAGAAAAGGCAATGTGTTTTGAACTTGAGATGTAAAATAGTCTGCTTTATCTTTCTGTAGACACATTAATGCTTGTTTTTGTTTCCCTAACTGATAGAGGATGAAGCTTATAAACAGAAATGTGCTGGATTTTAACAGCTGTGTTTTAAAACAGGTACAGCACATACAGAGAAAAAAGAGGTCATGGAGGATAAAAATGTTTTCAGAGAAGAAGCAAGAGTGACTGTGTCTAGAAAAATAATGCTACAGGTTTCACTTACTAATGTGGAAATAGCAAGGAAATGTATTAAATGGTAGCATCCATCTGTTCATTTGCAAAACTGTGCTGTATCTAGGCGCATTTGTTGATGATAAGCTACACAATTTAATATTAATATATCATTTTAATATACCTTCTTGAGAGCTACACACTTAGACTGACACATTTGACAGTCTAGAAATACCTTTTATTAAAAATGAAATTTCTAATGAAAAATAAGGATTTTGTTTGTTAGTTTTCTTTAACTAACACTCTGTACAATCCTTGTTCATATCAAACTCCTATTTTTTTTTTTCTTCTGAGTAATGACTGAAGGTTAAATTCTCTTTTCAGTTGCTTTCAGAAAAATCTAGAGTAATTCAGGACATTGTGAATGGCTGTCTTTACTTGTTTATGTATGTCCTACACTGCTGGGAGTGAGACTTTAGGTGAGCCTTAGGACTCAGGAGAAGAGAAAACTTGGCTTTGCTGTACCTATTAGTATAAAGTCAACACTGAGTCTTCCAGTAGTGCTTATGGGTGGACAGGGGTATGTCTGTCTGTCCACGTCTTCTTTGCATGTCTCAGTGTTTTTTGTCAAATTTGTATGGCTGATTTTGGACACAGAAGTTGTCTGGGTTTCTTTTTGGAAAGGGTCAATACTATGTCTGTTATGGTAATTCAAGGGAGATAAACAGCAGATGCCCAGCTTTTGCAAGTGAAATGTGCAGATTCAGGTCACAACAGACCAGAGGCCGTGCTCTACTCTGTCACCTAAGCCTATGATGGTGAGAAAGGGTTATCTAACTGAGCTACTCCAGATTCTCAGTGAGGCAGTAAACACCAGAAAGTGGATCAAACTATGGGGTCCAGAAATATTTCTGAATGGTTTAAAAACATTTCTGACTAAGGAAATTATAAATTTACTTTAACAATTAGCCATTTGTGTGAAATGTCAGTCATTTTGTACGTCCGATGTAGGTAACAATACTGCAGAGTTTAAGTTGTTTGCATGAGTGAAGTACACATGTTCATTCTGTCCCTGGACAAGTGGCCAGTCACTATTATATAATGATTTTCTGTACCATGTCTAATGCTTTGGCACTACTTTTATTATGTCTGTAGGGTTAGTATAAATGAAGTACTGCAAGAAATTCTTCTTCCATTGTAACCTCATCCAGATTTTCTTTTCTGAAATCAAGGGAATACTTTCTTAAAAATACTACTGGGGGGAATTTTTCATTTTGCGTAATGAAGCCCCTACATGAAACCTAAGTGGAGAGTGTTTTACTAAACTAATCTTAGAAATGAATCTTAGTGTTTAAAAGAATGTAAGCAACTTGCTGTTCCTTTAATGTGAAACATTAAGGAGGATGTATGAAGAAAAAAGAAAATCTATATTTTAAGCTTGCTTTAACTTCTGGTGTGTGTTAGGGACCTATAATTCAGGATTTTGTGAAGACAATTAACAAATCACACACACCCTCACCATTGTCTAAACATGGCTAGAAAAAGTAAAATATTAGACTTGTTATCTATACAGAGAATGCTAATGCCTATAATTGGTCATTGCCTGACCCTTATATTTTTCTGTCCTGATAACTATGTCAGCCTGGAAGCTAATTTTGTGGTTTTTTTTGTGAAATCTTTCAGTGGTGTTATCAGGGAGAGTGCGTACCCTTTGGCACTTGGCCCCAGAGCATAGATGGGGGTTGGGGTCCATGGTCAATATGGGGAGAGTGCAGCAGGACCTGCGGGGGAGGAGTCTCCTCATCTATAAGACACTGTGACAGTCCAGCGTAAGTAGCTAAAGTAAGCCGGAGCCAACAAAAAGACACATTTGGAAATTATTCAGAACTGTGGTTTCACATGTTATCTGTAAAAATGTTTTGCTAGTTTGCCAACATTTGTCTTGAAAATAGCAGACAGAAACACTTCAACGGGAGTTCACTAGACATATTTTTAACATTTTTAATGTATCTTATGTACTATAAAGATAGCTGGATTTATATTTAGCAGTAACCAGAATGGTTTTCTTTCTGCAACTTGCTGTTCATGCAGAATATATTTAAATTATGCCTGAGATAATTTCTTTCTTAAGGCATATTACCTCTAATGCTTGTCTAGGATATAAAATAACTATTGCCAGTTACTTATTAAAAAAAAAATAACAACACAGTGTTTCCAAGCTTTTGCATACAACTGCTTACATATAAACCGTAGTTGTTAATATTATGTTGCATACAATACATTTACATGCTGTGATGTCCAACACTTAGTTGTGACTACCCACTGACTCTTAAAACAATTCAGCAACTTCTCTCCATGCCACTACTCCCTATTGGTCCACCTGCTCTCTCTCAAGAGGGGCCACCTTCTCCACTACAGCTTGATCTGTTGTGTGTATCTGTACTGGTCCTGTCATCTGTCTGCTTTCCAATGTCCTGAGCACTGTTCCAAAGAAGGTCTGTCAGGTGAGTGCTCCTCTCTCTGTCACTAATGCTTCTCAGATGAGGAATGCTTACTTGTTTCCATTGCTGTTCTTTACTGAATTAATCACTGCTTTCTTCTGTTGCTGCTTGCCCTGTTCTGGTTACATCATCACAGCTATATGTCTTTGCGGAAGGATAGTTTTATTACTCTGTACTTTGTTCTTGTCATGTCCCATAATTGCTATTTCCATCACCATTATTAGTTTTTAAGACCAATTTTTCTTGAAAATATTAAGCTTTTGTGCTTCTTTCATGAAAATGAATTCTGTGGCTTCTGTCATTCCTTTCTTATCTTCTCCTCTTTGCACAGTTAGGCTCTTTATATCTTGTACCCATGTTTTGCAAGCCACGCTGTGCATCAGCTTTCCACTGCGCTCTGCAAGACAGACACCGTCATGTCACATTACTGCTGCTTAAGGTGGTCTGTTCACCTCCTATCATTAGCAATAACTATCAAATCTGGCAAATAGCACTACTTACTGAATGGATTCAAAAGCAAAAATTATCCATATGCATCGATAACATGTCAGCCTATGTTACTGAGAGAATAATAAATTAAATTCTTTTTTTTCACAGTAATATGTAAAAATTCTAGTGAAATGTTTGTTTGGAGCATGAGTAATTTCCTAATATTTTTTAACTACTCCTGTCACCACGTGGGTTCATATGTTGAAAGGTGATTAAATTTTAAATGTTTAACAGTACAGCAAGCAAATGCATTTGTGGGGGCGGGGGATATGTCCGCATTAGGAAAAAAATGCCTTTTGGTTCAAGGGTAGTATTGCCTGGTTAAAGACCTGCAATGTGAAAAATAGTATTGATTTCCTTTTTAGTTAATTGTGAATTCTTTTATTTCTTCATCATAAAACCAACACCAACTGTTATTCATTTCTGCTTTCAAGTTACGAGCCAAAGAGCTGTTGTCTGATTAATCTTCCATTTAAGTCAATGTTAATTCATTATTTGACCTCTGTGGAAGATAGATAAGGTTCCTGAACAGTTTGGGAATTTAAGAGCCAATGTCTTATTCACACTAATAGAAACCTGCTTACTCTGGAGTTTCCTCAGATTTAATACTGCTGAATTAAAATCAGAATCAGTTTCTTGAACTAGAAAATGCAGTCTTTGCTCTCTCCAGTATTTAGCAGGTGGTGTTGCTTCATTTTGTTATATTTTTGAGTGTAATATGAGAAGATTAAAAAAAAAAGTGTCACATAGGTTGTTTACACATTTCTCATTCTAGTTTTACGAAGCAAGCAAATAATTAAAACGAATGCCTTTTTAGTATGTTCAAAATACAATTAAGCTGTATTGCTTGGGATCTATGAAAATGAGGTAAATCCTATATGTCATGATTTTCAAGTACCCAGTATTGTTTTGCATCTGCTCCAATTCAAGTCAATGCTACAATTCTTACAAAAAAAAAAATATTCTAAAATCTTGCCTTAAAACTTCCATGTACTTTGATTTATATAATATGTCTTGGACTTGTATTTATACTGATAATGCATTAGTATATCTTATGAACTTCTGTTTGTACTAATGTATATACTGATATATAAAACATGTTTTTCCAGGCCTTCAGGTGGAGGCAAATATTGTCTTGGAGAAAGGAAGCGGTATCGCTCCTGTAATACTGATGTAAGTAAATTTTGTTCCACTGTAAAAGTATAGTCTGCTTGTCTGTTTTATATTTAGCAGCAAAGGATGCATTTTTTTCCCAGTTCATAAAAGCTGTGAATTCTTCATTTTATTGGCAAACAGGCCTGTGGGGCACTTCTATATTGCAGGCACCCTATGTGTTCTGCTAAATGTTAGGGTCCGTATCTCAATGTGATGCCCAGCTGGTGCCTTCGCATTAAGGCCTGGAGTGAGTTCAGCTTGAGCATCCATGTCAAAGGTGAACAAGTAGCATTCCACGTCAGAGCAAAGGTCTGTCTATCACAGTGTCTTGTCTCCCAGCAGTGGCCAATAGCAGGTGTTTAGGGAAAAATTATGAACTTTTGGCAGCCAAGGCATGACTTTTCCATGGATATACCATATGAGTTTCCAGGAGCTGGGTGTCTAAAGATTTCTTGAGCTCCACATTGTATCTGTACCACATTAACTGCCACAAATGGAAGTGTCCCCCATGAATCCACTTTTAAACCCTCTTACCCTTTTTATACCTTTATAACTTCCAGTGCTAATGTGTTAAACAATCCTCTTACACATTCTGTGAAAATATATTTCTTTTGGTATGCTTTTAACCTGCTGTTTTGCCATCAGTTGCCCACTGGTTCTTGTATTGCTAGAAGGATCATGCAGTTCTATTTTAGAGCTGAGCCCATCAAATAATGGAACTACCTTTCATTTGTGCTCCGTTTGTACTACTACAATGGGGCACAGTAAAAGTGTATACGATCAAATTATGAACCTAAATTACAAATTCAAGTAAGTTAAAAATTGTACCAGAAAAAAAATGTGCAGCAATAAATTCACTAGTAAGCTTCCAAGTCAATAACACTACAAACATAAATAGGCTTTCATATTATTTTAGCTTCAAATTTCGCAGAATTTTCTTCTTAAATCAAGAAAGTTTGTAACAGTGGGAGAGTCTGTACCTAAAGGTGTTGTTTTACCTGTTCATCTCTTGATATATTTCAGGAAAAAATACAATAATTAATATGCTGTTTCCTTGAAAAAAACTTGGTTTTATGATTATTACTAATTATCATAAGTATTGGTTCTGCATACTTCTCTGTGGAGGTTATTTTCATTATTAGGCAGTATTACAAATTTCCAAATTAAAAATTATTTACCGACTGCTAATCACAGCTGCTCTGTTCACACAGCCAAGAAGTGTGTTAGGCCTTTTGGCCACAGTGTTCTAAGAGAAACTGAAGCTTAGCTGCTTGTCCAGTAGGAGCTGTAAAACTTTCCCAGTCGTACAACCTTCCAAATTACAGTACACCATTCTGAAACTTTGACCATCTTATTTTTTTTCTGTAGATGTGTATCTTTGCGCTTGGCTGTCTTTGTGCAATTTTCATTGAATGGATCCAGCTTATCAGATGATCTGCTGTAATTAATTTACCTTCCTCTTTATTTTCACTCAGATGGTCTTTTTGTAATTCTAAGACTTCATAAACAAGAAATTTTTTCATAGTGCCAATTCACAAATGAAGATGTTGAGTAATACTGAGCGTGTTTCTTATTCTTACAGTTGATAGGAAATTCACCTATGAATTCACCAACTAAGTGATGATTCCTTATTGAAATCTGTCTATTGAAATCTGTCAGTCAATATTTAATAAATTTAATATATGCTTTACTGAACTGATATAGGTTTGTTTCTGTTTTTTGAGGTCAGGACGTTATGTAGTACTAAGTTAAGTGCCTAATCAAAATCTAAGCATATTCCATTATCCTTTTAATTTAACCAGGAATAGTAAAAAGTTTTAGTCATAATACCTATTCTTATACAAAATACTGATTTGTATTATTATTTTTCTTTCTTTTAAACCTGTAGCAGTCAAGTTTCTGCCAACCTTTCTCTTTATTTGGGATTGATATCAGGCAAACTGTAATTTATAATATTCTATTTGGCCTTTTCAAATAATGACCTTTTTACATTAGCACTGTTTCAGTTTGTACACACAGTCTAAGAATTGTAAAAAAATTCACATTGGAACACTGGAGCCCTCCTCTCTTAACTCTTTGAGGACTCTTGTGAGGTAATTTCCCAGACATTCTTATTTAAAATATTTATCTGCAATAGACATTATTTAGCATCTGCAACAGTAACTAGTATACAAGAAAGTTTACATAATATGTAATCCTGCTCCCTCACAAATATAGAGCCATTTTTTAATGCTTTTTTATTATTAGTGATCATACCATAGCTACCTATGGTACTGTTGAAATGTTGCTAGGATTTGTTTTATTTTTATCATACATTACTTCTTATTGTCAGACACTTTCAGACAGTTTTATTCTTCATTGGTTTTGCTTCCCTTATGCTCTCTTTATTTGTTTATTACTGAGAGGAAGCTTATAGAGTCACAGAACGAACATCTAGAAGGTGTCTGAGGAGGCCATTCAGGCTATTCCCTGGCTCAAAGGCAAAATGAACTGTCATTAAACTGTTCTTAACTGATGGTTTGGCAGCTGACCTGTTTTGAAGTACCTCCAGTCCAGGAGATATCATCAGGATTCTTTAATATTCTTACAGTCAGGACAGTTTCATAAAATATAGTGTATATTTTCCCATCCTTTAAGACCCTTATTTACTCTTTCCCCAGTAAGAAGATGGCTGATAACACTCTCTCTATGGGAGCCTTTCCTGTGTTTGCAGACTACCATCATGTGTCCTCTTAGTCTTCTTTACACTAGACAGTCTCTGTGTTAATGGTCTTTGGGTTCCCAGTAGCACACATCTTGAACCATGATGCACAAATCTCTGCACAGGATTCTAGCTGAGGCCTCTCAGAGATAAGTTAGTCTGTCATCTTACTGGTGGGATTCCGTTTATTTATTTCAGTATTGTGTTCATTTTTCTTACAGGAGTGACTGTTTATTTAGTCTGTGTTGATCCATAATGCCCAAATCCCTTTCTTAAGAGCTGCTGTTTAGGAAGTCATTCCTCAGCTTCTGTTTGCACAGTTGATTGTTCCTACTCAAGGGTAGTAATTTGCATCTATTGCTTTATTTCAAACCACTGCTCCAATTTATCAAAATCTTTTAAAATTATAGTCCTTTATTCCAGAACATTCATTCCCTACCTATACTTAGATTTCAATCAATAATTTAAACAAGATATTGGAAAGGAAACTTTTCATTTCATTGTCTAGGTCTTAAAAACAAATCTTGAACAATTGCAGACTTAAGCCAGGCAATTTGGAAATGCCATTCTTATGGTTTGACTGTGAATCATTTTTTTAGCATATTTCTTGGGTATGGTTTTCCAGTGCATGAACATATTGGTACTTACAGAAGTTTAATTTTACTGCCTTAATGGTTTTGACGATTGCAGTCTGTTTCTTTTATAGTAATACTTAGGGTTCTACATAACTAAGAGTTGCTGAGACTAGTAGATTTTGTTTCAAGATTTATGATAGTCCGTAATACTTGACATTTTTAATGGAATGGTATGTTTGATTAATGTAAGTGTTAAGAGCATGCAAATCTGTCATTGTTTTTATGAAAAATGTGTTGTTTGTACATCTTTTCTGTTGAAGGGGTTTTTTTGCAGTGTCAACATTCATTGCCCATCTGTAATTTTCAACGTAGCACTCCCTAAAGCTCCTACTATTCATAAACCAAAAAAAACCTCATTTTGACTTCATTTATCTTTCAGAGATGAGTTAGTTCTGTTGCCCTTTCTTTTGACTATTTTTATTCTTTGGAAACAGTGTGCACACTCCTACTAGGCTTATTTCTCATCAAACACTTCCAAAGCCATATATGACTTCTTAATTCAAAAGGCATCTGCTAATGGAAACATTGAGATCAGCAGAAAAGAACATTAGCTAATGAGTTCTGGAAACAAAAGGGTGGTAGAAAGAACACACTCATCAGAAACTTATTTTCTGCCACGAACCACACTATCTCTAACAAAAAAATATGTATTTTTTCAACCAAAGTATTTTTAATTAAAAAAAAAAAAAAAAAAGGAAAATGTTACTAGAATTGCAAGGCACATAATTACTCAGTTAAAGTAACTCATTGTCTGATTTAAAATATGTATAGGATGTGAAGCTTACTTCGATATACATCTAAAACTGTAAAAGCCTCCTCATTTTTTATATACAATAAGAGACATGTTTCGCTTGCAAGTTCTGTGAATGGTTTATCTATATAAATGTATGTGTGTATACATACATTTAAAAGATTCTTGTTCTTCATTTTTTTTTCTTTTAATAGCATGTAGGCAAATGGTTTTTGTTGGTTCCTTCCATTATGCATACATTCACAGATATTGTTCATTGCTTTCATAATTTTAATATTTTCAAGCCTGTTTTTTCTAAAATGCATTCATGTGAGGAGCTACCTCTTGGAACAGTACCTGAGATTCAACTGTCACCCTTCTGGCTGTGTTTCTCATCTTCTGTGAGGTGTAGTATAGCCCTTTGTGAATAAGAAACACAATGAGTTAAATTACTGAGGTCTGGCTGACTTTAAGCTCCAAGATAAACAGATTTATGTGGTATAAGATGTTTGGTGTCATGTCAATGTTGGTTCAATGATTTTTTAACACTCTTCAGACAATTTTTTTTTGCTTCAGTCTTAAATTTTTTTAAGTTCTTATTAAAGTCCATGCTTTTTTTTTAACTCAAAATTTTAATTATTTCATAATCTTCTTCTCAGGACCTTCTTCAGACGTGATTTTAAGTTCTTACACATTTGTTAGATTCCTACCTCATGATTTGCAGTCTCCTAAAAGAGCATTTGGAAACACAAACAACCTGTTCCTTGACAAGAGTTATCCATGTACTGTAACTGCATGAAAAAAAGTGAAATATCTTGCCCAATAAAGAGAAGCAGTTATTGCACATTTACTTTGGAAAAGAGTACATACAAAAAGAGACAGTGCCAAAGAGGTTACATTTTGTAAATGCATATTGTAGCTTACCTTGCAGTAATGATTTTGCATTTCTACACCTATGATTTTCATAGAATCATAGAATACCAGCTGGAAGGGACCTCAAGGATCATGTGGTCCAACTTCTCTTGACAAAAGCACAGTCTAGACAAGACAGCCCAGCACCCTGTCCAGCTGAATCTTAAAAGAGTCCAATGTTGGGGGATCCACCACTTCCCTGGGGAGATTATTCCAATGGCTGATTGTTCTCATTGCTAAAAATTCTCAGTCAGAATCTCCTGAGGAGTAACTTGTACCCATTACCCCTCATCTTTTCCATGTGACTCCTTGTAAAAAGGGAGTCTCCATCTTCTTTGTAGCCACCCTTTAAATACTGGAACATGGTGATAAGGTCTCCCCTGAGCCTTCTTTTCTCGAGGCTGAACAAACCCAGTTCTCTCAGCCTTTCCTCATATGGCAGGCTTCCCAGCCCTTTGATCGTCTTTGTGGCCCTTCTCTGGACCCTATTCAGCCTGTCCACAGCTGTTTTGTACAGCAGGGACCAAAACTGAACACAGTATTCCAGGTACTCTGCTGAGTGGACTGGGATAATGACTTCTTTAACTCTGCTGGTGATGCCCTTGTTGATGCAACCCAGCATCCTGTTGGCTTTCTTTGCCACAACAGCACAGTGTTTGCTCTTATTGAGCTTGTTGTCCACAAGGACCCCCAGGTCCCTTTCCACAGAGCTGCTTCCCAGCCAGGTAAATCCCAGCCTGTGCTGCACTCCTCGATTATGTTTTCCCAGGTGCAAGACCTTACACTTGTCCTTTTTAAACTTCATAAGGTTCTTGTTAGCCCACTCTTCCAGCCTACCCAGGTCTTCCTGCAGGGTGGCTCTCCCTTCCAAAGTGTCCCACTCAGTTTGGTATCATCAGCAAACTTCATCAGGGTACACTTGATCCCATTATCCAGATCACTTAGGAAGATACTAAACAGCATTAGGCCCAGTGTCAATCCCTGGCGGACCCCACTTGTGACAGGTTGCCAGTTTGAAAAGGAGCTGTTTACCACCACCCTCTGGGTGTGGGCTGTCAGCCAGTTCCCCACCCACTGCATGGACCACTTGCCTAGACCTTAATGCATCAGTTTCTCTAGGAGGAAGCTGTGGGAAACTGTATCAAAAGCCTTGGAGAAATCCAGGTAGACAATGTCCACCGCTCGCCCCACATCAGCCAAGCAGGTTACTTTGTTGTGGAAGGTGATCAGGTTTGTCAAACATGATTTTGAATGCATTTCTTGAGGTCATAGCCTTTAATTTTATTTCCTCTCAGGTATTGGTGAGATGCTAAAAAAGACAGGAAAATTATAAAACAGAAAAAAAAATTACAAGTTGCATTTTATGCTTCAGATTACAGAATGTTGCAGGTTTCGGGCTATCGTTTGGTAATTGCAATCTTCAGAAGGACTGCCTGAAAACTTTACTGAATCCATCTGAAAGCTGGATTCAAACTAATGATTTGGAGTAGAAACAAAATCATGACATGAGAGCTAGCACTCAAGTATTCACTGAGGGGACTTAGCCACTGAAATAGAAACTTACTTTATTGCAAAGGCCACCAAATCTGCTTTTGGATTCATGGATTGCCATTTTCAGAGCCAAAGACACCGGATTATGTAAAAGCTTTGATATCATTAGTATATTAGTTTCTGAAATTAATTTGACAGTACTTGCAGTATAGGAAACCAAGATTTAATCTGCAGGACTACCAAAACCAGATAAAATATCAAGAAAGCAGGAACATTGTATGAGGGGCTTTGCTCCCACAGTTCCTTCAGCTGCTCCCAGGTATTCCTAGCCTTGTCTGTTGTTCTTGTCAGCAGTGAGATTGCAGGCTATGCATACTTGTGTGTAGCAGGTTTTCTGTCAGAGTGTCAGAGCTGGTTCAAGAAGAAAAGGATACAAACAGTGATTTTAGCAGTTTAAATTGTGGCAAAAACGGAATCAATATGTAATAAGGTAAAAGAAAGACTTTGCTTTGCTTACAAGGGGACCTCTGGACATCACCTTGTACAGTCCCTCTTGCTCAAACCTCAACAGTTTGCCCAGGACCATGTCCAGATGGCCTTCAGATATCTCCAAGGAGAAGATTCCACCACCTCTTTGGGCAATCTGTACAAGTGCTTGGTCTCCCTCACAGTAAAAGATTGTTTCATGATGTTCAGGAGGAACATGTGTTTCCATTTGTTCCCATTGCCTCCAGTCCCATCACTGGGCACCATTGGAAAGAGCCTGGCTCCATCCTCTTTACACTCTCCCATCAAATATTTGTACATATTGATGGGATTCCCCATGCCGAGCCTTCTCTTCTCCAGGCTGAACAGTCCGAGCTCTCTCAACCTTTCCTCATATGAGAGAAGTTCCAGGCCCTTTGTGGGCCTTTGTTGAACTCTCTCTAGTATGGCCATGTCTCTCTCATATTGAGGAGCCCAGAACTGAACACAGTACTGTAGGTGTGACCAGTGCTGAGTGGAGGGGAAGGATCACCTCCCTGGACTTGCTGTAGATGCTCCTATTGCAGCCCAGGATATCACTAGCCTTCTGTGCCACAAGAACACCTTGCTGGCTGATGTTCAACTTGGTGTCCACCAGGGCCCCTAGGGCCTCTTCTGCAAAGCTCCTTTCCAGTTGGGTGGCCCCCAGCATGTAATGGGGCATCAGGTTGTTCCTCCCCAGGTGCAGGACTTTGCACTTCTTGTTGAACTTCATGAGGTTCCTGTGGGCCTATTTTTCCAGCCTGTCAATGTCCCTCTGGATGGCAGCACAACCCTCGGGCGTATCAGCCACTCCTCGCTGGTTTGTGTTATCAGCAAACTTGATGAGGTTATACTCTTCCCCATTATCCACATCATTTATGAAGTGATAATTGTTGTCTCAAAATACATCCAAGATCACCATCAAACAACAGAAGTAAGACTACATCTCAAAGATCAGATTGTGAGATTTTTTTTAGTAGTACGAATATGGAAGTCTTGATCTTTTTTTACTAATCTTCATATTTTACTGTTTTGTCCTAGTATAAGTATTCAGAAAAAGGATTTCATTGGAGGGAAGTGATTTGATTACCCTGTAAGGGGAGCTTGGTGCAGTTAAAATGCCAGCCATGTAAATTATTACCTGAGCAAGTGGGACTGAAGAATAGGGTGTGGTGACCAGTATCAGAGAGATTCATACTCAAGCTTTGACGTGGGTCAGGACTGATCCTTCTACTGCTTGGAGAATATGATGCAAAAAGGCAAATTTAATTTGTGTTGCTATTAAAAAACTTCAAAAATTCTTATTATTTTATTTACATAGTTATTTTCTGTTCTCAGTGTTATCATATTAAGGATTATTGAATTAAAGTAGTTCCACTACTTTTTTTTTTCACCAGTAAATATATTATATTCAAAAATGTATTTTTAATTAGCAGGAGATAATAGAGTGGCCCTGCCACTTCAATGCATTTCAGATTCCTGAACTTGCTTAGATACATAGGAAGAGAAGTAAAACTGCCATAAAATGGACTCTTCAGTTGCTCATAAAATATTTTAACACCTCTGATTTCTGTCAAACAAATTCTTTTCTCTTTCAGTCTAAAAATTATTTTAGTCTGTATTTCAAATACTTTGTCTGATGAAGCTTGCAATTTCAGCAGGTACTTAAACACTGATAACAATGTTTAACATGCTATCTAAATTCTGGGTGTGTTCAAGATTAGTTGTCATTATTATTTTGAACCTGCTGGTGAAAAATGTGAGAAATAGCAAATAATTGTGTTTCTGCTATAATTCTTTCCAAGATGAATTTCGCTTACATCTACCCTTATTCCAAGTGAAAAAGGTACCTTACAATTTTTGTAATTGGTAATGCAAAATAATGAAAATTTAAATGAAAGCAGTTTTTATTTCTTCACGCTTGGAGTCTGGTAAAAATCAGAGCCAAACATGATATCTATTCTCATTTTCGGCCTTAACATAATGCTTTTGTCAAAAAGCATTGTCAAATTGACATTAATTTGTCAATTTGACAATGTCAAATGCTTTTGACAATGCTTTTGTCAAAAAGCATCAACTTATTTTACAAGTAAGCAGAGGTGATACAGCTCTCTAGAAAGTGTTTTAATTTTTTTCTTGATGTCTTACTAACATGTCTCAGTACAGCTGCTTAGTACAGTGTAACTGAGCCTACAGCTCTTATCATATTTTTCAGCTGTTTTTAATGTGTTGTTTCTAAGGAGGTAGCTGATGGATTCATTATGAAGCATAGTTTGATGTGATTCTGATTGTCCAGTTTTATGGGAACTGTTATGTAACACTTACCTTTGTTTAAATTACTTCAGTTACTTCATGCCAGCCTAACACTGCAAAATAGACACTTGAACTGTAAAGTAATAAAGCAAGTTTCAGAATCAGAGCCACAAGATAAAGCAGGGAACCATCTCCTAGTCTCTTGCATGATTGTGTTTGCAATATAAGCATATAAGCATTTCCTTTTATGTTGATATTTGGAAGAAATTAACTTCTTTTTGTCTTTATTATTTTAGCCATGTCCTTCAGGGGCCCGTGATTTTCGAGAAAAGCAATGTGCGGATTTTGACAATATGCCTTTCCGGGGAAAGTATTATAACTGGAAACCCTACACTGGAGGTAATGGTTAGCTTTGCAAAAATCTTATTGTATGTGAAGCCTTCAAAATTATATAAATGTTACATAGAGAGTAGTGTTTGTAAATAGAATATTTTGATTAAAATATAATGAGCTAAGTTTGCTAGGCTTGTACTTTTGTCAATTGCTGAAAATGTTGCAGAACAGCCATTTCTATTGTGGTTTTGTTTTACCATGAAGGGGAGTGAGCATCGTTGTAGGGACTCCACTTTAAAACTATGGAGCCCTTCTCCACTTGCAGTTGCAATAGAATTAGAGATTCTGTAGGTGATCAGTAAGTGCCTTTCATGCTACAGTGATGAGTTCAGTATAAAAAAAAAATCAATAAGAGATAATTGAGATAAACAATAAGTCTTCCTTTCTTAAGGTCAGAATATTAGGAAAAGGAAAAGAAGTAAAACCATTTCTTCAATAATTGAATTATAAATAATTGTACTGTCCAATAAAAGGGTATTTTGCAGCAGGGAAGAGGGTTGTAATTTCTTTTTCTCTTTGAGACTGTTTAATCAAGCTTAGTTATGTTTCTGTCATTGTTCAAAGTTCATGGGTTGCCCTTTTATTATTTTGTTTTTTTCTGTTCTAAACCCTGAGTGAATAAGTCCATGTTCCCCCTTATGTTTTTGTATTTTACTAACTTTAATGGTTTTACTCTTAGTTTTTTAGATTAAAAGCCTAAAAAGGATAATTGTGATAACATGGTCTGAGCTGTAGTGTAATTCAATAGGACTAAATTTCTAATTGAAATAGTCTGATCTTGGTTTTGAAATTTACCCTGATATAATTCTAGCACTACATTCTTTTGTTATTCTTGTTTTTCAAATGGTGAAGTGGTATCCTTATTGTTTTAAATTGTTCAATAATCATTAGGGTTGTATTAACATAATGGAATCGTTATGGAGCCAGCCAACCTTGCCATGTCTTACTATGCGAAATAATCTTTTTTGCAAGAAAGAAGAGTCAAGTAGAGAAATCAATAAAGGGAAGTTAAATAAAGTGTATACATTATATGTGTCAGGTATGAGATAAGATTATAAATTTCAGATCTGTTTATGCATATATATTTTTAACTAATTGTTAACTTTTCAAGATTTCTGTTGGGTTTTTTTTCATTCGTTTTTGTTGTCCAGGTGGGGTTAAACCATGTGCATTAAACTGCTTGGCTGAAGGTTATAATTTTTACACTGAACGTGCTCCTGCAGTAATAGATGGGACTCAGTGCAATGCTGATTCACTGGATATCTGTATCAATGGAGAATGCAAGGTTACAAATGTTTTATAAAGTACTTATGGATTACTTTGTTGTGTCTGCTATCTCCTACATTTAATTACGGTACTGGTTTGTTACTTATACAAAACGGGAGTGTTGGTAGGTCAAGTTGTTAATGAAAGAGTAAGATTGAGACAAAAAGATAGAACGGTATTGCATAAATTCGACAAAACATTTGAATTTCAGTAGCTTCTCACAGACATTCATAGAATCATTCATTTTGTCTTCTTTTTTCTTGCTTTATGGTTTCTGTTGAAGAATCGGTAGAAAGGGCAACAGGAGATGGATGGATTCCTTGCACTGTTCCAAGGCCTGTTCCATCATTCCAATAAGAACACCACTCTGGCTGAAAAAACATTTGATGTGAACATATTAATCTGTTTCTCTCCAACTAGCTCATCCTGTTGCAAACAGTTCTGCTGTTAATGTAATTGAAACAGAACATTGTCACTGTTGCTCTGCAGTTCTAGGAAAAAGTGTAAAGTGATGGAAGTTTTTGCCATTTACTAAAAGTCTTATTATCTTCTAAGATTCCCATAGAACTGCATTACATGAATTTGAATAGAATTGGAGGACTATGCCATACTTTTGGTTATATACATCCCACTGCTTCTTTAGTTAAGTGAAGCATTTATTTATGTACTTAAGTCTAGACATCTGAACAGTGCTGGTGAATCTGAAGTTATTTGATTTCACTGAAACCACTAACATAACTAAAGCTTAACCCAATGCTTAAGTTCTTTGCTAAATTGAGGGCTGAAGATGTATGTTTATTAAATAACATGATGAGATCAAAAGCATCTGCCATGTGTTACTAAACTAACAAAAAAAAAAAAAAAAGGGCAGAAGAAATAATTTGTGGAATTCTGGTGTACTTTATACCTAAGAAGATTTTAGTAGTTTTGAGAAATCTTTTAAGACTAATAATCAGACTAAATCTCAAGTTGAGAATGAGCTATGTAATAAAGTTGGGCCTCCGTCTTCTTGATGAATCAGAAAGTTGAAATGTAGATGGTTAGAATAATACTATTTTGTCAATTGTTTGAAGTATTTTAACTTCTCTTATGACCTATGTATTACCTGTTTGCAAGATGGTAGATAATATTGCTAGACTGTAAACGAAGTTATGTAGCTGCCTCCTTTTTTGTAGAAATCCCAGGAAAATTTGGCAAGCTGCATTGTCCATTCTGTTTACATCCTACTTGTTCATTCTCTCTCTCTCTTTTTCTTTTTTAAGGATCCAGCTGTCTCTTTTTCATTAGCTTTGTAATAGGGTTGAATCAATAAATTATAGGTAATTAATCATTGTTCACTGTACATAGATTTCTCAGGTAGATAATCGGAAATGTAATGTACTTTCTATGATCAGTTATAGACACCTCTTTTTTCCAAAGGCTTTTGAATCCTATCAAATACAGCATGTAATTCAGCCTTTCACTAAATTTCCTTCTGCATTCAAGCTTACAGCAAAGTCATTTACACTTTACATTCAAACTTACAAAAATAATTGCAAATTTTGCCTGGAGGATGTGGAAATATGGTCTATGAAGCTGTTAATGCCTTTGGGAACAATAATACTATTTATGCTGCATAAATGTTTAGGGAACACACAGCAAATGTTTACCTTAACAAAGCAATATAAATGGAACACAGCTGTCGTAATATTAAATAAAAACATCACTAATCATTTATTGATAACTGTAACAATTACATTCTTTGTAAAATGCTCTGAGATCCCTTCCTGAAAGTCACAGGAGAAATATACAGAGTACATATTAATCAAGATTTGGTAACAACCCAAAGTGTGGATTATTCTCCTTTTTTATTTTCTTTCTCTGGTAAGTGAAAACCCACTTACAGTAACAGCTATCAAAAACAGAGTAGATAAAAAGAACAACTGATATCTCAAACTTGAGAGAAACACTTCAAGAAAAACTATGAAGATAGTGGTGCAAGACCATCATCCTGTTAAAATATTTGTTCTTATCTGTTCTCAGCATGTAGGTTGTGATAATATTTTGGGGTCTGATGCTAAGGAAGATAGGTGCCGTGTTTGTGGAGGAGATGGGAGTACATGTGAAGCCATTGAAGGTTTCTTCAATGATTCATTGCCCAGAGGAGGTATGCAAATATATGTCCATTCTATTGCACAATGCACTAAGATCACTCTTTAGCAAATAACAGTGCTGCATTGATTTCCTGCATGACATTGCTGCTGGCCATTCACTTTGACTCCTTTTGCCTCTTTTTGTCCCTTTTTCTGTATTAGTTTAAATTTATGTCAAATATTCAGTATGTTTCATTACTGAATACTTAGTTCTCATGGTCTTTAATGCACTTAAAAAGGGGTGGGGGACATTATTTAGTTATGGTGGTATAGAAAGAGTAATGTTGTGTATGATTTTAATGCGTATGGTAGAATCTGATAATCAGTCATACGTGAAATTTTAGAATAGAAAGAATCCAGAAATGTCTCTTAAGTTCATCTTATTAAGGACTCAGGAAATAGGCAATTAGTTTAAGGGTTGGCTCAAAAAAGACAGTATTAGTGTTGCAATCTTAGTCTTACCAGTTTTGTGCTCCTGAATACAGGAAAAGGATTGATGCACTGGAGTGAGTTCATTTCAGTGAGGGACCACTAAGATTATTGGGTTCTGGAACTCTTGCCCCTCTGAGGAGAGGCTGAGAGAACTGGGCTTATTTAGCCTGGAGAAGAGTAGGTTTGTGGGGACCTAGTATCAGCCTTTCAATACCTCTGAGGAGGTTATGGACAAGACAGAGCCAGACTCTTCACCGTGATGGGTACATGGTGGGAGAAGAGACAATGGCTATAAATTGAAACAAGACAGGTGCTGACTGAATGGAAGGAAAACTTTTTCCCCCAGAGGACAGTCCCGTGGATCAGGTTGCCCAGAAAGGTTGTACAGTTTCCATCTTCGGAGTTTTTCACGACCCAGCAGGATAAAGCACTGAGTAACTTGCTCAGATCTCCTAGCTGACCCTGCTTGTAAGCAGGAAGTTGGACTAAATGACTGACTGAGGTCCTCTCCAACCTGAATTATCCTGTGATCTTAAGGTCATTTTGTATCTTCATTACTTGTGATACACTCTTGAAAAGACTTTATTAGCGCTTAAAAAAAGGAGTTCCTGACTACACAGTAAGTTTTTGCTATCACTTTCAAATTTTTGTATGAAATTTAAAGAGTTTTCCTTTATATTACATGAAAGAAAATGTTCAAGTATTTTTGAATCCTGTATCTCATACTAATTTTTAGTAGGAAATAATTTATTAATAGTTAGTTTAATGACTAATATTGATTAACGTAAACAACAACAAATAAAATTTACCTTTGTCTTATAGGCTATATGGAAGTGATTCAAATTCCCAGAGGTTCTGTGCACATTGAAATAAGAGAAGTGGCGATGTCAAAGAACTATATTGGTAAGAGCATTGTTTAAATAGCAGACTGTTACTAACTTAGAGTTTATGTTGTGATTTGAAGGTACGTTTTCTGGTTTGGCCAAACCATACACATAGTAGAAGCAGCAGAGGGAATTGTTAGCTGTGAATATTAGGTTGTGATCAGCCAGTTGCAGCAGTTGGTTAGGATGCATTCTCTTGAATGGGGTTAATGAAATACATCATGTGATTCCTCCTTGTCCACTCAGAGCAAAATCAGGTCAACTTCAGTAGAGTTATAGTGTCAGACTTGAGCTGAAATGGATGAGTAACACTCAAATAATCTACTGTCCCACACTGAGGTAGTGTCTTCCATCTGGGAAGTCTCTGATTTTGGGGGATTATACTGTTTTAAAACATGATTTTATTCTTGGAATGATTATTCATCAACAACCATAGTTACTTAAATGCTAACAATACTGTCTCCTTATCGTAAGGCAATTTAATGTATTAATTCCACAGCATTTCTGTGTTGCTGTGTTATAGGGACTAGATGTCATCCCTGTTTTCTAGATAAGGAAAATGAGGTACAGAAAAACTAGGTGCTTAATTGAGGTCACTCAGGAGGCCTGTTGTAAAGCACAGAATTAAATTAAAATCCCCAGATTATTATTCCTTTCTTTAAAGACTGTGTTAAATTTGTTTTCTGTTTTTTTAATACTGATATGTACAAACCTAGCTTTATCGAACTCAAGGCAACATGGATTTCTGAACATTTCTATACCCTGATTTGCATAGCAGTCTTGCAGTGTAGTGCAAGAACACCCATTTCTTAGTCAAAAATAGATTAGAGAGCTGATTAGTTGTACAGCAAACTAACAGATTAACACAACCAAAAGCTATTACCTGTTTAGGCTGAATAGCACCTGACGAGGCTACTTTTGTCAGTCTTTTACTGTTGGATGCCTACCTTTCTTTCTGCCTGCCCTCCACCCTTCTGTAATTCTGCAGATAATCAATCTCCCTCCATTCTGCAGGAATAAC
Source organism: Morus bassanus (assembly GCA_031468815.1). Lineage (NCBI taxonomy): Eukaryota > Metazoa > Chordata > Aves > Suliformes > Sulidae > Morus > Morus bassanus. The sequence continues at coordinate 63,643,524 of CM062600.1, forward strand.
AACACCACTACTCCAGCAATAGAGTGCTTACTATTCTTTCAGCATCACACTTTCTGTGGCCCCTCCCCCATGTCAAAATATACTGCGGGTAAGGTTGCTCATATATGCTATACTGACAATTCAAACAGAGGTGGCAGGAGAGAGGCATACAATGCATCTTATCATGGTCATTTTCAGCTAAGAACTATTCCATGGGCAGCTGAAAACCAGAATAAAGATGATGACTCTTAGCTACTACAGTTAATTTTGTTATTCCTCTATTTTATAAGCAGAGGAAAGCGATCTGGAAAAGCATTTAGATTGGCACCCTCTGTATAAAATGAATGAAAAATGTAAATTTTTTGGCTTAAATAAAATATACAGACAACTTCCTTGGTATTTAATCTGGACACAGATCTAAAAATGTAAAATGGTACATGAAGAATTTTTTTATGTGCTTGTCGCAATTTCAAGGCATTTCCTGAATTTCAGGCTCTTTCCTCACTACCTTGCTTCATGCCACAGAAGCCCTGACTACACAAATGGAGGATTCCTCTCCTTCACTATTTTCTTGTGTTTCCAGCTTTCAAAGGTGCCATTATATCCTAATGAAAGATAATCTTACTAAGTCACAGGGGCCATTTCATTTTGTGATGGGATGTTTTGTTCTGTGTTTGTGAACCAGATCACTGTTTTAGGATCACCACTTTCTGGGGAAAGGAAGGCTTCTAATTTGCCTGCTCCCTTTAAAGAGCTATACAAGCACAATTGTAGTTAAAAATGAGTTTGTTATGTTAAAATCCATACCTCAAGGGTATTGTTTTATAGATATTTCCTTAGTGGCAGTGTCTTTATGGAGTTCCCTCTGTTGTTCCAGGACAGCTGTTTGTGTGGCCACACCATGAACCAGATTAGAGACTGATTCATCTGAAAATAACCATTTACACATAGTGCTATATTTTTTTATGTTCACTGCTGTCAAAGATGTGACCCCAGTCTAAGAAATAAATTTCTCCATTTGGAAGTATACAAAAAGAGGAAAGAAGTAAACCTTCCTCTGTAGCTGTCACACTGGCTTCAAAGTTTTTCTTCATTCATTTCAGTTAGCAGGCTTTCAAACTAACTTGCAACAAACATCCCATGGTTCCTTAAACTAAGATCCAGTTCTTCTGCGCACCATGGCCTCAAATTTAGGCTGCAGTTAGACATTTGGCAATTCAGTTAGGTCAGTCAGCACCTGTCTTCCCTCCACCTGTCTCTGGCTGATCATTTCTGCACCAATCGTACCTAGTGTTGTGACAGCAAAAGCATGTTTATGCAGCTGCATAAATAGTTCAGTATTTTAAACTGATCTGTCCAACAAATAACCCAGCAACAACAAAATCACCTGTTTTCAGAGCTGCTGAAAAAATGTGTGTTTAGTAACGCTGTTATCTTCTGTTAAATGGCTTGATCCAGGTTGACATCTTCCCTTATATTCCCCTATGCAACAGGGTGTTGTGTGCTAATTTTCTGTGGGCTTCATGCATTCTCAAGTTCTCATAAATGATTTGGTTAGGACAGTAACTTGTTCCTTCTGTCTCATATGCTAATAGTATTATGCCACTGTGTCATCATTGTCATGACATTATATTATTGGAATGCTATTCACAGCTGTGTGGCCTTCACCTATGCGTAACAACTGACATTAGGTAAATCTATTTACAGAATGCAAATGCATTTTTCTTTGGCAGTCAGAAAGGTAAAAAATGACCTGCTTTGCTTCTGGATACACATTAGTTTAAGTGTATATAGCATACATACAATTGATAGCATATAATTTCAGAATTATTAATTATGTAAACATGTATGAGAACATTTGTTCTCTTGTGCTCATTTATATGTCTCGTTTGTTGTTGTTCATATGTCTTATATAAATAAAGAATTCACTTCATTATTTGCTTTTAGTAGATACTAAACATACTGAAAATATTTGGGATTGAGTGGCACAGTAAGAGGGACTTTAATATGTCTCAGTAGCTTTGGGAGACCCTGCAACCTTCTTTTAATTAAGCTAGATTTTGTAAAAGAAGGATGGATAGAAATTTTGGCCATGTGGAAATAGGACCACTGATAGAACAAAATACCGTTGTTCAGCTGTAACATAGTTATTTCATATACCTGTGTAAAATAGATAAACAGTGAAGTACTGTTCCTTTCTTTTAGTACAGTATTGCTTGCAATTTGTCTTGTTCTCCTATACTCACTTTTTTAACCATCTCCTTCTTGTATTACAAAACCTATATAGACAATATCGAATCTGAATTACTTTGAGAACTGCAGATAAGTGAATGTGTCAGAGCTGGTTTCTTCACTCAAAGTACATGAGGGTTCCCAAAGTAAATCTGGGGAAGTCAGTGGAATAAGATTTATGCTATGGAAAGACATTCCTTTTCAGACCTTATGGTGCTGATGGAAATGGTTACTAATCCCTGCTGAATATGGCTGTCACCAACAGAATATTACTGCTTCTCCATCTATCTCCTGCTCGTATGAATGCTCTCTGATCTGTTTTAGAAAATTTGAGCATCATTGAGACATTTTCCCTAACTGTTTAAGGTAAACCATCTGTCCACACAGATGTAGTTTAGAATAAAACTTGATCCTGAGTTGTCTTATTCCTTGTGATTGTGATGTGAGTTTGTTCCCTATCCAGTAACGTCAGTTATTTGTCTCAACAAAAAATGACATGGCTATTTGATCGTGTATTTCCAGCCATCATGTTGCCTTTAAGAACATGTTTTATTTAAAGTAAATATGAATGCTGAATAACGTTGTAGTCTTCACCTTAAGTCAAGAAGTCAATATCTAATTAACAGAATATTCACCTTAAGATACAAAGTCAGTTTTGTAGTTAGAAACTTAATCTAATATTATTGTAAAATATCAAATATAAATCCTTGAATAATATGTGCTTATCCAGCCTAATTGGTTGGTTAGCTAAGAAATTTATGTTTTATCTACAGTATTTTAATGGTTTAAGGCTGTAAATTGGGAATAATAAAATATTTTACCAGATTAAGAAGCTACTATTTGGGTTTGTAGTAGAAATATCTTGGATTTATGCTTTAAGAAGAAAAAAAAGTGGACAAAGGTAATAAACAAGAGCTGATTGGCACTATACATCAGACTCAATGTTCCTTCTCTTTTTCCTCTGCATACGTGAGATATCTGAGGTACCTGAGATACTTATCCCATGTCCCAATTTATTAATCTAAAGATTACATTGATAATTGATTATACATTTGAGACCTACATATATCTTCTAGAACAGCATACTTTGCACAAGGGCTCAGTTTTAAAGTTGCATGAGGCATTCTGTTTTGTTCCATATAGCATCTGCATGTTGAAATCTCCAAAGTATACCTGCACATTGAAGATTGTTACAGAAGCAATATTGTCAAACTGCATGAGGGATATTTTGACCAGGGCTAAAGAAAAAGTCTTTCTATTGCTTGAAAAAAATAGTGATATTGAGCTGAAGCTCACATATTTCTAACAGATTAGTAGATTAATTTGCAATGGCTTCTCCATTATAAATGCTGCTTCCAATTTTTAGGTGGCTTGTATTTTTTTTTAAGCTCTAAAATCCGAAGAGGATGACTACTATATTAATGGTGCCTGGACTATTGACTGGCCAAGAAAGTTTGATGTTGCTGGAACAGCTTTCCATTACAAGAGGCCAACAGATGAACCTGAGTCTCTGGAAGCACTAGGCCCTACTTCAGAAAATCTTATAGTCATGGTAAAGTTATAATTAATATATTTCTGAAATTTGAAATATGCATTTGTGTTCTGAGAAAAGACAAAGCCATAAATGAAATCAAAATAGGTTGTGTTTTCAAAGAGTATGCAGCTTGCCTAGCTGGGACTTCACATTTGTCTTGTAACACAGCTTTCTTACCTCTCAAAACTGACTGGCAAACATTGTATTGAAACAGGAATAAAGTCAGAAGAGCCCCAGGAAATCTCATGGAAAATGCCCCATCTCTGTTAAATGTGGTTCAGAATAATGGTAGCCGAAATTGTAAATGGGGTGTATTTAGTATCTCTGCATACTGCTGATACATGGAAGTGTTGAGATAGAACATGACAGTTACTGACAGTTCTGTAGAGGTCGGTAGTTTTAAGTCTGGCCTGAGTGTGAAGTGTACTCTTAACACAGCAAGAGTATCATGATTTGACCCGTGTTAAAGTATGTTGTTGTAACATAGATTGCTCTGAACAGATTTTACAAAACATGAGAATTTAACAGAAGATGTGACCAGGATCCTGATACTCTGTCTCTGACAGCAGGCAATAGTGAGCCTACTGTTGTGCTACTACGTTGAGGAGGAGTATAAGCACAAGGTGATACTTGCTCAGTATATTCTGTCAGCTGCTAGATTTGCAGTTCAGGGATCCCTTGGGCCAGATGGGGTATTTTTGTGTATAGAATGATTGTGGCCTGGATTTCAAACACCTGAGTCCTAGTTTTTCTGCTGTAGGTGTGGATAAGCTAGAGAGTCCATACAGAATGAGTTACACACTGATCATAGTGCCTTTTCTCATTCAATTGATGCCACTTTCTTACTGAAAGTTCTCTGCTCTTTTGTCCAATGGAGATAGACAAATATGTCTCTGCTGCAAAATATCACAGCAGCTAGAAGGGGATGAGAAGTAGCTCTAAGATGTATCAGATTGCTGCACCTAACATGATATATATTACTAGCAGCAGAATAGAGAGTCAAAGGCTAGTAGTGTTGGACAGCTGGTATGTGGAAGTGCATTTCAACAGTGAGGGTAGACAAAAACTCATGGTGATTGTTGCATTTCCATCTATATCACCTGCAGTGGTATGGCTGCAGCAAGAGTTTTGATATTCCTTTAAAGGAATTACAGGTGTGATTCTACCAAGTTAATGCTGTTGGCTGTTGCATTAGGGGAAAACAATGAGCTCAGTAACAGCCTGTTGCTGTTACTATTATATTATTACTATTATTATAGTCACTAGAAGTGCAAACAAGAGCAGAGCTAGGTTCATAACTGCTATGTGGGGAGGTCCTTGGAAGATTTCAGTGAGGACTGCTGCATGTTTGTGCAGTAATGTCCTTAAACAACTTTGACCTCACATAATTATTCAGCTGTCAGGCTAATTTCCATTAAGACATTAATTTTATGAAAACTGGCTTTTTAGAAAAGTCAAGAATAAAGAACTGACAGAAGTTATAAAGTTGTGTTAAGGGAGTAAAAAAGACAAAGCTCACCTTAGACAATAATACTTTTCTTCTGTGTATGTTTTAAAAGTTAGTCCAGATTCTTTTGGGAATACCTAAAAGAATTGCTATGGCTTCCTTTATTAATTTTTTTCCCTTCCACAGGACATAATACATACCTAGATTAAATGTCACTGTAGTTGCCCTCTGCTTGCCTGTTTTAATGGTATAACCAGTTGTTTTCAACTACAGATTCTGCTACAGGAACAAAATTTGGGTATAAGGTATAAATTCAATGTTCCCATCTCTCGCACTGGCAGTGGAGACAATGAAGTTGGCTTTGCATGGAATCATCTGCCTTGGTCAGAATGTTCTGCCACTTGTGCTGGAGGTAAGACACCAGGCAGTCAAGCTACAGGGTAAACTGAATTGCAAGGTACACTTTACTACATAATTATCTAGGTAACTAATTGAAAACATTTCTTTCAGACATGCCTCAAACCTTAATTTAGTGAAAGAACGTTTATTTTATCACAGTGGATTTTGTTGTTTTCAAGTACATTTAATAAGTTCATACATTTTTGTTAAATGCAGTGTGTCTTGGCACAGTGTGTCTCTCTCTACTGATGCTGCTTCTGAGATTCTCTTGAAGCTGGTATGTTTGCTTTTTACAGGAGCTTTCTTGGTAAAGGACATCAGAAGTTTTAAGTAAAGCGGTTAAAAACCAGAAGGCAAATAAGGCAACTGTAAATAAAGGGATGTGTCTTTGTGTGTTTGTAGGTATGCTTCACATGATCCTAGTCAGCCCTCCTATCCTCCAGCCACCAAAGTTTAGGATGCGTACTGGCAGCTCCTCTGTAGCAGATGAATACAACTGGACTATACTTCCCAGCCCATAGCAGTGTCTGAGAATTGTTGCCCTTTGGCAGCGGTGGGGGATTTGTAGGTTGTCCCATGTGATTCGTCATGGGTGCCTTTTGCCCACAATTTACTATATTCCTAATCCTCCCTCTAGTGGCCACCAATGCAATTCTTTACCTCTGGCTGGGAGAGCAGGACAGTTGGCTTCCTTCAAAGCCAACACCATTGCTGCTGCAAGGACTGGTGAGTAGAAGTACTGTGTGGACAGTATCTTTCTTCTCTCTGGAGGCTGAATGCATCATCTCCCCAACATACCTCAGTTTCAGAAGATGTTGGAGAGCACTTTAAATCTACCTCAGAATTTCAGTTTTCTACTGCACTGTGCACTGCCCAATAGCAAGAGAAAGACACCATATTTTTGTAAAGAACCTTTTGACCAAATATTTGTCCTTTTTTTTCTGGCTACTGGAGGTATTCTTGTTTAGAACCATCTTGACTCATCTTTCTGCTGGAACCTGCTGTGGCTGTTACTAATTGTTCGCTGTTTAAATACAGCTGTTTGCTTAGCCATATGTAATACAAAAAGGACAGCACAAATTCTCTTCAGTGCCGCTAAATAGAGAAAGTCTTGAAACAAAACAGAGGAAAGTGCCAACTTTCTTCAGTAGTTTTATTATTCATTTGTTGGATTCCTGGGTGACAGATTTGCTTTTCAACCACTATCTTAGTAGTGGTGAATCTGATAGGAAAAGGAATATTTTGAAGAAGAAGTATAAAGAGGGGAAGTGCCTAGGAAAAGACAGTTCCAAGTATCAGAACCTTATAAGTACTGCCAAATCCTATTTTTATGATGGCAACGAGTTAATGATTTTTCTGAAGCCTTCGGAAAACTCACATTGTTTTAGCTAGAGACAGATTTTAGCTATGGATCTTCTGTCATGTAGGTCATTGTCATTTCACAGATTTGACAATATACAATGGAAAAAATAATTGGCTCTGAAGGAGTAGGCACTTGTCTAGATTAAAACATTTTGATTTAATTAATTAACTTTTGAGGGAAGATTTGTGAATGCCTGAAAATTGCATACATTTATTAATTTGAAACTTTTTTTTGGAGAGGGGAAGATTTTCTTGAGTAGCTTGTGGTGGTTAAACCAGGTGCTTTTCTTCCCTTTCTTTCGGCTTAGTATGAGGATACACTATGGTCACTTATTTTCACTGAGCTCTGCTCAGGGAATAAATATTTCATTGTAGCTATAATTCATGTTAAAAACTATATCTGCTTTCTCCATATGAGTACCTGCTATTCCCCCCAGTTTATGAAACACCTTTTGCCATATGCCAAAAGAAGACACAATTCTAAAAAGGAGCTGAGTCAGGGAAAAAGAAAAGGGAGACAAAGGTTGTGGAGACAGAGACCATAATTGGAAAATTTGGCTAAAATAAATGTGAAGTGTTGAGAAATTTAGAAATTAAACCACTGCATGGCATTGTTTATTTCTATAGGATTCATTGTGAAGTTTGTTATTGAAGTTCTATTGACTTGAACTCTGTCTTTAGAAGAGACATTTTGCTCTACATCGAATTATAACAAAATATTAAACAGTTAAAGAATTTCTCACTGAAAGTAAAAAAGGGACAATAAGCATGTGTGAGGAATAGTAGTATGGAAATTATTTTTTATTTATGAGGTTAATTAAATTATATAGTGACTTTGGGACAGACGGTGAACAAGTTAAAGGCATCAACATTCTCCTGCTTCTTATTGTAGCTCATCTGTAGTGCATGGTCTATCAAGGTTTGATCATATGGTATTCCATCTTGATCCAGGAAAGCTCTAGATGATGTAGAGCCAGATATACTTTTATATGAGAGCATAGGCTTTATATCAAAACTGTAGGCAAATCTAAATTCTAATCAACACCTTTAACTTCTGTCCATCTCTGAACATGTCTTGTATTTTAATGTTATGTCTTTTTGTCTGGGTGCATGTAACACTTAAAAAGCTGTCTTAAAAGAACATCAAATTTGCAAGTATTTAGAAGCCAGGAAATGACAGAATTAAGGATGACTGTGAAATCTTAAATTGTTTTCTGTAGTTGTGGCTGTTCTGTGAAACAGGGACCAGTTGAGCAGGGAACATTCTGTGAGGCTGTCACAGACTAGCTCATGTCCACTCCACACTACTTAAGTCAAGTTCTCTAAATCAGACTGACTGGATCTGCATTACATACTATTTGACCAAGTCTGTGACTCTTAAAACAGAGTTATTACTTGATGTATGATTTTAATTCAAAGAACCTAAAAAACAAAAAGTGAGAACTGCATTACAGCCCATCAAAGTGACGTTTCTGTATTGTGAACTTGAGGATATGCATTGAATGCCATGAAGTAGAGCACAAAGGCTAGAGCAGCTTTTTCACAGTGCAAAGTTTAAAGTTTTGGACTATTGTATATTGTAGAAGTGCAGTCTTTTTGTGCAGTCTCCTCTTTGTAGTATTTTGAGAGCAATCCACTGCATTCAGCTGTTCCTAGAGCTGCTTGTAGGCCTTGTCTTGGAGAAGGATAGCTAGAGCAGTCAGGAGCCAAGGAGCAAGTGAAGAGCAAGCTAGGCGCAACCTACAGTCTTTAATTAGATGGTGACATGCTGTCTTGTCCACTGGATTTCTGTGTTATGTTCATCTCTGCTCTGCTGATGAGTCACATCTGAACAGTAAAAGTGCTTTAGCTTTTCAAACAGGACCTCCGTTCTAGGGCCTGTGTCAGTTCTGTGGAATAGGAAGAGCATGGTAAATGGAATGATAGGAAGGAGGAGGAGGGTTTCCTGCTTAGGACAGCTCAATGAGGTGCCAGAGCTCTGGATTCCATTCCTGCCTCCCTTGTGTGGTTCTCATGTGATACTGAGAAACTCAAAGTACACATTACAGTCTTACTTGCTAATTATCAGTTCATCATTATATGGGTACCTCTGGAATGTCTGAATGTCTGAATTTCATCATTGCATGAAGTGTGTGTAAAGCAAAGTATTCTGGAAACTCAGCCAGGTGCCTGGAATCAATGGACTCTTTCTACAGTAGACATTGTAACCCCTCTCTCCCTGTATTATTCATAGGGTAGTTTAGGAGATAAATTAAAGTTTGTGAAACAAACAGTAACATGTTTAGATTGCCTCTAATAAGCAGAAGGAAGTTAGCCTTTCCTTCATGGGAGATTGTAAACTGTGTATTTAGTAGTGTCATTCATGTTAAAGGAGAAAACAAAATATTCCATAGTTTCTCTGCCAGTGAGCATCATGTTCTGTACAGTGAACCAAGCAGAAATCAAGTCTCCAAAGTCTGACTTTTATTTTGGTATTTTCTTCAGTTTTTCTAAAAATACGTTCTTCAGATTTACCAGGGAGTTAAAAGGCTTGCCTGGTAACAGACAATTCTTTTATTTTCCTGGATTCATGTACTCATATATAGGATGACAATATAATTTCATTCATTTTTACTATCTCTTAGTATCTGTTCTTAGCCTTAGAAATCCAGAATTGTAGCTTTTCTTTTTGTACACTAGGACCAGTATTTTCTATATTGAAAAACTTTTCTTTAAAATACAAATTTATAGTATCTGAGCTAGTTCTCCCTCTCTGGGAACATTATGTAAAACTGAGCTACATGTATTCTCCATATTAATTCCCTTTCTTCCTGAAAGTTCACTGATAACTGTTCTACTCTGAGTCAAGAGTTTTCAGAAGGAAATATGTTACCATCTCATATAGGTCTTTCTAGATGATGGCAGACTTGGACAAGACTACAGGAAAAAATGCCAGAGAATACCAGAATGTACAGTACAAGTTTATCTATACAGCGAAGAGTGGGAGAGTAGAGAACACAGGGAATTCAGAAGGGATGAGTGGGTGAACAGTTCACTGGAATTCAGAAAAAAATGATGACAACAGCAGATTGTCTTTAAGGACCTGATTACTATACTATTTAATGAGAAATCTGAGAAAGGGAAAACTAGAATATGTAGAAATAGGAAATAAAACACAAAGATGAGAGCTGGAAAGAGAAGAAGAAAGTGCTAAAATAGGAAAGGGTGATATATATCACTTACAGATCACAGAATTGTAGTTTATTTACTCTCATGCCTGTCTTTTCTTACATGTTATATTGTAGCTTTCCAAGGGCAAGTGTATGACTTTGTCCAGATCCATAAGTATTCTTAAGTGAAGTGCTGGTGGTATTGTTTAAAAAAATCCAACAAAGGAAAAAAAATCCTTCTGTGTGTTTTTGCTTTTGTATACATTTGAAAATAAACTCCAATAAGTGCATACCAGCCTTTTTTTAATATCTTCCATGCTTAATAAATTCTACCAGTAAATAGCAACAAATGACAGCATTTTTTATCTGGAATTTAACAGGTGTCCTAAGCATCAGTTTTGATTTCATTAATTCTGTTAGAGGCCATCTGCAGATGAGTTAAATCTCTTAGGTATTCATGGCTTTTTATTAAATAGTCAGTATACTATTATAAGTAAATTGATTGCCATCCAGTTTTCTTTGCTGCTCATCACTTTTGTAGAGTGGTGCCTACTATGTTTTTCTTTCATGCCCTCAGATGAATTATGAAACTCTCTTTAGACAAATAAAACATACTTGTCCTCATCAAGAAAAATGTAAGTTTGGCTCTGTGATGAACATCTTGTGATCTGATGAGTGAGCTCAGAAAGTATGTCTGGGTTAACCAGCATGCACTAGTTTTAGTGATGCAGGATTCACTATGTATTGGTACTGGCATCTTTATAATTAACTGTTGCAATCGCAAACCACAATTTTTGGGATTGCTTTTAAAAATAGATATAGCATTGACATGCCTGCAATTTTAATTTAAGAATAAAATGTGCTCCATGTAATTTAAAATTTGGCTGCTGAAAGACATGCAGACTATTTGTGAATTGAAATCTGCAAAACATCTCAGTTCTCTGGAGATTATGGTCACTAAACCACTGGAGTTTTGTTTTCTATTAGAATTGCATTGACCAGTCATGAGGACATTTTATGTCTTTTATTATGAACTATAAATCTGTAGATTTGAAAGCAGAGTGTTTCTGTCTAACTGCTTGTAATTATTCCCCCAAGAGTTCAAATGAACTTGTTTAGCTGTCCTTTTTAGATTATTTTAAGAGAGACTATATACTCAGGGAAGAGTTGATAATTTTAAAAGATTTTTTTCAAGGCCCACAGGGCTTAACTAAGTTGTAGCTGTTGTCTGGGTAAAAACTGCACTTCTAGATTTTTCCATTTCTTTTTCTTGTCTTATAATTAGAATCTGAATTTTGATTCTGAGATTTTATTTTCAGTAACACTGTACTTAGACAGTAATGATGTAAAGTTTACCTACTACGTGGCAAGATGCTGTAGAACATTTTAAAACTGGATTAATTTATCTCCTGGCATGGATTAAAGATTCTTCACTGTGTGAGTGAATAGTGGTGAGATACTGCCTTACGGGTGATCTGCTACCTGACCAACGTTCAATAAATAACTCATCTGACTTAAATTTTTTTGAAAACTAAGCACAATGATACTTTGTGTTCATAGCACTTCAGAATACTTTCTTATTACATAGCTCCTCAGAACTGAATTTACTGAGGCTGCCAACTTTTAGCCAGAGCCTAGAAGGAAATGGTATGGGTGAGAACAGTATGCATCATTAAAATGTTTGATTCTGAAGTGTATATAAATTATTATTTTTAAGCAATTATATTTAAGGGAAATATCATTACAAATGCAACATTCAGCCTATTTTATCAGCTACCAAGCTGATATCGGCTTGTGATAGAAAGGATAAATGATTATTCATCAGTTGGATGAACATAAATTCTATGTCAACTAGCAACACCATGTTACTAGCATTGCTGTTTGGCTAGACCTTTTAAGTACTATTTCTTGTCATGGTGAAGTTTGAGTAGAAAATTGCAAAAGAAATACTCCTGCTCAGGTTGTCAGATCTGATTTTAATTATTCTTATCTGTTGGCAATGTTTGCTTAGATTATACAATTTAAAGTGAATCATCTGTCACAGCTTCTTAAATATTTAGATCTTTCACTTATTTGTCAAGAACCAAAGGAAGAGATTATAAAGGAGAGCCTAGTCTCATAAACATTTTCCTCTCTTTTTCATGCTGCAATTGATAGGTCTTTTCTCTACTAAAATAGTACTAACAGAGTAGAGGACTGAAGAAAATAATATTTCACTGAGTGTATGTACGTATATATACAAATATATAACAATGGCATTGAACTTCTAACTGATTCAAAATTTTGAAGAAAAGTATAGAGATCTAGAATTAAGTGACAAATGGGGCAGAGTGTAACGTGATAGGTCATGCTGGTCTAGCCCCATATATTTTAATATATAACTAGTTTTCTAGGCCAAGGAAATGTAGTAGATTCATTGATCTAGACTTTCTTAAGGCTTTTGTTGTCACCTACACCTAAAAAAAGAGTTAGAAGAGATTAGTAGGCAAGAGTCATGCTTAAAAAGTAAATTACTGGGCCAAAAGGCAGTGAGCCTAGTGGGCTTCTTAAAGACCTTTCACATGACTCATGAGACTTCAGTTCTTCTTGTCCTGATGGCAGCATAAAAAGTAGAAAGCTCTGATGAAATTTGCTGACAGTACAGCACTAGGAGACATATGGGGAAGACTGGGATATGTTGTAATCATGATAAAGGCAGATTTGATTTTAGGATGTATTTATTTGAAAGTAATAATGACACTGGATAAAGCACTAGCAAAATCTCTCTGGAGTACTGGGCACAGTTTCTATTGTGGCTGTAATAAACTCAGGTGTGAGCAGATGCACAGAAGGGTTGTGAGGCTGACCAAAGGAATAGTGTATCTAATGACACAGAGACTGCAGGAGTCAACTTGGTTATAGTAGTCACAGGTGTGAAGTTCAGAGAAGAAAAATGTATCTGGGCTTAAAGTGGAGCTTGATCAGTTTATGAAAGGGGTTGCATAGAATGGTTCCCAGCAATAGAAGGGTGTTGCTTCTAGTTGCGTATTCCAAGTTCCTGTGTTCCGAGGTTATTTAATTGCCCTTATAGTGCAAGATCTCACTGGATTTCAGCTTTATATCATTTCATGTAATTGAAATAGTAAGTGCTGAGAATGCTATAAACGGAACATCTTAATGTGAAGCTCTAAAATCTTTGATACCTGATGGATGAATATCTGAGAGAGAGTATCTGTATGTTAACACAATCAGCCAACAGCTGTGGAGTGGAGCTCCAGTATTTCTGGAGCTACTACTAGTAGGAGTAGTACTACTGAGTGTGGAGCCATGTACTTCAGGCCTTTGAGAGTCCCCCATGCTAATGATTTGGGTTGTTTCTCAATTCCAACTGGACCTAACTATCTAGCAAAATTATTTTTTTCCAACAAGTAAAGCACATAAATTGAAAATTAGCAAAAAATGAAGGTTGAATACTGTTCAAAAATGGTATTTTCTTTTTAGCTTGTTCATGTAGATTTGTGTATGTAGGATACACTTGGAAAACAGTCTGGCAACCTTCTGCACCGTTTAGTGGTACCTTCTGTTGTCTAATGTGACAACCAGATACATGTGGAAAGAAGAACAAATGGAAGAAGCTGATTGGTTTACCTGGCTCACCTGTAAGACATATGTCTCATATTCATCAGTATCTTTTTCGTAAATAAAGCTTACTGTAAAATGATTGTGATGTTTATGGATAATCTGAGATGTCAGACATGTGTGACATGATGTACAGCCTGATTTAAAGTGCCTGCTTTGTGAAGGTTATGTGTAGCTGTAATCAAAAAGGAGATATCCCAGCAGCAAACCTCTGGACTCTGGATTTAGGTACTGCAGTAGAATGAAGACTCCAGCATTAGGCATCTTTGGTCTCAACATGATTAATGATTTTGAGGTGAGGTGAGGAGGCAGGTGATTGTGAGGGTTGATACAAAGTTCTTACCTGCTAAATAGGCATCCTATAAGAAACAGTGTGTTGAGTGATGAACCTAACTCCTCTCCTGCTTGTTAGGAACATGAACATTAGAGTTGAGGGCCCGTGGAACATTTTTATGTGCTTAGAGCCAGACTGTTGGGTTTTCCTGAGAGTATTTGAATTAACAAGTCTCTGTTTTTGCTTGAGGGATAATACCCATATTTTGCAGGATGCCATGACAGTTGTCTATCAAATAGCAATTCCCTAATGCAGAATGAAGAGATTTCAGCTGGGAGTACATCTCCAGAAGAGTACTCTTAACTGTGTACCACAGAAAGTTGAGGAGTCTAAGAGGGCAGGGAAAGGGAAGATTTTTTAAATAAGTATTCTGGGCCACAGTGCAGCTGGGGATGCAAGATTCATGGGGCCCGTGGCAGGAAGACAAGAAAGGGGTTTAGTCTTGTAAGCAGAAAATAAAGCATTCATCTAGCACAGACAGGTATGGATTTTCATCCTTACTGTGAAGATGGTTTAGACATTTTATATCAGACTGTAATTGAATAAAAACTAGAAATAATCTACAGACTAGAAACCACAGTCTTGCCACCTTAGCTAAATTAACCACTAAGTCACAGAAGTTACGATGTGCTCATGGGGAATTAGGAATCCCCTCAGGGTGAGAAGGGATCATACCTACTCCTGCATCTGTAGCCTCTTGGGGGAGTGCATGCCATCCTCAAGACTCGTGAAAAAGGAGCTTACCGTTTTCCCCATGTCCTTTGCACATAACGTCATGAAGACGTTTCACATCCCTCTGTGTGTAGACTGGGAGATTTCCATTCATAGCCAAGCAGGATGCTTTGTGAGTCAAACTTCAGGCATCTCAAGGCTAGGCTTGACTTGTTGGAATTAAATACCTGAATTCTCTATAGGTCACATTTTAGGAACCAAAGTAGGAGTTTTGATTCTTATCCATAATGAATAACAAAAGAAGCAATTGCAAGGTAAGTTGTTTAGTGTGTTTAAAATAAGCAAAAGGGCTACAAATATTTGCTGAAAGAAATCCCATGTTTTTCGTGGGATGTTTAGTGTCTGAAAAACATATTTATATAATTAATTTTATTACTGCACGTCTACCTCCTATAAAAAGCTTGTCTTAAAACGAAGAGAGGGCTATAAAGTAAAGTTGGCAGATATTTGAAGCCAGGATGTTTTAATTCCTATTTAATTGTATGCATTTCGCATTTTGGAAAAAGTTCAATAATTGCTTCTGTGTTTAGGAAAGTTTCAGGGCTTTCTGCAATTTTTATCATACAACTAATCCTATTATTTCAGTATTACTACTACTCATGTTCAATAAGAACTGCATATGAATTGCAGATCCACAGTCTTTTTATGCTAGCAAACATCATATAGCTTGTTCTAAAAAGAGAGGAGGCCATGTGTACTACTCTTCACAACAGTACTCTGAGCTGCACTGTTGTCATATCAAAGGTTTATTAATGCCTTTCTTTACATCCTGTTTTTTAAAAATCATAAAATCTGCTTAATACGCTACCTTATAATGTTGCCTTGGCAGTGATATGTCATTATGTTTTGGGAATAATAATAAATTCTAAACTGCCCTGTTGATGGTTAACAGTGAAAGAGGAGCTGGGAGTGCCAGACAAAATGAGCATTCACAGAGACAAACTGCATCTTTCAGAATGAATAATACTTCTATTATTTTAATGAAGAAAATGTTTGTAGGATGACATGTATAAAAATGCAACACTGTTTCCCAGTATTGCTGGTTTATTTTAAACCAGAGCACATAAACAATAATCCCACATTGAAGTGTGACCACATTCTGTTTGGTGATGTTTTCTTTGGAAATTTAAGTGCCTTTTACTAGGAGAGGAGGATAGACAGAAAATGGATTTTGTGCAATATACAAATAAAAACAATCTGTTAGTAAATCTATAAATATATTCCTTTGTTTTAGAAAACAACAGCAATTTAAAATCCTCTCTCAGTGGGGAGGCCTGAAATTGAAGGAAAATGAAAGATTTATTGTGGTCAGGGGGCATTCAGTCAATTGGAATTCACACCTCTGCAACATTCAGCCAATTAAAGTGGGATGGTAGGATTAATAATCAATAGGTGAAATACACTTTTACTCAACAAGGATAAGAGCAAGAATGATTAATTAATGGTGTTTCATTTCATCCCAAGGTGTGCAGAAACAAGAGGTGGTGTGTAAAAGGTTGGATGACAACTCCATTGTACAAAACAATTACTGTGACCCTGACAGTAAGCCTCCAGAAAACCAAAGAGCCTGCAACACTGAGCCTTGCCCACCTGAGTAAGTCATTAATTGCTAAGATGGACATGTGTTTTGCATAGATAGAATCAATAGAATCATTAAGGTTGGAAAAGACGTCTAAGATCATCAAGTCCGACTGCCAACCCAACGCTACCGTGTCCCCTAAACCATGTCCCCAAGTGCCACGTCTATGCGCTATTTGAACTCCTCCAGGGATGGTGACTCCACCACCTCTCTGGGCAGCCTGTTCCAGTGCCTGACCACTCTTTCAGTGAAAAGTCTTTGTAGTCTATAATAAATCGTGTTGACCAAATGTGTATAAAATTCTGATCTAGTATTAGGGTCCTATCTTATCAGACAGGATATTTGGTTTTGTTTTTTGGTGATGGTTTCTTGTTCCTCTGAAATCAGTTGTGGAAAATATATACTTGGACCTAGAGGAGGCCTGCTTTGACTGAGGAACAGTGGTGTTTAAACTACACAAAACAGCTCAGACGTTGTAAGTAAAAAGATACTAGAATCATAGAATTATTAAGGTTGGAAAAGACCTCTAGGATCATCAAGTACAATCATCAACCCAACACTACCATATCTCCTAAAACATGTCCCAGAGCGCCACGTCTACACGTTTTTTGAACTGCTCCAGGGATGGTGACTCCACCACCTCTCTGGGCAGCCTGTTCCAGTGCCTGACCACTCTTTCAGTGAAGAAATTTTTCCTAATATCCAATCTAAACCTCCCCTGGCACAGCTTGAGGCCATTTTCTTGCGTCCTATCACTAGTAACTTGGGAGAAGAGACCAACACCCACCTCGCTACGACCTTCTTTCAGGTAGTTGTAGAGAGTGATAAGGTCTTCCCTCAGCCTTCTCTCCTCCAGACTGAACAGCCCCAGTTCCGTCAGCCACTCCTCATAAGACTTGTTCTCCAGACCCTTCATCAGCTTTGTTGCCCTTCTCTGGACACGCTCCAGCACCTCAATGTCCTTCTTGTAGTGAGGGGCCCAAAACTGAACACAGTATTCAAGGTGCGGCCTCACCAGTACAGGGGGACAATCACTTCCTTACTCCTGCTGGCCACACTATTCCTGATAACACACCAGGATGCTGTTGGCCTTCTTGGCCACCTGGGCACACTGCTGGCTCATATTCAGCCAGCTGTCAGTCAGCACCCCTCAGCTGTTTTCCACCAGGCAGCTTTCCAGCCACTCTTCCCTGAGCCTGTAGTGTTGCATGGGGTTGTTGTGACGCAAGTGCAGGACCCGGTACTTGGCCTTGTTAGACCTCACACAGTTGACCTCGGCCCATCAACCCAGCAGATCCCTTTGCAGAGCCTTCATACCCTTGAGCAGATCGACACTCCCGCCCAATTTGGTGTCGCATGCAAACTTACTGAGGGTGCACTTGATCCCCTCATCCAAGTCATTGATAAAGATATTAAGCAAGACCGGCCTCAACACTGAGCCCTGGGGTCACCACTCATGACTGGCTACCAACTGGATTTAGCTTCGTTCACCAAAAATGATTTGGTGATAATCTGTAGCTATGTTTTAATTGGGCATGAAGATCATTAATGCTGATTAAATTGCACAGTAGATATATTGCACAATAGTTATATTGCACAATAAAGAAATACTGTAGTCTCTTTTAAATGTCTCTTAAAGACTGTGAAATTGTAGCATGAAGGACACCTGGAAAAATGGAACAAAACTATAATGCATTAAAATCCTAACAGGTCTTCATGAAGCCAGTTTCTTCCTAGAGTATCAGCTGCTTCCCTGGTGTGGTGACTGGTTGCAGGATGGCAGAGCAATGTCTTCTACACTTACTCCCCCTGTGTCGTGTACTGTAGTCATTTGACATAAACAGAAATGAAGCCATTACACTGTTCTCTCCTTGAGCGTGTTTGAACGTGAATGTGCTGTCTCACAACCAGGTCTAAAGTAGGTCTAAATCATTGTCCCCACAGTCAATGTGTAAATAGATGTTTACCCTGCAAGGATACGCACTTGGATTCCATTTGGATAACACTGTTTAGCATGGCTGTAAGTGCACTATCTAAACTCTCACACCATGTACCTGAGAGCAGAACTTGGGAAGTGGTCATGTTTGGTCAGTTCCTTTTTACCAAACACATTCCTATCCCTTCCTTTGAGTGGCTTAACTATTAACAAATTAGCACTCCAAAAAGTAGTGTTAACATAGTTATTCCAAATTGGTTAATTTTTATTTTTTGCACTGACATTATTCAAAAAACAAAAACAAGGTAAAAAACCCAACCCACAAAGCGAGACACTTCTAGATTCTCCATCCAGTACAGCAGGGACATTGATGAATGTGGTGAAACTCAAGTCATCGAGATTCAGAAAGCAGGTAGTGTGTATTAATCAGCATCTGCTTGAATATGTCAGAGCAGTTCAGCCCACATCTGCCTCCATTCAGATGTTCCCCACAGGGTGAATACGAAGTGCCAAACCCCTAAGGAAGGGTTCTTGATTCCTGATCCTGTAAGTAGTGTAGAAGGTGGCTGTTCAAATAACAGATAGTTACCCAAAGAAGTCTGACCCTTTTGGCTGGAAGTTTTATCACCCAGTAAGACTTACTCTTTGCACAGAGTGGCCATATATTTCCTTTTTTAATTAACACAATTCTACTTTCCTTGTGGAGTATACCAAAAGCTATGAAAATGTTACTCTTTCTAACTGAATGCCAGTCACATTATACCTGATGTCTCTGAACTGCAGCAAAGGCTATGTTTGTTCACAATGTTTTGTTTGTTGTTATAAGAAGTAACTCTTGAAGTTCCAGATTTCAACATATGACACAGGTAACTCTCATAGTTCTATGAATTATGAATAATACTGTCTTGTCACACAGTATAAATGTAAAAGGTACCTGAGAATGCACTTGAGCAAATTGTAGTACCAAGTAAAAATCAACACTTCAGCCTGTCCAAAGCCCTGAAGAGCTTTTAGTTCTCCCTACTATGGCAAAAGCATAAGTTCGGTGGTGAAGAATCATGAATTAAGTCTCTTTTGCTGGGAAGTTAATGACAGAATATGGCTTCTTTGTTCACATCTCTGCATTGATCTAGGTTCACATTAGAATATATTACACATTCTGTAACACAAGACAGGATAGCAGCACATTTTTTTTTGCAGAGGCTTCAGAAAATGACAAATCTTATGAGGCAGCTCCACGCTTACTTCCAGGAACATCCGCAGTGACTGACATGCCTGGCATTTTTGGCATGTTGACAACATGTGATAGCATACTAGACTTCACCTTCATCCTTTGCAAGGATGATTCAGGCGAGTGTATCTAATCAACAAATGAAATACTGAAGACCAAATGTGCTCAACAATGTGAAGAGATATTTCTAGTGAATTAAGCTGCATTAACCATTCATCAGTAGAAAAAAAAAATAACGTTACAGCCAGATTAACAGCTGCTTTAGTCTCTGTGGGAACACAAAGTAAGCTAAATATACTGTACAACTGACTTTTACTATGTACCTGCAAACGCTCAGCAGTTCTCTCTAGCAGTTATCATGCAGTGCTTTAAATTTTTTAAATATTTCTTGAGGTAATTTTTTTATGGGATGAATTCATGTTTTACTAGTGTTAGCTTTAGTTTAATAAACAATATTTTGCATTTCAGTATAGCCTTTTGTAAAAAAGTTTAGAAATGTTTCATAATCAGATGAGAATTAACTCTCAGCCCAATTCTGAGATCACATTATTTTATTGTAATGATACTAGAGAGGCAACCATCTTGGCTTTTAACTTGTGCTGTAACTAACAGCAGTGGTTCCCAGGCATTTCCAGTTGCAAACCACTTTCAGAGAAATAATTTCAGGCAAGTCCAGCACAGATCTACTGAAATAGCTGCAGTTTTTGTCAGGCTCAACACTCCTTTCTAACTACTGTAGCCTAGGCTGGAAATCACTGCTCTAGAAAAATACGAAGTACTATTATTATTGGAAGATACAACTGCAGTGAGGCATAAATTAAAATGTTCAGTAAAAAGACCCATAAGTTTCTACTTTATTTCACTGTGAATACATGTATTGTTAACAATGATTTAGGTTTAGTAATTTGAACTATTTGGATTCTGGGTTTGTGCAATTATCTGAAATGCATTAACTGGGTGTTCTAACTTTTTCTGTCCAGGTGGTTTATAGGGGATTGGTCAGAATGCAGTAAGACCTGTGATGGAGGAATGCGTTCACGAACAGTTCTGTGTATCAGAAAGATTGGACCTTCTGAGGAGGAGACACTGGACAATACCAACTGTTTAACGCACCGGCCTATTGAAAAAGAGCCCTGTAACAATCAGTCCTGTCCGCCACAATGGGTCGCTTTGGACTGGTCAGAAGTAAGGAAATTTTGCTGTGTTAGCTCATTGGTAATAGTGGAGACGAGAGCTCTGACCACTGAATATTAGTACATTTTCTATTCCTGCTTGCTAAGTAAAGGATTAATAAGAAATTCAAAACTTCATAGATTTAGTACTGAAGCAGTTTTTTCTTTTTTCTTTCCTTCTGTGTTGTCAGTTCTGTTGTTTTGTCCAATGATTATGACCTGTTTTTATTAATCACAGTAGAAAAATAGTGAAATACAAAATAGAGTAGCAAAGTAGTAAAAAAACCCCAATGAAACAAAAAAACCCTAGAATATCCATTTGGTATGAGATACTTGTCTTAAAGAAAGAAGCAAACCCATTGTTTTTTGAACAGGCAAATAGCTGGATAGTAGAGATGATGGGTTTACAATATCAGAAGCCAGAATAAACTGCTGCTTTTTTTTTTTTTTCTGAAGAAACCATGCTGATGTAAAGCACCACCTTTCTTAGCAACATGGCTCAAGAAGCAGACCTCAAAGTTGGTATTTTCTTTATTAAAGAAGGAACATCTTTTGTTAAGTATGGTGATATCTGTTATAATATATAAGCCAAGCTTATACTATACCTTATACTAATTCAAGTATTAAATTTGAAGAATGCAAACCAGTGCAACTGAAAGGTAAGGCAGATGCATATGAATGGGACTGCATCACATGGAAATCAGAGTGCAAAAATGTCTGTATACTTTTTCAGATCCTTGCTATCCTGGACTCCCATCTCACCCCACTTTTTATCTCAAAGTACCCTTTGGAGTACTTATAAGTTAGGATTTCCTGAGTTTCGTTGTCTGTGTCCTCGCTGTCAAATGCAGCCACATCATATAATTGCTTTCATAAATTGATTAAACTGTGTTTTAGAATTAGTTAATTTGGGGGTTTGTCCCACTGCTTCTTGGAAGACTACTCCTGAACTTCCATCTTTGAATTGCAAGAAGTGTTCTAATGTTCTAGTTCCATACCAGTTTATACCTGTTTGCTTTAGTTATCTGAAACAGCCCTTCTTCCTTTCCAGCTATTATTCATCAGGAATGAATTAATTTTGATCATATTCTGCTTTCATGTGTCAGTTTGAAGTCGTCTTTTTGGGAATGGGTGACTAGATTTAAATGTATGCATTATCACAAAGGAGGTTTCACATATGCCTCATTCTTTTGTTTCCTGCCTTTACTGAAAAAAACCCATAACCTACAGTGTATCAGTATACCATAAACAAGCTTCTTCTGTTCCACAGTTGTCACATATTGATTACATAAAGTCATCTTACACTCTGTTTATATATCCAGATCTTTATCCTCTTTTTTTTCATTTCTTGGGTTTTTTTGGTTTGTTTTGGTTTTTTGGTTTGTTGGGTTTTTTTTGGGGGGGAGCATGCTCTTGTGTGTCATACTGCCAAAATTCACTTCATTTCAATTATTAATGTCTTCGTGGTTGTCCAGTTCTTTCTGTAGAGCATACCTCTGCAGCATCAAGGTCAGTCAGTTACCTGTGCTATCTGCTAGTTTCAGTAATTTCAGAAGCACTGAATATCTGAAACTACTTTTGTATGAACATCATTAAGCAGACTGGAAAGAAATATGAATCAGACCAGTCCTATGACTGATCCTAGAAGGTCTTTGCAGGTAGCATCTCTCAAATCCTAAACTTTACCCAGTTGTCCTCCCCCTTGCAAATACTAAAAAAATTAAAGGAGACTATTAGAATACACTGGAATGTTCTACCTATGATATACCCATTATTCATTGTATCCCATTTTCTGTGTACTTGCTTGCCTTTAAACAGTCTTTCATTCAAAGTGAATGAAAGTATAAAGAAGGTTGATGTGCCTGTAGTTGCAGAGATCTCTTCTATGCACAGATAAACTTTTAGCTCCAGAAGTTGTTACAGCCTCTAGGAATTCAAAGTATAAAGAAGGATGCCTACTAGCATCACTGTGAGCACCCATAGAAGTGGTACAGAACAGCTCTTACCATAATTTAATACAGGTAATACAGTTCACTAAATCACACAACAGTTGAGGTCGGAAGGGACCTCTGGAGGTCATCTGTTCCAACGCCCCCTGCTCAGGAAGGGTCACCTAAAGCCAGTTACCCAGGACCATGTCCAGACAGCTTTTTAATATCTCCAAGGATAGAGACTCCATCACTATTAGTTAATAATAGTCTAAGCATTATGTCAATACTTAAAAGTAGTAATATCTGCGTGTTAAATTACAGTGCTGTGAGCTGCCATAGAAGCTATTGTTCATCTCCTTGCTGTCTGAATTTCATGCTTGTATAATCTCCATCTGTTCTTCTTCGCTGAAGAAACTACTTCTGTAGACAATTTTTTAATTATTATTATACTCCTTATTTTTCTTTGAACAAAAGAAAAATGTGTCAATTCGCTGTACTATTCAACCGTTCTGCAATGAATTAGGAATGAAATGCCACTTTAGAATATTTTTCTTTTATATGAGAGCTCACTAAAATACAATGTGAACTTCTGACATTTTTCTGTTTTCATTAATTTATCAGACAGATGCTTTTGTATATATTCTGAATCTTCTGCTATTTGTTCCAGGTTTTGTTGATAATCCACTATCATAAAACAGAGTAGTCATTCCCAGACTGTACCTCAATCTGTCTCTAGTTTTATTCAGTTTAAGATAATGGATATTTTTTGGAATCCGTTCTATAAAAAGTTGTCAGCTTTGTATCCTGAAACCTGTACAAAAGCGGTTTCTTTCAGCAAGTTTTCTCAGTGTAGATCAGGACCACAAGAAACCTAGAAATGGCACAGTGAATCTTAAAGTGTGTGTTGTTCTACATGCAGAACAATATTTTTTTTACCCCACCGTCAGCCAGCATTTCACACAAGAAGTGGGAAACCAAAATCAAGGCAGAAAAGGTATTAAATGGTCCTTGTCCCTACTTGAAAAGGTACACTGTATTCCAGCCCTTTGAAAATGAATCTGACTTAAAGCAGAAAGGAAAGGAGTGAGAAGGAAAAAATGGATGAGTGGGAGGGGATGTTCAATTGAAGACTTTATCGTACCACATCTGTGGCATTGATGGTTTCTAAGCTCTTTGCATCCATTATCACAGTACTTTATTTCTGCTTGGAATATCTAGGCATCATTTCAGTACTAACAAATAATAGTATCCATATGACAAGTTACAGAGCCATAGATACGTGTTGTCTACATACTATTGACCTTTAGCTACCTTCTCAAGACTTGCTCACAATTGCTCACAAATCCATCACCCTCAGAGCTATCAACGTTGCCACCCTCATAAGGTTGAACAACTTTTTAAGGCCTTCATATCCAGCAGGAGTGTGTTACCACTTTGAACAAAATCTTTCTAATCTAAAGATTCATGCTCTGCTAAGCTTCTGGTTGTGATGGTATTTAATCAGGATTGTGAAAAAGTGGCACCTTCTTCCTGGTATGAATTTTGCCTGGTGTAGCTTGGCAAACTGTCTTGACTGATGATACCATTTTAATATAATGAAAAAAATAGCTTTTTTTTTCTGTTCAGTGTTCTCAGAAATATAATGTATTAAAATCCCTATAGTAATATGCATATAAACATTTTTATATATGTATTTATATGATTTTCTGACAGAAGCATGCAAATGAAAATGAGGGAACTCAAAAAGTGAAGAATTGAATACTGCTTCCATTGAAACCAATGGCAAACCTTGCTACTTTTCTCTGGAATGCAAGTTCTAAAGTTTTGATTTCATACTCAAAACAAGCAATATGTGATACAAATGAAACGATTATAGAACTCTTTTATATGTTAATGCACTTGTTAGGCATCAGTATAATTACACTTTTTTTTTTAGTCTTCAATGATAATTAACAAGAAATTCTGTATCCTTTTGGCTGGAGAAACAAAAACATTTTGTAAACATAGAGATTAAATAAATTCCTTAGGAGAATTTAAAGTGCTTTTATCAAATAGTAATTAAAGCTAACAGTGTCTGGCCCAGTGGAATGTAGTCATTCTCAGGTAGTGTCAGTTTTGCCATAAAATTTTTCATGCTTTGCAATAGTTGAGCTTTGACTGAATTATTCTGCCCACTGTAAATTACTACTTTTATATTTTTCCAGATAATAAAATAAACCAGCAAATAATAATCTAAGAATTTCTTGAGAAGAGCCTTATCAGACAAGCACATTTACTTTGCATTCATATTACTGTTAGTCATGACTTCCACTGAGTGAGTCAAAAATTCTAGAAGCATTTAGTAATGGAAGACACTTTTTTCCAGTTTTCGTTTGTCTGGGTATTTTGTCTTGCATTTGCTTTGGAGACATAAATTTTTTGTTAAATTCTACTGATGCTTTTTATTTTTGGTGATTCAGTATTATTGTAGGCAACCTATTTCCTTACTTCATTTTCATTTCTGGGGACAGGGTGTAGTCCATCTTATTTATTGGAATTTTGACTATTACTCCAAAAAAAGTGGTTTTTTTAAGGAACGTTGTTTTCTTCTGGTACCAGTAGCTGAAAGAAGATTTTTCTCAGATGGCAGCTTAGACATAGATAAAACAACGTATCTTCAAGCAGGAGTAGAAAATGGATGCACCTAAACTCAAAATTTTCATCCTCATACTCTTGCTTATTTGCTAACACATTCTAGAGATTATGAAACAGCATAGGCACATTGGGTTTTCACATTTTTGACAAGGTCTTTTCAACCTTGTCTCTTGTCTGTTTGTTTTTGAGAGAATGCTCAGTGATTGAGAAGAAGAGATTGAGTGCAGGTGATTTTTAAGCACTCAGCTAGGAAGGGACACCTCTAGTTCCTGCTTAGAAGTCTTGCATTTACATGACATATTTGTGGGAGAAAATACATGCAACATTCCTTGGAATTTGGACCAGAACTGGGGAGTTTTGATCATGATGCTGAAGACCTCACATATTCATTGTCATTCTTTTTTGGTCTCTATTTCACATTAACATTCTTTTTGCAGTTCAGCCAGAGAGATAGAGATATTTCTTCTCTTACTTCCCTCCTTCCCCTAGTTTTCTAGTAGGCAGGTACTTAGGGTACACAAGATTTGGGGTTAAAGCCCCATCAGTATGAGGACGATTGAACCTGGCTATTCTGTATCAGAATTCTGAACACTGAACCTACTGTAGATAAGGAGGCAGTACCTTGATAGGAAAGGATAGAATAGGATAGGAAAGGAAAGGTTAAATTTTAAGGAAAGTGATTATATACCCATTTTGCAGTTTTGGATTATAAACTCCAAATGGAGGACCCATCTCTTTGCAGCCCAGTTTAAGAACCTAAATCTAAACAGAGATAAGATTTAGGATAAACCTGTCCATTCTGTATTGACTAGTTTAGGTGGCTCCCACTGAGAGATTTTCTTAAAGATTTTGTTTTGATGTGTGCGTGCATGCATGTGTATGTATATATATACATATATACACACACATCTTTACATATGTATAGGGAATATCGATACCTTACATAGTACTGTGGAACTGTTTTAAAATTTCTTTAAGTTAGGCAGGGATGCGTCAGGATTAGGCATACAACAGTGAAGTTTGGATCACTCAAGTCATTTTTTTGAAAATGGATCTTAGTGTTTTTTCTTTTTTCCCCAGTTATATGCTGACCTGTTTTGGATGTGTGGAAGGCCTTTGGTGTGCGACCTCTTGAATATTGCTCCAGTTCCACATAGTATTATATCCCAGATAATGTTTTGTCTCTACAGCTGCTTTCATATGAAAGGCGGTTCCACTCTTGAAAGGTTTAACATAATCTGTATGTAAGGTTTATGCTATCAGAAACTGATCATGGTCCAAATACTGCAGATATACTTATGGGATAAAAGTTAACATGCCAATAGGGAATTCTAAAACTCTACTTGCAAAATCTCCTGGTGAGATGTTAAAGAGGGACTGATTTGGTGAAGGTCTTGAGTTTTAGTTTTGTTAGCACTTGTCTCTTCCCCATTCTGCAGTTGTGCTGATGCAAATGACAGTTAATAATCAGCCGCAAAAAGGAAGGAGAAGAAGGGGGAACCAATATGAAGAAAGAGGAGGAAAAGCAGAGGTCATCAGACCTGCTTCTTTTCAGATTACTGTTTTATTATCTGCTTGCTGTTAGAACAAGCAGAGGAGTGATAAAAGAAGGAAAAACAAGAACTGTGTGAAAACAGAATTAAAATTTAAATAGGAGAGGAGATAAATACATGCATTGTAAGAGAGGGTACAGTATTTCTATCTGAATAGTCTAGTTTCTATGGAGTCCAGTAAAGCATTTATCATCCCGTATGTTTATTGGGGAAAAATGTGTTCATTGTAGCTCAGTAGTCTGTAAGTGAGGTGGAGAAAGACTGTACTAAGGTCATATTAAAACCAGAGTTCTATTTATCAAACATATATCATTATATACATGTTCCATGTTAAGTGTAGGTGGCCCATCCAACTTGGTAAGTCCAGTGTTAATTGTCATTTTTGGCAAGAATGGTGATGCATCATGACACCTAGCCCAAGTCAATCCCTACTTACTCTCGCCCTCATTTTCACAAGCTTTTGTTGCCCTCAGTAGCTCCAGGGGGTCTGGCTCTTGTCTTAGGTAGATAGAAAGGAAGGATCAGTTTATTTACAAATCATCATGTAACACACTTAAAATCCCCTCACGTTTAATTCCTATTCTACCAGTTCATTGTGGTTTTTAATGTTTTTAGTGACCAATTCATCATGCCAATCAGTAAGACAAGTTTGTGTGGCCACTGATGCAAACGATAGTTGCATCGGTCTGCCCGTTTTGCCAGCGTAAAGCAAGGGTGAGCAAATGCCAGACAGCACCACCCTTCAGCGCTGTCAGACTGGGCCCAACTGATACCCGTGGGTGCAGGATCTGGGCAACGATGTAATCTCATTGCCCAAAATTTGTTTCACCTTTGTGGATACTGTCAAATGATCGGTGACGCCAGTCAATAGGGAGGAAGGAATTACATCTCCCTGAACACGGGGGCAGAGGTCAACTTAGCTACCCCAAAGGGCATCCAGCGGGACCACGAGGGGGTGTGACCTCTGCAGCTCAGCCCAGTTAGTAACTGTGGTCCCATCTTAAGAGAGTCGTAGTTACTCCTACCACTTTACCTTCTGAAATGCACATTCCAGTTTGTTTCATAACAGTGCTACATGTGACAGATCTTTTTACTTTGTGGCAAAGGGCTTTCCTTAAACCTAACCTAAAGGCTGTTATATATAAAAGTAAACAGCAACACCATAGCCTAAATATAAATAGCAAAGGAAATATACTTCTCTTGAATCAAAACTTAAAAAACCTTAAACTTAATAAAGCAATAATCAGTCAACTTGTTTGTGTTTCTAAGCATTTTTAAATTATCATTATCATCTTGGGAAAATTGTGATTATAGTTTAATTATAAGACCATAAATATATTCTCCTGTTTTCCATAATAACGTTTCTGACACTTGTATTGACTTTTTACTGGGTTTTTCATTATTTATTTATATCAATATTTTTTCAGTGCACACCAAAGTGTGGCCCAGGATTCAAACACCGAATTGTTCTGTGCAAAAGCAGCGATCTTTTAAAAACTTTTCCAGCCACGCAATGCCAAGAGGAAAGCAAGCCGCCAGTCCGCATCCGCTGTAGTTTAGGCCGATGTCCTCCTCCTCGCTGGGTTACTGGAGACTGGGGACAGGTAAGATAGTCCATATAAGTATTTATTGCTGTTAGTCTCCTTCACATTAGCACCTTCTAAGGATAAGATGTTGCTGGAAATGGATGAGAGATGGTTCCTATGACTGAAACAAAAGCTTGTCCCCTGTTTGTCTCAGATTGAAATGTGATTCTGAATGATAGTTGACTGCTGAACTAAAAAGGATTTACTGACAGCAGTCTAGTTTCTACTAGATGAGTTTCCGTATGCATTTTTAAAAAAATTAAATAGTCATTATTACAGTTTTTTTGGAAGGGGATTTTGGGATACAGCAATGTTGAAAGGTTTAGTATTTTTAAAACACATTTAACTTCCTTGAGAAACATGATGGAAATACAAAGTCCGTTCCTATTTTAGTAAGACATATGTATATATCCACAAAAAAACCTTTGAGATCTGTATAATTTCACATAAAATATGCTGAATTAGACAGGGAGCTAAATTGTTACAGGACAGGCTGAATAGTGCTGCCCTTATGCAGTGTTTTTAAATATGATATACTAAGTTTCCTCCTTTCCTTATGTTTTTGCATTTCAATTATGATCAATGGCCTGTTTTTAAAAGAAGAAATGGATGTTTCAGTTTTGAAGTTTACTGAGTAATTGACACTAACGAAAGTAAAACACTTCAGCTTGACTAACCAAGGGACAATCATTTGTGGTATTATGGTCGAATTGGCTTTCCTTTTATGGTAGTTGTTCAGATGTGCATTTGTCTTAAATTGATATTGTATTGAAACCACTGTTTAGTTATAGAAATTAAAAAATGTTTTGAAATAGCAAAGTATTTTTGTTTGAAAGATAGTTTCCTTTTTCCTTAAAAAAAGTCCTCTAGCAGGTTTGAATTCTTCATTTTTCTTCTTTATTCTAAAGTGATTATTTCTCTCTTGAAAACGTGCACTTAAACTCAGACATGGTATATGAAATAGTGTAAATTATATTCTTACACCTCAAATCTAAACTGTTCAGGGAGCCAATGTTGCACTGTGATTTATTTTCTTTGAAGGATAAGTGTTCGCACATACTGTAAAAAAAGAAAAAATTCTAAAGTATTTTATGAAATTTATTTTCTGTATTAACCAGATCTCTTCAGATGTGTCTTCTTTAAAATTTTTGCATGTGTACTCTTCCTGATTGCTTTCCTTTTATCTTGTTTTGTATTTAAAAATTGGATCCAAGTTCTTTTACTTTTTTATCATTCTTACTTTTAGTGTTCTGCACAGTGTGGTCTTGGGCAACAGATGAGAACAGTACAGTGCCTCTCATACACTGGACAAGCATCCAGCGAGTGTCCAGAAACACTTAGACCTCCATCAATGCAGCAGTGTGAAAGTAAATGTGACAGCACTCCCATTTCCAACACAGAAGGTATGTTTGCCATCTCAATATAATTTGTTCTAGAAAGAGTGAAGTGACATTGTCAGTATTACTGCATTCATTTATTAGTAAAAGTCTACATGATGTCATCTCTCAGACTGTGAATGATTTTTTTACAGTTGTTTTCTAATTAGTCATTGTAGTTCAAAGGTGAAGTCAATAAAAACCTAAATACAAGTTCTTTGTTTAAAAAAACACCTTTAAAAATACATAGCCTAAGTCATGGACAAAATAGCATTGTTTTGAGTCATTAATTTTCCAGTCACATCAATGGAAATGTCCATAATAGCAGGAGAAGCACAATATACTTCTCATTCACTGACCTTCTACCTGCTCCATCAGTGGTTAACATAACAATCCAGTGGCAAAAATAATTAATGACAAGTTCATTGAAAGACTGAGACCACAGATTTAATGCTACGTGGTGTTACAAGCCTGTTCTTATAGTTAGACTTACTTGTCAGCTTCTTCTAATTAACTTTTAATTTTTTGGATTTATGATGCCTGGATGAAATAATTACAGGACTTTTTTACAAGATACAGTCTAATTTAATCAGACTACTAACTAGTTTCATCATAACATACTTTTGCTAGAGGATATATTAGATAATAATGTCAAAATAAGCTTATTCATGTTTATGAAAGGCTTCAGATCTTAACCCATAAATTGTCCAAGCCAACCTATTAGGAAATGCTGTCTTCAAAGTAGAATTGGAGTGCTGCACAGTAAAAAAAAAAAAAGTTTCTTCATTGATTGTAAAAATTTAGAATAGTTGCTCACCAGATAAGTACATTTCATTTTGTGTGGAACTGGGAAAGGAATAAAAAAAATACCAAAATGCACTTGTCCAAAAATCAAGAATGATTGCACAGGAATAATAGTTATTTTAAAACAGTTATTCCCTCAATTTTTATATTCCCTAAATTTTGAGTACCAGAATGTCACTAACGCTGCTCCTTTTACCATAACTAATCTTTGTGCAGTATATAATGGAGTTATCTTTTACACAGGTTCTCCGACTACATTAGAGTTTAATATCCTATTTATATGGCACAATTACTCTGATTTTAAATTTTTTTAAAAAAGGCAAATTTATACTACAGTCTAGCCTGATTTGGTGTTCATTCAACACCTACTGTATCCATTCAGGTTCATGCCATATATTCAAAGTTGTCATAAAAGTCTGTCAAATGGAGATGTCTATGCTGAAATGGGAGCATACTAAAATATTCCCAGAAATGCACTGATGATTCAGTGTATAAGTACTGTAATTTACTGCTTGGAAGTTTTAATTTTAAATAGAGGCTTAACATCCCATGTTGTCATTTGAAAAACATTTTCATAATAGACATTTCCTTGATTATTTTAATTCCCATTTTTATGTTTAGTGCTCTCAAGTAATCTTTACATGTTGATTATCAATCTAGGAAACTTTCTGCCCTTTAAAGCTCAAAGGCTAAATGATATTTTATTTCCAAATACAGATGTTGACTTTTTCCAAAGGAAGGAAGGTAATAAAGTACATAAACGTGGGCATGATTTAGTCCCAGTCTCCTCTTAATTTCAAGATTACAAAGTCGTGTTATTTATAGCCATTACACTAGTAATACTTCAGTATTATCAGGAAAATACGCTGATCTCCTGTAGATTAATGCAGTCACGTGTGTTCTGTGTGTGGTCTATGTACACTGGGTGGCTGTGGACTTCTTTACAGTGGAACTGTGCAGGGTAACTATGACAAGTAAGCCTGCTGGTGGTAGGACCTGCACCTTCACTGGAAGATTTTTTGGGATCCACAAATAGAAAATGTTGAAGATCACTTACATAGTATTCCAGAGGGACTTCAGCTCTTTGGCCCGCACTCTGCGTGGGCCAAGCATCAGCCAGCTCCTTCCTGACAGCCATGCAGCCTCATTAGAGCAGTTAGGAAGAATTGAGGGCAAAAAGATATAGCACAATCTCTTCCAATAGCTACAGTTCCCAACACGTTGCCACTTAGCGTCCCATTTTTGTGTATGTTCCACCTTGAAGGTATTTACTGGAAACCACTGATTTTTTGTAAGTGATTAATTGGCTCAAATGTCTCAAAAGTAAATGTAATCTCAAAGTTCATTTAACATTTTAAAATACTTACATTGTTTCAGAAGAACCTTGCTGCAATCCATGAAACGCTAGGGGTTCCCTATCCCAAAATTAGACAAAAATTTTTTCTTCAAGGTATTTTTTCAATACTTTTGCAAGAATTTCTTAAATATATAGTCTAGTTTATACACATTTCAGAGCCGCTATTAAATATTGAGTATAAGAAGCACAAGCTGAGGATTTGTAGAATAATGTACACGTATTGTACATTTTCTGCCTTAAAATATCCTCTTAGACACAAGTGGAGCTGACATTTTTGTGTTAGTAAAGTGTTAGCCTTTAAACAGAGAGGCATATATTTTTCAGCATACTAGAGATGAAAGGAAGGATGGAAAGCTGGTAAGATTTCAAGAACTAACTAATCCTAAAGAGCACAACTATTTTTGGAAAGATAATACTTTCTAAGAAAGAAATATTTGAGTTCTGGTATTTCCTTGTGAATGTATTTGTGAGAGGGGCATACTGTGCCCATACACTCACTTCTCTCTCTCTCCAGGTGCAGTGGGATGTGATCTGTGTGTCAGTATTTGGGTTTCAGGGAAGGAGTCAGGTCTGTCAGAGGGAGGGTTCTGCCCCTTGGGACTGCATGTGCATAGTAGAGCATACCTGTTTGCCTGTGGAGACTTGGTCCTCATGTCACCTAGTAGCACTGTCTCGTGCTTTGGGCCCCACTATGGGGCCAAAGCAACTTCAGCAACAGGTCTTTGGTTTACAGCAGGGTCAGACTAGCTGAGGGGATTCCCTTCCTACTTCAAACCCCAGAAACCTCCTGATTTCTTTCACTTGCCAAACTCCGGTGCTCACATCCTATAGAACCCATTCAGCATTTTACATATGCTTTAGCTCTTTGTTTTCTTTAAACTCTTGATTAGTGATTTAGAATATTGTAGACGGGGTTTTGATGGGCTGCTACTGGTAACATTGCATTTGCTGCTGGAAGTGACCTGCAGGCAGCGTGTACCATATGATTTGAAATGTATTCAGAATTATTTTATTCTCTTAAGTATATATATATGTCTGCTGGATCTAGACTGCTAAAGGCCATCTGAAACTTTACCAGAAAAACTGTTTTATCTGTTTTTATGTCATTTCAGTTTTCTGTGTATTTTGTGTGTTATGTCTTTGCAGTCTCTTTAGCTGAAGACACAGTGACATTCTGTAATTTTATTACTACAGCATGATACTTAATATCATAATATTGTCTGATCTAGCCACAAAGTTCAGGAAGGGAGAGTTTAATACATGTAGCTTACTGAAACTTATTAACAGTAGTCACTAGGAACAAAAAGGGCTCTGCTAAACCTCTTCCATTCAACCACAGTCCTGTGAAGAATAGGCTACTTCATCAGCCACCATATCTATTTCAAAACTAATTTTTAAAACAGAAGTTGTGGGCAACTTCCAGAATATTGTCTCACTGCTCTCCAAATGGCATTGGCTGAACAGGGTCCAGTTTTAGTCAAGAGGAAGAATACCTTAAAGAAACATGAAATAGGATAATTTCGAATCCTACTTTTAGCAAAAATGCAGTTAGTGGCTTTACCTGTATTTAACTAAATACAATGTGTAAGAGGGTTATTCTTGGGGTTGAGTGAACTTTTTACATCTCGTCAAGATCAAGTGAACCTTTTTATTCCTCACTTCATTTATAATTCACCATCTGTCTCTCCTATATTCCCAGTCTTCACAAACATAAGGACCTGAAATGTTTCTGGAAGGTATTTGACCTCTTTTGGGAAGAGTTTTTGTAACTCAGTGAAACACAGTGACCGTGTGTGGTTGCTGATAGAGAAGTATGTGTGTTTCAACCAGCTACCCCTAATGTCTTTTCTCCTGGCATCCAACTCTGTTTCCAAATTGAGAATTAAAAAATTAGAAAAGTAGTACATAAAACATTGGGTAGGTGGAGTAAAAAAATTG
Source organism: Morus bassanus (assembly GCA_031468815.1). Taxonomy (NCBI): domain Eukaryota; kingdom Metazoa; phylum Chordata; class Aves; order Suliformes; family Sulidae; genus Morus; species Morus bassanus. Next base: position 63,677,407 of record CM062600.1, read on the forward strand.
CAATGAAAGCACTATATCTGCATTAATGAAATGAAAGTTTAAATCATTTCATGACCTCTACTTGTCTAGCTAAAAGCATGCGTATTGCCATTATCAGAAATACCGTTCAGTACAGACCCTGAAGTTCAGCCTCACTAATGCTTTCCTAGGTTCAAATACTAAAAATTCTCATCTGCCCTTGACTTGCTACTACAGTATGTTTGCAGCATGAAGGCACTGTCCATAACTGCCTGTTCCAGAGCAAAAATAATGTACTAGGAGATTGTATGTAGAGGGAAGAAAAATAGGAGTATCTGAATGATTGTACATGCTGACTGTATTTGTTTCACTATTACTTTTTTCTTTTCTTACCTGCTTGATGTGTCTGTTGTCTCTTTCATATTTGGCTTACAGACATCTCAGAGCCAAGGACTGTTGTTCTGTCAGGCCTTGGAGCAACAGCATCCTGGCCTCCAGTCTTCACTTCTAGATATCAAATCAATACAAAATATACTAATGATCAAAGTACTGATAGTTCATCTCCTCTTTATTCCGATTTTCTTTATAGCTGTTGTAATTTAAGAAAGATTATAGGAGGAAGCCAGTATCAAATGCAACCTTAAAGAGTAAAAAGTTACAGCGTTATTTTGAGACAAATAATTTTCTGCAAAATTAATCTAATTTCATTCTTCCCATCACTTAATTTTTCTAATTCAAACTTGTGGAGTTTACTTTTTCTCCACATACATCTCTTCCATCTTCCTACATGTGAAGCAAAGCTCCTTGCCAAAGTCCTATTTTAATATCAGTCTGCAAGAAACTGTGCAAGTGCTTTTAACTAAAAATCCCCAGCAGGCATCCATCACAATATTCACTCCAGTGCAAAGGAAATCTGCAGCAGCAACATCTGAGCTGTAGAACCTGCGTGTACCTCTGAGCTCTTGGATACAGCTGTACCTCCAGCTATATCAGAATAAGAACTGGGCATGGACCAAACTATTCCATTCCCTATTCCCACCTTCTTTCTATAGAAAGGAAACTGAGCCAGAGGAGAACCACAGCATATTCCAGCAGTGCTCCTGTAATGTACCGCCACAAGCCACTTTAGATACAACCTGTGCAGGATGGAAAGGAAGTAATCCATCCTCCGTGTGATTGAGCTCTTGTTCTCCCTTCCTGGGAGAGTTACCTGCCAGTACGACAACAGCTGCTGAGGCAGTAAGCCCAGCACATGGGGAAAACACAACTATGAAGAAAAGCTCTTACATGTCTATTACAGGCATAAAAATGGCTTTTCCTCCTGCATAAATAAAAGAAATTGTATAATAAAAGAAATTTTGGATGTGTGGAACCAAGCCTGAAGTATAATCCACCATTCAGTCCAGCCACTGAACTCAAACTCTTGGTGCCTCTATTCATAACACTTGTCATTTTCTCCGTCCCTGTTAGCTGCAATGCATGTTCTATTTTAAGGATTCTTACAGACAGAGAGGCATGGTCCCAAATAGTGCAAGTCATGTTAGATTTTGGATAACCTCTCATGGATGGATAAAATAACTCCTGAGAAAGAAGCTATAAAAGTATTGTAAGAAAAATGACTCATATTTCCTAGCCGTCTAAAGTGATCATTTATCCCATAAATCATAATTCTTCCAAGACAAAGTGGGCATACTTCTAAATGTCAGGGAGTGAAGCCCTGCAAACATTTTTATAACTTTTTAAAATATATTATGTGCACTAGGCTGGCCTAGAAAGAGCAGTTACGAAGAGGGCAAGGTGGATGGGTAGTGAAGCAACATGTTATATGTCAAATTTTCTTTGTACTTTAATTTTTATTTCTGATTTTTTCTCTTTAATGCTCTTAATTATTAGAGTGCAAAGATGTGAACAAAGTGGCATATTGCCCACTGGTGCTGAAGTTCAAGTTCTGCAGTCGAGCATACTTCAGACAGATGTGCTGCAAGACCTGCCAAGGACATTGACCCACAGAAAGCACGATAATGTGCCTTGTTATTATCATTGTGGAAGAGTGTCCATTGAAGAGGGCCACACAGCGGAATGAGATTGACGTCCTTGCAAATGCATTACCCTGTGGAAAACGTAACCACTGGTCAGCCCCAGCTGACAGGATTTCAATATTATTTTAACTTCTGTGAAGTGGGATTTATTAATCCAAAGTGCTGGACACAGTATAAGGAGGGCATGCGAAATTGGAAAGATCCACACAACACATATAGAGTAGCTTACTGTGGAACATTTGTGTTCTTTTGACTAAATCCAATAGTCTGTTTACCTCCTTGAACCATTAAAATAATTTTTATTATGGACTTAGCAATGACACTGAATCCATTTATATTTAAAACTGTTTAAAATGTAGCTGTTATGACTTGGTCTACTATGGAAGTAAAGAAGAATCAAAAAAATGTTAAGTCATAGCTTAAAAATGTTAACTATTTTATCTCACAACACAGCACCACAATTTAAATTATAAAATGAGCTTGGAAATGTTATTTAAGGAGCAGAAAATTTAAAAAAAAAAAGTATTTTTCCTTCATTCCACCCAATTCCCTTTGGAGCAATCCATATTTCCTGAACACTGCTGTGAGCCATATATAAAGCTATACTAAACAGAAGAACCATGAGGGACTTAGTTTTAAGAGGTGCAACAGTTATTGCAGTGGTGCATGAAATACAAGTGTGCTATGAAACAAAATGAAATCCGTGTTGCAGGTTTATAGCCACCTTACCATTGTACAAGTGAAGCTGAGCTTCCACTGAAAGGGAACTTATTTCAATATCATGGAGGAGGCAGACTCCCAACAGTGGTGAAGACCATATTGCCAGCTCCTTCACTACTGCCATACAGGTTGCTTAGAACTTACACTTTGACTCCAGCTCACTTTTGTTTACAACACCACCCACAAAGAAGAAACAACTTTGTGGGCATCTAGATCTGGTTTACATGTTACTTTTGTTTCTCCAAAACTACGGAGTTCCAGTGCAAAAGATAAGCCTACGTGTAATAGCAACAATCCTTTGCAAAGCTGAAAGTTAAAATGGATTCCAGATGTTCCCTTCTTTGATACCATAGCAGAAGGGCATTTGTTTATGTGAAATAATATGTTCAGGAGATGACATCTCAGTGGGCAAGGATCACCACCAAAGAATGAACTACTTGTGGAGGTACCTAGGCTCTGTTCAAATGAAAAGTCAAAAGTATGCTTGAGCCGAGGCCTGTTGGACTATCAGAAGTAAGGCACACTGGAAAAGGGGTGGCTCGAATGAAGTCTGGCCACTTCACCTAAATGGCCAGGTACATATTTAAAGCTGGACCATATTTAAAGCTAGGAGTAGCTTTCAGCATGAGACTGGAACAAACTCTTGCCTCTGGATTAGCAGCTAGATGCCTTAACTATTCCACTGCCATACTCCGCTAATTTCATATTACCATATTTTTAATATTCATCAAATATTTTGTATTTTTAAATGTGAAACCAAACTACTTAGGCAAGTCACATTCGAGAATCTGCCATAAAAAAGTTAATTGTCATGCTCCTCTTCCCTTTCACTTTTCAGTAACAGACTCAACAAGGAGACAAGGAAAGCAGGTACTTGTTTATATTAATATATTGTACTTGAACACTTGCATTTTGCAGCAGGTACTTGACGAATGTGCTTTTGTGTCCAACTGTGCCTCCTTTGTTGTAGTGCAATTAAAGTTATGTGAACAGTAACATGTTACAAATTCTAACTCAAATAGCATTTTTGAAAAAAAGTACTCTTTTCAGTGAAAAACAATTTCAAAATACCATGAGATTGAAGTGTATCAGTGTATTTTACCAATAACACACCACTATTCACTAATGTGAATTAACATGGAATAATAGATATTTTTAACAGTACTCATACTATGAAATTCCCCCAACATATTGACAGTCCACCCATGGGGTTTTGTGCAGCCCACATATTCATGACCATCAGATTCCTGTCGTTTGCTACCTCTTGCCAGTATTTCCACTTCCGTACACCTGTGACCAGTGGAATTCATTTTCAGTTGGCTTGCGTGTATTCACATACGCTTACCTGCTGCTCTCATCACCAGCTAAACAACTCCTGTTAAAACTCACACCAGTAGATTAAAAAACTCCAATCTTTTGGAGTTGCACATGGGGATCAAGGGCAGTATGTAGTCCTTCTCTGTTAAGTGAATCGACTTTCTATATCCTTTTGACAAAACACCTTGGTGCTAGCATGCCCTGGCTAGGTCAAAAATATGATGAAAGGGAAAGGGGTTGCTATGGCATTCCCTAAGCAAGAGGCCTCTTTGTGTCAGCGTCCGGTTTTCTCCAGGGCAGGGCATGATTTTGTTTATCAGCTAATGTGTCTTTTCAGCTAACAAGAAAAGGGTTTTCTATGTATTCAAAAGAAACCTTTTTTTTTTTTTTTTTTTTACCTCACTTAGGACATTAAATTGTAAGGAGTGTTTCCAAAGACACATTTTGCTCTCTTACTGGTGCTAGAACACTAGGGAGTCCGATGTTTACTCTGCAGTATAACAGCACTGAGGTTGGAATTTCAAGAACTCCCTGGAGCAATGTTGAATTGTATTGTTAAAGGGAACAAAACACAGAATGTACGTGGATATACAAACTAAGCAATGCTTCAGACTAAGATCGAAAAATGAAACCTAATTCAAAGAAAAATAATTGGTTTCCACAGCACAGTTCATTGCTGCTGCTACACTGTAGCCATCTATATAATCTAAGCTAAATAGTGTTATATTCCTAAATAGTGACAAAAGGACTATTTGTATAGGCTATAAATATGACAGGCCTAGAATCAAATAGCAGAATATGAAATGCAGAAGTCAATCTGGTGCCAGTACTTCCACTGAGCAATACTATCAGCTGAAGAAGATCAGAACGGAAAGAAAAATCTAGAGATTAACCCCTCAAGGTGTATACACCCAAAAATAGTCCATTTCGTTAGGAACTTTGTAATGGAGTGAATGTCACATAGGTATCCTTAATACAGACTGAAATTACCTTTGTATTATTGTGATTAGTTGCTTATTATTTTATACTCAGTATTAATGTGGTACACTGTTACTTTATTATTATTATTATTATTTTTGCTTTTGTAAATTATATTCTAATTTATTGTCATGTTTCTTAACACTTGTTCTACATGCATTTTCCTGCTTGTAATGAAAACAAAAATATTGTAACACTTGATGCAGTGAAATTCCACACCAGGCACAGATTTGTTTTTAACATAGATAATTTAGTAAAATAAAACTGCAGCTTTTAAGAATGATACCCATGGTACAGTTGTCTATTCCCTGACTTACAGTTACTAGAATTCTGTATGCTTAACGTTTGCTTCGTCAGATGCATCAAAATATATATAAGATGTTTTCTTTCAAGTAACATCTATATGTTATACTAGAATCCTGTCCTTGGCAGCACAAATGTTTGTCATATATAAGCAAAAAAATAAGAAAAAGGAAAAGTCAAGAACATGGTCATGTACATTATTAGATAATATTTAGCCTGAGCAATAATGTAGATCAAGAATGAAATTAATGGCAGCAAAAATATCCTGTACTTCTTGGAATTATTTCATTAACAGCCAATCAATAATAACAATAAAATGTCCTTCTTGCATTGAGCTTTTAAGGTTTTATCTGAAGTTTATCTGAAGTTTATTCTTTTAAATATAAAGAGGAAAGTCATTTGAGAAGACTTGGTGCTTAGGTCACCATTGCTGAGAGATGCTTCTTTTCTTACCTGGTACAGTAAAAATATCTTGTATGGAAATCTCTGATCAAGTCCTGTGAAGTATTTCTTGTTTCTCAGTTAATATCCAGTTTCTGTTTTAATGAAAACAATCCCTCTATTATTATAAGTAAGATGTTAAAGAAAGTACAGAGAACCTTAAATATTTTGATAAGGCATTTATAATTGTGGTTACTCTTTTTTATTCTATTTACAAATGAGGATTCAAAAAACAATTACCTGTTTTAAAGGTATGGATATTTCTACCTGTGCCCTATCACAAAGTTTTATTGCCCTGCAGATCAGAAGTTAAAGATGTAGTAGTCTTAGTAAATAACACAGTCTAGTAACAGTTTTCTCTGTCATTCCAGAACTGTTGACTTTCCTCCCATACATTCACACTGCAAGTTACTACCTGATAGGTTTCCCACTATTGTTCAGTTTTGAGTATTATTCTTCCCCCCTGGAGTGTTTATGTTTTGGATTATAATGACAAACTGGGTACACTGAAAGAGATGCTGTTGTGTTTTCCTCTTTTCCTCCTGCTACCTTAAACCTAACATCACCCATGCTGACTATAGAATTCCTGGCACACAAAATTCCCTTCAGTCTTCCTAAAATGCACTCTTCCTGTGCCTGAACTTCCTTCTGGAGCCAACCCTGCTATTCTGTTACACTTTTTCAATTTATTTTTTGAGGAAATGGACACCATTTTTACCTGAGACACTTGCTTTTCCTTTCTCTGATTTCCCTTGCTATACCCCACAACTGTTCCTTCATCAGTAAACTCCCTGTTCTCTCTGAAGCTATCTGATCTACAAGGACTTTTAAATATCCTCTGTAGAATGCTGAACAGGCCTTGGTTATTTTGCTGACTTTTTTATTATTATTGTTTTTTATTACTACGAACTAAGATCCAGGACTCTTCTGTGGAGGTTTACTGCAGTAGGCTTTGCATCAGTCCTGTGAGTCTCATCTGGAGTCAGTCAGTCATCAATCTAAGATTCTTAAGAGAAGGCCATTACTAAGCTGAGGCTGTCATTCTGCGAGAAGTGACACCCTATCTGGCTGTCTTCCCTTCACCACAAACAATTAGGTGGAAGGGATGGATCATTGCTTCTGTGTGGTCCCTCCAATCTTTGTCCTCGATGGAATGGTGTAAGAGTATTTGCATGCAGTAATCAGGATGGAATCCCAAACGGATTTATAACGGCTCAGTCAGCCACAAAACAAGGTTCACTACAGCACTAGCAACTTGGTAGTTTCCCAAGTATATTTGGCCCAGCTAAAGGAGGAGTTCATGTCCAGTTTAGGAAACCAAGCCATTCAGAATGCAGTATGGTGTGCATTTAAGGATACTGTGTCCCTTAAACTGGCATATCACCTAAGCATCACACGTCATTTATTTTCTTCTATTTCTGCACAAGACTGACATTTTCATTGAGCTGGACAGGCTACAGGACACATAGTTTATGCTCAGAGGTTGTATAGCTTCCAGTCAGAAAATTACTGAAATCTGACCTGGAAAGGATGTAGGTATGTATTTCTGCGTTAAGAGTGGGAAGAAGCCATTTCTGTAAACAGGGCTTTTCAGAGAAGACCTAACAAGATCACTAGATAAATAATCTCCCTTCTTTAGTAATCCTGTTTGGAACAAATTCGTCGGATCACAGCTTGAGATAGAAAAGGAAGTGTTTTGGAAGCTAGAAGTGAAGGCTCAGCCAGAGAGTGCTCCAGGCTTCAGTTGCTATGACCACCCAGAGGGATCAGATTTGGCCTGGCTGATAAGGGATAAGCCATAGCTTTTGGAAACTGGATTTCTTCAATGCTAAGCACATCAAAACCAGTGTATTTGTTTACTCTTCTCCCCACCCTGCCTTGACATCAAAGTCTTCATAACTGCACACACTCTTGCGATGTTTAGAACATAACAAAATTATCGTTCATATTGTTGAAAACCCATCTGGCAATATGATTTATCTTTTGCAATGAAGATCAGTCTTCTGTGTAGGATTCAAGATCTCTCTCCCCTTGGAAGCAGGTTGGTACTGAGTAACTCTTTGTGTGCAAGTAAGCTGAGGTAACAGTTCTGCACCTGTGGGAATGTCTTCCAGATGGACCCGCGAATTAACTGGAATTTCAGGAAACAAACTTAAGTTGAGAGTGCATTTTAAGTTGTTATTGCCGCATTTGTTCTGAGGTCAGCTATAAAGCAAATAATTTTACGGAAGTGCAGTGCACTTAATAGGGTCACTGCCTTCTAACATCCTTGAATACTGATCAGAGACAGGGTCAGGACCTTGCGCACACACAACAACGTGTGTTTGAAAAGTTTGCAGTCCATTTCCAGGACATCTCTTTCATTCCTCAGAATCCACACACTGGGACAGAACTTCTCTTCCGTCCATCAACTTCTCCCCTCTGGTGACTGCTTCTCCTCTTTCTCACTGCATTCACACATCTGTGGATCTCATATTCGGTGTACAGTACTGCTGTCTTGGATCTGATATTTTAATGTGAAAGTTATTAAGAGTTTTCACATCTGTAACTTAATACTGTTGTATGTTAAAAATGCTAATTTTAGGCTGTTTTTTTGAATTATTTATTGAAGTGTAAAAATGAATATAAAATCTAAATAAGAATTTAAAGAAACAAATGCTAGGGATGCATTAAAATATTTTTTTTCAAATGAGATACCAGATAAAGATAATTATTCACATTTTTTCTACCACAATAATTAAAGACCCCATCAAGATACTTTTGCCTATTACGAAAAACCCTGAGTTAGGAGGAAATATAAACAGAGGGAACTGTGTGTCTCTTCTGGTCTCTCAGATTCTCTTTCACATTTAGTCTTTGCTATTGAAATGCACTATCAAAACAAGACCTTCTGCAGCAAAAAGGAATCTCAAACATCTCATTTGGCCTTTCTGGCTCAAAGTTTCCTTAGAAGTTTATTTACCTAAGATAAGGTTACATTGTTGAAACCATCCTGTCAATTAGCAGATAACATTTGACTTCAGATGTATTATTCTTCACAAGCATTTTGTCAAGGATAGGGCTGGTAACTGAGTTTCTAGGGAGGAGGGGAGGTATGATGGCTATAATTACATGCATGAATTAACTATATCTTGCTCAGAGTCCTTGTGAAATAAGAGTGCAGCACAGCCTATTTAAATAAAAGGCGAAAATAATTTAAGTTGCACTTTGCACCACCCACAAAGGGAAAAAAGAAGGGAAGAATATTCCATCTTGGGATTTTCAGTGAGGTTTTAGAATTTGGCTCAGCTTTGGTTGCTCACTGCAATCCTTGGTAAAATGTTTGTAAAGCTAAAGGAGGATGGCCTGAATTCTGTTGGCAAAGATTTTTTTTTTAACTTTCATATTCTAATCAGCCTAAGAAAGGTCTCAAGCATTAAGACAAACATCCTTTAAAGTATCCCTCCCCAGATTTGTGAAGTTGCTATGTCTTTTTTGCCACTTCTTGCAGTCATGATGAGTGCAAATGTTAATGAAAGAAAAACTACCGAGAACTATGGGTTTGAGGCCTTGGTTTCATGGCTCTGGATGTGCCCCCTCAGTCCCTTTCTCCTCTAGATGGAAAACTCTGCCATGTGGCCCTTTCTCCCCCAGCATGAGCAAAACCCACTTCTTGCATGACAGACTTGCTGTCTGCCCCTCAGCACTCCCAGGCTGTGGGCAGACACTCGGTAAAATGGGTGGATGTGGCTTCAGACGTTGCAGGTGCCTCTGATGCCTTGGACAGCACTGCATCAAATCCGTTTCCATGGGACGTGGCCTTTCTGTCACCGGGCATGCATGGCATGGACAAGCTGCACTCAAGAAACACACTCTTTCCAGGGCATCTTCCAAATTTTGCCAGAAGCCTCCTCTTAGCCTTCCTGCCTACAGCACAGGGTGTCCCTCAGCCCTTTTCGGGACCCCAACTGTGGCCTGTGGCAGCTCAGATCTGCAGTCAGGACAGGGTGCTGGTGTGAGCAAGCCTGTCATGGGGCTTGGCTGGGGTTGCCCTGGTTGCTTCTGTGTGGTTGGAGAGCTGCTGAGCTCCAAGCTGTGACGAGTTTCCTCCGCTGGCAGCTGGCACCCGAGGGGAGGCCAAGAGCTGGGTGTTGGTTGGCTTCATACTGGGAAGCCCCAGGTCTGGGGAGCGCCCTGGGTAAGGAGCGCCCATGACCCAGCCTCTGGCTCATGGCAGCTGCCTCCTTGCCTGGAGAAGTGAAGGAGACACTCCAGTGAGCAGCCACACAGCTCCCAAGGGAGAAGTCCCCGCATGTGAGCAGGAGGGCTTGAGCTGAGGTGGAAGGCTGACGGTGGGACTCGGGGAGCCACGGTGGGGCCACAGCTCTGGGAATGCACGTCAGCGGGGCTAGTTAGTGAGGAAGGGACACCGCTGGGCTGGGGAAGCTGCAGAGGGCCCAGGGGCAGCTGGGAGGGTGTGAGGGGCTGAGGAAATCTCAGGTGGAGAGGAGATCTCAGGGCAACAGTTGGATGAATTGGTGGAGACCACAGGTCCCAGCCAGAGATGCCCCTATAGTGGAGAGAAGATGGCCCCTGTGGGTAGAAGGAGCATGCAAGAAACTTGTAGAAGAGCCTTGAGCTCAGAGAGGCCAAGGGGACTTTCCTTGCAGAAGCTTAGTCCTCAGGAAGGAGAGTGGAGGGCCTGTGCAGAGACTTCAGAGACAGAGAGACCCTTGGTCTGTTTAATCCCTTCAGTGAACTCCTGAAATGCTATGTATACACTATTAAAAGAAAGAAGCCACGACTCTCTCAGTGACTTGCAGCAGTGAGCTGAACTCTATATCTCTTTCAGTGGCCTGTTTTAATTGGCTATGCTGTATTTAGCAGATAAGTGAACTGCAAATGTTCATGAAAAGTAGCAGTTGCAAAAATGATGTCCATAAATCTGCCTGCCACAAAGACAGCAGCATTCTTGAATGCCAGATGCTCGCTGAGTCCTGTGTAATTCTGCTGAGCTGATGAACAAACGCTTACAGTCTGTGTTGATTCTCAGCTGGTCACCAGGATAGTGAAGAGCTGCCAAGAGGTATGTTGCTTGTTAACAGTCTGAGACTTAAAGCCTTCAAAACAATAAACCTCGAATCTCCTTTAAAAATAAAAGGGTAAGAAAGCAGTAAATATTTTGGTAAACTTTGGACTGAAATTTCGATCATTCCTCTGTGGCTTGAGCAACTTGATTACAAAAGCAGTCACCTTGCATAGAGTGTCCAGAGTTGTGCAATGGAGTGCTGTGGTTACGTGTAAAATGTCAGCTTGGTTTTGCTTGTGTTTTCCTTATTATACCATGTGTGTGATTCAACAGTACATGTTTATCTTTATTTTGATCAAGTTTGTGCTGTTCTTGGAGGTTGCTTTTAAAGGCCCATACTTACCTGGACATAGTCTATGGAAGTTTGGAGAAGGATGCACAGTCAGCCCTACTGCTCAAAAATCTTGAGCCAGGATTTGAAAAAAATCATGAAACTGTCCTCGGGCAAAAAAGCCCCACCAAACCAAAACCAAACTTTTGAGTTCTTATTCTCTTATTAACCATTTTAAGCCTTATGGTTTACTTGTTTCACATTTTCCCTCCGTTACATACTGATGAAATCTAGAAAATTTTTTTTTAAGGGTGAGAGGAAAGGAGGAAACTCTACATCTGGATTCATGTCATTGCACTAGTCTTTCAGATGTTATAAAATTACAAGGGCTAGTGGGATAAACATCCCATTCTGATTAGGAGTGGAATGCTCACTACACTTTTTAGGAAGTGTCAGTTATAGTTATCTTTCTCAGTGAAGGTAACTGTTTTATACAATTTTAAGCTTTGAGCCCCATTTTATAAAAATAATGACCTGGCTTAGTGAAACGCTGCTTCCTTCTGGGTCATTTCAAGGGATTGTCTTCCATCTGGAAACTGCCAGAGCCCACGGGTATTCTGCCCGCATTATCTTTGTCTCTAACATCTGTGATCTGCTAGGAAAGAGAAGGATATAATACCAGCTCTGTACTAATTAGTAAACCTTCAACAACAATCTAGCAGCATCCTGTCTTTCTTACTCCTTTCATGAGGGTGCCCAGCAAACCTGAACTTGTGGTCTGCTGAAGGACTCCTTGGAGGGTACGAAGGTAATGTTGTCTTCATCTACAACAGTCTTGTTCTGCTGGAGAATGTGAATCTGGCATAAAGTCAGAAACCTGATAATTCATAACCAGCTTTGAGTGCACATATATAAAACCAGCACCTTTGGCTTCTTGATGTTGCAACTCTGTTGATACTAGCCAAAGCTGCTTGGACAGTCAATTGTTTGAATTCCCATTTGGGTTGTCTTTTTCTCTCGTCCAGATACTTACTTTCTGAAATGAAGGATGCAAAAGGTGGCTGCCTTTGTCTTGGTACCACAGTACCAGAAAATAGTACATCACAATATAATAATCCTCCTCACAGACTCAGTCTTAGTCAAGGGCTCAGTTAATTACATTGTAGAAATTTTCCCAGTTGAGACTGTAGATACATCTGCTATAAATACTTGCAGAGCAGCATGAAGCTGACATAGCATTGTTCCCAATCAATTTTTAATCTGAAAAAGTACTTTTTCTTAAAAGATTGAGAAACAGTGAATTCTTGGACATCAGTAAATGTAATGAGTAAAGTATGTATAACTAATTATGGTAGAATATTTATTACAATGCAACTGCTAAAAATCTTGAGAAAATAAAAAAAAAATCACAAAGACACAATTTAAAATCATTTCTAGTAAACAAGCATGGAAAAAAACCCTCAAACTAAAACATCTTTTGCTGTTTAGAGGCAGATAATCCATTCTTAGTCCAGTGTACAAATTTGATTTACAGTGCATTTCAAAATATTTATCTTCTTTTTAGGGTTTCCATCACTGTCTAAGCCAATAACCTGCTGTGTTTGAAAATGTCTGGGCAGTAATTGTCATTGTTTGCAAAGCTATTTTGGAAAATGGTGAGCTTCATGGCATTTTGTAGATTTAAGGAATGCAATTACCAACTTTGTATACATAATCCAAGTGACCTTCTGGCTTCAGAAGCTCAAACCCACAGAAAAAAAGTTTAACAACAGCAAAATGTTTGTTTAATTTTTCTTCTGTAGTTGGTCAGTCGTAGGTGGATTATGTTATAGCCAGTTTGGCAAAAATATGATTAGTTTAACAATTCCATATAAGTACATAACAATGCTGAAGTAAACATACAAGGAATAGTATGATTTTCCTGGGTAGATAGTCTGACCCATTTTCATATGTAAGTATTTGATGAAGGGCTATGCTGATATGGTGGTAGCTGGGTGCTCCTGTGATTCATCCAAAATGATTAACAAGTAGTTGGAAGGCTTATTTACTTTTATAGTTTTCTGAAAACTTAACAAAAAGGAATATATTGAACTCTTTATCTTATATGTGAACGTGTTAGATAAAGAACCAAGTTTCCTTCAGTGTTGTTAGTTACAAACTGACAAGAGATCTTTCCCAAATTAAGTATTTTGTCTCCTTTTCTTCTGCTTAACATTCTTTTGCAACCTACAATGTGGCTACAGAATGAATATACTTCTTTGATAGGCAGCTGTTGAAGAAGAGATGGGGGTAAGGAGACTTGAAGAATGTCTTAGAATTTCAGTTCAAATTTCAAAAAAAAGAGCACAAACAGCATTTCTGACTCAGAACTAAAATTACAAGTAAGTCTTTAAACACTGTTAGCAGGCTGCTTTCAAAATATATACATGCACTAGGAAAAATACTCACAAAGCATTGTTTGGTGAAACAATTTTGAAATGAAAAGTTTTTCACCATGACCCGTATGTTGCATAATTAACATGCAATTGCAGTTTATTGACAGCAGAAAAGTGTAAAACCCATTTAGGGTCCCCCTTCAGTCCTCCCTTCTTTCCTTCTTACATATCTTACTCTTAGCTCACTCTGTTCTTTAGTGGATCTTGATGCATTTTACAGAAATCACTTAATTCTTCGGAAAGTTCACCAGCGTTCTCAAGATATCTGTAAATGAGCATACCCAGGCACCAAGGTATTTATTCACTGATGATCACATAAGCATTGCATCCATGTTATAAACAACCTTTGGGAATTTCCAGCTGTATCTTATGCTGCCTTATCACAGGTACACATATCACAGGTTAAAGAGGAATTTTTTGAAAAGCAACTTGGGAATGATTTTGTGCCAGAAGTTACCTGTTACCCCCTTTTTGAAAACTGGCCACTAGCAGTCATACTTAGTCCTTAAAAGTTATAAGCATTTTATTCCATTCATACCTGGAACAAAGAGCCAAGTTATATAAGTGCATGTTATGACATTTATTTTAACATTCTCCTCTCTTCTAACTATTTGCAAGTTTCCTGGTGATTAGCAAGAACCAATATAGTGTCATAAGGTGCGTTTACACTGCTTTGTGGTTAATGTGAAATACTTTTTTTAACAAAGATTTTTTAACAGAATTACTTTGTCGCAGAATGAGCTCATTTTAAAATAGACCTTTACCTGTTCTGGGCTTTGTGCTGCATGAGGTATCTCAAGGTACTGAAATCAATGAGTTCAGACTGGGTCACACACTTGACTACCCGTTCCTATGTCTGGACAGTTTTTTTCTCTCTCTGCTTTCAGGTTCAACTCTGGATCATCCCTTCTCCCTAAAAAGAAACATATCACTCCTGATGCAGCTTTAAAAGGTCTCTGTCAATACTGACTTCACCTTCCTGTTCTGTGTAATTCACAGCAACCCCTCTGTTACCTTTATGAAGAACCTGCTCTGGGCAAGGCATAACTCCCATATTTGTGCCGTGTCCCTTATGTGTAGAAGTTGGCAGTCAGACACAGGGGCAGTGATGCCACAGAAAGGAGGGAATGCACTTGCTGAATTGGCTTGCAGTGGAAGAATTTCAGCACAAAACTGCTGTTCCTGTTTCTTGAAGCTCTGAGGTTGTAATTCTGTATGACTAACACAACAGGCATATGGGAAGTGAATTGGTAATGCATGTGAATGCAGTACCATGTTTGCTTAATTTCAAACACTTAAGATGTTGCACTGAAATAGTCTCTGTGATGTATTACTCTGCCTGGTTTGGTGCTGTCATCACAGCTGTGAGAAATGCCATATTGAGATAGATTTTGGACTGTATACAAAGTCAAGTACTTGTACATTTGGAAATGAGAGAATCTGAAATACTTGTGCAACAGAAGTAGAGTTAGAATTTCTTCCCCTTAAGGTCCTGTAGGTGCTTCCTCTTCCGCTTCAGGTGTGTTAGGGAACTGACTTCATCGTCATCCTCCAGTTAGGCATTGGAAATGCAGAAAGGTTTCAAAGAGTTTGGAAATTGTCTGTGAACCCATTGCTGCAAGGTTTGAGAAACCATTAGTCCTAGGTACCCCCAGGCACTTTCCAAAACTAATGGAAGTAGCTGTGAGGCTGTGAAGTGGGTTGATCCACGGCTCTTACAGTTCCTCTCAAAACCACCTTTAGGTGCCTCTCCCCATTGGGAGGCTTCTGAGGAAGAGGCTAAGGAGGGATGTCAGTAGCTCTTTGATGCTTCCTTTGTGGTTTGAAAGGGTGTTTCTGGAGTTGCTGCTGGAACAATTCTGTCTGAAGGAAAGTTAAACCTCTTGATGGTGTTCCCATGCCTTGGGGCTGGAGTGTGCAATTCTAGTTACTCCCAAATCTTTTTTGGGAAGTCTTTGTGCTGCTCTCATGAGTTGATTTCCTGAAGTGCTAAAGTGGTCCATACAGTTGCTTGGATTTCCCAGGGGATGCCTGATATGTGGAGCTGTGGAGAGCAGCAAATCCATGGAGCTCATGGGGATTTGTGTGGAGCAAGTGACCATGTTTACTCAATTCTAGACATTCTGTATTTCTCAATGAAGTTGCATGAGGGCAAATACAAAGGCACACAGGCAGATCCGAGGCTGGCCATGATGTCACAGAGTCTTATAACCTATTTTTTTATATATATATATATATATATATATATATATATGAAGTTAACAATTAATCTCTTATCCTGTGGGGCATTCAATAAAGGGTTAAGATATGGGGGATGATTGCTATTTGTAATCCCTTTCAAAGGTTAGAAGAAAAAGTTCTTTATCACGGATGTAAAGTAACACTTTTTCCCTAGCAAGTTAATTGTTTCTTAGATCTCTGCTTAGAACAAAAATGTACTAAAACAGGCCTGGTCTGATAATCCCCTAGTACTGGGAACTCATTACTAAGCCTGCCAGCAGTCAGAAAACCTTCAGTGCTGATGGTGCCAAAGCAGTCAGAGCCAACAACTCTTTTAGCACTACAGTGATTAGAGCTGAGATACTCTAGGTTTTCAGGTAGTTAGTGCAGTTTTACTGATGTTGCTTTGCAGAGTGGCAAGGGAGGTCACTTCACTGCTGTGAGAGGCAGTAATTTGGTGAAAAAGTACTTTTCAGAGGTTGTAGTTCATGCAGACGCTATCAGGGTAAGAATAAGTAGAGATTTAGTCTCTTGACCTGATTTACTAGGTCTGATGATGCATGCCTGCTTTCAGAAGATACAGTGTCAATTTGACTGGGTCTTTGGTTTGAAGTCAAGCAGTGATCTGGCATGTGTGCACATGAAGAGGCAATACAAATAGTCATCAACGAGTTTTGTTACAGTCTAGGAGAGTTAGATCCTGCATTCATCTGATTACTATTTTGAGCCCAGTTAGCAGGGATAGAGAGACAGAAACTCTATTAATACTCTGCTTTCATATAGATACTTAATTACTTTTTTTAAAAAGCTGATAATAAATTGAAACAGCAGCAGCTTGAATGTTGCTGGGTTTAATCTCAGTTATTGAATTCTTGGTGGTCAAAGAATTATAGATGCTGCAAGCCCAGGTAGTAAAAAGAAATTGAGAAGTATTTAGAGCTGCTTTCTTGCTGAGTAGCTAATCACTTGAGGAGCAGGGCATTATAAAAGAGAAAATCTAGTAATCTTAATAACAAACATTGCTACCAGTCAAGCTTATGCTGTGTTGGTTAGAAAAAAGCAATTATGGTTTCACTTTTCCCTATCTCAGGGAATCTTAGGCCAAAGTCAGTAAAGTGAGATTCCCCTCCTTGCCTGTTTATAATCTGTTCATTGGCCTCCCTATTAATATGAAGCCAAAAATCCTTTGGTATTATATTTACTGAATTTATACAGTGTTACTGAACTTTGTCTTATTCTAAAAGCAGTAGAAGAAGTTGAGGTACCTGCTGTTTGTGCCAGAACTTGTAAGCTCTAGAAAAAAAATTAAACACTTGGCTCCAATCAGACTCTCTGTGTCCAAGTGTGGTTTCACAATGGCAGTATTTGAAACCCACAGTCAGAATGTGTATTTATCCCATCTAATGCTAGTACTTATCGCCATGTATCTTTCACTTGCTATGCGGTGTTGAAACAGGCAGAAGTTTTATGAAAAGATGAAGCTAAGCATAAGATAAGCTCAGGAGAAATATAGCTCAGAGTATGTTCAAAATATAAGTCTTCTAAGATCTGCCAAGCAAGGCAGAACTATCATGAGACAAAAAAAAAAAAAAAAAAAGGTGCAAAACCAGATGCAGCTTCATTTTTAAGTACTTCTTTATCTCCACTTTACTTCCTTTGGTTCCACCAGTGCTTTTGTAACTGTCAGTCATTAGAGATTGAGACTGTAAGGAGATGGAAAATAGAAAGCTTAAATTATAAATAACCATTTTCTAGATGTCTTATCACTCTGAAAAAAATCCTTAAAAATGAAAATATCTTCCAAAATTATTTGCCTATTTCTTTATTTTAAATCTAAGTGGTATGTTATGTGATAAAACACCCACAAAGGAGCTCAGAGAGTCAATGGCAGGAGGGGGAGGCCAAATAATATCCTGCCAAGCCCATCACAGGAGCCAGCAGCTCATTAAAGGCCCATCTGCACAAGCCCAGAGGAGCTCAGGGATGCACAAAGGCAGGCAGGAACCCAAATCAAAGACTCCTGGGGAATGACCACCTTGTCCAGCCCCCACCCAAAAAATGGAAAAAATGAAGTGGAAGGGGAGGACCAGAACTATGTAAGGAGTAGTCTCACAGTGTGGTTTGGCTTGATACAACTTTCCATGTTCAGACATGGCAGACAGAAAAACAGGACTTTTCTGGATTATTCAGAATGAAGTGGAAATCTGCACTTTTAATAAGCTTCTGCTAAAATGAAATGATCTTATATTAGTTTAAACAGGGGGGAGATTTTTTTTATTTCAGAGCTCTGAAAATTAGACAAAGGTGTGTTTTCAGCAGCTGTCTCATAAAAAGGTGGCTCTTTTGCAAGATGAGATCTGTTTGAATATGATTCTTGGGTGCAGATTCATCTGGCCTCTACCTAAATGCCTACATGCCTACCTAGTGTTCTACCTAAGCATTCCAGCTAGACGCTTGTACCTGGTGCTTCTCCAGCCTTTGATCAACTGCTGTGGCCTTGGTAGTCACCTAGCCAGTAAGAAATATGTCACAAAAATGTAGGTGGGATTTAATCTCTGTAAATCTGGGTCTAGCATTGTCTTTTGATCTTTGGCTTCTAGTTCAGGGAGAAACAAGCTGTGCAGATACACCTAGGCTAAGGATGATGAAGTAGCAATATTATTACTTCATTTGTGAATGAGAGTCCAAAACTTGATCAAAATTATTTTATTTCTCTTTACCTAATGATTCATATATGCAGATATTCTTAATTAGTGACAAATATTGTACCTATTTTGTACTTCCTGTTTACCTTGGACCAAGATGAATATTTCTGTAACATACTACACTGTGTTATAAATCGAGACATATTTTGGGACTGAACATCTGTGAATGATCTGTCTACCATATATTTTAGAACTGTTCCCCATCAGTTAAAGCAGTAGTGTTGCTGATGTTGCCAACATGGAGAAAGCTTCCATTTAAGGAGTATTTATTGAAATACAGCTTTCTACATTCAGAACTAGCCACCTGGATTTTTATGTATTTGTTTACTATGTTTCCTTCCAATGTCTTGAGGAAGGGAGGCAGCCCACTGTAAAACATAAATATGTAGGTTTTGACGAATGGGAGGGAACAAAAAAGGAGTCCACTACAACCCTGTTAGCCAGATGTTTATCTCCATGCTATGAAGTGACATCTGCAGATAAAACACAGTCCTGTGATTAAAACCAATTACCAAAGCACACAAAATTGAGAGATAAAGAGCCATTTCTTAGTCAGGGATGCTTTGTACAAGTTTCTTATACCACCAAAATTGAAGAACTAACCTGTACTTTAACCCAGAGGCTTAAGGCACCCAAGTAAAACATCCCTATTTTTATATCTGTCTTTTGATGTAAAGGTGAGGTTTTAACTATACCAATACCAAATTACTTGTAAGCTCTGTGCAGATTACAAAGCAATCTGATGCCTTTTAGTTTTTGAGGTGTAATCAAGCACATTACATTTATGTAGTTCTTTATGAAATTATTCAGTACTCCAGCTAACCGACCTCAATCATCTTGTTAGTGGAAAAACAATGTCAGCACCTAAAATGGCCAAGAACACTCCTTCCCCAAATTACCTTAAAGGTCTCCTATATATCCCATGTGGTCTGAGCAAACAACACTGTAGAGATTTCTGTATTCCTCTTAAACAGTTTTGACCCATCTCTCATCTTTCTTTGCTCTGGCTGCAGTACCCCAAAGTAAGCTAATGGATAGAAAATGACTAGTACAATTAAGTTCTATTGTTATTCAAAATAAGGGCTTTATAACAGAGAGTCCTTTTTTCAGTATCTCACTAAAGTCTAGACTGCAAGGTGTGTTTCATCCTCCATCCTAGCCTGGCACAAGTGAAATGTGTTCTTTGACGATACTGATATATTTTTGATCATATATAAACATTCTAGCAATTTGAGGCTTTGACTAATAGAGAAAGCAATACTCTGTAACTCTTAATGAGATTATAATGAGTCAAGAAGGGTCTTTGTAATTAAACAGCTTTTGAAGTTCTGTAAAGTACAGTCATATAAAAATACTATTTTTGGAAGTACCTGCATTAAGCTTGCATCAGGTTGCACAAGCTCTTTCAATGGTTATATGGAATTTGAACTGTAAAGAGATTAAGGAAAAATGAACTTATTACTTGATTTAATATTTTTGCTCAAAGTCTAGACCCAGACGGTATTCCACCATTTGAGGCTTGGCAATCTTCACATTTTGAATAGGTCTACCCTCCTGTTCTTAGATTAGCACAGGATGTTATAGTTGTGTGGCCAAACTTTCACATTTTAAAGAAATTATTTAATTTATTGTACATTTTGTTTAAATAAAACCTGAATTTCAGGTCTAATTTGGACAGTCAATGACTTTGCTATTTTTAAAAATGAGAAAAAATCTTGGATCCAAATTTGTTTATTGATCTATCAGCTTGACTCTTACTGTCATCTCTGAGCTTATTAGATAGTCATGTCACTTTAGTAAGAGGATTTAAGTAATACTTAAGCTAAAACGGAATTAAAAAAAATAGGAACAAGTGTTTTTTTATTATTACCTTCAGAGAGCTTGAGGGTACAGACAAAAATGTTTAACTGTTCATTTGCTAGATCCTGTCCTGTGTAAGCCACTGGAGATACCTGAATGAATGACAAACTTTTCCTATTTTACTTCTCTTATAAATCCAGAAAATAAAGTAGGAAAGGAAGGAGGAGTGGGAGTAGAAATAGTTGTACAATAGTAACAGATGATTGCCTACACTTCCTCCTCCATTTGGTGGACCCATCTGTTCCACTTAATTGCATCTTGTGGTCTGTATAAAATCTTTGATAAGCAGAGTCTTGGGGGCAGGAAGTTAGAAAAACATTCACTCTTACTGTGGGATGTTAAGAAATCTCACTATGTTCCATCATGTGGAAAAACCTTCCTCAGATCCCTTGAAGGTCCTGGTTACAACTAATCCTTAATGAAAGTCTCCCCCCCATTTTGGCTGGAGAGACCCAACATCTCTAAGACTGTGAACAAACATCTGGAAGAAGGACCTTCCAGCTCCTCAAGCAACATGACCAGCCTTTATGTTTTTTACTCCTATAATTCTGGGATTTTGTTGGGACAAAAGCTATTTACATTATCCAAGCTGTGGTTCTAGACAAATACAGATACTTAACAAACAGCTAGGACACACATTTGATAAATGGTCACATGCCAATTTCTGAAGAAAGGGATGTGAAAAAAGGAAAAATCAAGAACACGAATGCTTACAGTGTAGCTTAAGTGAATGAATATAATTTTGTATCACAAATTATTACAAAGTATTTACAGACCTTCTTTCCTTTGTCAGGATTTGGCTCTGCTGCTTGAGACATAGAATCAGAGAATCAAAGAATAATTTTGGTTGGAAGGGACCATTAAAGGTCATCTAGTCCAACCCCCCCTGCAATGTGCAACTAGGTCAGGTTGCTCAGAGCCCCGTCCAACCTGACCATGAATGTTTCCAAGGATGGGGCATCTACAACCTCTCTGGGCAGCCTGTGCCAGTGTCTCACCACTCTCATCATCGTAAAAATTTTCTTCCTTATTTCTCATCTGAATCTACCCTCTTTTAGTTTAAAACAATTACCCTTTGTCTTATCACTAGAGGCCCTGCTAAAAAGTCTATCCCCATCTTTCTCAGAAGCCTCCTTTAAAGTACCAAAAGGCTGCAATAAGGTCTCCCTGCAGCCTTCTCTTCTACAGGCTGAACAACCCCAACTCTCTCAGCCTGTCCTCATAGGAGAGGTGTTCCTTCCTGCTGATCATTTTTGTGGCCCTCCTCTGGACCCGCTCCAACAGGTCCATGTCTTTCCTGTGCTGAGGACTCCAGAGCTGGATGCAGGACTCCAGGTAGGGTCTCACCAGAGCAGAGTAGAGGGGCAGAATCACCTCCCTCGATTTGCTGGCCATGCTTCTTTTGGTGCAGCCCAGGATACGGTTGGCTTTCTGGGCTGCGAGTGCACATTGCCGGGTCGTGTCCAGCTTTTCATCCACCAGTACTGCCAAGTCCTTCTCTGCAGGGCTCCTCTCAATCCCTTCATCCCCCAACTGGTGTTGATATGGGGGGTTGACCCAACCTGGGTGCAGGACCTTGCTGGATCTCCTGAGGTTCACATGGGCCCACTTCTTGAGCTTGTCCAGGTCCCTCTGCATGGCATCCCATCTGTCAGGTGTGTCAACTGCAGCACTCAGCTTGTTGTCATCTGCAAACTTGCTGAGAGTGCACTCAATCCCACTATGTCATTGATGAAGATATTAAACATACTGGTCCCAATATGGACCCCTGGGGGACAACACTTGTCACAGATCTCCATCTAGACATTGAGCCATTGACCACTACCTTCTGGATGAGACCATCCAGGCAATTCCTCATCCACCAAACAGTCCATCCATGAAATCCATATCTCCCCAATTTAAAGAGAAGGATTTTGTGGGTGGCTGTGTCAAAGACCTTACAGAAGTAAAGACAGATGACATCTGTAGCTCTTCCCTTGTCCACTCATGTAGGCACTCCATGATAGAAGGCCATTAGGTTGTTCAGGCAGGACTTGCCCTTGAGAAAGCCATGCTGGCTGTCTTGAATCACCTCCCTGTCCTCCATGTAGCTTAGCGTAGCTTCTAGGAGGATCTGCTCCATGACCTTCCCAGGCACAGAGGTGAGGCTGACAGGTCGGTGGTTCCCCAGGTCTTCCTTTCTACCCTTTTTAAAGATGGGTGCAACGTTTCCCTTTTTCCAGTCCCCAGGGACTTCACCTGACTGCCATGACTTTTCAAATATGATGGAGAGTGGCGTGGCAATGACATCAGCCAATTCCCTCAGGACTCTGGGTTGCATCTCATCAGGTCCCATAGACTTCTATATGTTGAGGTTCCTCAGGTGGTCACAAACCTGATCTTCTCTTACAGTGGGAGTGACTTTGTTCCCCAGCCCCTGTCTTGTGGTCCCTCCACTCGAGAGGTGTGGGAAGAGAGGTTGTAAATCTGTGGCTCTTCTAATCTTGCCTCATAAAGTGAACTCCTTTCAGGCTGTTTTTGTTTTGATATTTTGTTTAATTTGTCAGTCTTTTTTTTTAAGGGAACAGTACCAATAACCAAAACATTCTGATGAAGACATTAAAAATTGCATTTCCTTTCCATTTTCAACAGCTCAAAAGAACATGTGTGTGATCACCTGCTAGTTAATGATAGACTCTTCTCAATAGTTTACTTTAGAAAAAAATAAGGAATTAAATAATACTTTATCAAAATTGTTAATATCTTTTTAGTGTGCAAACTTAGTCTATATCATTGTTCATACTGTGAGGGACTACCTGACTTCGAATTACTCTCTATATAGTAGTGAAATAGCCTAGTCCTGTAAACTTGATGCCCAGAAGGATGCTCATTTCTTCTTCCTTTTGATAACTTCTGCTGCTTTCTTTGACAGCCATGATGGTGATTACTTCAGCGAATAGATGACAACAAGGCATTTGTTTCCTTTCTGTTAATCACTTACAGAATTGCAGCCTCAGGGTATGTCCATCAAAACATGCCACAGAAGTTACATTCTTGAATTCCTGACTATACTTGCTACACAGTAAATGGAAAGAGGTTTGAAGAAGCTGAGAATATATTTTTCTGTGATGGTAGCAATCCTCTCCTGACATTTGGCAAAAACTAAAAAGATTATACAAAATCTTAGATGTGACAGAATGTTATTTTTCTTAATATTAATTTGCTTTAATTATTAATGGGATCTTTCCAACAGTTAAACTATTCCATTACACTTAATTATCAACACCTGCAAAATATTTCCATGCTGTGGTTAAAATGTCTCCTTTTGCTGGCATGAAACAGGATTAAAGGTCTGTGCATAGTTTATCTGTACAAACAGAATGGATTTGCTTTTTCAAAGCAAATTTATATGTAACAAGGAATTTGTAATGGATTTTTCCGAAAGTAAAAAAAAAATTGGTGTGCATTGTCATTTGCCTAGAAAGTCAAACCTAACCTCAGATCTTCAAAAGAAGATGACAATAAGATACTTTCAAATATGAAATATGGATATATGCCAGTTAAATACTATCATGCTAAATATCATATTCCAGCATATGCTCAAAGGCTTCTGAGTATCTGATAATAACCTCTGAGCAATGAATAAACATCTTAAATAGCAAATAATCTCATAAACCTTGGAACAAGTTTGCCATTATGTGCAGTTTAAAAGAACTTTTTTCTTTCAATCTAAGCCATAACAATGGTATTCACCCAGAAAAAGTAATTTAGGTACCTTATATGTACCAAATTTTTCCTCTCGACTATGGGTATTGGGGCTTGATTTTTTTACTGCCAGATACAATTATGGCAATTAGGATGTACTTTAGTCTAGACCCAGCAAGAAGCTTCTCAGAATCTTAAGAATTACCACTAGCAGGCATAGTAACAAAACCAAACTAGACACACTTCACTTTCTCTCAATTTTTAGGGAGAGTTTTCTGAATTATGGGCAACCTGGAGTTTAGCATTAGAGAGGAAACTTTTTTCTCCCAGATCTAATCTAAAAAACAAAGCAAGGAAGGTATGAAGTGTCAAGTAAACATAATGTTGCAAGAGAAGAAACAAATTCATTTTAAGACTAATCTATGGAGGAAAACCACAATTTGTCTGTGAAGAGGAGAAAAATCACAAATTAATTGTGTAGTGTTTTGCAATGATTTTGGAATATATGTAGCCTGAAGTCCTGTGGTCAAACCAGTATCAGCTGAAGGCAGTTTATAACAAAGAAAAAGGAAAAAAAACCCCCTTTTTTGACCTTGTTGTTACTCATCAATTTTTATAATAGAGTTTTTTGGCCTGTATTTTACAGGCCACAAAGAAGGAATGCACTTTCTGTCCTGAGAAATAAGCTTTACTGGAAACTGCTGAGTTCCTTCTATTTAACTTTTACTTTTCTAAAAAGTTTTACATTTTAGAAAGGTGTAAAGACTTTGTCAGTGAATCCTTGGGAAAGAAACAGGCCTCTATGTAGTATTTCCTTAGTGTGAGTGACTTTATTAAGGAAGTTCTAGAACAAGATGTAAAAATGTAAATGTAGTTTTCTGTGTTTAAGATCATCTTAGATGCCTTAGAGTTTCAGCAGCTTTGCAAAGAGATTTGCAAATAAGAGAAAGTGGGCTCTTTCTCATCTTCCTCTAACTCTTTGTTTGTTAATGATGGTATAAAAATAAGACCTTCCTCCCCAGATCTGCTGTTGCTTTTCTGTTTTTGAAATTTAATCATGGTTAACCAGGGTGACTGTGGCAACAGCAAAACTGTTCAGAATTCTCAATTGTTCTTAACAAAACTCAACATTTTCAAACAGGTCCTTAATGCAATGTGTAGTAGTTTTGCCTATAGGGCCAAATATATTATGCTACCGTTATTTGCTGTGCTACTTCTGTATACCATAACTGATGATGGTATAACAAGCAATTCAATGTCTAAATTTGACCATATTTACTATATTTCTTAAAATTATGCTAAGTGAACAGATTTATTAACTTCCTGATGGTTTCATATGTGGAAGTTACCACAACAGTATCTAAGAATTCTCAGATATTAGTCAGGTATGACTAATATTTTCAGAACACTTTTAGCAGGTAAAAGGCCCCATATTTCACAATTTAATATATTAGAATTAAATCTTGCAATTCAATGCTATGACCCACTTTGGGTGTTCAGCTTCAGAAGCCTTGGAGATTTTTTTTCTGGTGTTCTCCCCCACTCCGTAGTTGGCATTGTATAGAACTAATGAAAATTAAAAGTGTTTTGCAGGGACAGGTCCAGAGAAAAATGCTCCAGATTATGGCCTATCAGCCTTGACCATGAAACCAGACTCTTCTTTCTGTGGTTCTGGCTTCATTCAAATTTTTTCTTCAAGATTTTTGGCCAAACTGAGTACTTGCAGAAGACAGCCTTTTTTACTGCATGTGCAGCCTTGATTCACCCTCCAAGTCTGGAATATGCAGAATAGGGCAGAGGTCATTCAAGAAAAAATGTTTTGTGATCATTAAAGTATGTAACATAACATCATGGACAGATGAGGGGAGTGAGGGAGTGTTGCAGACTCATAGGGAGTGTCCTGAGGTTCAGGCTCTCCCTGCTGAAATGCTGTACTTCCCTCAGCTTTAGGAATTGCCACGTTCACAGGAAAGGAATGCAGTGGTGTTTGGTCTCTTAGACTGGAATCAACATTTACACAAGAAAATGTTAGACAAGTAAGAAAATAGCTATTTACCCCAACCTCAGTATTAACTCAGTATTAACTCCATAGTTACAAGGTTAACTTAGACGAATCCCTGAAGGATTTTTTCCTCTTTCATCTGGTGAGGACTTTCATGCTTCACATCAAAACTAAGATTCAATCCTCTTGCAAAATCTGTCTTGGATATAAAATGATACATGTAATACTGAAGATCTCCTGAGGTTTTGTTCAGATTCAGCCCCCATTTTTACTAATAAAAGCACATTCAGAATTTGATGTTAGGCTTCACACTTCTGCTCATGGATTGTTCACAACCCCTACCTGCCTTAAACTAGAAGGACCCTTGGGCAAGGCCAGACTCCCAACAGTAAACAGAAATTTTTAATGACTGCCCTGCTGCTGAAATATATACAAACTGTTAACCTGTATGAGGGGAATGTCAGACTGGTGGTTTGGGATTTGGCTCTAAGTGCACGAATAATTGCTTCACGCGCTGAAACCTATTTTTCATATAGGCAAACTGAAAATTCCAAAAGCATGCACAAACCATTGCTACTTCCTAACTGAAATTAGGCAGGATGGTTGTAAGTAACTTTCTGGATGGTAATCATTTTGCAGTGAATATTACTAGCCCTGGCTTTGAGAAGTGTCTTTGTAAAAGGCTGGTGTCCTTGTAGCTCTGTTCCCGGTTAAATCTGACCTGAGCATATGTAAACAGGTAGTTGAATTAATGTTGCATGAGCAGGTCTTAGTTACTCTTGAGTATTTAATTTTAAAAATCATACAACTTTCTTTAATGTGCTTTTTTGGTTCTAAATAGACTGAAATCTTTGGTCTGTCATACAGAAGCAAATCCTTTGAAGTAAGCAAGTGATTGGCAGCAATAGTAGGTTGCTGTCCTTTCTGTGAATCTTGGATGTTTTAGCAGTGGCTTTCATAGATCTTATTGTTAGCAAGGGAACAGGGAAGTCAAAGATGATAAATATTTTCATTAAGATCATGATTTTTTTTAAAGCTTTGCATTTTTTCTGACCTTCTCAGAAACAGCTAGGGCATTTTGATTGGCACATTAACTATGGCCTGCTTGCGTGCCGAACTGCTCCTCTCAGATCTCAGATTGCATTACCGTCTCGCAAAAAGCTGTAAAACAAATTGGCAAGGTGTGTGTCTTTTCCCCCTACAGATAGGGCCACAAAATGAAAGCCAGTCTTTTATTACTACCATTAGCTCAAGTCCTAGGGAAGTGCTACAGAGAAAAATTCCTAATCTTGCTACTTTATATATTGCAAGCAGGCATTTTTGGTTTTAATATAGTTAAACAGTGAAAAGTTAAGAAATGCCAGGATTTAAAGTTGCTTACTGCTGAGTGAGTTTATCATTTGAGGCTCAATGATGTGCTAAATGCAACAGTATGGCTTTTCATTCAGAGCTGGCATGTGTCCTGCTGGCTCAGTTTGGGTGGAATTTTCACGTGCCTGCCTGCAAAATGCCATGTAAACAAATGGTATGGGGGGAATTTCCAAGAGCGTGTAATGGCTAGATGCACAGAGGATGTGTCAGTGTAATGGGATATCTCTCTTTAGTGGCATATGTCTTCACCCCTTGCTTAAGGTATCCCATAGCTTGGTGTTTCGGGAAAAAGAAGAAAAAAACGCATAGGTGAGGTATGGATTCTAATCCCCAAGGCAGATAAGGGCACTGAACCCTGGTCTCCCACATCCTGGATGACAGTCTTAATCACAGGGTAGAGGATAATGATTATATTTCCTTTATGTATTGTTTGGACATTTATGTGGTCTGAGCACATACACCCACAAGTGAGAAAGAGTCAACATCTCTATTCTGCAAATAAGGAATAACTTAGCCTCCCTCTGCTTAATGCATCTAAAGTAGTATGTATTTAGGTATATACCTGAACCTAAGTATAGTTTCTTAGTAACTTTGCTAACTAGTTACTTACAGGCATAGGTGGGGGTTTCAGGAACTAGGTTTTGATGGGCATCTAAATGGTTGCAAGTCTTGAGCTTCCTTATGAGCTTAATATATTGACTTCCCCTGCCCTAATAGTAGCCATAAAATACTTCTGTTTGTTTGCCTGAAGGTCAGCCTTACAGCATTTTCCTGTGCTTAAGCTAATTAAATAAGATTATGAATGAGAAAAAAATCTGTTTTACTGTATTGGAAACATGAATGTTCTTGGGAAATTTATGCTGCATTCAAATAATGCCAGAAACTGTTTTGACAGGGATCAATCCTGAGGATAAGCATTGTTTTGTATAGTTTTTGACTAGCCAGAATATAGTAGCTGGGGTTTTTTCTTTTGTTTCTTTTTTTACTTTTTATTGTTATGATCTTCCAAGTCTCTCTCAGCCTCTCTCCCCTCCGGGGTAAGTTATGCACTTTGGAAGCTTGGAAAGGAACAATAAGATTTGATGCATGTTTATACAAAACAATTCATTTAATAGCTGTAGGGGATAGTTCTGTAAAAGTAGCATGATTTACAAAGCACAGGGTCAGCTTTGGAGTTTTTGAAGCCTTAAGCAATGGATGATTACAGTGTACCAAATGGGATCAGAGATAGCAGAATTTGCACCTGCGGTTGCTTATTCAACCTTTGTACTCTGTGTCATTGATTGCTCAGAGGCCCCTGAGGCAGTCCAAGATGATATGGTCTGACCTGGTAAAATGAAAAGTCAAAATATGAGGTAAAAACTAAAGAGCAAAGAAAAATTGTCTGGACAGAAAGTGTGTCAGAAGTTGAATTAGCAGGTAACTATTTTGCGTTGAGTCAAAAAAACATCACAGCTCTTATTTGGTTTTGATCATATTGTATATAACCAGCAAGTGTGCTCCTGACTGTTTTGTAGCACCTTTAAAGCCAGCTGTGTTAATTTCTTTGTCCAACTGATGCTTTGAAAGGCAGTGAGAAAATGGCATGTATGAAGAATGGAGAGCCAGTCCTTAGATTCTTATCTTCTAGTAAGGATAACTGTGTAGTTGTGAATACGCAGATATTAAATGACAGATGATGACTATTCAGAATGGAGCTACAAAAAGCTGTCCTTATAAAATATTGGAGATGCTAATATGGCTTTCTTTTTTCTCTTCTTACAGTTTTTACATTTAAAAATTAGTTGTTTTGAACTTCTAGCATTCCTCTTACCCATGTGTCCTGACTTTCCTAATTTGGTGCACTTAATCCTTTTTCCAGTGCTGCTTTTGCTATCCTCTATTTCAAGCATTCTTTTTGGTAAATGTGGTTCTGCTGATTTTATGTGTTAATTGATGTGTGACTTTATTATGAAATCTCTTGCTGTGATCTTGGCTCGTGGGTTTAGTACACATATACTTTATGCACTTTTTAGAAGACAAATAAAACATGATGTCTGACTCCAGTGTGGTACCAGGTTCTAATTCGTTGGTGCTTGTATGAGAATTTTGAGCTGCATGGTAAATCTTTCTTTGGTTTTGAGTTTTCTTTTCCTCAGTGAATTCAGCCCATTCTCATCCCTGTTATTATTCTAGGGATGGTGTATATGTTGCAAGCTTATTTTAGTTTTCTGATGATCAGAAATGTTGGCCATAAGAGGTAGACATGGTGATTAGGACAGCTAGAAGTGCCACTTAATGAACTAAACATCTCACTGAAACTAAAAATAGTAGTATTTCTTTAAATTGTTTCACACTGATGAAGTGCGCCAGTCTTTTAAAAGCACTTCCCACAGAAACTCCCCCCTTAGAAAAGATAAATTGTGTGACAAACTCTGGACAAGAGTGTGCACAGGCTGGCTGATAGGAAAGGTGAAGGTCTTTGAAGATTGTACATTTATTTAAGTATAAAGACTGTCTTGTTTCTCTGCCTCTTCCCGTAACCGTGGTTATGCTTTTATAAGCTTCATTTTGTTGGAAATGTTCATACTTCTGGTTTCTGTGTATTGATTATATAGTACTTTTCTCAACTTATAATGTGAAGTGGTATGTGAGAAGATCTTTAAAGGAGTTAGTGGGCTAATTGACTACCTGACTGTCAGCTCCGTGTGCCAAATCACAGTATGGCAAGAAAATTAGCCTTTGGAGTATTTTTAAATTTGACAGCTCTAATTTTGCCATCTAAGTGCACAAATAGGAAGTTGTAAGTAGGCATTTTTGACCTTCTGATCCTGGAGATTTTGGTTTTTCTGAAGGTAGTAATTCTTTATAAATAGAAAGTACAAATTAAAAATACAAATTAAAGTCCCAAATAAATTAACAGCACAATTTATAGGGATTAATTTGGCCAGTGCTTTGGGGGAGAAAGGGAAGGGATTACATGCATCCATTTACTGCTTTTTGGTTTCTGACCTTAAATCAAATTAATCTCTTTAATGTTTTCCTCTTATATCTTGCCTTGTCCATGCAAATAATTTCAAACTGTGGTGTCTGCACTTATAAAAGCACTTACTTATTAAGAGCGTTTCTGAAAGTGTCCCTTCAGTGTTGAGTTGTGACTCACATGTCTTTCAGCGGTGTTCTGTTGCTGCTCTGTAGTCTCTGAAGGATTATTTACATGTCTTCATGCCTTGTGGCACTTTTGAAATTGCTCTTAAGTGGTCAGATGTGTCTGCCAGGTTATTCAATTAACTTCTGCTTCTGCGAGGTTGGAGCCTGCTGCTGGAATGAACACATTTATGCTCCACTGACTTATGATCCAGCCTGTGCTGGATCCTTTATCAGGAAGAACTGCTCTCTTTGACTAACAACCATGAATGCAGATCTGGGGCAGACTGTCTCTGGCTGCACATTACATTCTTGCCTCAAACCCAGATAAATGGCCATTACTACATATGCCCTTTCCTAGTGTTAGGTGATCAATACTGAAGGCGAACAGATATCCAAAGAAACAAAAAATAATGAGTTTTGCAAATGTGTGTTCCTTGTCCTCCCTTTCTCCTTATTATTTCCATATCTCATCTCAGCCTCATACAAATTTTTATCTTTCCTAGTGAGTATTTCCTATATCTGTGCCTACAGCTGAACACATTTGTTCCCTGGCTCCTTCTTTCCTCTATTAAATGTGGTAACTGCATCAATTCTTTCTCCAGCCCTTTAGTAATACCCTGTTCTCAGTAAGCTGTCATAAATCTTTTCTATAAGGTTTCCAGTTCCTCTTTCTTCCGCTTTCATAATTTGGGGATTTAAGTCATCTGGGTCTAGTGCTTTGTTGGCTTTCAGTAGTTCTAATTGCCTTCCTATCTGTTTTATGATGAGGGTAAATCCTTTCAACGATTCACTCCCCAGGCCTAGGAAAACATATCTTAGTCCCTAGGATGTTATCTCCTTTCCTTTTGTGTGTACTGTCGTGAAAAAATAATTTAGACCTGCAGCATATTAACCATCTATCACTAGCTTTCTTCTTTGATCTTCTAGTGCTCCGCCTGTGCCTTTTCTTTTTGTTTTGCTAGCATGCTTCCCCCCCTCCCCCCAATCCTTTCTCTGTTGTTTTTCCATTTAGGGACTGCCTTTATTTACATGTTTCAGTGTTTTGATTTTGTCCCATATCTCTTTATTCATTTCCTTCTCTGGGAAATATGAATTTCTGACAACCTGCTCCCCTTCTCCCTTGCTCATGCTGCAGATTCTGTTTTTTTCCAGAATTTTATGTTTCACTGCTGTAATTTTTTGCAAAATAGCACACATAAAGGCAATTTCTCATACAACTAAATGGGGATCTATAAAATTTTACCTGCAGCTATTTCAGTAATTCCAAAGATGCATTTCCTAAAGATGAATATTGTTGCTATGTTTCAAAATCTCTCTTTACTAATTGCCTAGAACTGTAGGGCTTAGCCAAGAATCCTATTGTTTCTATCACTACCCAAACAAAAAAACAGTCACATTGCTTGCAATTTTAAAAGATCTCACTACACACTCTAAAGTTGGTGTGTGGTGTCTTTTGTTTGGTTTTGGTTTTTTGGAGTTGCTTTTTTAATTTTGCAGTGGTACTGATGCCTTTTTTTGTGTGTGTGGTAGCACATTACTCAGTCTGGGAGGGGGAATGGAATGAAAATTGAGTGCAAATGAATCCCACAGGAGGCTGGGAAATGCAAAATCAATCTAAATGATCAGATCCAATTTAGGCATATGAAAATGGACTGTAGGTAAAAGCATGAATTGTAAAAGGTTTAGTTACACTTTCCCTTTCCCTCTGAGATCTATCAAATGATGAATAGTAATCTGTGACTTGCAGATGAAACAAAATGATTTGATTTCCAGACACTTTCAGTAATATATTCTCTTTCATAAGTGCTTAACATCTACATATATTCTGCACCCTTTCAGAACTTGATTTTCCAGCCTCTATTGTGACTTTTTTGTAATTGTACTCCTCTTTGGACTGACATCCTAAAATCCCTATACTCTTCCTCAAGAGAGACCTGAGTTTGACCATGGGTGAGCTGTCCTGTGAGGCCACTGACATGGCCTCCCAGAGGTTTAATCTTTCTGTCTGTTTATTCTGTCCCAACCTTAAGACACTGTGAGAGCACCTGTGTACTTGGATGGAGCAAGGATGAAGCCTTGGCAACCAGGGTGTGCTTACTGAGTCTACCCACATGCAGTTTGTGCAGCCTTCACTGGAGAGCTCCCCATATTCACCATGTACACCATGCGTGGTTGGTTGCACCAGCACCCTCACATGGTGTGTTGCCAGCACTTCGTAACACACCTCTTCAAAGTCAGTGGCACAGACATAATGCAAAGGCCTCTTCTTTGGTTAGTATGGTACTGAAGTGCCCATCCTGTTGTGTTCATGCACTGACTGCTTGGTGAGGAGAAAAGGGAGGTACAGCATGGCCCCATACAGAGCAAGTATACAATTTCAAGGAGGCATGTAGACCACTGCCCGGAGGGCCCAGCTGGGATTGGAGACCACTTTGTTGGAAAAAAATTCTAAAATTAACTGCTGAAGAACAGTCTCTCCAAGGTAGAGAATAATAACATCTTATTGCCCTTCTCCCAAACTTGACATGGCATCAGGAGGGCTGGAGGAAGAACATCACTGCTTGCGCTGTGAGTCTGAAAAACACCGCCCTTGCGGGGTGAGAAAAATCCCTTGTTACCTGCTGGGGTGAGGGGGCGGGGGGGGGGGGCGGGGAAGGAGAAGCAGTTCAAAGCAAACATTCATTCCTCCATTCTCATGCTGCCTCCGACACGGATGACAGTGAGACTTGCTGGTGCCTCTT
This sequence comes from Morus bassanus, assembly GCA_031468815.1. NCBI lineage: Eukaryota > Metazoa > Chordata > Aves > Suliformes > Sulidae > Morus > Morus bassanus. The sequence goes on from CM062600.1 coordinate 63,710,649, forward strand.
AGCCAGGCTCGTGATCTGGTTGTATATTAAGATTACTCTGTGGTGGTGGTAGGATGGCCTCACTTCCAGTTAGGTGCATTTGGTATAGGTTACTGCCCACCAGGTACTAGAAAGACTCACAGACCCTTCCTTTAAGGCTGTCTGGCGGCAGGCATTACTCACTCTGTGAGCACTCAGATTCCCACTGGATTTGCCGGGTGTCTGCCATGGGGCATTCAGTGAGTTTCAGTGCAGAGTCTAAGTATCCTGCCGTAGCCCAGACAGCGGAGATGCTGTTTTGAGGTTAGGCCTGAAATTAAGTTTTACAATGACCTTCAGCATTCACTGGGCTTTAGGGTAGGGACAAAGTATAGGACAGGGCCACCACCATGGGAACTGCTGACCACCTACATATTTCAGCAAACTACCTTTCCCAGCAACTGCATGCGTGCGTGGGAAGGCCCTTTGACCAGAAGGGCACAATAGTAAAATCACCAAGGCAGACTTCTCCCATGTTTTCTTCAGACAATCATCTTGCAGACCACCCCAAGGAGCTTGTGTCAGCTGGGCTGTGGTGGTTGATCTCTCTCTGAGGGAGAAAACCTGTGCTAAACATTACATCTAGAAACTCCGCTGCTTCTACAAAGATTGTGGGGAATGTAAGAACTAGCCAGGGTCAAATGCAAACATTCTTCTTTGGAAGAGCTGTCCCACCCTCCCATTTTTGGGTTCATGCCCCTGTGAGCAGCTGAAAGGGTCAGTTGCCCTACCAGCATTGGCACTTGGAAACCCAGTCAGGCTACTTGAGAAGAAGGCACTTACTGCATCTGTTATGTTAGTCCAAGAGAGACTGGGTGAAGTCACTGGACTGGTACCTGCAGATGTGGGAGCAAGTAGCTGCTTGTCATAGGAACGTGCAGAAGCACTAAGGGACAGGAGGTTATGTCTCTCCTTTTTTTGTTGCTTTCTATTGTTCAAAAGAAGTTGTCCCCTCCCCAAAGGTGGAACACCTTGTTTATATCACTCTGGGGATTGTGATAATGAACAGGTTTCACTGAGCTCCTGCACAGGCAGCCTATTATCTAGATTTGAGATTCCTAGTTAAAAAGCAAAAAGGGCTTTTGGCCCTGACTGGTTTATTGTACTTCTGTAGTACATTTGGTGTACTAGACAAGGGCATCTTTTATTTCTCAGGTGTGTCTAATGGTCCCTGTTTATGTTCTGTGTCCTTTCTGAGTCATCTCCCACTGCCCAAATCCATTGGCGGGGGGCTGTAAAGGTCTTTTTTTCTGGAAGGATGATGAGGAGTAGGTGTAGATGATCCCATAAAAAGGGACCTTTCTTTTAGTGTTTGCGACTGGGCTGTACCTAACCTGAGCTGGTCCTCATAGGCAGAGTGCTCCTCCTAGGAATGATGACTAGCTGTGAATTCTTTCCATTTCGAAATGGTTTAACTAGAAAGAAACTGGCCTATCCTTATGCATTTTGGTGCTAGTCTGACCGGTGTGAACTACTCTCAATGAGAAGGTGGTGCTGTAAATAATACAAAATCTCCCAATTTGTCTGTTTTACAAACAAAATTTATAGAATGATATTATATCTGCCTTGACAGCAGCTGCTCTGTGTGAAGCCTTCACCATCAGCTTGCACTAAACTATTTGGGAAATGGCATATACTGAAGTTCAAATGTGTGTCTGATTTCTTGTCTTAATTCTCTTAAAGGAAAGCTGAATATGCTTTTACCCTGACATGTGTATCATCCAACTTGCCTAGTCCTCAAATTGGCAGGAAGCCTGGAGCCTCCCATAGAAGAGAAGCCAGCTGAGGCTGTATGCCAAGGAGGCAGGGGAAGGGTGAATGCCCAGAAATCTTTACTCGGCCTTTTCGGTAATGTGTGGTGTATTGGCTGGCTTGTCCTTAAGAAACTCCCCCTGGCCAGGAGCTACAGTGGTGATGTGACTAACGGAGAAGGTCTGATAGATGGTGAGATGGGATATGAGAATGCAGTTATGATTAGCAAAGGGTCATTGCTTGCCCCAGCAGTGTCCTTGGATTTTTTTACCATTTTTTTTAAGGTGAGGAAGAAAGAGGTTTTTTACCTTTGTAACCAGATGTAAAAGACTATTAGCAAAGAGGCAGAGGGGAAGGGACAGAGGAGTCACAGAAGTCAGGTGGAGTCAGGCTGCTATATTTAACTGCAGCAAGAGAAGACAAGCATGTGGCTTTGCAAAGAGGAAGGATGGAATCATAGATTCATGGAATCATTTAGTTTGGAAAAGATCTTTAAGGTCATCAAGTCCAACTGTTAACCTGATGCTTCCAAGTCCACCACTAAACCATGTCCCTAAGCACCACGTCTACACATCTTTTAAATACCTCTAGGGATGGTGACTCAACCACTTCCCTGGGCAGCCTGTTCCAATGCTTGACAACCCTTTTGGTGAAGAATTTTTCCCTAATATCCAGTCTAATCCTCCCCTGGCCCAACTTGAGGCCGTTTCGTCTTGTACTATTGCTTGTTACTTGGGAGAGGATACCTATCTCGCTACAACCTCCTTTCAGGTAGTTGTAGAGAGCAATAAGGTCTCCCCTCAGACTCCTCTCCTCCAGACTGAACAACCCCAGTTCTCTCAGCCGCTCCTCATAAGACTTGTGCTCTAGACCCTTCATCAGCTTTGTTGCCCTTCTTTGGACATGCTCCAGCACCTCAATATCTCTCTTGTAGTGAGGGGCCCAAAACACAGTATTTGAGGTGTGGCCCCACCAGTGCCGAGTACAGGGGGTCAATAATTTCCCTGTTCCTGCTGGCCACACTAGTTCTCATATAAGCCAAATTGCTATTGACCTTCTTGGCCACCTGGGCACACTGCTGGCTCATAATCACCAGCTACTGTCCAACACCCCCGGGTTCTTTTCCACCAGGCAACTTCCCAGCCACTCTTCCCCAAGCCTGTAGTGTTGCATGGGGTTGTTGTGACCCAAGTGCAGGACCCGGCACTCAGCCTTGTTGAACCTTGTACAATTGGCCTTGGCCCATCAATCCAGCCTGTCCAGATCCCTCTGCAGAGCCTTTGTACTCTCAAGCAGAACAACACTCCTGCCAAACTTGGTGTTGACTGCAAACTTACTGAGGGTGCACTCGATCCCCTCATCCAGATCATTGATAAAGATATTAAACAGAACCAGCCCCAACACTGAGCACCGGGGAACACCACTTGTGACTGGCTGCCAGCTGGATTTAACTCCATTCTCCACAGCATTTTGGACCTGGCCCCCAGCCAGTTTTTTACCCAATGAAGCGTACACCCGTCCAAGCCATGAGCAGCCAGTTTCTGCAGGAGAATGCTGTGGGAAATGGTGTCAAAGGCTTTACTAAAGTCCAGGACCTGCCTTTCCTAAACCCATGCTGACTGGGCCTGATCACTTGGTTATCCTGTATGTGCTGTGTGATGGCACTCAGGATGATCTGCTTCATAACCTTCCCTGGCACCGAGGTCAGGCTGACAGGCCTGTAGTTCCTTGGATCCTCCTTCCAGCCTTCTTGTAGGTGGATGTCACATTTGCTAACCTCCAGTCAACTGGGACCTACCTGGTTAGGCAGGACTGCCAATAAATGAATGAAAGTAGCTGAAAGAAGAAATAGAGAAACGTACTTGTAAATAAGGAAGACTGAGGGAAAAGGGGCTTTAAAAGAAACTCTAGAAAGGTGGAAGGAGAGAGAGCAAATGAAGGAGAAACTGAGATGTGTAATCTATATGGGGTTTTTTTCCTCATATTTGTTCCTTTTCTTGCTTCTGAGTGCTATATATAACTCTAAATAGACCTTTTATATTATAAAGAAATCCATTAAAGACTCCTGAATTGAGACTATGATGAAAATTATTTTGAAAGAATGACTAAGACTTATTTCATATGGTAAATTTTTTATTTCATGCAGTAATTATGTTTAAAGGTGAGGAATGAAGTTTTTTCCTCAGTGACCCCTTGGAGGGGAGCTGACTTTCCATTCAACAGTTTCTAATAAGATGGAGAGAGAGAATGACTCTTTTCTACAGAAGCAATATCTTTTTTTAGCACAAATATAGCTGGAAGGTTGATTTACATGAGGACACATTGTGTGAGCCCTTAGTGGGAATTTTCTGTACCATAAGTTTCTAAACATATTTTTATTTTATTAAACATGTTTATTTCACTTCAGAGAGAAAACTTTCATATGCCTTATAGTTCAAAATTAATTTTTGTGCAATATTGAGTACTAACTCTGTGATCTTGCCATAATATGTTGATTGTGGAGAGGAGGAAAAAGCTTTCTGTAATCTGCCCAGAGACTGTTTCTTCAACAGTCTCCAAGGTTGCTGTTTGAGGATACTTTTCAGATAGTTCGTGAACAAAGCCAATCCATCTTAATCTATTTTAATGGTATTTGCATTCAGTCCATTTTATGTATCAAATGGATTTGCTCCATAAAAATCTTCCCAGAACTCTGTTGAAAGGGAATTCAGAAACTAATCTCTAAACACCATGATAATGCATTATTATATGTTTCCTCAGGTTTAAAAAGTGTATTTTAATGTTTACAGTTTTCAGGACTGTCAGTTTTGAAACTCCCAAGTACTTCAGAATGGCTAGTCTCTAACTAGTCTAAAACTAAAGTCCTGAGCCTGACAGCTGGTCTCCTTGAAATACCGTGTCAGTACTCAATACCTGAGACTTCCCATAGTTCTACTTGGATCTAAAAAACAACCAGGGTCCAAGTACTGAGCAGGGATATTTTCTCTTTGGATTCCAGGGAAATGAAGTGCTGTCTTCAAGCACTTCATTTAATTTTTGTTTGTGAGCATGGGCCAATGTCACAAGAGACTACAGCTGCATTATTTTGGAGGTGAGTTGAACTGCTTTCAAATAGCATTGTCCCCGTCTCTCTTCTGCCTCCCTACAGCCTAAGAGTAAGTTTGGCATGGGTGCTATGGAAAAACACTTGTAAAGAGAAAAATGTCACATTAGTAAAATGCATGCAATAAGATGGAAAGTTTAAAATATACTTTTCTGTTTGGTCATTCTCCAAGACAGTTTTTGGCCAAAAAAGAAACCCCAAAACAAACATAGCTACTTGGTAACAATAACTTCTAATATCAAATAAGTTAAAATAATATCATATTAGGTAAAAGAGAAGCAACTGTTCTGGTGCAACCAGTGTATAAAGAAGTGGTACTCTTTATTTCTGACACCTCATGTTTTGCTCTAACAAGAAAACGTTTTTTTTTTTTTAATGCACAGCATCAAAGTAGAGATGAGGTGCAAGCAGACATAGGGGATAAGTTAGCACTGTGTTTGAAGCAGCATGTGAGTGTTTCCAGCTAAGACAGACTGAGCTTCTGTAATGTGCTTCTTAGAACCTGTTAGGCAAAACAGCCACAAACAAACACTGCAGTCTGGGCTACGCTTCTAAGTTCTGCTTGGGATGGGAGAGACTGGTGGTACAGTCTGACTCCAATTCAACCCTCATGCAGGACTGCTTTCATTCAATTTAGAAAAGATGAATATTTAATCTTTCTCTTTAGACCTGAAAAAAGGTTCTTTTCTGTGGATCCTACTGTGGAGGGTTTCAGCCTTGCCTGTCATCTTAAAAACCATCTTATTTCAGAAAAATGAGTCTTGTGTGTGCCTTTTCTAGAGGATGCATCCCTGACCGTTGTTTGACCAGCTGTTTTTTATTGTCCTGGGAAGAAAAATTTGGAGACCTAAGGCACAAACTACTCTTATAATAGCCACATCTGTTCTGATTAGGTAATGCCCACTGAAAAAAGAGTTGTTGAAAAAATGAAGAAGTTTTCATTTAGTCAGATGATATTGTATTTGGGTCTGAGGAAAGCAGTGGCTCTGTTCAAGAAGTGTCTGATTTAAGAACGGTCAAAATTTTGAGCATGGCATGGGATAGTCCTACAGAAATCATCAACAGCAGAGCATTAAGGACTGTGTTGATAACAACAAGCAACCACATTCTAGTACCAATATCTCCCAGGAAATAACTGTCACTTTTTTTTACTTGTACCTTGTAACAGATCGGTCTACTAATTCCCAGGATTAGAGCAGTATATGGAAACTCTACTCCCCTAAACTGTACTGGTGTGCCAGCAGGAACCAGAAAAGGCAATTGCTTCCCAGTTCAACAGACTTTTCAAAACAATATGTATTATTTTGCTTGGATTCACAAAAATATGTTCTTTGAGCCTAAGAAGATAGCCAAATCAAGCTATCTAAAGTCTCACTGATGTTCAGAGAAAAATCAAGGTGCCAGAATCAAGAGTTAAATGATAGCAAAGACTGCACTGCACAGGACAGATATATTTGGACCTGCTTAGTTACAACAATTCAAATAGCAGATGCATCCTGATTAAGTGTCCAATATTTCAGAAGATAAATACAAGAGATTCACCCTTAGCCTGACTACTGACAGATTCTGTTTTCACATGCAAGGCTGGGGTCTTCTTAGAGAACATCCTATTATCTCACTCTAAGTCCAGTTGGCTTTCACAAATGTGAAATGCTGTTTTGCATTCACAGTCACCACTAAGTATTTCACACACTTAGCATCTCCCTTATCTTCCTTCTCTGTAGCATGTGGGCTTCCTCTCGGTGGCAGTACACTTGACTAAAGTGTAAAGAACCATGTGGAAATCAGTCCAAAAACAATTGCTGGAGGTGTTTCACTTCCTTTGTGCAGACATGGCAGATCAGTTATCAAATGACAGATGAGAACAGTTGTTCTGACACTTTAATTCTTTGCCTTTTCACCTTTTTCCTTGGTAAGAGGAATTATAACCATTCATATGAGGACAGATAGGGAATGAAATTGTTTTAGTTACTGTGTCTAGATGACACAATTTGCCATGTCAACACAAGGAAGAAGCCCCTACAGATTCCCCTTTTTTTTTTCCGAAGGAGCTCTGTACCCTTGCTGACATAAAAAGATTGAGAAAGCTCAATAGTTCCTACCTCCATCACACCATCTGTTCAGACCCAGAGCTGGCTTTTGATTCAGTTTCATGCATTCATCCAGCCAGTTTAAAGGATCTGAGGCTTGGGGTATGCATATTCTTGCAATTTGCATCCAGAGGTTATATTGCTACTGTTCATGACACACCTGGGGAAAATAAATGCCTGTGACTAAATGGCTAATCAGGCTTTAAGCTTTAACTTTGTGTTGACTTGGTTCATGTTGCTGGATTTAGTGAACTATAAAAAGCATTCTTTATCTTACACAGGCTATATCATCTTGAGGATAAATTGCATTTCAGCAAATATTTTCCTTCCAAGGAGTAGATTTTTTCACTTCATATTATTCTTCAGAACATGATGAAATTGCACTTAGCTTTGATAGCATGAATTTACTTTTATTATATAATTTCTTTCTTGTGTATGGTAGCAAGGCTTGCAGATAGCAGAGAAGTAATGTAAGTTTAATCATTTGATAGTTGGACCTGTCTCATATGGCATGCTGATAAGCAGTCTAGGAAGTATTGCCTAGGTGAAACCATAGCTAGAAAGGCCTGCAAGCATGCTGGAGAATAAGACTAGATTTCATAACAATTGCAACTAATTGAAAAAACATCCTCAAAAAATAGGGTGCAGTTCAATACAGATGAATACAAAATACCACTCTTGGGTATAATCAATTACTAAAACAAAAAATAACTGCTAACTTAGGTTAGGTTACTAGAAAAGGATTTGAGAATTATAATAGTTCAAAGGTTAATATAATTTAAAAAATTATGTCAGTGGAGAGGGGGGAAGCAAAGCTCATGCTTGGATGAATAGACAGGGGTGCTGTAAGTTAAGATTCCTTCCTCTCCTCTTAGCATTAGTAAGGTTTTAGCTAGACTGCTGTGTCCAGCCTTCTTCAGGTACCACAGGTAAGAAGAATGCAGGCCAGCTGGGAGAAAAGACAGAGAAGATCAGTAGGGATGATTTAGAGATATACAAAAGATGACTGTTTAGGGAAGAACTAAAAATTTGGGATTGTTTATTCTAGAGAAGAAAAAGTTGATAGGAGACCTGATAAGTCTTCCAATATGAAAAATATTGCTGCAGAGACAAAAAGGTTATTCATTGGGAGTGGTACAAGAAGTTATAGGCTTAACTACAGCAAGGCGGATTTAGGTAAGATATTAGGAAAATATTTCTGAAGACAAGAATGGTCATGCATTGGAAAAGACTATGTTGGGGAAGTGTAGAGTATTGAGTAAGAGAGGTTAGAAAACCTCTCTCTTAAATTATGTAAGTATGTTTGATTATGTCTGTTCTAACCTGAAATGACGCTTAGTAGCTATGTAATTGTTATTTGGAAAACTCAGTAAAAAGAGGGTGCTCTGTGTAAGCACAGAGCCAAGAAAGCATGAAAACAGAAGCTTCAGGAATATTTGTGTCATACTGTGGTGGTGCAGCCCCCCTCCCCGGGCCACTCTGAGATCCCGGGATAAGCCCAATGGTGCTCTTATCTCGGTCATAATGACTTGGGAGTCAGGGAATCTCTGTCCACACCTGGGCCATCTGCTTCCTGACTTGCATACCAGAATTGTGGCCAGAATGTAAAATATTGACCAAAGCCAATCATCTCGATCCTATAAATAGTGATCCAAGAGGGAGACCCTTTGAGCTCTGTTTGTGTGTGTGTGTGTGTGTGTGTGCGACAATTTGACTATATATATGTATATAAAATCCCCATTCACATAAACCATTGACCAAGTCTGAGACTACGATTGGACCTAGCCACACCTAGACTTCTCTCTGAAAGCAGTTTAGAATGCAAGAGGTTCTGTTCTGAACCTCGTGACTCAATGGGAGGGTCCTCCTTATCCCCTGCATCCACGATCCCTCTGTGAATCATTCTAACTCAAGCATAACTGAATTTTCCTTTGTGCACCACTTCTATATAAGTAATAGAGTGAACCTTGCCATTCTCAAATCTTTAACTAAGTCACTATGTTGATTGTAATAAATTCCATCAAATTGCCATTTTAGAATTTCTGATGCTTTTAAAAATTATACAACCTAATACTGTGATCTATCTCAAAAATATTAATAAATCTTAAATTGCTAACCAAAGCCGTGTAACAAATCATATTCCCAACAATTTGTTGTAGTTGGGAGGATACACAACGTTGTATTTGCGACAATTTGGTGTAGTCGGCCATAACCATAAATTTGTATTTGTAACACATACAAAGCCCCACTTGCTGTTGGTGTAGCTCTGGTACTATAGGTTCTTGGTTAATTCACTACTGTTAAATAAGTCTAACCTTAACTTCTGTTCAGTCAGGTTTGACCTTTGAAAAATATCATCCTTTTTTCCATTATTACAGTTGCTCCCTTCCTCATGTTGCCTGTATTTCTGAGGGGTATAATGTGTATTTATTTACTAGTCTGTGAATAAATATCACCTCAGCCTCCAGGTTCTTTTTATATGCATTCATACCATTCAGAAAATGTATACTTCAGGTATGGAAGGTAGAAATCAATAGATAACTTGAGGCACTGAGTCTCTGTGCAAGATGTCTTTGGACTTGCCCTTCAGCCAAGTAGTTTAACATATTTTTCTTCTAAAACTACGTTCCACACAGGGTGACCAGGAGTCACACACAGTCTGTCCAAAGCTGTGTGATACTATACTCGCTTGGTCAAATGGATCTGTATGCTTGTGGCTTTCTGTGGTCACAGGGGGCCACCACTTGGAAAACCACATGGTATTATTATGGAAATAGCAAATAGTTTGTCACTATCGAAGCTCTTTCCTTGCCTCTCCCCCTCCTGTTTTGAACCTGAACTAAACCTGTGATCTGACAACTGAAAGGCCAACTGATATTTGTGAAATATAGATCAGACCTAAACACTAGAATGGCCAGATGTGGGAAAGCAGCACTGCACTGTCTGCTACCAGTCTCAGTAACGTAGCTTCTTTGACTTAAAGATCACAAAAGTATTCTCAAAACAAAAAATTGGTTGCTTACCCTTTTGTAGTTTTCCTCATATGGTAAAAAGCCCCAACTTTCTGCATGTTTTGGTGCTGTCAAAAAGCATGGATTTAAATGGCACCATAACAGAGGAAGAATGGCAGCTATTCCATAGTTCTGCAGGGTAAATAAACATTAATTTTCTATATTGAAAGCAAAACTATCATAGAATATTATGTAGTGGATATATTATGTATTGTGAAGCCTCTTACGCCATGCACTTTTACTCAGAACGCCTGGCTGGGTTTTCCCACGCCTATGAACCATGGTTGCCTGGCTTAGATCCTTACACAGTTGCGGAATTTTTCCAGCTCCTTCCTCAACCTGTGGTGTCTCGTCTTGTGCTTCCATTCCTCCAAATCTTACTTACACTGTCCTAATAAATCTGATGTATTGGCATTGTCTGGTTGCCGGTTGGTTTTCAAGTGTTGTAATATTCTGGTGCATATGGCAGTCATTGTCTGGTGTGGATTTTGTAATCTCAGTCACTCACAGGATGAAAATTAGGATCCTTCTTGGCACACTGAAGACATTCTGACAGCGGGTGAGTGGCTTTCTTTAAGGAATAATGCCAGTATCCTTGATAAGAATGATAGAGTCACAGGAACAAACACCTTTTCCAGTTTTAAGTGTTGAACTTTATGAATAGATAGGTATTCAATGAGAACTCCTGTTATTGCAATAAAACACCATAGTTCCTGAATAAATTATCCTTCTAAACAGCAGAGGTTACAAGAATCAGTATTAATATCTAGACAGATCTCACACCATAAAAATATATTGCCTTCTTACCATAATTTTAGTCAGTAACAATGATGAATTTGCAGTGTAGGTTTCAGCCATGAAGAAGTATAGTTTACCAGAAAAACTGCTACAAATTGACTAGAAATAAAGTCCATGGACAAAGCTTGTCTTCTAAGAACAGAGCTTGGGAAGAAAGAAGTGTGCTTGTATTACTTCACCTTCTAATCGCCTTCTAAAACACTTGGTCTGGTACTAATTACTTTGGCTATGAAGAGTATATCGTCTTCACCTCAGTGTTTCTAAAAAGCTTTTTATTGCAGTTCCTGCCATGCCTCTCCTGTCCGTTCCCTGTTCTAAGAGTGTAGCTGAGAATATGCTGTCCTGCCTGCTTGTAAAGTTATACGCCTGTGTTACAAACTCTCTTTTGAAAAGTATCTTTTGCATTTTGAATATCCAGGTAGCTACTGAATTCAGATGTATTTCTCACTTGTGCATTCATATATCTGGTTAAGCTCAGGAATTCCAAAAATAATATCAGAGAGGAAAACTCAAAAGCTCATTGCTTTTGTGGCTTTTTTCACTGAGGCCAGTTTTAGGCCGTATTGCCAATGATCAGTCTGTACTCTTTAGTTCTATATTATACACATAAGCTGTGTGTGCAACAAATGATGTTTTCTTAGCCTCTCCATATAGCCTATTAAACAGTAGTTGGAATACTTCCATCCCTAAAGCGAAACCTTTGGCATAAATAATATTGTCATTTGGATAGGCTAGGCATACTTTTGCAAAGTGACCTTGTAAAAATATTGTCTGAGGTATGACTGAACCTAAATTATATGACAGTGAGGTAGTATATTTTGGTGTCTCTGGTATATGAGGTCTCATCCTGTAGCAGTGAAACCACCTGAAACTAAACAAAAACCAGTAGTATGCATCAGATTTCAAGGTTGAAGTAAGCTGGTTTTGGTTGGTGGGTTGTTTTTTTTTTGTGGTTTTTTTTTTTTTTTTTTTTTTTTTTTTTTTTTTGTTTGTTTGTTTTTGGTTTTTTTTGGTTTTTTTTTTTTTGGGGGGGAGTTGCAGACATTTATGTAAATTCTTTGTTTGGCAAAGGCAAACATTGCTTACTGAGGTTTTTCTGTCTGAAGATTTTTGTCTTCATAAAATAAAATTATATGAAACACTGAAAGGAGACTCTTCTGCCTACATTATAAATATAATTAATTCTGGAATAGCTGGGTCAGAATTATTTTTCCTCTCTCTTTTACTGCTCTCTCAAATATTTTTCTGTGTAATTCAGGGATAACTTGATTGTTTGGGTGCTCTAGATGACAACATCTGCCTTTCTATTAAAACATGCATATTTCTGTTTCCCTTCAAGGGTCAATCATCTTAAAAACTGTCTTCTAGTCTGTAGGGTAGGGACAGGTATTGTAGTTGACTATCCCATTTACCAGCTCATCCCCCTGAATCATTATTCAGATGTTCATGCTTACTATACCGTGTTGCCAAGTCTATTCCAGTTCATAAGAACAAATGAGACTAACCCATGCTCTATAATTTGAAATAATTCTTGTGCTTAATGTGTAATCTTTTTGGTTTGTATATTCTGTAAATGTAAGGGAGAGCATAGTGTAGCTGTAATGGAAATCTTGTTTAAAATTACTATACATATACTGATTGTTATTCTTTGCCATTTCAGTGAAATAACTTTAGAGGCGGAAGGGCGCAATACCTGATAATACAGGTCAGATCATACAGGCCATTCACACAGGGAAACTGCAAAACAGAAGAAATGAGAAAAATACAGGGTCACTTGTGAATCAGTGCCTCTCACTGCTTGCCAAGAACATAGAGAGGCACTCAGTCCAAGCAGGTGAAAGTATCCTTCGAGTGCAATGTTGTATCAAAATCTGTTTGACTCAGATGTTACTTCTGGAGATGAGCATATATGATTTTGGATCCAAGTCTTCAAGAGCTGCTGCAAAAACATGATTGTCCAGACTGTGTTCAATATAAAGAGCTTCAGCCTTTAATGCTTTATTGCTGCCAAAACGAAGCTGCCAAAACTAAAGGCTATCCTAGGGCTATTCTGTAACTGTGCCCTTTTACTACTACACTCAAATTATAAAGGAGAGCAAGTGTACAGCTTAAATAACCTTATAAATATTGGACTGGACTTTCAAGTTCATGACTCCCATTGATTGAGGAATATGACTGTCGTGTTGTGCTTTGTTCCACAGCCAGTGCATTTCATAAATTAAAAATAGGAACTATAGTAGAAGCTCTTTACATCAGGAGTTGTTTTCTCTTTCATGTGATCTTCTAAGCCAAGAACAACAGATTTTTCCCTCTACCTTCCCCATACTGAAAAATGTTTTCATTTAGATTTGGAGAGTTTATTCATAAAAAAGCAACTTTTTTCCTGAAACACTGAGGTTTAAGAATGGATTTTTTTTTTTTTTTTTTTTTTTTTTTTTTTTTTTTTTTTTTTGAGAAGGTGCTATCTTGTTTGTAGTCTCCTTTCATGTCTGTAAATTTAGTGTTGGTAAGGTAGGGTCCTTGTACCTTTTTTTAACGGTGCTTTAGGAGTAGAAGGTTGCTATCAGCCAACTTATATTTAAAAAAATGGAAAAGCATAGGTTTGAATTTTTTTTCCAAAAAATTAGCTTTCAGACTTTCATACTGCTTTGGAGGAGTACCAGATACCAATAGTAGGTTACAATCAGAAGATCCTCATTCTGTGGTGAAATTTTTCTGAGTAGCAGACACTTCATACTTAGTCAAGTAATGTCAATTTAGTGTAACAGTCTGGCATATTAGGTATTTCTAGCAGCTTCCAGCTTTCATCCTTTCTGTATGACTTAAAGGTAGGATCAAGAGTGAACAGAGAAAGCATTTTTGGTACAATGCTATTTCAGTATGTGTTTCAGGAATTCAAAAAAAAGTGAGATATACAGAGAAAGTGTTTTAAACATAATAAGGTTAAAATATCAATTATAAGTCTACTCACTGAAGCTTTAACTTCAGTTTTTTTACATTTGTAGCACATACAGAAACTACACATGCACATAATAAAATAAAATGCAGCTTCAGCTTAAGTGTGGCTTTTCTAAGGGTGTAGATATTCTCCAGCTCTGCACTGGGAAGCCAAGCACACAGAAACATAAAGACAGTTTGAGGTGACAGTGAGGCAGAGCCTAGCTATAAATGTAATAGCTATCTATTTTGCAAGGTGAAGGAGGAGGGTATAAATCGTTCCTCTGGTCCTGCAGTAATAGTGGCTGACAGGGAAGGCATGATGACGAGAGAGTGTGGGGGTGAAGTCCGGGGAGGCAAAAAGCAGTTCTTACACAATTCTTACAGCAATTCATCTGTGTGAGATGCATAAGAAAGACCTGCACAAGCGCACAGTAGTTTTTTAAGCATACTCTTCCAATCTGTGTCTTCATTAATGAAACTTCTGCCATGTGAGAGGGTTCCAAAAAAAAAAAAAAAAAAAAAAAGTTGTAAAATCAAATGGAAAACCCCATGTGTGATGGATACTGAAGTGGAATAGAAATCCTGTCAAGAAAAAGAAGTATTTGTTTCACTGTACTCTCAATAAGAACATGAATTCAGAAAGTTATTGTTGTTAAAGCAGCTGAGGTGCACAGGCTGTTGGTCACTGACAGGCTGAGTGCCACCTGCCCTGGGTGCCTTGCAGAATTTGTGGCCAGAGGTTATCGATCAGAGCACCCCACCATGGGTACAAGGTTTCTGTCCGTCTGCATGAGGAATTTGTGACTAGCAAGCTGGAAGGTGGCATGTCTGACCAGGATAACTGAAGCGGAATCATTTTACGGCATTAGACTGGGATATGAGAAGCTTATGGTACTGGCAGGGCAGGAGTGTGTTATCAAAGGATGATTATCTACATTCAAAAATGGTATGAGAGTTGATGGACATGAGCATGCACTTATCAGGGGACTTTTGGTCCGAGGTGCTGCCTGAGAAGGAAGGTAAATTAGCTGTGGAGCTGAGCCTGGGTAATGTACCTGCTGGAAGAGGAGGCCACGGGAGCAGCAACAGCACTGCAGTAAGGCAGTTCCTCCTAACCAGCCTCAATGGCTTCACATGTATGTTGAGTAGAGGGAGAAGCAGGGAGCTCGAGGCTGCACTTCTGGGTAGTGATGGGTATTTTTCACCAGTGCTTCCAGTCCTCCTCAAGGAGCTTCAGTGTCATCTTTTCCCAATGTACATCTTGGCTATATAATGCACTCAGCCTCTTGTGTTTAATTGGCAACATTTGGTAGATATTCCTGGTTGGTCTAACACTCTACACCAGGATAAGAAACATCAGGAGACGTGGTCTCACTTTTCAGTTTACATCCTCTGTGCTGTATATGCTTCAGCAGGAACCTTATAAGTGTAACCACTGCATGATCAGCTCATGTTTTGTTACAGTGAAAGATGTAAGCAAATATCTACATCTTTTACTGAGACTACACATGTAGGAGTCCCCTCATCTTCTAACGGCCCAAGTCTGTCATCAGTTAAGTGACGACAGACACACATGTCTCTGCCAGATGAGGCAGAGTCTGGAGCTATCCATTCTGTCTGAGGCTAGTTTTTAGGTTGCCAAAACAGAACTGTGTCTCCAGCAAACTTGAGGTCCTCTCGACAAAAGCAGACAACATTGGTGTGCAGTTATTTTAACCATTAGAGTTCAGACACCCTTCTACTGGGGAAGGGAGACAGTATGGGAACAATGCCTTCCCAAACCTGCTTATGCTCCAAGCCAGCAGCTCAGGGAAAGCTATGTAATGTAGCATTGCAGACTACACCCCTAGCAGCCTAGGCGTAGTGGCTGTTTGGCAGAAATAAACCAGCTTCTGTTGTACTTCAGGGTTTTTTTTTTAGCTCCAAAGCAGAAAGGGCACATTGTACTAGCTGTTGGCATCACTGATGGGATTCGTGAGGCAAGCCTTTAAGCTGTTCTTGAGGATCTTGCTATTACCAGATGTGGTCTAGAAGGACCTGATCTACTAGAAATCCAGCTGGTCCAGAAACAAAAATGCCAACTTTACCAGCAGAATGCTCTGTGCAATGACACAAGACTTTTCCCCCACCCTTTCTTTTCATTTAGGAACGTTAAATTCCCTCTAACGAAATGAAAGGCCCCATTACATAGAAGGCAGGCATGACTAGAAGGACTCTTTGTCTCACAGACTGTTTGCCAACACTGGCCTACTGTGTTGGCAGCAAAGCTGATGTACTGAAATTGCAATTTAACTGCCACTAAAAATAGGTAGCCCTGACCTATGTGCTCTAACTCAAGATTCAGTCATAGTTTGGACTTACACCATTTCTAGCTTATTGAAATGAGTAATCAAAAAAGCAAGTGGTGGTGGGGAAGCAGAGCATACCCTACAATTTTAAACAGTGACTTTTTCACAGAAATTACTTACATACTAGCATTGTGGTGTGCATCTTCAAGCTGGGTGATCTGTGCACATAATTAGCATCTTTTAGGATGGAAAACTTCACAAGTTTTGTATTAGTAGTGCATGGACAAATGTTCCCAGCTATATGTTACAACTATGTAGAAATTAGGCTCACATGTTTATACAGATAGGTGAGGTGCTAGCCACCAGGGTGGAACATGGGAGCTGCTTAATAAAAAGATTGAAGAAAATATATTCAGTGAAAAATCTCACTACCATAGAACAAATTCTTTCTACAGCCACAAAACCAATTGTTCCTTCAGTTTTCAGCCACTAACCTAGCACAAGACTTCTGCTTCAGAGACACCTGCCCACATTGCATTTCCCACTTGTGTTTCAGTATTGACAAATAAAAGGTGTAACGCTGAGCATACACATTTTGTAGTCTATAAAAAAATACTGCAATCCTGTAGCATTCCACTTTTCATGTAACTATACCAACATCAGATGATGAATGAAATAGGTTTGAATTAAAAGATGCTTCTGCTAGCCTAGCAGTATGGGAAACAGGCAGGATTGTTACTGGCAGCATGGGAGCTAGCTGTGACATTACAAAATAGTTATTTCAGAGAACTGTCATCATTTCAACCTCTTTCTTCAAGTTTCTTACTTGTTGATGTTGGGTTTAAGGACAGTTACTTGAGAGTGTGCTTCTGACATCAGCTTTTCATAGCTTTGCTCCAGACGTCTCCTAAATGAAATGCAGAACTACTTTTGCCTTAGTGAAATTAATAAAATTTAAACACCTTAGCCCATTTCTAAGTGATTCTTGGTTGATTAGCTGAGATCATCTGTCTGCTAGTTTTATTACATTTCTAATGTTCTCATAGTGTAGTGTATGTCTGTCCTTAGTGCTAGGAAAGTTTTGTCACTGGGTTGAATTAAGACAAAATAAGAACAGGGATGCCTATTAGAATTGCCTTCCTTAAAAATTGAAGGTAACTTGACTGCATAGGTGTGGTTTCTTTCCTACAAGCATGGTTTTGTTCTTTCTCTAGAGAAGAAATAAAAGCAGATCCTTTTATTTTCTTGAAGAAATATTGATTGGCATTAATACAGGTGAACTGAGAACTCTGAGAGAAACTTATTCAATGAATGCTGGGAAATAGTGATGATGCTGTGAAATACAAGGCTGATGAGCCCTGGAGACTAGTATCACTTGCAACAATCACTTGTAATTATTAAAAACTGTTTAGACACTCTGTGTTTCTGGGAAGTAAGTATTATAAAATATTTTTATCACATAGAATTGATAACCAAAAAAATGCTTGAATTCATGCATTTGTAGCGTTTCTCATTGATGCTCCCTGACGGCAAGTTCTGCCTGCGCAAGGCTCTGTGCCAAGCCCCTGTGGCACAGGATGGATTTTAGACACAAGTAGTCCAAATATCTTCACAATGCATCCAGCGCCTGGCACTTCCAGCTGTCCCCATCAAGGTAAAGTGGATTTTCCATTCACAGTCACAATAAAATTGAAGGATTTTAATCCAGATATCCTTAACGTTCTGTATGGGTTTGATACAGAGCAAAATGCAAACTGCCAGGGAAGTTGGTCCCAGCTCTCATTTTAAAAACACCCTGAACCCAAACCCTGCTTCCTTTCCAAAAGGCTTTTCTCCTTTGTACCCAGATAGCCAGCCTTAGTGCAGAGCACATGCCAGCTTACTGCTGGGAACCTGGGCTTAATGCAGTAAATGTCCATTTCACCTGAAGTGATGTTCATTAGACATAGGAAAGATGGCTGCTTGGGGTAAGCATCCTTCCACTGGCCAGCCCTTGTGCTCTCCTAGCACAAAGCATAACAGTGTAGTACTTAGAATTAGCTTAAACAGGCAACACATTTGGTTTCAACTGTAGCATTAATTACATAAGATATATTATCTCTGGAAAAAAATCTTTACTGATTTTTCAATAAACACTTCACTTATCAAGAATATGTCTGTATAGTCACTCTCTTGTTCTTGTGACATTATCAGTCCTGTGTATGCAAGGTCCAGCCTTTCAGACCTCTTCCTACTGAGCAGAGCCCTAAACCCTGAGTTAAGCTTTTCTCTCTGTGCTTGTCTAGCGCTTAAAAATGGGAATCTTCTAATACAGCACACCCAGAGCTGCTGCAGGTAGCTGGCAAAAAGATTCAGCTAAAAGGGGTGTTAGTCAACTTGCCCATTCATTGACTCATGCATCCTACTTTAGCTTACAGGAAAAATATGTAATTAGAACATTTTTCTATTACAGGGGCAGTAGCTGTCTCGTGGAATTGATGTTCAAGTTTCTTTCTAGATCTAGCCCTCACTTTCCCCATGCTGACCTCCTCTGCCAACATGCACACACACACACACTCTCTCTCTCTTGCTCCCTCCTGTCCCCATCAGAATGGGGGTTTGATATGCTCATTTCCGGTAATGACTCTTCTAAAATTTTCTCCACAAAAAAAGCAATGAATAGAGATAACAGCATGTGACATTAGATGTTCTTGGCTTTACCAACAGAAGCCCGACAGAAAATTACAATGATTAAAAAACTTTGACTCACTGTTTTGTGAATTGCTGTGTTTAAGAATGTAACCCCTCTTAACTTCTTTACACCATGGTACAGTATAATTCACTCAGCCTAAGAGGAGGATAATGACAGCTTTATACAGGATCTCACATCACACCTCCGAGTTTTCTTCTTATCTCAAAGGTTGCACCGGTCATTAAAGCAATAGTCTGTATTAATCTAACCTCTGACATTTGGGCCATATTAACCCACCAATGCAGGTTTATGTATCTCACACCTCAGACCCTATCAAGAAATTTGGCAGTGGCAGCTTGATAAGGACACCATACCTTACTGAACTTGTTCTAAAAACAACATCAGCAAAACACTTCTCTGGTTGCACTTTTTAATGACCTTGCTCATTTGTGCTCACTCTTTAGCTATTGCCCATATGGGTAGTCCATGCTTCTGCGGCATCAGAAATGCTGTAAGGAAGAAGCACTGAAAATTCCCATTTTTTCTGTAAAAATATTATCATCTGCGGGGGGGGGGGGAATCTGTGGAAAGTCTATAAACTGGAAACTTGAGCTGTTCATTTTTAGATGGTAAAATAATTGTTAAAAACATGGTTATGTTTTTATGAGACTGATCACATTTTTTTTTTTCACTTCTGTACTGGACTAATTAACAAATCAATCTTCATTACCAGTTACTTTACAGTGAAAATTCTACCAGAGGGGTGTTTCTGGCATTGCAACAGTTTAAGCAACCACTTCAGTACCTTCAGGTTCTCTTTTCATGTCATACAGATAGTGAAATAACCCTCTCCAAATTGTGTATTATCCGAGCTTCCTAAGCTGGGATCTGTATTGGAATACGTGTTTCAAAAGAAGGAGAAAATAACCAAATTCTCAAATTAAACTTAGTTTGTTTCAAGAAAGCTGGGACCATTCTAAGAAGTTCTGCAAGTGCATCATCTTAATTCTGCAACAGAGTGGTTCAGGTAAGCAGCGTTTACTGCTGTAATGTTTATACGCCTTTTCAAAAAATAATAAAAATAACTAAAATTATACTTTCAGAAAAATCTTAAAACCCTGCAGATGGGATTTCTATCTTCTAATTTCACCCTTAGTTAAACAAATTCTCAATCACAATGTTGAAAACTTTTTGATTACCATACATTGATCAAACAGTGATGGTGACTATCATAATTAAATTACAGACAAAAGTCAAGTCAGGTGTTTTATTAAATACATAATTCCAAAAACCTTTCGAGATATTGGATAATGAATGCACTGAGAGCACTTGACTGCACAACTTAAGAAACAAATGATAGCTCTGCTTCAAAACTGCATGAGAGGTTCTTGAAAGATTCCTTTTCACACTTGTCCAGTGATATTTTTAGGAACTACAGCTTACAAAAGAGCCAGTGCTTTACTGCAGTCACTTTTCAAGACAGCTCTGGCTAGCTTTACATTCTTTTTATCTCCTTTCCTTTTTTTCTCTCATTATCTTCTTGCTTTCTTCTCTTCTCCTCTTAGTTACAGGATTCCGTGGATCATAGATCTCAAAAGTGTCTTCATCCTGCATGCTTGCATCTTTCACCTTTCTGCTTCTATCTTCAAACTGAAGTACATGTGACATCCTACAAAGATAAAACATAGTTCAAACTCAGTGAGAGAATGGAAAATTATGATTTGTAATTATGATAAGCATGGCAAGATTTTAGCACCATGAATTATTTTTGTGCATAGCAAAAAAGATCCAAGTTTTGCTGGTTTTTTTTGTTGTTGTTTTTCTTGTTTGTTTTTTGGTGTTTTTTTTTTTTTTCCCCTTTCTTTTTTTCTTCCGTAGTAGACCTTAATATTATAGCGTAACTATTTTTGTGAAGAACCACTTTGAAAAATACAGCTAGAGTTTGCTCTGGCAGATTTTATTTCATGTACTGAACTCTCTTGTCTTGTTTTTTTCTATTTACCATATCTTCCCAAATATACTGAATAATTCTCCCCGGAATAGGGAGCATTTATCAAGTTTTCCTATGAGCCACTTTGGACTTCCTTTTACTGTTAGGGTTTTATAAAGGAGGGAAGAACTTGCATGGAAAATGCTTGAAGTAGGTAGAAAGAAGATCAAAAAGGGAATGCTTCACGTCCTGCTGCTCCACCTTGGTTCAGATCATGCTTTTAAAATCTTTGAATAGCAGACTAAAATAATGCTTTGTTCAATCCAATGTTTTCTCTACTGTTGATTAGAAATGTCCCCCCCCATTAGATAATTCTCCAATTCAACAAATACCCAGTAATTTGAAAACATCACCATTATGAGCTGTAGAAGTGGGCCCATGTGAACCTCAGGAGGTTCAACAAGGTCAAGTGCAAGGTCCTGCACCCGGGTTGGGGCAACCCCCCATATCAACACCAGTTGGGGGATGAAGGGATTGAGAGGAGCCCTGCAGAGAAGGACTTGGCAGTACTGGTGGATGAAAAGCTGGACACGACCCGGCAATGTGCACTCGCAGCCCAGAAAGCCAACCGTATCCTGGGCTGCACCAAAAGAAGCATGGCCAGCAAATCGAGGGAGGTGATTCCGCCCCTCTACTCCACTCTGGTGAGACCCTACCTGGAGTCCTGCATCCAGCTCTGGAGCCCTCGGCACAAGAAGGACATGGACCTGTTGGAGCAGATCCAGAGGAGGGCCACAAAAATGATCAGAGGGATGGAGCACCTCTCCTATGAGGACAGGCTGAGAGAGTTGGGGTTGTTCAGCCTGGAGAAGAGAAGGCTGCAGGGAGACCTTATTGCAGCCTTTTGGTACTTTAAAGGAGGCTTCTGAGAAAGATGGGGATAGACTTTTTAGCAGGACCTCTAGTGATAAGACAAAGGGTAATGGTTTTAAACTAAAAGAGGGCAGATTCAGATGAGATATAAGGAAGAAATTTTTTATGATGATGAGAGTGGTGAGACACTGGCACAGGCTGCCCAGAGAGGTTGTAGATGCCCCATCCCTGGAAACATTCAAAGTCGGGTTGGACGGGGCTCTGAGCAATGTGACCTAGTCGAAGATGTTCCTGCTCATTGTGGGGGGTTTGGACTAGATGACCTTTACTGGTCTCTTCCAACCCAAACCATTCTATGGTTCTATGATAACCTAGAGTCAAAAGTAGTTTGTTAGCTGTAGTCAGTGGCAGGAAAGCCTGGAGCTTATCAACTATAGCCTTATTAGCAGGTGTCACTGAGGTGAGAATTAATACAGAGGCTGTCAGAAAAACATGAATTTTAGCTTGGACAAACAAAATCTTACAAAAAGATAAATTATTTACTTAATGAAAAAGAGAGGTGGAAGGAAAAGAGAAGAAAACCAAACCAAAGATGCTTACAAGTTGACTGATTGTAAACCTACTGATCTTTTGAATACACAGTTGCAGTAGAGCTGCTACTTATGAAGTAGGAGAACAAGTATAAAGTTCGTATATTCAATTAAAAAAAAAAAACAAAATGGAATTAAAAGTTTTTTTCAGTGCAGACAAAGATGCCTAGGCGAAAACCCCACTTATGTTTGGATTCTGTATTAATCTACTGCAAAAACGTCTTTGATTTGATGGGACAACTTAAAATAATAACAATTATACTGAACTGAATCTAAGCATATCAATCTTTACAGCATTAGATGTCTTTGTCTACAGTCTTTGTGACAGAAAATCTAGGAAAAACAAGTCAGTATCAGAATGAAAGTTTTGTGGCCAATGAAATACTGCTTTATCAGTCTCTTGCAGCATGTAAGAGGTCCTGAATTAAATAGGTTTTTCAGGGAGCTCTAGTGAAAATCTCCATATATAAAGAAAGGGAGGGAGGGAGAACCAGCTTAGTTGCTGTAGATTACAATATAGTACTATTAACAAAACCAGACAAAATTCAAAGATACAGACTATATGGGATCTGTTTGAATGCTTTAGAAAAATCTTAAAAACAAAAATTGAGACTTCTCATTACAACTGATTCTTGATGTGTGGGTTTCATAAATCTCTTACTGCACAGCATTGTCAGCATGGCTGCATATTACCCTGTCCAATGGAAATACTTAAGTTGTTTCCAGTGTATAAAACTTCAGTAGTTTATAACCCTGTACACAACACTAACACCAAAACTTATTTCTTTTACCCGTATCTACAATTCAGAAAAACATAATGTACCATCACGGTGACTCATGATTGCATATCTGTAGTTTAATTATAAAAACATTGCCTCACAATGGAGGGACTGAAGTAATTTATTTTAGTTAACATGCTTTCTGCATTTGTCATATTCTTTTCAATTTATTAAAGATGAGCATGTGAATATTTTTTTAAGAACACATACCAAATCATACTATCCTCATCTGAATTAAAATATAGGCCTAAAGAGATGGAGGCATCCCTTGTGAGTGGTTTTAAAGTGTGTTATATGAGTGTGTGTAGAAGTGTAGTCACACGTAGCCCTTTCATCAGCTCGGGTTTTCAAAGAGTGCCACAGCACATTTGCAGGATATAACTAATAGGAATTAAAAATAATTACACCCCTAATTCTTGGGTCAGGCCATACTGTGTTCCAGGTAGTTTGCAAATTAGATGCAGTAGATTCAGAGTAAGCAATGTTTACTTCTCTCCAAGAGCTGAAAGAAGTCATAGTCTCTGACTCCTATTCATAACTTTCCACTGAGGTATTCCCAGCTGTGATTAAAAATAAGCCAATATTAAGAAACTTTTTGATATTCCCAGAATCAATTTCAGATGCAGCATCTCATAGGTAAAGCAAAATAAACAGACTGTAGTGGAGATTTGAAATAATTTGATTTTCCTGATGTGGACTTAAGGTTATTTTTTGCAAGTCACACACCTTCACAGGTAGACCTGTTTTTCGTCTCTGTAAATGGTAAAAACACACCTAATACTATTTTCCAAAAACAATTCAAATTGTTTTCTTTTTTTAAGGAACATAGGAAGTATTAATAATTATTTCTATATGAATTATTTGAATTTACAGTAAACCTACTCAAGCTCCTCCAACAAAAGTTTGCACTTGCATAATTTTCCAAGTGTAGAGTTAAGGCTGGAATTCCACAAATACAGGTTGCATGAGACTTTTCCCTGCTCGGTTTATAGCTCTCTTCCCTTCCGCATGCTCCTGGGCTCAGTGGGGAGCTGGTTGCCCAGTCATGCTTCAGCAGCCACTGTGCTGAAAGCTCTCAACTTCATCTCTGGTCATAAGTGTAGCATAAACAGAAGTCTGGTATCACAAGAGCTCTGGCCTTTCCAGAACTGCCCTTTGGGAGAAACTGAAGTGGCAGTCAGCGAACTGAATAATTTTGAATCCCTGCAAAGGTAAGGAAGCACCATGCTTTTGCACTAGTGATGAACCTCAGATCTCCAGGTACAAATGCACCGCGTGCATCAGTGATTTTTATACTAACCGAATGAAAGATCAAAGCTGCATTGCTTAATTCCACACTTGCTTATCAAACTGACACAGCTGTTGACTGTCACCAGCTCACCTGCTGCCCATTCAACCTTCCTTGCACAAGTGACTCTACAGAGTATGCCCTCTGGTGCCTCCGCCACTTCAGTGGAGAGCCTGGGATGTTATCTTGCACTGACCTAAGTCAGCATTTTAAACAGCTGAGCTTTGCAGTAAATCATCAACAGGTGTGGACAAAAGTTATGATCTGTTATGAGGGTAGTAGCTTTTGGCAGAGGCAGTAACTTCTTAAGCAGTTTTAGCCCAGTTTCATTTGGAGGTGCCTGCATAAAACATGGCAGCTGGTGATACATCCTTTGTTTCTGCAATCAGTAAATACCAAGAAAAAGTAAAACGCAGCTTTTCACTTTCCAGATGCAGAATGGTATGTTACTAAAAATGTATTATTTACTGACAGTACATCAAAACTGGTGCTCAGAATATCAGCAAAAATTACATACCACTTCTAAATGCAGACTACATTAATTAAGTAACTAATCACATTGCTATAAAATTCACAGTATCAGAATTTTGCAAATTATTACTATGTTTTATGGCAGTTATTGGTTCCCTCCATCAGGACGATTAAAATGAACAAAGCAGGAGTAAGTATCTTGTCAAGAAATATAGTGCTGCTTCTTGCATTGTACAGGCTGTCTAAAAAAAGCAAGAGACACCAATATGAACTATAACTACTAGTACTACCATTCCTTTCTGAGTTCAACATTGCTTGCAAGTAACATGCTACCTACTTTTCTCAATTCCCACCACTGCACCATATATTTGAAAGAAAAGTGAGAGGTACTCAAGCACTACTGCTTTCCTTAAATCATATTCTATTTGCCACTAACATTTTCCCTCAAATATTGTAAATGTTAAACTACAAGCATTAATGTAGGAAACATGATAACACTTTCCTCCCATCACCCTCATGATACATAGGCAATGGACAGAAATGTAGCTCATGTGAACAGATGAGAAAACAGATGAGTTAATCCACAGATCAAAGCAAATGAGCTCTCTCTCCCAAGGAAAAAAAGATTTTGGCTGTTCTGGAAGAATGAACTCACTGGTACTCTTTTCACTTCCAGCAGAGTAGCGGGTGGCACAGGAAGAGGAGAGACAGTTGAGAATCACTGAGAGACAGTTGAGAGACCAAAAATAAAAATAAATTGAGGAAGGTAAAGACTAAAAAAAGGATAGGAATGAGAAACAAAAACAGAGAAAGAGAGACTGACCAAAATGTAAATAAAATTAATAAAAATGTCAAATGACAACTGAAAACAAGCACAAATTTTTAATCAAGGCAAGAACATGAGAGTATGAACAAGACAAAAAGAATGTCAAACCCATAAAACAATGGAAATTTTGAAGGAGGAAATACATTAATAACATCTAATCTTGTCTCTACATTTTTTCAGAACTGAGATGCTAAACCAAAACAAGCCTCTTGGCTCAGGCTGCTGTCACTATTCTTGCATGAGTGTCCAAGGGCTTTACAAATAATTTTGTAAACACAATGTGGCAGTAGAGAGGAAATATGTTTATGTCTCTAATGAAACCCACAACCATCACTAAGTGCTCTGTGCAACACCACTCTTGCAGGCAAGTTCCGTAGTTTCTGTCTGCCCTATCTCACCATCCAGCTTTGTTTTTCTTTTCATGTAAGAGATAACCCATCATCCCTCTTTTCACGCAAAGGAGTCCTGTAATCCAAGTCTCTCTCTCTCTCACAGATCATGAAAAGAAAATTTTTTCCCAAGTACTTGAAGTAGGTTCTGATTCTTACAGCAATGAGGGCCGATAGCATAAGTACTGCTGTAGACACAGTCTCAAACCTGGATAAATCTCTTTAATTCTGTTTCACACAGTCACTGATATCAGAGAAAAGATGTGTGCAGGAAACAAACTTCCTTGACTATGTTTTGTCTCATTACCTCATAGTATCAGAGCTGTGCTAAATTACCTATGAAAACCCATACTCTTCTGTTGCACTTGATATTTAAACCTTCCACTGTATCACACACTTTTTTTGAGCCTAGTTTGCCAAACTGGGTTTGTTTTCACTTTAATGAAGTTTATAATGCCTCCTAGTAATCATCTGTGGTCACAGGTTTCTGCTGTGATTGTTACCACTAAGAGATTTCACTCTTTATTGTTTCACTGCTTGTTTCTACCGTTCCACATTACTTTGTTCCTCTTTCCCCATCTCCTTTCCTAATGATCAGACCACTTGTCCCTCCAATTTTTTGTGCTTTCATAAAACTGTATATTTTTCAATTTTTTTTGACTTGCTATTTAAAAAGAGAAATAAGATTTGCTATTCAGGTCTAGCCAAATTCAAAGCATTAGTTATTCCACAGAAGTTTCTAGTACAAAAAAAACGCTTAGAACAGTATGGAGAACATTGCTATAAATACAGATATTTGCCATATTGCAGTCAACTTCACAGGTTAAGTATTTAATTCTACATCAAAATAATACTGTTTCAATCCATATTAGTGAATATGGTACAGAGCACAGATTTTAGACTGAAATTTAAGATTTCACTATTGCTATAAATACCTCCATCCCCAAGCACTCTCTTGAGGTTAACTGCACTTCTGCAAGACACCAAAGTGGTATTTTCCAGCTTTCGGATGAATGGAGTACTATTAGTCTACAATATTTCAGCATTCAGATATTAACATTGGAGGTAACGTATTATTGCCACTCTCGCACAGAGCAAAAATCTCCCCAATTCTAAGCAAGCAAAACTGATAAAAATATGCTTTAAAAAATACTATACAAGGTCAGACTGTACACTTCTGTTAACTTTGACTTTCCCTTTGAAATTGTATTACAAGTACTGGAGGATGAAGAAATTGGTTTAACCCGTTCAGAGTAACTAGCAAGTTGTGGGTCTTCTGTAGGCCAAAGAATGAATTGTTTATGTTTTCTCTTGGTGTAGGCCTACAGCATAAAATGAACAGAACAGAACTTTTGCAGATAGTTCTAACATAATACTTTTTTGAGATATTCTATTTGAATGCTATATGCTCGGTTTTACGCCCAAAAATATTCAATGCAAAAATTATAAGAAATTAATAGTTTCACTAAGTATGGAATATGCCGGTTACAAAAACCCGAAAGATACTTCAGTTTTTGCAAACTTAACAACAAAGTAAACTGTTCTTGGTGAAAAATAGTTTTCCATTGTTCAAGATAGTACTAAGCATTTTTTTTCTCCTCTTGAAAGAAGATCTAGTTTCAAGTAACCTTCTCAGAGAAAGGGAAAATCAACTTAACTATGAAAAAGCTTATCCAGTTCAAAAGTTAATCAAAGCATTGGGGGAAAATGTGATTAGTTCTCATAGTATCAGAATCAGAAATATGTAAAACCATGAAGACTTATAATTTTAAGCAATAAATATTTTTCTATAAAAACAGGATAATTGATTTTTTTATATTGCATCTGTTCAGTAACAATTAATGTATAGTATATTTACACTATATCCTTGTTCCCTTCACAAAAATGTTAAGTAGCTTGATGAAAGAAGCTGAGTGCTTTAAATAGACAACTCCTCCTGGTAGAGTAGATTGGTATGGAAGACTATAATGCAAATTCCAGATGTTGCTCCAGACAGTGTACCAGTGTAGAAAAACTTTACACAGCATTTACTATAAGGACATGGGAACCGCCATACCGGAATAGACCAATGATCCATCCAGTCTAGCATCCTGTCTCTGGCAACAGCTTGTACAATATCTGATACTCTAAAAGTCAGCCAATCGCCTCCCCACGTTAACACAAACAGTCAGGCAGTATTGTATCACCAGAGCATGGAGCTGGAGTGAGGGGAAGGAGAGGAGAGCATTTCTAGCACAAAAATACTCAAATTTTCACAACATTCTCTGTAGACCCTCCCTTCTCTTTTGTCCCTCCCTCCCTATTTTGAATATGTCAAAATCCTTATTGTTTAAGCATGTCATTGAATGAGATGAAGGTGTGGTGCTTGAAAAGGTGTGTAAATATGCAGGAAACTTAAGCTGGGCTATTAAAGATTTAGAAGATCATTTCTTCATTCTTCGCTAGGTTTGCTGGCAATAAACAAAATGTAAGATTTCCAGACAGTAAATGTAATACTAGATATCCCTTGAGTAAAGCATGGATCATCTCTGAATTTAAGTCAAAGAGTAGTCGATTACAGGCCCAAATGCCTAGTCCAAATAAACCTAGACATGGAGGAATTAACAAAAAATAAACAAACAAAAAACCCACCCCAAATGCCCTGAGTTTCTCAGGCGTGCTGAACAGCTAGAAGCAATAAATATACAACTTCAGCAGAAGAACAATTCGTTAATATAAAATTACTGAAGCAGTGGGCTAGCAGCTATCATTTACATATCACATTCTAGCAGTAGAGGGGTGAAGGTGGAGAGAAAACTGGAGGGAAAAAAAAATTTACAGCAGAAGTTTTTTTTTTTTTTTCTTTCTTTCTTCCTTTAAATGTTAGTGGCAATACTAAAACCCAAACAAACACTTACTTTTTGCCAAACAGAAAAGAAATCCCTCCTTCCAATGTGTTTCTAATACAGACCTCTGGCATTCATTTATCCTTTGTAACAATCAAGTAAGTATTTTGTCAACTTTTTAAATATGTAGTTGAGTAAATCAATGGCCTTAGCAGGAGAGACCTAATATAAAGCCAGTTTTTCCAGACTAGTGGAGGAACATTGGCTCAAGTCTGGATGGGAGGAGGGGAGCAAACATGGCTTTAGTCCATCTTTGTGCCTCACTGGCATAAATTACAGCAGCACTTTTTCTTTCATTCCCCAAGCTAGCATCGGCATGTGAAAAGACTGCTGCTTAGTTTTCAGGAGCTTACTGTGTTTGTCACAGTTAAGCTTCTGCAACTGAATCTGCAGAGACCAGTGCTAATCTTGGGAAAGCCATATTTCATAATCCT
The DNA here is from genome assembly GCA_031468815.1 of Morus bassanus. Taxonomy (NCBI): domain Eukaryota; kingdom Metazoa; phylum Chordata; class Aves; order Suliformes; family Sulidae; genus Morus; species Morus bassanus. The sequence continues at coordinate 63,739,785 of CM062600.1, forward strand.
CAGTCTGAGGTATTATAGCAAAGAAAGAGACTGCATTTTAGAAAATATGTATAAAGGTAGGTTTATGAAAGAAATACAGCTAATATTTTTAGGTGTTTATCCAGAAGAATTTCACTATGCAAAGTTTAATAGTAGATGCTGTATTAAACAGGGAAAACCTGGAAATAAAATGTGGAAGACATTATCAAGTTTATGTGAAGTAGATACTAACAGCGTGCATCATGATTTAGTTCTTAATATAAATGAAATATTGCAATATAAAGAGCCTGGCTAACTTCAACACTTACCTGATTCTGAAACTGCTATTTCAATTAAAAAAACCCCCCAAACTCAAATAAATTCTAGCCTACTGTCTACAACACACATTGGAAAGGTGTTGATACTTTTTTAAAGACCCAAATCTCTCTCTCTCAGCCACAAAGCCTTTTACTGGGAGAATACAAAATAAATGAAATACTGTGTGTTCCCACTCCTAACTGTGCCAGATTTCTCACTGAAACCAATGCTAAATATGCTGAGAGAAGTTTTCCTTGTATTATCAACAAAAACATTTTTTAAAGAAGATAAAGAACATAACTATTGATGCTGGATAGAGAACACTGTCACTGAATATACAAATTTATTTTTTGTTTGTTCTGGAGTAAAATATAACTATCTCTACAAACTGGGTAAAAAATTATACAGTCAAATTGCAATGAATGTTCTAGCAGAAAGGGCTTAGCATTAGCACCCAACGTTGTCAAAGTATTTAACTGGCCTCAGTGGTAGCTTTGCAAAATTCAGAATTGAGAACAGATTACAGAATTTGACATATATAAACCAGGCTGCACTTGGTTAGCACTGGTTAGCACTTGGTTAGCACTGAACTTCAGTGAGGTTTTTGACCACAGAAGCAATAAATTAATAAAAACAGACCCATTCTCTCTATTTTTTTCTATAATCAGATGATCAGATCTATGCAAAGCGTCACTGTGCAAATCAAAATTGTATTTTGTGACCAAGAAGATATCTTTAAAAGCCTTTTAAGAGCCACAAAACTTTAAAGTCTATTTAAGTGACCAGCGCCATTAAATTCCAACTTCAATAGTTTTTAATCCTTGCTATCTTAAATGAGGTTTGTCACAAGTAACTAAGATGACAATAGTCACGCCAACATTAGTAATTACACAACATGCACATGAAAATCTACTTAGCAAGATCTGAAATGCCTTTTTGTTTGAGATGGAAGAGCTTTATTCTCACATAATTTTCAAAACAACCTTCTGACTGTAAGTTGAAAGGTATTTTCAGGCACTTTCTTATTCACTTTGACTTAAAAAATGCCTATTTTTCCTATCCCTCAAATTAACCAGCTTTTAGAATAGATCAGACTCAACAAAGGTAACTAACCATAGGAATTTTAAACTGAAAAAACATGTGAAAAACCATCAACTCATTCCAAATTCCCATTTTACTCATTCTTTCTTCTCCCACAGCATATCTGAAAGCTGAATGGATTTATGTTATTTCATATCAGAAGAAAGAGTAAGTTTCAGAGTCTAGACATCCTCCCCAAAATACTTAAGTGACTGTCTCATTTACATTTGTTGCTTAGTTACAGCTATGACAGCGTTCCATGGGGAAGGAAAAAATTGATCTCTTCTAAAGATTAAGAAGCTTTGTAGTTCACATCCAACACCTTACATTTCACCCAGGAAACTCTGGGTTCAGTTATGAAGGACTGGCATCACATGAAATTAATTAAATGAACTATGTAACATGCTGGCAGTCACAATCAAATTCTAAATGGCTGCAGAGTGCATTACTGAGAGCAGACAGAGGCCAATGATGAGATCTGAATCCAGAAGAAGAAATCCTGAACTTCTAGCTGGGTGCAGAATGAAGGAAAAATTACTGGGCTCCATTCTAACACAAACTCTAAAATCAACTGGAGGTTTACCTGCAGCCCTGACTTGTGAACTGATGGAATTAATAATAGACCGAACCCCTCTATTGAGGATGATACAAACTTTGGCTGCTTCTCTAGTGGCAACAATAGTTTAAACGCACTTCACATAATCATGTTCATCTGGTAAGGAACAGTTTTCACATGTTAATATTCCAGTTTCTACACTGAATATTAAAGGTCCAGCAGGATGAATTGGGCACCTTCCACCAAATCCAAATGGAAGATGTAACAATAATGTAAAACCATATTTATCAGGACTCACATTACCACCATGGAAACAGTTTTCAAGCAAGAACAGAGTATTGCCTCAATGCAATGTTCATATACCAATACCTTCTGGTGCTCTTCTAGTATTTCCTGCCTATTAGCTATTACGTACTTCAACTAAGCATTCAGTTTGTTTAGAAGTGAAGGGATAGGCATACTTTTTCAATCAATCAATGAAAAAAAAATAATGATTTGCTAGCCTACATGTCATCCAAGTTTTATAAAGTACTGTAAACTTGATTCGTTTAGTATGCAATGTATTTGTTTTTTTAGTGGTATGGAATGCTGCTGCTTTTGAGTTTGGGGTTACCTGATCATGACAATTAAGCTTTAAATTCAAGAATGGTACCGGAGTTGGTTCATAAACCTTCTTGTGTATTTTATTTGTAAGAACACACAAACAATGAGGACCCTTCACAGAAATATGGTAAGTTGACTTGGCAGGAAGGAAAATGGTGGGTTCTTTTCCGCAGAAAATACCATCAGGTCAAAAATTGTCAGACTGTAAAATTTCTCATAGGACTAGAAATACTTCAGTATGTCAATAAGTCTAGCAGTTTCAGGAAGCCCCTGCTTGTTTTCAAAGATCAGAGAGAGAAGAGTGGAAGATAGTCCAGAATTTTGGTTAAGGATACGACAGGTGGATTTTCATAGCAGAGAATCTGTTCCTTCCACAAACACCAGTATTCCATCTGGAAAAGTGTAGATATATATTTCCCATATTTCATAAGGGTGGAAGGCAGGTAAAACTTCAGCTGGAGAGCCCTATTTTTAAGAGTAGATAGCCATAGTTTAATGTCAAAGTGAAAAGATTAATGTGGTAGGGTTGGTTTGTTCACTTTCACTACTGACTTTACTGGAGAACAATATCATTACAGAACATAAGTATAATATGAAGTTTTGCGAAGAAATGTTTTGGAAGTTTATTGGAGTATTTAGAATTTATGTGATTTTGGCAAAGAGGAGTAGTAGTATGAAAAATAGGATACAATTTAGAAACTGCAATGGCTGAATTTCAATAAAAGCAATCAACAGCATGAGTTCAGGACAGAGCTAGGTTCAGCAATCGTTCAGTAGGAAAAGATTTGTGGCTTAGAAGGGACTGGAAACCAGGCATGAAAGAAACAATGAGAAATAAAGTAATCTTTCCACTCAACACTGACAAAGACGTAGCTGAGTGTTGTATCTAGTCTTGGATTTCACGCTTTGAAAGAGAGATGAACCACTCTGAACTCTCAGAATTACTTGATAGGAGGGTGTTTCAGAGTACTAAGTATCACTCTTATCCTATTTGAAGAAGAATATTTTGCACAGATTAACTAAAGCAATCAATGTTTGAACATACTTGATCGCATCTGAATTTTTTTCTCCTATAGCTGGATTCTCTCTATGGAAAATATTTTATGTTGTGTTCACAAGTTTCATCAGTTTCATTAACTGCATCAGTTAATCATCAGTTTCATTAACTGCAGTTGCCATAACACTTTCTGGATTGAAATTTGGTGTTTACTATAGCTGTAACTATTTGATATTATAATCAGAGCCCTGAAGTGGCACTATAACCTGGCTGGGTGTCACATGCATGCAACTCTATATATACAGCAGTCCCAGTCCTAAAGAAGGTGAGGATCAGCAGCGTTCTGTATAAAGTGTATCCTGTACAGTGTTTTCACTTTCAAATTGAGGCCTACCCAGTAATCCAGATGGGAAGTACCAGGTAGGTGAATTACTCCAGCTGGGTCTTCTGCTGTGACATTTTTGGTTTTCATACTATTAGTCTCTAAGCAGATGACACCTCACTGCTGCTGTGATGGATCTCATCTACATTTTGGGGAAAAGCCTTCTTGGGAAACAGTTTAAGCCCAGCATGAGTGACTGAGTTCTGCCAGATCATCTCTACCTACCTCTCCTGCACTCTGTACAAGCTTTGTGAAAGGGAAGGATGAAGTCATGCACCTGACTCTTTCTTATTTGGACTATAAGTAAATAAAGAACAACTAGTGATCAAATAGTACTGAAAGCATCTGACAAATCATTAAAAGAAAAGCATAAGCAATAGTTGTCAATATAGAACCACAGGGACAATAATGCTTGTGCCTGGAAGAACTAGGATCAAGCGTGCCTTCCTGAGATACCCAGATGCTGTAAAAACGTGTCTGTCTACTTGTCTGCAGACTCTTTTATTGTTACGAGTACCATTTCTGGTAGTACAAGCCATGTTTATTTTGATACTTTTGAATTCTGTAGGGGAAATTGGATTTTGATTGCTGCAGACAGATATATATTATCATTGTCACATAGCAGTAGAGTTTGCAATAGAATGTCTCAGCAAAGATTCTGGTATTTCATGTCAAAACTTAGTATTATGCATTTCTCTTCAGCTCTCTTCACAACGCTTCCTCAGATGCCTTCTTAGACAGTAAAATCTGGTAATAATTATCAAACACCATACACACTGTTTACAATAGAGTCATATTTCTTCTTTTTTTCTTGCATAAAAAGTAGAATGCTGCTGAAAAGTGCCCAAATGTCTGCTATGTTCCATGCCAATACAGCAGCTCAGCCAAATATGCAGAGAGAAGTTTGCCAAATAAAAGAAAACATAACAAATTGGTAATGGTTTCTATCCTGACAGAAAATGAAAATTATACCTCAATGTGTGGCCACTCATGTGGACACATAAAAATGTCTTAGAGGCAATCATTTTACCTCAGATAACACACCCTGACAGTAGAGCAAAGCATACTGGCAGGCTTTCACTTCCCATAAAAACAGCAACCATGACCTACAAAATGGCCTGGAGGAATCACATAATTTGTGCATATCATATTCACATATGCCATAGACTAATTATATTTAATAAAAATGAAATAAAGTAGAATTATTGTCTTTTGAGGAATACGTTGGAATTAAGAAAGAATCTTAAAATGTAAAGTCACTACAGTTATCTCAAATATTCCCATACAAAGACACTGAAAACGTAAATTCTTATCCCAAAATAGGAAATTTAACTTTCCAAGCGATTCTAACAACCATTAATAGCTTTTAGAAGACTTCATTGTTTTGCTAATGTTGTATGTGTTTATAGCCAATTTGTATAATTGTGGTGGTGTAATATGTACATTTTACAATTTATTTCGCTTCTCAGTAAATTCTTTGAAAATACTGTCTAATCTGTCTGTAAAGTTAACATGCACATTTACTGCACTGCAAAATCAACTATTAGTCTATTATGTAGTTTCGTATTATTCTAAGTCCTTGTTTAGTGCAATTCTGAATGCAATATGATTTTCTGAACAAAAATACAACTTCATATCTGAAATTGCAACACTCCATTCAGTACGAATAACTTACAGAGAAAAGAATTATCGCCAATTAGATGTCAGTAGTTACTCAGAAAGGAATAAGAAAGATAGTGATTGGACTCTCTGAAAGTCTTTAAAAGGCTGGTTATACTACTATGACAAGATAATATCAGACATGAAGACCAGTCCTTCAAGTTCATGGAAAGGCTGCATAAGGGAGATTTAGGCTGGACATGGGAGGTTTAAACTGGACATTAGGAAGCATTTTTTTACTGAGAGGGTGGTCAAACACTGGAACAGTCCTCCTAAGAGGTGGTCGATGCCCCAAGCCTGTCAGTGTTTAAGAGGCAGTTGGATAATGCCCTTAACAACATGCTTTAACTTGGTCAGCCCTGAACTGGTCAGGCAGTTGGACGAGACGATCATTGTAGGTCTCTTCCAGCTGAAATAGTCTGTAATTCCTGGAGAACTTAGAAGCACATTGGTAGCCCAGAAGGATCTCAAAGTATCAGTGAAACCCAAGGACCTCAAAATTTATGCTGTATTTTACCCCTCATCCTCAAAGAGTCTAAGACAGGAAAAGACATAATGATGGAAGACTACGTGGTTTGAAGAAGCAACGAAATAGATGGTGACAAGAGAAAACTTAAAATAATAGCAAGTTAATACTAAGAGTTACCCTGAAAAGGGCAAGAATTAGGAGAAATTATTTTCTCTATTGTTTCAAAAACAATAATCCAAAGCCAAGATGTTTGTGTTTTGATTTATCTGTTAAAACAGCAAAGAATATAAGCAAAGAAAGCAATGCTGTATTTCCAGATAATGTATTTAATATTAGAAGTAGAAAGAAAACTTACACTTCAGAAACCTAACCTGCATTTACATTTTAAAATACTATGTTCCATTCTTCTTAGGTGTAACATAGAGAGAGACAGAGAGGGTTTGGTTAGATTCTAAAGCTATGAGAAATGCTCAGTTCTTCCTTGAAAAAATAAAAATAATATAATCAGCAAAATAAAAAGCAAAATGCTTGAACTGCTATCATTTTGAAAGAATCACAGGATTTTTAATAGCCTACTTAGTAACACTTAAGCACATTTTCAGTGATGAAAATGACAAGGTATCTATTAAGATGAAAGCAGACTACAATAATGCCCACATAGAAACACTGAAAAAAATTAAATGCACTCATTACACACTACTTATGTAAAAATGTTGTTTTATAAACTGCAAGAATTCTATGCTAAGTGCTATACTACTAGTGTTTGTCTTTCTGCCAGTACCTGTGTCTGAAGTTTTCTGCAAATCCTAGAACTTCCCTTGTGAGGTCTCAGCTTGATTCAGTGAAAAGCAAGAAGGTGTGAAGGTAAAGTTGCAGAATCTGTGTAGTTTTATCTTACTACATTAAAATATATGCAATGATTCATTATGTATACGATACAAACAAGAAAGGAAAAGTTACCTAAGAGTGATCTAAAATTTTAGTCTCATCAACACAACTGGTCTCAGAATTTGCAATTCAGCTCACCTTTCATGACCTATGATTTTTTATTTTTTTTTTATTTTTATGGAATGTATCTTCAAATAGTCTTAAGACAGTCTGATTCAATATATTAAAAAATAATCATTTTTATAATATAGCTTACTTTAACTTGATGTGTATCTTACAGATAGTTGAAGAATTTCATTTATCAACATGTGGAAAAAAAACGTGAGTTAAGATGTAAAAAACATTTTTCCTTCCAAATGTTATCTTCCCTTACAGTCTTTTTTATGATGTCTTTTCTCACTTCAGTATGCACATCTTTTTAATTTGTGGAATGACAATAAAAAAACCTAAGTTATTTAGACAGTCTGCATTTCCTACCAAAGCTGTTTTCTCATCTGAGAAAAAAAACTTCATTAACGTGGTTATCTTACAGTTTTGTATGAGTCCTCTCAAACAGATGCAGGATGCTTTAATCACATTTAGTTACATCATTTATTTTCCATTTAAAAAGGGTGTTTAATGTACATGTTTGTACATTTTTCTCCTTATTGTAATTCAATTTTTTTCAAGCCTAGTTACTGGTGCGAGTTTGGAGATTTTTGGGGCAGGTAGGTATCCTATTGGTTTCCCTCTCCCAAGAAGGAAGTCTTTAGGAAGATCACAAGGGTACACCTGACATTTTCACTTAATAATTTTAAGTTATCTGAGATACAGAAATAGTGGTTGTCTTAAAACACTTGCCAAGAAATTTGTTAAATTTTCTATTTTAGCGGTAGTTTTGCTGTAGCTGTGATGGCTTATGTATACAACTAGGGAAGAAGTTGTACACAGAGACAGCCTATTTTATTAGATTGCCTTATAAAAAAAGATGACCTGACCTGTCCTTACAAAACATTTTTGCTTTGTGTTTTTGCTTTTTTTCTAGTAATTTTATGCAGATATTTTTATTACCATCTAACAGCTTGCAGTCTAGGCCTTCAGGATTACACTTCAAATCATATTGTTTTTTATCCTCCTCCCTACCTAAGGAGGGTTCTTTGGACGGAAGGTGAACATGAAACAACACAGTACAAGTTGCTTCCTTGACTGGGAGGTGTTGAGGTCATAACTTCTGCAGTGCTTTACCAATTCCAGCAGTACCCCACTTCCTTGGGGTCACCCTACACATCAGATGAGTCTATCAGTCTATCTTGATCTCATCCATCAGTCTTTAAAATACTTACCACCCCCAACACAGAGTTTTAGTAGGACTTAAAACTACACGAAACAAAATGTATTCTACTCTCCTGCCTTATTTTGCAGAGCGCTAAACCAGTACATTTTAGCTGACTCCTCTGCAGCAGCTGTCTTCATATTTGGTGTTTCTGCTACTCCTTTAATTTATGCTTAACAGTGAGACTATGTTAGTGCAGTAGGATTTCCAGCAGTAAACACAGAAGTTCAAATCCAAAACACTCACCATCCTTCGTCGTTATCTACTTCAGGTTCAGAAACCTCATTTTCGGGAGTTTCTTCAATTGCCTGGGTTAGCTTTGATTTAAATCGGTCCAACAGTGCCAGTGTCTAAAATTAAGTCATAGTTTTAGAGAAGTTATATATATTTATATATAACAACAGGTATATACAAGCTCTTTAAGGTATTATTAGTTTGAGGAACAGTACAATGAGATGGAAGAGAGTTCTTTCATAGGAATGTGAAAGAAACACTGTGGAGAGAACAAGTGACAGTGAGCAAGCAATATTGAGGCAGAAAGAATAAGCAGGGAGGTCTGATAGAGCACTTGACTCGCTGTCTAGTGAAAACAAAATGCATATTTAAGGAACAAAAATTTGCGGCTACTTACAGAATAAAACAGCTGATTAAACAACACTGACTGCTAACGAACTTTACTGTCTGAACCTGCTATTTTCTTCTCATAAAGCAATCCATTCAAGCTTTGAAGACCCAGTTTGATTGATATTTATATACTTCACCTTGCTGCTCTTTTAAATTATGCACTGACACTGAAAAAAATTAAAAGCTTCTGACTCAAATACCATGAGCCACCTTAACTAATTTTACAGATATAGGTTCTTATGCTGCATACATTAAGCTCATACTGATTTATATTTGGTATTTTATTCTCCAGCTGACATTGTCCAGTCTTTCAACTAGAACGAAGTCACCAAATCTCAGGTGACACCTGAAGATTGTACTGCAGGTCTTGTTTCTGATCACCTGGAATGAAATTTTGATTATACAAGAATTGTATGCCTGAGCCTTGTGATGGGAGATGGAGCTCTTCAAAAAAAGGGTAGACCATAAGAATAATTTGCACAGCCCTAAGCTTATTTCTTGCTGATATTTGAGACGTTCCTGGAAAGAAAAGCATCAGGGAGTAAGCGCTTGACTGAATTTATGTGGCAGGCTACATTTGATCTGTAGGTGATAGGTTGGCCACCTATATTGTAAAACACCTCTATATGGCTGTTTAGTATTGTTTGGTCAAGTTTTTCAAATTTAAAAGAATAAAAACTAAACAAGAATAGAAAACAGAAATAGGAAATACCAGAAGTGCTCACTGGAATCAAATTTCCTTCTGGGAGCAATCTTAACTTTAGGAGTTTCCTGGCTTTTGAATTCTTTCAAAAACATATTTTAGCACTGCCAAAGGCAGGTTTTGGAGGGGTTTTTATTTTCTGTTTAAGACAGGAGAGAGGAAAATTTCAAAGATATTTGGGCCTGCAAATCATTCAAGTTCTATAGCTTTCCATACTATTGTAAACAAACCCCATACTTGCAACATCTGAGACAGCAAATCTCTGCCTAGGCCATCAGAAGACAACAAACTAACCCTTTTTACATGGAATTGTGACCAACCAAAGCCACCTTCCTTGTGTCTTCTCTAATTTTCTCTAATGCCATTTTCTCTATTCTCCTGTGAATAGACCTGGTGATAGAAATAATTTCAAAATATCTTAGTAGGCATTTTTGCAGTAAGTGACTAGATGCCATACTGTGGATCAAATAACTTTATAAATTGACCCTTGTAGAATTCTAAGGTTAGGACTTCCAATATCTAGTATTGTAAGGAGACATACCTTTCCCCCTCTTCTTCAACTCTTGTACAGAGGATGGAAAATGGTATTGTGCTGTAGGACCAGGAAGGAGGCATACAAGGCTAGAAGAGGATCTCCACAAGTGAAATGGATTACAAAGAACTTGATTAATTGTTGAGAATAGTTCCTGGCAGGGTTACATAAATAAAAATTAAGATCTACTAAAATATACACCTTGTTTTCCTATGATGTCCAGGACAGGGCTGACATAAATTCATTAGAAGTCATTTTAAGTCCCTTGATCCACATTCCCAACAGAGCTTTAGTACTCTTTGATTCAAAGTTAATGGGCTTTTGAGTGTACAGAGTTTCCATAAACTTCTTAGTTTAGAGCTAAATCAGCTTGCTACATGTATAAAGTTTTGCCAACTGCTGCTTTGAAGTTACTAAGCCTCAAGTTTCCAATCTCTTCTAGCTTCAACACTTGAATATGAACATCTTCATAGCTGAAGTGACATGCACTTATAAACCGATGTATCTGATGTACTGCACACATTTTAAGTTAATAGTATTTTCCAGTTCACAGGCAGTTTCATATATTTAACAGTTTCAAACTTCCTTATTTTCGAAAAAAGAAATATTTATGTCAAACTTTACTTTGCTCATATTTGATTACTAGAGTCTACATACATCCTAACTAATTTTGAAAAATGATTTTCATTATATTTAAAAAAAATTTTCTTTTTACATCTCAGTTAAAAACTATTTCTATTCATTTTACAACACCAAAACGTATAGTTGAATTTAATATCTTTAAAACATAACTTAAAATGTTAAAAAACCCAGCTTGGACTGATGCCAAGCATGCAAACTTCTGTCCCAATGTTATCTTATGGCAAGCTGCAGAGCCAAGGAAAGCACTGTATAGAAATGCAAATTCTTGTAAATGTAATGGAGCATACCTCTGCATAGGTAGCATTTCCTTTTGGAAGATTTTAGTGACTAAACTGATAGCATTTCAGATATCAAATACACATTGAAACTTCACTTACCTGTCTACTTGGGTAATCAAAATAGGGGACTGAGGAGTACATATTTATTTTTACAAATAATAAGATTCTTTTAATGGAAAATGAAACAAAACAGATTTTAAAACTTTATTTTTACAAAAATGAAGACAGAAATGTTTTCAGAACTTTTTCTGGAATTGTTTTCCCCAGATTGTCAAACTATTACCTGGTCTTCACGAGAAACCCCCTTCTTTGGCTGCTGCTTCCGCTTGTCTTCATATTTTTTCTTCTCCTGAAGGTATTCTTCAACAACACTGTTTGGAGCAGGTTCCTCCTCTGAATAAGGAAACATATTTGGTTAAACAAGCGAAATTTGGTTTTATGATTCAGTATAATTTTGGAGATCATTTGTGACTTCTGAAATACCAAGCAAAGCACTTCCATAAAATGTTTCAGTTGTATTGCTTTCTCAGAAAGTAGAATAATTTGCTACTTGCTGAAATGAAAAACACAACACTGTACTGGGCAGACAAAGAGTCTAAAAATTTTTGTTTCGATTTTATTTTACTATAGAGCCAGGGAAAGCAGGGTAACAGAAACAAAAACTCTGATGGTAAGATGAGAAATGAAAACTGTTGAAATTCCTTTAACAAGTTTACCTTCATTTCTAAAGATCTTTCTTGGAGCAGCCGAACCATTATGTGTATTAATATTCTGTGACTATTTGTTACAGAGTAGACAAATATAGACAAATATTGCCTATAGACAAATTCGGTTTTCCTGTTTTGTAGGCTGAAGTAGCCACAAACCAAATCCTCAATCTTACAATAGGGAAAAAACCCATAACATTTTTACTTTAAGCTGAATCCTTGTCAATCAGGAAAAAAAAACCCTGTAGTAAGAAAATAATATCTGGACTAGTCAACAGCTACTATCCTTTGTCTTTTTTTAACATATTCTTCTCTGCAGAATATCCAGTGCCATGACAAATTAATAATTTAAAAGGACAAAAACTCAATTCAAAAATTGATCAATACCATCCTTTCATATTTACTTCCTCTTGAATAGCATTAAGACAGTTCACACATTGATTTAGTATACTTGAAATTTATTTATACGTATTTATAGAATGGTTATTCCTGATAAGGAACAGAAGAATAAAACCTCCAGGTGTTCATTGTAAATGATGAACAGAATATATTTATGGAGGAAATAGTTTCAATAAATTTCAGAATATACTGATGAACTGTAAATCTAAATCAAACCCTGCATCAGTTTTTTTTATATGACCTCTGACAGCTATACAGAGAAAATTTCTGATTCCAAACTAAATTTCTCTCTCACCTAGTTTTCTATCAAGTTTATAAACATAGCATTTCATAATAAGAGGAAATAAATTTGAATGGTGTATCTACATATAAAATATTTGTTTATACACTTCTACAAATAAAATCTCTTACTTTCTTTTTATCCTAATTTATATGTTGCATGTATGTATTTATAGAATATCAGGGAAAACAATCAAACATACACAATATCACTCACACCTGGTTTTTTTCCTGTTTTCCAGTGGACTTCTTGGATATAATGAAGAACAGAGGATTACAGGTACCAGCAAGATAAAGAAAGAAAAAGCCATCTTCTAGAATGACCGAAAAATATAAATGCATATACACAGACATTTAGGGCAGATTAAACAGCTGAATGAATGAAATAAAATCTGCCATAAAATCTCATGCAGCATAATATCAGATGAAGTGAGGAGAATAACAAAGTACAGTATAAAACTACAAATCATAATGGCTCAGCTCCATCTTTCCCCCAATTACCTCAGCGTATTCTACTAATTAAAAAACCCATTCTTAATTCAAGACCAATGCTTTGTGAAGACAAAACACTAGTTTTTGTATAAATGCATGTAGCCAGTCAAACTTGTATATATGTGGAAAGAACTTACTGTCTTGTTTTACTAATATTTAGCTGCTAGATAAATAACATGAACTACAAAAACACCTGCTTTCTTACAGAAAACAACCTGTCAGGTGACATTTACCTAAAGGGGTGCTTTGAAATTAATCCCGTCTACCCAGCAATAAGTATAACTGCCCACCTATGACAAGCAAAAGAACTGAGAAGAGTGTTCTAGAAAACTTATGAAAATGCCAGTCTCAAGCTGGCCATAAACATTTAAACCTGTTATCCAAACTTGATATACATATGCTGAATTTAAAGAAGATGTGATCCTTAGTCACACATGTCTTTTGACTAAGATTTTAGTTTAATCTAATGCAGCTCAAATATAATTCTCACACAAATAGGTTAAATTCCCCTGCAGTTGTGTGTTTGTGTATTTTTATCACAATCATGATTGTCACTGTTAACACAAATAATTTAAATTTCAGTTTAAACCTTCCCTTGAGATTACTGTTTTCGGGTCTTTGCCTGTCAGAGTTTTTCTAATCCTCAACTTCATTCTCCCTGCTTCCTAGGAAAGTCAGACAGAAGATTATCAGATCTAGCTGAACTAACTTCAGAGTGAATCAACCAAAACAGTTATGCACCCGTATGCATCATATTTCTGCACCTTTCATTAAAATGACTTAAAGACATGCTTGTATTTCTCCATCAGGTCTTACAACTTATTATTCCACATGCAAAACAAGTAATACAACAGGAAGAATTTAAGAGCCCCTAAGTCAATGGGTTTCTAACACATTTTAAAACTTTGGAAAACTCCAAACAATCATTTCAAAACCACAATGTCTATTTTTTTAATATAAATAAAATACTCAGTTTTGATAAGTAATTCTTTGATAAAATTATTTTGTGTCTGCATGAATAAATTCAAGCAAAAGAAAACATCTGGAGGAGAGATTTATTGGTGGAAAGAACCCTTTTAAAATGTAAAACCCCTTTTAAAATGTAAATATAGATTGCTGGCTACTACTTGATGTCTCACAGTCACCATCCCAGAGCCCCTCCAAAACTTTTGCAATAGAGTTGGAAAAATTAAGAACCACAGCACTGTATGATGGACTTGACCTTCACATCAACCTTGACAAACTTGAGTCCAGCTTGCTGATGCAGCAAAAGTATAAGGATCATTATATTGGTATTAAAATATATAAGCTCCAAACTCCTTAATCTAAGAGGATTTATTCAGACAAAAATAAATGAAACATGACATGGATGCACAGCAGTGAAATAATAATTAAAAGCCTTTTTTAAGTATTGCAGGATGCAGAAGATGCTAGCTTAAGCTACGAGGATCTTGCACACTTGTGCCCTAGAGGCATCTCATCACAAAGTGTAAATAGCAACACACAAAGATCTTTTTCCTTAGTTTGAACAAGTTACTGTGTACATTCTGTCAGTAAGGAAGGTGAGGGGAAAAAAAAAAGAAAAAGACAGCTTTCCTTATTGAAAATACACTTCATCCCACTTTTAACAGAATTTTTAAGTACATTGCTACTTACCTCAGCTAGCTTGAGTTACTGCCAAGAGATTCTTCATCTTACTGTGACAAAAACTTTTAGCATTTAAGTAATTTATTTTCTTTCAGATAGATTCTTCCATCCTGAAATATTCCTTTAAGGAGTAACAGATGCCAACCTGATGGTGTAATCTAACCTAAAACTTTGGTTTTGGGATGTGGTTTCTGATGATAGCCTGAAACTAAGGAGTAGAATCAGAAATCTTTAAACCAGAAAGGAAGAGAATGATTTAAAAAAAAATACAAAAGGGTTTATTTTGCTCTCACTTAAATAAGGAACAGTTCAAATAATGTCAGTTTCTGACTACAAAATTGGAGTATAACAAAGACATGAGAACTTGATCCAAGGGTGTCGAACTGAAATGAATGGTAGTTTGGATGGTTTTGGATCAATCCCTAAATAGGAAGAGGGGCAGAAGAGTAAGCTTGATAAAGTAGTTTTAAGCTTAATTCCTAAAGCACCTAGTAAATTTAATAGCATAATAAACACTCAACGAAAAATACCTCAGACATGCTCTATTTCTGAAACTGCAACTGAATTTTATCTTCCACTTTATGACAACCAAGAAGTATGAGTTCTAGGCCTGCTGACTGTGGTAGATCAAAAAAGTATGATCACTGCTTATGCTGACATTCATATTGGCCTTAATGACTGGGCTTCATTCCTAGCATTGCAGGTGGTGTAACTTTGGCTTAGCATGTACACTAATTGTGGCACAGATAAGGTACAATTTGAGACAAATGTATTTCTGACAGTATGCATACAATTTTCCACAGTATGAACTTTGTTATTTTATCATTTTGTTATTTGTATCAGTCTTGACAAACCTTGTAATAATGATTGTCCTTGTAATGAAGGAGGTAGAATCTCTATAAAATCTAGAGATTTTGTTTCCTTTTTAAAAAAAGAGATAATGAAGCTGCCCATAAAAACATTTGTCGGAAAAAGAAGCCGTTTGTTTGCTGAAAGTATAACCAGAAACATACTAATCTTCAGAAGGGTAGAAACAATACATATTGTGACAGAGAAAAATACGTGCTGTTTCTGAAGGTTTTCTGTCATGGTAAAAAAGAAAGCCTACAGTGCTGACAAGGATCAATGAAAGAATTTTGGTTTATGTTTTTTCTTTGATGAGGTACAACTAGCATGAAGATTTTTTTATATGTATAGACTTAAGTATCTTACATTACAAAACAGTCCTGATATGCTGAACTTCACAAAAGTAATTCCATTAACTCCTGTAATGCCCTTTGCATATATAATCATGAGTTCATGTAGAACCGAAGTAAGATAACAAGGAGAAAGTACAAAGAAATCTGTATTAAAAGGCACCCCAGTTTATTTAGCAGGGTTTGTAAATGTTTTAAGTGTGATGGACCCATTAACTTTTGCCAGTATCTCAAATACATTCTTTAGCAACTCAGATGACACAATTTTTATGATGAAAGACCTCCTGGACAGAAATTCAAGAAATGCATGGTATAGCGAGACTAAATACCAAAGGGGAAAACAGAAACTGAAAAAGCCTGCACAACTCCATGTTTGAAATGAAAGAAATTATGACTGAATGTTTTTATGCATTAAAACAGGAGGCCGAAAACACATTCCCGTGTTTGCGCAGTAAATTCCACTTTCAGCTGCTCATCAATATTGAGTTTATATTGCATTCTTCTGGAATTATAGAGATATGCAGTACTGATTTTAAAAACCCTAATGAGATTCAAATCCTAAAAAGAAAAACTATTTTTGTTCCAAAACAAACAAAACCCTTATGAATTACAAACAAAATTCTGATAAGCCTTAATATTTAATGAATTAAAATGGAATTCCTATCAGAAGTGACAGATGGAGAACATAAAACCACTTTCTATAATTAAAATCTAAGACAGATAACACACTTCTTCCAGAATCCAGGAAAAAGTTTTCTTCCAGCATTAAATACTATGTCTATGAAAATAAAAGCCATTAATTTACTGTAAAGTAGTACAAAAATGAATATATAAGAAAATACAATACGAAATAATGTTATGCTTGAAAGAATTTATAACACACTCTCTAGTATATTTTTGTTTAGAACTAATTCTATTACTGGTTTTCTTTGCACCTTTAACTACTATTCAGTTATTGTTACTATAGCTCTGGCCTGCCTAAGTTCCTGAAGAGCCACTGTTTGCTTACAAGGTAGGTAAGAGTCAGAAAAATATTTACTAACTGTGAATAACTGAATAGATTTGCTTACAGAATGAGCTTCCAGGCTTGGAGTGATTACTGGATTTTCAGTTTGCTACAGTGAAAAAAGCAACAGTTCTAGAACAAACTTACTAGTTCATTTAGCTAACTGAAATAATAAAATCTTAGAAGTAATTCCTAGAGCTTCAAAACATTTCTTTGAAAGAGCAGAGTCCACACTTTTGTAAAACAGTGTAAACTTTAATATACAACAGTAGAAGTTTCTAGTAAATCTATTCTGAACTTCGGTAGCTTTTAGGCACACAGTACCACTCTAAAATGTGGTTAATTTTTTAATGTCAGTTGATTTTGAGCACATGCTTAAAATTACTACTAAAATCAAAGCTGGCTTACAGTGAGGTTTTTGTCCTCTTTTGCAGACAGAGACAAGAGGAAAAAGCATTAACTTTAGCAGGGAAGAGACTGAGTAGGGATGCTGGGTATTATTTTATGAGATTAAATGAAAAAAAATGTAAATAGTGGAAGCAAACATAAAGGTTTGCAAAAGCGACACACTCAAGATGCATACTTTGATACAATGCAGCTATAGTGTATATACTGCAAAATCTTCATACTTAACGTATTTATACTGCATAATTCCAAAACCACCAAAATTTGCATTTCATTGTTTTCATGATGTTCTCAAGGGTGCATAATTCTATTGAAGTCTCAGGCTTCAAGAAAGCATCTTTCTATGTAAGACAGGACTTAAATCTTGAAGTGCCACGTACATTACAAACCAAACATAATAATAAAACAAATAAAACATAACCTTAAACTGGCATCCTTGCTGGATTTTGAGGGTTTTCTAAACACTTCAATAATTTGATTCCCATACCACAATTAAAAACAAAGCATAAAATACTTCATGCCTCAGTAGAATTCTTACACTTGAATGTTGTTTTTTACATTAGTTGCTAGGTTTCTCTGCTCAGTATTTTGCAGCTTTTCTGTTTTCTCACGTGTGACAATTCAATTTCATCATCCACAGATTATTAGACAGTTTACAAAAATGTTCTAACATGAAAAACTAAAATACTACTTAAATACTACTACTATTTAAAACCAACATACAGTTAAACAGCTGGGCAGATGGTATTTGTCTAAAGCAAATTTCATTGAAGTATATTCAGAGGTTTACACTACAGAACTTTGAAAAGTGTATCTTTTTCAAATATTTGATTAAGTACTTCAAAATGATGAAGTAATTCAGCACTCAAATTATAGTGTTTGATGTAATTTCTGGCATCACTACAGCAAATGTCACATAAAAGAAAAACATCTTATTTAAAGTAAGGTCTTGACAGCAGTCTGGCATAGTCAACAATCTTATTCACAAATTGGAAGGCTGGTTATAATCAAACATGTACAGAGGGAATGACTTTTTTTCCTCTGTCCTCTTGAAACAATGTAAACACTAAAATTTTCACCCCCAATCTTCCTTAATTACTCTGATCTCTGAATACAGAAAAAAATTAGGTAGGCATAATATGTAACATGAACAATTTGAAGTAGTGATACTAAATATGATACCAATAATAATAAAGATCTGCCAGTGGACATAAAATCAACGTGTCGTGCTGCCACCCGTTCATTAGTGTCCTCTCAGAATTAGCCCTGATCCTGCAAAACATCCAGTATGACCTAAGCCTTATTCTCACAGTTCTGTGATCTTCAGTGATTTTCTCCCGCTATGGCTGCAAGCTTTGGCGGAGATGCAGTGTTTATTAATCAAGCACAGAATCATATTAATGCAGTTACATAGCCTCTGAAATAGCATTTTTTCCTAATGTAGCCAGCTCAGAGCATAGGCAGAGCCCGTGCAAGTGTCTGCACCATCTGCGTCGACATACCTGATACAGCATGACACAACTCACTCTCCATCCCACATTTCCCAAGAGGATAGTTAAGGGAACAATGGAAAAATCTCCTGCTACATACACATTCATTTCCTGATAGCAGTCTGTTTTAAACATATGCAATTTCTTATTTGTAAACTAATGTGAAATAGGTAAACTGTTACACATTTAGCAGACTGTCTTGCATGTTGACAGCTCTATTGCATTGATGAAAATTCAGGCCAGTAAACAAAAAATGGCCAAGTGAACTAAGTGAGATATAATAAATGCTTTTAACTTTGGGGCAAAATTACCTGCTCAGGTACAACACTGTTGGATTTCATTATATTCAAACTAAAGCGTTTCTACATTCTCTTCTGTTATTCTTCAGGTGTAAAGGGCTGTTTCACAGTAAAGGTATCCTTCATTCCTTTCACTTACCATCTTTAAATACTTAAGATTCCACTCTTCCATCCCACTCCCTACCTAAATTAGACATATATTCAAGTATCTCCTAATAAATTAGTTCACCTAGTCTTCTGCTAGTTTGGGGCTTTTTTGGTCCATTTGTACCCAATTGTTCAATACCTTTTTTGGTGGTACAATACTTGGAACTGAGTGCAATAATACAACTGTGCTTTTACAGTTAATGCCTTTGTAGCAATGACCACACAATCGCAGCCGCATCACAATGTAAATTCATGCTCAGTTTGTTTTCTAGTACAAACCTGAAATATCTTTCACTATTGTGGCTTTCCCAATTTCTTTATTTTATGAGTTTGTGCGTGAAATTATTTTTCCTCAATACTAAGGAAATAACTTTTTAACATCCCAACATGACTCTCAATTTATGTTCAATGACATTTTCCACACCTTTTCTTCCCTCCCCCAATCTAGTACTTCCTGTACTAGAATCTAGTATTTAGTGACATTTACTTTTGTTTCTTGATGATTAATTAATTCATAGTATTCTAACAATATTTTTCTAATAGTCATAAGATCCAGTGTAAATCTCAGTCCTGTTTCAATTTTGATAACACAGCGACCATAAAGTACAATATAGTGAGGTGGGGTTACACAGACCAAAGTGAAGTTTAAGATACAACACGCTAATTTTATAAAAACTTACAAATATTCAGAACTCTAAGTGTTTTCACAATTAATGTTATTAAGAAAGTTCAGAGGCCTTTGCTCAATTAAATTATGCTTCTTAAATTACTATTCCAACATTGCTACATGACAGCAGTATTATTAGGTTAGCAGTCAGAAGCTGCTACTTAATCTTTCTAACATATATTCTATATTTTAATCTGTATCTTCTTCAAAGCGGATCCTTCAAAATTGAAATGTACCAACAGACTTCTGAGAAAAAATATGAGTATCTGGCTAGCGTGAAAAAGGGAAACTTCAGAAAACCGCTTTTAGCTCCATACAAACCATGATGAAAATTGAAGCTTTGTCATAAGTGCAAACAGACTCAAACATTTTAAAAATTTAGGCAGTTAGCTCTGGATGATGTTTTTGTCTTTGGGTCACCTCTAGTTATAAGGCTGAAATTCACAAAACAATGTTATCCAACAATACTATGAAACAGGAGCAAAACTGTTATGTTGAGGCCCTGATACGCTCACTATATATTTTGGGGGCTGTTCTATTTTAGACTAACAGTTGGAGCTCATCAGGTGTGCTCCTGGAATGCATCTTCCAGCATGGCTTCATCTGAAAGTGCACATCTGGTCTGCAGCAAAACACTAATGTAAGTGTAACCTTTTACTTAAAATTCCTATTAAAATTTCAATTTTCCCCAGGTATTCTTGAAGTTTGCAAGTTCTTTCATCCTTTACCAGAAATTTACCTGTCATGCAACTGTACTTGTTCTTTCCATACAGATGAGAAATTTTGTACAATTCAAATGAGACCAAATTGATAGGCTTGTTAAAGACATCTGGAGACTGATTTCTAAAATGCAGTGGGTAGAATCCAGAAGTGAAAACTGACCATTTTAAAATTCATACTAACAAACTTCATATAAATCACAGTAACTCATCAGAAGACAGCATTACAGGAAATGATATTTAGCAGGTGCCAGTTGATGATGCCAGCATTTTGATACTTTCTGACATCAGCTGATGTCGAGACAAAGGCAACCAACAGGAAAATGTTAGGGTTTCATCACCTAATTATTTTTGTATTATGAATAATTTAAGCATATTATTTAATCAGCAAGTGTTAATGTTTGAGAACATTAGGTGGATTCTGGTGTAGCTGATACTTTAATACTTTTTATTTACTTTTAAGTAAGAAAACCAAAACAGTTTTCCCTGAAAAATCAAAAATGTATTTCTAGAATCTTAGTTTTTCCTATATGTCACAAATGTGGACCCAGCATCCCAAGGCACAGAATATGCTATTGTTATTCTTGATTCCATAAAGACAGAAAGCTTCCTTACTAAACAAATTTAGACAGTAAGTTTATTTACTAAATAAATCTAGTTACTAAACACAGTAAATGAAACTTCAAATGACATCCATAATGTGACCTGTAAAATGCAGGAAAAGACACTTACCCTACATTTTAAAATCTCTCCTTAATTTAAAAGCCCAGTTCCTCTCTTTGAGTCTGAATTTTTGACAACACTGACAAGTGAGCCGTTGTCCTGACAAATTACAAGGACAATCTGACTCCTGAACTTTTAATGACAGATTAAAAAAAAAAACTACTTAAACTTGAATCTCTACCTTGTTGTGTTTTGATTGCTGTTGGGTCTGAAAAAATATCCAAACTGAGAGCTGGAAAAGGATTTAGACGCAGAAGAAATATTAAAGGATGACTGAAGAAAACCAAAAAAGTAAGTTTTGATTATTTACCTAGCTATTAATATATGGATTTTATTAGACACCACAGAAATCCTTAAGAAGCAGGTATGGGAGATTACAAATTTTATTTATTTATAAACAAAACATTTCCCAAAGGTTATTTGTGATTATCCTACAGGGCTATCCCTTTTGGCAGAACTGGCTATTCAGAGAGGAGAATATGATCACAACTACATATTTCGTTTACATGCTTTCTCTCAGTGATTAACATTTTTAAATTTTTCTATTGGTTTCACTAAATTCTGGTGTCAAAATACAAGGTATTTATGGCAACTTTATGGCTATTTTATGCTATGAGAGTCAATACGTGTCCAATGCTAGACAGACAACTATTAATGCGTTTTTTCAATTATATGTCTAATGAAAAGACCATGCGGTAATGCTCAGTAAATTCTGGTATTTGACAATGGTGTTTTGATCACTTTTAAATGTCTGGTGTGATAAACTCATCTCTTAATTAAAGCTGTTCTTATATTTAATCCAGAATCCTTTATAATCCAAACTATATGCCAGTTACACAGTAAATCTTCCATCTGCCTTTCAGTCATCACCTTTAAACACTACATGTTCATTCTAGCTAAATGTAGGAAGTTTCCTCTCCTTCAGGACCATATCAATTATGTTTAATGAGTTTTTTACATTTATTCTTTGAGTGTGGATTTTGTAATGGTAAATTCTCTATCACCAGAAAAATTTTTACTTCCTTTGACCATACAGTGAATTACATTTCTTTGTGTAAGAGTTCCTCAAAAAGGGAAACATCATTAGGGCATTGACTTTTTCTCTTCTCAGGATATAGACAAAATAACTCACTAGATAACCAGAATAAGTTATTTGGAGAGAAAGCAAAGTGTAAGGACAGTACTGCCTTACTGAATTATTTTGGCAGACCTACAACCAAGCTTTTATTTTAACTGCTTGATACAAAGACTTACAGTGATGTTAAATACAATGCTTTTGGTAATGCTTCTACCTAACCACTATCACCATTAACAGGATGCTTAGGTTCTCCTCCCCATCAAAACCTGTCTCCAGGTCACATCTTACTTTTATTTTGATTAAGTTGTGCTTCACAGAATCTTGAAAAACAGAACATCTAAGCCCATTCCTCGCAAAAGGCAGGATCAACCTTTTTTACATCAGTCCTAAGAAGTATTTGCCTAATCTGCTATTGAAAAGTTCCACTTTGTAGGTCATCTAGTCCAGTACTTATCTTTAGGAAGTTTCCCCTAACATTTAACCTAAATCTCTTTAGCTGCAATTGAAGCCTATTATCTGCTGTCTTCTCCACAGGGATTACATAGAATGATTTCCTCTCCATGGAAATTACACAGAATGATTTCCTCTCCATGGTTAGCCTTTAACATTCTTGATGATCATTAATATGTCTCCTCTTACAAAGTCATCTTTCCCCTAAACTAAACAGCCCCAATTCTTACAGTCTTCAAATATTATGCTTTCCAGATCATCAGTCACCTTTGCTGCTTTCCTCTGTGCTCCTTTAAGATGCATCATATCTTTTTTTCAAGTGCAATCGCCAAAACTGGGCAAAGGATTCAGGCTGAAGACCTGCTCAGACTGAATAGAAAACGAGTCTGTCTTGCATACCACAGTCCACCTTATATGTTTTACAATACACTTAGACTTTTTCAATAGCATGGCACTATCAACTTGCTCTCAGCTTTCTACTTATGTTTCCTAGATTTTAAGCTGCCTAAGTGCTATGCAACATCTTGTGTTTGTGCAACTCATCATGTTTGAGAGATACAAAGCACTTACTATAATAATCTTCTTTCCCCAAGATCTCCCAAGGTAAACGTATTTTGTTTACCTTGACCTGACTTTTAACTTCTATGAACTGACTCAATCTACCAACCCAGCACAACACTATTCTACCAAATAAAAAAAGGAACACTTTTCTTCCAATTTAAACGGAATCAGATCAGTAAAAGCTCCAACATGGACTAGTGGAACGGAAGACAGTGAGCCACTCAGCTCTTCACTTTAACAACCGCACGTGAAAACGCAAGCTGAGTACCTAAGTTTGCATTTTCCTTTATTTTTTCTTTCATCTTCCCCTTCCCTGTCCAGCATGTCCAGAGAAGGGCAACAAAGCTGGTGAAGAGTCTGGAGAACAAGTTTTATGAGGAGTGGCTGAGGGAACTGGGGTTGTTAAGCCTGGAGAAGAGGAGGCTGAGGGGAGACCTTATTGCTCTCTACAACTACCTGAAAGGAGGTTGTAGCAAGGTGGGTGTCGGTCTTTTCTCCCAAGTAACAAGCAACAGGATGAGATCAAATGGCCTCTAGTTGTGCCAGGGGAGGTTTAGACTGGATATTAGGAAAAATTTCTTTACTGAAAAAGTGGTCAAGCATTGGAACAGGCTGCCCAGAGAGGTGGTGGAGGCACCATCCCTGGAGGTGTTCAAAAATGGTGTAGATGTGGCACTTTGGGACCTGGTTTAGGAGGCATGGTGGTGTTGGGTTGATGGTTGGACTTAATGATCTTGGAGGTCTTTTCCAACCTTAATGATTCTATGATTCTATGTATTTTTTTAGTCTGAAAATTTAATAAATGTAATCTGTTGTTTTCTCCAGATGACTAGTAAGCAGACTCCCAGGAATCCTGCTTTCCAGTTTGCTTACAAACAATTCTCTTAGAACACTTTGTTAATGTTTTGTTAATGTTAATGTCTCTGGGACTGCTTTAGCCAACTCCCTAATATGCTTCAGTGAATGTCATCAAGTTCAAATTATTTTAATGCACCTGATTTATCTAAGTAGTCTCTAGTTGCTTGTTTTATACCTGAACATTTCCTTCTATGTCACTGATCATATGTAACCATATGATCAAAGTCGACTGCTATGCTGAAGACAGAATGAAAACAAGAACTCAAGCTTATTTCCTCTTTGTTTAGCCAAAGACAACCAACTCTCCTCTTGCTCATTTGTCTCCTGTTACTGTATTCTCATTAATCATTTTGCCCTTCACTATTTGTATCTCATTTAATGTCTTTTTAATTTTGTCTTTTATTTTTAGAATTTTTAGTTAGGTACTCAAGGAACTTGTTGAATAGGTTCGTTCCTGCCATATATCTTTTCCAACAGGTACTGGAACAGACCCCTTCCTGCACTCTGACAGGAATCACAAAAAGATTATTCAAGATTATTTTCACCATTAGCTGTTACTTATAGATTTTCGACAGTTTTATCTCCTACCTGCTATTTATTTCAAAGAAAGTGAAAAAAAACCAACAACCCTGGTATATAAGCTCCCTTTTCTTAAATAAAAGGTATCCTTCAAAACTGTACCACAGTAGTAACTATGAGTATTGCCCAAGCATTACTTTAGTCTGTCACTGTAAAGGTGGATTTACTTAAATTATTGTGCAATAAGTCCTCTGACTTAACTGGCACCAGAACATGGATAAAGTTTAAGCAATAGTATTACAACTGCCATACATATTCAATACAATTTATCGTATATGTACATAAGGACTACTCTTTACCTTTTCTACACTTCTACATGCAGTTGTTATCTTACATGGCCAGTGACAGTATTCATTATCTTGCCAATAAGAGCTTATATTCATTCAGTGATTGAGCATAATTCCTAGAACTTTTTCAGAGCGACTACTTTTTAAAATTTGGTGCCAGATTTCATACACAAGTTCAAGATACTGTATTTTTTACTTTGCCAAACTGGTTGCTGATCAAGCTCACCTGTTATTCAAGGGAGTCCATGAGTTTTTCTAAAAATGATGTTATACTTTCTAACACTCACCTAAATTGTGTGTCATCTGGAAATTTTTCTGAATAATTTTGTATTTTCTTCCAGATTTCTTACGGTATTGAGAACTGGTCCAAGAATCCACTCCAGAAATGTGTCTAGCAACTCCAGATTGCTTAAAAAACAGTCCTTTTTTTTCCCCTTCAGCTAATAAACACTGTTACATCCACCTGCACTAAAACACACAACTTACATAGTACTATAAACTTAGCAATTTATGCACATTTAGAAAGAAATAGAATATAAAATTTGTCTGAGAAAGAAGTGGGCATCCAAAGATCCCATTTTGTGAAGGTTTATGGAAAATAAACATAGAACTGACTTTATGAATTTGAGTTCCACTGGTGTCAGAACATGCATAAAAATTTGAAGTCAGTAGCTTTGAGTTCAAAGTTAACCATCTGCATTTAAATGCCCTTCCAAGTCAGAATGTCAAGAAGACATTCCAAGTCAGAGGTCAGAACAGGTAGGTCCCCACCAAAGAATTCAATCATATACCATGATATTTCAAATCCAGAAGCTTACCCAACAGATGTAACTAAAGAACATTCGGAAGGACAAATATTACCTCATTTCAAAGAATGAATGCTACCTGTACAAGTTATTTAGATACTGGCATCCTTACATTACTACCATTCTTAGGGAAAACTAATTTTCCTGGAAGAAAAAAAAATCTACATTTCAATAATATAGTGTCCACATTTATCCACATGAAACAGAAAACTACTAAAAACCTTTTAAGCTGGAATGTTTAACTGGAATGTTAAACTGGAGATCTACGCAACACCTGCTAAAATATACTCTTACCTTCCTTTTCACTGGGTTTTGAAGCTCTTTCTTCTTTTTTCTGCTTTGCTTCCAGCAGTTCACGTTTCAGCTGTCGCGCTTCTTTCCGTAGCTCCTCACTGCAAAGAGAAAAATATTTACAAGAACTTAATCTTCTGGGAATGTAAAGCCACTCAGGAGAAATAGAATCAAAGTTAATGGGCAGTAAATTTCTGATATAAACAAAGGAAATGCACTTACTCACTGATGCTAGGAACGTGGCTTAAAAATCAATTAGAACCTAAGAAAGTTCATATTTTCATTAGCAGAGACAACAAAAGAACATAACGGATGACTTATTTTAAGATCCCATTAAAAATATGTCAAGAATATGAATAATAAAACAAAGAACCCTCATTAGTATTTTTAATTTAACACTGTAATATATCACCATAAGAACTACACAAAGAGAATTTGAAACAGAGGCACTGCCAAATAAATATTACATGTGTTAAAAAACTCCATTTATTGAAGGAATAAATCTTAGCATCCTGGATTTCTTAGATGGACAGGCAATGTAGTTGTTAAGTGACAAAGACATAATATAAATTATTACATATGAAAATTCATTTCATTTTACAAAAAAAAAAATCAGGTGATAACACTAGAAAGAA
Organism: Morus bassanus; assembly: GCA_031468815.1. Lineage (NCBI taxonomy): Eukaryota > Metazoa > Chordata > Aves > Suliformes > Sulidae > Morus > Morus bassanus. Next base: position 63,766,507 of record CM062600.1, read on the forward strand.
GAAACTTAAATTTGCAACTCATTGTGCCAATATCAAATGAAATATCTGTCTTCATAGAATCAGAGGTTGGAAGGGACCTCTGAAAATCAGCCAGTCCAGTTACCCTGCTCAAAACATGGCCAAAGAGAGTAGGTTGCCGAGATCATTGTCCAGTCTGGTTTTGAGTATCCAAAGATGGAGACTCCATAACCTCTCCATGCAACCACTGCTTGACCTCCCTCAATGCAAAAAAAAGCTCTTTTATATGTTTAAATGGAATTTCTTGAATTTCAGCTCATGCCTGTTTGTGCCAGTCTAATGGTTACCAGTGGAAAAAACTGCTAACTGCTTCAAGTTCTTCTGGTGTTAGAATCTGTATTTCCCACTTTTTTTTTTAATTAAGTTCTGATTGATTTAGTATTCATCAAAGTCAATGAATAGTAGAAATTATTACAATGCAGGAATATGGCATGCAAGGATCTCCCTGGAGCTGTTTTATGTACCTCAGTTCTCATCTGTAATACCATTACGCACAACACAACAGCCTTTTTAAGCAAAGACTTGGAATTGTTGGGTACTAACTTCTTTTGAACTTCATTTTCATTTGTATGTATGCACAAATACACAGCTTGTGAAAAGCATCAGAAAAAAAAAAGACTGCCATTGTAAAGGTATTCAAACAATCAACTACAGCAGTAGGTCTTAATTTTCAACAGCATGGCAGAAGCCACACTAAGCCAGATTAACAGCTTCTACATAAGACTACAGTTCTACTTTTGTATCCTGAGAAGAAAGCCATAGGGGAATGTTGAAGAGACATTTTTAACCCAAGTAACATCATTGCTTTTATATAAATTGGGTGTAGTATGATAAGCAAGCTGCATTATAACCTAATCTGGTATACTGCAACATTTTGCTATAAAAGTTGTACAGCAGGAACAACACACATGTCAATAAAAGTTACATGTTTAAAATATTTAGAGTGCCAGAATGTAGTGACAGCAACACAGCAAGAAGGGGGTTACAAATGGCACTTATGACTAACAGAGCCTAGCACATCAGATGTTTTCCTCTAAGAGGGACACACTCTTTCTCTTAGTTATCTTAAGCTATTGTTGAATGAAGAATGAACTAGCTAGTGACAACTATTCAGCCCCTCCACTCCACCTCCCTTTTTTTTTCCTCCAATGGGAAGAGGTTTTTGTACAGAAGACAAAAGGTCCTAATTCCTAGACAGCCTAATTCTAAAATGTTTTTTCAAGCTCCCTCTATGATCAGTACTAGGTCAATAAAGGACTTTGATACTTGGCTTCTTATAGCCCCCACACTTCCTTCATTTTTTATTCCTAGGCTCACTTTACCAAGTTAGGCTGATGAAAAAGGTAATTTGAAAAGCCTGCATGCTAAAGAGGAAGCCACAAGAACTGACAGGAAAGCCAAGCTATACTCACAATCCAAATGTACTGGAACAGAACTAGAAATAACTGACTTTTTGTAAACAGGAAAATGTAACATTGATGATGTAGAGCAGAATCAAAATAAAGGACTACAAATCAGTCTGTACCTGCCCCCTACATCTTTGAAGCATAAGTCATTGCACGCAGTAAATTTGCACTCAAGTTTCATACAACTTAGCTGTTGGTTTGTAGCCAGTTATGCAGTTGCCACCTGTCCCTGGAAAGTTTCTGTCACTACAGAGGCATAGCTCTGTCTGCTCCATGCTTGTCTTACTGCTCTCTCGGTCCTGCTGCTATACCGCAGGCTCTCCTCTTGCTCCCTGCTTCTTCCTCTTCTTGCCACTTCCTGCAGCCTGGAAGCTGTTCTCCCTCCCTCAACATATAGGGGCACTTCCAGATCAGGTGTAATCTCCTCCCCTAACTACTTACCACCATTTTGAAGGCTCAAAATGCACAAATGGAAAATAAACAAGTAACATGCAACTGCTTTTTCTCTTCCTGAAATGGCACGGCCAATGTTGCATATAAAACCAAAAAGTATCTCCTTCCTACATTTCATATTTTAAAAACAGAAGAGGAGCTCATTTTTAAAAATGCTAATCTCCACAGTTTGTGAAGACTGTTTCAGTGAAACTGCTTAAGTACCAAGCTGGATTCCACCTTGCAGAAATTCCTTCTAAACTAGACAACACGGACCAAATTTCCTACTACCAATCATTTTTCCTCTTTATAGCTTTTGAAAGTAAACTACATTTCATAGTAAGTGAAAGCCGTAACTTTCCAAATACTGGTTAGCAGTAGCTTACAAGTAAACAACAGCTTTTAACCTTTTATCTGAAGTAGCTTAGCCTAATTATTTTTCTATAATTACTACAATCTCTTAACTACATAACCCTCAGTATCTTCTTCTGACTGAAGTTGGAACATCCTGAAAGATAACAGCTGTTAAACAACTTTACCAACAGGCTTATATATTCTAGGGCCAAGCACAATGGTTATAACTGTCTCAACCATCTGTTCCATATTCAATATCAAGCAAAGAAGTAACTCTGTGTATATGTGTGTGTTTATGCATGCATGCATGCAATAAATTATGTATTGAATGTTTCCGAAGACAAGAATTATAGATCATATTCTTTTTCTCTAAGTAACATTGCCAAAACTCTCTAGGATACTTAGCTCCAAGAAGCACTATGAGAAAAAAGAAAACCCCCAAAACTGCCCATTGAAGTCTAGAAGTAAAATGAAATAGCAATATCAAAAGAATTATTTGTTTTTCCTACTCATATCAGAGTTGAGTGAAATCAGAATTTATTCTGCAGAAAATTGAAAAAAGTCTACCCATACAGTTTCAGAACAAAATGTGTAACTCCAGAATTTTCAGATTAGTTCCTCAGAACAAATAAAATTGTTTTATCTAGAAAATTTCTAGTGAAATCAAGTCTAGGAATTTCTTTGAATTTCTTGTTCAACTATGGCTTGGTTTGATAAGACTGTGCATCAGTTTGGTACGACTGATGGGAACTCCAGAATCTAGGAGGTACAAGAATTTGGGCAACTTCAGGCCAAAATCTAGTTACACCGCGAAGACAGCATTCATGGTGAAGGCATCAGCTTTCACAGTAAACTATTTGAATGCATGATCAACAAGCACCTCTACATTGTTATCTTGGTCACCACTCAGGCTTCTCTGTAGAAGACTAAATAATTAATATTTTTTTAAGAGTTCTTTTTAAAGGAAAGGATGTTCTCCTAGCTTTAATCACTTCTGTCTACTACAGAGCTCTCTGCAGTATTTCCACAATCCTTTTGAACGTGGACTTCACAATCAGACATACTGATGGGTTCCAGCATTCCTGTAGGGCTCTGCTGACGGTGTACTTGGCACCTTAGTTTTAACTCACCAAGGAACAGAAGGTCATCATTGCACTGAGCACTCACAATATTTTCCACAATGACACTAAACCTACATCTTAGTCACTTCTTTCCAAAATGTCATTCAGCAGTTGTACTATCCTGCAGCTACAACCGGCATTTCCGATTTCTAATTGTATAACCTGGTATTTAGTTGTATTACAAGTTTTTTCTAATTGCATTGTGGCCACTTTGGTATTCAATTCAAATTATTTGTAATGGTCTGTACCCTATTCTTTTCTTATAAAGACTTTTTAAACATAAGAATGTCAGTGGCTTTTAAACGGATGTTCGATACAAGCCTACCGGTACAATAAACACTGTACCAACTCAAGTTAATTTTATAAATCAAAAAAGTCAACCCTTTTTAAACCTCTATCACCCCTTCCCTCCAGTTTCCCCAAAAGGAAACATAATTATCTATGACCTACAAAATCACATCAATCAGCATTAGTTACAACTTTAGTCTATTTTTTTTTTTTGCTGAAAAGTGTACCAAACAAAACATTCTATTATACCCAGTTAGGATTGAAGCAAGGCTAATCTGTCTTCATTATTCTACATCACACCTTTTGCCATGATTAGACTCTGAAATAGTAGTCCTACTTTTTTGAATTCTCATAGTTTTCCAATTTTTATTAAAAACAAACACTATTAGACCAGAAAGCATTAGAGTTTCACAAAAGCTCTTACACTTAAGTTAGCTAGGGCTGTTGTCTGAAAATGCTTAATCTTAAAAGATGCTGCCCAACTTCCAACTTTTTAATGGATGTGAACTTTTTATTCCACTCTTCCACAGACAGAACATAAATATCTACAGAAAAATTTTTTGTTTTCTATATAATGATTTTACCATCTTAATGTAGCAGATAACTGAATATATAACCTACCTCAGGGCTTTGCTTCCCCCTCCTTTTTAATCTAAACTGTTCAAGAAATGCCTCCTTGCTTAAAGCATGATGGTAATGTCATCAATATTTCATTGACTTTTTTGGCCTTTCTTGTTGGTATCTGTATTTTGATTTGACACATTCTTAGCCATATCTTTTTTTTTTTCACTGATTTAATATTTCTTTTAAACCAGAATGTTTCCTTCACACTGCAACTTTAATCAACATCCAATTTGGATATCCCTGATCAATTCTTATATTTTGGTAAAACTTTATTCTGTCATTAATTTTCCAATTCAGTTATACAAATTAAATGCTGCACACAGAAAGTAATACTCAATGGCTCAATGTCTAGATGGAGATCAGTGATGAGTGGCATCCCCCAGGGGTCCGTATTGGGACCAGTATGTTTAATATCTTCATCAGTGACATAGACAGTGGGATCGGGTGCACCCTCAGCAAGTCTGCAGATGACACCAAGCTGAGTGGTGTGGCTGACATGCCTGAGGGACAGGATGTCATGCAGAGGGACCTGGACAAGCTCAAGAAGTGAGCCCACATGAACCTCAGGAGGTTCAACAAGGCCAAGTGCAAGGTCCTGCACCTGGGTAGGGGCAACCCCCGGTATCAACACAGGCTGGGGGATGAAGGGGATTGAGAGGAGCCCTGCAGAAAAAGACTTGGGGGTACTGGTGGATGAAAAGTTGGTCATGAGTCAGCAATGTGTGCTCGCCCACCAGGAAGCCAACCGTATCCTGGGCTGCACCAAAAGAAGCGTGGCCAGCAGGTCGAGGGAGGTGATTCTGCCCCTCTACTCTGCTCTGGTGAGACCTCACCTGGAGTCCTGCATCCAGCTCTGGAGCCCTCAGCACAGGAAAGACATGGACGTGTTGGAGCAGGTCCAGAGGAGGGCCACAAAAATGATCAGAGGGATGGAACACCTCTCCTATGAGGAAAGGCTGAGAGAGTTGGGGACGTTCAGCCTGGAGAAGAGAAGGATCCAGGGAGACCTTACTGTGGCCATAGAATATTTAAAGGAGGCTTATAAGAAAGATGGGGACAGAATTCAGTAGGGCCTGTAGCGATAGGACAAGGGGTAATGGTTTTAAACTAAAGGAGGATAGATTTAGACGAGATATAAGGCAGAAATTTTTTACAATGATGAGGGTGGTGAGACACTGGCACAGGTTGCCCAGAGAGGCTATAGATGCCCCATCCCTGGAAACATTTGAGGTCAGGTTGGACGGGGCTCTGAGCAACCTCATCTAGCTGAAGATATCCCTGCTCATTGCAGGGGAGTTGGACTAGATGGCCTTTTATGGTCCCTTCCTGTCCTAACTATTCTATGATTCTATGATTCAATTATGAACACTATTTGACTGCTAATATCTAAGCCAGCAATAAAGTGAATCAACAAATCTCAAACAATTCAGCATGCACCTAATAACCTAGAAGTACCTTTTCTCAACTTCAACGCAGCAGAAGTACCTTCATGATTTATTTTCAGTTTTATGTACTTCATGGTAAAGGAGGCCTCAGACACACAGAACTATTGGTCTGGAAAATCTTCCTCTATTTTTTATGATTCCAAGTTTAAAAGATTTTCATTGATTGTTTCAGCACATAAGCTGCAAAAGTTTCTTGACTCCAAGTCTAAGACTGTTTCAGAGATTAATGTCACAAGTCATATAAAGTTAGAATACCCTAGAGGCCTAGAGACATCCATACACTTGGACAGACTTCACAGACAATCTGACCTTAATCCTCCTACTGAATCTGAAAGAAAGCAGACTTTGGCAGATCAAGATTCCATCCCTATGAAATGTAATGGGAAGCAATGGTTTGAACACAAGACTGAAGGTTAAGAACATAACTCTTATCTTGGTTCTGTCACTAAGGATCTAACCCACAAGTGAGCAAGCACACACTTGCTACACTGTACCCTTAGCTGATAAGCTGTGAGCAAGTGTAGATCCAAAAACTCATGACATTACTGCTATGGTATGGAGTTTCAGTACCATAGCCATTTTACTGATTCAAGCTCGGTTGTTTTTTGGCTTGGTTAAAGTGCCTGCAAAACCCACTTGTAGTGCTTGTTTGCTACAGAATATCTTTCATCTCTCAGTGTTTAGCTGTACCAGTAGTAAAGTTTTATATTTCAATATACTTTTATATTAATAGTAGGGTTTTCTGCAGTTATCTTTATAACATCATATATCCATGCTTCAGCTTTCTAATAAATCTATTTTATTTTTCTTTTATATTTTAAATCAGGAATTAATACTTAGTTAATAAGGAATAAAATCAATTGGAAATTTAGCCAAATATTCTAAGTTAAATTAATAAACCTGTTTCTAAGTGCCATGTACTGAAGGTGTCTTGCTGCAAGTAATAAGTAAGTGTCTTCTGAATTTACAAAGTAACTTCTTAATTTGGAAAGCAGAAGTTCTATATTCAACCTCACTTTGGCAGAAGAGAACTGATTACAGAAATAAACACTAATTGTGACTTTCGTGTAAGTGACCATATGATTATGCTTGCTATGTGCAAACACAAAACCACCCTTCTTTCTCTATATACATATATATGTCTGTTTGTATTTGAATGTTCATGCATACATGTATAAAAACCATAAGTGGCTGTATTTATTTAAGCATATAAAACCTGTAACCAATGAAAAATATATGGTACACAAACGCAAAGAAGACCTAGAGGGGCACAGTAACTTAGTGAACTGTGATTTAGGGAAAAGGTGGTTTTATATATTCAAAACTGTAATTTAGATATTCCCTGTCCAGTGATGACAAAGCTCAGTAGATGCTAAAAATCATTTGATGCCTATATTTCGATCACAAATGCCTGAAAACTTTGCCTTCTATGCATTTCCAAATGTATCCCAACTCCAGACTAAACTTCATTACAATTAAGAGTATTTAACACTCCCCCTCTAAACTCCACCTAAGCCCCTGGAGGGCCCCAAACTGCTTGAGGTTACCCTAGCACACAGTCGTTCACTGATCCTGGTACAAACAACATTAAACAAGGCCACATTCTTTCAAAACTTTCCTACTTAGGTGGTGCCAAAACCATACAGGTAGCCTCACAGTCAGAGGATTCACTCAGATAAATGTGAATTTATAATGGAGGAACTATTCAGTAACTGAACAACTGAAAGATTATGGTGTATTCTGCACCAGTGGACCTGGTGTTTTTCTAAAAGGTATGTTGTAGTTGAGAATTAATTCAGGGGAGTGCTGTTCTCTGCAATAATGAGTATTAGATTAATGGCTATGATGACATAGCATGTTATTTCCCTTCCTCTTTTTATGATATTATAATTTCGTTGTTTTTATTTTTTTTAAAAGCCATTTCCTTTCATTTGCTTTTGCTGTCTTCTCATTCAGCAGCATCAGAGGAAAATTACTAACTGGCTATCCTTAAATGGTAACAATATTTAGTAAGTGTTGTTCAAAGTAAACATATCAGAACAAGAGAAAAAAGATATACTCTCATTCACTTTACAAAGTAATTTTAAAATGTTATAAATAAAAGCATGTCAAGATTGTCACATAAGTTTAATTTTTGTATGAGCAGCATCCTTTAACATCTTAATAAAATGAATACTGAAGTGCTTTAACACTGCTCATGTTAATTTCATAGCAGAATAGATGATTCTAATTTAATTTAGATAAACCAAATGAAAATCAAGCTGTAGTACAGTATTATCCCTTCATAATGTAAGCGAATAGTCTCGGAAGAAGTGCTGGTTTCAATCCCTTCCTATTACAGGCAGTCACATTTCTTTTGTATTAATTCCGTAAAAAGCACATTCCATATTCTCTTTCTTAAATTTATTAATGATAATTTTCAATGCCTATTATCATTAGCATTAGCACCCATAATTTATACAGAAAGGTCATTCTAGAACAGACAAGCAAACACCTTAATAATATCAGGGCCAATGAGGAAGAATCCCTATTCAGGTGATAGCTTTTGGTTTCTGCTAGATACTCTTGAAAAATGCATAATATTCTGTTTGAGAATTCCAATTCTAAGTTAAAATATAAATAGTATTTCCAAATAGAGAACTCTAATGATAAAAGAAAACAATATAATAGTCATGTTTGTACAGCTAACTGATTTGCAGAATGTGTGGAAGAATCAAGGGAAATGTCAGCTCTGCAGCATTAGTTTTGAAGCCTTTTCTGATATTCCCCCTTCTGCCCCTTGGGGTACCTGCAGAACATACAGTTCTTGGAATGGATAGCAAATTGCCCCATTTGGCATGTAGATCTAAGACTTTTCTAGGGTTCAAGAGTCTTATTTGTGTCTGCATTACATTACTGTTCATCTCTGGCACTGCAAGAACTTTACAACTGTAAAAATGAGAACAAAAATTATGGGTTTGGAATACGCACTGTGTCTTTTTGCCAGCCTGGTTTTGCTGTAGGAGTCAGACATATGTCTGTCTGTCTTCTGCAAATGGTACATCACAGTGGTATCTCAAATAAGATGATGATATAAAAATGGTGGAACACATATTCAGCAGGTCTTGACATTGGAAACTTGTAAACGAAATATTTTAATATAGCTTCTGGGCCCTGTACGGACACCTGTGCTAATGCTAATGCTAACAGTTAATGCTGGTTTTGACTTTAACAGTACTTGGTATATTACAGTTTGCAACTAGTACTGTAACTCCTTGTTTAAAAAACCTCTGCACTGAAACACTTTATGGATGAATTGCTAGTATTTATATATTTTATCTAGGACTACTGAAAGATTTCAGTGCTGAAATCAAACAGGACTGGCATGTTTATTAAAGACTACATGGACAACCATTACTGTCTTTCCATTTCCATAAACTTGTGTGTAAGTAAGTGGATCACTTAATTAAAGAATCAGATAATTGGCATTTATTTTAATGTAATTATGCATACTGGACGATACTGTATGTCAGCAGTCTCAGTACTAAGCAATGAATTTTCAGAGGCTGAGACTGATGGAAGAATGTTACCATTTTACTCTGTTGGGAGAAGCTTAGCAAAACAGCAGGGCCCGCAGTCTGAGCATGAAGTATAAACTTGTGCAAGAAGAAGGTATAAAGGGAGAAGCAATATATTTCATTACAGCAACTAAGACAGATGGAGAGGGAAAAAAAACCCCACAGATTTCAGGGCACAAGAGCTCTTCTTCAGCTAGTTTATTTTTCTTCCACAGTTTGCTTAATAAAAGGTATTAGCTTTCCTTACAAACTTTCTTCACTTACATTGTTCAGCCACCAGTTACGCTGCCAGAAACTGCAGATGTATGCATTAGGGCATGTATAGAAGCATATATCATAGTTTTAGAAAAAGGCTGATTTTATGCACTATCTGTACTTCTATGTTCACAGCAGATTCTGGAACAGATAGGAGAACCTAAATTTTCCCAATGTAAGAGAAGAACCTAACTTTGGCTAATGCAAGATAGGCAACACTGTTAAACTAAAACAAATAAACAGAAAAAATGGAGGAGACTGCCAGCATCTCTTATCCAGATCAACGGTATATATATCTGGATTGCAAATGCCTAGCTTAATGCTTGATAGAAATGCATTTTCCTTTTATTTTTTTTGTAATAGCACACCACATTGGTCATTCCCAGCTGTTGTAGATAAGAGGTTTTCCTCCTCCTCTGTCACTTCCGCATGATGGCTTGCAGGATGAATTCTTGTTTTAGTTCCTTACTGCATGATCCTATGACTGTTAAGTTTCGCCCTATTTCTATCATTCAAGCTTTTGAGATCACACAATTTTCTATTAGGATATTCCTACTTAAGTTATTCCTACCTCATTAACACTACTTTCCAACTCTGTACTATATACAAGCTTTTTTTAACAAACTTTGGGGTTTTTTATCATATTTAAAGTATTACTGAAAACCTGAAATAAGAATTATCCTAAGAAATTTCACCCAAAACAATAGCTGCTCCTTCAACATAATTTATGTTCTCCTTTAACCAACTTCTTACCTATTTTACAGTTCTTGTTCTGTATTTCCCTCTCCTTCATTTTAATAATTTCCTCCAGATGAATTCAGAGTAAGTTTTATCATATACATTTAGCCTAGAAAAAAGGTTACTTTTGCTCAGAAAAGACCTAAAGGCAGGTTAGTTTAGCAGAATCTCTTTTAGTAAACCAATTCAACATATTTTTCTATTAATCACTAATTGTTGCCTTTAATTATTCTTACTTTCAAATCTAGAACATTGTATTATATTGTTCTACCATCGTAGATGAAGTAAACAAAATCCATAAGTCATTCTGAAAATTCAGAAAAGTGGTTCGCCAGATAAGTCAGACAAGTTCTAATGTCTTAGATAAAAGTCCTAAATACTTTGGAAGTAACATGGATGCTTCTGGTAAAACAAAAAAAAAAAGTACCCGATGCAATTCAAAGCTCACAAAAAAGGGACCAGAAAGGCAAGGAATTAAACAGTGTGACTAAACAACAAGGTTTAAGAGGTTATTCAAACCAAATAATTTTGTATCTGTAAACCTAAAGCTAGGGCTGTCAGAATATATTCTAGAAGGTTGTGTTGGAAGATATATAAAAAGGGCTATGATGAGTTTTAAAGAGGAAACAGCTGAAGGTATTAATGCTAAAATGATTGAATTAACTAAAACAAGAAAACCTAAAAGAAGGAAGAGGTCACTAGGTCACATGGGATTAAAGGGAATAATAAAGCAAAACAAAACCATTGCTGGTAAGATAAATGATTGATTTCTGTCAGCTTTCTCAACAGAAGATGCTAGGGAGATAAATCTCTAAGAACCTGATCTGATTTGGACATAAAGATGAGATATGTCCAGAGACAGAGGTGTCAACCAATTAAAGTGTGATAAAACTCCACAATATATCCTCTCGAAGGAACTCAGGAATGGCTGTTCCACTAACTCACCTTAAGAAACAATATTGTATCGCATGGCCAGATAGTAACGAACACTGTACCTTTAGAACAAAAGGGATGACCAAGGAAAGCACAGTAAACCTCACTGCAGCTTCTGGTGAGTAGTTTTAACTGAAAAATAAACACCATCTTGAAGAGTGCTGTCTCACTACAAATCTAGTAGGTTCTTTCCAATGTGTCGGTGAAGGTGTAGATGAACAGAGTAGTGGACAGCATGGTGAACAGCTTTAGACATTCAAAAAGCCTTTACAATGAAGCTTTTAAAAAAGAGAAAGGAAATGGTGAGAAATGGATTGAAAACAAAGCACGCTGTGAAAAAAATTAGCCAAATTGAGACAAGAATAAGCAATTACCTTTCAATATGGCAAAGTTAATACTAAAAGTTAAATACTCTGAAAAAACTGGGTGAGGTACATGATGGTAACATTTCTGGAAGATCCAAGATCAGGAGCTCAGTCAAGCCCAGACAAAATACGGTGATTTCTCATGATTTTAACTCAGGAATGGAGAATGGAACAAATGGCCACAGTCAGGTTCTCAGAAATTCTGATTAAATTCTCTTACAAAATTGAAGGAGACTCTACAGAGGGAAATCCTTGTACGCCTTACACAGCTCTAAAGTACAAGAATGAGTTCATGAAAAGCCTCTGAACTTTAATAGTGACAGCTCAATGATGACCTCTACTACTATGTAGTTGTGGAAAACAGTAACATAAATGTACAATTAAGGAGAATAATACAAAAAGTACTACAGTGCCACTACAAGAGACAGCCAGTATCGCTCAATTTAGAATACTATAAACAAAACTGGACATACCATGTCAAAATGGCTGACACAGTAATACAGAACTCCAGAAAGGATGACAAAGATTATTCCCACCATGAAAAATTGCCCCTGACATGAAGATGGGCAAAAAAGGAATTATTCATTTCAGAAAGAAAATGATACAGAGAAAACATGAAAAAGGGTAGGTAAAACACAAAAACCGCAGACTTCTAATACCTGAGTCCAGGAGGTACTCAGTAAAATCTCAGTAATTTAAAAAAAAAAAAAAAGATAAAGTATTTTTCTCTCTTCACATGAGACCTCACAATTCTTTTGCAGATAGTTTCTTTGGAGTAAAAACCTTCACATTATTAAAAGTATCTCAGACATGTACATGAAAACCAGGAACATCTATTTACAACAATTAACACTAAAAATGAATTTCAGAAAAAATATAAGACTTCATTCCTTGGGACCACCTAATTATAAATCAGCTTATGTTTATTGCTGATGGATTCCTCTCCCACTTCAATTGAGGCAAATGGTACTGGCCAGTGGCCAGCCAATTCCACTTGCAGACTCCTACATCATCAACAGAGGCAAAACCACTTAGGACAGCAGCATATGCCTAATGAAGATTTTCCTCTCCAAGTCTCACTCTGACTCTCCATTTATGAAAAATGTCATCAGTGCTCATGATTACTAAGGACCAAAATATTTTTATCAGCATCAGAGCACTGAAAAGAAAATAACGTGAGGAATGACGGAAATAGCTTTCTATATATTCTATTAATATTGGTATACCATAGGACATTTTAAATATCTAAATGGACAGACTAAACTAAGAGCACAATATATGCCAATTGCATATCACTGTTTCTTGGAAATTGGATAAAACACTTGCTCTGAGTTTTGCCTGCTGTTTCCCAACATCTGATAAAAATTTATAACAGATGGAAATGATCGCAAAGTGAACAGCACTCCCTTCATGTTCTCCATTCTGCTGATTTAATCACAAACACACTGAATCTGATAGTAATGAACAATAGACTTGTTGTTGATGAGATCACCAAATGGCTTCCATAAAAACCTATCAGACACTGTAAAATATAGTCACCCCAGACATACAGAATCCTTTTCTGACCTGCCATATCACCTGTCTATACAAAATAGTAAATTCTGTCATAGGAGCAGCCTTAAATAAAATAACTAGTCAACTCTTCTTTATTTGTAATTATATTGAAAAGCCAGATTCAAAAAAGACAATCTTGCCAAAGATATTTCATAGAGTTAGCTGGCCTAGATGTTTTTAGATTTTAGCATCCTTCCCTATTACAAAATGGCAACGTTATTCCCAAGTGAGTCTGCTCTGCAGTCTCTATATAATGCATATTTTAAACAAATTGTATTCAAATGCTCTGCTACTGCAAACTACAACTGAGAACTCTGAGTACACAGTAGTTAGTAGTTCTAATAACGTAAAAAAAAGCTCGAAGTTAAGCATTTGCTTAGGTGTTTGCAGAATCAATGCCAAATTGTCTGAAAGACCAGCTAAACATTGTACTCAATCTATGTATTGTATTCCTCCATAAGCAAGTACAGATTCTCTTTTTTCCTAAGACTCAAAATGAGTAGATCTCCAAAGAGAAACAAAACAACTTAATTCTTCTAAAACCTCAACATTACATATAATTGCTTTTCTATACATAAAAATGTCATCAACTTAACATCAGTTTAAAGACTGATTTACAGAATGTTTCAAATCTAGAAGCAATCACTGAGCCTCACTCAAAGCTAACAAAACCCTCCTCTTTTCAATAGTACTATCTGAGCCTCAAAGGATCCAGCAGGGTGATTCATCCAGCCTGAAGATCCTTCCTGGCTGCCCCTTCTTCTAGGGGCTCCTCTCATCCAGACAAGAGAGAGCAGACTGGAAAGAATTTTTCTGGCAGCAAGAAAAAAACCTAGCTGGAGCACTGCCTTTCCCAAGCCCTCTTTTGTCACACGAAGGGACCACATGTACATGATGCAACAGGGGAGGGATGCAGGACTCTCTGGGAAAGTCAAAAGCCAGGATTTCCATTGTCAGAACAATTTCTCTGGCTTACATCGCACTTGTCCAGGTATGAGGGGCTCCTGAAGACAGAGAGTGCTAGGGAGGGGCTGGATAAGGTGCTCTGGTAGCAGCATCCTGCTCCTTGTTTCCCTTTTCCTGTTTAAGACAGAAAACACAGGCATACACAGTAAATACAGCACTTCACAGAATTGATCTTCAGAGATGCACTATACAATGCATTCACAATAAGCCAAGTAATATTTTGGGTACTCTCTACCTCTAGAAAAACTGTGTAGCGCACTCACCAGTCAAGCACCATAGCTCAGTCTACAACTGCTTCTGTATCAGAACACAAAGGTGGTTAAGAGGACCTTTTAAGAATCCCTTGCCTTATTTTTATGATTCCCTCTATCTAAATATACTGACAGAAGGAGCAGACCACGTTCAATTGGGCTTTCAGTGAGAATGGGCTATCAAGTCCCTCTGGCTGTCCAGTGAAAGAAGGGATCCCTCATGTCTCACCGCTTCCAAAGTTTGTTCATGATTCAGAATGCAGACATTAGAGACGGGATGCAAATAGAGATGCTGGACATGGACATTTCGTATGGAAGGTGAAGTAGAATGTAAATAGAGATTTGAATGAGCCTGAAAATTATATCCAAACAAATACGGGACAGAAATGTCTTCAACAGAATGTAAGATACAGGTGTTACCTGTTATATTTCATATGACAAGGACTTGCGGGTATAAAATGAAACTGCAAGACAGCAGATTTAAAATAAACAAAAGGAAATATTGTCCACACTGCTTACAGTTAAATTGAGGAATGTATTGCCACAGACATCATACAGACCAAAAACATGAACAGGTTCAAAGCAGCTAGATCTATTCACAGAAGAAGAAAAATACATCAAAGAGCATTAAACACAACAGGCCAAATGAACTTTCTGACTAAATAAGCCTTAAACTTGAGATGGTTGGAAACAGGAAAAGTTCCCCAGTAGTATCACAGAACTACCCTGCTTCTGGCGACTGTCAGAGACAGGATATTTGGCTAAATGGATCTTTGATCTAAACCAGCATAGTTTATTCTTAAATCAATTGTGACTTCTAAAAAACTGACATTTATTACTTTGACTTAGCAGCACATAAGTGTGGAGTGATATTTTCCATACTGGAGAGGTCCATGTCTAAAGGTGCACAAATATATTTGGTTTTTTGCTTGATTTTTTGGATGAAATATCTCTTATGTAAAAATATTCCTCAGAGAAAGTGATCTGTCATTTTGTTTCCGAATGGAGGGAAGGCAAGATTTTTCACAGCTCTAAGATCATCCTCTTTTTTATGTAACTGGAAAAGCTTGATACAACTTTGAAAGCAACAACTATGAGATATGTAAAGGTAAAACAAAAAGAAAGTTTCTATTTTTTGTGTAGTGTCTGAATGGTTAAATAAGGAAGGAGTTTAATAATCATTAGATGGGTTTTGAAATGTAATCAAAGCCCGACTCAGTGTTTAAGACCTGTGTGAACTTCTTCCACATCGAACAGTTAATGCATGACCGTCATGCCACAGCTGATGCAGTTATCCAGCAAATGCCTGAAGACTATAGAATTAATTACACTGATGTATGCACAATCAGAAAAACTCCCCCAGCTTCCCCACAGTGTGATCAAGCATGTATTTCAGTGTGTCTAGTATATTTTGTGCATCTGATTTTTTTATTTCAACTATAAAATTAGACACAAAAATCACCAATATATTAGCTTCACAGTAAGACTGCTAAAACAGAATTCAGCAAATTAAAGTGACAGTTCCTATAGCAACTATTAAAATCTGTGAAGTCTGAAGAATAAAAAGTAAAGTCCATTGACTCAGAGTTACAGAAGCACAATCTGAGCTATTACTTTACAGCAGAATATTTGAGCTGATCTGCTCCTTACCCCAGATGGATTTCACATCCTTATGAAGGAGCTCCATCTCTAATCTCTTCTCTTTACCCATTCGCTTCTTATGTGAAGAAAGAATGGCTCCAAAATGCCTCTTACATTATTATCCCACATCTGTACATCAATTAAGCATGGACTGTATGTGAGCTAGAAAAAACATTTTGAGACCTCTTTAGACCGAATAAAAAATATTTTTAAATTGAGCTAAAGCAAGTCTCAAAAATTCAAATCAAATAGCAAAGATGTTTTATTTTTGCAGTAGATCTCAAACTGGACCTGAATCGTATGATGTAATAGAAGTCCACTTCAGCTGATCATCTCACCTCCAGGTGTAATTGAAAAGATTTATTCTGATTTAAAAAGCAAAGCAGCTAATTGACTAATAATGAATATTATTTGTATCAGATCTATTTTATGATGCTCAACATTATTTTTTATTCTAGTAGCCACAACACAGAGATAACAGATTGGCATAATTAACCAAGTTAATTGTTTCTGTTATAACTACAGTCTCCAAGCCTGCACTTTTGTACTTTGCTTTGCATGCAAGTAATTCCATTGTGATATTCAAAGTACAGCTTAATTTAATATCCCTGTATCTCAAAATGAAATAAAATGGTAAAAAAAAATTGGCAAGACTATTGATTGTGTATTATATAGACTTACAATGCTGAGGCCAAAACAATTCCAAACAATTAGCTGTAAGCATGCAAGTAAAGTAAGCTTATATTTCATCATTTGTAAGACAGGTACTAGTTGACATGCATTTTTATCCCATGTACAACTGATTCAATCAACACGTATCCTGCAATTTTCATCTTTTTAGGTTTTAGTTAATTATATTTTTGTCCTTACTAGTCCAATTTATTATAAAACAGTTCCTAAATTTTATAGTCAAGCTGACATATGTAGTATTTTTACATTTAGTAACACAAGAACAGTTCTTGTAGCAACGCCACCACCAACATTAATTTGATCAGTGCTACAGAGGGCACTTATTTGTCAAATATAAACATTTTATTATGTAAGTAGAGTAATATTTTATCATATGTAAATATAGTACTTGATTAAGAAAGATCTTCTGAATAATGCAACTGCTTTACTATTGCTTAAATAATATACTACATAATATACCTCATATACTACCAACCTCCTACAAAACACTCATACACTATCAGCATTTTAATAGGTTTTACACTCTATAAAGTAATGCAAGTTATTCTTAGTACAGATGAGTTCCATTAAACAGAGAAGAAAACAAGTTTAGCTGTAACACTAATGGAATATCTCTATGACCTGCTGAAGACAGGGTTAAGAAACAAAAAGTTAGTAACTGGACTAGTGCATCCCTACCCGTGGAACACAATAGGCACGTGGCATCATAAACAATGCTTTCAACAGCCTTTTTAATTAAATATGTAATGTTAAGGGTTAACTTTGTTTTGTGAGACATCTCAGAGTTGACGGGAGTCTTCTTGTCCAAAAATCTCTCAGCATCAAAATATATGCTATCTCTAAGCTGCTTTGAATTTACATCTATTTAATCAGCTAAAAATATTAAAGTCTATCAGTTAACCAGTAAAACTCAGTGCTTAAGAAGTCAGACAGACAGTTGAAATAATGATGATAACTGCACTTAGAAATCAAAGGATGCCCTTTCCTTTTTATAAGTTTTCATTTTCCTACCAAAAAAACTGGCAAAGAACATTTATTGCCAGTCAAGATCAATGAAGAAAAAGAATACTATAAAGAAAAAGATAAAGAGATCATAGCAAGAAGTAGTCTTACTGGAACAATATAACATAAAATTTTGCCAATACTCTTTTTACTAGGGTGCATCTTCTGGTTTAGTTTTTACAATGCACCTGTTATTCACTGCTAGACTAACAAAAGTCACTGGAAAACAAAGAACGGGTCCCATAGTCTTCAACACTACTTCTCCGTTATATTTAAAAAAAAAAAAAAAAAAAAAGACAGCATTTCTAATAGGATTTCTCCTTTCTATCAAAAAGTGCATGCATAATAAAATATAAAATAATATGTGTATAGTAATTTAGGATTTTTAACTTAAAAATTCTTAGCTACTAACAGGGGTATTAGCTACTTCTCTTTTATCACTATCAGCATTTTGGCATGTGGTTTTCATTTGTTGATTAATCAGTAAAATCCTATTCCTATTTTCACTGAACTACAAATGATTATCACTAAATATTCTCAAATAAGGAATGCCAATTGAAATGTTTTATATAAAACTCCGTCATGGTTCTTAAGTTACCATAAATCAAATTCTCACAATAGTTGTGAGAGTTCATTTGATTTTGACTTTTTAAAACTAAAAATACTTCAATGGTTCTAAACTAAAATCAATAGTCACTCCTCATTCAAGCTCCCTGTACCAAAATTTTATCCTAAAGCTGTTTTATATCTGTAATATCCTTGCATTTTGCCAAAAACACTTAAATCTCATTCTTCTTAAAAAAGATGTCAGATATAAATGGAAGGATACAGCTGTATGCTCAAAAGTTCACATTCTAAATAGTTAAATGCAGACAAAGAAAGTGGATAAGACAAAGTTAAGGGAAGTCAGTCATTTGACTTGAGGAAAACAAATTCATGGATTTAAGGAATACTTCAGAGTTAATAGACTATTGAGAAGAAAGGAAGCTTATTCTTGAAGTTAACAAGTAAGTATGAGATGATATTAAAAGAGAGTTTGTTGTTGCTTTTTTTTTATAAAAAGAAAAACTTAAAACATATGTGGCAGACGGCCCCTGTTAGGAGGCTGCAAAAGGAGAGCAGGGGATTCAGCACATATTTTATTAACTCAATTTGCTTTTCAGCTTTGCAGTTCACCTTTAAAATAAAGCTTAGATTCTGCTGAAAACAGCAAAATTTGTGGAAAATCCATAGGGAGGCTCCAAATCCTTGGGATTTGTGGATTTTCTGTTTGAACAGATTTTTATTGTTCCTGTTGATTGCCCTAACACTCACTTTCAGGCACCAGGCAGCTTGAGTTATGTTATCTGTGGGCATTTAAACAGTACCAGCAGGTAGCTTAACTTTCCAAACTCATTTTTCCTAACAGGTAGAATGCCAAATAACTGTTTGGAGAGACATGAAAATGTAAAAAGAATGATCTTATCAGTTTTGTTAATTTAACTTGGTTTAATAATTGCCACTGACTTGTTAGATATATTAAGTTATAAAAATATTTTTATATGGACTGACACCTCTATTTTCATTCTTTTTGTTATTGCCTGGTCACATACTATAGGAAAAATGGCTCTGTCTGGGCTAAATGCCCAGAACATTTGAAGCATCTCACACTGAAACAATAGTGGTCTTTGTTGGACACCATCTGCTAGCAGGATTTTTCTTTTTTTTTTTTTTTTTAAATCATTGTGTGTCTTCTAATACAGATGCATTGCACTTCCACAAACTGAATTACATTTATGCTCAGACTAAATACTGTTCATGTAGAAAGTGTTTCATTTCACATTATGACTGAGCTGGAGTTATATTGATGCAACACACATGAGATAAGCTTGTTCCATGTGGCCAGATTACTTCAGATATATTTGATTTTGCTCTTTTGGTTTTTGCACAGTCTGCCATGCTTTTACTACCACAAGTCTTACCTTTCAGTGATCATCTGTGTTTTGAATTTGTTGGGATTGCTCATCACTCTGTGTTTCTTCACTAGCTATTAGAGATGGGTGAACTGACTTGGCTAAATTATGGATCAGACAGTAAATAGCACATTAATAAAATCTGCAGACACTATATAATTGTTATCTCCAGTAAGAAGACAGAAATGCATTAACAGACATAAAAATTAAAATATGGGCAGAAATGAACTCTGTCTTGAAAAGTGCAAGAAAAAACATCTGGGAAAAATAGTTGAAAGTACAGATAGTCAATGGGAAGAACTAAGTAGTAACATGAAACCCCCAGACAATGCAAACAAACCTAATTAAAGCCAGCGTTGTGGCTATATTCACAGTTCCCTTAAAAAAATTTTGTGGAATTAATATCCTGGTCATAACAGCCCTGGCTGAAATTTCACTGTGAAGAATGACATGACAAATGTTAAACTGATTTTTGCAACAGCTAAAAAGGGATACTTCAAAATTTGTAGCAAACGATTTTTAAAACTGGAGGAAGAAAATGCAAAAGATCTACTAGGCTACTTAGTTCATCTGCTTCCTCATTTCTACAAGAAACATATCACTTTTTGGTACTCTTAGTTTAAATACCTGAAACAATCATTTCCTTATGTTTCATAATTTGGAAAATATTTCTGATATGCAGTTCAAATATTCTGAATCTCCTGTCCTTTCAGCATCCTGAATCTTTTCTGTTCTTGTTCTTTTAAAACTCCTGCAAGTAACATGCTGTTTTACACATCAGTGACCTTGTGTCCGCTGACCAGTTATAACTGTATATACACAGAGGCAATCACAAATACAAAATAAAGCATAATATCTTAAAATTCAATTAAAATATCAATTACAGCTACTCAAGCTGAGTAATCTGGTAGTTGCACCATATCAATTCAATTCTTAACGTTTTTGGTAAGCCAAGACATACAAAATGCGCTTGGTTAAGACTATATTCAATTGTACTTTTGAACTGAATGGAATCCAAGAGATACCAAAAGATGCACAGGTACTTTCCAAACAGACTTTTAGACAGATTAGTACTTAGAATGCATTAAAAAATTTGAATGGATAACTGGCTCCTTTTGAGGTTTCCTTATCCCTTAGGAGGTACTGTACTTTACAAAAAAGAAAAAAAAAATAATGCACTTTGTACAGAAAAGCTAGACAGCTATTTTCATGAGGTTATAAAGCAATTACTATTTCTAGTGAATAAAAAGAGAAGTTTCACGATTTACAATTTTGCGTGGTTATGTCCATTGGAAGATGAAACCAGCAACAAAACAGTATTACATACCTATAGGTCTAGTACTCTGCGAGTAGCTGATTAATAGTCTATATAAATGCCTTCCAAAACATACTCTTAAATGAGTTACTATTTACTCCGTCACACCCTTAAAATTCTGACTTCCCAGACAAGGCTGATGTTCATATTTCATATAATTCCAGTGAGGAAAACAGTTAGTGTTCATGGTATACTGAAGTAATATATTAATAAACAGACTACAGGCCTATAATAGTTTCACCAGTAAAATATTATACATATTTTTAAGTGTCTTGTATAAAAGAATAATCTCAGTTGCATATGTGTTCTCAGAAATGACCAAAGAGTAATGAACCATAGCACATTTTGTTTAAAATAAGTCTTACAAGAACAAAACACAGAAAGAAAAGATAAATAATGATTTATATTACTGACATTTATATTGCAGGAAATTTCACAATTAGTAAAACCAAACTCTGTTAAACAAAATTTTAACAAAGCAAGCAATACATGTAGAAATTTTCTTGTAACTCATTACTTTCCAAAGAATTTCCCTACTTCAGAATCTTGCTCAACAAGGGATTTGCATAACAGCCAATACTGATTTCGAGTGATACAGTAAAGCAATTACTGTAATAGAAAGCACTAATAGGAAATCTCCAAGTTAAAACCTGGAAAGTACTTTTTTTTTTAAACTGTGTATAACACAAGCCCTTAAAATCCAAAAATAGTTTATTGGATTTTGGTATGCAAACATGATCAAAGTATTCCCAAAACCATAAAAACACAGAACTATTGATTGCACCTTCAGAGCATTTTTAAGGTACACTCCATGTAAAAAGTGTATATAGAAAATAAACAAAAACTGAACTGCACACTTACATGGAAGCTGCTGTGCTGACATATTTATGTCCCACAGCTGCACATACCCATCTTTTATGTAGGTTGCCTCCACCTGCTCTTTTTTTTTTTTTTTTGTTTTATTTTGGTTTTGGTTTTAGTTTGTTCACAAGTGATTTTACAGGCTTTCTTTCCTCAAAAATGTATTTTTTCCTGATAATGAACCCTGCACTAGGCTGCCAGCTACTTTCATGCACTCTTTCTGTAGGTACTTAACATCAGCTTTGTGTAGCTTGGATGCAGAAAAAGAACTATCCTGTTTTCCTCACAAGAGTGACATTGATTGTCTTGTCTTTAGCAGTCTATCTTCTGTGTCAGTGCAACTGCACGAATCTGTTTGACTCTTCTGTCTCACTGTGTTACTAGATAAGAAAAACATCAACCAGACCATTTTGACATAAATATTTAAGAGGCTAAAAAAACCATGAAAAAATTAAATATTGAGTCAATCTTGTTCTAGCGTTTATTTTAGGTAGAGAAATGCGTGATGCTTATTTGGTTATTCGTCACAGTCAAGCATTAACATGTTTGACACCCGTTTTGGCTTGTGGCTCATTAGTTTTCCAGTAGGTACTCTTGCAACAGTTTTTCCTGCCTTTCTATTAGTTATTTTTCTTTTCAGACTGTTCTACTATCTGCTTTTTTCCTTTTAACAATTCACCTTTATGCAAACTATTGCCAAATACTGTCTTTTGTATATTTGCCTTATCTTTCTTGCAAGACGATTAAGCACTTATTACAAAGAATGATGCAATCTTAAATTTACAGCTTATTGCATAATTTGTGGTGTGATACAAAATACAAGAAAGAAGAGAATGCATTCATTTAACACTTATGATTGGTATATGAGAAACTGAAGAGCCATATTGCCTATACTTTTATCAATGCCTTTACTAAAACTACTTTAATGGTTAAGAAGAAGGGTTAATTCATTAAGTACAATTTTTTTCCACAACTAGTTTAAGGTATGCAGAAGAGTGAAAACAGCAGGATCAGTAGTGAGTCCTACTGAAGTACAGCCATGCCTTTCTCTTGCCAGGCTTCACATCTGCCCTTCCTACCCACCCCTGACACTAAGCAGATATGCCAGAACCCCACGACAAATGAAAGTAATTTCTTTAACATAGTGGAGAAAGCAGTAAAACTGTTTAAGAAGCTAAGGCAAAATTAATAAATACTTTTTAGAGAGGGACATTTAAATATAATTTCTTAGCTACATTTTATAAAGTATAGAATTAGAAAAAGAAGCAGTCTTCTGATTACTTCTGCATTTTCCTGCAGTTTATGATATTCAGCATTTTCTACATAAAGGATTTGATACTAACATAGAACCTGCCTTAAAAATTTAGGTGTTAAGCTTCTCTAGCAAGCAAAGAAAGGTAGCGAGGGCTAAACCAGGAACAGATAAATCATATAACATATAAATCACACTAAAATAAAGTATAATATCTATCAAAACCCAAACAAACTAGAGAATGAACACATTTGGAAAGAAGCGTAAGTATTAACTTCATCTCACACCTCTGATAGTAGATGGTAAGGTGTCACCTTCAGGTTTGGTAGACTATTTATAATCTGCTGCAGAAATAGGGCCTAGGTTCACAGCTCTCCAGAAACAAATTCTAGAGCATTTAGGAAAGCAAAGATGAGTAGGTGTATTCAAATCTGAACATATTTTTTTAAAACCTAAGTTTCAGAGATGCCTCCTTGAAACATAAAATTGATTACAATTTTATTTTTAAAGTAATGGAATCTACTGCTTCTGGAGAGGACTTATGCCTTGAAGTTACAGAGGTATACATAAACATTATATTAGATTTGAGAGAAGTAAAAGAATTGCAAAATGTTTACACCAAGTGATGATTAAAACCTTGTCTTCCTTTGTGTTAAAAAGGACAACATATGAAGTGAGAAAATAATGCCAGTTCTTACTGCTTTTCTTCCCAAGGATGTGCTAACTGGTATTAGTGAAACATACAGAGACTGCCTTGGGTATAGATAATACAAACTACCAGCTCAAAATGCTGCCCTGGCAGTATTTCAGTACTCATAAATTGAATATGGCAACAGCACATGTTCACTGTTGATTACATCTGTACAACAAGAGATCAATCCTACATAACTGCTGTGTTTTGTCTCCAATCAGACTATATGAGCACGAGGAATATGAAATTTGGGTTTACTACAGACAAGTGAAAAGACTTCAGGCAACTGCCTTTCATGTATTTACTATAGCATAAAATGATAGAGTTAACCCCTTTCTCACAGGGTTCCCCTAATAGCTGTATCTAGCTATGCACATAATTACTTGTCAGCTCCTCCCCTAAATATTGTTTTGCTTTCTCTTTTACTGCCTCTTTTGTCTGGGTTGAAATTCCATGACAAAATCCAGACAGAGACTCACAATTCTTCTTCAAGAGCTTCCAGTGTTACTCATCCTCTGCCAAAATATCCACAAAACCCCAACTGATACCACGGGCAAACAGATGTCAGTCTACAGCTACCTTCCATCCTCTTTACTTCCCTCACTGTCTTTCTCTACTCCCAGTTATCAAAATAGTAAATAAGAAGAGAGGAACTACATTACTTTCTAAAAACAATCTTATAATTTGGTGCTCAGTATTCATATGTTATACCTATAACCCCTAATCTCCAGGGGGTAGTAGAATCCAGACTAAAACGACCTAAATCCAGTTACATATGGTGGCGTCAATACCCTCACTGCCAATAATCATCAAGACTCTCAAATGTAATGGAGAATAAATTACTTTTTTTAATCAACAGAAATATTTAAACATTATTTTAAAAATCATTATCACATGACCATCTTCCAAATGGGAAACACTATCCAGCAGCAACAAACAAAGAATAGCAATTACAGTTTTATTGTTAAAAATAAGAATGACCTACGACCACATTGGATTTTTATCTGTAAATATACACATATAAAAAGTAACTTTTTTTCCTCTCCAGTATTTACCTGCCAAATGCCTTCATATATGAATACAAATAAAAAGACTTATTTCTACAAAGTGGACTATGTAAATGGAAAAAAAAACCCTGTAGTTCAAATATCCATCACAAAAGTAGGAATATTACAGGGACCAAATTGAGTGCAGTGTCAAGCTCATACTTAACAAACCTTTATGTTGGAACATTAACTGAATACAGCTCATGGTGTTAGTCTGCATGAAACTACTTCTGGGATAACTGACAATCTTGTTTTCCATGCCAGTGCAAACCAAACTGGTTTATGCAGGCAAGGAACAATTTTAGGAGTCCTATAAAATTATTCTAGTTCAGAAAAAAAAAAGTAATTTTGAAAAAACCTGCATAGCAGATTATTATACTGATTATTTTTTAGAATGAAGCCACCACATTTTAAAGAGTGGTAAATACATACAGAATGTCTATGTTGCAGTACACAGGGCCTCTGAACGTTCCTCACCTGAACCACAACGACCAGGTTTCAGCCATGGCAATTTTGGCATGCAATCACAACCAGTAATTAAATAGCAAAACCTGTAAACCCTGATTATTGGTTTGAAACTGTGAATGCTATCATATGCCATCTCAATTCTTATGTTTCCCCTCCCCCTCTACTCTTCTTCCAGCCTTGGAGAGCTACTCCACCCATCCATCCAATCCATGTGCATCCTGCCTTGCCTAAACCCCGGCCAAACCAAATTGACAGTATTCCTTCTTCAGTTATTCCCTCCTATTCTGCTGTATACATCCTGATCTGATCAGATCTATGACACTGCCAGAGATCTGGAGCAGGGGGAACATCCTCAGGGGAAAGTGCAGTAAGGGTGGAGATGGTGCACAACTGCAGCACCCTTGCTTTTAGATACACTCCCTTTAACCTTAAATACTGATTTCCTTCAGAATATTTTTCTGAGCCCCTAAGAGAATTAGGGGTGGAGACACACTTGCTATGTTGAGAAATTCAGTAATAATCTTGTTTGCGAAACCATCAGTTGCAAGGGTGGTTAGTTAACAGCTTGACGTCCAATCAGACAGGCTAGTAGCCAGAAGAACAAGAGAGGATGGTATATACGCTCTCTCGTATATACTTAATATGTAAACATTTGCAAGAGTTAAGTGATGGGCAGAGGGATATTAAGGAGAAAAGGGAGTAATTCATTAAACAGTACTTCCTAACTGAATAGTCTGAGTTTTAAAAAAGCATGGAGAACAGATTCCATAAAGTATTTTGAGAATATTGCTGCACGCGCATTTTGACTCCTGTTTCAGGGCTTTGTTTGCATGGGTTTTGGTTTGGTTTGGTTTTGGGTGGTTTGTTTTTTTTTTTTACATTTGGTAGCAGTATTATTACAGGTATTACATATTTATTCATGAATAATTCATGATCCATGACACCACTTGCAGGCTATTTTTACTGCTTGGTATCTTCTCTGTTCCTGAACTCAGAAACTGAAACTTAAACTTAATTAAACTGCTATTACATATCTAATATATTTAAGTACAGAAACAAGACAAAACATTTGCTGTTCTGTTGTTCACTATATTTTGAAGTCCCCAAAAGATACATTGGGAACATATAAAAAGTGATTAGTTGTTAGCTGTGAAGCTGCACCACTACTGAACAGATCAGTAGCATGTGAAGGCTGGGATCAAAGGAAGAGTCATCTACTGATGAGTCTTCCCCACTCAACCCTTCCCCCCCAAAAAACGCCCAACAAACCCCACACCCAAAAAAATCCAATCCAAACCCTAAAAAAAATCAAATCTCAAACTCAGGAGTATCTCTGGTATCACATTGAAATGGTAATCAGTGCTGCTCTAACATTTTTAACATTGCATGGATGTGCTAAGGATGTTAAATAACTTAGAACTGAACAAACTGAATTTATGGCCTGACAAACAATGACATTAGAAGCATTTTGACATGAAAATAAAATTCCATGTTGTTCTGTGTCAGCTGGTTGGGGTTTATAGGACTGATTTTCTCAATGCAAATTCTAAGTTTTGCTCTTAGGATAGCAGGTTTTGCAGGAAGTTTGGGTTTCTTTTGTATTTTTACCTGCTTCATGCATGAATTAATATAATTTTTAAATATCTGGAAAGAAAAATCAGGAGAAAAGAACATTGTCAAAAATGCTTATGCCCTGCTCTATACCCCAAAATACAGAATTTCCTGACAGCTACCATTTTTCTTAAGAAGAATAAGAAGGAAGAAGGCTAAATAAAAGGCTGATCTCAATGACATTTTAATATTTGCAAATTCTTTTATTCCTCCATAGAAAAGAATAATCTTCTACAGTTGAAATAGTTTGATCTAATGACAAAAGGTTTATTATATTTATACCTCTATATATTTTGTGACGTTTTTTTCTCCCTGTAACATTAATAGGCTTATGAGAACACTGCAATTTAGAAAACTAAACTTAATGCAGGTACTTCAAGATCCTTTATATTGAAGATATGGCTGTTCTTGTATTTGATATAAAAGTAGCTTCCCCTTTGTATGTTAAATATTTACGTTAATTTAAAAAAATAGGTAATATATACTGTATGACCACAGAATTAAAGACATAACATTCAACTATCGTTGTACTGTCCCACAGAATAATGTATGTAAAACACTATTACATTAGAGACATATACCTCACTGTGTTCAACAACCCATCTGCAATTCTGAAATACATATTTTCTTGGTCATAGATGTGCCTTTAGTTCTGTTGGTGAGCTGCCTACTTGTAATTGGTAACTTCTGGGTTGTACATGTTCCTTTTCATGCCAGGCTTAGATTAACTCAATATCACATACTTTTTTCATGCTATCTTTCAATACTGATATGCAAGAATTCTATACAAAGAGCTTCAAGTCAATAAGTTAAAACATTGCAAAACTAAAAAGCTGACTAATTTTTTTTCTTTCCTTTTTTTGAAATAAAAAGGGAAAATACAAAAAACCTTATGTTCACTGTTTAAGCAAGCTTTATAAAAAATGGTCTGGAAATGTGTGCAGAAACTTGCTACAGAACAGTGAATGTTAACTGTCTCAAAGCATTGCTCACTCAGACTCCCTCCCTTCAGACAGCCTTAGCAGTCTTTTTCTGACCACACCTGTCCCACAGGAGTCTCCAGTAGAATAGTGATGTTATGTTTTGGTCTCAATTCATGAAAAGAAAAAAACACCCTTTCATCTGCTTGGGGGGCATATAAAAGACATTTCCAGCACACATAGTGAGTTTTCATTAAAATGCATCCTTTCCCTATAACTTCATTTCCTTGAGATACCTCCAAACTCCTTCTCCCACCTCCATGTATTTGGTAAGAGGTTCTAAGACTTGGACACTGTTTTGTCTGTCTCCTGTTTCACAGTCTTAACAAGCCTCTCCTCTTACCCCATAACCCAGAGCCTAGCCTCTTGAACTCAATGAGTCAGCAGCTTTTACCTTCCAGCGAAATGTTTGCAGAGCATCCTAGGTCTCCACCAAAAGGCAAACTGTATACACTACACATAGAAACAACTATTAAAATAATAATAATTTAAAAATGCAAATAGAGTCATTATCTATTTCCAGTTAAGATCACTGAATATTTAAACCAATTTTATGAACCTTCTCAATTTTAGAACTCAGAGTACTACAGCTGTGCTGTTGCAATATTTTACCTGGGGCCAGGGTATAAGCTACTGATGAACCATGCACAGAAACTGCCAAATTTAAGCAAACTTGATGCCTAGCACCAAGGGAGAGAAACAGATAATGACCAACTATGTAAGTTCTCATTACAAGATGCCAAGGATTTGCACTGAACCATTCATGATTAATCCATAGTTTTTAACAATAGAAATTGTAATTGTTCAGGTATTTTAAATATATAAAACCCATTTGGTTCCGCAACTCAATGAAGAAATTATGATTTGACTGCAGGGAAAAGGGATAGTGGGTAATGTATACCCATTCCAAACATGGGTATACAAACAACTTTTATCCACACACATATAGGGATTTAAATTTTTTTTTTTTTTTTTTTTTTTTTTTTTCCCCAAAAAAACCACACGACATTAAAACCCCAACCTTTTAATGAAATGGTATTTCTGATAGGTACATGACCCTCTTCCTCGCCAGGAGTGTGATTACATAGTGATGTAAAAAGTCAGTACACTAAGAATTAAGGATTAACAGTGAGATTAGTACAGTTTGACATTCTAGTGGAAAATGTAGTGCCTAAGGCACATGAACTCACTTACGGAAGCTGTCTTCATAAAACTAGAAAAAAGCTATCAGAATTGCACAAAAGATTCCTATTTAGAAGAATCCATATAAGCTGGACTTTAGGAAAGGGCACATCAATCTAGAAGAAGAATAGGGCACAAAAATAACAAATACACAACTATACTGGTGAAACAGTTCTGCTTTACCAAGATAAGTACCTTAAAGTTCAGTTACTTAATAATCTAATAGGAAAGACGAGAAAGGAATTTTGCTGCCGGAAAACGTATTTGCCTGTGGAGTAATTAAGAGAAGCAATGGAAATACCATTACTCTGAACATTTTGCCCTCAACACAATTTTAGAAAAGTATGAAAGAGTATAATCCCCCACTGATGAGATGACAAACTAGATGACCTAATATATCCCTTCTGTCTTTGGACTACATGCATTTACTATAATGCCCTTATTTCTAGTAGGAATGATCCCACATTCCAAGTAGTTAGTGAGATGACACTAATTGGTATAATTGGCTAACTGATATAATTGACATTACTGAAACCTACTGGGTCAATACACATGGTTGGAGTGTTGAAAACTCTGGGTAGAAATTAGCAAACAGAATTCTAAGAAAGAAAGATAGTGCAGAGTGAAAGAAGGTTAGGAAGGTGAAATTAGTTTAAAATACTTCTGGAGCTGAAGAAATCTTCAGGCCTGCAGACCAGTCTGATAGCTAATGAAAAATGAACATCCTAAAAAAGTATATTTATAGATGCTGTCTACAAAACAAAACCAAAAAACCAAAACAAAAACCCAAACAAAAAAAACTGCAATACTTTAAAATTATCTGTTAATAAGACACTGAAAAAAAACCCAAAAATTGTATGGGACTTCCAATGCAAGCAAAGTTTAAGGAGTACCGTATCACCTTTAAACATCACTGACATTGCAACCAACACTAAGTATTCTGGACTTCACTACAAGAGGTGAAACTTAGTCTGTTACTGAATTGCAAGCAACTGCTTAGAGGCCACTGATTACAAACCAAAATAAAACAGAAAATAAGAGCAAACTGACTCACAACCATATGAAAACAGTGTGACATTTGAGCTAGTTTTCCAATACTGATAAATATTATAGAAGGATTGTATAACTATTACAAAACTGAGAATATTAAAATGCAGAGAAATTGTGATTGCAATTGAAAGTCCTTGAAGGCACCAATATAGTTGGCCCAAAATCACAATTCTGCAACAGAGAAAAAGGGCAATGATGGTAGAAAACCCAGCCAGGTTCACAGTCAAAGTGAGGGCAGCAACTAAAATTCAAAAACACTATGTGTAACAATGAGAGATGAACACATAAATAAATATTTCTATCTGTCAAAATCACCTTAACATTCCACACAAAAATGCTGCAGTACTGTTCAGGACATCAGTTGTAAAGGAAGTTGTTAGACCTCATCTAATGGAATATTAAATACATTTTAATCTGTCAACTTCTATTTAAATTTCTAAAAGGCTCAGTTGAGAGACATTCTGTCTCCTCATTTATCAATTTATCATACGAATATTAGAAAACTGAGAATATCATGCCAATCTTTGTGAAGTGAATTTAGGATTATCCAAGGATTAATTGGCCAATTAGCCTGGTATCAACAAACTACTAAACACAAGAAAAAATGAGAGGGAAAAATGGTATTTTGTAAATAGTAAGTGGTAAAGTTTCAATTATTAAACAAGTTTATGGAAACAGGTCTTATCTAACAACTGCAATTTCACAGGTAACACAGAACTGAGACAAAAAATTGGAGAAAATACCATGTATAAACAGTGCAAGACTGCCTATTCTGTCTTTCCAAATAAAAAAAAAATTGAGAAGACAGACAGCATAAGTCTACAAATGAAATCAGAGGAAATAATACTGAGAATCGAGGAGGACTTCACCTTAGCAGAGAAAAAGCAAAAAGATATATTTGCTGGTACTGAATTTGGCACAAATGTTTCACAGGAGGTATACCCAATCACTAGACGAAACTACCAAAAGAAGTAGTACATTCTCCACATTTTTCTTCTTCTGATCACATCAAGATAGCCACTTCTCCAAAATATATTCTGCAACTGAACACAAATTCTGCCTTCAGAAAACACAGATTACTGGGCTTACAATAAGGGTAAGTGGGACAAACAATGGCATACAGAAGGTCAGACTAGATTATCTAATAGCTCCAAAAATCCATGCTACTTTTTTCTATTTCTAGTTTACATGATGGGAAGAAGGAAAGTTTCACGTTTCCACACTGTTAGCCAAAATAAACATACCTCCTTGTCAAGCATTCAAAAATCTATAGTGCCCAAAGTTAACTAAGATTCATAGACCAGAACACAGACCTTTGTATAAAAATGAAATGTGCAAATTGTGGACTTCTGACCAAAGTCTCCATCATGTACTATTCTCTTTGAACAATCATTAGTATGAAGGTGACTGAATCAGGCACCATTTACTCACTTACACATGAAGACAGCATGGTCTACTCTAACACTGTAAGTTTGGATAGTTACCTACAAAGAACTGGAATGAAAATATGGTGAAAATCCTTTAGACCTACTGTACTTTCCAAAGGTGTTTTAGAGTATTTGAGCTCAATCATGCAGACCAACAAGGAAATACTCTCTTCCCAGTCTCTTGCAGGCTCTGTGTAATCTATGAAGGATATGTGAAAAATTTTTGGCTTTATAACAATGACTGCAAGTAAATTTCATTTTTGTAAATTAAACGGTTAGATCTCACTCCTGATTTACACATTTTATGAATGCATGGTAGACTTTTAAAAAGACAGATATCTTTTTAATAAACAGATAAAACTCCTTCCATCCTCTTCTGCACAAATCTGACGTATTTGATGGCAGAAATATTCCTGTCTAATCATAACTGTGAGACAAAGAGGACTGCTGGACTTCATGAAAACAAAACAGTCATTGTATTTGTAAAACAAGAGAATGAAGATAATCTCCAACATGTAAGCAGCAAATTAAGAACAAAATGTTTGCTTTTATTTTTCTTCTTTTTGTTCTTACGACATCTCTAGTCTAGTTCACAGATGTCAGTCATACAGATAAAGGATATAATGACAAGAATGGAATAAAACCCTAGTCTATTTTTTCAGATATCCTGAAGAAAACTGTAGAATTCTAGGCAGCATCATAGTAAAGGGTGTATTTAGAAAATGATGTATAGTAAAGAAGTGAAGAGAGAAGCAGCAGAATAAAAGACAGCTTTGTAAGCACATTAGGGAAAGGGAATGTAGCCAGCTGTCTTGTTTCTAGATGAAAAACACTGAAAAAGCCTAATTATACATAAATATCCAGGTTCTGAGAGTAGTCTAACATTTTTTCACAAAATCTTGTCCAGGTAAAACTCTGACATGACAAAATGAAAATTAACCAAATATAACAGTGAAAATACATGTAGGTGGTAGTACCTATCTAAATTAAGGAAAAAACCAGCACACTCTTTCTTAAAATAAATCTCGATAAATTCATGAAAGGGATTGTGTAATTTGGTACCTGCAATAGCAGGGGCCCATTCTGAGTGCCCTCAAAGGTCCCTTCTATACTTCTCTTCCTAGATTCCTAAATGCTCCTCTGTAAGCAGAATAGAACAGGCCTTTGTTTACCCAAGAATTTCCTGGCGGTAAGCATATATTTATTAAAATCACTTCCCACATAACAAAAGAAAAAGCACCAACTTTGCTTGCTATCTTAAGAATATAACATTTGCCTCCAACCTATTTTTATTACTCATTAACAAACAAACTTTTGAGGAAATGCTGAGAGACCTGGGTTTGTTTAGCCTGGAGAAGGGAAGACTGAGGGGGGATCTTATCAACACTTATAAATATCTGAAGGGTGGGTGTCAAGAGGATGGGGCCAGACTCTTTTCAGTGGTGCCCAATGACAGGACAAGGGGCAATGGGCACAAGTTGGAACACAGGAAGTTCCACCTAAACATGAGGAAAAACTTCTTCACTGTGAGGGTGACAGAGCAGTGGAACAGGCTGCCCAAGAGAGATTGTGGAGTCTCCTTCCCTGGAGACATTCAAAACCCGGCTGGATGCAGTCCTGTGCACCCCGCTCTAGGTGTACCTGCTCAAGCAGGGAGGTTGGACGAGATGATCTCCAGAGGTCCCTTCTGACCCCTACCATTCTGTGATTCTGTAAAACAAACAGCCCCACTTTCCCTGCACATACTTTACAGTCCATGGTGAAACGCATAAGGTTTGCAGTTTTTCTAACATGGTCATGACATTAACAATTCTGAATTAAGACAGTAATGATAATCTACTACACAAACAAGGACAAGAAAGATTTTTATTCCACTTTTATAAAATTTGTTGGAATTCCTTCTTTTCCTTTATAGAATCAGTGATTGAAAAAGAATGTGGATAAAGTATCAGAGGGGCTACATTACTCTTCTCAGGCAATTTAAAAAAAATCCTGTAAAACACTGAGATATAGACTCAAAATGTCTAACTGGGTATCATAAGGGACTCCCTTCACAGGTCCAATTTACATGAAATTTGGGAGTTCACCTTCTTTCTACAGATTGTGTACTAAAATGGGCAAATCTTAACACTTTCTCTAGTATACTCTGTGTTTGAGTACTGGTGATATACCTTTCACTAGAATCTTCTGGCTGCACCATATAACAATTTAGGGAGATAACAATTTACTAACAATAGCTACTTAATGACTAAAACATGAAATAATTAGTTTCAATATTGGGTAACTGTGAAAGTGAATGAGTGGTATGAAAGAAGTTAGACTACATAATCTAATAATGCTTTCCGGCCTTCAAAAACTAAGAACAAAAATATTAATTCACCTCCCTTTATAACAAGTCACCAGTATCTGAAGATCCCAATTTTTTCTGACACTAACACAATACAGTCCCATACATTAACCATACATGCTGTGCAATAGAAAACCGGAAAAAAAATCCTGTTAATTTAATACACTGAACAGAAAAAGATGGACTTCCAAAATTAAAATTTGAAAACAGTGGTCTTCTCTGAATGGACGTGGTGCCTTAGTGATACTGGGTCTATTCATCAAGTAGAAGCTTGCCTAGTCTAAGTTCCCTGTACTCTGCTGTGCAACACAGTTGTAAAACTCAGTTTACCTGGACAGGCAGACAAAACACCAAAACGCACCCCTTATTAAGAGAAAGCATGCATGGGTTAAAATACTTCCTGATTAAGTATAACTGGTTTTGCATCTCTTTTCAATCATATGGTTAGACCATTTGAGACAGATTACAAAGTGACACAGGTTATCAAGAGCAAACACCATTTAACATAAGCATTTCATGCATAAATATAAATATCTCTCTTCAAGACCAATCTGTAATATAAAGCTTAGTTGCATACTATTTTTGTGCGCTCTTGAAAGACAATCTGTCATCCAAAAATCTGTTACGTATCAAATTATGAGGCACTGGTATACGTATACAGACAAGTGGGAAAGACTGAGGCATTTACGGTAAAAAAAGATTAAATTTCTAAACCATTATTTAATCCAATGCAGTTTTAATTTATGTCCCTGAAGTTATTTGCAAACCTTAGTCCCAGCCAAATTCAGGAACCACAAAACCCACAAACTGAGTGTTTTTGCTATTTTAATTTATCATATTTTCAAAGAAAAACAGAAAGTAACATTTATTGAAATCGATTCAACTGTTTATAATCAACAATCACATGTAAGAGCTTTTCCTTAGGTATTTTTAAAAGCTAAGAGCATGAGCTAAAGTAAAAGGTTAAAGATTACAGAGATGCAGTGCAAAGTGTCATAAGCCATGGTTTCTTACACCAAGAAGTTAAAGTACTCGACTCAACCAAAAAAGGCAAAAACCCCTCAAAAACCAGAGTGGACTCTGCTCTGAGAACCACAGCATGATCTCAAACAGGAACCACCATAGAGTTATTGACCTTTCTAAGTAACAGCATAAAAAAAACCCAAAACACCCTCCTGAGGAAGTGGAAGCATAACTACCTCTGGAAGAATTAGAAGTTCTAACTGAGAGTTTGCATGCCTAATCCTGTGTGTCACTGCAGAACTGCTGCTGAGCTCCTGTTCTCCACTTGCTTCCCATGGAGCTCAAAGCTTAACTTGGCAGCTCTGAAAGTTCTCACTGAAAATGGTTCAAACTGTTTACCATCACATCCTCCGACACACATGCAAAAAACCACAATGTCAAAAGTCATAGACACTTTTTAAAAAACATGAAAATCATGGAATCCATAACTCTTATGACAGCCGTGACAAAAATGCAGTATTATTGATGGGTCGGCAAAAAGTTTATGTAACCCTAGACTCTTCTGTGGAGGGTGAATTGGAGGGCATAATATGGTTCATTTAGCATTATGGTAATTTTTTCCTGTTTTATTAGGAGCACTGAAAGCCTGAAAAGAGCATCGGGTACACATTAATTCCATTTTGGCATATTTTTTAAGAAATCAGTATGAAATAAATCAGGTTTTAAGATGTCCAGCTATAAAAAAATAAAGCTTTAAAATTAAAAGAATGGAAATATTTAGAATTTGTGGTAGCATACATTTAAAATCTTAGATCAGTCTAGGCAGTGCATAATATAACATCACCAACTGGAGAGAAGCAGGAGTAAACAGAAGACAGACTGAAAGAAAGAAAGAAAGAACCAATCTAATTTGTGACAATGATCAACATGAGGTCAAAGTAAACCAGACAGAAAAATTCAATCGGAAATAGAAAAAACTGGGAGAGGGAAATGAACTATGCAGATATGAAAAACAGGATAACAAGATCTCACAGTGGCAGATTGCTACAGCGGTAGATATGCCACAGAAAAGAAAACATAACTTGGAAGTAATCAGTAATTTCTCTAGTTTTCTGTTCAAAAACCTTCAGGGAGAGAGAGAAATCAAGTTAAAAAAATTTCCTCTTCTTCAATTCATTTTGAGCCCACCTGAACCCAGCAAAGCGAGCAGAAACTATACCGTGTAAGTCCTAGAAACACATTTGAAGGAGAGAAAGTATCTGATGATGTATTTGAATTCAGCAAGTCGGATTCATCAAGTAAAGTTCCCAAGAAACAGGAGAAGAAATTTGCTGTTCTGCATCAGGCTATCCTCCTCACTATTGGAAGAATGGTACTAATGGAAGAAGTGGCAAAACATTGACCATATAAGCTTCACCGAGGTACTCTTTCATTCATATTGAAGTAGAAAACTTTGTTGTCGTCCACATGCTACAAGAGAATATAAGGCCTCTCAGGTTCTTACAAGTATGTCCCTCAATTTCTAATGGCAATAAGGAAATAGTTTTTAAAAGAACTGAAAGATATTCCCACACACACTTTCTTTCTATTGAGAAACTGAAGTCTCCTGTCTTTCCCAGCACGTACTATTATATCCTATTACTGCTGGACTGGCAGACACACTAGGGAGAAAAACTATATATCTGACTTAAATTAGAGTTTTCCATACCAAATAACTTGTCTGGCATTCCTCTTCTTTTCCAGGGTGAGTGCTCCAATAGTACCAATTCTACAGAAATCATATTATTTCATATTTTTTCAAAAAATATTTTCTACCGTAACATCACAACAGTCCACATTTCTCATTCATTGTTAAGTAACAAGTCTACCTATAACTATAATAAAGATAAAATGGAGAGGTAAAGTTCAGAGAATAGGAAAATACTGAATATATTTTAATACAATTTGACAGCTGGAAACTAACGTAATGAAATACTACAGAAATTGTCTGAGATTTACCAGTATGCATGGATGAAAGTCTCATGAACAGCTCAGCTGATTTAACAGTCTGCTGACACTGAAAACAGAAGGTATTGCATAATTGTTCCCTCCTAATCTGCTCCTCCTTCCTCTACCATGACATCTAGCTTCGGCAGCCTTAATCCCTTTCCAAAAGTATACTTTTTATGGCTTTTGCTCAGTTAATTTTCTTACAGAAAAGTGAAATAAGTCAGTGGGATTCTGATGAGTGCTGGAACAGGTACACACAGTAAGCAGTAAAAATGCACAAACAGGAGCTGGGAGTATAGGGAAAAGAGAGTCACTAAAAAGAGATGGGTAAATTAATCCTGTAAACAAAAACGCAGACCTGCTCATTATTATTTGGAATTGCCAAATAAATTTTCATTTTCACTAAATAATCTGGTCAGTCCTGTATCATTTAGGTTTTTAGGTCATTCTTTAAATACTCATCATCAGCAAGCTAGTTTATGGCATTTGCCAGATTTGTTATCTGTTCTGTGTCTGTGTACCCACATTGAGAGAACATACCCTTTAGCATACAACCACAACACTCAGAGATACATGTGGCTAATACTTAATGTAATGACTTTATGCTGTTGGGAAGTTAACTTAATTGCATGTATTTTACATCTTTATTTTAATTGTGAAAAGTAAGTTTATTTTTTAAAAAATCCTGTCTTTTTTTTTTCAATAAACAAAAATGTCCTCTCATGTCAATGGAAAACCAATTTCCTTTAATTTTAGATCTGCAAGAATGAAAGAATAAGAATTTTTTACTCTTTATATCAATGCTGGCACAAAATATATTTCTTGGCTGATTTATGAGGAGAAAAAGGAAGGATTGTAGGAATAGACCTTAAGATACAAACTACATTGTTATGCTGTGAAATATGAACCCCAGAAGCTAAAACTTTTACTTCTGTTGAGAACTCCTGAACACACACATCCAACAATAGTCCTCCATAACTCCATTTAAGTACCCATTTTGAACATGAGCTTTTCTTTCCTTTGCAACTATAAGGTTTCAAACAGTAAACTAATATAACCATGGCTGAAATTAAGCATGAAAAGAAAGTGCAAGGGAACACACTTACAAAAGGGAGAAAAGGGCTTAGAACTATATAAGTACCAAATCTCTTGTCTAGTATCAGAATGACCAATTAAAGATCCCATGGTATGACACCAGATCTTTTGTCCTAGAGGGGAATGGAGTCTGTGTATGGCAAAAATTTTGATTGGTGGGGACAGTATGTATTGTTGAGCTTGCAAAGCTTAAGATAATTGACCCTGCCCTTGCAGAGCATGCTTCATACAAAGAATCTCAGCTGTTACGCAAAGGTCTTCACATCTCTAAGTCTCATCCTCTAGCAGTGCAAGAACCTACAGATATTGGGACAACAGGTCACAGTTCCCATAACTGCAGTTTTTGAGAGATTCTCTTGGCAGATCACAGAATCATAGAGTCATTTAGGTTGGAAAGGACCTTTTAGATCATCAAGTCCAATGGCTAACCTAACACTACCACGTCTACCACTAAACCATGGCCCTAAGCACCGCATCTATATGTCTTTTAAATACCTCCAGGGATGGTGACTCAACCACTTCCCTGGGCAGCCTCGTCCAATGATTGACAACCCTTTTGGTGAAGAAATTTTTCCTAATATCCAATCTAAACTTCCCCTGGCACAACCTGAGACCATTTCATCTCGTCCTGTCGTTTGCTACTTGGGAGAAGAGACCAACACCCACCTCGCTCCAACCTCCTTTCAGGTAGTTGTAGAGACCGATATGGTCTCCCCTCAGCTTC
The DNA here is from genome assembly GCA_031468815.1 of Morus bassanus. Taxonomy (NCBI): domain Eukaryota; kingdom Metazoa; phylum Chordata; class Aves; order Suliformes; family Sulidae; genus Morus; species Morus bassanus. The sequence goes on from CM062600.1 coordinate 63,805,100, forward strand.
CTTTTCTCCAGGCTAAAAAACCCCAGTTCCCTCAGCCACTCCTCGTAAGACTTGTGCTTTAAACCCTTTACCAGTGGAACATGTGCACTCTCAGTAAGTTTGCAGATGACACCAAGTTGGGTGGGAGTGTGATCTACTTGAGGGTAGAAAGGCTCTACAGAGGGTTCTGGACAGGCTGGATCGGTGGGCTGAGGCCAACTGTAACAGATTCAACAAGGCTGAGTGCCGGGTCCTGCACTTGGGTCACAACAACCCCATGCAACGCTACAGGCTTGGGGAAGAGTGGCTGCAAAGCTGCCTGGCAGAAAAGGACCTGGGGGTGCTGGTCGACAGCCAGTTGAACATGAGCCAGCAGTGTGCCCGGGTGGCCAAGAAGGCCAAGAGCATCCTGGCTTGTATCAGAAATACGAGCAGGGAAGTGATTGCGCCCCTGTACTTGGCTCTGGTGAGGCTGCACCTTGAATGCTGTATTCAGTTTTGGGCCATGGAACAGACGTCCTCCACTCTTTGGGCAAAGAAGGAATGGGTGATGTCATTTTGGCCACATAAATGAGAGAACAGCAGAAAGTATTTTACTCAGTACTGCATTCAGATTAGTCTTAAAAGTCACAGAAAGACCGTATTAGAGCTTCTTTCTGCATAGCTAGAAAAAGGGCATTAAAAGATTATGCACAGAGCAGGGGCTTACTCTAAAACTGACCACTACTATTACAACAATGTATATTCCCCATGCGGATGCACTCATTTTTTGGAAAATAGAAAAAGTTTTGTCATGGCACGGCTCAAATAGGTTTCAAGGAACTTAAGCCAGAAAAAACAGTTCTCCTAGAGTGAGAGTAACCACACAGGAGTTATAGACCCCTTTATATTTATAATCTGTTTTATACTCACCTGTTTAACCAGACCCCCAAGCAGGAGACTTAAGAATGACTTGAACCTTCAGGTAAAAGTCTCAACAATTTTTAGTATTTAATAAAATAAAGGTATGCAACCCACACACTTTAAGACGGGGTCCTGAGATTCCGGTCAGACTCTAAGTTATCCAGGAAACCAGCATATTTGCAACAATGAAAGCTCTAAAGCACATTCACCTGCAAGTACTCTAAAAAGGTAATTTTCATTCCACTCATTTAGATTACCATACACATCATTTGGACCTCAAAGTAAGGGACATCCTTACAAACTTGATGGAGTTTCACAAATGTAACCAAATACATGGCTAAGAAACTGACTGTACAACCACAGTAGGAACTTAAAATGTAAGAGATCAAGTCTGTTATTCATTCCACATGACAATAATTTCACTTTTGAAAAACTGTCCAGCCACAAAGGGAACATCTGTACTTCACCGATTTCAGTACAATATATACTTAAAGTTTATGATGATAGAAATGAATGAACAATAATTACAATGTGACGATTTTACATAGGAAACATCACTTGACACAGAAAAAAGGGGAAATGGAAGGATATTTACCATATTTTCTTTTTCAAATACATATGAATCCTAGAAATATATCTTTAAATATTATGTCAAAATCTTAGTTCCTAAGAGTTTGGATTTTTACCTCATGGTGGTTGTGCTTCATTGTATTTATGGACAAGACGTGTAGATGTGGCATTTAGGGACATGGTTTAGTGGTGGACTTGGCAGCATTAGGTTTACGGTTGGACTTGATGATCTTAAAGGTCTTTCCCAACCTAAATGATTCTATGATTCTAAGTTAACAGTTTCAACATTTGTTATAAAATTTCTAAAAGCATATAATTACTTCTAAAAGTACTTCTAAAAGTAAGTTGAAATATCAGTCTTCGAGAATTCCAATCTTCCGCACATACTAAAACTTTTCAAGAACCACAGAACATTTTAATTCCAGAGGTAATTAGGAGCATGCATTTTTATAACACTATATTAACCACAAATAATACTTGTCATAAAAGATTTGGAGGAATGACAGAAGAACTTATTAGTCTTTTGGCATACAGGTTTGAGTAACAGTACTGGAAATATACTTATTTAATAATTATTACATAATTTCGTGCCCCGTAAGGATTAGATGATCATAGAATCATAGAATGGTTTGGGTTGGAAGGGACCTTAAAGATGATCTAGTTCCAACCCCGCTGCCATGGGCAGGGACACCTTCCACTAGACCAGGTTGCTCAAAGCCCCATCCAACCTGGCCTTGAACACTTCCAGCGATGGGGCATGGTGCCTTAAATGTTCTGGCATCAAAAAAAATAACACAAAAGCAGAGAGGCAGAAACAGAACCTCATGGTTTATAATTGTTTCAAGAATTATTTTATAAACCATAACAGTAAAATAAGTAAGGTTTATTGTGCAAGATGCACTTAGAATTCATACCTCCTAATAGGTACGAATGAATGAATTAGCTTGTAAATAAGGATTCTGCTGAGCAATAGAAGAAATTTAATATAGCTTTTCCTACCCACAGCCCTTAGGGCTTTTTGTACTGTCACAGTTTATCAGCAAGTTATTCCCATGAACAGGAGATAACATTGTCACTTTATCTTAGCAGGCATTCTTGCTGATCCTCTAGCCAGAGGGCTCTAACGTTAATAGAACAATAGCCACCATTCAGAACTGTTCTTTTCTGCCAACAGGCTGCAACTACCATTTCAGCAGTCAATGAAAAAAACCAACACAGTGAGCCTAAAGGTTACTGGGCAGTGAATTTGTGGAGGAAGTGCTTGAGTGAAAACACAGACGTCCATGAATGCGTTTTTCCCCCACCAATATTCTATAACCTTATTGATCACACAGCTATGAAAACAGCTGCTTAATCCTTTAAATTTCCCATCAGAAAACGTCTACAACTACAAGTCTAAACCTTTGCTATAACCTTATATTAACATACCTGCAATGGACAGACTGCAGATAAAATTTTGCAGATGCAAAATAGAACTATTTTGTATGCCTTTGAACAAGTTAAACTATTTATGTAACAGTATCAGTTCCTTTTTTGTCTGGCCACTTGAAATTTCACAGGAGGAACTTCTAATCATGCAAATTATGGACAGGATTTGAGGAACAGCCCATAAAACTGACCTGGAGAGCAATATATATTATGTGACTAAAAAACCATCTATGATTAAGGATCATCGTATTATTTTGATCGTCTTTGTTGAAGAATCACCAAATAAAAATAAGAAGATTATAACAGTTTCAATAGTAATAACAATCCTTTAAAAGTATCATTGGATTTTGATTCATACATAAAGCAGTAGAAATACTGTTTTCTTGGTAGGCAAAAGTATTTTTTTCAAAGAGGTTTGAATTCAGTTATACAGGAAGGATATAACATAGTGTCGCAATGTTGCTTTAAAATCCTGATAAAATTCCACCAACCACAACTCTCTTTTCTGGGCAGGGGTGGTATTAAAAAACTCAACAGCTTCAATTAAAAATATTTTTTTCACTGGATCATGCACTTGTTTTTAAAAATAATAATTTCCTTTTAAGTAAATTTCTACACTTTTGTACCAATTGAGGATTATTCCCACATATAATTCAATGACATCTTCCATTAAAATTATTTATCATAAAGCTATTATTTTCAGCATGAAATACAAGAGAGGCCATGACATAAAAAATACAGCTATTATAAGCAGCCAGATTTATTTTTCATTTAAGCAGTTACTCTTGCAAATGAGAAAAACATACTTTGTTGATGAAAAGTTACTTTAACTTCAGACATATTATAACCCTGATATACAAATTTGCATTTCAGAGGGCTGAAGTGATTTGTTTATTGTTTTAAAATTTTACAATCTGCTTTTCTTTGGGCAATTTCAGTTTCAGATACCGTATCTTGTAATCAAAGCAGCTAGCAACCTGAACACACCTAAGAAATAGCTTAGTAATTCTTTGTCTTAGGCTACTATGAATGAACAGTAAATTGCTAAATGCTGAACTGTAAGGACAAAAATGAGTACATAAAGCATCTATGAAATAATCTCAAACCTGGATCACATCTTCATTATAAAATAAATCATCAGAACACTCCAAAGTAAATTGTAATTAATTTCCCTAAGTAAGTCTTGAAGAAGCTGTCAGTTCGAGTGTTTCACAGACAATATGCATTAAAAATGAAAAAAGAATAAAATAAAATACAAAAATAATTGCAGTTCGTGGTAAGCTGAACATATTAAGTCCCTCTCTTTTCCTGAAGGTGATTATGCAACTGCTGACCTCAGTTCACAATAAAAGGATTTTCTTTTTCCATTTTGTGTTCTAGTCACTGAAACAAGCACACATCTTACTTCTTTGAGAATGCTGTCTTAAATAGGGCAAATATATCCATAAAAGTTAGTACGGATTCTATCTTCTACCACAACAAAAGCAGCAATAAATGGCTGATTCACTATCATCTATTCCATGTACAGTGAACTACAGTACACATATACTTTTAAAGAGAATATTACCATAATGCCATTTCTGTAGCAATGACATGCTATATTTAAACACACTGCTATTTCTTGCCAAATTTTTTTTGAAATAATGAATCACAAACACTGGCACTGGGATACTATTTAATGTACATGCATTCAGTAATATTCTCCATTCCATATACAACCAACCACTACCAACTTAGATGTTATGATCTCATAATTAATATTCAAATGTTAATTCCATCATGAAAACCCTACCAACTTCAACTCTTCTCTGAAGAAACATGATTCCTTTGTCCCATGGGGCCATGAGACTCATCTCAGACCTGCGCATGTGAGAAAGAGAATGAGAATAAAGTCGTCCTGCCTTCAGTCAGTTTCTCCATTATCTATCCATTCTCACTCTATGCTGCCAGTCACCTGAATTTACTTTCTCATTCCCTCACAAGCCCCTACCCACCAGAGTCTAATCCTGCCATTCTCATGTGCTCTTCACTGACCTGGTCCTCATATTCTTTTCAAGTCTTCAGTCTTCCTGGTTTTGTCTACCATATTCCTCTGGCTCTTCCCTTCCCTGCCTATTTCTATTAATATCCCTCATTCATTGTCATTCCCACCCATCCTCCTCTCCTGTTTTCTAAGAAGACGAAGTCATTTCAACTTCACAGGGAAGACATAGAGGTGACATTTTTGCTTGAAGCATCCACATTTGGATCATCTACATATATTAAAGAAAAATAGGGACCATTTTGGTCAGATCAGGCTATAGTTTAATATTATTTACAGTGATACAATATGGCAGCTAATATTGTTTCATAAAGCTTCACAAATTTGAACAAAACCCACTTAAATTCCTACCGAAAAGGTTAAGGAAAAATTTCAGATTCTGCAAAGGGCCTGTAGAAAGGACAAATCATGTCCTGTCCTCTAAAAAGAAATTACAGCTTCACCTGTTCATCCAGGCAGGACTCTAATTAGTGGCCTAACAGCACTGTTTTAAATTTTTAAGGGAGGTGGCCAAGACACAGTATTAGAAGACCACTCTGATTCAACTTATGTACATTACTTAAATATAATAATAATCTACTTTAGGGCATCTGTATTGAAGTGTTGTCACATACTGTAGTTTCAAAAATTTCTGTGAATTCTGAACCACACCAACTGAAGCTATTAATACAATATGTTCAAAAACAGAAGAAAAAAGGGAATGAGAATCTAAAAGGAGTCACCAGACTTACTGTCTGGAGTGAGCTAGACATAACATCCCACACCTATTAATGTATATTACACTATTATGCTGTAGGCAATCCAGAGACTCGTGGAGTGCATTGAGGCTAACTTCTTAAGCCAGCTAACAGACAGCCCTAACAGAGGGATTGTGATACTGGACCTGTTGGTCACCAACGCAAGTGAGCTAGTTGGTGACATCAAGATTGGAGGCAGCCTGCGCTGCAGTTGTCATGCACTGGTGGAGTTTGCAGTCCTGAGGGATATGGGACAGGTGAAGAGTAAAGTCAGGACCCTGAATTTTAGGAAAGTAAAATTCCAGCTGTTCAAGGAATTAGTCAATAGGACCCCCTGGGAAACTGCCCTCAGGGACAAGGGAGCAGAACAGAGCTGGCAGATCTTTAAGGATGCTTTCCATAGAGTGCAAGAGTTCATGATCCCCAGGTGTAAGAAATCAGGAAAGGAAGGCAAGAGACCAGCAGGGATGAATCAAGACCTGCTGGTCAAACTAAAGGGCATGAAGGAAATGCGCAGGCAGTGGAAGATTAAAGGGACATTGCCCGGTTGTGTAGGGATGGGGACAGGAAGGCCAAGGCACAGCTGGAGCTGAACTTGGCAAGGGATGCAAAGAATAGTAAGGGCTTCTATAGGTATGTCAGCCAGAAAAGGAAGGTCAAAGAAAGAGTACCCCCTGATGAACATGACTGGCAAACTGGTAACAACAGACAAGGAGAAGGCTGAGGTACTCAACAACTTTTTTTCCTCAGTCTTCACTGGCAACCTCTCTTCCCATACCTCTCGAGTGGAGGGACCACAAGACAGGGGCTGGGGGAACAAAGTCACTCCCACTGTAAGAGAAGATCAGGTTTGTGACCACCTGAGGAACCTCAACATATAGAAGTCTATGGGACCTGATGAGATGCAACCCAGAGTCCTGAGGGAACTGGCTGATGTCATTGCCACGCCACTCTCCATCATATTTGAAAAGTCATGGCAGTCAGGTGAGGTCCCTGGGGACTGGAAAAAGGGAAACGTTGCACCCATTTTTAAAAAGGGTAGAAAGGAGGACCCTAGGAACTACTGACCTGTCAGCTTCACCTCTGAGCCTGGCAAGATCATGGAGTAGATCCTCCTAGAAGCTATGCTAAGGTACATGGAGGACAGGGAGGTGATTCAAGACAGCCAGCATGGCTTTCTCAAGGGCAAGTCCTGCCTGAACAACCTAATGGCCTTCTATCATGGAGTGCCTACATGAGTGGACAAGGGAAGAGCTACAGATATCATCTATCTGTACTTCTGTAAGGTCTTGGACACGGTCCCCCACAACATCCTTCTTTCTAAATTGGAGAGAGATGGATTTCATGGGTAGACTGTTTGATGGACAAGGAATTGGCTGGATGGTTGCAACCAGAGAGTAGTGGTCAATGGCTTAATGTCCAGATGGAGATCCGTGGCAAGTGGCGTCCCTCAGGGTCTGTACTGGGACTCTGTACTGGAACTGTTTAGTATCTTCATCAGTGACATAGACAGTGGGATCGGGTGCACCCTCAGCAAGTCTGCAGATGACACCAAGCTGAGTGGTGTGGCTGACATGCCTGAGGGACAGGATGTCATGCAGAGGGACCTGGACAAGCTCAAGAAGTGAGCCCACATGAACCTCAGGAGGTTCAACAAGGCCAAGTGCAAGGTCCTGCACCTGGGTAGGGGCAACCCCCGGTATCAACACAGGCTGGGGGATGAAGGGGATTGAGAGGAGCCCTGCAGAAAAAGACTTGGGGGTACTGGTGGATGAAAAGTTGGTCATGAGTCAGCAATGTGTGCTCGCCCACCAGGAAGCCAACCGTATCCTGGGCTGCACCAAAAGAAGCGTGGCCAGCAGGTCGAGGGAGGTGATTCTGCCCCTCTACTCTGCTCTGGTGAGACCTCACCTGGAGTCCTGCATCCAGCTCTGGAGCCCTCAGCACAGGAAAGACATGGACGTGTTGGAGCAGGTCCAGAGGAGGGCCACAAAAATGATCAGAGGGATGGAACACCTCTCCTATGAGGAAAGGCTGAGAGAGTTGGGGACGTTCAGCCTGGAGAAGAGAAGGATCCAGGGAGACCTTACTGTGGCCATAGAATATTTAAAGGAGGCTTATAAGAAAGATGGGGACAGAATTCAGTAGGGCCTGTAGCGATAGGACAAGGGGTAATGGTTTTAAACTAAAGGAGGATAGATTTAGACGAGATATAAGGCAGAAATTTTTTACAATGATGAGGGTGGTAAGACACTGGCACAGGTTGCCCAGGGAGGCTGTTGATGCCCCATTCCTGGAAGCATTCAAGGTCATGTTGGACAGGGCTCTGAGCAACCTGATCTAGTTGGGGATGTCCCTGTTCACTGCAGGGAGTTGGACTAGATGATCTTTAAAGGTCCCTTCCAACCCAAACCATTCTATGATATCATAATTTTTAGCAAGAACATTCCTATTTCATAAAGAATGTTACAAAAGAATCAGTCAAGTAATGAAAATAGCACTTGTTAAACTTGCTTAATTTCTTAGCAACAACCATCAATACCAAAAGCCTGTTTTATCACGTTCTGTGTACTTGTAGTCTTCTGAAATTTACAATAGAATATATAGCAAAATACTTATAACACAGAACGTTATGAAATTCTAAACTTAGAACATTTTAAAATATCTAAGTTCCATGTAATGCTATGAGAATTACTCCTCTGAAGCACAGGATGATAATGCTCTTCTGTGCAGAATAAGCAAATTCACTTATTCAAACTATCTAAGCAAGTTTAGCAACTTGTTCATTATAAAATGTACAAAAATTGCAAAGCATACAAGTTATCTCAAACTCTAGCGCTCAACATACTCATATGTACTTTCAAAATTCATATACAATATGAACATATGTAGAAAGCAAGTATATTCAAGATGTGTCGAAGAACTCAAACTATTTAATTAGCTGAAGAGCACACTGGAATTAAAAGATAGTAAGTATATAAATAGTAGGAAACACCAACATAATTACTCATATCCAATAACTATACTGAAAATTCAATCCCCCAAATAGGATTATGTGATAAAGGGCAGCACAATGACAAGCACCTGAGACAGCTGAAGACTTGAACTCTATGACATGGAAGGGACATCTAAATACTAACAAATACACATGCATATGTGTGTGTATATATAGATATCTAGATATATTTTCCCTGGCTACATAAGAATTTTATATTAATGTTTTTTAATTACACTCTGACTGCAAGAAGAACAAAGTTGTGACAAAGTTTTCGTTACAAAAGACAAACCCACAAATTAACACATTCTGTAAAAAATTTGTTCTTAAGTTAATTAAGCATTGCCTTGAAGGAAAAGAACCACCTACTTCACTTTCAAGTTATCTGCAACATTCTCATTTTGAGAAGCTCATGTCATGAGCTGAAAAGCGACAATTTGAATTTAACAAGCACAACAGGTTGCCAACCTAAGATTACATCTAACAATGTTTCCCAGTGCACCAGGCTCTTTCCTGCTCCTGCTGACCTTTCAACATGTGGTTCAGAGACTACTGGATTAGAGCTGTTAACAAGTGACAGGTGCAGCCAATTAACCAAGCAATGACGTAACTGTGACTTCCAGTCCTAAGCATGAAGCTTGTTGAGCAAATGATGCTTTTCCATCAATGAGCTCAGTATGGCTGCTTATCAGCCAAACTTAAGAATAACTTCAAAAGCTCTGTACTGCTGACATACTTCTCATTAAAAAGTGATTTTGCTGTGAAATTATCCAACTGTGACTATGGTATGCTTTGCTGTTCACCAACTTAGGAAGTTGTCAAACAATGTGCATTAACCCTTTTACTGAGAGGATCACAAATTTTCACGTACACAATGAGTCAAAATGAGAACTAATAAAAACAGTGATAAGAATTGCATGTGCTTTGAATCTCTCAAAAAAGGATATGAGAAACCAAGCAGTTGCAATACAGCCAAGCAATGAGTATGAACAAAATATTTTGATATCACAACTTGGAATATAGTGTTTGCTCAACTTCAGTTCTTCATGATGGTCCAAGCCATTTTTAGAAATAGTTCAAAACTAAATCAATCTACTATCCTATCAATACTCCTTTCCTAACAGTAGTTACCACCTAATCTATAGTGATTAAAATTGTCCTGGGTTTGTCTTTTCTGTTACAATTGGAGGCAGAATGTGTAGGAAAGCATTAAAGGTCTGCTTACCTGAGGATGTATTCCACTATCAAACTGGCCCATTCAGATTATTATTGTTTCATGTTTTAACGTCTGTCTTGTGTCTTTTTAATGGATGAGTATATATTAAACTGTAATTTCTTTGAGATTGATACTTATTTTATTTATCCATCATTTTTCACAAAAAAAGAATACTGCCATATAAAATGCCTAGGTAGCAGTTACCAGATTTTCTGGACCGTGAACAACCCCTCAGGTTAACTGTAGACTACAAATAAATCGCCACTACACATCTAACTGAATATACTAAAAAAAGTATGTAGTTCCATAAACTACTTATAATAATAAGCCCTCGTAGTGGTCAATGGATGATAACTTGGAACAACTCACTTATAACAGAGAGTGGTACAATCAGTTCAGTAAAGAGGGACAGATGGTGTTCTGGGATCTCCTTCAAAGTCACAGCAGCAGCAAGTTGCAGGTATGTACTCGTTTGTGTCCAGGCTTAGGAAAAGACATGCCACAAAATCCACCCCTCCCTATCAGACAGATGCAACAGAAGACCATATAGACACTCAACACTGCATGAGCTACCAGTCTAACTCAAAATCAGATATATTGGACCAAGGATGGCTCTGAACAAGACATTTGCTTATCTTGGTAATATATTTGCCAGTATTCTGGGAGGGCTTCACACAGTGGTTTGCAGGTTTGTTTTTTTTTTTTTTTTTTTTTTTTAATTTTTTTTGTTTTGGTTTTGGTTTTTTTTGTTGGGTCCCATCCCCCGTCGTCCCCCCCCAGGTATATACATAAATCCCACTTTGGCTCAGTATGTTCCAATAAAGCCTCTACATTCTGGAGGGTTATGAGCACTATGCAGAAATATCCTGTAATTTTCTAGAAGTCGGGTTGGGTGCAGCCTAGGTGTTGCAGAAACAGACTCAAGCTGTGCTGCCCCCCCACCCCTCCATCCCCCTGGTCCAAAATGGTCAACTCCATCTTTCTAAGAACACGGGCAAGAATAGACAAGCTCTCTCCACATGTCACTTGATAGGCCAGGCAGGATTTACTAACTTTGATTCCACATTGCAGTAACATGGTTTATACAATTTTAAAAACTGAGTTCTTTTTGCAGACAGTTAAGCCACATTTCTGTAGCACTGCACAAAATCCACTAAAACTCAGACTGTCTTCTCACCTACTCTTGCATCAATACTTTTTTTTCTTTTCTTTTTGTGATGTCCCTTAGCTAGAAATGGGCAGATATGAATAATGCAGCATGGCAGCATACTACATTATTCTCCTTTGACCACTTTTACAACCCCCATCTCTCTGATGCCTCAAAGCAATTCCCCTAATTTATTGGAAAGGCAAGAGGCAGTTCCGCTGCTTTTCTGATCTCTGGGACCTGAGAGAACTAGAAAACATACCATAGGGAAAGAAACTAATGGTAAGAGACAAATGAAAACTCACAGGCTAGAGCCAGCTCCGTGAAGTTGTGTATATTGTACTGCTGTTCTCACTGCAATTAATAGTACTGTTTTATCAGAGTTCTTCCCTCATATGAGGTGCTCTAACATCCTAATATCCCTGAGAGTAACAAGTTGACTGGATAGCCATCCTGTAGCCTTAGTCCAGCCCTTTAACACCTTCTTGGTAATAAAGGCAGTCTCTACAAAATGCCATCCTCTACAGAAGACAGGAATACCTGGTCTAGTTATTAGTAAAAGTAGCTTGGGACAAAGACCATTTTATCATGCTGTTCTCCACCAAAACAAGAAGAAACTACATGAATTCACCAAATCAGTTTTTTGTCGGGTGTTCATTGATACAGAGTCCTATTTTCAACTTTAAACAATTAGAATACAAAAGAAACATTACTTTTTGTCCTGGTTTCAGCTGGGATAGAGTTAATTTCTTCATAGTAGCTAGTATGGGGCTATGTTTTGGATTTATGTTGAAAACAGTGTTGATAATGCAGAGATGATTTAGTTGTTGCTAAGTAGTGCTTACACTAGTCAAGGACTTTTTCAGCTTCCCATGCTCTGCTGGGTGCACAAGAAGCTGGGAGGGGACACAGCCAGGACAGCTGACCGCAACCGACAAAAGGGATATTCCACACCATATGCCATCATGCTCTGCATATAAAGCTGGGGGAAGAAGAAGGAAGGGGGGGATGTTCAGAGTGATGGCCTTTGTCTTCCCAAGTAACCGTTATGCGTGATGGAGCCCTGCTTTCCTGGGTATGGCTGAACACCTGCCTGCCCATGGGAAGTAGTGAATGAATTCTTTCTTTTGCTTTGCTTGTGCATGCGGCTTTTGCTTTGCCTATTAAATGGTCTTTATCTCAACCCAGGAGTTTCCTCACTTTTACTCTTCTGATTCTCTCTGCCATCCAACCAGAGGGGAGTGAGTGAGCGGCTGCGTGGTGCTTGGTTGCTGACTGAGGTTAAACCACGACACTTTCTAATAACAATTTTATTTTAAAAGATGCCCTAAACATATGATATTTGGCCTTGATACTTTGATTTTATCTGCATCTTTAATTTTATATTCAAGGTCCAGGGAAATACAAAGAATAAACAGGTGTACAGAGGAAAGGGCAAAGCTGGTTTGTAATTTGCTGCCACATGCCTGAATAAAAAATGGTACCAAACAGGAAATTTTTCTTTTAACTTGGCCTCAGATGTTATTTTAAAAAGGTAAAAATACTTTTGAATAGAAAAGTGATCATTAAATAACCATTGTCCATTTATTTATGACAATAGACACAACTAAAGTTACACAGACATGCATCTTCGAGTAGATATAGAAAAAAAACTACATTTCTAAATTTTCTTTTTGTTAGTGATTAAAGCCTAAAAGTATGGATTCAATAGCTCTTTCTTTTCTCTGACAAAGCCAGATATGACATCTGAAGAGGATATATTTTTCTGTCTTCTTGAGTTACCCCAAAATAGAAAAGAACAGCTACTAAAAATTAAGCAGAACAAAAAAAGCAACAGGGCCATGCATTTTGCATCCAAGTGTTTCTTAAAAAACGCTTTAAGAGATTTCTGGGCCCTGGGGAATGCTGGTTGTGAGTAACACAGGAGGGAAATTCTTGAGAAGTAGGGGGAGAAAGAAGGGGAGAAACTGTAATGTTATATCACTATTTATAAAGAGACAATATACCTCAGAAAATTATAGGCCTGATATTGATACACTTCTTGAGCAAAAATAACAGAACTGTTAACTTAGAACCATGAAAAAATTACTTTATTTCTACTGCTTGCAGACGTAAAGAAAAGACAGACTGTTAAACTACCTTGTGTGAAGGGAGAAAACACAGCATAATTTCTAACCAAGTTTATACAGGACAAAGACCAGGGAAACAGTAAAACGTCATAAAAGGAAGGTTAATGCTCAATCTACTTAATTTATCAAACAAAGTTCAAGGGTGATTTGGCCACAATTTGCCAATGAAGATGAATGTGCTAACAGAATGCTAGCAGACAAGTGAAAAAGAGTCTAATGGCTCCAAGATGAGCCAAAAGGCACATTGAAGAGATGCAACATTTTTATATATTTAACAAGAAAGGCGCTTACAGAAGAAAATTTGAGTGGGGTATCTTTGAGCATAAATGTCTACATTAAAATGGGATTTTTTTCCACCAAAAGATAAGAGTGAGATAAAAGAATTTAAGAAAGTCTGTTGTGCTTTATTAGGTAAAACACTGGATTAAATGATCATAGCAGTCTTTTCTGCCTTATCCTCTCAAAGCCCAGGCTTTTTGGATGTTTTCCATTTTCATTAGATAAACAGCTTCTTCTCATTAGAAGCAGATATGCCCTTATAAGTACTCAAGCTGGGTTTTCTTTATTCCTGCTGACACAAATTCTATTCAGAATCTTGATTAATACATCTTGGATCTTTTTGCAGAAATAATCAATGCAAGGGCTTGTGATGATAATTTTCATGAAACACATTTCTGATAAAACCTCTAATGTAGTTTTTCACGCTTATAATTATTAGGAAACTCTACTAAAGTTCTCCATGCTTAAACTTACTTTAAAGTCAAGTGATCATAAGAAAGAGAAATCAGTATACAATTTTTATGGAACACATGCACTGAAATGCACTAAAGTTACAGTTGCTGAATAAAACAATGTTTTATCTCAAAAACAATTCATTTTATTTACTTAGCTTTGCCTTAATTATGTGCAAAGGATTCAGATCAAAAAGGGAGTATTTCAGTCTGTACATATTCTTGACTCTTGACCAATACAAAGTCTGCCCGGCAACAAACATCAAAAGTTTGTTCCTCAAAATGTAATTCCTACAATTTACTGTAATACTTACTACTGTGTTTAGTCAGTTTTGCTGAATTCAGACTCAGTGAACTAGCAGGACTATTAATTACAGAAATCATTACACTTGCAGCAAAAGGTTGGAGGGTCTACCTTTTAAGTGCCATGTTTTACTCCCTTGTTCTCAAATGAACTGAACCCTCAAAGAGACAAAAATTTGAGCTGCAATAAAGTATCCAACTTACCACTCATTTCAAGCAAGTAATTTCACAGAAAGAAAATGGAGGGGGGAAGAAAACAAATTCCAAACACCATACTAAAACGTAGCAGTAAAGATACATTCATATATACACAAAAAAAAATCTTAAAATTGTTGATACTTTATTATAAAAATATTTTGCATAAATACCTATTATTAATATAGATTACACTCACAAGCACACAGAGCACTGAAGTGAGTTTATGAGCATGTAATTCATAAATGTAAAAATATCACTTTACAAGACTATAACAATATTAGTCTTACTTACTATCCTATCAACATTCTCAGTAAGGCTGCCTTTCAGTACAATATAGGTATGTTTTCAAAAGGAGGTAATAAGTCTCTACAACCATAAACTCCATGTACAGTGCCGTATGTTGAGATCTACTATTTACACTAGTGTCATTCAATATAAAATTCAAGAGATCAGTACAAAGATGCAGAACCAATACATATCATCACCAGCTGCATGTCTATGTTAAAAACCACAGCTGATCAACTAATAAAAAAAAATTAAGTTACACATGCTTTGCAAGTAAAATGCTTCACTGCTTAAGTGAATTATGTGTAACCTTAACTGGGACAGTTATGATTAAGTATATGTAATCTTTACTGGGACAGTATGCAACTAGAGAGTTGTCATTTATATCCAAAATAAATCTGAAACTGTGAAGTTTACAAATAATGGTAATAATTGAATAACTGAATAAATAATTTAATCTGAAAGATATTATTAATAGTTTTACTATTTCTTAGCTACCTATATAAAGGTAAAACCCAATGCAAAAAAAAAAAACCAAACCCCAACCCAAAATAAATTGCGTAACTTGAATTTATGAGAGATTTTGCAGTAGCAGCACATAAATATTAACAATATGTTTGTGAAAATCCATCAACCAGTAAAAAAATATCAACAAAACACAGATTGAAATTGCAACTACTACCACTTACAACAAAAATTAGGCCGTTTATGGGAGAAACAGAACACACCTTGCTTTAACTTCCATAGAATCAGCTATATAATTTCGACTTAAAACACAACTATAGCCTTCTCATTCTGGAAGTTCACAGCTGTGAGGAAACAGTACTATTATCATGCAAGAAATCAGAGAGAACAACTGAAAGACTTTTGCAAGCCTGGACTTGTAAAGTTCACTGCAGAAATTAGTCCAGGAATGCTAACCTATAAATATGGTCCACAATGATCTATTCAGGAATACTTAACAGTGTTAAAGACCAAAATAACAGTGCAACACAGCAATAACAGTGCTCAGGGTTTGGTTTGGTTTTGGGTTTGGTTTCTTTTTTTGGTGTGGGGTTTTTTTTTAATATTAATCATAGGGAATAGATTTCTATGAGTATAAATGTATATTTTATGAAGCATCTGCTCGGAAAAGCGAGGGTCAATGTACTATATTCTGGTCTTTAGTTCTAGAAAATACCACTGATTTTTGCTTTTAAATATAAATATCAAGTTGTCTATTAAGGTAGAAGAATAAATGCCTTCAACAAAATTCTCAATTTGCTAGATAATTGAAGAAAAGATGTATGAAGAATTACTTAATTTGAAATAGCATTCCTGAAATCACATCTGTAAGATTCATACAATATCCACCAGACATATGCAGGCAGCAATGCAGCTAACAATCTATAATAAATATAAATGTATTTAAGAAAAACATTGAAAACAAACCCTTAAAGTACAAGAAGCAGATTAAACACAATCACCATCATTAGCTACTGAAGTTCCTCTCAAATTATTTCCTTTACCATTTTCAAAGAAAACAGATTTAAACATGAGCATATTGGCAAAAAAAAAATCTTCAAAATTTCTTCAAATATTCTATGCCCACATTCAGAAGAAATATAAGAAAAATATAAAATTAAGAAGGTAAGTTATCTAGATACCAATGTATTCACAAAAATTCAATATATTTTTATACAGAAAATCCAATTATCATTTTACTTAAGGACAGACACCATTTAACTTAAAATTTCAAAGTGATTAAAAAAGTTGATTAAAAAAAGTATTACAAATGAAATAACCACCATTTTAGTATGCAAAAATCTGTTAATCAGAGTAAATATTCTGCAGTGGAATTCAACTCTAACTTAATAACAGACTGCCAGGAGCAATCACCCCCCCAAATAATGTAAACTACTGTGAGGAATAGCTAGCAAAGAAAACTGAAAATGAAAAATTTACAAAGGAAATGGGAATGTAAGTGATCTTCAATAGGCCCAACTATTAAAGCAAAGAGACAGTGGAATGAAAACAGAGTAGAAGCCTAACAATAGGGAAAGGACTAAAGATTTTGTCAATTTAAGTTCAGCTAGTGGCAAAGAATCAGAAAATTTTATTGCTGTACATACACAGCAGTAAAGGAAATGTCCTCCTGGAAAAGGTCCTGCACAGTGACTTGCTTTGGAAAGGTTGCTTATATACCTCTGGAAGAACAACACATTAAAGGGGAAGAGTACTTTCAGAAAAAAAACCAAAAACAAAAACAAAAAACCAAACAAACCCAAAACAACAAAGATAAAAGATGCAAAAGAAAAAACTAATTACCCTACACTGCACAGCTATCAGAGAGCTGAGCTCCCCTGTTGACCAACATGGAAGAAAGAAGAAACCTTGAATACCACTGTTGATTTTTATAGGAACTTACATCAAGCTCATCAATAAGATAACACTTAATGCTGATGATGCTTTGTTTAGAAACTGAGTATTTCAGGCTGAAGAGGAAAAGGGCTTAGAAAGGCAACAACTTGTTAAGATTATTCCCCAAAAACATGACGGAAAACATATTATCCCACTTGACAGCAAAGATAATAGGCGGACTTGCAGACAACTCAGTGAAAAACTGTACTTAAAAAATTACCAGCATGTTATTAAACAGGATGGAGAATAATATGAAATGTGGCTTTTTTTCTAAGATGGTGTCGTAGCTACAATCTTGGAGGTAAAGAAAAAAAAAAGTAGTAATCCATTTAGTAGCAGTTTTCTTTACCATCCGAAAGATTTCCAAATCAAGTCTGCTTGGCTCACGAAGTTTGTAATTTATTTTGTTTTGTTATTACCAAACTACCAACTACTACTATTAACTACTATGAAAAATTTAACACAACTTTTTAGGCAAGAACTGAATTTCACTTCTTTTTATTAATGAAACACTATTAATAATAAAGATTCCACAATCAGAATCTGATAACCAACATATATATATACACTGTATTAAAAATACCTATTATCAATTTGGCTCTGTAGTAAGGCATGTAAAATAATAAAAATATTGAATTATACCATGAATTGACTGTCTAGAGACACACAGCAGATGTGATGAATAAAGAAAATGTCTGAACTGTAGTCATCCTTCACTGCAGCACCACTTTAAGATATACTGCTCATATTTACAAAAAAATGTATTCTATAATAGAAACAAAAACCTCGAAATGTCTCTTCCCATGCCACTCAACTCTGTTGAAACAATGAAAGGAAATGGAGCATGAACATTTAGCAATTAAAAAGTACATGGCTATACCACTGTTAAATCCGTCTTGTTACGTTACAAAAAAAAAAAAAAAAAAAAACACGTGCAGCTAAACAACTGAGAACATTCCAGCCCTTTGAAATGATATCTTACTCACAACATAGTGCTAACAACTCTCTGTACAATAAGGATTACACATTCTCACCTTCCATCATGCTAACTGCATTTTCACGGGTCATCTACGCATCCTTTTTTCCAGGTGACTAGACAAATGCACACACAAACTTCACCTAAAAACACACTGACTCTTGCCAAGTAGCAGCAGGATGAAATATACCACAGTAACAATCCCGTCTTTGTCCCAGGCTAACACTACACCTATTAACACGCTTTGATGCTTAGCCAAGAAAAATCTCAGTGCTGGGATTCTGGGTTTTGTGCCCAAACAATCTGGGTTTGTGTTTAATATAGTATAGTCTGCTTTTAAGTTACTGCCAATCATTAACTCTACAAAGAGTATGTCTGGGATTATTTTTTCTTTACAATGAATGTTATTAAGTTAAAGAATACAGAAAAATCTACATTATTTTGAAAAGAATAAATGAATCATGCAATACTTAGCACTAAGTAAATGGTATTATTCAGAAGAATAAAGTATTTCTAAACCCAGTTCTGAAGTAATCTTTCTTTCCTGTATGTCAGTTAATAAAGTTTAATATTGAATTTCTTGAACAAAATATTAAAATGCAAATGAAAAGGAACACACTAGCTTCTTAAACTTACGGATTACTTAATGATTCATTTTTACCAAAGGAAAAGAACTTTCTTTTCATTTTTGGAGGTAATTAAAAAGAGATCCTCACCAGTTAAAAAGTAGCTGATCAACAGTTTTAAAGAGGAATGGATTAAATTTAAAACATTACACGTAGCTAAATCAAATATTGTTGCTTTCCTTAAAGAACATTAGTTAGAGTGAAGTGAGTGATCCCTCATGCACTGAGGAAAGGAAGTATATAAAGCAAAAGAAAATATCAATTAAGTGTACTTTAAAATCATTAGCACTATAATATTACTTGAGAAGATGAGAGAAATCCTAATAATGACTTGATAAAACATATAAGGATTAAAACAAAAGTGAGTATCATTCAAGGTTCTAGTCCCAGCAAGATGCTGTCCCCATTTCTCTTTAAGATTGATGTCTGTACCTTTTATGCAGTGTGCTGTGGGCAGAAGGTCATGCACACTTTCTAAGCAACGGAACTAGCTTAAAAGTCTCTTGTCTTTGACAGCTAACTTCTGGCCCTGACTTCGTAGCTGACTTTTTTTTTTTAATTTGATTTACTGGGATTGTGTAAGGGATCTATTTTACAAGGAACTCCATAAGCAACTGTAACACTCTAATTGAGGAAGAAATGGCAAGAAATAGTGGCCGAAGGGACACGAAAGGAAGGTGATCATCTCTTGAGACAGCCTTATGGGGTGGGGGGAAAAGTTACTCAATCCCACGGGTAAGGACTTTTTCTGTCATTTTAGCCAAAATATTTCTTCCTCTACTTTATCCTTCACACCATATAATGACTGTCAAATTCTAGTCCCAACAAATTTCAGTGGTTCTCAGGCTTATTTCTTTGAACTTTTACTTACATTAATAGTTTCACTGGAATCATTAGTCATGTAAACATTTGCAGAACAGAGCAACTTCCATATGACTGTGGATAACTGGCAATTTATAAATTAGTACTTTGGTTTCAAATCCATATTGAATTTATATGCCATGATAAGTCACACAAAGCATACGAAACACACACAAATTAATGTGGAAGCCTATCAAAACAAATATCTGACATGAAGGTAGATATGACTGTAAGATATCATATGGCCTCTGGGTGAGTCTGTGTATGGTATCATTACAAAGTTAGGATATCAATACCAAACCAAAAGATTCAGAAACCATTTCTCTTCTTTCAGATATTCTTGCAATATATAGGGCTAAATCTCTTTCTTTTTCCTCTTATATCTAAAGTGAATTTTTGTTTGTGTGATTTTCTAGTTTAACATTAGCCATAGCCAAGGTCAAGTAAGGCACCATAAAAAAATATTTAACATTCTTCTTCTGGGGATCTAATTTGTAAAGACACCTTCACAAACAGATACAGAAGAAAAAGTTCAGTTCATAAATTAAAAAGATGTGGAAGTTTGTATGTTTATACTTTACATAAAGCAGAAGCTTAAAACAGCTACTACGTTAATCAGACACACTTAACCAAACTGGAATTTAAA
This sequence comes from Morus bassanus, assembly GCA_031468815.1. Classification (NCBI taxonomy): domain Eukaryota; kingdom Metazoa; phylum Chordata; class Aves; order Suliformes; family Sulidae; genus Morus; species Morus bassanus. Next base: position 63,825,271 of record CM062600.1, read on the forward strand.
AGAACTAATTCTTTTAAGCACTAATTTAAAAGAACACATCAAACCAAGTTCCTATTTCAGATTTCTTCATGAAAGTTACATTGACTTAGCTTACACCAATGCCATTCCCACTGTTTTTTGATACATAGACAATGAATTCCCACCAATTTGCATCTGTGCTTTTTCTCAACAACACAGGTTAAAAAAAAAAAAAGTTTTCCCTTTTCTGTCAGGTAGCTCCAGCTCACGCACATCTGCTTACCATAGCTGTGGCAATAAAGCACAACAGACGTTCTCTCAGGTAACATAGACTTAAAAGTATTCAGGACTCAAGAGAGATCCACCTGCCAACCACAGGAGCCATGCATAAATCAGAACCAGTACAATGCACTTTCAGTGTCAACTAGGTTTTATGCTGTATAATAATATTTCATAGACCATTATTTTGTCTACTTAATTTCTGACATTATTCAAAGGTAGTGCCCCACTTAAAGCATGTCACAACTTTGAGTCTGAGCCGAGTTTGGCATAAGTTTGGCAAGGACTGCATGTAGAAGCACCTACACTTATGGTGTAAAACCAGGAAAATGTGTTGATCTTGACACGTGGCAGCAGCTTTCTGTATTCTTATGCTATAAAGTCAATTCATAATTAATTGGTTAACTTAATACCTCCCTCACAGCTAATACTCCAAACTCTTTACCTCTTTATTCGGGCTGAGTCTTGTTCAGATTCCCACAAAGTGCTCCTCTAGTGAAAGAACACTGTCCTCATGTATGCTGAAAATATTTTGGTAGCTACTACCTGCATAATATAGAAATTTTATCTCCTACGTCCTTGCCAGGTCTTTGCAGCCAAGTTCACATGCTTGAATTAATACCTTCTCAAGAATTCATATGATGAACAAGCAAAATTGTCTAATTCAGCTAGTGCTCGTGATGTACCGTATCTAAGGCAAATGCCTCCTCACCTAATGAAATTCTGCTTGGACACACGTCAATCAAGATACAGAAAACCAGGAAGACTGAAATATGGCCATACTGCTCTATGTATATCAGCATATTTCATATGCCTAGTACTTTGCATCAGAGAGGTACTGCTTCTCCAAAAAGCTTTTCAAATGACATTTCAAGCCAAGAGTGAAAGAGCAGAAATAGAATTCCAAGTCTATTAACTACTGAAGAACCAGTAGAATTACTTAGAACAGTCCTAAGTATGTTTAGTGTAATAAAAGCCACTAAAGGTTAGGATTTAAGAGAAACATTTTGATACTCTGCATTGAAACAGGACTAGTAGGAAAGATTTGCTGCTTCAACGTTCCCTTGAAGTTCAGTATTATATGAGCTTTTGCACATTTCCAGAAATATTGGTTAGAATTATATGGATTATGAAATAGGTGCTGCATCCTACTTGAGAAAAGCTGCAAGGCAGTTCTGAATGGCCAAATAACTTCCTTGGTAAGTTTGTAGGCTCTCTTTTCCAGACAATAATTTCAGACCTTTCTATCAGCATATTATGAGACAAAACTACATAAAACGAGGTGAGATTACAGAAGGTAACACATAACTTCTTTGACCTCTAATTGCAAAAATTTCAGTGTAGAGGATCCTCCCATAACACTTTTCAGTCTCTTGCAAGCCACAAGAGCTATAAGGTCAAGAATGTATAGGTGGCGTCTCAGTATCTAGCTTTCACTCTAATATTATATATTAAAATAGTTTATATATTAGACTATATTTTAATATATAATATATAGTACTCTAACAGATGGAGCTCTGGGGATGCTGATGGTAAACTCTAGCTAAGTACCCAGTGAAATTTCTAAAATGTTATGCTGATTACACTGTATCTAAAAATCAGAACTCAGAGGGCAGAGTGAGGAATGCTGGTGACTACTCAGTGTAAGTTTTATGTTTAATATAGTTTTGCAAAGCAAAAGCACAGAGTATCTTAATACAAGGAAGCACTGAAGAACAAATTAGAAGTATTCAGAAGGATAGTTGGGGTTTTTTTGGTCATAAAATACTTTTTCCCCCTGCCCCAAGAAAAGATTACAGATCTCTAGTTACCATCTTATTTGAAATACAGGCTACATGGAGCACAATGAAGTAAAATGAAAAGTGTTGTAACTCTACGGCTGCCGTTTTACAGCAGTATATTACACAGTTAGGTATCTTTGTCATGTGTTATGTAATTATCATTACCCACTCTGTTTTCAAATCAATGTACTTCAAATACATTCCTGGATCTAGCAAAGCAGAGACAGAAAAAAAGTCTAATTTCATGTCACAACTCATTTAGTAATTGTTCTATTTCAGTATGTGATTTACTTTTGCATAAAATTGCAATTTTTTGATTTAATCTATTAAATTGTTTAAAATAGCTTTGGACACTTATTTTAGGGTAGACCACAAAATGGCACACTTCAAGGAAGTTAAAATGAAACAACATAAGCTGGTTTGCTGGTTTATAATTATTGACGTTCCTAGTTTTAAAAGAATACCCCCAGAAATGGAGCGTAAAAATCACACAGTGAACATGTCTTTTTTGAAGTACAGAATGAATGATTTTGAATAAAATACAAATATTTACAATTAAGCTTCCACTGTCCGATGAACCACAGGCATTATTCTTAACACTTATAAATATGTAAGAATTCAAAAGCTCTAAGGAAATTAAATTCAAAATGTAGCCAGCATAATAACGAAGATCTGAAGGTACCATAATGTGAAAAAATACAAGAGCAGGAGAGACTGCAAATGTGAAGGCATCTCATGCAATAATCTTTTGCAGTCGTACAGTATATCTAGTGACAGATTTTAATCTCTGCTTAGTTCCATTTGACAATTTTGTGGTTTTTTTCTTTTAGTCTTTTAAAACCTAACAGATGTTTTCTATTATTCTAAAACCTGGCACTTTATGGACTTCAGCAAAGACTTTTGGATCCAAAGTTAAGAGGTCATGATAAAAGGGCAATAGGTTTGTCTGTATTATAATGAGCTGTAGCTAAAGCTATTAGTTTCATTACCTATCCAAAAATGAAAACTAATCTGTTTACATGTGCTCATCTCAACAGTTAAATGAATTTTACATCGATTTTATTGGCAATGTCTCTTTTTTAAAAAAATCTGGTACTGGATTACATACACACAAAAAAGTACTTCTTGAATCAAGCTAGAATACAATAATCCAGTAAAATTTTCCCACAAAAAAAGCATACTAGTCAAAACCAAAAAGGCTTCAGAGTAGCATATTGTTTCTGACATAATGCTATCAGAGAGTTTCCTAGTAGAATTCAACATGAGTTCCTGACTGGCTGCTAACCTGGCTAATTTTAGAGTCAACCCAAATAACCCGTCTTATTATATGAAATCAGGAAAACTTGCTTCCCAGTACTTTCAAGAAAGGAAGTCCTTAAAAAAAAAAAAATCAGCAACACAAAACAGACTGAAAGAACATCTTCATTAAGTAAAAATTAGGTTACAAAGTTATTGGTTAAAATAGCTGCCAGTGAGACATTAAACACTGACTGGAAATATATCTATTCACTCCAGGGAACGTGGTACTAAATCCACTATTAGTGACTTACAAAAACTGTCACAGTAGCAAATTCTCCTATCAGGATTGCTGGGTAACCTCGGCTTCCTAAATAAAGCAAAAGCTGAAGACAACTAATTGCCAAAATCTAGGAAGTAAAAAATAGAATAAGCATACAAAATGGGAAACCAGTTCTTAGAGAGTGATGACTGAAAATAATCTGGAAAGCCCTATCAGCATAAGCAATCTCAGCGGAATATTGGTAAGAAGGGCTGATGTGGGCACTGTATGAACAAATAGGGAGGTGGAAGTAAGAAAAAAAGTTGTTGCTCTCTGTATACAGCACTAGTAAGGCTAATAAGAGATTACTGATCAAAGCTCTTTAAAGAATGTTGAAAAATTGGAGAAGGAACAAAAAAAAAAAGCCATTAAGTGATTTGAGGACTGGAAAAAATGTCTTACTGAAAGAACTCAGTGGGTACAGCTTATCAAAAAGACAGAAAGGACTCAGAATTTAAGTAGTTGAAGTAAGAGAAAATATTGCAAACTACAGCGAACTTCAGAAGAAGGCACAGCAAAAAAATTCATTGGTTACAAGCTGAACTCAGACAAGTTAAAATGTAAAATTGGATGAGGGGTAAGGTATCTAAATACTAGAAGCAGTTACACTCACTGACTAAATATGGACCAAACTAGACTCTCGTGATATCTACAAATTACATTTGAATACCTTTCCTATTCAGCTGTAGCCAAACACTGAGCTCAATACAGGGGTAACTGACAGTAAATTATAGCATGAGATATACACCTTATCTAATGGTCTCCTTTGGCTTAATACACTATTAACAGAATACCTGAATTTTCTATACCAAAACGGCAGCAATTCTTTAGGTATAGTGAAATTCAAAGTCAGTTGCAAATAGGGTTTGTACTCAAGAACTCAAAAGCCAGTCTTATTAACGTACAACTTATATTTCCTGCTGCTAAACTGAAAAGCAAGGAGACAAGCTGTAATGCTGGACAAGGCCTGATAGTAACAGTTATATCTGGTTTAAGAAAATGCTAGTAGGATTAGAAATATAGTTAATAAATTGGAAATAGTAATTATTGTGAAGAAAGAGTATCACAGTTCTATATATAAATAGATAAATTTTACATTCCAAAGTGAATTAGTAGCTCTAAGCATATGGTATTCACATCACATTGCCTCTACTTACAAACAAACAACGCCCACAAAAAAAGTATAAAAGTAGCTTCCTGAACAAAAGATGAGACACTGGATTAAGTTTAAGTAAGTAGAAGCATAAATGAAATCCCTAAATACACCTACATGTAACTTAAAAATAATTAAGAAAAACAACTAAAGAGCTGCTGGACTTGTTATTCTAGACCTCAGCAGAGCTGGGGTGGTTGGTGGAATCTAAAAAAAAAAAAACAAAAAAAAAAAAAAAAACAAACAGATCACAGAAGCATTCAGGTCAGAAGGAACCTCAGAAACTCATCTAGTCTAGCCTCCTGCTCAAATCAGATGATATCCACTGCTCTTCTCTTATCTTGTCTTTGCTAAATCCATGCTGACTATTTCCAATCACTTTTTCCTCCTTCAAGGGTCCAGAAATAGCTTCCAAGAGGACCTACCCTGTGATTTGCCCAGGTACCAGAGTGAGGCTAACTGGATCATCCCTACGATGATTGCCTTTTTTGAAAATGGGTGCAACATCTGCAACATCCTCCAGTCAGAGAACTTCCACAGTATTTCAAGGATTAGTGACAGCAGCCTTGCAATGACATCAGCCACCTTGCAATGAAGATTACAGACAGCAGACTTGTATGACATCAGTCTCAGCCCCCTTGAACACATTCCATAGATGCACAGAAATGTAACTGTTATAAATAACAAAGAAGTTACAGATTTTCAACAATTACAAGAATGACAAGAATTCTTCCACTGTCAAATTATGTGAGTCTCCAAAATTATTGTTATTTCTTTTCATTACAATTCTTGAATTATAGGCACAAGGTAACAAGTGCATAGTAAATGCATTTAGAACAAAATATTTTACGATATATTATTAATTTATGAACAAAAAAATATCCAAATCTTCATTTGTAACAACTGCACATTTACAAAGAGAAAAAGATGTTTTGAGTTAAAGGTCTTTTAAAAGACTTCCATAAGATCACACACAAAATTACCTTTGTCTCTTCTACACCACAGTACTGTGAAAGCACTTTAGGAAAGCAATCTTGCATGCTCAGTGCGTCAATGATTATTCAGATGCTAAGAAAATGTTATGGTACCTTAAATATACGTAATTTTTACTGCATGGTCTGAAATGGACTCTGTATGAACTTAGGCACGTCTGCCTAGCATTATTAACTATTTTTACTACTACTGTGCCTAGATGAGAAAATGACAGTGGAGATGCAAGTCATTTGACCAAGTGCAGATATCCGTAAGTAAACTAGTTATTTCACTTTGTCTTTTAACAGAGAAAAAGAAGTCAGAGGAATTACACCTCAAAAAGTGTTACAGACTTCTGCTTTGAGGACGAAGCCAGTAATTTCTTATATATACACACAGTAGATGTCTAAAGCTTCATGAGATTGTTTATTTTACCTATGACAAGCAACATGCATATAAGAAAAACTAGGAATGCAAAGGAGTGGCAATATAGCTACTTTTAATCACAATAGTAGTTAATAGTAACTACTAGTAGTACTATTCATCTCCTCATGATAGTCAGTGACGGCTTATAAGCCAAGAAAAATGTGATTACTTAGTTCAACTGCAATTCACAGGATTATTAGGAGAAAAATATACAACAGGAAATACAGAGTTAAATTCACGTAATGCTAACTACTCAAAAAGAGAAGTCAGCTTTTCTTTCTCAGTAGTTTAGCTACGCTAGACACCTATTTCATATTGGTATTTAATACTACATCCATATAAGGACACATGTGAAATTGTTGACTGACTGTACAGTGAAAAACTGTACAGTCAACTGTACTCTACCTGCACACTGCATGTCTTACAAACAAGAAGCAGTGAGATTTAAAAGCTGGTAACCAGAAATGTGTAGCACCCAAGCTCCACCTACAGGATGAAAACAAATGTAAAAACAATACCAAACTAGAAGAGGATTGTTTACTCTGAAGCCTTCAAATGATCACCTCAAGCCACCGCCATTTTACAAACTCAATGTAATGCTGATGAATTTGATTACTATTGCAATGATGGCAAACACTTCTATCTGTATACATTCCTTCATGTAAACAGCTGTTTCGTACTTCAAAGTTTAGGTTTAAGCTTTCTAATAAAAAACAACAGACCCGTGGAATTTCTCTAACAACTTGCCAGAATGAGTGGGAATTTCCTTTCCCCAAAGTTTTCTATCTAATACAAAATTGGAAAGTGTTTCAAATTATTTTTTAAACAACAAAAGGTTCAAATGCATACTGAAATGACTGAAGTTAACTTCACCATTTGAGCACTCCAAGTATGACTGCACTTAGAAGTGGTACTGGATCTCAGTACCATGAATCTGAGAAGGTGTCTATTGTTTCTATATTGTTTCTCTGAAACAGATGTGCAAACTTCTGTCTTCACAAATGGATTTGTATTAAAAGAAACAGGACTGATACAAATGAATACAGATTTGTATAAAAAGTCATTGTCATGCTTTTAGCTGGGACAGAGTTAATTTTCTTCACTGTAGCTGGTATAGTGCTGTATTCTGGATTTGTGCTGAACACAGTGTTGATAATGTGGAGATGTTTTAGTTGTTGCTAAGTAGTGCTTACACTAGTCAAGGACTTTTTCAGCTTCCCATGCTCTGCTGGGTGCACAAGGAGCTGGGAGGGGACACAGCCAGGACAGCTGACCCCAACCGACAAAAGGGATATTCCACACCATATGATGTCATGCTCAGCATATAAAGCTGGGGGAAGAAGAAGGAAGGGGGGGATGTTCAGAGTGATGGCCTTTGTCTTCCCAAGTAACCGTTATGCGTGATGGAGCCCTGCTTTCCTGGGGATGGCTGAACACCTGCCTGCTGATGGGAAATAGTGAATGAATTCCTGGTTTTGCTTTGCTTGCGCACACGGCTTTTGCTTTACCTATTGAACTGCCTTTATCTCAACCCAGGAGTTTCCTCACTTTTACTCTTCTGATTCTCTCCCCCAACCCACGGGGCGGGGTATGAGCAAGAGGCTGTGTGGGGCTTGGCTGCCAGCTGGGGCTAAACCACGACATGGCTAAACCACAGCATGTTAAAAGACAGTACTCTGAAAAAATATTTTTAAAAGTTCAATTGTTCTATTGGCACATTTAGAGATCTGATGAGATGAAGAATTCTGATAGATATCAGATGTTTCTTGGCCCTGATATGTTCATAGACATTACACTTCAAGCTATGCATGGTGGATCCAACTTTTTGTTTGATATTTGCACCTCCCACATCTCTGCCTGCTCTGATCAACACATACTTGGACTACAGTAGGTGATGAAGTCCCATGAGAATATTATCAATCATCTCCAGTATACTTACAAAAAAGTCACTATACCAGACAATGAAACTTGATAATGTTTATCTTACTTTATCTCATCAGACCTCAACGTTAATAACACCTTATTTATAACAAACAATACCATGCCTTGATTTTCATGCCAGAGGATGCCAGACAATTATTCGGAAAACAGTAAGTCTAGAAATTGATGTTACTTGTGGTCCTACGCAATGTCTCCCAGGGCTATGGTTTCCAACTGCTAAAAATGCATCCAATAAAACCCTCTTCTGAGTTAAGATAACCCGTTTAGCTGTAACACTTCTGCTACTGGCCTGAAAGTGCAGAATAACCACAAACACAGCACACCTACTGTCCCCATGCAGAGCCAGCAGCTTATGGAATGCCTACACAAATGTCTCTGAAAATGCAATAAAACATATGCAAGCTTGAGCATAGAGCATCTCATTTCTAAGGGTATGCTCTAGCTTTGTGTTCCCTTCATGCTACAAGCTTGCTATTATACCTTAGGGAAATTTATTTCTAGCAGCCACCCCTGTAAAACCCAATAGACAGTTAAACAGATTGGTGGAAAGGTTTTTGGACAGGTAGGTAGGTAGCAAGTATGTGCAGAATCCAATGTCTTTTGCTACTCTAAAGATGTTATTTGGCTGCCATGTACTTGAAGATACTTTTTCAGAAAAAGCTTTTCTTGGACAATTTTTAAATTTCTGAATCCTCACCTCCACTATCCAATACAGCTATCTAACTTAATCTGTATTTGTACAATCTCCACGATCAAGAACAGTTCACTGACTCCAAGAAGCTTATATTTATTCTGTATTGGGGAATGTTACAGGTAACATCACAAACATTATTAAGGTGCAGGATTAATCAATCACTGAAGGCAGAGTACTGAAAACCAGGAATTACTTCTTTCTGCAGTCAGGAAACTGCTTCAGCACAATGTTTCTGCAAGATTTGAGACAGAAAACTACCTCATGTAGTCTTGCCCCACATACTGACATATAACCATTTGAATCAACACAAGATAAATATTAATGTAATTTACCACTGGGATTACACATCAGTCTCAACCGAAGGACTAGTAACCAGATTTGGGGATCAAAGTTATCCACCATCCTCCTTGATCTCAGTATACTTCCTGTGGACCAGCTGTCTACGGCAGAGATAGTACAGCCACCAATTCCAAAGCAGCCACACAGCACAACTTCAAAGATGGCAGAAATGAAAAACAGGGGATAGGTTCTTAGAAGATGCCTTGTATATGTCTTCTGAAACAATACCTAGTTGTATCTAGCACAGCGAGGAAAACATGGCACTTCATGTACCGTGATTTAGGTGCTCTTACAGAGAGAAAAGAAGAATGAAAAACAGAAAGCCAATGCTCATGAAATAGTTTTATGCTGGTGTACATAACACTACATGGTTCTACAAAGAGACTGGATTTATGTACGGTTCCAAAAAAAATGGATTAACATCAGTTTACAGACCTGACCACACAAATCTTGTTCACTACACACAGTTTGCCAAAGCATGAAAGTTAGTTGCCTTGCCTCTAACTAGAAGTAAAATTATATGACAGGAAAAACTAATGCCCATTTAAATTACAGATTTTTTTTGCTACATCCTTTTATGTTATTGTGCTGTACTTTTTATGTCAAATACTCCTGCTTATTTATCTCCAGCTAGTAAGTATATTGGGTCTCCTCTTCAGCAAACACAAAATTATGAGGAACTTTGGAAGTAACATCATCTAGGCCTGAAAAAGAACTAACTGGAACCTACTCAGATTTGCTCAAATTACAAAGGCTTCTGTACTGTACCTGGTGTGCTTCTCAGATTCAAGTCAGTACTGGAGAAGATGTAGAAAAGGACACAATTTCCTGCTTAAATCCCAGGAATATTGTATTTTCTGGAGCTATTTGAACTTATTAAAGTGGTTAATAAAAATTAATTTCTTGGCAATGTTATCACTGGGCTTTTCACTGCTCCAAAAGAGGTAGACTAACAGCAACACTTACAGTTGGTATATTTCAATATACCAATATTAAAAGATTATCCAAAATAATGCAAGTGTTCCTACCACTCTAAATGCACGGCCTGCTTCTAAACATATAGGCCACACAGAGTTAAAAATACTACCTCATATGGAATGCTCAGAACTTACTAATCTTGCTTTTAAACTCACGCCAAATTCTTTCAGTAAAAGTAATCAGATCATTATCCATCAAGCTGCAAATGTCACAGTGTGATTTCCCTTTTCTCTTAATAACTAGTTTTGTTTTGTAATTGAGATAATGACTGAATGCCCACCATAACTGGCAACAGCCCCTTCTTCAATAAGATATAGTTGGTTTTATTTTTAGCAGGTCATATAAAACCAGAATAACCTGCAAGGGGTGCAAGTCAGATATGTGACTTTCTGATGACTGTAAAACAACAACTGATTTTCTTTCAGTTATTCCTTCTGTTTTCCAACCAAAGTTTCAATATGTATTTTATCTGTGCAGAGTTAGAGTACAAAATCTAAATTACCTTTTTGATGCTTTCTCCCCCCACCCCCCTCCAGTAAGCTTCACTGAATAAGTAATTTACACATTGAACTAATTGCAAAGACTTAATTGTTCAGTAACTTCTAGAGCCCATGTTTATTGAAATACTGGACAATAATTCCTAGTGAGCTTGCCATCAGGTCCACTACACATCACTTGCATACATGATGAATATTTTTATGCAATATAAACATTGTTAGGCAGAAATTCCCAAACCAGCTCTTGAAGAAAGGCTGCCAAGACACAAGGTTTCAAGAAAACTAACTCACTGAAAATTGAGTGCTAATCAGTACAGATGTTCACAAAGGCTGGCACAGCTACATTAGATGACTGGAACCCACGCTTTTATGTCTGTAAAGAGCTGAATACTGCTACAGAAACATAATAATTTGTCTAGAGCTAGTTTAATAATTTGAATACTACTAAACACAGAAACATTCCAACCCTCTAAGAACAGTCCTAGATGGTATTTAAAAATTGATGTATCAATTGCAGTGTTGAAAAACTGGTACACTGTAAGAATGACTATTGTGTTAAACCAGACTTTAATGGATGACTAGGAAGCCTTTCCATAAAGTCTTAGTGGTGGATGACCACCATGTACTATCACAGATAAAGAAGCTACAAAACTCAATCTTACAACTGTGTACAAAGTAAAGCACAATAAATACATATAAATACTCTTCATTTGTAACTCAAAGGGAAAAAGTAAAACTCCCATACAAGGTATCACTAAGTGCTCAGTGTCACAAAATGTAACTTAACTATTTGGCTCAAACTGCCAAATGAAACTAAGAAATGAGAAAGCAACAGGCATTTTCATCTTCCACAGCTGGAGGTGGGCAGGAGTGAATAATTTTAATGTAATGCTAACCTACCAGTGTAGTAACTGCAATACTGGAATTGAGCAGAAAAATCTAACTGTAAACAAGTTGAAGGGAGAGAAGAGGGAAAAAAAAAAAGCAGCATGATACTTACCTGCGACTAGTTGTTTTCTTTTCTGCCTTAGTTTCTTCTTCGTGAGGTTGCTGTTTAGCATTTTCACTTGTATCAATTTTCAACTTCTTGGCAATGCGTTCTTTTATTTGGAATCTCTCATTGCTAGCAGCTTCACCTTCTACACTATCAGCATCTTCATCATGTTCTTCTTCCTCCTTTATTGATTTAAAATGATAAAACTTCTCCTTTAGCTTTTTTTAACTACAGAATGTTGAATATGTGAAGTTTTTCTTACAAAGATAATCCCTTACCAAAAAAAAAAAAAAAAGAAAAATACTTCGTTTGAACGCAAACTTCTCAAATAAATATCTCCTTATTTGTTTCAGAGGGAACAAAAAATTAGAAATATGATAATTAAATATTTTTTCATATACATACTTTTTTTTATGGCTTAAAAAACTAAAACAGTATGTTCTAGACCATAAACCCTTATGGGTCTGCAGAAGACCTCATAGCAATGAGGTTTAGTCTGGTCATTGTTCATGAATCCAAAATTTGATCAAGGCAATACATTAAATATTTCCTTCTTTTGCCAGTAAAAGAAAAACAAAACTTAAGAACTTCCTGCCACAGGTCTATACTACAGTCATGATGGGATGGAATAGGTTTGCCCACCAGTCTTCGTGAGGGAATTTACAAATACCACATTAATCAAAAGAGGCCATGAAAACCTGTGGAATCAATCATCCCAACTTGCTACAGAGATACTATGCTTCCAGGCCTAGCAGAGGAAGGAAAAAGGGGATAAACCACCTTAGTTCAAAGACTTTTGGAGGAAGAAATAAGTCATTCCTCTCAGTAATGAAGAAACAGCCTGATCAGACTAAAGGACCTAAGTTTTACTACTTCCTTCCTTGAAGAAGGAAGCCTGCATGAATCTTAATGGAAGGATGCTAGCTCAAAGACTACATGGCACAATTTTTTATATTTATTTTGGAGTGATGCTAATTAGCTAAAGATGGAGCATAAGATGCTACGTGATTGCGATTTTAACCACACAAGAGAGAGAGGACAGACTTAGAAATGGTATTCCAGAGGACTGTACTGTATCCAGGAGGCTGCTAGGATGTCAGCATTTGGGAGAGGAACACTCTAAAGACAACGTACATGCCCTGGGTGTGACTGACAGGTAGGAGGAAGAGTACCATGAATATGGAGGGGGAGAGGGGAGAAAAATAAGAGCAGCAAGAGGCACAATTTTGGGAATAGAACAGAAAAATCAAGAGCTGGATTTCAGATGTTCTATTTGAGTCACAGCTTAGGAATCTTCAGACTACCACGCTTAAGTTTTAGACTTAGACAAGGGACAACCAGTCAGGAATAAAAAATGAAATCTGTGAATATTCAGCCCAGTAAAATAGCTGAACATTTTGTCAATGAAATAACTGAAAAGTTGTTGGGGCGGTTTTGTCTGTTCTTTTTAAATAGGGGAAAGAGAAAAGTGGAACAGGATCAGCATTTCATTTAACATCCCGGAAAACTATTGTTTGACAGAGGAGATAATGAAACTTTCTGAAGGATTTGCTTAGTTGATAAATTATCAGGAAGATAGGATGACAACAGACCTCAACAGCAGGGGCCAGAATCCAGAAAAGGAATGTGACTGGACTGTATTCAAGGTTTTTGACAGTCAAAGATAAAGACAGACCCCTGGTGGAGGTTTGGCTAGGGCTTAGGTAAAAGCATTTAACTGAAAGACAAAATGTTGGATAGCAAAAATTCTAGAATAAAAATAGACAACTCTAGACAAATTGCAGTTGCTAAGTAGTAAGCTAAAAATCTCAGTAACAGGAGGGGGATTCCATGAATGGTATTTTAAAATGGGAGAGACAAAATGGTTCAACTTGTCCAACTCAGCTGAATCCCCTACTTCCTGAACCTTCCATTCCCCTCACTCTGCACAGGATTTCACCATTTTCTTCTAGAAAAACACCGACAAAATAGGGTATAATCTTCCCGTCAAACCGTTCCCTCCTGCAACTCTACACTCTTTTCTCTTGCCCAGTCTCCTCCTTCAGTCCCTCTTCTGTCTCATTAACTCCATCTGATCTCATATCTTTTAGACTCTAATTTTTCTGAAGTCTCATTACCAGCTAAGAGATTTAACACATTTCCACCCAGAGTGGGCTACATGATGACTCAGGAGGGAAGCGGCTGTTCAGTTGGCTGATGGTGTTCCCCTAGTGACACAGAAATGCAAAACTGCCTGCCTGGAAGCTGTACTAGTTTTTGCTGCTGTTGTTAGCTGGGTGGAGTTGCCCTATTCTTCTCTTCACTCTGGAAATAAAAATGTAATGAGAGATTTTGGGTCAGAATAACAAATGGCTACTGTATGTAACATGATTTAGCCATTTGAGAAGATTATTGAATTGGGGAGTGGATATCAAGCTTTATCCATCCATAGCACTATACGAAACTTACTGTTCAGTAACTAACTCATAAATAGGGAAAGGAAAACAAGTTGTGCAGAAAGGGGAAACAGAGGAGTGTCACTGGTGGAAAAAAAAATTTCAGTTGTATGGACACATTTCACATAATGTTTTCATTAATGACTTAGGCACAGAAAGAGGTTTAACAAATAGTGATGAGGCACTGTTAATACAAAGGATCTGATTTTCAAAGTGAAATGTATGACCTTAAGAACTGCAGTAAGAGACACAGGATGATATTTAATAGCATGAACAGCTAGGTCAGGTGCTTAGGGAACAATAACAAGAGTTTCTCTTACATGCTAGGGACTTACTTTGGGGGAGACAGAGAGATCTGGAAGAATTATTTGCTCATAGGATGGCTATAAACTACGAACTTTTTGCAGTCATGTAAATGCAAAAGTGATCCAGTGAGGTGTTAACTGAAATAAATTCAAGAGAGATGATAAAATACTGGTACCACTTCACAGGGCTCAGGTAACTGCCTGAAATGCTACATTCTAGCTAAGATATTTCAGTGAAATGAAATCTAAGGAGAGCATCTGGAGGGGAAAAAAAAGCCTTCCTATTTCCTACTTCATGACACTATTATAACAGCATTCAGATTAATTAGTCTGAAAAATAAAAATTGAAATAAATATACCAAACGTGTCCCTGTCCTATATTCCCTGAATCCAGTTCACTTAAAGGGCTATTTGAACATCTGAAGAATTATTAATTAAACACCATTCTCAGAACCCTTCTAATACTTAAATGCTACTGCACAGCAGGAATTACAAAGAAGGAGAGTCCAAGAACCTGAACTCATACTATGCTTTGTGGAAAAAAGAGCAGGAAATGGGGTGGAAGCAGACTGTGCTCCTTTTTTTTAGGCACAAGAATGGGATAGGTTGTGTCCTTACTTCACTTCCACAGTGCATCAACTAATAGTGCAGTACCTGTGCATGGTGGATAGATATGGAAAACAGCACTTTCCAGGATTCAGTTTGGGGAATAAGAGGTTACATTCCTAGTCAAATATCATATCTATTATATTGTCTCAACAGCAACTCAAAGGGGTACCCCCATGACGTACAGCTGGAAGCAAAGACATACTTCAGCTAGCAATCTTACTCTGCACCATCTATGACAATCTCCTTGTAAATAAAATAGCCTCCAGGTTTGATTGAATGTTACTGCTTGATTATTCAGGTTTTCTGTCTTTCAGGTGTGACAGTCTTCATCAATACAATTTAAGTGATAAATATTCACTGAAATTTTGTTTCCTTGAAGAAGTCTTTCCAACAGGACTCTCACTTATACACAGACTTCCCCTCAGACATTGGAGTTATATCATTATTCATGACAAACTTCATTTTAACCTTTTTTTTTTTTAGAAGTAATTTCAGGGCTTTTATTAATGATTTGTCACTCTGTGGTACATAAGCTCCCATATACCTAATCTACTGACTGAAATATCCAGTAAGCAGTTTTTATAAAACACAGTAGGTAGTATGCAGTAGTAACTCTACCCTGCTGTGAATGTTCACAATGGCCAAACCTTAGAGCTCTGAAAGGACCTCCAGCCTTTTGCTGGAAATCTGACCTGCACTAGTTTTCAAAAACCTCTGAAGTAGCATTTGTTCCTCTACGAAAATCTAATTCACATACAGTAAAAACCAAAGATTTATGTGTAAAAAAAAAAAAGTTACTTACCTCACTGAAATCTCTTTCTTCACTTGTTGCTTCACTGAAAGAAGAAAAATAACCACAACTACTTTGAAGTACCAGAGGAAATATAAAATCCTGTTTAAATAAACTCACTTCTTAAATAAATTTGTTTAGCTACTTGAAAATTTAGTCAACTTACTCATTTATATCATCTTCACATTCATCTTAAAAGTATCAATTAATAGTGTTTTCTATCATTTGACTGTCATAGTCCTTTCTAATTAGAAATGTTTAAAAACAGGAAAAAACCCACAGACTTTCATGCAATGGATAAATTCTAACCATATCTTGAGCTATCCAGACAACACACTAACGTTTACAGTTAAAAGAAAAAAAACTAACAAAACTCACTTAAGATGGACGTTTTTCATCTCATGTATCAATTTCTAGCATTTCATTGGAAATAGTCTATATTTTGGAAAACCTTCTTTATATAGGCATGTTGAATGTGCACTATACTGATAATTAAGCTTAACATCGAAATTTTCTTTTGTTATACAGCTACAGTTTAGTGTATTAACAAAGGAATTTATTTAAATATACTAAGGCTAACCTATCCATAGTGAATTGTCACAAATAATAAAGACCCTTGAAGATTTTCCATCCCACAGTTTAAAAAAGAAGTTATGTTAGAGAAACAAAGCAAGGAATATTAAAGGAGTCTCCAAAGTCAAGGCTTTGAGGTGTGCTCTAAGCCATCAATAAGTAATCAAGGTCATCAAAGAAACTGTAAATTTGTTGGAATCAATGACATTAATTTAATTTAAAAAATTAATCCAGAAAACTCAGTGGAAGTATTTCTTAGTAGAAGATTATAATTAAAAAAGAACCCAAAAACACATTTCTAAGTGTTGAAGAATATATTTAGAATGCATCCAGGTATCTAATTCTGATGCCAGTCCTGAACAAGCAGAAGCCACAGTAAGAGGCAAAATGATCTACTTGGGATTTGTGACATGACTATGAACATAATTGCCTTACCAACAGCTGGGAGTCTTCTGAAGGGGCTATACACAGTGTGGATGATCTCTCTGATATATTTGGACTTACATAGAATCTCTAACCAAAGGTTTTTAAAGAAACTAAGCAGTCCTGGGGTGATGGGAAAGTCCATACATGAATAAATAGAAGGTTAAAAGACAGGAAAATAAAGTTAGAAACAAACAATCACTTCTTGCAATGGATGAAGATCACTAGTGTATATCCACAGTAGTCTGTGTTGGGGCTTGAGCTGTTCAGCAAGCTCAGTAACAAAGCAGGCAAACAGCCAGGTCACTGAGTTTTTTGATAATACTAAGTAATTCAGGATAGTAAAGCCACGAGCAGACTGAAGAATTGCAGTAGGACCTGAACGATGAGACAATAAAATGACAGATGAAATCTGAAGTAGATAAAAGTAAACTATGCACATCAGGAAAAGGAGTCCCACATGCAGAACAAGGAGCTCTCAGCTAACCATCACTGATCACAATGTGTCCCTCAGGGGCCTGTACTGGGACCAGTATGTTTAATATCTTCATCAGTGACATAGACAGTGGGATCGGGTGCACCCTCAGCAAGTCTGCAGATGACACCAAGCTGAGTGGTGTGGCTGACATGCCTGAGGGACAGGATGTCATGCAGAGGGACCTGGACAAGCTCAAGAAGTGGGCCCATGTGAACCTCAGGAGGTTCAACAAGGCCAAGTGCAAGGTCCTGCACCTGGGTAGGGGCAACCCCCGGTATCAACACAGGCTGGGGGATGAAGGGATTGAGAGGAGCCCTGCAGAAAAAGACTTGAGGGTACTGGTGGATGAAAAGTTGGTCATGAGTCAGCAATGTGTGCTCGCCCACCAGGAAGCCAACCGTATCCTGGGCTGCACCAAAAGAAGCAGGTCGAGGGAGGTGATTCTGCCCCTCTACTCTGCTCTGGTGAGACCCCACCTGGAGTCCTGCATCCAGCTCTGGAGCCCTCAGCACAGGAAAGACATGGACGTGTTGGAGCAGGTCCAGAGGAGGGCCACAAAAATGATCAGAGGGATGGAACACCTCTCCTATGAGGAAAGGCTGAGAGAGTTGGGGACGTTCAGCCTGGAGAAGAGAAGGATCCAGGGAGACCTTACTGTGGCCATAGAATATTTAAAGGAGGCTTATAAGAAAGATGGGGACAGAATTCAGTAGGGCCTGTAGCGATAGGACAAGGGGTAATGGTTTTAAACTAAAGGAGGATAGATTTAGACGAGATATAAGGCAGAAATTTTTTACAATGATGAGGGTGGTAAGACACTGGCACAGGTTGCCCAGGGAGGCTGTAGATGCCCCATTCCTGGAAGCATTCAGGTCAGGTTGGACAGGGCTCTGAGCAACCTGATCTAGTTGGGGATGTCCCTGTTCACTGCAGGGAGTTGGACTAGATGATCTTTAAAGGACCCTTCCAACCCAAACCATTTTATGATAAGCAAATTCTTGGAGTTGATATATTTTCATGGAATTGTCTCAGCTCAATATTCAGCAGTGGTTAAAAAAGCAAATCAGAAGTTAAGAAGTATTAAAAAGTATAGAGAAGAAAACAGAGACTATCTTTATGCAAGCATACAGATTTATGATTCACCTCATTCTTAATATGGTGTTCAGAGTTGATAAAAAAAAAATTTAGAATAGAACAGGGGCTGGGAAGAGCAACAAGAATAACTACAGGTACAGAACAACTTCTATGTGAAGAAAAAGTTGAGTAGACTTTAAAAATTTAGGCTATAAAAGCGATGGCCTAAGAAGGGCTTGTCGTAAGGAGAGGTATAAAAGGGACTGATGGCTCAGTGTCTCTTCCAGCATAAGAGTTAGAATTTATCAAATGATGTCAATAGCAGCCAGGTTCAGAACAAAAAGGAGAGGTACTTCCTCCTGCAGCAGACCAGAGGGTGTGAATGTAAACGATATTACAAGAGACTGAATAAGTACTTTGATGAGAGTTCTATTAAGGGTTACTAAAGAGATGAACTACATCAAACCCTGACAGTCCCCTGAGCTGAAAGCAGATGGAGGCTAGGAGACTACTCAGGTAAACATTATGCTTGCCCTGCTTTTGTTCTTTGTTGGGCATCCCCTGATGGCCAATGTTGGTGACAGCATAGTGGGTTAGAGGAATATTTGGTCAGATCTGGCATTGTCATTCTTAATTTCTTAGAGTAACAGACAATGAGTATACATGATGCTAATCAGGTCTAACATCCTGAAAGTAAATCTGTTCTGGAAATTGGAAATCACATATTAACCTTTTGACAGCAGGAACTGAGCTTAGATGTGGATCATCCTTCAGTAGATCATGACTACTTTTACTTTTTCCCTTCATGCTCTGTTAAGAAAAAAAAAAAAAAAAGGAATTACAAAATTACAAATTTCAGTGTTTGAGAGAATAGATGTTGAAAAAGGATAACGGTAAGAAAAACGTAACTTGTTTCTTGCTAGCTTTAGCCTAACCAGTAAGCAAAAATACTTTTAATAGCAGAAGAACAGAGAAGGCGTTCCAGAAAAAGGAGCATCAAACTGACCCCATGGATTTATAAAGTATTTTTGCAATAGCGATGCATTTAATTTTAAAGGAAAGAGAAAAAAAAAAAAAGAAGAAAGATTGTTTAATCATCACAATCATTACACATCATAAAGATACATGGTCTAGCACATATATATGTGAGTGAATGAAGAGGTAAGGACTTGACTTTCCAATAATGGCATATGACAACTCAAAGAACTACCATTTACAAAGCAGTACTTATCAACTGGTAGAACACTAATTAGACACCTAGGGAAAAAAATGGGAATTAACAACATGTAATACCTCATGCAGGAATCATCTACTGAAGCAAGCAGTCACATAAAACTAACAACACATAAGATTTTCACGCAGAAAGACTGCAGCAAGAAAGCATTCCCCATGCTAATCCAAAAAGTACACTTAAATTTCAGACTGAAAAATCTCTGTTACAGAAAAAGACTGAGTTGAAGACAGCATGACAACACTGCAACTGGGCTTCTCATGAAAGATGTGTTCTGCTTAGATCATTTTAAACTACAAAGCAATTATTTGGCATGAAAGGGAAGAACATCAAAGCAACTGAGTTAAATGCAATATTCAAAACTAGACATATAGCAAGAGCAGAACTACAGATGAGCATGTTACTGTAAATAAGTATAGTTAGTCTGACTACTAAGTTGAAACAAGAAAGAAAAATAGTTAAAACTGTTGCTGTGATAAACCTCTACTATCATCCTGACTGATACCATCTCACTGTAATACTCTCCCTTATTATTCACTGATGTCTTTTGTATTTTAACTAAATCCTGAGGACTGAGGACCACTTTTTCTCTTATGTGGTACAGTACTCAGCACCATATAGTCTGATCACTAACTGAAGCAGGCAGGTACCAGAACCATACAAATAAGTAAGAAAGCCTAGGGCTGTAGAGAAATAATTTGGTCAGCAGTAGAAATGAGAATGACAACTTGTTTAAGAAATTTTTAAACTAACCTTATTTAAGTGGCAGAGTCAAACAAGGAAACATTAGATCAAAGTCTACCTATGCAACCCTAGTTCTGTGAATGTGGACAATTCACAATATTGCAATATTTAATTATGATAATGCACTATTTTCTCCACAATAATGCCACTTCATTTCGCACACAGAATGGATATACATAAGAAAATGGAGCTAAGAATGCACTGGCAATGAACAAGTTGATCTCTTTCAAACCTCAAGTATTTTACCATCAAACCACATTCTTTTAATTAAGGAGGTGAAGAAGATAAAGTACCTATAACTCCACGAATTTTAAATAGCAGACATAGATCTACACTATGAAGTACGAAACTTTATGTTCACGGAGGTGTTAAAATATCACACA
Source organism: Morus bassanus (assembly GCA_031468815.1). Classification (NCBI taxonomy): domain Eukaryota; kingdom Metazoa; phylum Chordata; class Aves; order Suliformes; family Sulidae; genus Morus; species Morus bassanus. The sequence goes on from CM062600.1 coordinate 63,845,886, forward strand.
GTAACTGAAGGCACCTTCAAAATTACAAAAGGTAAAAACCTCTGTTTTTTCAACAAGTTAAAATAGTAGAATCATAAAAACGGAAGTAATTTCTAGTACTATTGTTCAAAATTCAAACACAAGAACAAGATGAAGAACTTTAAAGCTTTTCACAAATATGCAAAAAAGGTAGTTTTAAGTTGAAAAGAAAAAGGGGGTTGATTTGGTATAATACCTGACTAACTCTATTGACTTCCTCCTCCTCTTCTTCAGCTTCTTCCCCAAAGGAAAGCAGGTTAAAATTTCTTTAAGAGAGAAAACACATTTTCTAGTAAAACTTTAAATACTGTCTTATTAATCTTCCATAAACTTTAAACATACTACATTATTGCATGTGATTTTGAAAAAAACTTTTTGCCCTGCTAAATGTACCAAACAACTACAATATGTTGTTTTGTAATAAACCACAAGTATTCAGAGAAGCGTGTCCTATTCTATTCCTGAGACAAAACAATCAGGATAGCTAAGCATCACCTAGAAAACGGTAAGACGGAATTTAAGAAATCCTGCCTTGACTACCTTACACAGACTCTTAAATGCTGACAGCTCTGAAAACAGAGCAGTTGCATTTTTTTCATTTTTTTTTCCAACAGAGCAACATTCAAGTACCAAGCACAAAATTTTCAAGATATGGTGCCTGAGAAAGGCATCAAACGCACACACATTCACAGAATGTAATTAAAAGAAATAAGGATCTTTAATTTTTTTTTTCAAAATTAATTGTTTACACTATGTTGTAACCAGTCAGTTGCAACATGCTGTATTTTTGTCCAACAGAACTGACAGCACACACACACTTTAGATTTCCTAATACTTTTCATTGCATGTTTATGACTACCAAATTTTATTCACAGGAATTGAAATTTTCCATGTCAAAATGCCTGCCTTTTGCTGAATATTTTAGTGGGAGAGAAGCTGTAGCTTATAAAATAAGTTCAAAAACCTCAAACAACTGAGCTATGACCTAGCTACTAGTATGTACTAACTTCATTGTCACCTCAGTTACAAAAGAATGATTGCACATTCTTGCCCTTGGGAAAGGCTTAAGCTACCTTTTACCTCTCTTTTGCAACAAACTATTAGCATGCCTGAAACAGTTACAGCTCAGCTGATGCACAGTAACCACTTCGGTCAGAGCAACTAGATTTGTATGAATCTCTTCAGACGCAGAGAAGTAGGTTTTGCGAAGATTAGAGAACATTCCTCCATGCATTTTGGTAAAGCCTTGTGTTTCAAAAGCAGAAATAGAAAATTATCAAGCTGCATATTAAAGGTGAAAAAAAATTAACTACCGCTTATGTTGCATGTTCTTACTTTGTGCCTTTTACTTTGGACTTTTTAGTTTCTTCTTCTGGTTTGTCCTTTTTCAGCTTTCTATTTGGTCTTGGAACAATGTCATCAAAAGGATTAAACAAAACCTGTTAAAAAAGTAGTATTTTAGACACATCTTTAGTAAGTATTTTGTTATAATTAAATGATTCAATATTTTAAAACAATATATAAAAAGACATGCCCAGTTTTCACACTGGAACAGTTTTCTGAACACTATGAACAAACGAATTTCAAAATTTCAAACAAGAACATACTCACCTCACAACTTCTTATTTTGTGTGGACTGAGAGGTCTCTCTTCCTTGTCAACTTCTACTTCAGCCAGGCGCAACATGTTATATATTGTATCCCCTGTAACCTGTCAAATTTATAAAAAAGGTTTGAAAGTCCTTGCCTATAATTTTTGTTGATTATCCTGCAAACTCAAGGCAATTATTCTGTAAAGAATTTTGAAAATACAAATAATATAGGAAATACTGTAAGCATGTAAGACTTCTAAAAGACAGCAAGTACAATGTACAAAGATTTGCGTATTTTTAAATTTAACAGCAAAAGTTGAAGGAATACAGGTAGCTAAACCTGCATTTTTGAGAGCATATATGCAGGGGAAGATGTCAAATTCTTACTGTGAGCTGCGAAACCAGAAAATAAAAGACACTGAATATTTTCATTCAAGTAAATCATGAGAGTGATTCATCTTATGAATCTTATGAACTTCATGTAAATTCATCTTATGTTTTTCATTTTCCTGGTTCTTCTTGGGTAATTAGAATTTGCGAACAGAATTTTCCAAAATGTCACTAGTATTAGATGAACTGATTAGTAAGACAGAACTATAATAATATTAATAAGAGTATTCAAAGGAAGCACAACACGAAAATATAATTTAGAAGGATAACAACAGCAAAGCAGATAACTAGGGGAACAACCCATGGAAACAATTCTACCAGACACAGGAAACAAGAACAGAGACAGCTTAGAAAGCAGAGAAATAAATTTCAAATATACATAGCAGCAAACAACACTAAAATAGCCTTTGAATACAGAGAAACTTATAGTAGCTTCTGTCAAACTCAATCTGGGACTCTAGTCCATGTAGCAGACCTTTCCAAAGATTGTGTGCTTGTTATTAAGTTCATCTGCACGACCCAACGTAAAGAAAAATTGACTCCCGTTATCATGGGGCCCAGCATTTGCCATAGCAACAAGTCCTCTTCGATTAAATCGCAATCGTGAGTGGAACTCATCCTGGCAAAGACAGAAGAGAAAAGAACATGATTTAAGTACGTAACTATTTTTTCCACTTCTTCAGCTACAGCTTCTTTACATCAATATGCACACACAAAAGTGATGCCGTTAATTTTCTTTTAAATTCAGACAGTAATAAATGCAAAGTCTTTTGAAACTTAATGTCACAATTTTATTTAAAAGCTTCTGTTTTCAGCAGAAAAGATTATTTTTAGTCAATGTTTTTTCTTCTTAGTGCCTATACAAACAAGTGAACAACCTTCTTTCAAAAGAAACCATAAACATATAACCAACAAACACTGAAAGAAAAAAGATTAGGAACTAGTATATCAACAATAGAAAGATACATGATTTAATAAAAGCTCTAAATTCTATCTTGTTAACTTTCTCTTTTTCCCATCATTGCCTAATAATCAATTGTTATTCATTATTTTTGTTGGAATTTATTATCCCGCCAATATTAAAAAAATCCAAAGCATTTCTAAAAAGTAACTTCATTTCATATATTTCTTGTAAAACTACAATTCTTGTTAACCACGATATTTAGGAGAAAAATCCTAATTCATGTAAAACAACTGGAAGCTCAATAACAGCTTGTAATAGTACAGTATTGCAAAAATCCATAGGAAGAACATTTTCTGGACCATAAAAACACAGAATAGGACTGCTTTCAAAGCAAGGTGAAAGCAATGAGTAATATATTAATACCATGGTTGTTTCACAATTCTAAAAACTGCAATATTGAGATACCACTAATTTTAAGCAGCGATGCTACTACAATATTGGTAATATTTGTTATGTTCTCTGCTCAGGTACCATCCCTTCCAGAAACTTCACGTTCGTCTGATATAGAATCATAGAATGTCCTGTATGAGTCTACTCTAGCAGCAGGGAGATGGAAGGCCCAGAGATAGGCCATGCAGCTTCAGTCATGAGTTAAAGGCGCCTGCCCCATCTTAAATAAAACAGGAGGAACAGAACACAGCTGCTGCGTGCGTGTAGCTTCACTCAGGATCTGAGTCTCCTGGTTAAGAGACGAGCCATGCTGGTATCAATAATACCAATGAACACATACACAACATTCAGACCTTTGCTAAATGTCATACAGTGTGCGTAAACAATGTACATTTCGGCATGTGAGTTTGCTACATACCAGCACCTACTCTTCAGTCTTCCCCCTCCCTGTTTTTCCTTGTGAAGTTCATGCTAGTAAGGTTATACATTTATCATAATATCAGAACAGCTAGATGTAAGAACTCTCAATTCAAAAAGCCATATTCAAAAATACTGAAGCAACATGGGAAAGCAATTACTGTACATATATAATATTGCATTTCTAATATAAGGTTTGTTTTCTCACAACCAAACACAGTAGGAAGAACAACTGATAGAGAATAACAAAAAATTAATGCATAAGATATACAGATACTTACCTTGAAGGGAGCTCCATAGATTGACTCTCCACCTGATCCAGTACCAGTGGGATCACCTCCCTGCACTATAAAGCCAGGCACTACTCTGTGGAATACTGTGTTATTGTAATACTCTAAATAAAAAAAAGAAAAAGAGGATATTAAATACATGTAAACGGTCTCAAAATCAGACTTTCATGTAGATTATGAAGAGATGTCCAGAGACTGAAGTTCCAGAAAACAATTACTGTAACTGGATTCTGCTCTTCCACTGGGTTTACTCCTCTTCCACCATCTTGCTCAGTGTGACTGTATCTCAACTACAAAGTATTGCTGATGACATTTATGAAAAAAAAACCAAACCCGGTGCCATATATTTCTGTTGCAAAAGACTCTGCACATCACTGACAAGATGACATTGATGAATTATTTTCTTTTCACCTTTTAAGTATTATCACTGGAATGATACTACCAGTGCACATCAGTTTGAAAGGAGAGTTAAAACTACTGTGCTCTGTCCCAGCCAACATCTGACATACATCGTTAGCTGTATCAATACACCAAATGAAGAGCATTTTCACTCACCAGCATGGAACACAGGTGTCACCCCTTTCACCACCTACACTGCACCCAAACTGATCATTTTCACAGATTTAAATATGTGGCACATTTTGCTCCCTAAGTTATCTTCTTTTATCTATCTATCAGATAAGGGTTATGAGATCATAAGAAAACAAAAGGAATGAAAACTTTACTTTACTTGACACATATTTCCAGTTGATTTTTTTAAAAAATAAATAAAAATAAATCCACAGAATGCTACAAGACAAAGCAGGATCTGCAAATGTTGGATCATAGCTAGATACATTCATGGATGGTTATGTGCTGGGATACTCACAAGAGAAATACTCAAATTTATTATACAAAGCATAGGATCCTACACAGCTGTCAGACAAGTTCAGAAAGGAAATAAAGCCCAGTTTTTTTAACACTGAGGATAACTGAACTCTTAGGACTTACCAAGGGCTAAGAAATTGATTTACCATTGCAGAAAATCTCCACGACTCCACACTAGGTGTAAGAGCACAGAACAGGCTGGATCTGTGCTGGAGGCACAAAACCTAGACTGCCATTTTTCTTTAACAGAGGAGGGCTAATGACTCTATAAATGCATAAATGGGATAACAGCAGCAGCTAGAAAACACATAAAGGCACCAGGTCCTTCACAAATCATAGAATGCTTTAGGTTGGAAGGGACCTTTAGAGGTCATCTATTCCAACCCCCCCCTGCAGTGAACAGGGACATTCCCAACTAGATCAGGTTGCTCAGAGCCCCGTCCAACATGACCTTGAAGGTTTCCAGGGATGGGGCATCTACAGCCTCTCTGGGCAACCTGTGCCAGTGTCTCACCACCCTCATTGTAAAATATTTCTTCCTTATATCTCTTCTAAATCTATCCTCCTTTAGTTTAAAACCATTACCCCTTGTCCTGTCACAACAGGCCTTGCTAAAGAGATTGCCCCCATCTTTCCTATAGTGCCCCTTTAAGTACTGAAAGGCAGCTATAAGGTCTCCCCGCAGCCTTCTCTTCTCCAGGCTGAACATCCCCAACGCTCTCAGCCTGTCCTCATAGGAGAGGTGTTCCATCCCTCTGATCATTTTTGTGGCCCTCCTCTGGACCTGCTCCAACATGTCCATGTCTTTCCTGTGCTGAGGGCTCCAGAGCTGGATGCAGCACTCCAGGTGGGGTCTCACCAGAGCGGAGGAGAGGGGCAGAATCACCTCCCTCAATCTGCTGGCCACGCTTCTTTTGATGCAGCCCAGGATACGGTTGGCTTTCATATTGCCAACGGTTGGATTGCCTATGAAATAAATTCAACAACTCCTATCCCAATCAGTCATTACCTTCCATACAAAGCTGGATGAAATTTCTACATGCTTTTGGTGCTTCTTTTGACCATAATTCTATATCTATATCTCCTGCTGTTGTTCTCAGCAAAACCTATAAAAATATAAAGAAATACACCATTAGTTTTATTGTAACCTAGTCACTGATCAAAGAATTGCTGAGTTAAAAAAATACTTCTGAATTCATTATATTAGTAACAGTAGTAGGCATGCAAATATGCCAGGTTACTGTTAGTTCTAGATCATATTGCCAGAACTTAAGATACAGTTTTGAAGTGATAGGTGTAATAACGCTTCAAGGCCAACGACCTGGTACCTGACCCATGATGGAAACTTAGATACCCTTTATCACTTCCATTATGAAAGAGCATGGGAAAAAAAAATATAATTATGCCATAAATCTCCAAAGGCACATCTCTCTACGTAATACCATTAAATTGAGTGAGAGATCATAATAAAATGAAGAACCTAGTGTATAGTCAAGAATAGAGGAAAGGAACTGCAACACTCCAAGGACTGCTCTGTGTTACGTATCCGCACCGCGCGCGTCGTGCTTTGACTCGGGTAACGTCCTTTTGGGCTGTATCGCCTCAAACGAACTTCAGCCAAACCACCCCGCAGACATACACCGCACATCTTACTCATGCCCCTCCTCATGCCCCCCCACCCCCCGCAACACATGCCCTTCGCAACCCCCCGCCCAAAAGCAGCGCCGAGGAGCGCTCCCCGCCTCAGCAGCAGCTCCCCGCCCGCCAAGCGCAGCCCCGCACCTCCGCCGCACCACAGCTCCCCGCCGGCCGGGCCGAGCCTGCCCCTCGCCCCCCGCAGCCCCTGACCCCGGCGAGCCCCACCTTGCCGTTGGTGGGGGGCTCCTGGATGTAGATGTTGCTCATGGCGGGGAAGGCGCCTCCCGGCAGGGAACGGACCACCCGCGATCGACTACCCCTCGCCTCTAACGCCTTCTACCGGTCCCAACCTCCCGCCATCTTGGGCGCCTCTATGCCGCCCAGGGAGGTGGGGAGGAAGTTGCCGACGCGGGAGGAAGGACGAAGGGAAGAGTCCCGGTCAGAGCCTTTGAGGGACTCACTGAGGACGGAGTTCCGTTCATAGAGACCTGGAGGCTTCCCCAGACACCTGTGATCCCGCCCCGCGGCTCCCGCCCGGTGCTGAGGTCCCCCGTCCTCCCCCTGAGTGGCACGGTCCGAGAGTGCGCCGGGCAAAGCCTTCCGGCGGGGAGAGGCGCCGCGGCAGGCCCGGCCCGGGCCGGCGAGGAGTGCGGCGGGAAGCGCCATGGCTCTGCCGGGTGAGGCGCTCCCGGCCGGCTCTGTGGGGAGAGAAGGGGCGACAGCCGGCTAGCCCCGGGCCGGCGTGTCGGCAAGGGGAAATAACCGGCGGGTGGATGGAAAATTACGCGGAGAGGGCGGGCGACGGCGCGTCGCAGCGGGAATTGCGAGGCGGGGAAGGCGGCGAGGCGGCACCATCTCCCCGAGACCGCGGGGGCGATCGGTGGGGAGAGGTTGCTCTGGCCCGCAGGGCCGGTTTGCTGGCATGGCGGGGCGGGGGGGGGGGGGGGGGGGCGGGAAGATGGCCGGGGCAGGGTGCGGGTTGTCCGTCCGCCGTCCGTCCAGCCGTCGGCGAGCTCAGCCATGCCGCTGGTTCGTCCTAGGCCTGCGGGGCCTCTCCCCGACGCTTTGGATGAGTGATGACCAAGTGCTACGTTCCTGTCTGTTAGTATAAGCCACGTTCTTTAAAATTGGATCGAAAGAACGGTTGTTGTCAGACCTGGTTTTCCTCCTCGTCTGTTGTTCTGGGTTAACGTGGGTGCCCCGCTAGATTACTGTTTAAATAGACCCGCTGAGTACAATGGTGAGACAGGACAGGCAGAAACGCTTGCGCTAGTTGCAAGGTATTTAGGTCTATGTTAGCCAAACACATAGCTGTTGCTTCATATATTTTTATTGATCCTGAGACATGAGAAGTGTTTGGCTGGAGAACAGCTGAACAAGCCTGAGCTTTGGTAAGCTTCTTCTCTTAAGAAAAGAGAAGACCTTAATAAACTTGCTCCCATTCTAGAAGGGGTTCATGAGGAAGACATCTTCATGTTTGTGTTCAAAGGTTTCCGAAGCTTTTTCTTGCAACCTTGTGCTCCACTGAATGAATGAGAACCTTAGTGATGGTTCTTGCTGTGTCAGTTGTTAATTTTCTTGAGGATTAACACCTGGGAAGAAGGGAGTGAGAAGAGGAAGCTTCTAGTAATTTATTTACTTTTAATCTCTAAAACTTCATCTAGTCTAAAACCCTGCTTCTAATGTTATTATTTATAGCCAAAAATAATAGTAACATTTCAGTCTCAGGAATTTGGTGGGAGTATTTGGTGACAATATTCTTGTCATGTGCTGGGTGTTTCTATTGGAAATCCTGACAAATGGCACCTGAACATATTACAGGAGATTTTGTAATGTGTGCGTGACTGTACTGCCCTCCCTTGCGTGGAATACCAAATCTACCTTTGCCTACATGTGAGTTACACTGTAGGGCTGAAGTTTACTGAGTATTTCAGAAAGCTGAGACAAAGTAGGAAGCTTGGGTGATCTTGCTTTCTAGTCCCAAGGTGTAGTGAGCAAACAGATGCTGTTTTGAGTGTCTCTTTGACAGGATGTTGCAATACACAGGTATACTTTTGTTCCTTGCTTCCTGATGCTTTCTTCCATGTTCCCTACCTCCTTACCTCTCATGGGTTTCCCTCAAAAGTTAATCATAAAAGAGGCACCTAAACACTGCTGAGTTTATAGACCTCGATGGGGATATGTAATAATAAAATTTTGGGATCCACAGAAAACAATGTGTCATAATGGAACGTATGTATCTTTATTGCTTAGTTTTCCAGTATTCTTCAGGGCATAGACCAGTGAGTTGTCCAGGTTTCCAAATTAGTTTTTCAACCTGGGGTTTGAAGGTTTCTCTGTTACTTTGAGTAGCATTTTCTAAAGACAATGCTTGTCTCAGTAAGTCAGAGTTTAAATTCATGGAGCTGATGTACCCCCTTTCTGGTTCTCTTAATTTCTGTCATGGATTTCTTGTTATGTTTGCTTAATTATGTATTTAAATAACTGATCTAAGTATTCAGAAATCTGTATATAACTGTTTAAGTCACTGTTTTTTCATACTCTATTCAGTTGGAAGATAGAAGGACACCCTTTGATTTTGGAAATTCAGTTGTGACTTTCATTATGAGTAGGGTCAGACGGTTAAAAATAAGGCTGATCTGTTTTTGCGGGGCAGGTCTCTGGGGCAGGTCTTCTTCTGAGTCATGTCCTACTATGTCTGTTTAACTTAACTGTGGGCTCAGATGGGAAAATCACAAGCTTTCTATACCTAAAATTTGCACTATTCTGGTGCTCCTTCCTGCGTAGCATCTACGGACTTTTCTGTTACTCTGTTCACTTTGTTGCACATTTGCTCTCTTGTACCCATTAATTCTTTGTATTTGGTGCTGTGTTGCCTGGGTTCAGAATGATTTAACAATTTGTTTACCTTTTTCTTTTTTTTTAATTGCTTCTATCTGTCTTATGTCACTTTTCAGCAGTGATTGTTTATCTCTTTTTTTTTAATTGCCTTTTTGAGATAGTTCTTGTAATTAAAATATAAATTACTTCAGCGTTTCCAGTGAATGTTTGTCAACATCCATGCAGTGCTAGAATTTATAGGTACACTTGTAGTACACAGTTATGGATCACTGGAATGTCAGATAGCTATTACCATGTTCATACTGTAACTAAACAAATGCATAAGCTTTCAGAGAAGTGGAATAGTTATTAAAATTACAATGGAAAGGTCATAATAAATCAAGTGAGAATTTGGCAATAAGTTATGTGAAACTAAATGATCTGTAGCAGTTTATACTAGCCAAATTTGTTCTGGTAGATTACTGCACAGAAAAGTGACTTTAGAAGTGCACTGTTTTGCTTTTCTTTAAGATTTTTAAAGAGATCTTAGTGTACTTAATACTCTGAGGAGTGATCAGTCCTGTCTGTGTATTGATATTATCAAGCCAGATTTAAAAGAAACTTAAGAGTTCTGTTTAGCAACACCTAATTGATAAAATTTTCTATTTCAGGTGGAAATAAGGATAACATCAGAGCAGGATGCAAGAAGTGCGGCTACCGTAAGTCTGTAGTAAGCAATATGAAGTTACAGTTTTTTTCTTCAATTTCTGATGTTGGAACTGGGGGGGGGGGGGGGGGGGGGGGGTGGGATAAAAAAGAAGTGTTCTCCCTTGTTGCCCAGACATTTGTCAGTTTAAATTACAGTAATTTTTATTTATTTATTTATTTTCTGTTCATTCTCTGGCTCCTCACACCTATTATTGCTGCTTTTGAAAACCCTTGAGTTTCTTGGGGGGAAAAAAAGAAAGTATGCTGTTTTATTCATATATACTGCATTTGCCATGCAATTACTTGAGAAACTTTGAATTGAAAGCATGGTCTTTGATATCTACTGAGATTAGCATTTGTGCTGCTTCTGAGTCTCACTCCAAACTTAGGCATTTCTGCTCAAGTTAAGTCCAAACTGTTTTAAAACAAAAAATAATTTAAAATCTGTATGATCTTCTACGCTAAGAAAATGTACTACTTTGTGCATTCTGTATTTCAATAAAACAGTTAATTTTGTTGCTTACAAGGTCTGTTGTTAGCATTTAGCTCATGCTTTGTATTATGCTCTGATCATATAAGGATGTCTGTGGCTAGTCTCCTGATGAATGGAGACAGGTCTTGGTGGAGATTTTAAGTTATTAACCACTAACTCTTATTTTTAGAACAATAGAGGGGTGGACACTGTTTTGCAGTGAATTCTGTTGAACTTTTAACAGAGTGATTTAATCTGGGTTTTTTATGAGTGTTATGTCGGGTCAAGGGGAAGAAAGCTTGCTTTGTTCTTTCACTATAGACTTTGTCTCCAACAAATTTTGTCAATGGATTGTTTTGTGTATCTGTTCTTCCAAAGGAACATGGATATCGGTATAAATTTAGTGCTTCATTTCTACATGCAGTAAGTATCAGAAGCTTTCTGGAAGAGAAGGAAACTTGTAGTCAAATCACACAACCTGTATTTATGTTCCTGAAAGCCCTGTCTTCAAGATGTAGGCATTTTGGTATAAAGAAGATGAGTTTATTTCAATTGCTACTTGAATCCCTGTGTCTTTAGCTTAGTTTCTCCCAAACCATATCTTCAGTATGTTTTATTTCTCTTTATTATTCCAATAGATATATTCAGCACAAGGTTTCTAACTCTGGTCATGATTATTGAGTTGTAACTTAGAAAACTAAAAATACTAGTCAAGAAGTAGCTCAGTCAGTATTATGTACTGGTTGTTAAAGATTATGTCTCATGAGTGAATAGGATTCTTGTGTTTCACTAGAGGGAGACAAAAAGAGCAATATAACACTTGCTGTAGTTTTTTAAATATTTCACTTCATGCTTTTAGGTAATTTCTTCAGGAAGGATCTGAGACCATTAAAAAAAGAGAAAGTAAAGGTTGGACAAAATCTTTAAATTAACATAAAAAAGAGAGAGGTCATAAAGCAGTATTAAATGGAATAACATTGCACAACCTGTCAAAATTCTTTGAGGCTTTTTTAAAGTAAGCCTGCTCCCTCCTCCTTCACAGGCAGCTAGTTCACAGTTCAAAGGCAGCCTAGCCTTTTTTCACTTCTCAAAACTGAATAATGCTAAAATGGATGTTCTTTAGTTTCTGATAATTCTTAGTAAATTGTAATTTTTCTTTCTGAATATTTGTTTTGTTCAGCTGGTCATCTGACATTTGAATGTCGAAACTTCCTCCGAGTAGATCCTCAAAGAGATATTGTTTTAGATGTTAGCAGCACTAGCAGTGAAGACAGTGAGGAAGAAGAACTACAGAGACTGCAAGCCATGCGTGAAAAAAAGAGTAAGGTGTTTTGTTTTTTCTTAAAGAGTAAATTGGATAATGGTCTTCTGAACTACTGGAACTCTCGTTTTATCCTTTTTGATAACTACTATTAGTTCTTTTAGCCTGTACTTTAAAACTAGGTCTTTTCCTTCATGGGTTCAGACTTCAGAGATTTGATACACCCACATCTTTTATTATTATTATTAATTCCTGTCATGGGAAATTAATAATGTACCCATTTGGAACATCTCAAAAAGGTCTCCTACATACAAAAGATTATGAGACTGTTACTAAGAAGCTGCTTAGGAGAAAATGGCATGAGTGTTCTGAGTTAATCTTTTGATGATGGCATGTGGTTTAAACATCTTAATGTTGATAGTAACTCTTAAAACTAATGACAAATATGACAGCTGAGTTTCTCTCTGGGCTAGTGAATTGAATTTCAACATTTGTGTTTGGAGAAGTACTGTTCTCTGTTTGGAAGGTCTGAGCATCAACTGTTTGTCAGAGAGAACAGATGGATTATTTAGCAGATACGTGAGTTCATTTGAATTTGGACTCCAAAGAGGCTGTTCCCCTAACTAAGAAGGGGAGCTTGTTCCACCATACCATGTTTTAAATGAATGCATGTTCTTCCCCTCTGCCCCTTGAAACATCATGTTTTGTTCTGTTGCTCTCACATTACAGACTTGACATTCAGTTCCTACTAAACATGCTGTTTCGGAAGGAGAAGGGATAGATAGAACCTCGTAATTTGCTGGAACACTTCAAAAGAAATGTATAGTGTGCTTGTTAGGAGTGCTGAAGTGGTACTGCAACAGTCCTTTCTTGGAACAAGTCTCTTTGGAAAAATGTGTTCCCACTTATTATGTACTTTTGAACGTAAGGGGTTTTTTTGGCCCTAAACTGATCGAAGATGGATGCCTGCAGGCAAAACAGCTGTTTACTTGATCTTGTAATACCCCTGTTCATTATATACTCTTTCTCAAACTGTGGCTGACGGGTACTGTAAGGAGATACGTATCTTTAACTGTCAATAATCTAGGCAGGATTTTGCCATTTTCAAGTGGCCTCATCTTCTCAAGACTTTTGCACTGTTTGCGCTTTAGATTTTTACCCCATTTTCTTAAATACTGAGTGCTTGTTCACACATTCTTGTTCATGGTTTTTAATTTGCTTCTTGTAACTCATATCGAATTCTTTCAAATTTTGTTCCAGAACATACAGACCAGTAATTTCTATTTGTGGTAGCAAAGGATTAACTGCTCTAGCATGCAGACTCTATGGAAAGTTATTTGTATGATAGAAATAAGATGAAATTGCTTGAAATTAGCTATCTGTTTTAAGGATAAATTGTAAAGCCAGTATTTTTCTGTTAGCTGACATTGTAGTGTGTATTTATATAATGGATTTGCATTTCGGAGAACTCAGAAATACTTTTTGAACTGGTATAGAAAAGTCTAAGGTCAGAAATTTCATCCAGTGTGATAAAAATATTGCTTGGAAGTGAAATGTGAAGATACTATACAATACTATACAGTGTTAGGGCAGGAAACAAACATGACCAGATGAGAGGCGACTCTGCTGCCAATTTTTGTAGACAATATATTGACAGTTAACTGAAATTTATCTTAGTAATGGCATAGCTATTTGTGAAGCGTGAAATGAGGATGTGTGAAAGTAATTCAGGAAGGCCTAAGGGAATATTCTTTTTTTTGTATGTTCTAGTTAAATGACCTGTTTTCAGACTTGGGCAAGTCTTTTAAAATACAGAAGAATGGATATGAAAACCTAAACCTGATGTAAACACATAGGAAAAGTCACAACTTTTTGCGATATTTTGCAGGCCTTCCTTTGTTTTTAATACTTAGATCAAAGTTGTATAAAAAGTTCTGCTACTCTGCAAAATAATTCTGAAATTACTATACTAGACCAGAATTTGGAGGAAGGAAAAGAAAAACTTTTAACAGCAATTTTGTAGTAACTTTACATTGCTATTGAAGCCACTCTTTTAAAGCTGATCTTAATTCAGACAAGTGTTTTGTAAACTGTAACTTTTTATATATAGATTTAAATGAGGAGGAAGAAAAAAAGAAACAAAAAAGAAAAAGCAAAGAAAAAACAAAACTAAAGAGACCAAGGAAAAGGTAAGTCTATCACATGCCTATTTTAATTTCAGAGTAGAATTTTAGAAATATTTCTGATGTTTGGGTTGTTTCTCACAAAACTTTATTTCTTTTGATGCAGCTTTATTTGCAAGTACATCTTTGATTGGAAAAGCTTCCTGTTTTCCAGTGAGAACTTGTTTGTTCTTTGAATAGTGGTAAAGCCAGAAGCTTTCTGCTGTGGAGTTAGGACCATGAAAATCTAGAAAGCTCTAGCAAGCTGGTGGTCTGTAGGTCTGAGAAAGCAATGCTCCCTCTGACTATCCAACAGTAAGCAAGATGTAGTCGGAAAAGAAGAAGGAGTCAGGAGGATTATGGAGTTGGTCCCCAGCTTAGCTCGCATGGAGAAGCCTCCCTGCAGTTCAGAGACCCTAGGTGCAGGCAGACATGCACACAAACATGCTCTGTATAATATGTAACTATCAGAAGGAAAACTTGTAGTTTTACTTAGCGTGTGTTTAGTTTTAATGTTCCTGTTATTGTAGAAGCCTAAAAAGAGTGTTACTCCACTTTCAAAGGAAAATGTCAAAATACCCAAATTTATTGTGCATCCGAGTTTTGGCCTGCTGACTGATTTTTTTTTTTTTTTTTTTTTAGATGAGACTATAGACTGGTTAGTCATTAGGACTGTTGATGAGACAGTATCCCAGGAACTGCACTGAGAGCTAGGATATGTATAATGTATTTGGAGGCCACAATAAGATGTTTTTCAGAAATAAAGAAATAGGATTTAACACTGGTTGTATTGGCATTTTTCCCCTTCCTTATTTACATAGCATAGGTCTAACTTACACTTATGAAGACAGTAGAAAAGAGTCATTCTGCTGGCTGTAGTCTTTACATGCAAGTAATTAATAGTTAATCATATAAACAGTAGCATGGAACAGCCCCCTTGAGTGTAATGATTGTGACTTTTCTTTTATTGTCATCTTAATTCTTGTATGTATGTAATGACTGATCACTGCTGATTAGAGACCAATATTACCAGCTGCAAAAGCATCCAAATTTGTCATACCCATTTCTCTTAGATTTTTGCAGGAGAGAAATACATTATGATTTGTCTGAAGGCATTATTGTAGCATTGTTATTGATCTTGTAATATTTTAAAAGCTGGAAGCACTATCTTACTGTCATACTTCCAGTTTTCTGTCAGTCTGTCTGTACTCTTAGTCTTTTTCTTATTGAAGGTTGAAAAACACACAACTTGCCTATTCCATTGTTAATTAATCTGTATTATAAACATACTGCTTTTCTGGCACAATAGTGTAATTAGAAAAGTAGTCATTCAGTTGAACATGCAGACTGAGATATCATAGGCTTTCTGGTGGATGGTACTGTATGAATTCTAGACCAAATTCGATTTGTGACATTTATATAAATGCTGAAATCAAAAAAACCCATGTTATTCTTGTGGCGTTTCCCTTCTTTAATTACATATCAATCTGTGTGTGTGTATATATATATATATTTTTTTTTTTTTACTAGATCTTCCTCATCAAGTGCAGCTGAAGAGGATGGACCAAAGTCAAAAAAACAAAAATCACGCAAAAAAGAAAGGGAAAAGGAAAAAAAGAATAAATCTAAGAAGGGAAAACATCATAAAAAGGAGAAAAAGAAGAGACGAAAGGAAAAAAGCTCATCTTCTGATAGTTCAGACAGTTCTAGTAGTAACTGAGGTGCTGGCCTATTGTTGTGTTCAGTTCTGCAGAGAAGATGATTTTCCTTTCAAATCAAATTTATTTATGCTTTGCAATGCTGTTGTTTTGAAATGATATATATATATATATTTTTAAGAAATCTATTTGCAAATACCAGTGCTTCACATTATTAAATGGACCACTTGGGAAAAAATCTGCTCTTCTATTTCAAGCTTATTGGTACTAAACCATGCAAGTTTAACTAGTTCTTCAATCTTATTCTTAATTCAGTTGTGATTAGTTGTGTTTGGAATCCTTTACACTAGGATATGGTAAACTTCAGTTTGCAAGTCTTTGTGTAGAAAGATTTGGACTTAAATATGCTTGGTGTCAGAATAGTTAAATCAAACTGGAAATTCAAGTGAGATATTCTATTATGTTGTCCTTTAAATAAATACATGTTTTGCATAACATTTTCTACTTACGTACATTAATCAGTAAGTGCAAATATGAAATAGCGTTTGGGTCCAGAGAAGGGAAAGAATGGGCAAAGAGAAGCTAAAAGAGATTGCTCCTTCAAAATTATCTTCTAAAATTGATCTAGTCATAGACTATGAAACACAATTACACAATTTTTAGGCAGGATTACTGTGAGCAAACTGAAAACAAACAAAAGCAAACAAATGCTATTAATTTTTTGAAGTTCTTTCTTTCTGCCTAGGTTTTGTTCTTTTACAGTTATAGCTATTTCATCTTTGACATAGATATAAAGTGCAACTTCCTAACACTAGATGACTGTCCAGCAAGATTATTTACAAAGTTCTAAGAACCATGCTAATAGAGTATTAGGTGATTAATGCCTACGTGAACCAAAATGGGAAATTCAAAGACTGACAATGACAAGAATCATGAAGCCTCCATTCATTCTAATAAAATTCCTATTGAAAAGTTAAAAAATAACCAACCAGCCAAACCTCTTGTGGAATGTAAGCACTCTACCATTTTGAAGTCGGTAGCAAAATTTACCATTTGCTATTGGGAGCAATGTTAAGCATGGCAAAATTTTATAACTGGATTCTGGGGTATCCAATTCATATCATGCACTGTGGTAGGGTACAGGTTCAAGATGGACTGATACTTGTGAGTTGAGCAGATTTTAGGTGCATAATCCTACCCCAGAAATGCCTAAACCTTAAAGTGCCTACGTTTACAGCTTCTTGAAAATGCTCTTAATGCCTTTGGTTTTGTTTTGGGTTTGTTTGGGTTTTTTTGCTTAGACACAGAATGGCTTCCACCTGAGCAGCTTGGCATACAGCTGCAGTGTAAGTCTCCTGGGAGTCAAAGTAAGAGGAAGAGCAACACCTAAGCTTTCTTAGCAATAATACCCATTGCCAATGTTTTCTACAGTGGGTTAGAGCATTGAGTCAGTACAAAACGTTTATGGTATTTTAATGGTTACTGCATTTGGTCTGAAACTGAGATACCTAGATCTAACTCTGTCTTTCAAACTTTTGTGTCTCAGACCAGTACCCTTGTTATTGGGCAACTCATGCTGTAGGTGCTGTGCTAGGGAACATTAAAAACCAAAATACTCATGGAAGCCCCAGAGCAAAGAGAAATAATCTGTAACCTTCTATGTAGGTCTCTCAGTAGAGGATGGCAAGAGTCCTTGCATCTGCTCTTCTTCTTGCTGGCTTTGGTCCAATCTAATTTTTCATGTCATATATATCATGATTTCTGGGATGGGCTTGGATATAACTGAAGAGAGACTGGACTCCTTAATTAGCTGATACCTGTGCATAGCATAAGGAACATTTCTTTCTTAAGTACTAATTTAACAGATACTGCCACCCTGTTCACTTTAGTCTCCTTAGTGTTGCTGTGGCTATTAGAGCTTATTTTTGACTGGGTTAATTCTCTAAGCCTGTAGAGAGCAACGGGAGTTGAGGGCTACTTGAGCCAGTGCTGTTGCCAGAGGAAATATTTAATCAAGCCACAGCTTAAGATGTATATCATTGCAACTCTTTTTCCCCTAAAATGTTCCTTACTTAATGAGATTGGAAGGGTTATTGGAGTTAGGAGAATCCAGAACTAGTATGTAATTCTCCCATGATCTCCCGATGATCCCATGATGCCAACTCTGAGGAATGGGAATTTGTACCTTATTTGTTTCTTGATTTTTTTTTTTTTTTTTTTTTTTGAAAGCTTCATCTGAAGACAAGGAACTGAAGGGAAATTTTAGTGAGCTTTCTCTACCAGAATGGCTGAGGAGTTTATTAAACAACTCTTATTAGAGTTAGTATATCTCTATGCATAGGTATAAGTTATCCATCAAACTATATTTAATGACAAATTAGAGAATGGATAAAGGTTTAAAGTTTGGAAAAGCAACTGGTATATATTTTAGTAGTGTTCCTTATACTTTTGTGTAGTTTCAAACAGCCATTTTAGGTTCTAGTTCTAATTGCTGAAATAAAAATATTACCTATCTAAATGATAGTGCAATTACCTTCCATGTAGCATTACAGAAGATATTTATGGTAGTTACATTGGTATTTTGTACAAGAGTAGAAGGCATGAATTTCAACATTTGTGTTTTGCCACTTGTTAACTAGCAAACATAGTTTTTCATATTGGAAAAAGGCTTTTCTAATTTGAAGAATTTAAATATCACTATTCTCTCAATTCATGCATTTATATAACAGAGAATGTCATGTGTCAACTTATTTTTCATGCCATATTCCCATTTTATTTACAAAGATGTATATTAAAGTCAATAGATTTTGTCACAGAAGTGCTCAGGATTTCAGGTATATTGACTGGTACGTCAAAGAGATGCTGCAATGAATAGTTCTCTGTCAAGTTAATATTTGCTAATCTTTAGAAGTGATATAAAAAAATAAATATTATTGTTTTTCTCATTTGATTTAGCCATAATTTTAGTGAGTCCGATGCATTGTAACAGATGTTATTGTTTCACTTGAGTTTCAGCTTGAACCAAAATGCCTACTCTGGTTCCAGAAAAAGAAGTGACATTCGGCAGGTTTAGGTATCAAAACAAGACTTCTAATATTAAAGCTCAGCTATTTCTTAACTCCTGTCAAGTAGCTTCAGTTTTCATGAATCCCACTTTGAAGGGCTATGCCTGATGTAACTGCTGCTGTTGTACAGGCCAAGGATACTGATTGTATGCTTGCTACTCAACAAGCACCAAAGATCTTAAAATATAAAGGTGATGCCGTTACAAATGAGGACTGTCATTCCTTGTCAGCTTATCTCAGTTACAGAATGAAATGCCTGTTTTCAGAAAGAAAGACAAAAATAATGCATGTTAGTAGTGTACGGGGTAGGATGAAGTAAAGAAATGAAGGTAAGGGCATGTCAAGTAGATAGAATAATGAAGAGTGAACAACCTCCATATGCCTTACATTATGCTCTGAAATGCAAATCAACCTCTATCAATAGGCACCAGGAAACAAAGTAGATACCTGGTGTTTCCTTCAGTCTTCTTTCCCAGAGAGAGGGGAAAAAAACTGTGCACATCTGCAATCCACCTACTAGCTGCGGAACAGACTGTACTATAAAATTCACCAAAGGCTGGAATAACTGAATCAAAGCTGAAATAAGCTATTGTTTTACAAATAGCTAAAGGAAATACACATTCACAGCACAAAAATTACAACTTCACCATTCTCTACAGCATGTAAGACACCATGAAAATCTTTTGGTCTCATGATGTAGAGTATATATATTTTTTTGTACCTAGAGTAATGGAAAATTATTTTCAGCACAATCAAAAACATGTTTTAATTTGATTTGAATACATATCAGATTGGCAGGGGGGGCGAACAACAATGCAGTATTCTTTTTCTCTTTAGTCTTTGCTAAAGTTACACTTCTATGCATAGTAGTTTTCATGATCTTTAGAGGCATTTTATCTGTATGAACTTAGTTGCTATCTTCATGATGTCTTAAACTTCTGAAGTATTTTAGTTGCTACTAGCATCAGTTTGCAGCGTGAGAAAAGTGATGTGCACATCACTATTTAACAATTTCATATTAGTTTTCTGTTTAACCATTTCATGTTTTTTTACCATCAAAATTTGTATGAATATTACACCATTGCTTGCTAAGTTTACATTTTTTAGATTATGGCAGTCGGTAATGTCAGCTTGTGTTGTTTCCAGGAGTTTTTACTGAGTATTTTATGCAGGTTAGTCAGATACTTATTTTGTAGTATTCTGAGCTTTCTTCAGTGGTCTGCGTTGGTTCTTGTGCAGTCTGCAAGGGACCATAAATGAGGGACAAACAAAAGTCTTAGCCATAAGTACCCAAGAGGTGGAACTAAAACTAAAAGAAAAATAAATTTGGAGTGCTACAGTATTATTGCACAACTCTACAACTGAAAAGTTTTGTCTTCTTTTTTCTTTCAGCAATAAATCATGGTGAAGAATCATAATATAGCTAAGAATTGCAACACAGCAATTATAGATAGAAAAAATTGTAGTGTCTGTGAACTTTGAACAGACTGAGTAACCTTAAAGGTTTGATCTTTAAGAAGATGAAAGCTGCTGAGATTGTCAATGCATATTGAACTCTGTATTTACTCTGTGCTTTTATAGTTGACAACAACAAAGCAAGTTGTAGCTGCAGGTCACTCCAAGGAGTATCATGAGTAATGTATCTGACACGATGCTTGTTGCCTGTTTCACACAATAATCAGTTCCAGGAACTTCTGAGCCGCATTTTCAGCAGTTTATCTTTTGCAGTTCCTCACATCTTCTCTCCCCAGTCAAAAAAGGGCACAATTCCTATGTATGCAGAACAGAATGTCAAATAGCACAAACCTTTTAACTCAACTGATTATTCAGTAGGGCCCTGCAGTCTCCACAGTAAAGCCAGCAGTGAAGCTGTTAGAAAATGTTTCTGACGTTGCCATGTCTTGGGGACTCACTTATCTTAACTTGTCAAAACTACTGTACATCAGAGACTCTCGGGCAAAACACACACTTCGTGCCTCTTACTACAATTTCTCTGCCTCAAGGCAGCAGTACCTGAGAAGGGCATTAATGGAGATTCTAAGGTGCAAATCACAATAACTAAGAACAAGGATGGATATAAAAACCTGCCCAAAATGCTTCAATAATAAAAATGCCAGAACACTGCAACTGTTTGCAAGACATTCTAGTATAACAATTATGAAGACAAATTTAGGGGATAAGGAAGAATATGAGATGAGGTGATGGTAGCAGAAAATAAGCAATTGCAGAAGAGGTACAAGAATGAAGAAACCAATGGGATTAGAGAAATGCAAGTACAAAGATGGAAAAGCTGCAAGCAGTGTAAACCAATGATTATCCAGTACAGGAAAATCCTTTCCTGTCAAGAATATGATATATTTTTCTGTTAAAAAAATTGATAAATTATTTGAGAAGGTCAGAAGGAAATGTTTGTCTAGAAATGCAAATATTCTCCTAAAATGTTGTAGTTTAAATAACAGCAATAAAGAAGAAAAGTCTGTAATAGAAACAGGCTATAGTGGAGTTCATTTAAACTCCAAAACTCTAGCATAGTATTAAAATTGTGACTAACTAGTGTTTACAGTTTTCTTTGTAAGCTAAATATTTGTCCCAGTGAGAAAATGTACAGTGAAGAAGAATGATTAATCCTTATTTTTTTGTATTGTATATAAATATTCCTGAGGCTTTAACTAAGTGTAATAGCTTATAAAATATCCTGGCAGAATTTTGACCATCAGAGAATTTCAACAAAGAATTAAGTTGAGCTGTAAGAAACATGCTGTATAATAACAGTATATTAATATTGCCTTAGCATCCTTTTGTCCCAGTGCACTTTAAAGCTTAGTAGTGTTAAGCCACCTGTATGGATCCTCTATTCCAAACTGCCATGACAATAGTATGCAGTGATATTCTGAAGATATAGTTTCCAAATTACAATGTTTATCTATATAGAACTCCTACACTTAATTAGAAAACCCAAAACTATAGCTTATTTTGGGGACAACTCCACCACAGTAATTTAATACTGAAGACTGATGGTCCTAAGACCACGCAAACAAGAACAGCTGATCAACTTCAGCAACCAATTTTTATATGTACGTCTATTTTAAAATATTTGATCATAGATTATTTAGTATCCAGCCCAGATCTGAGGAGAAGGGAGTTTCAAGACTGTTTTAAATATAACAGAAATACTATTTTAAGCTGTGCTCCATGCTTGTAGTGTTTATTTTAAATTCCTACTGATTACTCATTTTCCTTTATTGTAAGTCATTTGTCCTCTTACTGGAAGTTCAGCAAAGTCCATAAAAAACAGCTGTTTCTTTGGCCAAACCAAGGGTGAATAACTTTTCAGACTTATGAACCTAATGGAAATTATTTTGGTGTGTTGTTGTTTAGCCCCGGTCAGCAACTAAGCACCACACAGCTGCTCGCTCACTCCCCCCACCCCAGTGGGAAGGGGGAGAATTGGAAGAGCAAAAGCAAGAAAACTCGTGGGGTAAGCTAAGAACAGTTTAATAATTAAAATAAAATAGTAAGAGTAGTAATGGTAATGATAACAATAATGATTATGATAATAATAATGATAGTGATAATAGAAAGAAAATAACGAGACAGAGGAGTGAAACCTGGGGAAAAAAAAGGAAAAGGGAAAAACCCACAAGTGCTGCAACAGCTCACTACCCGCTGACCGACACCGCCAGTCCCCAAGCCATGATCGCTGCCCCCCTGGCCAGCTCCCCCCAGTTAATACACTGGGCATGACATCACATGATATGGAATATCCCTTTGGCCAATTCGGATCAGCTCTCTTGGATGTGCCCCCTCCCCTCCCGGCTTCTTGTGCACCTGGCAGAGCATGGGAAGCTGGAAAAGTCCTTGACTAGTGTAAGCACTGCCTAGCAACAACTAAAACATCAGTGTGCTATCAACATTATTTTCATACTAAGTCCAAAATGCAGCACTATACCAGCTACAGTGAAGGAAATTAACTTTATCCCAGCTAAAACCATGACATGGTGGTAGAAGCAACTACTGTTTTAAATGAACATTATGAATGAAAATTTTGGTGCTCTAGTTTGCAGGAAAATTTAGAGTAAGTTCATGAAGAAAAAATTATGCTTTAACTGATCCTGACTGTATGCATTCCAAAGGACCACACCAAGGAACACTTTACAGCTATTGCATCCCTCCTGTTTGTCTGTCTTTATCACTCTTTTTACTCTTAAGCTCTCTTTTCTTCCATTTGCAGGGAATGCATCTGTTCCAAAACAGTTGACCTGTATTAGTCTGAAAAGTATGAATTTTCTGTGATTTGGGTGTTAATTCAACTTATTAAGAAAAAAGATTAAGCTTAAAATTAATTATTTGATCCAAATAATTTTTTTTAAATTTCGTATTAACAAACATTAATTCTGAAATATTAGAGAAAAAAAAGGGAGTCAGCAATATAACAACAAACGCTCCAAACTTGTAAAAACTACTGCAGTAAGGCAAAGTTTTCCTTTTCCACATGTTAGAAATGTGAGTATATGGGACTCCATGGTATATGAAATTCACTGCGAAGGCTTCAGTTTTCCACATTATGTTTAGAAAGGAACGGGTTAAGCTTTTGACTTGGGCTTATGCCAAGGGATATTTATGCTTCTAAACCCGTTTTTTACAAACTTTCAAGAATTAAATGAGGTCACCATAACAGGGAAAATAATCTATTTTTGAAGACAACAGAAAGCCTGGACAACTGGACACTAATAATGAGCTGTCTCAAATAGGCTTCAGATAATATGTAACAGAAACTTTTTAGGTGCTGGTACGTGTTTCACAGACCTCAGAAGTATATCTTAAAAACTTTCTAATACAACACTTGACTCAATAATTTTGTTTCTGTATTTAGATAACCAGTGTATGATGCTTTGCTATGGAAAAGCTAACTTGCCAAACAATTACTACAGGCTGCATAAGTGTCCCTTTGAGGTTCTTCCTCAATTCAGATCAGCTCTCTACTGAGGTATTGAAATTAAAGAAGGTCCTGTGGTATTAAGCCCAACTTCAGAATAAAAGAAGTACAGAGCATGAGGAGGACAAATTTTTCTATTTAAGAGACTAGGTTGCTTGTGCCAGGGACTAGGAATGCAAGGTACTGGAAAATGGATGAAAGATTGGGATCTAACAAAAACGTCTTCTGTGGATTTGTACTGGTCAGAACTTAAGTATTTCTTTGAAAGGAGAAAAAGCTGACTCTTAATCCTTTGAAAGATACCATTTTTGTAGATGTATAACCTTGACTTCCTTAGGGAAGTATCTTCTGTTACATTTAAATTCTACAAATTTGCTTTGCCAAACCTTTCCAATTCTCTGAAGTGTTCTGAATCTTAAAGAATGCTCTCTTTCTAGAACATCTGCCAGACCTGTTCCATGTGCAATTGCTGTTTCTGCTGTTACTGTATCTTCTCCTGACTGAAAAAGTTTAATGGTTTGAATCTGGAAAAAGGCAGTCAAAAGAGTGTTGCTCTTGGGATCAGAAACTGTCACACTTTTAGCTGGGATAGTTGATTTTCTTCACTGTAGCTAGCATAGTGCTGTGTTTTAGACTTGGTATGCAAATAATGTTGATAACACCCTGGTGTTTTAGTTGTTGCTGGGTAGTGCTTACACTAGTCAAGGACTTTCTAGCTTCCCATGCTCTGCCAGGTGCACAAGAAGCCGGGAGGGGAGGGGATACAACCAGGAGAGCTGATTCAAATTGGCCAAAAGGTATTC
This sequence comes from Morus bassanus, assembly GCA_031468815.1. Taxonomy (NCBI): domain Eukaryota; kingdom Metazoa; phylum Chordata; class Aves; order Suliformes; family Sulidae; genus Morus; species Morus bassanus. Next base: position 63,870,336 of record CM062600.1, read on the forward strand.
CATATCATGTGACGTCATGCCCAGTATATTAACTGGGGGGAGTTGGCCCGGGGAGGCAGCGATCGCAGCTCAGGGACCGGCAGCGTCGGTCGGCGGGTGGTGAGCGGTTGCAGCACTTGTTGTTTAGTTTTGGTTTTTTCCTTTCTTTTCCCCTCTTCTTCCAAGGTTTCATCTCTCTCTCGCTCATTATTTTCCTTTTCATTATATTAGTATTATTGCTGTTTTATTTTAATTATTAAACTGTTGTTATCTCAACCCACGAGTTTTCTTACTTTGGCCCTTCTGATTCTCTCCCCCATCCCACAAGGGGTGGGGGAGTGAGCGAGCGGCTTTGTGGTGCTTGGTTGCTGACCGGGGCTAAACCACAACAGCAACTTTCTCTTCTCCCCCACCTTGCCCCAGCTTCAGAAGCTTTATTGCTTTTCTTCTAAGTTGCAGCACAGAAAAGATTAAAAAGCCTCTTTTCAATGCTGACATTACAAATTATTTCTTTAAATTTTCCCAGATGTCTAGAAAATAATTTTCCAGGTTAACTCAGAGAATACAGGAGCTAAGTAAATTAAAGGAAGAAAAAGCAGAGAGGAATAAATGTTTATCTTCCACTGTGAAATGAGTATACGTGTAGATTTACTTTTTATCTGATGGCTAAAAATGAATAAGCTATTCCCAATATGAGTGGAAAAGAATCACACACTTCATATTATTAAATTAAAGGATTTTTTTGCTCTTTTCTGGATGCTTTCAACAGATCTTTTGTATTCCTAAACAAAACCTTAATTTACTAAGTTTTTTCTCTCTGAAATTTGATAAGTGCATTGTATTAAGTTTTGTTTCAGTAAACTGTTACTGAAGGAACTCAAAACCAGAAGAAAATTGGTGTTTATTCAGTCTTTAAGGAGGAATGCATTTTCACTCTAAAGATATTGCTATAGGAATGTTTACAGGAAACTAGAAAAACTTCAGTTCGCAAAATGCAAGTTGATAAGGGTATAGTCCTCCCTAAATATTAGGGGATAAGATGTAAATAACAGCAAAGAAAGCACTTAAAAGATAATATAAGTATACAAACAAATTGGTATTAGTTGTCCAGCAGTAGGCTGGAAATTGGCAGAAACTTTCTATACATCAAAGAACCACAGTCCCAGAAGAGCAAGAAATACAACTTTCTGAAAGAGGGAGCTTGGTACATATAATGGCTCAAACAAAGATGTGGTTGCATGAGATGGCAACAAACTGGACAAATAGAACCAAGTGCTCTTTTGAAGCCCAGAATTCCCATTACTACTGGTACTTTAATGTGTCTAAAAAGAATAGAAGGGATATAAATATCACACCAAGAAAATTTACAGATAATAGGAAATAAGGTGAAGTCTCAAGTACTAGTGAGAAGGAGACCGATAGTTCAAAGCTAGATGAGTTCAGACAGGAAAACAAAAAGTGTCTGAGAGTGGCAACATGAGGCTAGATCTGGACAGCAGATTATGTATACGCTGGGAGCAGGTTAAGTTGAAAAAACCACACTGGAAGGCATAACCACCAACTAAGGAGTAAAGGTATACCTCTTGAGACATGACTGAGGCAGTAATTGAGATTTTAAAAATACTACAAGGAAATAGAATCTCTGGAGAAAGATTTCTAGATTAAATATAAATGATACAGCTGTGGAACAGTTTAAAGTCAGTGTTTCAACCTTGTCACACTGTGATCCCTAGAAAATGTCCCCTGTCCACTTGCATTTAGCCTTTTTGAAGCAGAAAAGGATGGTTCTGCTGGTAAAGGATAAGTTTTGCTGCCTGTCAGTCAGTGCCTTCAAGGTCCTGGAACTTAAACAGGACCACAAACTTTCCAAAATAATGGTACAAATCTCTTCAGTGACTGAAGAAACTCAGGACTGAGCGGGAGCAGAAATAGGTGTCTCCTTAGCTTCTCTTGCCTCTTGTCCATGAAGCTGGACAATAGGTAGGATATCTCTTACGTAGATAATAAGGAACCTCACCTTTACACTGACATAAGACCAGTAGGCATTTTAAAAAGACACATCAGTGCATCAATGTGCATTTGTTCCTGAAATGGGATAAAAGTTGGTTATTGAATTTTTCCCATTTTCTGACACAGATTTTCTAAGTTGAACATCAAATCAAGATAAAAGTATGCTGTGGTTTAGCCCCAGTCAGCAACCAAGCACCATGCAGCCGCTCACTCACTCCCCTCTGCTGGGATGGGGGAGAGAATCAGAAGAGTAAAACTGAGGAAACTCCTGGGTTGACATAAAGGCAGTTTAATAGGTAAAGCAAAAGCCACATGCACAAGCAAAGCAAAACCAGGAATTCATTCACTATTTCCCATCAGCAGGCAGGTGTTCAGCCATCCCCAGGAAAGCAGGGCTCCATCACGCGTAACGGTTACTTGGGAAGACAAAGGCCATCACTCTGAACATCCCCCCCTTCCTTCTTCTTCCCCCAGCTTTATATGCTGAGCATGACATCATATGGTGTGGAATATCCCTTTTGTCGGTTGGGGTCAGCTGTCCTGGCTGTGGCCCCTCCCAGCTCCTTGTGCACCCAGCAGAGCATGGGAAGCTGAAGAAGTCCTTGACTAGTGTAAGCACTACTTAGCAACAACTAATACATCTCCGCATTATCAACACTGTTTTCAGCATAAATCCAAAACATAGCCCCATACTAGCCACTATGAAGAAATTAACTCTATCCCAGCTGAAACCAGGACAAGTGTAGTTTAAAATTGTAATTTTAAATTTTTCTTATGATGGCATGATGTACTGTTTTTGGGATGGAGTTAATTTTCCTCATAGCAGCTCATATGGTGCCATGTTTTAGGTTTGTGACCACAGCAGTCTTTTCTGGCACCCAACATGGGGTTTGAGATAACAACAGATGTGATTGGATGTACCACAAGTATCACACCTAGTTCTGAGTGAACACCACCAGTGTTTTCAAATCTAAACACAAAAAGCCGAAATAGCAGTAATACAACAGCGCTGAAGTCCCAAACAGCTGTATGTAAGGCACTTCAGCAAAGAGGCCTGTTCCCGGCTAGGCCAAAGGCAGCGCCAATGTGACTCTGCCTGCAAAGAAGCACTTAGGTAAGTTATGGAAATAATACCTGCATACAGGCAGCTGCTGAAAGACCTGGCACTGCAGACTGGCAGACAAAAACTGAAACAAATGAGGGTATGACCTGCAGAATGAACACTAACAGCATGTGAAGTTTCAGTTCCACACCTTCTCCAGCCAGCGGTGAGCTCACCAACATGCCTGCTGCCTTCAGCTCCTGTGTGCCTCACAACACCCATGTCTGCCAAGGCCCTTATGTTCAATCCCTATGGAAACCTATTCCTGTTGCATTTCCCTAATCACACTAAGTTTGTTACAGCCTCATCAAGGCTGTGAAGGGATACCAGCACCAAACGTGGGGAGGGAAAAGCAGGAGGAAGTGGTGAGCAGTGAGTGGGAGGGGAGGCCCCACGGAGGGACCCCAGCCGCCATCCCACCTTCGCCTCCTCAGCTCTTCTCCTTGCCCTGTGAAGGGGTCGGGGGAGGTGGCGGCACTGGGGCAGCCTCAGTGTGTTTCCTGCTAAAAGAACCGCCTTTTTTTTTTTGTTTGTCCTGGGGGGGTTTGTTCGCAGGGAAGCTGTGACTTGGGGGGAAGCTTGTTTTGTACTGGGCCTCTGAGCATTTTGCTTGCTTGCTTTAGGATCCACCTTTATTACAGGGTGCAATCACAGGTTACTTATATTACAATCACAGTTTATTAAGCGATGTCCCTCTTTATAAGGAAGTTGGTGGAGCAGCTGGTTGCTGTTCTGGTGCCAAACCTCCTCTCAGTTGTGCCTGAGCAGTGTGGTGATTCTCAGCATAATGAACATTCCTCAGGTATCCAAAGATGGGTTCAAAACCTGGCAGTATACAAGATTTTGCCAATTGGCTTGTTTTATAGGACTCTTGGGTTACTCACATCTGCAATGTGATCATTGAAACAAAGCATGTTACCAATTGTTTTTACTACTCTTCCTCATATTTTGTGCTACTTTCCATATTGTTTGGATATTTCTCTTCCACAAAAATGCATTTGTAATAGTTTTTTACTTTAAAGCTTTTTCAAGCTCACACAAAATAGCATTCCATATCAGTCTGAAAGGACATTTCACAGTGGCAGTGAGGTTGGTTAGTAAGATGTCTGATCTCATTCCTTCTGTGATCCAAGGAAAATGTAAATATGGTGGAACAGTGATGTGATCTGGGCTGGATAAAAAAAGGCTATCACACCTGAATTGTTTCTGTTCTATGCAAGAGAAGATCTGATTCCAGATATCGAAGATGAGACATTATATTACATGTGTTTGGGGTTTTTTTTAAACCAAAATAGCTAGCCAAATTCTGTATCCAGCTGGTTGTCTTGATTGGAAGAAAAGAATGCTAGAACATAAAATCTTTATAGAGAATGCATAAAAATCCTGGGGTTTTGGAACACAGAAATACTCAAATGGCACAAGACTGTTCTTTGCCACACCACCCAGCATTTACATCAAATGTTATGTTTCCTCTTCCACCAGGAACAGAAATTTTTAACAAGTCATAAGTAGACATGATTTCTACAGTGTTTTTTAATAGAAGGTGTTAAAATGTTTCATTGATGGGGAATCAGATAGTAGCGTTCCTTAGAAATTACCAAAAAATAATGACTTGCTAGGAGCTTTATTCAGAAATACCTCTCAATTCTCCAATGAGCTGTTGTCTTCTTTTGGAAATTGTATGAAAGTCAAGTGGAAAGACCTTCCTTCAATTACAGAAATGCTTAAATTGTAATATAGAAATGAAATATGGGAAACCAGTAATAATGAATTTACTAATAACTGTGAGGGGTTTTTTGTGTTGTGGCTACCTATTACCCTCCACTTGCACTGAAAGAAGAGAATTAATCTGGTTTTTTATTTGTTTTGTTTTGGGTTTGTTTTTTGGTTTGGTTTGTTTGGTTTTTTTTTTTTTTTCTTCACAAAAACTGGTGAGGAGGTTAAAAGTATTGGGAAATAATATAGTAGACTTAAAATAAAATTTCATTCTTGAGAGATGACACAACATTAGAAATCCATTATATTTGATAGCTCTTCCCTAGGAAAGTAGTGCAGCACTAGGCCAGGTTGTCCAGGGAAGCTGTGGAATTTCCATCTTCGGAGGTTTTCAGGACTCACCTAGAAAAAGCCACTTGGAATGGGAGGACATATTAGGTGATTAGGCTTTACAAACACCTAGCTGCAACCTTTAGCTAATCACTCTTTCCATCTTTGAAAGGCAGCAGTGTTTCTGTTTCACAGCAACACTGAAAGATCATTGAGTGATGCCAATTTGAATACTTCTATTCAGACCAGAAGCTTTAGGACTAAGAGAGAGGGCAAAATTATGTGGTGTTTTTTTTTTTTTAAATCAGGTAAACTGAGCTGCTACATTTGGGTGGTATTCTCTTTGTAATGAATTCACACATCAACAGTATATTCTGGCTTTCAATAGTTAGGATTCCTGCAGCATTAGCAAGGGGTTAAACTGTCTCTTCTGGTCAGTCAATCAAATACTCAGTAAAATTCAATGTGCTGCTGCACTGCCTGTCATGACCAGGAAAGACTAATACCATACGCTTGCTTGGGACTTGACAAAAACCTGGAATCCGTTGTAGTTCTGTTTCCCCATTCTTAAGCTCAGTACAGGTTAAGAGGCCATATTCTGGAGTGTTTTTTTGTAATACTTTGATCAACGTCAACTGGGATATGGATAATCAGGTATCAAATGGCTGAGCTGAGTACTGCTTACAGGGGAAGTCATGCTCTGGCAGTTGCTTTGCAAATTATATCTAATTTAGAAGTGGCTAAGAGTCTCAAATCCCAAAGACATTTGCCCCATTCTCTTGTGTCTATTCCAGGTGCAAAATAAAATTTAGTGGGTCTTAGGCAAATTTAGGTGCCACAGACCAAAACTTTAATTTTGAAAATGATCACTAATCAGGCACCTGAGTCTGCAGTCTTAAACCACTTTCCATTTGTTTTATGTTCTGCTTCTGTCCATGCCTGTAAGTGATAGGATTAAGCAACTCCACTCCTGTTTCATGTTGCCTTCAGGCTTTGAAGCTCAACCTATTTTATAGGGCACCTAAGTACTTATTTCTAGGATTCCAGATGCTACCTTGGGAGCCAAAGGTCTTGAGTTGGGCGTTGCAACAGCCAGTGCTGTGAGAAACCCATGTTTTTGCCTCTAGTCCCATGGAAGAAAGTCAGGTTAATTGCTTTTGAAAAGAAAGCAAATGAATGTTTCACTGACTCCTTTTGAAAATGCTGTCACTTGTTCTCAGCTTTGTTAAAGGCCTCAGCTTACCTTTCCTTGAAGTCAATGTTTTCTTTCCATTTACTGCAACTGGAGTTTGAGTAGACATACACAGAACTGTCAGTAGTTCTCTATCAGCTGCTCTTGCTCTGTTAACAATAGTAAATCAGCTGAAAACAGTTTGGTGATAAAATTGTTTTATCATTAATACTTGAAGAATGCTATTTTGTCAGTCATCTGAGTGGGTAACCCCAGACAGTTAACAGAAGAGTCTGGCCAACATTACTGAGCTGTGTCTTCTTGTCTTCGCCATTCCCTAGCCTGTAGATGGGGTTCCACCACTCTTCATATTCCAAGAGCCCATATATAGGCACTTCTGTATTAGCATGATGTTTTTCATTAATTACTAATACCAATAAATGCTGGGACATTTAGTTGATTGTGGTTCTAGTTATAACATAAAACATATCAATACTTTAGAATTGATTTAGGGCTTTATTGAACCAATTTACATTTGACACAGACTTTGTGTACTGTTTCAAAAGCTTCTATACATTTTATGCTTTCAATCATGAGTAATTCTGCAAAATGTTTCTGGAGTATATGTCCTCCTCATAAATGACATGTAAATAAATTTAGACTCAATTGTACCTGCATTTATAGAATACTGATATAAAAGGTAGTATAGTTCTACTTATAGAGATACCTGCCAGGTTGCATGAAAAATATGGTGGATTTAGAATTTCCTTGTCAATATTTGCAGAACATCACTAGGCTCTTCTAAACCATCAAAGTATTTATCTCTTGCCAACTACTGGTTGTTTCTGGCACAGTGGGAAAGTAAAAGCATTATTTCTTTAAAGTTTTATTGAAGTCACTTGGATGTCATCAAAGTCTCGCAGCTTTTTCTCTTTTTTTCCTGCTATTACCCACTTTTCTACTATACTCCCACTAAATTCAAAGCCTTGTCCCTTTTATGTTCATGATGCTTTTTCATGGGTGGAGTAGGGAGAGAAATTGGGAGTGAAATTGAACCTGGGAAGAAGGGAAGGGTGGGGAAGGTGTTTTTAGATTTGTTCTTATTACTCATTATCCTACTCTAGTGTTAATTGGCAATAAATTAAATTAATTTCCTCTAGTCAAGTCTGTTTTGCCCATGACAGTAATTGAACCGCGGAGTGATCTTCCTGTCCATGTATCAACCCACGAGCCTTTTGTCATATTTTTCTCACCCTATCCAGCTGAAAAGGTAAGTGACAGAGCAGCTTGGTGAGTACCTGGTGGCCAGCCAAGGTCAACCCACCACAGTGCTCAGCAAAAAAGTTCTGTTAAGCTTGTTGTCGTGTTCTCTAATATTTTTCTCATATCTTCATTTTAATTTAGTTTACTGTATTTCCACTGATTATCTGTCTTCACATCTGTGGTGTCTCTGTATCTGCTTCAAAGAAAATAAATTTTGGGCTATGTAATAAACATCTCTTATAGTAGTCCTAGCATTACCATAGTCTAGATAGCTCTTCAAACTCTTGAGAGTCCTTTAAGTTATATATTTTCCTTACATTGAGAAATTTATGTCTTTATATTGTATCTCATTCCAAGTAAGCCTGCTGTGGGAAGAACAGTTAATAGGTCACAGGGACAACTTTTTATGCATTGTATGAGTTAACATGCAGATTTTGCATGCTAACTTTTACATATTGTGTAAGTTAACATGCAGCCTGCAATATGTAATTACTGTCTATTTCTATATGCTTGTATTTTGCTTCTGCTCTGAAAACTTTACAGTTCACACGGTACATACATAACTGACTTTTTAGACAGGTATTGTTTATGACATGAATATCTGTGAAAAGAAGGGTGAATGGTGGTTATACAAGTGAATGGTGGTTATAAAGAAATTGGCTTTGCTCTGAAAAGCCAGAGCTGCTCGAAATTTTAGTTAAAAAGAGTTGGTGGAACTTGACATATTTGGTCGGTACAGAAATTGTGTTTTTTGTTCATGCAAGAGTTGTGGTGTCTTTATTCTACAGCATTTTCAACTAAAACGTTCAAATTCTATTAAGGATTTAGAAAGCAAATACTCTTTTCCTCAGTAGTTTCCCTAAATTTCTTGTTTCCATGCATTCAGGCATTTATCAATGTGAAGTTGTGGGGTTTTGTACTACTTGAAAAATACACAAATAAAAGAATGGTTCTAAATCACCTCTGAGTGATTTGTATGTCATTTTGTTGTGGGAACTTTTTAACTTTGATCCCACATTGCCCTATTCCATTAAACTAAAATGTAGTAATGGCATTATCATTTATCCTTCTTGGACCTACCTAATGTTCTGGGGCTTAAAAGAAATTGCTTTTGTTTCCTTTTGGATTTTAGTGAAAGATAATCCTCTGCATTACTAACTAAGCTAATTTATCCCTTAACACCTCTTCAGTTCAGATACTTACCAAGCCTTGGTTCGTGACCACTATCTACTGAGAGATAACTGGAGGACATTCCATTCGCCCTTGATCACCAGTATTCCTTAAGTGGCCATAAAGCTTGGGAATTAAAGCATGTGTCCATTAAGATTAGTAAAAGGTATAATAAATACAAGTGTTTTGAGAGAAGCTGCAAAATTGGTTAGAAGTATGGCAAGGCTTTAAAATGAGCAAAGATTGAAATTTTAGTAGTCTTTAGTTCAGGAAGAAGAGACACAACTGAAGTTTCCAGAATAACAAAATGTACAAGGATGTGCATATTACTGCACACTTTAAAACAGTGCAAACAAAAACGACTTTAAGGACATGTAAACCTCTTTCCATCACAGAATGTAGTTAAAGCTGTGCAGCTCATTGTGATGAGGTATGACTGACATCAAGAGCTTTGCATAATTAATTAACATGTATACATTTGTCTCACTAGTGTATATTCCATTGCAAAAGAGGTGATAAAAATACAGAGATGTGAGCTGTCATATAACTTGGCATGTTAACTTCTGTGTGATGATACGTGGGCAGGTACTGCACTAGACACACTGATGGCTTAATCTGCCCATCTTCCTTCAAAAGTGGTTGTTAAAAAAAGACATCACACTGACCTGATACAGCAATTTCTCTGTGTGTGCCAATATAACAAGATTTTAAAAGAAATAACACAGTATGCTTGTGTGAAATTTTCTTTCTCCTTTTGTGTCTCATCATGTTGCTGCACATTCAGTCTTATGTTCATACACTGCTTTTGGCATTAATGTCTACAGGATTAATAAAATGCTATCAGTCTGTCTTTTAACATATACTGAATCAAAATTAATTGATCAATTGTAATTACAGATCCTCTCCCCAGACAATATTTTTTAATTACCATTAGACATCAGGAGTTGATTTCCCAAAGTTTTAACAGTCGCAAAACCTGTTGTATCTCTCCGGATGGAGTCAGAGCAACTCCGTTGGTTTGTAGACTTTCAATGAAAACAGGTCAGTGCTGCCATCTTTTGGACATTATTTACCTACTCGTTATGGAAAACGGGGATCTGATTAACGAGAGCATTATTTATGAGTGATGTGGGGAAAATGTCAAAGAATTAACTTTGAAAAAATGACCTGCTGTGGATTTTGATTCCATTCTTCTTAAAAATGTATTCATGCTCACAAGGACACAGTTTTGTGAGTGTGTAGGGATGTCCCCGCATTAAATGCTATGTACACTGAAGAACAGTTTGTGACCTGAAATCTTAAAACACATTGCAGTTACCTTTTTCTGTGCTGTTTAAAGAATCTAGTCCATTCAGATGGAATTCATTTTGCTCATGGAAACATACAATTTCCATTACACCATTTCAGATTTATTTGTCCTCATTGCATTTTAAGTATTTATTTGGGGCCTGATTATTCAAAAATACATTTTATGTCTGGGAGACTGAAAGGTGAAAAATGAATAGATCAGTCTCACCTGGAAAAAACCAAAACATTCTGCTTTATCTGTGTGAAAAGAAAAATATCCTTCCAGAGAAATGCTGAAAGCTCAGTTACATGAAATCCTGAAACAGGAGTGGTGTCGCTCTTCAGGAAGAAAAGATTCTGGCTTCCCTTCTTGGGAATTAGATCAGAATTTTTGGTCCTTGCTATAGACAGTACACTATCATTTCTGACAATGTGGGTATTTCCTTCTTCTTTCAGTGAACAGCATTCCAGGAGAAAAACTTGGCAGAAAGCCAAGTTAGATCAAACTTTGTAGGTGCCCGATATAGTTCAGTGAATAGCTATCCCTAACAAACTGCTTTGGGGAGTGCACTAATATCCTTCTGAAAAAAAAACACGGAGAATTTACCTGTATGGGTGTTTCCTGTGACTAGGAAACAATACCCCCTTACCTACCACTAAGCCCTTACACAGTAAGAAGGACTGGTTCCTGTTGGCATGCTGGGCCATGGTGGAATGGCAGAAGAGCTCATAGTTGCCTTCCTCATGTATTACTGACTAGAAGGGTACGGTGATGTGCTCTGTACAGTAGTTACAGGTTTCATAGCGTTGCAGTGTAGCACAAGTTTAGTTCTGGTGTCTTTCCTATCATCCTGAAACACCAATACAATGAGTATGACCTATTCATATCTATTGTTGCTACTAACTGTCATTTTATCGTTTATATATTCATCATAATGTTTTATCTGTCTTTGTCAACATACTTCTTGAAATGGAAAAATTATCAAAACCTTGTGTAGTACTCTGACAACAAAATTAGAAAAAAAGACATATTCTGGCAATATAACTAGAAACAAGACAACAGTTAATTTAAATAAAAAACTTTATTAACAATGTAAAACGTTTAATATCTTACAGTCTGAGATAATTCTGGCATGCCCTATATGAGTTAATACTTAGTGATATGCAGACACCATGCTTTGAATTCTGTTGGAAACAAAAAGGGTTGGTGTTGTGTTTTACATTGTTTATTTTAATACATTTTCTTTTAATAAATTATTTATTTTTTCCAAAAGCTTGTAGAGCTACTATTAGCTTAAAAGGAAATCTGTTGCTTCTATGCATTGTACAGTATGTAGATATTATGACTTCTCTGTATTTACAAGTTCTAAGTATTTTTATATATGGTTTCTGTATCATAAATTAAGATATTTTTCTATGAAGCTTTTAAATTGAGATATAGTGGAAGACTAAATATGAATGAGAGCACAAAAAGCAACTGGAGATTTTGTGCAAATTCTGTTACAATATTGTTTACTTGTTTTAGAACTTTAATATTTTTGCTGTAAATAGTTTTCTATGCTTAAAGACTGTTAGAATATGATCAAGTATTTTAATACGATACTAATAAGAATACTGTACTATGCACAAATTTTTAGCTGCAGTTCAAACAATAAAAAAAACTTTAAAGTTATCTATTAACCATAATTTATGTGTCCTTTCTCTGAGTGGTTGAAAGTAAGCATGCAAAATATACTTTAAAAAGTTTTAAAAACATTCTTAGTTATGCTAGAGCTATTCCACAGCTGGTTTTTGACCACCATAACTTCAAACTATTAAAACCCTTATTTTGAAAAGGGGGATGGAGCAGAAGAGAAAAAGGAATAGGCTAATGTAGAAAATCTACTTTATAATCAACAGTAGCAATGTTCATCTTTTTAGTGGTCAAATAATAGTGGTTGAATCAAAGTTATGATTTTCTTGGTGCTTCTGTACTTCATCTAACTTGAGACAAGACAACACAGTCCAAAGAATCTTCGCTTCGGTCTTCTTACCAATGGATATGGAGTCAAATTTAGGAGGCTGCTGTCATCTGTGATGAAAAAAACCCCACATTTTAACATAAGCATATACACTTGCACACACACAAAAGAGTTTATATCATTCATGTGTCCTAATAGCACCTACATGATCAAGTAATAGATCCCATCGTTCTAGGCACAGAACAAATAATAAACCAAATTTTGTAAATAAGAGTCTTACAATGCTGATTATCAGGATCTCCATGATAATGCAATAGAAATTTTGGCAATTAGAATACCAGTTCAATGACAAAACCTAAAGGAAATTACACCTCCAGTACTGGGAGACCTAAGCCACAATATTCTTACACGGATGAATCATGTTAGGGTCTCAAAGAAAACCTAAAGATAAGTTGCCTGAGATCTTGCAGACATGCAAGTTTGGAAATGTCAGTCCTGAGGTTAAATTTTGGCTTAATTTAAACATAAAAAAACCCTTTATTGGGTGGCCATTTGTACACACCAGGGAGAATTTCCATTTAACACTGCAACACTGGAACATCTTAGCAAATCAAGAAAAAAAGCACTTGTCTGGGAAAGTAAGCACAATATGCTCACCCTGTTTCTCGTTAGCTTTCTACCTTTTGTATTAACTCCTTTTAAATTCATACAATATGTACATATTAGTGCCTATACTTATGTTAATTCATGCACTGTCAGCAAGCTATCTCACAAAATCTTTAGAATTCACTTTGAATTTGAGCCATCTTCAGGCATGGTTTCAGGCTAAGAGCTAAGCCTCACTATGTTCCTATTCTGGTCATGTCAGGGACCTAGTTTTGATTGTAGGCTCTAGACACTACCGTAATACAAATACTTAACTACAAGAACATAGGTAAGAGATAATTTAATATTGTACTCAAGCTTACAAACTACATTTAGCATAATAACTTTCCTGCTGCCACCTAAGAGAATTCCATACAAAGAACCAGGTGAGCAGTCAGTAACATTATGTAAAGCTTCTGTGGGCTTGCAACCTTAACTCCGTTCTGGCTGTCACTGAAATCAACAGCAAAACACTCAGTAAATGAAAGCAGGATCGGGTCTTCTAAAGATCAACTCATTCAATGGCATTCATTCATCTCATAATCATTCTGTTAAACAGTGCTTGTAATTCATATACATGTCAAAATTACAGTCCAGACCATATTAATTACCTATACTGTTGTTTGTTTGTTGTATTTACTTATACTGTTATCTAGCTTTAATTAATTAAACGTCTTGGAATATTTCAAAAATTTTAAGGGCTGTATGACTAATGAGTATGACTGTCCATTCCTGAGGCATCCAGTCTCAGGGGTCATCTGTAAACTATGATCACAGTTGGAGTCTGCAGGAGCTGCAAAAACACCATTTATGATTACCTGATCCTGGGGCATGTCTCAGAGCTTTTGAACTCTAGCTGACATGTTCCCCATCCTGCTGCACAGGTGTTCAGTGACTTTCTGGGCAGTGTTGAAGGGCAGTGTAGACATCAGACAGCAGAGAAGAATTCTGCACACCTTTATCTCTGTACTGAATTCAAGTTTCTATATGCTTTATATCTCCCAAATTTGCCTTTTTCTTCCTTATTTCCACCATGCTCCTTTCTTCTAGCCTAGGCATAGACTTCATGGCACTTCTCCAGGATCTACAATGGCACATCTCTACCATGTATCATAAACAATTCCCTTTCTCCTCCCACATAGTTTTTCATCAAGCCATCCTGCCATAAACTCTTACTTGTATAATGAATTCATCCATTCTATATTCACCTCTTACCATATTGTGATGAATGCTAGACTGCTTAGTTACTTGGGACAAGATCTAGGACACATTAGGCATACTTCATCAGCTGCCACTGTGCAAAGACTACACAGCATTTAAGAAATACACATTATCAAGAAGCAATCAGAAAGGAAAATTATTATCTTTTTAATGTTCACATGAAGAAAGAGAGACCCTGTACATGCGGAATATTTAACACTGCTGGGCCACAAAATGAAGGCCCATTGCTAAATACATGCATAGGATGGAGATCCTGCCCCACTGTGCATTTGTATAGGTTGCCTTATAGCTGGCTACTGGGAAAAACATACTGTTAGCAGACTGAAGGCAAGCATCTTTTTTGCATAGGGTGAGTGTCATATCACAGATGCTACAAGCCCTTTAGGGGTAAAGCAAACCCCATCCCTCACTACGATCCCTATCATAGTCTGTGCAATTTACACCTTCGTTACTTTTGAAAAAGAAAGCCTCCTGACACAGGGAATTAGCTATGCTGCTGCCTTCATGTCACCAGGAAAAATCTATTTTATTTATAGATATCATATCTATAAAATCCCAGAATACCACATGTGAAATTCAAGAGGCCAAAGTTCACATACTAAATTCTGGCTCCACTGAATCAGTAGGGAAGAGACTTAACCTAGATTTTTCTTTTTGTAACTTCTATTAAAAACCCCGAGATTTTTCAGATCTAATGGAAGGCAAAATCTTTAATTATCTTAATTTTCCTTACATGAAGAAAATACAGAACATACCTTGATTTTTCAGTGGTAAAGGCATAGTCTCCCTGAGTTTACTTAAAAGGTTTTTCATTTCTCTCATATCTCTGTGGAAACAAAAGTTGAAAGAGATACAATAGAACAGCCGTTGAAGACTAAATGGGGAATGGCTCACAGTATAGCTTTATATGCTGAAATAATGGAGCAATAAATACAAAAATCTATTGGGCAAGCAATTGGTTCATATACATGTATCAGAAGACGCATACCAAAATAAAGGGCAGTAGGAGGAAGCGCTTTTAAGCCAGTCTAATTTAATAAGGGAGCACTTTTAAGCCAGTCTAATATTAACTAGTCACATCTGGTCCAAATTTGTAATCTGTTCTGGCACTTGAATATTCCATATTAAATGAGTTGGTGCACACCATGTGATCCTCATGACAAAATACACAATATGCCTTAAAATTAGCATAAGTGAGTACTAATGTCAACTTAATACACCTTATCAGCATTTTGTAGCTTGTGCCATGAATGCGTTTCCTTGTTCAGAAGGAAATTATAATACATGTAGCTAATCCATGACACTTAAGCTCCCTGCACATTGAGTGAAAATTTTAGAAACGGGGCTGTGACTCTCACCCCTCTTAGGAGGACTCTGGCATGAAATTTTCTAAAAGGCAGAAGATGGAAAATATAATAGCAAAATATCATGTCACAAAGCAAGTTACATTTGGATATGTTTTGAGAGAGGCCAGAACTTGCAAAAAGGTTCCTGTTTTACATATAGATAGCAGACCAGCAATTTTGTGTGCAGGCTTGTAATATCTTAAGGCTTTCAGGATTTAAAAACAACATGGTCTTGCCTCATTCATCTACATATAAAATAGTTCTTAGAAATGAAGCAGCATGACTAATAAGAAATTGCTCAGTTTTATTCTCCAAGTTACTCTCTCAGTAGAACAGAACTTCATTTTATATAAACAAACACAGTAACCATTAAAATCTCAGCAGCTTAATATACAAAGCCATCAAAACAGGGTCTCATTTTTGTCTTTCAACTGCACAGCTAAGGGGGTAAGAGAATTCTACTTTGACAAACCTGTGGATGATGTTCCACTCCCCTCCTAAGGCTTCCACATTCATAACTATGGACAGAAACAACTGACATGAACTAGACTGTGCTTTCGATTTATGAATGCAGAACCACAGGTCAGCAGATTTCAGGTACAAAATCAGAGACCACTCAAGATGAGACAAAAGCTCCTCTTTTAGAGAACCTGGCCCACTAGGAACATCATTTCCCACCCTTTGTTTTTGCCAATGACCCTCCAGTAATTAGCCTAATTAAAGATGTCACTTCTCTCTGCCCTTGTACGAGTTGTTCTTCTAAATGCTAATAGGTTATTTAATTTACTAGTACCTGTAATAGTAGCAACACTGGCTGCCTAATTGGAAAAGACTAAGTAAATCCTATACAGAAGTTTGTTTTGTTTAGGAATGAAGAGTTACGCATACCTTTCAGTGTTTTCAATATCTGTGGAAACCTGCCATAAATGCTGTTGAATATCTGTTGGTGACGATGACGTGTCTTCTAAAATAGGTACTTCGGAACTCTCTTCCACTTTAGTATCTAGGATCTTGGGTGGGGCACAAGGTTCTTTTCCTTTAAAATATTTAAACAAAACATATATCCCCATTATTTATTAATTAAAATGCATACTCAGATTATATCATTGATGTTTTGACCTTGATCTTGCACAGTATAAATGAAGAGAGAGTGGTGAATGCAAACCTGAGTAAGAACTGTTCAGAAAGAGAGCAGGCCATACTGATCTGCTAATCAGAGTGCTGCTATATGTTACCTCTACCAAACAAAACTAAGAGAAGTCCCATGCAGGCATGTGTGGAGCCTGGAATTTTACACAGTGAGTATTATGAAGGGTTTCAGTTAAACTCCAGTGGCTCACATGTGACACAAAATAAGAGCCAGAGGACAAACCAGAACAAATTAAGCAAGGAAACAGCATATATTCTGAAAGCAAGTTAAAAAACTTTGACACTAAAGAACATGCCTCCTAGTATTACAGCAATACTAAGGGAAAACAAAAGACAAAAAAAGTGCAGTTTTGTACTTGGTGATTTTAAAAGCAATACATAGCTGCCACAACTCACAGCCCAACACACATTATATTCTTAATTTCCATGCTTAGATTTGCCTAATTCATGCTCACTATGTGAAAATTAAATGCACTGTTGGAATTTAATGGGGACTTCATGACAGATCCGCCAGGGCTGTTGTCAGGGAGAGAATGGGATAAAGGATGTGGACCATGGTAGTGGAGCGTGCAAGAGAGTCAAGTACTGGTGGGATTTTTTGGTATCCTTGCAAACCTCCTGTGGATTGTCTGATGGTACTCCTTTTCTGTAGTGGCAAGTACAGTCCTGGCACCAAGTACTTTTAAAGGAGAAAATTAAAATTGGAGTGCATACCAGACACGTTATTGAGAAGTTAAAAGTTTTTCCCCCTCTGAGTTCTCTCATGAAATGGAGTAAACAATCTCAGAAAGAAAAAAATAAAACTCTAAAAATAGAGAAAAAAATGTCAATGTTTAAACCAGTGATATGAGGAGTTGAGTAGGAAATGTTTTTTTCATCTCACAATTTTTGCAATTTGAAAAAGTTTCACATCAGGATAAACCTGAGTAGTTCCTACAAGTTTTGACAAAGAACAGGAAGAACAAGAGCAGCTAACAGAGTAGTGGTCATTTAGCCCGTTTTTCTGGGACACTAGAGACCAAGGTTGCAGACCATGCTATATTGCTCTTCCACATCACAAGTATGTATCCCTGCTTTCAGGCTTGTAAACTTGTTCTTTTAAAACTAGAAATTCCTGGATCTTAAGATGCTCTTTTTGGGCAGGTTCTCTAAACTGTTGTATTCTGGTAAATTATTCCTTTGCTGAAAAAAAAATACTCTTAGCTACTTGTCTGAATGTCAAACCAGACGTTACTTATGCTACAGAAGATACCTGCTTAAAGTTTTCAGTACCCTCTAAAGTCAGTAGGAGGCCCTTTCCCTGCTTCCCCCCAACCAAGTCATCTAACTATTATTCCAAGAGATTGCATGACCTCACGTTACAAGTTTATAATCTATAAAAGAATCTATAAAAGAATGATGTCCTGTGTCCATTCTCTGCTGCTTACTTTGCCATCCACTGCTAACTTGTACTTGGTCAGACCCCTGTGTGAGCCACTTTAACCCATCAAATGGTAGAAGATTACCCCGAAAAAAAGGAAAAATAAAATGTGAAGTTTTCAGATGTTGCAGTGATTTAAGTCAGTTAACTGCAGCTTTTGCTGTTATTTTAAGGTAGTCCATATTGTACAATTTTAGTTGTTCATTTGTGTAAGCTTCATTATTCATTATTCTTCCCATTACAAGAAGCCCATAACACAACATACTGTTACCAATATCACTTACCACTTCTTTGTAAAAGAGGGTTGCCCCGAGGAAACAATCTAATTTGCCACTGGTATCACAAGGTATTACTGCTGGAACTGGGTATGAGTTAATTCTCCCATTATTTTGAAATGTTATGTTGGAACTCTGTCCTGACCTCTGGTGACAGGCTATGAAGAACAACCCTGTCTATTAACACATCTTTCAGGGATGTGAAAGTGTTTCAATGGAACAATAACAACACTAGATGAAGTAACAGAAAAGGTTCTTTTTCGCAACTTGAGAACAAGCACTGAGACTGTAACATTCTTTTTGCTAGCACAAAGGCAAGCTCTTGCAGATTTAGCAGAATGAACAGCACAGATTTCCTTTCAACTGAAAAAAGCTCTTTACCAGTAAATCTGTTGTATTGTGAACAATTCATGAAGCCTTTATTGAATTTCAGAGCATCTGCTCAATCACTTGAAAACAGTTAAAGAGTCAGCTAATAACAAAGGCTTTGCTTGAATAATGCATATGACTCAGGCTTAACATTTCTACTACATGGCACAGCCTGTAGAGAAACAAAAGCTCTTTAATCTCTTCATCCTTCTTCTGGGGGTAAGGATATCTTTTGTATTGCACATTCTTAAAATAGGGACATGAACCCTAAATTTTACTTTCAATTTAGTCAGTGGAAAGACTTTCATTAATTTCTGTTTGAGTTTGATCGTGCACACAGTGTTTTCAGAGATGTCCACATACACTTGCTGTCTTGCCAGTTGACTAGACAGAGGCTCTCTTTACTGTGACATTTTAATATAAAGCATGATGTATTCTTTGTCTTCTAGACACTAATTCAGCATATTTGTTTTACTTTAAGAAGCAGAAACTGCCTTTGGTATGAAATTAAATTCATTGAAATACATAATGCTGAAGATCAAACTTGAGTGAGGATAAATAAGAGGGTAGAAAATGATCAGTTCAGAAAGGCTACATACAACATCTATGATCAACGTGCTTTATGTGTCTCACCTGTTGTGCTCCTTACTGATTCTGTGGTGACCTCTGTGTTTGCTTCTGTCATGCTACCTTATGCACCTACTCTTAGTCATCACCTACTTACCAGAAAAACTTACATAATGAAAAAAAAATCTATTATAGGTCCCCCAGAGCAAGTTAGATTTCACTGCCAATGAACTTGGAAAGATCTCTGAGAGAAATAACAGAATTTAACAAAGCTGAGAGAACCCCTCTCTCAAAAAGAAGGCAGCATTTGCATCAGGCTTCTAACCTGGCAATTAAGGATAAATGCACAAGCTATAGCTCACAGCTAAAAAAAATGAAACAGAGAACATAAAAAGGGGAATAGGAAAGAATTGTGTAGGAAGTAAAAAAGAAATGTGGCAAATATGTCTAACAGCCTGATGAATTTCATTCCTGACTTACACTTGGGACCTGCAGAACTCAAGAGATTGTCTCACTGGAAATATTATTATTAAGGAAAATGCACTAGAAACAACAAGGCTGTGGTAGAAGTTGTATTTTCCTCCTTTCATGTCTGTTTCTATTCTACTCATTTGGGCTCTTCCCAGTGACCACATAAGAATAGGTGATTCTCTGGACTTTTTAAGTGCTTCTTTCCTTATTTCCTATTATTTCATCTGTGTGCTTCTCTTCTCTCTCACATCTTATCCCTCTTGTGTAATGACACAAATCCACCAGTCTTTAAATAGAATGCTGAGACTGTAGCACATCTGTTAAAAAATCCTTCCTTTCCCCTTCAAATCTCTAAACAGCACTTAATTTAACCAGAGCCGAATAAAACAAAAATCCCTTCACTGAATTGAGGGTTTACTTCTGTAATCTATAATATAAACTATCGCAGGCTTTTAGGTACTATTTTAGGGAAATATATGTTGTTATCACAAAACACATACTGGAAAAACAAGTTATGCTATGAACTTCTTGTACGGTATACAATACCCAGTTATCTGTGATTTGGTATCATTCTGATGTACCAACAATGCAGGAATGAGTTCAGTCTGAATTTACATCACAAAAGCCTAAATGTTTTCTGTCCATAGTATGTGCACATGATTTTCCCGTAAGACTCAGTTCTCCCCTTTTTTACCTAAGCATTCACTACCTACCACTCTTGTTAGTGGTGGTACCCTTCTGCCCTCAGCTATGTTTATGTAAGTCAGATGAAGCCCACACATCTCAATTAGAGTGATTGAACTGTAATTTTTTCTTCAGGGCTTCCAAATAGGCTTGTGGTAAGAATAAACAATACGTAGGTTACAAGCATTAAAGTATTTTGCATCTTATTCTGAGAAATTATGAATGTACAAACATATCCTTCAGAAAAAAAAGACAGGAAAAAATAAGACTTTGAGACCATTTCATACAAGAAACTAAGATTCTGGGAATCTAATGTATCCTGGACTCATTTTTTCCCATAGATATTCAAACTCTACTAAAACGACTAGAGCTATGTGTAAATAACTGACAGCAGGAATTACCTCTCCATGTGTGTACGCTTTTTTTTCAACAAGGTACAAACCATATAGCAGGTTGTACTGATTTTGGACCATAAGAATAATATATTCTTATAACTACACATAAGCAGTGACTTATTTTGTTCAAACTCAGCATAAATGGCTACCAGTTTCAAACCTTGTACTTCTTTGACAAGGTAGTGTTAACTATTTTTACAGCATGTTTTGAACTCTGGAAAGCAGTTCATTGTAACTGTCCCCTCTTGCCTTTGATTTGTAACATGGGCTTACTTCCTTCATTATTAAAATGAGTGCCTTGCTCAAATGCTGCATAGCTAGCTAATAGTATGATTGCGATATGCAATTTAGGAATTTAAAAAATATTTTCTAATACATTTAATTATATAATCAAACAAGTCAATTATATCTGTAGATGATCCTAAGAAATTAATGGTTTCTATGTAAACATGTATAGACATTAAACTTCAGTAATGCATACTTCCACAGTGGCACGCTATAATGATCCAAGGATAATAATAATATTTTACAGTTCCTGGCAATGAAAGGAATGTATTACTATTGTGGATATAGGAATCAGCAAAGCTCTTTTATCTGTTATGTTTACATATTAAAAATGCAATGCAGTTCCTTATAAGCTATTGATGAAAACCTCTGACCCTGAAATATTTGTGGCTGAATACAGCTAAGTATGCTAAAGTGTACTTAAGAACTCTGCAGTAGTTCTGGGTTTTCTCAATGTGGGGCCTTGACAACCTCAGAATTAATTTAGAAAAGAGTAATCACATTCAGCAGCTTCCATGGACAGAAATTATGTCAACTGCTTCTTCTAAGACCTTGCTAGCTAAGCCAGGATTTGTTTATTTAATCAGAAGAAGAGTCACTGTTGGGAACATGCAATGTCAATAAAGTAGACATATAACATTTAAAGAAGTTAGAGCTGAGTTTTGTAAATACTTCAGAGAGGTACTTAAGCTCCTTCAGAGTATCTTACTTTCCATGAAACTCTAATTCAAATTTTAAAAAGTATTACTAGCTTTAAGAACTGTGTTTGACACTGCTCCCTAAGGCAGAAAGCTATATAATTCAAATGATGGAGGGGAACAAATAATGCAAAACCAAGATGAGAGAAGCTGCAGGACCTAGGTGAGTGAACTCATCTGTTGCTTGGCAAAGTCTGAGAAAGATGATTCTATCCAGAGAAGTTCTGCCAGAGTGTGATAATGATGCAGATGAAAACTACGTGAACAAATGCAGTGAGAAGTTTCAGAAGATTTCCTGGAAGAGCTGGAACATGAGCTGCCATCTGCCGTATCTGCTGCAATACATATTTGCTATAGTCACCCCCAACAGATATTTGCTGTGACAAGACCCTTAAAGCCATCGTGTTAGGGACTGCAGGAAGACACAGGGAAGTTTCTCACAGTGCTGCCCTGAAGACTAGACTCTATACCTACCCGCAGTTTTCATGTGATCCTATCCAAGTTGCTTAAACTCAGCTCCTCAAAATAGTTACTGGCAAAGTATTTCTAATTGTCTGGTTGCTCAACCCAGAGACTCTTTGCACTCAGCTGCAAATGAAGCTACTGAGAAATTACTCTATAAACACATACAGCACTGCATAAAGTATGCTGCAATCTCAGATTCTAAATTAGCAATCTTTAGCTTAATCTCTTTGTTCCTTCTTTACAATGGGAAAAAATTGCTACTACTGCACTATGCAAGGCAGTTCTGAAGACACTACCATCAGTGTCTGAGTTATTGAGAAAGGTCTGAGGAACAGAAGAAATCTGCCTGTAGAACAGAATTGTGTGCAGTAAATACAATGTATGACACTGAACAATTAGGATAAGGAAAGATGTATGCCCAAGTAAATATTTACATGTGTATTAGTTAGCCAGAACTCCTGGGACTGTGGAAAGGAGGAGTAAAATATATGATCAAGTAGTCAAAGATGTGGTAACTACAAAAAGCTTGAATTAAGGCTACTTGGGCATGTTTCATTGTGTCCTTTGTAAACTTTCTGAGTGTTGAACTTCGCAATCACAATGTATTTTCAACACTGGGCTTTTGTGGTGTATGTATCTTAGAAAACAATTTATTAGAGACCACTTACCTCTGTTTACTTACTGCATAACACAGCTGGAAATATTTATGGCTTTTGGCCCCACTGGGACTGTTACATCTCAAAGAAATAACAGACTATCTGGCTTTTCTAGCAGAGGTTGTATGACAGTAGTAAGTTAAGCTAAAGCACAGTAAATATGTAAGAAACTTCTGTACAGGAAGCTTGATATATACTATACAGTATATATAGGAAATGTTTGTTCAGTAGAACAGAAAGATAAGGAGAGATAGAAGATCAGTGCTGTGAAAGACACTGAAAATACCCAGAGCTCAGCCCTTCAAACTGCAGTGTGGTGTTTCATTAAAGAGCATCTGTTTTCCAGTAGGGACCAATGGCTGAGTTTCCCTTGGGAAAAGAGCATCGGCACTGGCTTACCTTTATCAGTCCTATAGTTTGTTTGATAATGTCCAGTCAAGATACCATTACCCACATTATTATTTATTAGCTGCAGGTGGCCGAGAACAGCCTGCATGTCATTCTACTTGAATCTCTCTGCTGGCTACCAAGTAAGAACTTAAGTGGGTGAAATCTCATGGGAGATTTAAAAACCTAACAAACCACTTACCCAACAGGTAAGAGGACTAGAAAATGGAAAATATTACATCCAAATGGAAAATATTACTTTCAAAAATGAACTTCAAGACACAGCAAGAACATCAGACATGCATGTTTATGAATTAAGCAAAGTTTCTAAGGAAATTGTTCAAGGAAAATGATTTTTTTTAGTGGTCACTCAGTGAAAAACTGGTGAAAAACTAAGTGAAAAAGTAAAAAAGCTATATACTAGCAACAGCACAATATATTTTATAATGTTGAAATTATAATCTCTTTCATTCCTAGAGATTAATTTATGCACTTTGCCTATACTGCAGTACCATTCTCCATAAGTAATGAAATTAAAGAAAGGTATGGGTTCATTCTACTCCTTGGAAAATAGTACGTTTTGGCAGAACAGAGAATAAATAGGTTGCAGGGTCAGCTAGTCTAGCACCCTACAGAAAGCAAGGCCAGCTTGCATCAGATTGCTCAGGGCTATTGGAGTTATCAACATCTTCAAGGATGAAGATTTCACAACCTCTTTGGGTGACTGTTCTAGTATATGACTACCTTTACTGTGAAAGAATTCTTAACATTTAACTGGAATTTCCCTTGTTGCATGATACCTTTACAATACCTCTAGGTGTTGTGAATACCAAGTATTTAATATACAAGAGCAATGTTCTATTGGCTAAGTTCCAAAACTCAAATTATCTGAATCCCTGTGATTATATAATTTTTGCCTATTATGAATTTTTCTCAAAGAATGTCACAGAAACTTGGAGCCAAGTTACTGTGGTTATCTCTATATGGATACAGGACAAAAATTACTCTATCTAGCAATGGCAGAATAGCTACCATGACTTTCTCTATGGTGAGATGAGGAACCAATGTGTATCAAAATTACTGCCAGATTGGAACTAAGCTGGCCTGTACTATGATGCTGTAATTCATCTTATCCAACTTTAGACACCTAATAGTTTGATGTTTAGTTTAAGTTATCAATGTAGATTCCACCCAGAGGCAAAACGGAGAGACAAGACATATTGGGGTTACTCAGATCATCTCAAGCTACTTTCTTTCTGCAATTACAGAAGGTGGTTTGACAACTGTAGACAATGCTAGGAAATGCAATACAATCTGTCTTAAAAAATGACGATTCATTTTAGCACCTACGGGCATCTTGTAATATGATGGCTCTGTTAATTCTGTCTCCTCCTATTTTATAGATTTCTTTTTGATTTGAGAAAATCACTGAGAAGCTCAAGCACTGAGCAGTTATAAACCTCCAATTCTTATTATCATAAAAAAAATATCACTGGCTTTAGCTATATCCTGTAGCTAGATGTGAAAAATACATTATGGGATCTTTCAGCATGACAGGAAATACATAAGGTTCATTACAAGACCTTCATTACAGTTCATTACAGAACTTTATCTTGTCTTTACCTAGTGTATTCTGCTGAGATATTATCTGGGAAAAGAGTAGTTACAATTAGCACAGATACAGTCCCAATCAGTGTGTGCCATCACTGAGTAATAAGGTTACTAAGTAACCTATTCAGTGAATTATCTGCATGTCTACATCTTCCTTTCAGTAGGCAGCAAATCAAATATGAAATCATTAGAGAGATGCATTTTCACTGAAGCAAGGACATCTCCTTTGCGTATAAAAATACTCTGTGAGGTAGATTTCAGTTCTGAATCTAGTATCTAGTTTTATAAATGTAGGCAGCTTTTTAACCTTCTTTATCCATCTTTTGCTAAAAGCTGGCATTGCTGGATAAATAACAGGGATAGTAAGGGATCCGTTTAGTACTAAAACCATGCCATATTGCTCCACCAAACACTTGCCCTCAAATATCATACCCAACAAACACTTCTAATGAAATGACTAAGATAGTTTGCTCACTTATCTGACTAACGACAACTAAAAATTTTGGGACCACTCTTTTAAAAAAAATTTCAGACTTCTAAACTACAAGGACATTAGTGATACATGCCTGATATGAAAATTCTATAAAGTGATTATAATGAAAGAGAAATACAGCTTTTTTTCGGTAGCTGAAAAGCTTCAGTGGTATAGTTCATTTTACAGCTTGGTGCTTTGTCTTTCATGAATACCCATGCATGCCCCAATAGTCTGTTCTTTTTTTTAAATCAACATCTGTATATTTGTGCAATTCAATACCTTTCCGATGAAACTGCAGTGATCCTAGCAGACATATGGACTTAAGCATTTCTGTTGTGTACATTTCTAAGCAACACTGCAACTGGATGTATAGTCTACAGATTTCAGGATGAATTTCACCATCTTCTGGGCTGCAGTAAAAGAGAAAAATTTTAGTTAGGAATGGGACTGGAAGGACGTGAGGGTCATCAAATCACTTCCCTACTGTTAAAAGCAACCACATCATAATCTGCTTCATGAACTATTAACCTATGTGTATATGATAAAAAACCTGTTTCTATCAAACTGTGTTTACAAACAATTCTTTAGCTCTATAAAGCTCTAGGCTTAAAACAGCTAGACTTGAGTTGTCTTTGGTAAGATTGCATGTCCTTATTTTCTTTGCATATTTTTGGAAAAGGGGTAAATAAGTGACCAAGACATTTTCTCCTCTTTAAAAGCTTCAGATAAGTATTTTCTGGTAGATTGAAGTGTTCTTTTGCCATCTAGTTTCAATTACCCTTTGTCCTGGTGCAGATACAGGTGATTGCAGGGCCACTTTCACAGTCACTGTTCAGGTTAGAAATCCTGTATCAGACATAATCAACCCTACTTTGAAGACACTCTCATCAGAAACAAGTCAGTCCTTTTGTTCTGTAGTTTCTGCCTGAATTTCTTTCCACACCCTGTGTTTGAATTAGTAGTCATGTGATACTGCACTGTGAGGAGAATAGGATATTCAAGAATTTTTTCAGAAAAGTAATAGCAATCTTGAAAACAAAAACTGAAATCAAGAGTAATCCTACACCTCCAAATAATTGCTTAGGACACTAAGAAAATAATTTACCCAGGTCCAGGAACCAATTCGCATGCCTGGCTGTAAAATCAGACATTAAACCTCACTTTTGTAGACTGAGAATGCTGCACAAGTGTAAACACACTTTTATATAAACTTAACGATTTCTGTGAGTGCTAACAAAGTGATTTACTCAGTCATACCTGAGAATAAGGTTTTCAATGCTCCTCCCGAAAGCACCTTCAATAGGGCAGTAAGTGGTAAGATTGAAGAGTTAGGATTTCAGCCATTTCATGTTTAGATATTCTTGTTATTAGTTTGCTACACAGTGATGTTAAATGATAAGATAACTCCCAAAACTGGATTTCATAACAACTAGAGGAACCTACTTTTCTAAATATCTGAACCTAACGGCAAATGAAAAAAATTTTTTAGCATGCCTTCAGATTTCTAGCCTATGAATAATACAAACAAAGCTTTCACAATAAAAAGTCTGCTAGCATTCTTTACAGTGATTAAATTTCTGTGGTTACACTGATGCTTCAAAAGACCCTCCTGTGTATAAAATAAAATTAGACTTGTGGATTTCGTCATGGGAACCAAAGCAATTTATCTAGTAAGTTATTTGTAGCAAAAGTAGATTGGGCTTGTATGGTCAAATAATTTCTTAGTACCAGTCTAGGCCAAAGGTTTTGAGACCTACAGCAGACAATGTCTATTTAAACTAGTAAAAAAGGTACTTTCTGACCTAAGGTAAGAAGTCATTATTTATACCTAGATCCAGGGTCCAGTCAAAATGTCAAGTCCAGCTCTTTCATCAAGAACAAAGATTAAAAACTCTATTTTAAGGAAAATCCTACCAGTTTGTGCTGAGACAATCTCACTGAAGTTAAATTCAAATGAATACTGCATACTAAAACCTGTCCATTCTTGCATTTGAGATTCACCGTTATTTCTAACAAAGGAGACTACACATTGCCTAGAAAACGTGCACCTTCTGCCACTGATTTCAGTGACACCAGGGAAGAATATACTTAGTCATATCCTAGGGTAAGAAAATAGGGCTAGTATAAGGTAGGCCCTGATGCATGTGGCTCAGGGGGCAGGAAAAAGGAGCAATCTCAAAGGAATATTTGATGCAAGGACTTGCCATAATCTGCCTCCAATGAGGAAGAAACTCTGTGGTTTTCTGAAGTCATCAAGGGTTCCTGTCCCTCCAAGTGACATCAGAAACCAAATGGGACCATGAAGGTTTCACAGAATTGGTGAGAACCTTCATAAAGGGAAAGAGCAAACTTAACATTTTCACAGCATATGAAGGAAGGCTACTGAAGTTTGTACATGCCAATGAAAACTGGTAAGAATCACAGTAGTGGTAAGCTGTACAGTCAAGAATGCTTAAACAAGAAAAAGTGCAGCCAAAAAAGAAAAAAAAAACAAGGTTGGAAAAGACTGAAGATTGAAAAGAAATCATGATGGACTTAGTCAGAAGGGACAAAGGAAGATCACCACCTGCCAATCCATTGTAAGTAGACCTCATCAAAAAGGCAAGAAATGACTGGAGTACAAATTACAATTTATGTGGTCTCTGTTACTTCAGGAACAATACCATACATATGATAATAAACCTGCCCATCCTAGGAGCTTTATTTCTTTTGGCTAGACTATAATATGTGCATTTCTCTTAAGCCACATCTGCTTTTCTACTTTTAAAGTGAAGTCTGTGTTTGTTGAAAAATTGTACCATGCTAGTCATGGTTTTTCCTACATCTTATCATAAATACAGAATAAATCTATGGTGGCAGAACAAAAAAGGTTCACACCCAATACTATGAAGTTGTCTTTTCAGATGCTTCCTATGATACTTCTTCCTATTGTCAGTGATTCCAACTCAGAAAACATTTGATAGCCTTAAGACCCTGAATAATTTTCCTGAAAAATTAGCTACTTGACAGAATTTTTTTTGTTTATTCAGAGTCAAGTCCTTAACTGCATATGAAAACACATATTTCCTAGAAATGGATCTGTGTTAAAATCTCACATTCTTTTCAAAGGATAGAAACATAAATATTTTTAGTGACTGCATAAGCAGTAGTATAACAAAATAAAGAATGCCAGTTCTGAAATGCTGAAAATTATTCTTAGAAGACATACAGCATTACAACACACATACATGCACACAAAATTATTTTGGGATAAATGGAATTTAATTTTTTAAAAACTGTACTTAATTGCAGACTCCTCAGACACTTAGTTTTACTTAGTATATTACAGCATTTTATACTTTTTTACCTTGCATTAAGTATGTAATACTTAGTATGTACTCCTGGTTTAACAAGAGTTAAATCTTAACATTCTCGGCAGTTGTGCTGTTTCTTTCATTTTTAACCAATCTATTTGTTATATGAACTGCAGCTGTTAGATCTGTGACCACTTAGCTGATTAGAAATGGACTGTTCTCTCTGCATAAACAATAACCATAAATTTAAAAGCATTTCTTTTCAAATTGGCAGATGGCAACAAGGGTTTTTAATGTAATCTTATTGGTATTAACCGAAGAAGATAAAACACATATAGCCCAGATACAAATTTAATCTGTTTTAGTATAAATCAGGAGCAGTTCTTCAGAGGTAGCCTGTTATTTCTAAATCATACCAGCATTTTCAAGACTGGGATCTAGTCCTTCATTTTGCATGTACTGCTCCTAATGATTTGAACATTTTCTTTAGAAGAGTTACTACAGAACTGGATGAATCTTAGAGCAGAATAGGATTCTGATGTTTGATGGAAGAGGCAGTCTCAGGAGTAAATGTAACATTACAGAATTCATCTAACCAAATACAGCATGAAGAAGCAACTAGCCAAATACAGCAAATGTAGGGCACACCACGTTTTCTTCATGTGTAGAAGTATTTTAACTTTCTGAACGTTGGGTCTAATATAACTGTTTTTATTTCTCTGACAGCTAAATTTAAGAACCATGCGATACATATTTAGATAATACATGGCCTCTTGGAGGATTTTACTATCCTGATTTGTCCTACCTTTTAGCTTATACATGAAATTTTTTATACCCCTTAGTGTCACATATTCTTACATGTGCATCAAACATTATTCCCAAGTTCAGCACCATGGAATCACTGCATTAGATGGAGATACAGCTTTTTTTTTTCCCCCTATCATCTGCATTACTTACTGTTGCAGTTCATTTCCCTATGAGCACACATACAGTAATTTCCTTGGAGCTAACCTTAGCAATAGAGGGATTACAAAAAGATTTAGGAGTGTAGAATTCCATTTACTTTCCATATTTAGCAACCAGTTCCAAAATTTAGCTTTTCAAAATTATTGCTTGTTTCATGCAATACCTAAGTCCTGGAGCCCCACCAATATACGCACAAGCACATTCAGTTTCTGCTTGAGTTTCCTAGATTTGCCTATTCCACCTGCAGGGCATTGCCTCATAAACGTTCATGTGCAAAGTGGAACGTGCAAAAAACAAAGCCACCACAGATGGTAAGGGTGACCTCTTTCTGCTCAGTGATGAGAGCTCTTTCTGATAAGGAGATATAGATCTACTCCACTCTCTAATGGAAGTAAAGCTGAATCTGTCTAGCTAGGACTCCTTAACCACAAGTCTACCACTAGGAGGAGTATGGAAACTTACATTAAGAGAAGTTAATTTCCTTGTGGCAGATTTAGATAAAACTGGATCATGGTTGTCCTATTTTTCTCTGCATTGTTTCAAATGTTAGAAATCCTTAGATTTTTTAGAAGTCATGTCCATTACAGGAAATTTATTCACAATGCTGAATGTATTTCTTCCTTTCTAGCTGTCACTGGCAAAAAGATTGAGGGTCTGCACACAGGTGTAAGAAAACAGTATTTTCCTCATACAGCTATTTAATTTCTAAGAAGCAAAAATGGTGAAAACTTTTCTTTAAAACGTTTTTTGTCTTACTGACAGAATTTTTAATTGTGCATACTAAGAAAGCAATAATTATATACAAAATGCTTGGCTCATAAGCCAATTTGAATTATCAGTGGCTTCCTATTCACAAATGAGCTGAAAGAGTCATTGGTAAGCACAGTAATAGGTATTTTAATTGACTTCTTTTTGCTGTTGTGAATCTGTTTTTCTTGTAAACTGTAATTATGAATGGCATGAGAATAAGAAGTAGAAACATTTATGATATAGATGTGTTCTGACCCATTCTTGTTTTTTTCAAGAATATGGAGCATCTGTAATTGGACTGTGGGTAAAATTCTTCTCTCATTTGCAAATCCAGAGTAAGAGCAGTGACATCCAAGAAAAATATTTTTCATTATCCAAAGTTTATAAAGCCACACACTCTGATGCCAATGCACATAAATTTTTCCTTTTATAATACCTGAAGTATATTCTTTGGAGTGGGCTTAAAAGTTCCCTTCAAAGTGTCATCAATTTCACTTCTCTCAGTAATTTTCTATTTCTATATGTTCAGTGTCATGCTATGAGAAATGTTGAATAGGAGACTAGTACAGACATAACTTTCAGAATGCTGCTGCTGCTATGTTTATTATTAAATAGCTATATACCAAATTTGTATTTATTTGCGAAGAAAAGTTCATGCAAACTTCTGTTATTACCCCCCAAAGTCAGTCACCTCTGTTTCAGTTAGTCCAACTGATTTCTTTATGAAGACCACTTAGATATTCAAGAGAAATCTCATATCATGCAATCTCATACGACTCCTGTGCCAAACTGTGTTCTCAGTGGAGCTGTGCAATAGCTTATGTGCAGCTGGACATAGGAGAGCTAGCACAGCACTGAGAACCTGCTCATGAGCCAAAGACCAGTTCCTCATCGCTGGCATCTGAGCACAGCTGCCACAAGACTGTGAATAGGAATTGTGCTCACTTCCCACATCCATTGTGGAGCACAAATTTTCTTGCTTCTCCCCATCCACTTAAGTATGATAAAGAGGTACTGGTAATCTTTACAGGATTTGGATACACAGGTTGTGGCTTCTTGGGTATACTTCAAGATGAATGCAATGAATGGCCCGTGTAGCAAGGAACCAAAGATAGAATTTATGGAATTCTACTGGTCTGAAAAAGCCTCTTGACTTGCCAGTGAAGCAGCAAGACACACATGTTCCCACACATGAGGAAAGGGAAATTATGAGATGGGTGTACATGTGCTTATGCAAATATTTTGCAGGTAGGGTAAACTTTATAGGTCCATACAAGCTGCATATTGCTTAACTGTCAGGCTTCACTCCTGCCTGATCTTCACTCAAAAATGGTAGGATTTGATTTTCAGATAGAACTAAGAGAATGGGTTCCTTCATAGAGAGATTTTTTTGGTTTTGTTTTTAATAATAAAAGCTCTGTATGAAAGAAAGCCAGATGGTTAGCTTATTACTACCAACAACCACATTTCCCATCATGAAGTCTGTAGGATTACTTATTTGACTTAGAAACACTTGCTTATGTTTAGGGAAAACTGGCAGATCATTTGGCTGTGATTTTCCTTTTTTCTCTCTCTGCTAAATTATGCTGATAGCTGTATATTAAATAGTTTCAATATCCTGTCCCTCCCTTACTAGGAATTTCTGTAGTTGTCACAGGAATACTATACCACCAGGGTGCCATAAAGGGTAGAAGTCCTTATTCAAAGATGTGAACAGTTCTCAGTTGATGAGAAACTCGTACTACTATGTGAGCCTTACTTCTGCAGTTTGGGAGCTCTGATACCTACATGTATTAAAAGTAGTTACAAAATAGAAAATGCTGGCATATTCCTTTACATAACAGTAGCTTAAGTTACACAGTTTATCAGGCTGCTATTAAAATAAAAAGTATAAGTTTTTGTAAATACCACTTAAAGAAATCTGTAACATGGCATTTTCATACTTCTGGTAAAATTGATGGTTTTCTTCCCATAAAATCCTGCATTTTAAAAATCAGGTCATGTTGTTCAACTGAATATGTTTATGAAGCACTGACAAGAGGGGGAATTTACTTTCCTTTGTATTTTCCTACACTGATATTTAAAATAAAACCTATAGAGGGAGCTCTTATACTCACCGTATAGTACCCAGTATAATGTAAGAAAGGTGAATGAATGCAGCTTTTTGGATAATCATTTTAAAATACAAGAATAAACATGATTAAAATGCCCCTTCTTAACATGAAAAAGTAAAGAGTGAAAATTCCATTACAAATTTTGTTTTTTTCCAAAATAGCTGACAGATGATTTTATTGTACTGCCAAAATGTTGGTTATAACTGAAAAATGCCTTCAGGTTTTCCCGAATTCCCACAGGTGTCCAGCATTCATAGTTCCATTGAAATTAGTGAAACTTAGGACTACTAAAACTGAACAAAGATTATGGTCTAATTCTGAATTTGACTTAAAAATTTTAGTCACAGATTTACAACAGAGCAGCATTTTACTATCAACAACATTTAAAAATGCATACATGTATTAACTCTGGCTAAAAGAGTAGCTTAGTTATATGAAGGGTTTGATATACCTTCTGTAAAAGTATTGTTTTGACACATTCTATGCTTAACTCTAAGGAAAAGTATCATTTTTATGAACAGTATCAATACTTCTAAAATATTATGAGCTGAAAGAACTGTCTAGACATGTAATGAAGACTACTGTCTTCAAAAACTAAAGGAAAATAAACTTTTGGCAAATCAGAAGTGAAAATGAGTTCATCAAATTCTGCCTTATGGCCCATACATGTACTTCCCATGAAAAGGAATGTAAATTGGCTTGATAAGCTGTGGAAATCACTGTCCACAAATATTACCCTGTAGATTGTCTTTTAATTTTGTATCAGAAACACTGCAGTTTAGAAATATATAGCAGCTACAAAGATGATCTGGAAACAAAAGCTACCTCAGACATTATGGTTCTTCTGCTAGAATGAAAAATGTGAGAAATACTGCAGAGGAGATACACTTAATCCCCTTAGATACTGAGGGCAAGAGGCCCCTCTGATTATGGCTCTGATTATGGCAACAGCCTACTAAACCTGCTTCTGCTTTTAACACATCATTTATTTCTTTATTATTTAACCATTAATCTTTAAAGGTAACAAAAGACTTGTTGATTCATTTTGAATAGAGAATTCATCCAATGATAATGTTTTCTTCTAAACTGATCTTGAGAAAACATTCTTATTTGTGCTTCTCCAATCTGCTGTTGTTATTTATTTTTTAAATGCATGTGTTTCACACAAACTGCTGTCAGTTTCAGCATCATGTGTTGGTTTTTTGTTCTCTGCTAATGTACTGTAATACTGTGATACAACTGCTACACGTCAGTCCAGCCAGAGGAAAAGCAGGGCTAGTTCCTTCTAGTAGACTAATAAACAGTTGTAAAGTTGTTTTTATTAAATCAGATTGTTGTTTTGAAGCAGTTACAACAGCGCTCTCAATAACAGAAGACGTGATCAGATTTTGTTTAGTTAAACCAGTGTAAATCTCCAATTATTCTGATAAGGCTGATGGAGTCAATCTGGGTATATGATAATACAAGTAGAATAAAAACACAGTGCAGTGGCTCATATTGTAGATGTTTCTAACTCCCAAGCTGATGGCAGTTTAGGTATTTCCATGCTAGAACAATTTAGGTACAACTATAACAGTAGGAAATATACTTTTCTTATCCATTCAAGAAAATGTCACTGACTTCCATAGAAGTTTTCTGACAAACAAAGGGCCATGTATGGTCTGCAAATTACTAATTTTGAATAGTCTGTTGTTTCCTTTTTCTGGGGGGCTCCGCTCTTTCAGAAATACCCGCAAAGGAAAAAATATAGCATCACTTGTATTATTGAGGTCCCCTATTTTTTTTTTATGTTGAAGTTTTAAAATTCTTCTGGAAACTCACTATATGAGATAATTGCTACAGATGCAGTAACCTTACCTTTAAAATGGATTAATTAATTACTAATTAATTAATACTGTGATTCTTCCACACTCGAGACATCATGTTATCAGGAGAACAACTATCATACACTGTTTTTAAGAGCTGTGCACATACTTAGCAGCGTACTCAGTATTTGCAGGTGCTAGTCAGAAAATATTTTTTTGAAACTATCAGAATCACAGACTGGAATTTTCTAAATTTGTTCCCTCAGAAGTGAATTTTACAGGCTGAATTAACTCAAGCGTGGGCAAGAAGTAAACTACCAGAGGACTATCCAAACTATTCCACTAGAGGACAAAAACAATTACAATCACTTGGTAAAAATTCTTGGACTTGAGTAAAACAGCACTAATATAAGAAATTATATTCAAGCTCACTCCACTTCAGGTAAGACTAGGTGTATTGGGTGTAGGTGGCAAGGTGTTGGTAGCGGTGATGGCTACAGGGGCCCTCTGTGGGAGGAGGTGAGGGGCTGCCCTGTGCCAGACATGGCCGGTTCCCATTCCTGCCGGCTCCACAAGGGACCCACAGCAGTACACAGCTGAGCCCATCAGCCAAGTGTGTGGCACCTCTTTGATAACTTAGTTTTAAAAAGGGCAGAAAATGCCACAGAGAGAGAGGAAGAGGGAACAAAAAGAGTGACAAACAAGAGAGGGTACATCAAGGTCAGAGAAAGGAGGAGGAGGTTCTCCATGGCAGAGCAGATATTCCCTGCAGCCTGCAGAGAGGAACACACCAGAGCAGATGGATATTCCTGAAGGAACTGCCACCTGTGGAGAGCCTATACTGGAGCAGATTTTCCTGACAGGACTGCAGCCTGTGGAGGAGCCCACGCTAGAGCAAAGGAAAAGTGTGAGGAGGAAGGAAAGGCAAAGCAGGACTGTCATGGACCGACTGTAACCCCCGATTCTCCACCTTTCCTGCACTGCTCGGCGGGTAGGTAGAGGAGTCTGGAGTGGAGTTGAGCATGGGAAAGGGGGGAGAAAAGGTGTTGTCTCAATGTTTGTCTTTCGCTTCCCATTACACAAATTAGTAATTATTTTAATTTTCATTGGCAATAAATTAGGTTTATCTTCCCCAAGTCAAGTCTGCTTTGCCTTCAACAGTAGTTGGTAAGCAATGTCCCTGTCTTTATCCACCCCCCCAAGCTTTCTCATTCCTTTCTTCCTGTTTTCTCCCCATGTCCTGCTGAGGAGTGAGTGAGCAAGCAGTTGGGTGGGAGTTTGGCTGATGGCCAAGGTTAAACCACCACAGTAGCTAAGCTTAAAATCCCCGAAAGGATATTTCTAAGCACTCAGAATTCGAAGTGAAATTGCACGTCCTTAAATATGCTTTTGAGTTACTATAAGATTTTAAAAAAATAAATGCAGAAACTAACTCTAAGCCCTTTTTCCATCATTCTTTCCTTCAGCTGGCTGTCCCTTGCCTTTACTTTAGGGAAAACCTTAAGACCTCTGCACTAGCCAAAGATGAACTGAACAGGGCCTTTCTCTCTGCACATTATCAGGCTCCCTGTTGCGAAGAGCTGGTGTCAGGTTAGATGAAAGAAATCTTTGGGTGAGCTTTCAAGTCAGGCTTGCTTAACTCTAGCTTCAGCTGGGCAAAAAATCTCACCACCTCACTGCCTCAAATTATATGATAGACACTACTAAATAATAGATAAACCCAAACCATAACACAGACCTTCCAGAAAAGATCTGTGCTAACCAAGGAGGCAGTCAGATTAGTTTTATATGCAACAATTATTAAGTTTCCCAAAGAGATTCCTGTTCAGCACCCTGCCTTGTCAGCACCTCCAAGTTGTTCTCAAATTTCTTCAATAAACCAGTAGTGGGAGCACAGACAGGTCTGTGCCAGCCAACAAGCTCAAGCCAAGTATACCTCCATATTGCCTGTTATAACTTGACTGCAGGCTCATGCTGCCTATGGATTTCACCTCTTAGTTAAGCTAAGTTCTTTAAAATGTCCCTTAATCACTTACTACTCATTAATAAACGATTTATAAACTCTATCTTTCAAAAGTCTGCAAAACTTAAATGGTAAGAAATCATACCTAGACTCCTGTGTAGTTCCTTTGGTTAACAGAGAATGTTTGAAAACTATCAAAACAAGTATCGCATGTGGGTTGATATATGAAATTTGTTCTGATCTGTGTGGACAAATAGGGTCAGACTTCCCAGAAAGGCATGAAAATCAGTTAAATGCTTTGGTTACCTGGTGCTGTAGGATCTAGGTCACAACAAATTGCTAACATATGGGATTTAGAAGGAACTCTGCTGCAGGCAAGTGATGCCATCTGCTGTTGACCATCCACAGGACACTAAACCAGATGACTGCTTTCATTTAAGACACTTCTCTTTTGATTTTTTTTCTGTCTCTAGTACCTACTCTGAATATAAATTTCAATATAAAATTTTTTCCAAAGGCTATTCCATAAAGTGCTTGCGTGGTCTGGATACCTGTTATCTGTTTGTAACTTAGATTTCTAGTTTTCCGTATTTCCAAATGAGAAAAACTGAGCAGATGTGAAGAGATGGCAAAATGAGAAGTGGTAAGAAACAATGTATTTGCATTTCCTCAAAAATATGACAAAACACTTTGGTCTAAGGACTACTGAAACTAAAAGGAAAATGTTCTGTAACCTTCACTAGGATTTGCATAAGAGCTATATCGTATTAACAATTACTCATAAGATCCATACATTCTCATAATTCGTGTTTTTTCCTTTTAGTCAAATGATGTGACTGCTACAATTCTAAACTGGAAGGAAGACAGTCCATCAAGCAGATCATTAGTAGGCTGCTC
Organism: Morus bassanus; assembly: GCA_031468815.1. Lineage (NCBI taxonomy): Eukaryota > Metazoa > Chordata > Aves > Suliformes > Sulidae > Morus > Morus bassanus. The sequence goes on from CM062600.1 coordinate 63,907,232, forward strand.
AGAATAAGGTACTATTTGGGATTCTGGATGTATCAAATGCTTCTAGGAGTGCTTGGAATAGGTCATTTTTATGCCCTGCAGTATTTTTTTTCTCTTTTTAAAAACAAATATCCAAATACCTCCACATAAAAGTATTCCAAGTGAAAAAGAAATTGTGGTATAGTGTCAGTAGAAGTATCTTGCACAGCCCCACCAGATATTTCACAGATCAAATCTGTACGAGTGGTTAAGTTAAAAATCACAGCTGAGAGACTGTGAAAAAACTTGAATGTGTCAAAAAAAAAAAAAAGAGAGCAAAAAGAAATAGATTAGCTTCCTGAAATGTTTAAATTCATATATGGAGAAAGAAATTTTTAAAACCATCTGTTGATAAAATGTGTTCAGGAAGCAGTATTTTAGCATAAAGAACTTTGCATTATTTTCACTTTGGATTTTTGAATCTTGCTCTGGTCTCCACTTGACTTTGTGAACTGGTGTTACCTTTTTTTTCCCCTTTGAATTGCCTATTTCTGCTTGGGAAGCAAGAATGCCTCCACAAAGTCTTCCTTGGGCATCCAGTATCCTGTATTAGCAGCTACACAGACATACTACTCACTTCCACATCTTGAATGATGTAAAATGAATAGCAGGTCTATACACACACTACTTTGGGTAGGTCTGCAGCTAAATTAAATGCCCAGGCTTTGGAATGCCCACGACTTTGGGGCTGTGGTGTTCTTCAACCTGCATGAAGGGACTGCATCCTCAGCACACAGCCTCATATTGCTCAGCCTATGTACAGAGCTATGGTTGCTGTTGTCATACTATCCTGAAGTACCAATCTCTGTTTTGCTGGTGTTGGTGTTGGGAAGGGGGTGCAAATGCATATGGATGGATAGCTCTGCTTCACAATAACAGCTCCAGAACTTATGGAAATAATTGGAGGCTGCTGTATAAAGAAGGCACTTTTAGATATTTTGCCACTTAACCATCAGCACTTAACCGTGCTGGTAAGGTCACCAATAGCACATTTGCAATGATCAGTCTTGCCATCATAGACAGACATACAAAGTGTCAGCTTTTCTTTGCTCACCCAATGAATGCAAACTTGTTTTCTTTTGCAATGGGAAAGCAGTTTCTTCTACAACCTCGAGCACATAATTTAATATAATATGACAGTATTTGAATTCTTATGCCAAATTCTTATGCTGACAGGAAATGTTCATGAAGAAAGTATTCATAGGAAAGATAAGAATAGCAAGGTAAAAAATGGAACATAAGAGAGAAAAGGAAGAACTATAGTTAATAATTGTTCATATAAAAATAACTGTGTATTATTTCTTATAGTTAAAAATTATGTAGAAAATCTAAATGTAGATCTGCAAATGTATCCTGCAAAGAGGAAATAGTATTCAATAATACCCAGCACTTCAGTACATGTTTAATTTTAAAACATGAATTTAAATATCATTTAATTGACAGTACTGGAAGGATTCCCAATTTAGGAATGCTTAATTTAATGCTTTGTTCAGATGAGACCTTAATGCCCAGATAATGGTTTCAAATATTTAATTGTTATGAAACAGAACTATAAAGCAATGAGAAAAACTAGAACAGATTTTACACACCTTATAGTAAATTTGGACTTGGTTGGAATTTTCCCTGTGAAAGCCTGACAGACCTGAGATCTCCCTTGGCTGGAGACTGATCTTGCAAGTTACTGATGACGCTGTTGAGAGCAGTTATTCTTTATCGTTTGGTACTCGACATCTTAATAGAGCAAACCTCCATGCACCAAAGTTCTCAATAAATACGAAGTCTTTTCTTAGACGACTCTGCAGGAAGTCTAGCACTTGAAGGAACATGACAGGACACAGGTCATGAGAAGGATGTGCACTTAATTGCATGGTCCTGCCCAATTAACTTAGCAACTGCACTGGCCAATTTCAGTGAGGGGCACAGAATCAAAACTGTTTTTTTCTAATTAGAGAAAAGTGTTTCAGAATGTTGAGAACTACTGAGAATTAGTAAAAATATTTCTGTTAACAGGAAAATCTCAATCCAAAACTTAAAAAAAGAGTTAAGAAATCAGAAGCAAAACCTCAGTACACATGGAATTCTAAGAGCCTATGTTGAAGTCTTTTTTCTAATGCCCAACTTCATTATCTCTTACTTCTCTTAAGATATATGAACATATTGATAAAATAGTCTGGATTTTTAAGAACTTCAGTGAGAATCAGAAGTAATTTTCTGAAAACAATATAACCAAAGCTATACAGAACCAAGGTAAGCAGAGTGCCTAATACTAAAAATTTCAGCCATGTGGAATTCCTTAATCAAATGGTATTTAAGAAAATGTTCAGGAAAGAAGCACTTAAAACTCATGACTAAATTCTCAGCTTTGGCCTCAGCTGTGTTTCAGTAGAAATTGAGAGAAGAAAGCTCAGTATGAAATGAAATATGCTGCTGAGACTGCTCTCAAAGCAGTGGGCCTAAATGGGACATAAAGGCGCTCTTCTTGACTGTCTTCATTATAGATCAGCACAACTGCAACTTTTAATCACATTTGTAAAGCTGGGCATGAAGCTTCAGTATACTTTTTTTTCAAGAAATGTGGTTTTTTGCAAAATTTTGCCAGGAAAGAATTTTTCTCTCAGAAGTACTGGAATGAAAAAATTATTTTGGATTGGTCTAACAGTAATTTTGAATCCATGTAGGCTTCTGTGGTACCTCTAATTTTTCTTGGCATGGGGTAATTAGCATGACATGAAACACTCATAATTAGCTGCTCTTGCAAGCCTTTAAATACCTTTTAAAATTTAGTATTTAAAAGCATTTTTAAAGCATTATAAGTTAGTATCACTCAGGTTTTTGCATATTGACCCATTCCACTAGTGACATGCCAAGATACATACAGGAGGTGCTATGTACTATTACATGTTAGGGCCTAAAATCCCAGCAAATTGACATTTAAAATCAATTTTTAAAGAAAGAATTTAGGAAAACAGTACGATAAAAAATGTAATCTTCACATGCTTTATTTAGGAAACACTATACAAATAATAAAAATAGAATATTTGAATATGCCTTCCCTTGAAAGACTGAAATATGATGTAAAAGCATTTAATAATACACACAGTATTTTTCAGAGATAATAAATACTGGTACACCTATTTAATAAGTGGTTCACCTAAAACATCAGTCAGAGATTGAATGAAAGATTTTCAAGACTTTTCCCAGAACATAAAAAAAATTAAATATTAAAACCATTCATTACTCTTGTTAATCATGTTTGTTATAGTAATACCACAGATCTACAGGTAAGTGGATTCCAGTCGGCTTGCTGTAAGTACATTCAGGTCTCTGCCCTGAAAAGTTTCCAAACAGTTAATATGACAGCAGCAAATTTTCTGGAGAAAGAGAAACACTGAAGAAAAGGGATGACAAGGGAGAGAAGGGTATGAGAAAATTTGGAGTGAAGTAAAGGTAACAGCAACGGTCAAAAAAGAGTCAACACGTACATTTTGTATGCTTTTCAATATCCCCACAGTTCCTGCTTCTACAGATGTATCTTACAGCTAAATCCTCTGGCTGATTACTCCCTAAGAAAACTGCTTTCATAGAAGAAGTCTGCAAAGCTTTTCATGTCTAACAGTGATAGCAGGTATTCTGAAGGAAGGACAAAATGGGGCAAGAGAAGGGCATGAAGTTATAAAATGCTTGCAGAAACACTGAATTGTCTGAACAAGGTCAGCTCTGGCACCGCTGTATTTCTAAAGGGACTGTGCCAATGTAATTCAGTCCCCAAATCTCTCTGGCTACATATGTTGTTTTCCTTCACTTCAATTTCTGATGTAAAAGGTTTGTTTAGCTCAAAACAGGAGTGTAGAACAGAGTGGTTATTTCAACCATTGCTACAGATAAACAGGCTTACCTATGGCTGGAATATTCCATTATTCCCAAGTTAGATTTAGAGAAACTAACCCCCTGGAATCTAACCGTAGTGGAATGCTGCTCATGCATAGCAGAGAAGAGCATTCCAGTGAAGGACTTAAAATACAGCCACACCTTACTTTTTTGTATCCTCTTCTAGGCTGGCATTTGGGACCCAGAATGGAGTGCTGAATGCAGAAGGCATGTCACAGTGGACGCCAAACCATCCTAAACCTGCAGCCTACTCCAACCCTACACCAACGCACTCTGTAGATGAATTTACAGTTCACCAGGCTGAAGATGCAGAATGCTGAAGAATACTCAGCATTTATTCGAGTTCTGAATCTCTGCCCCCCTGCATCTTTATGTGTTTTATCTGCTTAAAACACAGAAAAAATCATGGGAGCAAGGACTAGAATACAAGTTCTCCTTACCACCAAGGAAGTTCCTTACTAGTCTTCAGTGTTTACCTGCACCGGCACTGCTTGAAACCCAAGTACAGTGCAGACCTCTACACCATTTTGCTCCCTTGTGCACAATACTCTGCCCACTGGGTCAGATGATGGCAATGTGCCCCCTCCTTCCCTGCAGTTACCTTACAGCCTCAGGTCATGTCACAGAGGAAAAGCTATATTGCTCTACACCTGTCAGGGAGAATATGGCTATTTGTGATGATCCTTGAGCATGAGGCAGAGTCCGTGGCTGCTGGACAGGGACACAGCTTCTCTTCTGTCAGAGGACCCTTCACATTAAGTGGCAGGCCTACCTGTCTAGCTTACCCAGCATGTGCAGTCCTTGAGTGTCTCAGCAGTGGCAATGCCGCACTGGGAGGTGCTGTGAATGGGCTATTTGAGTGCGAGATGGAAGAAAGGGGCAAATAAATGACTGACAAAGATTATGTTTGTCCTACTTCTAGCTCCCACCTTCTCCTGGCTGTAGTCAGGGCATTTTTCTGGGAGGTAGGTGCAAGTGGTCTAGAAATTAAGTTGACTCACCTTCAGCTTTGGTTTAAAAGAAAGTGGCAGGTGCCACTGTGTTTTGTGAAGAGTCCAAAATTGTCAGTGTATGTTAGGCTCTGAGGATGCTCTGGCAGCATCTATGGGATTAGCTCGTCAGAGCTTGGACAAGCAAGAATGCCTCACTTCTGCCTGCTGATTAGGTTTACCATTAAGCCAGGTTCTAAGCTCTTCCCCTCTGTCAAATAAACAAGCTACACTGTGTCACTGCAGATGTAGAACTTTCAGGCTTTTCAGAATTGCTGTTCTGGCCATAGAGAAGTAAATGCTAAATTCAATTTTAGTTATGTTTGCCCTTTACTAAATCTAGCCTCCAGTTATGAAAGACAGATCTATAAAGGGAGATATTAATACCTTGTATCTTCAAGTCCCAACTGCCTATTAGAGCACAGTTTCAAAGACAAAGATACAAAGGAAAAGTGAGTCTGTAGAGGTTACCTATTTTCAGAACTCTAGCTTTAGTAAGTAACCTTGTTTTCTCCTCCATTATTTGCTTTCTGAATTCACCTATTAGAACTTGAGGTATCTGACTTAAAATGATTTCTCTTTCAACTTGCAACTTAAATTAAGTAAACAGATTTTATTCTCAGCAACAGAAACCACTTTAACTCAGTTCCACAGAAAATGGTCTTACCTTTTCAGTGTTCCTTGTATAATTAGAGAAATTTTTGCAAAGGAATCTAGTGAGAACAATGTACGTGCATCTTATCCTATTGAGAAAGGAGTAAGCTATGGTATACTTACTGCACTGTTGTGCGCTAGTTTGTCCATAAAAAGTGTGTTCACAAAACATCCATTTGTGAGCTTATTTCCCAAAACATTCCCACGTAGACCAACTCCCATTAGGCAAAAATGGGATTTGAGTCACTGGAACAGGTGCAGTCTCCGATACACAGTATTAAGTCTGAAGTCACTTCATGACTGAGAAATCAGTGAAGATATTCCAAACAAAGTGGAACAAACATGGTCATAATTTGCCCCTAGAATTTGATATGCTCAAAATCACAAGAAAATTGTAAGCATTTAAGAAAGTTACAGTAAATGTTTACAGAAGCTGAATGTAAATGTTGAGGGAAAATGAGACCTTATATGATACGAATGTTCAGTAATGAACTTGCTCCAGATCCTGAACGCTCTTCTTTGGAGGGAGACAAAGATCTCCCTGACTTTTCTCATTTTGGACAGTCCCAGTTAAGTCATCAGGACAACCTGCCAAGTAAGATACTATTCAATCATTGTAAGAATTGTGGAATCCGACCTGCTAGACTGGAACAACTTACTGAGATGATTTTAGTATATGCCTGTCAGTGCCAATGGGAAGTTTTATATTTCCAACAGTTTTCAGAAGCAGAGAAAGCTCAACATTTTCTACTTACTAAACAGGATTTTTAAGGTCAGATTTTTAAGGTCTTACTGTTTATAATATCTGCAATATTCTGGCAAAAAAACCCCTGTATGAATTCAGGGGGCATTATACTGTTGGTATTATCACGTATAACAGTATTGATTCTTGCAGTGAATAGTGACTGCTGTCTTTGTTTTCTTACATGTCATCACACTATTTTTAATATTTATTTACACCTCATCATGCCACATTCTGGTTATCATGGTGCAAGCTCTGTGAAGCACTTATCTTATTCTTAATTTTCATCTGGCTGTTGAAACAATGCTAACTGTAACTGAGGTAGGATACAGGGGCAGTGCCTGTAACTCGGAACTTCAGGGATCAACATTAATACCATTCTCCCCACCTCTGACACATACATATAGAGGAGGACAATGGCAGTGATTGTAAAAACATCCAGGGCGGGCAGAGATCTCCATACATGCTGCGTGACTGGTATCTAGATTGGGGAGGGCTCTGTCTGCTGGCATTACCTTGTTTTTGATTCATGATTGTAAAAATTCTTCCTTGTTGAGCTAAGTGTTGCTATGTTTTGTTTATGCTCAGCTATACTCCTGCCAGCAGTGCTTTATTTAACATCTGAAGTTAGACAGTTAAAGTGGTTTCTGTTCTGTCTGTCTTAATGCAGCTTTCATTAAGTTATAAGCCTGAAGTCTCCTTCTCTCTTAATTTATAGAATATTTTGGAACAGCCTTTTTTTGTTTGCTTGTGTGCTTTAGAAAGCAGATAATAATTTTAAAGTGTCAGAATTTGGGGAAAATTCAGACAGTTTAATAAAAATTTGGCCACAACTGGGTGTCAATAGAATGTTTTAATGCAACCTTAGGAACTGATCTAATATTAATTAGGTTTGAGAAACTACGCCCTACTGCTTATTGAAAACATCAGAAATCTATGGTAGATTGCAAAGGAAAACAAAAGTAGAAATTACCTAAAACTACATACTTAAAGCAACACTATGGTAACATTTTTGTGCCCTGCAATAAAGACAGGAATGCAATCAGGATGTGATTTTTAGGTCTACTTCCTTAACTTTTCTTGAACTCAGGGGAAGTTACATTAACAACTGTTTTATAAAAGTAACAGATGCACCTCAATGTCGAATTAGGAAAGTTTGTCTTGGAATTTTCCCAATGAGAAGATTTACAGTGACTTTTGTCACAGGCCAGAAGGGACATCTAGGACTGATCTAGTCCAACCCTCCTGTTCAAGGCAGTGTCAGCTAGAGCAGGTTACTAAGGACCATGTCCAGTTGAGTTTTGAGTACCTCCAAGGATGGAGACTCCACAACCTCTCGGGGCACCTGTTCCAATATTTTACCAACCTTGCAATAAAAAAGGGTTTTTAAAAATGTTTAAATCAAATTTTCTGTATTTCGATTCGTGCCTGCTGTTCTGTCACTGGACACCACTGAGAAGAGTCTGGCTGTGCCTTCTTTAAACTATTCCATCAGGTGTTTTTTTATACACACTGACAAGATCCCCTTCCAGGCCTCCTCTTCTCCAAGCTAAACAATCCCAGGTCTGTCAGCGTCTTCCTGTATGCCACACATTGTTTGCTCTTAATCATCTTCATGGCCACTGACTAGACCTGCTCAGGTATGACCCTTTCTCTTTTCTACTAGGGAGCCCAGAACTGGACACAGTACTCCAGATATGGCCTCAACAGCACTGTGTAGAAGGGAAGGATCAACTCCCTCAACCTGCTGGCAACGCTTTCTAATGTAGCACAGGAGGATGTTGGCCCTCTTTGCCACAAGGGCACAGAGCTGGCTCATGTTTGACTTGGTGTTCACCAGAACCCCCCAGGTCCTTTTCTGCAAAGCTGCTTTCCAGCTGTTTGGCCCCCAGCCTGTACTGGTGTATGTGTTTATTCCTCCTTAGATTCAAGGCTTTGCAACACCAGTGTGAACAACAGAGGACAACCACTTTCAAAGCTGTGTTCACACAGATGTACATTGCCATGCACCCCTGAGCTCCTTATGCAGTTTCATTTCATGCAAAAAAAAAAGCCACTGTCAACATATATATCAGACTGTCAGAGATACTGCCAGTTCTGGTTTCAGTGTGCCAAGCACACACAGAAGTACTTTCATTATGTAAGCATACCAAGTGCTTGAGAATATGAAAGGGACATTTACAAATGTGCATACACAGTTGTGCAGACCTGTATCTTAAAACACAGTTCTGAGTTGTCTTTCCATTTACATCTCAGATGTAGTGACTTAACCTATAAAGCTGGCTCTCTGTTTGATGACTTCTAAAATATCACCAGTCTTTATCATCCCATAAAGCAGATCCCCTTCCAAAGCAGAGATTTGCACTTTTTTCCCCCATCTTCCTATTGTTACAATTGTTTTTCCTTTCTTTTCTTTTGGAAAAAAAATCATGCTGACTCATTTTCTTGCTGCTTTACTTTCTCCAGTTTTGACCATGACATCTGATACTGCAAGGGTGCACAACGTAATTAATTTGAGATATTTAATTTCTGATAAATTAATACAGGAGAATATGTAATGAAAGGACCAAACCTTACTCACTTCCTTCAGAAGACAGTTCATTAAAAATCACTAAGAATTTTTAGTTAGTGCAGTGAGCAGGAATTGACCTGAAGTCCTGAGAAAACCAACACTTACAGAAGAGTTTACTTTGACTCATTTTCCTAAAAGTTCATCAACTAGAACTAGGATACTTCAATTTAAATTATTTTTATTTCTAATTCTTATTCTCTGAAAGCCATGATAGTGTTGGTAAACTCTGCTATTTGATAAAATTCCACCTATTTCTACATGTAAAATACATAAGAGAGCAAGTTAAGAAGAGGATGAAATGGCTACGAAGCCCTATTAAGTTGGAGATCAAATTTGAAGTTTCCTGTCTCAAGAATCTTTTTTTTTTTGTAAATTGATTTGTGACATTTTAAAACACACCACAGTAAAGATGTAATTATTCGTCATCAGCATTTTCTGAGTAAAAGACCTTCATATTTAGACAAATCCTGAAATCCTCTGTGAGAGCTTGTATTTATCAGATACAAATTGTCCAGTTGCAGCCTTTGGCTCAGGAAACCCCTAAACTACTAATTGCTGGGTAGTGGCAAGTATACGAGGAAAGGCATCGTTTTATGCACAGCCTGTTCTTATATGCTTTTTTATGAAATCTCTGCTACCGACAGCTATCATATTTGAGCTAGATGGGGTGATATGGTCTAATCCAGTGCAGACTTCACAAGGTTTTATGTTTCCTTGCTACTTCCTTATCTTTGTCATCATCTCCTTTGTTTTTCCTTCTCTCAGTTTTTAGAATATAAGTGTGGCTTTCACTTCCTCCATTGCCCTAGCTGAATCTCCTTTTAATGGCATATCAGTGTATACTTTGTCTACAGCTACAACTGGAGTCTTACTCTTCTTGTTCATATTACACCACTGTCCTACTCTGATATCCATCTAATATTCCAGAACTGATGTGTCCATGATCAAAGTTTTTTCCTCCTCATGACTTCTATTTCTGTTCAGTTCCTAATGCGTTATCTCTACCTCAGCATTTCTTTCCCTTCCCACAATTCCCAAATTTTCTTCTACAGCTGCCTTTCTCAGCACTAGTGGATCTGTTCCTGTTTCTTTCCTTCCACATCTTTGCACCTTTTCTCTTACCTTCCCTAGTCTTGTAGAACAGGTGAGTTAGGAGGGAAAATAGGTGCCTCTTCTAGCTGCCTCAATCAGGCGTGCGTTTAAGAGTCTCAAATCCTGACGTATTCAAACAGGAAGCATGAAATGAAGTTGTTTGCTAATTTTCCAAGGAAGACATCAGCACAAGCAAGATTAATGAACTTAATGTTGTCCTAGACAGTGACGCCAACTTCTTGAAAGAAGCTCAGAGTGCCCCACAACAGCTCAGGTCACTTAGAGACTAACTGAACATTACTGATGATGTTAACTAATAGAATGCTGATACGTATTGAAATTTTATAGTCTAGTAACATAATTAGCTAATTGCTATTTTTCCCTCTGGGTGGGAAAGCCATAGGATTTCTTTAACAAGCTCTGGAAGACGGAATTGATCGTGCTACCCAGAAGTCTGCACAGTGCAGTGCTGTGCATTTTGAACTAGAGCAGTGAACTAAATGAGCCTTTGTCCCATCTGCTGACTACCAGTGGTTTCTGAGCAATACATTACCCTCCTATTTCATACTGAGAATGATTTAATACATTCCCACCCCTAAGTATTTTTCTTCCTGATACTTTTTATTCCTGCCAAATTAGGTTCCCATTCCAGATCCTATGCCATATGCACTACATTGCACTTCCTGCTGAATTAAAGACTGAACCTCTGAGACTATTTATTACTCCTCTCCTTCTATTTCTTTTCTACACTGAATCCCTGCTGCACCTTCATGTCCCATCTTTCCTCACAGATACACCAAACAAGTTAAGTTGGTTCTTATGGCTTTCCTCAGCTGCAGGAGGGTGGAGATGTGAAGCACATCTTGTAAAACGTCTGTCAAACCAAACAAGTAATTTCCAGAGGGTTTCTAACACATACCAGTTGTTATGGATATCACATTATTATCACAGTTATTTAAAACAGTTTTAGATTAGCTAAATGTCAATCTCGTGGCAACTGCACAACCTTCAGGACACTTTTGTGTATATGACAGACTCCCAGCTGTGAAATGATTACTTAAAAAAACTCCATACTTCTAAATGAGCATGTATTGATGGTTTTCTTTGGCGGGGGAAGAAGATTAAAAAAAAATCAAGTTAGGTTCAGATGTACTATTTTGGTTCTGTTATTAGTCTCTCTCTTGAGTCTGAAAGTACGAGATCAGTTTCACTACTGTTTGCTTCCACATTTTCAGTGCTACTGTGTTGAGGTAGTGCACATTGGTTAAAAAGAACAGTATCTTTTGGTTGGTTGTTTTTTTTTAAATTCTCACAGACTTTAGTAACTTAAAAGCATGTATTTTGTTTGAGGAACGAATCAGAGGTTGTAATATCAACTTAATAGTCTTTGCACAAAATCACATCTGAAAACATTGACAGTTCTACTAAAGTGACCAACCAGTGTTTTCTTCCGTTTCGTTTGTTAATGTGGTCTTCCCTTATATACTAAACCTATGACAGATTTCTCATATGCAATGATGAGAGAAATTAAAATGATGAAAGAACTTCAAGAAGGATTAGGCAGAGCTGCCAAAAAAGAAATTTTTTTTCCAGCGGTACATAACGGTTTATGGTGGATAAGGCAGGTGTAGAAAGTTCTGACAAAGTGTAGTCAGAGAAAGACACGACTCAGGAGGCACATGTGTTAATACAAATGCCCCTGTCACCGTACTGTGAAGAACCCACAAATAATTAGACTTTGTGTAAGCAGCTTGAGTTCCCATTTTGTAAGACATGGATACTTATCCTGGTTTATCTTGTACTGAGGCATAGTCTCAAGTATGTGATGATACATTCTGTCACCATGGAAAGGAATGTATATAATGTAATATCAAAGAATAAATGCAAACATTATATGCTGGCAAAGCTTCAATGCTCATTTCAACACAAATAAGGATTTAAAAATAGGTAGAATGTAAACACAAGTTTTCACAATAGTATTTGTATTCCCCTCCCCTTACGTAATTTTCACCTAATTATTTTTTCGTCTAATTCTGTTAATTCTCTAGTTGAGTTGCGCCAGTTGTCTCTAACTGTTCAGTTGGTATACCCAATGAAGGACTGGGCAGAAATCTATTGCTACTTCACCCTTGAAAGGCAAGGCTTCTCCCTTGATCTTTTTAAGTTGTCTAGTGATATGGGGTAAAATCCTGTCCATCTTACATAAAAGCATCCAGTGAAATCAGTAGGATACCACCTTGGTTAGGGGACCAGGATTTGACCCCAAATTGCAGCATCATAAAGAGATGAGCATTCTGTAGAATTTGTGGTCATGCATCTCTACGGCTAAAACAGAAACACCAGTTAATGCTTTTGCTCTAAGTTTCTATAATGTAGTATTTAGCAAAGACATGTGTATGAGTACAGCTTTAATTAAGCGTAAGTAGACTCCTACCCAGAAATTGCCGCTAGTTTTTGATGAGCCTGATAGGCCATCTCACATCCTCGGGTTCGAGTTTTGTGCATTTCTGCATGCAGAGATGGACAGGTGACTGAGACATCCCCAATGGAAATGACCAGCTCCCGATACAGAGCCACCTGGGTATTGAACTCCTGGACAAGCTGAAAAACAAAGAGGATTTACTTACATGAGAGGTTTAACTACACTGATAAAAACAACCAAGTTTTTAAAAAACGTGCCAAATCTAGGGCTTGTTCCTGCTGCTCCCAATTTCATGGCACACAGGATCAAATGCCCAAGATTTAGTAATTGACCAGGGCCTCCATGACAGCTGTGTCTTCTGTGAGCTACAAATATTCATTTGCAGGAAAGTAGTGTTTCTGCTTTTAACCTCTGAAAGTGTTTGAGTTATTAATCTTAAATATTAAGCAGACAAAACTCCCAGCTGTTTTACTAGTAGCATGAGGTTATTTTTTGCAATCATAAAAGACAAAAATATCTCCAGAAATTATTGCCTTTGCTCCTCCTGCTTCCTGATTAACGGCACATTTAGGGATTGGAATGTAGCAATTGGTTTTACACTGGCAATTTTGCTAATTTATTTTGTAATGATTTCTGTTCTGTCACTGGCCTCTAACCCATATTTCAGATTTAAAATTGATCTGAAGTTATCGGCTGAGGAGATGTACCAGATGGGCACTTTCCAGTTAAGATTCTAGAAAGCACTTTTTGCACTGTGTGTGTGTGTGTGTGAAACAGACAAAGAAGTAAACAAACATTCAACCTTTACAGAAATCAAATATCCAGCAGATACACATGGATGCTATTGGATAAATGGGTAACTTTTACAGTGATGGAAAGATGATTATTGTTTAGTTCCACTGATCGCGTACGTATGATTATATTTTAAGAAAATGAAGCATTTGCTCTCTCGTGAAAGAAAGCACATCAGCCCATTTGCTGCACATGGTGGCGGGGGTGGAAGGCAGGGAGCAACAGAACAGAATATTTATTTATCTGTGTTTTGCTAATTTGACCTCAATTTCCAAACTACATAAAAATAGACATAAAAAAAGAGTAACTGCTTATAATTCTGCAGCCATCATTACCACCAGGAGTTCAACGTCTCCCAACATACAAGCACGCTAAAAACCTGGATTCTATCGGATCTACCAAATTTTAAAGTCAAGCCCTCAAACTCTCATACTCAGAAAAGAAATGAGTTGCTTCTCCTGCAGTATTACATTCTGACTCTTCATGCATCTGTAATTACTCTGTATAACTGAGAACTAGTATTGGGACCCATTTTTTGGCCATGCTTTCTTAAATGTCATTCTAAGAGTAGCAAATAGGTTTCTCTGCTTCTGGAGCAGCAATGCATTCCAGTACCTCTGCACCCTCCCACCCCCAAACCTCAAACAAAACCAAAAGCGCATAGCAAACAAACAGGCACAACATTTGCTAAACCTGGCTTCAACTCTCTCATTCTGCAGCTTAAAACAATGCATGAAAGCAATGGAGAGAAAAAAACAATTGTACTACATTGTGTCACAGTGTAATTACTCTGTATTAAGGAAAGGAGAGAAGTGTCTCAGCCTGCAAGTGGTGACTGGTTGTGCCAGACACATTTTGCTGGTTCTCACCTGACACCCCCTCTCTAAGCACAGGACACATTCGGCCACCTCAACATTGCCAAGGAAAACAAAACTGCACTGATGTCGCAGCATTGAGACAGAGAACAAGAAAAAAAACCACATTGGTTTTATCTCCTGAATCCTACTGCATCTTGACAACCCATCTGTAAATCGTATTTTATTTCTAATCAGTGAGTTCTACAAAGCTAGCACTTCTGTTTAACTAACCACATTAGACTGTCAGAAATGAGGAAAAAAGGCAGGACCCTGTAGGATCCACTTGTTGGGGATATTTATAGATCTACTGTGGCAGCTTTTGTTCCTTGGTGCGCTGGGAGTTGCTCCTGATTTTGAAGTATCAGAGTGGATACGTGCCCGCACAATTTGCAGTAGTAGAGGAAAAAAAATGCCAGAATCCATCAGAGCAGAAGCAGCAGGTACATTTCCAGCGCTACCGGACAGACCTTTAGCAAGATCCAGATTTATCAAGTAAAGTAGCAGCAACTTCCTTTGTTTCCTATCTCTGTCATTGGTTAGAGAAGCAATTTTGGGGGCCCGGCATCCGGCTGACTGTAGCTCAAGGAGGCAGATATAGGGTGCTGGTTTGGAGGAAAGTGTCAGGATCCAAGCATTTTGAACATGAATGGAGAAAAATGTCATACCATACTGTGACAGTCCAAAAATACCACGGATGCGGGTGCTTGATCTGAGGTTTTACACTTGCAACCAGCTACTCTGGGAAGCCTGGGAACAGGTACCACATAATGTCAGAGACAGAATTTCAGGCCCTCAAATTCAGAGTGCTGTTTGAGAAGGATTTTAGGGCAGGAGTGTGGTCGCTGCACAAGACAGCAAGCAGAGAGTGCAGTGATGCTGCGGGGGCAACTATTTACCTATTTAAGCTTCAGGGAGTGCAAATCCGGGGACGGATTTGGCCGGATCCAGCACAAAGCAACTCCAGCTGCTTGGCAGCGCCGCGAAGGCAGCGTGCGCCGGAGGGAGGGCTGCTGCTGCTGCAGGACCGGCTGCCGGCTCCGGTCGCTGCCCTGACTGTCCCGCAGCACCCAGCCAGCTCCCCACAGCTGTCGCTTCCCGCCCCTCTCCCGCCTTTGAACCGCCACGAGTTAGGCTACAGGGCAGCACCCCCGGCGGGGACCGCAGTTTTAAAAATAGTGCAACTGCACGTGATGGGAATAGGCAAGCTGGCGGGAGGAGCGGCACCGCCGCCCGCGACGGGAAGGCTGGGAAAAGGTAAAAAGGCAGGCAAGCCCGTGCGTGGTACCCACCATCTTGCAGTCATCCAGGGCTCTCTGGGTCTGGTGGGCGCCCTCGGAGCCGCTGCCCCGGCGTTCACCGTCGCGGCCGTGCGGCGAGGTCTTGCTGCCCTGGAAGATGGATGCGGCGGAGCGGGGGCGCTTCCTGCGCCCGCTCGGTGCAGAGCTCATGCACACGCATCGGCCGCGCGGAGCCGCCCGCCGCGCGGGGCCCCGCGGGCGCGGGAAGCGCCTTCCCCCTCCGCGGCCCCCCCCCCCCCTCCCCCCGCCGCCGCCGCCCCGAGAAGGGGTGCGGGCCGGCGCCGCTCGGCGCCTCGGCCCGGCCGGGACCGCGCCGCTCACGGCAGGGAGCGCGGCGGCTGCCGGCGGTTCCCTGGCGCCTGCGGGAGAGCCCCGGGAGCGCCCTGCAGCATCGCCTCCGCTACCGCGGGGAGAGGCGGAGGGGCCGGCGCCCTCCCTCCTTCAGCAGCATGTCAGTCCCTGCGGAACCGCCCCGCCGGCGGCATGCTCCGCCGTCCTCCTTCCCGCGGCCGGCGGCGGGGACTCGGGCGCGGCCGTGCCCGCCGCGGAACGGCGCCCATGCGGCGGCCGCCGGCACCTGCGCGACGCTCCCGGCGGGGGGAGCCCGCCCCGCCGCGCCGCTGCGCGCTCCCCCGCCGCGCCCCCCGCCGCGCCGCCCGCAGCAGCCGCTCGGCGGGGCCGCACGGGCGCCGGGACCGGCGGGCGGACGCCGTCAGCGGCGCGCCGCCCCCACGGGGCGGGAGAGCGGCCGGCAGCCGCCCCCCGCGCCCCGCCGCCCCCCGCCGGGGCCGCCCGCCCTGCCCGGCGGCCGGCGCTCTCCCGCTGCGCGCCCCGGGGCGGAGCCGGGCAGCGCCGTCCCTCCGGGGGCCGCAGCCGCCGCGGGAGCCGCCCCCGGGCCCCGCGGGCTGCCTTCCCGCGGGCCGTGCCGCGCCGCCCGCCCGGCGTTCGCCGGAGGTGGTGCTAGTCTTCAAGAAGCTTCGTTAGAACGTACTCTTCTGTTCCACCGAGGCTCGGTTCGCTGCTCGAATTCGTTTTCCTTCTCTGATAAGCACCTGATTTTGGGGCTCTGAGAAGAATGGTTGGAGGGTGTTGATGCAACTACAGCGTAGACTGTATTTGTTCATTGGAGAAAAGATTAAATAATCATCGTTTGGAGAACTTGTTTCCTCTTCGCCCCAGCTCAACAGTGCAGTTGCAGCTCACCAGGCCGGTGCTCGCAGTCCTGCCAGGCCTTGGGCACCAGCCCCCCTGATGCAGAGGGCTGTGGGGCCGTGCCCACACTGTGCAGTTGCAGCCGCTTTCCCTGGGGACTGCACTGCGCCGCGGCGAGCTACGGCCTGGGCCACCTTCGGCTCCGGGGCTGGTCCTGTTGCTCTCAGTAGCCGGGTAGCCGTGGCTGTTTAGCTCAGTTCTGGTGTAATTTTATTTCTTCAGGACATTAAACAAAAGTTTTTTATGTTTCAGTAATGTTCTTGATACTAAGGGAACACCAAACACATCACACAGAAACCCCGTCTTGCCAAGAAGCTTGAATATGCCAGCGATGGCACATTGGCAGGTTGAGGGCCTCTCTTCAGGCTGTGCTGAGCATTACTGTAACGCAGACACCCTGGCATCTGCTTGAGTCTGGACACTGCCTATTCATCTACTTTGAAATTCTTTTTAGACATTTCCTGCTGTTTTCCCAGAAATGGAGGCTACTGGATGTGTGTTAGTGTTGATGGGTTTGCAGGCCTTGCAACCACTGTCATCACTTTAGGTAAAACTAGAAAGACCTTGTAATTATAATGTTACTGTTGTAAACATACTACTAGATCTTCAGCATCCAGAGCAGCAAGAAATTGCAGTTTCCAAGTGCTATTTTAAGGACACCACATTTTTTTCATAGTAAACTTAATTCTTTTACGCATAGGAAATAATTGCTTGAATTTGCTGCTGCATTAACACAAGCTTTGAGCCAGGACATCGTATTTCTTCCATATATAGACAAGCCATTACCAAATGACAAGGGAAATATTTTAATACTGACAAAAAGCAAAATGAACACATCTTCTCCTCACAGCTATATAGCAAAAAACCATGTATACTTGTAAAGGGAAATTAAAACATAGTACTATGCCAGATTAATGCTAGTGTTTTAATCATTGTTCATGTATCATTTTAGTCCTATGTTCCAGTTTTGTGTCCTAGTCTTATTTCAGTCTGTTTCAGGTCTTATTAAGAGCTACTGTAATAGCAATAATGAAATAATACTAATACTAAACCCAACAACAGCTACAATAAATCTACCAAAGAGTGCCGCGTACTTCCTTGTACATTACCTGTCTTGTCTGAAGTTCTGGTCCCTTGCTGTCAATGCCAGAAGTCCCACCGACTTTTAAGAAAAGGTTAGAATTTAGTTCCTGGTAATACATCTCCCCTGTATAAAGCTGAATCACACCTGAGTTTTGCCCTTCAGCCAACATCTGGAACAGTTTTGAAGTCCCAGTGACCTACAGCATATTCACTCCTGATTGTTTGTATCTTCAGTATGTCCACATTTGGCAGTGGATCTGGTGATTCTTTCTGTAATTTATAAAACTGCATTTTTTAATAGTTCTTCCAGCTGACCGTGAAATCATCATGGAACACGATGAATTTGATGACACCCCAGGTTTATTTTGGAGAAGCAGGAGTGACAGGGAACAAGTCAGTCTGGGATGCATAAGAAACAATGATTTTTGTAGGCATCCCAGTTCTTGGGTTGGGGGGAAGACCTCCAAGCTAAGCCACCAAATGCTGTTGCAGGGCGGGCAGCAGGAACAGTAAGAGTGAGTTTGAAAATATGTACCGCCAGGAAACAAAATGTTCTTTTAAGAAAACAGAGGTATATGTGCTGCAACGCTTTCCTGAAAAGAGAGAGACATGATTCTTTCCTCTTGTCTGAACTAGACTTCCTGTCACAAATGGCCTTATTCTAGCTTTGTCTCCTGGCGTTTAATGGATCGCAACAAACAGGGCTTATTGCTCCCTCCCGCAGCATCCTCTCAAGACCATGGGTAGGTGACCTTGAAATAAGTTCAAAGAATACTTGGCCCGTTACATAATAAAATTCTTCAGCAACTCCACAGCTCATAATGAAATAAAAGTAAATATGTAGGCTTTGCTATACCTAGCCTATATTGTAATTCTAAAAAATGAACTGAGATGAACTTTTTACTGGGGAGCCTCTCTTGTTCCATTTTGTTGTAATCTTTGTCTAATCCATTTATTTCTCTGGTCGTTGGCTTCTGGTGGTGTTTCCCAAGGGTGAGTAGAATGAAATGGACTAGATAAGTTATGAAAGAGACACTGATTAGCTGAGAAATGTGAGGAGATGTCTTTGGAGGAAAAAAAAAATGGAAGGCAAAAAGAGGCAAAGGAATAGAGAAGGCAAGAAAGGCCGTTTCTGTAGAAAGAAGATACAGAGAGAGAAGAGGAAACCCAGAAGCAGGTACTGAAGAAAATACAGGAAAGTAGTTATGCATGATCTCCTTAGGTCAGAAAAATAAAATAGAAGTTTTAAAGTTAGATTGAAAATGAAAACAAGAATAATAACAGAGACTTTTTCACATTTCTTTAAAATATCTTTTTAAAGAAAGTGAACTGACTGTCTTTCTGAGTAAATATAGTACATTTTAAACATAGCACAAATTTATTCCCTGGAAATGCAGGGTCAGATCAGTGTCTGGAGGTAAAGTAGTTGATTTTTGTACCAGGATTCCCATGGGGTAAAACTGTTTAACCCTCATAAATAACAATGTAATAATGGATTTGAGAAGCGGAGTTTCAATGGCCATTTCTTTTTTATTAATCATTTCCTACAGGCTGGGAAGTTAGGGAAAGAAGTGCCACACGAGGCACTATTCTGGCCTGATTCCATAAGTAAGTCTTTTATGTGTCCCAGGTGTTGGCCTTCCTGACTTCAGAGATCCTCTAGCTGTGGCAGCTCCCTGCACCTCTTTTCAGTGTGTGCTCAGTGTAGGGCTTGCCAAGCCAAATCATTTTGTAGCAAAGTCTGCACATTAGTATATTTTTAGTGTCTACTAGTCTAATATCATGATATAGAAAAATACTATACTTAGTCTCTTTAGAAATCAATACAGCATTTTTGACCCCAAATACAGTAACTGAGCCTTTTTTTTAATGCCTAAAAATAATTTACGTAGATAACCCACAACACAAACAAAGACATCCTTGTCCTGTGAAATTTACAGCCACGGTTCAACAAAGACTAGCAATATATTAGATGAGATTTTAAAGAAAATAGGAACATTTTTCTAAGTTCTGTTGCGCCAGTCTCAACAATATCCAAGTTTACTTAGGAAACTAATGTCAACGCACTGTATTAGCAGAGGAGATGCTGAGGAAGAGGCTTATTTTGCTTGCAGTCACTGGAAGTTTTTTAAAAAAATGCAGTTATTAGTGAGACTGCCTGTAGCTGTCAGCCCAGCATAGGCATGTTGCTCCTGGTTATGAATGCATGAAACAACATGCTTAAGCTAGCAAAAATGTCAAAATGGCTTAGTCTGCTTTACTTTCCTTCTCTCTAAGTGTTGCTAAAGACTGTTTGTGACATTTAAGTCATGCCCTGAGGATGCTAGAGATTATTGAGGTGAGATTTTTGGCACTTAAGAACTATTGCATTCCTTAGAGAATGAACGAAATTCTAAATCACATAATCAAGGGTAAGTTCCCACCTTCTCTATTTCCTTTACAACATGTATTTATATATGGAATTCCAACATGAATTTATATGGAAATACCTGTGGGAGCACTCAAGTAGCTAGACAACTAACTGTTTCAAATGTAGCCAGATTTGCCCAAGACAATATAGGATTTAACAGTAAGGAAATCTGAGAAAATGGCCCATAAAACCAGGTATTTTTTGCTTTCACCTCTCCAAGTATAATTTTTTTTAAACATAGTATTGTTACTAAAATAATGCTAATGCTATCAGCACTTCTGTTATTAGGAGAAAAAAATGCCTACTTTTAAAAAATAAACATTAGCGTAACAAATCCCTAAATGGCAGAAATTAAGAATTATTTCTGAAAAGAACAAGGCTAACATCAGTTTCTCATTATGAAAGTATCAGTGGAATAATTTACCTTTAGCTCTAGTGTAGTCAATAGAATACAGAATGATGGCAATAAATAAATATAAATTTGCCTTAACATTATCTTTTTTATGATAGAAAATCTGGGATAAAAACAAAGGCATACAACAAATGGAAGATAAAAAAGACCACTGATAAATCTTCCTGTAAACGTCTGCAAAAAAGTCAAGAAAAATTATCTTTAAGGTCATAAAGCACAAAAAACTAAATAATTTAAAAATACTTGTGAGAACTAGCAATTAAAAGTTTCATGATATTATTTAAATTCCTTATAAATAACAAGTCCCATGACAAATTTCATATATATATATGGGTAGTAAAATATTAGAAGAAAGTCTTACACATAATAAATCTGTACATTATTTATGGAATGGTGAAGATTAAACTCTTAGAGAAAAACATTGCTATTATGAAAGGTAGAATAGGAACAGCTATGGAAAAGAACACACCATGGATTTGTGAGGAGCTGTAGGACAGAGGAGTGAGAGAATACAGCTCTAGCCAAATGGATGTTTAAGAAATTGTCTATGGGTCTATCAGTGCTTTGCTACTTAGAAAATGCAATGTTTGGCATATAGTGGTTTGGAGACTGCTTGGTGAATGCATAGGAGAAATAGTGGAGTTTGCGTTTTGTATGCTAAATGTATATATAAACTAAATGTATAAACTCCCTCTGTGTATTCAGGGAACGTATAATTCATTCAAAAAACCAAATATAATCGTTTGAGAATCTGAGAATAATGCATAAATACTGAAACCAAATAATCTTCATCCCCCTTACTCCTACAGGAAAAATGCCTGCAGAGGCCCTCCACTAGATCTTCAGGAATGTTTTAAAAAGTCATATGCTTTATAGAAGTGGAATAGATGGCAAAATTCACAGTCATTATCATGTCCATGGTTGTTCTGTAGACCCATGTGGTTACTAGGAATAAAAGTCTTATACAAAATCTCTGGTTTAGTCAGTATGAGAAACAGTTTGCCACTGTGTCTATACTGTCTCCTAGTTGCATTGTTCAGGAGCTCAGAAATGGAGTAGCAAGCAGCATAAACTATACCAATGAGAGGAATCTTGCTAGTAGACTACATGTATACATTTTTTTTAAGAAAGATTATTTTTATAATATTTCAGCTGTTCTCTTTTGAGATTTTAAAAAGCAAAGGTCTGATAGCATTTAAAGAAGGACAAATATTTTCAGATTTCAAAAGCAAGTCAAGGATAGTAAAACTTCACTACTGTATCTAATGTAAATACAGCACAAGAGTTACGCTGTTACAAGGAATAATCCACATATAACTCTCAGAGCCAGTGACCTAATGAAAATCTGGAAACTAAATCAGACTGGACACACAGGCTTAGTCAGTTTGACAAAATTGTATTTGTGTTATAAGAAGATGAGAATACAACTCCAAATTAGTAAACTCATTGGAGGCAGCAATACTCTCAAACCTCTTCTGTTTGCCATCTGAATTTGGCCTTTGTGAAAAAGCCTTTACTCACTACTCAGTATCTCCACTCTTCTGCCTGTCCTGATAACTATTCACTAGCTACATGTTTGAAAGAGATATTGCCATCCTACAGAGCAAACTTTGACTTCAATTTCAGTTATTCTGTTGTTGCACATTTCTGTTAAATGGTCAGAAAAGCTACAACATTGATTTTTTAAAATTATCATTACTTCACTTAGGAATTAATGTTTTATTGAACAGAAATAGATCACATCCTCTTAAGAGCTATCATCTGGACTGTTACTCTACAGGTTCAATGCATTTTTACATTTGAAAGATTATTTTAATAACCACATTTTCATATTTTCTTTAAATGAAAGCTTAAATCACACAGAAAATGATGTGGTTTCCATATAAATGTCATTGCAGCACACTACAAACAATGACTTAATCTACTTTTGGTACATGGCAAGTGCAACACAGTTCATTTTTACATGACGATGTGGTACGGGTTGAATCACATCATCAGTGATTTCAGTGGGTAAACCTGAGCTCTTATTCTGCCTTACAAGCTTTTTAGCCTTGCTGCTCTGAGTAACTTGACCGAAATCAAGCCATTCTTAATAGAAACATATTCTGCCAAGTGCCTTTTTTGTACTTGTCCTTAATCAGTTATCAACCTGCTTTCACTGAGCTCATCAACCTAATAAATTCGCTTTCTTTTTTTTTTAATTTCATGGGTATCATTTTCAACTCAAAACAAAGCAAACAAAACCTGGAATTGTTCTTGATGAATGCTGTGCACTTGTGACAATCTGGCTGTGCATGTGTGATATACAAGGACAGTAATGAGGACCGTCCTTTTTTGCTTTCCTGATCTTTAAATATTACATTATCTTTTTAAAAATCTAGAAAATCATTAAGAATGATGGTGCTGTTGGCCTGATGTTATTCCAAGGACATTCACAGAAAGCAGGGAGAGTTTTAAGGAAAACTAGAACTCAATAAACTAGGGAATTTAAGAATATGAAAATCAACCAAAAAAAAAAAGGATACGATTATCCATATGAAAGCAAATTAAAGATTTTTTTTCCCCCCTGGTATTTTAGAATGGTAGAACGGTGGCTTCTCAGAAGATACTCTCTAGGATTTCCAGTTTTGTTGTTTTATTATACGCATGATTCTTCAAACTGTAGTGAGTTGAAGATTGCTTAATTTTTCTCTCTTTACCTGTCCAGAAAGTTTGGTAATCCCTATTGTACTGTGGTTGTGCTGTTTTGCTGCTGTAGGCATGCAGTTTTACCTTGTTGGCTGGTTATTGAGGAGAAGGAAAGATTCATAAGTAAAAGAAGTGGCCGTCTCCTTGTGGTGGCAGCTGCACTGCTTGGATCCTGAGAAGCATCAGGATGAAGGCTCTGACTGGCAGCTTTAATCTCTAATTCCTCCTCCTCCTTTCTGCTTTGCAGATGACAGAAAGAAGAAGAACCCTTTCTAATAATTAATATCTGGGCTTTGCATGATAGTGAAATAAATAGCTTTGTAAGAGTCAAAAAATGATTAAACACGATCATGAATTCTGAAGAGGGAGGGTTTAGGGAGACATATTCACCAAGACCAATGTTTCTGACAGTGTATTTCAAAGGCAAAAAAAGCAAAGCAGCTTAAGTTTTAATGAATCTTATTTAGATTGAGAAAAGGACACAGCATGTGGGAGGACCTGCAGAGATTTGGAAAGATATAGCACATCCTTGTCTTGAAATATGTTTTTAAAATCCCGCATGAGGCTGTTGTGCTGCCAGTAAAGAGCTAAAAATTTGAGAATGTATGACTACTCTCCTAAAAATATAGGACTGAGTTATTGCATAGAGGCAAAGAAATAAGTTCTTGGTTTCAATGTTGTTTCATGGATTTGCATTTTTTGTTCTTGCCTTTTCTTTTTTCTGTTCTTTTTAACTTTGTCCTATTGTTTCTTTGCTTTAATTGCTTCATGGTTTATGCGTATGTTTTTTTTTATTGGCCTGTTTTCATCTTCTGGTTGTTGTTCTAGTCTCATATTATCCTTCTACTCTATATTTTGTCCTTATTTTTCCCATTTTGTTTCTCACTGATTTCTCTGTTGTCCACATTCCCATCTGTTTTTTCTGTGTGATCAAAGAACAGTTTTGTGTTCTGTTCTTCTAAATGACAAGTGGAACTACAGTTTTGAAGCTAGCATGTCAGATCTCCAATTAAGAGCAAAATTCAAAACTTACCCTACATAGGCTAAAACTCGTGATGAGAGAGGAAGATTTATTATACAAATGAGCTTTAAAAATGACATAAAAAGTCATGCATAGACACAGACTACATTACGTGGTAGACTTTCAGGGCCAGATCCCTAGTCCTGTCTTTGTTCACCATGTGTAACCACAGGGAACTGGAGAAATCCTATGTAATATATGCTACATATATATAGAATATATATATACACTATGGATTAATATCTGCTTATATACTATTTCTTCCCCTTTAAAAGTGTTGTGAAATCATGTAAGGGAACGTGTAAGATACTGCACTGGTGGAAGTTATCCACCATACAAATATAAGATTGGGGCAGGTAAAACCCAGCAGAACGGGACCTAGACACTTTTGTTGTTGATGCGAAGATGAAGCTATTAGTAAGAAAACCCCCTATCATACCAGGAGGTAAAATTAGTGTTACAGCTAGCAAGATACATGAAGTAATAATTCCACTTAACATTTACTCAGTCTTGGCTTTACCAGTTGGTAAAGACATATCCAGTCTGGTGCCTTGCACTTCAAGCAAGTTGTGCGCCACTTGGAGAGAAGAGGGAGGGAGAAAAAAATTATAAGGTGGGCTAGAAAACATGAACTCTGTAGAGACTGAAGGTACTGGAAGTAGAAGACTGAGGGAGAATAGCAGTTCTCACATATGCGATCTGCTACAGCATAAGGAAAGGCATAATCTTTTTTTTTCTGGCATCATAGAAATATGTAAATAATTTGAGCAAGAATATTCAGGTTAGACTGAAAATTCTTTTTCATGTTAAGGATAGTGAAGGGCTGGATTAGTTTCCACAGGAGACTTTAACTGAAGGTTTCTAAGAAAAGTATAGATAATATTTTGCCAGAAATTACGCACGTGTTGTTAATCACCCCTTGGGAGTGAAATTGAATTATAGACTCCTCAAGGACCTTTTCAACTCTATTCTTGTGTGACTTTTTGGAATTGCAAAAATATCATGTCAGCTTCATAGGAAATATTAACTTATATGTATTCCTATAGGAGGTAAAAACTTCTGCTTTTGCAATCTTCCCCAGTCTTATGAAAGGTTTTGTCAGTTCATGGAAGTTTGTCAGTTCATGAGACAGATACTTTCTTCCACTCTATTTGCCGCTACTTCAGCATCTTTTCCACTTTTCAAATTCATTACTGCTGGAAGCAACATTCAGTTACTGGAAATGCTCTTCCCAGTAGAGCACTAGGGAAGTGATTTAATGACAGCAGCATCAGTGCTATTAAATATTCCAGAAATTCATACAACTTTTAAAGATAAGGGTAATGAAGAATTGGGGAAGAAATGAAGGACAAGAAAAGGAGAAACACATACTAAGATGAAGAAACAGGGAAAATGCTGAACAGCAACAGAGAATGCTTATGAATGATGAAATAAAGTGAAATGGAAAGTGGTAAGAGAGCAGTTATTTAGGAGTGAACGTCAGACCAAGAAAACACAAGTCAGTGGGACACAGAAAAGAGCAAGTCCACATTTTGCCTGTAGCCTTTTTCTATTTTTACCTCCTTTTCTACTCAGAGAACGCCTGCTATTGACATCTGAAAAAGCATGGAGTGTTCTAAGCATTGTTCATCTGTTTTATTTGTAAATATTTTCAGTTATTTTGAGGAAATGCCAAATGAAAGATTTACTAATTCAGTAATAAAAAAGAAGACACAAGCATGGATGAACATCAACAAGAGTGTGTCAAGTGGGCCTGGGTTTTGTTGTTTTTTTTTTTTCATTGTAGACTTGCAACGGATAGAAGAAGTTTGATTCCCTGAATCCCCTTACTATTTTTAGTGCTTAAATCCATCAGCTTTATGTGTAGCAAAAAAAGGAAAACATATGATTCCTATTTTAAATGTGCTGCCCATTTGCAGTCTTTGGTAAATAAATCTAAGTTGAGTTTTGTAATACCTGTGGTTTGTTGGTTTATTCCCAGTTTTGGGCGGTCATCTGCAGCTTTTTCATTGTAAGTTGTCTCAGGAGGACCTTGTGTTCTTACCTTTAATGCAGCCTGTGGTCTTTGCATTGTCAACACAGCCTAAATTCTTGATGTGATGGGTAGAAAGACATTGTTTTGATCCAGTGGTTGAAGTGGTGCTCTGCAAGGCTCAGCATAGCCCTTGTCACAGGAGGACAAGCACATGATTTGTGTAGTGGCAGCATCTTTGTGGCTCTTCCTGTCCCTGTTAGAGGTACACCACAGTATGTCTGTGCTCTGCAGAGCCCAGCTTCATAGGATACACAGCATGTAGAGCATGCTCTTTTGCAGGCTTTTCCCTCAAATCCCTCTCTACAGGTGGAATATCCTCTTCAGGGATGAATGAAGAGTCAAAGTTTGCCTCTAAGATCACAGAAATAAAAGGAAAATTTAATCACAGAAGTATGGGGCCATAATACAAAATCACCAGTCAACAGTAACTTCTTTGAAAAAGAAAACAGCTCATCTCTAATCTAAGTGCTACTTATAGCAACTATGGGACCATTACCTCAAGGGAGAAGTAAATCCAAGACATTTAAGTGTATGTAAGATTTTTGGTTTGGTCTACAATCTGCTTCAAAATTAACAGGCAAACCATACAAAGCGTGCTTTTGTAAAGAAATACTGTTTAATAAACAGGGTAATTGTCTCTTAGTTGAAACAGACTTTGCTTTTGATGTGGGCAACAAGTGTTCAGCCTCCCAAATGACATTGTGACAAATAGTTTCAGAACTAGTAGACAACAAAACTGGGTACTGAAAACAGCAGTGTGGTAACCCAGGAAATTATGAAACACAAGCTAGTTTGTCTAGCAACTACCCATATAAGTAAGGCAAAGCTCCCTTAGGGTTCCTAAGCCAGCACAAGGTTTCTTATGAGCCATAAAGCGAAAGCAAAAAAATGTCAGGTGGATGATTCTTTCTCTTTATGGATTTTTTTTTGTGTGTTTGTTTTGCTTTGTGTTTCCAAAAACATCTGTTCCTTCAGCCATGGATTTAGTTGGGTAGAAGGAGGAGGTCAGCTACTCTTTTTTCAGTCCTTCCTGTTTTTTGGTTACTCTTCTGCAAAGCTCAGAGGCTAGTTAATTTTGAGGAAGGTAATTTAATTTCTTAGAATTAAATTTGTGTTTCTGCTCTTGTTTTACATATACTCCAAAACAAGAATGTATACAGCATGAAACATGAAAAGATCATATTTTTCAAAGAAAAGTACCATAAGTGGTTGTATCCATAAAAATCTGCCTGTGTACACACTAACAGTCACTTTCATATTAAAGAGTCCTTCTGCTCATGCTAGTATTATTTCAAGTTTAATAAGTATATGGGATTTTGCCCTTAGCAATTAAGTCCTCTGCAGAAGCAGCTTAGCATCCAGAACCCTCTAGGGTAATTAATCGAAGAGGAACCTTTTCAGGGACTACGCCAGTAGTAGGTCCAGGATTTGAACTGAAAGCCCACTTAGTGCTGCCTTTATGTAGGATTCTGTAACATACACAGATTTGAGAATATTGTGGCCAGTATTTCTTATGCCTGCTGCTGTACTTTTTAATGTTTTTGGTAGGCTACTGAGAAAGATTTTTTTCTTTCCTCCATATTATTTAATGTTCAGTACAGAAAATAATATCATACTAAGCTGAGAGAAATTTTTTTTACCTCAACTGTCTGGCTGAGCATTAAATGTAAACTTTTTTTCTTGAGCCTTCATAAAAAATGCTCCCGTAAGGATGATTTATGATTGTTTCGATAGCTTGTGAATTGAAAATAATACATGCACAAAAGTGTCCTTTACAATTGTGTGTATCTATAATAGCTG
Organism: Morus bassanus; assembly: GCA_031468815.1. Lineage (NCBI taxonomy): Eukaryota > Metazoa > Chordata > Aves > Suliformes > Sulidae > Morus > Morus bassanus. Next base: position 63,935,217 of record CM062600.1, read on the forward strand.
CAAAAATAAATTAAACTGATCCAGCTTTTTTGCTGTAAAGTACAGATTGACTAAGTCCCCCTGTTGAGTTTATTTTAGAGGACAAGGTGAAGTGTATGTTTCCTCAATCTCTAGCTCATGGTAAATGATATATAAAAGCGGCACTTGCCAAAAATTTACAGTTATTTATGTTAACTTTAAAAAATTACATTCTGAACTTACATTGAGGAAACCATTAATTTGATTTTGGTGTTGGATATTCTGGAAGAATATGTACAACAAATGCAGTTTTCCAGGTTTCCTCCACAATGTATACAACAGATTTACTTTGGAACCATTAGGTCACAGCACAGTCAAAAAATATAGTTAAATGGAACAGTATAAAAATTGGGTTAACAGGCTAGATACCTTTGCTACTATAAACAAATTAACCTAAACTATACAGATTATATCAAAGCAGCTAATGAAATATCTGCAAAACTGAAAGCAGAAGGAGCAGAGCTTATCACAATTTATGACACAAATGAAGTGTCAGACTTGCACAGAATATCCATGGAGTAGATCTGATACTAGTTCACCATGACAATGATTATCAAATAAAAAAGATTAATGGAACATGCATTATGGAAAAAGTCTGATTTTGGAGATTTCTCAATTAAAAAAAAAAAAAAAGAAGCTTTGGTTCATCCTTTTAGTATAATATTCAAAGAACTGACATTCTGGGAAATGTAGAAAAATATTTATGTATAAAATCATTGATCAGTGAGTATAGTCAGAACCTTTAGGTGGGTGTGATTAGCTATTCAAAATTATTGAAAAACAGCAACTGTTTTCAATGGCCTTATCAATAATATTGGGCCAGGAAGCATCTCCATATTCCTGGATGTAGAGCTTTACCATGGCTGCATCCTGACTCCATATCTGAGTGTGAATTTAGGGGGTGGGAAGCTGTAAGTGCTCTGTGTCCTATATTCTGTATAATTCTAGATGCAATTGACTATACTGTGTTTATATTGCCATCACAGGATTTTTCTGCTTTTATAAACACAGTTTAGATTTATTTTTAACAGGAATTTGTGAATTAGTTTGCCCTTATGTCTTGAAATTAGATCCGTATTTCCTCCTGATACAACTTGACTGACTTCAGTAAACTCAGACCACTGAGGAATGTGGCCTATTTTTTTTTAATTGTTTCAGTTTAATTTTTAATGGAAGGCTACTCTAGTGCATCCATGAGTTGATTACTATTAAAAGACATCACTTTATCAAATTTAGTTTTAAGCTTACCTATGAAAATGGCATTTAGAAATCTTGTCAGTTTATCCAGTTGGATCCTAAAATATTAATGTATCTGCAGAATATAGGAAAGCTCATAGTAAAAAATACTACCCTTGACATCCCTCTGTGTGTTACTTACTGAATTCTTGAGAGAATTAGTTGGTAACAGTATATGAATTGTGTGGCATATGAATTATATGAATGGTATATGGATTAATATACCATTTTTTAATGGTATATTTTACCATTTAATAATTTGTCCTTGACATAGCTATTCATTCAACAGTTAGAAGGAATGGCAGAGTGAAAGAATGCAGCATTCAATAACATTCTGTTTTACTGATGCTGGGAATTTCCAATTGAAAGATCAGCATCCATAAGAACTTCCTTTATTATAGATAGTAATACTACTGTGACACTCCAATTCCTAGGGCTTTATACTTAAGGCCCTTATGTGGTTATTGCTGTTGAGTTGCATAGTGTATTCCTACTGTGAATAAAATATTTCTGACAAAATATTAAATTTAAATAAGCTATTTTCTCTGATATACAGCACTGATACCATTTACAGTCAACCACAGATACATTCCTATAAACAGACTTTGCCATACTGTAGTAGTGTGGCATCTGCTATGTTCTCTGCCCCCAGGGGTACTCTGGAGATCACGAGACAACTTTAATTAGATTGCTGGTATTCACAAGAGATGCTAAAAACTAGCACACATTACAGTAAAACTTTGAGGCTGTTAAAGTTAGGTTGATTGTGATGTTGACTGCAATCCCTGATCTTAACTGTCTTTAAACTGCAGAAATGTTTCTGTTGCTGAAAAAGGTGAATTTGTTTTGAACATTTAACTGTGAGAATAGTTAAGAAAATTGCTCCGGAAATGCATGTAGGTGATGATGGTTCCAGCAATGGATTTAAGCAACAAACTACAACCTGTTAATTTGATGTACACAGTTCTCAGCTGTTATCATGTATTCTCAAATTCTGGCTAAATTCTTCTTAGTCTTCTTGTAGGATTTAGTACAATCATCTGAATCCTTTTACTTTGCCTTTTGCAAAGGCAACATGAAACAAAAAAGGGTAATTTTGACTTTCAAAGCTCACAAGTAAAATCCCAGATATCCTTTGCATTTGAGAACTGATTCCCTGCATGAGAAACAACTCCCCTAATTCAGTCACCTGCAGAGTCATCTCTTGCAGTCCAGTCAAGCTTTCCTCCTAAGGACAATGATGGATGGAACTCTATTTATTATTGTTGTGGGAATGTCTTGGGTTTATCATCTTACAGGAGGTCTTGATCACTTCTGCTGTCCACTATCATTATCTGTAAATCATTTATATCGGATATAGTAAGAAGAAATGTTAGACTGGAATTCCCCCTGCTTAGATAAACTCCAGAGATGTATTCTGTAGCCTTGTTGGTATTGTTAAACTGCTTGTAAGTGTGGACGTAGAGTGGAAGCTAGGTGGCTGTAGAAGTGTTTTTGTATTAATTAATGCCAAAACAAATTATGTTTTATACGTCTTTTTGGATTTATGGGACTGAAGCGATAATACACATTCTTCATTTTTTTTTCTTTTTGTACTGAAAATTATAAAACAAATCTGTTTTTTGAAACAGATTTCTAAAATTAAGGAATGTTTGTTGCAAATAAGTATATTGGGAATCTTATTATTTAGCATCTTTTAGATGTGGTTCTTTGTCCAGCTGATACAGAACTAGATGGTTGTATAAATACTGTGGGAGGAGCAGAAAGCAGTCTAGGAAATCCTATAGCCGATGCAATACTAGAAGCTGTTTATGCTGATGTAGAACTAGCTACTTCAGGTCATCATTTAAAATGTTTTCAGTAACTCAAAATGTTTTGAGTATGTTAATATTTAACCTTGGTAATGTATCTTTATTTAGTTTGGAGTAGCCCTTCCAAAATATCTGAGTAAGAGCAAATCCAGAAGGCAGGGATTTGTAACAGCAAAGAAAGCATTCAAAGGTAGTTATATTAGAGGAAAAGAAACCTCTGAAGAAATTAGGAACTTGAAATTAGCAAAAAATTGTAAAAGTAAATCTCAATGCTTCATATATCAATACACATACTGAAAATATCAGCATGTTAACATGTGAACTAACCATGTAAGTTAACTGCTTCAGGTTATGGTTGAAGTACCATAACATACATAGTGGTGCATGTATGAACACATGGTCTTATAAGAAATAATTTTAAAATTGACATATATAGGTTAGTATGTATTGGTGATTCCCATTACTTAAAAAATCTACTTTTCTGTACACTCTCTGTCTCTGCGGTTTTTTTTTTTGTCTTTTAAAGTATATGGTAACCAAGGCAGGAATCAAGCATATTGTGTTTGTAGAGCAAATCTGGTAAGAGTGAAGGATGATGTTTAGTTAAAGTACAGCAGTACTATAATGAGACAAAATAGTTTGGGTGAAATCCTGGTTGTAGTCTCGAGAGCAACATATTTCTGCAATTATTTCCCCTCCTCAATCAAATAAGAAGCCATTTGAGAACACATTTCGCATATATGAAACCTTGATCTTACTAAATCTGCCGAGCAATTGGTTTTGCCAAATATGCTTTAAATCAAAATGCTACCAAATTATTTAAAAAATGAAAGCTTCTGCAAGTCTTTATATACAATCAATTTTGGTGGTGTTGCTATCTCCTTTTCCCTGTTATTCCTAGCTAATAATTACTTTCTTTATACTGTTTTTGGCGCTGTTTGTTTTTTTTTTTTTTTGTGTAGTTTTTTTTGTTTGTTTATGGGTTGGTGGGGTTTTTTTGTTTGGTTGTTTTTTTTAAATCACTATTTTACCTGATGCCCAGGTGGCTTTGGTTTTAAGTTGGCTTTATTATTATTTTATGATGCAAGGCATTACGACTGAGATTTGGCTTCTCCATCTACCCCTGTATGCAATATTTAAAAAAAAAACAAGACATCTCTAACTATAGAAGTCATTAAATCAACATGTTTATAGGAGGCTGAGCTTATCGCTCTCCACAACTACCTGAAAGGAGGTTGTAGTGAGGTGGGTGTTGGTCTCTTCTCCCAAGTTACTAGTGACAGGACAAGAGGAGATGGCCTCAAGTTGGTTCAGGGGAGGTTTAGATTGGATTTCAGGAAAAATTTCTTTACTGAAAGAGTGGTCAGGCACTGGAACAGGCCGCCCAGAGAGGTGGTGGAGTCACCATCCCTGGAGGTGTTCAAAAAATGTGTAGACGTGGCACTTCAGGGAATGGTTAAGGGGACATGGTAGTGTTGGGTTGGCGGTTCGACTTGATGATCTCAGAGGTCTTTTCCAACCTTAATGATTCTATGATTCTATGTTTGCTTAATTTTCTAAGACTGTTTACTGCACATAAAGATAAATATGTGTAGACATCTTTGCAGTATCAACTCCTACATCACTGTTATTTGAACAACTTTTTAAAACACTTTCTGTCTTATTTAGCATAAGCTCAAACCACAGCTAACCTCAAATTTTTAATAAGAAAATGTATTATTTAGCCAAATGTTTATGGAAGAAAAATCCTACCAGAAATTTCATTATTTCCTGTTATGATTTTGTATATACCCTTTCTTTAAATTGAGTATACCCAGCAGAGGATTTTACTATGGATGATCTTTTTGCTATCCTCCCTGTTGTAGATCCACTGCTAGTAGTCAGAATTCCATGAAGACAACTATTGGAAACTTTTTAAAAGGAGTTTTACAGATACCCAGCTCTTGATGGAAAGTCTGTGGAGTGATCATCCAGTCTGTTCTACCTGTGTATGAAAATATTAGTTGTCTTAAACACTTAAAATGTTTCACAGAGGTTCACTTAATGCTGATAATGGTATCACAAACCTTGTGTTTTACAAAGTATGATGATTACTTCTCTACAAGAAACATTTCTAATACTATTACTATATTATGCAAATATAAAAACTGGGAAAAAAACTTAAGATACCTTTCATTTGGTAGTGTCTTAACATAGATGATCAGTTCTGGACTGTTGGCAAGAAAAAAGTAACAGCTGCTGCCTCAAATACCCTTGTAACTGTAGGATATTTGGTGCAAGTATGATCTTATTAATCTTGTTATTTTAAGAGCAATGTCTTTTTTGCTCTGAGTCTGGCTCTTACTGCATTGTTCTGAATGGTTCATTAATTTGATTTATTCCTTTTTCCTATCTGATATTTGTCTTCTAAACTTCCAGATTTCCTCAGGTAGCAGGAATAGAATTTGGACTTCACCCAGATGCAGAACCAGGGCATGGAACTGTAGGAGACTCAGTAAAAAATCAAGGACTGTATCTGAAGGAAAGCAAGGTCTACCAACTTGCCATTAAGAAATACTTGGCTAATATAAGTTGTGATATGTTTATTGTTATTATTCATGCTTGTGAAGCTTTATTTCCATAAAGTACAATCTCATTGATTGCTGAATTATGAGAGTATACTGGATTATAATTTGATTCCTTTCCCTTTTTTCCATCGGTTTTCAGATTTGTTAATTGCCTGATATTCCTATGTGTCTTTATTTTGATAAATATTCCTGCGATCCTTCAGAAGATTAGAAAACACAGATATCAAGCCTGGTTTTTAAACACTCTTACTTGTCTTCTAGTAAAATTCACACATGCAAATACTATTTTTGCATATTCAAATTAAGTATAGCTATTTGTAGCCACAATCCCTCAGTCTTATTTGCATGCAAAATGTACATGTTCAATATGGAAGTTATGTAAGAAGGTAGCTCCAAGCAATTTCAACTCACTTTTCCAATAAATAAAAAATTAATACTAAACCAAAAATTGAATAGTTTTATTACTAATGCTTTTGCAACCTTATATTGCAAAGTAATTTTGAAATAGGAATTTAAATGTGTACATTTACAGAACTGTCATATATGAGAATGTGACTATCTCAGAGACTGTTTTTTTATGGTCATCTTTTAATCATCCAGTTTACTGGGAATTTGAACAATGCAAATAAAGCTATAAAATACACAAAACACAAAATATTATGACATTAGTCTATGGGAACTTTACCAGAGTGCAGCTGAGAAAAGGCAGGAAAGATCTGTGACAGCTTCCAAGTACCCAACCCTCTAAGTCCACAGATCTGCTACTATATGAATATGGTAATACTTCCTCAGATACAAGCTGCTTCACAGATTATTCACAGTTGATCATTTTGGGGCAATCACTCCTGAAGGCATGTAGAGATGGGTTTCTGAAGGGACATGAAAATGGAAGAGGTGGAAAAGATCCTTAAGGAGGTCAAACCCTGTTCTGAAATTCTAGTCCTTTTGTAGGGAAGTGGATTTAACATACAGAGACTTTGGATTTTGCATATAAGGCTTTCAAGGGACAAAAGCCTTTCTGATTATGTCCCCTTTTTACCCTCACAAAGAGTCTGTGACAAAATTATTTTTGCAGGATGTAGGTCTACTGATACATCCTGGCACTGTCACCATCTATCTCCTTTTCTTTCTTAGCCTCTCATAAACATCTTATAAACACCCATAAATATCTGAAGAGAGCAAAGATTTTATTGCTCAATCTCCTCCAGGCACCAGTGGCAGATTTGTTGTACTGGGTTTTCCCTGGTTATAAAAGTTGGAATTTAAAATAACCTCAATACCAAAAAGAAGGCTTTAAAGGCAGCTAAGACCATGTTGTTACTGGAAGACCCCCTTCAGCTTTGATATACCTGAGATTAAAGCAGGATATGTGGATTTTAACTCCTGATTTACTTGGGCAGGTCTGAAAAATCCCACCTAAGATTTTATTCTTTACAGGCATGAACACAGCCGTTCAGGGTTTTTTTAGGTTTGTCTCAGTGATGCTTGAATAAAGCTGTTTCTTTTGGAACACTATTTACTTACCAGAAGGGACAGATGCTGATCTAAGAAATCCTTTAGATGACTACAATACTAACTTAAAGGTCTTCTCTGTAAGAGACTTTCACCACCTATTCATGAACCTTACAGGCTGAAATACATTTTTCTTATCTTCATACCAATGAAGTATGCCCTTGTCCCAAGTTTGAAATGCAGAAGAAGAAGCTAAAAAATGGAATTTACTTACAGGCAGTTTAGAACAATGAGTAAAATCCTTTTAACAGTCCAGAAAGCAGTTCTCCTTTGAGCACAAAATGCTCAAGAAGTCAGGGATTATTCTTTGTCATCAACATTTCTGCACTTAAATGAACAGTTCAATCTTGCATCTTGTTCAATTTTCCTACACCCATAAGACTGTGAAGAAAATGTGGTATTTTATTTGTATCATATGTCTCACCTTGCAAACTTGCAATGATGGCTCTTATTTAGAATATTTATTGCTTCATAAACAGGAAATGCAGAATATGGTGTATGGTTTTTAAACCGACTGTACAGAGGGACAGAGAAGTACTTAGTAGGAGATGCAATACCAAATATGTTTTAATGTCTTCTGGAATAGGACAGGAAAGTCTACCTAACATTCTGGGATAAGCACCTGTTACATACATACTTTTGATCCTAAGAATGGTGTGAAAAGTGGAGGTAGTTGAAACCATTTTCATAGATCTAAATTACATAAGCCAGAAAAAGGGCTCCTATGCTCCTATGAATGGTTCTAAAAAGCACAAAGAAGTCTGTCTCAAAGCATTCACATTAGCTAAAACCTTCTATTTGTAATTTTGCCAAAGTAATTTATAAACCCATGTCTATAAAGGTTTCAAAAATTCTATTGGGAATAGATGGCTTTGTTTTGAGAAAGTATGACGGAAATCAGGTCAAAGCCACAGAACAAAACCTAGAAACACTATTAGCATTTCACAATGGTGAGCTTGAGATAATGCAATGATGACCTAATTTCTGATGAAAGTAGATGTCTCAAAGTTCAGTGAGAATCAGAAATACCTCATTTTCCTTCTAAATCTTTTCTTTCACTACCCTCCCTTAGGTTCACTGGCTATGCCTCTTTATCTCTGTACAGCTCTGTGAATTGCTTTACTCTCATTTTTTCTCTCTTTGAAATGCCAATGAAAAAATATAACCTTTTTTCTGTTGGAGCTACTCCTAGCACAAGCATGTTCTGATGGATAATAAAAGTGGACTAAGTGGACTGTTCCTTATTGATCCTGCTACAGCGGAGATGTTGGGTGCAGGAAAGAGGCACCCTATCCATAGCCTGTCCAAACTTAATACAGTCTCCACATTGCTTTAAATGGCTCACGAGAACAGTGGGCTGGGGCTCTCTGATGGGCTCCCTGATACATGCATACAGGTCAAGCCAGGTTATTCCCCCTCTTTGAACCCCATACTGGCTCCCTCCTTATCACCATCTCATATTTAAACTCTTTTTCCTCAGAAAGAAAATAAAAAATGAATTACTCTTTTTCCTGATTTTCCCTCTCTCCTCTCATTGTCATACTATTCCAACTCGCTGATGACTTTCTTCTATTAGAATAATTGCTCATTATATTCACTTTGCACAATATGTGTACTGTTCTCAGTCTGTGGATCAGCAGGAGCTTTTAATCTTTGATGCACTACGTGGTCGCATACACCCTGTGCATTACACTGGGCAGGTACATAGATCTCTAGTGCACTCGCTGCATGGTGTGTTAATGGTATTTCTCAAGGAAGAGATAGGAGATGTAGGACTACTGTTAAGATCTTTTAAGCTATGGATTTGAGGGCCAAAGTCTTAAAACAGTACCGTGTGTAACTGGCATTTAAGAAATCTCTAGCAAAAAGCAGCAGTAAAGTTGAAACTTAATTTTTAGCTTCAACTCATCTGCATGAGATTGAAAGTACAGATCTGGTAATGAATAGTTCATCCTACAAAAACTTGCATGGACAGTAATTCCATAGTCATGGTCTTTGTCATCCATGAAGTTTGGATTATTTATGAAAATTATAGGTTATAATAAAACACTGGGGTTTAAAGTGTTTATTAAATATATCAGAGTTACCATACAATCAGAATAACATTTAAGTTAAGTGATCAGTAGTTACTATAATTATTTTTATTCTATTTTTAGTATTATATATATTACTTTATTATAATATTTTTTGAATTTGCCATAAGCCTTTGAAGAAAGCACAGTTAAAAAAAAATAATAAAGGCAGTCCCTGCTATAGAAGGAAGGATTTGTCAGATTTTCCAGAAAATGAACACTCATGTCAACTCAGAATGGCGAGAAGGGAGGTTATGCACGTGTTCCCCATGGCTCTCAGTAAGGACTGCAGCAACTCTGACTTTGACTGAATATGATAAACAGCATCAAGGCTAATAAGGTACTTAAAAACTGCATCTCCTATAAACTGGTAATGGCAAGCACAAATTTCTTAATGAACGCTCACCATAATTACATTATTTTTCTTTTTCTTTCCATTAAAGTTGAAAAGTTTAATTGTTATAAACATTTATTTGAAATAAATACTGAACACTTTTTACATTCACCCATTATCTGGCAAGAGAAACATATTTTCTTGTTTTTTGAAAAGGTTTTTAAAAAACTTGAGAAACAAATGTTCAGATATTTAGTAATTGACTTCTGCTGGTGGCTTTATTAAACTATTTTTTTCTATTCTTGCTTAAATGTTATTGAAGAAAATACCAATTAATAAGTCCACTATTAGAAAGTGGTAGAATCTATAAATTTGTTTATAATATTAAATCAGAAATATATTTACCAATATAAAAATAAATGAGAAATCTGCTGGTTTCCAATATAAAAATAACTAGTACTATCATAATAATGTTTATATAGGTTACAGTAATGTTTGCAGGAGGATACTTAGACAACTGCTATAAATTGACATAGAAAGGGAAAACATTTATTCCAATAGATCATAGATCATAGAATAGTTTGGGTTGGAAGGGACCTTTAAAGGTCATCTAGTCCAACCCCCCTGCAATGAGCAGGGACATCTTCAACTACATCAGGTTGCTCAGAGCCCCGTCCAACCTGACCTCAAATGTTTCCAGGGATGGGGCATCTACAGCCTCTATGGGCAACCTGTGCCAGTGATTCACCACCCTCATCGTCACAAAAAATTTCTTCCTTATATCTCGTCTGAATCTATCCTCTTTCAGTTTAAAACCATTACCCCTTGTCCTATTGCAACACGCCTTCCTAAGAAGTCTGTTCCTATCTTTCCTCTAAGCCCCCTGTAAGTACTGAAAGGCCACAATAAGGTCTCCCCGCAGCCTTCTCTTCTCCAGGCTGAACAACCCCAACTCTCTCAGCCTTTCCTCATAGGAGAGGAGCTCCATCCCTTGGGTCATTTTTGTGACCCTCCTCTGGACCCACTCCAACAGGTCCATGTCTTTCCTGTGCTGAGGGCTCCAGAGCTGGATGCAGTACTCCAGGTGGGGTCTCACCAGAGCAGAGTAGAGGGGCAGAATCACCTCCCTTGACCTGCTGGCCATGCTTCTTTTGATGCAGCCCAGGATACGGTTGGCTTTCTGGGCTGCAAGCACACATTGCTGGCTCATGTCCAGCTTTTCATCCACCAGTACCACCAAGTCCTTCTCCACAGGGCTACTCTCAATCCACTCATCACCCCAATATTTTTCTTTATGACTATTTAAGAGAAGTATCTCCAGAGTTTAATCAGATATTTACTTTGATATACTGTGGTTTTAATATGCTTAGTACTATAATTATACCTTCTCCCTCTATATAGCAACATATAAAAAGACCTAGTAAGCACATTCTTATATACTATTGTATTAATTAAATATTAAGAGGTTTTAGAGTCATTTTAGCTGCATTTAACTCTACTTCATTTTTACAGGACCTCACAGAATGTACTGAAAGTAGCCTCATCAAGTTGCTGCTGATTTTAGAACACTGAAATGTTTTGGTTTTTTTTTTTCCAGAAGTACAAAAACCAGGTGTTTTCTAGGAGCTGGATTAATGAAGGACCATGATTTAAAAGGGCTCAAGGTATCAACATACTCAGATATTCAAGTTAGGCATTTACCAAGGGAACTGAAATTCAGAATAGGATTTAGATAGAATTCCCTCTATCTACAAGAGAGAATATTAGATGCAGGAGAATGGGATTCACATCAGTCATATGGTGACTGGGGGAAACAGCCCCTTAAACGTGAAAGGCATATCCAAGACTAGTGTTTGCCTCTTTTCCCCTTCTCCCATATACCTCTGATAAAGTATGAATTTAAAGATTACATTTCTGTGAAATAGGAACTTAGAAACTCCATCTTCTGCACTTAATAATGTATTTAAAATCAGATGGAATCACAGAGTCATTTAGGTTGAAAAAGACCTTTAAGATCATCGAGTCCAACTACTGTAATACAGTGTCTTTCACTTGACAGTAAAGTGTTGCTGCCCCCTTACATGCCTACATAATCACCTAGTGCTTAGGGCATTTGCTGTGGACAAGGGAAGTTTTGGTTCTAGAAGGATATGTTTAAACCTTTTCCTGGAAGCTCTCTAGCCACTAAACTGTAGAAAAAGATTACTGTGATCAGCAGTAAGCACATGTATCATTATACATAACAGATACTGCTATTCTAAGGGGATTTAGGTGTCCAGGACCTTTTGTGAGTATAAGCCTAATTCATTCTACATTACAGTTTGTTCCTAGGAATATAGAAGAAATATTTGGAGAGCTGCAGCCATTCAATTTCCACTTTTTTTAGTCACCTAGAGCCTGTTCTGGCAGTGCATGGGCAGTTTGCAGTGTCATCTGACCATGCTCCCTGCCATCTGTATGATTTCCTAATGCCAAGCAGTACTGAATACAACCAGCTATGCTGGCTCTAGTCCATGTGAGGATTCCTGCACTAAAAGGGGAGTAGAGCACAGCAGTTTCAGGTGCAGTATGGCTGTTGTGGCAGTAAAGATAAAGGACTAGTGAGAGACTGGATTTGTCCATAACAGTAGGTTAAGAACAAGGGCTGGTGGACAGCTTTCATTGCTGAATCAGGACTTCATCCTTACCTGTTTGGAAGACTCTCTTTTGTAGGACTTGGCATTTTCTCCTTCAAGTCCTTGATTTTAGGTGCATTGTGACTTGGTTACTGTGCAGTGGTTGGACTCACTGTTTTACCTTTCAGGAATAAACATAAATGAATCACAGTTGTTGTTACATTTGAAGATTTTTTAAAATATAATACCATTCATTATGTTTGAAATAATTTGTTACCCCTGCTTTTAAAATTTACCCATTATTAACATCTAAAAAGTGAGTCATTCCAATACATTAGATTTTTTTTGTATTCACCATATAACACAGTTGTGCTGTTTTTCTAATAAAATGCTGAATTATGCTTATATTGTTTTTCAAAGAGACAGCTCAACTGTCTTTACGAGCATCCTTTTGTACATAAAAAGTTGTATGACTGCTATGATCACATTGCTGATCACTGGTGATGCTGACAATGGAAAGGTTTCTTGACCCTTATGTTTGTGCAGTAAATACTGGATTGCTTTGCTTGTATTTGTTAAAAAGCTTAGATGTGAAATAAACTCATCTTGTGAATAAAAAACCAGAAAATTGTTTAATAAATCACATTGTGATTTATGTTTTGTTGCCTGAAGCAACCTGCTGTCTGCACTACTTAAAGGTTTAGAGATTTTCTCCTTTTCCTGCTAAGGGTACTTAGCTAAGCAGTAGGTGGAGGCTAGTGGGAATCTTCCGGAAATCTCCTTCTTACCTGTGGATCACTGACAAATCCTGAAAAACCTTTAATGGTAAATTTTCTGTAAAGCAGTACATGCTTAAGCAGCTTCTTTTTTTTAAAGTCAGTATAGAATTTAGTTAGTATCTACATAAGTCCTGCATGTATAATTTGGCTGTCCTTTCATTTAAATTATGATAATAATGATAATTTAGTTACTATTGCCCAAGTATGTGTTAATCTGTTGGATTAACACTGTAATACTTGCACTTAGATGTCGTCATCGGCTTGTAGAAGTGCCTTTCACTTGAGAAGCTCTAAGTCCTTGCAATTGAGGGTTGTTGCTACTAGACTCTGCATGGAAAATGGAAGTTCTGAAGAACTTGTTTTTAGAGATTAAAAATAATGAGACTGTGACCTGTAAATCACTCTGAAAATAAGGCACTTTAGGAATAACAGATAAGGAAAGAGAAGGGTATCTCAATTTATGCTATTGTTATCATTACACTATATTCCTGTCTTAAGCAGAATTAAAGAAAAATACCAGTACAGCTTGGTAATTTAATGCCATATTGTCACTTTTTGTAGTTTAGAATTTAAGTAACAGTCTAGAAGACAAATAAAAATGTGTTTGGGAGCCTTAACTCCTAGGTGAGTATAATACAAAACTATCAGACAATTTTGTAGGTCATGTAATTGCTATTCATGTAAAATTGCACTATATGCATTGGAAAAATCTGTGACCATACAGCTAATTATTAAATTCGATGTTCATTTAATTCACAAGTCTTTAAAAACATAAAAAGTGGGGTCCAGTTCTTTAAGATGGAACCAGATAGGGCTATAAATTGCCTGTAACATTTAACTTCTTGCAAACGTTCTCTGCTTGATAAGATATGAAAGAAAATTAGCATATTCTTCCTCCCCTGAAGCCTAATTCAAATTATTTTAGAACTAGTTTAACTTCTGACAGCTGAAATGCATACATTAGCTAGCTAGAGCCATCTGCAAGGCAAACACATTCTTAACTCATATGTTTCTAATTGGAACGTGTTGTCTTTCAGGCACCATCAGATGCCATGCTATGACTGGTAATGAATTCTGGAATGATGTACATCCCCAAGGATTTATAATCTGCACGGATTAAGGACAGGCTTTTGTGAATTTCAGTTATTTTCACACTTTGATTGTAAGTCTAAATATTTTTTGGGTAGCAACCTAATTATATGAAAAGTTAATACCCCAAAACCAGATATTATTTTAGGGAGACTGGGATTACATAGGATTCTTTAAAGTATTATTTTTCACTTTTCCTTGAACAGATCATCTAGATTTTTATGTCAATATCTAACATCCTTTACTTTATGCAGGTAATACAGAGAGGCTACATGAGATTTCTCTTCTGCTCAGTCTGAATTTCATTCTCCAGCTCAGAAACAGTGGAATACATTACATGATTAGCATTTTAATACTCATTTTTTTAATGACAGTGTAAAAAGGATTTTAAATAATTGATTTTTAATGCTTGTATCAATATCAAATGACTTACCACGATCTTTTTATTGGTGGCATTTACTTCTTCTGCTTCATTGTCTTGTTTGAGGATAAAAGATTACACATGGAGTATATTTTAAGTGATTGCCTGATTGCATTTTAATGCCTTGCTGGAAATATAGAAATATTTCAACTGAATGTTGAAAATGTTTGATGGAAAATGTTTGATGGAAAATGAAATAATTATTATTAAGTTAAAATGATATCTAGTGAAAAGTCAGAATTAATTACTGCAGTTTTCTCATCCTAAAACCAAACTGCAAATTTAAATAAGCCATTGCTAATATAGTATCATAGTGATATGTATCACTTTTATAACATCAATCTAGAAATCATAAGAACAGTTTTATTTCACTTGTAAATTAGTATTGAGATGTCAAGGGCATGAAGCTGAAGGAGTCTTTCCAAGTTTTATAAAATAGAATGGACATTAAAAAATGTGGCTGATGGGTGCCAGAGGAGTACCTGGTTAGGATATGCTGTAGTACTGATGTCTAGAATATTTTTCAAACTCAAAAACTACTTAGTTAAGTACACACAGGATACTGACTGCTGCTACAATATTAAAGAAAGTGCTAACAGATATATTTGAAATTTCAAACAGTCTTGTGGGGCATTTTTCAGTAGTAACATTTTTCATGTATCATGAGCAATCCTGAATGAAGGAGCATGCTTTCCCACCAGGGGATTAATGTGTAAAGGCCTTATGCCTCTGAAAGCCCTTAGGAAACCAGGTCTAGGCAGGCTGAGCCAGGACCTCGAGGGCTTTCATCTTCACAGGTATGATGAGCAAATAGGTTCATAAGCCACTCCTCTGCTCCTTTGCTCATTTCCTACCAGCCTCCAACAAAGCTGAGGGAATAGTCAGCTGTTTTCTAGGCAGTGGTCAGTAAAATAGCTTTGTGCTGTTAACACTGACCTTCCTTTTTTCAGGCCAGGCTGAAAGGCATTCAGTACCTGCCACTGCTACCCAGTACTGCTATCCAGTACCTCCCTGGCAGCAGCTGCTTTCCTGCCCTTTGCTTATCTGCTACTTTACACCTTCATGGCTGGTTTCTTGCAAGAATGAACCATGTTCTGGCTCCTAGAATCCTTTATAGAGAACTTCTATACAGGGACCCAAAAGTCTCTTTGAAAAGATCTTGGGGTTTATATCTAGTGCTATGAAGTGTTTTCTGCACTTCTTTGGCAGGGTATATATTTTCCTTCTGTTTACATTTGCCACAATTTTCCTTAAAAGCTGTAAAGTAAATTAGGTCACAGATTCTTAGCTGGGTATAAGTTCAGAGTTTCAGGGGGGTCTGCCATGCCTCAGCAAGAAATGGAAGAGCAGCCCCAAAGGGCAAAAAGTAATGAAAAATAATACCACATCATCTTGTCTCCTTTGGCTAGAGTTCAGCACTCCCAGATCAAGCAAAAGACCTTAAGAAAACTGACAATATTCAGGAATGTTTTAATGAAGAAGAAAAGGAGAATCAATGTCTGCCATCAGATGCCCTGGATAACTCCCAAGGACTTGCATGGGACACCTGTGCATTAGAGGACAAAACCTGACCCTAAAGTGCCAGTGGATACCGTGTACCCTAATATGTGGAGAGTGCCCTGCACAGCATTCAAAGGGCAAGGAAAGCTATTTCATCTCCAGTGTAAGTCTGTCCTGCTGAGAGCCTTTCCCTGAGAAGCAATCCCTGAGCTTTTTGTTCTACAGTGTCAATCTTCTGACTTGCCCAGAAGCATTCCTCAGCTCAACTTTGTCAGCCGATTCAGCACATTTTCTCCAGTGTGTATTAGAGATTAAGTTTGTCCTGTAGGATCTGTCTGTAATAAAATAATTTTAGTGAAATCACAATATGAAATTACACATACCTTCAGTCTTCTTTTAGGAACATTTTTTTTAAATGAGAAATCACTTTGTAAAAATATAATCAAGCAAAAAGTGAAATGTCCTAAATTAAAGATTACATTTTACGGTTAAACTTCCACAGGATAACTCTAGAAAGTACTTTCAAATAGGATTACATTTTAGTGCCTTAATGGAAATGTAGAAATATTTCAACTGAAGAAAATGTTTGATGGAAAGTAAATAGATTATTATTAAGTTATTTTTAACTTAACTTATTTTTAACTGTTATTTTATTAAGTCCATTTTGACAGTATGTATTTTCCAGGATTACATCACAGCAACAAAGAAATCCTAACATGTCTAAGACACTGGAGGTTTAGTTTACTTTCAGTCATAGGGTAATCAAATGCAAGTAAATGTAAACTTTGAATTTACTTGTGCCACAAGAAATTCTGAAAACTCATTTCAGAAATTCCATCAGAATATCTTTTACAGTAACTGAAAAAGTTTGTAAGACAAAAATCCAGTTCATCATCTTTAAAATGATGGCTCCCATTGATTCTGCTGGGATCTGGATCACTGCCAAAGTCCATCATAAATAGGTGTATTTATCAGGCTTTGACTCCCAACATAAGAAACCCTAAAGAACCTATTTTGGAGGTTTTGGTGATCTTCGGTTCTGCATCAGATCCCTTTCGAAGGAAGACCTCATGCTGGGAATGCCAAATGGAGGCACCCAAAATTAGGAAGTGCTGTTGGAAATTTGAATTCAAACCTTTACCTGTAAAATATAAGGTTTTAGACTTTAAAATTTAAATAATAATAAAAAGTTTAAATAATAAATTCTGAATGTCTATTTCTGACAGTAAGATGACTCGTACCAGAATAATATAACTAGATTTCTTGTGATTCTTTCCTTGGTACTCTTCTGAACTTTACCATTAAAGGACTGCAACAACCACAGATTTCAGTAAGTAGGAGGAAAGACAATTCCTTAAAGTTTGAACTGGTATCCAAAGAAAGATTGGTTGTATTGACTCAAGATACTGCTGAAAGAAAAAAAATTATAATGAATTGTTTCAGCCAGAGAATTACAGATATGTATAGAAAAGAACAGAAACGGACATAAATGGGCCAAGTTCTTCCAGCATTGTACTGCCTTGTGTTATTAAGGGAAACCAGGATTTTCTACTGAGAAGTTTCTGGTTTATTTGCCCATTATTAAAAGATCCACTTTTTCTAGTTCTCAATCTGTTAAGTCTTGTGTG
Organism: Morus bassanus; assembly: GCA_031468815.1. Classification (NCBI taxonomy): domain Eukaryota; kingdom Metazoa; phylum Chordata; class Aves; order Suliformes; family Sulidae; genus Morus; species Morus bassanus. The sequence goes on from CM062600.1 coordinate 63,952,799, forward strand.
ATGACTTTACAGAATCACTCATATGAGAGATCCTCTAAAAATGACAAAATAAACCTAAACTCTGCTTCTTCATCATCCTTTTCTATCTCAGTACCAGTAACTGTGGTAATGCTGTTGACATATGGTAAGTATTTCAGGTGTGTATGTAGTGTAGAGGTAAAGGCTTAACTTAGATCTCAGCTTCTGTGGGCGGGTACACAGTTGTGAAAGAATCCGTTGTGCTTCACAGCAGCTACTCCCTGGGCAGCTATTGCTTGTGAATATTTTTTTATTTGTGTGAAAGAAGCAAGATGACTGGACCTTTGGCAGGTAGGCGAGCTACAAACATACCCACTGTTAGGCAAGAAACTCATACACTTCTGAGTGTGCACAAAGTCTCTTTGCCTGTCAAAGCCAAACTTAGCCTTGTCTGGGATTTCTGCTGCCTTCAACAGTTAATCGGTCTGGACACAGCACCAGCACTGAGTATTATTCATTGTCAGAATGTGTTAAGATCCACACCTTGTCCCGAGATGATTTCTGACAAGTCTGACCATTTCCTGGAAAGTACTGAAACAAATAAAAGGCTGCTAGTATGAAAAGAGTTAGTTGCAGTAGTAAGAAACTGCATCCCAAGCAGAAACAGAATGGACAGGATAACAAACAAGACATTGATTGAAAAAAATATTAACATTTAATTCTACCAAGCAAAATCTAGTGAAATGACTGCAAAATATTACAAACAACTCAAATTTTATTGCAAACATTTTAATACTATTGTAGATAAGAAAGACAAGGTTGCAGAGCAGGATCAATTTAACCAGCAAATTGCTTACAAAGGACCTGCTCTTGCTCCCACAGATATCAACAGCATTTTACAGGCAGACTTCAAAGAAAACCATATTTGAGCCTTCAAATTGTTACTGTATTTTTACAAAAGTATGTATCTCAAAAAAAGCAATAAAGGACAAAATAAAGTACCTCCACTCTACGCCTTTTAGGTGTTTTCCTATGGAGGAAACTCCTCAGAGTTGCAACAGTCTTCATTATGTACATTTGTAATCTTTTAAAAGTAATTGTCCCCTGAAATTAATAGCAACCAATACAAACTAAAACAGTATAGCCCAAGAAACAGTTTATTGTTTAGGCCTCGAAGAAAGGCAGAGTTACACAGTTAGAAATGCCATACAAAGTTGTCACTCCTACTTTTAGGAAAATGCAGCCACCCTCAGCCATCAATTCTTGCTGGAAATGTACAAAAGGGGCCAATATTACACAGGAATTTTTACTCTCCTTTGTAGCCTTTTTCAGAATAAAACCATGGTAACATGCTATTAAAAATGATCTAAGTAACTCTTTCTTATATAATTAGTTAGTACCTATATTGTGTTTCTTATGTCTCAATATATTTTGGAAAATTTACTTAAGGATATTGTTTCACCAGATATCCTGGTTAAATAATTTTAAATTACATTACTACTGGAATTTCAGACAGTCAGCTAAGTTAAATTATTTTTTCATAACATCTTTTCATTTTAGTATTTTCTGAGATCAAAAGGTAGAAGCAATTTTGGCTTAACAGGTGAATCAGTCCCTGTCTTTGCTGAGATAGGAGCAGTAAATTCCTAAGATTAGAGAGACAAACAAAAATTGCAGTTAGAATCTCAGTCCTGGCATAGATGAGAAAAATGTTTAAAATTATTGATAATATTTGAGCACACAGACCTACACATCTGCATGTAGCAAAATATGAACCTATGACCTAAAAACCCTAGCTTTTGAAAGACCTGTTTGTACCGATATAAAGAGGGAAATTCACCAAATGCTTTACTACACCCTTAAAGCTTTTAAAATGTTATGCCTAATGCCACCAGTACTAAAACCAATCACCTTCAGGTAGAGGCAAGGTAACTAGATATACTGTAATTACAGAAAATGCATTTCTGTCACAACCATGACTATGTGGTGATGGTGAATTTCAATTATTATATCTCCTTAAGTTTGCATATATTAAAAAGATGGCAAAAGTTATTTAGTCCAATCAGTGTAGTTAGACTTGTAATTTTTAATTCTACACATATATTCTCAAAGAGATAATTTTATGCAGCCTGTAAGAAAGCTAAATATTAGTAGCTGATTTACTGCTGGTTTTCAGATTAAGTGAAAGTTTCTGGTCTTGATCACTTTATAGCCTGTAAGAGACTGACCATGCTGGCCCTGCTCTAGTAAAGAAGCATAAGCACACGCTTAATAAAACCCCTGAATTCATTCCATTCCATCACATTTGGCAGATGGCACCTTCCACAACACGTTTCTCCTTGTTCTCTGCTAGAACAGGGGAGTACACCACCTACTGAAAAACCACAGGTCTCCTACACAAATCCTGGTATCAGAGGAACTACATACATCTACTCACATGCTTTTCTAGATGAAACCACAGTGTACTTTGCAGGTCATGCCCTTAGAAATAAAAACTTCCTTGTACCTTCCTGAAAAGTAAACCCCTGAACCACCTTGTACCATTCTTCAGCACCTGATTCTGCAATATTTTCTAATATCCTTTTTATAATTTAATAGATGCTCTTTCACTTTCATTTGAAAATACTGTGTAAAGTAGCAAGTATGGAATGATTGCTGAACTGGCTGCAGTTTGGTACTGTAACTCAGCAATCTATATATAGAATAACTATAAAGTGCTTTAGAATTGTTTCACATGAAAGGTGCAAATAAATACTGTGTCCTTTTACGTGATCTCCCTGGAGACACATAGTCCTGGTGAGCCCACACTCAAGAGTATCATCAAATTGTTACAGCAATTTAATAATGACACTGACTTCTAACACTGGAGAATGCTTCTTTCTCCAATATTTACTGGGGTTAGTGTCTCACGGCATCATAGCCAGCAGGCCTGCTGCTTGCCATTAGCTGTCTTGCTGGATCCAAACACACTCATCTGGATGGGTAGAAAAAGTACAGTGCTACTCTGGGAATCTGCACAACAAAAGTGGTCCCTTAATGTGCAGAACTTGAGATTGTTAGCTGATTCCTTCTGATTTCCATTTGCTGAAAAGATGAACTGTCAGCACACTGTGCAGTATAATTTCTTTTTGGTTAATAGGCTCAGAATTTCAGGCATCAAGTACGGCACATCTCCACAGTAGAATGCTGACAGGTCTATCAATTGTCAAAATTTTCCAGGATTTGGATTATAACATTGAAATAGCTCAGATGAATGTCTATATAATGCATGGTGCAGCACTGCAGTGCTTATAATCTCCTGTTCCCAAAAGTTCTGACTATAAATGGGAAACATCTTTATTGCTTTTTTGTATGAGGAAATGAAGCACCAATGAGTGAGAAAATGGGGTCAACATAGAGTCAAACCCCAAAATGGCTCTATGGATCATATTCTGTTGTAGTACACAGAGCTCCCCTAAGAACAAGCAATATTCTATATTTCTACAGACTATTTTATACATTAGGCGTAAATCCTGTTCCCACCAAAATCAAGGCAAAACTGCCAATGAATGGATTTCACATTGTATTTGGAACCAAACTCAAGTATTGTCACATATAACAGAAGTATCAAATAGCCTCACAGCATGCTTGATGCAGTCTATTACAATTCTGAATGATAAAAACGCAATATCAAACAAATGTTTTGCCTTCTTCAGGTTTTTTCTATTCACATTATTGTGGTTCACGACTGCTGTTTTCCGTAGCTGTGATTACTACAGACTAAAAAGGGAAAAAGAAATAACAAAGAAAACAGAACACAATAAATCCTATTACCCAGTTGACTGAATAAATGTAGATTATCACCATGTCCATGTCAAACCGCCATCCACGGCTATCATCCTCAAAGTCCATGTAGTCCATCCTATGAGCAGCATGTGGGAAATGCCTCCTTGTTACAGTATCTGAGCGTCTTTGAAAACCTGCTGAAAAACAGACTAGGAGATAAAAATCTTTATAAAAGCAACCAGACTGAGTTAAAAAAAAAAGTTAACCCTCCTTCCCCCAGGTATTTACAGGACAAATGGAAACAGGAACTCTCACACCTCACTGCTAGGTTTCCTCAATTTTTTGGACAAGAAGCTCTCTGTGGACTTGATTCTGAAAGATTTAAAAAGTAACTCTGTCTTCCAGGTCTGGAAAACAGTATGTTTTTTGTTCGGATTTGGCACTCTCTACTATAGTAAAGTAATGCTATCTGCTTATGTTATCCAGACCTATGAACACCACATCTTTTGGTGCCTTCTTCCACTGAATTTGATTCAGTGATCTAGAAGTGAAAGGCTCCATATACTGTAATTAATCTCTTGAGTAACTAATCTCTGGATTCCCTACTCATCTGATTTCTTCAGTAATCAAGACACATCTGTATGTGTACACACATAGTCCAGCACAAATACATTTGAATTCCTATTTCTAGTATTTGAATTTTTTTTCAAAACACTATTCTAAATAAATTCCACTTGCTTTAATATTATGTCTCTATATGATACATACCCGGTTAAAATTAAATTTTTCAGTTACTGTTTATATGCTGATAATACCTTAAAATATATATGGCCAGATGCAAACACAGCCTTTCAAGTGGAAATAAAAATTCTATGACCCCAAGAATGGCCTGAGTGTGGGGTCCTGCCAAAAGGTCCTTCCTCTTCATTCCTTCCCTGACTTCTCTATGTAGTAAGAGAAGTACTATAGGAGCATAGCTCTTGTGTATGTCAAGATACAAGGTTAGAGAATTGTCTGTGCAGCTGTGTTAGACAGCAGGTTGTGGCACAGGAAAGAGGCTGGGAGCTGTGCTGCAAAGGCTGGAGATCTGTCCCATTCTGATGAAGGACAAGGAGGGAATGCAGTCATACTAGTCTGGATCTTCGTTCCATTTTCAGGTAACTCTCAATCTTTATGACACATTCTTTGATTTTGGAAAACAGGTCTTTGCTGAGCTGCCCAGACTTTTCTTCTCCACACTGAAATAATGGCTTTTGGAGTCTCAAGGCGGGTAGGAAGTGTCCCCTCCAGTGTGCACCACTGTACACCAGTGTGCCTCAGCGTGCATTCCTCAGTTTTAATCTACTACCGGGCTGCTGTCTAGTCCAGCTTAATTAAGCCTCCTTGAAGTTCCTCAGTATTCTGTTTTTGACTAATATAAATAATTGTGTATAATTGGTGTTCCCATGCCAGCAATTTTCATTTTAACATTCCCAGACCTTATTCAGGATAATTGAGAAATATATTGTTAAAAAGTTTCCTAATACAGAACTTTGCTGGAATTTCAATACTTTTCCTTTTCAGTGGTGGATATTGACTGTTTCTTTGTATTTTTTTTCTGAATTAATATTTTGCCCAGAACTTTTATAGCACAATTGTTTCCTTGCCTTCCAAAGAAAAGTATTTTCTCTTTTTGTTATCCTTTTTAAGATAGTTCATCAGGGACCTTTTGACTCCAAATAACATAGGTAAACTAGTCCTCCTATATTCATTTAATGACTGCTTTATTTAGAAATTTGACTATACTACTGAGACACAGAAGTTCTTCCTTTGGAGAATCACTCATGGTTAGATGTCATTATATCATTACATTTCTTTTTATTTTTTATTTTTAATGACAAGCTGGGTCAAGTTGGTCATGTACAGACACTAAGTTTCTAGATCTGTATAAATCATAATCTCTCTAATATTATTTATGTTATTTTGGAGACTATACATGAAACCTTCATGAGAGTCAAGAGAGTGATGGTGTTCTATGATGGTTTTCAGTGACTCTAAGTGGGCTAATATTTGTCCCACAGCTAAATATGCTATACTGACTCTAGAAAGAAAAAAAGTAAAAAATTCCAGGGATTTACTTTTTAAAAGTTTTATATTATAATATAAATATATAAATATATAAATATATAAATATATATTATAATACCACAAAATTTTATGCAAATGCATGAGCTAAACATCTGCTTAAAGATGCTGATGATCTGTTTAAAGTGTGATATGGACCTCCTTGTTCTTTATGTTATGCTTTAGATTATGTTAACTTAAAATTATGTTAATTTAAAACAGTATCTTTGATTACTGAAAAATAACATTAGTAATTCAGTAACAAAATTCTGAAAAATGTTAGTCTTCTTTGAATATCTTTCTGCCAAGATGTAATTTGCTTGAAAAATGCTCATTTAAAAACTTACCTCAATTTCAAACCTGTATTTTTCATAATTTCTTTTCTAAAACTTTTTAAACATTATCGTCAGATACCTAGATTTATGTTGTTATGTTCTACTTATTATATTTAAATTGCAAATGGCATTAAATTTTGTCACTAATGCTGTATCATTCACTTTGCCTTTTACACATGAATTTTAGTGTATATTATCCTCTCCGGAGGGTCTTAGTCAAGACTGCTACCCATGCTTTCTTTTTGTTTATTTCTATACTTAAAGTAAATGTAACACAAAATGCTTGAGGCTGGTTTTGGATCAACAGGGATAAAGAGGGAATTATGCAAACATGTGGCTACATTAGTTTTGACCTGGTAGCCCTTGCCTTCTAGAGGATTTGGACAAATACTATCCTTGATTTGTACATCTGTGCAACTCACCTTAAGCAAACCTGCACTGAGTTTGTCACAGATTAGACTTTGTACTGTAATCATTCTGCATTCAAGAACAGCAGTTTCAGTATAGGAAACTGGCTATTCTCTAATTGCTCTTCCTATAGAAAGTCACAGAAGAATTTTTGGTGCTGTATTAAAGGTAAGAATACAATCAGGTACTGCTTACTATACACTACGTGTAACCCCTGTAGATCCCCTGAGTATGAGTGAAGCTATTGAATGTTGATAGCCAGTTATGTAGAATAGATTTCAATTCCGTTGCTGAAATAGTCTTTTTTACCATCTGTAAATTGATTAAGCTTCAGCTGAAAATGTCAATAGTACAACTATTATGCAAACTGAATTCTAGGACTTAACAGAAGCTAACAAAGAACAAGAACTGTTTATTTTCCCTGAAGTATATTACCAAATAAATTTGCATACAGTACTGAAACCAAGGATCAGATTTAGAAACCCTGTATGATCTTGCATAAAGGTTACTGCAGACTCTACGATCCATACTGTGACTAGTGTCTTTAATAAATTCTGACATTAAAAATACCTTCAGATGTCTGTCTCTCCAGCTAGAGTGGAAGTAAGTGATGTCTCTGTGTCTCATTCTAGCCATCTGCAGATAAAAACTGAGAGCTGGAGAGTTCCTCAAAAACTGTACAGCAACATGGAGTAGGGGTTTGAATTATGAAACAGAAGAGCTGAGGGAGCTTCGAATCACTGCTAATGTATTTGCTCCTTTTTCTAAAAAGAAACCCTATCTTATCTGATAAATATAGTCTGTAAATCACTTCTGCACAGGCATGTATTTGTTAAAACATATATTTTACTTAACTTTTTTGTGCATGCCTGTGTTGCTATACTCTGAACAAGAACTTCCACTCAAATCACGAATATGCATGCACAGTGCCAGCAGAGTCTGGCAGACTGTTAGTGGAAACCTGTTACTAGATAACAAAAACAACGTTGTGTGCAAATCACACTTTTATACCCACCAAAGTGTGCAAATCAAAAAGGATTTTCACCAGAGCATCAATAAGCACATCTGCTGCATGTGTCCCTGCCAAAGTTTTTGCAACCTCCTGTTGAGGTACTAGCAATACTCAAAGTAAGACTACAACAACTTAAAATATTCTCACAGTTTCATAAATTTACTGACCTCATTTTTCTATGACTAAAGAATATAAAATATCAAGATGGAAAATTTTACTCTAAAAATGTGCCCAAATTATTAATATGCAAGCTATAATAACCATTTACATTGTAAGTGCTCATGTAAAATTAAATTGCATAAGAACAAGAGTCCTTAGGTAATCAGATGTACCAATGCCATTTTGATGCAGTCTCTTCTTTCTGATTATGAGCTGCAGCAGATAGATAGAGCTACTGAAAGATTGCAAGAAAAAAGGCAAGTACAGACTGATACCTTCCCATATGTGCCCCTGCAGCAACCAGCAGCTTAGAACCCCAGTGTTTGGAAGCTGTGCTCAGAACAATGTGTTAAAATGGCATTGATAGGATTTTCTTTCCTTACATGTGTCTGTGCAAACTTTTGAACCAGATCTCATATTGCCTCCACTTACTGCGCTTTGTGTTCCTTGGTGGAGTATCTTAGAGCAAACAAACCTATTTCCTTTCAGGTGAAACTAAACCAGAAGATGAGCTCCACGAGCTTTGATGTGTTCCAGTAATATGCTTCAACCATTAATGGGCATTCAGCCCTTGGGACCGTTCCCTAAAATGCAAATGTGGATATCTGACCCTCAGCGTCAATTGTTTTGCCCTATCTATTACGGCTGATATAATTGGTAATGCAAGAATACCTCTGAGAGACAGCAAACAATCTTTCCTAAAACATCGTTATGCCATTCATAATTTTACAGACCTTTTGTATCTGTCTTCTGTAATATCCTTTCCAAACAAAAAACTTGTAAATTTCCTTTGTAGGGAAAAGTTTCCATACTTCAGATCATCCTTTCTGCATTATGCTTCACTCTACCCTTCTTTAAGATGATGTAATCTAAAATTATATGCAAAACTGGAGATGTGGGATCACCACAAATCCAGAAAATGACATAATGTTTTCCATTTTGTTATGATCCTAATAATTCCTGCTTACCTTTTGACTATGGCTGTACATTGAAGGTTTTTAGAAAACTGATCACAGTATTACCCAGATCTCTTTTCTTAAGTGGCAATAGCTAATTTACAGCTCATCATAGTGAATATTACGTATTATGGAGTTTGCATAGCCTTTGTGGGCAACTGCTCCACCACTTGACTGTCGTCACAGTGAAAGTGTTTTTCTTACTTGCAGTCTGAACCTCCCGTATCCATTATTGCTCATCCTCCTGCCATGCACCACTGTGAAGAGCTGGTTTGTCCTCTTGGTGGTCTTCTTATAGGTGTGGTAAGGCTGCCTGGAGATCCTCCCCAAAGCCTGCCCTTCTCCAGACTGAACAAGGCAGTTCCCTCAGCTTCTCCTCACAGGTCAGGTGCTCCAGACCCCTGAGCATCCTGATGTCCCTCCACTAAACCTACTTCAATTTACTGCTGTCTTCCCTGTATTAGGGGCAGAGGAGCAAAATTGCAGTATTTTAGATGTGGTCTGCCGAGCAGCAGGGGATAGAAACTTCCCTCATCTACTGCTGTTCATACATCATGCTCCTGTTTATAAAGTGCAGGATGCTGTTGGCCTTCTTTGCTGCCACGGCACCCTGCCAGCTCATGCACAGCTTGCTCTCCATCAGGACGCCCAGGTCCTTTCCAGAGAGCTGCTCCCCAGGCTGTCTGTGCCCAACCTGTCTCCTTGCCAGGGATTGTTCCTTCCCAGGTGCAGGAATCAACATTTGTCCTTGTTGAATTTCACAAGGTTCCTTTCAGCACATTTCCCCAGCCTGTCTAGGTCTCTATGAATGGCAGCCCTGCTGCTGAGTCTACCAACCTGTCCTGCAATTTGTTGTCCTCTGCAGGGACCTGTCCTCCTCAAGGTCACTGATCAAGAGAACTGTTAGCTGTCAAGTTCATATTTACTATCATCAGTGCCAAGAATAATTTAGTAACACTGATAAACTTTAACAGCTTTATATGCATCGCTTTCCAAATCACATATGAACATTCCAGACTACACAGACTGCTGCGGGATTCCAGCAACAATCCAATGGAGTTTGCTAGATGCTCTTTTACATCATATTTTCCATCTTCTACTTTGGTCTAGTTTTCTTTTTACATGCCCTGCTGAAAGGGACTTTATCTGCTGAAGCACCTGCTTTACTATTTCAGCCCATTTCTCTAGCCAGTCTTGGTCTCTCTGAATAGCAGCCCTGTCACTGAGGCTATCAACCATTCCTCCAATTTGTTGTCATCTGCAGACCTAATGACAGTGTGGAGAAACGGGCCAAAATTTCCCAGCATTCTGTACTTTTTTCAAGGAAACAGTGTTTTTATAGTGCTTTCAGAAACGAGGTATCATCCTAAACTTCTTGCATAAAAAACCAGCCTACTCCCATATGCACATCATGCGGCATCATATTGTGGTTATGCTAACATCATAGCTATGTTGCAAGATCTGCTAGTTAAAATGAGCTATGAGACCTGTATTTCCAACAAAGAAAAAAAGCATATATTGCTAGAGAGGTTTATGAGAGGATGGCACTTATCCTGTGTGAATGCCTGCAAGCGTGTCCCACTGACTCCTGTCCCAAGATCTGTCTCAAGCCCTCCACCAAACTCAAATGCCCAATGCATCCAGTTCCTTCCCCAAACCAACGCCACTCAAACCAATCACCATCCTTCTTAGATTCAGAGTTTTAGCTTTTCTCCTCCTCCTGCATGAAAAGCTTGAACCTCCCTACTCTCCTGCCCCAGATACGTCAGCTCCACCCACCTATTGTCTCGGAAGTAAAAATCTCACCTTTTTCTAGAGAGCCCTCAAATTCCAAATTCCTCTTGCCCCAGGATGCACACCAGAACCTCCTGCTTCTACCTTCCTCTCACTTTCTCTCTGCTCTCTTTGAATATTTCTCTGCTCTTGCCCTTCTGATATTACCCATGGGCTCTCACTGGCTGCCAGCACCTTATATCCATGTGTGACTAAACTTACAAATGGCCTAATCCATTCCTTTTCCATCCCCAAAATCCACTCCTACTTTCTGCTACCAGTTGGACTTCAGAAAACCTGGATGTAAATTGTACTTAAGCTGGACATAATCCTTATGTGAAACCATTTTTATATTCACTGTGATGTCTGTCTTACTGTCTATAGGACTTTTGCAAGGCTTTTGGTTTAAATGTTGAAATCTGCGACAGTCCCAGAGAGATAAATTGTGTGTACGCAGTTATTTGCACATGCATAAAATGCAATTTATTGACCTCACTGTGCATACGATACAGAGTTCTTCGGTACATGAACAAATAAGCAGCATGCAGGCAATTTAGCAGGGAATACACAGTAACTGCTTTTTGAGATGTCAAAGAATGTTGTCTGCAAAGGGTCTAGAAAAGCAACTGATTACTGTGAAAATCTGAAAAAAACATGTCCTGAAGCCTTTCCTATGGGACAGAAGATTTGATTGCATAAAGGGCACTCCTTTTTATAAGGCAGAGTGGTTAGGAACCACTGTTCTCCACTGTTAGAACTAGCTTTTTGGTTTGACTTTCATAAGGCATTTGACATAAGAAGAATATCATGCTACAGACAAAACTATGCAGAAATCCCAAAATGTGGTAATACCACTAACTGACATACATTTCATCTGTCGAAGCAAAAGCTTATAAAAACTGCAGTCCTACAGAATCAACCACCAGGCAAATAATGCTGCTTGCTAATCAGTATCAGCATAAATATTGGCACCTATAACTAAGAAACACCTCTACTCTCTTAAAACTTTATAAATCCTACATGGATCTGGAAAGAGAATGTACGCAAATGAACCAGAAATCACTTAGGAATTAAGAAAAAAAACCCCAAAATAATTCATAGAATTTCTTGTAGTGGTTACAGTTCTTAGAAATATTTATTTCATACTGCTCTAACTTTCCATATTATTTTCAAGATTATAAATATGATCATCTATACCCTTTTTTGTAGCTATTCTCTGACATTTTCTACAGAGTTATGTAACCAAAATAAACCCAGGATTTAAGATTATATACTACCCATCAATACATAAAAGCCATACTTGAATTCAGCATATCTTTGGACCACTTACTATTAATCACTTCAGTTAACACCTCCCAGGCCTTCAGGACAGAGAGGAGGCAACTTGTCATTTAAAGTATTTTTCCTCTGTGAAATACTATAAATTTCATTCAATCAAAATTACAAATATGTACACTTGACAAAGAGGTCTGACAGTTTTACTCTGGATAGGAAACAAAGATGAGGGTTTTTTTCCCATTCAAATACAGCTCATTGGATTTCAGTGAGGATTATTTATAAATGAAGTTTTTTACATGTTCCTACCATTAGTTTGCATTCTAAGACATAATAAATATAGTGCCTGTGCCACAAATTAACACTGACATTCTGAATATTAAGTAAATAACCAAATAAAATGCATGAAGGCAGTTACCTCTTGCTATTTTATAGACTAATAATTCAGCTTTTACTGATTAAAACACAAACCATAAAACTAGTTAGTATATCTTACCAAAGAATCAGGTTATTGGAAAAGAAGAGAAAGCTTTAAAAATGAATGACAAAACCCATAAAGCCACATTAAATGCATGCATACACATTTTACATTCAGTATTTTGTATAACTAACATTTTCACTGACCTATTAAATATGAAATCTATTTACCAATTTTATGAGAAATATTCAACAACTTCTGTGCCCAGTCCCTCTCATAAATACAAAGCAAAACTTGAACAACTCATGTTTTCTATCTTGGGCTGTTTATTTCCCTGGAAGTAAATGAATCAATAAGCAAGAGGACAGTGGGAGGGCAGAATGAGCTTAGAAAACATACTCTGTCCAAACATCTGAGATTATTCTATAATTATCAATATTCACAATTACAAGCTAATTGGCTAGTTTAAGTGCTGGGATGCATACTAAACCAAGAGTAATTAATCTCACATTTCACAATGTAAAAGTCATTTGACTGTGGAAGCCATGAAGGAATTTTGATAGCCAGTCTGCAAGCAGATTTTTTTTTTAAGTAACCAAGTGAATTATTTGTTTGCTTTTTCTTTCTTCCCCTAAACCATAACACATGAAGTACCAAACAGGCAGGACATCATGGAATAGCTTTTTAAAATGATTTGTAGCAAAACCTACTCTCCTACTTTAAAACCACTTTATTTCAAAATTCAGTTAAGGGTGATGAAATAAAAATAATATACAGATGAAATAAAAATAATATACAGTAACTGAAATGTGTGTCTTGTTTTTTTAGGGTGCAAACCAGCTCTGTGAATAAATGCAACATTGGCTTCTTTAGCTGCCCTTCCCTTCACCATACCTGTTCTGACTGCAATCCATATAGTCTTGAAGACTGATACCAAGAAACAAAGCTGCACGGTCTCCCTGTGAGGTCACATCATGGATCTAAATGTACAGTTTGCATCCATTGTAGACCACAAAATGTCTTCCTTTAATTTTAAAGGTAAGTTTTCTACATGTATATTGATGACATACATATTATAGTTATGGCAATTTTCATGCATTTGCCTTTAAGATAGGGATTTGTAATCACATTTGCATGTAGATAAACTGTATCTTAACAGTGAATTTAACTTGTGGACAACTTCTCTCCTTGCCATGACAGTGCAGACAACGAAAACCAGGGAATCTCAAACAGCAACCTGAAGTATTTAACTTTCTATGGTATGTGCACCAATAATCTATATGTAAAATTAATTTTTAAAAGTATTCAGAATATTGTGACTCTATAAATGTTCTTATTAAATTTTATCTATCTTCCATTTCTCTTCCACTGTCTCTTCACTAAATCTCTTATTCACCATAGTCTCCAACTCTGTTCATCATGAACACCCTCTTCTGCTCTTCCTATCACCGAACATTTCTAAAATGCCTGTTGCAAGTTTATCTTTTCCTTACATTTGTCATCTCCCAAGCTGACCAAATACTATATTTCAGCTGTCAGCAACTCTTGCTAAATTATCATCATAAGAGCCTTCACCCTTTTGTATCATATTACTGTAATGGCATCACCTCCCTCCAGTTTCATTCTTCCGTACAACTCCTCCCTAACTACTTATATCCCTTCAGGCTCCATTTGTTTGGACTGCTACCATACAAAGTATGTAGAGGCAAAAGCTAGTGATATTTATAGGTAGGCTTAGTATAGTAGCTCAAGATGACTGAATAAGAATAAAATTGCGTTAAAAAGGATCTCATACCAATGCTTGTCCCTAGTATGATTGCTGCTTGGCATACTGCTCAATTCTCTTTAGATGCCTATTTCTTGACTTGTGTCATTGCTATATTTTGTTAAAAAAATAATACTAATTTAATACTAAAGATCATTTAACAAAAACTTTGCAGAATTATACACTGCGGTCCACAAGCCTTTCAGTGCTTGAGACTTCAACGTTTTAAGCCAACTTTAGTGGAACAGCATAGGGTAACAGTAATGCAAATACTTTCTTAAAAATAAATTCATGAATTGGCTCTATTGTCTTAAGACAGGGTCAGTCTGACAGCAAAGGTCAGAGGGAATACACAAGACAGGCATGCCAGGGCCTCACCACACCCCTCTGTAAGACAAGGCTGTGTATATCTACACAAAGCATCTAGTTTATTTGCAAATCTAGCTGTCTGGCAACCATGCCTCCCTTAATTCCTCCAGAGAAACTGGTGAATGACCTACCTTGGAGCCATGCCATTGTCTTCAAACAAATTCTTATTCAGCTTTAGCTAATGTCAACTTCAAAAATTCCTACTTCCCATCTGAGCAAACAAAAGAAATATTAATTCCTCCAGAGAATGAAAAATACAAAGCACATGACTGTATCTTGAGAAAGCTGGCATTTTTCCTGAACCGAAAGTTTTCTGATGCTGACAGTACTTAACCAGTATTTAGGAAGCTGATCAAGGTTTTATGGAAAGAGCTGTCTGAAAAGCCTTCATATCCTTCAAACATCCATCTTTATCTACTCAGCTAAGATCACCAAAAGTCACCTGACTTTACTCTGCTTTTTGCTTGTCTTGCTTCTTTGAGAATGTATGCTTAATCTGCTCTGATCTAATAAAAATATGATCACCTTTTCTTGCTTATTATTCTCACATGTCATCTTGAGTGCTTTCATGCCTCTTTTTTTCCTTCATCAAATTCAAATTTCAGCTTTTGTTTTCACTTTTAGGGGACTCCAAAAATCTGCCTTGCCCAAAAAATATCGCCTCACTTCTTATAATTATGTTATGCAAATACCATATTCCTCTAGAAATCTTAGCAGTTTTCTACCCAATAAGTGCTCTAGGATCAAACTGAACTCGCGTTCATGTCCATATTTTGGAATGGTGTGGATCTATCTGTGTCACTGGCACATACGTATGAAACCTGCATGTTAGGTATGTTAGCTAGCAGAAACAAGTACGTGTCCATCCTACTTTATTAACTCATTGATAGTGATGAAGCCAACTGATATCTCTACAATCTATTCTCAGAAAAAAATTCTTTGTTATTCTTACAGTAAATGGGATTTCTATGGGGCATCGAATCAAAGGACTTAACACCAGGCAAACTAAACTTTCAAGGTAAGATTTGTTTACACCAGCAGAGTTGCGGCTCTCTAGGGGCTACTTTGGTACAAACTGCTCTCCTATGCAGTGCATTTCAGTCCTAAGTGGATTGGGGGAGTGTGCTAGGGAAGCATGTCTGACATAACCTTTACTAAACATAATCAGTTCATAGCTAATTAGGAATATAACCGATTTTACTCGTCATTGCTCAGCGGCCGCAATCTATCTTTTTGCCATTCTACTTGGCATAGCTGGCAAGGATCATTCCCCACATCCACTAAAATGCATAGAAAGATACTTGCTAATTCCTGCCAGTGATGAAGACAGAAGGCAACTTTGCTTCCACTTGTTCACAGAGACCTATCATAACACAAACTAGTCTCAGCAGAATCTTACACAAAACATAAAAAATTAAGGCCACGAGATATTTTATGCTCTAAGCAGATTCTGTGATGAAAGAATACCACTTCAAACAGTTAGTAATTCAAGGTTTACCTAGGGTGGTTTAACTAGGATTATGTATTATTCTCAATTGTCTGTAGAAGGCAAATAATAAATATTTATGGAATCTTATTTGGTAAATACATAAAATTCTTTTACAATGCCTAAGTTAAAATTGCAATGGAACACACTATTGTCATCAAATTGTAGGGTATCTCATAAGAACAGGCATACTAAGAGTAGACGAAAGGTCTCCCTACCCTATCATTCTTTTTCTGACAAGGTCAAAGAATGAGGAATTGGTGAACGGCAAGGAAAGAACAAAAGAAAAGGGCAAGCATATTGCAATATTTCCTGGTATTCTCTCTCAGCTCCCACAGGCTTGCAGTTCAAGGATCAACACAGGCAAATGTGGTATCTTTGACTTTAATACACTTTTCTCCACTTTTCTTCCAAGAATTTGCCATTATTTGGACCCATGCTCTAGGGTCATGATAATTTTATTTAATGTCCTCTAGTTCTTTTATTATGAGACAGTGAATAACAGCAGCTTATTCACTTCTGCCATGGCTCTCATGATTTTAATTACCTCTATCATCCTCCCTCTTCAGTCATCTCTTGTTTTAGCTGAAGCATTCTAGTCTATTTACATATTCCTCATCAGGAAGTAATTTAAAACTGACATTCTTATTTATCTTCTCTGTACCCTTCCAGTTTACTACCTCCTTTTGCAATGAAAGGAAAACAATGTAAACATTGCTGAAGATAACTCAGTACCACAATAGTCTTCTGCCACTGCTTGCCCTTGGCTTTCATTTTTATTATCCTGAATATTTCAGTATTGTAAGCAAATGGTATCACCTCCATTTCTAGTAACAAATATGCTGGATAGTACAAACTGTACCATATACCCATCTAGGACCAGACGGCTAATGTCCCTCCAGTGAGAAAAATGAATAATTTATTTCTATCCTTTGTTTGGTATCTTTTAACCAGCTATTAATGGATGAGAGGACTTTCCCTCTTATACTGAACACAGCCATGTTTTTTCAAGCATCTTCAGGAAAGAACCTTCTTAGAAGACTTTTGGAATTTGTAAGCTGCAGGGTAAAAAGCACGACACCTCTAATTCCCCTACAAGTTCAGCTGTGTCCCTCTGGTACAGCTGTGGGACCATGGCTGTGTAAGAGGTCTAAAATGTTTAGTTTGTCTTACCGGCCAGTATGAACACTTGGTTCCCTAAGCAGAATTAAAGATGCCAATCTAACATCCATCCCGGAACATGTCAATAAATATATGGGGAAAGGCTACGTTATGCTTTTTTTGCCATGGCCATTCTATCACAGTCCTTGGTGTTGCATAATTATAGCTATCAATATTCCTGGTACAGCAGTCTTATAATATCATGGTTAAATGGAAACAAGCAATCTTGATGACATACATAGATTAGCTAGAATTTGATTCCCTTCAATGCACTGATGAACCAATAGAGACAACTGAGCAGCCATAATTTCTGAGAGGTATATCACTCTTCTACACAGGCTAGCTCTGGATGCAGTCTTCAAAACTGGGAAAAGGCCACAAAATATCTTTTCTAATGGGACTGTGGCTCTGAAGAAGTCTCAAAAGCCTATGCAAAACAGCTTAAAAGATAAACAAGGCTATTGATACTTACATAATGCTTTGTACTAACACTGTTGGCAAGACAGGAGGGACAGAAAGTGGCAGTGCTAGCAGCGCTGAAGCTTAAGATATCTCTGTGGCACTGACCTTTGTACTTTAAAGTTCCCCTTCCATTTTATTTTGTTTTTCTTTCAGATTCACTTCTGCTTGGTGAGGTGCAGAAGTGAAGGCTTGAAGGCTAGTCGGAGCACAGCTGCTCTGTGGGACCCAAGTGGGACTTTGGAACCAAGAAATCAGTCTTGTGTGTCTTACCAGTGACCTGTCTGAGCTGAAAGGACTTGCGGGCAAGGAAAATGGGTTCAAGTGCTAGGGTCCAAGTGCTGACAAACCAGCAAAATGACAAAGTTGCCATCAGTGCAGCTGACCTAAGAAACACACAACAAGCAATGCCTGGATTCTGTGTTTTCTGGCTTAGTGTACTATAGGCACAACAGATGCTCAAAGACAACACTTCCCAGTAATGTGTCTCCTTAAGGCAGAAAACTCACTTACTGTGAAGACTGTAGACTGTAAATGCATCTTGTGAGAAATGCATGTGTGCAAATCAGCTTTTTGTGATTCCACAAGCTATACTGAAGAATCTGATGGATCCTGGCTGAAAAAGGAAAGCCTTCTGGTGAAGAAGCATTGCACGGTCCCACAACTGCAGTCTTGAGTAGTATGACAAAGGAACAAACAACTTCAAGCAAAGAAATAAGGAAGTAAGGAAATTAACTGAAAGAAAAAAGTGCTATAAGGGAGGATGGAATAGTAGGACTTGGGAAAAATAGCTCAATATAAGGATTATTCTGAGAGACTTCTTAGCCTCCAGCATTACTCTTTACAGCTAAAATCAATGCTGCACCCTCTATTTTCAGTAGCATCTATCTTGTTTCCCTTCTCAGTAGATCATCGCATCAGAAACTTGAAAATCAGTACCACTTTTTCCTTCTTTTTAAACTGAGAAGTATGAACTTAAAACCTAGTTGAGGTAATTTTATCACTGTAAATTTTCACAGCTGTTAACATCCTTCCTTTATTGCCTATCTAACTAAAATCATGATAACATGAATCATGAATCAAGAAAGTAAATTTTAAAGTGTTCTACCCCAATTTTAAAAACAGAGGATACACAAATGTATCAACAGGTATTATTAAAAGCTTTCACTTCCACAACATTTCTTTTCTTTAAAATATGTAGGAAATTGCATACCCTTTTCTCTAGAGAATGATTACATAAAAGGGCATGGCAGATGTGACCTACTGGGGTGGTGGGAATTTCTACTGGTATTAGCAGGCATTGAAAACACTGTATCTTGCAATCCCTGACTGATGCAGAAGTCAACAGCTTTTTATTAAGTCACTAAACAGATGAGATCAGTCAAGAACTAGCACAGATTTCATTGTATGCAACACTGGGGGAATGTTTTCTAGATTAAGCGTTTAAAAAAACATAAAATTAATTACTCTATTTCTAAATAGCCTTTCCTACTTTCAATTTAATCATCATATTTTAAATAAAAACATTAGCAAAAAAAAAATTTGAAGGGAATTTCCTATTAACCTAGGAATAATTATATCTTGAAAGTTACCAAAGGCTGCAACTCAGAGGTTTCATAATCCCCCTCTCTTGTTCTGAACACCTAGCCATGTACTTATCTTCAGGCATATCTACAATCTTTCCCAACATGCAGCCAGCCAGCACCCTTTTACAACATTACCGTCACTATCTTGACTAATCTATTCTGTATCTCTGGTCTCGTCAATGTATTTCTACCTCATTTATTTATGCAAAAGCTTTTGAAATAGCCCTTTTAGGTCCAGTACACTAACTGTCTCAGTCTGGTTTTTTAATTCCTGTGCTTGAGTACACCAAAGTCACTGTCAAATTAAGTACCGTATTTTCAATTTAAATTATATTTATCACTTATTTTAGTCCATATTTCTGGTATTAAATTACTTTTGGAGACTTACCCTTAGTTTGTAAACTTTCTGTGACCGTACAGAGTTTATAGAAGGCAACTCCAACTTAATAGCATGCAAAGGCTACACTTATGATGTTACTAAACTATAAATGTATTATAACAGGATCTAGTTGAGCAAATTTCCTATTTAACGATCCTATTCAGACCACACTATTTATTTATTTTTAAATCTATTTAAGGAAACCATTATTTGAGATGTTATTTCCATTGTGCAATTACATTTTTTAGAAGTTCCAATACTCAAAACAATAACTAATGTAATATCTCTCTTTATCTCACATAAAACAGAAAACTTTTTAAAGGAATGTTTAAAATTAGCTTGTTAACTTTCACATATATTAAAAATCTGAATTGTAAAAGAAGATTGACTTTCATTCATGAATAGCCTTTCCATTTTATCATTAACCTATCCTTGACCAAATAGAGTATACCATATACAGAGCAATGCCATATGTAATGTTTATAAAACAAATGGGAATTCTGTTAATTATTTTAATTGGAAAAAAATACAGTGCAGAATAAGGACAAACTGCTCTGGAGCAATTTTCATGAGCTTGAAAGCACAAAAGTACTACAGTGCTGAGGCTTCATACTTTTTGTATAAAAACTCAAAAGCTATGGATGTTTGGGGGTTTTTTTACTTAGAAGATAATTTTACATTCCTCGTGGAAATTTTCATATGAAAGAAGGCTCACATATTGATTACAAAGTCTGTTTGGCTCAGTGAATCAGTTCATGGAAAAAAGTAAGGAAAAAGAAAAGATGCTTGATTTTACCTAGCAGTCCTGCAATGTTCAGAAAGCCTAAATTAGTTCAAACTGATAAATCTTCTATGTAATCCAGGCTTCTCAACAGCCATCTTTCTCTCCCTGCATTCCAATCTAATTCTGAGGTCTGATTTTATCAGGCCTACCATCTCTAATGAGTGGTTTACTGTTCAAAGTTTACCATTTTTATGTAAGGAGTATGAAAATAATAGTGTGGAAGAGGTTTTGACATATGGAGAACTGGAATCACATGAAGTTTGAAAAGAGATGCTAGATTCTCAGTGACCAGTGAACCTGCTGGATGTGAACTAGAAAAAAGAGCATATGCATTTCTAACAGGGCCACAGAATTTCTTCTTTGATAATGCAGTATCGTCTTATAAAGAGGCAGTTACTGTCTCATGCAAAACTGCATGTTTTTATAACTTTTTAAGTACTGTAATCATACCCCTTTTCATGCCAGTCACTCTACTCAGGTACCCAGTCTGTTCTTCTTCCCATTCCTTATATTTTGCCTTCTGTGACTCTAACATCTTATTAGGCTGTTACCTTTCTAATTAAACAAAAATTAATCTAAGTAGCCTAGTAGCCTTTTTTCGCCTACTGCTCCCAATGATACTAGGGTTTGCATTTGGGAGGACATCTGTTATGGTGTCAGAAGTCTTTTCTGCCAGTATGCTCAGTCTTCTATGCCTGTAAAGTCCCTGGGAGCCTCCTGAGGCAGGGAACATAAGCAAAGTTAAGAAAATCAAATATGGAACTTTAGATGCTGCCAAGCACAATTTAGATGTAAGCCCAAAAAAGCAGTCTAGGAAGAAAATATTATACACTTGCATTTTGAACTGACACAAACCCTGAAGTAGCTTTTATTCAAATAAAAAGTCAGAAGACAGAGACATGGCAGTGACACTTGTATTAAATAAGGCAAAGACAAAGTTCCACACAGCTATGTGGTTTGGGTTTCCTATTAACTAGATCTAATCATGGTCCCATTCAGTGTGGAACTTCTAGGCTATCCTTTGGAGACATAAATCCAGCATACTGAATTACCTTTGTGGAATGATGTGCCCATTTTCAGGTAGCACAATACTAAACCTGTATGACCTTTCCAGATCTTCCTTTTATTTTTAATTTTTTATGGTTTGGACAAAGCTCAGCATGGTAGCTTTTCATCTTTATGAAAGACATAATTCATATGACACTATGGAACAAATATGAACTATGTCACTTACGTAAAGTAATGTATTACAATAAACCAAGAAGGTCAGTATCAACATCTACACTACATTAACTGTTGTTAGAGAAAAGAAATACTGACCTTTGTTTTTCCTGCCAACAGCTTCCCCTCTGAGTAATACCAAAGATGATCTACCAGTCCTCAAACTTCTCAAGTTTGCTCATTTTTGACAGCTAGGAGCATTTCTTGTTATTTTCAGTATCAAATCATGACTTTGTGTGACACAGTTTTATAAGTGAAAGACCAGAATTTATCAAATTTGACCTGCAGAAAGGCTGGGGTAGACTCACAAAAGCAATATAAAAAGGATGTCCTGTTGCATTTTTTCCACGTTTTTAGAAGCAATCTATATTGTTCTTGCAAACAGGAAAAACATATCTGCTAGCAAGACTCAGCACTACAGAAAGTAACTATGTAAGTAAATGTACATAAGGCCTGGTGAAAAAAGGCCATTAGACTGAAAACACAGAAACATGGGTAAACAGTGAATCCCACATTTCAGTAGTCAAATGTTTTTCAGTTAACAACCAGTTAATAAATGAAAATGTTTAAGTGTTAAAGTAGGAACAAGACTAAGGTTTCTTCCTATAATAAACAGAAAACAAAGTTAAAACACCCACAGCCTTTACTCCATTTTGTATGTATAAAACAAGCCACACAGAATAATATATATGATATTATTCCAACTTTTTTTATATGATTTCTTCATAAAAAACTGAATCTGATTTTTTTTTGAGAGGTCTTTATTGACCACACTCAGAACTAGTAACTTTTTCCCAGAATAATTTTCTTTATTCCACTATGCAGACACAAATTTTTCTGAACAGGAAACTACATGCAATTATCCTGATAATGTGCACAAAATTAAAGATTTAAGAATAAATAAAAAGATACACACACAAATTGTCTTTTTACAATTCACGGTTTATCTTTAGATTCAGAGCACTGTGTATGAGTCACCCAGGAGAATTTAACTCATCTCTACCTTAATAATCATCCATCTCTGATTTCCCTTATCATATATTAGCTAGAGACTTATTTTCAAATCCTATAGTTACAACTGAGTGAATTTTAGGGAAAAATTAAAAAACTTACCTTCAAAAACTCTGAAAGCTTTCTTGCAGCTTGGTAGAGGCCATTTTGCAGAATTTGATTTTTGAAAATTTTCTTTTAACTTCAAATATTCCGTAGGAAAAAAAGATTTGGTGGAGTTGTTCAGTTCTACAATAATTAATGGGAAAGAACATATACCTCAGTGCTGTAAATATAGCAATAATTTGCATATGTTTCTACTATGAAATAAAAATGCCTTATCTACTGTGTAATCCTTTTTCTGATTAAAACATCTCTTAAATTGTTTTAAAATCACATAAACCCAAGCATTTCCAGATACAGCAAGAACAAGTCTTAAACATGCTGTTTTGATTCTGTTCCTCTGAAAAAAAGCATTTCGGAAAGATGATGTCAAATTCTAGCAAAATGAAGTACATAATAAATCAGGTTATTTAATTTACAAAACTATGATAACCTCTATGAATGAAAATGACATCTATCAAACTGACTGTGGTATTAATTCTCAGTTCATATTGTTTTTTTGTTTAACACCATCACTCAGTAGCAGTCAGTAATACAAGGAGAGGGGAAGAGCCTGAAATTTTTTTTTGAGATTTTTTAAATATTGTGGATTAACAGGAATTAATACATTTGTAGAATGATTAATGACACATTGCAAGAGTTGACACAACTTATTAATCTCAAGAAATCATCAGCTCCTTGGGATATAATTTGGGGCAATATCTACATGGACTGCAACTCAAAACTATCAAAACTAACCTATCCATAGCAATAAAACAGTGGAAAAGAATTTAAAAATAACCATATTTTGCTACAACAGAAAAGAGGGATCTGCTGATAACAGACAGAGTTGCCAAGACAGTTGTTAACACGGAAAATTTCAAAATCCCCCATTTTGGCTCCAGATAAATACTAATAATAGCAGCCGCTACCATAATTCCTTCTGTACCTTAAAAGAAAGAAAAGGCCCTTCATAGATCTTTGAAGATGCTTATGTATTATTACTTCACCCGGTTCACTGCAATTGTACAAACAATAATAAATATTTTATGAAAGGATCAAATCTTTTTCTCTGGCAAATTTGAGAAAGCTAAGCTTTTTGTGAGAAGGCTCCAGAAAGAAGAAAAAATTCCAAATGCCCTCTGGTTGCAGTAGCTTTTTCTATGTAAGAGGAAGGCTCTAGCAGATTTGAAGCTAAAACAACATACTGGTCTTTTTCTAAAACTTAGTCTGTATTTCACCGTGTCAGAAGGCAGGTGGAATGAGGCTACCAAAGGCATGCAGAGTACAGAAGTCTCCAAATCCTTCTATCTTGTTATGTGAGAACAGCACTACCGCACCCATAAACCTCTGTCAGTAAAGGAAAAGAGGTCATTTTCTCTCCTAAATGTAAAAGGAGCAAGCTGTGTATTTTTCACTAGTGGTTTTCAATTTTTATATAAGAGCTTTATATGCTACTGAACATATCTGGATTAAGTACTATTCGGATTCAGAGAAATAGCCTCTGATGTGCTTGCCTCACAGCATCAGCAAAGAATATTCTAGTTTCCTTCTACAGGCCATAAAAATTGACTCAGTTCTTTCAACTTTACTGTCCAAATTTAAACACTGAAACCTCTGGTGAGGCATCTAATCTCTGCTTTTCAGCAAAGGTAGTGGTTGCAACTCTTACTGGATTTTAGAAGGCTGCTTGGTTAGGCTTTTAATGAAAGATCCTTTCAGGCTGACCAGGCCACCTGTCTTTCTGTATGTATGTGACCCTTTCCCTGCCACGTGCCTGGGCCTCCCATGCACAACCACTACGCTGAACCTGCATTTCTCCAAAGTGGTGGATTTACTGTACATGAGTGCCAGATCTAGCCCTTCTTGGAAACAGTTAACACAAACGAAACTTTATATGAATGGAAGCCAGTCCCTGGCTCACTCTTTCCCCTGATAGGAGAGGCATTTAAAAGACAGAGTTACTTGAAGTGGGTTGCTGCAATTAGATCAAAAGCTGTTGTCTTAGGTGTATCCTGGGCACCCTATCATCTGACCAGATGTGAGTTTATTCTCATGGGAAAAGGGCTTTTAAGAAAGCTCTTCAGAAAGATGGGAATGCCTGGTGGACACCATGAGAGCAACCTGCCTGGACTGGAACTCACTCTCAAGGGAACCAGTGGAAAAGGCTCACTTGATGAAGGCAACAGGCCAGAGGAAGTATCCTTGTGGGTCACATCCAGCTTTGTAGCCCTGCATTAAGCACTCTTTTTCTTCATAATTGACCTGTTAGCTTTCACCTTTTTTTGATGTTACATGCATCCTTCTGTTGCAGTTATGTTCAGTTTGCAAAACTGTACACTTCTGAAGTGAACTTCTGAATATATCCTTAAGTGTTTTCTTTTTGAGACATCCTTGTAAAATAAAATCCAGTTATACAAAAGAAAAGCTGCAGAAAGTACCCAGAATAAATTAGTGAGTGAAATAAGACATCTCAGCCGTAGCATTAGAGAAATACGTAAAGAATGCTAGCAACTTTGCTTTGCTGGCTGCACAAACCTATAGCAGCAGTGGCTTTAGCATAACTTTTAAAAGGCTTAATAAATCTCCTGAGTAAAAAAAAATATTTACTACCCTTTACATTGGTCTGGCACCATCCATATTCTGTAATGTGTTGATTTTACTAATTTCTCTAAGGATATGATATCATCATCAATATTTCTTGGTTGATTTAAATGCTGCTTAATATGTTATGCACTGGGAAGTTACAAAATACTTTTCTTAATCTATGTATAGTAATACAGAGTAAATTTAGTGTATCTATTTTCAAATATATTGCTAAGTCAAGCATATATTGCTATATACTGAATAGCAATATACAAATAGCTGCTATAAGGCCATATGGATTTCTCTCATCTGAAGCTGTTAATACTAAACACATCTCATATACTGTTATGGCTCTCTATTTACAGTAGAGTCTCTATTTACATATTTATGACACTGTATTTACACTTCAACCACACACAAATCCTTTTCCTCAAAAAAACCTACACACCTTTTTAATATTTTCACAGAATGGGTTAGGTTGGAAGGGATGTCTTGAGATCAACTAGTCCAACCCACCCTGCTCAAGCAGGGTCAGCTACAGCAGGTTGCCCAGGAGTGTGTCTGGTTGGGTTTTGACTCCACAGATGGAGACTCCACAGCCTCTCTGGGCAACGTTGTTTGACCATCCTCACAGGAAAAAAGTGTTTTCTTGTGTTCAGATGGAATTTCATGTGTTTCAACTTGTGCCCATTGCCTCCTATCCTGTCAGTGGGCACCAATGAGAAGAGTCTGGCTCACTCTTCTTCATTCCCTCCCATCAGGTATTTTTACACATTTTATATTAAGTACTCAAAGGCTACAAATAATCCTGGTAATATTTCACTTAAATGACAGTACTTTAAATGTGTTGAAAATTTTTGCAAATACATTTTAGCAAGCATCTGTATTCTCTCTTTGTGCTCCCCCAGCATTACATTACTGCAGCAAATCTGTTAAACAGCTTTTTTAAAATTTAAATAGTCCTAAAACAACTAAAAGTAATTCTCTATTGGTGAAACACAGTCCATCTGTATATAAAATCCAAAGGGGCATCAAACATTAAGCAAATTAAATGAGACAGCTTGAAACCTCTATACACCAGCAGGCAGGGTGCTGAGAGTGCTCTAGCTGCAGCTTTCTATCAGTTTTCTCTGCTGCAGTGCTGACATAGTCAGTCCCTATCCCTGGCCACCAGCATTTCAGTAGTGAAGCATCCTGGGGCAATTAGTTTGTCTGAAAAATGCCTCCTTCCCACCCAAATGAGTTCTTATTTAGCCCAGTCAGATCCTTGAACTGGTCTGCCATCAAATTATACAAAGTTGTGCCTGTGCAGGGGAAGAGTCTGTGCACAACCAGAAATAGAAGCTGGGGAGCTCTGCTGATCAATGTGAAATCATACTTTAACCTGCATCCCCAACCTGTCATCGTCACAGCACTCTCCCAGTTTAAAGAGGATTGCTGCAAGATCTCTGCAGCATGCAAAAACAAACAAAAAATCCTGCATGGCTGAGTCATTTCCATCACTTTGTGACCTCTCTTTGCACAGTTTTAAGTGCTGTAAAGGGCCTAGCTCCATATATCATAGTTCAATTTTATCCACGGTGCTTGAATTTACTTTTTTAAGCTCCAGGCAAAAAAGACTAACTCATGCTGTTCCAGGTATCCCATCTAAAGCATTACTTACCCTCTTCTGTCCCTGTACCCATTCTGACATCAAACACCCCTGACCCACCATGTTTTCCTACTGCTAAAAGTCAAGAACACTAGAGATGAGGGTGGGTGTAAGAGGCCAGGAAAAGGGATTTAAAAACAAGATTAGTTAGGAGGATTCTATAGTTCTGCCAGCCTTTATTTTCACTTGTAGCTAAATTAAAACCATAAACCAATGAAAGAGCATTTTTTTGTGTGTCATTAAGTTAGTAATTTTAAAAATGCTTTTCTGGTAGGATATTTTAAGAAAATGTTTACTGTGTTTGGAGTTTGCGATTATTTAGCAAAAGGAAGCCAAAGAAACATAAAATATCAGAACCTCACTTCAAAAATCAAAAGGTTTTAAAATATGCATCCAGAATAGTTTCTTGCCACTGAAGAAAGCCTGCATGGAATAGTCCTAGGAAGAGTTAAATGCAAAGAAAACGTCACAGTGGATTAACATCACCGAATTTTGCTGTGCATGCATTTTGGATGTGGCCCATTGCATATTATTATTTCTTTCTTTCTTCTTTTTATTACTATATTTGGCTAGCAGGGCTTTACTATACTTTTACCTACATATTTGTTCAAGCCAGAAATACAGGAAGGAAAGCTACAAATATTTTTCTGTATTGTAAAAACTTTCCGTTTTATACCTGTTTGGAAAAAGACTCTGGCAATTGTAGTGCGACACAGTGGACATGGAGTGCTGGCTGGATTGTCTTTGGCAAGCATCCTTAAGCAAGGTTCACAAAAGATGTGGTGGCATGGATAGCACATGTAAGGATTGAAATAAACGTCCAGGCACACTGCACAGAGATAGCTTTCTTTATCTCCTCTGAGTTCATGCTCATCGTCTGTATGCAGGTTATCATTTGCAGTCTGCAAGAAGAATAAGAAAACATCTTTTCACAGCACAGCTCATAACTATTTTGGATAAACCAGTCGGCAGGAAGGTGACTTTAAATAATGCTTAAGAAGTTGGTACAGACTGGTGATATTCTTAATTTTTAATACAGGTTACTTTTAATGAGATGATGAAAGATACTGATAAGACAGGAATGCCACAACAAGCGCTCTATGGGAAAGCAGAACAAAAATCATACGAGACAGTAAAAGTAAATAACAAAACCAAACGGGCTAAGTAAAACTGTACTATGATCAAATGTCTTCTTTTAAAACAAATTTTAAAAATTTATTTCTAACTTTATTACCAAAATACCTGGTTACTTTGCCAAGAAAGGCAAAACGACAAAAATCTATAAAAATAACCTGTGGATTGTTCTTGCACTGAAAGGTAATTTGTGAAGGGCATGTTTCAGGAAGAATAATGACTCACAGTTTGAAACAATCCACAACTTTATTACTACAATGCAGAATCTAAACCTTAGAGTAGGAAGTCTAGGAACCCCTAACATCTTTGGTAACTGCTTGTTTTTGCCAGCATATATGTTCTTAATTTCCTTGCATTGATATATTTGTAGGGGGACATAGCTGAACTTCCCAAATGGGAAACAAGCCATATGAGTGTAACAACTTGTGTACATTGCCAGGTTCCTGCTTTGCTCTTTTAAGATGACTAAACCTTTCCATGTAATCCATGCATACTAATGGCATCCAGGGTTTTTGGCTTAAAGAAAAAAATAATTTTTTTTTCATCTCTGTGGGAGCCACATGACAGACACTGACTTTGCTTTAGCTCCTTTATCCATCCTCCCTGTTTCACAGCTAACAGAACCCAACATAGCCCAATATCCAAGAGATGCACCAGGAAGAACAGAGAAAGGTGTCAGACACTGCTGAGTGTCAGAACTCTTTTCTCACGCCCCTTGTTCTGAACTCCCAATCCTTGCCTAATGATCTCAGTTTAAGTGTCTTAATTCTAAGCTGCTTTGTAGTATCAGTGACTTCTTGTAAGCTCCAGTATCCACACTTAATACCCTCATGCCCCTTGTTCAACCACTGCTCTATACCTACCTCTTTCCTAGTCCTGCAACACTAGTCCTACAAGTCTTTCCAGACACCTATTATTGACATTAAGCACACCTGCTGATGCATTCCTACCCAATAAATACTACTCTGTGCTAGAGCAGCTGCTTGATTTGCATCTAATTTGCATATTCACTAGCTATGTATTACACAGGCCACTTTTGACACTCATAGGCCATGGCAGACAACCACTGCCTGATACTAATACACCAAATATTAATGACAATTGTTATTTTATGACTAGTGTAGAGATGGGAGGCTCTAGATCTTTTTCAGAGATGATTACATGATTACAGCTTATTGGTTTGGATATCTGTTGTCTCTCATTATAAACAGTCCTCTTCTGCCTGGGATACTGAACACTGCAAATAATGAATGAGCCCTAAGAGTATGGGTACTGTGGAATGCATTTAAAAATACAAAGCAGAAGTATTTACCCAGAATTTATTAGTTCTGGATAAGCACTTGTCCTGCCAGTCTGGCTTAGCCTTCACATCGCACTTTCCAGGGTACCAGGTGCCAAGAGTGCTTCTAAATTCTGGCCTGCTGTGACATAAATGCATGGAGACAGTTTGGGTTTAGCACTTGTGCAACCCTAAGCACCAACAGCTCTGTGGCTCTTGTAGCACTTACCTCAGCATTTATTACTCCATGATTTTCTCCATGCCAGACTTGAGATGGGCCCAGAAAAATTAAATGTGTACCGAAATTTACTGTAGAGGCAACTAGGTTGTACTGACAAGCAGCCAGTGTAGGTCTGGCTGGCACTAGCTTCTAGCTTCTCTAGCTCCTAGAGAAGCTAGTCCCAGACAGTGACAACTGGGACTATTACTTCTACTTCCATGCTGTAGGAAAGAGTGTTAGAGTAGCCCTTCATTACAACTAATCAATAACACTGTTTAACCCAGACTGTCTCTACTCTTACAGCGCAGACAACCCACACCAGAACAGAATGGCAAAAGGTAATTGAGAATTGATTACAGCTAGCTAATTTTGGAATGAAGGAAGCTTCATTATACCATTTCTTTGTCGAAAAGTGGAAAATAATTTGGCACAGAAAGTGAGGAAAGTAGTCTGAGCTTAATACATGACAGAGGTGACTTCAGCAGAAATTAGGAAACACTAATACACTGTGACAATAACAACCCCCTCCAACCCAGCCATGTGGATTTGGCAGTGCTAGGTTAACAGTTGGACTCAATGACCTGAAAGGTATTTTCCAACCTAAATGATTCTATGATTCTATGTAAGGACAAAATCACAATTAAAAGCCAGGACAAAATGAAATGATGGCAGGGGGAGCTTTTGCTGACTAGTTTTGATGAGCGCTGATCAGAAAGGAAATATACAATGTGTATAGAGGAACTGCCTGTCTCACTGGCTGCAAGTTAAACACCTTGCATGAGCCAGTTAAGTAGATGAGGGAGCTAGAGGCAAAATGGCTGAGGACTCAAGGGTAATGGTTGGTTCTGAGAAAGGTTTGTAATCATGGTAAGATGCACAGACAGGAGAATCTCAGAGCCAATTGCAATTAGAAAGAAGATAAAAATTATTCTAATGTGCAAAGTAACCTCCAGTTAAGAGTAATTTGCTCAGTGGATCAGAGGAAGAGCTGTCTTTTCTACAGCATTGCGCCCCTTCTTAAAAGACCTATCTAGGCACCTGGCATCATTTAGTACTGCAAAGCTAAAATCAGAGCAACTTCCTTATGCAAGAAGCTAATGCACAATAATTTCAACAGGCATGATTTTTCATTTGCAATTAAGCATTGCTTATATGTTCCAACTACAGCCAGAGCTTTGGTGTTTGAGAGCTTTACAAGCATAAACCAGAATGTTGTTCTTGCAGAATTATAGTAGAGACAAAATTAAGAAAGGTCATGTAGACATCAAGGACAGTGATGGGAGTAAAAGATTGCTAAATACTAACAGGAAAACCTTGAAAGCTAAACTGTTACCTCTAAGAAGTGAAAGAAAGATAAGAGCCTTCAAAAGTTTCCATCTTCCCAAGCCACTTGGGAACACCTAATGCTGACTGTATCACCTGGCAGTAACCCCTGATATTCCACTGTCTGGACAGAAGAAGGATGTTAATAAAAAAAAAAAAAAAAGAGAGGAACAGAGGATCAACTTCAGCTTGAAAAGCCTGTAAAGAATGTTAACTAACGAGTCTAACATAGTTTGGCTGGACTCCATGAAAGTGTTTGATTCAGTCCTACATTCAGAAAGAACACATGCACCAATGAATAACATGATATTTAATGTAAGATTTACCTGTAGTCATGTCAAAGACCTAGAACTGGTGGACATAGACACTAACAAGAAAAGATTCTATATGTATGCTACCAGTAAAAGGAGGTTCAGAGTAAAATCTAGAAGTATGATCAGAACAGTGATAAAACTAAATAAAGCACATATAACATTTGCCCCAAGATGCCAAACTATGAAAAAAACCTTGTAAAACCTTTCACTTTAAACTGAACAATTTAGAATGCTTTGTAAGCTCACAAATGTCCACAGTTAAAGGGAATGATGACCAAGAAAAATATCAGTTCTATACTTCACATGATTATCTTGCAAAGAGAACTGCCTGAAATAAAACTTGGAAAAAATACATAAAACTATTTCATATAAATATTAACCCAGCAAAGATTAATGATCAAAGGTGGAATATTTTAAAAGGCCTTGAAGTTAAGTAAACATCAGAGAAACTTTTCCATATATTTCACTTTTTAAACAGATGAAAGCCTAAAGATACCTATGTATGCTTTGTCAATGCAAAAACAACTCCACATTAATTAGTAGTTGACTTACTATTAGTGCATAATAATTGTACCAAAAAATTGCCCTGAAATGACAGCAGCAGCAGATCTCTATGCCTCATAGGGCTACATTCTTCTACTAACCAAGAGTTAAAATAGAAGAATGCCATAGACTCTCTTTCCCCATCTAAATTAAATTAGTGTGAAAGCGCAGTCAGGGATAAGCTATTCCCCATGGACATGCCATTTTCAGGGGAGTGCTTTGCAGCATTGTGGTACTAAGAATGAGAAATAATCTGTATAGTCTGGGATGGAATGTGCTAAACAGCATGGTGTTGTGCAGTAGGGAGGACTAGAGAAACATCTAGCAGTGTGAGATGCTGGCCTAGTAATGTGCACTGTGAAATTGCTGGGCAGCATAAGATGGTGCAGAGAATTGTGTCAGAGTGATGGAGAGTCCTGTGAAACAGAGACTTGGGAAACAAGGTAGATGCATTATTAGTGTGTAGCCCACCAAATCCATCCAAAAGTTTCTTAAAATGAGAGAGGTTTTTCATCCTTGCCATAAAACTGTGGAGATCCCATTCCAGACTGCACTTGTAACATAACAGTGACCACGTGCTCCACTGGACAATGATAAACTTTTTCAGTAATTCCTTACTATAAGATACTGACATATGTGGTGATCACAATACATATTCCATTAGATGTTACACAGACTGGTTAGGAGGGGAAAATTTTCTTTCTGTCCTTATATGCTTAATGTAAAGGTAGATAAAACTGTAGTCTCTTTGCAGTGGCAACTCCTTCACTGTTCTCTTACGTGAACAGTACCTCAAACAGTACCTCAAAAGGGGAACAGTGGTGTGGAAGGCTCAAGAAGCCACGTTTTCACCCTCACAAACCAGGAAGAAGACCTCATTTGCTGCACATTCGCATATCTCACATTTTGAAAGAGCATAGTATGCATACTCTTCTTTGTTCTCTTGGAAGCTGCCTCTCAGTAATCTGTTCCATGCTATTTGTAAGCTGTACATAAATAAATTTACAATGATTTGCAGCTCTAAAATAGACTTTAAGCCTTCAGTTATACTATATAAACAGAATCATACACCCCAGGTCTGAAAAAATTTGAAAGAATGAATATAGATCCTGTTTTGTACAGATATCGATCAAAAATAAACAAATACCTCTTGGTTGCTGCTGGGAAAAAAAAACAGTGGCTTTAGCCTGATTTCCAACAGAAATGCATCTTATGGAAGTGCCATGTCTATCCATCTGTCAGGCTGTCCCACAACAGCTTTTGAACCCATTAGTCAACTGTAACCAAATCTGACACAAGGGTTGTGAGTTTGGGTATATTGGCTTCCTGAAAATTTCATAAAAATTGACAGCTAGATTGAGTAGAGAGACTGAAATGAGTGCCATCACTATGGGAAAGCCTGCAGATGCTTTGTTGCTTTGAATAGAATTTATCTAGCCTAATTTCTGCAGACTGAATTGGTGACTTTTTATTGAGTTTCAAAAGCAAACTCAGAAAACAAATTGAAGACCAATTTTAAAATGCAGGAAAAACCCTACCAAAAATGTTTACTAGCTAAACTAGCATAAGTTCTTCCAAATCAGGCCATAAGGTCCACCAGGGTTGCATACGGTCCACCAGGGTTGTACGCCTTTGAGCACTCTGTTTCGGCTGACTGGTATGATGAATGCAAAAGGGCATCTTTTCAGGTGTCTGGCAAACTGAAGCTTGAAACATATAAATCAAAATAGGGTAGAGGTGCCAATGCCCATGGCTTAAATATCTGTACAAATCAATAATTCAGTCTGAACTCCCTGCACTCTAAATTTCTCCCCATACAACATTTCAGAAAAGTCCAAAGGTAAGCCAAAAACTTCAAAACAGAGCAAAGCAGCCTAAGCAGCCCTCTGGAGCTACCTACTGCCACGTCCTCCGTTCAGACCCTCCCTGCTCCATTTGGGTTGGTTAAATTGCTCAAGGGGTAACAACTAAAGAACATTTCTTCATTCTTCTTCTAGAGAACTTCTATTTAAAGCTAACAGTGTTTGTTTTTTTTTATTCTGTATCATTTAGAAGTAGCTTTAGGCAGTGGAGTTGTTCATCTTGTGTGATTAAGCACTTTGCAGACCAAGGCTTCTTAGGCAACTACTGATAGGACACCTATGTTTTTTGTATATGGGGCTCTAAAGAGACAACAATAAATGAATAGAATAAACAATGAAAGTGAAAATCAGAATATTCTGAACAGATATTTGCATTCTAACTTTTAGTCAGCCTCCTCCATGTTCCAGAGAAAATAAATTACCTATCTTTCTTCTTCTTAGAGAATATACGCTCCTTAACACTCTAATTCCCTTTCCCTCTCTATTTGAGTCATCGAAGGTTGTTCTGAGGGCATGTTTATTCATGAGGGCTACTGCTTTTCAGACCTGAAAAGACTTTTTGACCCTCCAAACTTTGATTTTTCCACACTCTAGCAGTTTGCCTAACCCAATATGCTTTATTTGATTTGTTTAATCAAATATATGTACACATACTAACTTCTCTTTATCAATCTTGAATTGTTTTTCTCTTTAGGTAATGATGGCTGCAATAGTATTACTACAATCTTTTCTTAATCCTGAATGATCTCATAGCGAACAACACAGGCAAGTTAAATTTCTTAGCTAGTTAAAGTTTACTGAACTATTATGCATAGGCCATAGTCGAGAAAATTAAGTATCAGGTTTTTAATGTTTACTGTATTCAAACATTACACATGTTACAAATAGAGCCAGGTCAATAACTCTATGAATTTATCATACTCCTGCCTAAGATAATTATCCAGTCTATTATTTTAGAATCTGAGCACTTCAGATTCAGATTGAGTGCAACTCATCACAACTCGTCTGGTCAGCTGAATTTATTTTCTCTAATGTGCATTAAAATTTCTTGTACTTGCCAACTCTGACTTGCACTGTTGCCAGTCTACTCAGCTATGATAAACTCATGGACTTGACTAGGTGACTGCCTTTATACAAATCACTGGTGAGTCATTAGAAAGTCCAAGTCTGCTAGGCACAAATTAAAATGCATGGGAAGAATTGGATAGCATACAGAAAAGATAGTAGAGATTAAAACAGTAAGCCAACAGCCTGCAGATGATATGCTCATAGAGAGCAAATGATGCTTGTTACTTATGAAAACCCTAATGTGTGAGCTGGCACTAGTACTGTTTTCTTTTGTTCAAGTGCAATAAGATGCAGTTCCAAAAAAGGTGCTGACAAGGTTCCATGTAGTCAACAAATCTTTGAGAATTGCTCTGAGTTCACTACTCTTCTGAAGAGTTAAAAGATGTGTTCTGCACCCTGAAATATAAATAAGTCTTCTCATATGCTGGCCTGAAAAAGTTAGCTTGAAGATATTGTTGAAGCATAATGAAGGAGATAGGAAAAGACACAATTTTTTTGGTGCCAGATGGAAACATTTGGAATAACTGGGAGCTAGGAGCTGAGCAACTGATATGCATGGACGCAGGACCTTGTTTCAGTGCTTACAAACACTGGAGCAGCTGTAGTGGAAACTATTCCTTATGACTAGTAAGCAAGAAGTCAAGTGTCCAAAGCCAAGGAATTATGCATTTCATTTAACCTGTGTGATGTTGCCTCTTTGATGAGGCCATTGACATCATCAATAGAGCAGAGGCCTCACCAATGGAAGACGTAGGGAAATGAAAAACCTACCAATTCTATGGAGCCTTGTAAGGCCAAAAAATTCTTCAAGTATTGAATGCTAGGACACTTTGATAACAAGAGGGTAAATGTGGATATGGAAAATCCTTGGAAGAATATCGCTTGGGCTTGCCCAAAAGGAATTTCTTCTCTTGCTGCCTACATAGACTGCTTTTAAAGGTTCTCCTGAAGTTCTATACAGGTTGTTACTGAGACCCCCTCTAGAATAACATACCCAAGTTTTAACATCTACAATTTAAAACTGACATTGAAAACCAGAGAGGGCACAACAAAACATAAAAAAGCCTAAAATACATCCTACAATAGAAGGCAAAGGAATTCAGTCAGCTTGATTTTTTAAAATCTACCATAAAAAGGAATAATAAGATGCCACATCTCACAGATGCAATTAGCACTTCAAACTGAAAATAAGCCACAAATTTGAAGCAAGAACAATAACAATTTAAATGGATTATCAATGTGATAAAATCCCCACCACTTACAGGCTACATATGCGGACTGTTTTTTCCAAAATAGCTAATCTCATGGCCTGTGAGTTAGTGGAGTAGGTATAAGACACTGACTGCAAAGCCTATGGGAGGCTATTTATCAGTGTATAACTATTACAGCCCAGCTGCATACAGAGGTTAACTAGAGACCATACTAGCACTAAAATGGCTGGATTAGTTCAGCACTCTATGCAACGTAAAGACCATCCTTGTATATAGGCACTTCACTGGAGTCTAAGTAGTTTCAGCCTGCATTTTTCTTCTCTGGAGAAGCAGGTACATTCAAAAAATATCAAGGCAATGTGACAATATCTGACTTCCACAGACCTAAAACTATTACAAGGAAACAATAAAAAGCATGACTTACTCAGAATGAATTTAAAGTTTAACAGGGTGTATTTATTTAATCTCATTGTTCAAGGAATCATGTCGTTTTTACATACTTCATTAATTACTGAATTAATTAAAGAACATTATTTAGCGCATTTTTTAAACTTATGGTTAGAGATTCATCGAGAGTTACAGAACTGTAATAACCTCAGTAGCCTGTTAGTGACAAACATTATTTAATATTAGTTAAATGAATTATTAATATGACTTCTTTCAAGTAAAAGGACAATTTGATGACATAACTAGAGTACCTTAAGAAAAATAAATGTAAAAAATGCCTTGAGGCATGGCAAGTTAACCAATTTGTCTTACTGAAATGTTTTTACTTCAGCAGATCTTTAATTTTATTAATGTCACA
Organism: Morus bassanus; assembly: GCA_031468815.1. Classification (NCBI taxonomy): domain Eukaryota; kingdom Metazoa; phylum Chordata; class Aves; order Suliformes; family Sulidae; genus Morus; species Morus bassanus. The sequence goes on from CM062600.1 coordinate 63,989,259, forward strand.
ACATAAAGGCTTACTTTGTGGAAGAAGTGAAGAACAAAACTCAGAAAAATAGATAAAAGAGAAGAAAATTATCTAATATCTTTTTATTCCTGTATATACTTCACAGAACTAGAAAAATGACTATTTTATTGTGTTACTGATTCATACTGTTTTAATCAGGTTAAAACAGGCCACACAGAACTGACTATCCCTTGTGCTAGATGTACATGAGTATTATGCACATATCCTTTCTTTCCCAGCATCTTATATTATATATTTCAGTTTCTTGTTATGATGGATTTGAAATTATTTAAGCAATTTTTCTTATGCAATTTGGTTAATCTGTGAAGTTCCTTCTATGGAGTAATTGAGCCTTTAAGCTTTTGGAATATACATCTAAACTGGCAACTCTAGATATTATTACCTTCTTGGAAATTTCTCTTAGGAGAATCATATTTATTGTTTAAGGAACATCTGTAAACACAGCTTTTATGAAGATCTCTTGAGGATCATGGCAACTACTTCACTGACTTATCATAAAGCATTATTCCTATTAAAATAATTTAATTATCAAGATGAATTCAGAGACAGGCCACTGGAAAAAATATTACTCAAAGTACTTGAACCACAATCATCTTAATGCTTTAATATTTATACTCACCCCTAAACTAGTATATAAGAAGTAAGTGCCATGTTACAAGCCTATCTTCATTTTTATTTTTATTTTGCATTTAGTAAAACATTATTTATCCAGGCATTTAAGAGAATGATGTGAGTATTGCAGCTAAGTTGGCAAATGAAGCTTCACATCAAAAATAAATATGCAGAGTAGAGCATTCAGGCACAGCTATTAGTGTCACTACACCTAACAGTAAAGCAAATATTAATAATCATACATCTTTATTGTAACCAGTATTTCAAACAAAGAGGAGGAAAATTCATCTGCAGAGGCCTGCAGAAACTTCTACGAAATCTCCTAGAGCCTTGATGCAATGCCTAAATAACAGATAAAAGGTCGCGTTGGTGTGAATTCCATGCAGATAAAACATTTTCTGTTTTTTACAACTTCTTTTTTTTACAGAAGTTGTACAGAAAAAAAGGAGGGTATTGTTCCTCATTTTGGTATTACAGATCTCCTTTGCATTTTGGAAACTGAAATGATGTGTGCTAAGCATACTGCTGAGGTTTACAGACATATTTGGACTGGAAGGTTAAATTATAGTCCTGAAGAAGTAAACAGGCTACAAGCAAAAGGATTTCCTTCTGTTAGTTAGATCAAAGGAGTTGCAATCTACATCTGAAGAATCCTCCTCTCTAGTACAACTAGAGTACAACTGCTCTCTACTACAACCCAATAGTTGTTCTGGTACATGGTAAAAAGACAGAGTCCTGTCAATTCACATACATAAAGAGCTAGAGAATTAGTAAAATATTTCTATTGAAATATTAATGTTATACCTGTAAAAATAGCGTATCTATTAATTTTAACAAAGAGATTTGCAGCACTGGAATAACAGACAATTGTATGCATTTATTTTTCTATTCTATTTCTAGGCTTTGTGTGAATGTATGATAATAGTAATATACAATTACTGTTAGGGAAAATACTCATAACAAAATGTCTGTAAAAGAATGTCTGGAACAGTGCTGCTATATTTTGGCAGTTTTGCATAAATACAGTATATCAAACAAAGCATCTGAAATTCTTCTTGTCATTCAGCATAAATCTAAAGCAAATTACAGTGATGCATGTCACAAGCTGAGTTAACAGCATGCAAAATGCCCTTTTATGCAGAACACCTACTCTTAATCATTGATAGGTCTCTTCCCCAGCACTATATAGCAGGAAGTAGAATAGATGACATGGGAAGAGTGCTAGTCAGCGATGGATGTCCACTGCTGTTCTGAACAGCATTTACAAACTGATTCTAACTCAATGTATCTTCACTTCTGGAACACAGCTTTACAAATAACAACATCAATCTACAGATTTTAAGTTTCCTACCAAATGCTTGTTGTTCCTGGGATTTGCCAGCTCCAATTTACAGTTCTCTCTGCTTTTACAGTCTACAGCAACTGCATAGATTTGTCTGCTAACAGTTATCAAAAGATCAACACAATTAGTTACACAGAGTTTCTGGCTGCTAAATATGGTTACAGAAGACTTACTCCTGTTTTGGACAGAAAAATGGGTTTGCTGAACTTAACTCTCATCTCAGGCTTTTTCAAAAATGTCTTTAAATAAATTTTACACAAATTCATTAACAGTATTACGTAAGCATGACCTTCCTTTCAGTCATGAATTGTGGTGGCTACATGATCACTCAAATTTTAGTAATACAATAATAACACAGATTTCCAACTCAGGCTGGGGCAAAAGTGAGAAAGTTCTTGCCTTCTATTCATTAGATAGAAGAGAATTTAGGTAAGAACCGTTACAACTATGACTCAAAAGAGGTATTTAACCCAGATAAATTAACTGTGCCTCTATCTGTATTCACCTGGACGCACATTATGGTATGCCCAACCCTGACCCTTCAGCTGGGCACCTGTCAAATGTGACATCTTTCCATCTGGCCTGGGTGCCCACAGTGTCCTTTTCATTGGGCTATGACATGCCTACCACTCACCCCAAAATCAAGATACAAACAGGACACCCTAGATTTACAAATCTGCAAGTACCCTATGGTTCCACAATTGAGGCATAGTTTGTGACATGTTACAGTAAAAAAAGGATTCACCTAGAGAGATGAACTGCTTTAAAATAAATCACCCTAAAAGTAGGAACCTAAAACTATATTTAGACAATTAAATGATTGTCCCAGTTTTCAAAACTTTCTTTACCTGGATGGAGCAACAGGGTGATCATCTTGATCAGAACAATCAGGCCACCTATTTAAAGGCTCATGGCCAAGTTTCTTAAACTCAATTTAATTATTGATTACGTAAATAGACTCCATCTCTAAAGAGTGTTTCAAGTACAATATTCACTTACACTGAAGGAAAATAACGACAAAGAAAAGGTTTCAAAGAAGAATATATCTGAGAAACTTAGGGGAAAGGTAATCAGATTTCATCACTGTTGCTTGACTTTTTATACCTAGTAAGATCACTACTGAATAATCCTAACTTCTTCAGAATTGAATCCTTGAGTTCACTTCTTATGCAGTTCTGGGATGACTTGAAAAAATCATATACATTTTTTCCTTAAAATGCAAGCAAACAAATCACTGAAATACATAAATATATGTTTTTACTTAAAAAAAAAATCAGCAAAATGATGGTAGATTTTCCATTACTACAAGTTTGCAAGAAGTCCAAAACTGTTTGATTTCCTACTGAACTTGTACTGCCTTTCTGGAGATCTTCTCTAAGTTGCAAATGACACTTTGAAAAGAAAAAATGGTTTAAGGTTAAGATGCTAGAGTTATCAACAACAAGAAGCAAGATCTTTTTCTCCATTTTGATTACACAGTTACTCTGACTCAGTAAAACTTGCAGTTTGTAATCCATCTGTAGTAGATATTGTAATGCAAAATTAAAACAATAAACCACCAAAATACAAAAGTGTTTCAGATGTCTTCATGTAGCAATAGGAAAAAAAAAGTCCCTTTTGTTTCTTCTTTTCATACAACCTTTGGAGAGTGACACTGAAATTTGATCCTGTGCTGTTAAAAAATCCAAGTGGATCTGCAGTAACAAAATGCAATCCAACTGTTCCATATATTGTTTTTCTAACAAATGTCTAGATGCTCAATTTAATCAATGAATCTCTCCTCAACTCTTATTCTTTATGATATTGTATCAGAGAAGGTAGCAGAAATTTTATCATAATGGTTCTGTGATGGCAGCTGTCAGCAATAAGCACTACACTCTCTCCTTGGTATTTTATTCAGTCATATCCAAAGTCATCCAAACTGTTAAAAAGCTTGTTTTCCTCAAATTTAACTAATAGATGCCTCAGTTTGAAAGTGCTGAACATGGATGGCTTCAGAGGGGTCACCTGTCAGTATACTGACACCTAAATAAATCTTCTTTCCAGATACTTGATTTAAGCCGTTGTTTTGCAAATCTTTTCTGTCTGATAAACAAAGCAGAAATTATTGCTTATTTTTTATTTGTCAGTATAAGTGAAAGATCTAGTATGCATTCATGCATATTTCTGTAATAATTAGTAATTTCATATAGACTTCCATAAATATTTCCTTCCTTTCAGAGCAAACTACATTACCTGAACAGGTATTACAACATTCAGACTTTATTTTATGCAAGACATGAATTTTCTGTGTTGTATAAGCAGCATATTGCATCCTACTTCACTTTCCCCAGAAGTTATTTATGAAGATGGTAAGGACATTTTGAATTTTAGGGTGGCAACATTACTTGTAAGCCTTCCTACAAAAGCCTTGAGGGGTCTGAATAACGACCTCTGATGATTTCAGTCTTTTCTCTCTGCTAAAGTTTAATACTGCAGACTTTCCTTCTAGTGAATTCTCTCACAAAGCTTCTCAGAAACTGAATATGAAAATCCATCCCCCCAAAAAATCAGAGTTTAAAGCTTTTATTTGGAATGTCAGCATGCTGAAATAGAAAAATGGAACTGAACATCTGCTATTTCACATTTCTCTGCCTGGATTAAAAAAGTAGGATGCAACTATTAATGTTGGTGCAACATACTCACCAACAGAAAGGCTTAAGAATTACTGTGCTAAAGTCTATAACTGACTATAAATAGGATTAGTAGCAAAAAGAAAGCCATCTCAAAGTAATTGGTAACTGTGTAAGAGAGAGCATATGGATTAAAAAAATCCCAGACCATTTACCCTTGACCATCACTTCTCAAACACCATTTCCTTTGCAATAACTTGTTTAAAACAAGTTTAAACCTTACAAAGGGTCTAGATGGTCTACAAATTGAAGCTTTCTGAATTTTAAGCAGCAGAATGATGATGAGATCTTTTGACAAGCCCTGCCAGCTGTCTCCTTCTCTTGTACAGAACTCTCTTCACCTGTTAGCAGTGGGCTAGGTACAGTATGTGGCACCTCTTCAACTGGCATAAAGTTGTTACACACAGTTTTATTTATGATACACATGCTACTCAGCCAATTATTATGCCGTAAGTTTCTGTTTAAACAACATGTTGCTATGAGACTAGACTTCTGGATGAAAAAAATCAAAACAGCTAAAATGTTAGAATATTTTCTTTTCTACTTGAATTGGTGATGAAATTTTATTAGCAAAGGAAACAAGCACTTGACTACATTTGCACAGGAATTTGATTAAAATTTTCTCTTGTCTGTGTGTAAAGGGAATATAGCCCTGTGGATGACATAGAAGTGGCAGAAAAAGTTTTGCAAAAAATGACCTGGATGAGGAAATAACAAAACCTGTCTTCTGCTCAACATTTCAGGGTACTCTGATACAGGTGATATTTAGGAGGTAGAATTAGACTTCTCCTTGCTTAGAACATCTTGGACAAGTCTCACTGCCAGTTACTCAGCTGTGAACCATTGCATGTAACTTTACAGTTTCACTCTCAGCAAGATCCACTGCTACAGGCTGATGTCAACTGAACATAATTTGTCTTCTGTGACTCAGAGGGCACGGGACAAGGGATCTGCCTCAAGACAGGCTCCCATGTCTGTCTCTTCAGAGGGGATGTGAGATGCAAAGACAAGTCAGGGGAAGGGCTACCATGGAGCACTGCTGTTGCAATGCTCAACAAAAAGAGACCACATTTTTGGTGGGAGGGTGGAGCTGAACTGGTCTTCTTGCCCTAACAAAATTAATCCACATTCATTAGCTGTGTAGGACAGTGGAAACAAATGGTTCTTTATTTTTGAGAAAATGTGTCATGCTTCTTTAGCTGGGATAGAGTTCATTTCCTTCACAGTAGCTAGTATGGGGCTATGTTTTGGACTTGTGCTGAAAACAGTGTTGATAATACAGGGATGGTTTGGTTACTGCTGAGCAGTGCTTACACAGAGTCAAGGCCTTTTCTGCTTCTCACCCACCCCACCAGTGAGGACACTGGGGGTGCACAAGAAACTGGGAGGGGACACAGTTGGAACACCTGTCCCCAACTGACCAAAAGGATATTCCACACCATATGGTGTCATGCTCAGCGTAAAAAGCTGGGGGAAAGAGAAGGAAGGGGGAACATTTGGAGTGATGGTATTTGTCTTCCCAAGTAATGGTTATGCTTTCCTGGAGACGGCTGAACACCTGCCCGCTGATGGGAAGTAGTGAAGGAATTCCTTGTTTTGCTTTGCTTGTGCACACAGCTTTTGCTTTACCTATTAAACTGTCTTTATCTCAGCCCATGAGTTTTTTCACTTTTACTCTACCAATTCTGTCCCCCATCCCACCGCAGGGAGTGAGTGAGCAGCTGGGTGGGTCTTTGTTGCTGGCTGGGGTTAAACCACAATATGTGCCTAGCAACAAGTTGATTCTGCTACAATGGGTGGGTCTTTCATTCAGGTGTATTTTGTGTCTTTCTTGTAACATTTACATTCATACTGCACACTAACCTGGAAGTAATCTTTTTATTATTAGGAAAATATAAACCAGCAATTTATTTCATTAACGAAGGGATCTGTACAGGAACGCTCTTTGTGTTCTCATTTTCACCTGCAAATTATTCTTTCGCTAAAATGTCTTTCTAAGAAGAAAATTTGCTTCAAACCTTATGAAGTGATTACACTGTAACAGAAACATTATCACAGTGTTTTTAATCACATCATCTCCAGAAACTGAAGCAACTCCAACACATTCTGTTATAATTGAAGAATTCTAATTTCTTGGTAATTTTATGTGGCGAATACATTTCATCTATGTTCATCTCCAAATAGAGTTCCAACTAACTTTCTTCCTTCCCATTTTGCTTGCATGAACAAACAATTAAGATCATAAAGCTTCCTTACAAAAAGAACAGAAATAATTTGGTAAATGACAGTGAATAATAAAAGATTACCTATGAAAAGGTGGACAAATTCAGTCCTAAAATAGTGACAATCTCTATAGCTAATTTAAATTGCCATAGAAATCTTCATTAGCTTTTGCTGAAGCTATCGTTCAGATTGGTTAGGTCAGTCTTCTAAAAGGTCCTTTGCAAGGGTGTTCAGGGGATCCCATTTCATTTACTGATCTCCCTAAGAGTTACAGAAAATGACGGTCAACTAGAACATACAGGGAACACAATTTTCCAATTAAGAATAAAGAAAGCAACAAATTGTCAAGCACAGCTGTAGTGTCTGGATATCTGAAACTGCTAAAAAAAGAATAAAGAGGAAATGTTCTAACATAATTTTAGCACTCCAAGAAAATACAGCTGATACAATATGATAATAAATGGATTATAAAAACAATGCTCATATTTCTGGCACACTGAGCACACAGAGACAGAGAATTAGAACAAATAATTTTGATATTCAATTAACCAATTAGCCAGTATCTGGAGAATTCACTAGTCAAACAGAACCAGCAGCCAAATAAAGACTAAGTTAAAAGAAAAAAGTATACTTGGAATAATGGAATAAGCTTCGCACTGTTTTTTTTTTTGATACTGAATTTACTGGGAGTATACTGCTTCAGTCAAACAGTACTTTTTAGGGTCAATAAAAAAAATCATACTCAGATTTTAGGACAACCTCTTATAGGAAGAATCCACTTCAAAGCCATGTTACATATGAACATTTTCATAGTTAAGAAGCAGAGATAATGTCCTTTAGGATTCTTCACCAATTCCAAAAGCTTGCTGGGCCTTATCTTTCAAGACTCAAGAGCATATATGAAGGACATAAGTTAATAGGACAGAATTAATTTCTTTTATTGAAAAACTAAAATACAATATAGAATGAGACTACAGGAAACAAAGCAATTTAACTCCACCAAACAACAAGTATAAATTTATAAAATGCACAAGATCTTCTGTAATTATAACAATGCATTTTAAAGCCACTGTACTTTTTAGCTCTTTGGTAAACAATAGGGTGAAACCGATGTCTCATTAAAGTCACCTGGACAGGTCTAGGACTTCATTCTGCCGCACTAGATAAGAAGACTAGGCAGACTAGGAGTTTATTACAGCTGTATAGCATGCATTCATTTAGAACTGCTACACAAAAAAATTGTATTTATAAATCTACAGGTTGTAGCTACTAATTTTGGGATATAAACAGAGGCACAGAATAAGTCTTAGCAGTTATTTATCTTTCAACAAAAGCAACATTACCATAAAATATTATTTGTGATGCTTAGATGCAGGCAAGATTCTTGTTTAAAGGGTCAAAATTTTTGAAAAAGTAGTCCAGAAAAAAACCCCTTAAACATAATCATCTTCTTATACCTAAAACAGATCTCAAGTTTTTAAATTTATCTTAGCACTGGTATAGCTTATCTAAAAAGCTTAACTGCTCATGCAGCAAAACTGCCATATACGTTCATTAGAAGTCTCAAGACACCTGGATTTACAGAAGTAAATACACTGCCCTATACTTCAAGCATTTGACCCAACTTAAATATATGACAAAATTAATAGTCAGATCTGACTATGGTAGCCAACATACAAAACAATTCATCATTAGTAGACAAAAATTTCACTGCTGACAGCTTGAAAGTCCTTGCAAGACTGACACTAAGAAGGCATAAAAGAGTTTGGAAATTTGTAGAGATACAAACAAAACTGGAGCACACAGCTTACAATGTTTTCATGTGAAGAACAGTTCAAAATATACACAAGGAAAAAAGGAACATCAGAAAGAGTTATTTCAGACTCATAGCACTAAATGATGCAAAATAAACTCTAAATTATTTTTGTGGCAAAGCATTGTATTCTAGTTTGATATCAGAATATATATCCCCTTTTTGAAAAATTCAATAGATTTCTAATACTGCCTACTACTATTGACATGTTAGTTAAAGATGGTTTTATTTTTAATTATCTATGCTGACAGTAAGAAAGGACACTACTCCCTACTTTGCATCTAGTAAAATAGTGGGGGAAAAAAAGGATAAACTATCAAAATAATCTCACTAGACTTCAGCAGAGGATGGATCTTACACGAGTGTCCTGCATAATTCAGGACTCTCAAGTGAGGTCTTGGGAACTTTCCGATGTTAGCTACTAATTTTAGTTTCCTTAATGTGAGCAGTGTCCTATGTCCTAGTTTAGCAGAATGGAAAAAGTCTTTTCTAATGAGGAAGCGTAACAGGCAAAGACAAAGACCTAATACAGTGAAGCACACAAAGCGAACCAATGCCATTTAGTTTGATTGTGCTGGGTTGGTTACCTCCTTAATGTAAATTTGAAGCTTATAAACTGTCATCATTTTTAGATGTATTATTTATGTCAGTTCTTCAGGCAAAACCAGGGCATGTTTGGAGCAACAAAGCTCACTTCTGTATTGTTCAAAGACCTGCGTAGCTTAAAAAAAAAATAACTTGTTAGGCTACATACTTTTCATTTTATGGCTTTCACAGTGCATTCAGAGGGAGGCTAGGACTTTATTCTCGGTTTTAAAGGATGCAAGCTAAAGCCCTCAAGCAGAAGATCCAACATAAAGCCTTTGCGAAGGGTACAACCAGCAAGAATAATTAAATTGCACATGACAAATTCAAATCCTCTAGCACCCAATATTTTGTTACTAAAAAGAAGTTCTTAGCCCTCATTCTGCAGATAAACCTTCAAAAGTAATAAAATTTAACTGGTGGAGACAACCTGAAAGAAAAACTCAGTGATGCGAACTCTGCCCTTCTTAAGCCTGAGTGCAGTCTTAGCTCTGAAGTCCATCACTGTCAACTTTAGTCACTTAACCACGGATCATTTTGTGGATACACAGGGTATGAAATGGCAATGAAAGACTCAGCTGGGAACTGGAGATGCTGCTGGGAAGAAAATGCAGAGAAAAGCACAAAGGTGTGTCACAAAACAACTACCAAAGAGAGAAATGAGAAAATTTCTTCATAGCAGTCTGTACGTGGCTGTGCTTTGTATTTGTGGCCAAAACAGTGCTGATAACACATCAATGTTTTGACTGTTGCTGAACAGTGTTTACATAGGGTCAACGCTTCCTTCCTCCCTGCCACTGCAAGTAGGCTGCGGGTGGGCTTGAGGTTGGGAGTGGATATAGCCAAGACAGCTGACCCATACCACAGGATGTCACGCTCAGCAATAAATCCTCAGGGAGATGAGGAGGAAGGTGGGATGTTTGTGGTTATGACATTTCTCTGTGCAAGCAACCATTACGTGTGCTGATGCCCTGCTCACCAGGAAGCAGCTGGACATCTGCATGCTGATAGGAAGGAGTGAATAAATTCCTCTTTTTGTTTTGCTTGCACACACAGCTTTTACTTTCCTTATTAAACTGTCACTATCTCAATCCATGAGTCTTCTCGTCTTCCTTCCATTTCCCCTCCACCCTCCAGGAGAGAGGAGTGACCAAGAGGCTGGGTGGGTGTTTGGCTGCTGGCCAGGATCAGCCCACCACAGCCCTGAAGGTACTGAGCAGATGTTTCTAAATAAGTGTTTAATTATTCTTCCAAATACTGTATCTTGTCAGGAGTAAAGACGCATACCGATCACAAAGTAATATTGTTTAAAAAAGAGGAAAAAAAAATCAGACAAAACCCAAGTCACCTGTAGCATAACTGTGGAGGATAATTATAAAATTAAAGAATATAAGAAAGCATTTTAAGTTTTGCTCTGTGTACTAAAGTAAATGATGTGCACAAGTTTTTAATACTTCTTCAGCCTGTAATCACAGTGCCATCACAGTGCTCCTTACATTACTGTATGTAAACTTTGAGTTTCAACAGCTATTTTTTAAATGCTAGAAGAGATCGCTTCACATCAAGCACTTTAAAATATTATTTAAATAAATCTTGTAAGAAGTACAAACCAATACTAAAATGTAATAAAATCCAATTAGATCTTAGTCCTATAATTTTTATATGAAACATCATCATAAGCCCCCCTAACTGCTGTTCTTAATTCAGTATCTCATAAGCATAATCATCCACCTTTAAAAATGACAGGAAATTGTGAAAACTATTCTTTTGCACAATATTTGCATGGCTGTAGTAGAAAATGACAGACTGTACTTCCACATTCAGGGAAAGGCAGACTGAAATGACATACTATACGCTACAAATGTAAATTTCCAAAGTAGTAGAAAGCAGCATGTGTTAACTCCTGAGTATAAAGAATGCTTCATTATTTCCAAGTATTTCTAAAATAATATTCAGAGTAGTTGAAACTATACATCAACTAAGTATTAGTTTGCTAAATAAAAATCAAGTCCCTCTAACATCGCAGTTTATACAATGTATGCTCACATTTCAAAATATACAAGCTTACCAGATAAGACTTTGTATAATCAATATAAAATGCCAGCATAAAGATGCCAAGAAAGACACATCTTCCTTTATACAACTTCAGGTTTTGTATCCCAAATATCATCTCCTATGCTCAGGCTATACTCTTAGACATGCAATACCTACTCATAGTTTCATGCTGTAAAAATCACCATGCTGGTACGCTGTAGCATATATAGCCACTTTGACCTGACAAAGGAGACATCTAAGACCTGATTACATCTTCAGACTGCAAGGCACCATCTGGGACTCTGAGCCTGAGCACAGTGATTTGCAGGACGGACACAACGTGTATGCTCTGGGGGGAGTGAGCTCTAAGCAGAGTCACAGGACCTGGGCCACCAGGCTTCAGGCCATAGGATAACTCCTTAGTCCTCTTTCAGCAATCACAAATATACCTCATATGTCTAAGTGCCTGACCTAGATCTATTTGAACTAGTGCAGGGTGGAAATTCAATCTGCTGTAGCTACAATGTCTTAGAATTATACAAAATAGGACCAAAGGACTCTCTGGATCACTGAGCCCAGTATTATAAAATTGTGAGTAATAAGACAGGAGGTTCACAGACCGCCTTCTCCACAGCCACAGATCCTAAACCCCATTCCAACATTCTGAAACAAGTTTTAGATTTGTACCGAAAGTCAAAAGCAAAAACAACAACCTAGCAAACTAAGAGGAAGTAAATCAATGACAGATAATATTGGGAAGGAAACTATGAACTTTTCCAGAGGTCTGGACTATGTACCTGCTTTCATCAGTTCAACCTGTGTGAAAAATTTCTTCCTGACACCAAATCTAGTCATTAGGTTACTCCTGAGAGTGCAAAGATGACCCATCAACCCAGAATTTGAGAAATTAATGCCAAAACATTCTGTCTACCTTATCTCTAGTTGTGATAGATTTCCAATGCTTGGTGACTTTCTAAGTGCCTAAGCACGGTACAAACAAAAACTCAAATCCAATGGTAGAGAAAAATAAATCTTTCCTACCTCTGTCATGGTAGGAAGGATACTTTGAAAAGAAAGGACCGTAGACATTGCCTTTGACAAAAGGTTTCTTTAGAATATTAATTTCCTCTTATTTTTCAAAAAAAGAACATATAATTTTCTGTGATTACAAGAAAAGCACATAATCTGACAGTCTGAGTGATAGACTTTTCTATGTATTTCAAAAAGACAGTTTTCCAGAAGTTTAAAAGGTACACACACTAACTTGAAACAGATGCTGGTGTCTCATTTTTTCACCTTACACTCATTTACAGAACAGATACCACCATTTAGCTCTTCACTTGTATCAAATGAGATTACAGGTCAAGATCCTGAACTTTATAATGGAAAAAACCCCTCAACTATTGATTTCACAAAATGTGTAGCTGTACACATAATTGCCATATGGCAATCTAATATAGTTCCTTGTAATAGAGCTGAAATTCTTTTCAGAATCCAAAGGCTAACACGATTCTTAAACCAACTATAATCTAACTTATTTCAGTTAAAAATTGGAACAATTTTTACAAGGCATTAAGATAGTCTAGTCAAAAATCTGAGAAAAGTCTTCAGAGAGCACAATAATTACCTCTACTCTTCCAGGTTTGAGCACACCCGTTTTAACCTCAGTTTTCGGTATGGCAAGACAAATGTATGTTACCAAGAGAAACTGCATTTCTAGACAGCTACTGTAAAGTGTGAATCCATTTTACCCACCTTGACAAAGATTATTTGCCTATTAGTTAAACCTTCAAAGAAAACTACTTATTCCAAAGCAATTTGCAACAGCTAGCCAGCAAACAACTCATCTCTTAAAACTTGAAATCTATTACCTGAACTAGAGCCTCTTAAGTACTTCTGATTTTTCTAAAAGATTGTCTGCACAGAACTGTCCTTTTGTCAAGTATGCATTTTTAGCTTCACATTATGCTTTGTTTTTGAGCATACTAATTATGCATACTCAACATTAAATATTCATTAATATCTTTTAAATGTAGATAACAGCTCTGAGAAAGCATATATCATCGTTTATAACATAATCAGTTAAAAACTATTTTACCTACCAAATGAAAGTACATAAATAATTCAGACTGCTCCATAATACCACAATCAATGCAGCAGTTTTTAACCCAACTGAGAAAAATACTTCATAAGATTATGATCTTTCAAATCAGAAATGATTTGTGGTTTGCACCAGGCATATACTTACATATATACATGCATTGGGTTAAGATGGTCATGTAAGAAAACAAGAATACCCCGAATGCCCAGCAAAGCAAACATATCATTGCTTCTTGAAATTTAACCTTTTGTAACACTGTAACACTGCAAATATCTTGTGAAAAATCACTAGCCACTGTCTGCTGCCATTCTGATACGGACTAATCTTGCATTCTGCATGGGCAACTACCTGTTTCTGGGACATCCGTTCCTATTGTGATTAACTGTCATCAATGCAAAGACAACTGGCTCTTTGTACAGTCATTTATATTTAGCAGGTCTCATAGGAGAGATTGAGAATCACACGAAAGCTGATCTTAAGTTTTCAGCACCAGTCAGATGAATGAGCAGTCTAGACACTTTCATACGGTGTAAAGAAATAAATTCAGTACATCAGAGACACTTCTGTGTAATGTTAGCTCACATACTTCTGCATGATGAACCCAGAAATGGGAATGTCTGGTGAAGACAACTGAGTGACCCTTCCTGGATTCAGGTTGATTCATACAGAAGCTCTCAGACGGTCCTGCATCATGCTCTTTCTTGACAGTGCAAACGATGGAATCAACTTGTATGTAGACCTCAGTGCATTCACGCTAATCATCCTATGATGCTGGAGAGTACAGCAAAGGAACTCACGAGCAACTGCAGAATTCAGCTTGTTCCCTGAGACAGGCTTATCAGACGCAAGTTCTGCACTCGCCAGGACAGATCCAGAATGATTCTATGTGCTACAATCGATACGCCTTTTCGGCATGGTTGGAGAATCCATTTTACTTGGGTTTTTCATCATTACCATCCCTTGAAATACCCCAGGATTCCTAGTGCTCCAGATGACGTACCTATGCTGTGCTCAGTATTCTCAAAGAAGAAACCTTTATCTGGAAAACGTGACATGCTTAGTTTTGCATCAGATCAAATTTAAATTTGAATTAGCCTACCTAATCTATCTTATCTCACAGCCCCTGGTCTGTCAGTGTTTGTAGCCTTGCCATAGCATGTCTTTTTTCTCCCACAAGTCTCTAAATTTTCTCCCACTGTAACCTCCCTGAACTGTCTAACCATTAGTCTCCATAGCACCTATTTCAGCCACAGTGAGTAAAGAACACACTATTTATTTCTAATTTTGTTAACTAAATTCAGTTGGTCATGTGCTTCTTCATACACAAGGTATTGTTGAGCATTTAATTTTATTTCTCCAATTTTTATTATTTACTTCCGCTGATCTTCACCCTTCTAGTTGGCTGTTCTCTTCCACTGAATCATTACTGAAAGTAAACTGTGTGCCCTTGAGGCAGGGATTATTGAGTTTACCTACACTGAAGAGCACCTAACACTTCTGAGGTTCTCTGAAACAAAGAAAGATGCTAGGATACTTTACCTCCTAAAGCTTTCAGTGAAAATGCTACAGATCACTTCTACAGAAAAGCTACACACTAAACAAAATGTTGCTTACAAACCAAAAGGTTTACTATGAATTTAGCATTATTTAAAACAAATGGTATAACAGGGAGCTCTTACAGTTCTTTTGCTCTTAGGCACCATCACTGTGTATTTAGTGTGACTACACACTGTACACTGGTACATTTCTACATTTAACTTCATTTCTGTCCTTCCAGAATGTGATGTCCTTTCTTCCAATTTCTGACCAGCATAAGCAAGCTTAGGTACCTCAAAAAGTGATATAATTTGTGGGCTACAAATCATCTGTGATGATGGCTATTGTTTAGATATAGAGCAGTCTTCTCCAAAACAACACTACCAGAAAAAAGAATATGAAATAATTTTTATAGGCTTTGGAAGGAATGTCTAATGCAGTATGATGAAGCTAAGCTAAACCAAGTCCTCCTTATGGAGAGAATGAATCAAGCACAAGAATTAGCCTCAATATACTGGCAAACCTTTTCCTTTCAGTCGTGTAATTGTTGGTATCCACATATTTGGCATCATTATAATTTGGCATTATTGCTAGAGCAATATTCTATAGCAACTCTGCAGTGTTGAAATAAGTTTGCTCTTTTGCTAATTTATCAATGCGTTTACTGCAGTAGACCTACTGCAGTAGAAATATTTTATTCTTAAGAAAAAAACAACGGCAGGAAAAACACTCTCATTGCTTTCTAGAATACAAGAGTACAGCATGCTACTATGTAATATAATTGTTATTAATGAGGCAGTGCAACAGCTAAAGCTACGCTATATTCCCAGAACACATTCTCTTTTCCAGAGCATATTTTTAATTTTCAGAAATTCTGACATGG
Organism: Morus bassanus; assembly: GCA_031468815.1. Classification (NCBI taxonomy): domain Eukaryota; kingdom Metazoa; phylum Chordata; class Aves; order Suliformes; family Sulidae; genus Morus; species Morus bassanus. The sequence goes on from CM062600.1 coordinate 64,005,081, forward strand.
CATCACAAATTTTCTACGGAGATAAAATTAAAATGCCACTGACTGAAGTTCTCTAAAACATGGCTGGACATTTTTTCTGCTATGAAATGATAAAAATATAATAACTTCTGTAATTTCAGATTAATTTTAAAAATACTTGTACAAAAGAGTTAATTGTAACTATGTTTATGATGTACTGCCATGTCCACTCAGGCCACATGTAGCACAAAAATATGGAGCCAAACATGAGAGTGAAAATCTGTCTTTCCTAGAATTAACTGAGGACTAAGTTCAACCTCGGGGAACATCTTCAGATTTTGGTTATCCAATGCTATCAGCACACAGGTCACACAGGCAAACTACTAGGTAGGATGCTCCTATTCGTTGTTCTTGCATTACTGTGTGGAGATTAAAATGTACCCTGCAAAATCAGATATGTTCGTTTCTTACGAAACACTGGAGCCCCCAGATACATAGTTTGCATTGTACTTTTGCTATTTGTTACCATGCCCATTTTTTAACCCAAATATATGCTTAGTGCCTTGTGGAAAGAGGGTTGTACATAACTAGATGGGCAGTATGTTCTCAGAGCCGAAGTGGTCTGTAAAATGATTGCTGTCAATTACTTTTCATTACAGAAAGTACCATAAATGGTACTGCATAGTTACTGAAGCTGATCTTAATTCAATAAGAAACAATACATGCTTCTTTCCATGGTACTGGTCCTCCCTATCCCAGCCCCCCCAAAATATTTTAAGATTTCTTATATCATATAGGAGAACATTTACTTTCAGAGTTCTTAATTTTTTGAATAATGTTTCAGATTCTGCTGCTGAAAAAGTAGTCCTTCTCAAAAAAACCCCCGAAACCCAGCAACTTCTATAGTAGTATAAAAATGCTATAGAGCCAAAATATAAACTCCCTGACTATATTGCAAAGCAATGTATCAGTGGACATGCTAGGTCAGAATAATTCATTATTTAAGTATGGATTATTAAATACATTAAATATGTAAGGCTACAAAAGCTCCAAAGCAGATACAAAATTCCATCTAAAAAATTTATGAAGAGAAAAGATGGATCTGTTTTTATATTCACGTTATAGAGTCAGGGTATCAATACACTGTGATTATGCCCTAGCTGTCAACCGAATCCCATTTGCAGCAAATCAGTTCTGGATAATGTCTCATACATTTCCACTGAGCATAATTACATTGTTATAGCCATCATAAGAAACATCCATCAAGTGAAGATGATCTGCTGATAGGAAACAGTATGACTACAAATGACCAAAACCAACATCAGCACGTTTTCTGGAAGGATTGTTAGAATATGAAACAAATTAACAGTTAGCAAAAAAAATAAGTATAAAGCCATGCTTTCATGTTATAGCTCAGCTGACCTACCAGGTAACATTTTTTACCTCCAACCACACAGTTCCAGCTATACTCTTATCCTGGCTGCAATGATCTACTGAACCCAGCATGAGCTGATGTGACAGAAAAATCAATACAGAACTGTTTGGTTTTGGCCTTTTTCTCTGCTCTGAATCCGGGCACTGAGTCACCAGGTGAGACGAGAAGTAGACAGCTGAGGCCAGAATTGTATGGGGATTCCTTTTCACGCACTGTAACATGAAAACTCTGCCTATTTTGCCTACCCACACTATCATTTAAACTAAAAAGATAGTTAGATACGGGCATATTTTGGCACTGCCACATGATTCTGACTATCTTGCTATTTTGAACAAAGAACTGTGCAAATTGACCAGAAAGTCATTCATAAAACTATGTTGCAATAGCATATCACTGACATGGTAAGTCATATACCTTCTTTGCTACTCATGCTTGGCAAAAGCAAAATACAATTCCTGCAAAGTTCTAGTTCAGTCACAAATCTACTGTGCCAGTCCACCATTCTGACAGGCTGGCGTTCTTCAGACACCCTAAACAAAGTTGCTAGTAGGAACCCCGCAGAAGGGCACAAGATTCAGCATAGTACAAGTATCATTTGCTCTGTCTAGTGCCAAGAATCTAGCTTGGTTAGTAAGCTTGTCAAAAGGATCATCCTGTAGAGTAGGAGGTACCTTGAACTCCTAGTGAACTTCCAGAAGAATGTCCCATAGAAGATGCATCTTACACCAACAGGCTTTAAATCAGGAAAGGTGAACTATTGGCATTGATAAGAAGTTTGCACTTCATCACAGATTTCTGTTGAAACAAAATTTCAGCAAAGCACTGGGATTCCTGATACTAAACACAAAAATTTCATAAACACAAAAAAGTTTAACATTATTGCTCTACACTAAACTAAGGGGGTTTCCTTAGAGAAATTCCTAAGATCATAGGAAAATACAAAGGATGTTATTGGATAAACCATGGAAATGGCTGCAATTTGCTTTTTACTACTATGCCTTAACTTATGTCTTTCTTAAAAGTAGAAACAGAGCCAAGTGAATGAAATATACTCTCCATTCTGTGTGTTCCACATCCCCCCCCCCCCAAATTCCTGGCCTCTTTCTACAACATCAAAATATAAGTGCGAGTTGACAGGCACCACCCTTTGTCTCTATTTTCTACTTCTGTGTATATGTAAGAAGTCATAGCCTCTGGAGAGCCTGCTCTGCTTCACCCCACTTCCCTTCTTTATAGGCCAGCTTCAAAACAAAGCACAGTAGAAGCAGGGAAGGTACATGCATTTGCACTCCAGCGCCACTACATTTTGTTCTTCTTCCACCTCCAGCTGCAGTCCTATCCAACACAGCAGGAGCATGACAAGACACCTGAAGAAAAAACCCTGTATTTCCTCTACTTTCTTAGGCTCAGCAGTCTCACTCTTGGACTCAAGATTCACAGTTTGTCAGTGAACTTCCAGCTAGCTCTGTCTGTGCCAGGTCTCCTCCCTCTCCACACACAAAGGACCCCTTACAAACAAGTATCTGGGGCACAAAGTAGTGCAGAAGGTGACATGTGAGCTACATTTGGGCCATAGTTTACTAGTTGAGGGGTCTTGCTGCAGAGGTTTCAATACCTATGGCACTAAAATGTACCATTTTAGTATACATTCTGCACATCATCTATATGGCTAGGAAAATACCGAGTAACATTTTTTTACAGTATCCATTTTGAGGCGTAAGAATTGCTTTCTTCCACTGTGCTCAAAATCCCTCTTTTTGCTCACTTTTCATGAAGAATCAGCTGAACGATTGAACTCTACCTGCAATAACGGATGATAAAAAGCATACTGCATGCAAAAATACAAGTCCGTTCCTACAAACCATGCACACCCATATCTGAAAAATGACAGAAGACTGATGGAAGACAAGTAGGAAAAAAACTTGTCTTAAAGCACAAATAAGAAATTGAAGATAAGATTATGAGAATATGCATGAGACTTCAAAAAAGCAACTGCAGTGGTCCAAAGCCTTTTGATATGATACTGTGTGTAGCACATGGAAGGGCAACAAGAGACAAACTGCTGCCAAGAGCACAGGCAGAAGATTAGGTACAGCAACTTAGGACAGATAAACAGGTACTCTGAATCTCATCTAATCATATCACTGGATTTGTTGAGATTCAAAAGGCTGAACAAAATCTGTCTTAGAAGCAAGCGAAAAACATATCTTTGTAGCTGAAGGTGATGAAATAGTAGTACAAAGTGAAACAGAGAATTCATGTAATACACTGCTAGAGATAAAATTCAGTAAGATCTTCCACTGCTATTGCCCAAGACAGATTTCACAGAGGTTCCATCTAGAGAACATGCAGAGAACAACTGGGAGCCCATCGCAGCACTCTGGCTGAGCAACCACTTCCTACTGCAGCTCTCCATTAAGAAGTAGATTATATTTTACTAATAGTGGATCAAGTTAATCCCAGGAGATCCTTTACACATTCTGTCCCCACTGTGGTGGGTCACATGTTGTACTTTTCATGATATGTCTCTAAAATTCAGTACTGCTCACACATTTGTCTAAAAATAGTTTCAGTGCACTAGTCAATGCTACTTAAGCTAAAGGGAATTGGGATACTTTTAGAACAAAAGAAATCCAAAAGAGAGACATCCACACAGTGGTTAATACCATTCTAAATGGTATATATTCCATAGAGTAACAGATTTCAATCCAGAAAGATTAATCTAGTAGTAATTCTAATACATTATTTATATCCTCCTAAACCAGCTTACTTTTAGAAACCAGATTGGTCTGTTGTGCTGTGCTGCTGAGGGAAACAACAACATATTGCCACAGCAACTACAAAAATGGTGTTCTGCTTTTCAGTGTAGTGGTTCCCTGAAGAAGAGATCTGATCATCCAGAAGAAAACTGTTTCTGTTCAGCATTTTTTCTAATGCATAAAAGCAAAATTCAGTTTGCTAGTATACCAAAATCAGTATTCCCCTTTACTGAAATATAATTAACATTCTCATTTCAGTCTGGATTTTGGACCCACCTCAAGGGGAGTACTACTTATCAGTATAAGCTGTGTCATTATGCAGCCAAGAGGAATTACCAGGTCTGCCTGTATCTAATCTTTAATCTCTTTACGTATCTTTTCATACAACCTTGCCTGTTCTGTAGCAAGGGAGATTGAGCATTGAACCCACTTAACACCTGGAAAAAATGCAAATAATAAAAACCATATACAATTGTCCATATGCAATGCCACATTTTTCTCTTTGCTATTCTAGAATCCTACTTTTCCAATGCTGTCAGTAGAACAAACAAGTAGTTATCTAAACCATAGAAAATCTGCCAACTCTGCTGCAAACAGGGAAGAATATACCTAATAGTATCTGCTTCTGTAAGGTGCAAGATTAAGTCTCTGTGATCTTAACAGGTATAGTAAGTTAAGTGTATTTGCTATGCATCAGACTTGCAGAATACAAGCAAATTAATCTGACTGAAGAACAGCAGGTCCTATCTAGGACATGTTGCTTCTAAACGTGCCAGTGCTGGCAGGTCTGCTATCATGGGGCTTGGTTTCTACAGATTTTTGGTTTATGACTGGTATTTTTCCCTTTTGCAAAGTTCATATATTGCATTTCCCAGATTAGAGCACTTAAGAGTCTCCTATGTTTACGTACCTTCCTAAAATTTCCTAAATATGAGCAGTTATCTGATGATAAAACTTACCACACCGTAAACTGTGGCTGAAATTAACAAATAGGATATAAAAAATATTGAGAAAACATACAAAAAGGAAGAATGTAAGCTTGTTTCCATATGAATGACTGGCACCCGGTTTTTACCTTTTTCCAGAATCTCAGGTGTAATGCTTCATTCTAAGCGTACACACCTTTTTTTTTAAAAAAAAAAAAAAAAACCCAAACCTTCTGCTATATCCAATTGGAAAACAGTCAGAATGCTCCCAAAACATCTACTCTTTCCAATTCCGGAAGCCCACTGAATATAACACTCCACATTGCACAGTTTCTTTCACTATTTAATGTTTTTTCTTCCTGAACCACGTCTGCAGTCAAGCCCTTTTCCATGTTTTAATGAATGTTCTTTGCTCTGTTTCTTTTTTCTATGACTTATTTTCTTAACCTGTAGATTGCTTTGCATGAAAACCTTTATGACAAGAACACTGGAGTAAGCACACGGTTGAAGTTCTGTTTTTCCAGTAAAGTGTATTTCAGAGTTGCACTGTAATTCTAGCTCTTCTTTTCCTGAGACATACTAATTTTAATCTGCAAAGGGAAGCTGAGATATTCTAAATTAGATCTATGTTGATCTTCAAATTTTACTTTTTAAAAAATTCCCTGGAGTTGTGTTTTCTTAGCCCAATTTTTTGTTAGATATTTCTCCATTTTCTATACAGCTTTTACCAAAATATGAATTAAGATTTTTCCATTTACGGAAGAATTAGAGAATCATCTTTCTTCACCAGTTGCTTCCTCTCAGTCTGCCTTAGCTAAGATCACATTTTAGTTCTAAAGCTGCTAGCTAATTATTTGCAATTTGCTTCAGAATCTGTATTAGCAGTGCACTTTAGCAAAAAGTCTAAATCACAATCAAAACTCAAAATGGCTTTTAAAAGCTATTGAACAAAATATAAATGAAATAGATGATGCCATTAAAAGTTGAGAGAAGCATCAAATGATTTCTTTGAGTAAGTGTTCATAATGTCAAATATTTGATTCTACATATTTTTACTGATCATGCAAAATTGATCAGTAAAAGTAGCGCAAGCTCTCCTCACTCTGTACATAGAAGAAAATGAGATATACAAAATGTGAAAATAAGATCACTTAAAATTTTTCAACTTTTTGAGCTACAAAAGACTATGATTTGATTAACCTTTTGTCAAACTGTTGGATTTCTTTTATAAAGACTAAGGGGAGAAAGCCTTACTTAATGAACACGAATATGTTTCTTTCTGACTGATCGCATTTTCAAAAATGTGGGATCATTACTGAATCACAGTGTTTCTTTTCTTCATGTTCACTATGTCCAAACATTTTCTTGTTCATACTCCAGTCTCCACTCTTTAGAAACAACACATCAAATCTCCTAATGCTCGAATGAAAGGTGAAATAATTTTAATTAGAAACTTGATTGCAAATTACTAATAATGGGAACTGACAGATTTCTAGCATCTTCACAAAAAGCAAATATACTCTTGAAAGAAAATTAAACAGAAAAAATCCCATACATCCCGCCCCCATAATTCTAAACTGTATTAAAGGTGATGCATGTTTTTAGCTAAGTCATCTATAAAGGAACCTCTCCCTTCTGATGTGTAATCATTTTAATTTAAGTGTTGATAAAAAGCATTAGGGAAGCACATGATAGCAGAAAAAGCACTGTACCAAATAAAATCTTGGCAATAGCTAGCTTTAAAAAATATACATTGTCACAGCTTTACAGCCATAAGGGTGCTAGATCATAACACAGAGGGAAGTTTTGTTTTATTTAACTTACTGGTATAAGCTTGTACTTTGGATGTGAAAAAGATGTTCATATGCCCAAAAGACTGCCAACTTCTTCAGCTGTAACAGTAGATGCTATCTTTCCTTATATTTAATTCTGAAATGCAGCTACCATAGAACAGCTCTTCAGTATTTTGCAGTACTATACATAATAATTCATTTCACTATTTTGCCACTTTAATTTTTCCATTTCCTACTAGAATCACTGATTGCTTATCAATTTCAGACACAGCAAGTTTGTATGAAATGTATTCGGTTCTATTCTGTTTGTGTGATGCGTACAGTGACTTCTACTTCTCAGTGACTGCCTGTAGTTTTACCTAAAATAGTTGAAGAAATGTAAAGGGAAAAAAAAAAAATCTTTTCAGCTGGCATTATTTTCTCCCAAATGCAGACACGAGGAAAAAAAATGCTCAGAAGTTGGATACCATAAAACTTAAAGGGGGAGTCATTGATGAGAAACAATCATAGATACATTGACCGCTACAAAGCATGAAGAAATAGTTCTTTAAAAAAAAGGTGGGGAGCTTTAATCCTCCCAGATGTTAGGAACTTCTTTTTTCCTGAAAAAAATTTATTTTTTACTTTGAAGAACCAAGCCCTGCACTCTACTTAAATCCCCGTGCAAGCAGCATTTATTTTACCTCAGTTTATATGTGTTCAGAGAGTTTAATACCATGAAAACCAATTACAAATATAAATCTTACTTAAATTCTTAGTCACTGAGTCAGTAACAATCTGTAGAAGTGAAGGACTACAGGCCTAGGGCACAAAATTCTATAAAATTTATAACAATACATCCTTTTCTTATGTAAAGTCTCATATTAAATTCTCTCCTTACTGTGTATTTGATGTGCTCCTTCCAGTAATACACAGTAAATCTCATATATACAAAAGTGCTTTTCTATTCTTGTCATACCATTGTTGAACTTTGATTTTATCTGCCATGAGTCATCTTATATAACTGCAATTTAGCCTGCTCTTCACTCTATCTGTGTAATAAGAATCCACACTGAAATCATGGCATGCACCTAACTGCACACCATTGCAGCCTACCTCCATGAATCGGTCATTGTCTTTCTTAGCTGAGGGACAGCAAGTCTCATAGATTGTTATGATCTAAGTAGCTTGTGGGCTTCTAGAAAAAACTAAAATAGTAGTTTCTAATACTTACAGTTTATACAAGAAAAAAACGTAAGTATTTCTATAGTTCTAGGCTGTTCATCAATATTTTCTTGAAATAGCAATCAATATAATCTTGGAACAACAGCAATGACCCATACGTTATTTATTTAAAAACCCCACTTTTTTTGGCAGACAGTCAACAATAAAATATGTAACTCACTTCACAGGACTTAGTTTCTGTCCTGTGTTGCTTTTGTCCAGCAAGATACAATGTCTGCAACGATGGATCAGGATCTTATCCATGGCATGGCACACTACCCCAGCTGTTGATCCTTAGGGTTGTAGCAGTACCAGTACATTACTATTTCAGGTAAAGGTGGCTGCATTTGGAGACTTTGTGTGTGTCTCTTCAGAAAAACAACAAATTACCAAGGATGCTGGAAAAGCACAAAAAAGTCAGTGAAAACCATTGTCTTCTTAGCATGCTAACCGCCAATGGTGGCCTGACACATGAAGTAGCAGAAGACGCTCTTCTTTTGCAAGATGGGCATTTAATGCACAACAGCTCATGGACTTCTGCTGTGCTGAGATTATTCCATAGTATCTGTACATTCTGAGAGTTTCTTACAGATAAGCAGCTTATTCATATATATTTCACTTAAATGAGTATTTTCACAGCACAGCCAGCTATTTTGACCTTCAGTGAAGCTGTATTACGACAGTGTAGCTACACTATATTCTAATCTATATATTCTAGCTTCAAGATGATCATAAAAAATTCAGAGTATATACAGATACACGGAGACAATTCTGATACATTTTATTTATCCAGTAGCTCCCTGAGTAATTTCGCCTCCTTTCCAACATGTAAGTGAAGTGTTAATTAGTTTACAATACACTCCATGACAGAAGGCAAGGAGAGCTTTTTCCTGACAAATCCCTGGCAAATTTGCAAGGCTTTTTATCCCACTGGTTATTATTTACACCAAGTTGTGTAAAAGATGTATCAAACAGTAGAAGATGTCAGTTCAGACAATGCCCTCAAAAGCTGTAATCACAAATAAAAGCATGAAAAGACTGCAGCTAGAAGTAATTAAACTCTAAAGTGTTGGGGTTTAAAGGCTTGCAATAGGAGCTCCAGAAGCACCTCAGAAACCAGCAGCTATCGCATGTTATTTCCCTCAGCTACAACTTCCACAGAAACCACAACTGCAATTTAGCAAAGGTAAGTCATGCATTTGGGCATGAATCCATCATTCTTAATATCTTCTTGTGGATCCAATTTATAACCAGTGACAGAATTAATCTCGTAATTACAAAAGTCACCATGTAGTAACAATAGTTAGAACCAAAGAAAAGCAAAAATAGACAAGCTTTGGCTCAGAAGATTCTCAGAAATTTCTCCCCTCCTTGTATCAGCTAGTTAAAAAAAGATACTGCTTCTTACTTGTAACCACGTAGCCCTGTAATGCAGTATTGCCGCTGCTAGGAACAGCCACAAGCTTTATACTGAACTTGCAAGGCCTCAGGGCTGAGGCTGGCCATGCTTGCTCTGCCAGAACTTCCCTTGCCCTGACCACCACTTGGTTTTACTTGGTTTAGCTGTGACAGCAATTTCTTTAACTGGCCACGTCTGCGGCTAATTTCTTTCACTTTTGTTATCTTTGTACGGTACAACCACTGACAGTGGTTATTCCATGTAGAATGAGATATTTACAACTCTAATATAATGATGTAGTGTAAAGAAATACAGGCCTGCTAAAGATAGCAGAGGCCTTGAGAAATGGAGACCCAGGACGCAACATGGAGGAGTACAGGCATGGGATCACATGAGATGGTGCACTGGGTTGGCACTGGAGACCACAACAGCTATGAGCAACTTCCCAGGGGTCTGTTGAAGAAATGCAGACTTGGGCCTAGACAGAATTGGTTTTAAGGGTAACAAACAGAACAACGAAACTATATCTTACATACATAAAAGGCACCACATAAGGTAATTTGGATGTAGCATGAAGCTTCAGAGCAGTGAACAAAGAGCAAAGGTATGAAAGTGTGTTACCAAACACACAAAAATGACATCGCGTGGATTCTGGAGTAAAGAAAAAGAAATCATCAGCATGAACATCATGTTGCTCCCAGCGAAGGACCCCAGATGCTAGCAAGCTGCAGTAACAGCCCTTACCACCAGACCCCAAGGTCTGCTGCCAGCCTGCAGACCCTGAGTTGCAGGGGCAGAGCCACAGGAAACAGGGAGGAACAAGTAAGTGCATATAACAGTCTCAATGGCAATATTATTCTTTCTTTTTTCTTTAACAATTAAATCTGGACTAATAATAATCATTCTCTCAATATTTCAGTTATATGAAGAATAAATTCTTGGCTTTATATATACAACATGTGTTTCTTCTTTGCCTGTAAACAAGATGTGAATGTAACACCCTGCAGCCTTGCTGCTCTTAAACCACCAATGCTAGAGCACCATCAGTGCAATATTACTATTTCAGAAAAAGTAAACCATAAATGTATCAGGCCAGGGACTGTGAACTCTGCAACTACATATTAACACAAAAACACTTAATCTTCTTTATCTCAAAGTTTATTGTGCTTTAAATGTAAGTTCAACCAGTTAAGTAGAGAACTTAAAAACTGCTATGTTATTTTGAGAACTCATCCAGAGCAGGAGTGGTTTTGAAGACTGAAATCACAGTTTCCACCTTTCCCAAGTTGAAAAGGTTTATATTAATATTTGATCTTCATTTCTCTTACAGTCACTTGAGGAAGTGAATGAGAAAGCTGCTGTGGGTACAGTATGAGCTGCACAGTCAAAATGCTCTCCCACGATTGCATCCCTCAATCTTAATTCTGGGGATTCACAGCTAGTCAGTCACTGCAACTCAGTATTATTTCATATTAAATCCACTACCTTTTGGTACAGATCTCAGGGTATGGGATTAAGACTGCCCCCTTTTCCCCTGTGTTTCCTCTCTCCCTACTTAAAGCAACTTCTCCAGGGCCTCATATTTCTCTAACAAAGGTCACAACTGAGACCTTGTAGTTACTGCTTGCCTCCTCCAGCTGTGATTTCCTTTCACGTCCTTCTCTTCCTGCTTTACTTTGGTTCCAACACTAAATGATGCTTTTAGCCCTCCAACAGCCGCTCAAGGAATCCATTAGCAGTCTGAGGATAATTCTTGTTATGAGTATCATCATAGAAAGAGTGACTGAAATCCAAATACGTAAATGCATGACGAGACACCTGAAGGATTTACAGTTTAAATACAAGCAATGCAGTGCAAGGAAAAGAATTCTAAACCAGTACACATGAAAAAGAGACAAGCATAGATTAAGCGAACTAAGGTCACAAGTTAAACCTTTGAAGCCTGGTGCCTTCACTACAAGATTGTCGGTTGCTAGAGAACATCAGCATGGACTTGAAAACTCAAGGCTGCAGGGCAAGATAAACAATGCAGTATCTCACCCACCTGTTTATCCTGAGTTCAGATTAACACTGGGAGCATGAAAGCAAACTCACTTCATGGAAACTGACCAGTAGTCACCTTTGTAAGACAAAACTTTCATGTTTTAAAAAAAGATACAAAAGAACTGGTGATGTATCAAGTTATAAAATGAAGCAAAAAGGCCTGTAATATTTTTTCTGATGGATCAGGATCATTTCCAAGAGGATACTGCAGTTCTGAAGCTGGCTACATAGTCTTCCTTTATGTAAAATGATTGTGAAGAGAAATTAAATAAAACTGGAGGAGCTGCAAACGGGTTTTCTGTCTGAGACCTTTCAGAAAATTATTACAAGCTTCAGACATTAGCAAACAATGAAAACATATAACAAGATACACACAAAAGGGAATTTGTAACAGAAATACTCAATCATCTTAGCTATAGCAACAATAAAAAGAACCATTATTAATATTGGCAATTCCTAGACTTAAGTAGTTGTTATCATACCCTAACAATATGCCAAAAACCTAAAAATCCCCCATGAACACAAACGTGTGCATGCACACACACAGACACACAAAAAATGCAAGTATCCCTCTCACGGGCATTAACAGCTTTCCCCTGTACAGCAGACAGAGGAAGCTTGGGTCCCTCTGCTGTTAGCAGGCTAGCTCAGTCCCGCACCTACACCACAGAGCCTGCACCAGCACAGGCCTCTGAGGGCAAGAGCAGGTCAGGAGCTCACAGAATCGCTCCTATGTACAATCCAAAGCGTGTATACTTCAACTTAATAACAGAGTGCATTCTGCCACAACACAACCTTTATGGGCACATTTTGGCCTACTGCAAGACAGAAAAAAACGTTTGACAGATAAAGTTATCACATTACAAAATGAACTTTTTGTTCATTTTGAGAAGCAGCCTATGCATTTAGAAAGAAATTCTGAAGTCTGAACAGGTCTGTTCTCTTGAACTGCTCTCCAGAAAAGCTTTAATTAAAGATAAAAATGAGATGCACAGTACCTTTAACAGACAGAGCTTAGAAGAGATTCACCTCACATCAGGGTTCTGCTGCACTGAAGTACTTCTTAAAAGAGCACCGAAATGAAATCCTTACCATTGTCGTTTATGAAAACTCTTTCACTCCATCCACTCAGAGGTTTATGCTTTTTTCTCTTTGTGAAGTTTTACTGTCTGATTGCTTAAGCACACGCAGTAAGTATGCTGGAAATCATGGTTAAAAAGTACCACAGATCAGCTTCCTATTGTAAGTACCACTGTAATGAAATGCACATTTTTACAAGGATGGGTGTCAGAACGTTGAATAAAAAGGGTGGCAAGGGGAACTTGTAAGAAAAGGGAAGATACCTAGGCTGGCACACAAGAGAGGAGCAGCCATGAAAAGGAGCGCATGGCAGAGGAGCATCCCCTTTTGCAACATGTCAGACTGTACAGAGGATGTGGTTTTCTAGATCCACATTTTCCTGGGAAGATACCACAACAATGGGAAACACAGCTGCACTAGTGACACATGCTGCTTGACACAATTTGAGAAGCAGGGCCATTTAAACATTCCATGCCACGATCATAGACTTTCACCAAGGTTAAAGAAATCAATGCAAAACCCAAATATCTTCCCCTCAAAACTACTATTCAAAACCAGATGATTTATTTTACTTATTTTTAATTTTTTTTACTTTGTAAACTGTATGCTTATTGATTAGACATACCAGACTTAACTACTCTATATCACTTGCTATATGAAACTTAAAAATAATGTAGGAATTGGTTAAGCATGGTTTAACAATAAAAAGATCTGAAAGTATATTTTTCTTTCTTAGCACAAATTTGGAAAATTTGTACAATATTTATTCTTGAAAGTAACATCTAACGAAGATTAAAGTGGCTGGGGAGACTGCAGATTACATGACTGCAAATGCTCATATATACTGTGCTTTTGCGTCACCATTTCATTCAACAGAAATAGGAAGGCCTGGAATTTTTAAAGCCATTTTAGGGACTCGGAAACCTAAGAATCTTTAGACTTACTAGAAAACAAGTATTCAGTATTAAGACATTGAGATCTTGGAAAAGTTCTTTCAGTTTCAGAGAAGCATTTTACAAAATAAGAACAAGTTATCAAAACATCATAATGTCAATTTAAATTTCTTTCAAATAAAAAAACACCTTCCAAAAGAAGAAAGAATACAGGTACGCCAATCTGAAAAGTCACATAATATGTCCCTGACCCATCACCTGTTCAAGCTGATTCTTATATTAATTGAGAGAGACAGCCAGCCTCAATGTATCTCTCTCTTGATTCTGAATTAACTGCTCTGCTTCAATTCTGTACTATATTTTAAAGGCTTTGTTGACTGTATGTAGGAAAGAGCTCGAAGTCACTTGGTGCCTGAGTGCAGTGGAACTGTATAAGGACAGCAGAATATTAAGGGTGAAAATCATTTAGGTACAAAGGACTAATGAAAGATTCATACGTGAACTATTGGTCCTATATATCCTATTGCATTAAATGCAAACCAATGAAAACAATTTAATATCTAACCTAAGCATAGGCCATTCAAGTAAGCTTAGTATTTCTCAGTAAGGAATAAATATTAAATTAGACTTGACTACTATAAAATGTAAAGCAATCACATTAAAAAAAGATCCATGAAATAAGGTTTGCATGAGCTGTACATGTCACTACTCTTCACCTATGAAATATTCTACGATTATCACAGTTACATACCTACCAAAGCGGGAATGAATTCTTGAGTAGATAATACTTCTCTGATTACAGTTAGTATGTTTGCTCTTGCTGGCCACACAGTATTTTGTAGCAGAAATTTTATGATGAGAAATTTTCTTTTAAAGGCATACATATCATTAGTCTGTCTACTGAATTTCAGAGCGAACAAAAGCTGTGTTATTCATTTTAGGATATATGCTTGGTCTTTCTCCGCCCAAGCCCCCTCCCCCCAAACTGCATGACGATCTATAGTCTTTAATTCTCTTCTGCTTTAGATGGTTTGAAGAAGGAAACCATGGTTGTATAATTGATAAGAATATGTAACACTTCTGTCAGATTTGTAGGGAAAATATTTATCCACTAAAAACTAACATGTTAAATATCAATAATCAGTTCTTTACTCAAAGAAAAATATTTGTGTTACGATAAACAATAAATGCCAACATCTTTTAAAACATAAATTTTTCTTAACTTTAAAGTTAACTCAGAATAGCACTACTTAAAACTCAGGAAATCCTGAAACGCTAGGGTTTCTTATTTAGAAGATTTGAACATTTAGTTTTCCTTTAATCACACTGATTGAATTTTACTGTATTTTTTTTTCCACTTCAAAATTATTATTACACCACAAAACAATAAGAAGGCCAACAGAAACTAGTTATATATACAGTCCAGGGTTTGATTTTACACAGAAAAAAAAATGATTGGGCTGAATTAGAAAAACTACACGTAGGAAGAGGTCATAAATCCTTGTTTGCAGGATACCTGACTCTAGATGGTACCACGTTAAACCAGTATTAAGAGACAGCATAAAAAAAAAAGTCAGAATGATTTATAAAAGCAAGCCAAACTTTACAAAAAAAGTAGCATAATTCATTTTAAACACCTACTTGCTTCTGTAGCCACCGTTCTCGCCTTCTTTGTTTTCTCCTCAAGCTGTTCAGCTTGTTTCTTTCTCTCTTGTTCAGCTTTTGGTTGAAGATAATACTTGTAGGCTGCACAAGACCAACAGGTGTAATGTATTGTTCCTCTTCTACAGCACTTGTCGGTGAAGAAAGGTTCATCACAAAAGGTGACCCATCAGCAATGGCACTCCCAGAAGATTGTCCAGTAGCTTCAAAATCACACTCACTTTCTGCTTCTCTATGTAGTAATGTGGTAAAGGAAGTAACTCGAAACCTTTTTTGTAGTTTGTCAGCACTGGAACTATATAGGTCCTGAAAAGAACTACCACCTTTCCTATTGGACTCTAATTGCAAGCCACTTCGTGTGTAAACAGGTGGATTTTCATTTTGTCCATGGTAAATTGTTCCCGTACTGCAAGTTTCATATAACACAGGTGACAAAAGTCTCTCTCTAATATTTAAATCCAAACTACGCGATCTTCTGTGAAAAGGTTTTACAGTGCATGCATCATTCATAGGATAGGAAGCAGAAAGATTTATTTTTTTATTTAATGCCTTTAAGGGAAGTTTTTTACTTTTCATCTCAAATCTGGGAGCTCTTACTTCTAGACAAAGTGCTTCTGTTAATGTTCCAGTACCATGACTATTTCTGGCCATGTATGAAAGCCCTTGATTTTTGATTTCCAAAGTTGCAGTTACCACTTCATGGCAGGTATCCTTACTAAAACCAGACTGAATTTTGAGGAGAGGTGAGTGTTTTCCTGATGATTTTGCCAATTTAACACAGAAAGCAGGCTGACAGTCAGTCTGACTTTTGCAGAAATGTATATTTACTAACTGTCCACAGGAACATTTTGTGTTGCAAACAAAGTTAAAGCCCCCTAAGCAGGCCTCACAGAACGGACAGTGCAGTTTTCCAATTGTCCACTGTGCCTATTGACAAGGAAAGAAAAAAACCACCCAACACATACATTGTAAATAAATTATTAAGAAATCATTATTAGAGTTACTCTTCCCCTTTAATAAAAGGGTTTACTTTTTGTTTTTCAGACACAATAAAAGAGACTTCACAGCAGAAACAAAATCCACCATAAATAATGTTCAGGTTAAAACTCTGCTTGCTGCAGTGATAACTAATTCTAAGAAATCTAGAACACACATTTCAAAATGTAGATGGTTTGAAATACGTTTAAAATTTGTCAATAGAATAATGCTGCAATACTCATGAAAACATTAGATCCTTTAAAGCAGTGAAATCAATTTACCATGTTAATCTGGAATTGGCAAGCACAGTTTCTCAGCTGAGTCTTCTGAGTGCCGATACATTTCTTGCATACTAAGTACAGTGGAGGGAGATTTCATACAAAACCAATATAGCCTTTACTTTGCTTACCCCACAAAAGCTTGAAATGGTGCTTGTATTTTGGTGTATGTAGTATGTATAACAACACAAGCTGTGTGCAGATACCATGACAAATCCTTAATACTCTATCTATAAGGAGAAAGTTATTTTCATTATTTGTAATTCTATGAATTTAATTTCAATCCTAAATGCACTTTTTCAAAAGGAAATACATATCAAAGATCTATAAACTCCTACATATTTGCACAACTATTAGTATTTTCAGTAAACATATTCATCTGTCAGCAGAAAAATTTTTGAGGCTTGAAGTTATGCAAGTGTTTGTAGGATCAAAGCCCAGATGAGAAAAAACATTATCAACTCCAGTCACACATTACTCACAAGTGTGCCTGAAGTGGGGTTGAGCCATGAATACAGAAGCTGCCCGACATTACCAGTTAAAGCATTGCTTTCAGTTGCAAATGTCTTTCAAGGAAGTTTGGGAAGATGATTGAATGACTGATGCTTCTCTGATTGAAAGCTTCAGAAAGTTTCAGTCAAACCAATTTTGCAGTTTCAGAAAAAAAAAAATCTTGTGCAGAAAAAAGATTATTTTTCACATGCAATGCTAGAAAAAGTTCTGGAAACACTTCTTTGAGAAACTTATTCCTGCCTTGTGGGTTAAAACCTCAAAATTTCACAAAGTATCAAAGATGGGCCTTTTATTGCACCTATAAGAATCTGTTTAAATCTGGATATGTTTTTAACTTGGAGAAAGAAAAAAAATCTCAGTTTACATATGCCCAATGGCTTTCAAATCCCTGAAAATTCCATGAACGTGCATAGTATCTCTCAGTTTATAAGGCTGACCAATGTGTGCATATGCCATTCCCAAAGAAGAATTAAGCTAGTTCAGAGATTTACTATAAGTCTGCCATGCTCCATTTCCCAGATGCCATGGGCTAGGCACTAAAATTCAGGGAAAAGCACTTTCTAGTGCTTTTAGCCTTTAGTGAGTCTTTCTGGCACTCAGGCACTATGGAATAGCAACCTGGATCTCCAAATGGAGAGGAGGAGTGATTCATGAAGGTTAGAGAAGAACGCTAGGAGCCTGGCAAAAATGGGAATGCAAGAGACGGTAGGGAAGAAAAAGGGCATCTCTATGTCCTGTATGCACAGAGACTGGGAGATGAGGTGCAGTACAAGAGAGCCCGGGACTGATTTAGCATGAGTTTGGCAACGGACTGTGGAATCATTGACTCAGTAAAAGAAGTAACAGCATACTAGTGGAGGAGGTGGTAGGGGGGAAATCAGCAAGATCTGAAAAGGAGCTGAGGGTACACAGATTTAATGATGGACTGCATAAAGATGAAAAACTGTGAAGCATCAGCCAAAGAAGCTAAAACAAGTGATGAGTGATGAGAAAAAGAAAATGCAGGTCAATAAAGGTCACTAGCAGCACTAGCTAGATATTTATAATTATTGAAGATTATCTATACACTAATGTGTGCATGAAACCCAATGAGATTGGTTAAGAACAGGGACAGATGGCAAAAAAGAGCTGGCTGGGAAGCAGTGGGTTTTTACAGCCTGCAAATAGACTTTGTGCTTATGTAAATCGATTTAGCCTTTGATTCAGAAGTCATACAGGAGAAAATAACACATGATCACAAAATTATTCAGAGCTCAGGAGGATCTGGCGATGTCAGAATTGTTTAAAAACCCCACACATTCATCCATAAACCCACAGGATCTTTCCAGAGAAGTCAGAAGTGAAGGAGGCAAGAGTTCCCAGAATATTAAAGGACAAAATGAACACTAAAATACTGAAGGTGTTCATAGAGAATTGCATTCTCTGCCTCTGCCACCAGAGGAGCATTGTTCCTCTGCAATCTTGAGCAAGTATGTTAAGCCTTTTCTGAGCAGACTATGGGTTTTGTATTCTCCAGGTCTCCAACCTGACCATCTAGGCTTTCAAATGCAGAGGGCTGGCCATTTACAACTAAAGGTGAGAAGAATAATATTAGTATAAATATTGAATCAAATTTTACTGAAATAATACAACGTGCAAAGTACTGTAAAAAACTGCATCCTTATGATCAAGCATTCAAGATTAGGCATTCTGTAAAGTGTGGAAATACCTCATCACTCATAATTTTCACACATAGTCCCAAGATCAATGTTTCTGAAACAGATATACTTCAATAGTACATGACAGAATAGTGTAGAAGATCATTAATTTTAAAAAGAGCTTAATTAATGTTTAACAAAATAAAACATAGAGCTAAACAATGAAGGAAGATGAAACAAATTTCCTTAATTTTTGAATGCTTAGTTCTACAGTGGTAAAAATTTTTTCTTTGTGTATCATTTACAGGGTGGATTTGCTTAGATCAGAAGTTACTCGCAATATACTAAAACTTAAGACACTGACGTCTAAGCAGAAAGGAATGTAGATAACATTTGCTTCTCAAAATCAAAGACTTATCAGAGACAAACTGTAGGGCAGAAGAAAAGGACTGTTTCTGCTTACCATATCTATGCAACAATGTTAACTTCTAGACCTAAAATAACCTAAAGAAAATACTCACCTGAAGTAACCAGTACAACAGGAAAGTTATAAGAATGCTTGTAATTTCAAACGGGCAGTTAAAACTCAAAAGCAGTGACACTGGCTTGTCATCAGACCTTTGAATTTGCAGGAAGGTAACTACTCTCCATTTGTATGACATAATAGCACATTAAATATGAAAGACATCATGTCATATTCCAACAGCTGATCTCTTAACAAACCCTCAGCCCACTTTTATGGAGAAACGTGCTTCTTACTGTCACTGTCAACATATGTGTTAGTACTGCAAGATACACGATCGAGACAAACCAAAACCCAAAGCCTATAATTTTAAGCATTTGTGAAGTATGCAGAGATGCCCATGCATTCATATATAAATGGGCAGGAACAGAATTTATCACTTGTAGGTTTTGTGCATACATAAAAAAAAATATTTAAGAGGGAAAAAGCCTCTATAATGACAGAAGTTACTGAGAAAAATTCCCTCATTTAGAAGGTCTCTGTAATATACATGGACCTTGGCAGAAAAGTGCCCTTGAAATTTGTTCCCCTTACTTATTTCACTTCTTGAATGATAAAGATGCAAGCAAAAAAAAAAAATTACCTTTTCAATGACACATTTCACCCACTCTGGAATGGCTTCTAAGTTCACATGCCATACGTTGCAAGACTCCTGAGCAGCAGCTGAAGGTTGTGATGTCTGTTAAAAAAGAATTATTGTGTTGATATTGAACATTCACGTAAGCTTTTTTGTTTAAATATAGCCAGACTTCAGCTGCCCAAGTTCAGTAAATATTTTATTAACAAATTATAAAACTCAAAGATGTTGGTACATTCTTTAAGCTAAAAATCAGGTAGATGCTGTTAATAATTCTCTATTTCTGAATCTAAGGATACTGGACTGACTCCACTGTGGAGATGGAGGCATTTGGAGGTGGTTTTGTTTTGTTTACAAGAACAGAAAGTATGCAATTGCTGATCTTCCAAGTATATTCGGAAATTGATTTCAGAAGTACTATCAGCTGGCACAATTTTCCAGTAAAGACAGGAAAATTTAAGTTCCAGTTTATATGAAGACTGCACAGTCAGTGCTGTACAACTATACCACAAATAGTTTTAAATTAATTTTCTAGTGCTTGTTAGAATAACTAGAAGAGAAACCAGGGACTCTTAGGAACTTTTGAGTTTTTACTGCAATGATGTGACTAACTGAAGAGAAAACAAGATCTAAAATACTGTAGCATTTCACTAACTAATACTAAAATAAAAGCAATTACCTAATTACCTTTAGCACAGAATTGATACAAGTATAATTAAATCTTTTAATATGGTTTAGAATGTCAATAAAGTTACAAAGATGGCTAAAAATATAAGGAAACTGGTGAGTGTTAAAGTCTTAAAATCAGTTTTTAAAATTTATTAATATGGAAAATCACTGACTCCTATGTTATGAAACTCATGGGAATAAAAGTTTCATTATGGTGGAAATTGAAAGTGGAGCTATACACAGAAGACAGAAGCTTTTAGAAATTCTCCAAGTAATGACAGCAGACGGATAGATCCATTCGCCATGTCTATGCTATCATCTTCCTCCTATCTGTGGAGAGTATCTGTACTTCAACTTGGATATAACTCTGATTTAAAGTCTTTATACTTCAACATTTGGTTTTAAGATTTGTTCTAAGGTTTTTCTCTTTTGCTCATATTTCAGCTCTGTCTTTGACTGAAGGTCCAAAATTCATCAGGGAAAGACGACATACTGAAAACATTACTCTTCTCATCATAGTACAATCTTTGCCTCTCAGCGTCTCAGGAAGTAGCATTAAATTACTTTTTTTTATTTGCTATCTACATAATTAGGGAAGGAGCTACTTCAGTCTTGTGCACAGTGATGGTGGATCTTCACTAGCAATTAAAAGCTCCACCATGGGGCACGGACAAGGATACCTCCTTTTCACTACATTTTTTCCATGAAAAGAGTTGAAATTTCCTCACCCCACCTCCCTCCCCCCAAAAAAACCTGGTTCAAACCACACACAAAATAAAAACTCCTCAAATACAAAGCATGAAAAATATTCCAGAACCTCAAGCTCTCTAAGTGGAGTGATTAAAATGGGGTTTATTAATACTACTAATTATATCAGGATCTTAAAAAATAATAACTTTGTTTCTACCTCTATTGGTTATACCCTTCTCCAGTACCAAAAAGAATGTTGTTGCATTTCTAGTGCATTAATAAAAAAGATCAACACCTTCCCATCTATTTGCTTT
Source organism: Morus bassanus (assembly GCA_031468815.1). Lineage (NCBI taxonomy): Eukaryota > Metazoa > Chordata > Aves > Suliformes > Sulidae > Morus > Morus bassanus. The sequence continues at coordinate 64,026,411 of CM062600.1, forward strand.
TTTGCTTTGATGCAAGATCATAGGATGTAAGCACAGTCTTCTTGGCATATTTGGAAAGACTCTAACTCTTTATGATTACTAACTGCCATTATAAAGCAGCAGGAAATACTCTGACATTGTTTTATTCCGTTAATAAAGATGATGTAAATTACTAAGTGGTACTTTAGCCTGGCAGGGCATCCCCACCTCACAGCAGGCTAATCTTCTGAACTATTTTTGTGCACAGATTATTCCCCACTTTTTCAAAATGAAGAGCAAAAGTTTCTGATTTAGGAATATTTGACACACAGTTAACTACAGCAGTGGAAATTATTATCAGTATTTAAAACACACCTTGGAAACAAAGATTGCTCTGTTAAGAGATATTAAAACATAAAATGACCGCATTAAAACTGTCAAACACAGAACCCTTTTTTACATGAAAAATGGTAACACTATACTCTATACAAGCTAGTAGTGAAATTTATCATGAATACCAGCCTTCACGTTGCAGAACATAAAAGTGCTCACTGCCTACTCAGTTCCACTAGCATTACTGCTTACATTACTCTCTATGGAATTGTCCATGTTTTAGTACTTATCTCCACAGGATATTAATTACTAAGTGAGGGCAAGTCTAATACTTCTCTTTTATTTAAAACCAATGGCACCGGAAAAAGTCACAATCTCCCTCTAGATGCTATACTTACTTCGGATGTTTCCTTTCCATGACATTTTGCAAGGCAAACAGAATTTGCTATATATTTTCTACATCTCCAGCAACGTAGAACATCAGCCTCTTGGCTACTCATTTCAACTTGTGATTCTTCAGCTCTCTATGTCTATCTGTAAAGACCACAAAACATACAATTCACTCACCTGTTGAAACCACACATGCTTTCCTCTTGCGACCCAGAAGCCTACCAGTAGTCTCTTCACTATAGAGCAGACTAATACTTTATTTACAAACATTCTCTAATCTAGTATAGCATGTCACATAGACATTTTAAATAGCAAAGTGAAACAGTTGGATTTATTTCCAGGATGCATAAAGAACTAGAAAGCAACAACAACAACAACAACAAAACAAATAAAAAAATAAAACAACTTCCTCAATGTTTAGACAAAAGACAAGAGAACTCCAGTTTTCCCAGAATAATTCTGTCCACAGAAATAAGTCATTGCTATCCTACACATTAAATACAAACACACAAATATGTGTAATGCCATGTAACAAAAATGAATGCCGACATAAAACCACAGAAGACAATGACTGTTTTCTCAATGTGCCCCTAGAGGCTTACTCCCTTAAATTATTTTTTGTGAGAGTATCAGTACTACTGGTGCAACAGAGCTTTACACAGACCTGAATCGAACTCCTTGTAAAACAGAGACCTAAATTAAGACAACCAGAAGGACAAGATAAATATTTTTCTCTCTTCATGTCTTTCTGTTTTCTGATGTGTCTCTGGTCTTCTCTAATCTGTTTCCAAAGCCTCCCCTTTTCGTCATGCTTTCTCCAAAGGTCCTCCAACTCTTCTTTCTATCTGCTTTTGTTTTTACCCCCTTGTGCCAGCTACATTAGAAAAATAAGAAAATCTTTTACATCTGTGCACTCAACTCAAGCGCTATGGTAGAGTTCTGCCTACTGACAGTGCTGAAGTGCACGGTGCTTACTGACAGGAATGCTGGGGCATAAAACTTAAAACCAGTATTAAAAGAATCTCTGTTTTTCTGCAGTCCAAACATCTGCTTTTGCAATTATTTCAGCAATTTAATTTTTATTTAGTTTTCACTAACTGAGGAAACTCTGAGGTCCTCAGTATAGGCTGTCTGAAGAGCAGCTTGGCTTATTAAACCATACAGACTTTTGCATTTTCCCCATTTTCCCCATTTCTATCTTTCCTTGTTTTCTGAATTAATCAGAGACTATGAAACACACACACAGAGGTTATTAATTATTTTTCATTTATATCTGAGGTCTTCTTACAGCAGATTTCCTACTTTTTCTACATATGTAAAGAGTCTGAAATACAGTTTGACAAGGAAGAAGAGAAACAATGTGTGCATACATTAGAATCCTAGCCCAAGTGTACATGCAGCTTTTAATAACCATGCTAAGTTTAAAAAGTGAAATTAAGACAAATATTAAATATTTTCTTGCAATGTCACAATAAACTAAAATTAATTTTTGTTAAGATTCCATTAATGTATTTTAACTTAAGATGGCCAAGCAAAAGATCATGGGAGAGACACTTACAGAAAAGGTAGAATTTACACTGGAAACCTGTCTTGTTCATGATGAAAATGTGTTTATTTCAATGCCTTGACTTAAGCAGAATCTCTCTCAAGTTTTTATTAACCTCACTATGCCAGTGCTGCTACTTTCTGTACCAGACACGTTTCGAAAGTGGAATGTATAAAAATGCTGGATCTCTCTAAAAATTACTTTAAAAAAAAAAAAAGTAAATTCAGGCTCTGAAAGGTTTTTACAAGAAGTGTTTATCACTTTGCTGTGATAAATGCAGCATTAGACTCCACAGGGTATTGAAAGAGTGATTACCAGTTATGAAATTGTTTGTATCACTCAAACACCTTAAAGCTGTTCTAATTAATTTATTCTTCACAATTTCATAACACGCTTCTAGAATGAATTTAATCTTACAACAGCTCAGTGAGAACCCCAAATCTACGACCAACCAGGAAGGACTGAAAGACTTTTCACATAAGGCTAGCTCAGATGTGCTCTTCAGGTACAGCCATATCCCCATCTACTAAAATACATTCTTGAAACGTACTACAGTTAGTGATATACATCTTGCACACATTATATGCTGCATCTGTATATTCAAATGGTATATATTTAAGTCTCTGTATACATTCTGCTTCCCTTATGCTAACTGTTATAGAAAAAAGCTGTTTTGCTATCTGTTGAACAGCCGCTTCGATTGATGCCGACCATGCTTACTGGAGCAGGGTATAAAATAACTGGTGATAGACCTCTGAACCAACAGATAAAGGATGGATGGATAAATGCACTTGCTGTATTTAAAAGACAAGGTTCAAGTCTTGCAAACAAAGGCTGTCTAAGGATCACTGGCATGCAAAGTGATGTAAACATTCCCCTCACCTGAACAATATCTGTTCTATTATCTATGTATCTAAAGTACTGTTTTACTGCAAAATAAAGCTCTTCTTTTTCTTTATTTATACACTTTAAAAGTTTCTTCTTACTTTTGCATCTATCTTTCATTCAAAAATACACTTTCATAAGAGAAATTAACAAATAATATATGTAATAACCCACACAGCACAGGTTGCCTTCTGTGTAACTAAGACCACTGATAGTGCACTACACGGAAAAAACCACCTCAAAGTGCAAATACTTTTTTAGACTATATTACAGTAGTCTGAAGTGTTGGTCTGGCCTAGCAGAATTTAAAAAGCAAAATTCCTGTAGGCCTATTAAAATTCTGCATGTATATGCCTTTTGCAGTTCTTACAGAGGACAGAAGAAACACTACAAAATGCACACTAACACATTGCAGAGGTGTCTACATGTACCATGCTAGAAAGCAGCACGAGACATTTCTGCTTTGTCACATAAGCATTCATTTTTATTTTAATTTGCACATAACTTCAACTGGAACTCAAAAGCATACAAACACAGGATTTTGAAGTGTTTTAATAGTTAAATGCAGTTTAACGATAATGTTCTGGATATATTTTAATAAGTTTTTATTTGCCTTGTTTTGCATCTAAAACTATTAAAAGGCATCTTGTTCTCACCTTGCTTTATCCTTCAGCAAAAAATGCCAACATAAAGATAAAAGATTCCAATTTGGCACTCAGAAACTAGACAGTGTCACCCTCAGTGGGCCTTTTCCACTTGGCACTGGGCCATGTTTGTTGTGGCTGTACTGCTTTCAGATCAGTTGCTTTGTGTGAGCTCATGTTTGCCTCCAAAATAGCATGTTGACATATCTGAGCATTAAAAAGCCTATGCTCTTCCATGGCTCTTGTTTTATGTCCTTCAAATGCTCTTCTATGATTCAGTCCCAGAAAAGCTGGGAGCAGAGGGTCCTAAGACTTCTTTCCCAAGACAAGAGTCTCAGTTCCCTTTCTTGAAAACCATTTGTCTAACCTTCTCTTACAGATGTTTGACGGAGATTTCACAGCTTTCCCAAACTATTTAATTACCTTCTTATCTTCTATTGTTTTAACTTTTCCCCTAACATCTAACCTGGATTTTCTTGCAATTTCCCTTATTCGCTGTGAATACAGAGAACAAAACATGCCCTTTTCTTCCATGCAAGAACATTTTACAACTTTAAACACCTGTTATATATTAGCTCCCCTACAAACTTGTCTTTGGGCTAAATAAATCCAGTTCTTTCCCTCTTTCCTCACAGACCATGCTTTCTTGATCTCCAGGTGTCACTGCTATTTTGTGAATTCTTTCAAATGGGTCAGCTGTCCTTGCACCACAGTGCTCAAATCTGGATGCAGAACTCAAAATGAAGTTTTACCAGCACTGAGTAGACTAGACTGATTATGTACATGTTCAAGGGAAAAAAAGAATGGAGAATGCCTTGCTAGGGTGGAAACTAACACAAAATTCACTAGATCCACTTGAAAATGTTATTTCTTATATTTATAAGGGCAGGAAACACTGGAAGATTAAATAACAACTCCCCAGCAGCAAACAATTTTCAAGTAATTTCAGCATGAGATTCTTAAGACTTTCAGATTGTATTTTTTCGCCTCCTCCCACTCTGTCTGGAAAACCTATGAGGAATACCACAGAAAGCTAGTGGAACTAATCACAAAGAAAACAACAAAAAAATAGGTGAAGGATCAAGCAGCAGACATAGCAGACAGCGAAATGGTACAGAGCTGATCAGCTTCCTGTTTATTCATCACTCCTTGAATGGGACACTTTTCTTTCTGGCTTCCCCTCCCTAGTAGGAAGTCCCCTTTGATATTTCTACCTAAGTTTCTTATAAAATCTGAATTGTATAATGTATTATGCTTTGGCCATTGCTTCTTCAAAAAGATTGCTAGAAAACATGAGGTAAAACCCCAAGAAAAAATTCTCAAATGTTCAAAGTGAAGAACTAAACACAAAAACCTACATTTCTGTTGAAAACCTGGTCTAGAATTTCTCTTCAACTAGCTTGCCCCTCATCCCCAAATGTACAAAAATAAGAAAATGACTACAGCAGGACAAGTGATTCTCAATGCCTTTTTGTTCAAAAGTCACCTGTGATCCCTTCAGAACACTGCAGCCATGCAGATTACAATAATAATTCGGTTGTGGCAAGAAGTTAGGGCACGGACACTTGAGCATTAGTTACCGGGAGTCTTGAAAAAATATTAGACGAGTGGCAGATTTGAAGGTGACAGAGGGAAGCTAGATGAACTATCCTAGCCAACAAGTGTCCATACCAGAAGTTCCTGCTCCCAGAAAGGGAGGAACTGACACTTTGCTGGACAGAGAAACAATCATGGAAGTCACTCAGGTACACATAAAACACTTGCTGATAGCTTCTGATCTCCTAAGTATTTCTGCTCAGAGAGACACTTTTAAAAGCATACTTAACCAGTGTTTCTCAATAAAGTAGCACTTAGATGGGAAGACAGAAAAGAAAGTATAAAGAACCACCTCCAGGTTGCCAGAGAAGCAATGCAGCAAGATGCGTGAAGAGCTGTGCCACCTCCTCCTGTGCCAGCTCCTGCTCGATTACGAACCGTTGTACCAATTCAGCTATCGTTGCGTGATCCCCTTCCGTATCATGGAGCACTGGTTGATGAGGCAGGGTGGCCAGCATGTGATACTCTTGTAGCAAGAGTAGCCCATGTAAGGCAGCTAACATAAAAATGGGAAAGAATGTTACTTGCAACGTATTACTCCACTTGCTAGAAAATCCTACCCGATGCTGGTGAAGTCAACAGGTCTACCAGATGTAGCAAGCGAATGTGGAGTTTTTAAATTGCTTTGACAGGGAAAAGACCTAACAGGTCAACCGAAAACCATGGATGGGCGTGTAATCTCCTTCTTGCACGAGATCCCACAGCCCATGCCTGTTCCCTGCTCTTGCACGTACAAACATTAGGTGTTGCACAAAATAAACGAGCAGGAACGCGTCCCAGCGCAACACGAGCTCCTGACCTCAAGCCACCAAGCAGCCCAGCCGCCGCGCTGTCCCCGGCCGCCCCGGCCGGTGCCCGGACACCTCCTGCTCCCGCCCAGGCCCCGCCGCAGGGCAGCGCCGCCGCCGCCGGCCCGCTCGGCGGCCGGGCACCGATCGCCTCGGGCTGGGCAGGAGCGGGCCGCGGCGGGCCCGACAGCCGCCCCCCGGGCGGCGCAGGAGGGCTGGGCTGGGCCTGGGCTGGGCTGGGCTGGCAGCGCCGCCCCGCACGCCGGCGGGCTCCCGGGGCGCCGCGGGTGCTGACAGCCGCCCGCGGCACCGCGAAGTTAACTCCGAGAAGTCGGGGCTGTCGCCGCCGCGCTTCGGCGCCCCCTCAGGCAGGCGCCGCGCTCGCCCCGGGACGGGCGGCCCCGCCGCCCCCCGAGCTCCAGGCAGGTGTCCGCACCTCGGCGCTCACCCCGCGCCCCCAGCGCCCCGCTGCCCGGCGGCCCCCAGCCCGGCCCGGCGCGGCCCGGCCCAGGGCCCGGCTCGGCCCAACGGGCGGCGGGGGCGCCTCCCTCCGCGCCCCCCGGCCCCGCTCAGCTTACCGGGCCGCGCTGCGCGAGGCTGGGAGGAGGAGGCGACGCCGCTGGGGCGAGCGGGGGAGCGAGCGAGCGGACGGGGAAGAGGTTGCGCGGCAGCGGCTCCTGCTGCGAACGGGAAGAGACGGGAGACAAACGGCGGCGGAAAGCGCTCCGCTAGCGCGGCGCCTGCCCAGCCCGGCCGGCCGTGGAAGTAACCCTGCGGCAGGCCAGTCCTCTCGGCCGGCCGCTGCCTGCCTCCTCCCCGCGGAGGGCCGGGCCCGCGGCCGCCGGGGAAGAGGGCAGCGGCGGCGCCAGCCGGCGCCGTGCCGAGGCCGGAGGGTGGCACGTCCTCGCGTCTCCTGACTGGCAGAGATGGAGCCGGGGTGGGGTCGGCGCCGGCGGCAAGCCGTGGCGAGGCGCGGGAGCGGATTACGGGGGGCGGAAAGAAAACTTTTCAATAAAATTTGGGACAAAAAATATGTTCCTCCAGGCCCGAGGAACAGGCCCAGACCCAGAACGGTGCCAGGCACATCAGGGGGACCGACAAGTGCCAGCAAGCGATCACACACTGGGCAGGGTGTCCTCAGTAGCCCCTGGCTATTTTAATAGGCAGCAAGAGCAAAAAGGAAGCGTTAAACGAAATATGCGCAGAAAAAATGAAGTAAACTTGTGAACCTTTGTAGGGAATTGCTGCACATCGTGCGAGGCTGCATGGGAGAAAGGGCAGGCGTATCGCTCTGAAGACTGTGGGCAACGAGAGCGGCGAGCATCACGGGCCTCTCGCTGGTGAGCGTCTGCACCTCGGTAGAGAGTAAAAGCTGGTAAACTAGGTGGGCTGTGTTTCCACCTCAGTAGTGTTTTGGCCTTTTGTGATGGTACTCTGACTTGATCAGGAGCTAACGTGCTCATAGCTGATAATCTGCTAATAATAGTTGCTCTGCTTCAAACACAGGAAGGGACCAGAGTTGTTAGAGCAGTGTGAATGTAAGAAAGACTGGAAGATTGTTGAGGAAAAAAAAATTTAGTCTGCCCACTTTTTGGTCTGTGGAGGTGGTTTGAAACACTGAGACGTCCATTTCACTTTCTCCTACATTTATGATATATAATTTATGTGAGTTTTCTTGCATTTCACTGTACATTCCCTGGATGTAGAAATGCGCTACCACAATTTTTTTTTCAGTGTGTTCATTTACCTGAGTTTTTTGCTAATTTTTGCTCTTTGCTACCCTATTATTATTCTTACAGACTGCCTTGTAACAGTAGAATTATTTAGTCTGTTTTTTCTTGGGAGAGAGTATAGGTTTATTCAGTTCTTGCTATTTAGAGTCCTATTAATGTGAAAAGTTTTCAAACAAGTGTGATACAGATATTTTAAATAACAATATAACAGCATTCATTCAGAAAGCCGTATGTTTTTCAGTAATTACAGCTAACTAGATTACTTTATACTTGTTTGTGCTTAAACCCTATAATTGGATGTGGTGTGGGTTTTTTTTAAAAAAAAAAAGTTATTATAACTTATGCTATGATGAACCATTTTCCTGTCTTACCATTTTCCCACTCCATGTTATTCTTAAGCTGTTATTCTTACTTTGAGGAGAGGATTGTTAGGGTCTTTTTAGTGATTATTACATTTGGTGGGATGTTTTGCTAATTGCTACTTTTTCTTGCTTAATGTAGACTCAGTAAAGAAGGTCTACATAAAGAAGTTCACAAGTAGGATGCTCACAATAATCAAATTCTGTTTTGCTCTGCCATGATTGTACAGCAATTTTATGTAGAAGAGACAGACTGTTATTTTGAAATAATTTCTAGTGTGGTACAGTGTGCTCAAATTTAAGCTGAAAGGACAATTTAGAAAAAGCACTATTTATCACCCATGAAGAGTTGCAGGTTATAAGGCATTTGCTGGGAAGCTTAATTGGTAAAGGCATATAGAAACAAGCAAAATAGGGAGATGAATGGAGGAAATAAAATACAGGTTCAAATGACTAGCTGCTAATTTAAGGCCTCACCTTCTGACATAAAAGAATAGTGAAACTATTAAGGGAGAGAGCTTTTACTTTTTTAGAATTTTGTCATCTCATTTGCTTCTGCTTAAGTAAGTTGTAGGGTTGGACTATTTGAATTTAATTGCATCACACACTTAAGGAGAAATAGCAGTGAAGATGGCACTAGGGGAAAGAAATGAAAGGCACCGTATGGCTCATGTCACAGCAACAGCAAACAGAATGAGGAAAAATAAAACCTTGCTACTGGCTAGAAGATTATATTCTGAGAATTTTGTTTGGCATATTTGATTTTATTAAGCAAGGGGAACAGGCCATTCAGCTGTGTTAGTCGTACTTATTGTCTTACAGAGAGTGTTTGTTACAGAATGAGGACAGGGCAGCTGGCCTGTGCAAGGTTGAGAGAGGGTAAAGTGATCACTAAGAAGGTTAGCGGGTATTGCTTGTGCTGTGGCTTTGGGATACAGGACAGCCTGGTGCAGAAGTTAGTTCCAAGGCAGACTATGTATGAAGTGCTTTTTACTGGGATAGCCCCTTGTCTCTGGTGAGCAGTCCAAGATCAGTGCCAAAATGACACACAGTAAATCAGAAACCAGAGAGTATTTTTGACTTGCTGTTCTGAGACAGGGGTGGTATAGCAGGAAGACTATATTGAAGGCTGTATGCAGTGCATAAGCAAACACTGAAACACACTGCAGTGGTGTAGCGATTTGTGCATAGGCAGTGGCACATCCTGTTTTCATGTCCGTGGCACATGGACATCCACTTCACAGGTGCTCTATGAACACTTCTAACAAGCGGTGGTGTATTCCAATAGCCACAGCAGGGACATGTCATTTTCCTTGCCAATAGTGTTGATGAGGCTGGAAAAAATAATCCTTAGCTGCCTAGGAAAATGGATGACCTGACTTTCACTCCTGTAGAGTTCCTTTCTTTACCAAAACACATCTTCTCCAACAGAAAGAATTATATTTTCTCCAGATATTCAGTAATACACTGATGACTACGCTGTGCATTAACCCAGTTCTGTAATCCCTGGTCCTTTGACCCATTAGGCTGTCCCTGTCAGCTGGGGTCACCTCCAAGACCTGCATAAGTATTACTTGATCACATGTGCTGGAGGAAGGTATCTTAGAAAAAGTCCAGAGAGGGAGCATTAGGAGAAAAGAATGAAGAAATGGAAGCTATTGAGTAGAACTTTCAGGACTTGATACTGAGCACAGAAGGAAATTTATTGTTGCTATTACCTGTTGTTTTTTTTTTTTTTTAGGCAGCTTTCATACTTGAACAGCATTGTATTAGGAGAAGCCCAACGAGCAACACTGGCCTGTTTCACCCTGCACTGTAGGATTCATTGTTGGGAAAACTTTGGTAACACTAGGCATTACAATAACCATAAAGCATAACATTTCACTGTATGGAGATTATAATCTTTCTGCATTTTATTGTCCTTTCAAAAATACACCCTGATTTTCAATTTAACTTATCATTGAAGAACTTTTCCTATTTGTTGACGTTTAACCCGGCAGGCAGCTAAACACCACACAGCCATTTGCTCGCTCCCCCATCCCCCCCATAGTGGGATGGGGGAGAGAATTGGAAAAAAGGTAAACTCGTGGGTTGAGATAAAGGTAATTTAATAGGACAGAGGAGAAGGGGAAAATAATAATGATAAAAGAATATACAAAAAGTGATGCACAGTGCAATTGCTCACCACCTGCTGACCAATGCCCAGCCAGTTCCCAAGCAGCGGCCCCAACCCCCTGGTGAACTTCCCCCAGTTTTTTTGTTCAGCATGACGTCATATGGTATGGAATATCCCTTTGGCCAGTTTGGGTCAGCTGTCCTGGCTATACTCCCTCCCAGCCTCTTGTGCACCTCCTCATTGGCAGACTATGGGAAGCTGAAAAGTCCTTGACTTAGTGAAAACACAGCTTAGCAACAACTAAAACATCAGTGTGTCCTCAACCTTATTCTCATGCTAAATTAAAAACATGGCACTATACCAGCTACTATTATTAACTCTAAATTAACTTTATCCATGCTGAAACCAGGACATTATTATGAAGTAAATTATAAGAATATGACATTTCTTCCCCTTTCCCTTGAAGATAATGTTTATATTTACAGTTAAGGTTCCAAATCTGATTTGTAAAGCTCATCATACTCCTATAAGAAATCTAAAGCCTATACAGAATAACTATCAGTTAATGAATCATTTGCTTTCCTTTTGCTTCTTTTTGAAAAACAGTTAGATCAGTCTAAAATTGCTGTGTATGGTCATAGGCTGTATTAGAGCTAGGGAAAACAATTTCTAAGTCCCTTAGGACTAGATCTGATTAAGTAATTCTTAATACCATTTTCTTAGCTTGTGGTCACTTGTTTCCTGGAATGGAATCCAGAACCGTGTTAAATGCAGGGGTCCTCTCTCTGCTTCAGAATCCTGCTGATGAAGAAATCCTGCTGTCTTGGGGTAGGATAAAAGAAAACACCGTAAAGAAGACATGTTCCACAGATGAGTAAGGTCAGTGAAGTTTACTAGATGTGTCGTGTTTATCACCTATTGGGAACCAGTTCCTAGAATTCATAGCACCCATACAGAAAACAGATGTAAGGTCACTTCTCTCTACAATTTGCTTATTCATCTGACATTTCCCATAACTTGGGATAACATAGTAGTTACCCAGCTAAAGATAAAAGGACGTTTTCTTTTTCTTCATGATGGCACAGCTTCAAAGAATTTATGATCTGTGGGACTATAAGGGATGGAAGAGAACATGCCTGTGCCCAAAGAGTTATACAATTCACATGGAAAGGGAATTTCAGGGATCTTCAAAGACCAACTTAAGTGTTTTACACTAAGCAGACATGTAAAAATACACTAACAACCCTCTGAACAGGGTTTTGTACTATTTTATATTTAGTTCGGGTAAATAATAAGGACATTACAGTTAAGCCAGTCATTGTAAATTTTGATCAGGGCTTTTAATTAAGTTGATTCAGTTTAGATTAAATGGAAAGACAAACAGAAGTATGTCTTCAGGTAAAGTGCTTGACTTGAAGAGTGAGCTTAGATAAGCCAAAAAAACTGCAGTGATAACTCAGCCAGTCTGAACTGCTCAGGAATTTGAATGGAAAGGATACTTGAAACTGAAGTTAAATTTATTTAAAATATGAAGAAATGTTAAATTCATTTAAAATACCAAGAATTTATACCTGAGCAAGGAAAAAACTTTCAGAAATAATGCCGGACCTAAATGGATAGTTACTTAAAGAAGGATTTTAGAAATACATGAACATCTACAAGGAGTAGAAAAGAACAGAAAGGAATTAAGAAATACTGATCAGCAAATAAAGCTATTTCTTAGAATGTAGAGCAGGAATAGAAACTGTTTAAATCAAAGCTGAATTAGAAGTTGCAAAGAATATTCAGAAAGAACTTTACAACGTTGGCTATTAGAGAAGTGGAAACCAAATGTGATTCAGGTGAATAATGTGCAAGGTTATGCACTTGGAGACTGCTGACAAGAAGTTCTGCTATCAGCTGAGGAGTCATCAAATGGAAGCAATAAAGAGGAGAAGTATTGGAGTATACTAATTGGTCACAGGATGTCTGTGCGTTGGCCACTGCCAATATAACTCTGTAAAGGCAAATTGTGACCTGGACTATGGGTGTGTTTTCAGTACATACAGGAGAGTATCAATGGTCTGGTAATTCTTTATTTGAAATGATACAGATAGTTGTAATAGTCCGTTTTACAAGAAAGAAACTGGGGCTAGAGTAGGCATAAAGAAGTTACGCTAAGATGATCAAAATGGGTAGAACCTGCCTTATGGGAAGACAGAAAAACCTTTGCTTACTCAGTTTAGTGGAACAAGTGCTGAGAAAAGTTTTTCTTGATAGGTCATTGGTGAGGAAATAAAAGATCATGACAGCTCTATATAGCCTAGAAGATGTGTGTACAAAAAGTAGGAATGAATTGGCCATTAAGAAATTTAGGGTGGGAATTGAAAAGTTGTAGTTGTACCACTAGGGGGATTACTGGCAGAGCTTCCTAAGAAAAGTGTTGGAGAAAAACACCAACTAACCTGAAGATGAAGTACGCTGTATGATAGGAAGCTTACGGCGGTTGGTGGTGGGACTTGAATATCTGGAAGGTTCTTTCCAGTCCTCTCTTACTACACTCCCAGCTGTTTTTTTCCTCGGTTTTTTTTTTGTTTGTTTGTTTTAATCTTACACTTTCTGGGAAAAGGAAATTATCCTAGGTAATTTGCTGCCTTGTGACTGTGTGTCTCTGTGTGCTTAGTCCTGATTTTCCTGTCCCATGAGAGGCACTGCCTTGTCAGTGCTTAATATGTACATAAAAATAAAATTTCCTAAGAAGTGTAAAATATCTTTTATATCCTTCAGAAGGGATATAAAGGAGGGTTTTTTTTCAATGCTGCTGTCATTCAAATATTCTGAACAGCTCTGCACAGTAATTTCTATTTGGTGAAGTTTTAGCTTTCATAAAACTCCAGCATCATCTGTTTTACCATTGTCTAAATTAAATCTTTGCAAATATTGTTTTATTCTAGTGTTATATAGTTTATGAGAGCAGCCTGAAATTAATTCCCTTTCTAGAATTATCAATTTCACTTTTTCAGTAGGAATTGGTAGAAAGCAGTGAAAGTGTCTTTCACTCATTAGTGCTAATGCCTGCATGTAAGAGGCTTGTCCTCAGTCTGAGATACAAATAAATTAATTATCCTGTTAAACTGAAAGTTGTTTTTAGTGTATAGGATCATTAAAACAGTTTAGCTTTTAAGCAGTGTTTTTCTTTTATATAAATGTATGTATACCTGATATATTTAATCTTATATCTTACAAATATTAAAGAGAGAGGAAGTAGAGGGAATCAGCAACCTGTCTGACTGCTAGAGAAAACAATGTAATCTGTTTTTTATTTTAGAAGACACCCTAGGTTAAGGTATCTCCTTTTCCTTGAGAACAGATCAAAATATTAGTTTTATAAGACCTGTTTAAGTGGACATATAGTGTGAACATGGTATTTTTGCATAAATAATGATTTACACAGATTTTGCAGTTGTATTAAATTTTTTATTTTCAAATAATGACATTCTGAACATTTTATAACCTGTTAAACTGCTGGAGTTTAGCAACTAAAACCCTTGGTTTGTAATAAATCAATGGGCGATAAATTAATCTCTAAATTACTTTGGAGTTAGCTTGTTTACGTACATGTTCCAGTTTAAGTTATGTAATTAAAATGTTCAGTTATGAAAAACTTACTTGTCTTATGCTCAGAGGATGATATCCTCACTCAGATATCAATTTCAGTTGAGGACATAAATAATTTTGAGGTAATTTCTAGCTTTACTTTTTGGTAAATTATATTAATTATTTATATTTCACAGTTTCTGACTTGAGAATTTTGGTCTGACAAATGCTGTGTTGTGCTTGGTATTTGCAATTTGATGGCATACAAAAGCAAAACAGAGGACTTGGAAGCTTTATTTTTCTAACATGATACTGTGTTCAAATACTCTTTTGTTGTAGTCAGACGAACCTCCTACACTCATGCCTGATTATGCGTAATATTTTTACTCTTACTGAAATATGATGCCTTTGAATTCTCCTGCCTGATCTCACAGATATCCAAAATTCTCTTCTTGTCATATATAGTCATCTAAAATGTGTAATATAATAAGATGCTACAGTAAACAATGTTTTCACTTTAGTTATTTATCTGTTACCAGTTTCTATATAAATTGAGCGTTACCTCACTGCTTTTGCCCTGGAAGCCCTTCTGTAATCCTGGTTTATCCCAACAAAGGGACCTGTTAAAGTGACCATTTCAGTTGCCAAAACTATGTACTGATCAGTACTGGATGGATGGATACTGAAAGGAAACTCCCTGCTTTAGTGAGGCGATTCAGGGCAGCAGTGTGCCTTGCAGAGTCAGTAAAGAGTGAGATTTCTTAAAGGGTGATTCTGTGCTCCAGCACTGAGCAGGATGCCACCAGAGCTAGTAAGCAAGAACATACACCCATGTAATCATGATGCTGAACTCTCTTTAGGTAGAAGCACTTATGCTGCAAACTAGCAGAGCAATCACTTTCATGGCCTTTGACATGGTTTAGTCACATCCCCACTTCAGGCTTAAGCTGCAGCAGACTTAAGGACAAACCAATATGTGCAGTTTCTAAGCAAGACACTAGGCTGAAACATTTAGAAAATTTTGTAGTTCATAATGTGGACATTATAAACTGCAGGCACTTTAAGAACTGCTTGGCTGTGAAAAGCTGGTATTCTTAGTCTTTTTTATGATTTTGATACACAGCTTGATTGAGATACCTACATATATGTGTTCAGTGCTACTTAAAATGCTCACATATTTATGATACTTGTAGGTATGACATGGCTGTCTGGAGCAGCAGCTGGAGGCCAGGTTCAGTACTTGAGGGCATCTCAAATGGCTCTAGGAGCTTATTTACCGGCAGCTGAATGGAGTCCTAATATTCCATTGAAGTGTATCTGAGATGCCCAAAAAGTAGCTGTTCTTGTTTCTTGTTTGCCCAGGTATTTCAGTTTTTAAGGATGATGAGCAGGGAAAGAAAGTCAAGGAAAACCTTTTTGGGCATCAGTTTCCTGTAGCAAACAACTCTCTGCAAATCTCTGAAAGTGAGATTTATGCTTCTGCCATATCCAGGGCATTTTGTGTGCAAACTGTGCCTTTGCTTTTGAGCTTCCTAACATGGTTTCTTATGCAATAAAGATTAGTGATGGCTTCTCCTCATCTGTCATGCTTTGGCTATCTCATCTCTAGACAACTTCTGCTTGCAATCAAACATGTTCAAGCCATAGAAGGGTGGCTAGTTTATAAGTTCAAGGAGTATGGGAATAATTACATTTTTCATCTGCCTTCATGTACCTTATGGTGTTTGTTGTCTAGCCTTATGCATGAATTGAAAAATACAGTAACATCACGTTGTACTTGATGCTCTTTGATAGACACTTTTCAGTAGTTCTGCAGGATCTTGCTGGGTAGGTAGTGCAGGAGCTAGACATAAAGTTGACATTTTAGATTTTCCTTAATAAAAAGAGTATTCCTTCAAGAAAGCCCACTTTATTCTTCACTTTTTGAAAACAGAAAAAATTGTGAAATAGTTATTTTGAGATTTCCTATACTAGTTGCTGGGACTTGTCTTATCCTTACACATAATGGGGAAATACATCACTGTAATTAAGCTACCTTAGAATTCTCCGCCTCTCTGTAATTGGTGTAAAAAATGGTTGTGATGGTCTTGCCCATCATGGTGAGAAAGTCCCATATTCCTGCAGAGTATAGCTCCAGGCAGGGCCTGAAGGCATAAGAACAACCAGAAATGAAAGTATCTTCATTCCTACACCTGCTTCATCAGATTTTCTGTGAGGGATTGGCTTGAGAACTGTCATGAAGTTTTATCCCTTTGAAAACTATCTGCTTAAGTCAGTATAACTTAGAACATCCTTGCTGATTAAAATGTACAGGCAACTGTAGGTACAGTTCTGAGCAGGGAGTAGGGTGCAAGGTGCAGTGCTCAAAAAGAGTGCTTTTGAAGGTGGTTCCCTCGCACTGGGATTTCTCCTGGTGTCCTCACCAGTGCCCTGCTGAGAAAGGTATTGGTGGCACTATTAGTGCCTTTTGTTGGTCACGCCAAAGATTTCCTTCTGCTGAGTCTCCATTTCACTCACCAAGTGTGAACAGAAATCTTCAACTAGAAACAAACCTTTCAAATTCTTTCATTTTCATAAAACCTGGCATGTTTTAGAGGCAATGGATAAAAAACAAGTGGTCTTTTATATGTTGCGGGATATACCACTTTCTGGAAATAGTTACTGTGGGGCTGTTCAGGTTAGTGAGACCTTTTAGAGTTAAATAACCTTCTGACTCAGCTCTGCCAGAGATGAGCATCATGGCCAGAGCGACCTGATGGGACACTAGGAGGACACAGCTGAGGCCTTAGTGACTGGCACGAAACACTGAAACACTGGCATGAAGACATGAGATGAGAGGAGGGAGTGGAAAGTGGCATTGCAGTAGCCCCAGATGTGTGTGCAGAGACATGAGGACATGCTTCCAGCAGCAGAGGTGAGCTGTGTGGAGAAACATCTCTCCGGGGTGGCCATGAGGTGGGCAATGAGGCTTAGGGGGCCTGGCTGGGTTCGGAGTGCTTGGGAAATGCCCAAGCTGTGGGGGCGCTGGGAGGGTGTCTTTCCTGAGGGACCTGAGCGTTTCTTCCTCCTCTCCCCTCCCTAGGACAGTGAATGACCGTGGCCTCTCTCCGTTTTGCAGCATGTGACACCCACCGCTGTGGCGCCAATGTGGGGGAGCAGCTCCTTGTCCTCAGCTCTTCCCAACCTGCTGCAACAAGCAAACGTGGCTGCAGAGACAGAATGGAGCTGCCCCAGCTCCTGCGATGTTCAAGGTGGTGTTGCTTATGTGATTCCCTGTCTCTACCAGTTCTGCCTGGGATGCATTATGCAGTGGGCAAAGAAGAAATTGGAGTGCCCCCTTTCCAGGCAGGCTGTCAACACTGTCATTTACTCCATGTGTCAGAGGACCTTTTTTTGGAGACGGTTGTTCAACACTCCTCAGATCCATCGGTTGCTGGCCACCAGGACAAGAAGGGAGCTGCGCGGCCAGTGCCCAGGACTTGGGTGGCTGGCTTCCAGCCCAAGGCCTGGGTGGGCCTTTTCTGGGACTCCTCAGAGATCCTTGAGCCGCTGCAGCCCTGGCTGAACCAGGTGCTGTACGGGGACTGCTGGTAGGAGGTGGCTGTGGCACATGGGATGGATGAGGAGGCCTTGGTCTGGGAACTGCAGCCTGTCCTGCAAAACCAGATTGTGACATTTGTGGGCCAGCTCATCAGTGTCGCTGGAGACTGGAGCAGCGAGATCCTCAAGGAGCTGGACCTCCTGGACTCCTATGCTGCTGCTGCTGAGGAGGACAGCCATGTGTCCAACCCTGGCCTCCCTAGGGGGGACTCCTGTCCCCACCCCCAGGGAGCAGGAGGAGCCTCATAAGGAGCTGGGGCAGGTGGTGGCAGATCCCTGCACTGCTGGCTGGGGCAGGGACAGCTCACCTGGGTAGCCCTGGCACCCCGCAAAGAGGAGGGCCAGTGGCTCCCAGGCCTCTTCAGCCCACAAGAGGCCATGCCTCTGGCAACACTAGGGTGCCCCAAAAGCCAGCAAAACTAGGACTGGGCCAGCAGCTGGGGCATTCACTGGCCCCCAAGGGGACTCAGAGGCACTTTTTAGTAATCTAGTTATAAAAGAAGAAAATAAAACTATGAAAACTGCAGAAAAAAATCTTAGTCTCTCATTACAAACAGTGCAGCTGGTATTGCTATCACCACCCATGATGCTTTCTCCTGCTTTTCCTGGTGCTATGCACACCTTCCCCTCATGTGTCTGCTGCAACCTGAGGTTGATGGGGCCTGTCTGGTGGGAGGAGTACAGCTGTGCAGCCCTTTGCCAGAGTGGGGAGGTCTCCAGGTCCATCCTGTACCTCAACATTCCTTAGCCCAGACCTGGCATCCTCCACGCCTCACTCTCTGCCCTGACATCTTGAGGCTCTGCTCTTCTGCCAGCCTTCACTGCTCACTACGACCTTGGTATAGTTGCACCCAATATCTCCTTCTGCACAGAAACAAATCTTCATGCTGGTCTCTATGTAAAAACCATGGCTGTACCCTACTGAGGTGAGCAAGAGTGCAATGAAGGCACCATGGCCACCTGGTCAGCAGAGAAAGTGCTGTGGAAACTCAGCCCGGTGAAAGTCCAGCTCCACGCTGGCCAGAGCAAGCCTGAGCAGCCTCAGCTGAGAGCCTGTGACCTGCAGCTAGCAATGGTCATGTGCTGTTCCTGGGCTATGGAGCTTAAGGGCTGGGATGCAGGAGCATCCCCCTGGGCATGTGGACAGAAGGCAGGGTGGGGCTCAGGTCCTGAGAGGAGCAAAGGCACAATCCCCTCTGCTTTGATCTCCCTGGCAAAAGGTGGGAATGCCTTGAACCAAACTCTTCCTCAGGGATACTCTGGCTTTAGCAAAGTTGTTCTTCACTGGAAACATCTTCCTGGTGTGATCTGGGTGCATTACAAGCATTTTGGGGAGGTCTGTGTGGAGCCCTGGTGTGGATGCACTTTGCAGTGCATGAAGAGAGAGCATTGCTAGCCAAAGACTTGGCAAGAGCTTCTGAACACATGGGAACCCACAGTAACTGCAATCAGTCTGCACTGTCGTCTCATCTCCCCAGTCTTTGCAAGTGTGTGTGTGGCCTTTTCTCGGGAGAGATCTGCTGTTTCTGTCTTGGTTTTCAAAACCAATGCCTGCAGCCAGAAATTACATGCTTGGGGGCTTGTTCTGACCTGACAGCGGTAAAACCGCACAGTTCACAAAAGCAATGGAAGTTGAACTGTAGCATTGTCTGGTCTGTCCCTTGTGCCATGTCCCAAAGGCCTGATGTCTCTCCTGCCTGCCTTCTTATCAGGAGTGAGAACACAGGGACACTGTTTTCCCCACTTTGGAGCTATTGACATTACATCGTTTCTGGAAGAAGCTGTCAAAAATCCACCTCTAGATCAATAAATCAGTAAGAACTGCTGTTTTAAAACCTAAGTCGTTAAGTGGCCAAGTATGTCAGCATGTAGATGGGAAGTATGTGAGCTCTTCGCTGGGATTCTTATACCCAGAGACAACTTCCAGCAGCTGCAAAAGTGAAGCAGAACTTGTAATGCAGTTTCATATCATACATAACTTTTCTCTTTTGTGTATATAATAAAAAAATACGTCCATAAATTAAATCATGAAACCTAAATTATGCTGAGGCTGTGAATCTGGCTTAGTGTCAAAATTTCTAATGAGTAAAAAGACACTAAAAAAAAACCTGCTGTTAATTATGGGGAAAAAATCTACAGATAAAAATCATTCCACAGAAGATAATGAGAATGTGATCATGCAGCACACTGTTCTTCTATAAGATAACAATTGTCTGCAGGTAAGTTTTATTTCCATCTGCCATCACTCCCCCAGCTGCTGGCTGCTTTGCCAAACCCAGACTTAAAATGTACTCAGCATCCTGATGTTAAACAGCTTTCATTAGCCCAGCAGAGTTGACTCATATGCATAATTTATGTTCAACACTGGGATACTTGTGCTTTCCTGTCAGCCTCTCAGGACACAGGTGCTGTTGAATGAGCCCAAAATAAATAGTACACAGTCATAATGGTTTAAAAACAAGACTTTCGAAATACAAAAAAAATGTCTGGATTTATAGCAAGCTGATCTGGTGATGAATATTTGACACTGTTCAGCAGAATCTTTAAAAGATATGAGGTAGAAAAACTATAGCAGACAATTTCAAGAAACTTTTCCTGTCTTTCCCCATTCTGTATGAAACTTGACCTAATTATCATGTTTACCATAAAATAAATGAATTTAAAAAACAGAAAGGAGGAAGAAAAGAAAAAGAAGGAAAAGGAGAGGGCAAAGGAAAGGGAGAAGGAGGAGGGAAGGAAAAAGGAAATAGAAAACAACTCTTGCAATCTCTGTATGTGGTAGCAAGGCATATTCTCACATCCCGGCATATAAAATGTTTTTTGTATGTGTTTTGTATGGGGACAAAACCCAACTTTTTGAATTTTGAAATATGGAAACGGCTACAAAGAGATGAACTTTGGTACAAAACAAACATCCAGGCACTCTAGCTTCCCTAACAAATTACTGTATTTCTCAGGCCTTAATAACAGAGAGATGCTAGTTACTTAAAAAATAGTCTTGGCTTTTACATTTGGATTTTCTACTGGAAGAAAGAGGATTTAAACTCAGAGCCTTGTTTATGACAAATCTGTATTCCTGAAAGAGATTTTTCTTTCACAATAATCAGCCAAAGGCCTTACTGAATTCTGCCATCAGAAGACAAATACAGCAGGGAAATACGTGTTAGCATATCTGGTAACAACAGACGAGGAGAAGACTGAGGTACTCAACAACTTTTTGCCTCTTCATTGGCAGTCTCTCTTCCCACACCTCTTGAGTAGATGGAGCTCAGGGCTGGGACTGGGGGAGCAAAGTCCCTCCCACTGTAAGAGAAGATCAGGTTTGAGACCACCTGAGGAACCTGAACGTACAGAATTCTATGGGACCCGACGAGATGCATCCCAGAGTCCTGAGGGAATTGGCTGATGTCGTTGCCAAGCCACTCTCCGTCATATTTGAAAAGTCATGGCAGTCATATAAAGCCCCTGGGGACTGGAAAAAGGGAAACGTTGCACCCGTTTTTAAAAAGGGTAGAAAGGAGGACCCTCAGAACTACCGACCTGTCAGCCTCATCTCTGTGCCTGGGAAGGTCATGGAACAGATCCTCCTAGAAGCTATGCTAAGGACAGGGAGGTGATTTGAGAGAGCCAGCATGGCTTCATCAAGGACAAGTCCTGCCTGACCAACCTAGTGGCCTTCTGTGATGGAGTGACTACATCAGTGGACAAGGGAAGAGCTATGGATGTCATCTATCTGGATTTCTGTAAGGCCTTCGACATGGTTCCCAACAGCATCCTTCTCTCTAAATTGGAGAGAGAAGGATTTGATGGGTAGACTGTTTGGTGGATAAGGAATTAGCTGGATGGTTGCATCCAGAGAGTAGCGGTCAATGGCTTAATGCCCAGATGGAGATCTGTGACAAGTGGTGTCCCTCAGGGGTCCGTATGGGGACCAGTACTGTTTAATCTTCATCAATGACAAATGACAGCAAATGCACCCTCAGCAAATTTGCAGATGAGACCAACCTGAGTGCTGTAGTTGACACACCTGAGGGGCAGGATGCCATGCAGAGGGACCTGGACAAGCTCCCTCTGCAAGAAGTAGGCCCATGTGAACCTCAGGAGGTTCAACAAGGTCAAGTGCAATGTTCTGCACCTGGGTCGGGGCAACCCCCGGTATCAACAGAGGCTGGGGGATGAAGGGGATTGAGAGCAGCCCTGCAGAGAAGGACTTGGTGGTACTGGTGGATGAAAAGCTGGTCATGAGTCAGCAATGTGTGCTTGCCCGCCAGAAAGCCAACCGTATCCTGGGCTGCATCAAAAGAAGCGTGGCCAGCAGGTCGAGGGAGGTGATTCTGCCCCTCTACTCCACTCTGGTGAGACCCCACCTGGAGTGCTGCATCCAGCTCTGGAGTCCTCAGTCCAGGAAAGACATGGACATGTTGGAGCAGGTCCAGAGGAGGGCCACAAAAATGATCAGCAGGGTGGAACACCTCTCCTGTGACGACAGGCTGAGAGAGTTGGGATTGTTCAGCCTGGAGGAGAGAAGGATCCAGGGAGAGCTTATTGCAGCCTTTCAGTACTTAAAGGGGGCTTCAGAGAAAGATGGGGACAACCTTTTTAGCAGGTCCTGTTGCAATAGAACAAGGGGTAATGGTTTTAAACTGAAAGAGGGTAGATTCAGACAAGATACAAGGAAAAAAATTTTTATGATGAGGGTGGTGAAACACTGGCACAGGTTGCCCATAGAGACTGTAGATGCCCCATCCCTGGAAGTGTTCAAGGTCAGGTTGGACTGAGCTGTGAGCAACCTGATCTAGCTGAATATGTCCCTGCTCATTGCAGGGAGGTTGGACTAGATGATCTTTTATGGTCCCTTCCAACCCAAACCATTCTATGATCTTAGACAGATTAAATGCCTCCAGAAATATTTGAGTTCATAAATACCAGTTACCAATAAAAGGTGGGAAACTGAGTATTTTCTCATTAAGAATTTGAATTTGTTAAAATTATCAAGCTTAAAAGAAGAATTTTTCATTCACACACAAAGCATTGGAGGTTAGCCAGTTAATTAAAAGGAGATTTTCTTCCTTTCAATTGTTCCAATGTTTTTCCCTCTTAGTAAATTTGCTGTTGAGTTCTCTTATTTTAATGAAACTAAAAACAGTAGAAGAATTTCTTGTGTCACAGTAGATGTCCAGTCACTCAGGATGTAGTAAAAATAGCATGAAATACAAGATCTTCATAACATAATCTTTACAATCAACATGATCTGTACACTCTTTATAACATAATAGTACATGCAACTCCTACTTATCACACCCACTCAGATGGTCCACCGACATTACTCAAACTGAAAATCCTCAGGGCAGGTTCAGTGATATTTTTTTGGTGTATCTTCAGGGAAGAGCATGTCAGAGACTGGATCTGTGACTGGAACTCTTAAATGATGCTACTGTATAACAGTGGCAATGCAATATACAATTGGCATGTTGACTTGATTTTGGCTGGGATAAAGTTAATTTTCTTCATGGTAGCTGGTATAGTGCTGTGTTTTGGATTTAGCATAAGAACAATGTTGAGAACACACTGATGTTTTAGTTGTTTTGAAGCAGTGTTTTTACTAAGTCAAGGACTTTCCAGCTTCCCATAGTCTGCCAATGAGGAGGTGCACAAGAAGCTGGGAGGGAGTATAGCCAGGACAGCTGACCCAAACTGGCCAAAGGAATATTCCATACCATATGACCGTCATGCTCAGTACAGAAGCTGGGGTGAGTTGGCTGGGGAGCAGGCATTGCTGCTCAGGCACGGTCTGGGCATTGGTCAGTGGGTGGTGAGCAGTTGCATCACTTGTTTTTCCTGAGTTTTATGTCTTTCTCTTTTTGTTATTTTCCTTTTCATTACAAATTGTTTTCAATTATTAAACTGTTCTTGTCTCAACCCATAAGTGTTCTCACTTTTACTCTTCCAGTTCTCTCCCCATCCCACTGTGTGTGTGGGGGGAGGAGTGAGCAAGAAACTGTGTGATGCTTAGTCGCCAGCTGGGGTTAAACCACAACACATGTAATAATAATTTTATATTACATGGCAGTCTTCAGTCACTGCTTTCTCCTTTGGTCCATGATACCACTGTTTCAGAATGTGCCAAATACTTGCTATAGCACCTCTTTTTCTCTGCTGCGGGAATCTAAGATCTGTGACTGTGTATGTTTCAGGTTTTCATTTTGATGCACTTTTTTTCCATTTGGTTAGATTATTAATATTAATGACATATGAGAAAAAATATTTGTTGATTTCTGTATTGAGTGTTATACTTTACAAGGGAGCCTCACGCTAAGTGCAGCACAGCAAAGTCATTTTATATTAATATGCAATGTAAATAATAAGGATTATAAGAAGCTGTTCTTTAATTTTAACAATAAGTAGTAAAATTGTTCTATTCTTCCACAAAAATATTTCACTCTTCTTACCCGTAGTAAGATGTGGTGAAGGAGTAAGAGCTGTTAGTACTTTGCAAGCAAATTTAGTTTGCTACAGCAGTCTCTGTCCAGTTAATGGGGCTACAGAAATGCACATAGTAACATTTTACTGTCCTTTAAAGCTGAATTCTTAAAAATGTAATCCTGCATTAATAAAAAGGAGAAAGAAATTGTTTTTATATTATATTGAAAACAAGTATTAATTTAAAACATTGGGGGAAATTATGTTTTTAAAGCATCTAAACAGATGACTAAAAGAATCTAAATAATGTCAGAAAGTCCTTTGTGCTCTGCATCTTCTCACAGCCAGGCAACGTGCCAAGGAAAAGCTAAGTAAGGGGTCAAAGAATCACATTCCCCACCTGGAGTATTGCCTCTGTCAGGTGGCAGTGAGAGCCTATTTGGGCTGGCGCTTGGAAGACTTCAGGAGAACAGCTGGAGAGATCTGTGGACTGGAGTTCTCCCTCCTAGGGACACTCTTGCCCTTCAGTTTTCTGTTCCTGTTCAGTCACTGTGTGTAGGCAGCACATCTATCACTGCTCCAGGTGCTTCTGAATGATCCTGGAAAACAGGGATCTCCTGAAGCAACCCACCTGTGGTGTGGCATTAAAGTGGCACATCATTGACCAAAAGAGCTAAAGATACTATTTCTGCATCTGAGGTAGGGAACAAATAGATGTCGTTAGCAGACTCATGCCCATAACCATGTTTGCACGTTTTCTAACCTGAGAAAGCAGATGTGTGTTTTGGCATCTTTTTAACATATACTTTTTTAAATAAAGTAGAAATGTCAAGAAAATTGTACTTTCAGCTATCCATTATCCTCCAAGAGGTTGAATTGTCAATGATCAGAAGCAGTACTGCCCCAATCTAAACTGATGGTCCTGCACAGTTACGATCCTACACTACACACAATACATACGTTTCTCACACTGCCTTGTAGAAAGCACATGCTCGGGGTAGCCACAGAATCCAGCTCCAGGTATCTGCCTTTGCTTTTTTGTATTTTCCATGTTTCTCCTAACTGCATTTTTATGCACTTTTTGGTACCTGCTTAGCCTGTGGGGTTTTTTCTGTAGTAATAGTTTTAAAACATTTTCTTTGTCCCTTTTGCAATCTTCTGTATCTCTTTTCTTCTCAAGGTACTAATATTTTTGTGTTCTGGTTTTTATCTACCCTTTTCTTATTTGTTTTCAGTATTTTTTATCTGTCACTGATTTTCTTCTTGATTTGTTTATGAAGTATCTCCTCTTTCCATTACATCTCTCTCTCTCTCTTAATTTTCTGAGCTCAAGAGAAACATGTGGACAGTATCTCTTGCTCAATATAAAAATACAAATGAGGTTGCTTTATGTAAACCAAAAGTACTGACTGTGCTTCCAGACAGTGGTCCACCAAACACATAGGAAAAGATAAAATCATAGATTAGATCCATCTGGTAAGTGCTGGGTCGAGATTGCAAACTGTAAAAGCAAGAGGCTGGAATGACCAGCAGAGGGAGTAATTTCCACAGTCAATACCCCTCTGTCAGGGGTGCCCTGACTCTAGCCCCAACGAGCGAGCATCAGAGTGCCAGCAGAGCCACAGGCATAAAGCTTGTGAGGAGACGTGTAACAATAAGAGATGGCTAAAGCAAAATAGGTAAACCACCTAAACAGAAAGCACTATCTTGAAATAGCTGCAATTCTTATTTAACTAGTAAAAAGTTTGAGGAATTTAGGACGTAAGAATACAGAAATAATGGTTAGCTGACTAGGAGTGTCAGATATTACTGAGGAAATAATTTTAATTAATGGTGGTGATATTTATCTTCACAATTGCTACAAATCAGGTATTGATGAAGTGAGACTAAGTCTTTAATAGGGAAATTTATTTAATTACTGGAACATGTAATTTTTCTTATCAGTTCATTAGAGTATAAACTGAAATGATACATCTTGCTGAAATGCTTATTGGCTAACAAAAATTTCACCACTAACTATGGAAATGATGTAAACAAATGATAAAAACAAACAACTCATAAAAGCCAGCCTATGTAATGAGTAATTTATTCACTGGTAGTGCCTGGAACATTATGAATCTCATTTTCATCAGTATGTTCTGAGCAAGTATCAAGCTGTAGATGTTTTTGCAGAATGTTTGTTCTTAATGATTCTAAAGACTTTCCTGAAGTACATTCCTGGGAATGAATGGGAAAGTCAGGTTGACTTACCCATGAGCTGTCAGCATTTTGCAAGCAGTCATTGATCTCTAGGTGTAATGAGCTCTAAGAAAGGTGTGGACTGTGCTGAAGTATTTAGCTATTGATTTCTTTCAAGTTTTACTGGAAACAGAGAAGGGTGAATAGAGATGAGACACAGACAAAGTGGACTGACCAGAATAATAGCCCAATATTTAAACTGACCCAAAGCATGTTCCGATTATGTTCGGTATTCTGCCTTCCTTACATAATTTCCTGAAATTATTTTTCAGCTCTATTAAAAATAGGGCTGCTGCACAACAGCCTTCTTGTGCCTCTAGATTACAAACAAAGCTAATGGGCTTGGTTATTATGAGCTAAAGAATAATTACTCAAACTAATTGTGGGGAGGTAAGAATCAGGATTCAACAAAAAGTCAATATTAGGAACAATACCATTCAATGTTAATGATTCAGATAATATTTTAATTTAAGGATTGGCAATGTTCTAGGATACCATTTTAGATCAAAGCACAAGATAAAAGAAAATTATAGAATAGTGCAAAGTTTTCAGAAAGCATACAGTAACAAAGTTTATTAACAATAGGCAAAACTAAACGACAACCTAAAACACACCCAGTGGAGTTCTGGGTGAGTAATCCAATATGTAATATGTATAGATTGGTTGAAACTTAGGTGAAGGAAGGAGGTTTACTGTTGTTGATCTTTAGGTCATGTCAAATGCCAAAGTAATATTTACCTAGACTGTTGTCATTGGGATGGGTAGTGAAAAGATATTTTTCTTTGTTGGGGGGGGTTTACTTTGTTTGGTAGCATTTTTTTGATATATTAAAACCATATTATTATAAACCGTGAACATAAATTACTCATTTAATACATGGAATACTTCTAGAATTCAATACAAAAAAGATGGAACCCCCCAGCAAATCCATCTGAAAATTATCAACATTGCTTAATTACTTACTACATGTTTGTTCAGCATCTGTCACAACAGTGCTCAGCATGGTTTTTGTCATTTGGAGCTACTTTAATGATATATAGTAATAACATTAAAAGGGAGAACACACAAACATCTTGCTCACCATAATTAATTGCAAAATATTATAGTAATTTCACAGAAGCCGTAGCTGAGGGAGGGAGACCTGTTGTGCTTGGTACCATATTGCGACACAATGCTTCTCCTAAAAACCCCATCTGAAGCGGGGAACCATCAATGAGCAAAATCCTATGGGTATTGTCATCTAATAAAATAGAAGCATTAAATCAAGTGATGGACACCTGTGACTTATTTTACCAGTCTGTTGCAGTCTGAAAACAAGGCTTGGAATTAGCAGTTTGATAACATCAGCCAAATTTGTATACTCCTCAGAAAGGGAGGTGATACTAGGTAATGTTTTGGTCCTAATTTCTTTTCTTGACTAGCATACATGTAATTCAGATCTTAACAGAAAATGAAAATTTCAAAAGATAAAAGGGATTGAAGTTTTAGCAGTGAAAAACATTAAAACTGAAGTATTAAGGGATGGCAAAGGCTTTATGCACTGGCTTTCTCAAAAGAACATGAAGATTAACATAAAGATTTCTATGTTATGTAATTAAGTCTGGTCAACATGTAACATCCACAAGAGCAAATGAATATTGGTAGGGAGATGGTGGGTGACCCACTAGTTATTTTCAGCTCTAGCTGCTGTGATTATTTTGATATAGAATTAAGGAAGTCAATTCTTGTGAATTGGTTATAAAGATATGGGTTTTGAAAGACATAATATGATGTTAAATATATGAAGGAGTATTTCTGACAGACTGAGTGTTCAGAACTGTTTTGCCAGCAAGCGTAATTTTTAGGATTTTTTTAAAATTTGAGACAGTTCCTTCTATCTGGGGGGAAACAGGTTTCTAGGGAGGTTTAATAGCTTATCTTTGACTGATGTGATCAGAAAAAAAATCAAGCAGTGTTTCAGGAGGCTGACCTTTAAAAAGAGACATCATCAGGCTGCAGACAACATCCCAATATCATGATATGAATGGCTTAAATATTTGTGAGAACAAGACCAAGACAGAGACTTTATTCAGACATGTTGATGTACTTACTTCATCTTCACCCACAGCAGTATTTCCATCAATGATAGGAATTTTCACTGATTTTTGGGCATCAAAAAGTATCTTCTACATGCACCACCCCAAGGTTAATTAACTTTTAGATAATTGTCTAATGAAATCTCTTTTTTTGCATGAGATATATCAATGACACTTGAATCATGTGTGTTAACTCCCACAACTGTGTCACCATCAAACTGTCTCTGAAATATCCTCAAAAATACAGAGTTCACCTGGTATTATTTGTATTCTGGAGATATTTTTTCCAAGGAAAAGAATGCATGGTGGAGAAACCAATAATGCAAATTGACTAAAAAGCATATATTCAACTTTTTGTACATTTTTGAAAGGACATCAGATTTGCGATAACAGAACAGTCAAAAAGACTGGCACATTGTTTTTTCTCTGATTTTTCTGGGAATTAATAACTTATCATTTGGTAGATGCTTTTGGCAGGCTTGAAAAGAGACTGGAACCTTCTGAAAGAAATGGGGAAACATAATATTTATAATATAAATATAATATAATAAAATTTTCCTAATAGCAACTAGTAAAAATCGGTATTTTCCTTCAGCAGAGGTGTTATTTCCCCATTACTCCTCCCCAAAGAGCCTTCCTTGCTCTGGCACGCATTGTTCTAGAAATTTACCTAAAGTATCTTTGGTGCATTCATTGTTACTGTTTCTGTAGTCACCATTTCATATTTGGTGTGATTAGCTGTCGGCTCACTACCAGTAGTATTTACCTTGAAAAGAATTTGTAGTAGCTTAAAAAGATGAAGGTGGATGTTACTGCTTGTTTTGTATGTTGACTTGTATGTCAACTTACAAACTTCATTTATTACCCAGGAGCCCACTGTTAGTAGGAGTGTCATATGGTAGCAATGTGTTTGCCGAAGTACAGTAATTGTGTAGTTTCTAAAAGCTCTAAGGGAGCAATGTTTAAGAAAGCGAGGTCCAATATTTGAAAGAAATAATGAATGTACGAATATATGCTTAACAAACATTTGCACACAGATATCAGTTAAATAAAAATCTTACATTCCAATGCAAAGATGTGATAATGGTTGGCACTCAGGTTTCTCCTTTTCATTACTGGTTCAGAAAGTAATTTGTCCCCTCTCCTAGATCAGGCAGGATCTTTCACGCAGTATACTCTACCCAGGTCATACCAGCATGCTTTTCTACAGGCTATTAAAGATTATTACTTGCTCTAAATTATAGAGGTATACCAAACCTGGCCTGAGAATCAAAAGCTGTCCACTCAAAGCAGCATTGAGTTAAGAACCAGTATTTACCAGGCTAAATTTAGCTTCTGCTGAGCTGTGTGACTGTGGCTAGACCACCAAAGGTTCCTGAGCTAGCATCTTTAAAGTTAACATGATGATTGCTAGTACTGGTGCTGAATGGTGCTGAGTGTGAGCAGACATGTATACTCAAGGGTTTCTCAAGCATCATCACTGTAAGCTTTCACTGTGAAATGTGGTTTCCATTTCTGTTATTGTAATTTGTTTTAAAATTACCTTTATTTATAAAGCGCCTTGATAGGAGATAACTGAACTTTAGGTGAGGCCTTGCGTTTCTGACTAATTTTTGTCAGAATTTACTTTGTGGCATGGCAAGTGTTTTCAGGTGTTACACTTCAAAAATACAAGAAACTTGAAGAATAACCCTTCTTTTGGCACCTCTTGGTATCTAGTATGTCTCTCTATTTTAAATACAAACTGTAACGTGTACCAGTAATGGATGGTCCGAGTGGGGGTTTACTGACTCCTATTGGCTCTGCCAGGTTTCATGTATAAAGTATATAGAGATTTGAGTGGACTGTGATTGCCCTCTCCAGCATGTTTGCCATTACTTTAGTATTTATATCACACTAAACAAACAGAACAAATAGACTCTTTGATTTTTAGCTGTTGTAGGCTGTCCAGGAGTCACAGATTTTTCCCTGAATAGAAAAAGACCATGATGAGACATCAATAATGAGCAATGAGCCTCTTTCATTCCAGAATATTGACAGGGAAAAAAACTCAAAGCAGATCCTTGAAAAGGTGGATTCCCTTTTGCTCAACCAAACTAACCCAAATGAAAACCAGGAAAGATGATGATTTTTATGGGCCAGCCTAGGGCACTTTATAGCTCAAAACAGGTAGCACCACAACCATACCCTTTTGTTAAGGGCTAGATGCTGGCCGTCCTTTTCCTCATTATAAAGGTATGCAGGAGAACACTGAGCCATAGAATGTCAAACAGAGCCTCTTCTCAAACTTCTAGAGTTGATAGTGAAATCACAGATCTCTTCTGGGCTGCTTTTATTGCAAAAAATATTTCTGACTTTCAGTGAGATATGCTAATTCTCTTTCTTATTCTGCAACCTAGTGACAAGGCCTTACTTCTTCACAGAAATAAAGCTACATTTGACTTCATCTTTGGCTGAATGTTTTTACCTTTTGGCTGCTCCTCTCCCATCTGTTGAAGTCACCTGAAACAAGGAAAGACACAGACAAGAAAGGGATGATGGGATGGAGGAAGAATAGGAATAATAGTACTGCAGCTTGAAATGAAGAGACATAGAGGACACACCTGTCTAGCAGTCCATCCAGGAAGGCTTCCAGAAGTTGCCAGCTGCCTTATGGTTTAGCTAAATGTTAATACTAATGCTAATTAATGCTAATTGAGCAGTAACTTCTTAAAAGCTTAGGGTGGCCTTTAACCCCTTCTTTGGAGAATTCAAATCCCAGGGTACAGTATGTCAAAAACTAGATAACTGAATCAATTTGATAATTTCTTTCATATAATTTTAACTTTTGATCTGGTACCATCTTTACATTAAGGATGAGTGCACTGCTTATTGCTCTTTTGGAACCTCACTTGGATACATTATACTGAGCTCTAATCCTTCTTGCATTCATATAGAGTTGTATCAGTAATCAAAACAGAAGGATGGTAAAATAGAAGTAGCACATATGGTAATAAAT
This sequence comes from Morus bassanus, assembly GCA_031468815.1. Classification (NCBI taxonomy): domain Eukaryota; kingdom Metazoa; phylum Chordata; class Aves; order Suliformes; family Sulidae; genus Morus; species Morus bassanus. The sequence goes on from CM062600.1 coordinate 64,057,666, forward strand.
CCCATGAAAAGAACAGACTGTAGCATAAATCTACCATCTGCTCTAAGATTTACAGACTCCCTTTTTGCTTACTAGATGACAAACAGATAGATTACCCACCCTCTTAGCCCACACTGAAAGGGATTTTTACTGTCTAGTAATAAAATTAGCTGGGCTGAAATTTGCCTTGTACCTAGGTTTGCCTGTCTGAACCTTCTCAGTGTATGGAAAAAGTATGTTAATTCCAGAAAACAATCTCGCCTCCTGCAAACAGAGGTGTTACTCAGGAGTCATTTTAACAGCTAGTGGTTTCTCAAAGCATGGTGAAAGGGAGGGGCAAAAGTTTCTACTAATAAGGCAAATCAGCTGTAAACCCACATTGACAATTTACAAAGGCAACAGAATGAGAGCACAGCACTGTCTTCTTCAGCTAACACTTCACCTTGCCATGGCTATTTTTTGCAACTGGGATGTCTGCACAGTGAGGCCCCTTTGTTCCAGGTGTTATACAGCAATCTGACTTTGTTGCTTCTACATATAAGATTTACACCTGTGCAAAAAGAGGTCAATTCAGTGCTTTGTACTTTCCAAAACTTCAGTTAAAAGTCCTTACTTTTGAGCTGGAGTTTCATGCAGCAGAGCAAGACTCTAAAGAAGCTATTTTGCACCTCTTCAGAAGTGGCAGTGCTTTGCTTGCCTTTCACAGAAGCCTGCTCCCCGCCCCTGCATTTGCTGCCAGGACTACTGGAAACGTGGAAGAATTTTGGTTTCTGTAGAAAGAGCCTAAACCAGTATCTTCAAAGCTTAACTATTCCGTTTCTACTCTCTGCTAAGTGTGAGCAGTTAACCGGAGGACAGGAGTCCCCAGTGGTGAGCAAACAGTGTAACATCTACACTGCCTCAAGTTTTGGAACTGGCAATTGTGCTCTTAGTGAGGCATTACACCCTCAAGGCCTAATGCTTTGTTGTCCCCCTGGAATGTCCTTTCAGATTAATTTTTCACCTCTGAATATAGCATAAGTGACAGTATTGGTATTTCAAATGTCTACATTTGACTCCACAGAGTTAAGAACCCAGACATAAATGAGGCATGTAAACTCTTTTCTCTGAAATCTTGTTCTGCATCACTGATCTGCATTCTCATTTGGATCACACATAGGTTTCAAGCACAGGGCCACAGCTGCAGATGGAGGAAGTAGAAACTGAAAGGCCCAATCTGCAAAACTGCTAAGCACACAAAATTTAAGCAAGTCATGAGAGAAGTCTTTGAAACTCAGAAAATATGGGGAAATATGTTCACCTTCAGTAAGAAAACAAAAAATCAAAACAAAAAGAGAAAGAGAGAAGGTTTAGGTACTAGGTAAAATTTTAAGAGATATTAAAAATGCACAGATAGATCATTAATCTGTTTGGTTGAACTAGATTTCCATAACATTTTATGCTTATTTTTCTTGGAGTGTTTTCTCATTGTTTGAGAAGTATTGTACACTTTCAAACTGAAAGCATCTTAAGTAAAACAGTATTTTATTTGTTATTCTGTCTTCCTGAAGGTTTCTGCTAGAAAGCTCATTTGTTCTACTTTTTCCTTGTTTGAGAATTCTCAAGCTCATGTGAAACATAGGAGACACTCTAGAAGGTGGATGGGAATAAAAATTTTCCATTCTGAGTACCTCCTTTTCATCTCTAAGATACTTTTTTTTTTAAATACAGCTTTAGCAGTAATGACACAAATGCTTTTAACCTTTAGATAAGCAGCAAGGGAATGGATCATAAAGACATACTTAAGTCAGCTAGCCTTTTCTAATATCAGACATCTTCTTTTAGTAAGAATTTCTTTGAGAATTTAAGATGCTTCAGATTAGGCTTTTTTCCTCTTTTGTCTTTTGCAAATTTTGAGGAAACTCTGGAGAACTTTTGCTGCATCAGAGATTGGCTGGCTCTCTGGAACTCTGGACAAGTACAAATAGGAATGTTAGGAAAAAAACCTCTTGATACTGTTTACCATGTAGTTATTATTATTGTTGCACAGAAACGGTGGGGAGTTGCTCATGCAAGGTTGAAATTATTTATATCATTTTCTTGCAGAGAAAAACAATGAGCAATTGTTGCTTTCAGTGTGATGACTACCTAGCTTATCCCTTGTCTTAATGATTGTTATTCTGTTACAGGAAGTATATGTAGCCATTACACTTCATGTACACAGACACTTGCATCACTGTCTAGATTATACCAGTGCTTAACTAAGCAAACTACCTCAAACAGTTCTAAGGGGCAAAAGAACATCATTGTCATCTTCAATTGTCTTTTTGAAACCTACTGGTAAATTGAACAGTGCAAGGGAACACTCCTGAGCACTGAAATTCAATTGTACATGCTGCAAAATTTTTAGTGTGTTTCCTAGTATATTTTTGGCCCACACGAGCTTGCACTGTTCCAAACAATTTCCAAGCCCAGTTTGTTATATACTACGGATCATTTCCACTAGGCAGTTGTATGTGCTCGTGCTGCTTTAGAGGCTAAGATAATTTAGTAATGTTGAAGTGAGCTGTTCTCCCCTGGTTGGTGTCAGCAACCGGTATGCAGGCACACTTAACTAAATTTATGGTATATCAAGTGACACAAGAAAAAATACATCATTTTTTTCATTGGCATAATGAAGGCCTAGTAACAATCTCACTATGTAAGGTTCACTTATTCCTCCTTTCAGCGTAGCTATCCGGAATGACCTTGGCTCCTTGACATCTGCCTGAGCATCCTAAGACCAGCTCATACATGAATCTGCTTACCTCCTTTCCTCAAATCTCAATGAGACATGATGATGTTCACTGTAACAAAATCTTTGCATACTAATGCACAGAAAGCATTGCCAGCTCTCAAACACAGGATTTACTAGTGTGAAAGCATTGATCCTGCTTCTTAAAATGCATCTTTGAGTGCATTTTCTCACTCAAACGAGGCAATAAAAAACAAGCTAAAAGTGCAAGTGCACACCAAAAATCACAGACAATATGCATTATTTCAGGAAACTTCATTAGGTGTTATGAGATGAGAGAAATCCCAAAGACATAAACCAGGCAGAGTACAAGCTGTATTTCTGAATATCACTCTAAAACAGGTGTCTGCTCTGTGTGTACCCATCCAGTTTAGGCCAACTAGTACAGATGCTGTAAGTGCAGAGTACTCTGACTTAAGGTATGCTGAGAAGATAATTAACTCATATTTTCAAAGGGAATTTCCTTGTTTAAATATAAGGATATCAAAGAAACTCTTGAACACATAGAAGGCAAGAGATTTAATTGTTAATCACACCTGTCTAAGTTAAATAGATTCTACAGAAGTCTGAGATAAGTAGTCAAACATTTCATGTCCGCACTAGTGATGGAAATGGAATTCCCTCTTTTAGACCAATTGAAACTTATTTTGTCTCAAATCCTAAATGACACTGAAGCACTGACTGATGTCTTGAGTTTCATATCATGATTGCTAGTTGTTAAGGCATCCTTTATCCATTATCCTGATTCTTTCCTACATTCTGGAGCAGTCTCATTTTTCTTCCTGGATAACACAGTATTCTACTTCTCACATACTACATCTGTGGTGCTGCAGATTCTAGCTGGAAGAATCAAAGAGCCAAATAACGAAGTTACAGAATCAAGAGTAGCTGAAAGTTTGTTGAGACAAATGTGGGAAGACCTGGAAGTATTTCTGAATAGTATTTCTTACTTTTGTCTGGAAAACAGTTTTGAGGACTTCAGTAATTTCAAGGATTATCTGTTTGAAGATTTCAGTTTTGAAATTCTCTTTCCTTCCCTCTAAAGGTTGTTAATATAAGGTATAAATAAATTTTGAATTGGGATTGCATATTGGTGTAGTGTCTGTCCATTGACAATATCTGTGTTAGCTTTTAAGCTGTTTGTTATTTTTAAAGCTGCACGTATTTCCTTCACTCACCTTATAACTAAAGTCATGCTAAAATTGCACAGGGATGAGATATTAAAAATAGCTGTGCAATACAATTAATTGCTTGTAGATTTGATGGAAGGGGAGGCAAAAATGCTGCATTTCTTCTGACTGTGAGTCATGTATTCCACAAATTGTAATGAACACCTCAGAAAAAATAGTTACTTTCGTTAAAAGAACAGCCTTGTTTTTTCCACAGATCCTCTTGCAATCTTTTCTCAGTTATATCTTTCCATCATTCCCAGGCTAGTGTACCCTGAATAGAAGCTATGAGCAAAAGTAATTGGAGTCACAGATAGAAAATACTTTTGAGATTTGGAGACTAAGGGGAGGTCCGTTGCCCCTTCTTGTGTAAAGTGTGCTGTACATCTCTGGAGAGATGTGCAGGAAGCTAACTTGATCGCTACAGTTTCAAAGCATTAGTAAGAAATGTGAGAAGCCCCAGACTAAGAACTTTCAGTCTGAACATACAGAAAAGACAGTGGATGAGGAAAGGGAATGCAGTATGGAGTCACAAATGCTAATTTCTGTATATGGCTGTATATGGATTATGAATTACAGTAAGAAGGCTAGCAAGTTTCTCTCATTGCTGATTTTCACTGAACTCTTGACAGCTGAGCTTGGTCTTTATGGCTTTTTTGTTACTGACATCCATGGGAGTCAGGCTGTATATATGGTTTATGAACTCTAATAAAGACAAAAGCAAACATCCTTCCTTGCTTTTTAAATAAGAAAACACTAGCTTAGCAGAATCCTAATAATTGTATACTCCACTCTCATACAGAGCAGCAACAAGAGCAGGCCTTTAACTACAGTAGTGTTTTGATGACTCTCTTGGTGTTGAGCTGTGACTTTGTATATGAATTCTGATATTTTTGATTTTTTTATTTCTGATTTCCAGAGTGGACCTTTCAGGCAGTTAAATCAAGGCCAATCATTATGGCCACAAAACAAGCTGAGCAATAGAGAGACAGGCAAATCATTCTTATGAGGACACTCTTTGGAATAACAATAAACCAGATTTTGTATTACAGCCTTGACTTGGAACTATCTGTCTTATCCAACAACTCCTTTGAAGGTCAGATATACTAATGAAGTTACAGATAAAAAAGATATCCCTTCTCACCAGTTTGCTTACAGTTCCTGTGTGTTGTCATTGAAGTGCCCTTTTCGTTATTCCATTTAAGACATTATCTGTGAGGACCAGAGTTCATACTCTCCAAATGTTCCATCAATGTTGCTAATTTCTGACAAAGTAACTGTGAAGGACATAGAAAAGTATTGTAGAATGAAACAAATAATTTGAAGAATAATCTATAGGTGATGTAACTGGCAAAAATGGCAACCACCCAAAATGAAAAATGGTGTGAGAAAAAGAAACTATCATCAATCTGTCAGTTTACACCAGTTAATTATAAATGCTTCTCAGTATCAATTCCAACTTTTTTTTCATAGGAAAAGCAAGAGGTAGTTTCTTCATTGTTAAACATGTTCAGATTTCTGTTCTTCATCCTCATCTCCTGGAGTTTTACTCCTTTTTCTGCTTCTGCAGATTTCACCTGGTCTCATGGTAAAGAGCTGTAGACAATAAAGTGGGCAGCCCTTTTGGACTTTGAACATCATTCATTTCTCCTAGCTGAGCTGAGTTTTCTTCATACTATTTTAATATCAAGTTCCTGGAAGTATAGTAAGCATAATTACACAACTAATATTTATGATTCAATGCATGAAAATTCTATTTCAGTAGTGGATTAGTTGTCACAGAACCACAGAATTGCAGAATTGCACAATGGCTGAGGTTGGAAGGGACATCTGGAAGTCACCCTGTCAAGCCCCACTGCTCAGGCAGGGTCACCTAGAGCTGGTTGTACTGGACCGTGTCCAGACAGCTTTTGAATAGAATCATAGAATAGTTCAGGTTGGAAAACACCCTTAAGATCATCAAGTCCAACCATTAACCTAACACCGCCAAGTCCACCACTACACCATGGCCCTAAGCACCACATCTACATGTCCTTTGAGTACCCTCAGGGATGGTGACTCAACCACTTCCCTGAGCAGCCTGGCCTGATGCTTGACAACCCTTTCGGTGAAGAAATTTTTCCTAATACCAAATCTAAACCTCCCCAGTGCAATCTGAGGCCATTTTCTCTTGTCTTATCACTTGTTACTTGGGGGAAGAGACTGACACCCACCTGCTATACGTAGTTGTAGAGAGCAATAAGGTCTTCCCTCAGTCTCCTCTTCTCCAGGCTAAATAACCCCAGTTCCCTCAGCCACTGCTCATAAGACTCGTGCTCTAGACTCTTCACCAGCTTCATTGGTCTTCTTTGGATGTGCTCCAGCATCTCAATGTCTCTCTTGTAGTGAGGGGCCCAAAACTGAACACAGTATTTGAGGTGCGGTCTCAATATCTGCAAGAAGGGAGACTCCACAACCTCCCTGGGCAACTTCTGCAAGTGCTCAGTCACTGTCAAAGTAAAGAAGTGTTTCCTGATGTTCAGAGGGAGCCTCCTGTGTTTCTGTTTGTGCCAATTGCCTCTTGTCCTGTCACTGGGCCTAGCTCTGTCCTCTTTGCACCCTCCCTTCAGATATTTATGTACATTAATAAGATCCCCTCCTGAACCTTCTTCTCTCCAGGCTGAACAGTCCCATTGTCATTGTAAGCAATCACACACTTAGGATGATAAGGGCATATCACACAAAAAAGTATTTTTCACCTTTGCTGTTTTCTGAAAATTGTTTTCTTATGACAGATTTAATCAGAGGAGTGCAAGTTTTTAGAGAAGACATTTATCTGTGGGATTTTTGACAACATTGATTAATCTGCTTTCTACTGATTTCAGTGTGAGTTACTACAAATCATCTTTCTCTTTTCAAAAAATTACAGAATAAAATTTGTACTTCTCACAATAAAAATGAATAATCTGTGATTATTTTCTCTTTCTTTAGAATTTTCTTTGCAACACTGTGATTGAATTCAGAATAATAAAAATAAGATTTAAGATGCTCTTGAGTCCTCAAATATGTATTATGAGAGACCTGCTCAACATTATAATTCAACAAAACCTCTACTGGCTGGAGTAATTTTTTGAGTTAGACAACCCATGCATGCCAGTCAAGTGTGTAAAGAATTGCATATTTTTTCAATCTCCTTTGAAGAAGTTCACAATACCATACAAAAATCTGATAGCAATTGTGAAATATATTATTTTTGTTGGTAGAGTCCACTGTGTAGTGTTCAGTGCACTGTTATTTCAAACATCACATTGAGTTCTTAATCAGGGAAATGTCTATAAAAATATCATAGTTATTTCTATATCAAATCTGTTTATTTTACTTCCCTCCCCATCTTTATGTGCAGATACAACTAGGATCAGAAAATCAAAGTGTGTTCTTTTCTTTCAGTATTCAGTGAAGATATAGTTCTGCATAGGTCACATTTGACTGATAAGGAATTAAATCCTTCTTTCTCCTCTATAGCTGAGCAGCTCTGTTGTACTAGTAGACACAGGAGAGACTTACTAGCCTTTTCTTTATGACAGATTTTCTTACACTTCAGTGAACACAACCTTGTACAACGAGGGCAGAAATTAGATCTCAGGCTAATATAATTGGTTGATTGTACATATCACACACTGAAGGAGCTGTGTTCTTTTATCAGTATTGAAACAATATGACATGGTAAAAGACTGCAGTCTGTGGTCCATTACAGTAGTTTTCTTCCAGCATCTTTCTGCAAAGCTGCCCTGAAAGAAGGCTTAGCTTTTGAAGTTTTCAGTTGTGTTGGGACCATGCTCCACCAGGCCATTGCGTGGAGCCTATTTAAGGTATTGGGGATTGATTCTAGATCCAAAAGTGGTGCCAGTGCTGGGTAGAGGGCACACTAGGCTGCATGAAGGCACTTTCTTTAATCGCCATATGTGTAAAATGAGAAAAAAAAAACCCAAACTGATTTGAGGACTATGAAACAAAAGAATAGTGTCATGGTGCTTATAGGTCACCTAAACTAAAGAACATGTCTCATGGAAGCAGGAGACACATTAGAACATAATCATCCTGCTTCTGCACAGAACTCCAAATGTATATAATGTTAATTTTTAAATAACCTTTTGGGTTTTTTCCTTTTAAAAAGCAGTAACATGCTTTAAGCTCACAGGTTGCTATTTTAACAGTCCTGTGCTTAAGCCACATTTCATTAACAACCATAAACAAATAGCCAAGTTAAGAGAAAAGAATTTTTCCCAACTGAGATGGGGTCAGGCTACAATCAGACTGAGCTATCTGCATAAAGAAAACTGTTGAAGAGGGCTCTTCTGAGGATCTTTACTGAATATTAGAAATGGTGATGAATATTTACATCACTTGTCTCTCTCGCAAGAGGTACGAGCAAAATAAAAATTGCTAAATTTGTCTTTTCCACTAAAATGACTATGAAATTTTATGAGGATTCTCATGTCATCTATGCAAGTTTCCACTCTTTACAAATAGCTTTGAGGGATTTTCCTCTTTTTGATGTATCAATCTGTTATACACAATAAAATTTATTAGAATAGATTCTGATAGGATTTCCTTCCTTACTGAACTGGTCATTCTGTCTTTGCACACTTCTCTTCAGGAATATGCAAAAGGTGCCCAAGAGACATAGCCAGCATCTGAAGTTCTGCAGCTGAGAATATTTCTTAATTCTGTGAATAGGGGATTTTCCACACGTAGGACAGCGTTTAGCAATAGATTTGCCTGGCTGGGTATATCAGTAGACATATACAAGAAGCTGTCTCCTGAAAATTATAACCTCTATAATTTGCCTATAAAAATATTGACCTTTCCTGTGAACTAGCTTGTACAACATTGCATGGTCTTGTCTATATGCTTGCATATGTATTTCATTTTGCTCTTCATGCCTATCCCTTCACACCATTGAGTCATGATTCCTTAGCTCAAACTACAGCAACCTTGATTCTTCCAGTTACAAAAGTCCCCCATTTTGTCCTTGTGTGTCGTACAGGAGGCAGCCTTTTCAAACCGAGTTCTCTTTGGGTTACCCACATATATAAAGTGTTGCAATAGGGTAAACCTAAGCAGCTTACCTAGAGAAGTTCAAAAACTTAACAAAAATATGCTTGATCTAAATTAATTATTGTTTAACTGAATTAACTTGCATCAGTAAGTTACCTGTGCAAAATAGACAGAAACAAGAGTTCAACTAATTTAAGTGTCTCTGCAATAAGGGCCTTTTTATAGTTTGGTGAGCAGTAGGGGAAAATCTGAAAATGCTTGTCTTCAGAGGCTCAGAAAACATGAGTTTTCTCATGTCCAGTTATGTGGATGATGAAAATCACCTCCTTCGGTAACAACCTGCATTTATGTTGGGATTAAAGCAATACGAAACCACATTCTAAATGGTCTTAGCCAGCAATGATGGACGTCTGGTTCCACTGACAAATTTTTAGAAGTGATCCTAGTTACATCTTATCTTATAATACTTTCGAGGTTTTTCAGTAGATCTGAAATAATAATGTCTAAAGCAAATCCATCTGCATTATATCCACTCAGAGCAAAGTTTTCACAGAATGATAACAACTGCATTACAGTTGCTGAACTTGAGAGATATTCAGGAAAGAAAACCAGAGTATGAGAATAAGCAGTAAGAAATACTGAAAATGCTGTACATGGCTACACATAATAATTTTTAAAGAATTCATTTGTCAAAGACAGGGACAAATTTCAAGTGTAGCAGTGCTAAACAATATTAACTCTTCTTTTTTTTTTAGGTTTCCTTGTGAACAAATTCTAATAGTCATTTGAAGCATGCCTTCTACCTAGCTTCAGATTTTCAATTAGAAATTTCTACATCATGATATCTGAAGGGTTGTTCTGTTCTGCATAACCTTTAGCACAACAGGCAAAAGAAGGAATTCTTTGCATTTCATGATGAATTTGATATCAGATTTTGAAGATAAGTATTAACATTTTTTCCACAGGAACTTTTATTTATTTGAAGAGGAAAAAAGAAGTATCAAAATCAGCGTTGTAAAGGTAATGACTCCCTTTCTTCCATAGGCAGGAAAACCTGAAATACAGAAAAAGAAGTTATTCAAACTTACACAGTCATTCAAAGGCTGCTGATGGAATTTTTATTCTACTGAGTATCAGCTATTGCATTACCCTCAAGACCATATTTTACCATATTAGGCAACTTCGGGTAGTTACAGAAAAGAGAATTTACACCTTTCCTGTCTTCCTGGTAAATCTGTGCTTTCGTCAGGCACAGCTGAATTCGAACTTAATTCACTGTAGTGGTTTGAGGCTTGCTTCCCACTACCTAAGTCTAAACCTGACTTTAGGCAGGGGTAATTGATGAAATTCAACAAAAGCAAGTGCAGGGTCCTGCACCTGGGGAGGAACAACCCCAGGCACCAGTACAGGTTGGGGGTTGACCTGCTGGAAAGCAGCTCTTTTGAGAAGCACCTGGGAGTGCTGGTGGACAGCAGGCTGACCGTAAACCAGCAGTGTGCCCTCGTGGCCAAGAAGGCCATGGGTATCCTGGGGTGCATTCAAAGGAGTGTGGCTGGCAGGTCAAGGGAGGTTATCCTCCCCCTCTACTCCACCCTAGTGAGGCCACATCTGGAGTGCTGTGTTCAGTTCTGGGCTCCCCAGTTCAAGAAAGACATGGAACTACTGGACAGAGTCCAGCGGAGAACTACCAAGATAATCAGGGGACTGGAGCATCTCCCTTATGAGGAAAAGCTGAGAGACCTGGATTTGCTCAGCCTGGAGAGAAGACTGAGGAGGGATCTTATCAATGCTTATAAATATCTAAAGAGTGGGTGTCAAGAGGATGGGACCAGACTCTTTTCAGTGGTGCCCAACGACAGGACAAGGGGCAATGGGCACAAGCTGGAACATAGGAAGTTCCACCTAAACATAAGGAAAAAATTATTTACTTTGAGGGTGACAGAGCAGTGGAACAGGCTGCCCAGAGAGGTTGTGGAGTCTCCTTCCCTGGAGACATTCAAAACCCGGCTGGACGCAGTCCTGTGCACCCTGCTCTTGGTGTACCTGCTCGAGCAGGGAGGTTGGACGAGATGATCTCCAGAGGTCCCTTCCGACCCCTACCATTCTGTGATTCTGTGATTCTGTAACTAGTGCAATTGTATCAGATCCTATGCTCGAAGGCAGACCCTGTCCATTTGCTATGCTAACAAGATCTGGGCAGGAGAATGGTTGTTGATTATAAGCTTTTATGAGAAAATTTGCTAGACTTTATTTCTCCTCAGAAAAAGAGACTACCTTATATTTAAAATTAATCAAGCAAATTCTTTTTTTTTTTTTTATGCTGCATGTAAGAGCTATACAGTAAAATCGCCAATTGTTATGTTTAGCACTTAAAAGTTATTACATTGGATTTGGTGTTTCATTGATGTTTCAGCCTTTCTTGGCATTTTGGGACTTGCTTAACAAGAAGCAGGATCAGCCCCAAGCTTTAGCGTGTCAGCAGCTAAGCACCACACAGCCACTTGCTCACTCCCCTCGCCTGAATGGGATGGGGGAGAATCGGAAGACCAAAAGCAAGAAAACTCGTGGGTTGAGCTAAGAACAGTTTAATAATTAAAGTAAAATAGTAAAAGCAGTAATGGTAATTATAATAATAATGATTATGATAATGATAATGATAATTATAATGACAAAGATAATGATAATGATAATTATAATGATAATGATAATTATAATATAATAAAAAAGAAAATAACAAGAGAGAGAAACAAAACCCGGGGAAAAGAGGGAAAAGGAAAAAAACCCACAAGTGAGGCAACCGCTCACCACCCAGTGACACTGCCAGTCCCCGAGCTGCAATCGCTGCTTCCCCTGGCCAACTACCCTCAGTTAATACACTGGGCATGACGTCAAATGATATTGAATATCCCTTTGGCCAGTTTGGATCAGGTCTCTTGGCTGTGCCCCCTCCCCTTCCAGCTTCTTGTGCACCTCGCAGAGCATGGGAAGCTGGAAAAGTCCTTGACTAGTGTAAGCACTACCTAGCAACAACTAAAACATTAGTGTGTGATCAACATTATTTTCATACTAAGTCCAAAACGCAGTACTATACCAGCTACAGTGAAGAAAATTAACTCTATCCCAGCTAAAACCATGACAGTGTCCACCCCTTACTCCATACCATTTACGTCATGCTCAGGTCCCATACTATCCAATACAACCTCAATAACCACCACCCGCCTTCCCATCCTTTGATAAAATACACAGATATCATTTATCATCCCCTTAGTCTATGGACCACCCCTGTAAAATATCTGTAGAGAATCCACCAATGTGCGTTGATTTCATTTAGTCCATAACTTTGGGCTCCGTCTGTCGTAACAGTCTTTCAAGGCTGGAGAGATGGTCTGTCTGGTGTTCGACTGTTGCATGCTGAAGTCAATCCTTGTTCCATCACCGCTGTACTTTGCTTGGTGCAATCAAAATTCATTCTTCATTAATTTGGGAAATTCTTACTATACCATTGATATGACATATAGCAACCATAGGAGTGATGACATACAATATCATATAGCAATTAACAGCATACCATTCAGTTCATTGGCTATTTTCACCCAAAATCAAATCCCCTTGAGGCACACATTGAAATTCTCCATCCTCCTGCATCACCCACCAAGTGCACCCAGGTCCTTGAGCAAAAGCAACCCCACGAATGGGTTTGCCTTTGCCCGAGGCAGGAATAATCCAAACTGTTTTCCCCAGCATATTTTTCACATCCACTACAGAGACTTTATCCCCTTCCCCAGTACGTAAGAGTGCTGATTGGGCAGGCCCGGCTCCATTGGCAGATCCCCTAGTGTTGACTAACCAGGTGGCTTTTGCTAAATGTGTATCCCAGTTTTTGAATGTCCCATGCCCCATTGTTTTCAGTGTAGTCTTTAACAGTCCAGTGTATCGTTCAATTTTCCCAGAGGCTGGTGCATTAGAGGGGATGTGACACACCCACTCAATGCCACGTTGTTTGGCCCAGGTGTCTATGAGGTTGTTTTGGAAATGAGTCCCGTTGTCCGACTCAATTCTTTCTGGGGTGCCATGTTGCCATAAGACTTGTTTTTCAAGGCCCAGGATAGCGTTCCGGGCAGTGGCATGGGGCACGGCATATGTTTCCAGCCATCCGGTGGTTGCTTCCACCATTGTAAGCACATGGCTCTTGCCGTGGCGGGTTTGTGGCAGTGTGATATAGTCAATCTGCCAGGCCTCCCCATATTTATATTTTAGCCCTGGTCCATTCTGCAGAGGCTTCACCAGCTTGGCTTGCTTGACTGCAGCGCCTGTCGCCTTCTTTTTCTCTGTCTTCTTAGATCCAGAGTCCTTCTCTTCCCCTTGGAGGTACTGAATAGTGTTGAACAGGACTCGGTAGGCATGGGCTAGGCCCCAGCATGTTGCAATGATCTGAGTCTCTCTGGAGTTGCCGGGGTGACAACATATTTCCTCCAAATATTCTACTAGTTTTTCAGGATTGTACACTTGTTCAGGGGTGAAATTCCAAAACACTGGAGGTGACCACTGTCCTAGGTATTTGCCCATACTATCCCACATACCCTGCCACTCATAACTACCAAGCCTTGGGGCAGACCTCTGGATGGTATTTTTAAATTGCTTATTAACCTTAGAGAAAGCCAAAATCATCTGCCAAAGAAGTACCAACATATATATCTTAACTACCCAAGGATGTTCAAGATGCTCAAAAGTTGTTTTAATGAAGGAGGAGACACTACAGACGAAGGTAACTAAGGTACTATTCTGTATTGCCTCCATAAAAAACCTCTCAGAGGAGGAGGTAAAATTGCTAATTATCTCCATGAGGTGGTACCCGAAGTACAGTAACGGATTCAATATAAACATCAGATATGAAATAAAATTCAAGGCCAGTGTTTTAATAACAACTCCCCCAAACAAAACATCACTAATCACTACAGAGCACAGCAGACCACAAAAACAAATACCAATCTTTAGCATATACAGCCAAAACAAGAGCATGGTGCAGATCGGATAAACTAATATTGAGAACAGAGTCGATCCTGTGACCAGCAACTGTTATTATCTCAAACCCTTCGTGCCCCACGTTGGGTGCCAAAAAGGACTGTCGTGGTTTAGCCCCAGTCGGCAACTAAGCACCACACAGCCGCTCGCTCCCTCCCCCTACCCGAGTGGGATGGGGGAGAGAATCGGAGGAGCAAAAGCAAGAAAACTCGTGGGTTGAGATAAGAACAGTTTAATAATTAAAATAAAATAGTAAGAGTAGTAATGGTAATGATAATAATGATGATAATGATAATATAATAAAAAGAAATAACAAGAGAGAGAAACGAAACCCAGGGAAAAGAGGGAAAAGGAAAAAAACCACAAGTGCTGCAACCGCTCACCACCCGCTGACCGACACCACCAGTCCCCGAGCCGCGATTGCTGTCGCCGCAGCCAACTGCCCCCAGTTAATATACTGGGCATGATGTCACATGATATGAAATACCCTTTGGCCAATTCGGATCAGCTCTCTTGGCTGTGCCCCCTCCCCTCACAGCTTCTTGTGCACCTTGCAAAGCACGAGAAGCTGGAAAAGTCCTTGACTAGTGTAAGCACTACCTAGCAACAACTAAAACATTAGTGTGTTATCAACATTATTTTCATACTAAGTCCAAAATGCAGCACTATCCCAGCTACAGTGAAGAAAATTAACTCTATCCCAGCTACAGTGAAGAAAATTAACTCTATCCCAGCTAAAACCATGACAATATAGCATGAGGCATACCACCAGAGTCTGCAAATCATGAGCTTTATATAATGTGACAAAAGTAGATTTGCCCTTAAAAGAAGGAGATTTTCTCTTTGGCTAGTCCCTCTTCATCTTCCCCTCCCCATTTTCTGCTTTTTCCTGTACTGGATCTGTGTTGTTTCTATTACTTTTTTACAAAATTATGGAAAATGACACAGGTGATTTAACCTTGCTGGATGTGTTTGATCTAGTTACCCAATATAAACACCATGCACTGATTCTCAAAAGAATCACTGCCATAGTGAGTACAAAAGCTCCTTGAAAGATTGTGTCTGCTTTTTATGATTTATTCCTGTATCCCCTGGGAGGTGAAATTATCAGAAATGGCATCCTGGTGCTGCCTTCACGTTACAGTAGTTTTTTATGTCATTATAAGCTGTAACCACTAGGAAAATTGGTCAGTTAGCAAATAGAGCTTTGTTGCTTCCAGTAAAAGTTAACATCCCTCTGGAGGTTTTCCATAAAACACTTTTTCCATTTTCAGTTTTTTTGTGAGATAGATTTGCCCTCAGTAGATACCATTTTTTATATGTTTTATTTTAAAACAGTTATGTATCTTGAGCAATAGATTATCAGTGGGACTTTTCTGGATGAAAAAGTGAAAAGGAAATATTTAAATAGAATAGAATAGAAATAGAAAATCCCAAAAGTTTGGCCAAGGAAAATATGTTAGTGCTGTTATCCTCACACTACTATGTGATTTGTTATCAGGTATACTTGGCCCCTAAGGTTCAACATCGTCATCTAGCTATTAAGAAAAAGATGTTCTTAATAGCCCTCAATCTGCTTGCAAGTCCTAAACTGAGAACCTGTTTTCTAGTACATATGAAACCTGAGGTATAAAAAAAGAATAAAATTCTGCAATAATAGAATTTTTTATTTCCTGGTGTTATGGAAGACAGTGACATTTCTGCTAGCATTTGTTATGTATTCAACTGTCCAGGTGTATTTCACCTCCTCCTATTTCTTTTTTTAAAAAGTTTATATCAAGTTAACTATCCTAATGTCAGGATCTATTAGGTTTTTCAGAAGTTATGGGGTAAATATTAACAGAACTTGATGGAGAAATGATTGCACCATAGATGTTTTTAATAACCATCCAAGAGCGTACAATTATTTGAATAAAATCCTTTTGGAGGGATGTCTTTCTTAAGTACAAATCATAGCTTGAGTAATTTAGGCAATCTGATTTTCTAATTTCTTCCCTGATTTCTTCACTTTTGCATTTCCCAGGGAGCTTGCTATAACTCCAAGCAGCTCCTGCCATTATGAATCATAACAGAGATCTGAATATTGAAAAACTATTTTCTATTACAAGAGATAAGAATTAGTTGGATCTAGAAGACTGTGCAACTTTAGCCAGGCTTAATGCCAAGGTCAGGATTTTTTTCTCTTCTCCTTCAGCCAAAACAGAAAATATGTAACTTTTATTGAGACGTTGTGGACTCTGTATTTTCTAACTGTCTACATAATCCGGTTATAGATACACAGAAAACTCTTCATACAGAACTGTGCTACAGTATGTTTATTATGGGGCTTTATGAGCAAGAAAATGGACCAATACCTTTGGGGGAATAAGTTAATTTAGATGTACCAAACTGTAGTTGTCTAAAGGTGACCGGATTTTGAAGTTAACACAACTGTGGTAAACGTTTAAAACCGAAACACTGGAGAAAAATTTCCACAGTTGTAGTAGCAAAGCAGAGGGAAATCAAAAGAAAGGTCTGTTTTCAAAGGACAATCCAATCTTGCTCTGTAATTTTATGATTCTCTGCCAGTGAACAACATGGAGAGATCAGGTTGGATAAAATAGAGGTGAGGAAAACATTAATGTATATCAGCCATGAATTTCAATCAAATAAAGGAAAACTTTGCAGAATCACATTTCTGATGCATATGAGAATTCTGTAAAGATGGGAAACTTTACTCAGCTGTGATCTAAAGAGAATAAAATTTGGTACTGTTGATACAGATAAAAGTGTGAAAAAACAAAATATTTTCATTCCTAAGACTATAAGCAAGTCCTGCTTTGAGCAGAAAGTACTTGATTATTTTCACTGCTGAGAACTGTGTACAGAGAAAATGCAACTGTTTGGGTTTTTAATGTCCTTTTTATATTTTGTTCTCTAATTTTATCTGTGCTTAACTGACTAAAGTTTCAACACAGTTTACTGTGTTTTCTGTCTGCTCTCTCAGGCTTTGGGAAAATATTTCCTGTATATATTTCACTGAGATCTCTGTCCTTCTTCATGCCAGACCCTTGCCCTCTTACGTACTGGTGGCATAAAAATGTACTTGTTAGCATTTGCTGATGTTACAGAATCTACCTAGTTCAGTGGAAAACATTGAGAGGGAGGTCTCTTGACTGAAAGAGAACCAGACCCTGAAGTTCTCATGGGAAGAGTAGGTGAAACACATTAGCATGCAAGCATTAACTTCCTTCTCAGATCACAGATAATACTGAAAGTTTTCTTCCTAGAAGACTATGCCACAAATATGCTTGTGTAGGTCATTGTGAATGAGAAAACTGACAAGTATGTTTGGGCTTTCAAAGTGAGTTACATTTCTAGAGTTATAATTGTATAAAGTTGACTATATGACTGTGGCAAATGTCAAAATCAAGGACACAGGGAGAAGACTGAAAGAACATAGTCCAGGGCTGGAAAGGGGAGAGAGGGCAAGCATCTTCCCACAGATTAAATAATTTAGTTTGAACTGGTTTGATTAAGCATGGAATTAGCACCTGTGATGACAGGTTTTTTTCTGAAAGGGCCATGTCACATGTGTCTGCTGCTCTCAACAGATCCTAGGAAGAAGACATACAAGATGGCATCTCCAGGAGTTAAATACACACCTAAAATCCCCAGACACACTCTTGGGTACTGGAAGGAAGAAATAACTGTTCAACAGGAGTGGGTATGCCTATAAGATTCATACACAGACTGTCTCATAAACATATGCTGGAGTTAGCAGATTTCTTCTGAATTTACATCTGACAAATGTTAATGACCAGGGGAAGGATTCCTCCCAAAGGCCAAAGCTACTGCCAACTCACTATACTGCCATTTGGATTATTTAGGACACATGGGAATAGGCCTTGGGAAAAGGCTAATAATATAACCTGTGAATGAATGAGTCCTGCCAAACATTTGGGCCCAATGCTCCCAAGGGAACTACAGTCCCTCTCTGGCATCAACATGGTCTTTGGGATCCTGCCTACAGAAACAGAATGGCTGACCTCTTTTGAAGGACAACACACTGCACATGGTACAGATTTACTGAGAAGGAAAGAGGAGTAGTGTAAGGGGTTTTTCCTCCCCTATTAATGGAATTGATTTCTAACGAGCTTGAGGATCTCTAATGGAAAGAGAGTTTTATTTTTATGTTGTGTGTCTGCCTGTGTGTTTTCTGTGTCTCTGGCTGTATAAAGTGTAGTATAGTTTTGAGAAGCTATACCTGCCTTATTCTTTCTGGTATCCTGTTGAGTCAGAAAAATATGGAGAAACAATGAGACAAATAAATCTTTGGTATTGTATCTAATAAGTTGATTTGCCTTAAGTTTCAGGCTTGACTAATTATTTTATTATTTTAGTGATTTCATGCAGCTGCAGATAGTTCCAGTAGAAAGTGATTAATCACCGAACATGATTTCCGTTGCACAGATTATTGCACAATGGTTGAGTAAGTCTGTTTTAAAGAATACACGCTCCTCCCCGTGTAATGCGTGGCATGCAGCTGTATATTATTTTTATAATGAGTAAATACTGCAGGGAGACTTCTGAAAGACAAGACACCTCTAAAAGAGTTTGCTGATAGCCTCTAAGTGTTGCATATCAGGAGTGATTGACAGCCTTTAGACAGACAAAAATTGCAAACTCTGAGTGTAATTCTTCTATTCACATCTAAGAAATGGTGAAATAAAATCTTCTTTATTGCTACATTTTATATGAAGATTAGGTCCTTAAAAGAGTAATTCTCTATTACCCTGCATGATGTAGTATGCATCAAAGCAAAAGGAACAGAAAATACTGTCACCTGATCTTGGCAGCATTTTAGCATTTGCTGTGCACTATTGTAAAGTAGAGAATTTCGTAGGAAATAGAGGAGGAAATTATCCACAAAAAGAGAAACAGGTTCTGATTAGTACAGACTTATGTGTATGAGGTGGTTAAGCTTATCGGTTTACCTTTGTAATATTGGAGCACAAGTCTGTACATTCTTCCCTGTTACACTGGGCATGTATGAGTTACGTAGCATAAAGACAAAACATAAAGTTATAAAAATTTGCATTCATCCTTTTAGCATTATCAGAACCAGAAGTCCGTAGAGAGAGATAAGTAGTGTTTTAAGCTTTCACCAACTGGCCTCTCTTGGAGTTGAGGTAAAACTTGGGTGCTGCAAATGTTCAAACTAGTCTTGCAGAAGACATACATACATACATACATACATACACACACACACACACACACACACATATATATATGGATTTTTCAGCAAATCCACTGGTAACCAAAGTCCTAACCTAATGGCTTCATATAGCTGAAATGTCTAGCAGTCCTGAGCAAGTTGCCACAGCTGACTTCCTTTGGGCATTGTGAGATGTGTGTTGTCAGACCAAAACCAGAAATCTTACTGCCCTAACCTTGCTGCCTAGCCTCTTGATAGCACTGCTGCCTCTGAAGCAAACCCACCTGATTACTCATGAATCAGCTCAGTTTTCACTCAGCCTACCAAGTTAAGCCTCACTTCACAGACATGCAAGCAGGTGGACATGAGAAATATTGCCTATGTCAGACACCACACCAGAGCATCTTACCTATCAATCATGTTCACCTAATTTCTAGCATAATGCATAAGTAACCCACAGATTACAGATCTATTACCTTTTGACTGGAATCACTTGTGATTACTTGGGATAGAGGATGATATAATTTCTTCTCTTACTTGATTTGTTTTCTTCCAAAACACAATCCTGAATGAATCTGATACTATTCTGAATTGGTGGCTGGAGATTTATCTAGGAGGAACTAATATATAATCAGAAAAAACTTTGTAGGAGGTGTTTGCTAATACATTATACCAGAGAACTAATGGGAATAACAATACTATTGAAGAAAATGAAAATTCCATAGGGAACAGAAATTACTAAATAGCAAGTAGAAACTGTTTAGATTTGCATATTTACCAGTCATAACCATGCATGCAGAAGTAAGAGTATAATGGCAGCTGTAAAAAAGCCTCCATTACTTTGGAAACTGGGAATACTTTAATATAGAACAGAATTCAGCTGTTCTTATGTTCCTGAAAGGAGACCTGAATGAATGCAAAGAACTGGTCAGTGGGGTCTTAGAGCGATCATTTAAAGGTATATGCGAAAGAAAGTAATTAGTGAAAGAAATTTTACTGAAATCAGAATAGCAAACTGACCTGCTGTGGAGAAAAAAATTAGGTAACACAAAAAGGGAGAAATAGAGCTGCATCTGCCATTCTTTAATGGACAAGCAAACACAAGTTTGTAAAGACAAAATTAACAAGACTAAACTTGAGAGTAAATGAGACAAAAAAAAATCAAGAAACCAACATTCTTCTGTAAGACAAAGGAACAGATAAGCCTATTCTGTAAAGGGGAGTAGTGGATAAATAATCATGGGTGCAGAAAAGGATGAAATGTTCTCTCTAAGAGACTTTTATTACCACTTGGTTAATGAACTTTTCTTTACAAGGATAAACACAAAGGAAAATAAAGTATGTATTTATGCTGTATGACTACAGGTTGCAAGGGCTGGTGAAACTCAGTTTGGTTTGTTGAAGAAATCCTGAGCAACCTTGGAATCAGTAGAGATTATCACTTTGAAACTGGAAAGGATAAGGCAAATATGGCACATACCTTGAAAAGGAGCAGGGAGGGACTTGGAGAATTATAGGTGTGCCAACCTAATGTCAGCATTGGTTAAAGTGCTAGAACAATCAATTTTGTGAGCATTTGTAGGACAATAATACCAGTTAAAGTATCCAGTGTAGATTTGTCAAGATCAAATAGTGGAAGCCAATGTAATTTCCTCTTCCGGTGGGAGAACCAGTCTACTAAATGAAGGAGAAGCCAGTTATATGATATAGTGGCTTCAGTAAGACTTCTGTCACTGTCCTGCATGACATTCTCGTTTGCAAATGAAGGAAATATTGTCCAGATGAAATAAAGTCGACATCCAGTGGGGAAACAAAATGTGATTCTCAACAGTGTGCTCTCAATCTGGGAAGTCAGTTCAGGAGTACTGCATAGTCTGTCTAGGGCATGCTTCTGTTCAAGAATTTCATTAATGACCTGGATGGTGAAATAAAGAACATATTGAGAAAGTCTGCAGATATTGCTGGACTACAGCGGGTTTTAAATGCTTTGGAAGAAGACAGGAGGACTGGAATTCAGAGTGTTCTTACTAAAATAAAGAGTCCAAACTCAAAAGAGCATTCCTTTTGTGAATCAAAACTATAAAACAAATGCAAATACTATTCTTTTTATTTGTATATATTCTATTTTAGAATTTAGGTTTTTCTTTAAATTCACAGCTGGGCTATATAGACACTAGGGAAAAATATTTTAACAAGTATTCACTGATCTTTGCAGAATTGGGTGACCCTGGAATTCACTGCTCCAAAACCCACAAAATGACAGAGAAAGTGTGATTATTTTCTGAGAGGTACATGAGTAAGGTTTTCATAATTCATTGAGCAACCAATGTGATCAGAAGCTATTTTTACTTTACCCAGAGAAACAAACCAGGCTGGAGAGATGAAATAAACTGTGGTGAATATTTATGAACAAGCAGTCAAGCATAATTGCATATAAGATACATGGGGAAAATTCACAGAATGGGTACTCTGAGGGTAAATACTAATGGAATATGATAGGAGGTGAACAGAACTGATAGAGTCAATTATTACAGAACTACAGTGAAAAAGCAAATTTAAAAGAACAGCTAATGTCATATTGTACACAACAGGCCATATTGTAATGCTAGGCCATAAACACACCATCAGGCTGTCTAAACTGGCAACACCAGTTTGTACATATGGAGAATGCTTTCATCACAGCACAACCAGATATTCCCAATATCTGTTTTTCCTTTGTGGTTTTTCTCTGTGGAAAAGGACTCCTGAAATGGACTGTGAACTTTTCCCCAGCTGTGTTTGATACTGCAGGCTGTTGACTCCTTTTGTGCTTCCCCAGTGGAGCTGTGTTAGTTTTTTGGAAACCCATCAGTGGAGACTCAGGCACATCTGACCATCTGCTGTTTGCTGTGAAATGGAGGAGTACAGTCTGCAGTGGTGTTTCATGAGGTGTGACTCCAGATCTTTTCATTACAATAAATGGGGATGGGGATATCCCTTTAATATTTCTAATTGAGGGGTTTTTTTGTTTTCTGGCCTAAAGGGATGAGATACTGGTGGAACCTTATGTACTTTCTTTATTTTAAGTCATTAGATTAGTAGAATCCTTGGTCCGGTCCTCCTGTGAGGGCTTTGAAGAGTGATTTGAGACCAGGAAAGCTGTGTGGCCAGAACCCTACCTTCAACCACTGCACAACACTCCTCTTTCATAAATAATGTGAACAATAATTATTAGAAAAAGTTTACAGAATTCTTTATCAGAGGATACAAAGAATTTGTTATTTAAATTAGTGCTAAGAGTGGGTAAAAGACTGGAGCAGAGCATTGTCCTGCTTACACAATCCCTAACTCAAAGAAAAGTTCCAGTTCATTACACCCAATCTGTACCTGAGGAGGCAAAGGAGTAGATATATAGGAGTGTAGGAGAATATAGGAGTGTATATAGGAGAAGAGGTGATATTTGACTTGATCACCACCCTGCAATTCTAAACTCTGTATAATGGGAGGTTTTTCCAGCTTTTGCTGGAAATTCACATCAGATATCAGAGTTAGAAAAATAGTGAGATAGTTGTACCAATGAGACCTCTTTGATGACTGTTGTTTTAAACTCACTCCAGAATGAGGCCATAGTTTCACAGTAGTCAATACGATATTAACACATTATTGAATCACTCATTTATAAGAAATTGATCCAAATAAAGCATGCAGTTTATGGCTGTGTTTATGTTGCTTTAGCTGGAGCACACTGTGAATTTAATGACTGGATTTTAGGCCAAAAGCCAGATACAGGAGGTCAGATGATACTTGTATCATGGAACAAAGTCAGCCCGTCAAAACATGTGTGAAAACATCTCAAGCTGCAATGAATTTGTGCTGGATCAGTGCTTTTGTGTCATGGGATGGTAGTGATTTTGATCTCATACAGGGAGCCCTAAAGCCAGACTCTGCGTGTCATGGAACTACAGACTGACGGCATAGTTGCAGTTATTTTCCCAGGTATATCCCACCTGGTGTAAAAAATTTGCCTCTGCTTTGCTCTTGGATGCATGTTCTTATTCCTACATTGCAGTTTGTCGTCACCTCACTTTTGGCAGTGCCAGAATGCATGAGCTGTGCTGCACCCTGGGCCATGGGAAGGAAGTTTCCTCAAAAATGCTGTTGCTTTTTTTTTTTCTTTTTTAGACTGTGCAATCTTAGTGATTCAGTTTGCAGTGGGACTCCACTAAGCTGTGCAAAAACAGCTGAGGAGTGATGCCTTGCGGCATGAAGTAGGAATGAGTAGTCAGAGACAGGAGTCACTTAAGTTAGCTTTGTCACTTAAGGAAATGAGCAGAGAACATCACCCACGATAAAACCTAGAAGGTCTTCTGGACAAAACAAAAAGTTTTCATCTAGGAGGAGGTGATAAAACCATATATGACAGCAAAAATCACCATGGAAAGAAATAAGAAAGGAACAGTGTAACATACTACTGAGTCTGATGGCAGCCAAATCCTCGGCTTTGCCCTGAGCCTACCAGTTCTCAAATTGTCTCAAATGGCCAGGACTCTGCCGATGACCCAAAAGCCTCTGCTTTGCAGTGGAATCAGC
Organism: Morus bassanus; assembly: GCA_031468815.1. NCBI lineage: Eukaryota > Metazoa > Chordata > Aves > Suliformes > Sulidae > Morus > Morus bassanus. The sequence goes on from CM062600.1 coordinate 64,081,412, forward strand.
ATAACTGAATTACTGAACATTACAGATTTTTTTAAAGATATCTGGAGAAGTGCTGTGTATTAAATATGCATTTATCATACCCAGCCAGTGTGAATATAATTTAGAAGTGATGATAGCATCACAGACTGGAAAAGGCTTTGTTAAGATTGAAAATATACTAGGTCTCAATTTTCTCTGAAAAGAAAAAGTGATGTTGAATGTTTTTATTTTCAAAATGAGTGAGTGCTTCAGTTCAAACAATGAATCAGGGGAAGCAATTGAGTGCTTATGAACAGATCTAGAAATACCTCCAAAGAATGGTAATGAATATGACTCTTAAATGGAGAAGTATAATGAAAAAAATGTACCACAAACTTTTAAAGAGTTTTTCTGAACTCAGAAAGATGTCGGGAAGTAACTGAAGTTACTACTACTACAGCCGTTTCATTTTTTTCTTTGAAATATCCTACAGCTAAAAACTGTCTTCTCTGACTGTAAAGAAAAAAAAATTATTAAGAAGTGTAATTGCTGTAAATTAGAACTGGAAGCTGGAATGAGACTAATTCAAACTGGATGCTAAGCGTGGGCTTTAACAACAAAGGTGTAAAATATTGGAAAAAACTATCTAAGTTTTTTTACGATCACATGCCTTCAAATCAAGATCGGATAATAAATTATTTAGATAAGTATAGGTGTAATTAGTAGAAACAAAATGGCCTATGCCATGTAGAAGACCAGGCTAAATGATCAGAAATTCCTTTGGGACTTGATTTTATCAATCTGTGGGAAAGTTCTTTCTTTACTACTGCCAAACCTGCCCTTTCACTAGCTGAGGATCCTGCATAACCAGCTGTTGCACATTTTCTCATTTTGTGGGTACTGGTAATTTCAGCAATATCCCATTTCAGCAGTCCTATACCAAAGGCTAGTAGCTGCAGTCTAGTTCAGTGCCAATGTCAAACAAAATGAACAGAATAAAATCTGGGTGTGGAAGCAAAGTAGATTAACAAAATTTAGAACTATATGAGATTTGTATCTGTTTACATAAAGGAGCATTCCTTCCTTTTCTAGAGTCTAAGCAGCTTATCACAGAAGATTCTTGAAGTGTACAATTGTAACTGTTCAGATTTGCACGTGTGTGTGTGTGTGAAATCAAACATTAAATTATAAGTGTAACAATACACCTGAATTCTGCGACTACATCTACCACTTCAGTTTACAGATTGCTAAGCAGTAGCCCAAATGTGCCCATACACCGGAATATCTCCCCATGTATTGCATGAGCTTTCCCTGGGATGCCTTCAGCTCAAGTCATTTGCCACTTCCAGTCAATTTCTGTCCCTTCTCTGGGATGATTACTAAAAGACATATTGCATGCAACTACCATCTTCTGGGTGCTAAGAGAGTTTGTTAGCTTAGCTGTGGACCTTTTCACACATTTCACTTCAGTGCCCAAAAGCATTGCCCTTTAATTGACTAGAACAGACAGTGTGGGCTGCCTGCCTTGGTCTTTACTGTATGTGGTTGCAGAACTGGGTGCTGATGCTCTGCAAACTTTAAATTATTAATAGAAAATAATAACTGAAGCAGTAATTAAATATATTAAAATGCCTACTTGTTCTGTTACTACATTTTCAAATGTACTCAGTGTTAGCCCAATTTTTTTCCCCAATGTCCGTGAAATTCCCAGCCCATATATACGCAGTATCTACAAAAACACGTGTTTTATTTTATATCACGTGACCCCATATCTCAGGGTGATAAATAGTGGATATGTGTAGCTGAAAATTGATCAAACATATTTCTGTCCAATTTCTGGCCATTTATCAAAACCAGCCTGGCTTGTTGAGGGAAGATGACCCTGGAGAGTACACATACATGTGAGTATGCTGTCCCTTGGTTCCTCCACATAGCCAAACTCTACAGTGTTTGACCACTATGCCTCTCTTCATATGGGAATGAGAAATGTACTAAGTGTGAGCAGAAGGAGTTTCTGGAGGAGAGATTGCTAAATGGCTATGGTTTGTCTCCTTTTTTCTCACGAGCTCCAATACTTGCATATACCATATGACTGCTATTACCTAGATAGAGTCATTCCATTATTTCCCTTTTAAAGGAAGGGTTGTTCTTTAAACTACCACTTCCTCTGATGGTGGATTATATTCATTCCAGCCAATAATTTTTATTGTATTTCTCTCAAGTCTAGCTATAAAAAGCATATAACATAAAACCTTGACCAGGGTATTAGAAGTTAAGCTACCAATAATTTAGTAACAAAGTTCTCCCCAACTTCATTATGTTGTGCTACAAAGATTTCTTTGCGTAAGAGATTCATATCATAATAGCTTATATTTGTTCATTCATTTTTTTCAGCATTTCCACCTTGTGAACACGAGGAACACCTGGTAGGTTCCCAGCTAAACAATGACTTTTAACAGCTAGAGTCAGACAGGACACTGACTTGTTTCACTGAAGTGCTGATGAGTTATTTCTTCTACAATGTGAAAACTGTTCTTGTTCTTTTTATTGTTTTTGCACAATTGACTTCCTGAGGTGTGTAATCAATTGATTAAGTTCCTCTTTAAATATTTACTAAGCTATATTCTCCTGGTCCCATATGCATTACTTCCAAATATATTTGTTACTTCATCACCAGAAGAATCCCCCCCAAACCCCAAACAGGCAAAAAGTCCCTGGAGAATATGATATAAACTGAGCTACTTTGATGTTTAGAGCTATTGCAATGTATTTCATAGGTAATGCACTGCTTGGATCGCTTCTGTTAAAACTGACGCAGTGTGTGAAATTTCCCGCATCAATTTCAACCCCTTTCAGTGTTTTCAGATTCATGTGAGGGTATTGGCAGAATTTCTGGCAATTCTTTATACCTCAATGCAGCCCAGGCAGCAGCTGAGATCTGGTTTAATCTTAGGATTGCTAACCTGAACTGGAATGACGACTAAGAGCCAGCAAGCTCTATAGGAAGCTTATAAAATGCTATTTGCCAGGCTCAAAACTGAGTGGTTTCATCCTGGAACTGCTGAGGATTATGTATTACATACTGTAAGGCTTCTTGCATTTTACCTATTAACTGATTCTTAATCAAAGGTGGCTGAAAGAAAAATTTAGAGATACCTGTCTGGAGTACCATCACATGCTGGTTCAGTCTGACCACTGCTTGTACACATATATTTTAAGGGCATTCTCACCTACCCATGGTTTAAGACTGTGTACTGTAGTAATTCCCTCTTCTGTCCATATCACCATTTAATGTGTTGATCTGATTTAGAGATTTGACAGATTTATCTGCTTCCCTGAGGCAGAAACACCACTGAAATGAGTAGAATACTGACCTCTCTCCTAAAGCAAACATGCAGCTATGTGATTTCATTCAGCAGCACTGAAGAATGTAAACGTCTGCTAGTTTCAACAGTTTTTCAAGTGTTTTGCTGAATCAGGAGTTATCTCTAAGCAAACAAATAGTCCCACTGAGGTCTCTGGAGTCACTAGAATTTAAAAGATATGCCTTGCTACTGTAATTGTGGGCTTTAAACTCTACAAAAAGACTTGCCAAAAGCAGAACATTTACCACTCCACTTTAAACTGCACATTATCCCTTTCTGATGAGAACTAGTATAGCTTTTGCTGCTTCTTTACTCTTTTCATAACTATAAGCTGACTTCTGAATGGACTTTTCAAAATTTGGATTGCCTTCTTGCAGCTGAGTTATATTTAAAAATCAGTCAGATGGGCAGTTTCTGATTGCCAGCTAAAACACTTTTAAGCACATTTTCGTTTAATTTTGAAAGATGGAGGTTTTTTCTTCCAGCTTCTTACCTAATGCATTCCACCAGCCCAGTTTCTTTCCAGCAAATAAAATATATTTTATCTTTCTAAAGATATGCATTGATCTAACTTACAGCATTCATGTTTGAAATCTTGCCTGGCTGTGACTAGGAGAGCTGCTCACATCTGTATTTGGTGCAGAATTTTCACCTGATGAACGTGGATGGGAACTCTGAATTTTAATGGAACCAGGATTTTATTCACAAGTTTCATGCTCTTATCTATGAGATTTCTTTTCTTTTCATGCTTCTAAGTCCCTTTTTGTTTCCTTTCTCTGACTTTTCCAGATAGTTCATGTCAAGTGTTCAGAACAATGGCATCTACATTTTTGTATGCAATTGTGTGTTGGCAATTGTTTGACATATGATGTCTGCAGAAAAAAAAGCTCAACGTTGTGGTCATCCTAGAAACCATCCCTAGAAACATTCAAGGTCGGGTTGGATGGGGCTTTGAGCAATGTGAGCTAGTTGAAGATGTCACTCTTCATGGCAGGGGGCTTGGACTAGATGACCTCTAAAGGTCCTTTCCAACCTAAACCATTCTATGATTCTATGATTCTATGGTCCTGGGCAACAAATAAGACATTAACCCTTAGCTATAGAAACTGTGATGGCAAAGCTGGCAGGGCTTGCTACGTTATTGTTGTACGTTTTAAACTGCTGAATGCTTCCTGCCATTTAAACCATCAATGCAGAAAACCATTGTCATTGATAGTGACTTGTAAATTACATGGGGAGGTCTTTGCTTAGGAAAAGAAACAGCCATGACAGAACTTCAATCTCGGACAGTGGTCTTCAAAGTGGGGTGTGTGCACCTCAGGGGATGCACAAGACAACCTGTTGGGGTGTGGAAAGAAAATACTTTTTCTACCATTAATAAAGAAAATAAAAAAGTATTTTAAAATATCTTTATTTCATCTTTATCTTATCCTTTTTTAATTTCTATTTTATGTGCATTTAATAACGTGCATAATGTATTAGTACAGTAATACATGTATGAAATTTATACATAAATAAATAAATACACATATATTGGGGGTTCACAGCCAAAAAGGTTTGGAGATGACTGCTCTAAGACAGAATCTTAGATCGATAGCAGAGTAGTATGCAGATAATCATACAGCCAATTTTGCATTTACTTATTTCAATTTTAAACCAATGTGGTTCTAATTGAATTATTTCTGATTTATTCCAGTATCAGATCATTGTCCTGCCATTTGTAATTGGAAAAGTGGGGGCTTAATGCAAATGGAAACACTATTTATCTGTGGGTTTGCAACTGCTGAATCATGTATAGAAATGTCTTAGATCTCTGCAGCATGCTGCAAGCTTGGTTTTCATGACCTTGTTGTAATCAAGGAGAAAGTACATTGAATTTTACTGGAATAAATCTGGTGCATGGGAAGGAAGCAAATGCCTAGTTACTGTTAGGCTATCTACGGCTGAAAGCCTTTAGAGACTTGACAGAGACTCTGCTCCTAGGAATTCATTTTTGGGACTGAGAATTTATATGACAAACTATGGGCTGCAGCTTGATTTTTTGAAAAATACATATCTAGGTACAGTTAGTATCTAGTGCACAGACAAAGAGCCATGATCACATACCTGCATTTAGGGAGTATTAGCCATTTGGTCCAATTAAGGATCCTGTTGTGAAAGAAGAATATCCAGCCTGCAGGTATCCAAAGCTTCTGGTCTCTCACACAAGTCATGGCTTGCCAGTCTAAAATCATGAATGTGGAGACAAGTGCTCATCCTTGGCCTTTGCAACCAGGCTGTTACTGTGACAAATTCAGATAAAGGTGTTGAATTATCAAATATGCAGCCAAATCTGAGGCTGCCAGGAAAGAGATACCTGTCTAGCCTGGATTATTCCAGATTTTTGGGAAAATACCCTGCTGGTGCAAAGATGCAATTGACTGATTCATCCAGAGCCTGAGAAGAGACTTCCAACCTCAGTTCAGCAACTAACAGTCTGGCCTTGAAACACGTTATACTGCTTAATAGTCAAATAAACTGCCATGAATATGTGGGAGATCTATGGCTATCGAGAAAACAGTCAATACCTATGACTACTATAGATAGCAATTCTCTGTGACAATTACTGATTTTCTGAGCTTGGAAAATGTTACATCTCTACCTGCTTTGCTGTTAGGCTAGAACTTGTTAGGATTAGAATTTAAAGGAGTTGGATTTCCATGACAGTCTACCTCCAGTCTTCAGTAAACTCTCTCAGACACCAAGACAATGTGACATTGGAGGAAAAAATACTGACACCAAGAATAGTTTTGTTCCAGGATAGATGTACAAATTTAGGGCTAATATCTGTAGGAAGGACATATTTAGAGGAAATTACTTTTCTTCAGAAAAAGCCTGAAACTGGGAAATATCTTCTTATAATTGACAGCTAGATCATTAGGATACATCCCTAAGGTCTTAGACATGTGAACTGAAGTCCTCCAAACTCTGATTTACAGGAGAAACTTGAGCTTAGGTCTTCTCCATGCTCAGAAGGCATCCTGGCTGTGAGGCCATTGGCTGTGCTGAATTAAGGCACTTTTCATCTTGTCGTGAAGATATTCAGCAGCTTGTTAGAGCTGTGCCACTTTGTACAATAATTAACTTGTCATAGGGATAGGGATCTGAATCCACTTTATGGCTATATGCACCAAGCCACTGAATCATTCTTCCTATGGACTAATGGATATTTATTTATTTACAGAAAGTAAAATAGTTTTAATCAGGAGAGAATTAAAAAGACAGATACTGACTCTATACTTTCCCTTGCTATCCTTCTACCATTTAGGAAATGAATAGTCGGCTAATATGAACAATACATTACTAGAAGCATCATTATTTGAATTAGGGTGACTACAGGGTCTCATCTTCTTTTAGATTTAGTCAAATATGTTATTTGCTGTTAATATTAGTCATTAATATTAATTTTTATTAAGTGTTTTTGAACTGGGGATTTTGATGTTCTGGGAAAATAAAATAATCTGCTCCAAGAGATGATAAACATGAGAAGAAAATGTTGAAACAAAGCCTGTCCTCACTGAAGACAATGGAAAGAACTTCAATGCAAAAAACATCTTGCTTTTAACATGGCCAGAGCTTTGTCCATTGTTTCCCCGAATTCTGAATATTTGTGGGGTTGTTGGCTTGCTCATATATGTCAGTGGGACATAGCCATGCAAACAGACCTATATCTTTGCTAAGCATTACATATGTGCTCAAAATACTTTGCAAAACGTGCACACTCAACTCTCTCTGGCCGAAACGAATTAAAGTCATGAACAGAAGAAAAAATTTATTGTTTGAACAAAGACTTTTATTCCAAGAGTCCATTAATGGATGGATTGTTCCTTGCCATAATCTTTATTTTCATGTAGTTCTAAAGAAAAATGGTGTTGTGAAGTTGCCCATATATACTTGGTAAACCTGTAATCCTTTTGATTGCAGAAATTCCATTAAAATCAGTAGGGATTTTCCTTAGGCACGAGCTGCTTTAACTTATAACTAACTGTGAACATCATCCTGTGGAGACTGGAACATCCACCTCAGGTATGAAGGAAACCAGGAGCCTAGTATACCATAGAAGAAAGAAACTGATAAAGTTCCATCTCAGTGAATCTCAATGGAAGACAAGTAAAAAATGGGAAAAGGAGTTAGAAAAAGTGACATGTACATACCAGAACTTCTCTTAAGGTGGTCTTCATTACAATGACCCCCAATATAGAAGGCAAAGGGAGTTGCTGTACAGGTAAGGACTATTACAGAGAGAGCATTTGTTAAAGGCTGATCAGAATGTCATGATAAACATCACAGCAAAAATTGGCAGATACCCAAAGTCAGGAATGTAACCTTGACAGCGATGATCCTGTGTATGAAAACTGATGGGTGCGGGGTTACAGCCATCATGCGGTGGAGCAGATATTCCAGCACTGTCTCATAGAACAGTTTGCAGTTATTTTCATGGTCTGCCTGTATTTTAAAGGAATGACACATCTGCATCCAGTTTCTTGCATCTGATAATATCACCCTCATTTGTATCTCATTAAGAAAGGTGGGACATGCTTTATTAGATGAAAAAGATGGAACTATTATTGTGGTACAGAGTAACCAGAAACAATTTCCTTTCAACAGCAAATTCTTCAGCTTACCTTCTTTCCCCCATTAAACTACCTTAAAAACATGGAATAATGGAATATTGTTTACAGCAGCCAAGATCTTTAACCTACACTCAGTGACCAAGTGCAATGGAAACCAGAGTTAGATTTTTGTCTGTGCTCATGCAACAGAGGGTATTCTATTTTAGCTGTCACAGACTTCTTTGAATCTTACTATGTTCTCAGCCTCTGTTATAATTTGTGGCCATTGATAATTACATTTTGATTTAACAGTCCTGATTTACAGCAGCTGGGAAACCAAACCCACATCTCTTAATAGTGACATTTATTCTAACCAATTTCCACTACTCTTAATCCAGGAACTTTCTTTAGAATTTTTAATTTAAATACTGATTATTAATTTCTATCTGCACTCATGATTAATAATATGGCCAATGCTATTACTTATTGAAAAGGCTTGAAATGTGTTCTCTATTTAAGCATCAGAAAGATAGATACAAGAGGAACCAAATACTATACAGAAGTAGGAATTTGCTCCAAACTATGTTCATTGAGTAAGGTATTTCAAGGAGAGAGAAGAGCTGTTTATAGATCTAGTTACTGATAATGCTCTTCTGAAAGTTGAGACTAGAAGGAATAACTACATTAGTTTCTCAGGTGAAAATTTCACACTTGCCAAAATGAATCCTTTCAGGAATAAGAACTTTACAGGCTTGCTTCTCCTGGGACAATGCTTCCAAGAGACACAACAGACACTCCAGTTTTGAGAAGAGCATAGAGAGCTAGAAAAGCTTCCCTATGATGTGAAAGGACTGGAGTAATTCTGTTCAGACAAAAACTTATTAGAAAGATATAAAAGAGGTAGATAAAATAAGGATATAGAAAGTATTTCAGGCTTTTCTTAATAAACAAATAGAAGGCTTGCTAGTGTAAATGTAAAAACCCATTTAAAATCCTTTACACAACAGAAAATTAAACTATTCAACTCATTGCCAAATATGAAATAAAGGACAAGAGCAAAATATGATTTCTTTTTGAACCTGACATTTTTATGACCTTAATTACATTAGAGTAAAAGTGTATGTAAAGAGATATGAATAGATTCTTTCTTGGTTTTGAACATATATTAATCATTAACTATGTGGGACTGCAAAATCTTTCAGTAATTTCTCCAATAGGTATGTGGTGCATAATTGTCCAGTGGGGGTTTCTGTCTTCCTCTGAAACTCCAGTTTCTGGCCACTGATGGATAAAGATGCATCAGTTGTCTCAATGAGTGGAGCTTCTCCCAGCTGCAGGCTGCCCTTAGCCTACATGGACTTCAGAATGAAAGGGATGAGGCCAAATCTCCCCCTGAGTTATACTGACAAAGCCCTAGGACTTCTGTAATTTCAATCCAATTGACTTGACTTTTTGCAGATTAATAGAAAAAAATGCACTTAAGTATTGGTAAGAACCAGATACATTGTCCTGACTCCAGAAGACTTAAAAGGTAGGATTTCTGGTGACAGAAGTGAAAGGCAGGCATTTCTGCCTTTTTGAACCCTATGTACTTACCTACCACTTAGTGAATGATCAGATAGAAGTCCCCACAAAGGAGGATGCAGCCACAGTTTAAAATATGAATCCCTAAATGAACATCCAGGATTTGAACTCTGTAAGGAACAGAATGGGTAATTATTTTTTTCCTGTGATCCTCTGTTCTGTGGTTTAAAGCCAGATAATTAACTCAAACAACACTGCAGACACAAAGTCATAAATACCATCTTCCTCAGCTCTAGACTCTCTCATTGTCTTGTAATAATCAAATACAAGCAAATTTATCCCCATGATGGCAATGTTACTCTGACATCAAGATAAACAAAAACAGATATGTGCATTTATGCAGGAAACAATTTACTCCCTTTTTCATTTGAAAAGCCTTAGCCAGCATAATTACTTACTGAAGTCCTGCTGAAACAGAAATGGAGAATAAGCGAAATGCAATTGAATTCAAGGGTTATATCGTAATATTGATTTCTTACTAAAAATGGAATATGATGCAGAGGAGGACTAATACAAAGTAAACAGATACATGAAGTATATGTATGGCTGCAGCGTTAATTTTCATGAAACTGTCTTCAGAAAAATCTAAGAATAACTTTGTTTGGTTAGTGAATAAACTACATTGTTTCTTGGTCCATATAAACAGAGTGTTGGATTGGGGAAAGGAGAATGCCCCACAGGTATTCAGACAGGGAGGAAGAAAGAGGTTTTTGCCATACGCCTTTTTCTTCTAAAGGAGATGGACAGAAACAGGTAAAAACTGGCAGTTTACTTTCCCCTCTGGACAAGTGGAAAGGAGGAAATTAATTGCTCCTCTCAGAGGCATAATTCTATGCTTCTTTACAGTAATGCAATTATGTATTGCACCAGAGTAGAGGTGAAAGAAAGCTTATCTAGCTTTTCATGACCAATATAAAATGTATCTTAGCAAGAAAAACTGTGAAGACCTTGAGGGATACATTATGTACTGGATACATAAAATGCATTGTGACTCCTTTGTATGAACAGTCATGAAGATCAAATTATTGGAGAGAATGGAGAGGAATGGTCTGGTTTGTTAGAATTTTCTTAACACCTTGTTCTCAGATTTTGTTTCATAGTGGTAAAGATACTGGTGCTACAATGCTGAGTTCATGGATATAAGTAATTGGAGACAGCTTCTAACAAAAGTAGTAGGGGCTGGCTTTGCAACTAAGTTCATTACTGCAACATGTGCCTTTGATCCTCACAAAGCCTGCTTGTAGATGAAGATTCCTAAAAGTTTTAGCAGGACACTGTGCACTACAATTACACTTTACAGTCTCTCCGGCTATAAAGTGCCGTTCAGATGGTTTTGAGGGCCTCAAAATCTGATCCTATCTAGTCAGATGAGATTAAAAATGAGGAACTGATAACTAGGTGATCTCAGGCCAGCACATCCCCATTTTTACTTATTTTGAACCTGAGTGATAACAGAAGCTGCAAAGATGGAGTTCAGATGACAACCGCAACTAGGAAGGGAATGTTGAGTGTCTGTGGCAGATGTGATGAAGCTCTTGAGAGTACAGAAATTTTGCCTAGCACTTAGGGGCTTATAAAAAGTGATTAACGAGATAGGAGAGCAGAGGAGAAGAAAAATTGGGAAAGAACTACCCAAAAACTCAGGATTTTTTAAACTATTTGAAAATAGACAGCAACTTCCTGAGGTTTCTAGCTCTGCTGGTGGAATTAGATATCTGAACTACTTTGGTGAGAACAGGCTAAGTAACACTCTTCTCCTTAGCATTTGCTGTTGGAAGGATTAAGAGGCTGTATGCTCAATGTGCCAACTTTTGTGGATCTGTTTTTTGGGGATCTCTGAACTCCATTTGTTACATAGGAATCCTGGGTGATTAATTTAACTTGAACTCTGCTGGTTAGTAGGGTGCTTAAAAGTTAATGAGCAGCAACAATGGGTCAACCATTGTAAACTGACAACAAGTACAGGATGCTGCTAAAAGGGGCATTTCTGCCTTACACCACCATATCCTTGGCCATATACTCCAGCTGCTGCAAGCACTAGCATTTATGCATGGTACATTAACTGTACTAGGAAAACTCATTAAAAAAAAAAAAAAAAAAAAAAGAAGGGGTTTGCAGCTGCGTAATTCCCCAAGGGCACATTTATTTCCAGCAAGAAAACAAGACAACCTTCCTCCATGAACAAGGTCCCAAGTTCCTGGGAAGACCTTGTGGTTTAGCACTGTGCCAACTTATGCTCTGGGTAAAGGAGATTAATAGATCAGGAAAAACAATAACCTCATGGTCTTTGTCAAGGTCATTCTGAAGGCAGAGTATGTGTGGGCCTCTCTGACTAGATGTGACTCCTTTCTGAGTACATAAAAGAAATTGTTTTTCATTTAAAAGGGAAAATTTAGTCTGCAAAGACAAGACCTTCCTGAAATTTAATGTCTATACATCAGCCCTGATTTTTCCAAATTCTGTTTCTTAAATAATAGTGTTATATTCTTTTTAAAGTAAGGAACTTAAAATTAAATCATAATAACATTCTTTTTTAAAAGAATGCACTTGGATTAATATACTGTTGAACTGCAATCAATATTGTTGAGCTTCAGTCAGTGTGCATCAAATAGGATAGTTTATATCCTTTATAAGCAATGATGTTGAAACTCTAGCTGCCATCTTTATTGATTAAGGAGACAGTGATCATAGAATCATAGAATCATTAAGGTTGGAAAAGACCTCTAAGATCATCAAGTCCCACTGTCAACCCAACACCACAATGCTTCTTAAACCATGCTATGTAATTTACTTTTAATCTCTAGTGTAGTATCGATGCTCTGACATGGTAAAAACAGAGGAAGTCATTAGTTGCTACACCTACAACTCAATTGTAGGATTCAAGTACCTTAACTTTATTTTGGAAAATATTGATAAACTCATTTAGATTGGCCTGATATTTAAAGCTGAGGCCTGTAAAATTATTGCTAGAGAAATGAGATTTTTTTCATAACTTGCTGTTATTTGAGAATAATTTGTCTCTTACTTTGTCTCCTCTGAAATGAAATAATGTACGTATATAAAAGTGGCAAAAGTGACCCTTGCAAACAAAAACTTCGGAGCATAAATCTTCTTAAGCTAAAATTATTTGGAAGTCTTTTAATGCCTATTGTATAAAATTCCTTCTCTTCCAGAAGCTAGTCCATATTTTTTTTGGGGGGGGGAACAGGGATCAAAAAAAAAACTGAACAAAAAAAGCTTGAATGTGTCTGCTAAAATATATCCATAAAAAAGGTAACTATTAAGTGAAGAAAAAAAAATGCCTGGAATATATTGGCAGTCCTTGTTTAAACAATCATGTAAATATTGTTTAATACCTGGAAAAATTGCTTAAGATCTAGAATACTACTGGAATCTGGTATATATTGTCCATAAATGCTTTAAGCTAGTTGTGTATTTTGCTATAAGATGAATGTGAATGTTAAGTAAATAGATGGAATAATCTTAATTAGCTACAAGAAAAAGCCTGATTTAACCAAGAAGCTCCTCAGTGCTAGTCAGCAATTTTAGAAATGTGCAGTGGATGTTATTAAGATGATTTATTTTAAAAACTTCAGTTGAGAAAAAATTACTTGTGAGCTAGTATTTTTAATTAAATTACAAGTATCAGATTATAGTTTTTAAGAAACCATTTAGCCATATTCTGGATTCTTGGGACTGCATTCACCACACAGGTGATTCTCAATCAGCCACAGAATGTTTCTTCACAGAGACCAGCTCCTTATGCACCAGCTCTGTGTATTGCTCTCCCTTGTCTCTGACACAGGAGTTGTGCTGATAAAAACCCCAGCATAGCTGGAACATTGCTTTGTTCTCCACAGCATGTTTAGAGTCAACTAAGTAGATTTTCCCAGAGTTTCTCTGGGATCAAATCTGTACTTAGCAGCTTAAGTATCAAGAAAATGCACAAATGGTTAAGAGACAATCTTCCAGCTCTTTCTTCATCACAGCTGCACTGCATACAGAAGGGGCAACACAGAAAACCTAGCTTAAAGTTGAATTTTCCCAAAATGTCAAAATTCTGAGAAGTTGCTATGAACTTATGAAAACTTATGTTCGAACAAATATGCTTGAAAGTTTCTTTCCTTTAAAGAGGATTAATATTAAAGTCAACATCTTTCAAAACTCATCTTAAACTTCTAGACTTGCATAAAACCTTCCCCATGATTTTGAGAGCAGGCATCACTAGTTAAGTTTCACTTCAGTGATGCTGCTTGGATATACAAAATATTTATTCATTTTGGATGAAATGTTTATCTACTCTTCTATTACTTCTAAGACTGTGAGGTGGAATGAATTATCCCTGTTTGTTGGTTATGCTGAGTTATGCTATACTTTTAGTTACTACTGTAAGCTCTTGGCAGAGAAAGGCAGAAGTAGCAAATAAATACTTGTGTATCTAAATAATTCATTTCTGGCCTTCATAAAAATGATGAACATAAGAGTTGCTGTAAGGGAGCTGAATGGAATGAGAATAGGGCAGTGGAACTTGGGGTCAGCTCACAATTGTCTAGGATGATAGTGACATAGTGGGATATCTCAGGCACCGGAAAACATGGTTAATAACATGGGAAATATAACAGACAGTAACTCCAGTGTTCTGAGATGGTGGTTATTTCTGCATCTTCCAGGTTATTCCTCTGGGTTATCAGGCCCAGATTATTGATCTGGTTCTAACTATGCAATGAAGAGGGCACAGAAATCTGACTGGGTTCAGTGCAGAGCCACCAGAAGCTCAATTAGCAGCGTGTGAACTCAGTTGTACCACTCCCAAGACCTGTTAAAGCCATGAAGCAGCTCTGCTGCTTTGGCATGGCTGGCACCAGAGCTAGCAGATCTTTCCATGCATCATCATCTTTCCACAGATGTCACTATTCTGTGTTTGCAGAACTGGGAATGTTAAGGAGCAGCTTGAGAAACATCTCAATACCTTGCAGGACATAACTCAGCCCTGAAGCTGACTGCTGTGCTGATGTTGTTACCTCTGTTAGACCCAAGCTGATTCTTGCAGAGCTACTGGAATGTCTCAGTGCTGCACAGCTCCCAGTGGGCCACAGCTAGCCAGCTCTGAACTGGCTGGATAGGACTGCATGGAGAACTAGCCAGCCCACCTCCATGCCCCAAAAGGAAAAAAAAATACTGAGATGGCACAAAGATAATCCAGAATTTGGAAATTTAGGCTTCTTTATTGTGCTATTGCACTGAATTTGTAGTGTGTTGATTCTGAGCAGACTAACTGTAGGATTCAAGAGGGATTTCCCCCCCGCCCCTTCACGTATATGAGTTGTATGTGCAGGGCTTCACAAACTGGCCATAGCTAGAGATAGGGTGCAGGGAACAGTTCTGCTACTGGTAGTAAAAGTCACTTAGGTTCCTGGCTGGTTCATCTTGACTACAAAGTCAGGACTGAACAGATTGCCAAATCTGGACTAATATTGATCCAGAGCAGTTTGGGAACTATGAAGCTACAACACTAGGAATGGCCTTAAACTTTTCTGTCCCCTTCTTATAGCTTTTTGGTCTTTTACAGTATCAAACTTAAATTTGTTACAGTACTGTGAAACATTTTGTGCTTTATGGAAGGTGAGAGCAGGTATTCTGAAGTGGATCTCATAGTGAAATGCATGTGCTTGTGTGAAAGGGATGGGTTTCAATGATACAGTCACTTCAGCCATGAAATTCTTGTTTGTTTTTCTGTATTTTAAAGTTATAGCTGTTCTTCAGCTTCTTCAGAAGGTTTTGAACCATGTGGAGTAGTGCTAATTCCTGTTGGCTGTATTTCCAAAATGCTTAATGAGAAAATTCAAGAAGTCTGTAGTTGGTAGATTGTCTCCTGGCACATCTTTGCTTCCACCTGTATGGAACTTCTCTCGCAGAAAACTGCACATACTGGATCAGTTTCAGTGAACTGAAATCATTAATTTCCTTAGCTTGCTAGTAAAGCCCATTCAATATGAAACCATTACTGGAATATAATTTCTTGAATAGCACAAATGCTGTATCTTATCCTGGTGCATAGTAAAAAAACCCCAAGACCCAAATCCTTTTCAAACCAAGGTGCAACCACACGAAGAAAATGCTGCAATCATATTGTAGCATTTCAGTTTTACTTCGGCAAATAGATAATGCAGTCGTAATCTGAGAGCATCCAGAATATGAAGCTCTCCCTTTTTTTGAAATGTGTAGAATGAAATTGCTCAGGAAAACATCTTCTGCCACAGTTGTTAATGCTTTTTCTTTCTGTTCTTACTGAGGAACCTCTTGTTTGCTGCAGCTGTGTAATAACTGAGTAACATTAATATTTTGATTGGACCCTTTAAGGTTGTGCAGTGTTAAGGTTTCATTTACCTAAAGACAGCTTGGATATTATGAGGCTATGGCTTTCCTTAAAGAATTTCCCTAGGTGCTTCACCTAGGTTATCTAAAGACATTAGCACATGGTTTAGTTGCTTGAAAGTTTAGCCAGCATTTTGCAGTTTAAATGCTTAATAGGATTAAAGACAATTTCACATCAAAAGAGTGAGTTTTCCCTTCGTCTACATCTTCCACCTCCTACTCCCTCCCCTTCCTCCATGGTTGCCTAAATTGCTTCTCAATTTAATTCAGAGTGAAATGACTTTCGGTCTCTGAACAACAACAACAACAACAACAAAAGTAAAGCTGATTTAAAATATTTTAGTTGGAAAAGGACCCTGTCAACTTTTCCCCACTGGAATTTCTCGGCAAAAAGTGTTTGAGATTTACTTCCCTTGGTCATGTCAGCGCAAAAAACCCTGGAAAGTTGCCCCAAGAGCCCTTTGTGGACCTCTAAAACCCGCATCCCCTGTGGCTTTGAAACGCTGATTTCAGGCTAGTCTAATTTGGCTAATGACTTGCCCACCACGATGCAAGAAAGCTGGGACAATCTCCTTGAGATTTTCCTGCCTCCCAGACTTGCATTTTCTTCATTGCATCAGGCTGGCTCTAAAGAGCAAGAAGCACGAACTTTGATTTCACTGAAGGGTGAGGGTCTTTAAATAGGCAGCTTAGAAGCCAACCGTGCTGTGCAATTGAGGAGACATTAAAAAGAAAATAGGTTTTGGTAGTGAAGGAGCAAAGCATACTTAAATATCGATTACGTTTTGTTTTGCCTGTGTCTCAACGGTGCAAGTCTTCATTCAACAGGGCACAGAGCATGTAAACGTTAGTGCGATCGCCTAACACGACGGGCGTGTGGGGGTGCGGCTCTGCCCCGCTTATCCAGCGCATCGCTGCGCCTTGATCATTTAAAGAGTCCAAGCCTAGAGGACTCGCAAAGAGGAATTGGCTGAAATCTGTTCAAATGCTGTGTAGTTGTGAACTCAGCCTTATTTTTGAGCGCTGACTGAGGAAAGATGAGGAAACCTGAGCGTGTGCGAGCCAGGCTCTGTGCTCCTCATCTCAAGTTTGATTAAGTTAGAGTCTGGCAAATCTTCCTGTTAAGCAATTAATTTGGATTTCTGCGTTTTCTGAGCTTGCACGGCACAATCACAAAGCAGAGTGAAAGATCTCACATCGTTAAAAATACTGGGCAGCAAGATAGTAGAAAGCCTGTCACTGAAGTTATGTCAGAAGACTTTCTTTTACCTTTCACGGACAGGTAGAGCTAAGCCTGCCAGTAACAGCATTTTTTTTTTTTTCTTTAAATGGCAGATGTTTCCCAGGTTTGTGATTGTTTGTTCTATTTACTGGATATTAACTGATTTGCTTGTGATGTGTCAATCTGTCATTCTTTTTTAGTCAAGATTATTCCCAGAGATATTTTTTCTCATTTCACTTTAAGACTCAGCCTTTCCCCCTCCTGTCGGGAGGAAACGTAACGCATTTTTTTGTTTGCTTGTTTTTGTTTTGTTTTGGTTTGTTGTTGTTGTTGTTGCTGTTGCTGTTGTTGTCTTGACAGGACAGTGATTTCAATAGTGTGTTGCACTGTAACTCCCGTCTCGGGAGGGCCGGGGGCCGATGCCGTTTTTCCGCGGGGAACTGGACAGCGAGGAGCCGCGCACTGGCGCGGAGCCCGCGACGGCAGCGACCACCCTCCCCGCGGCAGGACGCTGGGGCGAGGGCGTGAATCATCACGAATGGACTTTCGTCGCTACAGCACTCGTAAGAGACTGAGCGGGAGCCCTGCCCGGCACTGGGCTGTACAGCAATCCCTCCCGAGACACCCACGCTACCACCGGTGATCCCCCTCTCCCCGCACCCGCGGCGGCACGGCCGGTGCTGCTCCCCGGGCAAGCCCGGCAGCACCGCGCCCGCTGCGGCGGAGCGGCGGCCGGGCAGGGGGCGGCGGTGCGGACCTGCAGAAAGTCCCGCCGGCCCCGCGGCCGGGAGTGCCCGGCCGAGCCCGCCCCGGGCGCCGCGCCCTCGGGCCGCCGCCGCCTGCCTGCAGGTGGCGATAAGCACTCCCGGCGCAGCCCGCCCCGGCACCCCCGGTCGCTGGCAGCCCCGGGGTGTGCGGTGTCCCCCGCCCCAGCCGGCACCGCCTGGCCACAGACAGACACCCCTCGCCCCCACAGACCGCACAAGCCCCCGCGCCGGTCCCGAGGGGAAGCCCAGAGCCCCCGTCGCCCGGGGCGGAGCTGCGGGGAGGAGATTTGGAGGGGGCGGGGGTGGGGGGGAGTCGCCGTGGGTTTCTCTGCGGTGTCCCCCAGCGGGGATGGTGCGGCGGGGAGTGACGGACACCGGAGCCGACCCGGTCGGTCGGCCGGCGGCGGCGCCGGGGGACGATGGCGACCCAGAGAGACACCCCCCCCCCGCGGAAGGGCGGGATGGGGGGGGGGGGGGGGGGCGGAAGGGGAGGGAGAAAGCGAGGGGAGAGCGGAGAGGCAGAGCAGGAAAGAGCGGCGCGGGAGAGCGGCGGAGCGAGGGGCAGCAGCTCGGCGAGCGGCGGCGGGAGGGCCGCCCCCGCCGCCCGGGGCTGCGCGCTGGGCAGAGGCGGCGGGGATGGGCGGGCGCGGGGCGGCTCCGCCAGCCGCCGTCCTCCGAGGCTCGGCCGCCTCCTGCCGCGCTATATAGGGGAGGGAGGGGTGGTGTATGTGTTTGGGGGGGGTGCCCAGCGTGGCCAAAGCGCACGGGGCGGCGATGCCTCCTGCCAGGGGAGCGCACAAGTGACCGGCGCCTCTTCCCATGCCCGTCTCCTGAAGCGACCCCCCCCGCCCGGCATGGATGTGGCCAACAACACTACCTCCCCAGAGCGCTCCCCCGAGGGGGCAGGCGGCCCCAGCCTCGCCGAGGTGACCCTGGGCTACCAGCTGCTCACCTCCCTGCTCCTGGGCACGCTCATCCTATGCGCCGTGAGCGGCAACGCCTGCGTGATCGCGGCCATCGCCCTGGAGCGCTCCCTGCAAACCGTAGCCAACTATCTCATCGGCTCGCTGGCCGTCACCGACCTCATGGTGTCCGTGCTGGTGCTGCCCATGGCTGCCCTCTACCAGGTGCTGAACAAGTGGACGCTGGGGCAAGTCACCTGCGACATCTTCATCTCGCTGGACGTGCTGTGCTGCACCTCTTCCATCCTGCACCTGTGCGCCATCGCCTTGGACAGGTACTGGGCCATCACGGACCCCATCGACTATGTCAACAAGCGGACTCCCCGGCGGGCCGCCGTGCTTATCAGCCTGACCTGGCTCATCGGCTTCTTGATATCCATCCCGCCCATGCTGGGCTGGAGGACGCCCGAGGACCGCTCGGACCCCGACGCCTGCACCATCAGCAAGGACCACGGGTACACCATCTACTCCACCTTCGGCGCTTTCTACATCCCGCTCCTCCTCATGCTGGTGCTCTACGGCCGCATCTTCAAGGCGGCCCGCTTCAGGATCCGCAAGACTGTCAAGAAAGCGGAGAAGAAGAAAATCGCCGACACCTGCCTCACCCTCTCCCCGGCCGCCCTGCAGAAGAATAGCAACGGGGAGCCCGGCAGGGGCTGGCGGCGGACTGTGGAGCCCAAGCCCGGTGCCTGTGTCAACGGCGCGGTGCGGCAGGGCGAGGACGGGGCCGCCCTGGAGATCATCGAGGTCCAGCGCTGCAACAGCTCCTCCAAGACTCACCTGCCGCTGCCCAGCGAGGCGTGCGGCTCCCCGCCGCCCCCCTCCTTCGAGAGGCGCAATGAGAAGAACACGGAGGCCAAGCGGAGGATGGCTCTGTCCCGGGAGAGGAAGACTGTCAAGACCCTGGGCATCATTATGGGCACCTTCATCCTCTGCTGGCTGCCGTTCTTCATCGTGGCGCTGGTCCTGCCCTTTTGTGACAGTAAGTGCTACATGCCCGAGTGGCTGGGGGCAGTCATTAACTGGCTGGGCTACTCCAACTCCCTCCTCAACCCCATCATCTATGCCTATTTCAACAAAGACTTCCAAAGTGCTTTTAAGAAAATCATCAAGTGCAAATTTTGCAGGCAGTAAAGCCCGTCGCTCCGGGACGGGGCAGCGGGGGCTCCTGCCGCTCGCTCCGTTCGCCTGGCCGCCGCCGCAGTGTGCCCCCCGCCCAGGCCCTCTCCAGCGCTGGCACAAGGGCGAGGGGCTCCGGGAACCCCCTCTGCAGGGCGCCCGAGCCCCTTGCCCCTCCGCCCGTTGGACAAGGCCCGCGGGGCAGGGCAGGGCAGGGCTCCACCGGCGGCTGCGCGGCCGCTCTCGCCTCGCCTGGCCTCGCCGGGGCTCCGCTGCCGGCCGCCGGCGCTCCCTCCCTCCCTCCCTCCCTCCCCTCCATCGTTCTGGGTAGACTTAGGGTTTGCAGGTCGTTGCTTGTGGTCGCTGTAAACCACAGTGTCTGCCCAAGTAGCATTGGTAAAATAAACCACCCTATGCAGAAAACCGCCGTCATGGGGATATTTCTTGGATTTACGAGGAGACGGCGGGGGGCTCAGAGTCCGACCTCGGTCTGGTGGTGTGATTACGGAGGCTGAAGGCGACTCCCCGAGCGGAGGAAGGGACTTGGGGCTCGTCGCTTACCGGGCTGCGAAACCACTAAGTGGATTTTTTTGGGGGATACGCTACCGTGTTTTGTAACCTTGCAAGGTACTTCCAGCAACATGCCCGTCTGCGTTACGTGTGTCTAACAGCTCTCCCGCTATGCTAGGACCTTCTAGTTAATCGGGCTTACAGCGCGGCGAGGAGATGGGGCTTAAACCCCAACCGCACGCCTCATTATATGGAGATTTTTTTTTTTTTAAATGTCTTTGGCCAAAGGTTTCCCACCCAGGAAAGCCTTGGCGCTGTGCGACTGTCCCCGAGTTCACCGCGCACGCAGCGGCACAGAGTTTAAGCAGCCTGAGAGTAGCGTTTCCTTCTTTCTCTCTCTCTCTTTTTTTTTTTTTTTTTTTTTTTATGCCGCTTGAAAGTTTCTCTGGAGACGTTGCGGATGCTTCGGAGGCAGCCGGCTGCTGCACGTTTTGCTCGTGGAGCAAAAAAAAAAAACCGCAAACAAACCACACCAAAACGAACCAAACCGATCAACCAAAACATTGCCATGTGCTCCGTGGCGGTAGAGAAGGGGCCGAGAGCACCCGCCGGCGGCAGCCGCAGGTGCCGAAAGGGGCATCTCGGCGCAGGCTGGGGAGGGGCAGGGTCTCTCCGCGGCCAGTCCCCAGCGGGGTTAAGCGCGACCTTCCCCGCAAGCCGAGAGCTACGGCCAGAAGCAGGCAGTGTCACCGCGGTGCCAAGGGCAGGGACAGCCAAGCCTGGCCTGGCTGGTCCCCGCGGCGGCTCCGCAAGCCTCACCCCGCAGAGGACCCCCCCTCTCCCGTCACTCCCAGCTGCTTGGCCCCAGGAAACCCGGGGTGCTTCCCCTTCCCCGCCTGGCCCGGGGTTGGAGCAGGACAAGAGGACAGCCTTGCCCGCCGCACAGCCCCTCTGGCCGCCGCGCCCCCCGCCCCTTTGCCCCCTTGGCCGGGGCGGGGATGGCGCCGGGCGGGTACTGGCACTGGGGCGGCTGCCGCGTACCTCCGCGACGGGCTGCCTGAAATGAATGCTTGACCAAATATATATATATATATTCCTGTTTATTTTTGTGTAATCTGTGTTACCTGTAAACGGGAATGTTAAATCTGTGCGTCACGTGAATGTAAGTGTCCAGTCATTTCTGAACTTCAACCGCTTACATTAAATTACAATAGTGCTTTTAACAGCCTCGGATATATAGCCGATTTTCTGAAAATCTTATTTGACCTAATTTTCGCAATTAAAGTGATCTTTGATCTTATCTCCTCTTTGATCACTCCTAACGACGTGTGTCCTAGATATTCCTTAAGTGCCGGAATGTCAGAAGAGTCAGCCTGCAGGGATTAGGGAGCCCAAACTCCTCCCGAGTGCTCGATAGCCTGTGGCTTTGGGAGCCCCACCCGCCGGGGGTGCGGGCTGGAAAAAGCCGCCGGGCACCCGGGGCAGGGGCGGGAGCGGGGACGGGGGCGCACGGTCGCCCCGGCGGGGGACGGCTGCCGTGCGGTGGGGTCTGCTCCTCTTGCCGCTTCCTCCCACGAGTCCCGCCGCCTTCTGCAAGTGCGTTTCTGCACGTTTCGCCCTTTTAAAAAATTTGTTTTTCTTTGCAAACCTTCACGCAAACTCCTCGGCAAACGATCCCAGGCGGGAAAGCGTGGCCGCCCTCCGACCCCGCACGACAGACCACCCAGCGTCCCTCCCTGCGCCCCAGGACTGGCGCCGGACTGCGGGACGGGGCCCGCCCGACTCCACTGAGAGCCGCGGGACCCGGCGGCAGGGCTCAGCCGGAGCCGCATCAGGCAGGGCGGCAAGAGGGGTGCAGCTCCTGTGCCCCCTTCACCTGCCTCTCACCCCCGCGCTGCAGGGCGAGGGATGGCGGGGGCACGGGCACGGCCCCAGAACCCGCGCCGGGGGCCGCGGCGTGCCCCGGCCGCCCTGCGCCGCTGCCCGCCGGGGCGGGACGAGGGGAACTGGGGACTTCGGGAGCGCAAATTCCTCCGGCTGGCACAGGGAGGCAAGGCGCGCCTTTCCCCGTCCAGCTTTGCCTCTGTCTCCCCGTGCGGGTGCCCGCTCCTCTCACGGCAGGACGCGGGGGAGCGGCCCCGACCCCTGCCACCCTCCCCCGGCGGAGGATCCGCGGCAGCGGCCCCTCGGTGCTCCCCACCGCCAGCCTCTCTGCCTCTCCTCGGCAGGGAAAAGAGCTCTCCGGCCGCTCTCCGGCCCGCGCAGTGGGCAACCGGGCCGGACCCCGGCGGCGCCCACGCCGGGCCGGCAGCCGTGGTGCCCCGGAGGGCTCTCACCGCATCCCCCTCCCGGGATGCTCCCCAGCTCCGCACAAGCCGCGACGGAAATACCCTCCCTGACCCTAGTGGGGACAGCGTTTCCCTGAATTACATTTCTCGCTCCTTCCGTTGTCCCTCTTCTTTTTTCTTACTTACATTAAATCCTGTAATGTGGAGGAAACGGCCTGCTTTAAAAGATGGGGCTTTTTGTTTCTGTGCTGTAGTTTTCAAATTCCTAATCTGATCTGCGCTAAGATTAAAAAAAAAAAAAAAACTACCAAAAAAACCAACCAAAGAGAGGATTTAGTGTTTTTTAAGGGAGAAATCAATTCTATATTAAATCAATATTTGTGCTTGGTTGCAGTACTGTATTTGCTCCACTAACGAGCAACATCCTCACAGTTTAGAGAGCTTCATTTCAGTTTTAAAGGACCTGTGGAAGCTCAAGCAATGAATAAAGAAAAATCCAAATACGAAGCAAAAGGTTTTGTGTTTTAAACAGAGCCACAGAAAACTGAGTTTTAACAACTTGAGTCAATTGTGAATACCAAAGGTTGGTATAGATATAAAGGCTTTAACCTCTTCTTCCTTAAAAAATGCTTCTTTAGACTGCTGTAAAACGAGAAGAAAGTTTCATAACTTGGAATTTCCTCTGCTCTGTGGCTCCAGTCCAGGCTGAATTTGGATCTGAATCACACATCTGACAAGGAGTACTGGCAGAGTAATCCAAGCACACTTACACTGGCCAACTGCGCCTATGGTTGGGGCTGGGGAGATGAAGGGGTAGGGAAAAGGGAACAATGTGCTGGCATAATCTATATTGGACCAAACTGCAAAATGGATTTTGTGACCATGCAATTTCATCTGTTTAAGTAGAAATCTTCCCCATAAAATGTTTAAGACTCCCTACTTTTCCCTGACGTTCCCATCCTGACAGAAAGATGCTGTAGGTCTGGTAGAAACAATGACAAAATCCCCCAAACAAATGTCCCAATCTCCTCATAGTTAAAAATCTGGTCTTCAGAATCTGCAGTTTCAAACATTGCTCAGGGCAACATTGTGAATCTTACATTAAAACACATAACCAAGAAATTCGTCTCTCTGAGAGAAGAAACAGAAGAGGATACTGGGAGTGAATTTCTGTTTCATAGCTGCTCAGAGAAGCAATTTTAACAGTATGGGTGACTATTATCTCTTTGGATATGGCTGGAGAAAATGCAAAATGGCTATCGTGTAGCATGAAAACAGTCCTAGCGGGGCTCTGTGGAATCTAAAAACAATCGCACCCTCACACTTTCAAAAAAATACTGTATCTTCTGTATTTCTGGATCTCAGCCAAGGTCACCCTGCTTGGGTGTATGTTGCTCTGAGCCTTATCTTGCTGCCTACAGCTGAGCTGCTGTTCTCTGAATAGGAGTAGCCAGGGTGACTTCCAGCCAAAAAGAGGGGCAGCTCCGCAGCTTGAAATTCCTTCTGTTGGACTGCGAGCAAAAAACTTTTGCTGCATGATCTTTTCCACAGCAAGAAAGTAGTCTAAACTATTTGACGTGGTGGGTTTGCTTCTTGACATGGGCCGTGAGTGTCAGAAAATTTGTTGGTGTTTTCATACCTCTGTCAATTAAGAGAAAAGGCAAATGCTCAGGCACACAGAGGACTGGAGACTCAACACTTACAAAGTTACATGGGGCCACAAATCCCAGCCTTGCAGATGTCTGTGCCAAGTTAGTTTGGCAGGCTGTCAGCATTGTCCTGCAGAATGTAGATGAGGGATGGGAAAGAGATGGATTATAAAATATTTTAAAAATTACTAAACCTGAACAAAATTTGACAGGACTACAAAAAAATGAAAAAAAAGCACATGACCATCCAGATGGTTCCCACAAACTTCACAGACCTGTTGAAAATAGTGAGGGCCTTAAAAAGGAAAAAAAAAATTCTTACAAACAAACAAACTGACAGACGAATGCAAAAGGGACAAGAGTCTTGCAATGAAAATGCTGGCCAGCACAAGCAGAGGTCAGTGTCTGCTTCTGCTGTAATAACATCTTGTTTTTTTGTTTGTACTACACAGCACTTGAAACATATTTTGCTATTAGGCAGAGTCAATACAATCCTTTCAAACCGACTTTCACATTTCAGAGCTGTTTACATCCACTCCGCTGAACCTTACACACAGGATGGTTTAAGCTAAAGGTGTTATCTGTGGCCTATTTTAATTTGTACCTTGTTCCTGCTTCTTGGCATTCCCACTGCGGTTGGGTTGGTGGGCAGATGTAGGCCTAAGGGATACAGAACGGAAGAGTGGAGGGAATATCATACAGCATACACTATATCATTTCACATATATCCTCACTAGGGAATGCGCAATTCCATGTTTAAACTGAAATCTGCTTGGTAGGATGGGGTCTTTTTCTCAAGTGGCTCAGAAGGAAAATGTAATTTTTCAGTTTGATGTCTAAGTGGCTGGTTATTATCCAGTGACAAAAGAAAATAGATATAATAGCCCTCTGCTTGAACTGCTACGGTCCAAGCACAAGTCTTTTGAGCCAAAGTGAGTTGTGAAATATTTGGGAAGTTATTAAATTTGATGTGTAAACATTATGCCTTTGAATTCAAGGTCTCAGTAGACATTTATTTTTAGGTGGGCTTTAGTTGAATGCTGCCAGGTGAAGTGAAGCTGGCTTGGATTTGAAGACAGACATCCAAACCGTCAGATACAGCACACTCAGAGGTGTTGCATGGACTCAGGTTTGGCTGGCTGCCTGTCTTGCAGACACTGATCTCAGGCAGAGGTTTTGGAAAAGTCGTATCTAGTGCTGATAAAATGCCAGGCTGGGTGTTGTCTTCAAATTGGTGGCCTTTTGGCTTCCATCATCTGCCAACCTCTTTCTCTAGCTTCCCATGTGGTGAATAACATGGACAATTCACATAGGACTGTGCAGGCGAAGGCCCTGGGGGAGAGCTGCCAGTGATAGTCTTTGGGATTTGCCTTGGAGGAGTATTTTGGCACTTGCAGTCCCTTGAAGGCAAGAAAGGAGCGGTAAGAAAGTGAGAGCATTCAGGACAGAGAATCAGCTCAGCCTCCTTTCAGAGAGGAGGCTTGACATTGAAGAGCAGTCTCAAAAACCTCTGCTCCTGACATGGAGATCACTGTTTTTGTCACACTGGGCATATTATTGTAAACCTCAGACCAGGTCAGCGCTGAGCCAAAGAGGGTCTGATCTGGTTGAACTGCCCACTGGAAATTGCCTCCAGCACACTTTGCTCTTTGTCTTTAATGTACACAGTCCTAAGAGCTACTGCCAGCCTTGTGCAAGCCACGAAGGTGGCTTTTCCCCTTGCCTTTGAATGCTCATCCATGGGCTCTCTCCCAGCCTCTGGCTCAAGCCTTGGAACTGATGCTACTGAGTTAGTGGCACACATCTGCGAGGGGTCGTCTCTTTGTTCAAAACAGCCTTTACTGTCTGGGCTCCCTGGCGTGTCTGCGGTTCTGGCCACAGAGAGCTGAAAACTGCCGGTTGTATCCACCAATGTCATTCATGATTTCAAGAGAGCTAACATAGGCGGGACAGTAACACACTTTTGGGATGGGCTTGGTTCACTACTTTTGATGTCCAAGAGTCTGCGATGTTTATAGTCTCTGGCTTTTTCTTACCCTTCAAGAGGCAAAACTGCCTGTAACACAATCAGCAAAGCCCATTTAACTATAAAATAGATGCAGAGATTTTCCTTTTTGATGCGAGATATATTTAGGACACACAGCTAGTTTCTTGAATATCACATTTATGTTTTTTTTCTGTGATGTACATTTGTGGTTAGGTGACAACAGACCTGAAGGTAAAATTGGGAACTCCCAGGTTCAAAGCTCTCTTCACAAAGCCTAATACCCTGTTTTAGCCATCTTATGATGTTATGTGCAAAGAAAGAAAAGACACAGAAAAAAAAAAAGGGCAGGAAACTCATTGGATCAAGTCTGTCCCTTGAAGGATACTTCTGTCTTCACAAGAATTGCAGAAGGCATGAATTTAGTTTATTATGTCTTGAGCCAGCTAATATGCTACCTTATTTTGTCATAGTTCAGTGCACGCACATTTAATCAAAACACCATAGAGGTCAAAGAGGCCATTTCCCCCACTGTACTTCAATTACAGACAGTATTGTGAAAATCCTTGGGCTGGTTGCCTGAAAATGTCATTTTCAGTAGCCCTCAGAATTTATTTCCCCCCTTTCCTGTGGGCAAGTCAGGCAATTGCTCAAAATTGCTAGGTAAAAGTTCTCTAGTTTTTCAAAATTACTACAGTGAAATTACTGTGAGATTTGTCTCTGAAGCCTCATTTTCTTCTGCAGTTCCATAAAACTTAAAAAAAAATTAGATTTGCACAAGCCTGGCTTCAGCAAGGGACACAGAGGGTAACACGCACTCTCTGTCTCTCCATCACCCCCCTTACACAGCTGTGGCTTTTTTAGTAGAGATAGGCAAAACAATGCTTCCCTATGGAATTTAAGTAAATCTGTGTAGAATGTTTTTGAGAATGTTACAAGTTTTCACAGCATCACAACAGAATGTGGTCTGTTGTAAAAGGTCACTGTAACAATATAAAAAGAATATTTAAGCTATAAAA
Source organism: Morus bassanus (assembly GCA_031468815.1). Classification (NCBI taxonomy): domain Eukaryota; kingdom Metazoa; phylum Chordata; class Aves; order Suliformes; family Sulidae; genus Morus; species Morus bassanus. Next base: position 64,108,806 of record CM062600.1, read on the forward strand.
ATGAAAGACAGGTAACATCTTGCCTTACCTAGATTTAATCATCTCCTTTATGAACCACTCAGTGGAGAAAAATGTTTCAAGCAATACAAAGTAGCAACTGTGTTTAATGACTTATGACATAGACACAGTTTATGTCCTGTAACACATCGCTAATATTGACATAATGAAATTCTGTGAAAATAGCCATGTAAAAGGCACTAGCCACATTCAGAATTGAAATAATTTACTGATGTTATTATATTTTACAGTATCTCATTAAAAACATTATGTATTTTACACAAAAATGGTGTTTTGGCTAAACTGTACTAATCAAACTCTATCAATCTAATCTGATCAATCTAACCAACTAAACAAATTACTGCCCAGGCACAAGAATTTCTGAGGCAGCAGTACTATTTACAGGAGAGATGAGCACTTACAAATGGGCCTCTCCCCCACCCACCCCAAAAGCCTGCAGGGGTTCAAGACTCTGCCTTTGCAGGGATATCACCTTAGGCATGGGCAGCTGCGTAAGGGACCTGCTTTGAGAGCACAATTTCTTGTGCAGTTCCCAGCTGCCGGTAGGATACTGCAGTACTTACCCATTGCTAAGCATTGGTGTTGTGATGCTGTCCACAGAAAACTGCATCACTCCCCCTGTAAAGTAGGAGAGTTACATATCTGGACATGTAACTGTAATAAGTGACAGTATTTAGGAAAAGCATGTGAAGAATAAATAGATAAATTACATTTGGAATTTAAGCCTTTGTGAATAAAAAATTAGTAGGACTTGTTTTTACAAGTTCTTTTTTTTTTTACTTGGAATGTCCAAATCAGTCTAGTGCTGCCCTAGAAAACATCACTAGGTTGCTGAAGACAAAGGTGATAACTTGCTAAGAGAGAAAACTAGCAGTGGATTGTGTGGTAATCAGAAATGCACCTACATGGCAACAAGCAGAGAACTTCAATAGCCTTCTGATATGTCTCATAGACTTCTTTTTGTTTCACTCAAGTACCTAAAGTCCCAATCACAACTCACCTCTCCAGTTTGGAAACATTTTAATTTTCAGTAACTGTATTTTACCAAAAAAGAAAAAGCAAAGTACAGTGACATACGCCTTGGAAGGCAAAATAATTACATTTCGTTCTAAGAACTTCCTTCAGATTTTGATAAATAAATATAGAAAAAAAGAGCGATGTAATTTCACTCATAATTCAGTCAATTTTTACTGCTGTGTTTCAACAAGTAAGGATGTTTATGGTCAGCATTCTCCTTGCATGGAAAGCTTCCTGTTTATTGAGCAATTGAAATTTTCCTTTCCTTTCCTTGGTGGATTTTAGGATTTATTGTATGCAGAAGATTAGTAGCAGTAATAATAGTGTGAAATAATGTAATGCAGAGTAGATTACAATAGTGAGTAAAATAATTCACATATAAAATCTCCAGTAGAAGTCTTTACAGCCAGAATAAAGATTTGCATTTTTTTTCCTTTTGCTGGATATGTAAAATGTACTTGTAGAGTTTTACCATTTTAGTCTTGTGTCATAAAGTAGCCTGTCAAACCTACAGTTCTAAAGCCAGTTACTATGATTATTATTCTGGAAGGCTACTGGGTTTTGGCATCACTGCTTATGATAGGGACAGTAGTTGCTGTAATGAAAATTTGTCAGTAAGATTGTAGAGTGGATCCATACCACATGCTGCTTATTAAACTTGACTGGCTATATCTTCTTCTGGATGTCATTCCCCAGAAAAGCATGCACAAACATGCCAGCCTCTCTAAAGGATGTAACCTTGTCTTCTTTGTATTCGAGCCCCAAAGGAAGCACTTTAAATTAAAGAGTTTGCATTTGAAACCAAACACATTGGATTCCTCCCAGAGTGTTATACACAGAGTACAGCTCATCATTATACTTGTGGTTGCTACATCCTGGGCCAGAGCGTTCTGCTCTTGAGCTCAAGGCACTGATAGCTGCACAGCTGGTGGCCATTTTCCTGCAAGGTAAATTTTAAATAAAACCAGAACGTAAGAGCTATTCAGATTAAGACATAGGTATGACAGCTGAAGTATCCCTGGCATTGAAGACTGCAATGATCCATATTTGGGTGCACCTACTGTGTGCTTTTAAATGGAAGAGGAAGAGAGAAAACAAAATGTTTCTCCTTCTTGCAACTTCATCCTTCTTTTCCTGAGGAAGCAGGTAAAAAAGCAAAAAAAGGAACATGTCAGGGATAGCCTGAATTAAAAGTCTAACAGTAGCTACTTCTGTTGTATATTGAATTTGTAATTTGAAATGTAAAATTATGCATTTAATTATGTCAAATTTGTTGAAAAAATATTTATATTAGTTAAAAAAAATCAGCTAGTTCTAACTGAGGCAGTACTTCATCATAAGCATGGTAACACTGTGGGCCCCTGTGGTGAAGGGTGTTTGACTGTGCTTTGGGGCTGGTTAGATGCTCATCAGAAGGCAGTCAGGAGGGTGGGAGACTGGCATTTCCAGTAGAAAATGGGTTTTGGCCTGAACTTACTTGAAAGCCTAAAAGACTGACAAAAAGAGTGTTGTTCCTGAAGCTTAAAGACATCCTTGTCATCAGAATCACAAGGCACAGCAAGCAAGTCATATTTAATGCTTTGACACCAGTAATGGCGAGGACAGTCCATGCAGCCTTTTCCCTTCCTTTTATTTCCCCATCAAAATAGGAAAATTTGCAGGAATCACAATTACTCTGGGTTTTGTTTGTTTGTTTGTTTGTTTTTTTTCCCTCTCAGTGTGTAAAAGAACAGCAGGAAAGAATGCAGGAGAATATCACCACTTAATCCATGTCCCCTACCAGACAAAATTTATAAAAAATATATTGCAGCAGGATGAAATTCAGATGATAAACAAGCCTGGGATATAGTCAGTCTCTTGAAGAAGGAAGAATGAGGGGGTTCAGGGAACTCCCCTATTGAACTCAGCACTAGCATTAGATGAAGTAAGCATCAGTTATGAGACACATAATTCATGCTGTCATTTTTAAAAATCAGATGTAATTAATTTTTTAAAGACATTTTGACAGAGTCCTTCTATTACTCGTTTTGTACATTAAGGATATAACTTAATAAAAATTGGGAAGTTAATCACAGCGTGCATGAAACAGGTCTCATTAGTGATGCCTGAGGCAAAATGCTTGTGGCTCAGTCCACTTGTAGATATACAAACTTGCATACAATAATTTTTGGTGAAAAGTCTCAGGGGGCAAGATGGAGCAGAATATGCTGGAAAAAAGCACCAAATCCTTTCCCCAGAGCAAAATCTTTTATCTTAACATTTATGGCCATCATGAGTGGCGGAACGTTTAGAATACCAGGGAGAAGGCTGTTCTTATTCTGTTGCTAAATGTTAGGAAAGGAATTATTCAGGTGCAGTGCCCAATCTTCAGGCAAGAGAGAGTCACATAGTTTAGTTAAGTGCCAAAGAAAGACTGAGAGCTGGGCTATATGCCTGCACTGAACCAGAAGGCTGTGGCTTTTTAGGTTCCTCTCTTTCTACTTGTCAGCCTCATCATGACAACCTCAGATTTACGAAGCTATTTCTACCAACAGACCCAGGTTATGTCTCAACTGCTGTGTTGGTGAAGAGGAAGCATTGTAAAATCATATATATATATATATATATATATGCATTTCAGCTTACTCTGTATGGCAATTGTTATAGATGCTCATGCTTCAGTTCTCTGAGGGTGCGATATCCTGCAGGTTGGAATACATCCCTTAGAGACGAAGGGTTTGTATCTGGAGCTAGATCCAGTTAGTGTTTTCTACTTATCACAGTTTGGATGAAGGCTTATGACTGCAAGACTTGGCAGACAGGCAGTCAGACCACATTAATTCAAATGGGTTCAATATAAAGTTGGCTGAAACGCATGGCTATCTGTATGCCAGCAGATGCAGACTCTGATGAATGTGCTACACTGCCCAGCTTTGAAGTCTTATGTTTTTAGTACAAAACTGCGTAAATGTAAATTGCACAAGTCAGAAGCTGAATCTAAGGGAGGTGTCTGAAAAAAAACAACCAAGGGGAATAGTTTTCCACCTAGAACAGTAGCTGAACATAGACCTCTCTAGATTGTATTTTATCATCTGTTTGTCTGGTAAGTCAAGGTACCATGTTCAAGTAGTTGCTTCACATTGCTGTATCTGGATTTACTCTAGTGTCTTGCAGCTGCGTAATTTAAAGGTTTAACACTAGTTTAAACCTCCGTGTCCCTCAGTTTTACTCCTTTGTAAGGCTGCTTTACAGTTCAGTAAGTTCCTTTGTGTGCGATTTGCAGCGCCATGTAACCAGGAGTGATTTGCAAACAGTATTCATTATACAGGAGGGCTGGTAAATGGCCCAACAGTATTTCCTCCAGGAATGCTTTGTCAAATCTGGGCTCTCTGAGGTAATGTTGTATCAAAAGAGACCTCCTGTAAAAATCTAAAAGAGGTCAGCTCGAATGAGCCTCTTCAGTGAAAGCCGGCCAGAGTGCAGTTCTCTTCATCTATGTTTTACTACTTGCAGCTTTGGGGTGGAGGGGTGGTTTCCAGAGCAGGATGGCATGGAAACTGAATGCTTGTAGTACTTGCTTTCCTTACACACTTTCATACAGCAGTTGAAGTGGTGATAGATGTATTACTGTGAAGCAAAGTTGAACTGGTCATTGTGAATGAATTATTGAGAATTTTTCAGTCCTTTTTTCTGCTCACAAGCTGTGAATGAACTTACTCCATGCCATTTTGACACCCACCTCTTACTGGTGCCATAGCATTGCCACTGGCTTTGGAAAGTCACATTGAGCACTTTCTCCTAAACAGTTAGTGAACATATTCTGGTTTTGGATGTTCATGAACACTGGCATTGCCCATCTCCTGTTCTTCATCTGTGGGTGCAGCTGAATGCCCATGTCACTTAGTATAGGCTCTGCTTCAGGTTTAAAGGAGACTGTGTTTAACAGCAGCAGAGGGGTGGCAGCAGCAGACGGGCTGTTGTGCATGGATATGGTCTTTCCTCAGGTGCAGTGCCTCCTTTTGTGGGAGGAATTGTCTTTTGCCAGATGGTCGTGCAAAAGCTCCACTGATGCAGATATTCACAAGAGCCAGTTAAAACTGGTATAAGAACTGCAATTCAGAGTATGACTATTTGTAAGAAATATTTTTGCAGAAATAACCAGCTCTATAAGACTCATTTATATGTCATCTTTTTGCTATATAAAACATGGTTAAAATGAATGTTACATTTCTGTATAAGCAAAACTAAAAGAACAAACCACGGAGATAGTCACATTTAATTATTGTTTGTAGGTATATTAACTGTAAATACCTGATACCTTTTTTCATGTGATGTTAACCGTGGTAATGATTTCCTTTAATCAAATGCAGATCTTTGCACTTTAGTAAACAGCTATTTCTCTTAATTTAGTCTCTTTTCCTGGTTGCAAAGCCTTGTGGGTTGCACTTTAAAAAATTTAACAGCTTTCAGAATGGGAGGAAGGGACAACTGTTACCACTGGTATAAAATTGTACAAACTTCCTCTGAACATTCTTATTAACAAGATCTTATTAGCTATATACAAGTAAAAGTAAATAAGAAAAAGGAACAAAACTTCCCCCTGCTCTTGGTTATGCAAATGCTGTTGGTTTTTTTTTCCATAATATATTTCAGGTACACAGTATGTCTGCCCTACCACCCCATCCCTTTCTGTGGGTATTGCTGAAGGCTGTTAATGGCCATTTCAGTCAGCTAAAATAAACTGTGCCACAATGAGGACAAACTAGTACAGAGAACAAGTAAATTCAGCAGCTATATATTTAACAGTCTGTCCTTTAATGTATACCTCACACCCCAACATCAAGCCTCTGTGGCAGGCACAGCAAGGTCTGAAAGAATGGAGCAAACACCTGAGCACACCTGGTCAGTTATCCTTTGCGTTTGTGTTTGAGCTGCTCATGCCAAGGCTGTGATATCTACTGGTGCTCCACAGCCTTTACCAATCAAAGGACCACTGAAGACTTTGAAAAAATCACCTGAGAGGGTCTAATTATTTTGAAAACAATCCACATACCATTTTTCCAATGTTCACACCGTTGTGTTCATTTTCAACCAAATATGAGCTGGCTCGCTTTCTATGCTCATTACTTTTAATCTTCCCCAATTTTATTCCTTTCCCATTCACAGGGAGGTTTGTGTGTTTTCATAATGTTTTGCAGTTGTAGCATTTCATAATTTATGGCCCACCGTGATTCACTGCACAGAGATTTATAAATTGCTAGACAGGGACAATACAAGGGACATTGAGTCTTGCTTTTTGTAGTCTTGTGCATATATTACTTACGCTTTCAGAAATATGTGGCCATCAGAATTAATTATTAAAAAAGTAAGAGCCTCTACTGTCTCTGTAGATTTCTGAATACAGAATACAGAGGTATTTTGACTTGTTTTTCCTGAACAAATTCAACTGCTTTCTGCCATAAGCATTAACTGACAAAATGAAGCAGTTTCTCTTCTGTGAAAGAAAACATGGAACAAATAGGAAAATCAGTGGTGTCCAATATAGCAGGAGAAACTCATCCAGCAGCATAGTTACAGTCTTTGATGTCAGGTGAGATCATTGTTGATATGAAGACAATGAGGCTTATTTAATGATCCTGCTCTACTTTCATTTTGTTGCAGGAAGGTTATGTACAATGTGGAAGCTTACTCACTTTGTATAATACAAATAGAACAGGCTATCACCAGGAAAAAATGTGACAAAAATTAACATATGCAAAGCATGTAATTCTCATGCTGCAGGTGTACGGCGACTTGAACAAATGTATTAGCTTCATACACTGGCTGCAGCTGCTATAAAATTGGTGATCAAGGTGATCTGTGACTGTTAAAAGAACTGATCAAGAAAACTGACCTTTTTCCCCCCGCTCCTTCTGCCTATTTCCCTTTTAGAAGAGCTTTGTGCAATGACAGCAGTGCATGGGCTGGCTGTGTGTGACCCCAGGCACCTGCTGGCTGCCCCACAGCAACCAGTGATCCCTCTTGTAGCTGCGTGGGTCAGAGGATGGGCTTTTTTTGGGCAAGGCAGGTGGCTTGGCAGGGCCAGGGATTTTACCTGGCTTTTGCCAATTGCATTGATATGCATTGCTGTAACACAACAAACACGAGGAGGCAGCATTAAGACAGTGTTGCAAATGGCAAAACAGATTTAGAGGTAGATGTTTCTCTTGTCTTGGTTTGGGATAGGTTATTTTCACATTGTTTTATCTTTTAAATAGAAACAAAGAAGTCAGCAGATGTCCAGATGAATTAGGCTTGCCTGTAGCTTGTTAGAAGTGGTCAAGTCACTGCTGTGAGCCACATATTAATCTGCTTGAACCAAAGCATCACTATAAATGGCCATTTCCATCCATGCCTGTCATTTATTCCTGCTGGCATTTGTATTTTCAGGCGCCTCATATACTAAAAAAATCAGAAAGCCTTACATGGGTTCAATGGGGTAAGTAGGGACTTTTTCCCAGATTTTGTGACCCAGAAATTGAACAAATTTTCCACTTGAGTCTTTCTACAATAATTTCTCTGAGCGTTTACTGAAAACACAGCTTATGGAAGTAAGGCAGAGGACTGAAATCTACACATGTGATATCTAAAAAAGACAAATGCCTCATTTTAAAATGTCCTGTCTGAAACGTTTTTACTTACAGCTATTGCTGCTTCTCTCCTCAATACTTTCTGTGGAATAATTAGCGTCATCCTCTTATACCTTTGCTACTCTTTTTTTCTCTTGCCCAAATCCATAACAAGTCTGTTGTTTGGCAGCAGGCCAACAGACCAAGTTAAAGAGAACTTTTGCAGAGCATTTAACAGGTACTGTCTGACGTGTCCCTCAGCAAGAGCAGGCACACGTTTGCTCTCCAGCTGGGCATTCTTTGCAGCCAAAATATTCTGCTAGATTAACAAAGAAAAGCAAGGTGGTATCATATGCTTGCCTGCTCCCTTTCACCAGCTGCCTGGATTTTATCAGTTACAGGTTTTAACAGAAAGAGAGATTTCCGAACAATGTAGTAAACTTTAGTTATATTTTGGATATAGCTAATTCTTTTTCTTTAAGAAAACTAAGGTTAGCTTTTCCCCCCTCTAGTGGATCTATAAAAATTATACATTAATTGAAAGCTCTGCCTGTTTAAACAGTTATAACGTTATGGCAGCATGTTCTGTGCTAGGTTTTGGCAAGCCAGCTATAAAGTGCAATTGTACCTGCAGGAGTGGGACTAGACAGAAGCAAATCTTAATTGAGGCTATCAGCTTCCATTTGTTTATCTATGAAAAGGCAGACATGCATACTATTAAATGACCATAACTGACACCTCCAGTTATATATGTCTTAAATACATACGGATTTTTTAATACCATTGAAGCCATGTAGAAAAGACCTTAGCAGTAGACAAGATAATGAATCAGGTAATAGTTGTGAATTCTTAGGTTATTTTGGTTTTGTTTTAAAAGGCTGAATTCAAGGAGGAAGAGATTATGCCAAATAAAGGAGGCAACTTATATTTAGTGCAAATCTTATAAATACAAGGACAATTTATGGTTAACAACCATCCATTCCTAGAGGATTAAGGACATAGTACAGTAGCTTTTGAGATAAGACTAAAAAAAGTGAAGTAGAATATTGATGCATGACCTAATTTTCCCTTTTTAAAATCGAGTTGTTAGCAATCTACTGTATGTTGCATATTTATCATAGTCAAAACCTTCTTCACTGGTGAAAAATAAAGAACCTCTTAGAAAATTCAGGGCTGAGGTGGAGCTTTAGTGTCTCTTCTTTGAATATTGGGCGGGTTATCCATGAAGGAAAAGACTTAAAGTTAAATGAAGGGGAAATAATACCAATTTTTTTGATTGAAACATGTTCAAAAGGAAAAAATATCAACAGATCCACTCACAAAGGATTCCACTAAGTAAGACTTTTCTGGAAGAAAAGGGGTTGAAGAGGAAGGGACATTTGGAGAGTTCTGCCTGTCATAATTGAGTCACTTTTGATGTGTGTATATGTTTCCTAAGTCTAGACTCAGTTATGAGCTAGTTAAGAGCAAACGGGCAGGACATTCAAGGTGACTCAATTCAGTTTAATTGATTTCAAATCATTTACTTAAACTATGACTGAAAATCAACATGTATAATCCCTAAAATTGGTATAATAATTTTTCATCTTTCAATTATGTATTTCAATGGTTTATTTATTATTTAATTTATAAATAAACATTTTTTGAAAATAATCCTTTTAAAATATGATAACTGCATATAATTTATATTCAGTTTGGTATTTCTTAAGTAATCAAAGTATTTTGCCTTTAAAATTAATCAACTTATTCTACAAGGAAAATTACATATGTGAACCAAACAATTCCAATCATCACATCCTTCAGGTTTTTGGACTAGAAAATATACTTCCCTGTCATCTTATTCATGCAGCATAGGAGGTAAATATGCTGTATTTTCTTCCCTCAGCTCCTAATAAGTTCTCAATTTTAAATGACACAACTGTTGAGATGGACTCTAAAATCAACTAAAATCAAGAAAATATCTACTTTGAACTTGTGGAATTAGCTGTTGATACACCAAAACCCATAGGATTTAGCACTTTAACAAGCTGTGGCTGTAGGCTGTTGGCAAGAAATTTCCACCAGTCCAATAAGATTGAATTCTTCAAGTCTTCTTTGATAATGTTTTCTAATTAGGTTTGATAAGAAGTAGGTGCTTCAGGTCTCATAGTAGGCAATCAATATTTTTAATTTAAATTATGAATAGAGTGCAGGAAGTGACTTCTTTAAAGCCAACAAGGCACTGTTACTGGAATGTCTTATGGAAATACTCAGTGGTTTGTCTGGAACATGACATTAAAACTCCGTAAAAAAAAAGTTATCCTTTCTATATTCAAGGCAAAATAAGGAAATGATAGAAATCTTGCTATTCTAGTTACAATGTCATATCCATCAGTATTGCTTGCAGGATACCTAAACCAAAAGACCTTGAGGCCTTGGGTCTCTGTAAACCTGAACAGGGGCACAGAGTAAACAAGGAATCAGAGAGGTACAGGAATCAGGTGGTACAGGCAGGGGAATGAAGCACTGGCTTCACAGGGGACTTCAAAAAAGAAGTGGAAAGAGACCTAAGAAATTAAAATTATACAAAGTGTTCTCCACATGACACTGAAGGAAGAGTAAGAAGGCAAAAAGTGGAAGAAGCAGGAGCTCTGTGCACCTGACTTTCACATCCCAGCAGGCTGAAAGGGGTTCATCCTCAGGTGGTGTTTTTGTCAAACAGCCAAACTTTTGTCCCTCCCAAGGTCTGTGTATTTCTGCTTGTGCCTTATCATGTCTTGCAGGTGGCAATGTCTGGCTCTTGTTCAGGTTTTGCTTGTTTATGCACAAGAAGATGACTTTTTTTTTTTTTTAATATAAGATTTTTGGGCCACACCTCATTGCCCAGCTCTGTGCTGTCTGTGACTGCCACAGAGCCCTTTACAGGCTGTGCTGTGTCTTCTTCAGCCCTGTGCTAACACACAGAGCCACCATCTCCTGGAAAAGAGTAAATAGCTTACTGTGTCTTGAGAGATAGCAAGGTAGAAGGTTCCAGGAGCCCCCCAGTCCTGCTGGACGCATTCTCCTGAGCCCAAGGGGCCATGGTTAGCTCCACATACCTGCCCAGGAGAGAATCCCCTCTTTCCCCACCAGAGCAATCACCATCATTTCCAAAAAGCAACATTGCTTTATAAAGAGCGGGTATCTGCTATTTTTAATACTTGTTCTAATTAACACAGCAGGAAGCAGTTATGTTTTCAGGTTCCTCAAAAGCAGAATATCCCCAGGCCTCAGAGCTGTTCTGGGCTTCTTCCAGCCCTGGCTGAACCTGCTGACAAAAACATCACTAAATCTAACTGTAAGGTTCATTTTCTAAATCAACACTTACCCAGTGGAAGCTGGACTTGCATCCATGGTTCATCTGCATTTTTTGTATTTTAAACCAGTGCCTGCTCATATGGCAGCCCTTCAGCTTGCATAACTAACAGTGATTCCCTACTGTTTTCCAGGTATTTGTCTGTCTCTTCTCTCTACCCTCACTTCAGATTTTTTTTTTTTTTTTTAGTAGGAGAAGCAAGAGGAAGGATTTGAAGGCTGGTGTAGGAGAAACACATGGAAAGAAGGGCATAGCCCAGTGGTGCAGCAGGGAGTTGGGGCAGTCACTGATGCTGTCACTACTTGAGGAGAAAGCAGTGTCCTACATGCCCCAGCCTGCTGCATTGTCCTGCAGCCTGTCCACTACCTGAATGGGCATGTACCAGGATAAATGCATCTGAGCCTGGCTCAATCTGGGACCTCTCTAGGACCTTCTCTATCTAAATAAAATTCTCATGAAGTGTGAAGCTTCAGAAAGCATGAATAATGCAAACTGCCCTTCCAGAAATCAAGGGCACACTTGCCATGAGGATCTGTGATGTTTATGGCTGCCCTGCCATGTGTAAATGTGCTGTGAAACAGGACATGGACAGGTACAATCAGGGAGCTGTTTTTTCAACTTGCTGTGCAGTAAGCAGCATGTGTTCCTCCCCAGCGACATTGCCAAGGAATGTTTTAAAGCCTCTTCTATATTTTGGTGAATGCTTTTTCCCCAGTCAGAAGTGACAAGCATCCAGCTCGAAATTAGTCATGTTTTTGTTCTCTCTCTTCTTTGAAAAGTGATCAATGAAGTATTGCTGCTGCATTGTGGGCAGAGGGAGCACATTGTTATGGTGGCTTTCATTTAACTGCAGCTGCAAACATTATGTTAGCAAATCAGCTCTTTGCTCTCATTGAATTTGTTCTCTACAGCCTGGTAGTTCAGGGAAAGCCGTACCAAAATCCGTGAAACACTCAAAAGCAAGAAGCCATTTAGAACAGAAACAGCAATGGAAAATAATTGACCATAGCCAGCAAAGCCCATTATTAAATTACCAGTTATAGATCAAAAGACAACTGCACAGCTTTGAATAATGGAGCTTTGCATCTTTCTCTGACTTTCAGACCAAGATTTGATTTAAAAACTGAGGTGTCCAGTCCCTGCTAATGGCACCTTTGGAAAACTCCAGCTGCATTCACTCTACAGTCTGGGGAAATAAAAACCTTTTCTTCTTTTCCCTAAAAACCAACTGAGGTCAGCAGTTAGCATGAGCGTTTACACAGAAAATTCAAAATACTCAGTCTTAGTATGGCTGAGTATTGCAGGAGGAATGAAACCCCATTTGTTCTTTGCCACAATAATGAAAACTGAGGGAAAAAAAGAGAGGAAATTACTATCATTTCAGCTATCTCAGCTCTCTACCATCCAGCGTGGGGAGTGGTGTCCCCTTTCAGATGCAGCAGCACAAAGACTCATGTCAGTCAAAGGAGGCATTAGCAGTGGGTTTATGTTAAGAAGAAGAATCAGAGCACTGCCTGGCTTCCACCCTCTACAGTTCATCTGAACCACATACATCATGGCCTTAAACAACTGGGAGCTTCAGAGTGCTGGAAGGAGCCTCCTCCACCCTTTGTGACCAAAGGAAGGGTTAGGAAATCCCTGTGTTGAGGAAAGCACAGGAGTTGTTTCCTTCCTAAGCCTGAGGGATGGGGAGGAAGATGTATGGAGGAGGGGAAGCACTGTTTAATGGTCAGTGAGCATATTCTGCACCCAAAAAAGGGATTAAATATTACTAGAGGAAAAAAAAGTCCATTTGTGCATCTGCACCTACAATTCCTTCAGAAAAAGTATACAATGCAAACTTGACACAGTCCTTTAACTCAGTCTTGCTAGTATTTGTCTTTTTAGCTCCTCATCTTCCTTACATCAAAACCCAAAAGAAATCCTTTGGCTAGTGGAATTTGGCACAGCTCCATTAATTTCAGTGGAGTTGTGACAGTTCATGCCAGAAGAAGACCTGCTCTCAGGACTAATAAATGCTGTTATCATCGCTGCAGGATCCGAATGTCAAAGCTTCCTCCTGGCCCATCAGATGCTGAGCACTGCTGAGCTTAAAAAAGTTATGTGCCAGCAGCCTTCCTGAGATCCCGGCTTCTGCTTGAGAACTAATAGCCCTGGGCATGAAGTACCTTGATTGTTGTGCTCACAAGATTACATACTGGTGAACATTTCAGCTGGGACTTTTTTATTTGTATTCTAGATATTCTTTGTTTCTAGAAAAATTGCTACCATTATGGTCACAGAATCACAGAATGATTGAGGTTGGGAAGGCTGGCATTATTAATCGTTAGAAGCAGTTTCTCTCTTGCACACAGAGAATAACAGATGCTGAAGTAAAGCTTTAAAGTCACTGAACTAATTCCTTTCCTGAAAGCTTTTTTTTTTTTTCTTGGATACTTGCGAACTGTGCAGAAAGGAAATCTTAAAACAATACTATATTTTAGACCATATAGGTTTACAGAATAATCCACAGTAAGTGATATTCTGCAAGTATATATTTCAATGTATTATTTATATGTGGCTATGGGATAGACTTATATAAAACAGAAAGCATTTTCCTCTTTTTGAACACACATATTTGAGTAAGAATCACATGCATGTATATACCCATACAAGGCATGCCTGTAGCATCAGTTACCTGAGTAAATGGAGTTCTTTTTTTGGGCTTCATTACTTTTAAGTAGGTAGTCCAGAGCTATGGAATGTACATCAAGATTAAAAAAAATTGTTACTGAAATCTTTAAATCAAATTCTGTAGTCTTTCTTGTACACTTTTGTACTCCTTTTGGTGTGTGTTCCTTTCAATTATGTGTACCTCTGTATACCCATAGCATAAAGCAAAGAATAAAACATTTGCTAGTGATGGGCATTTTCCATCAGCAGCCATAATATGTGTTTTTCTGATTACTGAGGAAGGCTTTGGCTGATGTGAGATTAACAGACAAAATAAAGGTTTTCTTCTTCTGAATAGTAGATTTCACTACTTTTTTCAGTTTTATTTCAAAAGAAATATGGACATTTGTTCTAATACATAACCTATTCTTACCTTCTAGGCTTGAAAACTATATCAGGAAGGGGGAAAAGGAGTTTAGCTTATTTACAGCAGCAAAACATTTTTAGGCAAATATTCAGCAAAGTAGATGGATACACTATAATATCTGAGTTCACAGTGTATTCAGGAGAAAAGATTTGCTGTGTCAAGTTTCATAGATTTAGCCAAGTCTGGACAGATTTAGCTTTCAAAATATGATGGATTCATCACACACTAACATGGGAAATAAGCTAGGTAGGTAAATCCTTGAATAAAGGTAAAAGAATAAAGCTGCAATTTTTGTTTGAAACTTCAAACAAACAAAAGATTTTTTCATTGGCTGGTTATTTTGATATTTTTTTCTCATTTAAAGAAACCTGTGATCATAAGAAGCAGAGAGATCAGATAGATAAACTGTTCCAAAGGTTCCAATAAATACCAACAGTTATTTATTAGACGTGGAGAACCGTGGCTTGTATGGCTGTATGCAGACAGTTCCAACTGAAAAGAAACTAATTTCTCATCTGCTCTCTTGACGATAAACTGTAATTGGGAGCTGATTGAATATGAGGAGACTTTCATTCTTTTCTGCCCAGTCTGACCTGACAGCCCCGGTCATTTCCTGCTGGAGGCTGGAACAGGCTTTCTCAATCACCGGCAAAATGCATTTAGCTTGCTGAGAAAAAGCACTTGAATAGTATCTTGAAACACTTCTCATTTACTAAGCAAAATGGGTTGCTGCACATGAGGGAAGCATTTGAAACATGGACCAGCATTTTAAATATGGATTCAGCAGCAGATCATCAACTAATCAGTGCCGCTTATTTGATTATTTTTCCCGTCTCTTGTGCAAATGGTATCCCAAAGTCCTCCAACACCATCGATGGCAGGACCCTTCACAACCATGTATATCACTGTCAAGGCATACCAAGCAGCTCTGCATAGGCTTCTTATGTCATGCAAATACAGCTGAAACCAATAAGCAGAAAAATGCAAGTTTTGCACTGGGTTTATTCCTCGCCTTTGCTCCCACCCCAGTTTAAAGGCTGATGGGGAATTTCAGCTCTCCCCCATCCCAGGCAGTGCTAGGCTTTGAGCAATGATCCAAGATCTGCCTGGGTTTCAGTCAGGCCTTTGCGGAAGCTCACAGTGCCTGAAAGTAGCACTGGGCAGGTTACCAGGCGCAACACCAATATGGATTGCTGGCTGGCTGCCAGCAGCCAAGGGGGAGCAGTCCAGTAACAGGAGAGGCAGAACCACACCAACCACTAAGGAAGTTAGTGCTGATGCTGAGCTACCTCCGCTGTGGTCCTGCTCTAGTTACACAGCACACTCTCCCAAGGCTCTTGATCCAAAGGTGTGACTGCAAGTTCTTACCTTTCTTTTTGTGTTTCATGGCTATGTCTTCACTCCCGTGCTGTAACATAAGAAGAGTGCTTGTGTCCTTTGGAAAAGGAACATGACTGAACAGATTTTACAATGTCTTAAACCCTGTTGGAAAGTACACAGGGTTGTCCTATGACATCCAGTCCTGGAATTTTGTAAATCCTCTTCTGAGTTAACAAGCTCTTCCTTCAACATGAAAAACAGCATACTGAAGACAGGAGAGACAAGTGGCATTAGGTTCTCAGGACACACAGCAGTGTGCACTAGTGCTACCAAAAGAAGTAATTGTGGGGACCTTTGTCTACACCTTTGGAGACTGCAGCTGAGCTTAAGCTCTCCCTTGCTACTTTTCAATTCCTAAGAGGTAATACAGCAGCTTAATTTTTACTGTCCTTTTTTGAATTTCTAAACATTACTCTTTTTTAACATTAGTCTTCTTCTTGGTTGACCTGATCTGCAGGGGGTCTTGGAAACTAGTGTTTTAAAATGACTTGATCTGCAGAGGGTCCAGACTGAAATAACATTTTGATTGTAACAACTTTGTTGTGTCATCACTCCACCAACCATTGCCAAAGAATCTGTCTCTTCCCATAAACATGGCTGGATGGCATCACGTCTCCTGCTTCCTCTTCACTCTCCTTTATTTGCCCTTTTTGAGCCCATCCCGATCTTTGGTAAACCCACAGCACTATTTGTTTTTACTTCACATAGCTTTGCATTAAGCCTTTTATGAACTCTTAACTGCTTCACTCATGCCTTTCTCATGGTTGGGACTTCCTGCCATGTAAAATACCCTGTTGTTCCATCAGAAAACACTTGCAAAAATCCATCTGTTCCATAAAGAAACCCATTATCATTAAACACTGTACTTTGTTGCTCTGCTCTGTTATTAGGGAGACTGTATACACGCTTTATCCTTAAATCAAAGGGAGAGGTTTATTGTATTTGCCTTCCATTTTCCATCTACAGCAAAGCATCATGTGTGCTTATGTTGCCTATAAATACCATGTAACACAGTTTTCTTTAGCAATGCTTTATAGTGACTAATTGGGAAAGTAATTACTCAAACTCAGTGAGAAGAGGTTGAGCTGTGGCAATTTATTCACATCTTTATGCATAGCAGATAATACTTGAGCTTCCATTAGTTGCAGGAGCACAAAAAATTTTAGAAACTCGGTGTTGTGTGTATTGTTCACTTAGACTTGAGGCTGAGTCATAAAAAAAAACATTTTGAAGAGGAGGTATCTGAGTAGAGCTGGAGGCATGATCTATACGTTTCACCAGCTTGCTCTATTCTAATAAATGTCATGTTGTAGTGCACCATAGTGTGTAAATTTTATTCAAAGATGGAAGCAAGCTAGAGGAGATGGACCTAGATTCCCTTGCTATTGATAGTTGTGGGGTTTAGGATTAAGAACACATTTAGATACCTCGAAAGAAAGCTGGATAAATATTTACTGACACCGAACAGAATATGATCTGTCTAGAGCTTAAGATCACCAGTATGCATGGAGCGAGGCAGTGGGAGAAGGCAGAAAGGGCCCTGGATGCTTGCCTCTTCTTTTGTGTTTTAGAAATCAGGCAGATCAAACTATTCTTTTGAGATATCGGATATGGAGAAAATTTACAGTGCAACAACATTCTCTTGCAATGAAGATTTGATATGAAAATTTTGTTTTCTTAAATTTTGCAAGTTTCTATTGCTATGCTTGCTAAGATGTGCATGTTAAAAAAAGATATCATAGTTCAAACATGAACATTTAGCCAGGGATAGAAAATATACATCTGTAGTTCAAAGTTATCTGTGTAAGTGTGTGACTGTTTGGCCCTTCGAGTCTGCCTGGTAGTCTCTGGGCTACTCTTCCAAAAATTAACACCTGAAAATGCTATCTTCTGAGTAGCAATCATTCTGACAGGGATACATGCAAGGGCAGGAAAATCAGAAGCAATTAAAATGCTCATTTTTACTATCAGTAGCCCCATGGCAGCTGCAGGCTGCCCAGGCTGACCTCATCACGTCTGAAGTTTTCACGAACTTCAGGAGAAAACATATATATTTATGCACTTTGAAATTTTCTTATATGAAAACATCCAAGGGTTTATCACACAAAAAATCCAGCACAAAAAACAAACAAACAAAAAAAAAAACCAAAAAAAAACCCCCAAACTCCTCATCAATTTTTTGTTTGGACAAAATATAAAGCTAAAAAAAGGGGTAAAAAGATGTAGCTGCCACATCACTACTCCAGTATATGATGAAAGAAAAGTGTGGAAAGACGGATAAAAAGAAAGGCTGGGCATACTTGGTAACTCCAGAAGGTGGTGGTGCTGAGAATTATGTGCATAAGACAAACACTACTGCCCAAAGCAGCACAGCTATTGAAGAGAAAACACAACACCAATTAAATAAAATTATCTGTACAGGCAACAAAGCAAGATTAAAAGCACAGCTGCTGTCTAGGCAGGAAAATGAATAAACGTATGTCTCGGAAGGCCAGGGGTAAGGATAAAACCTAGTCTCTCCTCAAGACACACTTCGGATCCATTCAACCCAAACCTGCAACCCTCTTCTGAGCAGCCCCTCCCTTGCCCTAATGCTCTTTCTTTCCTAGACCATCATTTAGCCCTGCAAATATATGTTCTACTCCAAGACATTGATCTTATTTATTGTTCTTATAATGACTTGTGAGCGCAGTGTTGTCATAAAAAGGATGCGAGGAACCTTGCTGTTTAAGACTCTTATCCAGTTTGGCATTAAGGAATTAATTCCTATTCTAACCCAGCTGCTTCTCAGTGGCTAACTGCCCTTTGCTGTGGTGGAACAATAGATCAAGACAGTCACACATGTACAGTTGAATTTATTTCAACCAAAAAGTGTCAATTTATGAAAAAATGATACCACTGTTATTTAATGCCTCATATCCCTTCATTTAAAACGTATTGTGCTACTGCCAGAAATGTGGTCAAAAAGAGATTGACTACAGCAAAAAGAATTTTGAGTTATTCTCACTTTTCTTGTTATAGAAACCTGTCTTTGAGGTGGAACTTTTTGGTATATGGACAATGCCAGAAAACCAGGTCATTTTTAGCTAGTGATTTTCCATTTTGCAAAACTTGAATGTATCATTTGCTCTATTTGCTCATTTTTTCTTTTAACTTCTAAATAAAAGAGACTGTTAAGTACATACTACCATAGAGGAAGTCACTATTAAAACTTAAGTCCATGTAAATGTCAGTTATGTTACTACTGTACTGCTTAGCTGAAACCAGTACTTGGCCTGTACAGATTTCCTGCTGTTGAACCTTGTTAACAAAGGAGCCTCTGGCCCATCATTCATGGGTTGTGCTCATGTTTCTGCATGACAAGATTTCAGTACAACAAACTGCAGACAGTTTCTGAGATTTATGTTTGATTTTCCTTGAAATAGCCAGTGTAAGCTAGATCCGTGAGCCTGTTACTCTAATATATGTGTGATGCTTTCCCAGTCTGGTGGGTGAACCTTTTCTATACCACTCACAGTGGGAGGGGATTGACAAGAAAAGTTGTAGATCCAAAATGAATATATGTATTAGTAGAATTGTAAGAAATATATATATTTCTTCACAAACATGTTTCATGATATATTGGGTTTTTTTTCTGTAAATACAGCACACTTTTACTATACATAAGAAGATTTTTTTGGGTAGGAGAGTATGATGGAGAGCTATCTGCACATTAACTGTCATTTCAGAATGACTCCAGAAAGCAATCCCTTAAATCTCCAATGATATCTTTCTGACAGGCTTATAATCTCTGCAAATTGTTGGTAAGAGCAGTGAACAAACCTGTCAGCAATTCTGTCTCTCAATGCTCTAATTTGAAAGAGCATGCAACATGCTGGAGGAAACTAGGAAGCTGCAAATAGCTTGTTAAGTGCAAATGATAACACACACACTGTGGTGATGCACAAGCATCTGCCAGAGCTTAATGCTGCTCATGACTGAGAAGGTTAGACAATTTTGCTGCTGGGAGTGCCTTGGTATTTTACCAAAATTGGAACAGTCACTTGCAAAAGGAATGGAGAACCTGTGCAAAAACCAGCAGTCATGCCACTGACTGTTGAGCCCTGACAAATTCCTTTAGTCCTTCTATTTGGAGGACGATTCACAGCGTGTGGCTGTGGGCAGGGTCTGTATGGCCTACAAGGGCTTCTCTGCACCCAAGGCTCTGCTGTGTGCCATGCTCCTTGCCTCCCCGGTGGAAGCACCACGTGTTAGCCCCCTGCTAACATCCTGTTCTGGCCCTGTGCACTGGGCATAGCCCCTGGTACGTTGTCAGTGAAACAAGAGAACTGGAGATGGCTTGCAAGATCCTAGGTGGAGGCTACTGCACTGCATTAAAGGTCTGAGAGATGCAGGTGTCCTGGCATGGGATCAAGTAAACAAGAGAAAATCAAATGCAGGAGGTCAGAAAGGCCTGCAGTAATCTGCATGGTTGTCAAAAGAAATCTATCCACTTAATACCTCTGGGTAAGTTTCAAAGGTTAGAGAAACCTGGAGTACTTTTTTGTCCCAATATCAGGGTTCTCAAGCCATTTGCTTAAAGAAAGCTACATGACAAAAATGAATGGCTTTTGAAGCTCTATATAAGGAAAAAGATAAGGCAGGGTCCAGTGCCTGGGACCCCAGGGCTCCAGTATGTGCTGGTAGCCATGAGGACCCTCACCTGAATCTCCACCCAAGCTCCATGCCCCTGGGTCTGGGAGCCCTATTTCAGCTCAGCCCTGGGAACAAAATCTGTGCCTGAGCTGCATTAGGGATGTCCCTCTTCCTAGCTCTGTCTTCTGCATGGGTCTTGGACACACTTGTGGGTAGTGTGTTTCCTGGATTGACCCCAGGCATATGTTGTAGTTTGTCTCCAGTCCTGCTTTTGGCCCGGTTGGCAGGATGGACTTTGGACCCATGTTGTAGCCTTGCCCTCAGTCCTATCTGTGGCATCATTTCCTTTTGCTCTTGACTGGGCTCCCTGCTGTGTCTGGGACTGTTGATGGACCCTGTTACTAGCGCCCAGCTCTGCATGACATGCATAGCTCCTGTGGGACTGTGCCCCATGGGTGAAGCTATGTCCTGTGCTGGGGTTGCCCTTGGCTCCTGGCTTGCCTGCACTTACCTCCCATGCAGCTTCAAAGATTTGTATACATTGTAAGCGTAGCATATGTCCTGAGTTTGCTTGCAGAACTAGTCTGATAGCATAGGCAAATTATATTTTGGCTATTGAAACAGCCAACAGAAATGTAAGCCAGCCATTTGAATGTGCCATAACCAGTCACCGTATGCAACATTCAGTGTTTCGCAGGAGATCTGCCAACGTCCTTGAGGCTTGAAGAGTGGAGGTGGCCGGGTCTGTTGTCTCTGCTGAACGTGGAAGGTGGAATATTTACTTTCAGTAGTGACTTTTTCTCCTTGTAGTACTTCATCCTGTTGTCATTTCTATGTTGGAACACTGCAAGACTTAGTGTATTAGCTGTAGTCCCCACAGTATCCAGGCTCTACGTCTTTCCCATGGCGGTGCTCTGATATTTGCAATCAGCAGGCACTGTTACAATCAGCTGAGCTGTTTGAACTAAAAAGCTTCTCATAAACAGAGTGAGCTTGGCTGCTGCTGTGGTGGTGCAGTCCCCCAGGGCACTCTGAGACCTCAGGATAAGCCATGCACGTTTTGGGAAAAAACTCTCATTGTGCTGTTATCTTAGTCACAAGTGCAGTGACTTGAGTGTCAGGCACTCCCTGGCCATACCTGGGCCATCTGCTGCTTGAATTGTACATGAGGACCACCCTGAGATGTCAGGATAAGCCATGCATTCTTTGACAAAAACTCCCATTGTGCTGTTACCTTGGTTGCAAGTGCAGTAGCCTGGGGCTGGTGTTGTCAAGCACCTCCTGGCCACACCTGGGCCATCTGCTGCCTGAATTGTATATCAAAATGACTCAGCACCAGTTGTGGCCAGAATGAGAAATGCTGACCAAAGCATATATAAATAGCTATCCAAGAGGGACACCCTTTGAGCTCTCCGGGACTACAGTGGGCTGTGTGACCCAGCATCTACCCCTGGGCTGGGATGCCTCTCAGGGTAGATTTCGCGAGGATTGAAGGATTGTCCATCAGCGATTCCGAGAGGATTCAAAGGCCTGAATTCGCGAGGTTCACTGACTGTCTGTTGATGAATGCTGGCACGCAATAGTGAGTAATTCATGAAACTCACAAAAAGGGAGATTTTAATCACAGGTTAACCTGTGTGTGTGTGTGTGTGTGTGTGTGTGTGCAATTTGATTTAGAGCTGTTTGTCAGTCTGTCTGTGTATGTGTTTGATTTGATTTAAACCGCATTTGTGTGTATAACCCTACTGTACATTTTGGGTGACCCTTGCCATTCTTGAATCTTAACTAAGTCGCTGTTTTGATTGTAAAAAATTTCATTGAACCGTTGTTAAACTGGTTGATGCTTAAGAATTATAACACCTAATTTTGTGATCTGTCTCAAAACTATTAATAGATGTTAAATTGTTGCTAGACCAAAACAATGTAAAAAATCTTATTCTGCGACAATTTGGTGTAGTTGGCAGGATGGCAAGTAGTGTCGCTGATTACTTATGAAAGCACGGTATTAATCTGAACCCTGGCTTCTCAAGAGAACGGACCTATGATAACTGGTGTAATTGGGAAGCAGTAGAGAAGCAGTTAAATCCTGCGAGGGGTTCGACTAAAGATGGGAGAGATCAAGGTATAATCTGCAAAATGTTGGGAATATGCTTAGAAGCTGCATGGAGAGAAAGAGGGAAAACAACCTGTAAAATGCAAGATCTGCAGGATCAAATAGAGGGACGTAAAACTAACAAACTGCTGCTACCGGTAAAAATAGAACAACTGCAAAAACAACTTAAGGAAGCTCAACTGAAGGAACAAAAATTAGGAGAACCTGCTGAAATTACGTTAAAGCAAGCTGTAACACACACCCCCACCCCCCCCACGCCCATAGTTCAAATCAGAAAACTGATAGTATCCCCTGAGGACTGGGGCAGTAATATGGAACAATTCTGAGAATAACAGCTCAGATGAGGATGACCCCTTATATCCTCCTGAACCTCCTCAGTTTACAGCCAGACCCATTATAAAAACTGAACTGCAAACAGGTCTACAAGGAGGGCAAAGTCCAAGTACTCACAAAACAATCCCATCCAACCCGATTCAGATGGCTAATTTGCGAGAACGTTATGGCTGTAAGCCAGGAGAAACTGAAATTGAATACCTATGTATTGACTGTCTTACCCGGAGAGATAGAATTTTACTGAATGCTGATGAGGCTAATGGCTACCAGGGCCTTGGACTCTTCTTGAGTGCTGGTCTGCCCTCCCCGCCCCACCCCCCACCCCCCGACTGATCCCCACTCAATAACAAGTAGGGTGGCATAGTGGGCTGGTGGAATAGATATGTTGGAGAGAGGAGAGCCTTTGTTAATACTCATTAGATCTTTGGATGAGCTCTCCATAGCTATTAAAAAAGCGGCCTGTATTCAGGCCATGCATAAGCGTAGCTCCCTTGATGTTCTCATCTCGGCAACTGTAGACTACGCTATGTTAAAGCCATTAATAAAGGGAGCCCCTGCCATGCTCAAACTTAATCTTATTGCAAAACGAGGCAAGATGAAGAGGGACACAGATTTTAATGCTCTGTTAACCATAAAGGATGTTGTCAGTGATGAAGATGACCAGTAAGTTACCTTGCTTCAAAGAAACCTCCCCACTTGAGCAGGTTTAATGCATGACATCATAAATCATGGATAAGAAATGGGATGATGTGTCCAGTGGAACAAAAAATCTAGGTCAAAATGTTAGACAGGTTAAGCAAGCACCTCAGAGTGACTCTCAAGAACCGGGATCCATCAACAATTGAGGGCCTAGGAACAGAGAAATGAATTATGGAAACAAGCCCTGGCAATGGATATTCCCAGAGCTGCTATTCATAGACAACCAGCTAGCGTTATTCTAAGCTTGATAGAAGCTTTTCAAAGGCAAGATGCAGCACTGTCAGCTGCTACCCCCCCCACCCCCACCCCGCAACAGCTTCTACGGGACCTCCTAATCCTTTCTCCCCTTTGCAAAGGGAGTTGAAGGAATTGCAGAAACAGGAACCAAAAACCAGGTAAACTGCAGGCAGTTATTGGGCCTGCCTGCCCAGAAAATCAATATTCATCAGCGGATAAACGATGATGGATATTATGCTTCCTTGTAGGTCCTCACCAAAACCCAACTAAATTCCTAATAGATACAGGAGCATAAATATCTATTCTTTCCCAAACTGATGCAGTCACCTTAGGATTATGACCAGGCCAACCTGACATTAAATTAATTGGCATTGATGGTAGCAGCAAAATATGCTGCACTGTTAAAGTAAAAATTTGTCTTCCTGAAAAAAAACAAATAACCTCGGTTTGCTTTGCAGTAAAGATTACTATGAAAATATATTGGGGTTCCATGTTTTAATGGGATGAACCTGGCAGCTACTGAGTGGTAGTGTATGGTCATTCAGATCTGGAAGTCTTTGGGGTGGAATCTGCTGACATCCAGCCTGTACACATGGCACCTGTACTCCCCGACTCCAGTCTCACTAATGTTCCCCAGTATTCGGTGTCGGCTGCTGCCAAAGATGGAATTTCGGCTGTTAATTTTTAGGGTGGATTTATTCTGTATCATAAAAGGGGTAAACCTTTCAGCCTTCCCCACCGAGACTCTTCCTTTCTTTCTTTTACAGGAAACAATGAATCCCACTAATGACACCATGGGTGCAACTGTTATGCTAGACATCAGCATCTTCACATCATTGTGTATGCTCCTTTGCCCCTTCTTTGCATTAATCTGCTGGGATCAATATCGAGCACAATGACAGCAATGGTTATGTGCCCCTACCCCAACTTCTCTTCCTGCTCATCGGAGTAGGTATAATCACCACCACTCAGACACAAAGCCCATGGGATCATGCATTAGTAAGGTATACTGGAAAAATGGGAACATTGAGGGAAAGGGCAGGCTTAAACCTTTCTACTTTTGTTAGGCATGGGAATGAGATATACTTAAGAAATGAATGGAGGTGGGACAGGGAAAATTTTCTTCCCCTACTCCAAGGCACAGCAGGAGAAGAAATTAAAGGAGGATGCCGAGCAATCAATGAATCTACCCATTGGAAACTGACAGAAATTACTGTTTATAATGCTGATTCCACTTGGACTAGAAAAGACACAAAATTTTGCAATTATGGCAACCTAGATTGTTGGTGTAATTTCACCTTAGTACAACCTGGTTTTGTGCATTGTGGATGGGCCCACCATAGAGTAGGACTAATGATTAAGTTTGAGACTGACATGTGCAAAATATGGAATTTGTGTACAACGGGGTGGCCATGGGTGAATGCTTATACTGGTTCTAATGAACTTGCAGCTGACACTTATCCCGCTAAATCTCTAAATTTATCTGTAGTAGCACTATATAATAACATTACAATTCATAGATGAGAGCTGATTATTAAAAAATGAAGATAAGGATTGACAGATCCCATCTTTCAAGGGAACAGTAGGAGACAACAGTTCCTACCACAGCAAGTGGTAGACAGCATAGGAATTGTCTCTTTAAATTTTGAAAACCTAAACAGAGCAAGGAAAATTAGAACATGGAAATTAGACAAAGACCTATAGGAATGAAACTACTTTCTTTAACTTTTTAAGTGTTTTACCTAATTTCAGGCTAAAATGACATTCCCTAAACATTCTTGGCACCCTCACATGACAGTGTTTGAGTGTTTAGTATTTCAATAACTGAAGGAGGTTTGAGAACAAATTAATTTCCTTCAAGAAATATATTGGCTGTTTGGAACTTTCTCTGTCCACATGTGACAGAAAAATCAGTTTCTAACCATATTTTTTTCTTCTGTCAGCCTCCAGCCTGGAAAATTTCAGCGCTGTCAACAGTTTCAACTTTCTGTTACAAAATGTTGAAACATAGCTCAGTTTTGAGAATTTTTTGGTTTGAGTCAGAATAGTTTGCTGTTCTGGAAAGACCCTGATTTGGGTTTGGTTTATAGCTCCCATTCCCATTGCAGCCTCCACCTCGGTGCAACAGGGCTCGAGGCTGCCAAATTTACAAAGCTTCTCAGTGTTTCTTGGCTTCCTCTGTCCACTTGTGAGTGGGGTTCCCCAATTCCCCACTCTGACTAGTTTATCTGCTGCAGACCCATGGCCCAGATCCTGGACTGGCTTTGAAGGGCAGCTCCACCTTGGCTGGACAAAGGCAAATATTTTGGCTGCAGCCCTCTGCACAAGGATGATCCTTTGTGAGTTGCATGAGATCAGCAGCTGATCAGACAAACTTGGGTAACCGTTTCTGAATGTCCTTATTAACCATTAATTCTGGTAAAAATAATGGGCAAAAATGTTTACAAATAAATGAAATCCATGTACTCTGAGTTTGCCTCCAATTCACCATTTTCCTGAGACTGAGTCCAGCAAGTCCAGCTGTCTCAGGAAACCAGCATCCCTAGATGTACCACTGAAGAGCACTTCTGCTTAGGTGTGTAGTGACAGATTTATTTTAAGCAGCTAGGTTTGGAAAATTTGGAGCAAATGTTAGTTCCCTTAATCTTTTTATCCTGTCTCGACTTATCACTGACAGTTGCATTGCAGGAATGAGGGGCTAACTGGGAAAATCCAATTTACAAACCCTCAGACCTTGATTTCAAAGGATTCATAAACCAAGACTAATCACCACTGATGAGGTATTATAGCTGTCACATATTCTCTCATTTTTCACAAGCCGATTTTTTTTTTTCACCAGCCAGCCTCCTGTTTCTAAGATAACTCAGAACAATGCTGAAGCAAGTCAACAAGGGGCAAGTATTCTGCAGTAATCTGGTAACTCTTTTCTGTTTCTTTTGTGGGGAGAAAATTCCCTTGCCATAGTACATTATTGATATTATCCAAGCAAGATCCACACCCAACCCTCCTTTTATTTTGATATTGTTTGAAGGATTTATAAAGCTTCTTTTATAAATCTTCTCTTTTTGGAGGGGCAACTGGGGCACCAAATCAGAGTGAAGACGATGTTAAATTGCTTCTCTTAACTCTTGGAAAGGTGCAGCCCGTGTCTAGGCCATATACTGCAAGCCAGTTATGTAGGAACATCTGGTCTTCAGTCCTGTAAAAGCCTGAGACTAGCACTGGTGCCTACAGAGTAATAAAGCTGACAAACAATGACATGCTATGGAAAAGGAAGATAATAATTGGAAATTTGTTTCTCATCCAGGTTACAGTTTGGTACTGAAGAATTATTCCACTATTACAAATGATTCTTTGAGAGGCAAAATTATTAATTAATTTCCTTAGAGCCAAGGCTTTCTTGTTTTCCTGAGAAATGCAGAAATCCCTCAGCAAGATAATTTGCTTAGTCAGAAATGACTGGCCTGATCTAGTGTTTGTGGTAATCTTTGAGTAGCGGCTGGCCTAGGTGACCTTCAGAGGTCCTTCCTTAATATTTCTATGATATTCTGCTATATTACTGTTTTAAAAGGAATTTACTACATCTCTTCAAAGGAAGTCAGTCAGTCATCTTCCCTGCACCATCCCAGCTTTCTCCCTCTTACAACTCATGTCATACTTTTTCATAGGATCATAGAATAGTTTAGGTTGGAAGGCACCTTTAAAGGTCATCTAGTTCAACCTCCCTGCAATGTGCCGGGACATCTTCAAAAAGATTATGTTTTGATGTGTCAAAGCCCCATCCAACCTGACCTTGAATGTTTCCAGGGATGGCACATCTACCACCTCTCTGGGCAGCCTGTGCCAGTGTTCTACCACCCTCGTCATAAAAATTTCTTCCTTGTATCTTGTCTGAATCTACCCTCTTTCAGTTTAAAACCATTACTCCTTGTCCTATTGCAACAGGACCTGCTAAAAAGGTTGTCCCCATCTTTCTTACCCCTTTACTTACTGAATGGCTGCAATAAGGTCTCCCAGCAGCCTTCTCTTCTCCAGGCTGAACAACCCCAACTCTTTCAGACTTTCCTTATAGGAGAGGTTTTCCACCCTGCTGATCATTTTTGTGGCCCTCCTCTGGACCTGCTCCAGTACGTTCATGTCTTTCCTGTGCTGAGGGCTCCAGAGCTGGATGCAGTGCTCCAGGTGGGGTCTCACCAGAGCAGAGTAGAGGGGCAGAATCACCTCCCTCGACCTGCTGGCCACGCTTCTTTTGATGCAGCCCAGGATACGGTTGGCTTTCTGGCGGGCGAGCGCACATTGCTGACTCATGCCCAGCTTTTCATCCACCAGCACTCCCAAGTCTTTCTCCGCAGGGCTGCTCTCAATCCCTTCATCCCCCAGCCTGTGTTGATACCGGGGGTTGCCCTGACCCAGGTGCAGGACCCTGCACTTGACCTTGTTGAACCTCCTAATATTCCCATGGGCCTACTTCTTGAGCTTGTCCAGGTCCCTCTGGATGGCATCCCATCCCTCAGGTGTGTCAACTGCAGCACTCAGCTTGGTGTCTGCAAACTTGCTGAGGGTGCACTCAATCCCACCATCTATGTCATTGATGAAGATGTTAAACAGTACTGTTTTACAGTGCAATATGGGCCCCTGAGTGACACCATTTTTCACGGATCTCCATCTGGACATTTAACCATTGACCACTACCCTCCGCATGCGACCATTCAGCCAATTCCTCATCCACCAAACAGTTTACCCATCTAATCCATCTCTCTCCAATTTAGAGAGAAGGATGTTGTGGGTGACCGTGTCAAAGGCCTTACAGAAGTCCAGATAGATGACAATCGTCACTCTTCCTTTGTCCATTTATGTAGTCACTCCATCACAGAAGGGCATTAGGTTGTTCAGGAAAGACTTACCCTTGGTGAAGCCATGCTGGCTGCCTTAAATTACCTCCCTGTCCTCTATGTGCTTTAGCATAGCTTCTAGGAGGATTTGTTCCATGATCTTCCTAGGCACAGAGGTGAGGCTGACAGGTTATTAGTTCCCCGGGTCCTCCTTTCTACCCTTTTTAAAAATGGGTGTAACATTTCCCTTTTTCCAGTCCCCAGGGACTTCACCTGACTGCCATGACTTTTGTGCTGGTAGCAAGGATCTCACTTACATACAGCACTCGGCGCAATTTTGCAACCTCCGTTCTGTGGTGACATTGCGCTTACCAAGGCAATTTTACCTATTTCTTAATGTCAACTTCATCTTCCCTCTCAAATAGCTCTTCTCTTTTATGTGTGTTTGTCCATTCAATGTACTTACAGACATCAGTCATCTTTTTTCTCTCAGCCTTCCGCCTAGCAGATGAAGTGATTCAGCCTTATTCAGTCCTACCTGCATGCCAGTGGCCTTTCACCGTAGCTTTCCTTGAGTTAATGTTCACATTCATGACAATACTGTAGACAGATTTCAAGAAGTGCTGCAGCCAATGTCTGTTACAATGACACCAATAATTCTCTCAGGAAATACATTTCCTGTTGTATCCTAGGAGAGCATTTTCTTTGTTTCGTGGCTGTGTTACACTGATGGTATAATAGAGAGTCTGGCACCAGCTAACATGCCTTTGTCATTTCCAAATGATCTCCTGTGAGCTTATAGGAGAATTTCTTACATTTACATTATTTTGTACCTTGTATGAATTCATTTAATCAGTCTCTATTACCCCTGACCTTGAGGTCATGAAGTAATTTCTGCATGATATTTCAATCTTCCTGCATTGATAGCGGCTCCTAATATTATATCATCTGTACTTTACATTAGCAGATCTATGCTCTCAGCTGAGGTCTATAATGACCTTGTATTTTCTAGTTGTTCTCACTCATTTCCTACTCAGTATTTCTTGCTAACACTTTGCTCGACACTTTTTTTCATCTCCCTTCTAATATGTATCTTTCTCCCTTCTATTTGCAAATAGATTATCTTTATGTCCCTCTGCTGGTGGGATCCCAGCTGTTCACATGTGCCCTCCAGGCAATTTCCAATGAAGGAAATAGTGCTAAAAGCAGAGGAGAAAAGTTGAGAAAGCAAGCAGCAGCCTTCCTTTCCCTTCCTCTACTCAAATAACAGCCAAGCAAGGAGTGCTAAAAAGTCAGAGTAAGCTCTGTGGTCACACACTTATGTATGCTCAGAGGCCTGTTTGGGGACCAAAAAGAAAGAATGGCAGAAAAAGTGATACTGGTGAGCTGCTATTCTGTTTTTCCTGCTTATCTACTGTATCCGTTTCCTCCAACACTCAGCCTAAGCTATACAGTTCACAAACTGCTTGAGATGGGAACATCTTTAACTGTTAATGTCTGTGTTTATGTATTTATTTAGCACGGTCTTGAGACCTCTCTTCCGAAGATATCAGAAAGCAAATTAAAAAAGATCTCTCTCCTTTTTCCCACCCCTCAATTTAAAAAAAAAGACTTCCTTAGAGCAGGTTGCAGTATATGCTGCAGCCACAGAGCATTTGGAGCAGGAAACCTGCTTTGGTTCTGGTTTCATTCTGAAACACCTGTAAAGTTCTTGCTGGGAAAATTCACATGATAGATTTAAAAAGGCTTGGTCTATCTTCCTTAAGGATGAAATGTAGCTTCTTTATTAGGATGGGATCTTTTGCTGCAGGGAGACTTGAGGGAACTGATGATAACTCATTATTTTGGTTCTATAGAAAGGGAACATCACTGGTTTCAGTGGAGCTCTCAGTGAGTTACATGAAGGTAATGACATGAAAATCAGTCCTTCTATAAATTTCAAACATGACTAATGAGTTATCATGTTAAATAGTTCAATGAAGGAACATGGGTGCTATTAGACTTCTGTAGGGGATGCCTCTGTGAAGCATGCCTAGTGCTATTTGAAATATAGTGGGGTTCACCTCTGCCTGCTGCCCTGGAAGGAGGGGAGAGAACTGAGTGCAGCCTAGGGCCAGATAGGCAAGGCTGTCCAGAAGCCTGTCTGCTCCTTACAAAGCTAGACCAGACTCATCACACCCTCACTGAGCTTCTGCCACCTTGAAAGCACTGCTTACTGCTTCCCCAGCAGCAGGACAGCAGAGGGAGCTTACAAGTGTAAGGTGTTGTGGTTTAATCCAAGCTGGCAACTAAGTCCCACACAGCCACTCTCTCACTCCCCCCTGGTGGGATCAGGGAGCTAATTGGAAGGGTACAAGTGAGAAAACTCATGGGCTGAGATAAAGACAGTTTAATTGGTAAAGCAAAAGCCACGCACACAAGCAAAGCAAAAGGCAGGTGTTCAGCCATCTCCAGGAAAGCAGGACTCCATCATGCATAACAGTTATTTGGGAAGACAAACACCATCACTCCGAACATCCCCCCGCTTCCTTCTTCTTCCCCCAGCTTTGTATGCTGAGCATGATGTCGTATGGTATGGGATGTGCCTTCGGTCAGTTGGGGTCAGCTGTCCCAGCTGTGTCCCCTCCCAGCTTCTTGTGCACCCCCAGCCTGCTCACTGGTGGGGTGAGGAGCAGAAAAGGCCTTGGGTCTGTGTAAGCACTGCTCAGCAGTAACGAAAACATCCCTGTGTTATTAATACTGTTTTCAGAACAAATGCAAAACATACAGCCACACTAGCTAATATGAAGAAAATTAACTGTATCCCAGGCAAAACCAGCACAAAGAGGCTGAACTTGTAATTAGTCCATGTGAAATATGGCTACCATGCAGCCGTACCTGCAGCTTCTTCCTATTGGAGAAAAGAGGGTGTTTGTTCCCATTGCACTGGCCTGCAAAAGAAATGCACTGCTTTTCCTAAAAAGATGCATCAGTTCTGTGCCAGCTCCCATACCTGTAGTATGTTACTCACTGAGTGCTGAATACAGCCCTGGATCTCTAATGAAATAGATGATTTTTTGCGATTTCTTTTTCCTTTCTTTCCCTTTTTCTTTTTTTTCTTCCTATTTTGTTGTATAGACTGGAAGCTGCTGTTCTTTACCATGTTGAGCACTACTTGTTATTTATCAGCAGGACTGCATGGACCTTAAGACCATTCAGACCAAACAGCTTCTTTCAGTTCAGAATCAGTTATGTGAATCTTGCAGGATTCAGTTCTTAAAATATTTTATAAACAGGGATCTGGCTTGGAGGAGCTGGACCAGCCAGAGGAATTGCAGGGAGATGTGGAGGACTGTGGGGAATCATGAAAGGGCATAACAGAAGTGACGGTTCCCATTGCTTCATCTGGGGAGTCTAACCATAGGTGCTCCCTGTTTTACAACAGAGAAGGTCTGAGTGCTCTTACCCAGGTACTTGCTGAGTAACACTTTGCTCAAGGATGAGGGTGTGATGTTGTGTTGGTAAATGTTTAGGAGCCTGAACCCTATGGAGGTGTCTAACTGGTGGGCTGCAGCTATGCCACAGCCACTATTGCTGGAGAATTATTGAGTATATTGTTCCATTTCATTAACTCAAGACACAGAAGAGTGATGTAACTGTTGTGATTTGCTTTAAAGGGTAGGATTATTCTGAGATGAGAGTCATTACAAGTTTTCCCTCCAGCTACTCATGTGAAGGCAATTTGGACAAAGCTCTGAAAAAAGAGAAAGCACTATCGCACAGAAGGAACAGAGGGTGGTTATGTACCTAAGCATGAAAAAGTGCAAATTAAATTTTCAAGGAGGTTAATGCGTCTTCTATCCTCCATGTTTTCTTCCACTGGTAATGATTAGAGTATAGGGTGAATTCAGAATTCAGGTGAGGTGAACCTTATTATATTCACTTTGTAACTAAACATGGCTTAATGGATTAAAACTCTTTTGAGGAACTAAGGTGTATTTGGATGGATAATTCATACACCACGAAACTATTTGTCTGCCTGACAGAATTTACAATTGATAAGATTCAGGACCTTATTGTACTTGTATCAAATCAATTATAAAGCTGTCCTGAACTTCCGTGGGAGCAGAATCAGGGCATAACTCATGAATATTGCTGTCTAAAATGAAAGATTTTTAAAACTAGGAATGAGGCAGCACAAGGCCAGCCCCTGACAGCTGAGAGACTGTGGCCTGGGCCACTACATGGGCTGCTCTGCATCTTTCCTTTCCAAAGGTGACAGGCTTTGTGTTGGGAAAAGGTGCTTGCATTGTTCCCTGTAACCAGCCTTTCTGATGGGTGAGCTTTCTTCTCTGAAGTGTTAAAGAAATAGTTTGTGATTTCACCTCTCAGGGGTTGCTCAGCATTTGGGAGAAAGATGAAACAGGTGAAAAGAATGTCTTGCTGGCTTTAAATCCAGAAAAGTATACTTTGCAAAGGATTTGTTAAAAATAGCAGTCACAGAGAAAACATTACTGTGTCTTCAGGGCTGAAATTGGTAACCTATAGCCAGTTAGGACAGCTGACAGACACTTGCTGCAGAAATACCCCAGCACTTCTGTCAGGGATGCAAAGATGTGCACAAGTGGAGTGAGTGTTTGCTAGCCCTGGCATATGGCCCTCCAGGCTTGCTTCAAAATGTCTGCAGACTTGCCCATCTGCATGAGGATGAAAAGCAAGCCTGCAAGCTGGTTGCTATTTGATTCACTTGTTTTGTCTGTGAGCCATCCCTCAGCGGGAGGAGGGAAGAAAAAGACTTTGATAAACCTGGAATAAAAAATCCTCTGTCTAGCAACTCTTTCTCTCAATTTCTCTATTTGTTTTATTTAAAGCCCTCCCTGGACCAAGAATGTTTTCTAAAAATCTCAAATTCCCTATGAAAAAAAGACTTATCTGATGTTCAGGGCACTATCTAAGTAGGACAATGGAGCAAGTGCCAGTAGAAATAAATGTACAGTCTTGACTTTCAGGCAGCTGAAGGCAAAAAACTCCCAAAGGATTTTGCTTAAAAATATTTTCAAAAAATAATGAGAAATAGGAAAAGTGCACAGAAAGACAGAGTGCCAATTAATTCCATAGTTTTTGCAAACTTAGGTTGCAGTAAATAGCATTTGCATGCTAAAAACTGCTCAGAGTGATTGGTTTACTTTATCTTTAATGTATGGGAGAAAGTGACTCTAAAGCCTCTGTATTTTAGAAGACAGAATACTCCAAGAGTTTACATCTCTCACCAAGGTGGACAAAGAAGGAAAAGCAATGTGGTTTTGCCTATAAACAATCTGGAACCAGAGAGGCAGTTAAAAGAATAAACAGGAGCACTTGGAAATGTCGTCTAATAAAAGAATAAACAGGAGCACTTGGAAATGTCATCTAAAACTTCAGGAGCCGTACTGTGACAAGATAAGGGTTTTTAAAAACATTTTCACTAAATGAGTGCTAAAGGGAAAAGTCAAATACAGCAACAGTGTAAAAGAGCAGACTGTCAAAGAATAAGTTTCTTGCAAAGAATTGACCAGAATTCCCGAGGACATTTCATGATAGTCTAAAGCAAATGAATCGGCTCTTAACTGTAGTATTGGATGGTATGAAATCTCCACCTCTGAAATCCAGGAAAAAACCCACAGTGAAAAAGACCCCCTCAGCACACTTCTCCCAGAAAAATCCCTGCCAGATGGAAAAAACAGATAAACACAGAAGTTCAATGCAATACATTAGGGAAATAAGACAACTTTGTGACCATTTTTGGAGAATTTTCTGGGAAAAAGAAGCAACCCTGAGAAAGCTCAATACCACTGCTGTGGGAAAGACCCAGCTTATAGAATCACAGAATCATAGAATGATTTGAGTTGAAAGGGACCTTAAAGATCATCTAGTTCCAACCCCCTGCCACAGGCAGCTTGTTCTGTTCTGTAAGAATCTCTGGAGATGGAAACGTTTCAGAACTTCCCATCTGTCTTCTGTTTTGGGACAAGGATTCCTCATGCCAGGAGGACAGGCTTTGACAGAACAACTCTGTGCTCAGGTCCTCTCTTCTCCATGGCCTGGGCCCAAAGGAGGAGATCAGGACCGGGTGTAGGAGAAGTGGCACTTTGGATCCTGCTCTCTCACATGCAGCTTTTGTCCCTGCTTAAATGCCTTGGTCTATTGTAAATGCAGTAAGATTAGAACAAAATTCAGATTCAGAGCCTAAATTCAGATTACTAAAAATGAAAATGGGGAAGGCAATAGCATTCATAGATTGAGATGAACAATCTCAACATGCATGATTTTGAATTGGTCTCTTCAATTTGTTTCGTACTTCATCTTAATATCTGACTGCCCCAGAGTACTACCAGGAAATAGGGGCATGTACCCACTTTACAAATACTTTCTGTATTAAGTAGTTATTCTATTTTAAAATCTGAATAAGTCTCTTAAATCTCTCCTGTAAATTATGTATCTTGTTGCAGGTCATACAGATCAGACCTCTCAATCCGGCCATATATTAGAAATGTTTATATGTATAAAGTATAGCATGTTTTCCACAGCAGCCAGAGAAATTTAAATCCACATGTGACATACCTCTATAACGTCTCTCCAATCAGTTTAACCTATTTGTCAGTTGTGTGTGATTTACCTGGTTAACCTCCACAATTCTTATAATTTTCCTGGAGGATAGCAGATTATTAATTTCTTTCTGCTTACTGGCATTTTAAATCTTTTCTCCTTTATTGCAGAAGTAACTTTAACATTTATTATTTCACTTAGAAGGGTCTTAAAAGTCCAGCAGTGATTTTACATGTAACTTCCAAAAACATCAGCTGTAGCTATATGGGCAAGTGTTACAATGCAGTTTTCTGTTCATTTCGCCTAATTTTATTACCCATTTTAAAGAATATTATGCTTTTTTTCATGTAAATGTAAAATAATCAGCAGAGATCAACCAAGTAGAACAGAGTGTAAAGGCACCAATCACGCTACATATTGACAAAGGAAGAAAATTATGAGCTACAAAGAAAACAAATCCTTTATGACAATTGTACTGCACAAAAAGATGGAAAACCTGATTAGAGTCTTGCTTATTCCAGCAGAATAGTAATATCTCTGAGTCTGAAAAAGGCATGAAGCTGATGTAAGACCACAATCACATCCAAAGGGGAATTCAATATGCATTGATAACAGAACCAAAAACAATTCAGAGGAAGTAATACAAAGTGATTATCACATCCAGCAGATTATTTAATTTGTGTTCATTATTTTTTCTCTACAAGAAGCATCAAGTCAAACAGTTTAATAAAAAAGAATAGAGACATTCTAATTCTACGGAATACTTCCAATGAGGCTACATATTATTTAAAGCTTATGCATACTGAAACTATTTTGTGCCTCAATAAATAAACATTTTACTTCAAGTGAATGTTTTCTTTTGCAGGCTGTTATCTTGGAGACCAGAAGAAGCCAAGCATACATATTTAAAATTATATGAAAGGGCTAGAAAACACTTGTTAAATCCCTTGTAGAGTTTCACCCATTGCCATGTCCCATAGCACCTTCCTGTCGAGAAATGAGGAGATGACAGATGAGGGCTTGGAGGTGTTTTGCTCAAATTCACATTTACTATGTTCCATGCATCTGTGTGCATCCCATTCCTTCCTCTTGGCTGAAAAAAGCCACTCCAAAATGATACCATAGAGCCCTAGATTCTCAAAAGCATGTCCCATGGTCTCAGGAGAGGGAAAGGTGAGTGAAAACATTTTGGAAAGGAGGGAAAATTGGCCTGGGGGAGGAAGTATGACATAGCCACATTTTAGTCCCTCATTGTAAATTAGCTCTTGGTGTTAACGTTTTCAGGGCACATTTTTCAGCGTTCAAAGACAATTAAAAGATATTTCTACTTATATTTCCTCAGGAAAAGTCATGGTCCTTTATGTTCAAAGATCCTATTTCTTGTTGGGCTCCTAATTACTGTGACGTTCAGCCATCATTGATTTTATGTCTGCATGACCCACATTTGTACTGTCATAATTGTACAGAAGATTTTGAAATGAACCAATTTTCATTTCCTTTCTTTTCTATTTCTGGGCTACCAATCTAGGGCCAAGACAGCAAATTTACATATAGAGTACCGTGGAAGGGAATCTATTGAAATTTAGAGAAGAAGAATGTCAATCAACACTGCAGTCATCAGCTTTCCACCCATCAGTGCTGCTTAAACATAACAGAGAAGCTATAATGTCCTCTTTTGGAATGAGCAAACATGACTATTTGTGGGAGGAAGATTCAGCACAGTGATGACACTACTTGTATGTTCAGACTTGTGTAATCTGTATAGATCTCCTTGCTCCACCCCTTGCCTTGGATTTCCTGTTAAAATATTGTGTTG
The DNA here is from genome assembly GCA_031468815.1 of Morus bassanus. Lineage (NCBI taxonomy): Eukaryota > Metazoa > Chordata > Aves > Suliformes > Sulidae > Morus > Morus bassanus. The sequence continues at coordinate 64,145,450 of CM062600.1, forward strand.
CAGGATGTGCTAATTACTTGTTTCTATGGGCTAGTTAAAAGTTAGTTAGTTATTTTACTAAAATGGCAAGAGCCTATTGAAAATATTTTCAAGAGTTTAGGCAGGCCAGGCTGGCAAGATACTGCTCTGGGCGCCTGGCTCTGCTCTCTGTAGGCCAATAACCACATAAGCAGTACATCATCGATTTTTTTTTTTTTTCTCCAGATACGTGAGGTAACAAGTGGCATAACACTGCACACACATTCCTGAAGGAGTGTGCCTTTAAACATGATCCCTTAAAGGACCAATCAACCATCTTTTGAACAACAATTACAAAGAAAAAATACTTAGGAGAAGAGAGAGACCTTTCTGTCATGGAAAACTTCCATTTGATTCCTAATAAGAAACAAGGAAATACTTTTCTGGGAATAATTTGTCTGACAAGAAAGCATCTTTTCCTGGCTACCAAAAGCTGTGCTACAAGCTCCAATGTCTCTCTCTGTTATTAATTTATTGCATTCTAGATTACTTGGAGTTTTATTTTTAAGTCACTGTGACTCATTTGCTGTGGGAATGGGATGATCAGAGTTATCTTGTTAACTGTCACGCCAATAGATATCTGCTATGAAACTTGTTGAAGTTTTGAAACATGCTCAACATTGGACACAGGTATGAAAGTTGTAACATGGTATCTGTTATTGTACTCCATTAAAGAGTTCAGTAAATCTTGTTTAATTAAATGCTGAGACCTCATTTTTTGCAGTTGCACAGCAAACAACCACTATTAAAGTATTTTTAACCTTCCAGTAAAACAAGGAAAAATAAAATCCCACTGTTTTCCAATGCAAAATTTTCAGCAGGCCTTTCTATTTAATAATGCCCTTATTTTCTTTTCCTTTAGCTGTAAACAATTTTAATATGGAAAACCAAACCAACCATTTGACAAGTTTTTATACAGTATTAAACCAAAAATAACTAGGATTTTGGGTAAAAAAAGAAAAAGTTGACTGAGGTGAATTGCATCCTTGAAAACAGAACAAGAAAAATCACCCACAAAATAAAGAGAAAAGGTGCCTTTACCAGCAGACTTTCTCAGATTAGCTCTACCACTTGCTGTGGCAATCAAAGGTGTTTTCCTCCTTGGTTCCCTCTCCTCTCCCTCTGTCTGAGGCAGAAGGAAATGTGCACTCGCATCTTACCCTGCACCCCCCCCCCCTCCCCCCCAAATCATAGTCCTGTGTTCCAGCTCTGACCCACTTTTATCGTCAGTTTAAGCTAAAAAGGCAGGCTAAGATACATATATAGGCTTCTTCAACTATCCCTGCTGTGGTGGAAGTAACCTCTGGTAAAGGCGCAGGATAAGCAACGGGGGGGGGGGGCGATAATTTCTTAAACCTTGATAGAAAGAATAGCTAAGGCTTGTCTTTCAGTGTCCTACTGGCACCAGCGCTGCTGGAGAAAGACTAGAACAACATGCATCTGAGCTACTCAAAGATTTGCCAAACCCTTTTCAATATCAGGCTGCTTAAAGGATTGCTTTTTGTCTTTCTGGTCAGCAACTCACAGTGGTGCTGCAGAGCACGCAGCACTGCTGGAGCAAGGCTTCTGTTAAACAACAGTGTCACCGAAATCGGGAATAAACCTCGTAACACTAATGTAGTGTTAAAAGGCAGGCATTCTTTATTCACGGCGCCGGGAACACGGGGGATATCTCCTCCTCAAGCATGTTCACCTTTGCATTAAAATTTGCCAGTTTTTATACATATTTTCTGCTAAGTCATGATCACACCACATTATTATCATAGAATACCAAATATTCATTCCTTCATTAATATTCACTACCTTTCAACATGATTGGATTCTTTTAAATATGATATCACCTTTAAAAATAATCATTGGTCATCTCCTCTAAGACCACTGACTAACCTAACTGATTACGTGATCTCCAAATCACAGTGGGAAGGTACATGGGCTTCTGAGCAGCATCACTTGTGCATGACACTTAAATTACTAGACACAATTCCTTATTGTCTCAAAGTTCTAACAGAACATTCTTCATTCTTCACTATACCACTAAGTTAATCATTACTTTAAAAACAATATAGATTCAGTTATGTTTCTATGGTCACACAGCACACAGTATTCTACTTGTTCTAGTTAATTACCTACCTACCACCTTGGTTACAACAGGAGAGAAGAAATGAAAAGTGGGAAAGGAAAAAATGTAAGAAATAAAAGTCCCACATTTGAAATATTATTTATGTTGGTTCCAGGGGTGGGAGCAATATTATGTGGAGCCTACTTTCTGGCTTGCTTTGGTCAAGAACATGAGGGTAAAGGCCCTGGGACATTGAATAGATTTCAGCATCCTAGAAGACAGACAGTGGGATTGAGAACGCTTGCTCCATCCCACTCTCCCTTCTTCCAGAACTGAAGTTGAGCTCTGGACGGTGGTAGCCGTAAGTCATACTCATAATTTTGTTTGCCGCTTAGCCTCATTTCCAGACAGGCTTCTGCGATCTTTTGCTTTGCGGTCCCACAGTTCTCCTTACAAAATGAACAGGATGTTATCACCATCCATGGACTATAGAAATTCATGTTATTACTTGGAGTAAGTCATCTTTTCTGCCTAATTTGCTGACCAGCCTAAGCCAGTTTATAGTTTAGAGTACACTGCATTTTTGCTGTTTGAGTAATTCATACACCACTGTAAATAAGCCAATGCTGAGCAATTTTCAAAGGCAAATTCTTTAAGGATTTGCCTAAGTCACACATTTGTGAGGCCAGAGAGTCACAAAACACTACCTGAGGAGCAAAATGTAAGGTTTCTTGTTAGAAATGAGATCTTAGGGTATTACTAAAAGCTAGCAAGACCACATCAGGACACTGCAGCTTTGAACTGTAAATTAATTTAAAGAATTTTAGCTGTGATGTGCAAATGATACCTTTGTGTAGGAATAACATCATGTGTAGCTGCAGGGCATTCAGACCAACTGGTTGGACTGTGGCCTTAATTTTTTTAAGGTAAGGATTCCCCAGTGGAAATGTTGTATTACTAGGAGTGCTGAGATATTTCAAACTGCACAGGAACAAACACAGAGAAGGAAAACAGCTCTGATCAATAACAGTAACAATCAACATATTTGGTGTTGCTGGTAGGACCTTTGCTACAATGAAAAGACGGTAAGAAAAAATGTGAGTCTCAACTCTAATGAAAATACTGTCACTGTAATTACCACTTGCATAAAGACCCTGATCTTATAATGTGACCCTCATGTACAAAATACAGCCTTTCATATGGAGTCCCACTGCATAAGTACAAAAGTGGTTTTCAAATATGTTACAATAATTTAATTTAGAAGAAAACTTTCTTTAGCATCTCTTTGGTAAATCACCCTTCATAACCTGCATCTAGATCTCCCTGCTTCTTTTTTTTTTTTTTTTTTGAATAAGGTGAAAAGTTTGAACTTCTTACCTGCAAAGGAAAAATATGTCTCCTGTACCCTGAAAAGGGAATTGACACTGTAAATCAGCTGTCCTCTGTCCTCAGTCCATTAACCCTTTCCAGAACTCAAAGACCAGATATGTCAACAGTAGGTAGCCAATTCTTATCCAATGTTGCTTTCAAAAGAATCAGGAAATAAATAACAGTACTAGTACCATTCCTTCCTTATCATTTGTACTGAAAATAATTAACAGCTCTACAGTTCTACTATCTCTAATGTCTTTGAAACAAGTAGGCACTGTCTTCTTTAACTTACAGTTTTGAATGAAAAGGAAAGTTTTATATGAAGTGTTTAACAAGAGCTGCTTTGGTTCTACTATACTGTAGTATTCAGGGTTTTCTCCCATTTTTGAATCAGATGTTTTGAAGTTATTAAAATAATTCTCTGATCCCTGGATTATAAAATCCAATCTCACTAAATTTGTGTACTATGATAGGAAAGCTGAGGCCTTGAAAGTCCCTGTGTCTAGGTTTTCTTACTCTATCTTGCCTAACCCGGGTTTCAGTTATTGGTCCAGATCTTTCGCTAGAGAGTTTCCTTCAGGGATCGTCTGTTTTTCCTACAGCCTTGGCCAGTTCCAGTTCTAAAATAGCAAAATCTCACTGATTTCTACCTTCTCTCTGCTTTGTCTACAGGGAGGACTTAACAGAGGTATAGCTGAGATAACATCTATGTATTTGATAAAAGCAATTATGTAACACTAGGGAATACTTATTATTCTGTTACAATATATTATAACTCAAAGTTAATTTGTCAAATCTAATTTATGGACATTGTGCACTCTCATGCAGTGTCCTTGTCTTTGTACTGTCTTTTAACTACTTACAGTGGGTTTCCTGGTCAGTCAGTAAAACTTTGTCTTTTTTCAGAGTAACTTGTTAGACTATGGCCTTAAAGCAAGGATTTCCAAAGTGAGGGACTTCATACTACCAGCAGGATGTGACCCAGTGAGTGAACAGGCACTACCACTACTGCTAGAAGAGCCTATAGTATTTCATATCATGACAGCAAGTATTGAGTGAGTAAGGTCCTCTGGAATTCTAAACTTATGGATTCCTTGAATCGCCATGCAAATTAGAGGTCTCCAGTTTTCTTCTGCAACATAGTAGGTGTTGAGCCAGCTCACAGAGGTACACTTCATGTTATGCATCAAGGAGGAGAAGGTCTCTAGCTAGAGAGTACCAGGCAGATAAACCCAAAGGCAGAAGTGAACTCCCACTGAGTGCTCCTCTAAACAAGGGCAGCATAAAGTTGTCCCAGCACTGGCCCTTAGGTACAATGAGCCTTTTCTGCTGGCTGAGAGCCCTCTCAAACTCAATCTCTTGACATAGAAGAAGCCAATCCCCCACTGTGCTCCTGCTCCAACTCATATGAGCAACAAAGAACACGCACCAGACAGCTGTTCCTGAAGGAAGTTGTCAAGGGGTAGGTTCTCCTACTCATTCATGGCAGTCAGGTGGTCTGTTGGAAATCCTCTGTTCTTCTCAAGAGCCTCCCTCCTCTCCACCTTCCTTTTCACGAGCTGCTTCTCATCATTAGACCTGTTACCTGTGAGAAGGTATGTCTATTTATTAGGAGACTCTCTCCTTATAAATAAATAAATAGAAAGAGGAGAAGAGACTCTCTCTTCTCCTTACTAGCTTACCTTTTTCTGATGATTGCCACAGATGGAGGGGCTCCTGCCAGGCTCCACAGTTCTCTCTAGTGTAGGCAGAGTGAGTATGCTTTCTATCTTCTTTTTCCAAGGCAAGCTATTAACATTTTTTCCTCTTGTTCATCTCTAATATCATAGTGCTCAACAAGATGGAGACTTGTTTCTCTATATGCTTGTTTTCCATCAATTGTTAGGTCCATTTCAGGTAAATGGTGCCATTACATGTAGAAATCCTTCACAAAAGCCAAAATTTGATCTAAAATATAAGTAAAGCAAAAGACAAAATGTGAGAGGGGAGGGAAGGATCCTTTTAAGTCAGTCAGTCTTGTTAACCAAATTTTTTTCCCGTGAATAACAGTCGTTCTCTTGTTATGGATGCCGATGTTCTCCCTTGTGGAGAAGAAAAGGGTTATCTGTAAGCCAAAGTGTCAAAGCCTCTACTGTACACAGGGTCTCGCCTGTAAAATATAGTCTGTCTGGTTTGTGTTTTCTTTTCTCTGTCTGTGAATCAGCACTCTCTATAAAAAAGAGTTCCACTGAGTTATGTCTTAGACCATATATTAATTTGCTTACCTGTATCTTACCTTGTAGTTAGCTCCTATGTAGCTAGTATTACAAATGAATGATTTTTCAAGTATTTGTTTTCACCCTCTCTCTCTCCCCATTACCATGGTCTTATTCACAATGTAATAAAAGTAATGGCATAAATCTTAAGGAATTACCTTTATTGAGGGTTTTTTCTGTTTACTTAGTATTTTTAAATGGCTTGCCCACCTGCCTTCAGTTTATACATAGTCATTTTGGCTGATTATTTCATATACTGTACTACTTTTAGAAAAACTCCCCTGTAACCATGGTAACTATTTTTGCTTAGGCACAGTTGAGCACATGGGTTCATTTTAATTTAGCTGAAAAGAATAAAGAAATGCTCTTGAAGTCATTTGGGTTATTATTGGCTTTCATTTCAGGTTCAACAGAGATAGAATTGCTCATAGCCTCTCTCTTTCCTGCTTTCAATGATTTTTTTTTTTTTTAAACTTAGTAGGTGTGGGCTGTAAAGGATTTATATAAAAGTTTTGGGTGATTTTCCACAGGCAGCTTGCCTTTCTGAAGATAAAAGACCATCTATGATAAGATTTGTTTAACCAGGAGCAACACTGCAACATTCTTGTCTTTATTACACCAGAGAGAATGTGGCCCCCTGTAATCCAATTTCCCTTATACCCTGTGATGGCTTGACCCAAAGTCTTTGCAAGCCAGATGGGTTTGGGCTGTAATAACCTCAAGAAGAGCCAAGAGGGCCAGAGTGAGGAGACATACTGGTCCCACTTACCTGCCCCTTTAGCTTTACGGGGACTTTGAAGAATATTTCCTGATGTCCAGTTGTACAAAGAGTTTTTAGGACAGGCGTATCCAGAAAGCTGTCCTGAAAGGACTTCCTTGGCAAATGTCTCTGTGCTATTGATATTGTGGTAGCTCAGCCATCCTAGTGAACAAAAAGAGAATAGAAAATACTTGTTTCCTTCTGAAACTATTGATTCAGCATACAGCCAGGAACTGACATAATCTCATTCTGATCCAAAGTTCAGAAAAACTGGAGAAGAGAGAAAACTGAACCCTGAAGATCATCTTTGTTGCAGGAGAGTAAAAGCTATCACCTGGTGACAACCTCAGGAGACCTGTGTGCATGCCCACTACTTTAGCTTTCATTCAGGACAAAGCTCAGGACTCTAAGGTACAGCTCACAATCACAAATTTTTATTTTCTGTAATTCAGAAGTCACAGTGCAAGCAAATCTACATCTATCTGTCCACAGCTTGCCAGCTGGGATTGGAACTAGAACAAAGTAAGCTGAAATACTTCTGGCTGGTGGTGAGCCCAGTGCATGGGACCTGATAGTCTCCCTCATCAAAGTAAACAGGCTTGAGTTTCCATGGGTTTCTCCTCAGTAATTATGTGATATAGTGTTGGTATCATTACCATAATAAGCTGAATAACATTTGGGAAATCTGAATATTTCTTGCTTACCAATTGATAAAGCATGTATAGTGATTTGACTGCTTCTGCAGGTGGTTGTATAGCACATTTTACAAATGTTCTCGCTGTGAACATTTTGTCTGTCAGAGCACTATTTATTCGTTCAGTCTTTTCAATGTTCAAATGAATCTAATTATTATCCCAAGAGTTAATAACAATATCTGTTCCTTGCTGTCTGTTGCAAAGGACAGTGCTGCATATAAACCTCTGTGATGCCTAATGTTGAGGTTTTTATATCAATAGGAGTTTTACTGTAGAGAAAAAATGCACTCCTCTGCAGAAAGACGATGTCTCAAGATAGACTGAGGTGAGTTTTGCCCCATGCTGTGGTTAACAGTGACCAGTTGCGGCCTCTAATCATTAGTCCGTAATTTCTGCTGTTGTCTCATTGCCTGTGGTGCCTGTAAAGCACCAACCATCTGAGAGAAGTCCTCCCTCTCCCTTCTCACCTTTGTATACTTCAAATAGCTGCTGCCTTGCAAAAGGGTGGGGAGAAATCAACAACTCTTCACTCAGTTGTGACTACTGTGTTCTGAGTTGACAAGTGATTGATTTGCTTCATCTCCCACTCAGACAGCCACAGCTTTTCTATTCATATTGTACAAAGGGAAAAGAAGAGTGAAAAGTGTTACATGAGAGGCAAATCTGAGGGCAGATGTCATTCCGCATAGTTCATCATTCGAATTGGCTGCTGCTTTAATGAGGATGTCTAAGGAGCTGCCAGGGAATGCAACCCATACTGTTCGCTACAGAGCTTTGTCACAAGATATTTATTTTATCAGTGCTGAAATATGTATTCATGCTCTTTTATCAAAGACCATAACTCCATTGAAAGAATTCATAGGTCAATATATGTTGGTTATCAGATTCCCTCCACTCATTAGCTCAGAAGGAGAAGGTAATTTTCAACACATGTAAGAGAATTTTACACCTTTCTGAAAGTGGAGAGGCATTAAAACAATTTCCCTTTATCAAAAAGTACAGGTTGAAGATGGAAACAATATTATATCTATTGCATGTCCTACATATTGTGCTTTTTGGAAGGTGTGTTTTGCTTATTTTAATAATATACTCCATGTTATTTTTGTATTATCCTTTAATCAAACAGTTCAGTAAAGTGTTGCTATTAGAAATATACAGAAGAACAACTAGGGATAATTTTTGTCTGGATCTAAAAAGACAGAAAAGTGTCATAACAGATTGGAGTACTGCTGAATAAGTTTTTTATTGTACTTTATCAGAGCCTGATGTTGCCCATAAAACTAACAGCAAATTTTGGTACCTATTTTTAACATTCTAACACTGTCTGACTCTATAATGATATGTTTTTTAAAAAAAAGGGAGATTTAATCTTGATATCTTCTTGATATCTGGTAATACGGTTCTAGGTATTAAGACAGAAAATAAAAAAAAAAATATAAAACTTAGTAGTAGAACTAAAGAAAAGAACATTTTTATGTGTTGAAAAAATCACAAGGGACTGAAAAAAGTCAGATGCAAGTACTGGGAGATTATATTAATTTTCATTAGGATTCTAAAGTTTCAGTATGTAATTTTCTGGGAAGGGCAACTTTCCAAAACAAAACAGTGTAATTTTGTTAGAGATGATTGGACTATTCATAATTATGTACAGTGAATAATTTACTGGAATATTTTTAGAGTTATCAAATTGTTTGTAAACACAGTGCAACTGAAGAAAGTTTCAAGCACACTACTTTTAGGCTAAGATTTTTCTTGTGTGGTGTTCCTATGACTTTCACACAATTACTCAATTTGTGTGCCTTTAGCTATTGATGGTGCCACCATTTTAAGCAGGGTGTGCTTATGATGCAGGACAATAGGCCTTCTGCCAGGCGGCTCAGAGTGTAAGCATGTAGTGAGGCAAAAAGTGCAAGCTGTTCATTGTTTGCAAAATGTCTGTGATGTTTCCCATGTTGCTGGCACAGTGGTGACTGAATCACAGAATTAGCCTTCAACATAGGTGTGTGCAACAAGGAAGGGTCACCAAATGCACTGTACTCTTCTGTTATTCTCTTGAATTTTCTATTCCATAAGCAAAGACACAAATCTTGTTCCCTTACCTTCTTGCCAGTACTCTCTCTTCTCTTCTAAGCTGCCTGTCCCCCATAGTCAAGTTGTCTGTGCTTTCCTGAACAGGGTCTGTGTATGCTGTTAGTAATGTACCAAGGGATATGTTGGAGGCCATCCACTGCTCAAGAATGGATTATCAGCATAGTCTTTCTGATGGCAGCTCCCCTCCTGGGCCTGGGTGGGTTAAGGTCCTACGGCATATAAGCGGGGCCAATGACTTCCTGGTCCTGCTCCCTGAATGTTCCACGGGGTAAGGGCTGCCTGTGGCAACCATCCTTGCATCTGCCCAATTGGTCTGTGGGGCCTGATGCAGCCTTGTGTTGTGCAGAACTTCATTTAGTTGCTTGTCAGAAGACTGCTTTTGTCTCTTTGCTTCTAGCAGCCTGACATTTTCTGTGGATTGGGCAGAAAAAAAGGACGTATTAGTGAAGAGTTGTAAGTATGCTCCAAAGAAACCCTTCCAGTCCCCTGCCAGTAAAGACCAGAGGTGAGGTGAAAGCACACATTTTATTTGAAGGTTTAGTGAATAGTTTCTTGCATTATTCAGTCATCTCTGCAGGTTGCAAAATTCCAGCAGTACAGACTGAGGGTAGGAACGATGAGAATACATACATAGTGCTTGCAAGACAGTTTTGTTTCCTTTTCTGGCCATGGTCTTCATCACTCCATCTTCCTGCCTTCAGTTTCTCTTTGCTTCTGGTCTTTGAAAGGATATTGTGAGGATAAATATTCTGCAATATTTTGAGTGCCTAAACTGGAAAGGAAAATTAACACCACAAGTGTTAATGCCTGAAGAACATTATTATTTATTTCTGATTATTTGGTTTTTTTTAATAATCATCATATCATCATGAACAGTGCTGGGATTTCTAAGACGGTGGAAGAGAATCCCATAGGAATTCAACAATCATTTACCAGTCATTGGGACTGCTTTTCCAATGTTACAGTTTAGGGGTTTGAGTAGGTTTTTTGGGATTTGTCCTGTTCAATTGCAGTGGAAATCACTCTTTCAAGACCCCATTGAAAAGTTTGTTAATTCCACAGGAATAATTCCCTTGTTTTCAGTGGTCACTGAGACAGGCCTTTGGGAAGAGATATCAGGTACTAACAAGTGTTAGTACTGAAAAATTTTATTTACTATATTAATTATTAATTATATTTAAATTACATTTACAAATGCTTAATGGTAATAAATAACATCAGTATGGATAGCTGGTCGTCTCAGTCTGTACTAATAAGACTTTGTGACAAGAATGCTGCCTTCGACTTCTCCTGCTCACCTCACATGGGCTGATAGCATGGGCAATGACATGGATAAAAAATACCTGCTGGCATTGTCCTGACTCTTGCACCTGCAGAAACAGCTGCTGAGCCACAGTAAGGACAAGATAAATTAATTAAAACTTGGCTGGAATCAGCTGCTAATAGCTACTGCCTTTGGCTCTTCTGTTTCACTTGAAAATTCAGTGGTTTTTCATCCTGTGGCCCACAGAACCCATCAGAGAAAGCATCCCTGGAGCAGTGCTAATGAGTCAGGGAAAAGCAATTAAGGAAAGAGTCTATTGGCATTGCCTGTGTGATCTTCTGGCACTTGCTAAGTGGTGGCCTCCAGTTGATGGGAAAACTTCAAGGTGTCAACAAATCAATAGATGTTGGAAATGTTTTCTAAATCACTGGCAAAGCTTTCCCAGGTCAGAGTGCACTGTGCTAGGTTCTCTTTCTGACAAACCAGAGCGTTATTTTTTTGTATTCTACAAAATTGCTTCCACCATAAGAGAAAGCCCCTGACAGCACTCAGAGTCACAACGGGGAGCTGGCTACCAGCTTACTGTGCACTTGAAGAGTGTTTCCAGACTTGGAATTGGTTTTGCCCCTTTGATTCTCCTGTGTATGGGCATGTCTTTTTGGTTAAGGTGACACACAAAAAAAGCTGTGTATTTACACACTAATTCTGCACTAGTGGTGTAGTGGCTGGATTCCATTTAATTCGGTGTACTCAGGACCTGGTGTTTATGCTGTAACAGCTGAGAACAAAAAACTACTTGTCTGGTGCATGTATTTTATAAATATTTAATATTGAAAACAATTCCATTCTCATTAGTAAGATTAAGGGAAATAGTGTGTGAATACATCAAATACGGTGTTGTTTTTGCGATGTAGCTTTTCTGAGTGCCAATTTAAATTTTATCTACTTTGTAACATTGCTGAAAGGCAGAAGATTTAACAGTTTAATATTATGCGTATAATAAAGTGGAGAGTGTCTTCATGTTTGTTTGGGATAGCTGTCCATCTAATAACTTTAAAAAAAATCACTGTTGTGACTACAGAGTTGATCAAAAGGAATGCAGGTTGCAGAAGCTATTAAGGACAGACATACATTTTAATTGGGTCATGAGAGGGTGTATTTGCTTCAGAAGTTTCATGTTCAAAACATACAGAAGTAATGTCTGGCAATTCCCATCAGTTTCAGGTTTGAGGTTTCCTCTGTAATAAAATTCTGCTGTCCGAAGCTTTGTGTTGGACCTTCCTTCCTGAGTGATGAGCTATTGTATTTCCTCTGAAAAATATCTCTCGTTCCTGAAAACATATCTCCAGAAAATAATTGGCCAAGCTTTCATTTTTCAACATCAGAAAAAATACTGTTCTGCCTCTGAAATTCCTACTTGGTTAAGTTTTAGTTGGGATATGTTGTAACAGCTGTAATTTCAGCCAGAACTGACCAGATCAGGGCCTATGAGACAGCAGTTCAGCTGAACTAGGGCAAAGAAAAATGTTAAGGAATGTTTGTAGTTCTTAAACCTTCCTAAAGATGAGAATGTGAAAAAGCTGTTTTTTTGTCTCATAGAAGTTTTTTTACACTCAAAGAATAGCATAGACACTTCCAGATGAAACAACCTGTTTCCTTTTAAACAATGCCTCATGCTGACATTTCAGGAGGGGAAAAAAAAATCAACCCTTATTTTATATATTTACAATGATGAGGCTAGGAAAGGATTATTTTCTTCTAATTGAAGCATGTGCATTATCAGCGTGTATATCATAAACTGCTGTGTCTTATACACTTCTATAAAGTGTACTAAATAACTAGTAACGAACATTTTATTTTAATGTAAAAAATTTTTGGAGAGTGACATGAGTTCTATTACACAGACTCTGGCTAGGTACTCCATGTGCTGCAGTTACGATTTATTATTCTTGACCTTTTAATGAATTGTGTTCAGATAAATTGGATATCACAAGTATCTTGCTCATAAGAAGTCTATGAATCTAGGAACTGGTAAACATCCGTATTATATTAATTGGAGTACCTTTATCTCTGCAAATAGACCTCTTCAGTCTTTGCTAAGAATAATCCAATGAAATATCATGCTCAGGTATACAATTCCTCACAAAAATGTTTGTTTCTTTCTAAGTTCTTCAGATCTTATTCTTCTCTATAGGAAAACTGAGTCTGATTAGAGCAAAACAGTCTGACAGCCAAGATGAAAGAAGCATTTCTAGGGCCTTCAGAAACTTGCTTTGGGACTAAACGTGAGGATTTTTCAGTTCTGTGACTGCTCTTAAATTTTAGTATTGGGTGTAGGGCCTCACATGAAGGACAGGGCAATTTTTTTTCCTTCTATGTAGTGAGATATTTCTGTATTTAATCTTGACCTAGGCTTTAACTAAAGTACTACCTTGTACTCATACAAAGTTTGCTAAGATTGTCGCACAGACAGTATTGGAGGCAGAGAACATTTTTCTCATACTAATGTGCATACACACAAAAGATTATTTATTTCCCTCAGGTTAGCATCAGTAAAAATAAGTTTTTATGGGAGTACTCTCCAAAGCTTTTGCTTAATAAAAATTTGTGGGGAAAAATAAAATGTATTCCAGGGAATAAAGAAATTTCAGATTTTAAATGGCAGAAAATTTAGGCATTATGTAAGAATTTCAGATTAATATATACAGGGAAGTTAAAACTGTTACAGATTTTTGTCAGGTAAGATCACACAACCAGTGGCTTGTCGAGCCACATTTTCTCTGGATTAACTGTAAAATCAGGAATTTGTGGGGGGCTTTTAAACTCTGCCCTGAATTGAACCTACTGAGCAATGAGGAATATCTGCTTTCTGCCATTGCACATCTTGAAAAGAGGTGATATTGACAGAAGCTGGTGTGTCAATCCATGAATTAATAGGACAAATTGAACAGTGAAGAAAAGAAATCCTTACCGCCAGCTACATATCTCAGCTTTGTCTCAGGTATCCTGAGTCCCTTCGAATGGGACCTCACCTGTACTCAGAGCTGCAAACAAAATGCTGTCTTCTAATGCATGTGATGTACTTCTGGATTGGGCTGTAGCTAACTCCTGGATGGATTCAGAGCTCAGCTGAAACGGGTCTCAATGCAAAGGGTCAGGATACATTTGAGGCACCAAGACTGCTCTGGCTGGATGGATTTGGACCTCAGTGTGCTCTGCACAACTTTTGTAACAGCAGCTCTGGCACTTGTGCCACCTTTGGAAACAGCAGGGCAACACTGGATCTTAAAACATATACAAATATTTGCTTTCCTCAGACATCCTGCCTCCAGTCACTTACAGGTATTATCTGAAATATGTTCTAGCAGATGTATTAGGGGATAATGTTAATCATACAGCAGGCATTTTGGAACTACAGGAGCACAGAACATATAAGGCTTCTTTGCTTTCCAAACCCCTCTCTAAAAGTACTTTTACTGGATTTTTTTACTCTGGACTTATTATCTGCATTATGCAGACCTCAGCCCACATTTGATGCATTCTGACAGAAGAAAAATGATCAATGCAAAAAATGAACAATGTCAACTTCTTCTGTGGAGTTGACTCGCAACAGTGTCATACTTCTTTTCTGTGAGTCTGGCCCTTTTGAATGCAAAAGCTGTATTCTTTTTTTTGTTCGTGTGTGTGCATATATACACGCGTATTACAAAGAATGATTTTAGAGTAACCTTCAAATACTAGCAACCACGTTGCATATTAACACCCTTGGAGTGGGAGGCAGAAGTGGCTGATGTGCTAAGGCAAATAAAATGCTGTGAACTAGGACAGCTGTTTCCAGCAAGCTGGAAAGGTAATAACGTTGTTCTTGCTCCACTCCAGCCCAGCGTGGGATGTTTCTCTGAAATGTTGCTGTCACACTGGTCTGTATGCTGTTAGGCAGAGGAGGGTGTTGACTGACTCAGCAGTGAGCATGTTGCCCATCTCTCCCCCAGATGACATCTGGAGCTCTTTTCTTGTGCCTTGGGAGAGTGAACAGCAAGGCACGAAGGGAAAAGGAGCAGCAGTATCCAGCTCAAATGAGAACATTGTTAAAATGGTGGCAGCTTTGGCCCAGTAGTCCCAAGAATGAAGGTGTCCATGCTGAAGAGGGCCTTGCAGAGGAGAAGCAGACAAAAGCACTCAGGGGTGCTGATGTGGAAGAAAGAAAAGAGAGGGGGACTAGAGGGTGGAGAGGGCAAGAGCAGCAGGATTCACGTGTCTTTTGGGAGAACCAGTGAAGGAGAAGCAGAAGGGCAGGCAGGAATTTGAATGTGTCAGCAGAAGAGAGAGGTGGGCCCTCCCATCTTAGCTTGTTCCCATCCTTCTCCAGTTTCAGTCATGGATGATTTTCTACACATATAGACACCAAAAGATGACTATTTTAATTATATTTTTGGTATGATTACCTCTCTTATCTTATTTGTGTTTGGAGCGATTAGTTTATATTTACTACAACACTCACTGCAGCCTCTACTCTAGGATGTTCACGCACAGACAAAGCTTTAAATAATAACTTTAAGTCCTTAGTGAAATGACAGTACAATGCTCTGAGAAGAACTTTACAGTCACAGATGGTGCTGAGGAAATATTTCACAATGAAAAATTTATCCAGTAGACAAATGTAATGTTCCCAGCTAGTTCATGAACAGATCATGAAATTATTTGTTATTCAAAATTATTTATGATTTTTTTTTTCATCAAATGGTCCTCTGCATCTGGTACATTACCAGATTCTTCCAAAAATTGTGATATGCATTTTTTGCTCTATTGGGAGTTTTATAAAATACTAACTGCTCTTTCTGTTCTCAGTCAGCTGAGTGGTGTATTTACTGCCTTGAAATATACTGTGCTGAGAGAACCTGTCTGCATGATATGGCCAGCTGAGAGGAAGATCAGATGGGTATGAATAAAAAGAGGAAATGAAAGGAAAACCCACAATACAAATGATGAGACTACTTCCTAAAATGTTAGGTAAGTATGATTTTTAAAACAGATTTTGTTTCCATAATGTACTATGTAAGAAAAATCAGTAGCCCCCGGTCTTTTCAAAATGAGGAGCATTGTTGAACCAGAGCATTATTTATTAAGACAGATTATCTCAGTTTCCAGAAAATGACTTGATAGGCTCAAAGTAATGCTATACATGTCTGGCTTCATAAGTAGAAGACTTATTTCGAAATGAGGCTCCCAGACGGTTGGTATGTATTCTAAGAGTAATATTCTAATTCTCTGACTACAATAGTAATAATCTGTTAACCTCTGAGATAGCACAGCAGTGGGACCTCATAAATAAAGCTGCAATAATTGATGAAAACATATAAAAATAATAAAAGCCTCAGAGCCACTGCTGAAAAACTTGTTCAGGAAATGGAAAGCTCTTTTCAAAGTATGTGAAGAGACAGATAATGAAGCTTGAGTTTTTGTATAAATGCAGAATAAAACCATGCATTGAAAAGGAATTGGTGAAAGCTATAAATCAACATACCCTGAACGATATCTGGGACTATGCTTCAGTAATCCATGGCAACTTCAGTCTGCCTCAGTCACAGAACCTGTCAGATCCCCCGGCAAGACCAGAGTATATACTTTTGCAGTTTGTTGTTGTCACTGTAAGGTTATCTCACTCTCTTATTTGAATAGTATCTCTAATGAATCCTCTGTTCCACCATGCAAATCCGTGGGAATGTGATGTTACTCTACACCTGGTTGAGCTGGTTTGTTTAAAATTTTAACCATAGCTCCTTAGGTTCAGGTGCTAACTAGCCCACTTTCTTGGATAGGGAACCTAGATATTGCCCTTCTGCCATACTTCCCTTATTTGCACTGTGTGCCAAAGAATAGAGATATTCTTGCACCTTTTGACCCGGATTACTCTGCTTCACACCACTGTGGACGTAGAGCCAAGGAACTCCTTGTGTCTCATGAATATGGGAGTCCTCTGGATACTTCTGCACCCAGATAAGCTGTGCAATAAAGGCATGTTCCTTGAAGCCAATGTTTCTCACAGAGGATTTGTTCCAGCTGTATCTACTCACTGGGATCAAAATGAGCCCTCCTAGCTGATGCCAGAATGAGAGTGAGGTGTTTGATTATGGCAGTGAGAATCTCCCAGCTATTTTCCACTGCTTCAGCTGCTGTACCCAGCTAGAAACAAGTTCTGTGAGCTGGGGAAAATCCCAGCCAAGAGGTGACAGCATCAACATATGCATTCATATACGGAATGCAAAGGAAGCTTTTTAAAAGGAGAAACACGTAAGCCTCCTGATGGATGATAGTCATATCTGGCACATGGAGGCCAGTTTGTTTTCTTGACTGGTTCCTAACAAAGCTTTTAATAAGGTAGAATTAGGAGAGGACTCTAGCCAATGACTGTCTTTTCTAGCCACATTACAGGCAAGAAAGATTATAATTTGGAACTTCTTCTGTAGAGAACATCTTCAAAGTAAACCAGTTAATTTTAGTAATGTTTGGACTATATGGATAGAAATTTAATATGTAAAAGCAAAAAAGATTTCTTAGAAATAGGTAATTTTAAAATGTACCCTATTTCAAAACAATTGGGTCTGGGGAGGGTGCATTTCTTGGCATGTCCTTTGAAAAATTTTATTTCCCCCAAAAAAAGTCTTGGAAGAAAAAACCCCAAACTCTCATGCAAAAGGTTTGGTCTACCTGATTCTTTGTACTTCAGAACACGAGTCTGTGAGCTAGATTTATTAGAAACAATTCCAGGGCAAGCATGCCTTTGAGAAATGTGAAGAAACAAGACATAGTAGATTGGGGCAGTAAAGAATAGTTCAAAGCATCCAAACTGGAAACTGTGTCTTATTTTGATCTGAGGGAGAAGGAGGGGACACCCTTATGAGAAAAAAAAAAAAAGGCAAAGCAATTCCCAGGTGGGTTGGAATTGAATTTAAGGTAGAAAACAACAGTGCTGAGTACAAAAAGGTCATAAATAGGGTAGAGCAGAAATGATAGAGGAGAACAAAAGAAAATGGCCGTTCTAATATGGGGGCATGAACACTTGTGTTTTCTGTTAGGGAGTTCATTTATGATTTCTTATAAAACTCTGGAGATCTGGTCTGTTTGGAAGCCCAGTGTGGAACAACCAAAAACAGGTTAGGAAGATACTGGCGTTTCATCACTGATACAACACAGGACACAATTGTACAGAAAAGGTAATAACCCTGTAGAGTTTGGCAATTTAAGCTGATTCCAGTCTCTCTGGCTGAGGAACATTATGTGTGTACACATCTGGACATACATCTGCACACTAGGATTGCATCTAACCTAGATGTAGCGTTGTAGCCTGGTAAACATGATATTGTTATCACTAGTAAAAAAGTAGCAGGCTTCAAGCTAACCCTGCAAGGTCACAGGACATGTCAGGCTTTGTCTGAACTTGGGCTGCCTGAAGCTTTGCTTGAGCTTGTTTAGCTGTAAGAGCAATTTTTTTCTAAGTCAGGTGGCTATTGCCTAATTTTTTATTTTCATCTATAATCATGTGATATAACCATAATTTTTATATAGCTAGTAACAAGTAGTATTCTGTGTAGAATGAAATATTTATGTCCATAGCGTGATGATAGTATATAGAGGAGTACAGGTATGGTATGAGAGCAAACGTCTTGCAAGTCGGGACACAGTGGAAACAGCCTGTGTGTGGGGCCTGAAGTGATGGGATGATAACCAAGGAAGCACAGCAGGGGAGTGGCAAGACCAGGCTTCTTTTTTCTTTTTCTGTAATAATTAGATCTAGACTAATAGTTCTTTGAGTCTGTTATTCAGCTGGTAAGGTTTAAATTGCAAGAACAATAAATTTTTTTGGCATGGTGTTTCCTTTTTGCCCATGACAATAATTTGAGTGTAGCAAAGTAGCTATGTCTAAACCTGAGCAAAGCTTAACTGTGCCACCGAATTTAAGTAATTTTAAATTCAGCTCTCCACTTATGGCTCACTGAAATTACAACCTCACTACTTTCTCAGCAGGACTGAGTCCAGCCTCGTTAACTATGCTGCACCACTTCACTCCCTCTGTGACAGGATTTTCAGGCTGCTGTTGCTTGGGCACATTGCAGGAATGTAGTAAGCAGGGTAGTAAGCAGGGGACAAGAAGGTGCTGGGGTGACATGGTAGGCTGGCAGTAGGCATGAGCTTGCCTGGGATCCTTGCAGACACAGAGGTTGAGTTTTTTATATTTCCCATTCCAAAAGGGCAGAGCTCCCTTTTTGGCAAGCACAAGGATCACTCCAAATTTGAGTTGGGGGCGGGGGTGGGGGGGACACACAGAAAGTGGGGGTGGTGGGGGTGACAGGGCCATTTGAGCTTGAATTAGTGTGATAGTGAAGATGTAATAATCGGGCCCATTCTGCCAACCCTACCCAGAACATGTCACAGGCTGAGTTACTAGAAACAACTTCAAGAGACTGCATTCATTGGCTTTGGCTTAGGGGGTAGAGGTCTTTATTTTGAGCAATGCTGATGAGAATGGGTCACTGCAACAGCAAGTGTGTAAAAGAGTATCTTGGACCAAGAGGCTGCTCCCAGAAAGGCTAATCAAAAGTTCTTCCTAACTTCTGTGGGTACACAGTTAAGCTCAATAGCCTAGAGGATGTTGATACGCTATTAACTTAGATTCACATACACATCCTGACTGCATTCCTAACAGGAATTTTTCAGTAACTACTTTACACAGGAAAGTGGTTCACAGATTTACTGGGTGTTGTGAAATAGCTCAGAATACTTTGGCCACCTAAGCTCAAAAACCCCAGCATCGTTGTGAGAAGACTAGTTCCCATTAGTGGACAGATGTAATGAAAAAACAATTCTGCAGTTTGCCTGCTGGTCAACTTACAAATGAGAAGTTTTGCTGAGATTTATCATCTCAAACACTACTTTATAATGGGGGAGAAAATAGCTTTACAGACCTGTGAATTGTAATCAGAACACGGTAATAGAAATAGGCCAATGTTGTACATAGAAACCTCCATATTTGCTTGCTGTAGACAAAATGTGAAATTGGATCTATATTTAGATAATTGCTCTTGACTATGTGTTATGAAGAATTGCTAAATAGGCAAAAGAAATGCAAGTCAGACACAAAAATATTATTACCTGAGCTTTAGATTTGTGTTTATAAAGGTTGCTAGAATGAAGTTTTATTGTGGGAAGTGCTGGAATAGAGCATGCCTGGGGTAAATGAACTGGTGATTTCTCTATAGAGACCAATGGATTTGTGACATGAAGTAGTCTTATTCTGTGCTTCTGCAGTGATTTTTGCTGTTAATTTTTCACTTGCATTACCTTAGAAGAAGAAAAACCTGATAATTGACTATTTTTCTTCATTTTTATTAAAACATTTAACTTAAAAACCCAGCAATATTTTCATCTTTATCAAATTGGGATATCAATCTCCACAAATTTCAGATCCTTTACGGCCCATTTGATTTAAATATATTCTTTGGGATTTTTTTCTTTCACTCCGCAGCCACAATTCCAAATGTGCATGGAAGTTCCCAAGTAATTTCCCTACTTTAACATTTTTGGAACTCATCAGAACTTCAATACCAGCATTATGGTTGGGATCACTGATCTTGGGCAGTCGTGTGTTCACCTTCCTGAAGCAAGGGTACCACATGTGCCATTTCTGAGCAGCCAAGTCCCCTCATCCCATCTTGCTTTTCAATATGCAAGAGACTTTGACTGCTTACCTCTCCTGCAGCATGTTGGAGGGACACTCTTCTCTTGACCTATGCAAACAACACATTTTGCCTCTGGCCATGAGAACTGATTGTTTTTATCACTATCTTTCACTATCTTCAAAGTGTTTAGATAGATGGCAGATTTATCTATCACATATATACCCACAAGCATCAACAACTAAGCAGGTAAGTAAATTGAACAAAACCTGAGCCTTTGAAATACCTGCACATCACAACTCATCCCATAGGTGAAACCTAGGCTTATTGGAAGGAATGAGCTTTGCCATCAGTTTCAACACCTGACAGCTCTCCTTTTGAGACAATCACTGCCTTCCAGTGGCAGACACTATCCCATGCATACAGCTATATCCTTGACCTGATCTTTCTCTCTTCTTGGTGTGTCTCCCCAGCAAAACGAAGGTCCTAGCCAGTATCTGGCTGATTTGCCCATATAGCACATGTACTGTCTGGGAATCCTGGACATGTGTCTTATCTATATTGTTTACATGGGACAAATTCTTTTTATTTTTGCCTTCATTGTGGGTTTTACCTGCACCAGTGAGATTAAGCTGGTACAGCAAAGTAGTACAAGCTGCAATTGTAGCTTAATTTTGCTAGGTACACGTAGGTTTGGGCATGAGGCTGTGTAGTGAAGGGATTAGCGGTCTCTGCATCCTGAGGCCTCATCCCCAGAGGCAGAAGGAGTTTGACAGAAGAGCAAAGTGAGGAATATGCACATCCTTTATGGTGAGCTGGGACCCTGTCTAGCAAAGGGCTGTTCTTTACCAGGGTCCGATTTTCAGCAGTAAGTGCTCAGTGCTTCCAGAAGGCAGGTGCTTCTACAGTGCCTCAAATTGGGCAAGGAAAAATTAAAAGAAAGACAAGCTACTTTCATAATCTTACCCTGCCATGGTTTAGCACATCTTCTGACCAGGGTTTAGACTGTTTCACAGTCTTCAGTGTTATGGTTTCTGAGTTAGTAGTTTAATTTCCATTTGCACTGTACAGTTGCTTGTAAAGGGATTAGAGCAGTGGATTTGTTTTATGGCACACATTTCTCCAGCTGGACTATGGACAGACTGACAGCTGTCACTGTCACACCTGGCTGACAATGTCAAACTAAAGCCCCAGTGGCTTAACAGCATTTGCATGTGACCACCAGACTGGATTATAGAGACCATCAGGTTTGGCCTCATGGACAGCTCTAGTTTCTTCAGAACAGGCACTTCTTCTCACCTAGACCACACATTTAACTTTACAGAGTTTGATATGTGCCACTTCTATTTGTTGTATTTTGGCAATGGACGAAGAATTTGTTTTGTTGTTACACAAACAAAGAAAGTAATTCTGATTCTGTTGCACCCCAAAAGCTTGCAGCTGAAATAGCAAATGAGGTAACAGATGGAGACCAGATAGTTGTGGGTGTACAAGGAAGCAATAAACAATGTTAGGCAGCATGATAAATAGCCTAATCATTAAAGGTTTTTTGTGTGAAAATAACAGAAAAGGGGGAGGCTTGAAGAAGATTAATGAGTTAATTTTAGCATCTATTTATAGAAGCTTTTCCTAAGTATGTGCAGCAGTATGGGAGAAAGAACAAAGGGCTCCTGAAAACATAACAAGTGGCAGGTAGTGGCTGACATTTTTAGCCCTTGAGTAGAAATGAGGAGAGGGCTGGCCTTGTGATATCAAACAGGAGATGGCTAAGGGACTAACTATTCAAAAAGGGACTTGAACACAGAACAGAAACACAATACATGTGACAAAAAAGAGAAATAATGGAGAGATGCAAAGAGAGGAGAGGCACAGTCAAGGCAACTGACAATCACAACAGCTTTCAGAGTATTCATGAACAAGGCAAAGGTGCATCTGCCAAGGTCAGAGAAAAGGTTGATGCAGTACTGGAAAGGCAATTAGTATCAGCTGTTTGCTTGCACCAATTATATCTGTACGGGTGGAGAGAAAAGGCGTGTGCAGAAATAAAATGAAAGTCTTATGGATACTTGGGAAATAAGAGAGACATGGAGGGAGATCTGAATCAAGGAAGACACAGTTTATGGACAAGCAGGAATGCAGCATTGTCCCGAAGCATCAGGGTGGATTGAAAAGCTATTAAAAGCTGTCCCTTAGTCACACGCTCTTTGAACTGGCAGCCAGGTGTCCATGAAAAGTGTTACAGAGGCAGACCAGGATTTCAGTCTGCATGGAAAGGAATGGGTGAGGAGCAGAGAGGTAGATCTGTGAGCTGTCTGTGCTTGAGATTAGAGTGTTTCTGAGATAAGTGCAGGGGAGAGAAGGGTAGCAGGGACAGACCTCCCACAGAAAGCTGAAAAGAGATGAAGAGGAGACTCTGAATAACACGTGACAGGAACAACTGGGGAGGCAGGAGGAAAACCAGGAGGGGACAGAATATTAGGTGTTAAAGAAAAATAGGATCCCAGAGAAGCTTGGCTGCTGTTTTTACAGGCAGACAACAACTCAAGTTCAATGAAGACAGCATACTTGCGGAAAAGAAGTTATTAGAGATCTTCTGTTGATGCCAGTTATACTTGAGTACAGTGGAAAAAAAGTTTACTTTGCAGCAAGCCTGAAGTTATTCCATTACATTCCTCGATGTGTCAAAATTAACACTGAGTCCAGGTACCTTACAGATATGTGACAAACTTGACAGTAATTTAGAAGTAGTAACCCGTGGTTTTTTTTTTTTTTTGTTTTTTTTTTTTTTTTTTTTTTTTAAGTAGAAAGTAACTTACTGACTTCCTTACAACTCTTAATTTCCATCTCTGCTTTTGTAGGACAATTCCCATATTTCCCAATTTTATGCAGCATTTTGTGTGGGACTGTAATTTTTGTTTCTGATTCTACAATGATCATATACATTAAATATTCATCATAGAACAGTAATTAAAGTGAATAATCCCCCTAGAAAATGTTTATAACTATTTTAAATACTCAGAACTTAATTAAGAGAATTACAGGGTTAAAGGTTTAAAATAAAGTTTTATGGGATGGCCAAAGGGCAAAATTGTAAGAATAAAATCAGCTTAAGCTTTTATAGTGTTAAGGCCAGGAGAAAAAAAGATTGTTAAAAATAGAGGAAAGATTACATAAAAACAAAATGTCAGGTTAACATAGAAACTACACCTGTTTATTTAACTTCTAATTTGTGTTATTTATTGGCAGACTGTATTTGCCTACTTATATATCTTGCTTGTGAGAGTAGTATTTTGAATGAGAATAATACCATTGTTTTTGGTTAATTTTACATTAAAGTCCATAAACAACAACAACAAGTTATTTAGAAAGTCAGGTAAATTGCAACCCTTTAAGATCAAAGCCTAAACTTTCTACATTTGGTGTGACATCCAGATGCACAAGGCTGGCCTGAGCTACAGCCACATAACTTGCGCTAGGCATAAGTGATGCTGCCCAAATTACCCTAGTGCTGAAAAAGTTTATGAAAAACCTTCTGCAGTTAGAAATCATGGTTATATTTTGATTAAATAGTGAGGTACATATGCAAGGATATGTAGGAAAAACACACTAGGAGACATGGCTTTTGTTTAACATGTTATTCAAGATGAATCTGTGACTCCAGTGCATCAGTGGCTAACCTGCCCTGATTCACCGGGGACAAGAATTTATCCACCAGATATATTGTTTGAAATGTTTAGCTTCATGCTTATGTTAAATGCTCATAACTGCTTAACATACAGATTTCTACTGCTGCTTCTAAATAACTAGCATTTAGTCAGACCCTAAGGCTTAGCTCAGGGTTTGGCACTCTGCAAAACTTTCTTAAAACTCCTGAAAATATGTATTGCAGAAATACAGATTTCACTGAAGAGGTCAGTCAAGGAAGCATATGGAGCAACAGTTTTTCTTGTTAATCCCTGTTAGAATACCAGAAAGTTTGATTCCAGAAATAGGGCTTGTCCAGAAACCCAGTGTTGCTACCAATAGAGGGCTCCACTGCTGCTCACTTGGGTTGACATGGCCAACTCTAGAAAGGCAAAACTTTGATCACTGCAATCTTTCACCTTGAAAACAATCAATTCTTCAGTCCCTCAAGAGAGCACCGCACTATGCTTTACAATCTAATGAGCCAGCGGTTGGTTAACCTCTGTGTTATTTTGTTTATAGCTTTAATAAAAATGAGACTTCCAAGCCTCGCTTCCCTGCACTGAAGAAATCTGATACAATGTATTTTTGTATGTAGAACTTTGTTTCAATACCTTTTTCCACTGAAATCAGTGCCAAGGCCTTCAAGGAAACTAACACAGTGGTTTTAAAGTCATGATGCACAACTTTATGTAATACTGCTCCTTTACATCAATTACATCTCCTATTTTGCCTGAGCTGCCTCTTCCTCCAGTGAAAATCCCACACATCAGGACTTAAGTGATATGCTTCAAAATTGCTCATACAATTAAATGACAGTGACGTTTACAGATAAACAGTGTACAACTGACAGCAGCTTCTGGCCTTTGGGTTTTGCAACATAGCTGTACTTGAGTCAAAACAGCACTTTTAGAGCTTAAAGCCATACTGTCAGATAATGGCCAAGCATTTTTCATGTATTCACTCCGTGCTCCCAGAAGGGTTTTGAGATGGGGAACTCATTGTGAACTGTTTTATTGAAAGGCTGTGGAAAAATAACAGCAAACAAAACAATAGCAGGGCTATCTGAGTAGGACATGTTGCACAGCCCCCTCAGCTGTATGAACATAGCTGCCTGCTCCTGTTGCAGCTGAACCTGAGAAAAGAGCTGAGCAGTAATGTGTTTTGTATATATAGCGTGCTATTTTGGAGAAGCTCGTATGAGTTCTCTGACATAACAGATGCTCCTTGTGGTAAGTAAATAGTTTCAATTAATGAAGCTTTCAAGGCTTTCGCATATTTACTTTCTTTTTTTTTTTTTGGTGAGCTCCTATTGAGAATATTGGGAATTCATGCGTGTAATATTCTTCTAGTTGAAAAGATTTCTGTGGTTTGGGTTTTAAAAGTTAGATTAAAATAATTTTGTTTTGATTGGAATCACAGTTCTTCAAAGTCAAGTGCTTCCTTCAGACTTAGAAGGAACAAGGACACATTGCTATGGCATATGACACTTGGAACAGGGGCTCTATTTATTCTGTCATCATTGCAGGCATGTTATTTCCATTAGTTTCAATGAGATTGATGTGTTTCCTTCAAAGTAAATAGTTTCTTTATACTGTTGCCTTAAATAACTTGGAAACAAATATTGGAAGGATATCTGATGTCTCCTGTCCTTAGAAATCAATGTCAAGCCTCAGTAAAGGTCTAAGAAAGCTTGCTGAACATGATACAGAACATGTCCTGGCTCTATAACATCTAGGAGAAGTACTGTGACTCTGAAAAGGGACTAATTTTCCAAGTAGATTGTCAAGTGGGCTGATGGTTCCTTGAGTCCTGACCAAAATTCTTTTGCGACACAGTTTATATGTTGTCTGGGATCATAACTGTTTCTCCTTGTTTACACAAATGATGTAACCTATCTTTGTGTGAAGCGAAACAAATCAAATTTCATGCTGCATGGGAAAATTTAAGTTAGCTACTGTGACCATCCCCCCCACCCAGTCCAAATGACCAAGGAGATAAATTAAAGACTCATTTCTGCTTTCATTGTCTTCAGTTATTGGATTGAATTGGAAGTAACTGTCATATTTTGTTTATGAATCTGGGAAGTGCGTTGACACTTGTGGCTCCTTAGCATCTCTCAAGATAATACCAGAAGGATTTTTTTTGCAGCACACATGAAAGCAGAATCCAAACTGTAATGGATCCTTTGTCAGACATTCTTCCCCTTTTCTATGTTTAGTGAAAACTCTTGGGATCCTAAGAATATCTGGGCCAACATCTGCAGTCCTCAGTCAAGAAAGCTACAGTTGACTTCCTGAAATATTGTCTGCATAAAGCCTCACTTGAAGCTGGAGACACAGGCACAATCTGTGCTGTGCTGGAGGCACAGGCTTTGGTTGGTTGTGAATCGATTAAAGAGCTGGGTTGCTAAATCCATCACTCTATAGAAGAAAATCATGTTTTGATACTCTATATGATGCATTTTTAGAGACTGGCCCTCTGTTACTTTACTTTGGATATGGTGATTTCTATGAGTTCAGTTGTATCTTGGAGGACTTTGCATCATGGAAAAGTCTATTCAAATAATAACAGACTGCAGAGGGCAAGGGAAAGCAGAATCTGAGTATTTCATAGAACCAATATGCCATACATAGACTGAATAATGTTTTGACAGGGCTGTGATTACTTATGAACCCTGCTCCTGATTTGGCCTGGAAACAGCACTCTGGGTGAATTTATGCTGATGATGCTATTTTTTAAAACCACAGCTCAGTTTTGACTTATCAGTTTTTCTCATGGTAAATTAATATTACAGGCTAAAGTCTTCAGGGCCTGGCTCTTTTATTTATATTGCTTCAGATCATAATTATTTCAATGGAATTAATTGTGTATTTCAGTGGAAAGCTGACACAAGACAGGGACGGAAGAGATATGTTAGTAAATCACAACAGAAAATACATTCTTAGTAACTCTGGTCTGTTTTTGCAACTCAGAAGGGTGTAAATAATTTTGATGAGTACTTCAGTATTCCTGGTTTGATGTAGCGCAAACTGCCTTTAAATTTTGGAAGACATCTAGGATTTTCTTGTAGATCAATTTTTGTATTAACCAAAGCATACTTACCAAAATAACTTTGAGCCTATTAACATTGCAAAGACATGAAAGAGAAAACAGAGCTATTTCAGGGCCTTGAACTTCAGTGAGGTTGTGATTTTTCATTACAGCAATGTTGCCCAGACCACCTCTTCTGGTTTACATGTAGGTAATAAGATCATCATTGTCTGCCCCAAAGTATTACAGCCCCAAATTCTGCAGGTCTTCTGTAGTGGTCATCAAATACAGAGTCTGATCTGTGGCTTTTTACCTGTACGTTTCAGTCAAATCAATGAAGTCAGCCACTCTGGTAGAGAAGTCCTATACCCCCTGGGAGAGGATCACAGAGTTGTACTAGCTGCAGCCACCATCTCTTGGGAAAAGCCCTATTTTTAAACTAAATCAAGACAAAACACAACTAATGTGCTTTTTTTTTTTTCTTAAATCATTTTCTCAGTTCTCTTTTTTGTGCAGAAGTGCTGTTTAATTCTGCTATGTTGAAGTTATGCAAACTCATAAATGGAGGACTAGAGAACTCAAACCCTGAGCTTCTGTGGGTCTGACTGGGGTTACAACATGGCATAATAGTCTGAAACCATAGCAAATACCAAAAAAATTTTGCTTAGCTCAAAGCAAAACTACTCCTGATTGCCATCTAGTGAACCAGACTAGTACATTCCCTACTACATTATTACTGCTAGGATTATTTCCTGTCTATAAAAATCCAAAGGGATGAAATGCATGTTCCCTTCTCTACAGAGCCAACAAAATCCAGGCAGATGAACCTGTGTCACCATCAGGGGATAAGGAACAAAGGGGAGGACCTTTGTGACCCTGCACTACTTATGAACAAAACCACAGAGAAGGACAAATATTGGCAAGCACCTCATTCTGTAGATATATGTGGTGTGGAGCATATTCCCCTTTGTGCCAGGACCATTCTTATACAGAACTGGCTGAAACTTTTTCACTGTATGCGGACACTATTGACTTTTAATGAGTAACTACTTTTTTATATTTGAAAGCTCTATGCCCCCTAACAATTCTTTTTCAGACAGATTCTTTCTTTTTATTTTGCAACATATGCTTAAAGAAAGTAGATTCTTTTCATAGAAATTTTCAGATCAGTCTTACACCTTCACAAATCCTTAGCTGATCCTACCCACAGTCAATCATTTCCTTCCACTGCTAGTTTAAGACACTGCACAGTCTAGGAAAGATTATTCTCTCTTATGCATCTATTTCCAGGGTTCCTAATTCATTCATTGAATCATACTGTGAACTCAGAATAATGAGGATTTAAATTCATTTTAAGATCTTGTTTCTGTGTGATGCAGAGACCAACTTATCAGTATCAGATAGATTGGGTCACATTAGTCACAAACAAGAAGCACAAATGGCTTCTTCAAAGTCATGATTCTTAGTTTCTAAACCAGCTGAAGCCAACCTACGTGCTGTGACTTATATGCTCAGCTGTCAGATTGTCCTGAGGAACTACGCTCCAAGGTAACTCACCAGAAATAACAGATGATGTTTTATAATTTGGATAGTTTTTAGCTTTTTTTTGTTTGTTTGTTTTCTTTGGTTTTGTTCTGTTTTAAAGTCTTCAAAGAGATTAAACAATATATTATGCAAAACTTTATTATAGCTTTAGGCAAAGTAACTTCTGTCTCCCAGAATGTGGGCTGATTTTTGAGGCTATTTTCCAGCTTTTATTTGACATTCCACAAGTCTTTTTTTTACTCAAAATACCCTCATGTGTGCTTGCAGTGGTGTCTCTGCCCATATTCATTGTTGTCCTGAGACTGAAATAGTCATGGGGCTATTCAGTCTGAATAAGGTTTGCAAGTGTGGGAAGCTGTGATTCAGCTTATACAGTGATGATAGTTTATAAAATAATAGGATTAATTAAGATAGGTAAATTTTATTAATCTATTAATTTTGACCATAAATGATGGAGCAGCAATTAACATTTAAAAAAGCAGAACCCTGACCTCTTTGGAGAAGGAGTACTAGATTCTGTTTTACTGCAAATCCATGATAACACTGTTCGTTGTGGTAAAATTACCCTGACTCATAAAAGGTAAAGATCTGCTCACAGTACTGCAGGACTGTTCTCTCAGTAACAGGAATGGAGCCAAAATCTGCTTGACACCAAAGCTAAGTCACCTCAATGTCTTGAAGACAGCGTAAAGGGTGTAAGCAGGCAGAAACTGAGCCACAGAGTTGTTAGGAATAGAATAATAAAAAAAATGCCAAACTTGAAAATATTTGGGCTTGGCCACATGAAAGCACTGATGTCAAACTGCAAGGTGATAATAGCATGGCCTGTGTCATTGCCAGAGTCTCATATGGCTGCTCGCTGCTGTTTCTGCCACCAAAGGGAGAGAAATGGGGTGAGGTTCTGTGTATGTGTGTATTTGAGAAAAACAGCTTTGGCAATACCTCTGAGGATCTGCAAGATAACTAGCTGTTTCTCTGAAGACAGTTGAATCCTTTGTAGAGCAGGGGCATCATTTGAATGGGTGCAATCCATCCTGCTTCTGTATGAGCTCAAAACTATTGGGTAGATTTCAGGAGGGAAATAGGAAGAAGCAGGCATTTGATGAATGCCTAAAAATAAATCAAAAATACCTCTAATTCCAGTTAGAGGTAGGGGTCAGGAGGTGAAGGGGAATTACTTCTAAGAGTTAGCTTGTGCTGGAGGCCAGCAAAAAGTACATATAACTAGCAAGTGCCTTTGGGAGGAGGCTGTCACTGAAATTACTTATGAGCACTCCCAGAGACTGATTTAGATTAACTTCTGGCCAAAGAGTCAGACCTGCCAGGGTTACCCAGACTTGTACAGTATTACAGCCTCATGTACATGCCTCTGGGCAGGAACTAAGTATTTTCTGCTCTGTGCTCTCGTCAGAGGGAGGGATGACTTGGAAAAGGCACCCTGAGCAGAGGGCAGTGTTGATGTACCCCAGCTCAGTCATAGCTAGTTTAAATCCCTTTAGGGGAAGGTGAAGATTAGATGGGCAAGGTGGAGCCCATCTTATCTGCTTGCAGAGCCACAAACACAGTAGCTGTTATTAGTAACACTTGGATTTTCAATTATTAGCAGCCACTCCATAACATCAAATTGATGTGCAGGGAAAAAGTTGGTTAGTCAGCTTTTGAGTGCTGCTTTGAAGCCTGAGGACAAGAAAAAAGCCGACTGTGCCTTCCAGCAAAACAAACAGGAAAAAAGGCCTCTCTTTAAACACACAAACCAGCAGGGAGCCAAGTGAACACAAGGGACAGCAGAGGGAAAGGACCGGGCTGTCATTCAGCTTCTCCTGCTTGAAGCCTGGTGATAGAGATAGAGCTGCTTAGCAGGTGTAAGCAGCTTTATCCTGTTCCCTTCAGGGCAGGTAGAGCATTTTTCACAAGCTCAAAGTGAAAATACATTCATGCTTTTTCTGCCTGACTGGTGTTTTAATTGCAGGTACGCTAACTTTGATGTAGTTAGCATGTGCTTTTCCCTCATGGTACCATGAAAATGCCTGCTGTGGCCTTAATGATTCATTTATACCCACTGCTGAGAGAGTCCTGGTTTCTGTTTTAAATTTGTAATGTGTATGCTTGTGTGTGTCAGATTCTACTGGGGTATAAGACGATACAATTTTACTTGATAAAATAAGCATAATTTCCAAAGGCCAGGAGTTGATTCATGTCAGAGTGGTTTGGGTAATGAATCTGCTTCTCCATAAGTGCCTTTGGTTTATAATATAAATAGAAGAACAACCTTTATGTTAAAAATTAAAGCATTTCCTTTGCTGGAGGGAGTGCTGCAGCTTACTCAAAGTAAACCTCAATGCTTCTGCTGTAACTGTGCTTTTGAAAGGTCTTAATGCAATTAAGGTTCTTTCATTCATAATAATGTAATGGCCTGCAGTTTAAAAGCAGTTGCTTACTCTGGATGCAGCAGAGAATCACAGAAATCGCTCTTGTAAATGAAATAAACCAGATTATGTTTCCAAGGTTTGCTCAAATGACAGCTGACGTGCTTAAGACCCTTCAGGATTAAACGTTATGTCAGGCTAGGCTGGATAATTTCCCTGTTCTGCCTTCATCTAATTCAGACAGCTGGAAAGATCACCCCAGACACTGAGCTGATATTTTGCTGGACTAAGTAACCGAAGCACATTTTTCTCAAATGTGGTTTTAAACAATTCCTACTGGAACTGAGAAGAAATTCAGACCCCTCTGCTAATGGTACAACTGGAAGCACTATTCTAATTTCCACACCTGATGCTGGAGCTTCCAAAGGTGCCTGGAGAGGTAGAACCTATTCCTTTTTGTGGCATTTAGGTGCATGAGAGCTTGAGATCCCCTCAAGCTAGACATTAAGAACCTAAGTGCCTCCTTGAGGTAGGCAGAGTGAGTCTACTTTCCAAAGTGACAAGCAATTTGCATCTCTGCTGGAGGTGCACACTGCCTCTCTGTGCTTAGGAACCATGACTTCAGGCACTCAGGTTTGAAGATGTCAGTATGAGTCTTCAGGCAACCTCATAAAATTGCTAACTGTCCCTCTTTTCTAAGGCATAGGACTGCTTAGGGGGCAGCCTGGTTCCACCAGTCTCACTCGCTCCCCTCTCTGTAGCCCAGCTCCTCCCAGCTCCAGCTTATGTGAAGGGTCCCAAGGGTCCCCCTGTCACTGACAGCAGCATTGGACTGTGTGCGGTGCACCAGCCCTCACCATGACTAGGAGAGAAGCTGCTTGTCTTAATGCATATTCTTTCTTGCAAGTAACAGTGGCACCCTTTCTTGCCTTCAGGAAATTTCTTGGATCTCAGGCATTAAATCAAGTCCCATCTCCAGCTTCAGTGTCCTGAAACAGTAGGCTACTTTCACAGTATGATGAGAGCAAAATTCAGTCTTTTGACTTCCCGACATGCAGACTGGATTTTTGGCATTTTTTTTTTCCGAGCTGTATGTTTAAGAGCATCAGTTTTTCTAAGCAGAGGGACTAAGCCTCAGCACACATCACTGCAAGGGCAAGACATCTTTATTTGCACAGCATACTATTGTATGTATTGGCTTTTGCATAGCATAGTTTCTGAGAGCTGGTAAAATAGAGACATCATCCCGTAGGTTGTCATGTTCTTCTGCACTGCTGCACACCTGAACATCTATGACAAGCCTTTCCCACTGGATCAATAATCTAAAGGTTTCTAAAACACCATGAGTCTTCTTCACAATCTGTCTGTTTTCTTGTTGTGAAGTGTGGCACTGGTGCTATCCCAGGCATTTCAGTCACAAATGCACTACTGCCAGGAGCAACTACCAGGGCAAAAAGGTAACGTTTCCAGCTATCTTGGTAAAGGAGCCAGGATGAGAAATAAAGGCTATAAAGATTAGGTCAGCAATACTTTGGCTTCTATTTGTGGCTTCCATAACTACTTAGCAAAAAAACTAATAACACCCCCCCCCAAAAAAAAAAACCAACCCAGAAACCCCCACCAAACATCAACAAAAAGAACAATCCACAAAAAGGGCGATGCATCTGAAAAGTTACAGTGGATTTGTCATGCATATAAATTAAGGTCTTCAGCTTTAGTTTTTCTCCTCAAGCTGCTCAGAAGGTAACACTATAAATCAGAAATCAACATACTGACTGAGCTGGACTTTTTTCTGGACTTATTGAGTAGATCTGCCAAGTGGTCAAGGCAGTTGGCATTGACAATATAAGAAGTCATTGGCCTCAACCTTGAGAGCACAAAACATCTACTCTGAGCACAGTGTTGCCTGAGCTGAAGGCTGCAGCATTGTTCACTTGTCAAATTGTCTGTTGTCTACTGAGGTCTCCAAGAAAGCTTGCAACACTACAGGTGGGTTTGGATCATAACCACTGCTCAGACTTCATGGAAGATAAGTCCGTCCATTAAGATTTTTGTTCCTCACAGATCTACAAAATAATTATTATGTAACATGTTACAGCAGCATGCTGGCAGAAAACAATGTGAGAAGCTTTGTTTGCTCTTCAGCTTTTAACTTCTCATATCTTCCAGGTCTAAAAACTGGTTTTTGGTGTGTAACATTTCATGAGCTCTATGGGCATAAACTGCTTCCTCATCATATGACCTCTTAGTACTCTGTCTCATTAGCTGGTACATTCATCAAACTTTAGCACAACTATTCTTACATATTTTATTCCTGTGATGCTTCTCCTCTGAAAGCAAGGTGTAAATACACAGCTCTCAGATCTGTAACATACAGCACATCCACATCAGCTTGAAGAATATCTGGCAGATGCTGAGGAAGGCTGTTGAAAGGAGGTATGATCATCACTTTTCTGGTCACTTCTTTATGTTGGGAGGGGACTGAGACTTCTGATAGCAGACCTAAGAGAGGGATAATTGTTACCAAGTGGCAGAACCAGAGTTACTATCACCACTTCTCCATTTGTGAAAAATTAACCTCTATATTTAAATATATCAGCTAGAACTGAACAGAAGAGAATGATTTTAAATGGTAAAATGCAGGTTCCCTAGGGATGATTGAGGGACTTCTCTCATTAGTAATATTGTGGTAATATGTAAATGAAATTACTGGAAATCATAGAGCTTAGCAATGAAATAAACTGTCAGTTTTCCAAGATTTTTGCTTTTTGCCCCCTGATTTTCCCCTTGCAGTACAAATGGCTCTCCCCACATCATCTCCAATTTCTCTGTTCTGTCTCTTTGTTGTCTCTGCATCCCCAACTTCATTGCTTCTTCAGTACCTCAGAGGGTCCCTTTCCTTCACCCATATCACCAATTTTCACAAAACTCCAGTGAACATAATGTCATGGAGACTCTACCTCTGTCAAATTTGAATTAAATTGGCCAACAGATTAAAAAGCTGCTGGGGACTACTGGCAAACAGACAGAGTGATTGCATAAGCCTCATTTTCTTAGGACACCAAGCTAGAAGGTAGTAATATATCAAAGACAGATAATTGGTTTAAACATGAGGACATAATAAATTAATTTGAACACTGCAAATAAACCAGCAGAGATTTATATTTCTTTAGAACTTGTGCCAGAAATGAAAACAAAATTTTATATAGCCAAACAAGCTTGAAGACAAACCAAGGCGGGATCAGATGGAACGCTGGTTACAGTCAGTGGGAATTTTTTGGCAAAAATCATAAAAGACTATAGAAAATAAAATTAGCATTTATGAATAAATGTTAAGGAAAGATAGGGATTAAAGTGGCAGATTTCTTAAGAACCGTTAGCCTTATGCAAGTGTGAAAGTAAGTGTATATATTTGACAGAAACAAAAAAGGCATTTAATGCAAATAAAAGGAAACAAGTTGTTTTATAAGGTATATAGTTGAATGTCATCTAAAATACTGTGGTTAGTGTTTTGCCCTTCTTAAAGGCAGTATATTATTACAGTACTACCAGATTAATAGTAGGCTTTAAGGATATCCTTTGTAAAAGAAGGCTAAACATGTAAAAGTTGGGTGTGTAACCTTTTCAGAATGAAAAGTATACTCTAAGCATCTAGCTGAGCATGAAAGTGTGACTGCATTAACAACACAATGTAAAAATGGTAGTAACTTCTGATTCAGCGGTTCAGCTCCCTATGGGCCAAATCCCGATCTGATGATATAGTCAGAAAATACAGTCCTAAAATGCAAATTTGGAAAGGACTAGGATCAATCTCTTCTGAATGCTTGCATAATGTAAGTAATCAAATTTTACTCAGTAATTCCTGTGGAGAAGGTTATTATTTTCTATGCTATGTAATTGAAAACTATTCGCTTCAATAATTTGTGGCTGAATTATAGCATATCTTTCAGAAGGTCATCCAATTTAAAGCTGATGACTAATGAACTACTTCCCTTGTGTTCCAATGATTCGTTACAGTCACTGTTAAGGAGTTGGACTATATTTGCAATTTTTTTAAATTTCCAACTCCATTTTTAGTCGTGGGTTCTTGGGACGTATTTGTCTGCCAGTTTAGAAAGTTCTCTAAAGTTGGACACCTGTGCAGATATTTGGAAATTGTGTTCAAATTGTCTGCTAATCTTCTTTAGCCACTGGTTTCAGCAAGAAGATGGTTTGATAGTCAAGGTGTTTTGAGCAGTGCTTAGCTGAAAATAGACTTGGCTGAGTTGTGCTTAGCTGAAAAGAGAAAGGAATAAACCAATACAGGTTCTTCTTTACATCTCAGAGTTCCACAGAGCCAAATCCTACTGTTTTCCTTGCAGGTTATGTTGCATGTGAAAAAAAGGGTCCAGCTTAAAATTCAAATCAAACTCCAGGTTTTACTGCTAGTGGTTACAGTTTTCATATGAAGGACTACTTTGATGTAGAAATATACAACTGTATGTTCACAGGTAATATCTTAGAGTATTACTAACAAATGGGAAATTTGCTGGTAGTATTTCACTTAAGGAATAGAGTTTTAAAACTGAATAAATGCTAGGAAGCATTTCCTATACATATTCAAGACTGATATTTTTGATCAACTATGACTGTGAATCTTCTGTGTTCTGCCTTTGAGAATACCAGCATACTTAAGCACTGCTGTGCAAACAGTGCTTAAATGTATAAATGTATACTTTTTTTTTAAGCTTAAATGTGTCAATATTTGCTGAAAACAAATTTTAACAAGAATATTGCAGTGTGAAGTTCCAGATTCATGCAGTACTGTTTAGTTACAAAATTTGCTTAAGCAGAGCCCATTAAAAAGAAGAGCATATTTCTAAGGCAACAAATACACACAGGACAGATTGCCTACTGCATTTCCATTTTATTATACACTGCAGCTAGGTGTCTCACCTATAATTAAGTCTAAAATGAAAATTGTGAATCCAAGGATCAGAATTACCAGGGAGCTAGGGTAAAGGCTGTCTGCCTGAGTTTTCTTCTTGTGGAGCTAAGGATGGCATCACCTAGGGCCAAGACAGGAAAAGTACAATTAAAATAGAGCAAGTTAAGATATTTTATCCTACCTGTTTCATGTTCAAATACCATTTCTCATTCTAGAAGCCAAAAAGTTCACTCCTGCAAGAGATGTGAGGGGTAGTCGTTTTCTGTCAGCCAGGCAGTCTTAGGAAACTCAAGTGCTCACCTCACTTTTAAAAGCATAAACAAAAATGTTGCACATATTTACACAGAGTTCTGAGATTCAATACATCCTGACCTAGTTAGATTCACACACTTAATCAAAACACCTCTTTCATGCAATGAAATGAGTTTACCCAGAAAGAAAAAAACATCCACTGGGGAAAATGAAGCAGCAAATCTGTACAGTTCCTGTTGAAGTGGAAAGTGTGATAGGCCAGTGAGCTTCAGATCTTATTGCTTACTGTATGAAAGCATCTCTGCAATATGCATCATAGATGTGGGGATCTTAGAGCAAATATTGTGATATAGGTATTTTAAAAAGTGGAGGTATAAAGTCTTTGGCAAAAAATACAGTTATACAGCAAACTCTTCTTTCTATGGAAATCTTATCTTCATCTGTGAATTGCACTGTGACCTCAAGAAAAAAATTAAACATTAGTCACTAGAGTAGTAGGCTCCTCCTACTACTAAGATGTTTAATGTAATCCTAAACTTCTTTCTTGGCCAAAATAGTTATTTTCTACATTTTACCACTGAAGGCTAAGAGCCCAATTAAAAACAAAACAGAACAAATCTGGAAAAAATAAGTACATATGCCAAAACAACAGCAAAACAAGAAATGGGAAGGCTGCACTGTGAATGCTATTACATTTTCTGCCATTCTTCCAGGTACATTTGTGTTGCTGATACCACCTAGAAAGATACTGTGAATGCAGTAAAACAATACCAAGGCATTTTGTCAAGGTTTAGCCCCAGTCAGCAACGAAGCACCATGCAGCCGCTCGCTCACTCCCCACTGGTGGGATGGGGGAGAGAATCAGAAGAGTAAAAGTGAGAAAACTCATGGGTTGAGATAAAGACAGTTTAATAAATAAAGCAAAAGCTGCATGCGCAAGCAAAGCAAAACAAGGAATTCATTTGCTGCTTCCCATAGGCAGGCAGGTGTTCAGCCATCCCCAGGAAAGCAGGGCTCCATCACATGTAACGGTTACTTGGGAAGACAAAGGCCATCACTCTGAACATCCCCGCCTTCCTTTTTCTTCCCCCAGCTTTATTTGCTGAGCGTGATGTCATATGGTATGGGATATCCCTTTGGTCAGTTGGGGTCAGCTGTCCTGGCTGTGCTCCCTCCCAGCTCCTTGTGCACCCGGCAGAGCATGGGGAGCTGAAAAAGTTCTTGACTAGTGTAAGCACTACTTAGCAACAACTAGAATATCTCCGCATTATCAACACTGTTTTCAGCATAAATCCAAAATATAGCCCCATACTATATACTATGAAAAAATTAACTCTATCCCAGCTGAAACCAGGACACATTTGTAAAAAAACTTTTATGACAACCTCTGCATCTAAGCAGATGTTGACATTTCATTTGATTGCTCTTTAATGAACACTAATATAATTTATATAATCAGACCTTGAACTGCAGACATGCACAGTTAGAAGTAATATTCTTTTTAAAGACAAATACTGTTTCTTCTCTTTTTTTTGTGTTACCTTAAGAACAGTAAAAATTCATTCTGTGGTAGAATTTGCTGCAAAAATGACCACGTCAATAATTTTTTTAAGTGAAAAGATGCTATTTTCCACAACAAAAAAAGAGATTTTTTGTCTCTGATTTTGTATTTATAAGGAAGAAAATAGCAGAACGTAGTTTCTTAAATGTACACCTCATTTTCCTTGCACTTCTTTTTCCAGTGCCTGGCTTCCATCACAGCTGTGATCTCTTCCCCAGGGAAAGCCAGTTGGTGCTGCAGGTAGTGTGGGGATGGGTGTGCTGATAAGCCAGACAATACTTAGTTGAGTGACCATCAGCTACTGCCAAGTGTGTGCTTGTTTTTCTCCCTTTTCCACCCTGAAACTCAGATTTAGGTTTTTCTTTTCTACCCAGGTACTGTTTTTCACAGAAAAAGTGAAGTCAACAATTTTGGAAATATCTCTCTCATTCTTTCAAATTAACTTTAAAATGTTCAATTACTGCAGAAAAGAGCAAAGAGAGGGTCAGCTAAAGCCATGCAGGAGTTATGATTACACAAACTGAATTTATTTAGAAAGCCAGATTGAAAACTGCCAAGCTATGTGTCATTGGTTTTGTTATTATCTTTCTATATACTTTCTGTTTTCCTTTTTTTTTTTTTCAGCTTTCATAGCATTGTATCTTAGTTGATATACAATGAGGAATTAACTTTTAAAAAGTTTTTATCAAGTAGTCTTTATTTTTTGTCCTGCAAACTGCACAGATCTGTGTGAAATTTTTAGAGCTTCATCAGTTTTCAGCCTGTAACATTTTCCATTGTTGCTTTTAACAAAAATTCCACTTCTCTTTCTCCCTTCTATTTTTTGTGCTGATGTTGAGATTTTTTTCCCATGCTTCTGGGAATAAAGCAAAAATTTGAATGGATTTCTTATTACTGTAAATACCCCCCTAAACGAGCAGGTAAATGTCACTTCTCTGTGTTTTACTCTTTGGCTGCCTGGGACAGATGTGAGTGGAGCTGATGTATTTGGGGAATAGGATAACAATTTCTTCAGTCCTATGATGCACATCACTCACAGAAGAGGTCATTCTTGAGGTAATCATTCCTAAAAATGGGCAGTATATTGCTGAACACTCCTTCCTTTTGCTCGGCAAATTTGCTTGGCAAATGTTACCCTGATGCTCAAGCTGAAAATACTTGTAGAGTCTCAGATGTTACTCTTGTTTCAGATATAAATGAAAGAAAGTAAAAATGAACAAGTTTGTAGTCCCTCTTGAAGTGTTTGAGGAACAATCGTGATGTGGGCAGTGAACCTTTTGAGCCTTGGAGCTGCCAAGGCACTTCCAAACAGTGCAGAAGCAATAATAATATATTTCTCTCTCATGCTCTATTAATAAGCTATGTTGGGTAAAAGTTGCCATATACTTGTTGGGAGGCTTATGGCAGTAACTTGTACATGCTAGTGGAAGCGTACCTCCTATTTCTTAATGCTTGCAGTGTGAACTTAAAGATTTTTTCATCAAAACTAGCTGACAGTCTCTTAGTTCATATAAAAGGGACTCAATCAAACATCTTTCCAGGGCATGCCATGGCTTGTGTACTTGACATTGCTGGAAGGCTACATTACGACTTCCTTTGGGAATTAACAAATACCTATCCCAACAAGCTATGACTGGGCAGTGTGAAACAGCCCAAGCCATCCTTTGTTGAGTGATGAACTTGGAGGATGGTGCTGTAATGGGCACATCAGCTTGTTCTCCACAAGACCTTGATGGCACAGGAATGCTTAGTTTGACTGAACAGTATTCAGAGCTCGATGTTAGTAGTTAAGACTAAACCACAAGTACAGACATTTTCTTTTTAATTCCAAGAAAGAAATATAATATTTTCAAGACTCAGATTGAGTCTTTCTGGGAACTTAGTTTAAAAAGTTGATGTTGAACATATGGTATGTAGAAAGACCAGCTGTGATTCAAAATATTTTTTGTTAAAGTCACTTTTAATTTTGGAAACACCAATTATTTCATTGTACCTGAGAAAACATCAGCAAAACAGAACTGTAAGTACCAGCAAATTAGCCCTTATTATAAAGCATTTTATTTGAAGTTACTCATCTGACTCATGCTGACTTCTAGCAAGTGTGTTACTAATTCAGTGCAGTAAAAGTGGCATGAAGTTTTGAGACGGGATTGTCCTTAACCACTGCCCTAGTGTGGCTTTAACACAGCAAATGACCCAAAAATCACAGGAGTGTTAAAAGCAGAATTAAAACGGTATAAGCTGAAAAGCTTTTGTTTACTGCACTTGATAATACAGGTCTCTTCTGTCTGTGCAACATAGGAACAGAGCTCCTGTTGCCAGAATGGAAAGCAAGGAGAGAGTTTCTAAATGAAAGACAACACTTTGGAAGAACTTTCAAGTTAGTAGTGTATATAAAAAAGCTGTCGAGGGCAAGCTTTTCTGGTTTTACTTGGGGAATTTTGCAAGTTCCCTGTTATTCTGTGCTTTGTAAAATCACTCACCCACTGTTCTCACACAGAGAGAAACCTTTAAACTGATGGGCTGTGTATCAAGACTAAGGTGACAGCATGACGGGGGTGACACAGTCAGCCACTTGCAGGGTGTAGTTCTTCATGAGTTTTCTGAGTTCTGCGATGTCCCTCACCAGTAGTACCTTGTTCCCTCCTTTGTGCTATGCTGGGAGCTATGTCGTCAGTGAGGATTTGGTTTAGGAAATAAACGTATTTCATATATTAAACACAAACACTCAGGATTAATATCTATAAGCATGCTGGGGTGTCTACAGATGTGTAGATGTGTCTGTAGGGGAGTAGTTATTTCTACAGGCATGAAGGTGCATGTCAGAAAACGAGGTAAGGTTGGATTCTCTAGGTGCAGAACAGGGAGATGAAACTGGTTGCTTTCCTTTGGAAGTAGTTTATATGATTAGTTTCTCTGGTTAGTTTGCAAGCAAACAAGAGACTTGATGAAACCAAATGTAGTTAGCCCCTCTTCACCCCTGGTTACTTTTCAAAAGCGCAGACTATTTTGTGCCTCTGTACTTCGCCAGCCAGCGTCAGCAAGCAGCTGAGCCCTGCGG
The DNA here is from genome assembly GCA_031468815.1 of Morus bassanus. Classification (NCBI taxonomy): domain Eukaryota; kingdom Metazoa; phylum Chordata; class Aves; order Suliformes; family Sulidae; genus Morus; species Morus bassanus. The sequence goes on from CM062600.1 coordinate 64,186,066, forward strand.
GGCTAAAGGCATGGATGAGTGGAGAAGACAAGCTCTCCTAAATTAAGTTTCTTTCTGTAGGGTGGGATTATATGTGGATATGAGGTTTTACAGCAGAGCTGCCATTTTCAGGAAGGTAGGTTATTAATCAGCTCCCCACTGTGCGTGGCTTTGTCTGAGCATTGCTGCCAAACCATCTTTGCCTGAGGGAAGACTTGACCCGAGCAAGCCACCACTCTGTCAAGCTGCTGTGACAGATATGCTGAATCTGCCCCATGCAAACACCATATTTTCTGATTTCACTCTCACTGAGAATAAATGGGTCATACAAGGGAGTAGTTACTGCTTAAAACACACTTGCTGATGTTCTGCATGGTTGACTGTAATCTTTGAGGCAGGAGCCATTCACACTTGGCTGGTTGCTATCTAAAAGCTGCAAAATGTCAAAACTGAAGCTGTAGAGACACTGCATATGGATTAGGTGCTTGCTGCAGCTTTGATCTTTATATCAGCTGGTAAATGCTTGGCATGCCCACAGTAGCTAAGTACAGGGAAATGCTTCATTAAGTTAAAAGCTGTGGTACTTAGCTGCCCAAGCAGCTTTGTAATTAATTGAAGAAACCTTCAACTATCACTTTAATGGTCTAATGCCCTCTTCTAATGGAGTGCCCTTTGCTACAATGCTTTTGCTCTGAAGATCATCCACACTGAGGTACAGTCTCCAGTCAGGTATGGCTATGGCCTCAAGGGACCTAAGTCCCTGATGTTTAGTCACCTGGCCCACCCAAAGTTGGACCATGAAGGAAAGCTGTTATCCCAATCTATGCTGGCAGAAAAGATCCAATGTCACCAATGTTGTCGCATTACAGGTCAGGTGACAAAGTGGAGGGATCAGTGCTTTCCTTCTTGCTTTTCCTTTTCTATTTTCTGGTTTCACATTTTAATTGATCTTCCTTTACTTGCAGCTTCTCTCACAAACATCCTCACACTTTCCCCAGCACAGCTATCCTTCAGCCACCTGGAAGTGCTGCTGCTTCTATGAGACATGCTCTCCATCTTGGGCAGAGTCACTGGTGATCCAAACACATCAGGCTGGTGGGTGCATGACAGATGCATGGCCTGGAGTGTGGGAAGTATGTCACCTCAGGTTTCCTGTGGACATTTCAAGATATTGCCTTCCATTTCCAACATGAGATGAAAAATGGCAGAAAACTTTCTGTAGTCAAAAGCAGCTTCATGAAAAACAGAATTCTGGCTTTTCATTACCAATAGCTGAAGAAACAAACTTCCCTATGAAGATCGCAGAGACCGTAAAATGCATGGAAGGAAAAAACATTCAGCCCAGTCCCTCTCGGATACTATAGCTTGTATTTTCTCAAGTAAATAAACTATATCACACTTCATTGATAAGGCTTCTGTGTACCCATTAAGTTAAAGACAATCACTGCTTTTTCAGTTTTCTCAAAAAAAGCTATAGCCTAATTTATTCCTCAATTAAGTATTGACATTGGTGGAAAAAAAATAGCTTTGAATGTCTGTGTGAAAGACGTTCTATAGTGAGACCAGGTTTCTTCTCCTGCCACCCTTCCACTTTTGCACAGAGGTTTGCCCTAGGGGCTGCCTGCCCCCCATGCTGCTGTGAGTTACCAGTTACCAGATGGTGTGGTGCATCTCTAGTTATTTTTCTGAATTGTTCTTTTGGATTTAGACTATGCTATTTTAGCATGAAACAGAAACTCACGAGCTTTTTATTTAAGTTATCTGAATCTGAGCACTAATGCTCGGAGCCCAGTGTAAGCCAATCTGCAAGAAAATGGCAAACAACTATAAATGACTGTTGAACATAACTTCAAGTCATTACAAAAGCAGTGTGAGGAGGTGACTGGTCACTACTGCCTCCAAAGGCAATAGCTATGAACTGAACACTGTACAGAGGTATAAAGCATAGATGGCAGTGAACATAGAAAATGTATGTTGCTTCAAGGCCTCTTGGGTTTTTTCTGATACTTTCTGGATTGATGTCTGCCACTATGCGTGAACTGACTGAGGTCAGGAAAAAGTCTCTAGACTTCAGACCAGTGATGTCTGTTATAATGTTGTTTATGATGATCTTTTTCATGAAGGTGCTCTAGCCTGATTCTCACTGCGCAGCTGGCTCCCAGACACAGTATGAGTCAGCAGTTCTGTAAAAAGAGGCTTTCTGTGATCTGGGCCTTCTGGACAAGCCTCTCTTTGTCACAAGCATCAGCCTATGTAATCACTTCCAGAAACTTATTCTCCATTCTTTTGATCTTCCCTTTAGTGTTCCTTCCTTGGAATAGTTTTGAGGGATTATGCAGATGCCTTCCATCAAATACTGGGTAAGTTCCAACAGTAAAATGCACCTCAACAGAAACAGTGTCACAGGCCTTGTAAGGAAGTGTCATGGATTAACACCAGCCAGCATCCAAACACCACGCAGCCACGCACTCACTCCCCACAGTGGGATGGGGGAGAGAATCAGAAGAGTAAAAGTGAGAAAACTTGTTGTTCAGTTAAAGACAGTTTAATAGGTAAAGCAAAAGCCACATGCACAAACAAAGCAAAAGAAGGAATTCCTTCACTATTTCCCATGGACAGGCAGGTGTTCAGCCATCTCCAGAAAAGCAGGGTTCCATCATGTGTAACAGTTACTTGGGAAACCATCGCTCCAAACATCCCCCACTTCCTTCTTCTTCCCCCAGCTTTTATACTGTTGAGCATAACGTCTTATGGCATGGGATATCTCATTGGTGAGTTGGAGTCAGCTGTCCCAGCTGTGTCCCCTCCTAACTTCTTGTGCACTCCCAGCCCACTCACTGGTGGGGTGGGGTGAGGAGCAGAGAAGGCCTTGATTCTGTATAAGCACTGCTCAGCAGTAACTCAGTCATCCCTGTATTATCAAAATTGTTTTCAGCACAAATGCAAAACACAGCCCCATACAGGCTACTCCGAAGAAAATTAACTCTTTCCCAGCCAAAACCAGCACAGGAAGTAATTTGTGATTCAAATTTTGTAGTTCCACTTGTACTGGGAAATGCTGTGACCTTCCTGTGCTGCATCTTTTTAATGGTCAGCTTCAATGTTCTTGAATCAGGGACTGTTTTATAAGTAAATATCTGGTGGCAGCTAATGATAAGTTCACTTAAAAAATTCTATTTCTGCTGCAGTGCTGTGAGAATAGAGCTTCTGTATTAGCATTAACACTCATAATCAGGAAAACTGAGAAGGAATCTAAGCCTTGGCATTTCTTAGGCACATATGAGTGATCAAAAGGGATTGCAGAGGTTATGGTTTCTTTGTGTCATGCAAATCATGTCAATTAAATGAATTAGGGGTCTGAGCAACTTAAGTAAGGCTAAAAGGAGCTTGTCTATGTACTCAAGATACAGTTATGTAGTGGTCCATCAGAAGATGTGCCTGCACTAGAAACAGTGCTACTATGAGGAGGACCAGGTTCCTCATCGTTGATTTGGACATCTGTAGACTAGACTGTGGTCCCTGTGTGCCTGTTAATCAGGACATACTAGCACTAGTAGATGTCTGCTGCCAGGGTCTTACTCAGGTGGCACCTGGTTACCAGTGACGTAAGAAATAGATACTGACTTCCAGTCAGAGGCAAGAAGACTTTGTCCTAGCTCTGATGAGGACCAAGGATAATGTTCCTTCTCTGTGAACACCATGTCCTTTCAAGAGGTTTAACTGTGGCATGGGGTATTAAAATACTGCAGACTAATTTGATTTTGAATGGCTGTAGAGCTGAAAAAACAGTAATCTGAAGGTTTGTGGTCTTTGATTTGTCATATGACTTAATGAGAAGAGCTGAGGGATGAATTCAGTTTTGGATCCAAAACCCTGGTGGAGTTCTGACCTTTTTTCCAATCTGGATCCCAGTCTCAGCACTGTAATTTACAGCAATCATGTAATTAATCTATGGCTAATTTGTTTTTCTACATTTATATCTAATCACAACTTACAAAATAGCCTTTGAATAATCAAATATTAAAAAAATTAACTTTAATTTTAAAACTTCATGGCCCTGAAAGATAAAAGGCATGGGGCACAGGGCTACAGCAAAGATATATCACATGAGTGAGATTTGCTGGACTGTAGATTCCAGCCCTTGCTCCAAAAAGCATCACTTTATATGATCCTTTACATAACTTTTTGTAGGCATATCATGAAACCGTTCAGGTTTCTCACCTAGAGTATTCTCATTAGAAAGGTATTCTTATACCTTATTTCTCTGATGACTAGAAACATTCCTCTAGATTTCAGAGTAGATATGTTCATACCCAACATATATTCTTATACCAACTTCCTCTCCTTTACCTTCTTTTGCATTTACCCCAAGGATGCTTTAACAGGCAGCAATTGTATCATCTCAGCCTTCACTCTTGCAGGTTACAAAAGCTGGTGCCTCTAAGCACCTGCCAGGAGCAGCACTTACCAGTGCCATTACCACTATATTGGCACTTCCTGTTCCCATTTGACCCATTTTCCCTAAAACAAGCATGGATTATTCTTTCAGAGTCTGCAAACCCACATAAAGCATCTCTCCACTCAGGGCATGTAACTTAAAGCCATATGTGACTGTGGCAAGTTTTGTAACCTCCGTTATCACCCCAGAGGTTCCCTCTGATTCATGGCACTGTGCATGCTAGCATCCCACTTTCCTTTGAACATTAAGGGTGTAATTAATCTGAGCCTACACAATATTGATGTCTAAGTAAACTATTCACCACTATCACTTGTAGAAGAAATATTGGTATTTCTGGATATAATTTATTGCATTTTAAAAGTAACATCTACAGTAAGATAAATCATGTCAAGTTGAACATGAGTTGGTGAGGAGCACAGTGGTGGCAACGGTAAGTTCCATGGCTGAGCAGGTGTTGACAAGGAAAGGGGTGGTTCCTGGAGCCTGGGAAACCTGTGGGGGTGCAGAAAGACCCCACAGGAGCTGGCAGATCTCACCAGCATGAAGTGTGGTGTGTCAGTTTGTGCAGGCAGGATGTGCAGGGAGGTCCCTGCCAGTGCAAATGGAGGCTGCAACCCACCTGCAAGGAGCTGAGAACAGCAGGAGCCATGGTATCCGCCCAGCAAAAAGCTGTGCCCTCAGTGGCCCTCGTAGCCCCTCCACCTGCAAGAACTGATGCAGTCACCCAAACATAGCTTTCAAGGGAATGTGTAGCTGTCCAGGTCCCAGGCTGTAGGGTGTGCCTGAGTTTCAGGTCAGTACCTGACGGCAGCAGTGAGCTCACCTGTGGGAGATGTGCCCAAGTAAAAGAGCTACTCAGCCTGGTGACAGAACTTTGTGAGGAGGTGTCTAGGCTGAGGAGTATCAGGGAGTCAGAGGAGGACACTGACTGGTGGAATAGTGCTGTACCATCCCTGAGACAGATGCACCAGCCAACAATGGCACAAGAGACAAAGGACCCCCTAACCCCCCCTCACCACCAGGCAGAAGGAGGAGACCCAGGCAACTGGGGAGAATGGAAGCAGGATACTGCTTGGGGTGGCAGGTGAATCCACTCTCAGCCTGCCTTACCTTCCCAGGTGCCTGTACACAACAGGTATGAGGCCCTGGAATTGGATGGGCAGACAACTGATGATGTGGATGAAGGCCCTTCTGGGATGGAGGGGTCATCTAGGCAGCCTATCCCCCACATCACAACCACTCATGTTAAGGAAAAAAAAAGCGTTGTTGTCATAGGTGACTCCCTTCTGAGGGGAACAGAGGGTCCAATATGCCGACCGGACCCAACCCACAGGGAAGTCTACTGCCTCCCTGGGGCCTGGGTAAGAGATGTCACTAGAAAACTCGCTAGTCTGGTAATGTCCTCAGACAATTACCCACTATTGGTTCTTCAAGCTGGCAAAGAAGAGTTAACAAAGAGAAGTCCATAGGCAATCAAAAGGGATTTCAAAGCCTTGGGGTAGTTCATTGAAGGATTAGGTGCTCAGGTAGTGTTTCCTTTGACCCTTTCAGTAACAGGGAAGAATATTGAATGGAACAGGAAGACCCAGCTGATCAACAAGTGGGTTTGAGACTGGTGTCATTGGCAGAACTTCAGGTTTTTCAGTAATGGGATGGTCTATTCATCACCAGGGTCTACTGACATGCGATGGGATGCATCTTTCTCAGAAGGGGAAAAGGGCTTTTGCTCAGGAGCTAGCAGGGCTAGCTTTAAAATAGCCCTGATAGGGCTTTAAACTAGATTGGAAGGGGGAAAGGGACAATACCAGGCTAGTCAGTGGCAAGCAATGGGATGGCAAACCAAAGTTCAAGGAGCTGCATGCTAGTAAGATTCTTCAGGCTGCTCCATGTGGTGATGGGCAAAATGAACTGCACTTGAAGTATTCCTACACAAATGTGTGTAGCATGAGAAACAAGAAAGAGGAGCTAGAAGCTTTGGTCCAGTCCCAGAGATATGACATCTCTGGCATAAGTGAAACTTGGTGGGATGAATCCTGTGACTGGTGTGCCATGATGGATGGTTACAAGCTCTTCAGGAGGGACAGGCAGAGCAGGTGAGGCAGGGGGTGGCATTGTATGTAGTGGAGGAGCTGGAATGCATGGAGCTTGCAGCTGGTGATGGCACAGTTGAGAGCCTCTGGGTAAGGAGTAAGAGACAGGCAAATAAAGTAGATGTTGTCATGGGGGTCTACCATAGGCCACCCAGCCAGGATGACGACACTGATGAGTTATTCTTTTAGGAACTAAGGAATGCCTCTAAGTCATCTGCCCTTGTCCTTATGGGGGACTTCAACTTGCCAGATGTCAAACGGTAATACCACACAGCTGGTACAAACAGGTCCAGAAGATTCCTAAACCATCTGGACAATAACTTCTTGGTACAGGTACTAAGGGAACGAACCAGAAAAGGTACCTTCCTCAATTTGTTTCTTATTAACAGAAAGGGTCTCGTGAGTGAAGTGGTGATTGGTGGTTGCCTTGGCCACAGTGACCATGAAGCCATCAAGTTTAAAATCTATGGTAACAGGACAAAAACTGTCAGCAAGACCTCAACTCTGGATATGAGGAGAGCAGACTTCAGGTTGCTTATGGAACTACTTAGTAAGGTCCCCTGGGGAAAAGCTTTTGAAGGTGCTGGGGTCCATCAGTGCTGGTCACTTTTTAAGTAAGAGCACAGGAGCAGGCAATTCCAAAATGTAGGAAGTCAAGCAGGCGAGGCAGAAGGCCAGCTTGGCTAAGCAGGAATCTTCTTCTAGAAATAGGGAAAAAAAGAAAGTATATGGCCAGTGGAAGCAAGGTCAGGTGACATGGGAGGACTACAGAGATGCTGTTTGCCACTGTAGGGAGGAAATTCATGCAGCCAAAGCTCAACTAGAGTTGAAGCTGGCCAGTATTGTAAGGAACAATAAAAAGGGCTTTCTAAAATATGTTGATGGCAAAAGGCAGGCCAGAAATAACATTGGCCTATTACTTGATAAGCATGGTCACCTCACAAACAGGGACATAGACAAAGCAGAGATGTTTAATGCTTTCTTCGCCTCAGTCTTCAACACTGATGATAGGCTCTGGGACCCCCAGAGCCCTGGGCTCGAGAACCATAACTGTGGGAATGATGAACTCCTAATAAACCCCAAACTTGTGTGGGACTTGCTGCTCCAGCTGGATCTCTGTAAGTTGATGGGTCCTAATGAGATTCATCTGAGGGTACTTAAAGAGCTGGCTGATGTCATAGTGAGACCTCTCTCAATAATTTTTCAATGCTTGTAGGAATCTGGAAAGATCCCAGTTGACTGGAAGCTGGCAAATGTCCCAATCTTCAAGAATGGCAACAAGGATGGCCCAGGTAACTACAGGCCTGTCAGTCTCACTTCTGTGCCTGGCAAAATTTTGGAGAAGATTATTCTGGGAATTATTGAAAAACACCTGAAAGACAACACAGTCATTGGTCCCAACCAGCACGGGTTCACATGGGCAAAGTCCTGCTTAACAAACTTAATTTCTTTCTATGACAAGGTTACCCACCTAGTTGACCAAGGGAAGCCAGCTGATGTAATCTATTTGGATTTCAGTAAAGCTTTCGATATTGTCTCTCACAGTACCCTCCTGGACAAAATGTCCAGCACACAGCTGGATAAAGACATAATGCAATGGGTGAGCAATTGGCTGATGGGTAGGGCTCAAAGCGTTATAGTAAATGGGGTTACATCAGGCTGGTGGCCAGTCACTAGCAGGGTTCCACAGGGATCTTTCTTAGGGCCAGTACTCTTTAATGTCTTTATAAATGACTTGGATGGAGGACTTGAAGGAATACTAATTAAGTTTGCTTATGACACAAAATTAGGAGGAGCTATTGACACTCTCAAGGGAAGAGAGGCCCTGCAGAGAGATCTAGACAAATTAGAGAGCTGGGCAATCACCAACCATAGGAAGTTTAACAAGGGCAAGTGCTGGATTTTGCACCTGGGTCATGGCAACCCCGGATGTACATACAGACTGGGCAATGAGAGGCTGGAGAGCAGCTCCACAGAGAGTGACCTGGGGGTTCTGGCTGATGGCAAGTTGAACATGAGCCAACAGTGTGCTCTGGCAGCCAAGAGGGCCAGCTGTGTCCTGGGGTGCATCAAGCACTGTATTGCAGCCAGTTGAGGGAGGTGATTGTTCCGCTCTACTCTGCACTGGTGCAGCCTCACCTTGAACATTGTGTGCAGTTTTGGGTGCCACAGTATATTAAGGCTACTAAGCTACTAGAGAGTGTCAAGAGGAGGGCCACAAAGTTGGTGAAGGGTGTAGAGGGGAAGCTGTATGAGGAGCAGCTAAAGTCACTTGGTTTATTCAGCATGGAGAAGATGAGACTGAGAGGAGACCTCATTATGGTCTACAGCTTCCTCACAAAGGGAAGAGGAGGAGCAGGCACTGATCTCTTCTCTCTGGGGATCAGTGACAGAACCCAAGGGAATGGCAGGAAGATGTGAATGGGGAGGTTTAGTTTGGATATTAGGAAAAGGTTCTTCACTCCGAGGGTGGTGGAGCACCTTAAGAGGCTCCCCAGGGATGTAGTCATGATGCAAAGCCTGATAATATCCAAGAAGCATTTGGACAATGCCCTCAGACATATGGTGTGAATTTTGGGGTTGTCCTATGCAGGGACAGAGGTTGGACTTGATGATCTTTGCGGATTCCTTCCAACTCAGGACATTCTATGATTCTATGATGTGACTATGATCTAGACAAGTACATTTGGCTAGATGAAGTTCATCTAAGGCTTTTGGTTTCATTTGCACCACAAGTCAAACCCTGAGCTCATATTCTAAATACAGAAATAATTATTTTAAGGAAAATAAAGATTTTCCTAAATAACACACACTGCTTTTCCTTGCCTTTGTGTTATATCTTGCATTATTTTGAAGGAGTCATATTTCCAACAGCATCTGGCATCTGGAAAACCAACCGTACCATTTTGTTGCAAGCTAGAAGAATTCCCCACAAGTTTTGTTAGTGTATTTGGGATGCCAAGGGGGGAACACAACACAACTAAGCCTTAAGCCACACCTAAGCTAATGGACTGTTCTGAGGAAGGTTAAAACATTATTTAAATTTTGCTATATTGAAAAGTCAAAAAAGAGAGAGAAAAAAATAGGCAAAGAGGCAGGAAATAACAACACACGAGAAAGTGAATGTGTTAAATGCAGAGGTAAAAGGTGCCCATGAGGCATCAAAATTAAAATGTGCATTTGAGTTTAGTTGGGTGGCATATACTATGTCAATATAATACTTATGCAAAGCGGCAAGTCAACTTTCTTAGCACAGTAAGCATTCCAAGAACTGTTGAGACTCATAGCTTTTTAATTTAAGCTGGAAAACAACATATTAAAAATAAACACATAAAAAAGTTGCCTCAAAATACAGCATTTAAAATGCATGCCACAAAACCTTTGAACTAATAGGAGATTATGCTTAAGTCACTTCTCAGTCAACTTAGCATATTGGAAAAGCTGAAACAAAATCAAATTTTAAAAGCTCAGGTTTTTTGTCTTTACTCATGCCCTTTAAAAATGTTTCCTAATCAATGTACCAAGAAGTGTCAAATGAAAGCAAAAGAATTTTTGTTACGGTATGAATACATACCCAATTAAATCACTAACAACTATGACGCACATGGGAGTTAGGAGACAGTTTATGAAGACAGAGATAATATTTTGGTGAACTTCACTTCTGTTGAGGAAAATTTGATTACATTTGTTGCATGGAAATGCTAGATCTACTGGAGGCTCCTAAATGAGGACAAACCTAAGAAAGATAATTTTTCCTTCCTATTTTTTTTCAGCTGAAGTTAATGCGTGTGAAAGGACCATACTGTGAAGTCAGGTAGCTGAAATCCTCTTTAGCACAGATACTTCATGGGCAAAGTAAAATGATATTTTCCTGCCTGGCTTTTGGTGCAGAGGTGGAAGTACGTGTCAGGACCTATAGCCACCTACTTTTTGGACTTCATATTGAGATTGGTACCAAAGGTGGCAATTAGTGGTGACAGCAGGCAGATATCTAGTAATCAGCAGCTAGCCTGAGATTACACACCTGGTCTGGATTTAAAAAAAAACACAAAAATCTAGGTATAAAAGGTTTCAGGTCTTATTAGCAATCCTTTGTTGCAACTTGTCTTTCTGGCTTGGGATGGATATAATTCATTATGAGAGATACTAACTGAGTATTGTTAACCTGGAAATGCTGGGCACCTGAATTTGCAAACCAGATAACCTGTGTATTCTAGATAGGGCCCTGAATTTTGGAAAGTCTGGGACTGGGTTCTTTATTTTGGGGCAAATAGCTGGTGCAAATCCACAGAGCACATTCTAGGACATAAATAACTCAGCATTGCAGTTGTTAGTACAGAATGCATCTACTGCTCATCTAAACAGCATCTTAGGAGATGAAAGTACTAAGGGGTATAAGGGGAGGCTGAAATCTAGATCAGTCAGCACTCTGCATTTTTCTTTCTTTTTCTTTTTGACAAACTATATTGGCAATCATATTAATTTGCTTTTCTTTCCTTTTGATTCTGCAAGTTTCTCTTTTTCACTCTACCCCATTTCCTTCCACCTGCTGTGTAATGTTCTGTGCAGACACTTCACCTCTTTTTTACATTTACCTTTCTTATGCAGAGAAGTCTGAATGCTAACTTGATACATTTTCAAGTTTTTATTCTCTCTTTCCAATGGCATTCAGTGGATGTCATTCTTGGCACCCCAAGGTTCATTTGGCCTTTCAGAGGGGCATCCCGTTACTGAAAGTATTCTGCTCACTGGCTGCAGAGCAGGAAAGGGAAGAAGTCTATTACAATATCCTTTGACAGAAAAAGGTCTGACTAAATTAAGAGTTCCAATAGGCATGTGACTGTTCCTGTGGAGTTTCCAGCCCCACTGGACAATGCAGTCCGTGTAGAGTTCTATGTGTCTGACTTTCTACTGTCCCACAGAGGTACTCTGGCCAGCAACAATGCTGATGTTTTTTTCCTGTGTACCGTTTGCAAGTGTTGTTAAATTAGATGGTCCTTCTAGATAGCAGGTGGAGTGCTTGCTGTATAGCATTGCAGTCAGGTGGCACTGTAGAAAGGATAAACAATATGTTATATTCTCATTTGGGGACAGCAAAGGACTTACTATGTTATAAAGCAAGAACTATTGAAGGAGAAAAGCAATATGAAAAATCTGCTAGAAATGACCATGAATGACATAAAGGTATAGTATTTTAAAATAGTCATATAAACTGTGTTTGTTGTCACCCTCAAGCTGCTATTGAAGGTTCCTGACATATGAGAGAGACACGATATTTCTTTCGGGTAGCTGAGATATCCTGCTTCTAAGGATTAACATACCTTCAAGAACTGGTACTTTAGGTATGGATAGAGTATTAAAATACTGGGAGATATTAGTGGAAAAGGAAAACTCTTGGTGGGTAAGTCTCCACTTGTGTAACTGATTGTGTTTGCTTGGGTAGAAAACTAACATTTCTGCAGCTTTTAGAGATTTAAAGTCATTTGGTCAGAACACTTGGTCACCTTGTTCCTTGTGACAGTAAATGTAGGGAGTTCAACAATTTTGTATCAATGAAAACTGATTTTTTTGTTCTGAATGAGCACATGGTGCAGCAGTAGGGTGACACCCAAGCTCCCCTGTGTGCAAGCCATTACACCTTTGTAAATACAAGGCAATGTGAGTTAGCTTAATCCATGGTGAACTAAGAGTGAGCTATATCGTGGATACTGGGTGCAAGGGACTGCATGTGAGAGGTTAACACAGGGTAGGTAGTCTGAGATCCCATGGTACCTAGTTCATGTTTTCATCAAGGTATGCTGGGGCCTGATGGGATCCACCTCTCCCAATGGGGCAAAACACATCTTTGGGTGTAAGCTGGTGGGACTCATCAAGACAGCTTTAAACTAGAATTGATGGGGGAAGAGGATAGCCACAGGATTGCAGTAGGTAAGCCAAGGGTTGGCATGGCATGGCATCACCTGAGGGTGGCAATGCTAGTGGGAACATTTAGTCTGCTTCTGGGAGCATGGAGGGCTCAGGAGCATATGTGGAATGCTTGTACACCAATGCACACAGTATTAGAAATAAACAAGATGAACTGGAAGTGTTCCCTAATTCCTAGAGCTATGATATCATTGGTATTAGTGAGACTTGGTGGAATGAGTCCCACAATTGGAGTGCTGTTCAGGGGGAAAAGGCAGAGCAGGTGAGGTGGAGGTGTCATACTATACGTAAGGGAGAGGTTTGATTGTACAGCCCTTACAGTTAGTGATGATGCGGTTGAGAGCCTCTGGGTGAGGATTAGGGGGATAGAAAAGAAAGGACATATCATAGTGGGTGTCTACTACTGATCGCCTAGCCAGGATATAAGCACTGATGAGTTATTCTATAGGAAATTAGGAGAAATTTCTGGATTGGTAGCCCTTGTCCTTATGGGAAATTTCAAATTCGCAGACATCAACTGGGAATATCATACTGCTGTGATGGGCAGGCCTTGGACAACCTTGATGTTTGTAGGAGATGAGATAACTTCTTGTAACAGGTACTCAGTGAGCCAAATAGGAAAGATGCCCTCCTGCCCTTGTTATTTGTGAATAGAGAAGGACTTTTGGGGGATGTGATGGTGGGTGGCTGTCTTGGCCACAGTGATCATGAAATGGTTGAGTTTAAAATATTCAGTGTAATAAGAAAAAGGACAGTAGAGTTGCTACCCTGGACTTCAGGAGAGTAAACTTTAAGCTATTTGGGGAGCTATTTAGCAGAGACCCCTGGGCATCTGCTTTTGAGGGCTTAGGAGTTGGTGAGTGCTGGTCAGTCTTTAAGAAGCACCTTTTAGAAGCACAGGAGCTGGCAATTCCGCTGTGTCATAAGTCAAGCAAGCAGGGCAGAAGACCACCTTGGCTGAACAGGGAACACCTCATGGAGCTCAAGAGGAAAAAGAAATTGTATTATCTCTGGAAGCCAGGTCAGGCTTCTCAGGAAGAGTACAGAGCTGTGGTTCGTATATGCAGGGAGAAGACATGAAAGGTCAAAGCTCAGTTAGAATTGAAATTGGCCAGTGTTGTTTCAGATAACAAGAAGGGCATTTTTAATTATGTTAATAGCAAGAGAGCATCTAAAGAAAACATTTGACTGATACTTGTTGAAAATGGTCACCTGACTAATAAGGATGAAGAAAAAGCAGAGGCATTCAATGTGGTTTTTGCCTCAGTCTTTAACAATACTGATAGACCTAGTGCTGCGCAGTCCTCCACATTGGAGGACGATGAGGGTGGGAACAGTGACTTTCCATTTGTGGACAGTGAAATTTTAAGGGACCAGCTGTAGCAGCTGAATGTTCACAGATCCATGGGGCCTGATGGGATTCATCCCAGAGTACTGAAGGATGTTATGGCAGTACCCCTCTCAATCATCTACCAAAGGTCTTGGAAGTCTGGGGAGGTCCCTGCTGACTGGAAGCTAGCCAATTTTATTCCAGTCTACAAAAAGGGTGTGAGTGAAGACCCAGGGAACTACAGACCTGTTAGTGGAACCTCAGTTCCTGGAAAAATTATGGAGAAGATAATACTGGGTACTATTGAAAGGCATTTAAAGAATAATGCAACCATCAGGCACGGTCAAGATGGGTTCACAAAAGGAAGGTCCTGTTTAACTAATTTGATATGCTTCTATGATAAGGTCACCCGCCTAGTGGATGAAGGGAAGGTGGTGGATGTAGGTTTTCTGGATTTTAGTAAGACTTTTGATACTGTCTCTCACAGCATCCTTCTGGACAAGTTGTCCAGCTGTGGGATGAGTGGGTTCACAGTGCACTGACTGAAGAACTGGCTGAACAGCAGGGCTGAAAGTGTTGTAGTGAATGGGGCTACCTCTGGCTGGTGAGCAGTCACCAGTGGTGTTCCTCAGGGCTCAATTCTAGGGCCAGTTCTGTTCAATATATTTATCAGTGGTCTGGTTGCAGGAGTTGAAATCACCATTAACAAGTTTGCTGATGATACCAAACTGGGAGGTTCTGTTGACTCTCTTGAGGGACAAGATACCTTGCAGAGGTAACTAGATAAATTGGAGCATTGGGCAATGATTAATGGGATGACATTTAACAGGAACAAATGTCAGATTCTGTACCTTGGACAGAGTAATGCCAGACACAGGTATAAATGGGGAGAGGAGTGGCTGGAGAGCAGCCCTGCAGAAAGGGATCTGGGGGTGCTGGTTTGACACAAAGCTCAATAGGAGCCAGCAGTGTGCCCTGGTAGCCAAGAGGGCAAACTGCATCCTGGGGTGCATCAAATACAGTATAACCAGCTGGTCAAGAGAGGTGACTATCCTGCTGTGTTTAGCATTGGTGCAGCCTCACCTTGAGCACTGTGTGCAGTTCTGAGCCCCACAACATCCTTGAAAGTGTCCAGAGGAGGGCAACAAAGCTGGTGAAACTGCTGGAAGGAATGTCCTGTGAGGAGCAGCTGAGGACTTTGGGCTTGTCTAGTTTGAAGAAAAGGAGGCTGAGGACTGACTTCATCGCTCTCTACAGCTTCCTGGGGAAGGAGAGTGGAGAGGGAGGTGCTGATGTCTTCCTAGTGTCCAGTGATAGGACATGTGGGAATGGTGTAAAGCTGCACCTGGGGAGGTTTAGACTGGACATTAGGAAACATTTCTTTACCGAGCAGGTGGTCAAACACTGGAACAGGCTTCCTAGAGTGGTGGTTGATCCCCCAAGCCTGTTGTTGTTTAAGAGGCATTTGGACAATGCCCTTAATAACATGCCTTAACTTTGTCAGCCCTGAATTTGTCAGGCAGTTGGACTAGATGATCGTTGTAGGTCCCTTCCAACTGAAATACTCTATTCTATCCTATTGTGAGTGTCAAAGGCTGCTTGAAGGACCTAACAAAATGGCAAGGGTGCTTGACCTCTGCCAACTGCCAGGAGGATGTCAATGACCAAAGGTACTAATAAAATCATTGTGGAGTACCAACAATTTAAACTTGATTGATAAAAAAACTAGGAGATTGGCTGCATCCAGGACACCTGGACACAATGGTCACAGCCCATTCTTCACAAGCTGAGAATGGAAGAGCTGAGTGAGTACGATGCATGGGTCATGCAGCCAGCTGGGACCAGTATTCACAGTGGCTCCTTCTGTGCTTGTGGCTGCCATAGCAAGGGTACAGCTTCAATAGCTGTGATGTGTGTTAATGCACAGCTCATGGAGCTGGGCAACTGCAAGAAGACCCTTGGCAGATCTACAGTTTTTTGACAAGCCAATGTGTCCTCTACCCTCTACCAACAGCTCTAAGTGCTGAGCATAAAAAGTAACAGTGCCTTGGGCACGAAATGAGATCCAGCCTCCAGTTTCAACCCTGTAGAGTCTCATACATGTGAATCATCCAGCGCACATGGAACTGATTGCAATTTTTAATCAGTTTATTATTTATGTTGAAAAATAAGTGTCTTTTCAACACACCTGTGCTGAAACACATTGTTTAAATGTGAGTGTTGAAAAGTAGTTATTGTTTTCTTCTTCCCAACACCTTTCAAAAAGGATGTTTTTTTCCAAACCATTTTGTTTGTTTAATATGACTGGGAGAATACCTGTTTCTCTTTTCCCTCTGCTTATTTTTTCTTAGTGAAAAGTTGTTTTTTTTTTTTGAGCATCATGAACTATAAGATAAAATGAAAAATATTTTCAAAATTCCAACAAAACTTATTTTATTGGCCTGAAAAACAAGGAAGATTCTTAGTAATACTGAAAAACTGTTTTCTTCAACTTTAAGGATTTATGTAACTTTCTTGGATAACTTTCTTGGATACAGGATTTTGTTAAATATTGTAACAGAAAATTAATTTTAATTTTTGAAACAACAGTGCTTGAAGGAGAGACATACAGTTTCTTTGCACTTACTTTTAATTCACAGACAGAGGGAAGAGTTAAAGGAGAAAAATACACCACAAAATATGAAAACTAAGAGAGTCTGCAGGGTGGTAAGAACATCAGAGAGACAATATAGGCAATGGTGATGAAAGAAGACAGTTGAAACACAAGAAATTAAAATTTTGGAATTGTGTTGGGGCTGGCTGGGATGAAGTTAACATAGCTGTTACAATCCAGCACGTTTCTTTTTCTTTTCTTTTTTTCCCCTTCACTTATTAAACTCTCTTTATCTTGACCCATGAGTTTTTCTCACTTTTGCCCTTCTGATTCTCTCCCCATCCCGCTGCAGGGTAGTTGACTGAGTGACTGATGGGTGCAGTTACTGTCTGGGGTCAGCTCACCACAGGAACAAAAATAAATCAATGGTATAGTACTCAAACTGCCAAGATGAGATGATATTCACCCAGTACTTAACTGAATTTGAAATTGCTAATATACTAAATCTTGTGTGTAACCTATTGCTAATAAGCCCCACATTAAAGGGGAGAAGGGTGCTCAGTAAGGAACCTGAGAATGACAAATAACTTGCACTTATTGCAATCCCACACCAGCAAAATGCAACACTGATAATAAAACATTCATTAATACACAGACAAATAAGTACCCTGCATTGTCTCTATGCAGATTGCAGCACTACAATATGTGTTTATACTATTACAGGCATTGGCCTAAGGGTAAGATCCCTGGTCTCAGACCAAGTGATGGGGAGTGGGGCAAGTCTACATTGTTGGAGGCTGTTGCAGACAGTGATCCTGATGTAATATTTGGGCCAGGAAGTTCCTACGGCTTCTGCTGGAAGGTATGGCAGGAGAGGGTCAGTGGGGGTCTTGTTTCTTGCATGACTACTAACCACTCACTATAGGGTTGAAAGGACATGTGCACTGACTTGGGAATGGCTGGTCATTATGTTCTTACACCTCTTTCAGTACAGACCTACATGTTCAATAATATAAAGAGAGTGAGTACCAAGATGGACCAAATAGAACCTCAGCTAAATAAGAAACATGGTCCTGACCAGAATACAGCAGCTGAGAGATAAGCAGTGTTCAGGGGAGAGAGAAATAAGGTAAAGAAGTGCAACATTATACATCAATCATACAGTATCTCTAGAAAACAGGGACAGCAAGGACAGATCTAAATGCTTTGGAAGGGCTGATGAATAGCTGAAGAGCTGGTACTGTCTCTTTAGATACTTTGGAAAAGCCAAAACCTAATAGGGCTTATTCCACTCCAGCCTTGTGGGACTAGATCTTTGAAATGGATATATCACTTGTAAATATTATTAGAGAGGTAAAAGTTACCATGTTTTTACTTCCCAGGTAAAGATTAGAAAAAAACTGCTGTGAATAATGATAGAGCTTATTTAATCTTAAATTAGATGGAAAGACAAAAGTTGGTCACTAGGTAAGGTTTTTTTAATTTCAAAGGAAAAATGAGAAAGCTTAGAACTTTTTTAGCTAGAAATGCAAGTGTTTTATGGAATTTATATTGAAATTACATAGAAAAGAGTGCCGGGTGTAGATAAGAAACCACTACAGAAAGCATATTAAGATAAGCAGATTGCTTTAAAGGAATGCATTAATGGATTAGTCAGCAAAGAAACTCATGTCAGAAAGTGTGGCAGTGGAGCAAGAATTTCCCAATCCATTTATTTTTAAATCAATTGCTGTCAGCTACCCAGAGACTTAGAGAACAAAATCTGCTCAAATTTTCTTAAACTATCGGCCAATGAGGCACAGTTTTATTTTTATACACAATCATCTGCCTTTCAAAACGTTTCATCTTATATTCACCTTTATTTTATCTTTTTTTCTTTGTTGGTCTTAATATTCAGTTTTTTCAACATATTATTTCAGACTGATTTTTTTTGTTGGCCATACAATTGCTGTTGTATTCCTCCTTGTTTCTCCTATGTGGCACTTAACTAAGAAAGAAACTAAGAAAGTTTCTCTCCAAGAGCTTCAGAAACAGGTATTGCAAAGCCAAGTTGTGCAATGTATCAAGATTTTTTCCCGGAAAAATATTGTGTTGGGACATTTGGCCTATTGGTATGAAGATAATTTTTATGAAGGCAATTACATGACCAAAACAACAACCCCTTCCCTGCTCATTGTTTATATGACTTTGGAGAACTAACGCATTTTCTAAGGGAACAATAGTTTGCTGTTTAATAATCCCAAACTTGGGGCATGATTACTCATGATTCAACCTTGACATGAAATAGTGTGGAAGATATGGACTAAGCTATGCATGTTATTAAATGGCAGATATCACCCCTTTACACCCAATAATCAAAGACAGAAGTATAGTGATATCTGTCTTGGATGTCAGCACAGCTTTTGTAATGGGGATGTTCTTTCAAAGAGTAACAATCCAATTAGCAGTAACCTAAAGGAAAAATTGGTCTCTGAACTACCACAGCTATACTGCTGTTTGCAAAAGGTCATACTGGACATAGCGGAAAGTCTGCAGAGCCTATAAAGTGTAAGGGCCAGTGTTCAAAGCAAAGATGTTGTCAGCATGTCTCTGAGATGGACTCAAAGGCAGAGCTGAGACTGTCCTTGACTGACACTATAAAACGTCTAGGTCAAGAGTGCAGAAAGATACAGGGCATTGACGTAGATTGTAATTGATATAGCAGCCCAATACCAGACATCTGATATGAAAGATAACTAAATCAGATAGGCTTTGCTACGCCTCAAATAGTTCCTTCAGCTACTGGCACCATATGCAGTACGGAATGATATGCATATCAGAATGACAGAGAAGTAATTAGACATAAACTTATTGTGGCAAATCTTTCTGCAGATGAATAAAATGGGAAAGGTAAAGTAAGCCTCCCCTTATAGGCTTCTTTTCACCCTCAAAGGAGGCAATGGAAAAAACCTCTCCAGAATCACAGCTCCTGTTGGTGTTTCCTGGGGCACAAGACTCTTCAAAGAGCAGAGGTAGGAGACAGAAAAAGTTGTCCATCATGATGATGACAGGTGCAGATTCAGGACTGATCCTCAAAGGCTGCAAACCATGCAAAAAGGCTGGCATAGCCTGGGGAGCATTCGAAAGGAGGACAAAGCAAGCAAGTGCCCTCTGTAGGTTTGTCAGGTTTGAAAGCTGTGCTCATGCTAGGGAGGTTCACATCCCCAAAAAAGCCAACGCAAGCTGTAGCCTTTGATTGCTGCTGTGGTGAAAGGTTGCAGGAGCACAGTGGCTGATTTTCAAGGGCTGATGGAGCCATAACAAGTGTACAATGCCCTAAACTGTTGCTGCCTGTTGAGATAAGTTTAGTACTCTGGCTGCAGTACAAACCCAGGACAGTACAATAAGCACACTGTCTATACTCTGGTGTTCCTGACCCTCGGTCTTATGTTCAGGACACTAGACAACAACAGCAGTAATACACAGCTGGAGATCTGCCCAATTTTTTTTTTTTCTTGAAGTACTGCATGTTTTCTCTTTTTTTCTTTGCACATTTGGAACTTTGTTTTGGTTAGGGAAAGCCAGCGTCCATCCAGCTCCAGAAATGCTACCAGAACAGATCCTGAATCATTTTAGCAGCATGAGTTCCAAAACTCATTGTGATTGACACACTCTGAACCCAGAGCTCCTGATGTGTCTTTGAGCTCTGCTCACTCTGGGATGAAAACTACAGAGCACTCTCTACTGCAGCAAGCCATGGACGAGGTTTTTTTTTACAACCTGCAAGTATACTCCTGCTCAGGTGCTTTAACAGGCAAGACGACAGAGATAGGTCTCTTCAGTTTCATGAAATGCAGTGGAACTGTTGCAACAACTCTTTAAGTTTTGCTCTTGCCAGGGGACTTTGAAGTCCCTGGGGCATTTTAACTAATATTTTGATGGCCAGTATGAAGGTGGCTGTTAGTGCTTCATGGGTGGCTGCCAGTGAAGATTAAACATCCCTCAGTGCTTCAAGTTGCTTCTTGATGGGTGCTTTTAAGTAGTATTTGAGCTTTGTTGTGGTGATGGTCCTTTGACATCTACTGCCACTATAAATGCATGCTGCTCTGTCCTGCTGTTTCTGTTAGGTGTTCCTTTGGCTTTGTATAGCTTTTAAAACTTGAGCATACTGACTGTGCAGTGCTTACCTAGAAAGATCATAAGCCCCATAAGGAAAAGGAAACCAGTGGTAATAGAATTGTTACAAAGTGCCACAGTGTGGAATACTGCAAATATTTGTAAAAAGTAATTCTGTTTAAGCTTTGTGTTTTTCTTCTATTCCACTTCTGTCATACAGTATTTTTACAAGTACCTTTTTTTCATTATGAGTAATTACTATTCGTGGAGCTCTTGGAGACTGGAAATCAAAGTTGAAGATTTTTAGAAAATATTCTTTAATCTATATGAATACACTGAGTGTTGAAATAGATTAATTTTTGTTTATTAAAGCTGTGCATTTTGTTCAACCTCTGGAGCTCTACTCAGACTGGACCACAATATTAGTCTTGAAAAATTTTTTGATAGGTGGAAGTATTCTTCAATTTGAGCAGCTAAAATCATAGAACTACATACACCTGCTACCTGAAATGAGACAAAACCAGAATAATGGTGTTGCTTTAATAAAAATAGAATATTTTAAAATTCATAATAACATTATAGCTATTGTTTCTAATACGTTGACATATCCAGTTACAGAATGGTATTTCAGCTGATGTTTAGGTGGCAGCTGTATTGTAAGAAACTTTTGGCAGATTCTGATAAATGAATAAAGCTAATGGAATATTAACATCCAAGTGTAATACTAAATTGCTTCCTGTTCCAAGAAAAAAATCGTGTCTTCACTTCATTGGAAATATTTTACTGTGAGTAAATATCAGCTTCTTTGAAATTCTTTTGCTAGTTAGGGCAAACATTAGATGCTGATTCTGATTCACATCTCATGTTATCTGTTAAAATCTGATTTTTGTCCTTACGTTTATTTGAAGAATACAATATCTGGCTAAAAAATAAGGCTCATAAAGTTAATGACCTACAGGTCTTCTGAAGTCCTGCCAGTTTTGGGATTATCCTTTTGGACAGAAATAAAACACGGTTGTTTGCTAGGTAATCCTACTGCCAAATAAGAAAAAAAAAATTTGTAATTTGCAGAATTTCCTTTCAGGTGTGCAAAGAGTTTTACCCAGAGTTAGAAAAAAATCAATGAAAGGGCTTTCTGTAAGTACACTGTGTAGTTAGGTTAGTAAGAAAAGACTCCTAAAAGACTCAAAATCAACCACTTTGCTTTTGAAAGGCCATTAAAATACAATATATAATATACAATATTTAATGTGTCTCCAATTACAGGTACAGGCTGCTACTTCAGTATCAATGGAGGTGGGTTCCAAATCTGGAGTCAGTCTGTGATATCTGGATATTCAGAATTGCTTTCAGCTGGCCAAACATTTACTTTAATATTACACTTCCTGTTACAGTTCGAAGTGTCAAATCCTTAACAAAATATTATTTTTAAGAGGCAGATTAGTTAACATGAAAATCTCCAGACATATATTAAGCCCTGAAAATAGATCTGCAACTAACTGACACACAAGTCTCATTCTATATTCTCTCTTCAGTAGCTGGTTATTTTCCTGCAGAGAATAAAGAAGCCACTAATGTGTAATTAAAGAGACAGTTTCATTATTTTCTTTTTGAAAAATACCTACTTAGCCATATGGGGCCTTTTGTACACAAGGAATTTCTCTTGCTAACAAGTTCAGCTGTGATGTTATGATTACTTAGCTATCATACCACTTACGGTTGTGAAATACCTTGTTGGATGTCAATCAGAAGGTCAAAGGCAAAGTGGCTTTTTGTTACCTCCAATACCAGAGATCCCATGAATGCTCTGCTCTATAGCAAGTGGCCACATTGGCTGTGTGTGTTGTTAAATAGGCTTTTTTTGTTTATGGGATGAAGCAAACTGACTGCTGTAATAAAATGATGTAGGTTTACTTGAAATGATGCTTGGCTAGTGCAGAACTCTCTCTCCCGGTAACAGCAGAAAAATACACATATTTACGTATATCGTAGCTGGAAAATATATGCTTTTTGCATCTGGAAGGAAGCACATTGCTTCTCTGAATTGCTTGTAGCCAGGCCAGCTGCTGCACTAGAAGCTACAGCTGATGCTGAGTCAAAGACAAGAATGAAAAAAGCAACACTTCCTCTTGCAAATCTCCCTGTTTGTGCTGACCATCTCACCTCCATGTTGAGAAAAATGTGACTCCCATAATTCCTCACTGGTTTATGTAACTAATTTGCACCACCGTAGTGATGGATTCCAAAATCATGGACTCAGGCAGGCTTCTGGAATGATGTAGGAACATACAGTTGAGTTAAATGAACCCTTTTAAAGGTACTTATATGGAGGGACAGGCAAAGGATAGTTGGGATAATTGTGAAGTTTTCCCATTATTATAGCTGCATTTTTTGCTGGTCTAAACAACTCCTTAAGACTCTGTAGAGATGACATCAATAAATGGATTGCTTAATGTGTTGCTTATTTTAATGCATATTCTTTAAGACAACATCATAAACTGAAAAATGGGTAAGTAAAGGGAAGAGGTAGGTAAGAGTAATATCAAATACTGTGCCTGGCCTTGGGCCTGTTCGAAAATTTGTGTAATTCTAAAACTGGTTTTTGTTCTCTCTCTCTTTTTTCTTTAGTGTTTCCTTCATGCTACCAGAGTATGAAACCAGGAGTGAGAGCTGACAGTGTAACTGATGACCCAGCATTGGGGAAATGGCTTTGGACTGTAGTGGCACACCTTCTGCTCCCTTCCAGGTAGAGCAGTCAAAGACAAGACTTGCCGCCCCTGTTCTTGCCAAGCACATCCACAGAAATGTGCTTTTCTGATTGATGGTGCTCTCAATGCCTGCCACTACATGTGGCCCTTACACTACTGATCATGGATTTCTTATCAATCTCAAGGCCTCAGCAAACTCAAAACGACAGGCAAGGAAATAGTCTTGCCTCTTAGTTTTATTCAGGAGACATCTGTCCTACGTGGTCTTATTCAGTTCATCCTACTGTTACTCCTTTTCCCTCTATTGTCCCTCTCCATTCTGTGTACTTAGACATTGCTTTTTGGAGCAGTGGGTTGCAATTTACAATGTATGGAAATGATAATGATAAAGTACAGCCTTTACAAATGTTTGAGCCAAAGGAATATTTTATTTTAAATCTACAGTTTTCATCATGCAGCATCGCTTTCTAATCTCTCTGTGCTGTGCTTTTGCTTTTGAGACCATAGATACCATATGAGTTTTGCAAGCCATTTTACTGGTCAATCTATTCCATATTTGATTTGGTTTATGACATCTTTTTCAGATATATTTTATGTCTTGGATTAGTGTAATGGAGTCAAATCTTATTCAGTGTCGGTTATGAATACTTATGTGAAACAAATTTATTTTATTCTACAACATATCTACCAGCAACAAACTTTGCTGAGATTGCATGTGGCACATGGAACTAATTTTATTTATAAAGCAAAAAAGTTTTATCAGAAGCCACTTGTTCAGCAGGTTGAGTTTTTTTGGGAAACATCAGGTTTTGTGCATTTTTTAATTTTGCAAAAATTACTTTAGGAAAGATTAGTTTTTATTTTCTCTTACAATACCTTTTAAATACTTCTTATAGAAAACATCAGGAATCTGCCCTTCTGTCTTCTAAACAGATCAGCAAATAGACAGCACAGGTGCATAAATATCACTTCTTAGGAAAGAAAGCTTCAAAAAGAATCAGTGTTCTAGTTTTGAATTGGCTGTGTTCTGAAATTTAAGCATCTCATATCATGAATTTTCTGGAAATAAAAAGCTTCAAACATTGAAAATATTTTTCCTGAGATAATTTGCTAGAGAATTTTTAGGGTTATACTTGTCCTCCTGCAATTCTGAATGACAAAGAAATCACACATCTCAAATCATCTTGGACTGGTACAGTTTTTTCTTAAGCTACTGGCAGGAGAAAACACCAAGAATTTCTGTTCCGTGCTAATTCCTGTACTGGCTTTAATACCAGCTTTTTAAGTTGCTTCTGTTCTCTCTCAAGTGATAAGATTTGAAATTGTGTATTGTAAATTCATTTGTTCACTTAAGACTAGTTTTCTTCTTGTAGTTTAATTGTTTGTCATAAATTTAAACCTGGATGCCTGGTCATGGCGTTTCCCTCATTCTAGCCAACAATAAATGGCCGTCTGTCAAACACCAATGCCAGAGCTCACAGGACAGAACTTCCCTTCAAATGGCATATTGGATTGATTTTTTTTTATCAGAAGCATTCATCTGTTGTTGCTATTATGCAGTGCAAGGATACAGCTTTCTCCTCCTGTTTAGAGTACTGCTGTGGTGTGGTGATTTTGAAATTTTGAGACCCTGAGATCATCAAGCCCACTGGAATCCCAATGGAATGCCAAAAGGCTTTTGACCTGGCTGTAATTACTTCAGTTGATGCAATATTCCTGATGTATTTAAACTAATTCTAAACTATAATTCTTACTGGTTTCTATCCTTTGGGTATTGCCGCCTTCTTTCTAGGATGACATTAGGTTATGTGTCAAGATTGGAACTCTCTTTGTTTTGCTATTTGTGCCTGTGTAGCTTTCCCTCAGTCCTAGGGAGGCATGTCCTGCTGGCTTGTTATTTTTCTATATTTTTTTTCCCCCCATGATTCACATTTACTGGATTTTATTTTAAAGTGCATCAGTTTGCTCATTAGTTTGGTAATGTCTACGGCAGTCATTTCCTGTTATGAGTAAAAAAAACAATCTTAATGTTATTCAACAACTTCATAATCTTGTATCATTGTTCTCAGCGTTTATGGATACCAGTTTTAATGAAGCTTTTCCCAACCTTGTAATTGTATCATCTCTCTTCTTTTCTTCACTCCAAAGGTTCCCAAAATGAAGATAGCTGTTATTACCCATTCCAAGCAGGAATGAGAAATTATTTGCAAATTACTTGATACAGTTTAAGTATTTGCAGCAGAAGGGAGAGAGGGAGGCAGTGTTCATACAAGCTATTTCAAGGCCTTAAGGTAATATTCAGATATGTATATGTACTGTGCAACAACAAATTATCATAGGATTGCTCAGGAAGCAGTAATCCCAGCTACCTCAGATCTAGGAGAATTTTTGTATCTCAGACTTCTGCAGGACATGGGGACTCCAGTCAGATCCTGAAGAACTTGTGGTGACAGTTTCATCAGCTTTCAGCAGCTTGGGGCATTGTACTAGGTTGGTTGTAAAAGAGTGGCAAACATATATGTCCGTGTTGTAAACAAGCACTTGCAAGGAACTGAGCCAAGATCATGTTCAGTATTACTATTGTTTCCTATTACTATTTTAAATAGGACAAACCCCACAGACAAGAGTTAGTTGAGCACAGACACCACCCACCGCTTGCTTTAAAAAGCTGAGTGGAAAATACTGCTGTTTAAAACCCCAGAAGTTGACAGCGTATGTAGGGACAGCTGTGCCCTGGAGAATGCCTAGTGATGAATCACTCCCTGAATATATCTTGTGGAGCTTCAAAGCACCTTGGGATCCTTTGTGATAAGTGTTATTATGTAAGGGCTAATATACCTCTGAGGTTTATGGCAGAAACCCTGGCCGTGCTCCAGTTTACAGTGCTGCTGGCAGACATCACCACAGCAGTCTTCTGCTGACAACAGAAAAATCCAGCCACTAAAAGCATGTCAGACTCAAAAAGCTTTCTACTAATTTATGTTCCTTCTGGTAGCTAGCTACTAAGGAGGAAAGTTAATGACCAAATATCTTCCATGCAGATGCAGTGAATGCAGAGTTGGCCTCTTTTTACCTGCCTCAGGTAGAGCTGCTATATGAACTGAGGCAGAAGGTAGGTAGACAATCAGTCTGGCTTTCATGCCATTGAGGGCCAACAAAATAAATAAACAAACTTCTCTTTATCTTGGACATAAGAAAGTTGGAACCCCTCCCACAGACTAAGTGACACGTCAATTGCAGAATCTTTTAGCTGGGAGAACTGAGCAAACAGTCATAGACTAAGCCATTAAAACTGGTGTGAAAATGTTCCTGGGGATTTGCTACTTTGGAAACCTGACTAGAGTTTTTCAGCCCTTGCCACAGAAACTGGTTGTAAAAGCCTCAGTGTTTTCAAGGGCTCTGGAGGCAGTGTGCTAAATTGATTTGGATTGACAAGAGCATATAAAATGAACAGGCTCTATCTGAAAAACCTGTGTCATTAGGTTGTGCTTCAGGCATCAAAGTTGAATGTAATGGTATACAGGACTGCAAATGAAATGGATATTCTTTCACTTTTGTAGCTAATGTTACCACACTACAATTATTAAAAATTCTTTATGAGTAAGTCACATGCCCATTTTTTCAAAAGTATTTTTGACATAGAAGTAGTTACTTTGTCAGGATAGCCACCACTTTCTGTGGTTAAGCTTCCAGCCTTGTTTTCATTTTAAATTATTTATATAAGTTTTCAGCCCAATCAGCCAAAAATATAAGTGAGCCGTTGAGTTTAGGACTGCTTGCCTCTATCACAAAAGCAGTTGAGGACTTCCCACAGCCCAGACAGTACAGAGAAGGGAAGACTTGTGTAGGAGTCCAACTGGAGACAAGCAGTCTGACACCAAGGCCAATTCATCAGTCAGAAGACAAAAGCTGAGATAAGAGTGAACATAAACGTTCCTCTCAGTTGGCTGAAGACAAAAGCTGAGGGATAAGGATCCTTGAAGAGACTGATAAGAGTGAGCATTCCCCCTCAGCTGGTTGACAAAGAACCAAAACCGTGTTTTTTAGGTGAAGGGTAAAGGTGGCAGGGGGAGATCGCGACCGCCGACCCAATTCAGGGCTGAGAAGACTTGCCCCCCCACTCCTGGAAGGAGCATGCGTGCTAATTTACATAGTAAGCGAGGACAGTTAACCAATTAACAGGAGAGAATACTTGATAAGGGGACAGGGGGTGGAGATCCCTTGAACCTCTCTGAGGAATGTCTCAAACACTCACAAGATGAATATAAAAGGGCAAGGCAAGTGCCATTTGAGGCTTTTGCTCCTTTTTCTCCTGCTTCCTCATTTTTTGGACGAGCACTCCCACCGCCCAGACACCCACCCCCGCCTCATTGGCTGGACCAACGCTGGAACCTGGACCGGTGATCTCTTTCTCTCTCTCTCTCTCTCTCCCCCCCTTTTCTTTTCTCTTCTTCTTCTTCTTTGAATATTCTTAATAAGAATCCACACCGCTAACGCTTTTCCAGGCTTTTAAGTTCGAATTGCCTTTCCAAGTCTAAGTTACTTTCTGTGTTAGAATAAAAAGAAAAAGTTTGATTGATCGTTTGGTGTCATTTCACCTTAATTCAGTCCGAGGGGATCATTAGAACCTTGGTCGCTCTCCTCCCTCTGAGGTTGGGACGCGACATATTTTATTGGCGTCACGGACAGGATCCCCTCGTTGGTACTGAAGCGATCATTAACATTAAGCCTTTACTACGGCCCCCTCTCTGAGAGGAGTCATACAAAAGGGGAGACAGTCCTCAGAGGACTCACAAGGGATCTGTTCCCTATCACTGTGTGTAATCTGATCCATTATGACCTCCCTGGGAAGTTCAATTGTAGGCACTAGGGCCTCCCTGGGAGGTTCGACTGTAGATTGTACCCCTCTCCTGGAGATATTAGACAGCTATAAAGCCCGACCCTCTCCCCCTGGTATGATGTGGGCCCGTAATAATTGGCATGATCCGCAAGCTGTAACAGACAGAATTTCCACCTTAACTAAAGAACGAAAGTTGAAGCTTGGAAAAGGAAAAGCGTTGGTCTGTGGGGTTTTGGGAGCCGCCTTGGTGGCAGCACAACAGGAGAAACATGATACCCAGCAAGCAGTAAAGGGGGCAATAAGGTCCCTTCAGGATTTAGTAAAGACTTTACAGGAACAGCTAGAAAATGAGACACAGAGTCTCTCTGATCTGCTTGCTGCCGAGCGAGCGACTAACCAGACACTACATACCACTTTAACGGAAGCCTTGGAGCGGGAAAAGATATTAAGAGAGCAATTGGACAAAACCCGTTCCCAAATTGATGTAGAAAATATGAACGTAAACTTTGATGGGGGAAAAGAGTTGGAATTGTTATACCCTCTTGGAGACTTAGAGCATGCAAAAGAAACGTATTCTCCCAAAAAAGGAGAAGTCAAAATGCAACCTTTAATTAAGACCAAAACTACAGATGGGGGTCCAGGAGGAGCTCAGCAAGTTACTACCCATACTATTCCCTATTCCCCTACTGATTTGGCTAAAATACAAGAAAAATATTCCTGGGGACCCCGAGAGACAGAAACTGAATATGTATGGAGGGTGTCCCTTACCGGGGGCGACCGTATCTTGCTGAGTGAGGACGAAGCAAGAGGATATTGGGGGCCAGGAGTTTTTATAACCACAAATGACAACCGAGGGCCTTGGTCCCTGACCCAAAGAGTAGCATATTGGGCAGGTGGATTAGATCCTATGGAGAGGGGGGACCCTTTCTTGATTAAAACGCCTACGGCAAGTCATATCCTAGAAAGCGTACAGAAAGCCGCGTGCCTCCAGTTAATGCATGACCGAATACTTGTTCCACAACAACCATCTCCCATGCAATATGCGGCTGACCCTGAAAGATTTCACCCTCTTATAAGGGGACTACCTTATGCTTTGAAATTATATGCAGTACAACTACAAGATCGGTTGAGGACACCCCGACCCCGGAGAAGGGGAGGACCCCCGGAGGTAACATGGGGGGAGGTAGCACAGGAGCTAATTAATTATGGGAGACAAATGGGAGTTACCGGTCAGGGAGAGACCAAACCCAAAGTGGATCTCAGAAAGATGGAAAGGAACAAGAGAGCAAAAGCTATGCCTATGCGCAATCCTCTACCCTCCCTGGCGAAGCCCACACGACCCCCTGATAATAAAAGATACATTTTGTGGACAAAAGGTATTTCAAAAGGAATTCCCCGGGAGGTGATGGACGGATTACCCACTCCCAATTTGGAAAGTTTGGTAAAAGGTTGGGACAAAATAAAAGAAACTTCACCCTTCACAAACCCTGAAGGTTTTTTTTCCCAACCCCAAGAACAAGGGAAGGTGACCCCATCTGCACCCCCGACTGCTGAATTGATTACTTTAGACAGTTCTGAGTCGGGAAACTCCTTCCACCGTCCCCAGTAAGTGAGCGGGGGGACGGTGGATGGGTTTACTTAAGGAGGCTCACAGAAACTGTAAAAGGGGACTTATTGATCACTTTTCCTCTGGGCCCTTTTAAGACCCCTGTTACCTTTCTAGTGGACACAGGAGCTCAAATGTCAGCTCTCCGGATGGATGTCGCTGACCGCAGCGGCATAGTTGCCAACAGAAAACAGATTTGGGTTACAGATGTTTTTGGGAATTCTAAACCACAGCCAACAGCTCGGGTTAAGTGCTGGCTACCTGGAGAGGAAACCGCAACTGAAGCTATTATGATTCTAGGGGCCTTTCCAACAAATATTCTGGGGCTGGACTTACTTAGAGGGCATGCTTGGGTGGACTCGGGGGGGAAAGAGTGGGTGTTCGGCCTCCCGGCTGCCTCAGTGCGTTTGCTCCAACCTGCACCGGAATTACCCCCCTCAGGTGTAGTAAATGTTAAACCTTATCCTCTTCCTTTAGGGGCCCGAGAAGGAATAACTCCTGTAATAGCTGAGCTGCGAGAGCAAGGGATAATTATCCCAACCGATTCACCTTACAATTCCCCGGTGTCGCCGGTCCGTAAACCTAACGGAAAGGGGCGATTGACAATTGACTATCGGCGATTAAATGCAAAGACGGGACCCTTAACCGCTGCTGTCCCAAACATAGCTGAACTAATTGCCACCATACAGGAACAAGCCCACCAGATCTTAGCAACAATTGACATAAAAGATATGTTTTTTATGGTTCCCCTGCAGGAAGCTGACAGAGACTGCTTCGCTTTTACATGGGAAGGCATGCAGTTTACCTTTACACGCCTCCCCCAGGGGTACCGACATTCACCGACTATTGCTCACTGCGCGCTAGCACAAGAGCTCGCTCAAATAACTCATGAAGAAGGGGTCAAAGTGTATCAATACATTGATGATATATTGATTGGTGGCTCTGATACTACTACAGTAGGACAGGCCCAAGCTAAAATAATTGATCATCTGGAAAACTTGGGGCTCCAAATCCCAGCAGAGAAGGTACAACTTCCCTCTCCCGAGGTAAAGTTCCTAGGCATTTGGTAGAGGGGAGGAATAGTATGTATTCCCCCTGAGACCTTAACCGCCCTTGAACAAGTAAAAATGCCCCAAAATAAGAAAGAGTTACAACATGCCTTAGGATTGCTGGTGTATTGGAGAAAACACATCCCAGATTTTTCCATCATATGTACAATCTGTACAATGTACAATCCACCCTTGTACAATCTGACTCGTAAAAGGGCCTCTTGGGACTGGACTACCATCCATGAGGAAGCCCTAAAACTACTAATTTTTGAAGCTGGAGTATATCAGGCCCTAGGGCCAATACACCCGACCAATCCACTCCATATCGAATGGGGTTTTGCAATTCATTGCCTATCAATACACATGTGGCAACGTGGACCTGACGGCCCGACTCGCCCTATCGAGTTCCATTCACGAAGTTTTAAAGATGCAGAAAAAAGATATTCAGCTTGGGAAAAGAGCCTTTTTGTAGTAAATCTAGCTCTACAAGAAGCCGAAAGAATTATAAAACAACAACCAATTATTTTAAGAGGGCCTTTTAAGGTTCTGAAACAGATATTGGCTGGAACTCCACCTCCTGCAGGGGTTGCACAACGGGAAACTGTTAGAAAGTGGTATGCACAACTAGACCACTATTGTCACACATATAAAATAGAAGAGGGAACAACTAAAACATTACAGATACAAGAACCATCTGGTAATCAGTCGGACCTGGAACTTCCTCCTCCCTACCTAAAACTTGCTTCTCCATTTGAACCCCACTTAAAAAATGTATGGTTTACTGATGCATCCTCCAAAAGAGAGGGAAAGATATGGAAGTACTGGGCAGTAGCTTTACATGTTGATTCAGGGGAGAGAATTATAACGGAAGGAGAGGGAAGTGCTCAGGTAGGGGAATTGATAGCAGTTTGTAGTGTGATAAAGAAAGAGGCTGGGAACAAAAACCCAGTGTTCATCTATACGGATTCATACACTGTATTTAAAGGATGTACTGAGTGGCTCCCTTTCTGGGAACAAAATCAATGGGAAGTTAATCAAGTACCTGTGTGGCAAAGAGAAAAATAGGAGGAAATTTTGAACATTGCTAAACAAGGGACCTTCTTAGTGGGATGGGTAGCTGCACATCAACAGGGAGATCACCAAGCCCACATTTGGAATAACCAAGTAGACTCGCTAACCCGTTTAGCCGCAATGATGGCAGAAGCTGAAGGAGAAAAGTGGGACCATTTGTTAGAATGGTTACACGTAAAACATGGTCATTCAGGAATTAAAGACCTTTACAAAGAGGCCGGGAGCAGGGGTTGGCCTGTCACCCGAGAACAGTGTAACACGACCATCTCTGCTTGTGGTCAGTGCCGTACCCGATTAGAAAAGCATCCTTTGCTGGAAACCCCCCTCCACTTGCGGAGCAGGAAGGGACTCTGGGAGACTTGGCAGGTTGATTATATAGGACCTTTTAGGAAGTCAAACGGGAAACAATATGTCCTTGTCGGGGTGGAAGTGGTGTCAGGGCTTACACAGGCTGAGGCCTTTGCAAGAGCAACTGGAGACAACACGGTAAAAGGGTTGAAACTATGGTTTAGTTACCTACCAAAACCCCAATCGATCCAATCAGATAATGGTAGCCACTTTACTGCCGGGGTGGTTCAGGAATGGGCAAAAAGCAAGGGAATACAGTGGACATTTCACATTCCTTATTACCCTCAAGTGAATGGGATAGTGGAAAGAACAAATGGGTTGCTGAAACGTGTCCTCAAACCTCATGATTCCGGATGGCTTACGCGACTCCCTGATGCCGTAACAAGAGTGAATAGTCGCTGGGGTGTAAATGGATGTCCCAGGCTCACCGTGTTTTATCCCAGACCTCCCTCTCTCATCTCAGGGAAGAGGGACACAAAAGACCCAATAAAACTACTCTGCTACCCAGGACAACCTGTTCTGGTAGATTTACCAACAGTACGAGAAATACCCTTAACTCTAAAAACCCCGCATAACACCTATTCCTGGGTAGCCACTGATGCCTGTGGAAAGGACCATCGACTCCATACTCGATGGATTATTCCATCCTTTTAATCATCCTTGGTTTTGTATATGTATGTGTATTGCAGATTGTGAGCAAACCGTCGTGGGACACATGTTCGCAACCACAGCATGGATTATTATTTGTATTATTTGTTTGATTTTATTATGACTGTCAAGCAAGCTCTTTATTATAACAATAGTTTGCCTTACAAATTATGTGTTAGTCTCAGTAAATAACTGAGATGTCAACGTATTTATAGGTCATTATAGAAACCCTTTTGTGAACCCTATGTTTATATTACTGCCTTTAATAATTGTTTGTGTCATTTGTTTAATTTTCTTCATTGGTTTTATGTGCCATAACAAAGCACGATGCTTTGGGATGCCCTTCTCTTTGCCTTTGCTCTCCTTGGGGAGGGAAGAGGAAGCGATTCCCCCAACTTAGCTTGGGAGTTGATACGAGGGTTTACACATATTTGGAACCAAATGGACCAGGGGATATGTGTTGCCCTCCCTGGTTCAGCAGCAGAGGGATTCAAATTCGCAATGATTAGTCTAAATCCTACAAAAATATTGGAAAATTAGTTAATTGGTCTTAATTGAACAGAGAAAAACATCACATGGGGAGTGGTCGAGTCCCCTTTTCTTGAACAAAAAGAGGGACAGCCATGGAGAAATAATGGGACATGGATCGAATACTCAAGGGCTTTGTATCAACTCCCAAACAACGCTACTTGGGAAAATTTGTGGAATCAAACCTGTTATCGATCCTTAAATGAAAGTTCTGATATAGAAACAAATAGTGTCACCTCCGTTTCTGTTCCTTGCACTATAATACCATGGTGGGACTCCCCCTCTGGAAGCGGATATTTTGAACATGAATATAATGTATGTTGGAATGCAGATTGGTGTATACAAATCCCTGACAAACCGGGAAAAATTCACCTCATTGACCGTACTAGATATGAGTGGGCCTGGTCTTTAAAATGACTATTTAACCCCGACCGTCCTTTGTCTTCCACTTCTGACCTCCCTGATGGAATCACCATTCAGTGGGAGGCTGGTGTTGAAACCTGTAAGTATAACCAAGTTACACTTCCAGATGGGGAAACCCTATGTTGGAACAGTCGACGACGTAGAAGCGTTACCCCGGACATGACAGAAGAATCCCTGTTGAACTGTTCCCGAGTATTAAACTGCTCTACAGGGGCAGGTGACCCGATTGAAACTTGGTATATTCCTGAACTGAGAACGTTCATTCAGGATATGTGTATTTGTTGGTGATAACCCAATCACGGTTATCGAAATCGAGATGACCGATGTAATGGCTCCTTTAAAGATCCCCAAACGGCACTCTCCTGTGGCATTCCAGTCATGCATGGCCCAGCTCAACAGAAAGTCTGGAGCTCTGATGGAAAACAACAGGAGATACCTCGAGATGACCCATTTGATTGTTTCCAGACAAAATATTTGGCCCCACGTGGGATGGTATGGGCATGTTCAAATGGAAAGTTGTATTCACAGTTAGATGTATATAAAATGGCTGGATTACAGTGTTCTCTTGGTTTCCCCTCCATGTGTCCTTCTAGAGTGTTTGACTTCTCAATACATCATAAAAACAGATGGTGTCGAGAAAATAATGAACCCAAAACACCACCTGAGTGGGTAGTGCGTGGAGTCCGGATACATGATTATTATACCTGGGGTATGACAGCATCTCTAATGTTTGAAAGTGTATTCACCCCATCTGTAACCCTTAAAAGACACCAATTTGTCTTAGAAAACTTAACCTGGCAAGTACACGTCCTAAGCAACTGGACTGAGTATGCTTTTGGGGAAATAAACGTACAGATTCAGCAGGTATCTAAAATGACATTGCAATACAGATTAGCTTTAGATATGTTATTGTTAAAAGAACAAGGTGTATGCGGAGTGTTGAATCTTACCGACGGAGAATGCTGCCTCACCATACACAATGCCACCACTACTCTAGAAGAAGCATGGAGGAAAATGAAAGAAATACCAGAACAAACTGGAGAACTTTTCCAAGCAATGCAGCCAAAGGACTGGTTTACCGGTTGGAACCCCAAATCCTGGCTCGCTTCCCTCCTGAATTCACTAGGACTTTTGTTGGGGAAAATGGCTTGTAAATATTGGTCTTATGATAGCGTGTGGATTTTTATTTTCAGTATTAGGCCTTGCGGTGTTTAGATGTATGATCTCCCGCCTACTATCCTCTCTTTCTTCTGTCATACCTGTCCGCTATGTACGGATCACAATGGTCGAAGAAGATCTTGGAGTGTTTGAGCCATGGGGTGGTGTAGGAGTCCAACTGGAGACAAGCAGTCTGACACCAAGGCCAATTCATCAGTCAGAAGACAAAAGCTGAGATAAGAGTGAACATAAACGTTCCTCTCAGTTGGCTGAAGACAAAAGCTGAGGGATAAGGATCCTTGAAGAGACTGATAAGAGTGAGCATTCCCCCTCAGCTGGTTGACAAAGAACCAAAACCGTGTTTTTTAGGTGAAGGGTAAAGGTGGCAGGGGGAGATCGCGACCGCCGACCCAATTCAGGGCTGAGAAGACTTGCCCCCCCACTCCTGGAAGGAGCATGCGTGCTAATTTACATAGCAAGCGAGGACAGTTAACCAATTAACAGGAGAGAATACTTGATAAGGGGACAGGGGGTGGAGATCCCTTGAACCTCTCTGAGGAATGTCTCAAACACTCACAAGATGAATATAAAAGGGCAAGGCAAGTGCCATTTGGGGCTTTTGCTCCTTCTTCTCCTGCTTCCTCATTTTTTGGACGAGCACTCCCACCGCCCAGACACCCACCCCCGCCCCATTGGCTGGACCAACGCTGGAACCTGGACCGGTGATCTCTTTCTCTCTCTCTCTCTCTCTCCCCCCCTTTTCTTTTCTCTTCTTCTTCTTCTTTGAATATTCTTAATAAGAATCCACACCGCTAATGCTTTTCCAGGCTTTTAAGTTCGAATTGCCTTTCCAAGTCTAAGTTACTTTCTGTGTTAGAATAAAAAGAAAAAGTTTGATTGATCGTTTGGTGTCGTTTCACCTTAATTCAGTCCGAGGGGATCATTAGAATCTTGGTCGCTCTCCTCCCTCTGAGGTTGGGACGTGACAACTTATTGTAACAGAAGGCAGGGATGACTGAGTAAGCCTCCAACGATGCTGAGAAAGAAGATGCGCTGTCAGACCCTATCTTAAATATGATGCTCAGAGCAGTGATGATGTGTATGAAGGCAGGTTAGCACATCTGCTAGATTGCTTTGCCTAGGACTTGTGCACAGAGTGAAAAAGCCAGCTAGAGCATTCTGAAAAGGGTGAACATGGAGTAAACATCATCCTTGAGTCACTCACTAAATGTGAAAGAGGCAGAACACAGAAACAATCCTCTCATTTAGCTGATGGCCTAATGGCTGGACCATCCTTCCTGTCTCATTCTGATGTATGTGCACCTTTATTCTCCCTTCAGGGAAACTGATTTTGGCACAATGGTCTGCAAATATTTTTATAGTCTGCTGAAATAGAAATCCTTATCTATTATTTTAAAATCTGCATTTAGATATTTTAGCTATAGTAAAATGCCTAGCTCAGTGCTGGAAATATTAATAGAAAAATCACTGATCTTGGTGTTGCATGTTCAGTCCTGTCAGTCACAGAGGTTTGGGTTTCTTTCCTAAACTGCTGTTGCCCTCTAATAGAGGGTTCTGACTTTATAATAATGGGCTGGAGGACAAGATGCTAAAAAGTTAGTCATAAGGTATTTCATTCCTCAGTGGTTAGTCACTAAGGTCTTTGGATATCTGTGTTACATAGACACAGTATTAGAAATAATTATGGTGTGACATTATGGAATTAGGTTATGAGTATATTAGCTATATACTTAGGGTATGAATGCTAATGATAG
Organism: Morus bassanus; assembly: GCA_031468815.1. NCBI lineage: Eukaryota > Metazoa > Chordata > Aves > Suliformes > Sulidae > Morus > Morus bassanus. The sequence goes on from CM062600.1 coordinate 64,222,691, forward strand.
ATAATAAGTACTGTGTTTGACCAATGTAAGCTGCTCTACAGCCACTAGCAGCACATATGCTTCTACCAGTGTTCACCCCTATCAGTGGAGGAAAACCATCTGCTGCCACTGCAAAAGACTGGGCTTTTAATATTGCTGAGTCCAGGGAGGATTGAGCTTCTGCCAGCGCCTGTGGAGACCTTTGAACCAGAGAAGTCTTCTGTACATCTCAAGTCCCTTCCTCAGTTTTCCCTGCAGTGATAGTGATGGGGGCTCAGAGTGCAAGGGGGGCTACCCAGACAGGAGTCAGGAGCCTCACATCCCTCACACCTCCCTGCATTAAGTCTCTTCAGCTGCATATGCTGCTTAATCATTGCCTATCCTCTTTCAAACTCTTCTGTTTCTTCCTACTTAAGAAAGTTGAGATTTAACTTTAAAACTTCCATAATATATTAATTCATTGAAAGAACTGTCAGTTGCAAGTCAGTTCCTTGACATCCACAGGCTCCTGCTTTGAGCCCTAGCAGTAAAAGAGCCCTGCAGCCTTGGAAGTCTACTTTCCTGCCAGAAAACTGAGTTTTCTACCCCTTCACCTTGGATCTACCTGCTCTAGTTCTCAACAGGGAGAGTGTAGGGGGGATAACTTTTCAGTAAACCACAAAGATTTATCAAATATTTGCATCTCCCTAGGATATTTTCATTGTGACATTTTAAAATCTTTTTTCCATGACCTCTGCCACAGAAAGTACCCCAAAACAGATAGATCATTTCAAAGGTTTTGCAGGTAGCTGCTGTAACTTCCATTTACATTCACCAAGTGAAGGTGTTTGGTCTTTTTAAACAGATAGGTATCAAGTGTGCTGCAAAAATCTTCTGATCAATGCTTAGGAAGAGATGAATGAGTAAGATGAGAAAATGCAGAACAGTGACCTCACTACAGTATTGATCATATATGATGAATATAACTACAGTATTGTCAGCAGGCACTAAGTAAATTCAGATTCAGTTCATTGGGATCCAATGAAAAACCCAAATAGTTCTTGGGCTGTTTGACGAGGTGTGTATGTAGTTTTGAAATCAAATATTTTTCAAAGCTTTAAAATTATTTCTAAGAAGACAGATATTAAAAGTGGAAAATGTTAACCCTTCCTTTGCTATAAGTCAGTGAGCTGGGATTTGGATATGTAAGGTTAGACTCAGAGAAATATGTAAAAATACACCAGGTACTTACACATATGCAGCATTCATTATAGACATTTTAAAATCAAATGGAGTGTATGACTCATCATATGATGCTGTCAGTCTGGTACTTCATGTCAAAAGCCATGTATATTTTTTACAGGTATCTAAGTGTCTAAAGGTATAGATGTGCGTCTCAGGTTTTACGTATCATCAGAACTAATGAACCAGAAATCCAGAATAAAATCTGTCATTAGCTACCATTGTACTTTCAAAAATCCTACTGCCCCAGATATTTTGGTACCTAAATACTTATGTGATTATGGCTTTAGACTTCACATTGGAAAATAGACAGCTAAAAACATGGCTTTAGATGGTGACTGAGGCTTCCCATGTTGTTTAGCATTGTTCTGTTAAGGGAGAAACAAACCCATGTTACTTATGCTTGTTACAGGAGAGGAACTCGTAAGAAGGATAATAGCTGGCTTGGCTCATCCATCTTATCATTGTTACTGTGTTAATGACTTTACAGATGCAGCATTCCCAAAAGGGACCATTGTTAAAGAAAAAAAGATAAACAGTGATCATTTTAGCCCTAATGAGCTTAAACTGAAGGATGTTGTCTAACAGCTGAAGTGAATGCATATTTAGAAATCAGGTTCAGATGATTCCTCATGTGCCTGAAAATCAGGGGACTTCATGGAGGAAAAAAATCTCTTAAGGTTTATAAAGTTACAGGCCTTGGCTAATATTTCTTATTTGAGCAAAACTTCTGATATCTAGTTAAGCCTGCCTCAAGATCTTATTGAATTTCCTAAGTTCTTGGAGGAGCTTTAACTACTTTGCATCTCCATAATGAGTTTTCTTGAGTTCCCTTTGGCTGCCTGAGCTTGGAGGCAGTTCTTGCTATTTCTGTTTTTATTCTTCTATTTTGCCCTACACTTTTGGTCAAAGGAGACATAACTTGCTCAGAGAAAGCATGCCAGTAGAAGGTGTGTGGCTGAAAGCTGGGAAATTGGCAGTCCTTGTAGTTTATAGCACAGGAAGAGCTCAGACAGTCCCAATGGGAGTTTCAGGGCATCATCCCTGCATTGTGAATCACATGCTGGTGTTGCCACAGTTTGAGGGACAGCTTTTGGTGGAGGTGATTAGGAGGTGCATATGTATACCAAAGGCACAAATAAATAAAAGCATGGTAAGGCAGGGATATGTGCACAAGTCTCTGGAGAAAGCAGGTAGCTGGGACATGGTGGGAATTAATATCTGTTCCTGGAAAGCAGTACAGGTATGTGTCTGTGGACCCTCCTCAGGAAGCGTAGCTTAAGAAGCTTTTTGGCAGTGCTAGTGGATGCTGGGATTGGAGCACTGACATGGGTGTGCTGTCCCTGACACCTCATAGGCAAAGTAAGTGACTCTACACCATTTTCAGAGTCTTGAAGGACTTGGACATTTCAATATTCTGAGCTGGACTTCAGGCAACCACAAATGATACTAAGTGAGACAGTGTCTTTTCTACCAAGAGACTGGTCTACATGGGCAGAACAGGCAGGATCAGTTGCATTAGACAAAGGCCAGGCCTTGAAAAGGTTTCATAAATTTATGATTAGGGAGCACTGAATTTACAGAAGCCCTTCACAAGTCAGAAGAAAATATCTTCTTTGATAAATGCAAAGTTTGCATTTATTAAAGAAAAAGAGAGATGACTAATGACTGTTAACAAATCTGATCCCTGGGTATCAAAAAGGCACATCCACAAGGCAGTGTCACAGCCTTCATTCTTCAAATAATTCACAAATTCACAAATAAGAATGAAAATGCTGGCTGCATGTGGAATTGCTGCACATGACAGTATTGGGTGCATGTGTGCATTCAGTGCTCATGCAGATCCAGCCTTTGCACTTTGGAAAACTTCCTGTGCAGGTTAATTAAAATACAAAGTCTGTATTAACCACTTCATTTTCTATGGTAGCTACTGATGGTTGTTATATTGCCTCCAGTGAATTGAGAGAAGAAAAAAAAAGATGCTTCTGTGATCTCATTCAGAATCTCTTATAAATGTCAAACACTGCATTATTGCAAGGGATAATTCCTTGTTTATCCACAAGTGTAATGTGTAGACCTACTGCAACAGACTTAGTCATTCTTCAGATACACTGGTCTCTCTTTACCTCTTTCTCTGGTCTTCAATTACTAGTCCAAACACTGAAAGTTTCTACCAACTAATTCTTTAAAGGTTCCAGAGGGCATTAACCAAAAAATGGAGTGCCACAAAAATCTTGGGATGGATATTAGGAAGATTAAAACAGTGTCTAATTTGCCAATCACAATTAATAATTTTATTGAGTATGAACTGTACCATTCAGAACTTTACCCTGCATTGATTTCTCAAACAATGAGAAAGCTATTTAAAGTCTTTAATCAGCCAAGCTCTGTCTCCAGAAACAGAGACATCTATGCTAATGTTTATTCTGAATGACTAGAAATATCAAAAATTTATGCAGGAGTGATCTTCCATTTTTTATTATTACTTGTGTCTACTGGAAACGTGGTATATTCTTTTTGTGCTGGTACAAAGCAGGAAGGGAACAGGGAGAAACAACTGCCTAACTCTAGCATAGCATAGGAAAGTCTCTGTGTGACCTGGATCCAGAAGGTAGACTGCTACCATAGAGAGATGAGGGAAGGAGACCTCTGGGAGTGGGTAACAGATGAGAAATATCTCTCTGGGAGTCCCAGTCTGTCATCCTGAGACATGGTTTGAGCATGTAACTGGGTCCCAATGTTTCCATGAGCTGGCCTTGCTGCTTTGCTTTTTCTTGACACTAGGAATTAGGATTACCTATTGGTTTGAGTGTCATCACAGCCCTAGTGCTGTAATCTAGTTTTGGCCTGGGAACTGCACTTGAACTGTTAAGTAACCTGAGGCTATAGCAGCTCTGTACAGAGAACTTCCCCATCTACCCTTCATCTCAGAGTACAGAAGAAACACATGCAAGGGAAGAAAAATACATGAGCCAGACTAGCCTCTGTGAATGGTGCAGTTATTTTATGCTGCTTAGCTTCTGGAATATTGAACTACTCCTAGATGATGTTCATTAGCAAGCAGAAGAGAAGTCAGACACACAGCTTTACAGCAAATACAATTCATGGCACAAACATCATTAGCACACAGAGAAAATATCAGACTAGATACATTTGTTGGGGCTTCAGTGGATTTATGTAAGAAATAACTCAGATTTGAGGTTGTTTTGTTAGCTAATACCTTAAAGCATTTTATACCATGTCTAAGGCCAGCTACCTGTTGTTTCAACGAACAAGCGAATCACAGAAAGTGATGGATGGTGTAGGTACAGTCCTCTGAAAAATGTCCCCTTACCAGGTAGTTCCAATTTAGTGGTTAGTCACCAGCAGTTCTGGATTCCCCTTGAACGTCTCCAGAAATATCACAGAGCTAAGAGGGACTGCTGTGATTTGCATGTGTGCATTTTACAGAAAAGCTAACAACTCAGAAGGGAGGATCTATCTAATTAAAAGAGATGTACACTCTCAAAAATGTGGTTTCCCTCTGAAAATGTCACCTTCTCAATATTTAGTCTGTTGTGGATGCATTTTTTACACCTCAATCCAGTTCATTTGTGTTGATATTAAAGGCAGAAACATTTGAAAAGCATGAATGACACTAGTATGAAGAAGGATGGAAAGGTTATTTGACTGTTGACATAAAGGATTGGCAGCAAAAGGAAAAAAATATCTGAATGCTTAGTGCATTAAATCTGAAAGCTGCCCTTAAAACTGAAACTAGAACCCTACAACATTGTTCAGATAAAGTCAATTTTAATGTCAGAACTGTATTCCTTATTTTGCCCCTTTGTATGTATGACTAACAATAAAGTCTTTAACTGCAGTGTCTCCTGCTATTGTTTCTGCAGGACCCAACCCCCATTTTTTCAGGCTGTATTAAACAAAGGTGGGAACATTCCTAGGAATATATTAGAAAAAAATGAAAGAAGTTGTTTCCAATATGTACTTTCCAGAAATTATGAAAAAAGAAGAATGTAGCAGATCCTAGGAGAGATCTATATTTTCAAGGTGCAGGAAAATTTTCATACAATGGAAATAACTTAATTTCATTTGCCTAGTCCTGATGCAGTTCTACTTACAGTGGCTCTTTCTAGGCTGAGTTAGGGCAGCCCTAAGGTAGATACAACCCCAAGTGGCTGACCAAATGTAGGTTATAAGGAACTGGGGCAGAGACATTCCCCCTTGTTTTGGCAGTCCCTTTTACCTGCTGTGCTGCCACGGGGCAGTGCTTGTCTGGCATCCTGCCACAGAGATCCCTGTTTACCCCATATCATGTTGCTAGGGCTGCCTTTCAGGCAAGAATGGTGTTGTGTTGACAAGAGGTGTACTGTGCTGGAAAATCCAGTCCATAAATTAATTTTGTACCCTTGCTATCTTAGCATTGCCATCTCATCTGCAGGACCATGTTCAATTCTCTTCACATGAGCCCTGCTTCTTCTACTATACATTTCAGCTTGCTAGAAAACTCATCAAACAATTTCACTGTGCAAGGACAATTATAGTCTAACTATGCTGGTGCAATTCTGAAATAATTCAGTTGACTTCAGTGTAATTCATCCAGATTTATACCACTTTAATAGTGACAACAATTACATCCAAAGTAAGAAAGGGCTATGTAAAACCTTAGCTTAATTTGTTAGTTGACTTGCATGGTAGATGAAGGGTGAATAAGACATGGTAATGGCATGTTGTGATATGATTTAAAACTGTCTTCCATAATATAAAACGTATAACCTGGCAGTATTCATATATGAAATTAATTCCCTGTCCCTCACCTTCATGTATATTTATAAAAGACATAGAGAACAAAGGGGCCTAAGTCAAGGCTGTTCCTGGACCATCTATGTAAATTTTAACTCCTATTTTTAAACAATAAATATTTATATATATTTTAAAAGCTCAAATGCCTTAATGGTTTTAAAGATATGGAAATAGGGTGATAAATCTTCAGGGTCATTTTGCTAGGGTTTTTGGTTTTTTAGTTTTGGAACCTGAATTTTAATGACAGTTTTCATCCCCGGAATTCTCATTCTGAAGGCTGACTGGTAATATTCTCTGCAGTATCCAGTGTATGCAAATCTTTTTGTTTGTCCAGCAAATTCCTTATCCACCAAACAGTCCACCCATCAAATCCATCTCTCTCCAATTTGGAGAGAAGGATTTTGTGGGGAACTGTGTCAAAGTCCTTAGAGAAGTCCAGATAGATGATATCCGTAGCTCTTTCCTTGTCCACTCATGTAGTCACTCCATCACAGAAGGCCACTAGGTTGGTCAGGCAAGACTTTCCCTTGGTGAAGCCATGCTGGCTGTCTTGAATCACCTCCCTGTCCTCCATGTGCTTTAGCATAGCTTCTAGGAGGATCTGTTCCATGATCTTCCCAGGCACAGAGGTGAGGCTGACAGGTCAGTAGTTCCCAAGTCCTCCTTTCTGCCCTTTTTAAAGATGGGTGCAATGTTTCCCCTTTTCCAGTCCCCAGGGACCTCACCTGACTGCCATGACTTTTCAAATATGATGGAGAGTGACTTGTCAACGACAATAGCCAGTTCCCTCAGGACTCTGGGATGCATCTCATCAGGTCCCATAGACTTGTGTATATCCAGGTTCCTCAGGTGGTCTCAAACCTGATTTTCTCTTACAGTGGGAGAGATTTTTCTCCCACAGCCCCTGTCTTGTTGTCCATCCACTCGAGACGTGTGGGAAGAGAGGTTGCAAGTGAAGACTTAGGTAAAAATGTTGTTGAGTACCCCAGCCTTCTCCTCGTCTGTTTTTACCAGTTTGCCAGTTGTGTTCATCAGTGGGGTACACTTTCTTTGACCCTCCTTTTCTGGCCCATATACCTGTAGAAGTCCTTATTATTCTTTGCATCCCTTGCCAAGTTCAACTCCAGCTGTGCCTTGGCCTTTCTGACCCCATCCCTACACAACCGGGCAACGTCCCTATACTCTTCCCAGGATACCTCTCCCTGCTTCCACTGCATGTGCATTTCCTTCTTGCTTTTAGGTGTCATTCAAAACACAATACATATGAGTTACCTCTCCTCATGAGAAAGCAGTAAAGACTGTGGCAATTTCCCTGGCATTTACTGATTTATAAAAACAGCACAGTGCACTACTGTATGCAAAAATATGGCTGATAGTTTTTTAAAAGAAAAGTTTTATTAAAATAATTAACTCTACTGTCTTTTAAACTGAATTTATAAATGAATGCAAATCCCTTTTTCTTCCTGTGATCTAGTAGGACTGAAAATATACCAGAAAAAACCGAAGTATGTTAAAAGGTAAGTTTCCTGCAATGCTTTCTAGTTAAGTGCTGCCTTGTGATTTACCAAGAATTGTTACTTATGGACATGCTTTAATAGCCGTACAGGGATGTACACACTAAATAAGAGGGATTACACAACAGATGTATAAAAGAGCAAGAATAAATAGACTGATAAAACACAGGACGGTTTCAGCATCTTATGGATGAAACATGGGGTCTTAAACTGTGTGTGACAGAAAAAATGTAGAAGTTAACAATCATAGAATCATACAATTATTTTGGTTGGAAAAGACCCTTAAGATCATTGAGTGCAACCACCAACCTAACACTGCCAAGTCCACCACCGAACTATGCCCCTAAGCACCACAGCTACATGTCTTTTAAATACCTCCAGGGGTGGTTACTCAATCATTTCACTGGGCAGCCTGTTCCAATGCTTGACAACCCTTTTGTGAAGAGTTTTTTCCTAATACCCAGTTTAAACCCTGGCACAACTTGAGGCCATGACCTGGTTTTGGCTGGAATAACATTAATTTTCTTCCTAGTAGCTGGTATAGTGCTCTGTTTTGGATTTAGGATGAGAATAGTGTTGATGTTTTAGTTGTTGCTAAGTAGTGCTTACGCTAGTCAAAGACTTTTCAGGTTCTCATGCCCTGCCAGTGAGAAGCTGGGAGAGGGTACAGCCAGGAGAGCTGACCCAAACTGGCCAAAGGGATATTCCATACTATATGATGTCATGCTCAATATATAAACTGTGGGCAGCTGGCCAGGGGACAGCGACCACTGCTCAGGACGGGCTGGGCATCAGTTGACAGGTGGTGAGGAATTGCATTTTGCATCACTTATTTTATATATTCTTTTACCATTTATTGTTATTACTATTATTATTATTATTATTCCTCCTTCCTTTTTCTGTCCTATTAAACTGTCTTTATCTTAACCCACTAATTTTACTTTTCTTTTCCTGACTCTCTCCCCCAACCCAATGTGGGGGGGAGGGCAGTTTGGAGTGAGTGAACAGCTGTGTGGTGTTTAGCTGCCTGCCGGGTTAAACTACAGCAGTCCATTTTGGCACCCAATGTGGGGCACAAAGGGTTGAGATAACGACAGATCTGACCATAGTGTGTTAAGGCAAATTTGTTATAAGCATTCATTATATAGGTTTAACAGTCAGTGGTCACAATGTTGATTTATTTACTCTCAAAATTGTCATGCTTGCTCTCAGAGTTGTGCTATGTAATACCCTACTTCCAGTATATGTTCCCTGTTGTGCTTTTTATCACCGCTGGGATTTGGGTCAAGGTTATAATTTTGCTGCACTGTCTAACACTGGTTTATGGTTTAACAAAAGTATTGGTCGTGAGACTAAACTGGTATTTGTACTTGGCAGTGCCGTCATCCCCGTGCCTCGGGAGCCACCTCTCGGAAACTATTAATAATTACACTCTTTACTTTTTCTCCTTGGAGAACCAATCTATGGGGGAGGCAGGGGGCGACACTTTTCCTTTGTCCTTCACTTTCTCCTTCAGGCTAGTTACAAAAGCTCTTAAGGATTTTGAATACCCTTGGGATGTTCAAACCAGCATGGTCCTATTGCTATGCCTCCTGAATGTGTCTCAGATCTTGCTTAGGGTTAAACAACTATTTAAGAATACCATCCAGAGATCTACCCCCATGATGGGCACTGCAGCTACCTGAACACTGGTAACAGGCACTGCGGTTACTCCAGCCATTGAGACAGGTGCTGTGGCTTGCGGTCATAGTGTATATGTTATACCAGTGGCAAGGTATCAACTTTACCTATGCAAATCTGGTGCTGCTCACTAAGTTGTCTGAGTGATGAGTTCTTTTCCTTCCATGCGACATTACACATATTGGGGATCTAGAATATTTTTTTTTAAATATGAATGTTGGTTTTTCTTTTGGTCTGAGTTGGCTTAAATAGTGATTTGACACCAAAACAAAGTAGGAGAAGAAAAGTTTTCAAACTACATTGTAAATTCTTTCATAACTCAAGCTATTAGATATTTTATGTTAGAAAAAATAAAAAATTAAAATTGAATGAATCTGACCAATTATGGGGAGAATGGCTGTAAGAATTTGTTAAATTCAATCCATCTTGCTTGCTTATTTATATAAAAAGGTGATATATGGCACCATTGGACTGACGATATTTTCATCAGATAGCTCTTTTCTGATGTAACTATAACATTTAGACAGTTGTCTAGAGCTTGAATTTTTCTTCAGTCTTCCTGTGTGGATAAATTCTTCACCGACTTTTTATTGTGGCTATCAGCAAGCTGCACAACTTAGCTTTTTAAAATGCGTACTCTAGGCTTTCTGTACCTTTCTTCTTAGAAAGACAGAGGGTCATGCTAGGTGTTGGACCCCTATTTCGCAATTATGTTATTTCAGCAGACCTAATTGTATCTGCTTACTGCAAATTCTTTCACTCAGGGACCTCTGTCCAGAACACATATTAGAGCAGCTCCAAAACAGCATCTTCAAGCCAAAACATCATTTCTTTCTTTCTTCAAGTTACAAAGCTGGTAATACAAGAAGTCGTTCAAAAAAGGCTTTATTTGAGTCTGTCACTCCCATTATTAGATGCAACAGAAATGACAGGTGAAAGCAAACTTCGGTTGTGTTTAATGTGTTAGTGGTGACCAGCTGCACTGAGAGTATTATTTCCTTTGCCACCCAAGGAACATGATGACTTTAAAATGTGTGCATCCGCACACTTAGTACCAAGGGACAGAAAGATGAAGGAATCCAGTTTGCAGACTGAGAATGTTGTTTTTGAGGTGATAGAACTTCACATAACTTAAAGCTCTACCATTTTTATTCAGAGAAGAGCTAAAGCAAACATACTGGGGCTAGTCCTCCCCAGCGCTAACATGCATACACATGCACTGCAACCTCTGGAGAAGTGAGGAAAACACAGCCAGTGTCCTGCAGCAGTGCTGCAGTGAGGCAGAGTTGGCCAGGCAGAAGCTGAAGGCTTCACCTGAGGTGAGAGGGCCCCAACTTTCCGTATGTACCTCCTTCCTTACATGAAGTATATTTTCCCAGACCCTACACAATGCTGCTCTATGGTGATGCTGTGCCTTCAAGTACTCTGGCTTTTCACACAAAATTGTGATCCCAAAACCATAAAAGAAAGGAAATCTCTTGTCATACATAGGAAAGCTGAAAGAAGGAAATCAAAACTGAAGTTGTTTGGTTTAACTGAAGTTTTTTCCCCAATGTATCTTCTGACAAAAAAAATTGGCAAAAGCAGGTGAAAACATCAGTTTACAGGAGGTGACACTGTTAGGCCTACCTCTCCCTGCTTCCAAAGCATTGTCAGCTGGCATTATTTTTCTCCAGCTAAGACTGCCATTTTTGTGAACTTCCAACATACTTTTTGCATAGAAGTATATGGCTGTGTCTGCTTCATGGAGATGGAATTTTTAATTGCATTTATTCCTGCCTACTGGACCACCATTGAGATGGACAGAATATACTGGCACACTTTCTCCATTTCATTCTTTAAATCAAAGGGGAAAAAAGTTTGCTTAAAATTCATGCTTTCCACTGGATACACAACAGGTGAAATACCATCCAAAGGTAAATGAGCATATTTCAGTTTGAGAATTCAAACTGGAGATTACAATATTATGACCTACAATGGAAAATTTAGACTATCTTCTCATTTTGAATGCTGCAATTGGCATCCTTTCTTTATCCTGTAGACAAAGATACAGGAAAAAGAAAAAGTTGTGGTTTACCTGTAATCCTGTTCGTTTAAGGCTGCTCTTTTGGTTCCCTTGGCATGGGGCCAGGGGATATCAGTCATGCACCCCTGGGCAGCTTGGTAGCTAAATTCCACTCTATGCCCTTTACAAATTGACACTTTTAAGATAAACTTGTGTATTTCTCAATGAAGAATTAGTTACTTCAGTTCAGGCCTCTGTTCCTGAGGAAACGTGCGTCCAGGATGCTTTGGAAAATAGAAAAATCAGAAAATCGTAGCATCTCTTAGGGTCTGTTCCTTCTTATGGCAACTACTGTGACACAGATGCCCACAGAGCCTGTTAATATCTGGTAGGGTTTATTTTTGTGGGCATAGGGTTGTCTGTGTTTAGCATGAGTTGCATTTGCAAAGCCAGCCCAAGTAAATTGGTGCCATGCTTTGAGGAGGCTGTCTGACCTCAGAAGTGGCACCAGAGATACACATAAAGTTATTAGACACCTCAGGAGCCCTTGGAACAAGGGACCATGGCCAAGACCTGGGAATGTCTACTTGCGGTCACTTAGGCAAATGCAAGTTCACACTTTTTGAGCTGGCTGGACATTTCTGTTTGTCTCAGGTAATCACGTGCCTGGTGCCTGGACTGGCTGCGCTTCCAGGGAAGTTACGGTGTCATTGCTGCACACTCACTGTCAGTGTCTGCAAACCAAGGGCTCTGCATATAAAAAAAATAGAGAATTAACAGCATTTAAATGATTCAGATTAAATCAGTAGGAAGGGATCTGTGAGGCAAGTGGCACCTCTGATGTGTTTCATCATTTTAATAAGGAGGTTAGTGAATCCAAACCCTGTGTTGATTCAAATACAACGCCAGACTTAATTCCTGTTCTGAATTCTGCCAAGCTTTAAGATACTTTATGCCTGATACAGACTGTCCTGTGCTGCATAGAGCTCCTTTTGATTGCAGGCAAAATTTCCTTTCCTGGTTTCTGATTGTCTTGTTGGTTGTGGATACAACTTACTAAATGCTTTCTATTTCCTGCAGCCTTTTTAAAAGGGAAAGCATATTTATTACTAGTCAGGCACTTAGATCACACGTAAATAAGAGAGATCTTGAAGGCATTAAAGCATTAATGAATTTAAGACAAGTGATTTGGACTTCATCTTCATAAAGCTGTAAGGACAGACACTTTCCTTCGTTCCTCGGCCTTCGCTCTTCCTGCTGTTTATAGGGTAGGGGAGAGGGAGAATGTAATTTTATGGTTTTTATTTCTTTATAAAAAGCACCTTGGTACTTGTGTCAACATCTTGAAATGTCCACGTGTCTTGAGCACACCTTTGATCCCAACACTTCTTCCTCTCCTGCTTACAAGGGAAAGTTACCACTGTTGTAACTGTAGGTGATGATAAACCAGAAGTGAAAGCTCACTCAGACTCTCAGCACTATTTTTGCTTTGGGGTGAATATGTGTCAGGTGATTTCTGCTAGAAGCATTTGTCATGGTCATCTGCACAGAGAAAAGGTGTCCTCTGCAGCCTTTTGTGGCATCCTTTACATCCACTTTGAGCAGCCCCACCTCTACTCTCCAACAGAAATCACCTGCATATATCATCAGGGCAGAGAAATGGGGGGGGTGAACCTGAAGAAATTCTCTCTGACCTTGAGATACGAGGGCGTAGTTTACTTATCCAGTACCCCGCCCAGTATTTCCCTCTGGACAAAGCGTGTGTCTGGCTTTATGGAAGTGAAGCAAATGGCACTCTGAGAACTAGTTATAAAATATTGCTCAGGTACTAGGAAATAATAACCCTTTCAAACTGCATCTATGCCACATATTTCTGTGAGGACTCCTATTAGAAATATGCGGTAAGACTGTGTTAGTGCACATATAAATGAGTATGACTGTGACGTAAAACCTAAGGGATTATATTTTTTAGCAGTGAAAGAACAAAGCAAGTCTCCAGCATTGATGCTGCCACAATACTGAATGCTGTTCTAAGAACACTTCAGTTTTTAGATCATACTTGTCTTCTCTCTGGGTGTAATTTTCAAAGGAGATTATGGGAGTGCACATACTTCCTCTGAAATTACTGACAAAACTCCTACTGACTTCAGTGGAAAGAAGATAAGATGCTATTTGTAATTTTCCTTATTGCAAATATGCCCTGTGATGCTCTGCCAATCATTGCATTACAGATACACTGAGCTTTTGAATAGATAGTAAGTCACCAAAACTTACCATACTAAACCAAAAGAACACATAGCATTTCTATAGTCCTTTTGTTATATTCTCAAAGTCCTATATAAACATAGGTAAGTTTATCATCTCTCTGCTACACAAAATGGGGTCCAAAGTAAAATAACCAAAGCAAGGTATTAAGATCATAGAAGGAACTAGTATGTGAAGTAGCAATAAGGCTGAGTTTTTTGTTTCCACGGCTCCATATTTTTCACTGGATATGAAGACTTATTTTTGTTATCCATAGTTGGGCATTAGCTATGTCTTGGTGTTTTCTCTTCTGTTTAAAGTCAATTAGATGTAGAAGTAAACAGAAAAAACAACGAACAGACTGTGTCTGTGTTTTTCAGTGAAACCAAATACATTCAGGCCAGGTGCTGAACACAAGCAAAGATTTTTAAAGTAATGAACCAGTTGGAGTTTTGCCTGAGTACAGAGCATGAGACAGTCCCAGTCTGTGAGCATTTACACCAGGCTTGCATTAGCTCTATTTCTGTCTCTTCACTAGGCATTAACTTGACAAAACCTTTTTTTATAACCAAAGTAATCAGAACAAAAAGAAGTTCTGCAAGTGCTCCCCTCTGTGATCACTCACTTGAATAAAACCCCCTGTTGTCATGAAAAGTACACCAGGGATAGAGAAATACTTTTTAATGAACTAGTTATTGTGGCAGCATGGAGTCTGGGTTTAGATATACAGTGCTATTAGTCTTATTTGTGTCTATATAGTCAGTCTTCTGTTACTTTTATCTATTTTTCACAAACATTTAAGCTGGTAATGTAAACCATTCTCTTTGTCTCCTGCAGTGCTCTGAGAAGCAAAAATAAAATAAAATGAAAAATCTTAACATCCACCACTGATTTGCAATCAAGCTCCAAGGCCTCAAATTGCAGCACGTGATTCTGCCTAAAGGTGATGAAGAGCTCCAGGAATGGACTAAAGTTGCGGATTATTGGCCACAGAGATCAGCTGTTGGGAAAGGTTCTGTATAAACAGTGATGGATGTGTGGGTGTGATTTTGTAGGGAAGGCACTCCTTTTCAAACATGTTGTTGTGTTTCCAGTAGCCTGTGTTATGCCTACTTTTATTTTGTTTCCATTATGCTCACATAAGCAAACCTTAGAAGATAGGATGGTGTTTTAAAAGCTACAAGATAAGAGGAGCCCATACAGAGGCAGGTCTGCCCCTTAGCCACCATAATTCTCACCCCAAAACTTAGCACTGCACAGGCACTGCTAAGTGAATGTATCATCTGTAAGTACATCAAAAAAGAAAATAGCTTTGACTTAGGTTTTTGAGCTATGCTCACATTAGATAGAGCACTATGTCATTTCTAGAATGAGGCAGCACAACTGAAAGGGTTTTACAGAACTAAAATTATTCCTCACAAGTTATGCATAGATTTTAAGAGTAGTGCTCATGGAAACCCATGGGCTTCGTCCAGATTCAGTTTTCTAAGACTGTTTTGGCCTGATTTTGTGAATATAATTTAAATTTCTGGCTGTTTTCTTTTCTTCAGCCAGTCGAAACTAATGCGCAGCACTAACACTACTTGCTTACATTTCAAGCTTTCAGCACTAAGTCCATAGAATATTTGGTTTGAAAAATTCAGAGCAACATCAATATTTCTTTAATGCTCTTTAAAGATGACTGAACATGTGTTCCGTCCAGTACCCAATACATTGCCTGCTATGTGCTAAAATTTCCTTTGCACTTAAGCCACTAGGGACCAGGAGATATTTTGATGCATTTTTGGTGACCTTTGTTGGGAACTCATATTGTGACATTAATTAGCCCTCTTTGATCAATGGCAAGTGTAGAACAAGCTATGATGGCTTTGGCAAAGTCTGAAAAATCCCCTAAGATGAACACAATTTTATATTTTCCCCAGTATTATCACTGGCTTTCATACATTTGATCTGATCAATATAATTTGGGAGCTTCTTTTCCTGATTGTATTTTTTCCACACGTTCCTTACCTAGAGGTATAGAACATAATCACCACTGCCAGACTGCTGTTCTGTCTTTCACAAAGCTATGCTGGGGACGTTCCCTACTGGCTTTTGAATCAGGTGCTTGCTCAGTCAAATGCAAGATTACGATGTTCCCTCTGGACTCTTCTCCTCCCAAGCCAACTGCCTGGCAGACTCTCATCTGGAAATCCTTGACATTGTTTTTCTAAATCCTGCCTCCAGCTATAAAGACTTAAGATACTGTCTCATCAGTATGCAGATGTACTTCACTGGTTCTGTTTAGATATTTTCTAAACACTGACTAATTAATTTCCATTTTAAGACATACCTGATCGGAATACGCAACTGAAAAACAACGTTAAATCTGAAAAATGTGTTGGCTGCAAACTTTTTGCTTTTCAAGAAAACAGAAGGGATGTATTTTGCAACCATTTCTGTCTTCCATTTCACCTTTGCCTGTGATGTTCCAGATGTCACTGCCAAACTTAACACTTCTTTACTCACTGGCTAGCTCCCCTACACATTTTACACAGGGCTGTGTGGGGAAGGAAGGCAGGGGAGGAGGGGGACACTGACTGAGGTCCTCTGCTTGTTTTGTATTCCCCTTCTTCTTTCCATTGCTTATGTCTATGCTTTTGTTTAGACACGATTTCTGGTGTCTAGAAAAGTCCCACTCCTACTGGAATTTCTACAGCAGACCTCTCATACATGGTGAGATTACCATGTCATTCCATGGTGACTTTTTATAGAGGTTAAAGAATAATAAAAATGTTGGCTGTATACATTACTAAGGATAGAATCTGTCACAACACAGTAAGATGTGTATTATTTTTGAAATACATCCTAGATCCCCAGTTCAAATGAAACAAATTATTCATACTGTCTTCTAATGAAAAATCATTCTTGAATTTTTTTGCTTCTTGCCAAGGAAGTTGCAAAAGAGTTAGTCACTCAGCTAGAAGCCACCAGATTTTGCCTTACTAGGAAAGGCAGGATTGGGTACAAGAAGACATGTCGTTTGAAGGCATACAGACTGTGTGTACATGTGAACTCCACAGCATTTGGCCCTGGTTTTCTCATGCTGAACATGTCCTACCACAACAACATTCCAAAGAAATACACCACTGTATCTTGGTACTTAAAAATACGTTCTCTTTAGCAATCACTGCCTTCACATGCAGCCTCTCTCCTTTCCTCCACCCCAAAACAAGGGCCTTAAGAAGAGCAAAAATATTTTCTTCTTGTTAAATTTAGGATAGCAATGTCAGAAACAGAGCTGTTTGGGCATCTTGGGTGAATATAAAACTGAAAATCTGTGTAAGAACCCACTTAGTGCAAATGTCACTTTCAAATCACTGTAAAAAAGATGAGATTCCTTGATAAAGTCTTCCACGTTCTGACTGCTCAATGCTCTTAAAAAAGGGTTCAGGAAATATGTAAGCCATTTTTTTAATGTATCTGTATTACAAAGACAATTGCAGATTAATTCTACTCATTTTGATAGCATCACTGCATTTTTATGGAATAATCATCACAGTCAGATGCTTTTACTGTAAGAGAGTGGTGACCAAGCCCATTTGAAATAACTGTCGCTTCTTCAACATCAGGCTTCCAGATTGCTGGTCTTGCATTGCATGCCACACTATCCAGCGCTTTGGATAAGCTACAGAAAAGAGCCCTTTGAGATTATCTTTGCAGACAGTCTGTAATTCTGCAGGAAGAGGAGGAATGGTGAGACATGAGGTATGAAAACAGCACGTGTGCTAAAGCAAGCAAACCCAGACGCCTGCAGACAAAGCAATAAAAGGTGGAGAACATTTGTGATGGAAGGTCCACTCTAGCTGGCCCAGGAGGAAACTCTCACTCCTTCATGGATGAGCTTTCCTATGTGCCCAAGGGATGGAGATGTTTACTCAGTTCCCTGCCTGGACTTTGCGGCAATGTTTTAGACCTTGTAGCCCAGGTCACTGAACAGATGGAAGTTAAAACTGATGAGCCATGGGAGCAACAGAGTAAGGGACGGATGCAATGATGTGTTGAGCACTGGCAAAACCCAGGATCAACAGTAATCGTTGGCATGCAAGAACAGTAAGGGCAAGCAACAAACAGCTGGAACATCGCTAACTGACTAACCCTACCACACTGACATCTCCTTCATCACAAGAGGGTTATGTTTCAGACACCTCCAGCTCAACTAGCCCTCAGCCCCTGATGGAGAAAGCTACTGGCCTGTTTGTAAAGGATGCACACTGGAAAGAGCTAGATTAAAATCCTTTCACCAGCTCTCCCTGTCTCATTCAGTCATTGTGAAGGAAGGCTAACTGGGAAGGGCCACAACAGATTGTTTGAAAAGCTGCTGACAAATATAAGGGAATCTGTATGGGCACTTGGCTACTCTGTGTTGGTAAAAAAAGAGTCGGTGCATGAGGCCAACCCAGCCTCTGTATCATTCTCACATTTATGGCTTGATTGAAAGGGACAGAGAAGCAAAGATTCCAGCAAGAAACCAGAATTGCCCTGCTATAATCTTCTTAGTCTTTCTCTGCAAAAGAAAGATTCAAGACAGGATGATAACTGGTTAACAGAAGCCTTGTCAAACACCATGAGGAATTCTGGAATACTTTTAAAGAATTTATATAATGGTGATTTTATATGGTTTTATTTGTAAGCATGGGGGTTTTTTTTACCACTATCATTGCTCATGCAGCACAGCTGAAAATTACATGCATCGGTCTGTGACTGCTCAATGTGATTCTTTATGTGAGTAAAGCAGGTAGACTTTGGTCCTTCCAATGTCTTCATATCCAGTCATAGGATTTATTTCAAAGGTGACATTGAGTGAGAAGAGAAAGAGCAGCACACATTTCTGGAAGCAGCTTTGAAGCTCTGGTTGTAGTACATTTATCAGGACTTACATGAACCTTCTTTCTCCTCCTGTCCATTAATGCCAGCAATACTAATATACTGTCAATAGAAATTACTGGACTTGTGTTACTTGAATAATTGATAGCTATAACAAGTCCCAATTTTTAGCCAAAACATTTTCTGCAAAAACAGTTCTTTCATTGAAATCTGCATGCTTTTTAGAACAGCTCCAATTCTTCTAAAATATGTTTTTAAATTTTTTATTTATACATACTACATCTATATAAATTATTTCTTGACGATGCAAGTAGTGTACTACATATCAATCTCTTCACAGGTATATTGTATGAAGGGTGAGTTATTCAGCCCATTCTACTCTCACTAACATAATAATAATGGTCCTTTTAAAATCATTAATGGTAATGTCTACTTAGTAGTGAAATACAACTTCTGTACAGCAAATATACTCATTCATATGAAATAAATTGGAATTAGACACTTAAATAAATACCAGAATCTAGACTTTAGTCTATTGACTGGAAATTAATGTTGCTCAGTATTTCTTGACAATTTTTTTATGTCCCTACAACACCAAATGGAAACAGTCAGACCGATTATCACTTACACAGCATATTCTAGCTGCCTATGGACTCTGCATGATGTCAAGCAACAGATAGGTGTTTTCCTTTATAAGATAGTATGCTTGCTTTATGGTAGCTTTAAGCTGCACTAGGATAATGCAGAGGGATGTGAAATTACTAACTGCAAAACATCAGTGCAAATTGTCTTATGCCCCACGTCAGAGACCCAGCACAGTACTTTCATGATGATTTATTTCTTCCCAGTTGAGAAAATTTCCCTGTGTAGAAACCACTATTTAAATCCAATGGAGTGACTGGAATATTATTGTAAACTTTGCTGGCTAACTGTTGTTAACAAAATGTTACCTAAATCTGATTCTACTTGAAATCTGCCAAAGGAAACTTAACACATAAAACAAATGCAGGGACATGACAGGATGTGCTGGATTACTCGTGGAAGCCATTCACTGAGCAGTGAAATTACAATGGCTGGACATTCTCGCAAAACTGCACCTGCTTAATGTAAAAGGTAGCAATCAACTTCTAAGTAAACCCAGAAAAACTGTGGTTCAGATTTCCATTCAAAGACAACCAGCAAAAAACAGACTGTGGTCAAAAAAAGTTACGAAGTAAACCACAGCTGACTAACCAGTTCTCCACAGTGCACTGCACTCTCTGAGGCCTTAAATCATTACCAACCCTAGGAAACCGTGTGGCCAGTTAAGAGAAACTTTGTGGTAGTTGACAGGCATTATATACCATAAGCTTACAAGTTCACAGCAGTCTTTCAGAAGATGATGAAATTATTTCCTGGGTTTTTAGTGTTTATTTAGCGCTGGAACTGTAAGCATATATTGCAAAAAGAAAGCCTGGCAAAGGATGTAACTTAGTTATGAGTCCCATTCTCCTCAGAAGCTAAGCTCCAAGTGACCTCAATGCCTTTCCGTCTGAATTTGTGTTTACATCACATACTTGAGAGCTCTTGAAATGTTTCATATCTTAAATAAAGTCTTTTCAGCTTCAAAAAGCATATTAGTTGTCACCAAAACAGGGATTTTATGGACAAAACTTAGTCACAGGAAGGATTTTTACTGGGGATGAAAAAGAGATTTGTGTGCAATTTATATTGTCTTTTTTTAGTGTCTCCCCTGCCCCACTTTTTTACCTTTCTGGCAATGAAAAAAAACCTAAGACCAGAATGTCCTGCAGTAGCTTCTGAATATGGAAGCCCATAGTGATCTTTCCACATAGTTTTGAAATGAAGAAAACTGCTCATTATCAAGGTAGTTTGTTATCTTCAAAAGTGTTTTCAGAAGTCTCTACCAGTGAAACATAATTAAAAATTCAGTACACAACTCACTCATCTCATTTGTCCCCAGGTGTGCTGTGCATCTGCTGTTCTGGATAAATGAAAGTGTTTCAGTCCTTCAAAGAATGGACTTTGAAAAACACAGGACCAGTTGGCCAAAACTAGAAATATTGCTTTAGTTTAAAGACATTAAAGGGAAAAAACCTGCTTTTTCTTTAAGTAGCTCAGCTTTAAATGATGGTGAGACTCTGCAGGGTGCATGCAAATATAAAAGGATAGTAAAATTACTATCAGGACAATTATGTTGCTTTTCATATGCAGATTCCCATCCTTAACGTGTCCTTTTAATTAGCTTGATTATAGTGGTGTTTACTTGTTAGTGCTTCAGTGCTGTAATTTAAGAAACTGACTGTGTGTTCATTATAAATTCCTATTCTCAAAAATTTATAAATAAAGCTGAGTGGCAGCAACAACAATAATGAAAGATAGATTTACTTGGAAAGTGTGATGAGAGAAATATCAGTTGGGGATATTTCCAAACTTGCCAGCTCAAACTTGACTTCAGCTTGGCAAAGTTAAGAATTGTTCATGTTACAGAGGAATTCTTCCAGTTTTGAAGTGTGGGGTTTTATAGCATTTGGGCTGTTCAGCATATGAAATACATAAGCAAAACATAACACCAATGTATAGAAACAATATAATTGGAATAAATGTAAAGGTGGTTTGAGAAACAGAGCCTGCAGTATGTTGAAAGAGTTGTAGTAGAACTTGTCAACTTTTTTCTAAATAGCATACTCAGAAAACTAATTTTTTTGTATTTGTGGATTGTCAGTCTGTTACTAATGAGAAAATTGTTGTCAAAGTGTGTTTAAATAAATTAACGTACAATAGTCTTGCAAGCAGCTGGGGACCTATATATGTACACTTAGCACAAGTGAAGAAGACACAGCAGAGTTGGCTCAAAGGCAAAACTCAGTTTTGCCGTGACAGCGGAAAGGGATTTGAGTGGGAAAAGAGTTTGGAAGCAGGACTGGAAAGAGTCTGCAGGAGTCTCAAAAGGTGAAGATGAGCGAGGAGGGCTGGCAGATGATTGTCATTGTTGAACCTCAACAGGAAACTAAGCCCCACCCAGGCGCTTGCTCATTCCCCACCAGATGGATACAAGTGAGAAAACACGTGGGTTGAGATAAAGACAGTTTAATAGGTAAAGCAAAAGCTGCACACACAAGCAAAGCAAAACAAGGAATTCCTTCACTACTTCCCATGGGCAGGCAGATGTTCAGCCATCTCCAGGAAAGCAAGGCTCCATCATGCGCAACTATTACTTGGGAAGACAAATGCTATCACTCCAAATATTCCCCCTTCCTTCTCCTTCCCCCAGCTTTATATGCTGAGCATGATGTCATATGGTGTGCAATACCCCTTTGGTCAGTTGGGGTCAGCTGTCCCAGCTGTGTCCCCTCCCAGCTTCTTGTGCACTCCCAGCCCACTCACTGGTGGGGTGGGGTGAGGAGCAGAGAAGGCCTTGACTCTGTGTAAGCACTGCTCATCAGTAACTCAGTCATCCCTGTATTATCAAAATTGTTTTCAGCACAGATGCAAAACACAGCCCCATACTAGCTACTGTGAAGAAAATTAACTCTTTCCCAGCCAAAACCAGCACAAGGATTCAGGGTGGAACTCCCCAAAGGATCAGAGGACTTCTGGGGTGGGGAGAGACCAGTGGAGTTTGTGGAGGCAGTGAATGGGACCTCTCAGATTTTTTTTTCCCTCCTCCAATGAACCAGCCCTTCTGGGGTCCCCTTCTCTGGTACCTTTGAGTATAACACTCGTAGCCACAAACCCTCTCTTCCTCAGCTGTTCCCCTACTTCTAGCCTCTGAGAGGAGCAATGCAACCTCCAGCACATCAGCCCCGACTCACCTTCTTGTGACTCCTTTCTGGAGAGTAGAGGAAGGAGGAACATTAGCCAAGGACATTGCCATGGGGAAGGAAAGGGAAGAATCAGAGGAGAGCACCTGAATGACGGAGTTTCTGCTTCACCATTTGCCAGGACAGGGTTGGTCCTTTTGCTTCTACATCCTCTCTCAGCAACAGCCAATAGTAAGAGGTAGAGGTGAAGTGTCGAGCCTGATCAGCTAAACCTTATCAGCTCCAGCTCTCTACCCTCTGCTTACAGCCTTCTGCCAGCTCTGTTTAGGTCGATGAAGGAGTGAAGAGGCATCTGTGTTAAATGACTACATGACTGCAGCTTTAGATATACAAATTGAGTAGTTATTTGGTTTCCTTAAAAGGTCATCTTGCAGTACTTCATGGATAGAGGGGAATCAGACCATGTAATTTAATGCACCATTCAAGCCACAAGCAAGCAAGATTGGACAGCTGTGATGTCCTGTCCCAGAGGCACACTGGTTTGCCTCATCACATCACATTTGTGTGGCGTTCTAAAACTTCTTTTTAATTATTCCAGCCAAATGTATAATTTAAACTGAGATAGACTACTGAACCCAAGACACACAAAGAGAAAACAAGCCTGTTATTCTCAGAAAAAGAAGATTAATTTCCTTCTTGATATAAAGGCAACTCTGCAAGCACTATGGTCATGCATAGGTCTAATCCAAGAACCATATTCAGTGTTCATCAGCAAATTTCAGGTTTTTGAGATCAATTGAGGGAGCCCATCTGATGGTGAGGGTGCTCACTCAGGATCGTTTTGGGCAGACCCCAGAGTGAAGGCTGATTTCCACTTACACAGTAAGGAGTACCAGCATTTTAACTTACCACTACAAACAGACCCAACCCCCTGAATATTTTTTGCTTTTACAACTGTGCAGATTAACTTTTGCCGAATCTGGATCTGCAGCTGGATATGCTTTGATGCCTTATATTTTGACAGTGCTACTCTCATTTTCCCTGTTTTAGTTAATGAAGTGGAGACCTTCTGACTTACCCCCAGCCTTGAGAGAAGTGGCTACAACTTCAGATTCTAAAGTCAAATAATGAAAGAAGCCTGATTCACATCAGCCTGGACATGATGAGGGAGGGCTTAAAAACAGAGAAGACAGCATTTGATACAATGGCTTTCATCCACAGCTGTCAGCTGCAGTCGCCAGAGGGCACATTCTTGTTCCTGAATAAAACACTGAAAGGAAGAAGATGAGTACCCTTTGAAAGCCAATTTGTGCTTTAAAGATACCACATATTTCCTGGAGATCAATACATAACATAGGGAATATAGCTAGCATAAGCTTTTGAAGTGCACACCTGTTCAATATTTTATAATACTTGTTTTTCCAAATTGAACAAGGTACATGTAACTTGTTACCAAACTGGTCTTTGACAGGAAGGGCAAAAGCTCTATGCCATGAGCAGCAATTACAAGGAGCCTTCCTACAATGTGAAGTCCCCCAGCTTTCCCAACAACTCTTCTGTTAACTATCTAGTTTTTATCAGCAGTGTGACAAACAGGCTGCTAATAATCTGTTCTTCCACCTTCTCTTCCTCCTTTCAACGTTTTAAATGGAGTGTGTAATTTCACAGTATCAGATGCTTAATATAATCTGTATGCAACAGGAATTGCATCTTCTTCCTACCTACTGGAAGAGATATTCATTTAACACACAGATGTCATAAGAATTAAGAAAAACAAGGGCAGAGGAAAGAAACAACAGAGGTTATGTACCAGAAAGGAAGAAAATAAATTAACTTCTGAGTGGCAGACAGAAATATGCTGGTTATATGACAGA
Organism: Morus bassanus; assembly: GCA_031468815.1. Lineage (NCBI taxonomy): Eukaryota > Metazoa > Chordata > Aves > Suliformes > Sulidae > Morus > Morus bassanus. The sequence goes on from CM062600.1 coordinate 64,246,638, forward strand.
AATCAAATATTTGCTTCCCATAATATTCCACCACACCCCCTCCCAACTTTAAAATTCAACATGAATAAGCAAGATAGATCCACAAAACATTCACAAAAACTACCAGCTGGGTTAAGATTGAACTAATAAATACTTTTGTTTGCAAGATCTGGTGAATGCCTGGGAAAGTGAAAGCTCCTGTAAACTAATGTAATGTTTTTAACAGAAGTTTCATGGTGATGTACACTACTAATGCACAGAGAGTCATAAAGCTGCCATGCCAGTGGGGGCACAGGGAAGAATTGAAATGGGAGACGCCCAAGACAGAGCACTGCTATAACCTTTCTGCATTTGTGGAGCAAGAGAGATTAGGAAGTCCACTTTGTCCTGCATGATCGGCAAGCAGACTGGAAAGGCCAAATCCTCTGGCATTTGCAAACACAAATGCAAGCTTTCTTGGGTGTAGATAAATTTACAGTCATAACCTGTATGCTGTATACTGGGGAGAAGGGTGAGAAAATGGTGACATGGCTTCATTTGAATGCTTTCTCTGTATGTACATGCAAAAAGCAAAGCAGAAAATTTAGAAAGGCTTTGAAATACCTGGAAGACTCTTGAAATTACCAGACATTCATAGCAGCAGAAACTGAAGTTGTACAAAAAGCCATCGATAAGGACTAACAATTTAAAAGTATTCTCAGCATACGAGCAGAGGCTGAGCAGGAAAAACTTTAATAGAAACATCTCTAAGTTTAAGTTATGCAGGGTTGTTTCAGAGAGCTCAGCCACAGGAAAAAAACACACTGCAGCAAAATGTTTACTGCTGAGTTTGCTCCAAATAAGTAAACTGTTCCAGATACCGTTATAAAGAAAGAGAACAACATTCACCTGCCTTTTTTCAATCTAAAACCAGTTTTTGTTTTCATCTGGAAGAAAACCACCCTTCATTCCTTCACCAACTAGACACTGGATCTAGATTTACCTAGTGGTTTTTAAGAGCTGGACATGCTGAGAAGGCAGAAGGGTGGGGAGCTGCAAAAGCCTCTGACAGTGCCAGGTGGAGATATTAACACAGAGCTGGCAGGAGGTGGCTGACTTAGGGTTCAGGGTGCTGATGCCTCCCTGACAGCACTGCTGAAGTCCGAAGTTGGATTAAGCAAGCAAAGTTCAAAGCACCAGATCTTACATTTAAATTTTTTCTGTGCCTGGTTGTTGTCTGATAAAGCATGTCCACAAAACAGTCTATGAAGAGGGTAGGGCCAAGACAGCTCCTCCTCAGCTTCTCTGGGAGGAAACAGGCTACTGGATATTGTGAGAAGGTATCTGTGAAATGGAACCTGAACTTGCTTCCCAAGCTCTGAGGATACCTGTACCAGGTGGAGTAGTGGCGCAGAAAAGGGCGTGTACACATGTGTCCAGTAACACAGAAATGTAAGTGTTTTACTCCATACCCAGCAGTGGAAGAGTGACAAACATCTGTCTGTGAAGAAACTGATGTGCTATTCAATTACATTGTCTCTGAGGAGGGTTTAAAACACTATCCCAACTTTCAGCATTGTATGCAGTCTGCACATAAGTAATTATCAGGTAGTTATATACCAATGTCTTCCTTAGGAGCTAATGGAAAGCTGTAATTCTTGCTCACGTTTGGGATTCTGAATACCCTGTTAAATGTTCCCTTAAAGGTCCTGGGCAGTCATACCATCACAAAAAATCAAATGAAGATAGTGGAAGACTAAATGTTGTAGCATTTTGTACAGAATTTGCTTTCAATACTGATACACAACTAAGAAGAGAAGTGAAGCAGTGGTATTTTATTCACATTTTACCCTGGCAGAAACTCTGTGCTTATTCAACAGGAAAATATGCTTTTATTACCAAGTCCTCATATTATCTTCATTAAAGTGAGCAACAGCCAGAAATATAAATAGCAATTTAAGACACTGTATGTGATGGAGAGAAATAAGGGATTGTAAAAGAAAGGCCAGCTATTACTCCAACTGTGAGACATAACTATACAGAAGAGTTAAGCCAGAAGTTTAATTATTGCAAATGGTGTCCCAAGTCAGTAAAAGAGTATGTGTTTTTGCAGCCCTGATCCATGAGACATTGATTGTTATCTAGCAGAGTGATGAAGTTTTCCCTACACTTCTGCTGCCTTGCTCACTCTACAAAGGAAGAAATTGAATGCAGTATTTTTAAATAAATGTCCAGCATACACAAAACTTGATAAAAACACAGAAAAAATACCATTTGATTTATAAAACACACAGTGTCCTGAACTCAAACCACACAAAATGGAAAGCCAAATGAGTTACAGTAATGACTTCAGTTAGGAAGATTAATTTCTCTGTGTAATGTGGCAAGGCAAACAGTGGACACAATTCCTGTAACATGGTACATGAATCCCAGAAATGCTGTACTCTTTCTCCTAGCTGCAGACTACGAGACCACAGCAAACTCTCTGCAAATTTATACAGCGACACCAAGTCAAAATCTTGTTTTCCACATTAGAGGCTGGGTGGTGAGTTTGTTATCTGAGGAAGGGAGAGTTGTTAGCTGTTTGTATAGTCTTGACCTTTGGGTCAGGTTTGTGGTGGTGAAAAGATGTAAGCCCATAAGCCTATTTAGGACTGGTGGGCTGGTAGAAGAGAGGATGGAGAGAGATTTCAGTTTGTCTCCTTTAAAATACTCACCTTCTGGGACACATACACCAGTGAATGTTGTAATTGGCAATGCTTAATTCATTTGCCTGCAGAGGCTGTTAATAAGACACTATTAGAATTTAAGGACAGATGTGTTTATCGTGTTGCCCTGCCGATCTGAGACTGACTTGCCCTTGTATTAAGACACAGAATTTGTGCTGGTTAATGGAGAACTTTCAAGATGGCTTTTGGGCTCAACTTCTCCAAATTGTGATGGAGATAAAACTCCATTTTCCTTAGCATTTTCTACAAGTTTTTAAGGAACTTTTCCTCAGTAGCTGAGAAGCCAGAACAGGTTGTGGAAGCAGTCATGAGACTGAACTGGGAAGTCTGAGATTCACCCAAGAACAGTGCCAGAGAGATCAGAACAAGAGCTGCAGTGGGGTTTGTGTCCATGGGAACATGCAAAGCCCAGTGCAGAAACCTGGTAATGATCAGTGACCGGAGCTTCACAAGATAGGATGTGAATAATGACAGACTCAGCACTGAGGTACTAAAATTTCCATCTAGCTATTATCTTCACTTAGAATCATAGAATCATAACATCATTAAGGTTGGAAAAGACCTCTAAGATCATCAAGTCCAACTGTCAGCCCAACACTATCACGCCTCCTAAACCATGCCCAAAGTGCCATGTCTACACATTTTTTGAACACCTCCAGGGATGGTGACTCCACCACCTCTCTGGGCAGCCTGTTCCAGTGCCTAACCACTCTTTCAGTAAAGAAATTTTTCCTAATACCCAATCTAAACCTTCCCTGATGCAACTTGAGGCCATTTCCTCTCATCCTATGACTAGTAACTTGGGAAAAGAGATCTCAGCCTCCTCTTTTGCAGACTAAACAACCCCAGTTCCCTCAGCTGCTCCTCATAAAACTTGTTCTCCAGACCCTTCACCAGCTTTGTTGCCCTTCTCTGGACACGCTCCAGCAACTCAGTGTCTCTCTTGTAGTGAGGGGCACAAAACTAAATATAGTATTCAAGGTGCAGCCTCACAAGTGCCAAGTACAGGGGTATGATCACTTCCTTACTCCTGCTGGCCACACTATTCTTGACACAAGCCAGGATGCCGTTGGCCTTCTTGGCCACCTGGGCACACTGCTGGCTCATGTTCAGCCGGCTGTCAACCAGCACCCCCAAGTCCTTCTCCGCTGGGCAGCTTTCCAGCCACTCTTCCCCAAGGCTGTAGCGTTGCATGGGGTTGTTGTGACCCAAGCGCAGGACCTGGCACTTGGCCTTGCTAAACTTCATACAGTTGACCTTGGCCCATCAATCCAGCCTGTCCAGATCCCTCTACAGAGCCTTTGTACTCTCAAACAGATGGACACTCCCACCCAATTTGGTGTCTGCAAACTTACTGAGGGTGCACTCGATCCCCTCATCCAGATCATTGATAAAGATATTAAACAATACTGGCCCCAGCACTGAGCCCTGGGGAACACCGCTTGTGACCGGCCGCCAACTGGATTTATCTCATTCATCACAACTCTCTGGGCTCGGCCATCCAGCCAGTTTTTTACCCAGTGAAGCGTAGTACTCTTCAGAAGCAAAGAAAAAGAAAAGACTAATACTTCAGATAATCTGTGTAAGGTATGTACTAGAGAAAGTTGAATAATTCCAGATGGTCCTTTTACAGGCAGGTGACTAAGGTGGATGGCAGATGAAAGTGCGTCTTGAGAAACAAAGACTAAAATATGCTGGGTTAGGAAACTTGGAATAACCAGTCTGCATTGTCAATAATTAGTTATCGGTTTGGTTTTCAAACTAAACTTTGACCTCTTAGGAAGGAAAACAGAGCAGCAAATACAGCAAATGAGGATGTAGTAGGACGCAAGAAGAATACAAAAAACAGTGCTATGCCACCACTTGAGATGGACTGCATGGAAGTGAACGTGGTATTTCAACCAAGTTATTTACCAAATATAAATAAATTGCAGTGTGCAGTTAGGTGAGAAGAAATAATCAGAGATATAGAAAGCACTCCTCTGGGAGACTGAGAGGATTAGGTTTGTTTGCCTTGCAGAGGAGATTAATTGCAGTTGTTGGATATAGTAAATGTAAAAGAGGAAATAGATGAGGAAAGTATGTTTACCAACTCTTATAGCAAAAGAGTAAAATTATACTCAGTAAAAAATTAAAGGCAAGAAATGTAAAATTAATTACAGTGTTTCTTTCATATGGCAATATAAAAATAGCCCCTGAATCCATTGCCACGACATGTGAGCTCAGCAAGGTTTGGAAAGGGGAATGTATATGGCTAATGAGAGTCTTTGCAGTCACAATAGATGCAAACCCCGGATAACTGGAGATAACAAACCAAGGACATTATGGATAACTGGGACTTTACATATGTAGTCAATCATGACCAGCCTTTCCTTTGTCTTCCTGAACACCAGACATCGCTTCTGGTTCTTCAAGCAAGTAGCAAAGTGCAAACCACATTGTTATGTTTTATAAAAGGAAGCAATCTCTGTCCTGGAGTGATAAAGGACATACAAACATTAGTGTACTGGAGAGTCCAAGGCACTTTGAAAGCCAAATGGGATTTTGCTAGTGAATGCCAAATGTCAGACAACTTGTCACAAATGAGGTTTGCAACCCTAGACTAAAACATAGTGACAGGAAGCAAAGTGGCTTTCTCTCAGCCTCTCTTCTTGGCTGTCACTCACTTGAAAGGCAGACACTTCCCAGTGTTATCCAGGCAGCTAGTGTTGACCGGGAGGAAATCAGACAATGACTGAAATCCCCACTGAGCACCTGTGTTATTTAGGAATGAGCACTCAGGATTAGTTGTATTTACAAAAGACAGGGATAGTAATTAAAATGTGTCTAGTTTTTGAAAAAGAAGAAAATTTATACTCTTTAAGAATGAGGAGTAACTTGGTTTAAAAAACCTCCAGGCTAAGGATTTCAATTCTCTCTGTGACAAAAATCCGAATTTTGAACTGTGTCAAATACACATATGAAGAATCTCAGTTGAGAAAACACAAATTTATTGCTGAATTTTTAGGTGTATTTTATATCAAATAGATATGAAAGGGTATTAGATGTCATTTCAGTACAAAGAAACAAAACAGCAGGTGCTTTCTAGTTTCCATTATTGCAGTACATAAGAACCTCACAATCCATTAATAATTGTTCCTCATGACAACTGACATAGTAAGAGTAAGAAAGATGAATTAGTGTCATTCGACTGGCTTGAGCATGAGGTCTTCATGGCCATTTAGGGATCAAAGAATGTTCTTCAAATTCTATTACTGTTCCCATTTATCTACAAATGCAACAAATTCAATGAGATACAAGGAAAAATATTAGAAAAAGTTTGGAAGGAAGTGAATCATCAGAAGCACTCCAGGACAGGATTAACCCCTACCACATATTCAGTGCCTACTTTTAAGGAAAGAATTTAATGAAGCGTTTAAGACAACTATTACCTGGCATTATCAATAGAAATGGGCCAAGTTCAGTGCTACTGGAGACAGAAAAAGTCTGAAATTTGGTGATTCATCCATCTCAAAATCTTTTGTGAGTATTTCTAAGGTGACTGTCGGTCTTCCTCAAAGCCTATCTATATGATTGAGAGCAATTTTGTGCATTATTTTGTGTGTTCTTTTATGTGGGAACCAAACACAACCAAGTCCCTAGATGCATGAGAGCAAGGCAAATACACAGCAGCGTGCCATTGGCATGGCATGAAATTAAAGAGAAAACATTACAAAGTACAGTCACCATTGCAAAAATTATTATAATGCTTTGTATATATTTGGCAGCCCTGCAAAAATGACCATTAGTTTTGTGCAGACTGATTTATACATTTTATATGTGGTAGTCACCTGTGGCGTTCATGCCATTCAGCATAACCATGACAGACTTGCACTGGATTCAGTGTGCCTGAGCTTGTACTTCTGTCTAAGTTTTCTCAAAATGATGGGAACCCCAATGTAAGAGAAAGAGGATTTTTTATGGTTCAGCACAATGGATTACTACTGTCACACTTAGTTCTACAGCTTGTTGCAGTGCAGAAAAGAAGCACATGCAACTGTCTCACTGGCACAAGCAAAGTCTAACCAGAGTTGTTGGTATAGAGCGATATTTTTCGGAAGGATTCTACATGGGAAAATATATTATGCTGAGAACAGATCTCTGCAGATGTGTTATTTGGTGCTGATAAAAGTTTTCAACTATTTTTTTTACAACTTTAGCAAATTTAACAGTGCAAGAACAGGGGCAGCTCAAAGGTTAACGGTAAGAAGATGGGCAAGAAAATAATCTTGTTTTGCTTCATTCAGTGAAATGATCATAAAGTTAGAGAGAGTCAAATTAATGTATTGTATATTTCCGTAACTCTCTGTTAACATTTTTCATTTCACTGGCTGGGTTTTCTACTTTTGAGAATGTATATTTTTTCCTCTCTCCTTGTACTGTATGAAAGATCTATACATGAATAGTAGGCATGGTAACAAAAATACATATCCACAAAGTTCTGCATGTAGTACAAAGCCAACAAACTAAAAAAAGAAAACAATTAAAAATAATTCTAGGTTTAATCTTTTTCTAGCACAGGTTGATAAAATTTTCTTTTTTTTAATATGAATACGTGAAGTTACATGAAAGTTAACCAAATCACCCCCTGGAATAGACTTTGAACACCTTTTTACAAGCATTGCAATAAAAGCTTGCTTTCTAAAATGTGAAATTCCTTGGCAGAAATTAGTGACCTAATTTTGGAGCATTAAGGAAAAATGTGTACCTGTCATAAGCAAAACATATGCAAGAAAAACTTCAGAAGTAAATGCAATGGTATTTTTTTAACTGAAAAGATGTTACTTAGAAATTACTGAATGCGAATTTTTGAGAAGTATTGTTTGCACACGTTTACACTACCAATATAGAATCATAGAATGGTTTAGGTTGGAAGGGACCTTTACAGGTCATCTAGTCCAACCGCCCTGCAGTAAGCAGGGACATCTTCAACTAGATCAGGTTGCTCAGAGCCCCATCCAACCTGACCTTCTATGTTTCTAGGCATGGGGTATCTACCACCTCTATGGGCAACCTGTTCCAGTGCTTCACCACCCTCATTGTAAAAAATTTCTTCCTTATATCCAGTCTAAATCTACCCTCTTTTAGTTTAAAACTATTACCCCTTGTCCTGTCACAACAGGCCTCGCTAAAGAGATTGCCCCCATCCTTCCTATAGTTGCTCTTTAAGCACTGAAAGGCCACAGTAAGGTTTCCCTGCAGCCTTCTTTCTCCAGGCTGAACAACCCCAACTCTCTCAGCCTTTCCTTGTAGGAGAGGTGCTCCATCATTCTGATCATTTTTGTGGCCCTCCTCTGGACCTGCTCCAACATGTCCGTGTCTTTCCTGTGCTGAGGGCTCCAGACCTGGACACAGTAATCCAGGTGGGGTCTCACCAGAGTGGAGTAGAGGGGCAGAATCACCTCCCTCAATCTGCTGGCCACACTTCTTTTGATGCAGCTCTGGATACGGTTGGCTTTCTGGGCTGGAAGCGCACATTGCTGGCTCATGTCTGGCTTTTCATCCACCAGTATCCCCAAGTCCTTCTCCTCAGGGTTGCTCTTAATGCCTTCATCCCCCAGCCTGTCCTGATACTGGGGGTTGCCCTGACCCAGGTGCAAGACCTTGCACTTGGCCCTGTTGAACCTCATAAGGTTCTCACAGGCCCACCTCTCCAGCTTGTCTAGGTCTCTTTGGATGACATCCCATCCTTCTGGCATGTCAACTGCACCTCTCAGCTTGGTGTCATCAGCAAACTTGCTGACAGTGCACTTGATCCCACTGTCTATGTCATTGATGAAGATATTAAATAGTACTGGTCCCAGTACGGATGCCTGAGGGACACCACTTGCCATGGATTTTCATCTGGACATCAAGCCATTGACTACTACCTTCTGGGTGTGACCGTCCAGCCAATTCCTTATCCACCAGTCTACCCATCAAATCCATCTCTCCCCAGTCTGGAGAGAAAGATGCTGTGGGGACTGTGTCAAAGTCCTTAGAGAAGTCCAGATAGATGATATCCGTAGCTCTTCCCTTGTCCACTCATGTAGTCACTCCATCATAGAAGGCCACTAGGTTGGTCAGGCAAGACTTTCCCTTGGTGAAGCCATGCTGGCTGCCTTAAATCACCTCCCTGTCCTCCATGTGCTTTAGCATAGCTTCTAGGAGGATCTGTTCCATGATCTTCCCAGGCACAGAGGTGAGGCTGACAGGTCGGTAGTTCCCAAGTCCTCCTTTCTGCCCTTTTTAAAGATGGGTGCAATGTTTCCCCTTTTCCAGTCCCCAGGGACCTCACCTGACTGCCATGACTTTTCAAATATGATGGAGAGTGGTTCGGCAACCATATCAGCCAATTCCCTCAGGACTCTGGGATGCATCTCATCAGGTCCCATAGACTTGTGTATATCCAGGTTCCTCAGGTGGTCACAAACCTGATCTTCCCTTACAGTGGGAGGGGCTTTATCCCGCTGGTCTCCATCCTGCGGTCCATTGACTCGGGAGGGGTGAGGGGAGAGGTTACCAGTGAAGATTTAGGCAAAAAAGTTGTTGAGTACCGCAGTCTTCTCCTCGTCTGTTGGTATGAGGCCACCATTCTTGTTCATCAGGGTGGGTACACTTTCTTTAACTTTCTTTTTCTGGTTGACGTACCTGTAGAAGCCTTTCTTGTTGTTCTTTGCATCCCTTGCCAAATTCAGCTCCAGCCATGCCTTGGTCCTCCTGATCCCATTCCTATACAACCATGCAGTGTCCCTATACTCTTCCCAGGATACCTGTCACTGCTTCTACTGCCTGTGCAGTTCCCTCTTGCTCTTTAGTTTGACTAGCATGTCTCAGCTCAGCCATGCTGGTCTCTTCCTTTCCTTGCCTGATTTCTTACACCTGGGAACTGAGAGCTCTTGCGCTGTATGGAACGTGTCCTTAAAAATCTGCCAGCTCTCTTCTGTTCCCTTGTCCCTGAGGACCGTTTCCCAGGGGTCCTGCTGACTAACTTCCTGAAGAGCTGGAATTCTGCTTTCCTAAAATTTAGGGTCCTGACTATACTCCTCTCTTTTCCCATATCCCTCAGGAGTGTGAACTCCACCAATGCGTGGTCACTGTAGCCCAGGCTGCCCCCAGTCTTGATGACACAGATGAGCTCACTTGCATTGGTGACCATCAGGTCTAGTATTGCATCTCCTCGGGTAGGGCTGTCTATTACCTGGCTCAAGAATTTATCCTCAACACATTCTAGGAATCTCCTGGATTGCCTGCAGCTCACTGTGCTACTTTTCCAGCAGATGTCGGGGTGGTTGAAGTCCCCCAGTAGGACGAGAGCCTGAGAGTGTGAATTGTCCTGGAATTGGAGGAAGAAGGCTTTGTCAGTATGCTCTCCTTGATCAGTTGGCCTGTAGTAGACACCAGCTACAAGATTCCCTCTGTTGCCTCTGTCTCTGGTTCTTACCCATAAGCTTTCGACCTGCTCGTGGTTATTCTTCAGGGACAGCTCTTCACACTCTATTGATTTCTTGATGTAGAGAGCAACATCTCCACCCTTCCTTCCTCGCCTGTCCCTTCTGAATGGTCTGTAGCCGTTGATAGCCATGTATACATGCAACCTTACTCCTCACAACCAGACCTGTTTTTGCCTTTGCAGTATCAGGGGGAAGATGGCCTAGGCAAATCACAGAGGGATGGCTTTTCCTGTTAGCTTAGGAGATGGAGAGGATCTTGGCGGTCTTCACCCAGGGATATGAGAATAACTCTTAGCTCCTGCCTTCTGCCTGAAATGGCTCAGCTGGTGATCTAACATAATTTCAAAATCTCAGAGAATTAGGTACTGCTTGTAAGAGACTGGACTGTGGAGCTTTTGTCTCAGAAGATTGCTCGTGCGAGAAACACACCTGTAGATTGCTTGTCTAGGTGAAAAGTTGTAACTTTTCGCTGAGCAGCTGCAAGGCCACAGAAATCAGGAATGTGGAGGCGTGCTGTCACCCTGGAAGCAACCACTGTTGTCAGAAACTGCAGCTTTTGAGCAGAGATAAAAGGACTGTTAAGACAGACCCTGGTGTGATCACCCACTGCTGAAGCACCGAGAGGCTTGGACCCCAGGGACACCGTGGATCCGTCGTGGTGACTATTTTTGCAACTCTATTCTGACTGCTTGCTTGATTTCTGCCCTGTTATTCTATCCTGTCCTATTGCTATTATTTCTGTTTGCTTTTTGGTAATAAAAGTTGTTTTGGGCATATGGCATTTGACATCATTTGTGTCTTAATTTCACTCTTGGGATCATATCGAACCTCCCCCTCCCCAACATTGGGTCGGGACACTGCTAATAATTGATTTCGATATTGGATACAACGGTCCTAAAGATGAACTGCTTCCCAGAAAAAAAGGAGAGGTATTTCTACCCACTTGCTTTTCAGCGTAAGGTGCTGGGATGGCTCTGAGTATCATTGCTGCGATGTGCTGACCTTTAAGGCGCAGGAGAAATGACTAGTACATGCTTCACAGGAGTCAGTTTTCCAGCACAGTAATGCTGTAGTTGGCCTCTTTGGGAAATCAGGGAGCCTGAGGCTGTCCATGTGAAACGGAAGTTTGAAGCACATGTGACAACAGACATAGACAATGGCTTTACTTTCAGAAGTAAAAAGAGACTTCCCTTGCATGTATTGAATAGGAAAAATGTTTAGGAGAAAGATGCCTGTCACTAGCCCTGAGGTTTCTCAAGTGTTTTTAAGGAGTCCTGGGGATGTAATATATGACAGAAACCAAATCCGGAGTGCCTCCAACAAACTGCCCCAAGGCTGAGGTGTTTGTATACTTACCCATTAGACTCAGAAAGTTCAAAATCCATCAAATGGTATGAAGAAGTGCTTGAAGTCTAGTTGTGTGAAGTCCTTCACCAAGGGAAAGGGATAGAGACCTCTCCAGTGCATCTGAGAAGTAACAAACACCACAAAGTCCTTTCTGAAGAGCCTGGAAGCCACATAGAGTCCCAATAAGCCAAGCTTTGTACCAGTAGTGATCCAGACTTATAATGAACTAGGGGTACTGCCTATGTAATGACTGAATCAACAGTGCAAAAATAAACATCTTGAAGTCTGAGAGACTTTAACCAGTGTTGGTTTTGGAAGCAATGCTATGATCTCAAAAACCTGGAGAAAATCTATATCTTTTGGCACACTCTTAAATTCCCTTCCCCAGTGACAGGATATAAACAGCAGATGAAGGAGCAGCATTTGGTCCCTTGCTGTGTCCTTCTCTGGGGGGTATCGATGTGCAAGGCAGCTTTTCAACACTGAGAATCGCAGTGCAGAGGTGAAGCATCTGAATGCAAGTTTCCTTTAACTGAATCTGGAAAGTGCTCTCAGATTGGATAAACAGGGTAAGTACTTACTTTGAACTTCTTCCCCAAAACTCTGTGCCCCTCAAAAGACAGATCTTCCACTGCACAGTGCAAGCCTTGGGGCTTCCTAGTACTCTGCAGCCAGGAGACGTGCTGGGAAAAACTGCAGAAGGGGCAGTTCTGTGTGTTATTTAAACAGAGAAGCAAGAGATCTGCAGTCACTGAAAAGGCAGTTACACTGGGATTCCTTTTCTCATATCTCCAATTTTACTGTCATTGAAGATTAGGTGTTGACAGAGAGAATGCATCACAGCTGGATATGGCTTGTCAGCAATCACTGCATAGCAGAAAAGTAAAACTTTTTCGCCAGTGTTTAAAAATATTCATGGCCTGAATGGGCCAAAATATTCTTAACTCCCTCACTGGAGCATCGCCAGAGCTGTCTATGCAAGCAAATAAAAAGTCCAGGGCTTTCAGTGAGAGTGGATATTTTTTTGTCATTACAATATCCAGTGACATTTTAAGAGGCTGGTATCTGCCCAAACGTATGTGCTGTGCATCACAAGACGCCACTGACAGATATGAATAAGTGTTTTCAGAAGGTGTCTCAGAAGGTAATTCCAGGGCTCTGGAAAATTTCTAAAAACCCTCTGCAGGACAAGAGGATCCAGATGCAAACCTTCCTAACTCAGTGTCCTGGTGTCAGTGTGTGATGAGCAGTTGCATCACTTGTTTTCCTGGGTTTTGTTTCTCTCTCTCTCATGATTTTCCTTTTCATTACAATTTAATTTTATTATTATAATAATAGTTATTATTATTAGTAGTATTTTAATTATTAAACTGTTCTTGTCTCAACACATGAATTTTCTTACTTTTGCTCTTCAGATTTTGTCCCCTATCCCACCATGGGGAGGGTGAGCAAGCAGCTGTGTGGGGCTTAGTCAGTGACTGGGGCTAAACCATGACACTCAGAAAGGGCCTTTCTTCTCCCCTCTCTCCCACCAATCCCAGGACACTAATGACTTTTATATATGTCTGGTTTATGTGCTGTGGGCACAGGGGACAGAATGAGCCCTGCAACTACTACCAAGGCTGAAATGACCCTCTTCTGAAGTTACTGAGGTTGTACACACAACATGAATACGGATAGGGAAGAGGCAAAATTTGTGATGTCCCTGCCTTTAACGTGTGAGGAGCCAAACATGATCCCCCTCCCAAGATGTTTTCCATGAGTCTATATCTTTCTGAACTGTGGAGTTGCCATCTAATTCTGAATGACTTAAAACTATTCATTATAGTTTATGGTTTTGTAGCATCTCTTCTCTTCAGCTTCCAAAACATACAGGAAAATGGTTGTGATTTTTTATGATCCCATTCTCTGCATGGCACTTTCCTTTGTTAGTTTTCCTAGGGAATCACTGAGTCAAAGCTAAAACTCATTTTGTCAGCTTTTGAAAACAAAACCAGAAACAACCCTAAATATTGTACCAGAGTCATGCATTTGTATAACAAAACATTGGCAGCAAGATTAACAATGATTTTAAATTAAATGTCATGATTCAAAAATTACACTAGCAATAAAATTCATATTACAAAGCTGTGAAATTGGACACTCTAAACCTTCTGAACAAGAAGAGATGCCTTAGGTAACAGGCTGGTTAGTAAGATATTTGATTATTGACACTTATTGTTTTGTCATGTCAAACTGTCAATGGCACCACAGTACTTTCACTGACACTAATTTCAGAAATAATGCCAGCATTATTAGCACTGCCATAGCTTCTCCCTCTGTAGGAATTTCATTAGAAAATCTCCCAAGCCTTATGGCTAGAAAAATCTTTGTCTGCTATTGGTATACATAGAACTTCAGCCCTAGAAACTATTAGGATTTATCGGTGTTGTAGTGCAGTCACAGAAGGGGGCGAATTGGGTTGCCTGGAGACCCATAATTCAGGCATTTCATGAGCCTGCAATGCTTGACTGTGCAATCAAAATGGTCTTTTAACAAGTATTTTGTATATTTGGTATTAACATATGGGTATGTGTATATATATGTGAATAAACCATTCTTTAAAATCTGGTTTAAAAGAATGTTATTAAAAGTTTGCAAGTCAGTACTTGACCAATATGATATGCCAATATGTCTGTGCAGTCTTTCTTAATTTGTCTTTTACCACGATACATCCTCTAATTAAATAATGACATGTCTAATTTTTGGTGCCTACTGCTTCATATTCCCTATCTCCCTATGAAATCCTTGTCCAATTTCCCCGCTGTCCTCCTCTCCTGGATCTTTATTGTCATCAGACCAACTACATGTTGCCAAATGAATGCCAGTTCCAGTCTGGAGTTTGGAAATGTTGAGGCAAGAGCATGAGATTTCTTTTGGAGGACTCAGAAAGCTTAAACTAAACATTAATTTATACAATCGAGATTTTCTTTCATCTAACGGGAAATAGGGGGAGGAGACTGTTAAGTTTGCACTCTGGATATATCACATACCTCTGATGTCCCATTTTCAGAGATATTCCTTGGCATGGTAGCCCAGGTTTTTTCCATAGCATAAGGTTCTTAACAAACAGAATTCCTTCTGCTAGTTAATTTGTCTTTAGTAGACTAATCATCTTGCATTGTCAGAAAATTATTCATAGTGCTAGCAGGCAGGCAGTATCACAGTTGGTACCTTTCTGAGGTTAGAAAAGCTTAGAAGAGAATAAATATAAGTCTAATCCTGTCCCACTTATCTTCAAAGCTCAAGAAAATCTAAGAATGCTGTGTGCTTACCTACTCACTCCTGAGGGTTCCTGTTTAATATTATTTATATTTGGATATGGAAATTAGGATACCTGAGAGATTTTTACAAGTTTTTAACCAAGATAACTTACGGTTTCTCAAAAATCTCACCGAAGTAAGGGGGAAAATGAACACTGTTTGCACTTGAACCTTAAATTTTGTGTTTTAAATTGCCGGCATTGAATTTCGTATCTCAGACATGATTATAATGAACAGACATGAGATAAAAATGAATCAGATCACAAGGTACTGAAATACAACTGTCAGTCATGAGGAAAAATATCATAGAATCATAGAATAATTAAGGTCGGAAAAGACCTCTAAGATCATCAAGTCCAACTGTCAGCCCAACACTATCACGCCTCCTAAACCATGCCCAAAGTGCCATGTCTACACATTTTTGGAATACCTCCAGGGATGGTGACTCCACCACCTCTCTGGACAGCCTGTTCCAGTGCCTAACCACTCTTTCAGTAAAGAAATTTTTCCTAATATCCAATCTAAACCTCCTCTGGTGCAGCTTGAGGCCATTTCCTCTTGTCTTATCAATAATGACTTGGGAGAAGAGACCGACATCCACCTCACTACAGCATCCTTTCAGGTAGTTGTACAGAGAGATAAGGTCTCCTCTCAGCCTCCTCTTCTCCAGGCTAAACAACCCCTGTTCCCTCAGCTGCTCCTCTGTAAAACTTATTCTCCAGACCCTTCACCAGCTTCATTGCCCTTTGGACCCCCTTCAGCACCTCAATGTCTTTCTTGTATTGAGGGGCCCAAAACTGAACACAGTGTTTGAGGTGCGGCCTCACAAGTGCTGAGTACAGGGGTATGATCACTTCCTTACTCCTGCTGGCCACACTATTCCTGACACAAGCCAGGATGCCGTTGGCCTTCTTGGCCACCTGGGCACACTGCTGGCTCATGTTCAGCTGGCTGTTGACCAACACCCCCAGGTCCTTTTCCACCAGGCAGTTTCCCAGCCACTCTTCCCCAAGGCTGTAGCGTTGCATGGGGTTGTTGTGACCCAAGCGCAGGACCTGGCACTTGGCCTTGCTAAACTTCATACAGTTGACCTTGGCCCATCAATCCAGCCTGTCCAGATCCTTCTGTAGAGCGTTCCTACCCTCAAGCAGATTGACACTCTCAGCCAATTTGGTACCATCTGCAATATATAGCAACATAAAAGAATAGGGCACAGGGAAAAGCACTCAAGACAGTATGCAAATATGGTTTGTATTTACATGGACAAGATATAGTCATGCTGAATGGTAACTCTTCAAGAAGACCCACATTTAATAAAAATGCCACAAAATCTGTATGTAATTTATTCTATGATTGGAAAAAGACTGATTTCAGTTATGATCTAAGCAGCTTGGGTCTGAAGAACAGCAAAACCTGAGCAACATGTACATCAGCCACTCATTGGGTACCACAGTGCTTTCATGATCTTCAGCACAGGCTGTGTTACTGTTAGTACCTGAGATGATTTGACTAGGCCTTTATGAACTACAGGCCCTGCCTTCTCAGTTACAGTATGGTCATTTTAAGCTCTGTAAGCAGTTTGTGATCTCAGTTCTTCATCTCAGTCAAAGACTAACTTGAGTACTTTAGTATCAGTTTTGTTCCAGTATCTTTAAAAACACAATGACGGGGCATTCATTTGTATCTGTGCAAAAGTTATGACTTATAACTACCAAGTCATGCTAAGGTTGCTTCTGCAATCTGGTGGTTTCAATTGATATTTCTATTTCAAAAGTGAACACGCACTACTCTACCTATCTTCAAGACTGGGGAAGGCACAAACCTCAGCAAAATATTTGCTGTTCCACTAGCTGGACCTTAAATTTCAATGAGATGAGAAACAAGCTATAAACTTTGCAATGGTTGATTTGCAACAGAGGACAACAACGAGTCATGAATCAGAGACTGTTTTAATTGATTTTCCATACATCATATACTGCAGAAAGCTGATTAAATGGCTTGTAGAAGGCTTCATGAGTGATTTCCATTCCAGAGTTGTTCAATTCTTTGTTAAAGGGCTCAAAAATATACAAAAGTACATGGGAGATTGTTTTTTAAATTAAAAAAGAAAAGCAGTATTGGAGGTCCTGCAGCTGGCAGGGATCTTAAGAGTCATCTCAAATGAAGACAAGGGAACAAGAAAAAACTGGAGAAATGCATTAATTCTGAGAGATTCTCAGAGAGTTTTGGCAGAGGGAATCTTAGATAGTACTTAAATTCATTTCAGTTGTCTGTCATTAAGATATCCAAGCACACTGTATTCTTATGACTTTTTCTTCAATCTTTTTGATTCCTCCTGGCTATTTCCTGTTTCATCTGTTCTCTGAACTTAGAGGTGTATGAGCTCAATACCATCAAAGAAGGTTAAATATACCTATCTCAACTCAGATGAGACTTTAAAGATGGTTGGCAGTTACTGGCAGTTGGTGCCTATGCCAGTTAAAAGGTACAACAAAGCCAAAAAGTACTCTGGATCCAGAGGAAATAAAAGCTTCACACAACACTTCAAAGTGTTCTTTGAGAAAGACTCTCTGCTCGTTCTTTGGTTTCCTAGTAAGAAGTGCAGTGTTTCTACCCCGTCTCCCGGTGAGGGTCTGAATGCATGGGTTCATCAGATCTAAATTTCCCTTCTCCTGCAAATTACTGTTTTATGATTTAAGATTATGAGAGAAAACTCCTTTGCTTCAGCCTGTATTTTAATGGTGCTGGGTGACACTCTGTAAGAAGATGTTAAATCACAGAGCAAATGTCAGAAGAATATGAAATTGGAAGGAACATCCTGGGATATCATATACTGTCTTCTGCCACATCATGCAAAGCTTGCTTTTTAGAAATATTATCAAACTATACCTTAAAAACATATTTCGTGTTCTGCACAACTCCTGTCAGAAGGCTGCCTTGAAATCATAGCCTAAAACATTAAAGCTTTCTTGTCATTTCCAGCCTAAAATGTATTCTTAATCACTTTATTTCCAAACATTGTTGTAACATTTTATTATTTTTTAGGATGTTTTCCAGAGAGATGGAGACTTGTGCAGCTGGGCTTTCTGTTTGGGATTGCTGTAGACTTTCAAGAAAATACAAGGGGAGGCAGGAGGCTGTCTTGCAGACAGCAGACTCCTACTAGTCCTGTTAAAATGTCAACAGCTTCTGGAGGCTCCTGACACAAGAGCAGAGAAAAGGAAGCTCAGCCCTTTTTCACTGTGTTTAACAGAAGCCTGTCAGCATGTCTGCATTCATCCTAACATGTTGCTTTTTGCCCACATGTCAGCAAGATGGTGTGTAAAGCACGTACAAGGGGACTGCAAGGTATTGGTGAGAAAGCTGGGTTAATGGAGGGAGAAGAAAGGGTGCAAAGGCAGAAAGAGGTAGAAAGACTGCAGTAGGAGCCTTAGCAGCTGTGACAGGAGGGGAAAACTGAGGTATAGCAAGTGTGATGTTAGTGGGTACTGCAAAAAGGAAATGGAAGAAAACAAACCTACAGGAGATGATATTTCAATAGCTCCTTTGCTCTTGGGGAAAATGTGCATCTTGAGCAGTCTCCCGAGCTTACCTAATCAATATACAGCAATAATGTCTATCTCTAGCTTTCATTTCTCTAGGGTCAGTGTGGAATACTTTTGCCTTCTTTAATAAGATAGCATGTATGTCCTTTGACCATCATGTTACTTTTCAATTTATGGTACATTTCCATATGTTTTTTAGCTCAGCAGAGGAGGTGGCAAATTTCTATCCTTTGGAGGTCACGTGATACTGATAACCTGCGGTGGGAGGGAGAGCAGACTTAGGTCAAGCAAGGCTACCTATATTTGAGATATACAGTTGACACCAGCCAAAAAAAAAAAGGAAAATAATAGATAACAAGGGTTTACCCACAAACTCCTTATATTTTTAATTTGTACGTGCACACAGCAAAGTACCTGTGGCATGTGGGATATCTCTCCTGTTCAACTGAGGTCCCTGTATCCTGGATATGTCAAAAAGTTCCCTTGCAGAGCACCTCTTTGAGGTCTAATTGTTACTCCTGTTTTCTGCTAATGAAATAGAGCATGTTTCCCCACTTCTTCTGCCCATCCTTCCTTTCAGTCTCTAAAGAGTTCCTTAACAGTTCAGGCAGGAATTGGTCATGAGAGGTTACTAGTGGGCACATCAAAAAACTACCATAGTATCCCTTGTCAATCTTAGTGGAAATCATATCCTCAGCAGTATAGTTCTGTGCTGAAACTGTACAGTAACCATCAAGGTTATTTTTTTGCTATTAAGTGTTTACTTCTTGTTCTAGGGACCTGATTTTGTTCCAGGGCAATAACAGATATTTTTATTAAGACCTTATATTAAATATTCAATATCAAACATGTGAAAGTGCCTCAGATGAAAAGATAGATCGATCTATCTAACTATCTATAGGTATAATTTCAGATGATACCTTTTAATAGATAGGTGAAAGTCAGTATTTAGTGCAGCTGAAATGAAAGGTAATACTTCCATATACAGGTCGAAGGGAGTTCCTTTTAAAGTTTTATTTCTACAGTAGAGGAGATTAGCATTAATTTAGATTAATTAGAAATCAGCATAAAATAGCTTTCCCCACAAGGATGACATAAAGAAAACTAACCTTTCATGTCAGCCCTTAGTTGAATAAAACAGTATTTTAAGGGCTAAATTTGTACTGAAACCTGTAAAGTAAATAAGAATACCAAAAAAACTATTGAAGGGTAGAAGAGAATGAACTCAGCCTTGGGCAATATTAGACCCAAATAGTTCACCTTCTCCAACCATTTAAAAATCACTTGCTAGGTTTTACAGAAGTGACTATTAGCACAAATGAGGGGATCATGTCTGCATGTTGTAACAGGTATGTTTTCTCTTGGATCAAATCCCACAGAAAGGCAATATATTGCTAATTTGAACTAAATCTGGCCATTTCATTTACTAATTCTTCTCCTGAACTCAAAAGTCCTGGTTTAGTTTGATTACACATATGAGACCAGTTATTCGAGGACTTTGGGCTCCGACCTGAAAATAAAATTAAGCCTGCTAGACAAATCCTCACTGAAATAGATGCACACATGTCTCTGGCAGTGCAGCCTCTTCCCAGTCCATCAATGTAAGGACAGTTAAGGGAATATGGAGTGTTCCACATGGTGTGATTTAACAACACAATCTCCATTATCTTTAATGAGAGTTGCACAATTAAATCTTCACGTAACATGCTAAAAATTACTCTTCCAATTTAAGGCATAAAATAATAGGTCCACTTTAAAATGTGAAAAGATAGGATAGATGAATAATTTTTGGAAAATGCATATGCCTGAGGTTGATTAGGCACTTAAGAAGAGGGGACAAGTTAAATATATGGTATGAATCTTGTTGAATTAGAAAAACAGAATGTATGAAGCATTTGTAATTCTTTACTCTGAATCAGGTAAATAACTCGGTTGTTTCTATTTCAACAGCCTATGTAAAAGGATGTCTAATTAAGGCTTTAAGTATGCTTCAACTAATTAAATATATAATACACAAACCTTAAGAAACATAAAAGCCTTCTTTACGCACAGCCAACAAGCTCCACAGTAGAACAAAAACAAGAGAACTGCTCTTACCCTAATTTTTTTGCATAGGTCCCATTAGAAACACCTTTGCTGGAAGAAACATTCTGGCCTGTTCATTGGGTAACAAGTGGAGGTTTTGGACAAGTTGTGGTGGGGGAGTGAATTCCCATATTGACAAATCATCATTAAGAAGCTTGTGAACAGCTTTCCACATACCAGTGGAAAGAGAAAGCTTAAAACAGCTTTTCAAGTCCCTTTGGATGCCAAAGCAGGCTGCGGATCACTAGTAATTCTGACTCAAAATAGGATATTCTGCCTTACCAATAAATTATTATATTCTCTGGAAACCTTCATCTCCCAAATGGATTTCAAGTACAAGGAGTAATCACTGTGTAGATGGGCTTTTTTAATGCAGCTCAATATTATATGTAATTATATACAAGGCTCCAGTGTTTCACTGAGCATTTATTGACGGTTAACAGCTTTTCACATCTATTGTATTTACAGGCAAGCTGTATTTTTACATATATTGCCATATCTATGTACAGCAAAGAGTCTTCACTGGTGCATTTATTCATGGCCAAAGTACAAACTTAACATTCACAAGCCTTTTCTCCTGAGGCTGCAAGTGTTTGGAGAACCACTCCAAATCCACATAGACTGCCCATATATTTGTTTTAACACAGTTTTTTTCTACAGTCTGAGCTTGTTCACTATCAAGAAATTTATGAAAGAAAATTTAACACTACTCCAGTGCTTCACTGTCCTACAAAGTTAACCACAGTTTATATAATTATATGAAAGGATGAAGTCCTGCCCATTTCTCTCAAAAACAGAGCTGAATAGGGAAGTAGACAAATCAGAAAAGATATGAGCTTAGATGTGATTATCATAATGACAATACATGTAGTATCATCTTCGGTATTTCTTCTACAAGACACAGTCAGTTTTGTCCTCTGTTCCCTCTCTTGACCATCCACTCCTTACAATCTTCTTATTTCACAGCTATTCCCCTCAGAAGCAAACATCTTGTGAACCTGTAAGAAAAAAATACATTTCTTTTCCAGACAGAATATATTCAGAATGGCACTCTTGTATGTAATGTACAGTTAACTGTCCTGGTAATCACAAAGTCAAGAGGTAAATACTCCTCCCTGCTGTATGAAGTGGAATATTTACCACCTGGAACCTGAGTGCCACCTGTTGCAATGGGATTTTCTGGATACCTGTAATGAGATGTCCTTTTCCAACAGCATCAGCTGGGACTTTAGCACTTTAGCCTACAAATGGCGTTAAATAAGGCTGAGACGTGATTAACAGGCATCAAATATGGATGGTTTTACTGTATTCATGCTCTCCTGTGAAATTCTTGAGCTGGAATATAGCAAGTAAAGATTGCCAATGTACATTTTCATAGTGAGTCTCCCACTTACAGTAGGATACAAGAAACAGGTCTGAGTTTTTCAGTCCTGTTTTTTCTCTAAGTACTCATAATTTTTGCATCATTCTGAGTTGAGTCTAAGTGAGGTTAAGTAGCCAAAAAAGCAGACAGCAGAGGTAAGATTCAGGAAAGAGGAGTAAGTAATAACAATAAATGACTATAAAATGAAGAATGTGGCCCATGCCAACAGGGTCAATGCAGGTAACTCATGAGAACTGATGACAGAATCAGTATAAAAGATTTTGTCAGAAATTTTTCTGATACTAAATGCAAATAAGAAACAGAAAAAACTGGATGTCAAAAATGCACACTTGATCCATTTCAGAAGGGGATTTGGGATTTGAGATATCTGGAGATATATCTGCAATGGGAAAACTGATATACTAACTGGAATGAAAAGCAAGAAATATAAATGACAAGAGCAGAGATGCGAAAGCTTTTTCTTAACTTTGTCTCATAACTTTTGCACTACAAATGAGAGTTCAGAGATGGACTGGTAACACCCCCTCACTTTCTGAAGCAGCCACTGCCAGACTAAATCGTGGTCCTTGGGAATGGAGTCAACGGTCAGGTGAAAATTCAGTTGCAGAACCTGGGCTGCCAACTGGGAGTGGCCACAAGTCTCTTAAGATACTGGAAATGAGATCCCCAGTAGGAAAGCTCTGGAAGCACAATTAAAAAATACCTATTCACAAGAAACAGTGCCTGTGAGTGTTACTTACAGTGCATCATTCAGGATGGAGTTTAATGAAATACAGAGTTGGGAAAGAAAATTATATCCTTTAAACATGTCCCTGTAAGACATTAGTCATGCCTCTCAGTCTCTATCATTGACATTCTCATAGTGATAATAAAAGACACCAAGGCCAAACAGAAAATGTTAATAAGATGTAGTATAGGCCGTATTAAAACCAGAACAAATTTAATTTGGGAAAAAAAATTTAATATGAAAGATAGTCTGTAGAACCACTTTGCAGGGACTGACTCATTGCTGTTTGGATTTTCATGTCATGATTAAACGGCTGATGGATCAACTTCAGCTCAACATCAGAGCTGAAGTTTATGTCTAGTGTTCTGTGTCTTTCCTCAGATTCATGATTTTAGAGAATCCTTTAAACCTGGTGATTTTGTGATGATATTAATTCTGAAAGGCACTGAGATATGACTAGTTCTTGAGGTACTATAAACTATGGTCAGGAGATGAATTACCCATCAGTATTCTAAATCTATATAGAACATATAGCTCAAAAAGTCATCTTTAATGTAATGCTTACTTCACCATTTGAATTAATCTTCCCTGAATGCAACAATATAGATATAGTGGCCTTTTGTTCTGCAAGGCACTTTCACCATTTTCTCCCCTGGTATCAAGCAGAAGACATAGTGCTCACAGCTACATCACATGCCCTGCAACTATTCACTAAAATGGGATTAACCCTAATGATGAGATTTGGAACAACTCAGTCATCTAATAGAAGTGAAAAGCTCATGGTTTCTATAGTTTACTGGCAGACTATTACCACTCACATATCGGGAATAAAAAATCATGTTCTCCAGCAATGCTTTCTGAAATGAGTCATCCTTTGTACCAACATCATGTGGTGCTAGGACAAAGATTCTCTGTGCCTGACCATACACACACACACACACTCCCATACAGATACATGCCCTCCTGAAAAGTTGTGCTCTCTTGCCCACCTCCACTACATGGAATGAACACCAGTGTGATCTAGCAGTTCACACACTTGTATCTGAGCCAGGATCACCAGAGTCAGTCATTCAGGTGAACTCTGTAGTGAAGATACACAGTGAATTGCCTGCTGTGATCCTACCTTGGGGCATGAATGCCCCACTGTGATGATCTGACATCGCAGCCTAAATAGGTTCTCTAAAAAAATCCTTAATTCTTTTTTATTTCAGACAAGCTTTCTATTTCCAGTTCCGTGCTGTGGTGTTCATACCATAGATTTGTGTAAAGACTCCTTTGTAAGGATGCATATTACACAAAGGAAACCCTGGTCAGTAATCCATTTTTCCCACTGAAGCCAACCTCGTTGTATTCAAATGCCTCTGAGCTGGCCACAAATCTGTTATAAAACAGCGAACATTATCTATTTCTTTAATAAGTAAAGCATTTATAATGATTTCCATAGAACATTTTTCTTAACCTTTTATCACATTCTCCTTAGCAAGTAACTCTCTGGGGCCATTTCTCAGCTGTAGAAAGAATCTATCTCACATTGCACGTAAGGTTATTAAAAGCATTACTTTTGTTAGACACTGGTATATCAATGTCCTAAAGGCTCATCCTCAGTACATCTTCTGGATGCTAGATGCTCAATCCATGTACAATGTCTGTGTTTCACACAGCAAAAACATATTTTAGGGCTTAATTTCATGCTGACTGCTGCTTCTACCACCTTATTTCTGATCCAGCTACCAATTTCTTTTTCAAGTGGGGAAAAAAATCTTTTGAAAACTTCTCAGGTTGAAGCACCAAATTGTGACTGATGTTTATACTTCTGGTTTTGTTCATATAACAGTTCACAGTAAAATTTCCTTCATATTTTCCAGGTTAGGTTAAGTAAAGCTGGTGCTTATTAACATGAAAGGATTGACAACAGCATGTAGAGAAAAGCACTCTAAGTCAGATCCTATACAATTTTCCATTCAGACCCTTAATCTCGAATTGCAGTAACTGCTTCTATCCCTTTATCCTGTCTTTTGGCTTCTCCTAAGGATATATTTGCAATCATGCTAAAATTGACCTGAATTATCTATGCCCATTAATGATTAAGGGAGATGAACAATCCACTGAATCCCCTCTAAATTTAGCCTGATTGGGTACTAGTAAGCTGCAAAGGGAAGTTTTCTGCTGACAGGCACTCATCTGACCAACTGATGGTTATATCATCTTTCCTGGACTAACTTTTCTGGGTAAATTCATCTGACAATTTAGATGACAAGTAATTGGAATAAATTGAAATAGAAATAGCCCAGAGTTAATGAGAAATGTTTAAGATACCACAAACTTACTTTTCTCAGAAAGTCTTTAAAAGAAATATGTCACTGCTATCAAACAGCTATAAACAACAAACAGAAAAATATCTAATAGACTAAAACTAATTCTGGAATGAAATACATGAAAATATATTTTTGCATGCTGTTGTTGACAAACCTGTTGATGACAGTACTACAGCCTTTCCTCTGAAGTCAACGATAATCTGCTGGTATAGGAACCACAAAGATTATTGGCAATAATATTTTGTTTGTAGATAGATATGCTGCCCTGAAGAAGCCTACTGATAATAAAGGTTTATCCCTCACAGAAGGGAATATTTCCTATGAGCAATATTATACATTTTTGAAAAGGTCATTAGTGTAAGAGACGATTTAACAGAACATGATCTTCCCATTTTATAAGAAGTAATAAAATATCTATTATCTATATTCAGAGGACAACATTCTGCAACCAGACAGTTTTCCAGACAAGGAGACTCTGTCGTTATGATCATCTATTAGGAGCAAATATGTGAGCTTCCTGGCTTTCAAAGTTTCAGCATATTTTCCTTCCCTGACTTCTCTGTTCATTCTTGCCAGTCATACTAACTAATCTACCTCTTTTAATGCTGATGATGAAGTCTCTGTAAAGCTGGGATGCTCAATTCAGCTTCCAGAGATTGGAAAGAGCTTGTAGGAAGAATAACAATCACCCCATGATATAAAGCAGAGTAAGCAAGGACCCAGGAGGAAGAACTCAGCTGACCAACAAATGAAGCCATGTTTTTAGACCAAGACATGCAGGGGCAAAGTGACACCTGCCAAATGTGAAGTTGATGTTGATCTTGAGAAGGAAATTAAAACAGGTAGCAAAGGTTTTTGTTGCCTTCATAAATGAAAGGGGAACAAAATGGAGGAGTGCAGCTACAGTGAGGGTGGGATACAAGTTAAAAACAGTCTTGATATGGTCCCAAGACAAAATATGTATTTTGTACCCATTTTCAACAAATACAGCAGTCCTGTGATGACAAAGTAGGTTGGTAAATGGAAATGAGGGTTTGCAACTGGATTTTATCTCAGCTGAGAGGGAAGCAAAACTGAAAGAAGATAATGCATTTGAGAGCTTTGGATTTTAAAAAAGCTGATACCTGAATCACAAGCACAGAAAAAAGTGTTTGAAAAACCCCTAGTGAGCAGAGTGTAACATTGTTTGATTGCAAAATGGCTAATAAATTAGCTATATTTTAGAAGAGGAACAGTATAAGGGGAAGAGATCCAAGTAACTTTCATTCAATTAGCCTGATCTCAATAGCATGTAAAGCATTAGCACGTATTGAGGAGAAATAATGGTTAAAGATATGTAAAATAACATAAAATACCTATAGGATGGTCAAAGGTAGACTGTGTGAGTATTGATTTTTCATAAGAAAATGAAATCTTTTTCACAGGAAAGCAATCTCTGAATTTCAGTAAGATTCTGATATGAAGTCACATAGAAATTATTAGTCAAACTAGAGGAAATGGGTGAGAAATCAGTAAAGACTAAAGAGTCTTGCTGTGAAGTAAGGCAAATTATCCTGAATTAGGCTCTGAGCTGCTTTGGTTTGGCTGTTTCTTGTACCTGAGCTAACTTACAGCTGGAATTTCCACACTTGCCTGCAGGCTGCACTCAGTTAAAAATATTCCCAAAGGCAGTGGCCTACTTAGTTTAATAAAGCAAAAGCTAAAAGCAGACATGTAAATACACCAAGGTAGTAAGGGCCTACAGGGAAAATAATTATTTCAGCTGAAGGAAAATTTTGGCAAAAACCAGCTGAGAATGAACTGGCCATGGCTGGGTATAAACTGGAGAGTAGATGTTTCTAACTGAGACAGAAGTGGCATCCTAGTCAAATCTGCCCATGACAAAATGCTACCTAATTTCTGGACAGGACGGGGGGACCCCATTTCTTTTATCCACTACTATATATGCCAAACAGTTTGTTACACCACCAAGTCACAGCCTTTAAATCATGCCACAACACTCTCCTTTACTCTAGCTTTTTATTTCAAGGTGCATTACAGTAACCCCAGCACAGAATCATAGAATCATAGATGGTTTGGGTTGAAAGGGACCTTTAGAGGTCATCTAGTCCAACCTCCCTGCAATGAGTAGGGACATCTTCAACTAGATCAGGTTGCTCAGAGTCCCCTTCAATCTTGAATGTTTCCAGGAATGGGACATCTACTGCTTCTCTGGGCAACCTGTTCCAGTGTTTTACCACTGCCATCGTAAAAGAATTTCTTATATCTAGAATAACATGCAGTTATTCTTTTGATATGGCCTTTTGTTTTGTGCAGGCATACCATGCTGGTACATTAGCTACAATTGTGCATACTCACCCCACTACACTTGAGACATATGGTAGAATATTATTGTCCTGCAAGTGACCATCTGTGGGTTATAAAGGCAATCATAATGCTGTCTTCTGCTGCGTGTGATACATGCAACTCCCACTGACTTCTGCTTAAATGATAGCAGTGGGAGTGTTGCATAGCAAGCAAACACTGATAAACAAAGAATAAGTTTCTGCCTAGTATACAACACAAGGATATATTTTTAAATGAGAATTTCAGCCTTATATCTGAATTTGCCTTTGTGCCTTGCATGTAACCATTTCAATGTGGTGCTCTCCACCATAATATTTTTATACAGAAAGAATAGAAATTACATGGAAGACTAGCAGGTGGGGTAAGCCCTATTTTGACATGACATTTTACCATATAAGCCTGACCAGATGTGGCTTTTGATTAAAGCTGAATTATTTACACTACAGCTGCGACAAAACAGTGTTTGCCATAGATAGCACCCTGTTGTGGTAAGAATGGTGAGAGTAAATAGCTATATATCACCCCTTTCATGATAATATTATAATCTAATTATATTTTGGTCAAATTAAAATAACAGAGTAGTAAGTCTCTGTGCAGGTTACAAACTGTCCCTTCTGTTAACATCTCTGGCTCTCTTGAATATGTATAACTCATGCTACACTCACAAGTGCTTAGGGAATGGGACCTTTTTATCAGGTACTTGTGCTTAGGAGCAACTACTGTGTCCCTGGTGAGGTTGTTCCAATGAATGATTGTTCTTTCTGTAAAAAATATCTTTCCTATATCAAGATGAAAACCAGACCCTCCAGGAAATTTCATTTCTTAGTGGCCTACAGCACAAAGAATTGGTAAAGGAAGATGAGATGGCTCAGAAGTTTCTCTTTGCAAAGCAGGCATCAAGGCTTATCTATCCAAGATATTTTGCTTTGGTGGGAGAGTTTGAGTTCATATGAGACCAGATCTCTCCTTAAGCCATGCAATACTTCTTGATTTAGGTCAAGCTCAATTTAGGAAAAGAAGAAGTATGGTTTAGCATATTTTAAACATACAATGTACAAAATACACATGAAAACTTAGAAATGGTGAAATAATAAAACCTTTTTAGTCCCTCAAAAATTAAGGAAAAAAGGAAGATATCTTTTCTCTGACTGTCATTGAAGTACAGCACTGAAGTTTTTCAAAATTAGCTGTGTTTTTTTTTTTTTCACTTGAGTGCTCTTCCCACTTAACCACTCCAAGTACATGTGATGAATATTGGGAACAACTGTCTTTTTTCAGAATGATCTTCCACCTATTCCACTGTCTAAAGTAGTCTTTCTGATTAGCCACCTCTTTTTCAGACCCATAATCAAAGCTCTTTGCAATATTTTTTTTGTGTTAAAATTCATAGCTACACTATAAATATAATTTCACTGGTTCAGATCAAAAGTCTGTCTTAGTTTTCTGTCTCCAACAGTTGCCTTTAAATGGATGCCCATGGGACTGGCATCAATGGTATTTTCCCCTAATATTTTTCCAGCCTCCCAATTGTCAATACAATGAATTTTTTTAGCCTATTTTGCTTTGTCTATTCAGTAACCCTCAAAAGCTCTCTTTTCTAAGTACTTGCTCCATCCTCACTTGGATTCATATGGCATCCACAATATCCTACAGCAAGGACCCCACCAATCTGCCACCTATTCTGTGATGCACCATGTCCTCATGTTTGTTTTGAATCCAGCTTTGTTTGACCACTCCTATTTCTTGCCTTGGCAGAGACTAGGTGTGTTTTTCACTCTGTGCATCAGTTTCATTTATCTTTGTTGAATTTAGCCTCTCATTTACCTACACTATTTGTTTTTTCCACTTAATCTGTGGACCTGAATCATATTTCTCCCCAAACAATCTCAATTGCAGGATGAGGAATCCCAGCCTACTGTCTTGGTTTTTGCATGGAAGCTGTCCAGTGCCTCTAACTGCCCTTGTTGCCCTTCTCTGAAATTTTTCCACATGTGCCCACACTGCTTGAGGCAGTGATGAAACCCAAACTTACGCAGTAGCTTTTTCATAATAATTCCTAACATTTTGTTTGTTCTTTGACTCCCGCCAGCTACCAAGCTGATGTTTTGCTGGAGTTATAATAACCCAAACCCTTTTTCCTGAAATGCATGGACACATCAGAAGCTATCATTTTAAATGTGAAGGTAAGAATGCTTTTCACCCTATAAATCAATTTTCTTTATCTGCACAGATTTTGTCACTCTGTCCTGTGATTTTTCAGGCTCCCTCCAGTTTTATTGTCAGTGAGAGTCATCACTTTACTGCTCACTTTTCTATGTCGTATGAGCTGAATATGAAGCAACGTGGAACTGTGCACAACTGAAGCAACTATGTGCGGAACTTCCTCTCAAGAAAAATGTTTTAGTTGGAAATGTACCAGATTCTTCCACCATAAACACTGCAAAAAAATCCAGTCAGCATTTCTGCAGAGGTCT
Source organism: Morus bassanus (assembly GCA_031468815.1). Lineage (NCBI taxonomy): Eukaryota > Metazoa > Chordata > Aves > Suliformes > Sulidae > Morus > Morus bassanus. The sequence continues at coordinate 64,276,322 of CM062600.1, forward strand.
CACCCTTACTGGGTGCCCTCAAGGATGCCCTTACGGGATGTTCCTGAGGTGAGGTGGTTTGGTCATGTGGTGCTTTAGGACTCTCTGAAGTGCATCTTGTCCCAGCTATTGCAATACCCCTGAAGGTTGCAATAACAGCTTTGATTCCCTTAGATACTTGTTCTTCAAACTCTTTTTTGGCTTCTTTAAGAGTTTACAATCCTTTCTGTTTTGAAAACTATTTCAACTTTCTGAAGCATTCATTCTCAATTCCCTAAAACTCCTCTGCATAGGTATTCAGCGACACTGGCATTCCTGTAAGGCTGTGAAATGGAAGTACATGATGGTCATTGCTGCAAAGTGTTTTTTCAGCTGAAAGGTTTGGAGCCAGACCCTTCATGTTTCTTGGCTACAGGTGGAGGGCTACACTCCCTCTTGCGGGCTTGTTAATTGCCTGTTCCACAAAGCAGTCATGGCTGGTGCCCAAAATTGTTCTCTCTGCTTCATGTCCTGGTGTAAGTTTTGCCCAATACACACAGGATAACTGAAGTCTTTTAATATATTTTTATTCCTGTTCCTAAAGCTTCTCTGATCTCTCTTAGTGCATCATGGTCAATGCTGTGGTCCTGCCTAGAAAGCAGTAACACAGACCCAGTACTGTATTCCTTCTATTTAGACCTGTGGTTTTAATCTGTGTAGATGCCATATTGCTTGGTAATGTGGTCAGTTCTGTAATTTGTTTTGATGCTAAGGTTTATAACATATTGGTCAATTGCTGGCATGACTTAACATGATATTCTCTGTATCTTTCACACTGCGATATTATTGTGTTGCGTTGACTGCCTTCTTTCCACCACGTTTCTACGGTTCCTGCTGTGCCAACATCTTCACTTAAGGGCAGGCCTTCCAGTTCCCCCACCTAATTTCTTACACTGATTCAACATCAGTGTAGAAGCAGTTGTACTAACGTTTTGTTTTTCTTCATGAACTTCTGTGTAAAAGACAATCCATTTGTTTTCTATTTCTAATTGAGTTATTTCTATCAGTGATCAATTTCTACCACAGAGAATTTAATGATATTTACAATAGTCTTAGAAAAACAACCTGTTTTGGTTGGAATTTTCATAAATTTGAACATCCACAAATATTTAAAAGCTCTTGGTATTGCATGCAAAGTGAATAAGTGATTAGTTTTACAGTTGGTTAACAATAATACGGATGCCTTCATAGAAAAAAAGAATAGATAATAAAGGAATCTGAAAAAAAAAAGGGTCCACATTTATTGTTTATAACATTTCTCTCTGCAGTTTTCCTCTTATTTTTGGTCATATGTGCTCCAAACATAACTATTAAAATGGAATTCTACTCTAACTTTAAGATTGTGTAAGAGTTATATAATATGTCTGTATCCCTCACAGTTCTACCTGGTCAACACTGAGACATATTCCAAGTCTCATCTCTCTCAAACACATGACAGAAACAAGAAGGCTTCATTCCCATTTTCCTTACCATGGCCATGCTGTGTATTTCAGCTAGTTCAAGCCATTACTTCATATAGCAGCAGTTCCCACAGCCATGTCTCTGCATCACTCCCCAGCAGTTCTCAGGTAGCACTACTTGCAGAGCAGTGAAAGCAAAGGGCTGAAATCACCCAAATCTATCACCTCAGATGCAGAGTCTTATAGCCAGAAATCTCTTAGGCTTCTCCCTTCCATTTACTGCAGCTCCATGTTGTAATGTGAAAGGCCAGACTAGCTTAGTCCACATGCATCTTTTCAGTGGCATTGAAGTTTAGGTTTCAGTACAATGCCTGCCTCCAAAGTAAGCTGGCGAAACATTAAAATATTCCTTTCTACAGTTTTATTACTCTACTGGTAATATTGTTACCTTCCTCAGTCTTTTATCCTATGACACCTAATGCTACTATAAATTCAAAGGGAGAACCAATAGCACAAAGACTTCTGATGAGTTCCTGAATGACTGTCATGGGCATTTTGTCTTGTCACATGCTTGTTTTCCTCTTTGATGTCTGACATGAACAGATGTGTAGGATAAATTCATCTGCCACACCCTCACCCTTCTTTATTCACCAATGGTTCTCCTTTAATGCCTTTATTTTCCTTTGTGGTGGTAAATATCAATGTTTGTGCTTACCTCAACTTACCTGTCTGCTTCTGAAATCCTTGTGTATACACCCTTTTCAGCTGGCTCTAGTCAAAAGCTGGTGCTGCCATTCTGCAGAAAATCTCGCCTTCTTCACTGTGGTCTCCATTCTTTATACAGAATTACATTTTTTTGTTAAGACCTTTCATATTATTTCTTTTCAGAATTCATAGTTGTCAAAATAAGGCTCTTCTAGTGCAGACTCATTCATTTTTATTTCACCCTGAGTACCACAACACTTGTTTTGCATATTAGCAGATACTATATTTCAAGATTATCAGAAATGACTTAGAAGGCCTGGGTTCTAAAGGCAGTAGAGGCCTTGCTGCTAAGTCACTATCTGTTCCTCTAGTTTCTCTTTTAAATGAAGACAATATACATTTACAGCAATAAATTGCTTTAACATCTGCAGTTAAAAGACACCTTTCCTTCTCTTAAAAAATTTTGTTATTTCAATCATACTATTTTAGTTGAAACAATAGATCCCATATAGGAAATGCAGTAAGAATTATCTGTCTGTTCTAGTATAAGCTACATTCATAGCAAGGCTTCTGCTGATGCAGTTATCAGTTAAAAGAAACAGTACGCCAAACAACATACCTATATGGGTATGTTGTACAGGGGGACGATATGGATGTAAACCATTGCTTATAGAATATCAAAGATATTATATTTTATATACATGCAGTGCAGAAAAGTCATATAATGCTTTAATAAGCTCATAGCTGGAAACACTGGAAAAGAGGCAGTAGAAAAATATGGTTGTTAAATCTGGGGCAAGATTGTTTCAGTTTATGGAAGGCCATAAAATCTCAGGAACATTATGTTAAAGCATTAGTACTAATCTAAGTTGAAAAAAACCTCATAGTTTCGAACCTGTCATGCTATGAGATGTCATTGGCTTGCTTTATTGGAATCACATTAAAGCAAATTAATATAATGGAACTAGAATGGGCTAGTCATGCTCCCACCTTGAGCTATAAAAAACACCCAACCCCCAAGAGCATACACCCTGGTGAATAAGAGAGAGGAAGGATAAGGTCTGTAAAGCAAATTTGCAAATGTGAAGAATTAGTGAGTTTCTAGGGGCCAAACTACTTTGATTTTTGTCTATTTGTGAATAATTCACATGCTCTTGACAGTGATGTCAAGAGAAGATTGAAAGTGCTCAAAGCTATGAAAAATGCTGGACTGGATTAGCTTTAAAGGGTAAAAAAATGCTATGGATTTGGACAGTCTTCCTTATAGTAAGTCATATTTGCTGATTTAGAGCAGAGGTTTTTACTTATAGCAATAGATTTCTGATATATGAAGAACATTTGACTAAAAAACACTCATGTAACCTATTTTATTTTCATTTATGTCCTATCTGGTAATGTTTTCTTTGCTTCATATAAGAGGGGATAATGTAGCACACACTATTCTGCTGCATACCTGACACTGACCGTATGTTTCCCCCTAGGGAGCATTTTCAAAGCAACACTGTATTCCACTAAAACCCATGTGTTCCTCTATAAACATAAATGGGAATAGCACACACACCAACACCAGCATAGGATACTTCTAGGCATTTTATCATGCTCACACTGGAAATCTTTTCACATGAGACTTACCAATTTACACATAGAGAAAATTTTCTGAGGGAGAAGATAATTTAAATCTCTGTTTTATAGGAGAGAAACATATTCCATAGATCATTCAGACTTCTGAGGAAGCTCTACTTAGAAGATAAAAGAACCATATCTATTTAATCCTTTTTTCCTTAATTTAAATAAAAAGAGTCCACTTAGACTATGTGCATCTTTTTCTACTTACTTTTTAACTAAAAATATCTGGTATTGCCATGGTATACCAGGTATTCCTTGAGTTATATTTAATATAGGAAATAATGTATATATAAGCAATTGTAAATTACATGAACCTTCAACAAATGCACAGAAGCACTCTGCAGCAAAATTTCCATTAGAAAATATTTCTGAGCACAATAATAATGATCACCCTAAAGGACCAAAGAATAGCCATCAGCAGCTACAGCATTCTTTGTGTCTTTGCCTATCTAAGTAATTAATGTCACATTTTGTTTCATGTTAGCCTTGTAACCCACAGCATGGAAATGTCCAGGAGGAAATAGAGTGTGAAAAGTCTCAAGCAGCTAGTCTGAGAGGTGCAAAAAAGATGGGAGGGCTATTAGCCAAGATACCCACTGAGCTAATGAAAAGGGTAAGGAGAAATGAATCTCAAGCAGTAACTTTGAAAGTGGGATTTAGTTCTGAAACATCCATGACAATTTTGCTTAGGTGGGCAGAGATCTTTCACCTTTAGGAATCAACTTAATGTCTGTGTTTTTTTTACATAGGAATAGCTCACACCTCAGGGTTCAAAATCTTTGTTGAGTGAGGGCATGTTTTGCTTCTACCCCAGTAGAATTTTGGGTTTTTAGATCATAGGTCACTCTATATGACACCAGGCCTGCTGGCGACAGGTGGGGTACAGCTGTTTCAAAGGGTGAAAACAATCTTTGTGCAGGAGTTAACAGGGCTCATTGAAAGAGCTTTAAACTAGATTTGAAGAAGAAAAGGGATAAATCCAGGCTTGCTAGAGAGAAGCCTGAGCATGGCATGCCAATATTTGAGGGACGATGTACTAGCGAGGTCCTTCTGTCTGCTATGTCCATGGAGGTAGGGGATGGAGACCCATGCAGCAACAAAGGCACAAGGGTTATGGATGTATTGGAAACCTCTGAAGTGCCTGAGAATGATTATATAGGAATTAGAGTTTCTCCCCCCAAAAATGTGGTGGGATCAACAGCCCAACTGAAATGCATCTACACCAATGCACGCAGTATGGGCAACTAACAGGAGGATCTGGAAGCCATTGTGGAACAAGAAAAAATGATACAGTTACCATCACAGAAACATGGTAGGATGACTTGCACAACTGGAGTGCTGCAATGAATGCCTATAACCTCTTCAGTAGGGATAGGCAGGAGGTGGTGGGGTAGCCCTGTATGTTAGGGAGTGTTTTGATTGTCTAGGACTTAATGATGGTGATGATAAGGTTGAGTGTTCAAGCATAAGAATCAGGAGGAAGGCCAACAAGGTAGATATCATGGTGGGAATCTGTTATAGACTGCCCAACCAAGATGAAGAGGCAGGCGAAATATTCTATACACAGCTGGGAGAAGTCTCACAATCGGTAGCCCTTGTTCTCATGGGGAACTTCAACTTACCAGATGTCTGCTGGAAATACAATACAGCAGAGAGGAAACAATCTAGGAGGTTCCTGGAGTGTGTGGAAGATAACTTCCTGACACAGCTTGTGAGTGAGCCAACTAGGGAAGGTGCCCTGCTGGACCTGTTGCTGGTGAAGAGAGAAGGACTTGTGGGTGATGTGATGGTTGGAGGCTTAGCAATCACAAAATTATAGAATTTTTGATTCTTAGATCTAACTAATCCTTTATCAGCAGTCCTGGCAAGCTGGGGATGTCCCAGTTGACTGAAGGTTAGCAAATGTGACACCCATCTACAAGAAGGGCTAGAAGGAGGATCCGGGAAGCTACAGGCCTGTCACTCGGACCTCAGTGCCGGGGTGGGTTGTGGAGCAGATCATCTTGAATACCATCAAGTGGCACCTACAGGACAACCAGGTGATCAGGCCTAGCCAGCATAGGGTTAGGGAAGGCCGGTCCTGCTTGACTAAACTGATCTCCTTCTATGACAAAGTGACCCACTTAGTGGATGAGAGAAAGGCTGCGTGTGTTGTTTACCTAGACTTTAGTAAAGCCTTTAACACCATTTCCCTCAGCATTCTCCTGGAGAAACTGGCTGCTCATGGCTCGGATGGGTGTACTCTTCACTGGGTAAAAAACTGGCTGGATGGCTGGGCCCAAGGACTTGTGGCGAACAGATCTAAAACCTGTTGGTGGCCAGTCTCAAGCAGTGTTCTGCAGGGCTCAGTATTGGGGCCAGTTGTGTTTAATATCTTTATTAATGATCTGGATGAAGGGATCGAGTGCACCCTCAGAAAGTCGGCAGATGACACCAAATTGGGTGGGAGTGTCGATCTGCTTGAGGGTAGGAAGGCTCTGCAGAGGGATCTGGATCAATGGGCCGAGGGCAAGTGTCAGGTTCTGCACTTGGGTCACAACAACTCCATGCAATGCTACAGCCTTGGGGAAGAGTGGCTGGAAAGCTGGCCGGCGGAGAAGGACCTGGGCATGTTGGTTGACAGCCAGCTGAGTATGAGCCAGCAGTGTGCCCAGGTGGCCAAGAAGGCCAACGGCATCCTGGCTTGTATCAGGAATAGTGTGGCCAGCAGGAGTAGGGAAGTGATTGTCCCCATGTACTCTACACTGCTGAGGCAACACCTCGAATATTGTGTTCATTTTTGGGCCCCTCACTACAAGAGAGACACTGAGTTGCTGGAGCATGTCCAGAGAAGGGCAATGAAGCTGGTGAAGGGTCTAGAGCTCAAGTCTTATGAGGAGTGGCTGAGGGAACTGGGGTTGTTTAGCCTGGAGAAGAGGAGGCTGAGAGGAGACCTTATCACCCTCTACAGCTACCTGAAAGGAGGTTGTAGGAAGGTGGGTGTCAGTCTCCTCTCCAAGTAACAAGCAACAGGACAAGAGGAAAAGTCATCAAGTTGTGGCAGGGGAGGTTTAGATTGGATATTAAGAAAAATGTCTTCACTGAAAGGGTTGTCAAGCATTGGAACAGGCTGCCCAGGGAAGTGGTGGAGTCACCATCCCTGGAGGTATTTAAAAGATGTGTAGATGTGGTCCTCAGGACCATGGTTTAGTGGTGGGCTTAGCAGTGCTAGGTTAATTGTTGGACTTGATGATTTTAAAGGTCTTTTCTAAACTAAATTATTCTATGATTCTATGATTCCCCCTTCCCCTCCCTCCCTGCTAAATTAATCTGCTCTTGGCAGGTATTGTTATTCTGTCTCAAGGAACACTTCTATGTTTTACTTGTATGTTTCATTTGTGTTTCCGAGAGGCTTTAGCTCCACAGTTCTAGTCTGAGGACAGCATCATTTTGAACAGCAGGTAGGGCAGAAGGTCACCAAATGTTGTCATTTTCTTTGCTGATGAAGACGGTTCCTGGCTGACACATATTGACAGATGGCCATCCTGTTGCACTCAGCCAGAAAGAAACCCATGCCAAACAGATGTGTGATAAGTTTAGCCTTTCCAGTATTTCAAATAAAGTAATAGATAGGGGGATTTTTTGCAGTCTTCAGGCATTGACTTAAATATAAAAGAGCTACTTTGCATCTGGGTTAATTTGAAATGTATCCAGAAGTGCCTTTTAAAATTATAAAAACCTTTAAAACCCATGAAATACTTTCAATTTATTTCTTATTCATTGTATGCATTTTAGTGCTACTGAAATAAAAGTCTTCTAAAAAGGCATTCAAAAGAGTGTGTAGCACAAATATACAAGCTTAACTGCACCCTTTATAGGAAGAACAAAGTCTGCCACTGCTAGGAAGAAATCACTTTTTAGGTGCTTGTCTAACTGCTGTAATGTTAAAAGATTCAAAAATCTGAGCTCCACTTTTTCATATACCCATGTCATACACATTTGGCCCTTTTAGCTGTTGTCCACTGATTGTTGTTCACTGATTTCTTGGTCAGGGACTTCCAGACTTTGGCTGCTGGGCCTCACATGAGGTCTTTGACAATGTACTACCCCTAAGAAAAGTGAAGCTTGTCTTTCTCAGCTCCTGGAGATTGTGGTGCTGCCTTCTTTTGCTCACCTGTGGTCCAGAGCTGCTACTGCCTGTTGCCTCCTGTGCCTTCCCCTTTGCCTCAGCTTCCCAATGACTGTGGTTCCCTCTCCATCAAGTTTTCAAGTCTTACAGATTTTGCTATGGTAAATTGATTTTGAATGATGTGGGTCTATGTACCTGAGTACCACAATATATTTCAGTCTCAGTTTCAGCTAAGCACTGTTTAGAGAACTCCATTTACACCTCTTTTCTTTTAGAGATTTTCATTTTATGGGTAAAACTTTTGAGTAAATGTGATGTTTTCTGATCCACAGCATAGGTGGCATTTTAATTTTCAATTGCTGTGGCGGTTGTTGAATTCTTGCAGTGGAGGTTTTACAAGTGATACAAGTGCAAATTATAACAGTTCACACTGGGGACTCAAAAAAGACCATCTACTCCAAGTTTGCCAAGACTACTTTGCTTGCATTCCTTTTTTCTGGTACTGAAGGTAGATGGGTTTGGGAAACTTTGCCCACAAATGCCCATATAAAGTCATAATGAAATTGAAGTAGACATACTATATGCTTCTCATTAAAAATAGTCTTAATTTTTAAGTAATTGGAGATTGAGTATGAGAGATGATTCCTGGACTTGTTTGTCCCATTGCTCATTGAGAGTTCATGGCCTCAGCATTGACTGCTGAGTACCAGGGATGAAACAAAACAAAGCCCTACACTTTCAAGAATGTAGCAATTATACCTTCTTTCACTCAAATTAGCTGGTTAACCAATGGGGAAGCTTCTGCAGGGGTACTGATGGAGGGCAGCTTGGCACCTTGGTGACTTGCTTGTGTCCTTAAAGGCAGCCCATATGGCTCTGAGGACAAATTACTGTGTGGGCTACATTCAGTACATAGGGATATATTGCATATTTTATCTGAAAACATACTTCAGTTACATGACCTCATTTTGACAAACTCTGTCTTGGTCTGTGAAACAGATCAACAATTGAGAAAGAAAATTAAGAGACAATAAAAGCATGGGAAAAGAAAATGAAGAGACCAAAAAGGCCTATGCCAACCCCAAGAGGTCCAGAGCTATAATGAGCTAAACAAAGATGAGAAAAAAATGTAGTTTCATCTCAAGCTACAGAACCCTGGTTTTACTGGGGAGGTGACAAACTAGTGTCCTCTAATATTTATTTCCATAAATGACTCACGTATTCTAGTGCAAAGCAACTCTAATGAAATACTAATTTGGTTGTACAAACACAGGTGTCTAGAATGACTTGTTATCAAGGGCATCTGAGTCTTTTTCATGGGGCTCACATATATGATGGAAGATGTATGGGAGACCCAAGTGCAAGGCCTTGCATCTGGGTTGGGGCAACCCCTCGTGTCAAATCAGGCTGGTGAATGAAGGGATTGAAAGCAGCCCTGAGGAGAAGGATTTGAGGGTGGATGAAAAGCTGGACATGAGCCAACAATGTGCACTCACAGCCCAGAAAGCCAACCATAACCTGGGCTGCATCAAAAGAAGCATGGCCAGCAGGTCAAGGGAGGTGATTCTGCCCCTCTACTCCACAGTGAGTGAGACCCCACCTGGATTGCTGCGTCCAGCTCTGGAGTCCTCAGAAAGACATGGACCTGTTGGAGCGGGTCCGGAGGAGGGCCACAAAAATGATCAGAGGGATGGAACACCTCTCCTATGAAGAAAGGCTGAGAGAGTTGGGGTTGTTTGGCCTGGAGGAGAGAAGGCTTTGAGGAGACCTTATTGTAGCCTTTCAATAATTAGAGGAGGCTTATAAGAAAGATGGGGACAGATATTTTAGCAAGGCCTGTAACAACAGGACAAGGGGTAATTGTTTTAAAATAATATAGGGTAGATTTAGACTGGATATAAGGAAGAAATTTTTTACAATGAGGGCGGTGAAACACTGGAACAGGTTGCCCAGAGAGGTGGTAGGTGCCTGTGGAATGATTACTGGGGGTAAGATTACTGAGGTTGAAATTACTGAGGCTAAAGTTATATCCAGATTTCATAAAAGTTAACTTCCAGGGTGGAATATGGTTGACATGCTGAATATCGGTTCAGTAATCATTCCCTAAGCAACACCACCTGCAATCTTAGATGTTGGCAACACTGGGGGAGCTCGGTGTACCAGCTCTAAGACAAATAATTGGAGAAGGGAGTGGAGCGAAGGCTCCACGGCCCAACTCCTCCATAAATCACTGCAGGTCTGGGAACTAGATGGAACCATGGAACCATGCCCTGGTCAGCACCGTACAGTTGCAAAATCATGTCCTGTGGATGAACTTTGCTCATTATAACCTCATTATAATACCAAAACACACCTCGACCCCAAAAGTTACCAGCCTCCAAGGTGTGACCACCCCTCACTGAGCTTGCACTTTGAATTTTTCTAGTACATACCTTTAAAAGCAAAGCAAGAAAGTTTTACACCAATCATAAAAAGGTACATATGACTAGAGTCACTCAAGCTCCACCTGAAAGGTAAAAAATAATATAAATACAGCTTAAGAGAGACAGGATGTTAGGGAAGATACCATCATCGCATACCACTCTGACATCTGGGATCAGTCAACAGGCTGAGCCTCTCTTCCGCCGCATTGGGACACCTTTGGGTAAGATTCGAACACTTGGTTATACCAAGTGCCTGTCTGGGAAACACTTAGAAATCTCTGTAGAGTCATTTTAGATTCTTTCTACTCACATGTGCAAAATTTGCATGTACTTTTGCAGACAATCACTATCACCGGCAATCCAAAGAACCTGTGTATCTGTTGCTCAAATAAATTGTGGTGTGCATTGATCCAGTCGTGATAGTTCTTACTGAGCGCGACCAGTATTTTGGCCATGATTGCTCATCAAACGCGGCTGGACTCACACCCTTAATGCGACAGTGCCCCATCCCTGGAAAATTTAAGGTCAGGTTGGATGGGGCTCTGAGCTATGTGATCTAGTTGAAGATGTCCCTGCTCATTGCAGGGGGGTTGGACTAGATGACCTTTAAAAGTCCCTTCCAACCCAAAGTATTCTTTGATTCTACAGTTCTATGATTTGCGCCCTTTTAGAGAGGCAGTCAGAGGCTAGACAGAATACCCTGAAGATCCTAAAAACTATTGAATGCAATGAACACAACTCCTTGGATTAAGACAGTGGTAGATGTGTTACAGGACCCAGAGGTGATACAGGACCTCAACCTCTGATTTTTTAGAGGGGTGGCTGGAAACCAGGTGAGTTATCCGAGGAGATCTCAAATGCACTAGACTTGTGTGTTCAGCTGAACTGAGCCCAACATCTCCTTTGACTATCATGGGAGGCTTTACACAGAGCTTACATATCTACTGGAATATTTTTATATGGCAACACAGGTGTCAGCCTGAGACTGAATCCTGCCCTAAATGATGGAACTGGGCTTGGACAAGATGACCTTCAGAGGTCCCTTCCAACCTCAACCATTCTGTGAATCCAGCTGCTCAACATTTGTTTGCTCTCACTTCAAAAAAAGTAGATTTAGACAATTCTCAGGAGCATTGTGAGGACAGGGGATATTTTCAATCCATGTAAGTAGAATGGTAAGATTTTGTGGATGAATCAGGTTTTTTTACTGTAAACCACTCAATAAAAATATATATAAGTTCCATGGTCAAGTCAAGATGTATTGTTTATACATACTGCAGATTGTAGCTGTAATGAACATAATGTGATTAGGAAACATAAGAAAGTGAATTAATGGTAGAACCCAGGGGAATGGCAGGAAGATGTGAATGGGGAGGTTTAGTTTGGGTATTAGGAAAAGGTTCTTCACCCAGTGGGTGGTGGTGCACCTTAAGAGGCTCCCCAGGGAGGTAGTCATGGCTCCAAGCCTGACAATATTGAGGAAGCATTTGGACAATGCCCTCAGACACATGGTGTGAATTTTGGGGTTGTCCTGTGCAGGGACAGGAGTTGGACTCAGTGATCCTTGTGGATCCCTTCCAACTCAGAACATTCTATGATTCTATAAAACTTTTTATTGAAGTGGAAGTTCATGCTTTTGAACCATTTAAATGAGTCATAAAGGCATTTGGATGTGCTGTTTGACATTTTAATCAACTGCTATGCATACTAAATTTTAACTATTTCCTTGTTTGTGCCAGTCAGAACAGCATTTCTGAAAGACTCCTCTAGGATTGTCAAGATCATGCTACTTTCTTTTTCTTACATTTAATTAAGTCCTTACAGTGCACAAGGTTGGTATTCACAGACTCTGCTGGAATGGGGCTTGTCCAAATGTCTGTGGTGATCTGGCTGGTTTCTTTTTCATGTCCACTACAAATTTCCAAAGTTGTTTTGAATTCTCTCACCACCAGCATTGTTCCAATAGTTTCTGCAGCAATCACTGGAGCTGCTCCAGAATATTGCTGGTATAAAATGTCAGAGCACGCTAATTTGGAAGGGAAGCAAAGGTAAGGAATATGAGGCAGGCTCAGGCATACTTCTTTGTCACTACAATCCTCACTGACAAGATGATACAAAACCAAAAAAAGCCATTAATTTTCCTCCATGCCACCACTTTTCATCCCATTGGGAATGAGATGAGTACTAATTAGATGCCTTTTCCTGCATGCCAGCAATTTTTTTACAACACAGCTCCCTAGAAGAACACAGCTCCTGAGTCATGATGTCTAGTCATTAGCTTTCAGAAGCATCATGTTATATAAATTCATTAAATGCTAATGGCAGAAGGCAGTATGAATACAGTATGCAATGCTGATACACAGACTGCAGGGTCGGTGGTGTTGTTTAAGTAAGCTACAACAACATATTTAACTGCGTTATTGATACACCAATTGTACTATGCTAGATGAGGTATCTATGTTATAAATCTACAAATCACACTAGACAAAATAATGGGCAGACTAGCTTTTCAAATGACCATAATAATTACTGTATGCTGGAGAGGGAGTACTGCTTAGTGGCAGTTTACAAAGTGTAGGTAAAATGGACAGGTTCTTTATTTTCAGATTGAGACCATATTTCATTCAAGAACAAAACAGCAAGGCTGACTGAACAGAAAGTGAATAATAGTTTAAAGTGAGGAAACAGACCCACTACAGTTTCCAGAGTTCAAACTTTTTAGGTTTTAAACAAGCAATTTTTTTCCTTAAACTTTCTCTGAAAACTAACACACAAGCAGCTCAGGCTTTCTAGCAATTTCTTATGCAGACAGACAACCCTTCTATCTATTATTCCTCTCTTCCTTGGTCTCTGTAACCCTTCAAAGCTGAAGAAGGTCTTACTTTACTGGGGATTATTTTGGCCTCTGTGTGACCTTGTATGTGAAAACAGCTTGTAGATGTGAGTGCTCTCCCATTCACACTAGGTAGAGTTAACTAGGAGTAACTTCACTGGAACCTGGAACCTGTTAGCAGAAAACTGGTTTAAAAAAAGAACTAGGCTCTATCTATAGAATTTGAAAACCTAGGCTTGAGAAAGGAAGCCTGGAATTTTGCTCTCATGGTCCAGTCATAGGTTGCTGTAAGCACTGTATTTAACTGTAGCAGTCACACCATAGGAATGGGAGCTTTCTCCAGCTAATGTGCAGAGTCAAGAATACAGTGGGAGAGGGTTTTTCTGCTGCAAAACTCTGATTTACTAGTGAAATTTATATTTTTTTCTCATGTACCAGGGTTGCATTTGGCAGCAGGTGTGGAATAAGAAAGACTTTTTGCCTAAAGGCATGTTGGCAAATCTAGCACTGCTTTCTCTTTTGCTCTCTGGTATTTTCTGCTTTCCCTTTTGCTCTCTGGTAGAGATGATCCTAACAACCTCTTTGCTGTTGTGGAGACCTACAACAAAAACAAGCTCTCAATTTTTTCCTGTGATACATGACTGTGATTCTGGCTTTTGCTGTTTGACTGCAGGCCTCTAGACTGTTATGAAGTGCTGGGAAGTTCTGTAGGCTGTGAGGTACAGAAGCATGTGTGTTTTTTGTCCAGATCTAAGCATCTCTTCCATCATTGCTTCCAGTCACAGGATATTGAGCTTATTGAACAATACCAATTCTTTCAGGTTTATATACTAATTGTTAGCAATCAGCTTTTATATCCCTGTGGCCTGCAGCCCAACTTGAAATGAGAAACTTTGGTGGTCCTGTCTTGCAGTCAAGCTTTCCCAGCTGTGATCCTTCACAATCTTTAGCATGCTCCTGAAAGGCAAGTCCTGCTTCCACTGAAGAGTTAGCATGTTATTCCAACAGCAGCAGAGTCCTGCATAAAAACCTGACAAACCCATTCATCAAAGCTTACAAGAGAAACAGATTGTACCTGGGTGAGTGCAGTCTCCCTGTGCTATATTATGAAAATTAGTCATTTCTCCCCAGTCGTAAGGAGAGGTACAACTCTTACCCAAAATAAGCTTCACAGCTGTACTAACCTTACCTAAAGTTGAACTGTGAGTAACTCCCATTGCTACAAGACACTGCCACAAATGAACAAAAGCAACCTTCCTCTATAATCTGACCAGCTCCTTCTTTGAGACTGATGCTGTCTGATGGTCTCTTTTGGCCTCACCCTCCAAGCCAGTCACTGCACCTAGATATGTCTGCTTCTACCTATGCTATGAGCAGAAGGGAACATTCTCCCTCCAGGATGAGGAAGAGGAAAATTGAGAAGAAATTTCAAGGCAAAGAAATTGCAAGGTTCCCTTGAAGAAAATGTTTAAATGTGACTTCCCCAGTTTGTGGTGTATTTTAGAAGGCTGTAAAGATTATACCACCTTAAGTCTCATTACAGACCACATACCAATTGAGAGGCTGTGTATCATGACATTACATTCTCATTGCTTGATTATAGTATATTAGTCACTGTAAACTCAGCAGTTTTGCTGATGGATTTTTTCAATAGCTCTCTTCTTTTTCTCATTACTAAGCTTTTAGTTTAAATACATTACCTTGTCATCCTGGTAAAAACACTACCCTGGCAATCACCTCTGATGCACGTGCTAGGAGTATACCCCCTCAGAAATCTGATCTGTGCAGTACACTGGTTGCAGAGAAACTTTTGGGAACGTCTGAAGACTTCACAAGCCTCTATTGAAATGACCGTCTTTGGCCCAAAGCCCTATGTCCAGACCTGCAAACACGATAGCTAAGTTGACAGTGTAAGACCTGACTTATCTACAATAACCATCAAAGACATCAGAAGTGGGAGGGCTGATCTCAGGAAAAATGGACTGACTGGGCTACAGAAGCTATGTGCAACAGATCTCAGTGCTATCACAATAAGGTATGGCAATTTTGTGGCTGGGCAAACCTAAGATGCTTTTCCGGGTCATGGTTTTGCGATCTGGGACCACTGGCAGACTTCTGGGAACTCATTCCTCTAGCCTTCATGAGATCATTCTATGCAAATGTTTATTCATACTTAGAGTCTATGACAGCAGATACAGTTTAAACCATTAATTAGTGCCCATGCCATTATGGTAGGCTCAACCCTGGCCCAGTCCCAGGCTATGCAAATGGATGATTGGCTCCTTCCTCAACAGCCAGCTCCTCTTGGCTCTCCTTTGACTCTCTTACCCGTATTTGTAGGGGAGACAAGTGAAGGATATACCAGTTCTATCAACATTGATGACAAACTCTCTATTCATAGCTGGATCATCCAACACTTCTTCTTTCACAATCAAGGTTTAGTGCTATTGCTGTCCAGTAAACTGGATGGCCTTTTAGCAAAGGAGATAGCTGCATAAATCATTTTTCACAAAGCCACCAGTATAGAATTGACCTCTCAAAAATAAGGCAAAAATCTCCACAAGCCAACATCAGTTGCAGAGCATGATTGGTGAGCAGGCTCATCTGAGCCTATAAGGTCTTGTGTTCACTTGGATTTCATAGTATAAACAACACCCCCAATAATCTATATTGCCAAAATTTAGTTGGCCAGATGCTCTACACCATTATGTATCGCATTAGATTTGGGTTTCATCCCATTAATATACAGACTATAAAACTGCAATTGGGAAAGACTAAAACATGAAAAATGAAGGAGTCTATCTTCAAATAGAAGCATCAGCATTATACTTCAGAGATCCCAGCAAATAACAAATTCTCTAGAAAAAAGTGTTAGCGCTCTCATCTCCTTAACTGGAATGGCTTCTCTAATTCTTCCTGGCTTCCTATGGATGACGCTTCTGAATGCCCCTTTTAGCCCTGCTTTCCAGGCAGAACTCACTAGTTGAGTATGTCTGTCTTGGATAGCAGCCAGGGTTCATGCGTCAGTAGGAGGGTGTCTCCTACTCATATGAGGTCTTTGGGGTCCCCTCTCAACCCTACTGAGTATTAGAATTTGAGTAACATGTTATTGGCAACACACTTGCACAAAATCACTGGGTTTCACATGAAACGATTAAATGAGCTAAGGAAGGAGACACACATTATAAAAGTTAATCAGTTAAGTACACACATTCTGCGTAAAGAGGGTGTCATTATTAGGCTATATTTCACAGAGCAGGTATAATAAACAAGAGGTGGTGGATGAATACCACAATGCTGTGCATACAGTGTAGCAGTAAATAATGAGCTTTAGCTGTAGTAAAACCTTCAGTGTTGTCATCCATAACCACTAGGACTTGCTGCTTGCACTGAAAGATAAAGGTTAGAATATACTTTAAAATTATTCCACTAAAAATGGAATCTATTGATTTGACATGGTTTAACATAGCATTATTACTAACAGTGGTTCTTCATCATCAGAGTCAGTATTTATTTATGGTTTATTTGACATCTTTTTGGGTCCATTTCCTATTGGTTGAGATATTTTAAATGGGTTATGATAATTTGAAAACCTGATACATCAGTTAATGTGATTTCATAATGAGCATGTCATTAACTTCCCATTATTTGGGAAGTTATCTCTAGATCAGTTTGGTGCACTTAGAAGAGGAGAAGACTGTCAGCAGTAAAATAGAAGGTATCTCTCCATAGAAATGATACAGCAGAGAAAATAACACTGCTTATAAATCTTGTAGTAAATGTAACTCCTACACTTTTATCTGTGTGTAAAATAAAAGACAGATTATGTCAGATAAATACTAATTAATCTCAAATAATTAACAGATGAGGTACGCAAAAACACTGCTGTTCCTTTGTCTTTTCCCCAACATAAATAAGCTATAAACCTGGCTAACTTGTCATTTAAACTGGGTTTATGAGTTCTTGTGTAAGTGGAGCGGCATGAAACAGATGAGCTGTACTGATGGATGTTCACTGAAAGCTTTTCAGAGGCTTATTATTTTCACTTACACCAAGACTTCTCCATTAATTTAACTCTACTAACTTTAGTAGAATTACTCTTTATTGACATAAATTGAGAAGAGAATTGGGTGTCTGACAGGAAGAGGGATGGCTATGAGGAATGGATGGGCTTGGACGCACATCTGACTACCTGTCTACTCCAATGGGGGGGAGGAGGAAAGGAGGAGAGAAGAAAAAAGCAGAGAAGTAGTGGAGCTAGGAAACAGGTTGGCTTGAACAGGTGCTCAGATCCTGGGCCTTCAGTAATACCCACTACTTACAAGTTAATTACAACACTAATCATCCTGCAAACTCTCATTGTCATACCACTTGTTAACACTCAGTTTCTTTGCTAACAACAAACTAGCTAGTCACTGAACTGTGGCTGTATAGAGGAGTTTTTAGATGGTTATCATTTCTACAGTAGGTGCCAACTGCTGAAAACACCTCTGGTGTTGACCCATAATCTCTGCATCTTTTATTGGATGACCTGTGCTTGATCCTTCTTTCAGAACAATCCTTTATGATCAGAACTGTAAAGCAGACTGAGTTAAGTCACTTCTGCTTTATAGCTCTGTAGACTGCTATAAACACAGTCATCACAGTGGCTCCAAAGGGCAGAAAATTTTTCTAACAGTGCAAAATAACCCCTGAAAACTTAGTGATGCACCAAAAATCCTGAGATATGTTTCCAGAAAGCAGAGTTCCTGACACTAGAAACTTTGCACTGCAACTTACCTCATGTGAAATTAAGAATGTTTGGTACTGTCGTGGTTTAGCCCCACTTAGCAACTAAGCACCACACAGCCATTCACTCACTCCCCCTGCCCCCGTGGGGTGGTAGAGAGAATTGGAAGAGCAAAAGCAAGAAAACTCGTGGGTTGAGATAAGAACAGTTTAATAGGTGAAGCAAAACAGTAATAGTAATAATAACAATAATAATATAAGGAAAAGGAAAAGCAAAAGCTGCGTGTGCAAGCAAAGCAAAACAAGGAATTCATCCACTACTTCCCATGGGCAGGTAGGTGTTCATCCATCTCCAAGAAAGCAGGCTCCATCACGAAGAAAAACGCCATCACTCCAAACATCCCCCCCTTCCGTCTTCTTTCCCCAGATTTATATACTGAGCATGACATCATATGGTATGGAATATCCCTTTGGTCAGTTTGGATCAGCTGCCCCGGATGTGCCTCCTCCCCTCCCAGCTTCTTCTGCCCCTAGCAGAGCATGGGAAGTTAAAAATATCCTTGACTAGTATAAGCACTACTTAGCGACACTTAGCACCCACTTAACAACAACTAAACCATCAGTGTGCCATCAACACTATTCTCATACCAAATCGAAAACACACTATACCAGCTACAGTGAAGAAAATTAACTCTGTCCCAGCCAAAACCAGGACAGGTACTCTAGTTATACTGCTTTCTCTCGGAGGCAGAATGGTTACATGAAACTGGGAGCCATGAAAACCTCAGTTCCAATAATCCCAGCTCTCTGAGAAGTGTTATCCCCACTTCAAATACCCCACCTACAAAATGCAGATAACAGTAATTACTGCCCCGTCTTGTGTGTACACGTGAGCTATGAGGCTTTGCTATATAATATTCCAAACATACAAACCTATATAGCTATGTACAATAAAAATAAGGCACTCAAAACTGAATAGAGAGAAAGCACTATATTACTATCACCAGATTTAAATGCTGTTGTTAAAGTTCCCAAATGGGGAGAGTGCTTAGAAATAGTGGAAGAATCCAGGTTTAACTTAAAGAAGTTAATGTAGAAAAGTCCATTTTTATCAGTGAGCCTCTTTAAATACAGTGACTTTTGGTGTTTTCTTATTAAGCTTATGCATGTAAGTAAGATTGTAATTTAACAGTACAATGTTATGTGCAACATCTTACAAAGTAGGATTTGTATACATACTATGATCTTCTGCTTTACTATGTGGTAGTTAAAACTTGTTAATTCAGTTCTAGTGCAACCAAGACTACAGTCCATTTAAAGTTTTCACTGTCTTCTGTAGGCCAAGAGAGTCCCACAGTCTGCTTTGTGGCTTGTAGAGGGAGTCTTGTGGGTTTTTTTTTTTTTAAACAACATATGTGCTAGGGAAGAATGACCTTGTGAGAACAGAAGTATTATGGAAATCTGGGAACATGACTCAAGTTAATCTTGGTGACTCAAAAATGGAAGATAAAGAAAATATACTTTAGACATGTTTTTTTTACAGAATCCCATGAGGTGACAAGAATACCAGCTATACAGTGCTGGAAGATTTCTCCTGTTCTGTGAGTCTTTCCCATCATGTTGACCAGATAGATCTGTCATATGATGTCCCAAAACACTAGAGGAACTGTAGCACTGCACGAGCAGAAGGATGACACACACATCAAGTGGTTGTTACCTTCGATAGTTGAAACTTCATAGGTCCCAGCTGGAGCCTCATCGCTATGGCTACATCTAACCTAGTCGACCTTAACGCATGTCCAGGCTTCTTGACCCAAACATGTACCTTCTTACATCTGGACCACAATGAAATGAGAGCCAGGAATCACTCTTGGCTTTGTTTCTTCAGAAGAAGCCTGGTTATCCATGTAAGAAGGGAGCCATAACTTGTTTCCAAAACATCCCCTACTTGACAATCAGATGACCCTGGTATACATTACTGACTGCACCCACCCCTTAGTGTATGTGGAGATTAATCAGCACTTTCTTTCTTCTTTTTACTCTGATAGCTCATGCAGAAGACAGGTATTTTGACCTCCTTTTGAGGAGGAGATCTGTCATTAAGTAAGCTCGCAGCACTGCCTCTCCTAACCCCTCTCTCTGCATCACAGACCTTAGAAAATTTGCTATTGTTTTGAAAAAAGTAAGTGGACACTTGAAAACATATAGCAATGTCCTATTACAAGCAGACATGAAAACCAAACTTGAGGATTAAAAATCTTTTTACCTAAAAGAAAGAGAAAATAATTATCCTAATGACAGTCTTCATAACCGTTCCTTTTGTGATACTCAGATCCTGAGGCCTGGGTAATTTTTCTGCCTTGTAATTTTGAGATGATTAAAACTTCAGCACTGCAGCTGTTTTCTTCAAGAAAATCTGTGGCTGCAGAATTGTAATACATATGGTAATGGTACATTAGTGTAGTATTATTCACATCACTATAGTTAAACTTGGGTCAGCATTTCCTTTTAACACTTTTACAAGTTAGGGTTTGTCCATGCACATTTCCTTTTAGCTGACTTGGAACTTGATGCCTCAGCCTTACAGCTATACTTACTTTTTTTTTTTTCCCAATCTGTTTGGAAAAGCTCTGCTCAAAAGCTCTTAATCTTATAGTTAATGTCTAAGTGTTACTATCTTTTATTTCAAAATATGTGACATGTTTAATTGGCACTGAAGTCCTTTCCTGGTTTGTAGCATTAGAGCCAATATGTTACTGGAAATAAAGTTGTCATGTAAGGATTTCCTCACTTAAATAACTCTCCATTGGCTTAGCTGCCCCTACAAATGTACCTTGTTAATATTCAAAGAGCTGGTGGAAGGTGAAGCGCTCTGGTCTTCCTCTTAATCATCTCTATTCTATTTAGCAGTCTTCAAATCTAAACCCCTTTGAACAGGTGAAAAGCAAATACTCAGTTATTGAATCCTTTCATTCAAATTTATCCATTGGAGTCTGTCTATCTTAATGAGATTTCTGAAATTCCAGAGAGTGGAAGCATAAGATAGTGTTTATAAAAATCCTCTTCTTCAAACAATTCTAGCTTAATTTAGTAAAATCTGAGTCCTATTTATTTAAACAACACCCCCCCATTTCATACATTTCTACTTGCCAGGGTCTATCTGGGCCTACAGTCATTGTCTATGATTCCTCCTCAGTAGCCAATTTCTGTTCTTTATTTGCCACTCCTAGCTGGAACAACTTTAAGAGCATGGTTCAGAAATATACTATATCCCAGTGATGCTAAGGTTTGCCCCATGGTTGGGGCTAATAGAGAAGTACCTTGGAGCTGGCATGCAAACACTCTTCTGTAATGGTTTTCTCTGAGAACTGTAATTAATTTGACCAGCTTCTTTGACTTTGGGTAACTTTAGTCTAGCTAGAAAAAAAGATGTAAAACAGCTATCTATCCTGATATTTTTGCTCTAGTGTCTCAACTGTATTCCCTCCTCTTTTCCTTCCAGTTGCAGAACAGAAAGGGCTTTTCTAAACACCCAAGACAGCAAGTATAGTGACCCATATGGGCAGTTTTCAGTAACTAATTAATTCCCATTTTGTATTAATTGATGTCTTTCTTTGGGCAGCCTGCATCTTCCAGACTATGAGCCTCACCTGCTTACCTTCACTTGTGCCAGGTAGTTACAAAATCAGCCCAAAATTCTCCAGCCACATAAATATTGTACAGAGAGTAGTACAGGGACATCCATTTCTACCTGTTAAAAGCACTGCATACATACCACAGACACATAGAAGGATCTGGATTTCTGTGTTTTTGATGAAATGCTTTGTTTTAAAATCCCATTTTACCTAATGTGGAAAGATAGTTTACTCCCAGATCTTTTAACATATCTTTTTTTCTAGCTAAAATGAATTTGAGTTCTCTCTCCCTCCCTGTCACCTAAAACTAATGACTGGCAGTGGTGTTTCCACTCTGCAGTCTGCAGTCACTCTTCAGAAGAAATCCCGTTGTTCTCAAGACCTGGATACACCTGATAATTGGTGTAGCTAACACGTAAATGGTGAAAGCAAGCAGTGCAGACAGTGCAATAGCTGCAGAGCAGCAGGGTTGGGAGAACTTGCCAAAGAAAACTACTTGCTGAGCAAGTATTCTTTGATGCTTTATTTTTCTGAGGGAAGGAGCCCTGGTTTTTTTTACCAACCTCAGAGGTTTCCCTTCACTTTCATGCTTCCTCTGAGAGGCAGTGGATGCAGCTGCCATCAGCATACTTTGGGTATTGGCTGTGGAATTTCTTGAGTATAGATTTAATTGTGTCTGCTGTCAAAATGTTATGGATAAATATATTGCTTTTGGTTCAGGCACAGCTCCACTACTGTCCATGTAAGATACAGATAAACTCTGTGTGTGAGTGTGTGTATGTAATCCATAACATTTCCTACTGTCCCTTATGTACTCTTTTTCTCACATCCTTTTCAACTTGCTTAGTCCTTTTTTCCAAGCCTGACATCTGCAAAGTCATCACTGTAGTTGAAAAATGGGTATATTATACATGGTGTGTAGTAGGATTTTCTTTGTACTTAATATAAGGGTTTAATTTTACACCCACACTGCACAGTTGTAAAGACAACATTAGGTCCAAGGCAGAGGTTTTCAGTATGTATACTTCCACTCCTTTATCTTGAACACTAAATTGTCAAACAACATGTTTGTCTTCGCATGAATTACTGTGATCTGCTGCCTGGCCTCCCCTACCCAGTTCTTCTCACTGCCTTTCTTGCCTCCTACTTTTGAATTGGTAATATCTTTCCTTTACAATTTGGCCTACAAGGGTGTATATCTACTAGGACTTGCTGTGGCCTTTGTAACAAAATCCATGGTCTGAATTGCACAGTTAGGGTCTACAGTGGGCGGGAAGAGAGACCTGATATGCTGAGTGAGAGCTATGTACAGGACGATAGTCAATGGAAAAACCAAGACTTTGTCTCAAGCTCTGCCTGACTTCGGGGCTTAGATGCCTTACTCAGCAGGGAGGCATATATTCCTGCTTGGTACCTGGAGCTCCCAACCCCCTCCTGGAGCGAGGTTCCTAAGTTTTTTTTCTGCAAACAAAGTCTATGACATTCTTTCCTTCAAGAATATGTCTGGAAGTGGTGTTACCTTCATTCAGATATATTTTGCGTTAAATGGTTCAGAGTTGACCATATTTTCCACATAGATTAAATAGTGATTTGACCAGATGTCTAAACAAATCTTGAAAAACAGATCAGCACTCTGCTTCCTATGCATAGATGACTTCTTTGACTACCAGGACACACAACAATATTCACACTCTTCTCTTCTCTACCTCCAAATTACTTTTGTTCTTTTAGGCACAGGAGAAGAGATTCAGCAGAAAGCTCAAAGGAGGCCTTAGAAGTAATGATTAGAGCAGCTTCTGGAAGCTGATCTGTAATGCGGAATGACTGATCACTCAGTCCAATGATTCTCGTCTCCTTCTTGGTTGAGCATTTCATGAGGAAATGCTTTATGTTCTTGCCTTTGCTGGGGCCAGTTTGAAACAGATAGGAAGCCCCAGCCTTGGCTTTCTTTCATTTGTCTATACATATCTCTTTTGATGCAATATTTTACACATGCAGTGTGTTAACAGTAAAGCCTTCTAAACAGAGGATTCTGCCCAGTGCTCATCTCCCGAAAACAGGTTTATCTGGGATTTATGTTCACAGCTGCTGTGCAGCACATCCACAGGAGTTCCTTCTTACTGCTCAGAAACGCTACGCATAGGGTGCAGACACACAGATGTGTCAAGCACCTGACCTGTGCATGCTTAGCAGATGCATCCTGGCTTTCCAACCATACATCAGGCAGATAGCTATTCTGAGTGTGAAAAAACATCCCAGATGACAGTTACCATACGTCCAGAACTTGAGGATATAGGAAAAATCTTCAAAATCCATCTTGAAAAGTTTCAGTCAAAAACCTCACTTTTCTGAAAAGATCTACAGGTAAAATAGCTGTGGCAAACTGCAAAAATATGTCTCACTCAAATCTTTGTTACTCAGGGTAATTAATACAGGCCTAAGACCACAGAGAACAGCAATTTTCAGAAATTCCAGGATAAGTCCAAAAGCACCAGAAAGCAGAGGCCATCTTCTATTTAATTCTTAGAATTTTATTGAAAAATCGAATCACAAACAAGGTGGATTGGGCCTTATTAAAAATTCAGCCTCCAAGTTAGTTTAACTGACTGAACAAATTTTCTTGCCTCTGATGAAATCACTCACTCTAAGTTTACTATTAAATAAGTCCTGTCAGTTCTGATTTCATTCTTGGATCATCAAGTACTTAGACATACTGTTTTTCTATCTCAATATCCAAAATCAAATTACATCAGGTAGATGGTGTGAATATTTAAAAAATACACAACAAGCAACAAAGTCCTTTAAGGAAATGATCATCAACTTCCCTTTAAACTGATGTGTTTTCTCCCACTGAAGATGGCATAGATCAGGCACTGGGTTGTACTGTCAGAATGTAAATAAGCTGAATTTGCTGAAAATGTACTTGCCAAAGGGTGCTGGTGAAAGCAATTCATACAAAAAAGGGACAGATCCTTTTAGCTTTTTTTCCACTGGTACATTTGATTACCATGGAGGAGGGATAACTTTTAAAGAACATCTTTTAAAATCTTTTCCATTGCATTATCTTGTCTGCCAAGCCTACGTGATGACTACCAAAGCATAAGAGGGCAGACTTCACAGGATTTGCAGCTGGAAGGACAATATGACTATTGGTCAGCAATGAAAAATTGTGAAAAGATTCCTTCTTATTCCCTGACTCTTCAAATATTGATTGTTCTTTGAGGTATTCAGAACTTGTCTGGATATGACCCTAAATAACATGATCTATCTTTGAAGCTGGCCCTGACTTTGAAGCCAGCCCTGTTTTGAGCAGGGGATTGGATAAGATGATGTCATGAGGTCCATTCCAAAATAAGTGATTCTATGATTCCATGATTCTACTTAATGCTAGGAAAAAACCCCCCTCATGCCTCATACTGAGAACAGAACTAACATATACAACATACTATGAATGTCAGCAGGAGCTTTCTAGGGCTAAAATAATAAGACCAGACTGTCTTATTTGCATAATAAATATGACATATTTGTGTTTGAATCAATAGAAATATGTAAACTTTATTAAATATAGATTCTGGTTTTATTGGATATGTATGCAAAATTGGCTCTACTTCATCAGTTTGATCACCAGTTTGATCTGGTGCAAGAAGCAGCAGATTGGATTCTTAGACTCAGTCTCTCAAGAATGAATAAACATAGACTCATCAGATCAAATTCATTTATTTTAGGTTTGTTTCAAAATATTCCTAATACAGCTTTTGTAGGCTTAGCTATCCATTTTATAGTCACATGTGCTGAAGCTAAAAAGAGTAGTAATTTTTAAACTTCTCTCATGTAGGAAGATTCAATATTAATAATAGTAACTCCCAGATGATATGGATGTATTACTGTCATTTCTGAAATAAAGAAATGCCATTAACCTTTGAAAATTTCTATTAACTCTTCAGAATGACAAAAAGAAAAGCCTTTGCATTTAGTTGGGATTTGATTCTTGCCAGTGCTCCCAAAGCAGAAGTTGTTCATCACTTTACTATAAAGGACATATTTTCAAAGGGAACAAAACATTACTTTTCTGTGATGGTTCCCCAGTGGTGACAACAACATACTTTCAAAGCAGTTAGTTTTTTTAGGGGGACTTATGACTGAACCTCAGTGACTGATAGCTTTAAGATTAGATACTGATTTTTTCTCACCGTTTCTCTGTAGGTCAGAGCAAAGGGGCCGAGGAAGGACCTCAAAGTGTCATCAGGACCACCCTCCCACCTGGAGATCTCACAAACCTTCTAATTGGGTTGAGCTGTCTATTCTTCTGTACTTTACTCCTTCAGTCCTCTTGTGTGGATTTTGTATAACACACTGCCACTTCCCAGAAACTGATATTTCACTCTCACGATGCAGAGCCAAAATGTGCTTAATGAAATCAGGGAGCCTCCTGTGACTGGGAGGGGGAGGCAATGCAGTGGATTGTATTGATTAAGTACTGTAGCATAAAGACTCCAATATATACTCAATCACTTTGTGTATAGATATATACAGATATGTACATACATAAATATGTAGGTAGGTAATATTTAGTATATAATATTAAATAAAACAGGACAAGAGCAAGGGCTTGAGCATTGGCCTGTCAGTTGCCCATAGCAAAGTCACTGAGGCTGCTGCAGTGCCAGTTCTCCCAAACATGCATAAGCCCGGTCTGAGCAACAGCATGTGTCAGGCGTTCTTTCTAGTAGACAGTTTGGACCCTGCCATTTGGAGGGGACAGGGAACAGAACATGCAGCAGTGCGAGCCCAACCTGGCCCTGCCATTTGGCCTCAAGACCACAAAATCATTCCTGGGTTGTTTTACTTAGTCATACGGATGTAGTCAAGGAGACCAAATAAATGTCATAACCCTTATTCTGACATAGACTCATTCCGGGATACTTGAGTCTGAAGCCTGAAATTTAAGAGAGCCTACAGAGTCTCATCCACTATGATGATATATATATATTTTGATATGAAAATGTAAGAATTATACAACTACTTTTTGGGTTTTTTTTGGTGTGGTTTTTTTTTTTCCAGATAATTTAAATGACTGAGGTGCAGATTTGCTGCTTCATAAATGGACCATGATCAACTGGAAGATGTTTAATGCTCATCCTGCTGGGTGCCTTCAGTCTTCTGTACCACATCACTCTCATTACAACTTCTAGTTCTGGGCTTGACAGTTCACCTGAAAAGTGGTTCTCACTACTCAAATCTTACTTACTGAGGGTTCATCATCAGTGAAACTCCAGCACTTCGATTTTCAAAACATTCAGCATCTCCACATAAGTTCCTAGCAGAATTCTCTGGGTGTGGAGCCAGGATCCAGCTTCAGAAGGACAGGCCATGCCAGGAGCAGTCCAGAGAAACAGAGGTACATAGGTTTAGGGCTGCCAGAAACAGGTCAGCTTCTGCATAAGGAGATATAAAATAAAAGGGAAACAGACTTGTTAACAATTCAAATGACTTTATGAAAAAAATCATTCCAAAGGATTATTCCACACAGGAAAACTTGATGGATACTAAAAAGATTTTCTTGACTGGTCAGTACGACCCTGATTCCCACAGGAAAAAGTGAAAGATAAATCAAAAGCTGTTACCTCAATTTTAAATAAAACCATCAATATTACTCTTGTCTTAGCTCTCCATTTCTATTACATGAAGCTACTTACCCCATTAAAAAGAAAAAAAAAAAAAAAGAAAGCAAAACTCATGTTCTTTCTCCAGTTAAAATCCCCATGGTTTATATGCTTTTAAGAGACAAAATCAGGAAATTAAACATGCCTTAATAACAAACTTGATTGCTGCAGAAAGCATGTTCTAAATGTGAAACATTTAGAGATGTCCTTGAAGCAGCAGAAGAAATACAATGGCTAAAATGCAGTTATTTGGTAGCTCTATCCGGGTTAAACTCTGGTGACTAACAGGCAGTATCTGCTGCTTTCAGACTTCAGGCACTGCATGAAGTCAGAGGGACCATAGTGAAAGTTATTACCCAGCCTTGATGCAGTACTTAATCCCTTTTCTGAGACTGGAGATAAAAGTCAATGTAATCTGTCATAGAGTAAGCTAAATTACTATTCTATGAACAGGTTATGCTACAAACAATTATTTCTCCTTTGTGTTTAAACGCCAAATTATTGTGGTTTAGCCCAGTTAGCAACTAAGCACCACACTACCTACCAACACTGCCAGCCCCCAAGCCACAATCACTCCTTTCCTCCGGCCAGCTTCTTCCCAGCTAATATACCGTGCATGACATCATATGATATGGAATATCCCCCCTGCCAGCCCAGATCAGCTGTCGCTCTCCCAGCCCATCCCCTCCCCTCCCTGCCCGCCAAGCACCTGGCAGATCTTGGGAAGCTGGAAAAGTCCTTGACCAGTACAAGCACCACCTGGCAACACTTAGCACCTAACTAGCAATTACTTAGCAACAACTAAAACATTAGCATGCCATCAACACCATTCCCACACTAAATCCAAAACACACCATATCACACCAGCTATAGTGAACAAAACTAACTCCATCCCAGCCAAAACCATGACACAAATCAATGCAACTTAATGTCATACAGTAGTTAATACTTACTATCTTCTGCAACAGAACTTAATTCCCATAGAAATAAGATCTACGCTACATTCAACA
The DNA here is from genome assembly GCA_031468815.1 of Morus bassanus. Taxonomy (NCBI): domain Eukaryota; kingdom Metazoa; phylum Chordata; class Aves; order Suliformes; family Sulidae; genus Morus; species Morus bassanus. The sequence continues at coordinate 64,304,471 of CM062600.1, forward strand.
TCCATTTTATTCATTCTACTCTCCACTAAAAAGAGATGACTTTCACCATTTTGTAACATCAAATTTCTTTTACATGAAATTGTCTCTAAACTGGTATTTTGAGACCATGAGGTCTGAACTTAAAATATAGATACTTTAGTGCATGGATGTGTATTTACTGGAACATAGAACTTGTGAATGTTGACCGATAAACTGAGGGAAGCCCACCTTTGGCCATATGAAATAATTTTGTTGTTCCAGCACTGAGTACAGAGCTGCCTGAAACTCTGATAATTCAAGTTTGTAGAACTTTATGATATTGCAAATTTTTTTTAATATTCTGATTATTAATGGAACGAAACCTTCTTCATTTTCTATAAGCCAAAGAGAAGATTCTAGAAATACAAATACAAGATGTTTCCAAAATGGTCCTTGCATTTTTGCCCAGTTCTGTTAGCTGCTGCGGACCAATGCCTGCCGGATGCCAGGCCCATGGCTTCAGCGCAGCTCTGCCCTGTACAGTACTACAGAAAAGTCACACCTTAGGGCTAGTTGCTCCAAAAGACTTTGTGGAAGCCAGCTGCCTTCCACAGAGGGAAGGCTTGGGTCCTTGGCCTTGGGTAGTCCATGTGGAGGCACTGACCTAAAAACACAAAGCCTCTGAATCCCAGCAGAGGCCACAGGGCTTCTCTCCTCTCCACTGCAGGGCTCCAGATCTAGCTTCTAGGCTTCAAATCTACCCAAGAATTACAGTTCCTCAGGTCCATGGTGAGATATGAGCCAGGAAGACAAAAGCAGTCTCTCTCTAACCAGACCTTCCTCTAATCTGTGCCTTAGTATCACCTGCAAGTCTCAGGTTTCCACACTTCCTGGTGGAAACTTGACCTGCCAGGTGCTCCAGGTTCCTAATGGTATAGCTGGAAACTTTGGGTGTCATCTTTGCCATTGAGAATTTGGTAGCACAGATCTGCAGAATAGCTGCCAATGTTCCCAGAATGTTCTGGACTCAGCAATATTTTGTGTAGCTGCAATTTTGGAATTAACTGTTTCAATATTTTATTTTTAATGAGGCAATTTTAAGACCTTCTCCCCTTTTTCTAAGCAGAACTTGATGCCTTTTCTATCTGAGAGATGGCTCAAGAAATGGAGCTTCTGGTGAGCATTTACATTCAAAATGTTCCTGGGGGCAGTCTCAGCATGTCAGGTAGTGTGAGGTCACCTGCATGCAGCACTGCTTCTTCTCTTAAGGCTGAGACTGTTACCAAGAATCTCTGCCCTTTCCATGCCTTGAGATTCTTGGTTACTCTCTTCAAGTTTGAAGATTGGCCTGAAGCCTCCCCATTCCCTATGCCCCATCTGATCCCGAGGCCAGGCTGTGCCTTTCCTTTCCCTCAGCCCTCACCTCCTAGTATTCTCCTTCCTTCCCTCCCAACATTAAAACAGGTAAATGCTGTCTCTGTTTTGTCAGAGACCATGTGGGACCAGCTGTGACTTGCACACAGGCAGGTTGCAGAGTGCAGCACTTGCACCCTGTCAGCAAATGAAATGGATGACAGGAATGACAGAATTAAAAGCTTTCCCAAAGAACATAATCACAGGGGACAAATCTACTTACTAAAGCACAAACATAGGTGATTGCTGCAAAATATAGAAACCTCTTCCTTTGCCAAGTGCAAGCAGACTGCATTGGTCTCCTGCTAGACAAGCAGGCCAAAATTAAGCTGTAAAAGCAAGCATTAGTCCAGGGATTTCTTGCTGCACCGAGAGACTGAAGGACAGTCCTATTACTGAGAGTAGTATGCACTGGTTTAAGCTGGTAGCTGAAACTGTTTTCAGACTGTTAATCCCCTGCCTGCTTGCTTGAGCCAAGAATGACTCAGGGTCTGTCTCTGCTCTTGACAGTAGTAGGACCGCGTATGTGGGCTGTCACTGTCTCTAATCAAAGTAGCTTATCAGAAGTCTAGCTCATAGCAAAAAGGAACACTGTGGAGGCTGCAATAACAAGGTAAGTAACTGAGTTAGAGCTGGGGCTTGCCTGAGAAAGATCTTTTAAGCAACTGCAGATATTTTTATGCTGTACTCAGACATCTGTTCAGAGCCCTTTCACACTATATCAACCTCAAGCATCTTTGGCACATTATTAAGAAAGGCTAAAGCCACAAACACGTTCTGCTTTTGACTCTTCAGGTAACTGAGAAATAGTTCCCTGCAGCAACAATAACTGTATTTCAGCTGTAAACTAAAATGAGAACACTTTCCTTTTGCCATCCAGTTCCGGGGTACGTATTCAGACTTGGAGCTGTTTGCCCACAAACTTGTTAAAAATCCCCATTATCATGAACTATATGAATTGTTACCAGGGCATTACCACATTCCCACTCCACAAATGACAAAATCCAAAAAGAACAAAACAAAATACCTAAAGGACAGCATTGCAACCTCAGTTGTCTTCTTTGCCTGCTCTGCCAGGCCCACACCAAAAAGCTCTTTTGTCTTCCAGATTTCCTTTGATTCAGACCTTCTGGAAGATAGGACGGGTATCTTTAGTGTCAGAGCAAGGGAGCTTGTGATGGCAGCCTGTGGTTTGTACCTTGACCAGAGCCAGTGTGGTGCAGCCGCCCCTGGTCAGGCTGTGGAGATCCCTTGCAGGCTCACTTCCATCTGTTAGGATTTCCAGCTACCTCTTTCACCACTGCTTTTCCTTAGCCATAAGGCCCTGGTGACATGATGCTTGTGATTAGTCTGGAGCATTTGTTATTGAATGAATTAATTCTGCTCAGTCATCCTCCTTCTGGATGAATGTCTCCGTGGTCTGGTGTAACACATGGTGATCTTTCTCTGCAATATTCAGAATATATTGAACATCTAGGAGGCAGTACACCTTCTGCAGCCTCATCTGTTACTGGAGAAATACCCAGAAATTACAAGGTTCATGATACTTATTGCCAACTGTCTTGAATGTCAAAACTCAGGGCAAAGGTGTCCCTTCCTACCAGATAAGAAAGCAGATGCTGTCTAACATGGCGGAGAGCTCACAAAGGACAGCAGATGGACTGAAACAGTTTATGTGCATGGCCTGTTACCTATGCATAAGGCTGCCATTATGATCTGATAGCAATATAATTCAGTTGCACAAAATTTTCAACATCTCCTTGAATAAGGAGGCTATCATGCCCCTGCCCCAAACTCACTGTGCTGCTAGAACAACATGCTTAACTTAGCAGGCTAGGAGGTCTGCCTCTTGGCTGTCCAGAGAGGGTCTGTTCTGGCCCACAATCTTCCCTACTAAAAAAATCTAGAGGCAGACCCATCAAAACCCTGGTCCTGTTCATCACCAGATTTTGAAAAAGTTTGAAGACCAGCCAAGCAATTCATGCCCTCTTCTATACTGGCAAATGGGATTGTTCAGAGTTCACCAAACAGCAGAGGCCACCTTGCCTGGGGTGGAAGGCTGCATTTACAAGTCTGTCAGCAGGAAAATGATGACATCTGACTGCCTGGTTCAGGCTTGGTGCTGGTGATGGAGCACATTTAAAAGATGATGACAGAACAGTGCTAGGAAGAAGTGGAAGAGACTTAGCTTATCTGATATCCAGTTCAGGTCCGAGCACACTGGGAAGTGATGGCATCCTGTTGCTGAATGACAATGTCTATTAGAGTGATGGAATCCCTCCCAGAAGGAGCTGCTGGTTGGTTGTCATTCTAGCTGTACTGGTGGTATGCAGGGTTTTTACAGTATGCATATGTTTAGAGGAAACCCAAACCTATGAGAACTTGCCAAAACATGGTGACCGCCATGTAGATACTTTCACAATCTGCTCCATAGTTATTCTTGGAATTTGAGCCCTGGAAAGCTTCCATTTTCTCACCTACATTAACAATTTGGAAATACTTAAAAACTACAGTGTAGGTGAACAGTACTTACGTAATGAAGGTGTATGTTTTTAAACTAAATTTACACGAGTTCAGGCTAAAGTGCATAATGGAACAATATGTCATCCTAGTGAGAGGCAAGAGGTACCAGCTTTCAGTGAATTGACTTCCTGTCACTTTTCAGATTAAAAGGGATTTATTATATCACATGGCATTGTGTTTACTTATTTTGGTAGTGGTGCTTCAGACAAATTATTTTTCAGTGAACATCACATAAAATTTTTGATACATTTTCCAATAAATTTTTAAAACAAGGCTGAGCTATTTAATTAGAAATAATTGTCTATTACAGACACAAAGCCAGGTTCATATAATTTGATTGCTTCATCCAAAGAAGTAGTTCAAAAATTAAGATAATACATTTCATTTTTCTCCGTAATTGGGAACAAGATCTGACTTATTCATATGATTTCAGTGACTCTCTTGCATTTCTGCAATAACAGAGATTTATTGAACTTTTTGAAAATATGTACACTTGCAGCAAACTTATGAGGACTGATTCTTCACCATCCGAAACTGGTAAAAAGCAGGAGTAACTCTGCTGAAATCAATGGACTTAGAATAATTTCAGACCAGTATAAACAGCTCCTGCTTGTCAGATTTCATATTGTTTTTCCTCATGAGTGACTATATGAATGGCCCTATGAAAATCCAGTGAAGTTATTAAAATTGCCTATAGCCACAGCAACCCTACTGTTCAAATAATGCAGAGCTGGTGCTATGTTATGTCCGTGTCATTTATATTAGTCCAACCATGCAGTATCAGAGAGCTTTATGTTTTTCAGGGATTGAAACGACATTTTTTTCCTGTGCAAATATAGAGATCCTAAGTTTATTAAAAAAATTATTTGAACAAAAGCTTGAATTAATTCTAGATTAATGTGTATTAAATTGTGTTTAACCTTACTTATGCCCTTATTTCAATTTCTCTACCAAGAAGCAGAATCAGTACCATCTGACACTGGAAGAGACTGTCAGTGCATTGCTTCTGCAGAGGAAGCTCTAGATGAAAATATAATAATAAATTTAGATTTCTCCAGGGTTCATTTTAGTCAAATTGTTACAGGTCATTGTGAAGACCTGCAATTTTTTCAGGCACTTGACTGCCTTTCATAAATGTCAATGTGTCAATATTCATTTATTGGTTACAATGGAGTGTAAAGATGATATAATGAAAATGCTGTCATGTGTCAAAATTATATGAGCTTGAGCATGTTAATGAAGCCATCAAATTTCTACAGACTTGTAGAAACCATTGTTAAAATACATTTGGGGTAAATCCAACCTCAAATCCTGTGAGGCTGGATCATCTGAAACTTCAGTGAGCTTGGCAACATTTCGGCAAGTGATGCCTTTAAGACAGTTGAAGGTTACGCTTTTTAAAAAAACAAAAAGATACAATCTTTTCAAAGATACTTTCATTTAACAGAATTCAACCACAGCTCCCCCCGCAACCCTTTGTCCCTGTTTTTATGGATATAAAAAGAAGTGAGGAATGAAAGGGATCCAAAACAGCATTGACAGAAAACAGCTTGCGAACCACCTTCTCAGGGCATCTCAGAGACTTCTGTGATTGATGATAACATGTCCCGTTTAAGCTGTGTTCCCTATAGTTTTGTAGGACCTAAATTTAAGCATTTTGTACCTTTCCCTAGAAGAAGAAAAGGAGCTTTTATACCTGCAAATGGTGCCTTCTGTAACACAAAAATGTCTATGTAAAGCATACAGTTTACACTTTGTGAGTTGGCCATAATAATTTCCTCCCCTTTTTTCCCCCTCACCCTCCCCAGACCTTGAATTTTAGCAAAATTTCCTGACAAGAAAGAAAGAAAGCCCCCCTGAAAACTTCATACAATATTAATGAAGACTTCTTATCTAGTTTCTTGAAGACTGCTTGAAGCAGAAGTCTGATTTGTAAAACATTAACTTTATATGCTGTTATTGACAGGCTTTAATCTCTGTCAATGTTTTTAAAGTTATCTGCAATTCTAATGCTAATGCTGAATTGATCGTAGACCATAGTCTGTAATAATTTACTTTATAGTTAAATTATGCAAATTCTTCACTGGATTAATTTACAAATAATAAATTCTGGCATGCTTCCAACTTTCAGAGAGTTTCCTTTATTGATCTGAATATTTGATTTTGCGGATGAATATAGGATATAAACCCAGCTGTTGTGTGATTGTTTTTTAATAAACATGGTCTTTTATCTGGGCATGTAACTGACCATCAACACTGGTACAGGTTTTGAATGCAGTACAGCTTTGTTTTTTGGTTTGATTTTTTTTTTCAATTGGATCCAGAGCTGATGTTATAGACCTTCTACTGTAGAAGTTAACAACGTAGCATAACCTTTCTTCAGCCTGCTTCAGCTTAATCTTTATTTCCCTTAAAAAAGAGGAAGAGGTTACCTCTTCCCCCAGAAACACAGAAACCCATCAGCTTAAATCCTAAATCTCCTTATTCCTGGCTAGTGTATTGAATGCTGCCCACAAGTTGTGAGAAATCAGAAATTACACCCTAGGGTGGTGGTGTTCAACTTTGGGTGCAGCTTGTAGAAGTCAAAAGGCTGCTGCACAGGTCAGATCTCCAGAGTAATGTCTGGGATATATCTCAATCTAGCTGCTAGACCTGAATGAGGCTGGTGTAACCAAGGTGCCAAAGTAATAACTTGTAGCTTCCGAAGCCTGATCTTGCTTTGTTGAATAACTACTACTTCGTGTTTACTCATGAGTTCAGGCAATGCTTGGGACACCTGCTTGCATCGAGGGACTTTTTGTCCAGATAGACTCACGTGTGCTGGCCTCACACACAATAGTGAATATCTTTACTATTGCGCCAAAATTTTGAGTTGTATTTGTGTCTCAGTGTACAGTGCAGGATTCAGATAGCAGCATCTGTCTTCTGGGCTTCCCTGCAGTGCCCATGCTTAAACACCCAGCTCCTCTGTTGGCTTCAGTTTTGTATCAAATCTGCTAGATTACAGTACCCTGAATATTTCTAATCTTTCTAAGAGATCTAAGAGATCTTTCTAATATTGCTGTTGATAATTTAATTTCACAAGGTTTACAGTGTTTCCTGTGAATTAGATAAGCTAACCACGCATAGAATTTGTTCCTCCCTTCAGCATAGGAGCTTTCTGACAGTTGAATCAATGTAGTGACGAATTCAGGGAACTCTGTCTCCTTATTTCACATAGGTTAAGGGCTGATTTGCTCAGCCTGATGACCCGAAATGTTATGGTATAGTTGTTGTATCAGACAAACGTATAACAAGATTAAAAGGTTTTAAATGACAAAATGTACCATTTAAAAATCTACCAAGGCTATGACAGGTATTCTATCTCAGAATATCTTTGCAATTAAGACAGGCTTTTTCCTTGTTCTCCTTAAACCACTGTTGGACACAAAGTAGGAGTGGAAATTAGGGATATCCTATATTCTGGATTAAACTGCACCATTGACCCTTCCCAGCCTCAAAACCTTTCGCTTATGTTCACCTCTCTGAATGTAGTACTCTGTTTTAAGTTCTGTTATTGTTGTTGCAAGACAGAAAATTATTGATATGTTTGGAAAATCCAAATTTTTGGAAGAATTTAGACACACTAATCTTGTTTTCAGTTACTCTAAAGCAGACATTTTAAAGTCACTATCTTAAAACTGAAAACACCTGAGACATACTTTTCCAAATTCCTTTCCATTATGTAGCTGTTTCTGATAGCAGCTAGATTTCACAGAAGTGGATTTTTCAGCGTCAACACTTAGTAGTAGATAATATATGTTTCAATGGCAGATCAATGGTAATGTCAATGCTTTGTTCACAGTACTCTAAATTCATGAGTGAAGAAGAAAGAGAATTACTTAGGAAGCATTCCTGAAATAAGTTCACTATTTCTTGCTTGTTCATATTAATTGGGAAGCTGCTTTAATGATGCAGTCAGTTATTCACAGTGCAGGTAAATTTACTTAATCTGAAAAGACCTTTTCAGATGCCTGAGAAAGTAAAGCAGCAGTTGTTTTGTACCTGCTATAACATCCCTCAATCTCATTTCACACTGTAGGTTATCTTCAACTGTATGTTTATTATTTTGCTGATGGCATAGACATATTTTGTTCTGAACTTCTGTAGCACATTTGCCTTTATCTGTAAAGGAAAAAAAAAGGAATTAAATCCTCAAAAAAGCACCAATTCTCTTTCGTTTTGTGCATGGCCTCTATTTGACATTCTCCAAAAACAGCAGTTTGCGGGACTCCATCTGTTATGTCTTGTTGTGAAAGGCTCTGGTGGGATTTTCAAAAGCCCTTACCAATGTTTTTCTCTTGTTCCATGGACCATTCCTTTGGCTTCCAACATCGGGTGTGAACATGAGGGATATCTGCTGTCCCACTGTTTGATTCTATTCCTGAAAACAGTTACCAAGTGTTTCAGATTAAACCCTTGCACAGAGCCACTGATTTCAATGGGAAAAAAACACTGTGGTTCTCTTGTGCTGGTCTTCTAAAATCAAAGAACAGAGATTCAGGTACTTTTGTGTAAAATTCAGATCTTCACAACTTTTGCATAATCCTCGAAATATGTAAATCCCTTTGGCAATTCTTCCCCTCACCCCATCCCTCCCCACCCAAAAACGGCCCAAACGTCTTCAGCTTTTTAACTACCCAAAGACTTAAGGTTTGATAGCCCTGACTTTTTTATTTATCTCACACCTAATATCTACTCATCACAGCTACTTCCAGCAAGGCATTTCCCTGTCTACACACTACTGGGCATTCAGTTGAGCAGGCATGCTCAGAGCTCCTGACCTCACATGAAAGAGAGGAAACGCTAACCTCTCTCCCTTCAGTTGCACCCTACTGAGTAGTCTATGCTTGGAGCCATCACCTGGCATGGGATGATTATAGTTCAAATCCTCTCTCTGCCTGAAAGGAATAATCCTTTGACAAAAGGTTTCTTATGTCTGAGAGTCATGCCATACAACTGTGATAACACTTGATTCAGGAAGGTTGTATTTATCTTCTCCTATGCAATCTGCTCCATTTTGCTCAAATTAAAACCCATGGAGATACTACTAACTTTCAAATTCTTTCAGCTTTTTTTCTGCCCCAAGACCAGTTTTTACTCAAGCTAAAAGAGGTTCGGCCTCTCCTGGATAAGAAAGGGAAATGGAAAACAGTTTATGCCTGAGTTGAAAGTCCTTCACAAAGATGCCTGTACAATGGAAGGGTTTGAAACCTTTGTCTTTCATCCCATTTCTCCAAGGGCTCCCATGTTTAAGTCAACCCTCAAGCAAAGAAAGTTGCTTTCCCTGCCTCAGTGGTGGTGCTGGTCCAAGGAAACGGTGGCAGGGATGGACTGTGACTGAATGCCAGCCTCCCTACAGGGTTTATTTTCAGAGCTGCTGTAACTACTATCTGACTCCTCCCTCACCAGAAACACCCAAGCAAATGTTAATATAGTTTAAAAAAAGACACTGAAGTTCAGATTTGACACTTGGGAGAAGATCAGCTATAAACTTGTAAAAGCTCAATATATTTTACTGAATTGTGCTTTTTATATCTGTGATGAAACCATTTCCTGTTTCAGCTTTCTGGCAGAGAATACCACAAACATCAAATTAGTTTTCCAGGTTACCTCTCTGTAATTACCTTATGCAATAAAAAATGACTGAACAAAATGTCATGTGACTCAGTATGTGTTAAGAATACAAATCATAGGAGGACATATTTACTGTATCAGATTATCTTAAATTATTCATTTGAAATTGTTACTGTTGTTACAACGTGGTTGTAACGTCAGGAAAATGAGCATATTTTAAATGTATAAGTATATAGAAGGAGTCTGGGAGCTGGAAAAATATATTAATGCATTGTTTAGCAAAAAAAACTTTTCCATTTGTCCCTTATTCTCCATAAGGAAGAAAATCTTTTAAATTTGTCCCTCAAAACTCAGAGAATGTGTTAGAGAGTAACTGAATGGAAATGAAAGTATATTTTTACTGCAAAGTGCTTCCAAATCCTTCGGTCTTGTTTTTACAGAATTTTGGTCAGACTTAACAATCCGTTTGAAACACAAGCTATAGATTAGGTAAGCACTAGGCTACCAAGCTGAATAATAAATATGAGCTCCTTCATTTGTGTGAATAGTTCCTAAGACTTTCAGAGGATCTCTTCTGTATCTTTAATCAATGTTGAAGTAGTAGAAATTTAAATATTAAGGACCAGTTCTGAAGGAATTTAACCAGCAATTCCACATAAGTTATGTGCAATCAGGATAAAAAATAAACTTTTCATCATCTTCATAAGCTCTAAGGCCTAGTCCTCTTGTATTCATTTTCTGCTTTGCATTGGTGGTAGGTAATATTATGGAATTGAATGAATCCAATTTTAGAACAGAAAAATGATTCTGAGATGTGTACTTTCTTCCTTTTTCTTTCTTCCTTTTTTTTTTTTTTTTTTTTTGATTAATGGTTGTTATTAATTGTCTGGAACTGTACAACAGTTTGTGCTTTTCAGGCTACACACCAACAAGTTTTCACTTTACCAGTGCCCAAATAACATGATTCCTCTGTTGTTCTGTTTTCATTGGTTTCATACTCCTTTTGTCCAAGTACTCCTTTTGTCCAAGTCAAAATGGTGCTAAGTGCCTTCCTTCTGCTCAAACCATAACTGTACTTTCTGTGTTAAAAACATTATATTAATTTTTGTTCTAGTGTAGTCTTTGTTTTAACAAAAATGCATATCAGTCTTTTAAGCTTCTAGTCTTCATTTTCTTTGACACTAGCATTTCTATTAGGCTAAAGAGCAAATACCAGTCTGTTCCTTTCTTCTGTGGCATGACATCTGACATTTTTGCACTAGAGGAAGATATGAATTTTCCCATTATATTCTTATCTAATACCAGGAGACTCAAGGACATGCTGGGGCATAAATGCAACCTATGGAGGATCCTGAGACATTATGGATTCAGTTATTGCATCATTGATGGTAATGAGGCATTTGCCTATGCTGTCATCCTCTAGCTCTTGTGGTGCCCCTATTTTTAAATTACAACAATTTTCTATAACACAATCTGAAAGGACTTTTCAAAGATCAATATTTGCTTTTAAAGCAATTATGATGCTTGATCTCCTCCATTCTAGCACAGAAATGTGATGATAGCCCCCACTTATCCAGAAAGTCCTGTGTCTGTGTGCAATTTCTATGCCATGAAAGATGAAAATAAATTACATCAGTGCATTAACACTGTGCACTAATATCTCTCATGCAAAACTGTTATTATGTCTGCATATGAAAAATATATCCTTGATAAAGCTACTGAGAAGCTAGGAGAATCCCGTTGTCCTATGCCTGTGTGGTAGATGTGACAGTATACTAGTAGCATTATGCTGTAGCTTAAATCATGATTTCAAATTTCTATGTAATTTTGAGAAAAATGCTTAATGAAACAGAAATAATTTTCCTTACAATGCATGGTACCTCATAATGTAGGTGTGCCTCATGTCATGAACCAGATTTTCATACCTGTGGACACTGAAAAACCTCATACAGTTGTCTGTACCATCACTGTGTCTAAATTAATCTTTTTAACTGCTAGGGAAGTTTAAAGGGAAAACAAGATTGATTCTAGTATAGTAGAAGGCTTAATTATTTTCATGTTCAAAACAATTGAAGAAGGGAAGTTAATCACAAGAAAGCTAAAATTTAAAGTACACTTGACACTGATCTCTGTTGAACTAACTGCCATATAAAGCTTGTACAAGGCTCTCTGAAGAAGAGAAGAAATAATTTCCAGTTCCAAAATACTGCATTTCAGAGAGAAATGTCCTGGTTCCACTAAAGAAGTTACACAGGAGGTTAACTTGTGATGTGGGGTACCAGTTAAAGCATGTCTGGCATAATACAACTTATTTAAAAATACAAGTAAATCTTGCATCACTTTTATCACTGGAAAGTCATGCTTATAACACCATCATTACAAGAAAAAGGAATTTTCCAGACAATTCCTGAAGTTCTCCTTTTCTCCTTCAGATTTACAAATTAAATAATTAAAGAAAACTAATTACATTGCAGTCATGATTTGCTTTGGGTGAGAAAGCATATGAATCATTGTTTTAAGTTTGATTGAAGCTGGATAATTTTTGATATGCAAAGGTTCCTCACTATGCTGATGTTCCGTTCTAGATTTGCCCAGTGGCTTAAGAAGCCAGCTGAAATAAACTTTCCTCCAATTCCTCCTTTTACAGACATTTAGAATTCCAGCTCATTGCATCTCTCTATGAATAACACATCAAGGAAATACACTTAAAATTCATGACTTTTGAATGACTCCCTGTAGACAGTACATATGACATATTAATAGGTTACACAGATCAACGGCAAGACTTCATTAAAAGAAAAGTGCAAGTCATCAAAAGAGGTTGTGTGTTCACAAAGTAAAGAATACAAAACCAAAGAAATTAAAGTTGGAAATGCTAATAGCTTGTATTCCTCTGCTAGTAAGAAAGTCTATATTTTAATTTTTCATGCCTTCTATTTTAAATTTACCATGTAATTCCTATGGTTGAGATTTCATGTACCTCAGTTTAAAGACTGGAGTAATCTTTCCCATTATTTTTGTTAATTCTGGAGATTATGGCTGTCCTGTGGTTTATCTCATGTATTTAGCTGTAATAGAGATGTTGAATTATTAACAGGTGTTGGAGAGGGTATAATCTGGCTATACAAGTGAATGAACAAACATTAAATCAATGTGACAATAATTACATTCTTGATCACTTTATTTAAATCAAGATGAATTTCTCCACTAGTGCTCTGAATTATCTTTTTAAAAAATAATAATATTCATAATGAAGCAGGAGCATGCAATTTTCTTTTCTAATTAATTGTGTATGAAAATAAATCTTGATGAGAGAAGCACCAATAAAAACATAAATGGTCTGTGACAGAAGAATTGCGAAGTCATTGAAGCAGAATGAAATAAGATAGTGTTGGGCTGCTTATGCTGAACACTCAGTACAGGACCTGAATCAGAAAAATAAAAATTATTAACACATGTTATTATGATTTAAATGGAAGTAGCCTCTGAAATGGAAAAACAAAGTAACAAGAAAAAAAGGTAAAATCTGCAGTAAGAAGCCGTTTATTCTAATGTTGTGTTCAGATAATGATCACTAATCAGATGCTGCATGTTATTTAATATTCTTTGTACCTACCAAAATATACAAAATCAGCATAATAAAAAGAAAGTAAGACTCTGTAGTTAAAAGAAACACATCTGTCTTGCAGTACTTCTTACTGTTTCTGCTCCCTTTCTCACAGTGAAATTGAATTTATTAAATTTCAAAGACTGCCTTAAGGCATAGGTTTGATCAAAACTAGCTAGAAAGCAAGCATTTCATCTCATCAAAAATATCATGGCTTCAGCATTTAGCATGTTATTCTGAATCAAAATGCAAAGACCAAAAACTGGCAGAAGGGTCAACAAAAAAAAAAAGAAAAAAAAAAGAGGTGAAACAGGGTCTTATACATGGTGAATGTCTTAATCACAAAACATTCTGGAGCTGAGTTTTGCTGAAGCAGATATATTTCTGTAAAGGATCCAGGCTGAGCAACCTGAAATTTTCCTGTGGAAAAAAAGCTTTATTGAAAAACTTCAGAATCCTTCAATTTCTTATTAAGGAATATATTGTTTTCGGTGAATCTTGTGTATCTAAATCACAGTTACAGGGAAAATCAAATTTCATTCTGAGCAATTAGTGCAATCTTTGAAAGCAGTATTCCAAAACACTGAATTGATTTGGAGTTAAAGAGTATACTATCAGCAGTTTTTATTTGAAAATTTAACATTCCTATAAGCATTTATGGCAGTAATGTCATATATTTCTGGTGGTCTGTAATGTGCCAGAAGGAATAGAGGTGTTTTATCAGTTACTGGAACTCTATGAGATAGTTAACCCTGTTTACCATTTTTTCAGGGGATAATGCTAGAGGTAGGTACTGGGAGGAAAGGTAGAGGGTCTATAGTCCTGGCATTATGTTGTGTCGTAACAGAGGCAGATGCCTGAAGGTTGCTTGGGGAAGAAAGTGGCATTCTGCCTTCCAAAATCTCTTACACCTTTCCAAGCCACTTCTCTGAGTCCCTCTCTCTGTAATGCATCCCATTTCTACCACTTGCCCTTCAGCGTCCTTCAAAGACAGGAAAAGACCATGCTAGATTATTCCTTCGTTACAAAGAATATTCTGAACTAGTCCAAGACTGACAAGTGAGATATGTCCCTAGTGTAGGAGGCCAGGTAGCATAAGAAGGATGGCTAGAATTTTACCACAGGCATTTGGTAAGTGTCTGGATAGCGAAGCAGATCTGAGCTGGGCTCAAGACTGTCTAGAGTCAGGAAGGACTTTGCTGACAGGAAGCCAACAGTCACCTATCTGGGCTCAGGAGATGAGATGGGAATGACTGATGTATATGAAACTTAATCTTGTATGCCAGATTTTTGTTTGCAGAAACAGAAGGACCAGGTCTTTCATCAAGCAGTTGCTCAATTATGAAAAAAAATCCAATTTTACCTGTGATGATCAGCCAGTACACTTAGCACTCTGCTGAAGCTATGTGTGGTAGAGAAAAATCTGAAAGAAAAGTTACTGCTCCATTAAGGGTACTGATCCAGACTGAAGTGGCAAGACAATGTTTATACAGCTCCAACTTGCAGAGGTCAGAATGACCTCATCTTCTTTCCTTTTCAAACTAAACCCACTTTCTACATCTGTGCTGTGTAGTGCCACAGCTCCCAATAACAGAGATGATACACTCTACGCTTGAAAATGCTGTTGTGAAAGAGCTACCCCTGAAGGATTGTTAGTCCCAGGACAGGAGCTAAGTAAACTGGAGCATATAAGCACTGATTACCACGTGCCTACCATTTAAGCATCTCGTGTTACCTGCTAAAAGGCATATCAGCCTTGCTGCACAATCAGAAAGATGATGTAGTTGAGAAGAAGAAAGACCTATTCCTCTGAAGATGTCAGAGGCATGCAGAGAGGAAGCCTGTTTTATCCATTCTCTGGGGCATGAATGTTCTGCAAAGAAGACTAACTGGTTCTAGATGCTTTTATTTTTTCATGGCCCTGAAAAATAACTGTATTTTTCAAATGTTAACAGTGGGAAACACTATGTGCCTTTGTAGTCTCTGAAGAAAATACATGCAACATCCTCTAAGGTTTGAAGAGAAACAATCCTCTAGAGATTATGTGATAATCACAAAAAGGTAAGTAAACATAGGAAGCTGTTATACTAAATATGTCTTGTGAACAAGATTCATCCCTCTCTTGCAGGGACAAGTTGACACAAATCAGGACAAGAAAGGGATCATAGCAGGTGAGCGTCTGAGCTTTAGAAGTGGGTTGGAAAAACATCCAATACTGAGAGATATTTCACAATTATATTGATGTCTAGGCATGGTGTCATGATGCTAGGCCTTTCCTTGTTGGAGGACCTTGGTGTAGAACACTTTCAATAAACAAGGGGTAGAAATGTCAAAAGGCTCCTTCCTCCACTGAACCCAGAAGCTCATGCTAGGCAAGGTAGGGTCAACAGGATGTTCAGCTAGAGGACGTGAACTCTGGTGTCAGTTTTGAGGTTGCCTGAGGAGGCTGTGGATTATCCTTGGAGATAATCAGATCTCAGGCCTTCAGCAACCTGATCTAACTGTTCCTGCTCTGAGCAGGTAGCTGGAACAGAAAAAAAAATTGTAGGCAATTAAGTACTTTAAAGAGAGGTTTGGATAAGTGATATCAGATAAAAATTTTAATACAAGCCAGTTTTAAAAGCTGATGATAATGTGTTAAGATTTTATTTTTTAACTCTATAACACATGTAAAATAAGTTACAAAAATTATTCATACCATAGATTTTTATATAAGTTATTACACACTTCATATATATGAGAATATGTTCATTAGACAAATGCGTAGCAAAGATGTTCATCAAACTTTTTCATTAAAAATGAGAGTTTGGCAGCAGCAGAATCCTTTGAAAATTCATGTTCTTTCTTTGCACTGTTTGGGGGAAAAAAGTAGCTCTGCAAGAAACAAAAAATCTGAAGTCTGAAAAGTATTAACATTTTCCAAATGAAGCAGTTAATTTTTCTAATTTAAGGCAAGATTTTTACCCCTCCAAATGTTCTTTAACATGATGTTCAGAATCCACGTGAACCATCTTATGTCAGATGAAGTGTTTCTTTCTGTTTCAAATAATTTTCAACTTGATTTTGCTGAAATTTTTTTGATTGACCTGAAATGTTCCTTTTGGAACTGCAAGCACAATCAATCAGTCCAAGAGGAGAAACCTAAATATGCTTTAATCAAAACAGCATTAATCTTGCTCTGAGACCAAGACTAAAGCAAGCTGTGAAATGCTTTTTGATTTGCAGACTGAACAGTTAGAAGTGCATATTCTGTGTCTAACAGACTGATACTAAATAGCTGAATTAAGCCATGAATAATCCAATCAAATACAGAACCTGCAGGAGCTACAATCTCAGAATCATGTCGCAAAACTTAAGGCTTTCTCAAAAACTCACTAATATCCTAGTCCTATCCAAAAGAAAATTTCCCTTTTATTCATCTTTGAGATTTATGAATAATGAAAAATTCTCAGAGAAATATATCCAAATGAAAGAACAAATGTCACTGATAGAAATCCATATTTCTACGAAGGGACAAAAACATGGTGGTTATCTTTTCCACTTGAGTTTTCTTCAGCAGTGAGCTTCCTTTAAGCTTTTCCAAACATTTATTTTCCACAACATACAAATCTTCTTTTTTAATAGAAATGGTACCCAAGAATCATGAGTTTCACAGCTCAGTGGAACTTCTAAATGAAAAACAGGGATGAAATAACAGTAAGAAAAGAATAAGATTACAGTCTCAAAGAAAGATTGAAAATGTCATAGAGTGATCCAAAGACCTTGTTTTCAGGCCTTGATGAAGAACTTTAGGTGACGTCAGTGGAATATTTGAAGCCCAACACTTTGAATGGAAAAAGCCCATCTCTGTCTGTGTATGGCCAGTTTATTGAACTCTGTGAAGAAGCACACACTTCTCAAATGTCAAGCAGGACATAACAACCTAATGACTTGCCACTGGTTCTGATGGAATTCCTAGAAAATATATTGCTGAGTCTTTTTGCATTAGCAAGTATGATCAGCCAGTCCTATCTTTGCCTTTTATTTCTTTTTCACCACAGCACCACTCCAAGGCCAAGAGAGCTTCAGCCTTGCAAAGGAGTATTGAAGTGAATCTCCAGCTTGAGTGCTACCAAATAGATTTATACGAGAAGGCTGCACATGGGAAGTAGTAAAAAAATCTAAGTAAATACTTAAAAGTACTTTTTTTTGGTGGCAGCTTTTACAAGTGTTTGCTGAGTGACAGGAAGAACCAAGTTGGGGCACTGATTCTAGGTAAAAGTAAGATGGCCAAAAAGGTGCTTTCAGGTTACACTAGCTCCATAACCTGGTTCAGTGTGCAGTAATGCAAGCAGATGAATTTGCTCAGCTGAGGGAGCAGCAAGGAGGTGGAAAGGACATCAAAAGAAAAACCAAGAATCTCAAACCACAGACCTAGTGACTTCTGCTATGAAGCTCTGAGAGAAAAGTGTGATGAAAAGCATGAAAAAAGATTTTTCTTGACAAACCTCAATCCTCTCACAGGAGATATGAAAAAAATAATGAACTGAAGCAGTGTTTTCTGCCTTGTATACTCAAAAAGTTATGGTTGCTTAAGGAAACAAAATGTGATTATCCAAGTGTATAAAATCATACCTCGCAGGGAAATGTTAAGTGGCACAGAGCTGGATCTGATGGCACAAAAAGAGAGCTGTTATGCAGCAGAGTGATGTATCAACAGTATAACAACAGTACTATGAAAACAAAGAAAATGCCACTTCATAAAACTGAATCTAAACTTTAGGATAGAAGATAACATGGGAAATGTCACAGTACAATAATGATAATACATGGTTGATATTGAAGACTTCTAATTTATCAAGAAATCTTTCCATATTCTGTAATTTTGAAATTAAAGCAAAATATTCTTTCTCAAATATGTTTGTCCATTTGCACTCATTTCACTGGATTTGTTTGATATGAAGAAACAGGGCTTTCAATGGCAGGGAGAACATGCATGATTTCAAATTATGCTACCTGACAGCTAAGGTTGTCATTTATATTTTCCCGTCAACTTTTAAAACTAAAATGCTTAAACACTGGATGAAAAAACACAAGCGCCAGATGGTCTGTATATTTCCATTTCCAAGTTAGAGGTGGCATTTAGCTTTAGTGCCTCTGGAGCAACCCACAAAGCAACAGAAGTAAAAACAGTAAGCCACAGAGAGAGGAGAAACCAGAGTAACCTACAAATAATGTAGCTCCTACTACTCCTTTCCAGATGTAAAATTCTGGTTTTGCATTTCATATGGGTTCTGTGTATCAGCTTGCCCATGTGCAACTGCCAGTATCACCCCATGCACTAGATCATCTTTTTTTTCTCATCAAGACAATGCATATGTCAAAGGCAAGACATTTTTTCCATGAACATCACAGTAGCTCAGACTTTTTTCACTCAAATATTGCTTCAAGGATCCCCAAAGCAGGTGAGAAAAAGAGCTGGGTAGTTGTATGAGGATGCAAATGTTCTTCTACAGTTAACTTAAGAAACTCAGTCAGAACTCCAATTCCTCTCTTGCTGTGAATTCTAATGCTTTAACAACAACAAAAAAAACCCCACGTGTTGTGAATGCTGAGAAATCATTTATCTACCTCTACAAAACAAGAATCCTCCATGCATTACATGCCAATTATCTTACTTTAAATACATTTATTTTCATCTTAAATGCAAAACTCTTAATGTTAATTCAAATCTAACTACTCAAATGGCTGCAAACCCTCTCAAGCAGCAGGTTTCCATCTCTCCTTGTCAGGTAATGTTCTGATAGAACAGCCCCAGTTTAAACTCCTAGCAAACATAATCCCATAGAGCTAAAGAAAACCCCACAGTTGTTGCTCTATTTGAGACAGAACATGTAAGAGTGGATGGGACTGCAGCATGCAGAGAGTGATGGTCTCCAATCTTTTGGACCAGGTTGCAAAGTCAAGATCTCCTCGAAGATAATATCTTGCTGTCAGTTCCCTTTTGATTTTTAAACATCACCCTTTGAACATATCTTTCGACATCAAAATGGAAGGATACCATCTAATGAAATGCAATTTCCCAAATAAACCATCTCCAAGCAATTTAGGTAGGTTAGAAGTGATACTTATGACTTTCTGTAAAAGTCAGCGGACATGAAAACCCACTTTATTTTTTCCAATACTGTATATAAACTCTTTGAAGTAGATATGATTTATTACTACATTTAGGCTTTCTAGGCCTTCTAGGACACAGTGGTATTTTTAGAAGGCATCAGCTATACACAGATTTCACTGGGATACAAAACAGACCATCAGAGTGCTTTTAAAAAGGTCATACAGTGTCATGGTTTCAGCTGGGATAGAATTAATTTTCTTTGCAGTAGCTAGTATGGGGCAATGTTTTGGATTTGTGCTGAAAACAGTGTTGATAACATGGAGGTGGTTTAGTTGTTGCTAAGTAGTGCTTACACTAGTCTAGGACACTTTCAGCTCCCCATGCTCTGCCGGGTGCACAAGAAGCTGGGAGGGGAGGGGACACAGCCGGGACAGCTGACCCCAACTGACCAAAGGGATATCCCACACCATATGACGTCATGCTCAGCACATAAACCTGGGGGAAGAAGAAGGAAGGGGGGACGTTTGGAGTGATGGCATTTGTCTTCCCAAGTAACTGTTACACATGATGGAGCCCTGCTTTCCTGGAGATGGCTGAACACCTGCCTGCTGATGGGAAGCAGTGAAGGAATTCCTTGTTTTGCTCTGCTTGTGTGCACGGCTTTTGCTTTACCTATTAAACTGTCTTTATCTCAACCCACAGATTTCCTCACTTTTACTCTTCTGATTCTCTCCCCCATCCCACCAGGGGGGAGTGAGTGAGTGGCTGCGTGGTGCTTTGTTGCTGACTGGGGCTAAACCACGATACAGAGAAACAACAACAATGCATGCCTTAAAATACTGATACTCTATGCTGATCAAAATTCCCCTTTCATCAGCTGCATACTTTCTTCACACAGAAAGAAGAGTCACATGTTTAATTTTGCAAAAATAATGTTTTTGTAGATGCATAAAGATCTATGTTGTGCAATTTATCCTTTTCCACACTACAGGTAAATTTTGTGGAATAATTGTATGAAAACCATCTTTCTGTTTGTAAAGATAAAACATTCATACTCTAGGGGCAGCTAAAGCAGGAATGCTGTACATTGTATGAATATGTGTAAAACCTCTACTCTCAGCTCTGATAAAGGGAAGTCCACTGCTATGTTAACAGCTTGCATAACCCTGTCAATGCTATGACCTACTATAAACCTGTCTGCGACCAATGCAACAGTGGCTGATGAGACCTGGGTGGGGCCAGGAGCAAAGGCAGGAGATTTAAATGTGGTGTAACCAAAACTAGCACTCAGTCACAGAGGCGAGCAGCTCCAGTATTGGCATGATCCACAGCGGAGCACACTAGCATGGTGCACAGAGGAGTTTCCTGAACCGCTGGAACCTTAGGGAGATCTGAAAGACCTGCTGAGGGCCTGCAGCTCACGTGACAGCAGCTATTGAGAGCTGTGTGGGGCCAGGAGCAATGGCAGCCAAGCCCCTCACAAGTATAAAAGAAGCCCTTAGGGAGCACTGGTGACCAGGAGCACCACGAGCAGGGTGGGCAAACAGGGCATGGCACAGCAGTTTGCATGGAAGGCCGTGCAGGCATGGCGCTGAAGCTCTGCCATCTTGACTAGGGAGTAAAGCTACCTACCCAGCAGAAAGCCATGGCCTCTTTAAACTCTGCACCTGCCATGACTGATGCAGCTTCCCAGACAGAGCTCTGGTGGGAACACACTGCCTCCCAGGTGTCAGACTGCAGGGTGTGCCCTGCTCTTATGCCAGTATTGGAGAGAAGTAGTGAGCACACCATGGGAGGTGCACCCAGGTAGAGGAACTCCTCTGCTTAGTGACAGAGCTCTGGGAGGAGGTGAGTAGGTTGAGGAGTATGAGGGAGTCTGAGAGAGAGAGATTAATGGAACTGGGAGAAACTGGCTGCTCATGGCTCGGATGGGTGTACTCTTCACTGGGTAAAAAACTGGCTGGATGGCTGGGCCCAAGGACTTGTGGCGAACAGATCTAAAACCTGTTGGTGGCCAGTCTCAAGCAGTGTTCTGCAGGGCTCAGTATTGGGGCCAGTTGTGTTTAATATCTTTATTAATGATCTGGATGAAGGGATCGAGTGCACCCTCAGAAAGTCGGCAGATGACACCAAATTGGGTGGGAGTGTCGATCTGCTTGAGGGTAGGAAGGCTCTGCAGAGGGATCTGGATCAATGGGCCGAGGGCAAGTGTCAGGTTCTGCACTTGGGTCACAACAACTCCATGCAATGCTACAGCCTTGGGGAAGAGTGGCTGGAAAGCTGGCCGGCGGAGAAGGACCTGGGCATGTTGGTTGACAGCCAGCTGAGTATGAGCCAGCAGTGTGCCCAGGTGGCCAAGAAGGCCAACGGCATCCTGGCTTGTATCAGGAATAGTGTGGCCAGCAGGAGTAGGGAAGTGATTGTCCCCATGTACTCTACACTGCTGAGGCAACACCTCGAATATTGTGTTCATTTTTGGGCCCCTCACTACAAGAGAGACACTGAGTTGCTGGAGCATGTCCAGAGAAGGGCAATGAAGCTGGTGAAGGGTCTAGAGCTCAAGTCTTATGAGGAGTGGCTGAGGGAACTGGGGTTGTTTAGCCTGGAGAAGAGGAGGCTGAGAGGAGACCTTATCACCCTCTACAGCTACCTGAAAGGAGGTTGTAGGAAGGTGGGTGTCAGTCTCCTCTCCAAGTAACAAGCAACAGGACAAGAGGAAAAGTCATCAAGTTGTGGCAGGGGAGGTTTAGATTGGATATTAGGAAAAATGTCTTCACTGAAAGGGTTGTCAAGCATTGGAACAGGCTGCCCAGGGAAGTGGTGGAGTCACCATCCCTGGAGGTATTTAAAAGATGTGTAGATGTGGTCCTCAGGACCATGGTTTAGTGGTGGGCTTAGCAGTGCTAGGTTAATTGTTGGACTTGATGATCTTAAAGTTCTTTTCCAACCTATATGATTCTATGAATCTACTCAAGCCACAATGTAAGGTGAATGCATACAACCCTTTGTAGGCAAGTGGAAACTTACTGGACATGCATCAAGCTGCTGGAAACCTGTTGGAGTCTTGGCTTGTTTGGTGTTGGTGTAACCCTTTTTCCAAGAAGTACAGCCTATTAGCCTGAGCTCTGCACTGCACCAACCATTTCTGCATGATGTCCAGTCTTCTGGAGGCACAAGTAGAGATGTCTTGTGCCTGTCTGCAATAGAGGTAAATGTACTTTCAGTATATGCACATCCATTAGATCTTATATGGGATGGCATACAAATATCTATTTAGAGCCAGTTAAAAATTAGCTGACTTCCTCTGGCAGTAAGGACTTGCTTGAAAGGACTACTTCTCGTAAGCTGTACACAAAACCTGTCAGTCAGCCTATTAAATGCAAGTACCTATACAGCTCAGGAAAAGGTAGAGACCTCAGAATGAAAGGTTTGTGCTGGGCAATCAATAGTTCTGATAGACCCCCTTCACATTTCAGAAGCTGGATAGAGAGGTTGCTTGTTACAACGCTCAGCAGGAAGCCCTTTCAGAGAGCAGGAGAGCTGGAACAGTTTCTTGCTTCTATCTCTTTAGGTCTTCAGGAGGACTTGCTGCATCACATTCTGAGTCTCTGGTTTCTATTCATGCAAATACCTTTTCAAATTAATTTAGTGAGTCCAAACCAAATTTATTTAATCTGAAGCAGCTGGTGTCAAATGAAGTTTTGATTTAGTGTCAACAGAGGCAGTATCAAGTCCCCTTCTTGAACACAGCATATGAACAGGCACAGAGAAGGGCAAATATACTTTTAGAAGGGATTCTACTGTAAATACATAGCAGTACAGTGCAGTTCGTGCCCTACCATAGCAGGATATATGCTTCCTTGAGGATTTTCACCAAGGATGAAAAAGGGTCTGCATACTGCACTATGAACTCTGGAACACAAACACTGACTGTTTCAATTTTGAACAGTTTATAATCCTTGAAAAACTGATTTCTGCAGCTCTTTTATAGACACAGGACATCTTACTTTAATTTAGTAGTTCCATGGAGCAGGATTTGAGGAAGCCTTACCTGTGAATGCAAAGTCCTGCACCTCATGTCTGCAGGTGTCAGCTGTGTGCTACTGAAGCAGCTCTTGGAGCAAGGCTGGTAGATCCACCTGAGCAGCTCTGCAGGATCAGGACACAGTAGGCATTAACCACTTGCAACTCTTATGCTTTAGAAGGAGTTTTCCTCTGCCTCAGAGAAGATAACCTGTGCCCTGACACTCACCTATGCCAGGATAAATAGTGGTCCAAATGAAGAAAATGCATTTGAGCTCAGAATGAGCTATACAAGTAGTGATCTAGTACACAAAGTGAAAAGTTTGGGGCAATAAGTTAATTCAGTCAACCAGTCTAAGAATTACTGTCCTTAGGGTGTGCACCAAATGTGCTGGGGAGTAGAGAACACTCTGGCTGTGAATTCAGATTTCACAGGTAAAAATACTAAAATTTCATTGTGCAGAAATACGTGAGAGTAAGAACCTAGTTCAAATGCAGATTGGAGAGATCTTTTGTAAGCAGCTAACATATTAACAGGCAAGTCATTTCCTATATTCATCTTCCTAGGTTGTCTAACTGATTATAAGTAATTTCTTCTTACTATGGAATTAAAAAAATAAAATGAAATAATTGTTGGAGATTTTATATTTTCCTCTAGCAGAGGAGAATGCAGGCATCATTTTTTAATATATCTAAGAAACCAGAAGTACAGGCATGCAAACAATAGCAAGAGAGGTGCCCCAGGACATCTCTTTTATATTGAAAATAATCCTTTACTGTGAAAATTCTCTTGTACCATTTGAATGCTACTTACCAATGGCATGTACCTGGGCATTGCTATTCAGCAGGCAGTGAAGCTGTTACCACTGGTTCCTCAGAAAGTGCTTTTGCACCAGCACTTTCCTCTGCAGTAGAAACTATAACAGAATCTATGCAATAACTTTAGCAACATCGGGAAAGTTATGAAACACCTTTGCATATACAACACACAATAGGAAAACAACATGACACTGAGTTTATGGAATATATTCCTATTGTCCTACTTTTTTCTCTAATCATGTACATGAGTTATTAATAGTCTGGTGCTATTTTTTTAGAATTATTATTTACTGACTGCCATAAAAATATACGTATTTTTCAAGTGATAATTCATGAAGGGAAAGTCCCTGTCGTAGAAGAGTTTCAGCTAGCTGGCAGAGAAAGAGTTATTGGCTCAGGCACAAGAATGATGCAGGTCTATGTGATAAGGAAGGAAATGTTACCCAAATTTGCAAAAGTAGAGGTTTTAAAAGATAGAGGTGAAGAGAGGAAGGACATCTGTTGCACAGACAGTGGAGAACTAACCTCTTTGCCTGGATCAGTAAAGCACAATTTAGACTGATCAAAAGAGATACTTTGCCTCCTCAAAATGATGCATTTAAAAAACTGGCTTTAACTCTGAAGATGAATACTGAGGAATTTTGAGATAAAATATGTTATTTGGGCCCAAAATCACTGTGCCCAAATTCTTCAGGTGATAAGGGCACCTCTTTATATTGTTAATTGATTAAAGCAAGCTCCTCTGAAGGAGGTGAAAGGAAAAGACAGAGAAGTTAAGGAAGACCTGAACAACTGCAGCCTTGGTCTGGTGGTACCCTGGCTTCCCTTCAGGTCTATACTGGGGGAGAAGACCACCTCCTCTCACTCACGCTTCCAGCAGAAGCCTCGTCAATGTTTTGTAGCACACCAATGTGGCCTGAGGAAACCTGCAACAGCTGCCAGCTTTTAAGTCAAGCTGCTGGTGTGCTGGAGAACTGCTAGTTTGAGACTGATGCTAGTAACCAATCTGAGGCCCAGGAAATGAGCCAGAGGGTTGGTCTTGATAACATGTCATGGTAGCGTTCACAGCCCCTGCTTGTCTCCTCTGCCTCACTCTCTGCAGACTTGAGAGTGGCAGATGTCTAAACATGATGGCAGAGTGGGAACAATATGGGTGCTGGTAGACACAGGCAGATAAGGACTCTGCCTCAGGTGGAAGCAAGGCACAGATGAGTTACACCTAGCAGAAACACTTCAGAAACCTTGATGTGTGCAGCCCAGGTTAATGGGAAAAGTAGTATCCCTGAGATGGTAGAGAATAGGTTTTCATGGGATGCCTGTAGGGCTGCGCATGGGATGCACACATGGTGGTATTCCAAGTAGCATCTCTGCGGTAGGTCTTTGGAAAGCTCTGAGGAAGCATGAATTCACAACAGGCTTTCAAAGTAACTTAGTTTTTTGTGTGAAAATAATAGACAGAGAATTGCAGTTATGGACAACTTGAGAAACAAGAGATCGTAATAGGGTACTTTTAGAGATCAGAAAGCTAAGAGAAGTTAAGCTTGTGCTGGAGTCAGCAATGGGAGGAGATGCTTACTATTGAGCTCCTAATCTGGCACATAAAGAGAAGAGCATGCTTTCCAATTCAGCTGTTTCAAAATGTGTACATTCTTTTTAACTTTGATCATCTATTTAACAGGCTGACATGCCTCACTTTGCAGGGAGCCAGCATGAAGATTATTTATCAAGCAAGTTTCACTGAGCTCTACCTGTAATCTTTCAGTTTTGTGGAAACCTGATTGGGATGCTCTGGCAAGGTGGTCACTACTGTTACACTGTTGATGCAGTGCCACAGTGAATATGCAGGGTCACAGACCAGGGAATATGATGATGAAATTTATCCAGCTGCAGGCAGCAACAGGTAGAGTTGATGGCTTCTCTTAAATGAAAATAAAAGACATTTGGGATAAAAGCACGATTCCCCCTCAACTGTTTCTATGGGAACCAGCTTCAAATAAGTTCTGTCACCAGACATTTATTTAGACAAAAATATTTCATAAGTGAGGCATGGAATTACACACTATAAATGTTAAGCAGTTCTGAAGTGAAAAGAGAAATTATACTTCAGAGTCACAATCTGAGGTTTGATTTAAAGAATGCTATGCTCCTTAGTTGGCTTGAAATGAGAGAGAAAATACAGTTGTTCCTACAGAAGTGTTGCCATTTACGCACTCTTGCAGTGCATCAGAATTCAAAGACTAGGTGTTAGATGAATCATTAGATAACTCAGTATTAATAAATTTGTATGAAAATAATCAGTAATTAGTACATTAAAACCAGATAGAAGCCACTCAGTATTACAGAGAACAGTGGGAAACAGAAGGTAGAGTGCACAATTACTTCCTTTTGTATTCTTCTGTAAAAAAACCCAAAACCCCACCTTATTTTTTCAACTGTAAATTCTTTATTAATAATACAAATACAGTGTATATCACTAAAAATTAAACTGCACCCCATAGCCAAAAGAAACTACAATAATATCCTGGAATTTTTCAGCATCCTGATAGAAATTCTGAAAATAAAAAATTATATTTTTATGTAATTTTATATCAGAATGAATAATCTGTCTTGTATAAAGTCCCTTGCTGTTTATAGTGTTATTAATTCAATTTATTTCTTGCTGTCCTCAGTTTTAGTTTTCAGTGAATGGCAGTTCTATGACCTGACAACTTACTGGTAAAACAAAATTAATTAAGGCTGCACAGTGACATCTCCCAGAATATAGATTTAAGCATAACTGAAGATTTGTAAAGCAGGAAATGAAGAGTTAGGAACATATTTGTTTCCTTAACCTTAACCTCCCCTTGAATGGCAAGTAGGAATGCCTACATCTCTAAGCAATTTGGCTATGTTTACTGCACTAGGTTTAGCTTCACAGAACTGAGCTTGGGATCTGAGACGGGCTGGGAGGTCTAAAACTCCAATTTTTCTGATTCTTAGAGTTCTGCTGAACCTGATGTTCTGCAAGAGCACAAGAAGTCCTCAGGTAACTCTACCTTAACCAGGTGTTTTAGCTCATGAACTAACTTTTTAATAAAAAGAAAACATTACTTATAGGCATTATCGGTCATTTAAATACCCAAATTACTTACAAACCTGTGTGAGGAAATGTTGTTGGGATCAGTTAGAAATGGCATAGCATCCTTGTGTGTCTTTGTTTTTCCTATAGACCTCATTATAGTAGAACAAGGGTTGAAGTTCTACCTTTGGAATTCTCTGTGATGAAAAGGCTGGTGCTGGTAAGGTCACAACTACATGAAAGGTGGACTGCTGTGATGAGGGACTGGAGGCAAAACCCTGATGATAACCATCTCAAGCAGAATGAGCACAAATGAGCAGCTCTGCTGGGGCTGCAGGGAAGAAGAGAGCCCATGGACATCATAGAAATAGGAGGAAATTATGTATTGAAACCAGATAAAAACTCCTAACTTCAAGAGGTGGCATTTTTCTCAGGACAGCTGAGATTTTCTGCCAGATACAGTCAGTGTCCTAAAACCTGAGAATGTTTTATTCAATGGCTGGTTTAGCAAATTTCATCACATGCATTAAAAGTGGTCCTAAAGTCCTCCTCCATCACTATTTCCATTTCATCTCCTCATTAAGATACTAGGTTCCTAGATGCTACTAGCATTTATAAAGTTGCTCCCTGAGATGTTTGATCTTGCAATGCAGATCGGAGGAGAGGGACTGAAATTACCATCCCCCCCAAGAGGGAACCAGGCAGAACTCAGCTGTTACTGCTCTGTTTGGCAGCTCTGCCAGCTTCCACTGTCTTCTGTGTTGTGGTTGTATCAGAGGTACAGAAAGAATGAAAATTACTGAGGATACAGAAGTGGTTAAGGAGAGGACAAGCACAAACCTAAAGGAAGTGATTCTGCTTTGCGTTTGTTTTTTTAAAAACAAAAGCAAAAACCTGGTTTAGTTTAACAACACAATTATAAATCACCTGCAAATTGTGCAAGTACAGACTTAGGCAGTACAGCAGTCCTGGAGAATACAGTCACAGGGAAGAATTATAAACAACAGTCATAGGCAGTTGAAATATATGCTGCTTCAGCATGTATTTCATTCCCAATGTCACCTCTGTACATTGGGAAGAGAACAGTGTTACTTTGACCTCTGAGAAATTAAAACTATTTGCTAAATTAAGATTTCCAGGAAACTAAAGTTAAGTCTAGTATTTGTACCTTGACACATTTTGCTAAGTTCACATCTTCTACAATCTGTTTACTTTTCTTTTTAATTTGTCATGTCATCAAATATTTTTAAAGAATAAGGTGAGTGAACAGCTGATAAACAGTTCTACAGCCTCAGACAGTAACAGTGCTTGTACACAAAAGTGTGTGTGCAGGCAAGCATGCACAGATAGTGAATGAGTGAGAGTGAGCCATGCTTTCTCCCTCATCCACTGCACAAATTTCTGACTATCCATTATATGAGAGTATGCACATAATTGGAATCGATGCCTCACCACTACTAGCTGACGTAAACTAATAAATTCTTGTTCCAACTGAGTTGTTGAAATGTTTTGCAAGCTCTTACAAACTCTGGGAGGTCTTCAGCATACTCAGGGTAAAACAGTCACAATCACCAGGAAATACCTACAACTTCCATCTGACTGTTCAAGACATTCTAATTAAAAACAAATGCAATCTTGCTGTAGATCAGGGAACTAGGACAGATTGCAACTGGAAAGAAATGAGGAGGATTGAAATTGGAAAGGTGAAGTCACCAGTCTGAAATATAGTTGAGTTTTATTTAAGGAACTTAAATAGCAAATTCATGGCTCCAGAGTATGAATTGAATTAGCATTTACTTCCATGTATTCCATGTATTAAGTATTTATTCTTTCTTTTCTGTGCCTTAGCCCTAGAGGACGGTCTTACAATAGTATGTTAAAATATCTGACACCAAGCATAAAATCAAAATTTTAAAGATGTTTCAACATCCAGTATTGTGCAACTACAGTCATATTTGTACAAAAATTAATCATTCTGACCTCTCCCTACACATTTTATAGGTGCAGATAAGCAATTCAATGTTTAATCCTGACTTTCTGTGTCAATAAAGCTATTTAACTCTGCTCTAAATCTAATAAGCTTTAAAGCAATGCACCTTGCTTTCAAGTTGCCTCACAGTCCACCTGAAACAAACTCTCCGGTCTAAAGGAATAAACATTATAACTTCTTATGCTGCTTTTACTAAGCAAAATTTAGTAACAGGTGGTTCAATCATCACCAACTGAAGTTTTAAAAATTTGCTATTAAATTAAAATATTAGAAATCACTCTGAGTAGTAAAATTGTTTACACTCAACTGCAACATCGCTGTTCTGTGGCTGAGAAAGAAGATATGCTGCTGGGGAGTGTGGAGGGAGTTAAGGAATGGCAGAAGAAAGAGGAATTCACAATGAGAAAGGACATTAGCCCAGCAGGTAAGCAGGCTTTATTAGCTCTGCCTTTCACTGTATCTGCCATTTACAAAACTGGCCATGTGTCTCTTCTGCTGTCCGGGCCACAGGAAGCGGTCAGTGCCACCTACAACAGACAGGAATATTTACAAATCTGAGCTGTTAATTTCTGGGTCAGCATGAGCAGAGCAGTGAAGCACAGCTGAGAAGTGTGGAAAGAGCAGCAGCATATAGCTAAAAAAGTGGGGTACACAAGGAAGCAAAATTTAGTTGAAGTCCAAGTTGCCTGTTTGCTATCTGCCACTTCAGTGTACCTCAATGTGCTGAATGGGCAATATCTGAACTTTCACAAATATGAGTTTCCTACCCACTTCTTGCCCCACAGAAGGAAGTGAAAGTAGCATCAGCATCTAAAATGAAAAGAACATGACCCCTTAAATTAACTGAACAGCTCCTGATACGAAGTTCATGGAAGTCAGCAGAGAGAAGTCTACTTGCTGGCTGTGTATATTTTTCATAGCTTCAAATATTGAAAAAAACCCAGACAGCTCAACATGGTTTAAGAAAATATTTGGTTACAGGCTTGCTAACACCTATGTTAAAAGTATATTTCCAAGCTTTGATGGGACATTTAAACGAATGTTTTCCCACTAATACAAACTGGAGTTCAAGCCCAGCAACATGTGAGTATTTCACCCAAAAAAGGTCCCAGCTTCCATATACCTTGCCCAGGGCCTAAGGGTATCCCCCCTACTGTAGGTTTGGCTGCTGGGTTCCAGGGCATCTCAGAGCTGCAGCAACTGAGGGCGGCTCCCATCCCACTGCAGATATTAGACAGTACCCATCCCCAGGGTATGGGAACACAGGATGGCAGGCTCCCCGCCTTGCACCCTTCCACTAGAATGTTGATGCATGAAATGCAAAGACAGAAGAGATATTTGCTCTTTTAATACTTTATGATTTATATAATAAATATAATATATAATCCTAGTTCTGTGCTAAAAGCTAAAGCAACAGTCAGGCTAAAATTATTTTTTGCTTAGAATATCAATAATTTACATGACAAAGATACTTGATTCTCCAAGACTTTTTCTGAACAAAATACTTTCTTTGAGGTGGAATATGGAGATGACTAATTTTTTTTCAAAATGCAAAAAAAGCCCTCTATATACATCTACACAAATGTATGTATACAGAGTAAAAGATGCATTATTTGTAGGTATTGACTCAATTATTGAGTTGAAAGTCCTCAGCACTTGTATTGTTTGAAAAAGTATGACCCTTTTGTTACTGGCACTTTGTGGTTGACCAGATGAGTTATGTGAACTCATTATTTTTAAGGTGAATGTTGAGAAGAGTAATGGTGGCAGCTAGCAAGTAAAGCATTAATGATCACTAAGCATTTACACAAATGCCTAGTAATCACTCTCTTTTCATCAGGCAGCAAAGAAATTATCTGGTAATTACAATAAGATTTGCCCTGCTTTATGCAAAAGTGACATTTGTTTTAGTTATTCAACTTGTATTTTTGTCCCCTCAGCATCAGAGCTGCTACTATTGCAAGTTGGCATGTTGCATGGGAAGAGACACTAGAAATTTAGTGAGGGAGGAAAAAAAAAGAAAAAATTCCGTTTAGGACCAAAATACATCAGTGGAGTTATGATAATGAATGTAATGCTTTTTTTATTTGATTCTGAATGCATTTATGTTAATTAAAGATTAAAAGTACTATAGAAAATGCCATTAGAATATGTGTTCTAAGGGTTCATACTCTTGATAAGTACAAGTATTTCCATAGTTTTAAGTTTATCTCATAGACAAATATACAAAAACAGACACACAAAGACACACACACTCTTACACAGACTCACTCCCATTTATTGCAAAGGTTTCTGAGGGAAGCCTCTGCTTCAGTGACAGCTGAACCCAACTGACCCAGTGTCAGCTGGGTTTTCTACCTGTCCCCAGTATGGCCTGTTTTAGAAATGGCACTAAACAAACAGTCCTGGCAGTAAAGAGCAGACTTAGGTTCTCTTTTAAGCCTGTAGGAGCAACCCCACTGGGACCAGGTCTTATTCACAACAGCAAACTTGATAAGGTCCAGCCACTGGGATACAATAATTTGCCTGAGATAAGCAGTACAATTTTGCTATGTCCAGTAAAATTTGGTCAGCAAATCTGGCAACTTATGTTACAGTATGTTATGTTTGTTACATTATGTTGTGTCCAGTAAAGTCTGGCAGTTTGAAAGTTTTCACCGAGATGTTTTGCCATAGTTTCCTTTCTGTTTCGTTATTAAAGCTGCACACGAGACCATGGAAAACAACTGCTCTTATAAAGCATACGTAACCAGTCAAAACATCCTGAACCTACTCATAGGTTAGTTGTCATTAATACAGACATTATCTTAACAGATACCTAATAATATATATCTATAGCTAAATGAATGTACAGCTAAGATCCATCAGTATTCTGCAGCTTTACAGTGCTGCATGGATATAAAAAGTACTACATACCTCACTTAAACAGATAACAAATCTGTAGTTGCTCGGTACCACTGGAGCAATACAAAGTGTCCAGAAAACCCACAATATAAGTCCTCCAGGTATCACCTTTCCTTAGCAAGTCTGCCCAAGATACATTTTTAGAAGACTTCTTTAAACTGCATATAATCTGGAAAAATCCCAAGAACTTGTGCTGAAATATGATTATCTGTGGTGGGACTATTTTTTTTTTATTCAGGGAAAACTACACCACAAAGTACTGCTAAAAAGAATCTGGGATCCCTTTTCTGTTGAAGTACCAGTGACTGGCCAAGGAGAAAGCCCTGACAGTGCAACGTGGAGGTGGGGTCCTGGAGATTGCCCATGCTGGGAGCTGACATGGGAAGAATTATAGAATAGCATCATAGAATCATTTAGGTTGGAGAATACCCTTGACCATCGAGTCCAATTTTAAACATAACACTGCCAAGTCCACCACTAAACCGTGTCCCTAAGGGGCAAGCTAAGTGAAGGAGGGTAGCTTGCCCCAGGGCTGTCCCCAAGGGCAGAAAGTGTACTAGAAGATTGGAAGAGAGGAACTGAGGTAAACAATGCAAGGAGGAACAAGGCATTGGAAATATCAGAATAAGGCAAAAAGAAACAGGCTGAGGAAAAGAGTAGGGAAGGGATAAGACTGGTAAGAGACAGAATTGAAGAGGTTGCACAGAAATAGGGAAATGCAGTGGTAGGAGAAACAGAAAGAAAACCAGGCAAGAGTCTGACTGTTTCAGAATGTTGGGGTTTTTTTTTTCAAGAAGAAGTTGGTTACAAGGAGGACACCAGGCTCAGCAAAGCAAGTGGAACAACATGCTGGAGCAGGGAGAAAATGACAGCAGGATGTGGGGAGCAAACTCAGACATTGAGGAGTCCCAAGTCCCTCCAGTGAAACCTGCAAGGAAAACGCTCAATTCTTCAGTGGTAGAGGATAACCTACCACTGATTTCAGTTATGGTAGCAGCTCAGCTGGCAGGCATCTACAGATAACAGATGGCTTTCAACATGATCATAAAATTTTCATAAGATTTCTAGCTTTTTTTTTCAGTTTTCTTTTTAAAAAAGAAAGAGGAAGTGACACAAAAAACAGTGTTTAAAGAGAACATAGCATTACACAGTCAAATGGTTAGAAGCTGGAAAATGACAGAATGGAGGTTTATGGTGTAACTTTAGTTTGCTTGCTCTATGTAACATGTACTATTTCACCATCCTCAGGCACCTGATAACATGACTCTTGCAGATTGATCCCACCAGCATTCAAGATGGAGCAGCTTGACAGACAGCTGTTTTGTTCCTCTTGATAAAGGTAATTTATGAGCCTTATCTTTCTTGTTAAGGAATTTGGAAGGTCTAGAAATGCAATGGAGACCTGCAGTAAAAGCAGATGAATACAGAGAACAGAAATAGATCTTTGTAAATTGTGGTGCGTGAATATTGACATGTGTCCTGTCTGGAATGCCTGTAAGTCTTCTACCTTCTACTATAGAGAACAAATTAACATCGAGGAGTTTCTCTTTACCAAGTTTAAATGATTAAATGCATTATCTAGCTTTTATAAATGCCAGACTTTGTGAGAAATTTTTCAAAGTATTAATCTTCAAAATAAGGGGAGATACATTATTCTTTTGTTTGTTTCAACATAAATTTGTAAATTGCCCATACATATTCATGTTAAATTCAGTTCCACATGGGTTTAGTGCAAAGTTTTCAAACAAGTTAGCCACAGTAATCTATGGTCTTAGAGACATTAATAATTTCATGATGTTTGTAAACAAATGACTCAGAAAGGATTTGCCTGGAAGAAGTAAAACAAAGTTGAACATTTGTGATGTGAGCTCTAGGGAAATACAGGGCTTCTTAGCTCCTCTGGAACCACATGTAAATTAGAGTTGCTTTCAGTTAATTGAAAATGCAGTATACGTCCTACATTTAGAATACATTTTTCCCCAGTAGGAGTGGAGGAACAAATAACCTGGAGTAATGGTTCACAAACAGAAAAACAGTCAGCTACAAACCAAATGTTCAATGTTGCCAGATTTAGAGGAGCAAGAACACTGACAAAAACAAAAAACAGCAGACAAATCCACAGTGTATAGGGATGATAAGAATCCGAGTTCCCAGAAAATATGTTCCTGAGGAGCTGCTAATATGCTGAACGAACTGTCACTTTCTCACAGCTCCTTACCCATCCTCTAAACTTTTTGACTTCATTAGCCAGTATCCACCCCCTTACATGCAGGGGTATGAAGAAAGAGAGGGAGTGGAGCACAATCAGCCATTTCTGGTGATTCAGTTCTCTTTTCTATTTTCGCTACAAAATAGGCTCAAAATTTCATCTACAGATTAGTCTAGTACCTGTTACCACTGTGATAGCAAGAACAAACTTGAAAACAGACTGTAATAGAGCAAGCAACTGAAAGTTAATCATATTAGTATGAATTTTAAATTGTGAGAATAATTCAGAGCTAGAAATTAATCTCTACTAGTGTTCATATTGTCTTTTAATGCTTTGGTAAAGTTTGCACCATAGCAAAGGTATAAGTTTTTAAAAGCATCACCAATTTTGGATGCTTTCTCACACTGCAATGCATTACTCCTCACTACAATAACAGTAAACAAAATTAGTGAATGCTTTTGAAACTATAAAGAAAAAGAATATTTTTGATCATGCTTGATACAGAAAAAAAATACATAGATAAGTATTAATATCTTGGCCATTATATCCAGAATGACTTTTTTATCGAACTATGTGAATATGATATTAAATCAACTATTTAGTTAGGTTATACAAATCACCTTACAGGTTTATTACAATTTCTTATTTCAACTTCCAGATAATCATGTACACATGTACAAAATGAATTTCCACCAACATGAGATGCAGTCATATACCACTGTAAATAAAAACAGTGCTAAAATATTCCTGTGGATTCATTGCAGTGTCTCAGCAGAAAGCAGTAGAGATGTCCTCTACTTAACCAGGTTATAGAAAACTTATGAAGCGATATGAAAAATGTCAAGTGCATCAGACATCTTGCTAAAGATACTTAGTAGTGTTGAAAATAAATATTTAGATTTGTTACAGGAGCAAAATATATCAGGAAATGCAATACATCTGTATGCATATATTATACTCACCATTCATTAGTCTTAAATCAGAAAAGCCTAAGGTACATAGTTCTGTTATTAGTCAAATCTGCCTAACCATTCCTGAGCGGACAGTGAATTTTATATTTCTGATGTCCTGATACAAAATTAGATGACTCATGCCAGGATCCATTAAACAGCTATAAGATTTTTTTTCATTAAAAGAATCACTGGAAAGGTATAACCTGTCAGTGGGCTTACCTGATACTAAGGTGCACCAAGCATAGAAACTCTGTTCTTCCAGGAAAAAGCCAGGTCCTGTAAAATAAGAACAATGTTTTTGATTTTCCAGTGCTGTAAAGGGCTTATTTGATTGCTATAATATTATATCATGAGATTGTTGTAATTTTCAGCTACTAAAAGTTGCAATAAGGTCTTGGTACCATAAAGTCTGTACTGTTATCATCAGAGCCAACTTTCTGGATTTAGACAGTATTGTGATGAGTTTTAACAGTTTGATTTTACTTCTTTCAGAATCTGTGAAAGTTAAATACCTGTACTAGTCAGGTTTCCATTGAGAGTAACATATTTGGAAATGCATAGTCTTCTAAAACAGCTGAGGTTCAGCATAAAGCTATACCAAGATCTACTCATAAAATTAGGAAGAAGGATCAATATAGAAATATTTTACTGATCCAGTATTGATAATTAGAGGAAAGTTCAGAGTTTTGCATAAGTTACACAGTCTTGTTATTGCATTAAATATACTGTCAATTGACAAAATTGCAACAGGTATGTCATATGAAAGTATTAAAGTAAGGTCAACTAAAATTTTATTACTACTGTTATGGTTCAGAGATTTGAGAATCCATATAAACTTAGGATAATTTTTTTTTTTAGTTTGAAATGAGAATTAGAAGTACTATTATTAAAAATTCTATATGAAAAGTAATTGATGACGAACACATTTTTTACTATCTTCAAACTCAAGGAACCTCACTGAATTTGGAAGTTGTAGCAGACAGGATAAGTAGCAGCCCATGCTTCCCATGCCAAAGAAAAATACAGTTAATATGTTGACGGTTTCTACATGCTTCAGTTTGACCTGAAATACCTGCAGTCAACAGTCTGTTGCCAAATAAGAAGTGCTGCATTCTATGACTATATTACTTCCCACTGGCAGGAGCAGAAGCTTTACACAGGTGAGTAGGTCTGTACAAAACATGACAGACATTGTTTCAAGAGATATTTAGTAATGTTTTCTATATTTGGTAACCTAGCTTTAGGAGTAAATATTAAAATTGAATTTAATCTCATTTGAGGCTAAAAGTGTTAAACAGCACACAATGTCCCACATAAGGAGTCTGATACGTACCATTGGTCCATGAAACAACCACTGGTAATAACTACTATATTCCAGTTCTCACTTCTGTGGAAAAATTGAGTCATTCAACTTCCCAACACTGTTTCCAAGAACTTGGAGACACAGCCCTTCTGCAGAGCTCTGATCCAGCAGGGAGTCTTGTATAGACATATTATTTGTCTCCAGAGTGGAAGAATCCTAATAGAAAACAGACCTGGACACTCATAAAGACCTACAAGGAAAAGCTTTTCCAAAGAAGGATGACTATGTTAACTGTAACTTCTGCAGAGATTTTTTTGTGTATTTTACCCACCCAAGTGGAGCTACAAAGCAGGATATTGAACTACATGTTTTAATTGTGTCACAATTTGTGTTTAACAGTAATTTGCAGAGCTACAGCAAATGTAACAAAGAAGGTGATATCCTATTTACCATATTTATGAGCAGGCAGGAATACCCTGCTCCAGGAATTGCGTTTTAAATTTTGTTAGTCCTGGCTAAGAACACTCTAATATTGCTTAGTATAAATTAATTCATTTGACTGAAAATATATTCCAGAGAATATAAAAAAGAATAAACCTTAAGGTAGGAGGATTTGTAGTGTTTGTTAGTGTTTACTAGCAAAAATTATGAAATGAAAAAAACAGCACCATGACTTACTTTAGATAAATGGCCCATCGCAGAGAGACAAAAAGTGTTATGTTCCTGCTTCACCCTCAGTAAGTATTTTGACTTCTAAGTCCAACTCACTTTTAAATAATAGTTTGAAAGACATAAATTTTCAAGAAATACAGGCAGTAAATCCAGCTTGTTGCCAAAGTAGCCTCAGTTTGTTCACTATGTGTGTTTACCAACTTCCAAGCTGCATAACTATCTAACAATCTACAATATTATCAGATTAAAAAAGCAGAACAGTGAACTTTTTATACTTTATATCATGATTAATATTGTTATGTCCAGAGGCAAAGTAAATAATTTTCTTTACATGTAATAGAAATGGGTTAATATTTTGGGTGACAGATATTTTATTACTTACAACTCTCTTAACTGTGGGGCGATGTAAACTAATAATATAATTTAGAATTTCACTTTCAAATAATTTAAACTGAATCCTGAAGTTACTCATAAAAGCTGGTTCTGTGCTCTTCTAGGGTGGTGTGATTTCATTGTAATATGTTTTTGTGGTACATCACTATGCGGCATCTGTACCTATGCGTCAGCAGTGACGAATACATTTTTGTCAGGCCATATCCTGTATATATTTGAGGCTGTCTAATCTAGATTTCCACAAGGAAAGGCGTTTTTAGCCTGCATGCAGATTTGAACTCAGCTTTCAGATTTACCTGCTGATGCCTGGAAAGGAGCCTGTTATTGCAATTCTTTTCTTGGTAAAATAAAATGTAAGCTGTGACCACAGGGAGCTGGAACTGTTGCCTTTCTCCAAAGCCAGCCTACCTGCAAAATGAATAATTTAAGACTAATTATGAAGACAACTGACAATCTAGCACTGCATCACTGTAGGTTCCCTTTATACTGTAGAAAGTCTGTGAAAGTCCCCCTTTTAATCTTGACCAGTATTTACTGCACTTTAGGGGTATTCAAGACTCATTTGTATTGCAAGTTAAGATCATGAGCCCTAATTTTCCTCCTTTCCACATGTTTAACAAACCC
This sequence comes from Morus bassanus, assembly GCA_031468815.1. Taxonomy (NCBI): domain Eukaryota; kingdom Metazoa; phylum Chordata; class Aves; order Suliformes; family Sulidae; genus Morus; species Morus bassanus. The sequence goes on from CM062600.1 coordinate 64,342,633, forward strand.
AGCAACTCATCTGGATCAGCAGGGAAGATGAGTTTTCCTCCAAGTCCACAAATGGTGTGACAGACTTCTTAAGAAATAAGACTAGCTGAAATATTCCCATCGCTATATAGATTGCTTCTGAATTTTTCCCCACTTTGGTGTCACAGTTCTCATATACCCCAAGGTAACAGAAAGTCACTCAGATTTGGTCTGCATTTCACAAATTTTGTCAAATGATTGTTGGAGCAATTAAAATAAGTTTCTGTAGCATTTTAAATTCTATAGTGCCTGGTGGGTAATTGAGAACAACGGTGCAGCTTTACCCTAGCTGAGTTTGCAAATGGGGAAAAACTCTTAGCAATAAGCAGATTCTTGCAAGTTACTTTGTTGATCTCTGCTCCAGATTTTGCTATGCACCTTCTCTTTGAATGCCAGGTCTGCAGTGCCATTTTGGACAGAGATAAATAACTAGGTAAGGTTTTGAGCTCTGACCTGACTCATGCTTCAGTGCAAGCAGACTCTAGGAATATATAGTAGTGAATGGAGATCACATTTTACTACCACAGAGGCCAGATGGAAAAAACATAACGTGAAAATATTAAATCACTGAAACCCGGAGATCACAGAATCTCTCACAGTGCTCCAGCAAACCACAAGACCTCTGTTTGGATCCAAGGCATTCATTTTAGCTTTCTGAAAGTAAACAAGATATTTAAGAAAAACAGTACCTACTGTTACACATGTACAACCTTATTTACCTCAGTGGTATTAAAATGCTATGGCATAGCACCTGTGTATCTTCAAAAAGCCACAGTGCAAACCTGCATGTCTAATAAAAAATCTCTTGTTTGAGTATCTCTGAGAAACAAAATATTTATTGTAGGAATGTCTGTGCTCCTACTTTTACACTGCAATATGCAATGCACAGGTATAAATAATACAATGCCCTCAATTCACATAAGTATTTAGAATTGCTGTAACCACAAGTTACTTACAGTTCAGCAGTATCATATCCTCCCAATATAAACTGCTGTGTATTACAGTCAGCATCAGGGTGCTTTGTGGAAAGTCACTCACTGAAATGTAACTCATGTCTTAAGCTGAATTCTTTGGCTCTGATATGTCACCTCATCTCCAGTGTGACTCCATAAAAACACAAACCAAGACAGAAGGAGGACATGTCTCACTCTTGCAGGAAGGGTGCCACAACTGCAGTGCGCAGCTTCATAGTTTTCTGCTATGCTGTCTTCTAAATAGCATTCTGAAACAGCTAACAATAAAATATTTTAAAATGTTACTAGTAAGCTGACTTCATTTAATCCATCATTTGAATAAAGTACCTGTCACAGATGACATAACTATTTATAGACTGATACAATTCAATTAATGCTTTAATGACCTTGATTTATGACTGCAGAAAAAGGCATATCTGTGCAGTATTCTGAATAAGAAATATTTTGTATTTGGAATGTTCAGTTAGATTAAAATATGTTAGTCTCTGTATCAAAGTCATATTTTAAATAACATTTGCAGTACAGGAGATCCTGTTTGTTACTATAAATATAAGGAAGATGCTAAGTCAGACTGTTAGCCTATATAAATTATTTTCTCCCAGCAACCTCCACTTAGGGTATGTCTTACCTGACTTCAAGGTCCATTTTATTCAAGGACTGCATGAGAAGACACAATAGCATTAGGCAGAGGAATAGAAGTCCTTCCTTGTAGGGAAATGTACAATATCAGTGTAATCTGTATACAGGTTTTACAGACTAAGTAATATTTTTGATTGTTTTTTCCTCTTGTTCTAATTGTATAATACTAGCTAGCTGTTACTATATTCAAATTTCAGCTTTTGGAGAATTGCAATAACAAGTGGAAAAGCTTTATTATAGAAGTTGCTCCTAAGCTCGCCATTCTCATTTTTTGGTGAGATATAAAATCAGAATCAATATTTCATACAAATGGCAGGTAAGAATAAGAAATTTTCAACACATTTTAAATAAACACTTAAAGCAAGATACTGTGACATGTAACTGAATTCACTAGAATTGTTTGCCTAGAAAAAAATCTGCTTCAGTTTTTGGCTCTACAGCCTTTTAACACGCTTATTTTTGACACAGAAGAAATTAGCCTGACTGCGCAGAATACACCTCCAGAATAATATGTAAATTAAATAGAAAACTTGCATGATGGCAGAGAAGTAGATGAAGGCCAATGTTGTGCCAGTTTCAGTAAGGGAAAGGATTTTTTGCTGAAAACTGTAGGGCTTTTAAGACTAACACTCATGACAGAGAATGTTTAGCACCTATTACAAAAAGATGAACCGCTGAGCTTTTCAAAGACACACTGTGGGAGTGTGATAACCAAGAGGAGTTTGAGGGCAGTCCATCTGATCAGACAAATTCTTTGACTGGATGAATCTAGATTGCAGGCAAGTCAGCAGATGCCATTTGCACAGTTCAGAGGTTATTGTTTCTGAGGAACAGCTTCTTCAGGGATAAGAGCGCTTGACCCCAGAAACCCTCTGGGTATGCATCTCGGGGACTGCCATTAGCAGGAATGGCCAAGCTAGGGTTGCCTGGCTTTCAAAGTAGACACTAAAAGTATACCACACAGCTTTGCCTAACGCTACTTCTGTTGTTCCGATTTAGGCATATGAAAAAGATCAGAGCATTGACATGCTGTGTGTTAAAACATGGAGACAGAAAGGCAAGAGATCTTTCCCAAATGCTGGCGGCTGGGTGAGTGACTGAGAAGATATGAATATAACCAGAAGAAACTTCTTGACTCCATCCATTTTAGTGGTCTTTACTTCATTCATGATCCTGCAGTAACTTTTATTTCTTTCAATAATCCTGCAGTGAAACAGAAGTACTTTGAACAAGGACAGCTCTTCAATTTTCCTCTGCTTCCAAGACCCTTGCTTCTTCTTTCTGCATCTCATTTGTTGGCCAGGAGTATTATTCCCACTATAGAGGGAACCCGGACCAACAGTTGTGTTTTCCCAAGGGGAAAAGAATCAATCCACAGGGAGAAGCATCAAAATGTCCAAACTGTAATGTGCAATGATTATGTTCCTGCTCTGCTTATGTTAGGTACAAATTTAAGTCCATGAACATATCCACTGAAGGACGCACTGAAGTGCTTGCAGAAGCAAGGCTGTTGATTAGAGTGAGACACACTATGCATGAGGAAAAGAAGGTGGCAGGAATTTTCTTTTTAGCCTGTTCTCTGTAGACAGCAAAGATGAAGAGAGTCTAAAAAGAGGTATCTGCAGCATGGTAGAGTAATAGCTTTCACATGAACCTGTCACTATTTCTTTCAATCTTTCCATCTACAGCATTGTCTGGTCTCACAGGAAATATCCCAAAGGGCATTTTATATTCAACACAGGATAAAGAGCTCTGAATATGTATACCTTCCTAAAGGAAACCTGTAGTTATTATGTCACTCCTAGGGTTTGAGAAGCAAAAGTATTGATCTCACATTTAATTTTCTATTTGCAACAGCTAGTGGTTCACCAGTGTTGTGGTTGTCTGGAATAAGTGTGTTTAGGGAGAAACTATTTTGTCATTTCTTCTTTGTGTTCTATTTTCATACACTGAAGGTGATGGTGGTATAAGAAGTAGCAATTTTCCTATCATGTTTAAATCCTTACATTGTTGTTGTGGCCTTGCTCCATGCTTTTTCTCTGGCAATTTTTATGAATAAAGACTGCTCCTGCAAAGGTGGTGTTGAAGAGAAACTGAGCAGTCATTAAATACCCACAATGGTTACATTTCAGGGGCGAGGACAGCAAGTGTTCTTTCAAAAAGATCATCAGGGTCCATTCCTACTGTAGAAGATGAATCTTTCTGATGACGTAAGTTAGCTTCAAAAGAAAGTGCTTTTTCTGCACTTGGAGAGGAAAAGCCATCTTCTGTCATGCTACTTAACACATCCGTAGAATTTAACTTTTCACCCCTTCAGTTCACCCATTCAGCTGCCTTTTTCTAGTTCCTTCACTGTTAATTGTGTTGAATCCACAAAATCACAAACTAACTACTAAATTTAAATCACTCCCTCCATCATTTTCATATTAGAGTTAGAGAGTTATGAGGTAGTGAACTGAATTAGAACAGAGACAATCAAAAAGCAAAATAAACTAGTCAGACCAAACTGAATCAAGTTGCTGGATACAAACCTTTCAAAACTTGCTGGAGTTTTGGCAAATCCAAACCCTTAGTAGTCTGTGTAATTTTCTGCATTGCCCTCTGCAGCAAGCATGTTCAGTCTCTGCTCCATGGCCACACTGATGCTGCCACCTGTAGTAGTTCCACATGTTCTTTACTCTATAGTAGTTTTTACTCATAAGTAGCCCAAGGAAGCATTCAGACAAAATGTGGTTTCTTAATACCTTCACTGTTTCTTTTAATGATTTGAAATAATTTTCCACTTCCAATTGTGAGCAAGAATACTATGTTATTCTGGAGAAAAAAATCTCAGTGCCAGTTTCTTCTGCTCCTTTCCACTGTTAAAGGAATTATCATCCAAAATTTCCCACAGGCCATTGGGTTGGGAGGGTCTAATTGTTTGACAGAGAAGGAAGATTTTTACATTGTCAGCCTTTTTAGTAGCAAAGAGGGTAGCACAAAAGCAAACCACTGAAGAACATTCTGGCAATCTGTGAGACTGTACTGCATGTATTCATAGCACACCTGGTAGTGGGTGATCAGGTCACTGACCAATACTTGAACATCATTGCCTTTTTTTCTCAACTATAACAAAGGGGGACACAGACTTCCATTTTGGGAGAAAGGCAGTCAGTTGTTGCAATTTGTTGAATAATGACAAAAGAAGGCAGTTATGCTTGTGAGACAATTTGAAAATAGATTGCCATAACTGATACACCACTGTGTATTTCTAGTTTCTTCTCAACATTTTTGGATGTGGATGTGAAAGACAGAAGCCAATGATCCAAAGCATGTTTTCTAATATATGATATCCTAAGCTGGCCCACTTTGCAAATTACGAAAATTCAGATTTAAATTTCATTATTTAGGACATTCTGTACAGAGGAAAATTATAATCAGAGGTATAAAGGAAAATACAAAAATTCTTCAGTATTTTATTCAGGGGAAAAATGTTAAGAAGATTTATTTCTTTGGTGATGGATGTTTGAGAGATACATTTTAATGAAAACAGCAGTAAAACACAGAACAGCCTATCAGATTTATGAAGAATGTAGCTATTCTGTTCCCAGATCTTAGCTAGTTGAGTACATGAGAGGGAAAGACTTCTTGGGTTTTACGAACATATCCAGAATATATTTCCACTAAGTTGCTAAGTCTAGATCAGCTCACAGGTGGAACAGCCAGTTCATAATGTCACAGGAAGATCAAATTTTGCAGTGCAGTGAGGGGAGAGTTAGGTGGTAGCTAAGACAAACTAGAGGGTTAGTGCCTGGATAAGTAAGAATGAGATACAGATACTCAAAACATGAGATGCTGTTTTGGTGTGGTGATGACTATTTTAGTAAAATAGTCATTCAGTATCCATGCCTTCTCACTTTTTCAGTATCATCAGAGAGTACTGATTTTAATGAACTTTATACTGCATTTCCATAATGTGGCACATAAAGATGTCACTAATCTCTGTCTATTTTAAGAGGCGAAGACTTAAACAAAGTCAATTACTCAGTCTGCTTCCATACCTTTCTAATTAACAGCTTTTTTCTGCCACTGAAGGTTTTTTGGGTCCATTACAATGGCTAAGGGCAGACAAATTTTCTAAGTAGGATAAGATCTCTTACCTCCTGTCTATAGTTAACTGACCTATCCTACTGCTCAAGCCCATTAAACCCTGGGTGACTACTTCCATTAAGAAATAAAATGGAATTTGTTGTCTTTTGCTCAAGTGCTTCAAATTCACTTTTTTTCTTCCTTTTTTAAAAAATCTAGCTTCATGTATAGGCAAGTATCGAGATGGTGAAAATACTTTCTATCGTATCAGTACTGTAAAGACTTAGCTTCTGATGCTACTTTAGAATCCAGGCAAATGTGTATTCATACTGTCCAGTTAGTCTAAAAGGTAGCTGAACAAAAAGCTGTCCCATTGTAATGAATAATAACACTGTATTTTTCTGTCCGTTGTAACATTGTCTAACTTATATTGCACCAGGAATTACAGATGTAAGCTATTGTTGGTTGAACGCTACGAGCCTTTTTTCCTTTGTATTAAAATATCTGTCAAAATATAAATTAACATTGCCAGTTTATTGCATGGATCCACAGCTACATACTACACATGACGTTCTTCTGTGCATCTCAGAGGCTTCTGGAAGTTCTCTTGCATTTCAGAAAAACCTCCATTTGGGACAACCTTCATACTCCAAGACATTCAACCTGCTGATAAAGCACTCAGCTTGATACTCTAAAATAATAAAACAGTTAAGATTTTAAAGTATAAAAGACCTAAGGGATAGTGGCTGAAATTTTAATGACACCTTAATGTAAGGATGAATTTTTGTGGTAGAAGAATCTCCTTCAGGAATGAGGGACACAGCTTCTGGTGTTTATATTTTATAGTATTTTTCAGTTGCCTACTGTGCTGTCTAAATCCGGAAAACTCCTAAACACTTTTTCTTGGCTGGATTTTTTCAACCAATACCAGGCCACATTCTGAGCTGAGAGCCAAGACTATGCCTCTCTTTCTTTCTGCCTCTGTTCTAGCAAGAACATGTCATTAAAAATGGAGGAATAGAGACTCCACATTTTACTTCACTGTTCTCCATGCCTTTGGATTGTCTTGCTTGCCAACACCTTAACACTACTGAACCTCTTTTCATAATATTGAAGCAGGAAACAGTCATTAAGCTGTCACCCATTAAAACCTCCATGGAGAGAAAGGAGCACCCCAAGATGAAAGGGATGATAAAACCCTCTGAACTCCTTCCAGATTGCCTAAGGCCATGAATACACATTTTGGAAATGGTGAGTGCTCCTTATTTTATATCCATCTTGTACTCAGATGATTGACTGCACAGGAGTAAACAAAATTAAGCTGGAAATTTGAAAGCAGCTTCAAAGAGGTTCAGCACCTAATTCTATTGATGGCTCTTTTGAAGATGCAAACCTTCACCTCTAAAATAATCTACATCTTTTTAGAATGTTCTATTATTGTACAGACACTGAAATCTCAACATTAAAAAGCTTTTCAATTGAATGGTTTGAATTATTCTTCCTAAGCTTTGGGATTGTTCAGAATGCTCTGAAAAGAGCCTCTCTGATTGAGCATACATACTATTTTATAATTAGCCACAAAACAAAGTGTTTCAATATGTCAACCTAAAGTCTAAGGTTACTAAAGGACAGAAAATAAACACAGAAAGCTGGCTAGTAGGAGTGAAGCTAAAAGGCAACAGTAAAAATTAAGATTGTATACCTAATTTAAAAGTGGAAAAGCATTGTCTGTTTTAACTCCATTTCTAAAATCGCACATATATCCCAGCAACAGCTCAAGTAAATGAAGTAGCTGAACACAATGAGGAAGGTCTGATAGTGCTCATCATTTAACTTGCAGGAAGGTGAGTGGGACTTTGCTCACCACAGGCTCCTGAGATCTCAGGCCTGCAGGTACATGCAAGGAAGGGAAGAGGAGCAAGATCTATCAGCTCTGATATCTACACTGAGAGTAACAGAAGAAGCAGGTCTAAAGCCCTTTCCCACACCCTCAGTACAAAACACAAGAATAGATTCATCTTATTTTCCTTCATACCAAAACCCCAGCAGGTATTTTGACCTCCCCTGAGACATCGTCTCCTGGAGCTCCCACTGAATGAGCATGCTTTATTTCTGCTCCAGATAAGTGACTGTACATGTGGACTATCAAACCAAATAATCAGAAGCATCAGAAGTGTCTATCCCCCCACAAGTTTGTTACTGTCTTTCTACTGCTTTCTCAGTGAAAGTCGTTCAAGCCACTTCATAAGTCTACCATGAAGTGCAAATGGGAAACGGAAGGTCAAATAAGAAATTTATCCTCCAGGAAGACTTTATGTGCATCCTAAGCAAAGAGTCCAAGAAAGCCTAATTGTGCCTGAAAGCATAATGGCCTAACTTCATCCCCAGATAAAGTCATACATAAAGTTTCTTTTAAATTTCTCAGATCATAAAGCTAGCTAAGGTGAAAATTGTCCATGGCCAATTTAGAAAATATTTTTACTTTGAATTTAAAGGGTACTGGCTGCCTTCACCTGAAAAAGCAAAGAAATATATTCTATACTACCTATGCAATACTTTGGAAGGACATAAATGATTACCAGACACTTCTTGTCAAAGAAATACATGGTAAAAAAAAAGGAAATGTGAACAGTTCAGTAAAAATAATCTTGCTTTTTAGATGTGGGGTGTAAATGGTTTTCCTTCTCAAGATAGTTTAATGTATCAAGCATATAGTTTTATTCTGCAGCTTCAGCCCAATGAACCTACCATGTACAATGTCAGAAATAACTGCTAACAGGGTACTTATTTGCTCTACTAAAGAAAAGCTTATAAGGGTAAAACCTAAAATTAGATTCCATTCTTCTTTCTCAATGTTTGGAAGGCCTATCACTTGCTGCCAGTCACAGTCAAATTTATTTTGATGTTTATTATTGTCTTTAATAACAAACTTGAAGAAGCAGTAAGCAAAGCTACGTAAATCAATAGAATGTAGAAACAGAAATACAAACTTAAGATAAAATTCCCATTCTTGTCATTTTGTATATCTGAGATTGACAACACATCAATATAGTATTCTATGAAAGGCACTTTGGATTAACTATTTGAAAAATATTTTTAATTGCATACTGTTAAAACTGAAATTAAAGCATAACCCCCCATTAGTACTTGTAAAAAGTAGAACACTGCAGTTTCAGAATATGAAATTACCTATTTTTCACAGTTCAATGCACTAATAATGTTCCTCGAGTGAACTGATATTAATTAATAAAGGGATGTTTTGATTACGATATGGTTGCCTGACAGAGTTGCAATCTACTACAGTAGAATTCTGTAAGTATATAAATTTAAGTATGCTTAAGCCCACTGATAAACTTATCAGGTACTCAGAATTTGTTAACGCAGCTTGTGGTCTCACAATATGATAGACTTTTGTTAGAGGTGGACTGATAGTGTTCTCTTAAGGCAACACAAGAACAGACTCTGTGCTTTCTTAGTCCTTGATATGGAACAACCTTACTGGGTGAAGGGACATAACCCAGTTGATATTGCACTGTACAACTCCATGACTTAAGCAAACATGACTCCATTTGGCACATCTAGAAATAACAGCATAGCACTAGACAAACTCTGCAAAATCATTTAGGTATACAGGGTTCAGTTCTGCCACAGTTAGAAGGAGTTAAGTAGTGTTTTATCAGAGACAGGCAGGATTTTTTGCTTTGGAAGAATGTTTTTGAGAATGTCAAAGGTCATAAAATTACTACAGTAACTTTCATTTCCTGAATAAAAGAGATCTTTATATAAATGGGCTTTGGGTTTATTGGCTGAGAAGGTCATTCTTCTGTCTGCGAAAAGTACGTCTCGAGGCTTTTTATTATCGTTTATTAGTATTTCTTCAAATAATGTAAGTATTCTTGTCTGATCATGGCTCAGCCCAAAATCTATAAAAATTTATAAATAAGGGCACAGCACAGAAGGCTAATGCCAAGTAGAGCGCACGTAGGAACGCAGGGTGGTGAGAAATAAGACCTACAATGAATCCATAACTCACACTATTATATGCTTTGGAATTATGCAACCAAATGTGTCAACAAGTCTCAAGGTTAGTCTTAGAGTGACTAAGGACATCTGAGATCACGTGGATTTTCATAAATCTTGTTTTTGATGCACAGATCACAAGACTGATGTGTTTCACCATGTGGTCAGAAGGCAGCTAAGAGATTACACCAGACCTTTAAGCATATTAATAAGCATGCAAATTTAGTTCCTATTTTATCACTGACTCTTCTTTAAGAAACAGTTACCAAAGAAAGGGAGAGGATTTGCTTTTCTAACTTCTTTGGTAGCAGAAAGGAGATTCCTTGTTGTAAATTGCAGAACACGTGGCAGCAGGATGGATGTCCTAGAAGGAATACCTTCCTCATAAGGGAATGGAGAGTTTTTCAGAGTTTGTCCAGGTACCTGTCTCTGATGTCAGGGCCTTTCTGAACACAAAGGTTTAGGGTGAGTCCTACCTGTGTTTTATCACTTGGCTTGACAGAATGCATAGCATAAAAAACCACACCAAACCAAACCAACTGGTAAATGCAAAAGGGGGTGGGTTTTATAGAGGTGCCACTATAGACTCAAAATAATTTGTACTAAAGGATTCCCATGGGATTGGTGACATGTTATCCTAGGCAGGTTTTTGGGGCTGCCTATAATCCCTGATTAGTTTTACTACCTCCTTCTTCTGGACTGGGTTCTGTTTCTTGTAGTCATTTCCAGATTAGCAACAGTGTTTCTAAGTTCTTTTCAATCCTTTTTTTAACAGATCTGCAAATATTTTGCATTTGCTTAATGCCTCAGGTTGCCAGTAATTCCCCCTTCTTCCTCCCGAATTCTTTCTTCATACTAAGTATCTGATTTTTCCTTATTGTCAGTATTGCTAAGCTGTTTTATATTTCAGATGAAGGTCCATATTACCTGTAAAAAAAGTGCTGCACTTCACATATTTTTCATATGTTCCTAAGGATAGAAAACATGTTTGAGAGTTGAGTCATATTGATTCAACATAGCTGTGACAGAAATAATTTGCAAACTTCTCTCATTTTCTGTTTGCCTACTGTCTTTTCCTAGTCTGTGTATCAAATTTACATTCATTTATTTTCTTGTTGAACATTTTATCAATTTTTTATCAATTCTTTTTTTTTCTGCTCATTAATATTTCCCTTTAGCTATGTTATTCTTGATGACTTATTTTTCTTTCTCAGTGTTGGAAACCCAAATGTGTCATAACTATATGAACATACAGGGTTTTGATGATCTGAGCCATTACATACACTTTTCTGATAATCCAAGCCATATTTACACCATAATCTTTTTTAGGATATGAAGGAGTGCCTGAAATACAAGTAGTCCAGATTCCTCTGTTCTTTTTCAGGTGCTCCCCACAAATTAATGGATGGTATGAATTCAAGTACTATTTACAAGGAACACTGGGAAACCTACAGTACTTCCACAGTCTTTGGACATAAACTGTCAGGAAGGGTCCCTCTGACAGACTCTGATAGTACCGGACTACGAGGGTACAGCTGTGGTATGAGTCTCAGGACTTTCAGAACCCTGCAAGATACTTATGATTTGACAATTATCCCTGCACATAGTTTTTCTGTGACACTAGATCTGGTGGGTTTAGTCACTAAAGTCTCTGCTGCACCCAATTTCATGTTCTCTTGGTGTGAAAACTCAAGACATTTGCTGAATCTGTCTGTGTCACCAGCACGTTGCTAATGTCTGTCTCTTAGAAATGGCCAAGCCTCTCCTGTGCAGCATCTACCCATAAACTTTTGCTGCAAAGTGTCTTTCCCTCTCTTAGTTAAGTCTTTCTGTGGAATGCAAAGATCACATTTCCTTCAACAATCTGCTGTATCCCACCTGTGTTTCTTTTTCCTTAGCTAAGATTTTTATGAACTTCAAATGCTCCATAGTTTTAGCATCTTAACAACCTTGATATTTATTTTTCTGTGCATCTGGTACCACCAACCTTCTTTCAATCAGACTTTCACTCTCCCCCTTCATATCCTTACCATCTTTATTTTATCTGTGTTTCTGTTAAACCTAAATTTTTCCAGTACTGAGTAACAATTTTGCCGTGATTGACTAGGAGGGGCATATTTTGGCGAGGCTCTGTCTGCCTACTGAGATTTCAGTCCCACATTTCTGTGACTTAGCATTCCCTCCCACCTGCATGGCAGCCTCCCGGGCCATTCCTGCAGCCTCTCTCACTGTGCCAATGGGGAAACGGGGAACATTTGCACCACTGCAAATTATGTAAAAAGAAGAAACAGTCTTCTCTTCCCATAAAGTGATCCAGTAATCCTGGCCTTGACTCTAACAGGATCTGTGGGAGTTACCCTTCTCATCAAGCAGTAGGTGATCACTTCCTCTGACATTAGCCTGAACAACTATTAATGCCAGGGTTATGTCAGTAAGCTAGAAAAAATGGCAAATATGCTTCCTATGCTAAGTGTAGAGAAGAAAACATTGCCATGTTTGTAGAGGTGCAAACTGATGTTGTTCTGTTAAAACCAGTTGACCTACACCACCATACTTTGGTTCCTCAATTAGGGGACCCACAGTCCAAAGTTTAGATGTGCAATAATATATCAAAAGCTGTTTCAGAGACTATTCAGGTTGCATGAAAAAGCACTTCAAAACTCAGAAAGGAGGACTTTCTTTTTTAGTTCCTTCATTCTCTTCCTCTAAAATAAAAATGCTTCACCCAAAGTGTACATAGCAAAGTCATAATGCTCCAGTTTTTGTAGCCACAGAACTGCATAATGCAGTAGGTGACTCATAAGCTGGTGTTTACAACAGATTTTTTCCATGAAGTTTTCCAGTGTCAAGTTGGTTTAAGTGTTATCAATAGTCACTTTGACTTGTTTCAGTAACTACTTTTATTTGTGTAATGGTTTTACTGGCAGATCTGTTCATAATTGTTCATGAAAAACTGGGAAAAAGACTTTGAAATAGAGCCATGGCTGAAATTAGATTCCTTTTTCTCATCTAGTTTAGTCATCCTAAAAAATATTTCAAAAAGCTTACTTCTCTTAAAGTTAACTTTTTGTGAAACCTCATCCATATTATCTGCTGACAGAAGTTACAGACACGAATGCAAAGTCAAACTGACACTTCTACCTGGGTTAAATGATTATAAAAGGTATTTGGAACATCACTTGGAAAATACAAATCTACAATAAACCAAAGTAGTATGTGGATTTATTCATTGTTCTACATTAATATGAACAGCAAGCTATTGAACTAAAAATTGATTATCAGGCCACAAGACACCTACTATGTGTTTGAAAAACCAGTCAACCACTGCAGTTTAATATGTACAGATATTGTAAGCTTACTGCTTTTATTTAAAATTTTATTATGTCTTAAGAGTCATTTCAATACCCCAAATTATAATTGCTCTCAGCATGGTATTTTTAAGTTCAGTTACAAAAGGGAGTATTTACGGTTTCTTCAATCCATTAAAGCATTAAAGGATTTCCTGAGATGGAAATAATAGGGAAATTCTTGTTCAGACATGTGCTTCTTTCTACTAGTAAAGTTAACTGAAACTTAAACAGGTTTAGGGCCTGACCTTGCACTGGGATCTGTTAACAGGGATACTTGGACCACCACAAAGTCTCTAGAAGCAAAAATTCACAGCAGTAGGTTACACAAAAAGACATGAGTCTCGCTTTGTCATTTGCAATATAAATGTCTTACATAAGAACTGCAGAATATAAAATCTGAAGGCTAACTAATTTATAGGTTGGATTGAGGACCATTTTGTCTGTTCTGTAAAATTGCTGTTAGCCTCTCTTTCTCTCTTCCCCTCCCACCCACTCTGCCCACATAAGAAATGAGAATCCTGAAAATGTTATTAACTGAAAAAAAGTTTGTGCGAAGTCGGTGACGGTATTATTCTCTTTCCCCTTCTGTCCTTTGTATTTTTGCAGCACTAAGCTCAGACTTAAATAATTTTTCTACAAGAAAAATATAGAAGTTACGTTCATATATTGTCAAAATATGAAGTCTCAGCTGTGTCTGAACTTCTTCACACTGGGAAATTAGCTAAAACCCACTGTCCTGCATGCCATTAATTTTAAAATATCAGCATTATCTAAGAAGATAAGTCTGACAAGACATTTCTGCAGGGCAACTACACACATACCTGAAGAAGAAGCTTTCCCTGATTCCCTCCAGATGAGAGAGCACAATGCAACTATTGGTTATGTGCCAGGACACGTAAAGTCAGGTGTGGGTTTGCGGCCACAGACTGGGGAAATGGGAGCTGTGCAACTGGGATTGCTAAAGGGAAAAGTTGAGGATGAGCTCTAGGAGCTGAGTTCTCACTGGGAAAAGTGGTGAGATATGTCAGGCAAGTGCTTGAGATAGCAACCCATGACAAAACCCACAATTTGATTTTCTGGAATAAATTATGATCTGATCTCCAAATTCTCTTTAGTGTCTTACAGCATGATTTCATCCTCACACAACAGCTTGACATTCATGCAATTTTTGTTTCTTTCAGTTGATACTGGTGCAAACATGGAGTAAAATGTTACTTGAGCAGTTGCCTGTCCCATTGTCCATATTCTGGGCTATAGTAGCTAATAAGGCTTCCGAGGAAGCTGGCAGAGGGTTTCACTCTCTTATTGGTAAAACAACATTATTATTAAAAGAAAAGAGAGGGGGGTGAAAAAAAGGGTTAGGTAAATTAATGAGATGAAACAAAATTTTAAAAGAGTTACTCTGACTGACTGCCTTCTCCCCTCCTGCAGCATAAAAATAATCTTACTTTTATCCTATTTTAAATCTTAGTTTTATCAATGCTGGACAAAGCTGAATTTTAGCTGGAAAAAGATATCGTATGCATATATTTGTTTTTCATCAGACATTCCTGACTTCTGTTAAGATGTGAAATAACACAACACTGAATTTCACAGGGTGATGTACCGAAATAAGAGACCATGGAGAACAAGAGCTGAAGAAACTTGTAAGAAACAATATGGAATATTTTCAACAGGAATTTTGTGGTGACACATACAAAAAATTGCTTAATAAATCAGAAGAAAACCCAGCTTTTAAAAAAATAACATTGCTGTCTATTCCTGAAAATCCTCTCTTTAGGCAAGGAAGTCTCAACCAGATATTAACTTGAAATCCCCTTTGAATTGAGATTTTCTCTTTGATTTTAATTTCTAAATAGGCTGATTATCTTTGGAGTAGTTTGTATGTATCAGAGCTAAGACATCTGTGCTCTGGGAAAAGCTGACTGGTGATGTTTCTCCCTTTTTCCTCAGAACTCAAGGCTTCTTTTAGGGTAAAAGAAAGACACCAGGAAAACTTGTTTATAAATCCATTTATAACTGATTAAAATACTTGTCCATTTTAATAATAGCATACATGTCCCACTGCCCCCTTCCAGGCAATATTTTAACTTGTTGCCCTAGCTATAATGTGAGCTCTTCTTCCAACCACCCAGCAGGTCCCTTCCCTTTCATATCTCAGATGGTGTGACTGAGCTCAAAGCAAGTGTTAGCTGTGTTCCTCAAGGTTAGAAGTGGACTTGCCTTGACAACTACCTCTCAGAAATTCGTGCTGGGTTGTTCCTGTCAAAGAGCTTAACTCCATGTCTCCAGGGTTAGCAAGCCAAGTGCCAAGAGCAGAGCACAGCAACTCCTTGATCCAGGAAGATATGATCATTTCAGACTCCCCATAAAATTATCCACGTGCATATGCTGAAATGACAGAGCAGAAGTAGACAACCAGCTCCAGCAGAGTGACAGGTAAGACAACTCCTCTCTGCATTGCTTGGCTATACCAGACAGGGAAGGTGCACAGAGAAAACTCGCTAGCACTTCTCCACATTTACCTTGCTGGAAAGGAGAAATGGGGATGGGACTCTGCTGCTAACCCCACCACTGCAGGAGAGGAAAGCGAGCCTGAGAAGGCAGAACTGCTGCAACAGAGAAGTAGATGAGGTGGTTGTGGTGACAGGCAGATTTAGGAGTGCAGCAGTACCAAAATCACTGTGTTTTCTTTACTTCAAATGATTGGCAATACAGGTTGTTTTCCATATCTGCTACATATAAGGGTTTATGAAGATATTTCAAAATTTAAATAGAGATCAGTAACATGGTATATACAGTCCTTTATCTTGATGAGAGCCTCTGAGACTTTATTTCTGAGGTAGGAAAGTTAGCACTACTTAGTACATGCAACTGGCCTTGGGATTAATGGACCCTGTTAAAGTTCTCTCTATACATGATGGATTAGATATACCCAGAGCTAAGAAGGCTGGGCCGAATCTAGGACATTTGTTTAACTAAATTTTCATGTGATTTGAGTGTTCTCTTTCAGAGAGTCAAAAGAGAGGGGAAAAAAGAGACAAATGTACTAGCAGTGACCAGCAAGAAGCTCTGCTGCTATATTTTAAAAGCCTAACTAATTACATAAATAATAATTTATACATAGGTCTTCATATGAGGAAGGCTGTACTTAAAAAAATATTTATGTAGGTCCTACCAGACCTGTGTACCTAGCAAGTAACAGTAAATACCAGAAACCAATTAAAAAAAATCAGAAGACTTTTGATTATGATTTTTGATATAAGAAAAGAATACATTCTGTAAACTTTCCATTTACCTTTCTGTTTAAGAACAGAGTTCCTCCTTTCAATACTTTCTTTATAAATACAAAGACTAGAAACTTTCTTTCTTCACTGGAAGCTATGATTCTTGTTCAACTGCATGACTAAAGCAGCTGAGGCTTGAAAGGAGAGAATTCAGCCTTCACAAGGCCCATGATAATCAGAAAGCTGGAATAGCTCAAGACGACTCTTCAGACTCTATGATACCAATACAAGTATAACATCTTACTAGCATGTCTGTTGCTTTTCAGCTTTAGGGCAAAATGAAGGAGTCGGGGGTTTTCTTTCTACATAAAAAGTCAAGAGATTTTCATCTTTTCCAACACATAGTTTGTCCTATTACAGTAATAATATAACTTGAGCTGTGGGTCAGCCAATATCCTGTCATGTTCAGCTAGCGATACTAAAGTAACACCAGCTGTCTTTAACCTGAGTTCTTTTTTAATGTTTCTTGATCGGACAGACTAATGGCAAGAACAACTCTTGAAATTTGTCCTGCAGCAAAGCTGGAATAGCTAACAAAAGATTAAGTTTAGGCCATGCAAATATCCATTTAAAAATTGGGAATGTTCCAGCTTTCTCAGCATCTATACAGTATGAATCACCATGACTTTCAAGTATGTATTATGATGTCTGGCAGGATTTTTGCATGAATTCCCATGAGCCCTGGCAAAGGGCTAGCATATTTAGGATTCCTTGAAATGTTGAATTAGGAGGTATTAGCTGTGGTTCAATTGCTCTTGATGATGTTGTAACATGATATTTTTTTTTCAAATAATACCTTAAATCAGAAGCAAAGTTTATTAGTCCTTCTATAGTGAGTCACACTAACAAGCAACAACTGAAATAATATCTTTCTGTATTTCTGGGCAAAGATCTGATTTAGAGTAATGTATTTTCTGAGAAGTTAGTATTCTGCTTGAAATAGTTGTGAACAGTTTCTTACCTCTGAATACACAAGGAAAGAAGTGGGTAGACATGCACTGTTGCTTCTTATTTTGTCTGCCAAATAGTCTCTGTCTATTATCAATCATACATAAAAAAAGCTGGAAATGGAATTTACTGATTCAAAACTTCTACTGCTTATTAAACTGTTATTCATGGAGTTTCCTAAGAGTTTCTCATTATCATCTCCATCCTAGATTTTTTTAATGTAAAAAAAGAAAAAATAAAAGGAAAAAAAAGAAAGATTTTAAAGTGGAAACTATTTAGCAAAATTAGGAAAACCTGAAAGAAACTGACTTAAGGAATTTAATCCTCTTCTGCAAAGTGAGTTTTGCAGATGCCCTACCTCTACCACAAAGAAAGTTGGATGTTAATGAATGCAAATATCTTAGCAGGTGTTTGAGTTTGTCTGTTTTGAACTCCATCACTGATGAGGATTTATTTTGTTCATAATGACATATTTGTATGTTTTCAGAGGCTAAAAGTATTTGAAGATACATCTGCTGATGGTGGTGCCACTTTGATTCGGCTGATTTGATTGCTGTGTAGCTAGGTTAACTTTGGTAGTACATTATGTGGATCCACCTCACTTTCATAGACTTAATAGGACTCTCAGTCTTTTTGTTGGAGTCCATGAAATGCAACAGGAATCCACAGTTGTGGAAACAAGAGTCTTTCCATCAGTTTCAGTAAGCTTTGAATTAGGTTCAAAAGCTGGTATTTGCTATCCAGAAGCAACAACAGTAGTTTGCATACTAGGGAGGATTTGCCACAGCAGCTGCAGAAGGCCAATTCTGCAAGTGAAGAAGCAACAGCTCTAATGAGGACTCTTCAGTGTCCCTACACAACTGGGACAGTGCTACAATTCACAGAGGTTTGATTTTGATTGAAGTCTTACTTTTTGAATAAAATTCGCAGAAATTGAAAATGTCTCTTAGGATAATTCCCCACCTTATCATTACAAGCTATTTGAAGACTAATCTCTGTTTTCTGACATGACACCTCCCTGTTGGATTAATAGTGATAAACGGCTAGAGATGTGGAATTCTCTAAAGGGATGTTTAACTAAGCAATGTGCATACAGAAAGGCAGCACAGACAACTACACCAGTAATTCTACAAACAGGCAGAAACTAAATGCACTGCAGGAAAGCAAGGATAAAGGGAGGGGTAAAAGCCAGGATAGAGGGGTTACAAAGAAGAATGGACTTTTTGGAGTGAGCGTTCCCTAACAAAAGGAAAACACAGGTGAAGAGAACACCTTTAATTTTTACATTAGGAATCCCTGAAGCTTGCAAGCCACATCCATCACCTGTTCTAACAGGAATACCAAAAGAGTCTCTCAGTATGAGAACATACCCAGAAGAGCAGTTTTTTCCCTGTGAACAAAAAATTATATGTAACCTCCTTATACCAAGAACCTTAATCACAATATGACACTTATGGCAAATGTTCTTCATGAGTTTATTTTCTTTTTGGGACAGAAATTTCCTAGAGAACTGATCAGGATTTTTTTTTTTAGTGTGGTTTTAAAATGTACTATAGTTTATCTATAAATTATTGTTTTATTTCCCTTTACTGTTTGTTTGTTTGTCCTGTATGCTAAAATATTAAGCCCATCTGACAACGCGCAGCAATAATTCAAGAGTAGGTACCGCAACAAAAGCACCCATATGTGGAAAATTCTGGCTAAGATAACAATTTATCCTAATCCAGATGATGAGAAGCATGGAATTTCTAGAAGTGTTTGTCTGCATCAAGCATTCTGCTTATCTATTGTTTATACTGCTGCATTGGATGACTGTTTTCCTAAAGGTTGTAATGAATATGAAATAACACTTTCTGTATAATTTTCCTTTTTACAGAAAATATTTCTGGTAAAATTGTACCTTTGGGGATTCATAAATGTTTTAAAAAAAACAGAGCCCTTCTCAGAATTCTCTCATGTAACTGCAATGCCCCTGCAACATAGAACACAGTAATTGGATACTTTTATTAGCAGAAGAATTATTTTCGATTATTTTCATTATACAACCTAGCTGGTTGCAGTGGAGACAATGATGACAACACTGAGACTGTGGTTATCGAGTTACAACTCAGAGGTGTGTCATGGTTTCGGCTGGGATAGAATTAGTTTTCTTTGCAGTAGCTAGTATGGGGCAATGTTTTGGATTTGTGCTGAAAACAGTGTTGATAACATGGAGGTGGTTTAGTTGTTGCTAAGTAGTGCTTACACTAGTCTAGGACACTTTCAGCTCCCCATGCTCTGCCGGGTGCACAAGAAGCTGGGAGGGGAGGGGACACAGCCGGGACAGCTGACCCCAACTGACCAAAGGGATATCCCACACCATATGACGTCATGCTCAGCACATAAACCTGGGGGAAGAAGAAGGAAGGGGGGACGTTTGGAGTGATGGCATTTGTCTTCCCAAGTAACTGTTACACATGATGGAGCCCTGCTTTCCTGGAGATGGCTGAACACCTGCCTGCCGATGGGAAGCAGTGAAGGAATTCCTTGTTTTGCTCTGCTTGTGTGCAAGGCTTTTGCTTTACCTATTAAACTGTCTTTATCTCAACCCATAGATTTCCTCACTTTTACTCTTCTGATTCTCTCCCCCATCCCACCAGGGGGGAGTGAGTGAGTGGCTGCGTGGTGCTTTGTTGCTGATTGGGGCTAAACCACGACAAGGTGAATCCTCACAAAGACATTTGGGGATGTAAAAAGAACACCCTGAGCTGCCTATCCTTGGCAGTAGGGAAGAGAATGACTGAGAAGAAGGTTGTTGGAGATAAAATACCTAACTCTTCTTGTTAGTAGACAGTCTTCAGGTGGTGTGTGGAATAAAAAGCTGTTTTCCCAACCATTGTGGAATTGATTTGTCTCTCTGCACAGTCTCTCTCTCTAGACAGCTTCCTCTGCAGAAGGTGATGTTGCTCATGTGCTCTTGGGAGGCAACATGCTCTGTTGGCTGAGACAGCACAGCAGCACTCTTCTCTGCTCAGAAGTGTTTCAAGTCTGGCTTCCCACTAAATGTATTTCTAGTCTACCACACTTGGGTAACGGATTCTATTTGAATTCAAGGTCATTCAATTTCTTTTCAGTTTATCCTCTTATTGTGCTGACTTTTACAAAAGAAAGTCACTGGACAATAGCTATTGATCTGTGGCGGTCTTCTTGGTAGCTGGAATGAGACAGCTCGTTACTTAGAGCAGCTACAGCCCACTGTGATGACCGGATCCTTTTTCCCCCAGAGTGTGTGAATGTGAATTATTCTTTAACTGGTAGATTAATTTTACATTAAACTTACAGCCTCAGTCCCTTTAAAGGCTGCAAGCTTAATAATTTAGTGAGACACTGAGAAACCACCTGATGAAAATATGCACCAAAGGAAAGATATGTTTAACTCCATATCCTGCTAATCTGAAATGGTAAAGATTAAATATCCAGCAGGTCAGTACCAATGCTGAATGCCACCATGCCTTCTCAGCAACTGGAGCCTACCCTTTTCACTCTGTTACTATACAGCTTACCCAATCAGACATATATAGCTATCTTCAGCAAGAAACTCTGGACTGCCCAGAATAACTTTGTATATGCATACAAGCATCTTCATAAAACTTTAAAAGTTTTGGAACTCTATTATTCAAACTGTCAAACTACTAGAGTGCCCGTGACACAGACTTAACCTGTGCCTAATAACATTTTCCCGAGCCACACTTAAGGAATTAGGAGGAGCTACGGACAATTTGCACAGAACTATTCTTCTCTGGCAGGTGAGAGGATTTAATAATGTGAACATGGGCTCTCTGCAGCACATGGTCAGGGCCAGAGATTGGTTTCAGACATAATTTAATTTACAGATATGGTTACACCCAAAGAGAATAAGAAATGTTATTCTGAATACAGATACTGGGGAATGGCTGTTTCTATGGCAAGCTCACTCTCCTGCTGATGAGTCTTTCTGAAGTCTACCAAATTGTTTCTCTCTTTTGTACTTCTCTTCTTAACCTGTTGCTCTGCACTGACCTGTCTCCCAGGTGATCTATCCTCTTTCTTCCTCTTACTTCTACTGTCCTATTCAAATTTCCCCATATGTCATTTCCAGGTTCCACATTCCTCAAAAATTAGCCCTGATTTTTCTTGCCCTTTTCTATCTTTTACCCATTTCTTTCCTTCCTGTTCTTTCTAAAATTCTTAATTATACTGCAAAATACAACAATTTTCTCCCTTTCATCTGTTTTGGATGCCTTCCAATCTGGCTTTCTGTGTTTCCACACTGATACCATTCTCACTAGTGTTGCTAATGACAAATCCATTTCCAAAAACCTGCCACTTCTTTGTCCTCAACATCTCCACAGAACAATCCTTATAATCTCCATTGTTATGGCCAAACATCTCATTCAGGCCCTCATGCATGCTGCCTTGATTAGTAAAGGTTTCTCCAAAATGCAGTCATTGCCTTTGTCAGCCCACATAAATCATTGTTTTTGATTTGATCTTCTTTTCTGCGTGTTTGAAAGTCAACTCCCCTCAACAGTTCTGTCCACTGGCTTCCCGTCCAAAATCATTTGACCCCAAGAACACCCTCAAACTCAAGGGCATTCCTTGTCCTCTTCAGGCAGCCACGCTTTGTCATTACCCTCCCCTGCTCCACTGTCTTGTCAGCCTGCTTCCTCCTTCTGCAGCTTCTCTCTGCTCCTTGTCTCATTGGCATCCTTTACAGGTTATGAGTGTTCTGATTTTATTGACAAACTCATCATCTCACCCACACTTACTGCATTTTACAGGCTTGCTTGTGGCCTGTAGTAAATTAAGATGAATTTCCTTTCTCTTTTTCCCCTACTTTTAGTCTTTGTTTCTGCTCTGCCCTTTAACAAAAGTTAATTACAGATTTTTGTGCATAAATTCACTGAGTGCAATGCTGGTGGCTCAACATCGATCACCATACCACTACCTGGAAAAATGCCACTATTTTGTATCCAAATTAAAGTACTCATAAATTTTTTTAAATTAATCAAAGAGTTTCTGACATATCTTTTAATTTAAGTGGCAATAATATTTCTATTTTCATTATACTACTTAGAAACTTCCAAGTAAGTACATCATGGTGTGACGACTTTGGAAATGACTACGCACAAAGTGGGAGGTCTGTCCAATACTACATGAATAAGCAAACTATGCTTGGTAAATGAGTAAATGAACTATGAAGTGAATAAGCAAACTACATTTCGATACTAACTGAATAAGCAAACTCCATCCTCATTATAGGGCCTACTTTACCTTCCTGGTTTTACCTCTGTCTTTAATTCTGAGAGTTGCCACAGAGTCAATAGCAGAAGGACATTAAATTTTAAGCTCCCTCCATTTAGGTGGAATAATCTTGGAAAATATGAGATGGGTGCTTCTTGGGGACAGCCAGCTTTTTAGGTCTCTACACTCTGTGTGTGCTTATAACCAAGGAATAGTCCTCTTGAAAGAGCAGGAGCAGTTTGCCATAACTCTGATGACAGAGAAAACTGAAAAGTTATGAAGAGGTGTGTGCTGATTTAGCTGGTCACCATTTTAAAAGCTCAAAAGAAGAGCTTCAGCTTCAAGAATCTGATCACACAGGGGAGCCATGCCTACCTGGATACAACAGGCATATTCATTTTTATTTCTAATGAACTGTCTGCCCTTATGCTTTATGTGTTAAGAGCAATGGAGTCTTCATTAAGCCCTGTGGAAACACCAGAAGTATTTGCCCTCAACATCAAAGCTCAGGTTGTCCCAGGCTGGGATTCTGGCAGACTGCACATATACACCATAATGATCAGTGAGAGGTAGGACCAGCATTACTAGCAAGGCTAGTCTTCAGGAAAGGAGGCTTGGCAGGATCTGCTTTTTGAAAGTGTCTGTGAGTGTTAAAATAAGAATGATGTCTAGAGCCTGCTTAGATCCAGCTACTTTATATATGTCAGATCTAACACAGATCTTTGGAGTTTATCCAGGCAGGGGAAACCCTGCTAGATCTGTGATGTGAAGGTTTTATTTAGGAAAAAAAAAGACATGTGGCCTGTGATCAGAAATGAAGCCAGAGCTGTTTCTGTGCTTAGATGATATATCGGACTAAAATATTTGTAACACGCAGACTAATGTAAACATTAAAAAAAGTCTGAATTAATGAACTCTGCATTCATCTGTAAAGACAAAAAAAAAGGGCAACGCAACATGAAAGAGTTAAAATCTGACTACTGTAAGAGAAGATAGCAAGCAGTTGGAAAGGAGTTAGGCAGGAAACAGTCTAATCCTTGATGACAGTGTTGGTTAAACACTTAATGATCACTGGATTTACATGACATAAGTGATTCTGAACATGGGGTTCATAGCCTAGCTCATTGCATATACCCAGGTGCCTCATATTAGGAGCTTACAAAGCTGAATGCCAAGCCACTGAGGTCCTTTTTTTTGTATAAAGCACAAGCAGAGGAGTCATTTGTGTGATGTGGCTCTGCATACCTGGAATTTTGAAATA
Organism: Morus bassanus; assembly: GCA_031468815.1. NCBI lineage: Eukaryota > Metazoa > Chordata > Aves > Suliformes > Sulidae > Morus > Morus bassanus. The sequence continues at coordinate 64,366,460 of CM062600.1, forward strand.
CAGATACAATCAAAAGAAGGTACTTAACAGGATGCACAAAACTCATTATTGGTTTAATATCACTGTTATCAGTGAAGAAACATTACAAAAGAATTTCAATCACTGATATTTACTGAATGCGAATGTAACACCTGAGGCAAATGCTTTTAGTATAGAGTAATTCTATCTAACTATGAGACTTTTTGTACTGCGTCGTACATCCTGCTGTATGGATCTTGTACCTCCAGTGTAAAGCAAATATATCCCCAAACTGTGCCCACTCAGACTTCCCTGGCTCTGTGCCAGTGATAAAAGAATAACTGCTCTGCATAGAAGGTGAAGTAATATTGGAAATGACATGGAAAAACCAGGAACATTTCAAGCCTGTAAGTTGTTTAAAAAGTAAATTGGTCGCACTGCTTTTGTAGCATGGCTGCATATCAGTAATCTCTAAATTAACAAATCTCAGAAAGATTTATGTGGCACAGAGCAGACATGGTTGTATGGAATGGCTCTTTACCATTGCTATGGCAAAAAGACCTTTTCTTCTTACACAACAATGAGGAAATACAAAGCATGCAGACTTTTTAAAAGTCAGTGCAAATACCATGATGCTTATGACCTAGACATAATTGCAGTCTGAATTTGTCTATAAGGTAAGAGATAAATATCTCCATGACTTTTTTTCCTCAGTTCTCCTTTTGTTCTTCTGTGTTTGCTCTCTCTTACCAACTGCTGAGAAGACATCCTGCATCCTGTCATGTTTAAAGAAGCCAAGATCCCTGTGGATACACAACACTAGGATTTTTCCTCTATCCACAAATTGTTTTCATAGATTGATAAGTAAGGACATGAACAGACAAAATTATTTTAGTATTTACAGCAGGTTTATAAACAGGTTTAGTGGCCAAAACAAGTTTGACACTACCAGAGGAGTTTATCTTTGGCTGCAATCACACAGATTTTCTGTGAAACAGGCTAAAAATTCTCATTGGCTATTTCACAAGACCATGAGACAGTCTTCTTCCCCACTACCCAAGCAGCCTCATAAATGCAGGAATTTTGTGGAGAGCAAGGAAGGCTGTGACAACCATCCTGAATTCAAATACTGTAGTACGAGTTTTATAAGAGAGTTTGCCTTCTTTCAGTGTTACACATGGTGGGATAGACCTCCCACTGAGGACATTTGTCGTGGGTGAAACAGCCTTAACAAACTTCTAGTAAACAGAATACATAACCTCCTTCAAGCTCCCATGCAGATCAACTTCACCTAAAGCATTTCTTCTGTCTGAACAACTCTTAATTAATCAAGCCATTTCTGAGCTTGACTACCCTTGTGGTTAGAAAGGTTGTGGCGGGATTTCTCTTGCAGTTCACTTTTTCTGTCATCTAAGCTCCATTATTTCTTGTCTTAAATACTGTCCCTTCGTTTTGTGGAGTGATCCTGGTATACAATATCTCCTAAGCTGCCCCATGTTTCTATCAATATTAAGCAGTTCTATTCTTTCAAAAAATGATAGTATGTGTACGGCTTAAGATACTCAGACTAATTTCCATGCACAGTTTGGCCAGCATCTGTGGGCCTGTCATGTCCCTTGTGGGCTGTCAGTGTTTTGCTTGGCACTAGTGCCAAAGCACCTGCAATCTTCATGCTGCCATGTGCCCACCATTCCCAGTGCTACAAAGTCAGAATGCCCTCCCTCATCCTGGGGCCATAGGGCCATGTCACAGGCTGAAATCCTACTGTAGGGCAAGACAAGGAGGGAGACAGGTAGCAGAGTACAACACTATTGACTATACAAGTGCTCTGGGCTCTAAGGCTGCATGGAGCAAAACTATCTAAATAGAAAGAAAATATCTTCCCTTTCCCAGGTAGAGCGCGTGTGTCTCAGGCAGTACAGTCCTGACACCATCCACAGCGACTCCCCCTTCTCTGCATGGACTCTGCTCAGGATTGTACCTCACTGGGGCACAGTCTACTATGAAAATAGTATCTCTGTTTCTTAGATTTGCACATGTCAGAGAGAGATTTCCCAGTTCTTCCCCTAACTGCTAGAGTGCAAATATTCAGTCCTGCCTGCCCTGGTTATGAAAGCTATGCTGATATTTAATAAGCAGAAGAGCAAATATCCATGTCACTTCAGCCTATAGTTTGGGCAAATTGCAATGGACAAGAGTTAGCCTAGGTAATGCATAAAGCTGTTAGGAGGAAGAGAAGATCACTTTGCTTCTCTGTGAGAGATCTGTGGAGTTAGGAGGGGACTGTTTGGTTTAGCTTTGAAGTGGAGAGAAGAGGGGACAGAGAGAGATTCAAATTTCCAAGGCAGGGGCAGATGACACATGTACACTAGACAAGCAGCTGAAGAGAAAAGTTATGTGTTCATTTTTCCAAGCAGCTCTCATAACTGTGAGTGCCAGGCCATAATTTAATGTACACATAAGCCCTTCTTCATATGTCTAACTATTTCGTATTCTTAAAAGTCCATTTGCATTTGCAAATATGGGATTTATATGCGGAACTTGAACATCCTTATTTTCTATGTTTTCACAGTCAAACTATCACATCCTTGTAAGGTATTTAGTCTATGCTTGTATATCTGATTATAAAATGATACAGTATTTCAAAGTATCTCTAGCCAATACAATTTACATCAGAATAAACTAAAGGTGGCAAATAAGGCTTCTTTGTTGATCTTCCTCCAGTTATAAAAATTCCAACATAATTAGTGTTCCATGAGAAAAATGTTTCCATCAGTGATTGGAATACACCAGATCCAAGTAACCAGAATTTTATGAGAGCATGTGATTAACTGCAGTTCAGACATTGTCCATTTTGGGGGAGGTTCTATATTATAGTTTTTGCCATGCAAGAGAGCATAGGGTTTTGTCATTCACCATTCACAGTTCTAAACCTGCACAGAGCACGAGACTATTTCTCTCAACTTTCTGAGTTAGTCTCTTGAAACACTGTGAAGCTCTGAGTGGTGCAATCTAGATATGGTGACAGTCAGAATCTTAATCCACAGATTTGAGACAATCATTCATGTTCATGTCTCAACAGAGATGCTTAAAGGTAGAATCACAGAAAATGCCATAGATAAGCAGCACAACACTATGTAATCCAATATAATAATGTCCATAAAGTCCAACCTAGAATTTCAGGGGAAGGGTTTGCAGTCTTTTAAGAAGTAACTACAGACTCTTTGCTTGTAATACAGTAGGTGAACCTTCACTAGTACATGGCTTAGGGCCTGCTCCAGGTCTTATTGTCTTCTCTTTAGCACAAATATGCTTGGTTTTCATTTCCATATTATTGTTTAATATTGGCCTAAATCTTTCCAAACTAGTGGTCTCCCTGACATTCACAGATCTCATTCCCATGAACAAATAGCGACTTCGAAGAAGTTATCTTTGAAAGATACTATCCTATTATTTTCATTCTCTGTGTTACTATTTTATATCTGGTTTATCTGCTGGTTTCACGTTAGCTAAATTCCCACTTTCAAAGTCAGTTTATTTGTATTGAATAATTTAATACTTAGCCATTTAAGCCACAATAGCTTTTCTGTTTCTAGCTTTGCGTAGGAGAAATGGTGCTTTCTCTATGACACTATTAAGGTAAAATAGATAGCTAATGGGAAGAGAGACTATTCTTAATTTTTTAACTTTATCAATTTTAACTAGTTTTCTATTATAAAGTGTACTGATAAAATATTCATTTTGGCACACTGTATCCACTGTGGATGTTGATTTTAGGAACGGTGCTTTATGGGTTTTATCACTTATTCAGTTGTAGTTACATATTAATGCAACTGCTACATGTAGCCAGGTAATTTTTATTATTATTACTATTTTTTAGAGTTGTTTTTGATTTCATTTGCTCCACACAGAGCATTTAATACACTTTTACTGGCAGTAAACTTGTAGCTTAATAATACTGTTCTCTTTGCACATAATGATGCAGAATATTTAATTTTTTCTTTTTTTTACAAATATTACCAGATGGATGAATCTAATTAGAAGCTATGAACCAGATTTACAACAGTGTTAAGTATCAAAGGTAGATACCCTGTAGCATTTACAAAATTGTATGACACTTGCCAACTTTCAAACAGAAAATATGGTATCCAACCTGCTTAGGAGTCTGCTAATTGCCTTATATGTCTGAATACATTTTGAAAATATATTCACATACCCCACAAGATCCTATTTCTGTCCTTGCGTATTATCCTAGTGTGTCAGCTGGTCCTGAACATGACAGAATACCCTGATGAACACATGTTTTGATATTTTTGACAGGATTGATTCTATCAATATTTCTTCCACTGTTAAACATCCCAATTCACCCTATTTTACTTTGCAGCTTCTCACACTGGCATTTAATTTAAGGTGCAAGTACAGGAAGATCATGCTTTTTTCATCCTCTCAACATGAATTTTGTGATTAAAAAATAAAGTAAATCAGTCCCAGGATGAAGACTAATCCCTCATAACTCTGGGGACCCTACATCTCATTAGGTGCTTATTGCCCCTCTACTGTCAATAAAGCCCAGAAGGTGATGAATTTGACCATATATAGATATTTGCTAGAGGATGAGAAGAACGATATGTTATACTGTACTGACTCTTTAGACAAAATCCCCATCAACTATAATGGGATCTTAACACCTGTCTCATATGAAGACACCTAGTGTTAGGATACATAAATCCCACCAAAAATAAAAAATACCTTTTCTTTTAGTAAAAGATCTTGAAAGAAACAGCTTCAAGCCAATTTTGGCTGGCACCTGTTAGACAATTTATGGGTGTCTTTGCTGTTCTTGAGCCTATTCAACAGATCTTGCAAGACTTTTCCCCCCTGAAAGATGATCTTATAGTGATAAGTTGTTGTCCTAAAAATGAAGCACAAAGGTTTTGCTTTTCTCATGGGTAAATGTTGTGTGGCAAGACCACAATCATAGCTTACAGAACACTTTTTTTTTTCTCTTTTTTAACAACACATAGAAAAAGATAAATGTTTGCTTCCTTAAAAAGTACAAATAAGAACATTCCTACTACAACATGTGAGAAAACTAGATCAGATATACTAGGAGTTTCTGAAGCACTGAAGACTGTTCCTTTTTGGGCTAGAAAACTGATATATCTAGAAGGAAGGTCAGCGGCCCAGGATAAATGTAGTTGTGCAACAGGGATTTGTAAAGCAGTTTGGATCAGAAGATCCCACTATCCTCAGTTCTTTTCCAAGCCATATTGTCTACAGACAGATCAGGCCACACAAAAAGAAGTTGTATGCTGAGGTGTTAGATACCCATCTCATCTGTCATACGAGCCATGACAAAAAAGTTCATACATATCATATATAAGAAACAAAATATACAAGAAAGCAAATTAAAACTAATCTTAAATGAAGACCATTTCTACTAAGCTGAGGGCAATAATTTTTCTATCATTTCCTGGAGTGACAAGAGTTTAAGTGTTAGACTGTATCATTTGCTTATTACTCTGCATAGGAATACTTCTGTACTGTAAATACCTCATATTCCACTGTTAAATTCTCTCTTTCATAGCTTTTATTCACACAGGCAAGGAAGAAGCCATGTTTATAGCGGAGCAGCAGAAACTCCACCCTGCTTTCCTTTACCACACATGCTTGGTTTCATCTGTGCAAAAAGATTAATCTGTTCATCATTGGTACTGCTTTTGCAGCTAATGGTAAAGGCAGATCTTTTTTCCCCCAGTAATCGAAATCAGACACCAGTGAAAAAGGAAGCTCTATACATTGCTAGAATGCCTTCTATGTAACTAAATAGACACTAAGTGGTTCTTTGGTCCAGATAGTGGTAACTACATATTTTATGAGTAAGTAATTATAAATGATTTAAAAAATGGTTTAAATGGTATGTCTCAGAGATTCCCTCATAAACAGTCGTTCAGATACAGAACTTGCCCAGTGCTCTTCCATAGTGAAACTAACATAAAAAATGTACTTCCTTTCTCTGCTACCGCTTTTTCTTTTCACACATTTAACTGCATCAGCCCTTCACACTTAGAGTTCTTGTTTCCAGTTCATGTGAAAATGGGCTTTAGTCTTTGTTTTTAATTCACTCCCTTTTCAAATTGTTCCTCAAAACCTGTCTGTCTTTTCTATATTGTTACCTTTTATCAGAATCAAATATATTAGAAATTTTCTATCTTTCACATTTCTACCAGTCAATTGTATATCCTGGCCACTGTTGCTGAGTGCCTTTTTTATAATTACTTCCTGGACTAGATCCTGTTCACTGATCAGGACCAAAGCAAATTTATCTCCTTATGTAAGTTTCTGACTAGGTGTGTTTCCAAGAAGTAAAAATTTCTACTGTCTAAACACATATTTTTTTTCCTATAAAAGCAACTATTTCATGAAGACTGAAGTTTCCCATCCTGTTATGTTTTCTGCTCTCTTTCACCATGCTGGCCAGTATTTGCAGTAGAAAATTGCCACTTTTCCATTTAAAAACAAAATTTTTTTTCTTTATATATTCTGTGGTTCTTGTTGATGTTTTTAACTATTTGTCTTATTTGGTTCTCAACTTTTCTTAAACAGAATATATCAGGAAGTGACAGAAGAAATGTCGTCCTTGGCTAATGTACTCTATCAATCCCATTTAGTCTGAATTTCTTTCCTTCATTCTTCTTTAAGAGTTTGCTATATCAGTAGCCAATTTAAAATCAAACATTATTGTTTACCAGTCTTCCTAGATTCCTAATATTGTCACAGAACTTTTATATTTAGTCTTGGTTTTGTTGCTTATTTTTTGGTGTATGGTAGAACAGGACTTTACATGTAGAAACTACTATTCACCACTTTCCAGCTAATTTTTTTTTTTTTTTTGAGGTCTGCCCTACATTTTTTGGATGATTCAGAACTCATATCTTCACCCCTACAGAATGTGTCATCCCAAACTACATGCTATTCTTTCCTTTTTCATCTTTCCGCAATCCTCAATTCAAATAACTCTACTACCAATTTTTCAATGTCACAAGCCTGCTTCCATTTTGGTTTAGATGGCGCTAAGAAGAAATGCCATTCCCTCTCTAATGTCTCCAGCCGTATCTGCAATTCATAATCAGTATAAGTCGCTCTTCCATGCACTGTTTCCTCAACTATTCATCAATACCTCTCTGGTCATAGGTGTTATACTATGAGCATTTCAGACTATCTTCCCATTAAGTTCAATAGTCTATTACAGCTTAAACTAGAGAGTATCTCCTCTATGCCTATTTCATTAGCACTCATATGGGCCACAACAAAGGTTCCTACACAACTCTATTCTCAATGTCTTGTGCAGGCTGCTACCTCTGCCCCAGCAGGCATATTACCAGACTGTCCACACAGCATGTAACTATACTGCCATACATCCCGGGCATAACAGTCCCAAACGTGCATATGTCTGACAAGAGAAGTCTCTTCTCTCTCCATCCCACCAACCACTATAGACCATATCCTCCTATTGGAATCCCTGGCAATGAAGTGGTATTTTGGGGGCAGGAAAATGCAAAGCTGTTGCTTGGTGTGGAATTCTCACTGACTTGAATAAGATAATCATAAAATCCCTGAGTCTTATCCTTGAAAGCTTCTTGCCCATGGTCGTCATTCTGTAAGACCAAAGAGGACAAAAAACACAGCTGCTTTAAATTTCTGTGGGGAAGTAGTTAAATGCAACACCAAAATAAGAAGACAGTGTTGACAACTATAATACTCTTCAGAAGCTTTTACAAAAAACTAAGATGACATTTTGACATAATATCTAGGAGTACTTGCAGGTTTTTCCATAGTCCCCTAACTGTCTAGCTTTGCTGTGCAGAATTTAACCTCATTCCATGACTTATTTTCAGTGGCTTATATATTGTTTATCTTTTTAACAACTTCATTTACAAAATAAATGCTGACAAGATGTACTTCCACCCACAAAAATTTGATCTCTATAATCTTTGGGCTTAAACATACCAAAATGAATGGTTTGTGGGATTTGGTGGTGGCTTTTTTTTTTTTTTTTAAGATATCTTTTATCTATCTCATTCCTTTCATGAAGGAAACTACTAAATTTTGTTATCTAATCATCTCTCTCCCTAAGATGGCATGCAAAAATGAGATATTAAGAATCTTAAGTCTGTAAGTCTTCAAAATTTTCTTAGTAGGAATCTATCAAACTATCTGGGAAAAAAACCACTATGATTTATAATTCAGCTAAAGAAGTTTGTGACTTTGCTTTAAGGCAGATACAATTTGCAGTTAAGAAGAAAAAAAGTGTATTCTCCTTTTCATTATGTGTACCTATTCATTTTATTGTCAGCTGTTTATATACAGTGCTACACAATAAGTTTAGTAATGAAATAAACTACTGACTACATCAAGAGGATCCATACCCAGATGCAGACAGAAAAACAGTAATAAAAGCCTGTGAAAATACAACTTCTTGAATTTTAATAAGATGAAATATTCAAGTACTGTGGGAAAATGAAATCTACCTATAGAGGGATTCTTTTCCTAAAGAATCCAATTACTGTGTCTAGTCACATATGCACATAGCAGCAGTAGTCTGAAAATAAATTACACTCAAATATCTCTGGAACAATCTCATTCTAATGACACATTTACTGTTTAATATTCTAGCCAGAAGGAAGCTGACTGGAAGTCTTGGCTACTCATTTTCTACGACTAATTTTGTTTATTTTTTATCGATATGGTTAGAGAACTGTACATCTTGTACAGTGTGTCAGATGGGTTAGTGACAGACTGCAGCAAGTATGTCACAGCACAGACCAAGTTTCTGTGAGACTGTGGTTAACAGCTCATCATAGTCTGAGTGTGAAGGGGAGCTGCTCACTTCACTGACTGCTGGATGCAGGAAGGAGGAAAAGCCGTTCCTTTCCAGAAAATATTGGCTCAGATCCAGTGGGGTTGTGCTATTTTAGTTCTATGCAATCTTAAGAATCAAGTTTACTGTCTGAGAAACTACACAGCTATTTTTAAGCTTTATTCCAGTATTTTTAGGAAACCATTATATATTCTTGTATCTTTGTATGTATGTATATAAAATACATACATATAATATACATATAAAATTACAGTGTCTAGAAGTTATCAAGTAAAATCCTCTTAGAGGGAACAGAGATTTCTGAAGATTTAGATGTCATTAACAGAATATTAATGTTGCTTCTTATAGTAAAACTCCTACAGCTCCATACAAATATAAGAACTACATACAGTTTGGGAGCAGGCATACCTTTAATGTTTCTGCCTGTTCCCTGTACTGCATTATTGTACCAGGAAGGCAGATCCTATCAGGACGATCTATCCAGATTGGGTGTACCTGGGGGAATCCAGAGACAGATGTCTGCTGCATATACAGAATTTTATGTTGTGATGTATGTAATATGTGTCACTAACAGTTAGTGATGATGGTGTTACTTCAGTCCTAACCTCCAATATTGTGTGTCAAACTAAGCAACCAATTTGCTCTTAGTTTTAGGAAGGTTTTGGGCAGCACTTTTTCTAAGAGTACTAAGCTCCTTGCTTGAAAGTGGACAAGCACAGGAGTTTTATGGGGTGAATATTTGTAGGCATCTAACATAATACACTTAAAAATATGACAGCACTTTCTGGGACAGAAAAGTCTTAACATTTTTATCCTCAATAGGCATCCTCTATCAAGCATACAATTATTCCTTACCTAGAAACTTCCATATGCTGAGAAAAATTCTTCAGCTGGACAGTGAAGCCCTATGTTCTCACCTCACAGTACCAGGTCACACAAAACAAGAAGGCAGGGGAAAAGGTTGTAAGTTTGTTCTAAGTTTGTTAATAAAAATTGTTATATTAGAATTACGTAATTTAGGAACACTTTTCACTGACTTTTTGTTTTTTAGCAAATCAGTGTGTGATGCTCAGAAGTGGAACAGTTTTCTGCTTGACAGGGATGACTATGATGTGTGGTGCACAAACTTTCACATGTTCATGTTTGTAGGTCTGAGGCAAGGAGGAGAACAAATCATTTCTATCCCTTTCCAGTTAATGAGTACAGACTCTGAGAACATTCAACTTCGTATAGAAAATAGCATGCACAGTGAGTCACAGTCAGCAAAACAAACAGTTCTGTGCTTTCATTTTGCAATGCCTGAACTGCTATATTTGAGGAACAATACCTGCAGCCATCCTTGGTTAAGAGTCCCTCAGAAACCGTAATGTTCAGAGTTCCTGCTTGCCAAGGAGGCACATAGAGCCAGACCTTGGCTGAAGTATGCGTTTGTATTTTCCTCTAGAAAATAAAGTAATGTGTGTAAAACAGTAGTATCAAAGTTATTATTGCTGAAATAATGTGCATTTAATAGTCTGTAAAATAAAAATATTTTCACCCTAAAATCCTCATCTGTCATCCCTCCGTATCACCCCTTCCTTTTATATGGAGGTGTAACTATGCAATATGAACTGGTGAGATAAAACACAAGTCTATTTATGCAGCTTCTTAGGCATAGTTTAGGCCTTTAGCCCCTGACCACTTCTACTATAAATTATCACAAGCTATTCTCCTTGGCAATTCAGAGCAGCTGTACCCTTTTGGGCCTTCAGTCATCTCTTGACACTTCCTTCTTGCCTGCCAGTTTCTGTAGTACACCTGGACCTCACCCACATAAGTTCTTGACCATAGAAAATCCAGCAGGAGGTCTGCGGTTCCCTGTTCTTAAATTTAGGTCCTTTTACACTACAGTTTTCCAATCCACTACCTCATGTGAAGACAAGCCCAGCAAGAGAAATGCTTGCACATCCAGACCTTGAAGAGCATGGGAAGTGTGAAAGCAAAAGTCCCTCCACAGAGCGACCTTCTACAAATGAGGTAACCTCCGAGTGCTTCTCTGGCACTAACACAACCTCTCTCTCCTCTGCCTTTGTTTCCATACAAAACCCTGCACCAGACGTGGAGGGTGGGATAGTTACTTTTCAAAAGAAGATTATTAGTACCACACTTAAAAAGGTGAGCCTGCACAGGTCTAAAAACACCCCAAATTGTTCCAGCTGAAATCAGTCTAAACTGTCAAGTTTAGGGAGCAGGTGGAATCAGAATATTTTGTTTAACCAAAGCAGATGGTTGAAAAGAAAAACTATTTGAAGACTTAAGTAGAATACAAGAATACCTATTCATTTTTACTCTCTGTAACACTGAACTAATGTATTGGTCATAAATAATGACCGAATCATTGAAAATCTGTTTGGAAAGTCAGAATCCTCTGTGGTTTGTCCTTACACACAACAGTTTTCACATAAAAATTTCAGTGCAGTCTAATGCCAAACTAAATTATATGCCAGATTTTACAAAATCCTATCCTCAGTAATATTAAATATATTACCTGTATGGAGTAATCCAGCTTCTCTAACCCAGCTAAAACAATATGAAGAATTTGGTGCTACTTGAAAAAAATGTTTGCCTGCATATTTCAATTATGCAGCATTTCAGTGGCATGCTGGTTGTGCACACATAACCCTTGAAGATCATGAAAAGATTAAAATCAACACTACAACTGTGCATAAGAAGTACAGCTTTGTGATTTGTTTCAGTGAGCAATCACATTAGCAACAGTATGCTCAGCAAGCAGATACTCGTAGTACTCAGTCTGGGTTTCTCCTATGAAAATTGTTAGTGAAATACCCATACTCTGTATTTCGTTCACCTGTTAGCAACAATGCTCTACATATTCTCTACATTTTCAATTTACTTCTTGCCTTTCTTTTTTATGCCAACACTGGAAAGAAAACCACCATCAACTGCCTTGTTATTTTTCAATGAAAAAAAGGATTAGGGACTTCTTTTTGAATTTTTATTACTGTCTAAAATTTTGATTAAAAAGTGAGATAACTGTACAAAACAAAGAAACATTTCTACATTTCTAGTAGAAATGCAACTTACTGTCAGATTTCAATATTAACTTAAGCTTTCTTTAGCTGAATAAGATTTTTTTGAGTGATTGTCAATACATGCACAGATACCTAGACAACGACTCTTAAGATGAAGACAGTCTCAGAAACTACCCAGTGTTGCTCTGATACACCCTGTGCCATTACATGCCACTCATTTGGACAGATAGAATGTTGCATGTTGTGTACACCAGGCAGAGCCAGAGCTTTATCCATCCATGACTGTCACCTTAGGAAGAAGGTATCAGACTTTTGTAAGCATTTGTACTTGATTTGTCTTCATTTTCCCATTTCTCACTCCATTTTGCTACTTGCACATATTCTTTTAAAAAAAGACTGAAACTTTGTGCCCTTTCTCACAATTTTCTCCTTTTCCTTGCGCTACACCTGCCTCATTTCCTTATGACAGACACTTTTTCTTAGCATGAAAAAGCCCTTCAATAACAATGATGTCCACTATTGTGAAGCTTCCCTCTTCATTCAACCAGCAGGTAGATGCCTTTATCAGACAGATATATATACAATTTCTGCTGTCTAGAAGACCCTACTCTCGCAAAAATAAATAATTCCAGTCACAGATGTGTTAACATTAAAAAGATACATTAACAGATGACACAGAAGTGCTTTCAGTCTTGGGGACCATGCACCATTCTGAACTGCACCCCCTTTTCAAGACCTTTCACCACCTGGACCCTGCACTGGAAGGGGAGAAAGTAAACCTTCTGCACATCTGACCTGTATACCACAACTGGTCTCCACCAAATCTCTGAGAAAGGTTTCTAGCTGATGAATCATGCCCAAAACCTCCCAGACCACAGATGCTTGTCATTGCATAGATGTGCTCTGAATAATTTTGCCCTCTATATAATTTGTACAAAGCTAAGGAGCAGAAATAGGAAAAAGAAAAAAAAAAAGAAAAAGCAGTTTTTTTCCTGATGTTGAAGCACAAGCTCTCCAGTCCTCTGCCTGGGAATGGCAGTCCCCTTTGAGGTCCATCTCAAAATTTGCTTCTGAATCTGAGTCTAAATATCTATTTATACACCTCAGATTTTAATTCAAATCAAACATGTCCTTTCCTAAATCACACACTCTGGGACTGACATCACTGCAAACCTAGGATGTCAGGAATGTGTATTTTGCACCTATACAAACAAAATCCTTTAGAAACGTTCTTTGGGATTTTCCTCCACCTGGCAGGCTCCAGAGGCAGGGACCTGATCATGGCCCAGCACCCTGCAGCACTGAGGGCAGTTTCTGGGAGGCTTTCCATGTTCCCATGAAGGCTGAGGAGACCTTGGTGGCACCTTTGGCGAGGGCTTAGTCCTGGAGTCTGGGAGCAAAGCTGTGGGGAGCTTGCACAGGAGCAGCATGGCTTCCAGGAGTGGAAAAGGGCATTTTTTTCCATAAAAATGACAAATCTCTCCTCCAAGTTGGGAAATATGTGGTTCTGGGAGAGAAAGAGCTTGTACATTGGGGTGCTGTGGTGTGAACGTAGCATACAGACAGTTAGCTAAGAACAAAAAACAGTCCCTTGTTCTTAACTAGTTCTTCAGTCATGTTATCTAATACATATGCCTGGTATGTATGACTAGAATCCTCCCACACCTCTACAGCCAAGTCTCCTGGACTACATTAGCACTTGCAAGCCGTGAGGATGGGAAAGCACAGACTGTGCGTCATGTGTATGTGCGCACATACAGGAGAAGAGACAGGGAAAGGAAAAAAGGCTTCTCTGAGCAGAATTTGTGACCCAAACTAACCATTTTAAATCATTTTGTGGAAAAAAAAAATCAGCAGAAATTACAATATTCACAAAGCTGCCTCATGAGATGACAATCAGGAGACCAACCACCCCAAATGTGTGCATGGCTATAGTGGGTCTTCATGCACCCCTCAAGGGAAACCTGCATGCTCAAGTACCTCTCTGAAATGCCTGTACACCAACGCATGCAGCATGGTAAATAAACAGGAGGAGCTAGAGATTTGTGTGCAGTCACAGGGCCACGATCTCATTGCAATTACAGAGACACGGTGGGTTAGCTGGCATGACTGGAATGTTGGCATGGATGGCTACAGGGTTTTTAGGAAAGACGGGCCAGCAAGGCAAGATGGGGGAGTTGCTTTTTATGTGAGGGAGCAACTGGAACGCATTGAGCTCTGCCTAGGAGTGGAGGAAAAACAAGTCGAGAACTTATGGGTAAAAATTAAGGGGCAGACAAGTATGGGCGACACTGTTGTAGGTGTTTACTACAGGCCACCCGATCAGGAAGAGGAAGTTGATGAAGCCTTCTACAGGCAGCTGGAAGTAGCCTCACAATCACAGGCCATGGTTCTAATGGGGGACTTCAACCACCCTAATATTTTCTGGAAAAGCAACACGGCAAGGCACGCACGAGCCAGGAGGTTCCTGCGGAGTACTGAGGACAACTTTTTGATGCAGGTTGTGGAGGACCCAATGAGGCAAGATGTGCTGCTGGACCTTATACTAACGAACAAGGAAGGACTGGTTGAGGATGTGGGATTTGGGGGTAGCCGTGGCTGCAGTGACCACAAGATGGTGGAGTTCAGGATCCTGCATGGTAGAAGTAGGGCGACAAGTAGGATTACAATCCTGGACTTCAAGAGAGCCGACTTTGGCTTCTTCAAAGTCCTGCTTGAAGGAATCTCATGGGCTAGGGCTCTAGAAGGTAGGGGGTCCAAGACAGCTGGTCAGTATTGAAGGAGCACTTCCTCCAAGCTCAAGTTCAGTGCATCCCTAGGAGAAAGAAGTCAAGCAAAGGAGCTGGGAGACCTGTATGGATGAGCAAAGAGGTTCTAGAGAAACTCACATGGAAGAGGGAGGTTTACAGTATGTTGAAAAAGGGACTGGCCACTTGAGAGGAATATAGGAACATTGTCAGGATATGCAGAGATGCAACAAGGAAGGCCAAGGCCCACTTTGAACTCAGTCTAGCAGGGGGTGTCAAGGATAAGAAGAAGGGCTTCTCCAAAAACGTCAGCAGTAAAGGGAAGACTGGGGAAACTGTGGGCCTGCTGCTGAATGAGGTGGGCGCCCTGGTGACACAGGATGCAGAGAAGGTGGAGTTTCTGAATGCCAACTTTGCTTCAGTCGTTACTGCTAAGGCTGGCCCTCAGGCATCCCAGCCCCCAGAGGTGAGAGAGACAACCTGGAGAAAGGACGACTTCCCCTTGTTTGAGGAGGATTGGGTTAGAGATCACCTACGCAAACTGGATCCTCACAAATCCATAGGCGTAACAGGATGCACCCACGAGTGCTGAGGAGCTGGCAGATGTTCTGGCCAAGTCACTCGCCATCATCTTTGAAAGGTCATGGAGGACAGGAGAGGTGCCTGAGGACTGGAGGAAATAAAATGTCAATCCAATCTTCAAAAAGGGGACCTGGGAAACTATAGGCCAGTCAGCCTCACCTCCATCCCCGGAAAGGTGATGGAACAGTTCATCCTGGAGGTCATCTCCAGGCATGTAGAGGAAAAGAAGGTTATCAGAAGTAGTCAGTATGGCTTCACCAAGGGAAGATGATGCCTGACCAACCTGATAGCTTTCTGTGATGGTATGATTGGCTGGGTAGATGAAGGGAGAGCACTGGATGTTGTTTACCTTGATTTCAGCAAGGTGTTTGACACTGTCTCCCATAACATCCTCATGGACAAGCTAAGAAAGTGGGGGTTAGATGAGAGGACAGTGAGGTGGTATTGGGAACAGACTGAACGGCAGAGCTCAGAGGGTTGTTTATCAATTGGGCAGAGTCTGGTTGGAGGCCCGTAACTAGTGGTGTTCCCCAGGGGTCTGTGCTGGGTCTAGTCCTGTTCAATATATTCATCAATGACCTGGACAAAGGGATAGAGTGTACCCTTAGCAAGTTCACTGACAATACCAAACTGGGAGGAGTGGCTTAAGCAAGTCCAGCGGAGAGCTACAAAGATGATCAGGGGACTGGAGCACCTCCCTTATGAGGAAAGGCTGAGAGACCTGGGTTTGTTCAGCCTGGAGAAGAGAAGACTGAGGGGGGATCTTATCAATACTTATAAATATCTGAAGGATGGGTGTCCAGAGGATGGGGCCGGACTCTTTTCAGCAGTGCCCAACAACAGGACAAGGGGCAATGGGCACAAGTTGGAACACAGGAAGTTCCACCTAAACATAAGAAAAAACTTATTTACTGTGAGGGTGACAGCAGTGGAACAGGCTGCCCAGAGAGGTTGTGGAGTCTCCTTCCCTGGAGACATTCAAAACCTGCCTGGACGCAGTCCTGTGCACCCTGCTCTAGGTGTACCTGCTCAAGCAGCAGGGTTGGACAAGATGATCTACTGAGGTCCCTTCCAACCCCTACCATTCTGTGATTCTGTGATTCTGTGAAATCAAGCAGTCCAGAGCAGGACATTGGACTTGCGAACACCACAAACGTGAAGCAAAGAGGTGAATGGGCCGTGCCTGTTCACTTCTTAACTATGTGTTCACAATAGATCGTCCAAAACCTTTCCCCTTTTCTTGGAAGCACCAGGAAACAAATCAGTCAAGTAGGAGTCAAGATAAACCAGGCTATGAATGCAATTAAATACATAACCTGCTGACGGCCTCTGTATATTTCAAAATGGTCGGGGACTGGAAGGACTGGGTTGGATTCACAGCTAGGTGGCAACTCATGATTTTTTAGGAGGGAGACAGGGAAACAAAGACCTGGTCAGGGATCCAAGTTCTCCCCCTTCCTGAGAGACCATCGGGTCCTTCCCAGATAGATGTTCAAGCAGGCTTCCTCTGATAGACTGCCTTACCTTGGCATCTTGTGTGCATCCTCTGAATGGCTGCATCGAGCGTGTCCTCACAGCTGAGAGCTCCAGCATCTGCCACCTCCTTGAGGGGCTCCTTGCTGATGGGGAACACACCCCTGCCTCAGCCATGACTTCTACCTGCTGCCTGGCACCCATGCTCCACACTGTCCCACTGCACCACACAGCATGCCCCGCACCGGCATGGCCCTGGCAGCTCCTTCCTGGCTCTGCCACAGGCGAGTGACCTGGTGCTGGGGAAGTGGCTCTTCAGAGGGTGAGAACAGGGGCTCTGAAGTCTGTAGCAGGAGGAAGAATAGCTTTTATCCCCTCAGCAGACTGCAGTGGGGCTTTCAAAACATATGTCTGCTCACACAGTACTGCCATGTGCTGTTGGTTCCTTGTGCCAGGGTAAAAAAAGGCTGTCAGGCTCCTGCAAGGGTGTGGAGAAGATTTTACATGCCTTCTGTGATAAGAGGAGTGAGATATGACTCCTTGGAGTGGGCATTATTACTATTAGGGCTTTCCAGGGGCAGGATGGCTGCCCTGGCCTCAGCTTGCCTGAGGCCAGGAAGGGCAGGCTCTGTCCCTGGTGGTTTTGGTAAGGGGCATTTCAGGCCCTCCTCTCCTCTGCATCTCCTCTCCCAGAGGAGCAGGAAGGGGTATCCAGACCCCATGTTTTTATGGCTTTTTAACCACCTGCCCCACCACTCTGTGCACAGCCCTGAAGGCTGTGTCTCCAGGCAGCAAGAGGATGGTGAGGAGTACGGGAGGAGTACGGAGGTAAACCCACACTTTGGGGGATGAGCAGGGCAGAGAAGGGAATGAGGGAAGAGCCAGTGCCCTGGGGAGGCTCAGGAGCCTCCTCAGGGTGCAATAAATATCACTGGGTCTCTCAAAAGGACTGAAAAGGGAATTTAGGGATTCATAACCTCTTATCCCTGAGGATACAGAGGTGCAGGGCTCCTCCAGGAAGGGAATAGGGAGGACAGAGGTTTGTTCCTCAGATGAAGCAGACACAAGTGCCACAAAAGAGTCATGGAAGTAAGGATTAATTGTTTTTGCACTATGGCTAAGAGGCATATTAAGTGAAAAAGTTGTATTTGCTGTTCATTTAGGGAAAGACTCTTCATTTCTGGCGTGGAGTACATTGACTCATGCAAGCTCTTTCTACTCCTCTGTGTTTATAAGTTCTAAGCTAATATATCCTAAAATAAGCTGTTCCCTTTACAATGCATGTACACTGCCTTAAAGTCTATGCTGAAGAATTACCCCAGCAGACTTTCTGTTCTGGAGCTTGCCGTTAGAACACTGCATTTCCCCTAAGCTCTCTGGCTCAGCAACTTTATGCCATATGCAGCAACTGCAAGTATTAATAAGGAGCAGGCAGTGTGCTTCATCTCCCTTGGCGGCTTTTTCAACATCAAGTCAATATCAGCAAATGCACAACTAGCCACTGTGAAAAAGAAACTTTTCCTTTTTTTTCCAATGTTTCTCCTGGTATGTGAAATGAAAAACCCACTGCAGTGTTTAGGAAGGAGCCAGGGTATTTGCTTTATGGCTAGGAGCTCCATTGCTGAGAGGACTAAGGGTCAGCAACTTGTGGGTGTGGATGCCCTGCTCCAGGGTTGGCAGTGCGGGGAAGGCAGCAGGCTGGGGCCAAGGACCACATGGCAGGGCAGGGTGGGAGGGTCTGTGCTCAACTCTCCTTTCATCTAGACACACAAGACACACGAACTGTCTCTTGTTCTCAAAACACCGTTCTCAGGGCACCAACCTTTGGCTCTCCACCTTCACATGCCCTTCTGTGTTACAAGCACAGAGCTACTGGGTAGATCAGGAGACAGTTTCTCCCTGCCCAGAAAAACCAAGGTGCATAACTACTGATGAAGGTACCTATGAAGGCAGAAATGGAAACTGTGACTGAATCCATCAGTGGTCTGCTATTCTAATATTATCTAGCTTCAATTACTTCAGTCTTTACTCAGGAAAGATTCCCTACTGACTTGTGCCAAATACATACTGCTGGTCTCCATCTCTTTAGAGAAACACACTTAAAATTTGTATTTAAAATATTGGAACAAGATCTGCTTTTTTTTTTTTTTTTTTGTAAAGTATTGATGTGGATTACAAACAAGAATTTATTTCAGCATCTCTCTGTATGTGTCAGAATACCCACATCCTTATATAATGAGTTTATTTTTCCAAAAATAATCTGTACTTAAATTCACAATGAATTACTGTAATTATGACAAAAGCCTTCCAGGAAATCTTTGCCTAGGTATAACAAATAGTAATGATTCAGTCTTCATTTTAAGACATTAAAAGGTTCCTTTCTTATTACAAAAATGTATGTATTCTGAAAAAACATGTTTTCATCTGAAGCTAATAAAAAGGAGATCTCACTTCCCCATGATCTAAAACCACATTCCACTTTCTGTATATTACTGTTCTGTAATTTTAGAAAGGATTAACCTTACACAACCTGTTTCACTAACATCCATATATTCACTTTCAACCTGCTGTAGTATGAAACATCTTGGATAATAAACCTTGAGATATTTGGGCTGTAAATGGAGGGGCCAAGTGAAGCAGAACTACAGTTGTGCTGCTGGAACCACAGCAATAAACACAGACTGTACCTCCCTTCAGTTTTCTTTCCCTTGAATCCACTTTCAGGAAATTTGCCAATCTAATAATTTAATTTGCCTGAGTCATGTTTTTTCAAAATTTTTCCCATTTAGATGTGTTATCTTTGTGCTACTGCATTTAGGTCCTACTCTGATCAATAGCTGCAGTCAGATTTCTATGGGCAAGTGCTCCTGAAATGCATCTGCCTGTAGTTGATACTGTTCATAGAGATTGTGTAGCAAAATCAAGTCTTAACAGCCTCTGTTTTTTCCACATTCACATTCTCCAAGTATAGCTATTCTATAACCTTACTAAGATAGTCTCTCTTGCTGTTTCTTACATTATTTAATGTCCCAGTGTACTAAGTGTGCCCTCCACTGGGGGGATATCAACGTTTAGAATAAATATTCCACCGTTAATATTTTCCTTTTCAATATTATGCATTGTAAAAAACTTTTCTTCTCCCAAAGTAAATAATTAATATTTGCTTGATTCCTGCTTTTCTAATAGATTTTAAGAAGGAACTGATTTCCTTCCAACCATCCTCATTTTGTTAAACACGGTTCTGCTTTCTGAGAGTATATATCCAAGTATTAATCATTTCACATAGGAGCTGGTTGAGTTAACGAGTTCAGAAGTTATGTTCCAAATAACCTAATGATAGTTGTTCTAAAACAGTTCCAGATTTATATTACCTAATGGGGTTGTTTTTGCTAATCAGAAATATGATTCACATCCTATCAGATATATATCGGCATAAGGAAAATTTAATATCTAGATCTTAGTCTATAATTTTGTGGGTTTAATATTTTCCCCCAGCATATCAAATGGGAAAAAAAAAATATGTGCATAAAATGTGTAAAGAAAAAAATGCTAAACAAAGCCTTCAAAACTTCGGTGTTTCCATTGACATTAATACAAGGGTCCTATAGTGCTTAAATGGGAGTTTTTTGTTGTTTGTTTTTTATCCCACTATCGTGAGGAAATCTCTCCTCCCTTTTGTGGGACTTTATGATGTCAACCAAGAAATGCAACTTGACTCACAAGATTCTGATGAGTAAGGGGTGGGAGAAAGCTGCCTATAGGCAGCTGGTCAGGGTGTTCCCAGCTGTTACCTGAGTAATGCTGATGGGATACACACCACCTCCAAGTGATGTGCAACGGCATCTTTAGACAGTAGCTATAAATGCTGTGCTGAGAGTGAGATGCACAGAATGATTTTTGTGAATGTTACACTTGTTTTAAAATAATAAATTGCTGTAGTAGGGTAAGAATTACTGGAAGTAGGTAAAGCTAACAGAGGAAGAGTGAATTTTTACTGTAGCTGTAATTCTCAGATGTTTGATAAGCATCACGTTACACATCAAGAAGCCAAGAAAGTTGTACATTTTATAACATAAAATAGCCTATTACCAACTGCTTGCAGTTAAAGAACAATTCCCTGACTCTCAAAAGCAAATATTCTCCTTATTGGATGCCAGTGATGCCCATACGAAAAAGATTTGACTCGTACATTGAAGAAATGGAACTGACCATAATTAATAAGAGAACTCAAAAAGCCACAGCTCCTGGCTCAAAAACACCTTCACTTCTTGCTCTTGAAAGTGATGTTGTAATTCAGATAGGTGCTGGTAAAAAACTGATTTCTTATGCAGAGCATCTTTGAGACTGCAGTATGGCATTTGTACAAGAATGAAGAAAAAGAGTGTCATTTATGTGCCCACTTAAATCAGGAACAAGAAAGATGCCAAAAATAAAATGTACGGGATAAAGAGTTACAAGTGCTTACATCCATCACTTTGACAGTTTGGCCAGATGAGGAGAAAACTCTCACAAGGTTAAGGTTTTACCAAAATAAGATTAATATGAAAAATAACATCACATATAGACGTGGTAGTACTATAAAATTCAAATCATATGCTTGACTCTGTATGAGGGATGCTCTGGAGTGGACTGACACCTCTGGGAAGGCAGACGTAGCTGCAGTACTCATAACAATGGACCACATGTGGAGGGCAAGGCAGTCGAAGGACAACAAAGAACAGAGAAAACACACCTCATTACCAGCAGAGAAAAGCGGGTATGGACCTTCTCATCCATACAGTAGGAGAGTGCTCTGCTTTCTAGAGCACACCTGGACAGAAGCTCCTTATAAGTGGTTTCTAACCTGCTGCTTATTCTCTAAAATGAGTTAGTGATAAAGATGTGTGCCTGGAGTTAGCAATATTACTTGTAAATCTCTTAGCATCTCCTCTCCCAACATTTGGCATGGGATGCAGGCAACCTCAAACTTTTATTGCTGAAATGCCCAGGTTGGAGAAGCTTAAATTAGTCATTCTTGGTCTTATTTGCCTTGTTGGTTTATGTTGGTTCTTAGAAGTGCAAACCACCAGTAAAGAAAATTCTGAAAGATGAGATCAGCAGGTACTCATGGACCCACATTATCCATACCAATCTAAACCCTTAAAGAGTTTAAGAGATCTCTTAAAAGATCTTAAACAACTGAAGCGTATAGCAAGCACAGGAGAACCACTGTCCGCCAAAGGACAAGCACAGTGAAACCCATTACAGCTCCATCTGGCATTGCCACAACAATATGCCTCCTTTCTCAGGCTTCCCTGGAAGAGTGGATTCCTCCCCGTGCCCTGTGAAAAGAGAGCAAAAAGAAACGAACAAACTTTGTCTCATAATTAAAGTTCAGTATCTGTAAATCTAGAATCAACAATAAAATAGCCCTCCTACATTTTGTTTAAGTCCATGCTCCTCTCCTGTGGTGTTACCATGGGGTTGTGAACTGAGATCAGGCACTGAGACAGCTCTGGGCTGAGCTGTGAGAGGAGCAGCAGAACAAGAGCTGAGATATTCAGGCTGTCAAGTGCTTACAGCAAGTCCTGCTAAACAATTTCTGTGGCGTCAATAGACAAAATATACTGTCTGGCGTGGTATGGCCGCAGCTGTGTATCGCCCAACCAGCTTTTGCAGAAGTATTATTTGGCTGGAATAGCCTGGGCTGTACATATCCTGCAGGAAGAATATGAACCAGGAACTGGTAATGCATTGAGCCCCTAAGGGCAGTGCAAACATAACCTCTTACTTCTTTCTCAGTGCAGGTTCTCTTCAAAACAAAATAGAACCTCAAAATAACATCTTTATCTTCTTAAAAAATACATGTTATCCTGAAACTATTGTAATAGGTAAGAGACAAGTGCCCAAGACACACCCACAGATCTCTGCTCCGTTACTTTGTACATTCCTTAATGCCTGTAATTCAGCTGACTTGGTTTAATGGACTTTTGGAGTGATTTTTGTAATAACCATAATACTCTGCATCACATGGCCTGGAAAATAACCTAAGTAACCTTTACACTATTGCACTTATTACAGACTGAAAAAGAGGTAGAATGAAAAAGAAAGAAATTTTATTAAACAGTGCTGCAATTCAGCATCATTTAGTGCTACAATTCCATCACTTACATACCAATTTTCCACCAAAGTGGAACTAATCAATAGACATTGCATACTTTTTTTTATTATCATGTGTGGTGTGTTTTGCATCTGAGAGAAGAGAAAGGAACTGAATATTTGTAGCTTAGCAATTTTGCATTAGCATTTTTTTGTTCTCGCCACTATTGTTCCAGTACCACAGACACACTTGTACACCAAGAAATGCTTCAAAACATTTACCTGAAAATGTAAAAATGTGGTCTGGATATGTGGTAGACTCACAAGCTTCTTCACTGCAGAAAATGCTGTCAGGGAAACTGCAGCACTACCTCTGAGTTATTCCAGTCAGCTATTTTGTGATTTGTCTTAGGGAAGAGTTTGTGCAGTGAAGTTATCATAACCAGTCTGTGCTGCATCGTCCTTCTACTCCCAAATATCACAAGAACAAAACAAACACAATACAAACACTAGAACAACCTTCAAAAGACAGGAAAGAAAGAAATAGTCCCACTTAAACTCATTTACTTGTACCCAAACTGAGATGAGAAGTTAAAGGGACAAAATTATAAGCAAAGCCAGCTGGTCTTAGAAATGTAATTGCTGATAAATAATGCCAAACCTTGCAGATATCCACCCTTAGTGTAACTGGATAGATCCTGAGGTCCTCATTTGGCCCTTTAATGAGACAAAGCCTCCATGGAAGAAAAGGGGATTTATTTATTTTTCATGGTGCATTTTGAAAAGAACAGAGAAACCATAAGATTTAGTCTCAGGATGTATAAACTGGAGAAATGATTGATCCTTGTGTGAACTAAAACTTCCAAGAAAGTCTGACTATAGAGCACTGATTTTATACCTGGTACCGCACTTTACTGACAACGCCTACAATCACCTATATCTTGCTTCCTTTCGTTAATTAATTTCTGTGCTTCACTCTCTGATTGTTACAGTAAAAGCAGCCTAATAAGGGGAGCAAGTGGATGCTGGGATTTGGTGGGCTACTCCTCCGGAAGCAGCTGGGAGGCCAGGGCTGTGTCATCTGGACACTCACAGCTCTTGGCACTTACATGAAGTTTTTTATGAAAAAAGTACCTGGTTAACCCAAAGAAAACTTCTCATGTAAATACTCAGAATTTGACAGTAATGCTGTCTGTTGGTGTCAGTGGGATCCCTGGTCACAACTAGGGACAAGGTAAGGAGAGATTTCTCACTTGCTTCTCAACTGGGGCTTGGATGTGGTTCTGCAGATCCCACTAGAGTAAGGGGTCTCCCATCAGGACCACCCAGCTGTGGTGTAGGGAATTTACTGTAGGGAATTCACCGCAGCAAAGAGACAGAAGAAGGAATTAACTCTGTAACTGTGAGGTTAGGACAGTACCTCAGTAGATTCAGAGGTACAACTCCCTGCACCAGATTAGGCAGAGGAGGGTCATTGAACACGTCTCTCTTACATCATATAGCTTTCTCAAGTAACTGCCTCAGCTAACAGGCCGTGGACTGTTTTCATTTTTTCCCATAAATTTTCACAATATTCAGGACATCTAGTTTTCAGGGTAATGCAGATTGTCCCCAAAGTAAAAATAATCTTGCCTATTTTTTAAAACCTGAATTTCTCTTTTCCAGCAGCAGGTCTCATTCTTCTTCCCTGCACTTATTCATAAACACAAGTCAGAAGTCATGTCAACTAATGGATCCATGCAAAGAAACAAACCTTCAGAAAGTTCTGGGTATTTACCAGGGTCTTAGTTTTCCTTGTCCTGCCAGAAGGTCAGCCCTCATGACGATATCACACTGTAGTAAAGCAGAGTATTAGAGACACTGTATGATGAGAAATCAGCAGAATTACTAAAATCACCCTTTCTGAAAGAAGCAATTTTTAACATTTGCATAATTCTTTAGAATAAAATTGTATTTCACTGTTGGTAGACCTGTAATTATTATACATTACATTATCTGGAAATTAATTTAATGAAAATCTATCAGCCTTTGCAACAAAGAGTGTGTACTCCTTTCTCTGAGGTGCTGCTTCTGAAAGCGCAAGGACGTGCTACCCTTTTTCTTCCTATTTAGTTTCTTCACATGCTCTCTGAATCCCTGCTCATATCCTTTCTTACTCAGTGACAGATCCTGTCATTTGTTCTTATTCTTCAGACAGGTAAAAATCACTGGTGGCTTTAAAGGTGATTTGCCTACCAAAAAAAAAAAAATAAGAAAGACAATAAACTGCAAATGATTAAAAATATACATCTTCATTCAGATTAACTAGTAAGTGAAATATAAGGGCGGGTCATCAAGGGTGTAAAGCAGAAAACTATACTGATTCTTGTTGATAATTTAGCCCATTGTTGTAGTGCCTTGTATGTTATTTCTGATTTAAAAATCTAATCTCACTTTATCTGAACAACAATAACTTTTCCAAATGCTATCTTAGTCTTATCTTGCTCTGAAATATATATAACTCTACATACACTGTTACTATAAGCTTAGATTGTGAGGTACAAGTATAAGAGAATTCTTTTGTTGCCTTTATCTTGATCTCCCTAGCTCTAATACATGTTATCTCCTTACTAGATAGAATTGCTTTCCTTATTTCAGCAGAGCTGTAGTTTACACTGTACCATTCCTACCATCAATTTCCTTTTCATGAGCTGAAAATATTGTTGAAAATTGTTTTTGAAAGGGAAACTTGCCAGATGGTAGCTTGACAGAAATTTCCAGTGAGAAAGGAATCTCTTGCAGATATTTGGAGATTTAAACTAACTACAACTTCTTTCTTCCCTGTTCCGAAGTTTAGGAAGCTTCAGCTGAATTATTCCATAACATAGCTTACAGGTACGCTCATGTAATCAGAAGAGGGTGTGATTTGTTTTACCTTCAAAAGGAGCCAGTGCTGGTGTTGCCCAAGTCTCAGTTCATGTTCTGACAGGAACTTGGTGTATTTGGGCGGTGTGTTACCCATATGTAAGCGCCAGCTGCTATATTTTAACCTCAGGTTGGAAAACCCAGGAGGGTCTCTGATCTCCTGATGTTGAAAAGACCTGTGTTGGGGTGGGAGTAGGTTAGCAAGTACAAGTAGCTGTACTCAGTAGTGACCTGAAGGAACTGTTACGAATGGTGACTTTGCTTACAGCGAAAAAGCATTTGCTCTCACACATTGTTTTCAGCTCCTTCTGCGAGCAGCCAGCTGCAGTCCTCTCTGCCCCTGAAGCATCCATTTTTGTAGTCCCCATACTTAAGCCTTAAGTTTGTTTTTGTTTTCCATGGTCCGGTCATGATGTAAAAAAGCTGGCATATAGAAAGTCCATCACATCTCTCAATGAATCGTTTCAATATTTAGTTACACATTCCTTTACAAATGTTAGCTTCATTTCCAGTGTGAATTTCTTTGCCTTCAGCTTCCAGCTATTAGATTTGACTGTGCTATTTTCTGCTCAATTAACGAGCTGTTAAAAACCCATGTACTGTTGTGTCAACCCAAAGGGAGCCTGGCTACCAGAATGCTGAAATTTGGATGTGCTTTAGCTCACATTAATTTTTCCTATAGCATCTCTCCATGCAGTGATATCAACCTGCATATAATGGATGCCTTTAAAGTAACAAAGGACAAGAAAATCCTCCTGGGAAGGTGGAGGTGAAGGCACAATGGAACTCTGCTGACAGCAAGCTGCAATAACAAACAGGTTGCCCTGTTTCTGTTTTTTGGGAGCACTGTGGGCCGGGCAAATTTAAGCAGTGAAACAGGGCACTGGTGTTCTCCTTCTCCCAGCCCTGGAATACCTGAAGGAAAAATTGGTTAGGGGACAGGATTTGCCTTTCCACCCAATATTTCTTTGCACTATAAGGGCAATTCAGCTTTTGGTTGCAAGTTCTTCCATACACTGAAATAATAGTTATGCTTTTCAATTACAAAGGAAGGTGAATACTGTCACTGTACCACAATCCACATCTTTACAGTCTAGCAAAATCATGGAGGATAAAAAATTATTCAGAAAGGTCAGGGAACCAGAAAAGATAAGAAGAAAAAATACTGAATAAAATACATAAAGACAGCCCAGCACTGTGTGTTTTGTACTCACTTTAGCCCAGTGGCTGTAGGATGAATTATTCCTTTGGTGTAGTATATGCCCATGGGAAAACAAGATACAAGCATTAATGTGTTTCTTTTGGCTAGAAATGCCAAAATGAGGATATATGTAATACTGCTTTCCTGTAACTAGTCACAGAGTCACAGTTTTATGCGTCATTTGAGATTTTTCCAAAGCAGCATGTTAGACTGCTATACAGTGCTCTCACTTTTTGGACCTTTATGGCTAGTATTCAACAAATGAAATGTTTCCTCCAGTTGTGTGTGCTTTGCTTTTTCTTTTGCAAAAATAACATTTTTCTTATTCCTATTTCCTAACATTTTCATCATTAACATTCAACCTTAGAAGATAAGTTTATAAACTGTCAAAAGTGTGGTTTAAATTTTTTAATAAAAAAGAAAAAGCAAAATATTGTGTTCATCTTCCAACAGCAATGCACAGTGCCAGGGTGTGCATTAATAAGACACTGTCTCTTATCTATGTGTTTTAAAATATGCCAATACTTAAACAGCCTTGAAACTTACACCCTGCTATTACTTATTGCCATATTTTCACAGTATTTTTTCCCAATAATAGGCATTCCTTTAATGATCTTTGCCATTCATGTAAATAAATGCTTTTCTGCTTGATTTGCAGTTAGTAAAAGGAGGACTTACTAATTAAAATGTTACAATGAACATGCTGGTGTCTTCTGCTGATTTCCATTATTTTTAATGAGAAGTTTGAAGGTAAAATGTTGCACTATTATTTTGGACTACACAGAGGGCAGTGTCATGTCAAGTCTTGATAGTGGTAAACAACCCTGATTCCTGTTCCACATGCTCTCCTAAGACAGCACTTGGGTTGTCTACCATTTTCTAATTATTCACTGAAAGTGAAAAGAAGTGGCATGTTCTAGGGAGAAGAGAATAGAAACAGAAAACTCATATTTGTTTCTACTATTTTGGCATTCCTGCCAAATGGATGGTTTGCTTTGCTTATCTCACTACCAGTTGCCAAAGAAACACAAAATAGTATTATCTTTCTGGAAAAAAAAACCTTCTAAAGAAAACCTTTATTATGTTCTGCTTTCACATCATAATAACCTCATACAGCTCATCAGTACATGGTCCCTATGGGAAGAAGGAGACATTGCAAAGGAGTGCCTTCCATCTTTACTGTATGGACTTTGTGCAACCTAAGCAAGAATGCAAGCATTGATCTCTGAGATACAAGAGGGCAACTCCCTTTCAGTGTCTCTGAAACCAGGCAGGAAATTTCTTGGACAATTTCATTGAGTCTCCCTTATCAATACACCAATGATTAGAAATGACGACACCACAAAGTGCGCTCTCTGTCTCCCTTTCTCCCCCTCCCACTCCCTCCCTCTTCCCCTCCCCCTCCCACCCCTCCCCCTCCCCTCCCTCTCCCTCTCCCTCTCCCTCTCCCCCGAGTGACCCTTCTCTCTCTCCCCACCCCCTTGTTTTCACATACACAATGGTGTCTCTTTCACTGCCACATTATGTGTTGTTTCCATCTGTGATGAACTTTTCTTTAGTTAACTTCAGATTTACTGAGACTACCAACTTCATTAATGCCAAACACCAGTTTCCCAAAACCAAGTTTTCCCCTCTCTTTCCCAAGTTCCATTTCGTCTACTCTGCTTTCTGCAGTCTAGAGGGAATATTTTGACTGTTCAGACCTCACCTGGGCTTAGCCTTTCTGCAGTTTTGCCATAAGCCTTGTCTGCAGTATGTCAGCTTGAAATCATAGATTCATAGAATATCAGCTGGAAGGGACCTCAAGGATCATCTGGTCCCACCTTTCTTGGCAAAAGCACGGTCTAGACAAGACAGCCCAGCACCCTGTCCAGCAGAAACTTAAAAGAGGCCAATGTTGGGGGATCCACCACTTCCCTGGGAAGATTATTCCAATGGCTGATTGTTCCAATTGTGAAAAATATTCCTCTTGAGTCCAATTGGAATCTCCTCAGGAGTAACTTGTACCCATTACCCCTCATCTTTTCCATGTGACTCCTTATAAAAAAGGAGTCTCCATCTTCTCTGTAGCCACCCTTTAACACTGGAACATGGTGATAAGGTCTCCCCTGAGCCTTCTTTTCTCAAGGCTGAACAAACCCAGTTGTCTCAGCCTTTCCTCATATGGCAGGCTTCCCAGCCCTTTGATCATCTTTGTGGCCTTTCTCTGGACCCTCTCCAGCCTGTCCACAGCTGTTTTGTACAGTGGGGACCAAAAACTGAACACAGTATTCTGGGTGTGGCCTGACAAGCACTGAGTAGAGTGGGATAATGACTTCTTTAACTCTACTGATGATGACCTTGTTGATGCAACCCAGCATCCTGTTGGCTTTCTTTGCCACAACAGCACACTGTTTGCTCATATTGAGCTTGTTGTCCACCAGGACCCCCAGGTCCCTTTCCACAGAGCTGCTTCCCAGCCAGGTAAATCCCAGCCTGTGCTGCACTCCTGGATTATGTTTTCCCAGGTGCAAGACCTTACACTTGTCCTTGTTGAACTTCATAATGTTCTTGTTAGCCCAGCCTTTTAGCCTATCCAGGCCTTGCTGCAAGGTGGCTCTCCCTTCCGTCACGTCCACTTCCCCACTCAGTTTGGTATCATCAGCAAACTTCATCAGGGTACACTTGATCCCATCATCCAGATCACTTAGGAAGGTATTAAACAGCATTGGGCCCAGTATCAATCCCTGGGGGACCCCACTTGTGACAGGTTGCCAGTTTGAAAAGGAGCTGTTTACCACCACCCTCTGGGTGTGGGCTGTCAGCCAGTTCCCCCTTCGCCACACAGACCACTTGTCTAGACCTTAATGCATCAGTTTCTCTAGGAGGAAGCTGTGGGAAACTGTATCAAAAGCCTTGGAGAAATCCAGGTAGACATTGGTGAATGCATGCTGGCTTTTCCCAATCACGTGCTTCATGTGACTTGTGATAACCCCCAGCAGGATTCATTCCATAACTTCTCCAGGGGCTGAAGTAACACTTATAGGCCTGTAATTTCCTGGATCCTCCTTTAAGACTTTCTTGTAGAAGGGCATGACATTAGCCTTCTTCCAGTCTTCCAGGACATCCTCTGATCTCCACAGCTTCCCAAAGATTATGGACAGTGGCCTTGCATTGAGATCATCCAGCTCTCTTAACACCCTCAGGCAGATAACATCAGGGCCAACCAATCTGTAGGGGTCAAGCTCCTGTAATAGTTCACATACCAACTATTCCTTTGCTGATGGTGGGTCTGTGTTTGCATCAACCCAGATCTTTGTTCCCAGGGCCTGCAGCTCAACAGTGCTCATGAAGACAGAGGTGAAGAAAGTGTTGAGAACTTCTGCCTTTTCAGTGTTGGTGATTAATTCACCTCACCTGTTTAACAGTGGGCCGATATTTTGGAATTTTGGTTTCCTTCTATACAAAGAGAGGTGCTGCTTTTATCTGCGAGGCAATGGCAGAGATGTCTTTCACTTCTTTAGGCTCATAGGTGTATCTGCCAAGTTTAATAAAATTAATAAAATCACTGTGCAAGGACTGTGCTGATGACTGCATCACCAAATGAGCTCCTGGTGTCAGTCAAGCATCACACAAGACAGCTCAAACCAGAGGTCCACCTGCAGGTGCCCTGCCTGGGGTGCTGGTTCTCTTTCCTCTGCCTACCAACCAGCCCACCAACTTAAGGAGCAAGAACATGAGAGGGAGGGAATGAAAGTTCATGCTGTGACACATACTCAGTGTCATTGATATCACTGCTGCTGTGTGAAATGCTGCTGGCAGTGGCATAGGCATTAAAGCTGTGAGAGGGTCACATCCTCCACATCTCTGCATTCTCCTACGGCTCCTTCCATTGACCCTTCCTCCCACCCATTTAGACTCACTCAGAAGGATATTCTGCATATGACCTTGAGACTGTAATAATTTGCTGAGGGACTCTTCCTCATCTGCAATGCCATCAGAAATCCCAGGGCAGACACCCAGAATGATGCTTGGAACCATGGGTCCCTCACAGGTGCATGCTGACAGCTTGCATGGTCATTGTTTAATAGGGGTCTTAGGAAATGTTTACACCAAACAAACTTGCTGGGTGTACTGCTCAGCAATGGGCTTCATCATGTGCCAAGAACAGGTTTTAAAAACTTTAATATAGCAGAGTAACTGTCATTGATATACAGATAGTCTCAGTGTAGTCACATCTGATAAAGCTGCTATCCTTGTGCACTCTCTGCCCAAGTAATGAGACATGAGACAAATGGAAGTTCCTATCTCTCTCCAGGTATAAGGAACACAGAGTCCTAAATATTCTTTCCTGCGTCACACCCAAGTTAGACACTTAATATGGCCAAAAGTAAAAAGATGAATATTTCTAAATGTACAGGCTAAATTTTGAGAAAATCATTCTCAGCCTTGGAAGTGGAAATGCTGATGCCTGATGTCGTATATATCCTGTGAAAGAACTGATGCCTTTGAACACTTCACATTTCTGTGAGCTAAGTGGCAAAAGGCAACTCAACAGCAAGCTGTCCTTTGTTTGAACACTTGTTCTCCTTTCTCCTTCTATATATGCAAGTAATTTGCATTACCCTGGAGATGAAGGTAGACTTCACAGTGCTCTGGACTTTCAAGCCATGCACTGCTTCACTGAGTGCCTGTATTCCCGTCTTCTGATTGTAATTGAGCATCTTCCTGTGAGGATACTCCTGCTCAAATTGCTTCTAGAATTTCACCAAACTTCATCTTTCATCTTTCCTGATGTTTCCATGCCTCTGACAAGAAGTTTTCCTTCTTTTACTTTAAAATTAAGTACAAGCCCTTGCTTAAAACTTATAAAATAAAACAATTCATTGTTACCAAACGAGACTTTTATGCTGAGCAATTCAAGAAGTAAAAGTCCACCTCAGAAGTAGTCATGTATGATCAAACTATGAACATGCTTAAGTATCTTCCAGAAGTGAAACCAAACTAAAGGGCAAGTTTACCTTATACATAGAGAAAATCTTTAACAGAGGTGACAGAGATCATTGTTTTACAGCAAGGACTGTTTCACCTTTCCCAGTGTAGTTAATAGTCCACTAGATCTCTGCCTCTTCTTTAGTCTGTATGGAGTTTGGGGTTGAAGAGACAGAAGAACAGATATGGTTTTTAAAGGCCAGAAACCAGACACTGAGATTTTAAAACATTTTTACTGACCGAGTTTTCATTTATACCACATAGATCAAGACTAAGATTTAAAAGCATGCTGGAGATTAAAACAGTGATTGTCACACTGTTACATTAATTTGTTTACACTGGTGGCATAAAGAAAGTCCTCAAAATCTCCAGGCATCATTAGAAGCTTTATTAAATGCTTCTCGTGATTCTTCAGGAATTATTTGTCAATCAATACCATACTAATTAATGCTTATATGGAGTTCTAGTAACTTTATCGTTATTGCTCTTGTCATAGTAAAATTTAACCACTTTACAGAAAGAGATTAATTTCATCAGAGAGAAAGGGCCAGGCCACTGGCCACGTTATAGCTGACTTTTGGGAGACAAAACATTCATTGGGAAGTTTGAGGCTCAGCCAGATTTCAGAATAGTTTTAATCATCAAGGACTTTATCTGCTATTACTTTAGGAAAAAACTAAGATGAAAAGGTGTGGTGTCCAAAAGGAAGAAAAAAAAAATGAAAAAAGCTAGTGCAAGTAATAATAGTTAAGGCTGATAGTGATGACAGACAGCGAGACACTTTGAAATGCATCACTATAGCTGCAGCACAGTAGGGTTGCAGGATGGAGAGCTGTCAGGAGCTGCAGAAAGAGAGACTCTGGGTGGCCATTGCAAAGCTTTGCTAAACTACCTCTTCAAGACTCTTCTGGTCTGTCGGGGCAGGGGTTGTCCCCAGTGTCCCTGGCCTGTGTAGTCCATGCCAGAAGGAGACATAGCAGCACTCCATTCCCCTGTTTATCTAGGTTTTTCTTCCAGGAAAAATCTGTGCACTTAGCAGAGGGCTGCAGCATGCCACAGCGTGTCCTGCACAGGGGGTAGGTGTGCAGGGTGCACTTTGGGGTATGCATTTCTCATAGCGAACACTCAGCTTGAGTGTGCCCCTTCCACACAGCAGATGCATGTCTTCACTTCTTAGGGAAAATATATCTCTTGATACAATCACTTCCCAGCAAGAGATTGAAAATACTGTCCTCGTCATTTCTAACTTTTGCTGCTTCATGTCTGTAAACTGCTTCTAGAGCAGCCTATGGAGAGTACAGAACAATGATTACAAAACAGTGTCCTTAAAACAAGGTGTATTTTTTTTTCTAGGACCCACAGCACTCAGAAAACAAATTTAACATAAGAGAGGTCTATCTATGCAGTGATTTATGTCTGTCCTTCTGACGTGGCAATGGTACATTCCAGGCTGCAAGCTGCTCTTGGTGAGCCTACCTGCACATCACTGCTAGCACAACACACTTCTTCATGCAAGGGTTATATATTTGTCCTCTTCCCTGTCTTGGCAAAGCAGCCTTGTCAAAAGAGTCAGGCTACAGGATGACATGTCCTGTCTGGGAGGATGCTGCTTTATCTATACCATTGTTTTACCTTTCCTACGTCAATCCCTAAGCATTCAGGAGAGATGATATCACATGCACATATGAAGAGACTTTTCACATTTATATGTCTTACATATCTATTTGGAGAAAGAGGAAAATCTTTTGGCACTCATCAGGTTACTGTTGTTTGGACTAAAGCTGATTCAGGCTTGGACTTGTGCAGTAAAACAAGGCAAATCCCATAGTAATTAGTAACTCCGTTATAACATGGCCTTAGTTAACACTGCTTCATTACACTTAAGTTAATAGGAAATACTGCTCATAGTGTTGTGTATTTGAATAGCATAACTATCTTGCAATCACATCAAATGTATTCAAGCTGATCTTCATTTAAGGCCTAAGTATTTATATTATTTCCTATTTTATTGTGAAGTGTGAGTCATTCAATCTACTTTTAACTTATCGGAGACGCAGACAGGCTGGACTTGATTTCATCAACCCTAACCTCTCCCACTAACTTCTGGCCTGAGGACAGGATTGACTATGCTCAGAACATCTCTGGCAGGGAGCAGTTCAATCCTTTCTTAAAGACCTGCAAGAAGGAGATTCATAATAAGAATAAGAGAAACACTAAAGACATTAAAATTAAAATAACTGAAATTTGTTATTTCGGTCACAAATATAGATTTGTGGATATGGCCGACTACACCAAATTGTTGCGAACAGAACCTTGTGTATCCCCCCAACTACAACAAATTGTCGGGAATATGATTTGTTACACAGCTTTGGTTAGCAATTTAAGATTTATTAATATTTTTGAGATAGATCACAGTATTAGGTTGTATAATCCTAACAACATCAGCCAATTTAAAACAACGTGATGAAATTTTTTACAATCAACATAGTGACTTAGTTAAAGATTTGAGAATGGCAAGGTTCACTCTATTACTTACAAAGAAGTACACAAAGGAAAATTCAGTTATGCTCGAGTTAGAATGATTCACAGAGGGATCGTGGATGCAGGGAATAAGGAGGACCCTCCTGTTGATTCATGAGGTTCAGCATAGTCCCCCTTGCTTTCTAAACTGCTTTCAGAGAGAATTCTAGGTGCGGCTAGGTCCAATCTTAGTCTTAGATTTGGTC
Source organism: Morus bassanus (assembly GCA_031468815.1). NCBI lineage: Eukaryota > Metazoa > Chordata > Aves > Suliformes > Sulidae > Morus > Morus bassanus. The sequence goes on from CM062600.1 coordinate 64,401,013, forward strand.
AACGGTTTATGTGAATAGGGATAATATACATATATATAGTCAAATTGCACACACACCCCCCCCCCCCACACACACACACCCCAAGATTAACCTGTGAATAAAATTTCCCTTTTCATGAGTTTCATAAATTACTCACTTTTATGTGCTGGCATTCATCAGCACATGGCTGGCGAACCTCCTGATATCAGGCCTTTGAGTCATCGCGAAATCATCAGCAGACGATCCTTCAGTCCTCGCGAAATCTACCCAGAGAGGCATCCCAGCCCAGGGGGAGATACGGGGTCACACAGCCTGCTGCAGTCCTGGAGATCTCAAAGGGTCTCCCTCTTGGATCACTATTTATAGGATCGAGATGATTGGCTTTGGTCAATATTTTACATTCTGGCCACAATTCTGATATGCAAGTCAGGCAGCAGATAGCCCAGGTGTGGACAGAGATTGCCTAATACCCAAGTTGTTATGACCAAGATAACAACACAATAGGGCTCATCCAGGGATCTCAGAGTGGCCCGGGGCGGGGGGTGGGGTGGGGGGTGGGGGGGGTGGGGGGGGTGGGGGGGTGGGCCTGCACCACCACAATTTCCCCTTTGACATCAAAGATTTTTACTTTGTCAAAGTAAGAAATTAAATTGGTTTGACATGGTTTGTTCTAGAGAAAGTCGTGTTGGCTGTGCTTATCTTCCTAGCAAACAACTTATTTGCTTCACTATTTTTCAGGAGCTGAAGCTGAGCCTGCTCTTCAATAACTCAATAATTCCTTTTTTCCTTTCAAAGATAGGCCTGTTCTTGCCTTCTCTGGTAATGCAGTATGCTCCCTGTACTCTGTAAGCTCTCAAAGATAAGCATAAACAGGCCTGACACTTCATTGATCAGTTCTTTAAGCATCTCAGTACTTCATCAAGTCCAACCAATGTGTAAACATTTCTCTTCTTTACCACAGGGTGAGCTCTTACCTCTTTTACTGGTCATCAGTGTCTGCTGTGCTGCAGCTAACCTTTTTACAGAGGGCAGATGCAAAAAGTAATTGAGCATTTTAACCTCCTCAGTGTTATCTGTCAAAAGCTCGCCAAATTGCTGAAGAGCAGGACAACTCTTTGCTGGCTCTTCCTTTTATTGACAGCGCCCTTATAGATGTTTTTTCCTACACATGACATTCCTTGCAATATCTTATTCTCCATCTCAGCCTTTCTGATTTTGCTTCTGTTACCTCATCTTCATATTTTTAATCATCCAGCATAGCCTGAATTACTTCCCATTGTAGGTCTCTTGGGTTTGAGATCAATTAAGAGTGCAGGACTTAACCATGTTGACACCCTTTCGCCCCCTGCAGCTGGGCAGTCAGCACTCACGACTCCTCACTGTTCACTGGAGGAACTGCCAGTTCTCTTTCCCCCGCACACCATTTTCCCAGCAAATCTAGAAATTCTCTGATGTTTTGATTTGGGGAGATGGAATAATATAAATTAATGGTTCAGAGCTGCCAAAGTAAGGAAGGACCATCTCCTCAGTTTTCATCTTGTTGCCTTTCCTCTAGCTATACACTCTTGTTATGGCTCTTGTGCCAACTCTGGCACCCATTCAACCCTGAAGTGCTTAATAAGCCAGGAGGAAAATTGAGTATTTTCTGAGGTTTTCCTGAGTTGAATTGACACATGGGGGAATTTTACATTTGCCTGAATGGGCAGATTGTGTAGCCAGGGCTAGAGGGAAGGGAATGTGGGAAGGAAAAGAATAGAGAGGACAACACACATGTGGGGAGGGGACAAATGTGGGAAGACAAACATTGTATTGTCAAACAATGATATGAGTTGACGTAAGTCATCATTACAATATGTTCCTAGTCTTCCTCCCTAAGACTAGCAAAGTTCAGGTTAAGCAGAAGTAAACTAATTTAACTTCTTTAAATGAGTCAGGTGCTATAACTAAATGTGGGGGTAGTGTGGGTAATCTGCAGCTCTTTCCTATTTTTACCTTATCTGACTAACTGAAAACAGTCTTACAATTTTTCATTTATTCAGATGCAGTTACTCTTCTATGAACCTTAATTGTAATGTCTAAAATTGTTGCCTGCTCTTCTACAATGGTGTTCATCAATAAGACCAGTGTTACCTCCTCCACTTTCTTCAGTAATAACAAGTATCACTGATAACTGCTGAGAGGAAGTAATCATGAGGAAATAAGATCATTTTTTTATTGTTCCACCTGAAGAAAATTAATTACTGTATTCATTCCAGAGCAGTGGAAGCGACACTGTACAGCATTGTCTTCCCTTGTATCACAAAGAAATTGCAGAATGAAAAAGCTTAATTATTTGCAAAGATTCCTTTGAATGTGTTTGTACTAAAAGATAATATTGAATTGGCCATACCAAAAAAATTCAACAAAATTAATCTCTTTCAAGATCTGTCATGTCTCTAACAGAATTTATGACTATTGAACACTGTGAACTAGTTCAGCACATCACAAAAAACCAAACATAAATATGTTCACCACATCACTGAAATATAAACAGTCCCAGGAAAAGAAAGGTGATTCGTTCTTATTCGGAACAGGATGAATAATATAAAGATGAAATATTATTTGCTGTCTGGGACAACCCTTATTCATTCAGAAGAATTTCTCATAAAAGCAGTGGTCAGACTCTCCTCTGGTGTATTTTGGGGTAGATGCATTGTGTCCACTGGAAATGTGACTCATATCCTGTGCCACTGCCCTAAATTATTTTATACCATCTGTTCATCTCAGTCTTGTATGTACAGTTTTGAATACAAACATACTTGACTATATCTTACAAGTAACTGAAATGGGGGAGATTCTGTTTGTATATGAAAAGCAGTGGCATAAGAACATCCCTTTCACTATTCAGGGTTGGAATTTAGGCCTGCTCTGTGGTCATGAATGAAAGAAAAAACCAACAAAAGAGGTTATCTCAGACTACCCTCAAGTGTAACATTAAGAAAAATACTTGCTTATAAGGCATTCTGTCAAGAATTACAACATTGTGGTAGCCAAGGTATTAATACTTGGATAGAGCAATCAGAATAAAACATGCTTTTAAGCAGTCTTATGCTTAACAGAAACTTATTTGCCAGTGTAGAACAGTAAAATGAGGCCATAGTTTGTTACAAACTAAAAAAAAAAAAGCTTGGATTTTTCTTAAATGTATGACTGTTCATCACAAAGTTGAATAAAAATAAATACAACCCAAAGAAGAAAAACAATAGAAAAAATGAAACCCCAAACAAAATGCATTTGCTAAGCCAATCAATCATGCTGCAGTTTCCAAATGTAGATAACACTTGTGTCATTATTTAATATCTGGAAGTATAGCTAGTTTAAGTATTGCATGAAAGCATCTGAAGACGCTCAATTTTTTTTTCTATTGAAGGTCAAAAAATTGTTATAACATGGTTATACCAGTATTTCTCAACATATGGTTGCTGGATGTGTTAGGTGCTAGGGAGTAAAATGAAGAGGGTGTTGCTCAGTGCTGCTCCCTAGGAAGTAGCGAAGCCTGGGAACCACCAGGTTACTCCTGAAATCGGTGACCCTAGGGACCTGCGAGCAAGACAACAAACCCTCCTCCATGCAGATGTGGAGCCAGGCAGATCCATGCCTGGGATTTCTGCTCTGTGATGATGCTGAAAGGGGCACTAATTTACTGTGAATGGCACTTGGACTGACTTGTTAGAGCTGCACTGGTCTAAATACAACAGTTCCTCTCTCTTACCAAATTCAGACATTGTATCTGTAATATGCAAGCAAAAGAAGACTTGAAATGATAAATAAGCCCCTCCGATTTGACCTGCCTTCACATTCAGAGTAACTAATCTTTAATTATGTGTGTATATATTCTGCAGAGGTTAAGACATCGCATTCAGCACGAGCTAATTAACTTTGTCTCAGATTTCATAGGTTTATTCTTTAAAGTGAAGAAAATAATTAAAGCTTAGACAAGTAAGCACTCTATTCATGAATACATCAGGGGACTTTGTTAAAAATTAAATGCCACAACTTTCAGCCCTGAAACTGTGTTGATAGTCTGTTTACAGTACAAGATATACAGGGAAATGGAATGTACAAATTTCATAAAAGACTTCCTTGGACCTTTTGTTATGGGTGTCCTTTGCTCTTCTGGTTTACTTGCCATTATTGTACTGTCAAAACAGCAATGTGTTTGGAGTGAAGCTAGTCATTCAAATAAATTTTACATAAATGGGTAAGTGACACTTTCTGCTGAGAGATACTCATCTGCCAAATCTGAGGTGGCATATAAAATAAAATAATTGGATGAAAACTTCTACTAGTGATTACTTATCATATTTTGCATAGAAATTTAGACAGTGGTTTGGTTTTATTCTTTTTTTGATGGTAAGAAAGTCTAGAGATAATAAAAATACCAAGCATAAAGAGGTTTTTTCTGTTCAGTGAAATTTTGTGGTAGGGAAAACAGCCAGAAGGATAAACCACCATAGCCCAAACAATTTCAGCTTTTTGACAGAAACATCAAGGAATGATTAAAATGCAGTGAGAACTGCTATCTAGAAAGAAAAGAAGTACAATATGTACTACACTGTTAACATATAGATCCCTAACACATCAATAAAATAATAAGAGAAGTAAGGAACATATTTTTCCCTTTGGTATCTTTTAAAGTTTCTCTTATGTCAATGGTGCTGTTATATATTTTACACACTTTGCCTACCTTAAAAGAATATTCCCTGAAGAATTCAACATTCACCAGTGAACCAAAAATAGTGATGTACTGTTTAAGAAACAGGCTGTCTTGTGTCTGTGTATTAACTCTTCCTTATATATTTCTGTCTCACACCAAATCTTTCTTGCTAGTATCTTTTCAAACATAAGGAAGTTTGTAAAACTCAACAGCCTTGTTAGGGGAAAATTCTTCTTTTATTTATCCCATAGACACAGCAAAAATACTTTTGACTTCTAAAATGTTAGCACACAAAGAATGCTTCATATGTTGTTGTCAGCAGCAATCATCCATTAAGAAAAGATGTCTTCAATCCATGGGCAAGCAAAAAAATATTCCAAAGCTCAGGGAAAGCTGGGCATCATAGGGCTGAGACAGCTGAATTGAAGAGGTCACTACTAGTAGTTCTTGAACTAAAAATACCCTACAGTTGTGTATAGTTGTCTTTCCATGTATACTACCAAAGTAGATTCAGCTCTACCTAAAAGGACTTTGCAGTCACACTGTCAGGGCAGCATCACATGATGTGGTACTATGCACATGCAATAAATTTGTTTATGGAGGGGCTACAGCCCTTCAGCCTAGAAAGCTCACACCCACACTCAATGCATTAGGGAACTTAGTATCATAATTAAATCTGGCAGCTGAGTGTGATTTATTTCTTAAACACAGAGGAAAGAGGTGGAGTGTCAGTAAAGTAAGGCTAGCTGATTGCTACCTTTCAGTCTGGAAATACATGTTGTTTGCACTTCAGGCAGGCTACTGCTGAAGAAATTTGTTGGGTACGAACCCTGAAGAAAGGCCAGCTGTTGTGCCGCAGCATATCACAGCAATTAGTCTAACCATAAAGTAAGTGATGAAGTAGCAGAAACTATTTTGAGGAGATGGAGACAGTCCCAATTACTTATGAGATTCAATTCACCATGCTGTTAAAGATGCTGCATATTGTATGGGGCAGAACAACTACAGTTATTTCAGGTCAGCCACTTAGCATTTTTTGTACCATTTATTTACACAGAGGTTTGTCACTTACTGACCTCAGACTGTCTCATAGGTGAATTTTGATATTTGGTTGCCTGCATGTAATCAGACTTCAGATATTATTCATAAATACTATATTATTCTTTATAATTTATATTATTATAAATTAAAATCTAAACTAATGGGACTCCTAGTCAAAAGACGTCAATCCCAGAACTCAAAGGGGATAAGCTGAAACAAAAAGGAGGTGGTTAGCTCCCATCTGAAGATGTGCTGAAGTGCTCCACAATAGCAAGTCTGTTGTGCCATACTGTAAGCGAGCTGCTTGTCCCAGGTCTTGAAGATGGCTGCCTTCATTTTCTTGAATTGTGTTAGGTCAGGCCTCACTTGTCATCTTGTATTCAGCAGCAGACATGAGGTTAGCAGCCTCCTGATACTGCCTCAGGTTTATCTTGTCTGATAGGATCTCAGCACAGATTAACAAACAAGTCCATCTCCTCAGGATAACAGGTTGCATCTTGCTGAATTTTCTGGGACATTGGAAAAAAGTAGTTGTCACTGCAGCAGAACAACAAGTAGCAGACAAAATAAGTATCAGAGTCTGCAAGATGGTAGGGCAGTGATTTCAAACCAGAGGTTTAGATGTATCTCAGGATGTATTCTCTTGCATATCAAGATGAATTCTCTTGTATCTCAAAAGAGTATACTTGAAACAAATGCCAATATCACTGTCAGCTCCAACACAGTGCAAAAAAGACAATCCAAAGCCTGCACATGGTCCCAAACCTAACAAAAACCCAGAGACATGAGGAGGACTGGTCAGCTGGTGTCCTTTGTCCTCTGTCATCTGCAGATCCTGGGTCTGACATCTGGGCACAAGCCACCCAGTACCTGGCTGCTGGTGAGACAGCTTGAACACCCCAGCCTGGGCACTTGGCAGCAGGATCCTCTCTGTGGACACATGCCTCTGGTGCTGGTGAACATCAGGCTGTGATCCACAGCTAGTGAAACTTGTTCTGCTTCAGTTTTCATTTTACATGAAATCACTTTTCCATCCTGTAAGGTCTCACATGGGTATTGCTGCACTGTGGATACAGTGTCACAACAGCATTTCCTACACATCCAGTGCTGACCTGGGTGGGAACAGGCTGACTGCTTGTCCTGTAGTCTTGTCTCTTTGTCTAATTTCAGATAAGATACAGAAATATTACCCCTTTTACAAGTATACTGTCTTGAGATACAAAATAAAATAAAATAAAAATTTCAAACTATCTTGCTTACCTCATCCACTTCAACAAAAACATATGAATTTTGACAAGATGGCCAAATAGCCCTAGACTCATTGATTCAGGTTTAGCAGCTTTCTTTAGCCTACAAACCAAGCTTTCCTTACAGGGCAGCCAGTATTTCAGAGGAACTACAAGCAAAAGTTAAAGAGCTCACTTGGGACACACACTAAGGTTTTGTAGAACAAAACAGCAGCCACCAAACCCATGCTAGAAATCAGGACCAAGTTGTTTATGTGGAGATTGCCACAGAAACTTGTGGTAGTTTCCAATCACTCAAGACATCAGTGCACCACTACTACAGGCAGGCCCACTCCATTATTCAGAACAGAAAAGCCTGCAAGAAACATGCAAGGATGTTTTTACCACACTCCGTTTGACCGTTGCTATGCTATTACCTTGATAAGTTACTTCAGTAAATGTAAAAGCAGCAATTACTTTGCAAGTCATTTTCGTACTGCAATTATGTTCCTGCCTACCATTTTCAGCAGAGAAAGAAATAAGAAAACATGTACTGCAGATGCAATTAATCTTCTTAAAACCTGAAGATCTGCAAGAAAAAGAAATATCATTCAGAAAGGATCATCAAAGTACTGTCCTCAAGTCAATGGAGACACTGAGAGCTTCAAAAGAAAATTGAAACAGATCTCACATATTAGCAAAGCTAAAAATCATTGCCCAGGCTAAGGTAGAAGGAGAAAAAAAAAGAAATATCTGTTAACATCTCCTTAAAAACCAGATTGGTACTGCTGAAAACAAAAAATGATCCAAGGAAATCTAATAATTTCATTAATGTCAATACATCACATATTGACAAGAAAGATGACAGAAAGGAAGTTGCCAGAATCTATGGCATAAATGGAAATGTTCAGTTTTATTACAGTTGATGTAAAATTGATCCAAGTACTAAAATTAATTGAAAATAACAATAATTGTGAAATATAGAGTGGTATACCAGGTCAGCTCTAACACAGAGGTAATTCTAACTATTCTTTCAAATCTGAGGATCTGAGTATATGGTGGAAAGCAGCCTTTCTTTGACAATATCACAAGCAAAGGATATGCTGTCCTAAATTCACATACATCCTTTTGGTTTTACTCTGGTTCATAACACTGCCTTCTTGCTTAGATCAGCACCTCCTGTAGTCACTGTAGTCATCTACCTCCTGTCCAGCTGGGAGGTAAAAAAATCATGTTCAAATCCATGTCCCAGTTCCAGCAGAACAGATTCAGTCTCACCCTGGAGGTCACAACCACCGAACAATAAGGCGAAAGAACACTGTTCTACAACAACAGTTACAAATCAAAGACAACCAAGTGATCAGCAGCCTGGAGACCTAGGTCAGAATAAGACTGACTTAATCCTTGCAGCCATTTTGTTGGTGTAAATGCATCAGCCTACAAAGTCTAGGAAAGAGAAGCCCGAGCAAATAAACCTTCAACCTGCCTGGGATTGTGTGCCATTTCTGAGAGAAATGCAGCTGAGGGTCAAAGCCTATTAAATCATTTGCCTCTGGAGAGTCTGTCAACAACAATGCTCATTGGTGCCATTTGTGGTGATGATTTTTGTGTGGAAGTTACAAATGATTAAAATCTTCATTTCAGTTCTCGTGAGTACCCAGAAGATTGGGTGACTGTTGAGTCTTAAGAACTGAGTTTGGAATATCATGGAAATGGGCTTTAAATAAAAAATAAAAAACAACAAAAAATTTTTTTTGACAGTCTGGTTGAAAGCACCAGCAGGAGCCCACTTGTGACACTTCAGCATTTTGGCAGTCAGTGCCAGCCAGAGCCAGCAAGTCTAGATGTGAACAGTAACAAAGAGTAACAAAAACAACCAGCCTTTTTCAGATTTCAAAGTTGTCTGTATGACAGCTTGGGTCAGGTATTTCTGTGCAACAGTGTTTGTCATCTTTACTTTTCCAAGTAGCTTAGCAATTTTGAAGCAAAAACCTTGATCTTTGTATCCTGGCCTTGCTGTTGTCCTAAATAAGCATACCTCAGTAGATTTAAATGTTCTGCTTTAATTATCACCAGAGATGTATGCAACATCTCTCTATTTCTTAGACACCTGTGCAGGTTGTTCTCTGCATAAATAACATGGGAAGAGTGTGGCTTTGCAAGGAAATCAAAAGATTCTGCAATATCATTTGAAAAGTCTAATAATGACGGAAACGATATGTAATTTTTTTTTGCATTTCTACAAAGTAGGTACAGAACTCCACTCACAAAGCAATATATTGGTGTAATGAAAAAGGAATGCATATGTACTTTTAAAACATCATGTTTATCCTTCTCTTACTGGCCTGAAACATTTGGGGGTTTGTTTCTTTGCTTTATTTTTCTAATTTGAATGCCAAAAGGCTATACCACTATGGTATATGGTGTTCTCTCTGACTGTCTTTCAATGAAGGGCACAATAGAATGGAGAGGAGCTCTGGCAGTAATTCTGCCCTGTTAGCAGGTGATGGTACATAATTTTGGAGAGCATCTACAGGAAACATGAGGAGTGCTTTAAAAGATACCCAGACTACCAGGGAAAAAACAGAATAGTGGTAAGTAAATAAGCAACTAAAGAAACAAAGAAGAGAATAATATTTTTTATGTTAGTAGATATCATAATGGAACATATTTAGAGAAAAACATTAGTAAGATCACAACATCTGAGAAGCAAACATCTCATGCTGTATTAGTGAGACATATTTAGACTGTGAAAAACACCAAGAGAACAATTTATCAGATGGTTTTTACAGTGAATAATAACATATTTGTAATAGATTAGAAATTACAGAGTATAACTTGGTCATAAAATTTCTTCATAATAAAAAACTGTTATAATGATTCTGACTCAATTTCATTTAAAAAACTGACATTCAGGGTAGATGTGGGAAGAGAGAAAGATTCAAGGCCACCTCCCAATTAGCATAAGAAGCCCAGTGCAAAGGCAGATACTTTGCTCATTTACAGATGGGTTTGGTATGCCAAGGACATCTAAAGGCATGTAAGGTACCTGGGGTTCTGCTCATTGACATCCCTGAATTCAGCTTAAGCTATTCAGACACTTGGAAAATGACTGCAGACTGCGTGTAATGGACTATCATGAGGCAAGGAAGGCACTATTAGAATCTCGTAACACAGAAATCAAGATGCATGTTGCTTGAACAAGAGACAGGCTCAAATACACTTTAAGTTTTATGTCAGCTAACTTTCCAGCTGATATCTGGGAGTAGGGATAAACTACTACTACCATAAAATGCGATCTCATGAAAATTCTATTTGACAAAATGGTTCTTTCCTTTCTTCCTCAAAAAGATTTCAATTTAATTATCTTCACATTTCAGTTCCCTCCAAACAATTTTTTCATTGTGCTGTTAAAGTTTAAAAACCAGTTCTGTCAAAGCCAACACGAGTTTTCAACTTTGGCAAACCCAGGGTCTCGTCTATACATTCTTACAAATTTACAACAGAGTCTTTTAAAAGCTCACCTGTGTAACTAAATGGGCATAATCTGTTCCTGTTATTGACACTTGGCTGCATCTGGATGGACATCATTATGACTGGAGAAAAGAAGCATGTCCTGCTTCAGCAACAGTCCCAACACAGCTCATGGTGGGAACTTGCTCTGGTCAGGTTGCCAGCACAGGGTTCATCTCTGTCTCTCTATCATGAAGTAAAGGGAAGAAAATAGGCCTGACAACCTGTTCCTGTGCTTCTGGGAGTAAAACAGACACAAATTTTTAAAAGGCAAAGAAATCAGGTTGAATTCTTTCTCCTGTCCTGTGTTGGTATGATCCAGCTCTCACTTTCCCAAGGCAGCAGTTTGCAACACTGAAAATACCAGCCCTGGTCATTAGACTCCTCCAGAACTTTTAATGATTCCTCCTCAGTTCAGCAGATCTTCACTGACCTCACTGGTGGGTCTTCCTATTGCTTCTCTCAAATTTCTTAGTTTCTTCATGCTTTCCCTCATGCTAAAGGTTCAGATTTTGTTGAGTTTCTTTGATGGAGAGGCCAAAGCTAAAGGAAATCCTACCACACCCCTGGTCACGTGATCTCTATGGGAGTGCAGCCCTCTCTCCTGATACAGCAAGGCATTCCCTGCTTTCCATTGCACTCCTTTTTTTTTTTAATTTTTTATAGTGGGGCTACAGTGATGTTTAGTGACTGTGATAGATAACTTGTCTTTTTCAGTTGATTTAAGTCTTTAGGGAGATAAATTTGGATTGCTAGTGTACCTCAGTGCCTGAATCAGAGGAAGATACAGATGCCAGTCATCTGTGGTTGGCTACACTCCCACTTAGGGAGACAGCCTTTTCTGCTCTGGAAACTTACCAAGACTGTTTAGTGTATATTATTTTTTTTTTATTGCACACTATCTCTATGTTTTACTGTACAGGAAGAGGCATTTTCTCTTCTTGTCCTTCAGCTGCCTCCATCTGTCCTGAAAATTCTGCCAGCACAGGACAATTGTCAGTGGGACTAAAGTGAATGTTGAAGATAGAGTGCTTAAAACAGCTGGAGAAAGCTGCATACTTGAGCATCTACAGGCTGTAGGCCTGAGGGATCCTTGCAGGCAGAAAAAAGCCAGAATTGTCTCCTGAACTGGAGATGCCTGCACTACAGCTATGCCCACATCTATTTATTTTAATTAAGTAAAGATACTGCATATTCTTGTATTCTGCATAACAGTATTCAGGCATTCTTCTGAAGCACTAGCATAATTTAGACTCAATATAAGACTGAATAAATCAGTAACAGACTGCAGTGTAGAAATGACTGCACCACTGAATGCCTGTATAAATCCTGGGATAATCTGAGACAATTTTAAAATAATAACCTTTAGGTTGAGATTTCTTTGTGCAATGGTTCCTATTCATCTCCGGTGGGGTTTGACCGAACTTGAAGAAATCAGAGCAAGGATGCTTTTATCCAGTCATCCAGTGAGCTGTGTGTTCTCTTTATCCACCCTCCCTAATAGTTACACACCCCTATGTTGTGACTGGGGCAGAGTAATCAGTATGTGCCCCATTTTCACTAATGACTGATACAGTAGCTTTTATGCAGTATATGTCAAAAACATGTTCTCTCAATTTGATGAGGAATGCCAGATGCTATGATCATACAAGGTTAAATCGTTGCTAATTGTGAAAAATAAAATCGGCCATTTCCCACCTAGTGAGTTACTACACAGTCTTCTCTAGTGCTAATATTTCTTAGAGGAAATAAGTAGTTCTATACTAGAAAATTAGTTTTACAGTATGTATTTCACTTCCGCAAGTGTTTGCAGGCCATGGTTTGAACTTAACAATGTTAGTGAAACCTTGCTTTCTACAAGAACAATCCAGCATTGAAGTGAGAGAAACCTAAATATTCTGCTCACACTAACTAGTATATATCCTGCAAAACTCAACTGAAGAGGTTTCAGTGTTCTCATAACATATTTATATAAGGCTGAAAACCTCTTTTCTGGTAGTCTAATGAATTATCCCATGAAGAAATAAAAAAATAATTTGCCATGGATCTGCCTGCAAGCTAACTAAACTGAACAAGCTGAAAACTTGCTTTATTGAGCTCTTCTTGAAGTACTGCATATCAGTTATCAGTGCCATAGTCCCATAAACTTAGCCTCCAAGCCTGGGAGGGAAACCAGATGGAACAACCTTAGGTCTTCCTCCCTCCCTCCCCTCACCTGCTAGGGGTCTGCAGGTGATTTTTGCAACAGGTTCCAAATTTTCTGTATACACCAGACCAGATGAAGGAACATTGGTCATTGAAATATTAAATCTGAATTGTGTGGCTTGTGTAGTTTCATAGTTGAAGTTTGCACATGATAAATTTTCTGAGCTTTTTCACTAAGCTATAAAACACTTAGTGGCTTTGTGGTGAGAGAGAGGAGCTCAGCCTCAGCAGAGCCACTTTTCATCCTCCCCACATGCTGGCAGTGGTGGTGCTGCATGGCAACCCTGCCCCTCAGCTGGGAACCACCGCACAGATCTTTGTGCAGGGGAGCAATGCAAGTGCACTGTAAGTTCAATTTTCAACCCCAAGACACAACAGAAAGCTGATAACCATGAAAAGGCAGTCACTGGCTCCAAACCTGTTTTGCTAGGCCATGAGCATTGGCTCTAGAGCTGGCAGCTTATAGTCAGCTGCATAGCTTGGACTCTGAGGGCTTTGCTGCCAAAAAAGGGCAGACTTACCCCACTTCTGCACATTCTCTGCCTCCATTATGCTGACGTTAGCAAACTTGCAGTCTTGTGTTCAGCCAGCCGAGGAAAATATTACTATTTTGATTAGCTCTTTTAACTTATGTAAGGAATACAGAGCAGTGCAAAGCTGCTGCTATAAATACATCCAAAAGTTATGACTGTATAAATAAGTGCATTCATTTTCTGTATAAAATGTAAGCAACTGGAATGTATGTCCCTTTGAAAATACTTTTTCTCAGAAAATATTTAAGCCATAGCTCTGTTACAGAACTGTCAGGGTCAACAGGAAAACTCAAGTCAATAAAAATGGACAAGAGCTTAAAACTACAACTCCTTCGCAAACACCTAAATGTAGATATTGAAGCCCATGTTTACAAACCTGACTAAGGATAATCTCATTATCTAAACTATTGCTAAATTCCCCCCACCCCACCCCAAGAATGTATGACAAATTGCTATTTGCAAGCAGTCAGTAATAAAAATTAATTTGATATGGTAACTGAATCTGAGTACTTAACCATAGGTAAAGAGCTCAAGGATCTTCAGGAAGTCATTTATCTCATTTCTAACAAATGTTATCCTAAGCTTTTTTAAAATACCTCCAACGAAGAATATTCCACAACTGTCCCAGTCAGTCGGTCAATCTAGTCCAACGTTCATAGATTCCTCATTTCATTACAGAATTGTGTGTGCTATATGAGTGGACTGCACCATAACCAAATGGCCCAAACCTTTAACCTCTGACAAAAGACCTGCAAGTCTCTTAGCTGGCAAATACCCTATTCCTCTGACATCAGATAGACTTTCTGGCAGACAGCTACTGCTGTGTCACACCACTGTATTTCTCAAGGCTATATATTATTTTCCTTTTAAATATAAAGACCATTCTCTCAGTGTATTGTGTACTTTGCTTTATGCACTTAAAGAAACAGCAATGTAAACAAAATGGGGGTTTCTCAAGTTTTATTTGAGTTTTCTCTTCAATGGAAACATCTTTCCATCTTTTTCCACCAGTTAATTAAAATGTAATAGTTAGATTTTTCTTCTATGTTTTTGACATATATGCTTAAAAGTGTGGGCAAAAGTATTTGCAAACACACTGAGGACTATGAACTATAGAAGACTGAAAACCCAATTTAATAGATCAAAGAATAGTCTCTTTCATTATACCTGAGAGCAGAGCTGATTAACTACCTATTAAAATGACACTAAATTTCATTGCAACATAAATGCTTAGCTGTATTCCCCAGCTTGTAGCAAATACTCAGTTTGACTCAATAATCAATTTATTAGATAAGTCAATGATTACAATGGAAAACACCAGACTTCTTTAGGAAACAGTAGCTTTTAAGAGTTTTGTATTCAAATTTGCCTTTTTCTGTCTTTACAGGAGATATTCTTTCTAACCTAAGGGGGAAAAAAATATATGGCAATAATTAGCTATTCTGCGAATTGAACTGCTCTGTTAACATATCTTGACACCAAATACTGAAAATCTCCCGAGGGAGCAGTGTTGCTGAGAGTGAACATTTAATGAACAAGAGGAAAAAAGAAAATACAGAATTTTTGAGCAGAATAATTAAAAGTAAGACTATTCAGGAAATTTGTCTTTATTGTTAGAACTTAAGAGTCTCCTTTATTATGTTTGCAAAAGTATTAATGATTATATATGCTTCAAATTTTAAAGATACCCAAGTATTTCAAGTTGAGCTCTCCAAAAACTGAGAAGCTGATCAACTGATGATGAAATATAGGCTCAGCTTATTCTGACCTGAAATTAAACTTACTGTTTCTGACATGCATATAATTTTGCCAGAGAATGTTGAAATACTTTGAAAAAACCTCACCAAATCCATCAAAAAACTTTTACAAAAAGACTTTCCTGGCTTTAGAGGCCTGATTCTCCCTGTCATGCTACTTAAAGCTGTTGTTGGAAAGTTCTTCTGCCACAGACTATATTTGGTGACAGCGAATTTATTGCACATCTGCTAGAACCACTATGTAAACAGGGCCTGAACACTTGTTCCCATGGCCACTAGCAGTCTTGATGCCACCTTGGCAGCAGAGGCAGCAACAGACCCAGGAGATTGTAGGGAGAACAGAGGGGTCGGAGGGGGATGCCCAAGGGCTATCAGAAACATGGAAAAGCTGGAAATGGAAGATATTGGCACACGTAATCTCAGAAGATTGCCTTCACGCCATTGGGATTTTAGGCAAATTTAAATCAACAGGGGAATTCCTTAGTCAACTCAGTTATATTGTGCTTCTTCCCCTTAAAAGGGGTATTTTTATCTCCCTGGTATGTTCCTTTGCAGCACTATAATCAAGAAAAAAATTAAAGGGAATTTCCCTCCTGTAGGAAACACTAATTGGTAGGATGAGGGAAAATTCCTAATAATGTTACTACAAGCAATTCTGAAACATGCCTTATTGGAAACACAGAAATGAACTTATAGAAATGTTTCATGCTAATAATGTCTCTTTTGTAAAATATTAACTATACACTTTTATAAATGATAAGATTGAAATGACATAAAATTATAAAGGTATAAAAAATGACAGAAGAAAGTTAGCCTAAAATATCTGATTTCAATTCAAAGTTGTTCAAAGTCAAGACTTCCTTAGAAAAGACAGAATTTGCTGGCACATCATCAAATGGCTCTCATTTGAAATGCAATAGGTGAATCCGACTTTAAATTTTGGAATGCACTAATTATTACAAATATACTTTACTAATAATGCTGTTGCACACAGCAAATTTGCAAATCATACTCAAAAGAGCAATATTTACAAACCACATTACCAAGCAAAGGAAATTTATAAGCCTGAAAAATACACAACCACTGGGTTTTCAAAGAGATATAAGCAGGTTTTCTATTTTATGGGCTATATCAAAGCAAACTTTTCCTGCCATTTTCACCATCAAATAGTTCACATAGTTAATGTGTGCAGTAATATTAGGTTCACCAAGAAAAACCTTCAATGTACATTAAAATTAAATAAAAAAATAGGATTACTGGAAAATTAAATTTGAGTAAAATAAGACAGCATTTTTTATAAATTCCATTTTTGGCACAAAAAGTCTTGCTAATTACAGAACAAATTAATATTTTAAGAACTGGAAGTTCTATTTATCTTAGCAATTCCTGATCAATTGCTCTGGAGATCCACAAGCAACAGTGTTAGTACTTTGTCTGCTTAATTATTACTGTGGTGACAAATTCACTATCTCTCAGGATCCAGACACAGAGGCTTTATTAAGTACTTCTCTCAAGATGTTCATAAATGCCATGCTTCGCTGGTTGTAAACAGTGGAACACTTAAGAAATCAGGAAAGAATGTGTTAAGCCGATGCTTAGAAAAGGGTTAGCATGTACCTAACATGAACTATGTATTGAGTTCTTGTCAAAACAAAAAAAACCACTTGTATTTTGAAATGTCAGCAAAAAGTTGCCAGCACATATCAAGAAGAATTCTGTGATCCTCGACAAAGAAAATAAAAATCTTAAATCCCTAGAGTCACAAATAGTAATTAACATGCTTTAAAATATGGCTTTTAAGAAGTGCAGTCACATTAGTGAAAGAATTTGCATGCTCAAGGTTAAGCAAGGGACAATAAATAGTGTTTGCTGGTCTGCAGTGCAATGATCTTTGGATGACTTGATGATTGAATTCTTGCTTCAGAGACACAGAGCACATTTCCCTAACAATCAGTAAAACACAGAACTAATTAGTCTGGCTGGCCAGCATGCTTCAATAAAGTAAGGACAAATTACACCAAGACTGTCTCTGTCAGTCCTTGTCAAAAGGCACTTATGGCAGGAGTCTGGCCTCACCTCACTTTCCTTAAACCTGCACCCTCCTCTCTCCTGCCACACCAAATACTAACACCAGCCTTGTGCTGACCCTTCTTACATCACCGAAGACATCAGCATGAAGAGACCAAGTCCAACTTTCCAGACAGAAAACAGGGGAAGAGACTTCAGAAATTCAAATGCTGACATGGGTCACATGGGGCACATGAGTCAAGGGAAGCTCGAGATGAAACATGAGGAAAAAGCAGCCTTACCAGAGGAATGCACACATGGTGGTGTTACTGCTGTATGCTCCTTTCCCCAACCAAAACCCAGTCGTGCTCTCTGGCAAAGCCAGGTAGGGCTGCCTCTGGGCCTCCTACAGGCTCCAGTGGGAACATCATGCACAGGGCACTTCCAGGAAGAATCCTCGGGTTTGTCCTTTTCTTTTTGATTTCCTGAATTTGGCTTGAAGTGAGACTACTGAATCTCTTTGAAATTGCTTCTAAGCCACCAATAAGCAGACATTTCCAAAATCCTGTAAACGTGTATTTTTGTAAGATCTAATAGGAGGCATCTGGACTCCACCTCAAAGCAGATTTCTAGGACATTTCTGAGCTGCAGGCAGTCAATATGAGGCTGTAGTCTGAGGGTAGATATCTGACAACTTTAACAAACAGCTTTTATTCTTTCTGTACCAAGCTTGACATTCATCATTACAAAAGCTAATTGAACTTATCTGACCTCCAGAAAACTGGTGTTACCACAGCATTAGTAATGACCCATTTTGTCATGGGCATTTTTTAATTAAATTAATGTTTTATTAAGTATGGATTTTTTCTAAGTTCTTCTGTATCTTCACAGATACGCCAAGGAGCAGCACAAACATAGCCCTATTAATATTCCATCTATTGCTTTCTAAACAACAACAGCTCAGTGAAACCAGGAAGCCCTCCAATGCTTGTAGCACTTTATTCAAAAAGTTAATTTGTCTATGTGCTTAAAGTATGATTGAGAAAGAAAAAAAATGCATATGCAATGATTTTTTTTTTTTTAATTAGAAGTCTGGAATATCAACTACCCAAATTCCAGTCTGCAACATTTTTTCAAATGATTGTGGACATTAAGATTTTGTCATGAATACTTTCTGTACCAAACTTTATAAGGAGAGGAGAGATCTGTAGGAAAACAGGAGCAGCCAGGTAATTTGAGTAAAAGTTAGTTTAGAAGTTAACATTAATTTAAAAGTTACCAGTTGGCCTTTAAAACTACATTATGCATAATCATGACTCTTAACTTATGAAATTTTCTTACTATAAGTCAGAGAATATTAAAAGATAACATCACATATATAATACCAGTAAAATACTCTACACTGGCTTTCCTGTGTTTTACTATAAATGTATTTTAAATCAAATTTAAGCATCAGCATAATCCCTAATTCTACTTCCTGTTAGCCACATTAAAAAAAAACAATATTTGTAGGTATTTCTCACCATATGAACTGAAAACATTTCAGAGAAAGGGGTTTGAATAAAAACCCTTTTACAGCATTCAAGTTACAAATGCAGAGAGACAGGTATTTCTGAGTGCACTTACCCAGCATTCTTTGCATACTGTGAGCCAACATAAACATTGACCCTCCATGCCCTGCTCTCAGGTCAATTGTGACACCGGCAAGGAGATGTCAGACGTGGCCGATGGCATTCAGTGAGGTGCAGGGGCCACACAACTGTCATGAGTAACCAAAAGGGTCACCTCAGTTGGGACTGCAGTGCTCAAACACCTGAAAGGATTCACGAAAAGCAGCCTGGCTCTGGCAGGATATGAAGCTCCATTTTGGTGGTGCAACTTTCAGCCTCCAGACCATTAGCTGGAAGCATAGAGCTGCACAAGTGTGTTAAAGCAAATGGTTTTTCCAGCAGAGCTGATGTGATCCCACTAGTGTCCCAGCACCTGGGAGCATGGTTCTGGTGTGAAGGGGACCCATACATGAACCATCTTAGGGCTGATGCAGAGGTAAAGCTAATGGACCTGGGTGGCTGGGCAGGGGAGAGCTGCTCCCTGTAATGTATTCCTGATTTTGTGTATTTCTACTGCTGAGGAGTCCCAGCTGTGATACACCCTGGGGACTGAGTGCACACAGCATGAGGAATTTAGAAAATTTCACACAGTGAGGTAAGCAGAGGACCAAGTTCAAGATTCAAGCAGCAGATGCCAGGGTAAATCTGACTTGCAAGGCACTGATAAAATCTCCCTGTATGTGAATGTCAGATCTGGGGAATAGTTTTTCAAACAATGGGGCCAGCTCAGCAAAGATCTGTCAATTATCCAAAACCAGTCATTGCAACTCCGATTTTTTTACCTGTGCAGCATTAGTAGTTGAGTCAGGAGTTATTACTGTAACTGTACAGAAAAGTATGAAATCAATAATACACACTGAGCTGTGGAGCTTTAAACAAAAATCAACATCTCTGAAGGTTTTAAACATTTGACTTGTGCAATTGATTACAATTCATCAGAGACACTCAACAAATTTATGTAAGAGCTTTTCTCACAACGTTTACTTATTCATGGCCTACTGCAGTATCAGACCCCGCTTCTTCATGGGGAGGATGTGACACTTGTCTCTCCAGTCTGCGCCTTGGACAGTCCCTGGAGCAAGTTTCATCAAACTGTTACAGGACAGATGGCTAAGGTACCAAGCATGTGGAATTAGCATTCACATTACTCTTCCTTTCTGATTAATCACTAACCACCAAAGCAAATGACAGAAGCAGCTTAAGCCTCTACAGACACCAGTGTCATCTACTGCAAGTTAGCATAGTTGTGCTAGTTTTGAAATTTTGGTCTTAGGAAGAGTGCACTGCAGTGATTGACACCAGCAGCCACTGCCTGGGAGTGGGAAACTGCAGTAATTTAAACAGCAGATCATACTGTCACTCTGCGCAGCACAGATTTGTACTGACTTGTGCTGGTATTTTCTGCAGCCAATCTTTTCCAAACTCACCATCTTCCTTTTCTTTCCCCAGAGCTGAGACAAACAGTGCTGTAGGGAACTCCCTAAAATTTAAAAGGGAAACAGCACTACCTTAAAGTTTCGCATAACGCTAAAACACACCAAGGGCCTTTCCACTGTTTTGATTTCAGGACCCTGGAAAGCCTCGGGTTTTGTGCAGCAAACTCAGTGTTCAGAGAAGCAGAAGCAGAACTGCACGTGCTCTGGGGAGTTCCTGGTCAAATCCCAGAAGTACAGTGGCACCCCTGGGTCACTGACTACCAAATAAAGATTTTCTAGATTATAATATTCTACTTTCATACCTACCTGCCAACTCTGAGTTCTAGGTACCAGCAGTCTCTAACACAAATGGAAAAGGAAAAGGATGGTGGATATTAAAAAAGGAGAATGCTTGTTAGCTAGGATTAACATGAAGGCAGAGACTTTTTTTCCCCCAAAATAGGCTTTCTAAACTTCTTTTCTTTCAGTTTAAATATCTTCTTCTTTACCTCTTTTTCTTCAAGTCTTTTAAAGTGATTTTGTTGGTTGACTTCCAGGCGGGAAAATATTCAGCACCCCACCTGCTGCCCTTTTTGCCTCAGCTTAACAGTTTCGGGGATCTTTAGAGCCAGTTCTAGTATGTCTTCCCCTGATACCAATGGTAGAACTTACTTGACTATCGCAAGGAGAAGAGTTTGCTGAAATACACAGATCTGGTTGGTCAGCTTAATGCTCTACATATTCAGTAGCTATCAGCTGAGTGTAATCTTTAGATAAAAAGCTGTCTAAACTGATCATTCAGACTAAATTCTCCTGAATACATAATTAATGTAATCCTGGTGTCAGTTTTCCTTTAATTATCTAACATCTCAGCCTTTAGTTAAACAGATCTAATAATACTACATGATGTAATTCTGTGAATTGAATCTTGTCCTTTTTAAAAATGTGAAAAACTAATGTCATTGTTAATGTTGATAAAGTAGAGAGCAAATATGATATATGAATAATTAAAGAAATAACATACATCATTCCTTCTTATTACTGCCATGAAAAATTTGTAATTCTGACAACATGCATGTTCACTTAGTTTATCTGATGATGCAAAGGTGTATTGTTAAGATTTGATTCACATTTTATTGTTGATGCAAAGGGATTTCTCCTTCTTAACATTAAGCTTCAAGAAGAACATTTCAGAAAAAAAGAAAAAAAAAGGAACAGGCAGATGGGTCCAGTAAGTCAAGTGTAACTCTTATTTAAGAACATTCTAAAATTTATCTTCAGAGAATTCTATCAATAAATGGAAAGACTGTACTTTGGGAAGCAGCAATTTCCAGCAGAGATGGAGAAAGGAGAGAGGAGAGACAGAAAGAGGATGGAGGATGTGACAGAGGAGAATGCTTGTTAGCTGGGATCAGCATCAGAATAGAGTTCTCCTCCAAAATCAGCTCTTCAGACTTCAGGAAACTTAGTACCTCTCACCATGATTTTCCCCTTCTATTCTTTTGTGTTCTCTGAGTTATCATCCAACACAATCCAGCAGATCTGTCAGAGAAAATTAGCAAAGACTCACTGGTTTACATAATCTTTTATTAAAAAATCCCTGGAAGCTGACGTCAGAGTTACTAGTTTAAATTCTTCAGCTTTCTGCTAGTTTTTTTCTTAAGGGCTACATTTATTTTTCTGTACCCTCTCTGTAAATTCTCCACAAAGAAGAAACATTATTGAAAATAAAAATATCTTCAGACACCTTTTCAAGCCATAGAGCTTTGTTTTGCTTATCTCACCTATTTTAGCTTACAAATGACTTTTTCAAAAGTGATTCCCTATGCCTCTTATTTCACACTCAACTTTTCTGTAACACTGGACCTCAGGTGGTGTCAAGTGGCACAGCTTCTCCCAGTATCAGGGCCAATTAACATCAGCTGAGGGCTTGTACCTTTCAGTTTCTCATTTCTCATTTTTATTCATCCCTCCTAACCCACAGGGCTAACTCTTTCATTTTAAATACTATCCTGTTCTTACTATCTATTCCTTTTCTCATCTTCACCGGCTTCTTTAAATACAAATTACATTAACATTTTTTAAAGTGAAAATATAGACAACATTTAACTTAAAATTTCAAACATAATAAAAAGCATACACATGCAGAACAACATGTAGCTTCTGGATGTTGCAGTGGTACATGTTTTTTACAATGGAATCAGAAAAAAGCGTCAGCCTGCATATGTGTCTTCTTTATTTGTGTTGCAACCTTAAATGTTAGTTAAAACCTGTGCCTTTCAGCTATCAGCAGCAACCTTCACTTCATAGCTCAGTTCTACCTCTGCAAGAATTACTCTGGAGATCCAAATATTCCTATAAAATACAGTGATTCAAGCATTTGACTGGAGGAATACAGCTTTTTGAAAAAAGCAAACTGTGCAGCATCTTTGAAGAACTCATTATTATCCCACTCTGGAATATATACAGCTCTGTCACCACACAAACTTTAAGGTTTATCTGGGAAAGGTTGTTTCAGAACAGAAAAACAAAACAAAACAAAACAAAACAAAAACCCACAAGAGGTGAAATTGAAGCTTAAGCTTGTTTTAAATAAGAAAACCTTCTGAACTCTACCTGAAATACTTATGGTTAGAGCAATCAGGCCTGCATTTTCAATACGGTTATACACGGGTAGATACAGAAATGATGGCTCTCCGCAGTAGTTTGTCCATCAGTGTCTGGATGCAGTCTGACACATGAATATGAGAGTTCTTGTTCAAAACTATATGTGACACACGTCCTTTGCCAGGCTGGAGTGTTCAGCTGCCATTCACTGCTATTCTTATACCATGACAAGTCAACAATAAAGACAGAAAAATGCCAAGCATCTGTCTGTCTTTGATGATTCAATCAAAAACAAGAAAAAGGAGCTTGAGATAATTTAAATAATGGAAAAACTTCATGCAAAACATGATGATTCCTAAGGTGGGAAGGGAGATTGTGGAATCTCTGTCCTCAGAGATTTTCACCATCTGAACGGACAAAGTCCTGAGCAACCTGACCATTAAAGTTATCCTTGTTCAGAGCAGGAAGCAGACCTGAATGAACTCCAGGAATTCTTTTCAATCTAGATTATTCCATGAAAAAAAGAGAATGATGAATTTAATGGAATTTTAAAAGAAGCTTAAGAATTGCCTTGTGAGTAAATATAACTAACAACATCCTTCTTCAGTCACATTGTCTGGTATTAAAAGCTTACCATTATTCAAGATGTTCCCAGTATGACATCGCCTCTTGATTTCTTAAGTGTTTTGAACAGACAAACTAACAAAGTGATGTCACTCTACTCCCAACCAAAACTTATGGAAACAGCTAACACATCTCACTTCTTTCCTTTCTGAATTTTTGCAAACACAGTCAGACATTGCTGCATGCATCACAGTTTGCAGACTTTCAGTAGTAATTATAATGGCTTAATTTTTTTTTATTCAATTTTTATTATTGTAGTTGTTGTTACTATATTGTTAGTGAGATAAGATGAAAGCTGGGACTCTTAGGAACAACTGAGAATTATTTCCACACACTTCTAGCAATCATTTTGGATCACTTTGAAAACAATCAAAAATAATAGTACACAACGGAGATTACAATCCATCCATTTATTTCTCTACTCTTGACATACATTTAAAACCCCCTTAAAGACAGAAATCCTTTAAGGCAAATAAGATAAACATGCAACAATGGCACATATACCTTAGGTGGTTCTAATACAGACATATATGACCCCTACAGCCAAAAAGTAGCAAGAAATATAAGATCTTTAAGCAATATAGTAGGTATTAAACATGTTAATTACTAAGGGGAAAACAGGCTACTATAACATGGCTGAACTTCCCAAGTTATGTAATCCATAAGAATACTTATATGGGGGTGGGGTGGGGGGTGTATAACACATGTAGCACTTCTGGACAGAATTTTTTTTTTTTGTTTTACCCTTAATGATATTCATATGCTGTACACAAGTCTCATATCTGACACTTTGGACCATCATGCCTCGTCAGCCCAGAGCCCTAATACGTATCTAGAGGGACTCCAATATAAAGGAAAAAAAGAGTGGTGGATAAGAAGATTTAAGAAATTACAAGGATGAAAATAAATATTTCTGCCAGAGGAAGAGGCTTCCCTGAGAAGCCACTGCTGCCCCCCATTGCAGCAGCTAGGAAGAAGCAAAAGGCATTGGTCTTGCCCTCTGTATTGCACTATGCAGAAGCACAAGGAAAAGCAATTGCCTGGAGGAAGACAGAAAAAGTCTTTGGCTGTGTGTACCAGTGGCATAAGTTAATGTTCACGTCATCACCACTACATCACCACCACCACATCATCAATCACCACTACAGCACAAAGATACTATTGTGTTTCTGTAGGGATTATTATTTTTGTGTGTGGTTTTTTAAAATGGTGAAACATCTGAGTATGTCCAGAATTTCACTGAAAACACTTCATTATAATTGCCCTATTAAAGACGGTTAAATGGAGTTGCTCTCTGATCAATAAATCCTGAATCAACCAAAAATATATGGGTGGATTGGTGGATTACTCCCCCACACTCCCTTTCTTTTTTTTTAGTGCTTTTTTTCAGTTATCCTTGCACGTTGATGAAAAATGTTTGGGCTACATGTCAAATTTTCTTTTAAAAATATCTAAAAGGATCTCAAAAGCTGACATAAATTTTAGAGGAAGTCTCAGGATGAAACTTCCATCTTTTTCTGTTTCCTTATAAGTAGTATAGAAGATAAAAATAAATGCCAAGTAAGAACAAAGTCAAAATCAACAGAGATTTGCTATGTTATTCCAAGCAGTCGGCTATAAATTATTCAGAACTTAAAAATAAAAATGCAAAGTGAAGATTTAAAGCTTATTAATCATATTAAGGATTATCATATTAATCATATTAAGGATTGTTCTTATAAGTGGCATCAGTTTCCTCTTGCATGACTTTGAGAAATACTATACTTAATGTCCATTTCTGCAGGTGGTGACCACTGTGCATGATTCCAGAGAGGCTGGACTCATCTGAGAGATTAGCACAGAGCAAGGAAACAAGTGTTCCAGATGTCTCCTCTTCTCTGCTGGTTCCTGCATACTTGATCTTGCAGCACTGAACTGAACAAAAGCCCCACTTATTAGATTTTCTGGGTGCAAGATGAAGGCCCTCAGTGACTCCTAACATGTCATTTAACCGCTTTCCTTTCCACACATACAAAGTTCACATTAAAATCCTATTTACTTGAAGTTGAGACCATTGTAATGCCACAGTAACGAATTAATCAGTGTTTAACTATGGCCTGGCTCAGCCTTCAAGAGTGCACAGGCTGGGGGACTATCAGAAACCACTACTTCTTCCTTCCACCCTATCAGGTACCAGGAGAGAGGCAATCTCCAGTTCTCTTGGAAATACGAATAATTTTTTGTGAACAGTCAGGTGCTATAAATGCAGATTTACATTTCATCTCTGTGCAACAGCCAACACTCTGACAAGGATAGGGAGGGGCAACACACAGTGCAGTGTGAAAACATAGAAACTCCCAAGAAAAATGTGATGGCACCGCCTCAGGGAACCTGCCTCTGGTATAGCTAAAAATGCAGGATTCACACAGGGAAAGCCCTAGACTAACAATTCGTAAGAATAATACATATATTTGGCCTCCTTCAGTTCATTAATGAGGAAATTATCCATGATAAACCCAGTTTTAGATAACAGAGGTTTGCATACTAAACTTCAAAGCGTTAACTACACTTCTCGGTCTCTCCAGGTGATGGGTCATCACCTTAAAAAACAGCCTCCTTTCTCTTCTGTGCAGAAACAAAGTGCTTCAGGCTCAGTGGATACTCAGTGTGCTCTCTACCTTTTGCAGATCAGTGGCGATGCTTCCTTTCCTATCATAATAATACTCAAATAGCATGATTGGTGTGACTGAATAGCCCATGAGATGTGCCCTGCCTCTTGACAGGATCTCAGCCTACCTCAGAAACAATAACTTTGCCATAGGCTGAAGTTATAAAAAGGAGATCTGAAAATAATTACTTTGGTGGCTATATTTCACATAACTGGTAATTTGGGAAAGAACCACAAAGCTGACTTTATTAGCAAATACAAATTATGCCAAGGGGAGGGGGATGTTTTCCTGGATAATAAACAAAAAGTTAATTGTTCTTCCAATCTAGAAAGCTAGGAGAAAAATGACATTTCTCTCTGTTGGGTTTTCTGAGTGTTTACATTATTACATTCTCATTGTCACTGAGCAGGGAAGTAATAAGGCTTGAATGTGATACATGAGGAAGAACTGCATTGCAAAATTTCAGAATAATAACAATGTGTTTGGGGCTTTGCTCCCCATTGTTCAGGATTTCAGAAAATCATTTTTAAGAAAAGGAAAGCCACAGCTGTACCTTGGTCTTGTGTTTTTGGATGGGATAAGTTCCCAGTTTCTGTGCCTCCCAAGAGTTCTGCCATGGTGCTCACCTGAAGAGGTGGATGATAAAATGATGTCCTCTCTCTTTATCTAGGAGTTTTACTTTGCTTGATGTTAATCTATTAATAGCAATTATCTAATTAAAAAAAATCTAGTGAATGACCACTAAAATGTTTAAAAACAAACCTTTTACAAGGCATAGAGTTTGGTTATAGTTAAGATTAATTAAATCTCATGGGGAAGATTGTATATTTAAATTTTATATTTTAAATTACATTCCCCCAATTTTTCCTCTGTCACTTTTCAGCATGCTGCCAGTCCCAGAACAGTTATAAAGCACAGCAAGAAAGGGAATTTGCACATTCACTGACCACAATCATTTTCTGAAAATTGGGTGGTAATGCAGCATGGCATGGTCTTGTAACAAGACGCACAGAAAGGAGAATAAAACCATTTCAGAAAGGAGTGCCTGCTCCCCAGCTTTAGTTTTAATCCAATAAAACTCTAGATCTCTCATGAATTTCATTTCCTTGACCAAGGCATAGAGTCTGTCTATGTGAAAAATACCTATGGATACTGCAGGGATTAGGAATGTAGCTCTCTGTGAAAAAAAAGATCTGAGGGAAAACTGAAAATATGAAAACTGAAACAAGTTTCTCTTTTGAAGTATCCACTTTCAGACCACATTGCATATTTCTGACACACACTAAGGTAAATAAGAAAGGAAAAGGGGAAGGCATGAGATCCTGACCACAACTTGCACTGAAGTCACTAACATTTTTAGCTAGATTTACCTTGTCTTTTTTTGTCTTATTGCAGTACTAGATTATTGCCACCAAGCAGCTTGTCTTCATCACTGCACCCCACCTCTTAATCACAGCTTTTAGCACATATTCAGGGGGTCCACAATGCTGCAGAGAGATTACTCTGTCCCTTCAGGCAGCAGGATGGTGTCACCATGATCTTCAAATATCCTCACACTAGTTTCTATTTGGTTTCAAATTATAATTCAAGACTGACCCCCTGATTTTCAGATCTATATGAACCTGCTCCATCTTACTGTCTGACTTTGAAGACAATTAGCCCCTTTCCCATTTATTTTTATCCCTTCTGTTTTGATTTTCTCTTTCAATTCTTTCATTTGTACATATTCATAATTCTTGCATAATTGTACCCATTTAGGTATTTACACAATAATCCCATTCCGTGTGCTTCAGTCCTGCCTGGCTCCTCCACAGTCCCTTTGTGTCTGAGCCAGCTGAGGCAGCAGGAGAGACAAGAAAGCAGAATAAAGTCAGTTCTCAGTTCCTAGGTCAGCTGGTAGCTGAGATAGCTTCAGGAATAATTTTGAACAGATCAAAATCAAAACAAGATAATAAGAGAGTCATGTGAACACATAAATCAATACTCTAATGGGTCACTGAAGTCACAGCTTCATCACTGGCAGGCAGCCTGCAAGTATAAAATGAAATGACTACAACAGGAGGGGAAATTTTCAAGTTAGCAGCACTAACGAAGTGCAAATCTTGCTAATATTATAATACCTAAGCAGAGATATGCAGAAAAGAAAATTATATACAACTAATTCTCCAGAACTTTGAATGTTTTGATCTACCTGCAGCTCCAATGGCCAGCAGAAACATGGTTTTCAGCAAACCATGACTGCGTAACTATCCTTCTGATTTAAAAGAGCAGCTGAGCACATGCTCCTGTCGTAAGAAAGTGAACAGGAATGAGATTTACCTATGTGCCAAAAGCTTAATCCTGTGAGTTTACAAGTGTAGGTATAGTGGGTTTGAATGTAGCATGGCATATCAATGTTTTCCTGAATTAGTATTCAAAACCTGATGAAAGCATGAATATGTGCACCCCACTACCTTCAAATATCATTGAGGCCAAGGAATAGGAGGATTAGAAAAAGAAGTCAGTACCAGTATGGATAATAATATATGCAACCATAGCTGAGAAAAAAAAAATATCTGTGAGTCAGAAAACTGCTTCAATTTGGAAAGCAACTTTCCTAAAAAGCAAGTTATTACACAACTATTTATGCTTAATGTTTTACACCTTCTTCTAGTGCATCTGGTGCTGTTTATAGTCAGAAAGCTTATTGGAAAACTCCTGTGTGTACTTGAATGTACTTTTCTTGTTTTGTCAGTGTTAGTATATGTGCCAAATTAAATACCTGCTGCTTGAAATTTAAAAGACACTCAGAAGACTGGCAATACCATCATAAATCAGGACAGAGAAGGTAATTAAGCCTGAAACATTTTCAGATTAACATCTATGACTTAGAAACAGATACTTTGTCTTAAAATAGTTATGACTGAAAAGTTTGCAAGCAGAGACAAACAACAGGCACCAAAGCAAAAGTATTTCTAGACGCCCAGTGGAGAAATTACATTTCATTATTTTAATTTTACAAGAAGAAATTAACCTTAGTGCTAACCGGTATACCACTGTGATTGCAGGTCTAACTCAGGTGCAGTTGCAGCTATGTTTTTACATTAACATCGTCACCTATCAGCAGGAATTTTGAAAATCTGTGTGAAAAGGGAGTAAATATAGCATGAAAAATACACATTGAAAGACAGTTACAATTATATATATTTATATACACACACATATTTATGTGTGTGGATATGTGTATACATAAACAACCAGTGCTAAATGCAGTGTGGCAAGTATATGTACTGACTGACATTTTACTAACAAAAGCAAACCAAACTCATGCCAGGACCCCTAATGTGTTATCTTTGTGATCGCTGGTCCTCCCCTGAAGAGTCCCTGAGTCACTCACTCTGTCACAGGGATCTCTCCCCCCATGCAGCTGCCAGCAGAGGCAGTATGGCTGGGGAGGGCTGCGCAGCCCAGCAAACTGCCCGAGCCACTGGCCAGGACCTGCCATGGTGAGGCTCCGTATGTGGGGAGCATGGAGAAGTGCCTCTGGAGTACAGCCATCCACCATGCAGGAAACCACTGAGTCACTGCCCAAGAGGGAAGCCACCCGCCCGGGGAGGATCTGCCATGGATGCTTTGATGTCATTTCTTGGGCTGCTGCTTCTTTTAGGCAAAATCCTCATGCATAAGCTCTTTCAGACATTTCATTTCAACAACTGTTCCAGAATTCTGGATTTCCTCAGTCCAATTTGCAGTTGTGAAACTGAAATCACATTTTTTTTTCAGCTTATGCCAACAGAAAAAAGTGCAGATACACGTGAGAAGAAAATGCAGACTTTGAAGGGTGTGTGAATGTGCATCTCCTACAGTTAACTAGGCTTTATCTTTGAGAACCCTTAAAGTCCTTCCAATTTATTGAACTATTACAGCTGCTCCGTGTCTTTCCAGCTAGTTTGGATCTACAGCAGTACTTGGAGTCAGTACGAGTTTTCTTACCTTACATGCAGCAATAACTGGCAAAGGTGCTTCTGTAAACAAAACAAAAAATATATTATTCATGGCTCTTTACAGAGATGCAGCTACTTCTCTCCACAAGGTTTTATATCACCTTTCAGTGAAACTGAAAGACTGTTACAACTTCATTTAAGATGTTATATTTTTGTTTACTTGTCAAAACTGATGTTTGAAGGGAGCCATTTTTCAAAGAGATACCAAAGTTTCAAGGATGATAGATGCAGACTCAGGGGCATGGAAACAGTTATACATGCAACATGGGTAACAGGAACTAGGTCTGTTGCCTTCTGCCGCTCACATCTGCACTTGAAGTCAATTGGAAGCTCAATAACTGTGCAAGCATTACTTTAATCCCAAATTAATTTACTCTGCCTTTCGCAATGATTATCAGCTTGCATGTTATGCAAGCTTACATGTTTTGCATGGCCACAATGTTTCTGATCAAACCATAATAAGTATCCTTGTTCATAAAGTACATTTTTACTGACCTTCAGATGGTCCCTGAAACCATGTAGCTGTGTGGTTTGTGTGTTAAACCACCTGAGATTAAGCAGTCCCTTATTCTGTGCCCTGCTCTGGGGAACAGCCTGCTAAAGGTGAAGAAATGTGGATGTGGTGGACTCCTTCCATTGACTAATGAATATTTGGAATCAATTCAGCTAAGCAGAAGCTTTAAGCTGCCTGACTTCACCATATTTTTGTGTCCATAGTTTTTCTGTCTATATATTCCATAATTAGGAGCAGTATAATTCCTCACTAGTTGCTTTAAAAATTCCCCAAAACCAAAATATCCAGACTAGACTAAATGACCTTCCCTAGACTAGATGACAATAATATTGTTTTCCTAACAAAGTAAAAAACAAGGTAGCTCCAACTATTTTTCTACCAGCCTGGAAGTAGTCCTTGTAAACCCCTCAAAAGAACAGGACTTAAAGTGAACTTTCATGCTCCAGGACCGCTTTGTTAACTCAGAATGCTCTGAGACAGCTTTGCTCTAAATTTTACAGTGATGGACAGCAACATAAAAGAATTAAAATAGACCGAGGTTGCTAAAAAGGGCAAAATGGGTAAGTATTTGTGTTCATAATTCCATTGATATGTCAGACAGATATGGACAGTTTTGCACATCCTGCCAGACTGAGGCTGAACCCAATTCCCTCACCACATGCAAGAGGTGTTGTATGGTATGGGATATACTGGTATGTGTACAGGGTGTTTTACTGTGGGTGCCAAGTGGAAGATCAGGAAGGGGCAAGACTGGGAGGTTGCTGATGTCAGCAGTTCTCCCCTTGGGATGGTGGTAGTTCTGCAACAGTCAGTAACTCTTCCTCTTGCTGGTATGTGGGCAGCCAAGTTTTTTCCACTGCCAACAGGCCAGGAAACTATATACTAATGGTATGACAGAAATTACTTTTCTCAGCAAATGAAATGAGAATATGTTAAGAAATGTTAGGGTTATGTCAGTTATTTATCCTTCATTTTCAGTGTTTTGCTAAATTAGCAATGGCAGCTTGAGGCAGGACAAGCATGACAGTAAACTCCCTAAATATCATCTGCTAATTAAGCGATGATATGAAACCAGTGCTAGAGAAAACTTCAGGTTTTGCATTTGTCACATGATGACAGAGGCTGTTAAAATAATCCTGATGTATGGTGGATGACTATTCATACTAAACTAGTCTCAAATTCATTTTTGAGAGGAGAGTCTGCAAAACTGACACAAATAAAACAAAATAGTGCTGCAAAATTTTCATTACAACATCAGACTAGTTGACCTAATACATGTCCAAAATCTCTGGGTCCTCGAGATGAATTTGCTTTTAAGTAAATTTAAGACAATACATGTCTTCGAACAAGAACACTAGGAAAGTGGGAGTGCAAGCACAGTTTTGAACCAGTTCCAGTCTGGAGATCATACTATTTATAGGGTTTGCTCTCAAGCTGTTAGTTATTCTTCCCTGCCCTTCTCTCCTCCTCCAAGAAGTTAATCAACCTTGCAGCTACTCTGTCAATTGGCAAGTTTCCTTTAAAGGGCTATATACAAAAGCAGCTTGCCAGAGCATGCCAGCAAGTGTTAGGACAACACCACTTCCTGTGTAGCAAAAGGGAGGAAGCACATGAAAGCAGGCAGTGGGGAGAGTGGAGGAGACAAATGTTCAAAATTTAAAAAGTAAAAAAAAAGAATGCACTGAGTGAGCTTGCACAAACTGCTGCAAAGTTAAACATTAGATCTGCTCACTTTTACATGGCTGGTCTAATTAGTGCCCCCATAAGTTCAGGTTTCGTGTTTGCTAAGCACCTGTCCCACTTTCCCTGGGCACTGCTGATCACTGAATCACCACTCTCTCTGGCTTTGCTATATCAGGAGCACTCCACAGCTCTGGTCTCCTGACTAGTGAAAGCTGGGCCTTTTGGGATATGTTGTGTCTTCCTCTAGTCCTGCGTCACCATCTTCCTTTTTCATGAGAACCAGGGAAAAGAGGAACAGCAGACATCTGTGTGTCACTCTGGCTTGGAGTCAGGACTTAGCCAGGACAAGCAGGAGTCTGAGAAGTGCTTTTGGGTGACCCTGTGAACATAGCCTTGTGTCGTTAGACTCATCAGCCCAACCCTGACCTCAAACGCTTCAGCTGTCCCACCAGTATGTAGCATCCCAGGGCTGTTCCCTCTATTTGCATCTCTACTGCTAAGCCCTTGTCCAGAAACAGAATGACTTGCTTTCATCTAGTCCCCTGCCAGCTCTTGAGGTCTTACCTTGGCCTCTGCCAGCTATCTTAAAGATTGTGTTTCTCTTTGATTGCTGGGATACTTTCCCTACCGATTTGGAAACCTTGCAGCCTCCATCTCTATAGTAACAGAAGGACCTACAGCACCCGATTAGGTAGGGAAATGCATCCTTATTGCCATTTCACAGAGGCATGGATGGAAGAACCTCATCACGTTTGCACAAAGATATAAATTACTGAGTGAATACTAACAACATGTCTAGGGAGTATGAAATGCAAAGCTTCAACTGCATTCATACCTTTGCTCACTAGAAGCATAACCTGCCATGTAGATCTAATGGCATGAACAAAATTCCTTGTGGGGTTTAAATTTTGCAGAACAGGTTCTCCATTCACATGCATGGGGTCTCTGGCCATTGCTTCCCAAGAGAACAACATGTGACCTCCACGCTGGGAGATGGGCTGGCCCTTAACTGCTGCAGCACCTCCTTCATGCCAATGGCAGACAAAGGCTTTCAGCTGAGATTACCAGGAAACTCCAACAAAATAAGACAATAATGAAACCTACATTTTTTTAAAACTTCTGAAAGTACCATTTATTGAATTCCTCTTATTTTATCTCCATTATTTTCTTCTAATCCCCATATTTATTTTGTAATAATCTCATGTTTAATGGGAGGGCTTGGTTTCCAGCACTGATAAAAGTCTTCCTCCTGGCAAAAATCATGCTGAGAATCTATGGCTTAATTCAGAGTGGGTACAGCCAAGCCAGACCCAATATCCTAGTCATTTTGTATCCTGTTCAATCCCGGTTTGTAGCCTGCTCCCATAACAGTGTTGTGATTTTGATGTAACTGACCTCCAGAATAGAAAATATTGAGGAACATGAAGAGCTTTCCTGCCATGCAGTGATGCTGGTTGATACATACCACTTACAAAACTTTTGCTTTGACAAAAAAAAAAAAAAAAAAAAGGTATTTGGACCATCTATCTGATAAAACCAAACTAATAAAGGTTGTTTGTCCACCTGCCCATTTTTATAAAGCACATAATTTTATGGCACATGCACAATATCTCTACTATTTCTGAGTTCTGCAGATAACTACACATCTGATCTTTCCTTCATTTACACTTAAAGAAAACAGGAATAACCGTGCCCATAAGCTGCAAGACAGACGACATAATTTGGTGCAGGTGTTTTCAATATACTGTCTGAGAGAACAGCAGGAAGTTATCAAGTATATGCTCACTTTGAACGTTTCATTCCTGATGTTACAAGTGCTTAAAGCATAGCCCACTAAATCTAAACAAACCCCTTTAAATCTGCTTCTTTAGTTATTGTGAAAACAGGTATTTTATCTGCCCTTCAGTTTTTTTATACCCATTGCATTCTCTCTCACATTGCTTCAAGGCTCCATACATCATAGGTTGTCAGAGGCAACTCTGGGACTGAAGGCAAGATGCAGGTTTACATAGGCAGCCTGGCAGGCTCCACAGGAGAGCTAGGGTGGAGGTCTGGGGAACTGCAGACCACCTGAGGGGCAGCAGGGGCTCAGGGGACACTAGGATAAGCCAGCAACGTCCAAGAGGGGTTTGGGGCTGGCCAGAGAAGAATTAGTGATCCCTGCCTGTGCATGAGCCTCTCTGCTCCCCAGAAGCTGTTGAGCTTAACTTTACCACTCCACAAGAAAACAGCATCCCCCTTTGCCCAGAGTCTTCATTCCATTGCCTCTCCAGTGGGGTACAGGAGTGGGAGTGGGGGTGAGAGGTGCTGAGAGCCAGGTTTTCCCTTCCTCCTACCTTCAACCTCCTTGAATTAGGCAAAGGTTTCTGCTTGGAAATAGCAAGATTGGCCAAGAAAGGAAAAGCCAGGAAGTTTGAATCACCAACTGTCTAGCATATTTCTGTAGCTGGTGGTGGGAGCTGGGGAGATGCAGTCCACATTTAAACCAAGCTGAGACTGCAAGACACAATCAACATAGGGGCTACAGAGCAGCCTTACACACTGCCATCAATGATTTTTAATTCAGTATTTGTTAAAGACACAAAGGCATTCACCAGTTTAGCACAAACCCCTTGGTCTTACAACCCCGTGGGTATGGTGAGCAGCTGCTGGCCACTTCATCCCCTTCACTGTACTGTACAATATTTATGTCAGACCTGAGTGGAGGTGAATGCAGTGGCTCTGTTGAGCAT
This sequence comes from Morus bassanus, assembly GCA_031468815.1. Taxonomy (NCBI): domain Eukaryota; kingdom Metazoa; phylum Chordata; class Aves; order Suliformes; family Sulidae; genus Morus; species Morus bassanus. Next base: position 64,435,786 of record CM062600.1, read on the forward strand.
GCTTTCACAGCCTGCTTGCTTTCAGGTTTTTTTATGACACTGGGTCTTTTATTTAGACCCCTCATTCTTCTGGGATGGATTAAAGCAAAGTGAAATATCCATTCTCAGAAGCAACCAAAACAGCACAAATACAGCATAAACGGCAAGGACTTATACGAACACAATAAATGCTATAGAATATCTATGCATATAGTGGGTCAGAAAACTAATAAACCTGCCTTTATCTGTACTTAGCAGAGCTGTAAGTATAGCATGTGCTTCTTCCATATGGTTAGTGAACATTTAGGCTGTAATCAATGTCTCTTTAGCACATGAAGCAGAATATTACCTAAATGTGGGAGATGAAAAGATTGGACTGAAGCATCCCCTACTGCCCTAAAATAAGATTTACTATTCTTTGCCTTAATATAGAACCTGAATAATAAAAGATAACAGTCCTTTGGTAGAAGTGGTGCCCTATGTGTCAATTATAGTGGCAGGTCAACTTGATTGACACCTGTTCCTTTCCATGGGAAAGTTAATCTTTAGTAATACAGTTGTCACAACTGCTTTTAAATTCTAGTGTTTCTCTTGATGGCAGATTTTCAGTTAACTGTTTTGCTTTTCACTAATAGCCTTCACATCTTTTCTGTAAACACTGAGAGAGGATTCCAGGATTACCTTGTAAAGCAAATTTATGGTCCCATCATTTTTGCTGCCTAGAGGCCTCACATTAAATATCACTGAGGACTCATTAAATTAAGGATTGAATTATTCTTTTAATGTAGGTTTCAGCATTAAAGACATCCCAGGCCTGTCACCCACTTTAAGCTTGCAACATAGCTCAGGCTTTTAATGCCATTTGCAGTATCAGCCGTACTGCAACTGGCTGTGCCTAATGGGGAGTTAAAACCTCCTGCTGATTCCTTCATGCCTAGGTCTTCAATGGTCTTTGTATGTGACCTTGAACATAATAAAGATTGAATTCTCCTCCGACTGTGATCAGCAATTGGTGATGCAACACTGCAAAGGCATTCCTGTGAGCAAACCAATCATCTTAGTAAATTATCCAAGTGAGTATTTTTTTCAAGAACAGATAGTGTCTTATGTAGTCCTGAACACAGACAGTAACTTCATCCCAGAAAAGCAAGAACAACATTTGGCCATGGTCACTCTGAGCCACAACTACTTGATATGGCAATTTAGGACAGCAAATAAAATGAAGTTGTAAAATCCATGCTCATAGATGTGTTGAGATTATTGAACGGAATGTATCAGATATGAAGATTATTGTTTAACTACACTTATTTGTAGGCGTCACTAAAATTTTATACATTATTATATTTTTAACATATTCTTTTCATTTGCAAAGTAATTTGATTTTGTTGTTCTAAAAAAAATTTAATGGGTGCATATTCTATTTTTAAAGTGACTGTATGCATATATGCATTAGACAAACTATTTCATGCCTTTGATGTTGGATTGCTTCTTATGTAAATCTATACAAAAATCTCATGTAATTTATTTTCAATACTTTCATAACAAATACTCAGGGTTCTTTGTATCATTTTTCCCTGAGCAAATCAGATACATAATTTTCACACAAGTCATTTGTTGCTTATAGAAACATTTAGGCCTTTTGAATTTCTTGATGCATGGGATAGTGTATTTGAATTAGAAGTAGTGCATACAGGTTTCTCTAATGTTTGCAATTCAAAGTGAAGTTTAAAATGAGAGGTATTGTACAAAATTGTCTCATCTGATTTTCTGTCTCTAAATCTGTTTCCAACAACCCTCACTAAACTAATAAGCTCCAGACTTTTTCCCGTTCTGCCAAACTTTGTGTTCTAACTAGCAATACCCTGCAAGATATTTTCCAGTTAAAACTCAATTTTCATTTTGTGAAAGAAAGAGAAGTGAGACCTGGCAGAAATTGGGACAGAAATCACTTTATCATAACGTCTAGACCCTTCTGGGAAATAAATGAGCTAAAGACATTCAGATTTAAATGGATATAGATAGAAAATGGAAGAATAAGAGACACTAGCAAAATTGGTCTGTCAAGAGGACTCACAAGGTCTCCCACTGAACTTTCCCACTGCCTCTCCATCTTGTCATGTGTCAAACCTGTTATTTTCATTCCTTTTCAATCTGAGCTCTGCAATTTCCCCTGCTTGTGGGCTGGCTCACCAAACTGCAGTGCTGAGCTTGGGAAACTACATTTCCCAGGCTGGCACCGACAGACTTCACTTGTCTCCTAGATGTCCCATCAGTATCTGTGAATATTATGAATGCATAGAAACATCAAGGGCAGGTCTTTATGAACAGCATTACAGCCACTAGAAATGCTATTATAACACAGGCCTGCGCACACATCCTGTCATACCATAAGCTTATCATCTTCAACCATCCACAAACTTTCCTCCTGATCTTCTGCCTCCTAGAGGATAGGTTTCTTTAGTTCTTTGTTTCATTTTTTCCCTATTTGACTTTCCTCCATTGCCACAGGTGATCCACCTGCCAGCTGGTCATGGCAATGTGAAGTGTTAATGCTGAAGAAAATGCTACTTGCATGGCTTGCCAAGACCTGGGGAGTGGGATAACCACAACCATTAGCTTCAGATGTGGCATATCTGTGAAAAAAACCAGGACTGAATTTACTAGCCAGCCCTCTATAGCAACAATATGACCTTAATTTCTCAGTCAGGATTATATATTATACTTACATAATATTGGTTACAAAAGAACACAGACATTTAACATTATTTTCCATTACTCCTCATCCTCTCGAGGGAAAACTTGCAAAAACAATACCTGGAATCAAATACACAATGTGTAGGGTATTTTCAGCAACATATTTCTGGCCTTTTTTGGCTCTCAGAAAATCTTTATATATTTATGTATAGATGAGGCAGAAATCTATTGTTGTAGTTGCTGCTGCCATCCTTTAATAGCAAGCATATATTGGCAGCACTGTGATCCTAAAGACCTAAGATGTGGTATATCTGCTCTCCAACACTTCCAATACTAAGGTCCTCTCACGAAGCATGACCACAGGCTCAGCTTGGTGAGAGCCTAGTCTGCAAGACAGGTTCTAACACATTTGTTTCAACAAAGTGTCAACAGATGAATGCCCATGAAGAAGCTTGGTCCAAAATTCATGTTGATTTGACAAATGCAGAATTAACACAGAGTTTGATCTCTGTGTTACACATATGCATTCTGAGAGTACTGAAGGAACTGGTGGAAGTTCTCACCAAGCTCTTTTCCCTCATTTATCAGCAGTCCTGGCTAACTGGGGAGGTCCCAGTTGACTGGAGATTAGCAAATGTGACACTCTTCTACAAGAAGGGCCAGATGGAGGATCCAGGGAACTACAGGCCTGTCAGTGTCACCTCAGTGACGGGGAAGGTTATGGAGCAGATCATCTTGAGTGCCATCATGTGGCACCAGGTGATCAGGCCCAGTCAGATGGGTTTAGGAAAGGCAGGTCCTGCTTGACTAACCTGATCTCTTTCTATGACCAGGTGACATGCTTAGCAGATGAGGGAAAGCCTGTGGATTTTGTCTACCTAGACTTTAGTAAAGACTTTAACACCATTTCCCACAGCATTCTTCTGGAAAAACTGACTGCTCATGGCTTAAAGGGGTGTACTCTTCATTGGGTAAAAAACAGGCTGGATGGTTGAGCCCAGAGAGTTGTGGTGAATAGAGTTAAATCCACTTGGTGGTCAGTCACAAGTGATGTTTCCCAGGGCTCAGTATTGGGGCCAGTTCTGTTTAATATCTTTATCAATGATCTGGATGAAGGGATCAAGTGCACCCTCAGTAACTTTGCAGATGGAAACAAGTTGGGTGGCAGTGTTGGTCTGCTTGAGGGTAGGAAGGGTCTACAGAGGGATCTGGACAGGCTGGATCGATGGGCTGAGGTCATCTGTATGAAGTTTAGCAAGGCTAAGTATCGGGTCCGGCACTTGGGTCACGACAACTCCATGCAATGCTACAGGCTTGGGCAAGAGTGGCTGGGAAGCTGCCCGGCAGAGAAGGACCTGGGGGTGGTGGTCAATAGGCAGCTAAATATGAGCCAGTAGTGTGCCCAGGTGGCCAAGAAGGTCAATAGCATCCTGGTGCATATCAGGAATAGTGTGGCCAGCAGGAGTAGGGAAGTGATTGTCCCCCTGTACTCGGCACTGGTGAGACCGCAGCTCAAATATTGTGTTCATTTTTGGGCCCCTCACTACAAGAATGACATTGAGGTGCTGGAGTGTGTCCAGAGAACGGCAACGAAGCTGGTGAAGAGTCTGGAGAACAAGTCTTACAAGGAGCGGCTGAGGGAACTGGGGTTGTTTAGCCTGCAGAAGAGGAGGCTGAGGGGAGACATTATCGCTTTGTACAACTACCTGAAACAAGGTGGTAGCGAGGTGGGTGTTGGTCTCTTTTCCCAAGTTACTAGTGATAGGATGAGAGGAAATGGCCTCAAGTTGTGGCAGGGGATGTTTAGATTGAATATTAGGAAATATTACTTCACTGAAAGGATTATCAGGGATTGGACCAGGTTGCCCAGGGAAGTGGTTGAGTCACCATACCTGGAGGTACTTCAAAGACGTTTGGATGTAGTGCTTAGGGACATGGTTTAGTGGTGAACTGGCAGTGTTAGGTTTATGGTTGGACTTGATGACTTTAAAGGTCTTTTCCAACCTATACAATTCTGTGTGTGATTCTGTGTGTGTGATACAGATGTTCATATCCCACCCTTATCAGAGGCCACAAGGCCACCCTATAGTCATTAAGTGTATCTTCCTTACCCCCTTTTCACAGGATTTTATATCTCATACCATTCTCCCAAACCAGCTAGCACATTCTTTCATAGGTTGTACATTAACAGTCACAACTTTTATGAAACATTCCTTAGTCAATGCTTTAGGAGACTCTTAGATGATTATATCTACCAATCAATGCTTCAGCAAGTCCCACAGTACCATGTGTGTGAAAGACATATAGAAAGCTATAAAAAGACATTGTTGGTAATGTTTGAATAAGACATGGAAATAGGCAGGTCTCCTGTCCACAGTGTTAGCACAGCTGCAGCACTTTATTGAAACAGTGGATCATAGGCTCTGAAAGCAACTGAGCGCTGGGTAGGATCCAGCCCCATGCTGAACTTGGTGGTAATGTCACTGAACTTCAGATCAGCTCCTTGCTCAGTACTAAACAAATCCAGCGAGACCAACGGAAGTTGCTTATGTTTAGTGCCTATCAAAGCTTGACCCAAAGGAAATAAAATGAGACAGAAAACAAGACATGAGTGAATGAAAGAAAGAGATGGAGAAGAACAACCTATGGCTGAAAATCAAATATGTGAAGCAATAAAAATGAAGAAAAATATTTTCTTAGCTCCTTCTGTTAAGACTATTGCAGTGAGTAAGGTGTTAGAAAGAGATTAGGAAGTAATAATCTTTTTCATGACCCATCTTGCCTTGCATTTTTCTCTGCCATTTTATCAGTTGCTTTAGAGCTGATTCCACATTTGTTTACTTTTTGGTCCTCATAAAATTACTCTGTAATTTCTTTTGCTCCTCTTCTGCTCACTTCAGAATTGATTTCCTGCCAACTTTACTCAGACTGCTCCTCGTGATTACCAGGAAGATCCCCCGAGATTATGGCTCTGAGGCCAAAGTCAACACACTAGAAATTGTCCCTGAGTTTTACAATATTTCAGTATTCTTCAACTGATTCTAACCTGGTGCTGATCGACCTAACAACAAAACAGCAATATAAAGAAGTGAGAAGTGAGTGTGACAATTTCAGCAGACGAGGTTCTTGGTTTCCCCCATTCCATGATCACACTGCCACGTCCATGTAGTTTAATTTCACTGCTTACTCAGCTGATCCACAAAGCGTTATGGGCTCACAAGAAGCAGAGAGAATGGGGAAATGGTGAGTCAGAGACTGAAGATGACAAGCAGGGCTGATCCTCAGGTCTTGGTCAGTCAGAGTAGTTTGACATAGTATTTTCTTGATAAAAGGTCTAGGCAATTGTCACCATCTGATCCACATTATTAACTCTCCATCTGACATTGGCTGGAAAAGAGCTGTTCTTTTCTTTTCTGGCACAATGGCAACAGCGGGCAGATTAACTTCCAGGCAGGAGAAGGAAAAAGAAGAAAATTAAGTAAGTAGCATAAAATACACACAGCTCCTGGGCTACTTAAAAAACCATGCCACCAACTGGCCTTGAAGTCATCTGCTCAGTCTGGTTTCATGTGAAATGAGGAGCTTCTGTCTTTAACTCAGCTTCATTTTAATTCTGAGAGAGTGAAGCTATTCTGATTCTCAGCAGATGCCAGGCACAATGAAAGGAGACACTAGCAGATCCTTTTACATATCAGCATAAGAAGAAAACGAATTTACATCAGGTGATGGTGGACCACTATGGAGGTTAAAGGCTTCCATTGCAAGAAAAGTGTTCCATTTGGGAACAGGCATCGAAACCACTTCTCAGCTATGAGTCAGTTTACTATTTTAGACAGAAATCTCATTTATTGTACAGTAACATGGACAAATTTGCCCTATATCACAACTTGCTTGTAGATGACTCTGAGACTGTGATAGTCCTCCACTTACACAGTGAAACACAGCTGCCACCATTTCCTCAGGCTTAATAACATTTTATGTAACATCTCTTTCTTTTTTCACAGTATGTGAAACAATCCATCATGCCTTATTGTATTGTCACAGTACTACAGGTAATATCTGATCCCCAGAGTTTATGCAGAAAATTAGGTAAGTAATTAGGTAAGTACTGCAAAGAATACAAAAGGAATTCAGGGCTGTATTAAAAACTTGGCATTCATGGTAGTAAGAATTAGGATCTTACAATTTTGTAATGCTGACCTTATACTCACAACTGTTTATTTTGTGGATATAAACTTCAGGTATGAGAGATTAACATTTATTCAGAGTTAATACATGGTATCTACAGATGATGTAGTTTGTGATACAATATACATTCTGGTTCTCTAAGATTAGAGAAAACCCATGACCTGTGCAGTGAATCCATCTATAATAGACATTATAGAGCAATTATCTGCAGTGCTCTTCTGGCAGAATGGGGTGAATCCATGGCATTAAAAAAAAAGTGTAGTCAGCTCACCCCTGACTATGTAAAGACCTACCAACATGAGGCATACTTACACAGTCAAGCTTATTACTTTCCATTTCAGAGGTTCTCACAAGTAACAGAACAGCTGCAATCAAAACTGTGCTTTCCACTTGTTCTAAAACTTAACTATTTAAAACACATATGTTGGCTTTAAACCAGCAATAACTTATTTTACTAACTCTCTTCTATGGTGATTAAAAAGACAAAAAAAAATTATAAAAATAAGAATAGATGCTGACTCTAGAGGGCTAGCTTTTTAGTTACTAAGTAAAAAAATAATTTTAGAATAAAATTGTTCACCTAAAGGAACCTACCAAAATCATCTAGTCGAACTGCCTGACCACTTCCATATTTAATTTGGAAATATGTGAGACACCTAGAAGGAGAGAATCACCAGGTAGCATCAACAGCTCCTTTTAAATTGGAAAAAAAATCCCCATCACCTTGAATTTAATGAAAAGAAACACATCAGATTAAACCTCATTGCAAATCATTGTGTCTTGCAAATGAAACTTTTAGGATCATTGTAACCCTTCAAAAAGTCTTGCAGGCCACTACACACATTTCACATATGCCTTTTAAAAGAAAATGCAAGTGAAACTGTTTAGTGGGGCACTGTGTATCAGCTGCAAGCAACTTGCCCTGGCCCTGCAGTGCATCCAGACCACAGACCATGGCTGGAGAAGGACACTGTCACACATTCAGCAGTCAGACAAGAAGCAACACCCAGCTTCTGGCTAGCATTTAATTCCTCGTTTACCACTGACATCAATTTATATGTTAGCAACATTTGGGTTTTTTTAATTAATTTCTCTGAGGATAAAAAATAAATGAAAGCTCAGTTCCTCTGGCCATTTGCCCCAGCTATGAGTCATAGGAAAGTATTAATTATTTAAAGAAAAAACCTACATTATTATGGCAAATATCCCTCAAGTTCTTTCCCACACCTTCCATTTTTGACAAATTAATGAAAATAGACTGCTGATTATTTAAAATATGAGCACAGAAGTGCTGCTGCTTTGGTGAGTCAGCTACACATAAAGAAGCTAATACCATTTTGGCTTGAAAATGAAGAAAGTAAGTTTAGAAACTAAAATAGTATCTTTAATCTCATTTTTTCACTGCAAGAATGTATGTATTTAAAGTCTTAGAGATAATCTTTTTCTTTAATTACAAATTGCTCTAAACCACTTTAAAACCCGAACAGGGCATATGACATTCATAAATATGCAGAATTGCAAGCAAATGAAAGTTTAAAAGCTCCAAGATTCAAAAGCCTTTTTCACAGATTGGCAGAGCAATACAAGGGATAACCATGCTTTAGAAAGGTTAAAGATCACTCAGATTTATCTTCCCTTTGAATACCTACCCTCAAAAATGTTCTGCAATAATCTCTGATCTCCAGGTGTGTTTCTGACAGGTGGGAACCAACAGAAGATTTTAGGGTCTAAAACAAAACAGAGAAGAGGAAAAATGAGCACAATATGAACATGACATTGATGAACATAACCTGCTATCAGCATTTGCTTTTCTAAAATACCCTTGGATGATATTATAATTTAAATGTCAAATTTGTTTTTTCCACATTAGTACATTTCCAAGTTTATAAACATAGTGGAATATGGTTTTTGTATTTAAATTGTTATTACACTACAACCTATAAACAAGCAAGGTTTAATGCCACAAACATTTAGATTCAAATTAGGTACATTCAGATTTTTACTAAAGATGGGCAATCAACATTAGAAAAAGGAGTCTGAATCCTACATAAATCATCCAAAATGCTCTCCTTTTCCACTGTAGAACTCCACCATTCCCACATGAGTAGGGAAACCTTTGCTGCTAAATGTGAGGCAGATCAGTAGACTGCAAAATAGAGACAGAATAATATACAAAAAGATACCGAGGCAAAGAATAAATTTCCTGGGTCTGATTTTGTGCATCTGAATTCCAGCTATATCTTCAATTTCGAGTATATCTTGACAGATTTCCAACTTTATTTTCCCAGAGTTTAAGCTTTTAAACTTAATATGTCTATATAATAAACATATCTATAGGAGTGTCTCAGCTGCAAATCTAACCTAAGCATGAAAGATTGCATAACTGAATGACATATAACTCTGAGTGGTGCAAACTATCCTAATCATCTTCATAGATTTTTCTCTCTAAAACTTTATTACCAGAGCAGTTTAAAGGAACAACTACTAATTGAGTGTTTCAGGCTTTTATGACCACTTGACATGTCTTTAATGACCTTTAACATGCTTCAAAGTGAGCGAATTTAAACCTTGATCTAGGTCACTCTACATCAGCTAAGAGGAACGTTTCCTCTCTGAAGGCTGTTCATGAATTTGGTGGCTGTTACAATAACACACATCTGAGCATTACCCAAGAGTAATGTGAAAAAAATACTTGAGATTCACCTTCACTGCATGAACACGATGGACCATTCTCATCAATGGCTATGCCAGATCACAAATAATGCTTCAAATTAATTTGGGTGAAAAAGCACATGTTTTGACTAAACCTGCTCTAAACAAAGGTTAACTATAATTAGATGTTTCCAGGACTACCCCTGCATTATATTACCTTCTTTCCCTTCAATGCAGCTATTGACCCAGTGAAACAACTTACTTGTCACTAAGTGTGAGCCTCAGTATCAGGAATTCTCTCTCCCCAGTGGCCCATGATGGCAGTGGATTATCTCCTAGCACAGTCCCAGCAACCATATGTAAAGCCTCAATTCTGGCAACAGACCCGTTAAAGCTATCCTCAACTTTTTGTTGTTCTCTACTCACTGTATGCTTAACTGTGATAGTTTAATGATATCATTTCATTTCCTAAGGACAACTGACACTATCCTTGAATTTTTAATGGTCTTTTTCCTCAAATAAAGAAGGTTCTCAATATTAGTTACATCTCTTGTTGCAGTCAGTTCATGGAGAATCAGCTTCCCAAAGTCATACTGGATTTGAGGCAGATCTCAACAAATTCTTCTAAGGGTAGGAAATCAGACACTGTTAAAGTGATTCTCTCCAGCTCTGGGGGCTGGCTCTGATGGTGACAGAAGATATCTGTCATGTCCAAATGATGCTGAAATATGTTAAAAAACAGGTTTATATGCATTCTGGTATACAGTTGCCTTAACTTGGAATAACCCTGATAATTTTAAGTGGTACTACCAAGATTAAATTTATTTAGGGGGAGGAACAGGAGAATTTAATTGGAAGCCATGTTGCAATAAAGCAAAACAATAGTTAGCTTGGACTGAAGTTATGATGGCAATTAATTCCCAATGACTCTCTTCTCTAATAAGTACTGCATCCTACAGCTGTTCAAAAGCTTTCCATCATAATAACTTTGCAATGGAAATGCAAGTTTTTTTCAAAACACATATTCCTTTAAGGATAAAACTTTATTTTGCAAAACATTTTGATATATTTCTTAAGAAGAAACTAAAGCAAATTTTGTGTTCTGCACAATCTTTAAGGATTTTGTTCTAGTCGCAATTAGTTCTAGGTTCAGCCTGTAGATATCTAAAACTAGGCAAGATGAATCCTACTTTGTTGTTTTCCTGGATATAGAAGAAATCTCAAATTAGTCCTGAAAAACACTCTGTTGATTTCCTTTCCTGATATACCTTCCACAGATTTTGCCACAAGAGTGGGCAATTCAGCTTTGGTTTATAAACTTAGGTCAAAGAAACATTTCAGAATTGCAACACTAGTTATAATCTGAAATTATCAGATTTAAACAATATATACAACAACAATTATATAATGGCATTAACCAAGTAATAACTGGTGATACCACAACAGAGAAATGTCAATATTTTAAAAAATAACAAGGCTTTATTTTTGCACACAAAACCATTTTAGCAGGATTGCATAAGGTACCAAACAATCCACAGGTTGACCCTTAGCAACAGAGTTGTGCTGATGTGCTTGAAGAGATACAGATTTTTGAGCAGTGTTTAAAAAAAATAAAATAAGAAGCAATCATCAGACAATCCCCAGAAATGAACAACACTGAACTGGGCACAGAAATGAATCAGCACTCTCCAATATTAAAATACCCATTAGCAAATATCAAGATGTCAATAAATCCATTTATAAGTTATGAATAGAGGTAGCTAAGCTGGTTCTAACCTGTCCGTCCTGAGAGAGAGAGGGGATGGGATTCTGGTAATGATTTTGGAAAAAAAGCTTTATTTTTATTCACTGCATGTCAATAAGAATTCAAGTCAAGCATCACACAATTAAAGCCATATAACACTGCACAAGTTATTGAATTTGTGCAGGATGACTTAGTCTCTGTATTACAGTATAGAAAGGTTTTGATGTATCCTATCATTCCAAAATACAGATAAATTTAAAATGGCATTATTTCTGCCAATAGAAAGTATAACTATTTTTTTAACTACAGACAGAAAAATAATTCTACCAATGTTATAAAGTATATTTTCTATGAAAATAAACCCATAATATTTGTATGCACAATTTCTCATAAACTAGATCCACAGACACACCTCTCTTCTAGGAAATCCTAGTGGATTCCCCTGAACAGTCCTGATCATTTCTGTACATAAGAAATTCCTCAATATGGAAACCTTTCCTCCTTTCTATAAAAGAGTAGGGCTGAACAATTATCTCAAGTTTAAAGACAAGACTCATGAATATGATACTGACATTGATTGAGGGAGGAGAGGGATGAGTAGATCAGTTAGAAGGATTTATGAAACTAATAATGTTCAGCACTTCCAGTTTAAATTGTATTGTGCTACAGAGTAATGCAGAAAATCTCTCGTATATATCGAAATCAATTTCATGGATTAAAATAAATTACAAGAAGATTGTTACTGTGAAGTGGAATTTTTAAAAGGACCTTAAGAAAGAGTGTAGAAAGGTTAAAATGGAAAATAAAATGGTAGGCAATAAAGACGTAGGTGTAGCAAACATTAACTTTGCCTTATTTTCGCTCTGCTCTTCTACACTCACGAAGAACAGTACAAGGCCAACTGCTGAAGGGCTACAGAGTATTATGGTAGGAATAGTTAAGTATCATCCTGCAGTCATATCAATCACAACGAATTCCACTGATCAAGGAGAGCTGTTCAGGAGATGCAATATTTACTGTTCAAGCTTTAAAGTAAATCAGATCCCTGAACTGTAACAGTGAATTTGAAATGATAGATTTTTGAAGACTAAACTTGACCTGATAAGAACATACAGATGCAGAAAAGTTTTAGAGACTTGTTGTCAAGTCACTGTAGGTGCTCAGTGCATGATGTCCTTTTGCACATCAGACAACGTATGTGCTTATCCATAGAGACCTTCTGCTCTAGCATTAATATCCCTCCACCACTTGGTACACGTTAGGACCAAATCTTCACCTTCTCTTCTTCTCTGTCAAAGGCTTTGGGAGACAGTCTGCCTTCCTTACTGAAAGGAAAGTAGGAAAGCTGAGGTTGCATTAGAGGCTGTCCATCCCACAGAGCCTCCAGGTCAAGCTGCAGGAAGGACACAAGGTTTCTTTCCAAACAGCTCAGTCAGAGGCATAGGTCTCTCCTAGGGATCTCAGTACTGAGCCCAGACCCCTGTTGAATCAAGTCTAGAGCAAAGCTTCTGTACAATGGCAGAGGTGGGAACAGCATTGACCCACATGAGACATGGGAAAGAGTGCCAACATCACAGCAATGAATCCCAAGCCGATCAAGGAGCTCACACAGAGAGAAACTGTTTTTTGGTTGTAGGGGAGCAACTCCACACCAAGATGGGTGTAAGGATGACATGCTCTGCAATTTATACCTTCTGTACCTGTTGGGCAACTACATGAATACATCCTCTCCAGGAAAAAAGTTTTTGCCTTTCTGTATATGTGCACTCATAGGGTGCTGTATATGCTGCTTCATTTGAACTAGCTCACCAGGGAAAGAGAACACTGGAAAGCTACTGTCCCACTTCATTTTTGACTAAAAATGTGGGAAAGAAAGAAATGTCAACATTTAAAAAACAAATCTGAAAAGTGTGGTCACCACAAGCAGTCAGCAAATATTTGTCAGCTAACTACAGATGTTATTTTTATTTAATATGCCTACCAGTTTTATGTGCAATGTTCATTTTGGAAAAATTAACTCTTTCTTTCTGTGTCATATTTAAGATATTTTTACTGAAATTCTTACAATTATTTTAAACCTTTATTTTCAGGGTATTTTAACTGATCTCCAACATCCACCCAAATGTAGGCAGACAAATATTCACCAAGAAAAACACCAATAAACTGAGAAGTAAACATTCAATTTCTCATTTCTGAACATAATTGATCTGTGAAATTTAAAATCCCAATAAAGATTTGCTTAAGTAAATATATAATGATTCTCTATAACCTTATGGTTACCAAAAATTACTGCAGTTATTATAAAGGCAGTACTTAATTTAATATCAATATATCTTTATAGCTATCAATCAATATGAAACAACTTTTGTAAGCAATCACTCAACAAAATGCAAAGCAAGACTAAAATTGATGTTGCTGATGTAAATCAGTCAAAGACTGACAAAATCCTTTTGGCAGTATTACGCAGCAATAATTCATGTAACTCCCTCTGAATTTTTTTGCAAGCTGGAGCATTTGGTGCTGATTTTCAGTGCTCAGCTATCTCTCCAGAAGGCACTTAGGAGCAGCAATTGGCTTTGCAGTTATTTCCATCACTGTCTTTCAAAGTGATCTTAATGGACCATGTGTTCTCAGTAAAGGGTTTATTTCTTTTCTGAATTCCTCTGCATACTGGGGAAGGATTATCCTGTCAAATCACTGGGAAGTATAACACAGTCTCATAGGCAATCAAAACACAGGTGTCTCCAATATTTTCTTCCCAACACAAGAGACAAGGCCACGTCTGCCAGATTACACTAAAGAGGCTTAAGCATTAACCTGCAGTGAGGCAGCATTGCTCCTGGAGTCCCTTGGTCCCAGGTACAGCACAGTGCTGCAGTTAGAGCTCTGCTACCTGATAAATGTAGCCTGGCAGGACATATTTGGCCAGTTCAGTGACAGCTGTCCCTATTTCAATACAAGAAGTAGCATGTTCCTTACCAATACCAAATTTATTTTTTCTTGGCAAAAAATGCATTCACTTTTCACATAGGCTCCCACAGCCTTTCTTGCTTGTCTTGGTCTTAGATGTGGCTTGGCAACTTTCCTCTTCTCCCAGACCTGCAAACAAGAAACAAGAGCCTACCCTAACCAAAGCAAGCCCAGGTTCACATAGGCAGGAGTCCAGCTACAGATATCATGTCTGCAAAACGCCACATCATTTTGATGTTTGTAGAACATCTCAATAGGAAACAGTGGAAGTGTGCAGTGGAAACCTTAACTACTGTCTTATTTTCTAACAACTTCAGCTTGTCAGTAACTCAACTCCCCTCCAGAGTTTAGAGAGCAAATGTGTGTATTTAATTACAGTTTATGTATATTCAGATGATAATTTTCTGGTATATGATCGTTTTGGATATGTTAATGACAGTTGTAACTTGTGTAATATGCCTGAATTAAGAAATTCCATTTATATATATTTACATTGCATGAACACTACTCCCCAAGGGTAAGAATACTAGTCTAATGCAAAATATCCCACAGGGAAGTGATTGGCATACTTGATTATGCTTTCACTTTTTTTTTTTTTTTAAGGCAGAGGCTTTTCTTAAGCAATCTGCCTAAAATATTACATTACCCTCAATGTGCTAAAAACTTGATTACAAAACTCGCATCAAATCTGTATCACCAGATGTGTGCATGTTAGAGTCAGTGTCTTGCTCTAAGTCTTTCAGAAACCCTGAGGACCAGATCCTTACAGGTTGTGTCATTCAGCGTGGTGACATGCAAACTCCTGTCCTGCTGATGCCAAAGGGCAGTTTCCACCCTGGGGACTCCAGTACCTGCTGTGCAACAGGGAAAGGGAGGCAGGGGCTGAAGCAAACATGCTCATGGGGAGCTCCACAAGCAAAGCCCAAAGGAATTCTTGAGAAAAGCACTTGGGCATGGCCATGCACTGGATTCCAAGGGAGGAAGATACACTGCAGGCAGTTTTTGGAGGGCCTGCGTGGCTCTGGGTTGGGATATCTGCCCTCCAGGCATCCTGAGGAGAGCCTCCTCTGGAGAAGTCAGAGCATGGAGCCATTCAGGAAAAGCCAAAACACCCTCCTCACAGGAGCTCTGCTGCCCTTGATAGAGTCTGGGCAACAGAAAAACACTTGGCCCTTTCACGGGAAATGGATGAAAATTCCTGTTGGGCTTGGCAAAACCTTTTTTTTGACTTAAAATGAAATATTTTGTAACCTGTTTCAGGCTTTATAATCAAAAGGTTTCATTTTTCCATACTTTTTTTTTGTCTGTATGTAAAATCATGCACCAACTTTTACACAAATTTGAAAAGAATTTTGGTATCCCACGACTTCAGATTTGGTAAGCAAGCTGTTCAAAATCAATTGCCCAGCCCAAGCTGTAACAGGCAAGAAAAAAATGTCAAATATTCTACAGTGATTTCAGGGATATTAACAGCAAGAGCCCAAGAAATAGTGATGTACACGTGATGTGATGCTCCTTTTTAAGTATATGTACGTAGAGCAAATTGCAGGTATGGATGCAGAATTGGCTAACTTAAGTTAGCATAGGCACTGATGGCAGTGAAGATATTTGCATGGGCTTTTGCTTCTATCAGCAGCCATTCCTACTGTTCCCTGAGTGTTTGCTCTCCAGTTGCATGGTTTTATTTGCTAGTACTCACTCCACTGCTGTTTGTTCAGGGATGTTCTTTTATCCAAACTAGAGAGAATAAATTTTCACCTTGGCTCTCATGTGATACAGATAATTTCATGATGTGCCACTGATATATTCTGCCTTACTACAAAGCCTTCTGAAGTCACTTACCTGACTTATTCCTCCTGTCTCCCAGAGGTACTTCGACAATGAATTACTTAGCAATTGCAAACATTTTCACCACCATTTTTGTATCATTTCTGATAGAGTTGTATATGTATCTGAGAATGATGCAATGCATGCAAACCCCCATCAATCCTCTGATTTTGTGTGAATTACTCAATAACATGTTTACCCTGCAGTTATCATGACCCCAATTTTCAGAAGCAGAAGGATTGCTGTTGCAAGGCTGAAGTAGGACTTTACAAAACATTCACTTAATTTAACTTATCTCATTATTTAAACAGCTATTGACTACACTGTTCACTAAATAGATTTCAACAGATGAGTTAATCAGCAAGCAAACTCAACGAACCAGAGACCTGTGCACTCTCTCCCTTTGAGCGATAGGAGACTACATGGTCTTGTGCTGCAGTACCAGCAAGCTCACCTTGCATACCCTCACCGAAATACATCCTGTTCAGGTTGACATCTAACAGCACTTACCTCTTTGGAGTACTATGTTGCATTTCATTGAGTTGTCTGACTTCTAAACCCTTCAACTGGTCTGCTAGTTGTGAGATGCAGAGCTCATAAGTCAGCAGAGCTAGCTGTCTAGCAGCATAAAAGAACATTTCTGAACACCAGCTCCCAGAAAAGGCAGAACTACTGACGTTTGCACTTACAGAATTACTCTAGCTCCTCTCTATTTCTTACAAATCACTTCCATGAAAGAGGATTACAGGAGAATATTGAATAATAATCTAGAAAACTTAAATCTATCAGTTACTTAACACTTATTATAATTAATCATTATTTAATACAGTTTTAAATCTTCAAAGCAGGGCTGGAAAGAGTTGCAATTTGAATGGACATTGGAGTGCTGATAGGGAAAAGGAGGTTGTAGTGGAAAATGGTGGTATTATCAGTGGTGGAGAAGAGTTACTACAGTCCATTTGGTACCTGCTATTTGAAATAGTGAAGCATACAGAATATAGAGCCATATGCAAACAGCACATTCTGGCATTGCAAACAACACATCCCAGCACAGTCCTCCTCATCTACTTTTGTAGTTCCCTTTCACCAGAAGTCACAGGAGTCTGAAAAAGGCATTTCAGTTGCTATTTTTCCTTCTTGTTTGCTAAGTTATTTTTTCATATGTTTTGCAGGAAGACCAGAATGCATTTACAGTAGACAATAATATATATTTCTTGCAAAGAAAATAAAGGCGTTTTTGGTCTTTTCTACATATATTTGGTTGCAAAGCCCAGCCTCATAATTCTCAGTTGGTTTTGCTTGTGTAACAACATTTCCCATTTCCCTTAGCACACTGGTGATTTTCCTGATCAGCTAAATGCTTTAAAAATATGGAAAACCACTCAAAATAAAGAGACTTATTTTTCCCCTATTAAGTCATTTAAATGTACAGTGCTAAGTCACAGTCTTTCATCAACCCTATCGAACATTAGTCCTTCAGCATTTGTTGTCACTGAAGGCAGACATGATATTACTGGCTGCTTCTGGGAACAACAAAGTTCACTGCTTCTCATAAAGGCACAAAAATCTCATTCTGGAGGATAGGTCCCCAGCCAAAAGTTCTTGAAAACACTGGGTGATCTTCCTGGAACTGATGGCACATATACATAATTACAGACAGTTAGTGTTTCCATCTTTATCCAGCATCCCAATAAAAGTCCTGTATTTCACAAAAGGCAGGGTTATGAGTGAATTATTATTCATTTAGGCTTTCTCCATCCATGAAGATTGCTTTATGGAGGACAGGTGAGTTACTACAGCAGTGCAAGGAATATTTTTTGGGAATCTTCTGTGGCATCCGAATATAAAATGTGCCTGTCAAAGACAGACGTCCTAGCTAATGGGGCCATAGACACCCTTCTTTTTTCTCTGGTAACTAGGAAAAGAAGCAGAATTTCAGTATTCTGTACTTCTGACAATGCAGAACTAAAAGAATAACTCCAAAGAGCTAGTGTGTTTTCCTAGTGACATGGATGTTACAGTAATTAGGTTACCCCAAAAAAATTACTTTAGCCAACCCATAATTTTCTATGCCATTTGACATTTTGCTAATAATACAGATTTATATTAACTGCAGGAAGATCCCATGCCTTTCATTGCCACACTGCAATGCTGTCAGCACAGAAAGGGAGGTCAGCATTGTGACAGGGAATTTAAATGTGTTGGATGCCTAGTTCACAAATCTGAGTCATAATATTTCAGATCTAGTGCCCTGCTTCCTTTCATAATGTCCTATAAAATTCTAACCAAATTAAAAAATATATAAGTTATTCCTCAACAGTAGTGTAAAAATAACTTTAGGAGGGTAAAAAATCATTATCATGCTACTAAAGTTGAAATATGGGGCCTATGGGAAGCTTCTGGACGAAACATTCAATTGAAAATCCTGTAGTCAGCTCTTAACCACCTGAGAGTGATCTGTCCAGGCTGTGGACATATATCTAGTGCAGACACATCAGATCCAGGCGAACTGGAGCTAGGAGGGACATCAGTTCAAATACTGTACAAAAGCAGCTCTGTTGCCTCCAGACCCAGCTCCTGAAATCCCAAATGGAGAAGAGGCACAATGGAGAAGGGGGCTTACAGGCAGGAATCTGGGAGGAGGGACAGAGAACATTTGGTATAAGTCAGGTCAGGCTCGTGGTCCAAAGCGGACCTTGGCTAATGAACAAGCAGAGAGAGGGGATGGTCAGTCACAGGCTGGTGGAGAGGGCAGCAAAGAGTGCCAGGGGGGAAAAGACACTGGACAGGATATGAGTGTTGCGGAGCACCAGCCCAAAACATAACCCAGCTCAAGATTTGAGATTCAGCCTCTATACTGAATTGTAGTATAGACGCTGCTATAATGAAGTGCTAAGGATTTCAGACTGTTTCCAGTGTAATTCTACATAACTGAATCCAAGGAGGGTTTACCTGACTTTTAAAAAACAAAGTAGTAAATTTAGAGAAAAATATTGTCTCATTAAAAGAACAGTAATAAACCTGAATCCCTGCAGGATGGCTTGGTTAGATATACCCACCAATAATCAAACATCTTAAACCATACACCCCAGTGTGCACAGCCTTTAATTTAACCCATTGAGACTACTGAATTTGTGCTAATGCCCTTGCTGAGAGACTAGAAACCAACTGCTGCAAGAAAAGTGATTAGTAAGAGGACATAAAGCCCAGCCTTTGGTTTCCTGGAGAGTAATGTAGACTAATGAAGAGTGGAAAAAATTCACAAGTGGAATAATTCTGTTGCCACTGACAGCAGAAGTAAAAAAGCGAAACAACAAAAAATGGTACTTACAGGAAATAAGAAAAAAAACCCTGCACTGCCTCCCCCATGAAAAGGCAAAAACCAAGAGCAATAAGGAAAATTATTATAAACACTTCTTTGCATCTTTCAGATGACATCCTGATCTTATCTTTAGCAATAACTGGTTTTACACTGGCATTCAGAATTTCCTGCAAGTCTCTCTACAGACAAGCAGTTCTTTTGTCCTCAAGTCTCCAATCTTTCCTGCTCATTTGTTTACACTGAGAGAATCCCATAGTTTCTTTCTTCATTCCTTCTGCAGTGAATTGTTCTTATTCTGGAAAGGAAAGCCTGACAGAATCAGTATGAACTAGAGAGAAGAGGTTAGGTGACAAAATTCTAATGAATACAGGATAAGGAAAAGCTAAAGTATTTTAAAGTATCCTGAGCACTCAGCAGCTCATTGGCAGCTGCTTAAAACAAACAAGCCAACCACAACAAAAGTACATGATTACTCTGTAGCTTAAAAGATGTTTTAAACTGTAAAATAAAGTGAATATAACTTTTTTTCACCTTATCCAGAGCAAACACCCTTATGATCCCTAGGGTACATCAGCTATAAATAGAACAGCCTCAACACTTGCTCACCAACAACTGCAGACATCATCTCTCAGCAAGCAAAAACCTTCTGGGTATTATCAGTTAAACCATAAAACTCTTGAAAGTTAAGATGATCACCAGCTCACAAAAGAAGCATGGGTTTTTGGAAAAAATGAGGCTTCTCATGGATTTTTCATGGGAAAGTTTTCTCAAACTGAGAGAGTCCTTGTGCCAGAAGAGCTAATTGCTCAGCAGCGGGGGAGAGCAGGTAGACTGGCTTTTTCCATACAGAACAAAGTCTCCGTTTAAAGTCTGATGTTGTGCCATAAAATGGCACTCTTGTTTTTCAGCCAACCTTTCTCCCAAGAAAAGTACTGAGAGATATCATGCTACCTTTTCCGAGACTACTGTTTTTTTCAGATCAAGATCAGAGTGTCACTTGAAAATATTTCTGAAGATTAAAGTGAAATTAAAGACCTTTGAGAGTGGTCAGAGGAGTTCTGGGTTGTAGGAGTAATTTGAATTATTTTATTGAAACAGAGCCTGGAAATATCATGTCCTGTATGAACAGGACAAAAAATGATTTTTTTTTCCCTCCCATTTTAAACATGGGCTCCAGGTATCAGGTGGATCTCAGAGAAAACAATTTCAGAAAAATAGCTATTTGATTGGAAATCTTCCTCTTGTTTAATCTTAAATGTAATGATTACACAGATGTTTCTAGGTGTATTGGAGCTAGAGATTACAGCAAACAGCATAGTGCTACCTATTTTCAATGGGCAGAAAGCGAGCAGAGATTTTTTTAATTTCATTCACCATTTACAGCTTGCTTCAGAGATTCCACAAAGAAACGTGCTTTGGCCATCCATGTTGATATTCAGAAGAGCAGCCTCTGCGTGCCAGACACTGACTCTGTTACTGACTTTTCAATCCAGTATCACAAGCTGCAATGACTTTTGTCCTTAGCAGAAAATAAGAAGAAATGGAGGCTTAGGTGTGGGTTGTTAGCTGCTCTCTCCTCGCAAATTGTAAGCATATTTTATTCAACTTCACCATGGCTGCCACAACAGCCTTGTCCTTGCTCTCATCACCCTTTGTGTGTATGCAGAGCTGAACACCCCTCTATAGCTGACACTGCTGTGGTGACCCAAACTGTAGCAAAGCTCAGCATGTCAGAACAGGAAATAATAACGTCAAGCCCAAAAAGCAGTCTCCTCTGGAACAGAAGAGGCAGGACATGCTCTATTCTGCACTGGCCGGCCCTGGGGGCTCAGCACTTGTTCGGGGACACAGCAGTGGAAGAACTGTTCAGCCCCAGGAGCTGAAGATGGAAAACCTCTTCCTTCCCTCTAAGCAATGCCAAACAGTCCCTTACATGCCTTTTCTGTGGGGGCAGCAGCCATAGGACTTCCACTGGCAGATTATTCTACTTTTCAGGTGAAAACCTGGCTCTGCTGGTATAAAAACAGTGTTGGGGGCCAGGGCAGGTTTCCAATCCTCCTTGTATTTCTCTGGCAGGAAAGTTTCTCTTGTCACCCTTGTTCATGCGCTGCCCCCTTTGTGTCATCTTTTCACCAAACCGGTCTGTCAGACCTCCAGTTTCTCACTTGTCTCAAATAAGCCACTTTTTGCAACACAATGAGAGAAAAGTAATAAAAATGAAGGGCCAGAAGGGACTTTAAGTCCTATCTTGTCCGTTCCTCTGCAAGAGTAAATTGTAACCAAACCACCTCTGAGGAATGCCTGTTTCTATAATTTCTCTGCATAGCTTGTTCCAGTGCACCATTTCCTGCTAGCTGGAATATTTTTCTTAACAATTCTTTTATTCCCCAGATACTCTTATTTTTGTCTTGTGCTATCCCCCCAGAATTAGTCATTCTTTTCTTCCATAATAAGCTTTGATAAAATAGAAAATTAAACAAGTTCTTATGGGTTTGTGATGTAATGAAAAAGTGCATTATATAACTCCATGCTGTGACAGTTTGAAGATGTTATGCACAAACTATGAATCAGATTTGAGTTTATGAATTCGACAACTAAACCAGCCATGCAATAACCCACACGGTACATCTGCTGGAGAGAAGCTATAGAACAAACAAAAACCAGTTAACAGAAAAGAATCACCACAGCCAATGAAGCCTTAAGAGGAAACATACAGAGTTTGATGGAAAGAAATTTCCTTCAAGCAGAGTAAAAATCATTAGGAATTAGTGGTTTCACAAAAAAGGGGGATTCAGAAAGACAGAGGAAGATTGCTACAGAACAGGAAAACAATGTTTTAGACAAAAAATCAAGTGAGAATTGGAAAAGGTTAGCACCCATGGCACCTGCAGAGCAAGGAGTGCCCACAGTCGTTCAACACCAGTGACAGTGTCTGAGCCCTGCAAAGTCTGAGCTGCAAAGTTAACATATACTTTAAATAATACTAGTGGCAATTAAATGTACTGAACCAGGCAGATAGCATTGGAAATTCATGGGTTTTTGTGTCATAGAGGTCATTTCCTCTTATCTCTTTCAAAACAACCCTCATCTGATACATCAGCCCCATTTCTTCTCGTCTTCTACAACCATGTGAAGGTATCTGGCTACCTCCTATAGCTTACTCTTTTCAGGCTATTACTTAAGGATGGACAGCAAATCAAACCTTCTCTTCTGGCCTTCAGTGCTTTTGTCTCTGGTATGTCCCAAGCACAGAGACTTGTATGCCTCTGATAAACAGGGTAGATGTCTCTCTCCTTAGTGAAAGTGAAATGAACACATAATGTCTGGGTTAAGTGATTTACAATAAACTGAGAACATCAGTTACCCTGCTTTTAAAACAATGTGTCAATAAAATTCAGTGCTATTGGTGACCTGGTAACTAATTAATATTTCACACTCCCATTCTAAGAGCCGGTGGTGCACACCAGGTCACATTCAGTCTGCAGTTGTCCTGCATTGAAAGAAGTCTTTCTGGTATCTTTGAAATAATCTAAAATAGTACACGTGCAGCAGTAAAATAACAGCAGGTGTATTAACCTGAAAGCAGTCATATCAGATCTTCACTGTCCCTTCTTGGTTTGAAAGAAGCAGTGTCTCTTCACCAGTTACCATGCTGGACTTGTGGCACCCCTAGAAAACAGGGTTTTTCTGCTCCAACAAATCCTCTACAGCCCTGTGCACTTTTGTAGTCTGCCTGCTTATCTTCTACTTAAATCTCTACTGAAATGACTAATCTGCACAGCACCATAGTAGCTACTCACTGACAGTTTAAGAAGTGCAAATGCTACTAACTCTGAGGGTCGCCAGACTTCACATAACCTGGGCCTAAGTGCATACCGAAATCTCAAGAAGGAAGTTAAATAAGCAAATTCTAGCTCTGACCCTGCAGTACACCTCAGCCCTGCTGAAAGGTTACATGAGAAATCCTGTGGCAAAGCCACACACAGTTGTAGGATTCTCTTCACTTAGCAGAAAAGTTTTGAGAGACACATTTAAAATCCTGTTTTATAAATCCTACTCCCTGCTCCACCTTCCTGCTGAAAGTCTGTGCCTCCTCAGGCAGTGGAAATGGGAGCTGACAATGTAGACCCACCTCCTGCTCTTAAGCTGATCTAGAGTCAAAAGACTTTTTCCCCTTCCCTTCACCTCCAATAGCTGAGCTTCAGCAGAGCTGCCAGATGAGTGGGGATTCTGGAGGACCATAACCAGCAGAAAGCCAGAGCACAGGGAATGTTAACCATGCTGCTCTAAAGCCGTAAGCTCTGTGGCTGAACCCATTGAGGGAATTGGAGGACAAGCCTTGTTGTAACCTGCTGGAGTCTACAGTAACTGCAAGCACAGGGGGAAGCATCCTGCAAATCACAGGTATGGAGAAGTAGATAGAGAAAATGAGCCAGAGACAAGGAGCTGAAGTATTCACCTTTTTTCTTGATAGCTTTGGAAAGCAGAGCATATACTAACACGAGCAGCCAGGTTCCCATATTCCTGCATAGTTCTTGCAGAATTTCCCATAATTCCAGAGGAGGTTAAGGAAGTCTGAGGGTGCTCTTCACACCCTTCTTCTTTTCACCCCTGAAGGCTGAGTGCATTCAGTACCTGAAAGGTTAGTTCCCCCCTTTACTCCCTAGGGATACAGTCTCCCCAGGAAGTCCTAGGGTTCATTGTTTTACAATAGGTGTTATAAACAACAATGAAGTGAGACATCCCACCGAAGCACATTATTATTTTTAGATATAGCTGTGCTAGACAAATGTTATTAAGCCCTTATCTACATGAAGCTATGAATAAATCTACAGAACATGTGATCCAGGAGAAAGTATTTCAGGATAACACATTATGTAACTATCCAGAACATTATGCTTGTTTATCACACACCAAGTTCCTTGTTCTCTACCAAATTCAAGGAGTAGTGCTTACTCTACCTGCATTGCCAAAACAGCTTCATATATCAAGGTGTATTTGTTACTTCCCAGGGCTTATACCTGATGTAAAGATAGGTTAAAAGTTTTGAATAGACACAGTGGATGTGAGAATGAATGACTAGATCAAACAGTTAATTAAAACTGTTTTGGGAAAAGTGACAACTTAAAAGGCAAGATGATAATTTTTCAGCAATTTAGCATGATATTGTGATCAAAATTGCATTCTACACAGGATGAGAGAAATAAATATTCAAATAAATTCAAATAAAAACACCACTAAAGTATCAAAGCTTTCAATGCGAAATGTAATTTTTTTTTACATGATAGCAGAGCATAATTGATCTTGTTGGTTTGAATATGATTCTGTCTCAGTTAAAAACATCTTTTTGTTTGAGATTTACCCTTGAAAGATTAGGAAGATTTCAATGAGTTTTCTGGCAAAAATCAGGACTTTCTTCTTTTCTTATCAATATTATCATGCTCTCCCCTGGTCATATCCACATGCCTGAAGACACTGGGCTTTCATAAATGCTGTATAGTTACCTACATTCAGGTCTGAGAGAGAAAACCCAACTTTTGCTCTGCTATTTAGACACGGAAAGCACTGTTACAATGTACTGGACACCAGCAACACAGAGGAAAACATTAATAGGTGGAACCCTGTTTCAGGCTAATGTCACTGTTTCTGTTTCCTTTCCAGTTTCCACTACTGCTGAGCAGTGCATACACAGCATCAAGGCTCTCCCTTTAGTGTTTCCCACCCCTCACCAGTAAGATCTTGGGAGCCAGGACAGCTGACCCAAACTGACCAAAGGCATATTCCATACCATATGACGTCACGCTCAGCAATAAAAGCTAAGAGAAAGGAGGATGAGTGGCGGGCATTCATTATTTATGACATTTGTCTTCTGGAGTAACCAGTACACATACTGAAGTCCTGCTTCCCTTGAAGTGGCTGGGCATGGCCTGCTGATGGGAAGTACAGAATAAAATCTTTGTTTTCCTTTTGCTTCTGCACATGGCCTTTGCTTTTTCTTTTATTAAGCTGCCTTTATCTTGACCCATGAGGGTTTTTTTCCACCTCATTTTCTCCCCCTGCCCTGTCCTGCTGAGGAGGGGAGTGATAGAGTGGCTTGGTGACACCTGGCATCCAGCCAAGGTCAACCCATCACACCACCTGTTCATGCAGGAGGCTTCTATGTTTAAGGAGGCTGAACAGCCACTGCACTGAGCAGGGCCCCTAGCTACCTGCTAAGGCTGAATTTCACCCAGTTTGGAGCATGGCTTTGACTAGGTCCCTCCAATAGAATGTCTTTCACAAGCTTATGATGTCCTGCTTCCCCACATGGATTTTTATGAGGTTGGCAGTGCTAGTCGTACCCTGAAAAGGATGCAGTCTTATATGACATAGCCTGCAAAGATCTGTCACCTGACGTGATCCTCCAAAGGACCCTTGTTCTTCCCAGGAGCAGTGGCTCCTTCCTCTAGGGCAGCTTAGTGGTTTTTGTACTCCTGTGGGGACAAGAGAGGCTCTGGGCCAGTCAGCTGCTCACTGATGTGAGCTATCTGGGATCTTCCTGAGGAGAAAGTTTGGTATGAAAATTAGGTACATGCAATGAGAATGTGAACCTCTGCAAAGCAGAGATTATGGCAATGCAAATATAGGAGACAAACATACAAAAAGAAAAATCCTTTCTGCCAGGAAATATGTCAAAATACTATCAAATCTTTAATGAAATTTTACTGAATGTTATTTTTCCACTTTCCTTCCAGTTTTAATCTCTTTATTATGCATTCTTTTTCTGAAATGATATTTCTCTCTCACCTCTGGCAATTCTTACCTGCACCTGGAACTGCTCATCCCACAGGACTCTGCTGGCACTCTGATGGGTTTAGGAGAATTTAGCAAAGGATTGACTTGCAACATGATGCCTAAAAATCTTGTAACCATGATTAGTATTTATGAGATTACTGTCCCTCTGTAAACTAAAATATATTCTATATATAATTGATATTTGAAACATAAGTCACCTTCTCTTTATCAGTGTTTTCAGTTACTAAAGGAGAACAATAAAGATCATTTCCTATAATAGCAAATTATGAGGGGGTGGGGGGGGAAGCTATCCCTTTTCAAAATAAATGAATTTGAGCAGTGTCAATTTTGTATCACCTTTAAACTGGTGGATGCATTACAGGAGACGCGGTAAACCAGCAAATGCCAATTACACTGCTAGCTGTCTTTCTAGATGCTAGAATGACATATTTGAAGCCCTTCCTGTGACAGGCAGGGAAGGACAAAGTCCACATAAAATGTGTGTCTTCCTCATCAGTAGGACAGTCTGTCTGTCTGTGGGGAAATGCCCATCAGAGCTCAACAGTCCAGGCTCCAGCTGCCCAGGAAGGCAGACAGGACTCTCATCCTGGAGCACTGGTGGGTGTAATGCACACAGCACAAATCATCAGCCTTGCTTGATTATTGTTGCAATACCTGCACAGGATCCCTGCCATAAAAATGACACCGCCAAATAATTTGGCAGCTTCCCTTGTACATCAGCTGGGCAGACAGCAGTACCTCTGGCACTTAACAGTTCTTTCCTCGATATTAATCTTGCTGGTACCTGCTCTGCCCTTCATCCCTTGCTTCCCCACAGTGATATGTTCACATCTGATTGCTGAAGAGTGCCTGGGACCTTGCCTCTTTGGGCAGTATACCTCAGCTCTGCCTCACCTCTGAGACTGCTGCAAGCCCCCAGAGGAGCCATCTGCCCACTGTGAGACAAGCCCATGCCCGCAGAGGCTAATGGCAGCTCTCGTGGTTTGTACACAGGCAGCCCTTCATCCACGCCACAGTCTGAGACCCACCAGTGAACCTGCAGAGAAATGGCCAACCATTCACCTGGGAAACAAAGACACAACAGTTGCCACAAGCTCTTTCTCCAAACTTCAGTTACGAGCTCCTTGGGTTAGTTATTTAGTTATTTTTCATCCCTTCCCAGTAACTCCTTGAGATCTCACCTGTTGGGGTCCTCTTGCAAACTGTAGGCATCCTTCACTCGGCCTGAACAAAGGGAGCCTATATGGCTTGGGCAGCCTTAAGGACAATGTCTTGCTATTGCCACTAAAACCTCCTTCCTTGTTATCTCCTATTGCCATGATTAAAGTAAAACAAAAGCAGTTTTTTAAGGTGAGATATAACGGCTTGACTGGAAATATCCCTGTCTCCCAATCCTTTAACATTACTGCTGCTCAGCCTTGTCTTGGCACTAATGGCTGGGTTACCAAATTGACCAGCCTTCCACTGCCTGTAAATAAGCTCAAAGTCCCATCTGAAACACATATCGGGGAACCCTTCTTTATACTGAAAAGCATCATGCAAAATCTCTGACTCATTTTGTGAGCCTTCTGTGCTCTGCTGTGCTGCAGTTCTAGGTACTGTGGTCAGAAAGTCCCAGGGGGGAGACTGCCCTGGCCTTTGGGAAAACTTCCTGCAGGAAAACCATCACTTTTTTTGTTATATCACCTAGGTCCTGTCTCAGGATACTGGGCTTATGCCAGAACCAGATGATCTGCCCAGCCCGAAAATGTGCCGCCTGGCTGGGAAAGTTCCTGGCACTCCCTGATTGGCAAAAAGAAAGAAAGAATGGGAGAATAAGCATGGATACGGCCAACTCTTGCCATTTCACTTGCTCTCTTTCACTCTCATAGGCACACATAGACCCCCTTGCCCTTTCCAACCACTCACAAACATACACACATGTGCACATGTTCACTCCTCTTTGGTTCCTGTATGGGGTCATTGCTTTATACCTTCCATAACTTTCAAATGTCCCATAACTTGTCAATGGGACAAATATCCCATTGTCTTCCACCCAGATGACCCTCCCCTCTCCCACATACAGGTTTTGAGAGCACATTTTGGGTATGTTTTTAATTTCTGAATTCAAGCAGGTAACTTTTTCATGCCATGCTTGATATATGACCTTTCATAACCATTTTAACTCATCCACTAAAACAAGTTTTTTACACGATTGATTGCCATGACCTTCTCTTCTCTCAGTGCCCAAATGTGATGAGTATTCAAGTGTTACACAGGACCTTTTCCCGTATTACTAACCTACACATTCCTCAGAGTCCCCAAAATAGAGCAAGAAGAGAAAAGGACAAAAACCTTCTTTTGTAACACCTCGTCTGTTCAGCTAAGTCTTAAGTCATGTGAGCTGAACAGAAGCCAGCTGAAGTCTGGGCTACTGGATCATCAAAAGATGGGCAAAACTGCCCCATGAAAAAGAAGAGAGTAGAAGGGCAGAAAGTTTTGAGGTAGAAGAGGGAGAGAGAGGAACTGCAGTATTGGAGGATGGAGGCCAGCCCAAAGGACAAGATAGAACTGGAGCAGAGGTCCTTGTTTGAACTTTTCAATGTTCTTTTTCAGCAGGCCCCAGAAGAAGACATTCATATATTTTCATCCTTGTCTATCCTTTCAGATACAGTTGAATAGATGGAAAAAAATGAGCCTGTACGGAGCTCAGAAAATTTAGGCCTGATCTGATCTTTTTTTCTTTTTGCAGTCCCACATTCTTAGCGCCTTTGCTGTTAATGATGTTGCTATTGGAAATACATAGATCAATGCAAGGGAAATAGAGTGTCCATGTAGAATTCCTGTCAGGGATCTCGCTATGTCCCTCTGTGAAAACTGGAAAAAAAAATATTTTAGGGCTGTATTTCCACAGGTACATATTGTGCACCTTCTGATGTAACTCTCAAGCTCATGATGTTAATATAGTTTCATCAACAGTATTACAAAGATCAGTGTAAGTGCCCAAAATAAGACAAAGAGCCACATCCCTCCTTTGGCAGACCTTCGCTATGCTGAACTTCTCACTCAGGAAATTGAGCTTCCTTTCAATATTTTGCTTTCAGCCAAATATTTGTGCCTAAGATAAAAGAAAGATGCTGGGTTTGTTTCTACAGTTTTGTTACATTGTTCAGAAATAAAAAGCATCTACAAAAATATGTTGTAAGTGTTGGAGGATTTTTTTATATTTATGAAACCAACAAATATCAAACAGAAAGACATTTAAGGCTTTCTCTGAAGCAATCTTTCTCTGGAGCATACACCCCAGTTCACAAACTGTGCCTTGAATTTTTGTGGACCAGCAGTGAAAGACGAACTTTATGGAGTGAGCAGCAGGAATCCATTTACCATCAATAAACATTATAAGCCTCTTGTGCACCTGTACCAGCTTCCACGGAAACAACACAGCTGAGTAGCTTGGGAGAAAAAAACGCTGTGACTATTCATTGCTGTATTTGCCTCTACACAAGCAGGAAATGTTGCAAATAATATTTTCAGACCTGTTGATTCATTTTGACCACACCATTACCCAGAGTGGTTTTTATTAAACTTTGCACATTTGGAAGATGTAATTGCTTCTTTCAATATAACCTCATGTTGACACCTGCAACCCATTTTTGACATTTGTTGGACAAAAATCCTCTTGTAATGATAATACATTTAATGGGAATATTTCTCTTTTTCTTCACTGGAACCCATATTAAGCTAATTATTGCAATGACCATAAAAGAATAAATACATTGCCAGAATAATGGACATCTAAATTTTGTTTATACAAAAGAGCATTCTTAAAATATCTTAAAATATCTCCATTAACATTGATCTAAATATTCCCCTGCAGCCCATGGTGAAGACCACAGTGAAGCAGGTTGTCCTCCTGAAGCCCACAGAGGTCCACAGTGGAGCAGGTGGATGCCTGAAGGAGGCTGTGACCCCATGGAAATCTGGCATGGAGCAGGCTCCTGGCAGGACTTGTGACCCTGTGGAGAGGAGGCCACAGCGGAGGAGTTTGTGAAGAACTGCAGCCTGTGAGAAGGACCCACACTGAAGAAGTTTATGGAAGACTGTGTCCTGTGGATGGGACCCCACACTGGAGCTATGGAAGAGTGTGAGGAGGAAGGAGTGGCGAAGACAACGTGTGATGAATTGACCACAACCCTCATTCCCTGTCCCCCTGCACTGCTCAGGGGGAGGAGGTAGAGAAACTGGGAGTGAAGTTGAGCCTGGGAAGAAGGGAGGAGTGGGGGGAAGGTGGTTTTAAGATTTAGTTTTATCTCTTATTTTCATACTCTGATTTGATTGGTAATAAATTAAATTAATTTCACTGAGTTGACTCTGTTTTGCCCGTGACGGTTGTTGGTGAGTGATCTCTTCCTGTCCTTATCTCAACCCACAAGCCTTTTGTTTTATTTTTCTCCCCCTGTCCAGGTGAGGCAGGGGAGTGATAAAAGAGCTTGGTGGACACCTGGCATCCAGGCAAGTTCAACCCACCACATAAATATTTACTGTAAGTGTGCCTTGTTTTTATTGGGTACACCTGTATTGCCTACTCTATGCTACTTATATTACCTTACCAAAGGCAAGGACAACAGTCAGCTTCCTAAGGCCACAGAACCAGCCATTGAGGAGCGTTAAACGTGTGTATTTCAGGAAGAACTGTTAAGACTGATTAAAAAAAAAAAAAAAAAATCTCACTAATGGCAACACACATTATTATATATAATATAAAGCTCCTGAGAGCTACTGGGCTATCCGGGAAATTTTAGGGCAGCAGTGGCTCCCATGGGTATAGCATACACACCTGGTTAAATACAGCTTTTCTGTAGAAATCTTACCAGGTCAAAGGTATCACTCCAGCAGGGAAGAACTGAAATGCTGCCTGTGCTATGAAGTCTACCCCACTCACTTTGTGGGGCAACAACAACTTGAATTTGCAGGAGAACATTGAGTCTTTGCTGTGTTCATTGTCTCAGAAAGCTGATTCCTCAAGGGTGTGTGGTGAGGCACTGGAATACCACAGTGTATTGAGAGAGTGATGGCTGAAAAACTCCAGAAAAATACTCTTCCTCACTCTATGCCAGAGAATAAAAACAGCTGGTATCCAGCCTTAAGTGACGTGTAGGTAAACAGGCATGCTTGGCCTGATGCATACAAGTAAACTTTAACAAATATGTTTTCCCTTGATTATAGCCATTTCAGACAAAAATATGCACTAAATTGTTTTCACCTTCTTCATACTCTCTGATTTCAAACATA
Source organism: Morus bassanus (assembly GCA_031468815.1). NCBI lineage: Eukaryota > Metazoa > Chordata > Aves > Suliformes > Sulidae > Morus > Morus bassanus. The sequence goes on from CM062600.1 coordinate 64,467,231, forward strand.
CAAAAAAATGATCTTCTGAGTCCCTCGTTACTTTTCACCATTTGCTAATACAAAGAGCAGCTCTTTTCTAGCCTCCTAGCTAAGCCTGGCTTTAAGATGCATTTACCTGGGTTCCAGTCCTACTGTAATGAAAGGTCCATGCTCTCTTCTTATCTCTGCTGAATGCAGATCAAATTTCTTAACAAGTCATTATAGAGCTTTAGAAAATACTGATGTATATTCCACATAAATATATAAATTTCTAGCAAAGCTTTAAATGATGGTTTGTTGAAAATCATATAAAACCACACAGATTGGATATTGATGGTCTGCTTAATACTTCATTTCTGCCCCGAAAAGGTGAAGAAGCTGTTTATTGGAGTATTTGCTTGGGGTGGAGTTCTCACATCATCATTTGTGAGCGGATTTGCTAGGTGATCTAGCACACTCTGCAGCAACACACGTCATGGGAGCCTGAAGTGAGACTCAAACTCTTGCACTTCTGTCTCTGCAGTGGAAGAGAATAACTGGTCCATCACAGAGCCATGGGTGATCTCAACTGAGTACTAAGGGTCAAGACATTAATTTTTAGGTCAATTAAATGATTGCTTATATTTTCCCTTGCGTTCATGAAACAAATATTTCAAACTAGCTGATGCCATGAATGTGGTCAGCAGCAATGAATTACTCAAGCTGAAAAGAAAGATTTGTATGAGTATTGCTGATATGTTCAGAATGTTTTCATCTGGTAGAGCACTGTATCTTCAACTCTCTGGGTGAGTTTAATCAGCATTAAAATGCCTAGAAAAGAAAACCTGAAGCTTACAGAATTTCGATCATCAGATTTTTGCAGGCTGTGCTGCTGGTTTAATAATAGGTATTTAGTGCATGCCCAGCAAATTTAAAAGCAAATCAAAAAACTCATGTAACATAAAATATAGTCTCAATTTTCTCTGTCTTGACAGATATTAACTGTTAAATTAGTAGGTTTGCAATGTCAGGTTTGGCTTGAAACACAAATTAACTGAAAGTTCCAGTCAGCAATTACACCTGTATTTAAAACAACTTCCTAAGTAAGCTAGTAGTGACTCTATTTCAAAACTTAAATTTGTCTGCAATCCAATTTAACAGAAAAGTGTTGGGAAATATTTAGTTTAAGGACTATTTCAACAGGTCTTTGTTTTTCTCCTTAAATTTAAAGGCCTAAAAATCTCTAAAAATCAGAAAAATGAAAATGATAATGTGAAAGTAAAAAACAAAAAGCGATTCAAAATGCATAGTTATGGAGTCTGCAAGACAGGCTAATTCCTAAAATAGATATTTCTCAAAATCAGAAACATGGCTAAAGAAATACAATGCAAATGTTTTTGTTCCTCCTGTGCAGAGAAGGAATACAATCACAAAATAACCTTTTATTTTTTTTAAATTCTAACCAAATGAAAAATGCTGGGGATCACATACTACCATGGTCTGGGTTACAAACATAAGCAGTTACTGCAATCAATATTTAACACACACTAGAAACAGATAGATAGATAGATAAAGAAGCTATCAGGTAATTTTACAGAGCTTTTCTGTCTCCTCCTTTGAGAGGACAAAACTGGCATTTTGAAAATTTGTTCCATATATTATGGATGTTAGGAAGAAGTGAAACAACTGTAGAAGGAAGATGACCATAAAAACAGATAAGCAGGAGAAATGGGGCTGCAGCCTTTTATCAGATTTTCAAGAATGTTTTTCAGATAAGGAGTGTGGAAGATGGTTACAAATTCAAATCTGGATCCACATTTTCTGGGTTGTTTATGTCCAGCATTTTGTCTATTCTATTACAGAGACAGGAGCTACCCACTAAAATCTGCATGTGCATAGATGTGCTTCAGCAAGGTTACTTAGAAAGTTTATTTTGATCTGTTCCTGCTTCAAATTCACTACTGTTCCAGGCCAGTTTCTTCACATTCCTCTCTGCTTCAGTCATGGAAATAATTTACATTCTGCCTCATTTCTATTTTCTTCACATACCCTTGTCTAATGCAGTTATGTGATCCCTAATGAGGTGGAAATGTTCGTGCCAACTGAAGGAGGAAACAAGACATTAGGCTATGTATGAATAATGTGTGAAGAATCAGGTGCAGAAAAACGATGATGCTAGAGTGTAAAAGTAATGATGCATTCTTACATAGTTTACTATTCACTGTTCTGTCCAGCTAACAACAAAAACAGAAAGCCTCCAGGGAAACTTGATGGTTCCCATTTTCAAAAGGACCCAAGTGATGTGTGGGCTGAAGTTCCTTTTAGAAATGTGAGTTTGACATAAAAGGTACTTCAGTGTTCTCAGATGCAGAAGCTTAACTCTATCGACATGTGTACCTGATTGGTTTCAATTACTTTCAAGAACACAGACCTTAAATTTCTTTTGAAACATGAGTTGGGCTCCTAAATGACTTCATTTCCACAGTGCCATGTAAAAACAGATACTGGTTTCAAGAGCATTTTGTATTCTAAGACGTATGAGATTAAGAACAGGTTTTTGAACATACTTCAGAGAAAGGAAATGGAATAAGGGATGGAAAGCAAAGTCATGACTTTTCAGGTATAAGGACACTGAGAATTATTAACTTAGCAGTGTCTTATAATGCAGAAATGGATAGAAATACAGCAAATGACACATACGAATGAAGTTTCACAACGTCCTCCAAAAGGTTCCATGCTCACTCCTGGTACTTGGTATTCCAGGTGGTAAGGCAAGGTTTGCTCACATACAGAGGCAGTCAGTGAATTACCACATTAATTAACACAAAACTGCGGGGTGGGCTGTGCCTGGGACTGCAGAATTCACTCTCTTGCTGTTGAGAAAACTGAAATGTGAAGAACCACAGACTTCCAGAGGTGATAGCAATGACATAAAATAAATGATAAACCCCAATCCAACCCACAGTGAAATGCTAGATGTCTGGCTGCTGAAGTTTATTCCTCATAAAAATTCTTGGAAAAGGCTTAAATCAGGTAAAATAATCTTTGGTTAGCATCAAAATTCATGACTGTCAATATCTTATTGTAATGATAGGTCACAAAATTCCATAAGAATCAATGAAAAAGGTATGTCACAGTGACAGTTAGTAGCATCAGAAAGGACAAAGCTGGTATGCAAACTGCAGATTGAAAGATAAGCTCCTGGGATGCTGCACTTTTGTCCACGTATATAAAACAAACATCACATAATGTAACAAAAAGCTCTCTTCTTACCCTGAGGCTTGACTTTTTTTCTTTTTTAATAGTTCTTTAGTGGCAAGTAGCCCCTTTTCAGTAAGTCAGTCATTACTGCATTGAAGACAGATATTGACTGCATTAATAATTTAGTTGAAATCCATTCCTTTTTATGACTCCACAGCTTTGCAAGGGAGCAAAGAAATCACATCAAGATATACGATAATTCTTGTTCTGGACAAAAATCAGGACTCAGACTGTGAGTTTGTAAAATCAATGTGCTTTCTTACAAGTGAAACTAAAATGTTAATATGCAATTCCTGAAAAACTGGTTTACACAATACCAACACTTGAAATGGACAGAAATAGGTGTACCTAAAAAGTTAAATGTAAAGAGCCCTGGGTAATGCTGGTAACTACTAAATCCTTTCACAGTTTTCTGCTCTTGTCTTTCTACAGGAAATCTATATCACTCTGAAACTTTGGGTATTGTCTTTTTTGAAGTCATAATCAACAGAAACAGCTATACCCTGCAGTGCTGAATTCCCAGATCATCTACAAGTTCATTTAACTTGAACTACACCTACCAGCTTTCTCTGGAGATGTTTAACAGTTCTAAAAATCAGTTCCAAGCACAGAGGCAAATACAAAGAGCAGATGCTTTTAACAGGCAACTGTTTCTTTCAACAGTATCATCAAGGTGTCTCTATATTTTGAGACTTTTGAGGAATCATTTCTTTATTTCCAAGAAGGACAGGTTCTTCTTAGGAATCTGCAGTTGTATGTCATATAATATTCTTTTTCCTTTTATTCTGTTGTGGTTTTTTTTTTTGTTTGTTTGTTTTTGTTTTTGTTTTTGTTTTTGTTTTAAATTAGATAAGCCTATTCCATAATACTTTTTCTTTTTCTTTTCTTTTTTTTAAGGTACACTTGAACATTGCAACTAAGCATTTGCTAGATGTTATCAAGATTATTTTTTGCCTTAATCTAGAAAGGCATAAGTCTGATTCTTAGAATTGAATACTGATTAGAATAATCTAAATATTTACACATGAGTGTTCTTATGGTAAAGTTTGTATAGGACATTTATATAGGACCTATTTCTGAGTTCTTCAAAAAGGTATTTTTCCATAAAGATGTGGTGCACTTCTTTTGCAGAAATACCAGGCATCGGGTCATTCAAAGACTAATTTTTTTTTTCCGAATTTTTCTTTTTCTTTCAGAACCCATAAAAGGTTTGGATTTTCTTTGTAGTTCTTGTTTATTTGATGATTTGCTGCTCCTTAGTGCTTCAATTCCGTTAGCTTTAAATTTGCTTTGCAATAGCACTGCCATTAGGGTCTAAATCAGTTACTTGTTTGGCTGGTTTCAGGTTTAGTTCTGAGAAACTGAAACAGAAGATTCCGGTTTATCTGGCTGTACTCATTTTGGCTGGGATAGAGTTAATTTTCTTCATAGTAGTTTGTATGGTGCCATATTTTGGATTTGTGACCAAAACAGGGTTGATAACAAACCTGTATTTTAGCTGTTGCTGAGCAGTGCTTATACAGAGTGAAGGCCTTTTCTGCTTCTCACACCACCCCACCAGCGAGCATGCTGGGAGTGCAAAAGAATTTGGGAGGGGACATGGCCAGGACAGCTGACCCCAACTGACCAAATGGATATCCCATACCATATGATGTCATGTTCAGCAATAAAAGCTGGTGGGGAGGAAGAAGCGTTTGTTTTTCCAAGTAACCATTATGGGTGATGGAGCCCTGCTTTCCTGGAAATGGCTGAACACCTGGCTGCCGATGGGAAGTAGTGAAGTGATTCCTTGTTTTGTTTTGTTTGCATGTGCAGCTTTTGTTCTAGTTATTAGACTGTCTTTATCTCAGTCTATGACTTTTCCTGCTTTTACCCTTCTAATGGGGCTGAGCTGCCCACCAGTGTTAATCCAAAATACTGGCTTAGCATTTGATGCTTTCCACGGAGTTGAAGCTGGATTAATATTTTTACAAAGCCTGGTATGCTGTAGAGGTCTTCTCTTACGTATGATTGAACAAAATGCACTGACTGGTTTTCCTGTATGGTGTTGTCAGCACAGTAAAACAGAGTTATTCAGAGTTTTGTACAACTGTGGTTAGCTTTTGTTTGGAGTTTGGGTATTTTAGATTGTGTTCATCCATTGCAGACCTGTGATTTTGACTGCAAAAGCAAGTTATGATCAAGAGTTCAACTGAATCATAATAATAATAGCCCTGATCTTTTTTAATGTATAGAAGACTCTGCCTCTTTCTCCCATTTGTCTCCCATGCTTCCAGAAAGTGTCACTGCCATGGCAAATTGTATTTCCAAGCAACCCTGATAGATAGTGGTGTAATTCAAGTGTCAATGAAAAAAATATTCTTCAAACTAGCATAGCCAAAGCACTAAAAATCATCCACAGGGTTTTCTCTCTCCCTTCCTACTCAGCTCAGGTTAAAACAGACATAGATGAGTAGGTCTCCTGCTTCCTACCTGGTGGAGCACCTTCTTCCTCCATTTCCAAAACTCTTTTGTCCCCACAACAATAGAAGTCTGTACTTAATTAGAAAATCATCTTCCTCAACAACAGAACTATGCATTGCTAGTTAAAAACAATTCATTTAATGAGAGCAGATGAAGCCTTGCTTCCTGATAGTTCATGAATCATAACTCACACCCCTATGATCCCAGTAGTGCCAGTCTGTATATCCTGTGCTCTCCTGTTATCTTTTGTCCCCCAGGAAGGTCTCAAAATCAGCCCATATTCTCAGTACCTTGAGTTCACAAAAGTGTTCTGCCCCTGCTTTCTGACACTACCTGGATCTGGGCATGGCATCCTGCTCTTCCTTCTTCTCTAGACCTCTCCTTTGCAGGATGTCTTCAGATTCCAGACTCTTTCCCCTTGTCATTTGGCATGTCTTGAAGCAACTTGGGGAGAAAGTAAGACAGTCCAAGCCACAAAACAGTCATTTCATGGGTAACTTAGCTGGTGGATCAGGAGCAGCTGGTTGATTCTGGGCATGCGTGAAAGAGATGTACTGCTGGCAGAAAGAAGGGAGGAAAGGGCAAACCCCACCCAATTTCTTCTCATTTTGCATCCATCAATGGAGTTCAATATAAAATCTGCAACAGAGATTATAACCAAAGGAGGAATTAATATGAAAACAGGTAAACAAACAAACACTCTAGGAAAGAGGTGGAGAGAGACACAGAGAAGGAAAACTGTGTATCTTCTTACACTGGAGAAACTCATCTAGACAGAGTACTCTAGAGACATCATATATCTGCCCAAACTTTAAATGACCAAATATCCTTACAGGTTCCACTATGGACAGTTTGTGCCCTCCTGTTGTTGAGTTAGTCTATTCAGCTTGGAAATACTAGCATTCATCTTGGACATATAGGGATACAGATTTAGATACAGATGTGGATTGTGTGTACAGGGAAGCATTGTTCTCCTTAATCTCTGAGCAGGATGATGGATGAGCACCTGGAAACCATACAGTCTAGCTACAGTGCAATACCTTCCATTGACTAAGAAACGTTGCCAGCAATCAGACATAGCTTAAGACTGTTCAGTGATATAGACTGTACCAAAATACTGCCTACTGCCATCTCTGGCAGTATCGTTTCTTACTGCTGTAAGACCAGAGACCAGGTGGCAACTGATCATAGTTTTGATTTTCAAGCTGAATAACTCTAACTCCTATAGAAATGGGTTGTTTTCCTTGAAAAAAACTCTGTCAGAATAAAACCCCAGCTACTTAACACACTTAACCACTAATATCCAACTATTCAATAGCATTTTTGTTCTCCTTTACTTTCACTCTGTAAACCTGGATTTAAACTCTCTGCTGTGAAAAGGAAATGAGATGCTGCATCGCTGTATTTCCCTGGTAATCACATCAGCCAGGCTGCAGGACTAGGTTTGTATTAGTAAGCAAATCACAGTCCTTGCCTTGGTCTGCCATCAGTGAAATTTCACAGACTAAACAAAGTGATTGGTTACACAAGCTGTTTAGGCCCCCCCAAAAATACTAGGAAGAAGGAAATTCTTTTTCTAGTGTTAAATATTTGGGAGAAAGACATTGAGATTTGATGGCAGCTTGGAGACAGGGGCAACATGCTCTTTGGATCCTTATGAGAAGCAGCCTCAATCCTGGTGGTTTTCAAGGGAAGGATTAAAAAAATCACTCTTTAGGCAATAGATTATGGTAATATTTCTCTTTCATCTCTTCTCTCTGTATCATTCACTTATTGCTCCATGTTACAATGACATTTTGGCAGATGAGTTCACATACTTTTATGAAATCCTCTATTTCTTTACTTTATTAAAAATGATTTGCAATGTAAAGTAGAAATTTGTTCATCTGCCTTGTGAAATAGAGTCCATGTGCAAATTTCCTATTCATCTCTTCTTTATTCAGTATTGAATCAGCAATGTTGTTTCAGCATTAGAGGATTTTCTTTCTTTCTGTACTTGTTAAGGCGACTGGCTGTACTCCATACTGCCTTTGAAATGTACATAATTTTTATAAGTCGTTCTTTCCTGTTATGGGAACTGCATAGTACTTTATAGAGAAAAGACAAATAGCTAAGTTCATCCGCAGAAATTACAGGAAGTGCAAAACATTCTGTCGTGTGTTGTTAAAGACTTATATCCAGACAAGACAGGAAAAGTGGATGTTGTTTTATCTGTACTTGCCCTCAAAAATTCAATGAGAACAGTTTCCATTTTCCCAGAGGTTTATAGGAATTTATTCAGCTGTTACTAGAAACATACAGAGGCAAACATGTAACTATATATCCAGGGCTCTTAAAAGGTTTTTACAAAGTGTTTCTTAGGCTCTGTTAGTGCTCACAATTTTAGGCACAGGGAATTAATTTAAATCCCATAAAATCTACCTTAAGTGTTAGAAACATTTTAAGTGACTGCAATGTGGCTGGACGTAGAACTGTTTAGTTTACACGATCAAAAATACAGGGGATACAAAGTGAAAGGAATATACATCAAAAACTGCTCAGCTGATTGGGAGGATGGTATTAGAAGTTGACTCATGACTTATAGTCAGAAATATCTGTAGTGCCCAGTGATACATCATCTTAGTGGTTATATTGAGAGTTTGGCTTATCTCTCATTTTGGTTCTTCCGAATACCTCTACCTGCTCTGTGCTGCACAAAGCCTGTCAACAGAGGTTACTGAAGAAGGGAGAATGCATTACATTTGTCTGGTTTCTACCAGAGTAAATCCGGGCGTAAGAGCCTTCCTAGCAGAAAGTCTGCGGGAAAGAAGGGAGGACACAGTGCAATGTTGCACACCAACGGCTCATTCCTAGACAGGTTGTGAATGCTCTTTGTACTCTTGAATGTACAAAGTGGCTTATACTTACCTTTCTGCCCTGAATTTCTTGATAATAGTCACTGGAAACATGGCAGTCCTACCGTTTCTTTACATATTTTTGAAATAGCAATGAATGGCTTACAGGTACAAGATTGTACAAGTACAAATCTACCTTTTATTTCTCTATCAAAACCATGCAGTGGATGGCTTCAAGAACCTAGCCACTTTAATAAAACTCTGCTATATTTACAATCTATGGTTTCTTTGGTTTTGGTTTTTTTTAAGTTACTATTTTTAATAACTAAGACCCAGCCTGTACAGAGACATTTTTATAATCAAAAGATCGGGGATTTCAGAAAAACTTGCAGCTCTTTCTAGGGGTTAGACAAAGCCACTGTCTAAACAAATTATGTCCTTTGGGGTTGGCACTGTCAGTAGTTATCCACACAGCATAGGGCTGAGATGCTGAACATTTTTATAAATCCTGTTCCTATTTTAAAATTAGTGGTGGGAGCTGCTGAACAAGGACTCCCACTTATTTCAAAGTTGACATTTCTTATGGAAGAAACTACAGCCAAGCAGGAGAGACAGAGACTGAGTAACTATTTAGAGCAGTGGTTCCTACAAACTCTCTTCTTTCTCAATCATTCTCAAAACAGGTAAGTTTTTCTCACTAATCCTTTTGGATTTTGCTACCTGTTAAAGAGGGCTGAGATTTTCAAACAGACTCTTAAACTGCCAATTCCTCTTTAATTTCAATAGGATTTGGGTATTCAAGTCCCTCAAGGCTCTTTAAAAAGACTGCCATGGATGTGAGAGTAATTGAAGTGCTGCAAAAATATTCCTTATATGCTTTTCTGCTACAGAAATGACAGAGGTAATTGCTTTAAATAAATTACCGCTCACAAGCTTTTAATTGTTTTGTTGTTGTTGTTTCTGTAATTCAGTGTTGTTCAAAAATATCTGCCTACCACAGCTTTGCTTATCCAGGCCAGTCTGACAATTTCAGGCTCTAAGTACATCATTTGCATCACTTGTTAAACTCCTGCCTGCACCTTTTACAAGGTACAAGACCAGTTTCCTCTCTATGATGAGAAAAAATGGACAACGCAGGCTCAGAATTGCTTTGTTCTCTCTTCTTTCTTTTTTGTCCCCCCCAAATGTAAAAAAAAAAGAAAAGTATTTTGTTTATAAAAATAAACAGAAGTCTTTTGTTTAAAACAATACATGGAAGCAAGAAAAGAGCTCCAGATTCCTGGTAACATGAAGAAATTTACAATTTAGATGCAAGTTTTTCAAAAGGATTACTTATTTTATTTTACTGTAGTAGATCAGACACTTACTTTAAACTGTGGGTCATTTATATTTGATTAAAAATACAGAGCTCACCTATAAAATAAAATGCAACCCAACTTATGCCCAGCTCACACACACATTATGAGAATTTTTCTCTTTCCCCCATCTTTTGCAGCTTCTCAAATGCCTGTTTGCACCTGTAGCATTTCAGTGTGCCCTGAGGATCAAAGATAGATCTGAGAGGAGGATAGATCAAAGCAAGGCCCAGAGCACATCCCAAAGGCACAGCTGCAGCTTCCAGCCGATTCACTCCCAAGTTCCAACAGTTCCCACCTTGCACAGGAGGAAGGTCCCTCTGAAATAAGTCCTGGGGGTTTGTGGCAAGTTCCTACCTGAGCGAGCTCTGATGCTTCCTACCAAAACGTAGAGGAATAGAGACTACTACACACAGCACTTAGAATAGGAAAAAAAAAAAGAAATCAGTGAAATTACCACACTAAGCGATGACACAGGGTTACACACTGAAGATCTAATTTCTGACATAGCCTAGATAAATCAAACTTGGTCTTTACTCCCTTCTCGTGTTGTCTTTTTGCAGCAAAGCTGCAGGTAATTATGGCTGTCCTTCCCTCAGTTGGAGCAGTCCATATCACTACTACATTATCAAAAGTGTTTTCTAATTCACAGTACTAAGGCAAAAGAAACCATTATTCGCTGGTACTTCTGGCAAAAATAATAGCTAAACCTTGTGGCAGATGAATTTCTGATTCTCTCTCTAATGCTTCCCTAAATAGTTACAGATTAATTGTGGCAGATGAATTTCTGATTCTCTCTCTAATGCTTCCCTAAATAGTTACAGCAGCTGAAGCACTCTAGAAGATCACTCTGGAGTTCTGTATTTGTGGGGTTGCCCAAAGATAACTTTTTTTCCATAAATAACTTATTCACTGAAAACCAGACTCTTGAGAACTAAAAATATTTCAAATAAGTTAAACAGATGAGACCTTTTTTTATCAAACTTTTTTTTATTATAAAATGATGTTTGTTTAGAAAATTGCCAACCCTTAGTTTTAACGATATTTCAATGTTATTATATTTATTACCCTAGAATGATTGAGATTGCTGGGATCCCAGAATCATATCACCTCCCTGACCAAGATGGGGATTCCTATAGCAGCCATTCTGGCATTTTTCAGTGCAGTGCTCATTGCTGCTATCCCATAAAATAAGTTATTTGCTGCAGAACTCTGAACAACCTTAAAACCACGTCTGGGAGTTACCGAGCTGACTCTGCAAGACAGAGTGGCTGCTTCATTGAAACAGAACAACGGAGACATCCAATGGACCCTCATGTTTATTACAGCTGATTATTTCTTCTTGTCATTACATACACCCATTCCACATCATATTTAACCGCACCTCCTGATCACACCCACATGTTACCTCTTCAGTCACCACATGCCCTACCTGTAGGTGCTGCTCTCCACACCAGAAAATATTGGGATCCCTGACACGCTGTCATCAGGTTTTCTACGTTTCAGTGCATCTTGGAGTTTTCACACTTCATTGCATACTGTAAGGTCCATCCATATTAGAAAAAAAGGTCTTTCTTTCCAATTTGCTACATGCTGTTCCTTTAGATGTGACTGGATTTTAGCATTTAGTTACACCATGGTTTATTAGTTCCTCATCTAAATGCCATCTGCTACTGCCTCTTTCCAAATTGCTACAATTTTTTAATAGATTACTTTTTTCTTCTACTAATATGCTTTCTGCAGAAATACTCATAGAGATCAAATGTTTCCTTTGTATATGGAAACCTGATGCATTTACTTTCTGTATCTGAATCCTTAAATGCAATCAAAAGTGAAGGTGAAAGCATAGAGTCTGGGATGGCTGTTACAGTGAACCTCACCCTGCACAGGGAGGACTCTGTGCTTTTTCCCCACATCTAACTCCTGTTAGCCTCAGTGCCAAGGATTATGGACATGATGGAACCACAAGATCAGCAATCTGGATGCATTAATATTTTCTCTTCTACCTGATAATTAGAGTTGCTTCTATAAATATTTGCCAGGCAATTAATGGTATTCTGAATGTAAGTGTGGCATAAATGCAGGCATACAGAGCTAAAGAATATTGTGTTTTCATTTCTAAATTCCTCAAGAGAAGCACAAAAGAGGAGTAAAGGAAATATCTTCAGTTCCTTGCTTAAGTAACAGTCTCAGTCATTTCATTAAATATAAAAACAGATGAAAATTTGGATGTGGAATTGTTGCCTCATTCTCTACCTGATGTGGGAACCTCCCTGGTTGAAGCACAGATAAAGATTGCAAAATTTGACCTCTTGAAAAATCTTTGCTTTGTATTGAGTTCTTTATGTATTTTGTTTCGGATGAATTAGTCATTTCAGGATTGCAGATGCACTCAAATGAGACTCACAGCAGTAAGAAACAGCTGGTGTGCAGAGCAGAGGAATGGATCCACTTACATCTAATGCTCAAGATATTTGGACATTTCAACACACAGGTGATCTATGCTCTTGTGACGCCACAGTTTCACTTGGTAGACTGCACCGATGTTAACCTCAGAGAAAATAAACCTTGACCAAAAAAAAAAATTTCTTGTGTTGTTGATGACCCCAAAGAATTGTTCCATGAATGTATGATTGCAATATAAGAAGGCTTTCTCTCAGTTTCTATTAAACCTACACTTGGGCAAAAATTCATAGTAACTCAAGGGGAAACATTCACCTTCATGGAGCTGGGTAGAGAACAGATCTCTAGATGTGGCTTTTTATGCTTGTTTCTCCATAGCACTTTTACTCTGGGTAGGTCCCAGAAGGTGAATTATTCTCATAAATTTTTTTGAAGAGCCAATTAGTGATTCAAAGAACTTCTAAAAATATACAAGCAGAGCATGCAAAACCCCAAAGGGCACAAATATATCAAAAATACAAAAATACAGAAGAGGAAATGCATTTCCAGTACGTTGTATCTCCGAGTGAACTGCCATGCTTTCCTGCTCCTGATTAATGTGTCTGTCACAGATCGCACAGGCTGCTGAACACAGACTCAAAAAAAAAAAACCCCACCCCTCACGTCTTGTATTCTTCTGCACATGGAACAATGTGTTTGTTAAGCATTATTTAGTCTTTGTTACAGTATTGACATAAGGACTGTAAAGAGGGGGATCCATATTTCCATGTTCTGCCAGTAGAACCAGGGGGAACCTGTGGCTTAACTGGAGCATATTGCAAAGACTCTCCACTCTGACAGAGAGGTGATGCCAGCAGTTTTACAAGGCAGTGGTCTGCTCAACTTGGAGTAAGAAGCTAGCTAGTTTCAGGACACACTTCCATGCTAAACAGAGAAGCCCATTCACTTGCCCCACACTCGGGAAACTTTGGACAATCAACAACCTTCCAGTTTAGCAATTCTTCTACCTGGCTCACAAGAAACTTTCTGAATGTTTCTCCTCTTGTGCTGCATGGCATGAAGTATAGAAGATACTGACTTATAGTAACTATTTGTATCATATGTCAAGTTGAATACACTCAGTAAATTAACAGCCACCTATAGATATTTGCAGTTTCTTCTAGAATTCTACAAGCATTTTTATCATAAATTCGGTTTGAAATGTGAGCATCATTTCAACCTTACAGACACCATATAAGGGACTACAGGCTTCTAATGCAAAGACCACATATATCCTGAACAAGCGGAGGAGGAGAAAACTTCCAACAAGACTGCTTTGCTAGTCACAGCACTTATACAGGGTCAAGGCTGACCAGTAAAGTCAGCAAATCCCAAGACAATTATGCCTTGTTCTAACAGCAAGAGAATAGCAGTGTCTTAGATCAGTAAGAGCGAGCTATTTTTTATTTTTCTTTTGTGGTGAGGAGTGTGACTCACAATACTTCTCATAGGTACAACCTCTCCTACCTCAAATATTACCACATTATGATCTTCCTAAATGACAAACAGCTTGAGCAAGCCAGCGTATCTCTGCTGAACACCACAGTTTGCCACAAGTCTCTGCTCTTTTTATGGCACTAAAGGGCACAAGTAAAGACAAAAGAAGGTTCTTGGGCATGAGGAGCAAACCAGTTTTATGGCAATGTAACTATATTGGTTCACAGCAGAACCTTTTAAAAAATGAAAATAAACTATTACAGAGCTGGAGTCACTATATACATCAGTATAAAGTGCACTAAAAGTTACTTGTGTTTCTCTTTCTGTATTAAAATAAATGTAATAAAAAGATTTCATTATTCTGGAAGCTCTTCTTCCACAACAGTAGGTGGTATTACTTAAACCACGGTAAAATCACATAATGGCACATAATTACAGTAGGCATGGCTTCATCCACTTTTTTCTAAAGAAAGAAAGAGCTCATAAAACGTACAGATTTAACCAAATATCCCTGCTTGTCTGCCATAAATGCAGGAATGAAAAGCAAGGACTACGTTGGTAGTATGTGCCACTAGCTTTCCATCAGTGTGAAAATACCCCAATCCCAAGAGCATTATTTTGTTTCTCCCTCCTTTTCACTGCCATTATCTTCTTTTCTTCCTCCATCCTTTTCATTTTGTCATTGCTTCATTTTCATGGTCACAAGAAATGTGTAATTGTCATTACTGATGTTCTTATTTGCATCTTGAGTTTATTTGTGATATAAAAGGAGCAACAGAGAAACAGCATCTAGATGGGTGTTTGATTTCAGTTATTTCTCCAAGAAGATAAAACTGAGAAGGACAGAATTTCCACCCAGCACTCAACCCTTCGTTCAGGAGAGCACCTGTAACATCTATAGGATTAACATACAGATCAGCGATCCCTTCATCCCATTTTGGTGAGAAGGGAGCAGTCTGAAAATCCATCTCTTGGTCACACGCCACTTGCTGCCGACCTGGCACTGCTTTTCTTGCTGTTTGCCCTCTGCCTTGTTCTTTTACAGACCTTTCACCTTTTTATCTCCCCTCACCTATTCTAGCTTAAAATGTTCTCTTTCTCTTTAACCCACAACTGATTTTTCAGCTGGCTTTATTCTTGTGCTTACCTTCTGGTCTCTGGAAACTGTAGCATAAAAAAAGAAAAACAAGAGCCTGAATACCCAGCAGAAATGAATACAGCTGCCTCTAGGAGCCACAGGCATGAACTGCGGCAGAAACTGAAGTGCAAGAAAAAAAGGAGAGGGGAATTTGGCTACAGTCCAAAATCTTCTCCAGAAGGTGTTTTTTGGTAAACTTACTTAATTTTGTCTGCTTTTGGCTTATTAGTGGTGTTCAGGATTAACATAGTCATCATTCCCCTGATCCTAGAAGAAAGATAAAAAACTGTGAAAGGCTTTTTTTGCCTTAGAGTGGCTACAAAACAAAAAGCTTTTTCATATTAAAGATATTTATCACATATCACCAGCAGCATTTGAAGGCTATTTGCAAAAATATAAAATCTATTTATCTTAAATGATCCTCCATGTATGCAAGTATTTTTCATTTTAAATACAAATGGAATTTTTCTGTGACACAAACATATTGAGTGTGTGACTTCTGCATTTATTCAGTTTAGTAATAGGTAACCTTTTACTGCGCTTGCCCCTGCAGCATGAGTACTGACATTAAAAAAAAGTTACACTATTTCTGCTTCATGTTTCATTCCCAGCAAATCAGCCTGGCCTCTCTGTCTTCTCTTACCATTCTATTGTGGGTTCTTTTCAAACAAGAGTGAATGAGTTATGTGGCACGCAGAGAAACCAGTTCTTCACTTCCAAGAGCTGTGTGCAAATAGGTATTGATAAATGTCTTTTTTCCTGTTCAAAAAAAAGACAGAGAATGAACCAGACTTGTGAAGATTATTTGTTTTCTTACTTTAAATTATTTACCTTTTACATAATGGGACATCAGAGAGAAAGAGTGGGTTTTCCCCACTGCAAGTTCATGGTTGTACAACAGTGTCCAACATGCACCACTCTGAAGAGCTGAAGGAAAGTTTGGCAGGGTGGGCCTTTCGTTACTTACCTTACCCTAACTCCACTGGATTCAGATAGATCTTCCTATCTGTCTGTCAGTATTAAATACCCAAGGCCCTCTCCCAGTGACCCCTAATAATGGGATAAACAAAGCTTGGAATTAACAAAGTATGATATAACTAGCTGATTTAAAACTACAGGTAAACCAAGTTCATAAACAACAGCATCCATAAATTTACATCAACAAGGAAGAGAATCGAGAAAATGTGGAAGAATTTTTAAAGACTATTCCTACCCAGGGAAATGTTTTGCTATGTAACTGTACCATTAGAATAATCCTTTCATGTTCTGATTTTGCAAACAGATTTACAGGGACGATGTTTCATATGGGAACACTACAAAACTGGGACTCCTCACTTGCACTAGTGTTAGAGTCAGGGGCTCTAGGGGTTTTTTTGCTTTTTGTTGAAGAATTGAGTTTAGGAAGAAATCTTCTGGCTGAAAGCCACAACTGAGAAAGAAAGGGGGAACAAGAAAGAAAAAAAAAGTCTGCTGAGCCATTTCCATCAAAAGGGAAAATCAACACACTTTCAAAATGGTCAGAGTACTTTTCTGTCTAGTTCATCGCAATGAGGATCGCTTTTATCAAGTTAGATAGGGGCTTGAGCATCCCATGGACTAGTTTATTTGTACATTGCTCCAGCAAATGTTTAGGTAAGAAATGGAAAATAAAATAAATATGATGGTGATCCTTGATTAATCTGGAATTATGTACAGTAGATTTAACAATTTTAATTCTTTACTGGTTTAGAGAGCCAGTGTTGCTAGAGGAGCAAAGCTGAGGGAAAAACCCCTGTGTTATGGTTTAACCCCAGCCGGCAACTAAACACCATGCAGCCACTTGCTCACTCCCCCTGCAGTGGGATGGGGGAGACAATCACAAGTGTAAAAGTGAGAAAACTTGTGGGTTGAGATAAAGACAATTTTGTAAGTAAGGCAAAAGCTGCACATGCAAGCAAAGTGAAACAAGGAATTCCTTCACTGCTTCCCATCAGCAGGCAGGTGTTCAGCCATCTCCAGGAAAGCAGGGCTCCATCAAGCATAATGGTTGCTTGGGAAGACAAATGCCATAACTCCAAACGTCCCCCCTTCCTTTTTCTTCCCCCAGGTTTATATACTGAGCATGATGTCATATGGTATGGAATATTCCTTTGGTCAGTTGGGGTCAGCTGTCCCCTCCCAGCTTCCTGTGCACCTGGTAAAGCATGGGGAGCTGAAAAAGTCCTTGGCTAGTGTGAACACTACTTAACAAAAACTAAAACATCTCCACATTATCAACACTATTTTCAGCACAAATCCAAAACGTAGCCCCATACTAGCTACTATGAAGAAAATTAACTATCCCAGCTGAAACCAGCACACCCCATAACAAAGCAAATTTGCTGTAAACTCTACTCTCCTGCAAATATTTACACTTCAGTATCTTTTACATAAACTCAAATAGCCGTATATCATACATAAAATAATTTAAGTGGAAATTATTTAATGTGCAAGAGAAAAATATTAATCTATAAAGTTGGAAAGGTTGTACTCTCATCCTGTTCTTATTGAAGAAAAGCTTGGGTTTAGAGAATATAAACTTATAAAAGCCAACAATAATCTCTTCACTGGGGGTCCCTTTTTTGCTGTCTGAAATAATATGCATTTATTATTGGACCATATACCTAGACAGGGAAATTTCAGTCATGCTTTAAAAGAAAAAATGTCTTTGCAACTTCACTACAGTATAAGAAACTAGAATTGATTATCAACATGAACCAGTGTCAAACTTTGCAACTTTATTCAGAAGCTGGGCAAATACTGATAAATAAGCTGTTCCCTAAACTATCCAGACAGTTTCAGTGCCAACCGTTTAGAGCTCCCACAGCCTAGAAACAGAAAGGAACAATTTCAGAAAGACCCAGAGTCGCAGACTGCTCCATCTCACCACTGAGATGAAACCCTATGAAGATTTTCATGTGAGAATGACAGAACTTGGACTTACTGTCAAATACATCACTGCAGCAATCATCAAGTGCTCATAACACTCTTTCTTGGTAATGAAATTACACACTATTTTTGTTCAAGTGGCTAAGCATACCATGAAAATCTAACTTTAAGTATCATGATATTGTGTCCATGCAATGTGGTGTGGATTAGAAATGCATTTTGTTTGAACTTTATATTATTTTGCATTCACTGAAAAGAAGATTGCAACTCTGGCAAAGGAGTCTTGGAGTCACTTATAAATAATTCCTTTTATGATACAAAAAATAACAGATTCACTCTAACTGGAAAATTAAAGCTGTTTGACTAAATTACTTTACATAAAAAATCATGACTTTTTTTTAATTATAATTAGTTTTGTATTTTATCACTTGACTGAGAAGCATATGTTTAGGTATTAAAAAAAAAAATGAAAAATATGTTATTCACCAGTTGCTTTGCACAGCAAAATAAGAATTCAGAGTGAAAATATGATAATTTGGTGTAATGCCTGTGCATCTATATGATTCACTAAAATATTTTTCTCAATTCTATTTATGTTAACAGTTTTGGAATTCTATAATTTTCTATTTCTGTATCCAAGGATTTAACTATGGCATTTTGTACAATCTAACAAAGAGAAACTGTTCAACTGAATGAGATTGGAAGTATCAAAAACTGCAGTGTGAGAACTGTCTAAATGTGAGTTAATCTTACAGAAAAGGGAGCACTGGCCTTGACACATGACCTCTGTATTTCCTCAAAGATTAGCCCTGGGAGAGATCCCTGCTAGCGAGCTGTTTCACAGACATGTTCAAATGGCATACATTGAAGACGCACAATTTGAACTAGATGAACTTGCTATACACTGAAATTTCACAGTATAAATTACAAATTCAAATCTCTTTGGCAAGAATCAGAGAAGTTATGTTAGTGATCTAGGTAGGATTTTAACGCTCAATGTAGTTTTCAGAGACTCCCATATAAGCATATGCAGAATTTGCTTTAACAGCAGGTAGATCTTCTTCTGAACACAGCAGGCTATAAAGTGACATTTTGGATGCTATACAGAGGAATGCACGCTTTCCAAAATCAAAAGGATGGCACCCTGTCCTAGATACAGGGAAACTGAAAGCCTTTCTTTTAAAAATTAGAGGTTTGATGGTAACTCTGCCCATTACTCCTCAGCCATTTCTATTGTTACTCTCTTTATTTCTATTTTCACGTCCTAGAAATACACAAAGAACCCACATGGAAGCCAATACATACATAGCCTTGCTATTTAGGCTGTCAAGGGATGGAGGGTTTTGCAATGATGCAAAGGTTATAGTGGATAGTGGACATCTTGCACAAAAAGGACTTCCAAGTGACTGGCTGAAAAATGGCCAGCAGGAAATAAACCCACCAGTGCGTTTAGATCATTTGATTTCCTCCATGGTCTAACCCTCGTGATGCCTCATGAGTGATGACTCTGTTCAGACTTACAGATCCATCTCCACAGAGTGGCTGCTGCAGTGCCACTGCCTGGAGACATCCCTCCCTCTGAGGGTGGACTGTCCTGTGTCTGCACAGCTCTAGCTCCAGTCTTTCATCTGTCTTAATTAGGTTACATCTGTAGAGAGATGGAGGCCTGTTTGGAGGATGCATGCCAGAGGAACACAACTGTCATGTCAAGAAAAATTAAGAGTAGATCCTCTAAATGTTTTTCATTTGCATTTCTATGTGATGACAGCCATCATCACCATATACTTTGCATTGCCTTATTTATGAGAAATCATTTCCTCTTTTTAGGAATCTTTGGTATGGCTGTATCAAGCACCAGAAACAACAGCTTCAGAGGATGTACTTGCCTGGAAAAACAGAACAAAGATACCTTTACAAACGAGTCCTCAATGCCATTTATTTAGACATGTCTGCTGGATCTGAAGAAATCCTGCTTGTGTAGGGATGGAGTCAGGAAGGCCAAGGCATGGCTGGAGCTGAATTTGGCAAGGGATGCAAAGAACAACAAGAAAGGCTTCTACAGGTATGTCAACCAGAGAAGGAAAGTCAAAGAAAGTATACCCACCCTGATGAACAAGAATGGTGGTCTAGTATCAACAGTCGAGGAGAAGGCTGAGGTACTCAACAACATTTTTACCTCAGTCTTCACTGGTAACCTCTCCCCTCACCCCTCCCAAACCAATGGACCACAGGATGGAGACCAGCGGGATAAAGCCCCTCCCACTGTTAGAGAAGATCATGTTTGTGACCACCTGAGGAACCTGGATATACACAAGTCTATGGGACCTGAGGAGGTGTGTCCCAGAAACCTGAAGGAATTGGCTGATGTAGTTGCTGAGCCACTCTCCATCACATTTGAAAAGTCATGGCAGCCAGATAAAGTCCCTGGGGACTGGAAGAAGGGAAACATTGCACCCATCTTTAAAAAGGGTAGAAAGGAGGACCAGGGGAACTACCGTCCTGTCAGCCTCACCTCTGTGCCTGGGAAGATCATGGAACAGATCCTCCTAGAAGCTATGCTAAGGCACATGGAGGACAGGGAGGTGATTTAAGGCAGCCAGCATGGCTTCACCAAGGGAAAGTCCTGCCTGACCAACCTAGTGGCCTTCTATGATGGAGTGACTACATGAGTGGACAAGGGAAGAGTTATGGATGTCATCTGTCTGGACTTCTGTAAGACTTTTGACACAGTCACCCACAACATCCTTCTCTCTAAACTGGGGAGATACGGATTTGATGGGTGGACTGTTCAGTGGATAAGGAATTGGTTGGATGGTCACATCCAGAAGGTAGTGGTCAATGGCTTGATATCCAAATGGAGACCGGTGATGAGTGGTGGCCCTCAAGGGTCTGTACTGGGACAAGTACTATTTAATTTCTTCATCAATGACATAGACAGTGGGATCAAGTGCACTGTCAGCAAGTTTGCAGATGACACCAAGCTGAGTGGTGCAGTTGACACGCCAGAAGGACAGGATGTCATCCAAAGAGACCTAGACAAGCTGGAGAGGTGGGCCTGTGAGAACCTTATGAGGTTCGACAAGGCCAAGTGCAAGGTCCTGCACCTGGGTTGGGGCAACTCCTGATATCAATACAGGCTGGAGGATGAAGAGATTGAGAGCAGCCCTGCAGAGAAGGACTTGGGGGTACTGGTGGATGAAAAGCTGGACATGAGCCAACAATGTGCACTCGCAGCCCCGAAAGCCAACCATAACCTGGGCTGTATCAAAATAAGCATGGCCAGGAGGTTGAGGAAGGTGATTCTGCCCCTCTACTCTGCTCTGGTGAGACCCCACCTGGAGTGCTGCATCCAGCTCTGGAGCCCTCAACACAGGAAAGACATGGACCTGTTGGAGTGGGTCCAGAGGAGGGCCACAAAAGCGATTTGAGGTCTGGAGCACCTCTCCTATGAGGACAGACTGAGAGAGTTGGGGTTGTTCAGCCTGGAGAAGAGAAGGCTGTGGGGAGACTTTATTGCGGCCTTTCAGAACTTAAAGGGGGACTAGGAAAGATGGGGCAATCTCTTTAGCAAGGCCTGTTGTGGCAGGACAAGGGGTAACAGTTTTAAACTAAAGGAGGGTGGATTTAGACTGGATATAAGGAAAAAATTTTCTACAATGAGGGTGGTGAAGCACTGGAACAGTTTGTGCAGAGAGGTGGTAGATGCCCAATCCCTGGAAACAATCAAGGTCAGGTTGATCGGGGCTCTGAGCAATCTGATCTACTTGAAGATGTCCCTGCTCACTGCAGTGGGGTTGGACTAGATGACCTCTAAAGGTCCCTTCCAACCTAAACCATTCTATGATTCTATGATTCTAATATGCCCTTCAACTTTATGAAACTAGCAGCCATTTCTGCTCACTGCATTTCAGAGCTTTCCAATGACAAAATGCTAAAATACCTTACATAGGGATGTTTAAGTTGTTCTCACCTGTGGAAAGTCAGTCCATGGCTGATTCTGTACCTGGCTCTCATGCTCCTCCCAGGACCAGCTTCTGAGCCTACAGGCACCTACACACACATCGTTACACTTCCTTATGGGTGCAGTGTTCTTAGTGATGATGGTTTCTGTGGCATGGATGGGAAGGGTATGTCATCAAAGGAAGAGTGACCAAAAGCATTTACCCTTTCAGGATGGTATATTCCTGTGTGACTGTCTAAATTCTCCCCAGTTATAATCTGAATTTCACCTGAATCAGGTAACAAATGTAGATGACCAACCCTCCCTCACCCCAAGTCTTTCCTAGAAGCACTATTATATTTCATCTTTTGACATAAACTCTTTTTTTTTTTTAGTTTTTATCTAATGAAAAGGACCATATCCTTCAGCTCCTTCCTGATACCCCTTGTGCTGATAGATCTAGTAGAGTAACGACCTCCTGCCAGCGAGTGTCAAAGGGCAGAGCAGGTAGTAGCAAAATGTGTTCCTAGTTGCCATCATAGAGCCTCCACACTGTGATCAGGGCACACTCCACAGGTTATTAGCCACATCTCTGAGAAATGTCTCTGTTTCTGATAGCTGCTGACTGGACATCTGGAGCTCCAGTTACACCATCACTGCAGCAAAGCCACACAGCACAGCAGCGGCACAGAGAGCTGATGCAGCACTTGGTGCTTGGGCTTGCAGCTCTCATCTGTGTGAACGACTCAGACACCCACCTAAATATGGCTGTGTGAGCACTGTTTAAAGCACACATTGTGTAAATATTAGTGCTGACTAATCTCTCAAACATGAGAAAGGCAGGGTAGTTTACTAGTAAACATGTTTCCCTGAGTAGTCCTCATGTGTTCCCATCTTCCTCAGAGTTTTTCACCTTATGACCATGTCATGTTTCTTTGGCTGAGGCAGTGCCAGACATCCTCTCCTCTTTTGACTGAAGCCTAAGAGATAAAGACAGCTTTGCCGGGTTCAGCAGAATAAAACAAAATCAACTCAAATAAAGTGATGGAGTCAGGATGAACTCACAGCAAAAAAGGATGCATGGAAAACATATCCTATTTCAAGGTGCAGAGTGAGTAGTTTAGGAAATGGATTACATACAGTATTGGCACAGACTGTAACAGCAAACATCCAATACACTTTGGTGACTGGCATTTCTTATTGGATGTTTATTCAGTTAACCAGTACATTTTATTCTATGGCTGAATATCCCTGCACTTGCTACCTGAAGAGAGGATGTGGATGAGCATAAGCAAATCCTCTTGGTTCTGGACTCTTTTAACTGCATCCACAGGGGTAGGCTTCACCATATGGATGGAGACAAATGGATAGCATTTTAAAAACAGGCCCTTCTTATTTAAAAAGAGAGTGGGTTTTAAAAGAGTCGATTCAAATTATTAACAAAAAAAAGGACAGGTTCCAACTGGAGAGAAAGTTTTGTGGTCACTTGAGATCAACAAACCAGAAGGTGGCATCAAATGGTGTTAAAATAACAAAAAGATTATTCCCTTTCACAGAGTGAAACAGGGGGAGGGTTATCTTTCCAAAAACGTGCTAAAACTAAGGAACAGGTATTAAACCTTCCATCTCCTTGTCACACTAGAGATTTAGGTGTGGTGGCAAAAACAAGTACTGATGAATATTTACTATTATATCATCAGTGAGATCAAAGGCAGTGTTGCAACCATTTCAGAGTCAGATGGTTTGACTGAGCATGGAAGAGACTATCAACAGAAAACACACTAGCACATAAGAGCTGAGGGTTGATGTACAAATAAAAGTTATTGACTGAAAAACAATTATTTTCATTGTTTGCTTCATCCTGAAGCAAAGCCAAAGACTGGACAAGTATACAGCAACACAAAGAACAACAACTCATTATGAAGCAGTAATAAAACATCATTTTGCTCAAGTGGATAAAAATACTAAATCGTATGGGCACTCAGAGTAATTTGTTGTATGGATGACTCCTGAATGTAGGTGAACAAAACACTGCATGAGACCTTATTCAGAGGCAATTATGTTTCTTCAGAAGCAATGTGGCACAACTGGATATACAATAGATACACAATATATTTTTATTAATTATAGTACTAATAATTGTTAAACAAACTTTTTCTCTCTGACAACCAGAAAGCAGCAGACAAACATAACGCAGTTCAGGACACAAGACTGGGAAAGGTATGCAGACTAGTGCAGCAACATCACAAAGACCCTACAATCTCTGTGTAATCTGGCACATAGTCAGTTATGTCATTCTTCTGGAAACTATATTCAATGTTTTAGCAAAATTACCCCTATTGTCCATCAACTTCTCTGAAGGAGGAGTGTAACACTCTGGGGTTCTTTGTGCCAAGTTGCTTCAGTCTGGTGCTATTGCAACACACAGGGCAGAGCATACAGACTATAAGGGCAGCCTTATGTCGCACGTTCTGGGTTCAACATAACCCGTTGCAGTTAAGAGAACAGCTGGAATCAAATCTACTATGTCCTCCCTTTGGCCGTACCTTTGTGTTAGAGCCTCAGACTCTTCCCCCATGGATGATCTTGGCATCGTAACTGCTGTGAAAGATGGTCAGAGCTGGAGGAGTCTTTCAACAGAATGCTGCTGCTTCTGCATTGAATTTCTTACTCTTTAGACATATGGACACTCTTGGCTGTAAGTCTAAAGCAATGATGAAGACCATGAGCTGAAATGAACCTTTCGGAGAATGATAAATGGATTATTAATATTAGGGAGAGAATGGGAAGCAGTAATGCATGACAATCTAGAGTCTTTCAAAATAAAGAAGTTTAATTAGGAAAAAAAGCCAGACACTATAGTCTGATCTGCTAAAACCTTACCAAGAAAAAAAAAATATATTAATCTACAATTTAATGTAAGGAATAATTTAGAAAAAAAAATGACCAATAGGGAAACAAGCAGGTCACACTGGAACCACCAAGACTGACAGCAGGACAGTAAGAGGCTTAGAAATTTTAAACAGGCAATAAAGTTAGATTCTGCTTTTCATAAATCATGTGCATCAGCAGAGACACATATTAGAGCAGTACACCTGCTTATTAGGTAACTGGTGAGAACATGTTCATTGCTAATCTGAAACCAGAAATTCTGTGCATTATTAAATTACAGCATAACATAAAAGCATGACAGAAACACTTCAAGGCTATAAATGTGGCAAGAACAACTCTTCAGAGCAGGCAAGTGGTGTCTGCAATAGATGCTGAAAAAAGATGATGCATCAAACAGGATATGATTTTCTACATCTTGCTTTCTTCAAGGGGGTAAAATACATATATATATAAAACATAGGTAATATATATAAAAAATTTAGCTTAAAAAGTAGGGCAGTTAATGGTCTCTTGAGAAATTGTTTACTCTCTCTGCCATTCAGTGAGTCTGAGTCTGGAATTTAATGCTTTAGGGCCTTATCCTGAAGCTCTCAAATAAATAGTAATTAGCCTATGAGTAGGTGTTACTGATTTTGAAGTACAGCTGGTTCTACCTGTAGCAGAGACCTGTCATAAGTCTGTGTAGCCTGCCTACAGGTTCTTATGCCGCATACAGCCTAATTTACACAAGTGAAATGGTAAAACTATTTGTAAGTTACTCCCGTAGTAGAATAAAAAAGAAATTAATGTGCAAGTTAGAAGTACTCACACAGTTCAGGACCAATATCTTCAAGTCACCATTTTATAGATGAGAAAAGCATTTAAAGCAAGCTTGAAATCTTGTGTGTCTCTTTCCACCTCTGAAAAACACCTTTGTTATGGTACCACCGCACTGCCCCAAGTCAGAATGGCATTTTGCCTACATTATACAAACACTGAATAAAATGACCTCAGTAAAACTGGGATGAAGAAATGAGTGCAGACTGCTGGAACAGTACCAGAAGACTATGCACACACCTACACCCTACAATGGAGAATCATGGAGAGGTCAAAAAGCAGATAGCAAGATGATAAAACAACAGCACAACAGCTGCAGGGAGGGACTGACCAGGCTGGGCACATGTGGCTGACAGCAGCATGTCCATAGGAGGCTGGTGGGTGCAGCAGGTGCCATTACACCCCTGCAGGCAGCGTGGCAAACGGCAGTCACGATACACTTGAAGACTGGTTTGGGAAAATGCTGGAGAGTAACCCACAGACCCTGCAGCATCAGTCAGCCCACTCAGAGATTTACAATGCTGCTATAGCGCACACCTCACAGAGCCCAGAGAAACCTTTCCCTCAATAAAAAGAGAAAAATAAATAAAACAGACCTACACTTCAGTACATCAGTGTCTGATGTATTGAACAGGTTCAAGCACCCCCTGTTTGCACATAAGTCTTAGGAAAAGCTTCTGAATATTTACCTTCCATGACAGAGAAATCTTTGTAATTTACCTGAAAAACATGCTTCAGTTAGGCGTATCAGACAGCCATCATTCACAGTTTCCCAGCTGGAGTGATCTTCCCTCACTGTTAGTAGTCTTGGCTGCTCACTACTTATGTGACAAAACTCTGACAAGTTTTAGAAATGCCCTGCATGAATGAACAAGGTGGCCACTTCTACCAGCCTTTTGCAAAGTTACAGGAGATAAAAGGGAAAATAGGTAGCAAATACTTTTGAAATGCATTACATATTCAGGTAGAGGATCCAACAGTGCCCAAATGGCTGTAATCCATAAAAGTTTCTCAATAAGCAGAAAATGAAGATTCATCTCAACCCAGCAGAAAAGGAAAAGGAAGCAAACTGAAGATTTTTACTGTGAGTTTTGCTTGCTTGTTAGCTATTTCAAGCAATTTGTCCTTGGCTATGTGACCTCAAAAGGTATTCATGCTTCACAGTTCACAACTGCAGGAATATATTTTTCTGCTCAGTCCAAAAGATTTCTTGTAGGACTTTTTTCTTTTAATCTCATAGTGTCTTCCAGCCACAGAAGCATGTATCTTTTAGGGAGAAGAACTACTCCTTTGTTCTAGTTGAAGTCCTGTTGCCACAGGATGATCCTCCTCCTGCACTGACCCACTGCTGTTTCTGCTGTGGGTCTGCTCCCTCCCTGATATAAAGAAAAAAATGTATATAGCATTCAGATCAAAATGGTGGAGAATACCTTTTTTAATGCTTTTCCTCTGAAGACTTACAGCCTACTATGAAAAGAGTACAAGTTTCTTAGGGAGCCATCTATGAAAAAATCCATACCTTTACTCTGTAGAAGTGTTCACATGCTCAATACCTCTTGATGACAAAGTTACTTCGGAATCCCTCTTCTGCCAGTTATGAAGATGGTTGAGAAACTCGAGAGCTCTTCAGCACAGAGTCCGTGTACTCTTTTCAGTGCAGTACACCACAAAGACGTGATATATACTTACTAGGGACACAGACTTTCGTTAGCACTTCTCTACATGGCATCCCAACAAGTTGCAGGACCTGCACTAGCCCTCCCGTGCAGCAGGTGAAGGTATTTTGTTGTAAGACAAACCTTAGTAAAATAGCCCACTAGCATTGTTTGTGCAAAACGTGCAAGAAATGCTTTTATACAGACATCTAATATATAGTTAATAGACTTGGAGAATACCTCCACGCAAATGGCAAAGCACATAACAAAGCACAGAATAAGTTAGATTCATGTGACGTTACCTTCAGCAATCACCTAAGTGTTAAGACGATTTTTGCCAAAGTGACCAAATAAGTCAATGGTAGAAAAGGACCTAGTGGAAATCCAGTTACCTATTTTAACTTTTACAACATATTGCCTCCTGAAGATTAGATTTTCCCATCAGCTGCTTCAGTATAAGAGACTAGATAGAAGATGTATTCACTTCTGTTCCATAAACAGGTCTCTAAGTTTGAATAATGTGTAATTTCACTAATGAGGCAAAACAAAGAGCATGGTATCTACAAGGAGCTTGACAGTCATAGGTTTTCAGATTAGGGAACCTTGCTTCTGACAAAGTATGTATTAACTGATGAGTCACCTCTGCACACAAAATGAAGAGTTGTCTAAGGCTGAAAGGCATGTATGTCTAAGGTTGGAGACTCATTGCTGCCTCCAATTTTTAACTATGCAGTAAAACTAGACAAGCGCCTACGGGATGCCTCACTGGAAATATTTTAACTTAGAAAAGGTAGAATAGTATTGGTAAATTGTCAAATAATCTCAACTCTGAAATGCAACTTAAATACACCAATTGTTTGATAAACATTTCTACAGTTGAAGTAGTCAGTTTAGTACAAATTTGAAGAGCAAAAGAACATGGCTAACATGTTCTGTGATGGTCAGTGTAAAAACAGTTAAAACTTAGTCCTGTTCTTATAGAAACTAAATAAAATTTGATACTATTTAATGAAAACATAATAAAGCCTTTAATTTCCCATCAGAATTAACGATCAGTGCTGTCAAGAAAATATTTTCTTTGAATATATCCTGTAAAATTACAAGACTGTCCTCAAGCCTTTCAAAGCCTTACTCCTTAAAGCTGAAATTGCGTTTTCATTGATAGAAAAGACTTTTTCAGCATTGCATATCATAGACTTTCTTATAGAGGAGGTCACCTAAGACTCCCTCTCATAATTCTTTTATCCTGGAGTGGCTTATGTCAGGCGCTTCAGTAGAAGGCAGGACACTTCTAAAACCCTCTCAAGAGGAGGATATTGTATCATAAAAGAAAAAAATGTCTTCCTGACCCTACTTGATGATTAGCTTAGGTCATGAAACTTTTTGTTTCTACAGTGCCAAGAAGATGGTTTCATGTTTAGGAAGAAAATAATCTTATTTCTGGATTCTATATTTGCACTTTCTTAATGGAAAATGTTGAAGACTGATATTTTTATTACAGCAGAGTACCAAGAGAGAAAACATCCCAGCAGCAGCAAAATATCTGCATCTCTTCAGTACATCATTTCAACCCATAAAAACACACCATCTCAATACATCCTCAGGTGCAATTTAGAGCATAGAATAGCACTTATTTTAATTGTTCTTCTCCTCAAGCACTCCTTTTCCAGAAACATAATAATAATGGAATGTGGTTTTGAAGTAATATCTAACATATATGGCATAATACTATCTATAGCACTACTCAGTGGATAACTTCATAGTTTTGTCTTGTCACACAACTAAATTCATTGTAAGATACAAAAAGAAAAAGGATGAAAGTGATATAAAAGTGATTGCAATGACTAAAAGCACTGTCTACTTAAAAATTCCATTTGTATTTTATTGTACATCTCTATAATAATTCTTTACAAAATCTCCTTTTTTATTCAAAACCAGAAAAAGAAACTCCTACTTTCTGGAATCAGTAAAAATCAGTTACACCTCAACTCCTGGAGAATGACCACCCCTTTACTGTGCAACTTCACCTGATGAGGACTCTTTATACCTACCTGCACCCTGCAGCAATGAATGGCTCACAGCAGTCAGTAACGTTGCCAGGAGTGCCCTCAAGGCCAATACCGTTGCAAGGGACTAAACAGGTTTGTATGCGTATGATCATCCATACAGCCAGAAATCCACACCTTTTCAATCTCCTACTCTGAAAATCAATAAGAAGTCAGAAAAATGAAAGCTTCTAGAAAAGCTAATCTTCTTTCCTATTCCCCATTAAGGCATGTAATCTGGAAATTATTATCCACTCACACTCCCTGCGGCATACAGAGATCCATGGGATCCAGCAGACAGATTGCTTGCAGGTACTGAGAGAGATGACATTGTTTCTTTAGAGCTCCATGTGGCAAGGGACAGGACCCAGAAGTGGATCATAAAGTGACAGGATCATAAAATACGACAAACAATTCCTTTCCTCACCTAAGCACTCACAACACTCAGAGCTTCAGTACAAAGCATGTCTTAATTGCAAAGAAGGTACCCTGTGCAGCCTACAGAGAATGGAGATGGTGAAGGCACTTCAGCCAGCCGGCACTTGTACTGGTGAACCTCGGCAGCTGTGGTGGAGGGGAGATTCATCTGGTCTGGCGTCAAAGGCTACCTCCAAGTCACCATGGGCATCATGTCTACTCACCAGGGCATCAAAAAAGGATTTGCATCCTCTTGTTTGAATACACAGCACTGAGCTGTATCCTTTGCCTGCTTTACTTGCTGTCTGACATAATCTAAGTCTGCAGTTCAGAAGATTATTCTTGGAGCAATGCCAGCAGTACTGCTGTGCTCAGTTGGGATTGTGTTAAACCGTCACCATCACAACTCCACTTTTCTAGAGCTGCCATAAAATAGCATTAAATGTTCTCTCAAAAAGTGCAGTGTAGGTGTAATGTTTATACTGTTCCCTTGGTGTCTGTATTAGGGTAATACTAGTGTGCATACAGTGTTACAGGAAAAAAGTCTGCAGATACTGTGTTTTACTTCGGTTTTGCATTTATAAATAACTTGCTCTCATTGTATCTGAGCACTTTTATAATGGAATACTTATTGTATGCATTGCACAGAGTTCTATAATTCTGCAAAATCAGGTAAGTGTTTAATGCCTGCTGAATTAAGAATTCCGTCCCAGAACTGGTATTTCGCATACACAAATGTTTTCTCACTGGTCATTACAAAGGATTTTATTCTTGTTTCATTGCTTTCTTGATTGCTTGCCTTGGTTTTTAAACACATCCTGAGAGAATTAAAGCACTGCTGTATAATAAATTTCGAACCTTGAGTATTCAGCAGAGAAATAAGTATTTTAAAACATTTATATCCTGAATTAACCAGGGGAAAATCTTACTTCTTTCAAGAACAGGATTGCTTCTCAAATATTTATGCACCACCACTGCCTAGCTGGTTAACAGGAACCCGTTGCAAAGCTTAATTCCTAATCTAGAAAGATAATTCCACACGTTCCTGGGCTTAAAAAAGAAATGTTAAGTTATACTGTTTTAATTACATTCCTTTTGAAAGGTTTACTTCGGATTCTCACAAACAGTGCATTTTTAGGAAAGAAAGCACCCTATGAATTTGATGACTTTCATGTGAAAACAAGCCTTTCAATGATCCAGGAGCTTATGAAGTGTCTTTCCTACCTGCCTGTTTTTCATATCATAAATATAAGACTTCATATAAGCTAAACTAAAGATAATATCGAGCTCTTATTGGGCTTCTTAGATAACCAGTCTGTATATGCCATCTATGCCATCTGCCATAACATTATTGTAGAAGGCTATTCTATAAACCTAGCCAACCAATTTACATTTCCTTCCCTCATGTACCTTTCCAGACTTTCCTCCAAGCAATTCCCTGTTTTAGAAACCCCATCTGCCATCTTCTATCTTCTCTTCTTTTAAGCCTCTCTTCAAAATGCTATTACTTCATCAGACCTGAAAATGCCAGTCTGCCATCTTAAGATATAATATGACAACTGATATTTTTGTTAAACCCATAAGTTATATATCACTCACCTATGCTGCAATCTGAAGTTTATCATGGTCATTTTTCTCACATCCTAGTAGGTTTCTAAATATTTTTAATTATCTCATTTTTCAGCTGGCTTTTATCATGGGATGCAGCTCTGTGAAGTTTAATTATCTGAAAAAGTGCTTGCTGGAACCAAACGCAGGTCTGCACAAGACCTGAATTAAATAGTGCTTTTGTCTGAAAGAACTAATAGAGTAAGTGGGATTTACAAAGATAAATATTTGCAATATTATGATGTTTAGTCTATAAAAAACCCACATTTGTGTACTTGGTCATCAGAGCTATTTGAAATTTGCTGCTTGTTTCAGATCTGAAGGGGCCCTGCATGGAAAAGAGTTTAGTAAATTTTTCCGACAGCACCATTAATCTACAAAGGATATTTCCTCTCCCAGTGGTCCTGCTTTTCTTGTACCCTTATCACAGCATTGCTGCAAGACTGTTAGCTTAAGTACAAAAATACAAAACTTTTGAAATAAATTAGAAAAACATTAGATTAAAAGATTTCTTCCATAGAAAGCTTAACCACGCTGCGTACACATTTTCTGTTCATTAGTCAAGCTGGCAGCTGAATACCTCTGCTGCTCATTGCATGCTGTATAACGTGCCTATGCAAACACTACTGCAGTTCCTGACCTTTTAAGTATTTTGTGCAATCTTAATAGATTTAGGTGCATTTAATAACCAATATCCCCGTACAATCTGCTCCTGTAGAGGCATGCCACATTTCTGCAGAAGGTAAAGCCTCCACAGGAGCCACTCCAAAGAACTGGGGAGAAGAAACATGGCCATAACCTACTCATCTCTGAGCACCACCTAAGTGGAGCTACTCACATAAGCTAGTTCAGAGGAAGGCACTGGCTTAACAACTTATGAATACAGCAGTAGATATGCTCTTCTTATACATTCAGGGATTCACACAAACCTGTGTGAAACCTGTAGAGTGCCATGATCCTTATTTGGTTCTTACCTAATACACTGGAACATATGGTTTAGTTGGAGACTATTTTCTGGGAGGCTAAACTAAGCAGGATCCAACGTGATTTATATTGAGGTGACTGTCTTTTTGCCTGAAAATGACACATATGCTTTTCATGCTATTGCAAGTGTAATGCAAAATGCAGGTGGACCCCAGACATGATTTCCTGCCTTCCTTGTTGTAAAGGACTTGTTTAGGGAGGATTTACACACACATAACTTCATGAGATGTTAAAGATTTTCATACAGCAGAGATGACTTCTAATAGAGCAATAACACAAAGGAGGCAGTTCAGAGTTGTAGTAATTTTCCCCTCATTGCCATCTAAAGTTCAAAAGCACTTTCCCATCTATGAACTTTTATTTCTTTCCTTATAAGTCAATGCAGACAAGGCACAGAAAATATTTTTAAGTGAAACACACCTTTATTTTGTGAAGTTCTGATTAGAGAGGAGAAAAACATTTAGCCATGGTCCCTCCAGAGCAATATACCCCTTAACCTGTCTATCTGCAGATCTCCACTGTACTGCAAGGGTACCCAGGCACTTCTTTTGGAGTCTACTTCACAAACAGCATGCCAAAATGTGTCAGAAATTCAGTTATAATACCCTTAGAAGTCCTTCATTTATCACATATCCTTACGTTCCCAAAGATATAGCCATTTACAAGAGAGAGAATATTAAATCGTAATCTGTTCTGTCTCATAACACTGTTAATTTATCACATGGTCCACAGCAATTGCGAAGTTCAGTTCCTGCAGGGACTCAGCCCTTCCTTAGGTTGCCATTAATCCAGCACCCACAACTCACAGCTGCATCTTGAACTGCTGTTGGCTTTGTTTTCCTTAGGAAAATCCCAGGTTTTATATTTCTTTTATTTGAACTGAAGGTCAAGCAAACCAGAAGAACTGCACTGTTATAGGTGTAAAAACTGAAGTGTACATGGAGATCAACTTACTGTGCTTCATGGTATGGAAATGATAAATATTCCTTGTTTTACTGAGTCAGAATATAAGCTAGTATATGCAGTATAACAGAGATACAGTTACATCAAGCTACAGTACAATGTAAGGGAAGATACATAGTTCAGTAGTACTTTTCCATTGGCTATTTTTATATTGAGAATCACATAAATGCTGCAACATTATGAACTCAAACACATTAACACATTGTAAAGTTTTCTGTTCTATATATGATTCAAAGGTAACACCATTCACCTTTCTTCCTGTTTCACACAACAGTTATTTCTACACAGATACACCAGAACACACACAAAATGCACGCCTGCACCATCCAGTGCACCACATGAGGCCTGTCCACTTTGTTGACTTCTGCAGCGTTAGATTAAGCCTAGACAAACAATTCAGCTTTTATCAAGAAACAGGGCAAGTCCCCAAGACTGTTATCCCAAATATCTCAGTCTGTTAGCCCTGAGGGTTTTCTGACTGGGTTAATAAACAATAAACTCCTCCTCCCTATTCCTTACTTGGTTATTTTAGGTCAAATTTTATATTACATCCTCCGGGATCATTAATGACAAAGGGATACATCAATCACCAGACATGCTGCAAAGTCTATAAGGTGAGCAACTTTATGGTTTCCCTGGCTTTTCTCACAAGATTTGTACAATAGTGTAATGAAAATTAATTATGAGCTGCCATTAATTATTATAGATCTTACACATCTGTGTAGGAAAGGCTTGTCTTGAAAGAGGAAGATGAAGAAAAAGTATTGTAAAGCTGAGAAAGTAGTACAGAAGGAAAAGCATAAATGGAAAAGAGATGAAAACATTACAGAATAAGCAAAATGAGAACAAATAAAGAATCTGCCACAAGGAAAAAGGATATAGTAGTCTCTCTAAGAACAGCTAAAAAAGTGTAAGCTATCCAAAGTGGGGAGAAACCCAGACAAAGTAGCTGCAGAAAGAGATATAGGAGGAGTTAATTGGAAAATTCACATAACATTGACTAAAAGACCTCCTAAGCCTTGTAGAAGATGAAAAGAAAATCTTTCTGTCCTGTGCCAATACAGGTGGGGAGCAAAAGAAGCAGATGCATCTTCTGTCCTTAGCACAAAGCATGAGAAATTGTGTAAGATGCACCTCATCAGCATTTTACATTGCAATTTCTCTTTGTGCAGTTTTACATGTTGAGCATTTGAAACTGGATAGCAATTATTTTCTTCTCCTATTTTATAATGGAAAATCTGTTAGCTGCAAAAACAATGAAAACATTCCTAAAGTTCTGGTCTCCCAAACTGCAATACAGAATAGGAAAAAATAACTACTCTTCCTGTGGCATCAATGCTGCTGACATTTGGTCTTCTGCCTGTAGTTATAGAGGAAAATCAGGAGTATGTACACATGAACAGCTGTTAATTAGCTTCACTTTTTCTTATGGACAAGTAAGAAAACTGCAGAGCTCACAAAGATGCATGTGTGTGTCTGAGGTTTTGAAAGGCTAGTGCTGGTTCTTGCTACAAAACGAAACAAATTCTGCTGTTGTCACTGCACATGGAGAGCATCAGGTTCCACAAAGCAATCCCTCTCATTTTAATTGAACTATATCTAAGTTAAAATATAATTCACCTCCCAGGATCTGACATTTCAACTACACACAGGAGAATGCTGTGCTGCATAGTCCCTTAAGATACATAACCTTCACTGATACTAAAATACTTTTAAGATGTACTGATTGATTTACTAAATGTCTGGGTTTCTTGAACTGAAGGTGGTATTAGTATTTTGTTTGCATTAATTAAAAGGGAATATTTAGAAACATCCCCTAAAA
This sequence comes from Morus bassanus, assembly GCA_031468815.1. Taxonomy (NCBI): domain Eukaryota; kingdom Metazoa; phylum Chordata; class Aves; order Suliformes; family Sulidae; genus Morus; species Morus bassanus. Next base: position 64,502,159 of record CM062600.1, read on the forward strand.
GTACAAAATTCCAGATTGAGGCAACCCCCTCTAGTACTTCTCTATAGGTGGACCCCTCTGAAAACAATTTCCCTGCACTTACCCTGAGGCTTTATGATCTGTTTTGTTTGACCTGTGACAATCGCTCATAGTCCAATTTTTCTTTTTTTTTTAATATCAAGTTGAAGCTTGATCCATTAATTGGATCTGTGCCACCTGGGATGTGTTCACTACCTTCACAGTCAGCCTCAGGGCAGGTGAATTGCAGCAATCCCTTCTGAGAGCTATTGCCGTTTCGGGAGAAATGAAGACAAGTTTTGTAGCAAGCTGGAGGTCAGATGTGAGAGTTCTAGAAACTGCACCTTTGACTCAATGAAGCTTTGCACAAATGTGACAAATGGGGTTGTATTTCTTCCAAAGAAGCTTTTGGCCTTGTCCAGGTTGGCCTGGCTCTTACTCTTGAGCTAGGACAATCCTGGTAAGAGGAAACAGAAGGAGTAATAAGGCCACAGAGCACTAGGCAAAGCACAAAATGGATGAAATGCAGTGCAGAAAAATGCCAAGTTTGCACACAGGGAAAGGACGGGCCCTGAGCTGGTCATTAACGCTCTGTAGTGAGACCTTGCCATTGGGACAGGCTCTTGCACAAAACCAGAAGCTCCAAATTCAGTAGTAGTCAAAAAAAACAGAGATGAATTGGGAGTTTTTAAGAGTAGGAGTAGAGAATGAAACACAAAATGTAATGGCATCACTGTAAAAATCCTTTAGTTGAATGCAATACCTTGAACAATTTGAGCAGCCCTGATGCAGGCAACAAAGATACTCAAAACTATGAAGCAGCTTTCATGAGAGTAACGGTTGAGCAGAATAAATTTAAACAGCCTGGAAAAAGGAGTATGCTTGAGTGAAATGATCACAATACATTAAATCAAGATTACAAGATCATAATTATCATAGGAGTGGATAAGGACTAGCTGTTTCCTCTGCTAATGCAAAGAAACAGATTCCATCAAATGAAGGTGGCTGAAGCCAGATTCAAAACCAGCAAAAGGATGCTACTCACAAAACAGGTCATACGTAGACATGTGGACCCCCTTGCCAAAGGATACTGTGGACACAGGAACTTCAGGTGGCTTCAGGGAGTGCCTGAAAAGCTGCTTTGAATTTTTTCAAAGTGCTTGTGTAGCAGCAATTGTAACAAGGCTCTGTTGCAACCAAAAGCTTCCCAGCAGCAGCTGAATCCTATCCAGTAACAAGAACAATGTTAAAAAAAAATCCCAAACTCTACCTTACTTTCATCCAACCTGCTGCTGTCTCTAAGCTATAAGTCTGCCAAAGATTTAAGTCCTTTCTAACCATCTGAAAGTTTTTAACAATGTTATGCAGTAGATGGACAGTGGTGAGCCAGTCATGCTCCTTTTCAGGTCTGGTTGTACTGCCCTGATCCCTCTCACCACTCCCTGTGCTCTCAGGACTGCAGATATCCAGGCATGCTCCAAAAAATCAGTTTCTCTGCAGAACAGAGCCCCATGGCTATGTTGCATTTCACAATAACATAGGAAAAGGCAAGTTTTTAGCCCTGCAAGTACAGGTCACCAAGAATTCTGGTTACACCTAGCAGATACTAGTGAGAAGTGAAGCACAGTAAGACACTGAGGAATCAGGGCATGGGGAATACATTTCAGAGAAATCTTACTCCCAATTCCTGCTAACCTCAACATCATGGTCACGTACAAGAGTTAAATACTTATGATTTATGCTGCAGATTTACCACTGAAGGTTTTTTAAACTCTATCCTTCCTTTGTTAAGTGGATTTATAATCTGAAATATAAAATTTAAAAGTTTAATATAAAAAGGATTTAGAAAGTTTTCATGCAGTGTTAGCTAAACAACGTTGTATTCCCTCATGTCAGTGCACTACAAGCCTAAAGCAGCCCATAGCAACCAATCCCTCAATTACAAAGAGCTTTGTCAAAGCTATGTATGTCACAAGGCACCTGAATACTCAGATATTATGGGGTAAGGGCAGCTCAGCCCCCATGGTAATGAAAAAACATGCCTGTTGAAGACAACTCAGGCAATGTCCCCTCCAGCAGCAGCGGCAGGGTAGCTGAATGGGCCAATTCAGGACCAACAAAGAGATGCAGCACAATCCCCAGAGCAAGCAGCCAGGACCTTCCTTATCCCATTTCTAGTCATTCCTGTACATTCAGCTGACAATGTCCAGTGACAAGCCCTGCTCCTTGCACGTACCAGCCTTAGGCAGCTCCCCAATGAACACATTTTAAATATCTACTCTCTGACCTTCACTGCTCAGTGCAGTATGGAGGGTATATTTAATACTCTTCTCCCAACAGTTTAGTGTGCTAAAAATAGTTATCAGAGATTAAAAACCTGCCAAAAAGTTCAGCTTTACATTTTTGAAAGCTCCCTTGGAAACGAGAAGCAAGCCCATTTTGAGGTTAGAAAGAACGGACAAAACTAGGGGAGACTTTGGGAAGTGAGAATGAAACAGCCTGGAGACACATTGGATATGTGCAAAGGTACCAAGAGGTGCCAGAGGGACATAAACCATTAACCCATGAGTTAAGAGTAAGTCAAGGCTAGCAAATGACATGTAGGAACTGTAAGGAAGGAAAAGAAGGGGTGATTCACCCCTCAGCAGATCTTGGGCACAGTGTGTGCTTGGGTATTTGCCAGGTCCCTTTCCAGAGAGAGCTGCTCTGACAAAGTATCATCCACAGTATTATCTACAGTACCTTCCTTCCCATGTCTACTGAAGCCATCATTCAAATAATCTCCTGTATAATGTGAGGAATAGAACAGCCCAAATTAAACAAGGAGGCAGTTCTCCGTTACCAGTTTTGAATAAATGACAGCTCTGCCTAGCGATATCAGAACCCAAATCTATATTACATTTTCACCAATATCTTTTGGAGCAGCAGTTTCATTTACTGAGCAAGAAGGAGAGGAAATCAAAAGAGAAAATTAATTATACAGGGTATAGGGTTTGCTTTCGCACTGCAAGAAGCAGTCAAAGCACCACAGCCAAACAGTTGTTGGGCAGTGCATAAAAACCATGGGATGTGCAAGCTAGTTTGCAGATGAATAATACAGCAGAACAGCATGGAATACAGTAACAACCCAACTCCTGTAGATGAAAACAACAATGCTAACCAACCAGTATAAGCAGTCTGAGGTCAAACAGGTGAAAATGTTTCATCATTTCGTTGTGATTATACTACTCATTCAGAGACGAGGTCAATACTCTACTAATGAGCAGGACTTGTTTGGGAGATTCTAACTGTATTCAGAATATGGAGACCAGAAAAATAGAAGTTATTATCCAAGATGAAAAATATGTTTTTATTTTGCTCATAGTGGTGAACAACAATTCTCACAGCTTGAAAAATTAACACCATGTAAAGTGAAACAATTATTAAAGCTTTTATAATTATTTGTAATACGTTAATAATCTGATTTTGCAAGCTCTCATACCAGATGCAAAATTGCCAACCCTGATGCTTCACTTGCTTCAGCTCTTGGACAGATCTAATACAGCAGCACAGCAGACAGCACAGGGCAGGTTTTTACAAACCTTTTAAATCAAGTGTTAGGAAAGTCCGGCCCTTTAAACTGCTGCTATTTCGGTTTAATTTCACTGACAATGTTAGCGTATTAAATTTAAAAAAACAACAACTTTGAATGCAATGGAAAACAAATGTTCAACATTTTGATGGAACAGAATTGTTTGTATTGATTTGAAAAGGATTTGTTTGGAAGTTTCAAAATATTGTGTCAAAATTATAAATCTGTATTGCCCAGTTTGAAATTAAATTCAAAATAACTTCAAAGGTTTTCCATTTTTAAATTTTTACACTATTTCTTAGCCCACCATATAATGATGTAACTGTTAAAAACTAAATTTTTTTGTAAATATTTGCTATCATGTTTTTAAGTTTTAGGTTCATTTCTATAAAACTTTGGGATACTACAGCAAACAAAGGAGGAACATTGATCCAGAAGAGACAATATGTCATTACTAAGTAGCAGCAGCTCTTGGTAACTTTTACAAGAGTAAAATTAGAGCACGTAATCATTGCATGCCAGCATGCATGATAGCATGAAAGAAGGATTTTATAGGCTTAAGCTACTTCCCATAATAAAAATTAACACTTTTCACATTTTAGAAAATTAAGAAAACTTCAATAATTTTTCTTATATTTCAATACATATTTGCTTGGATTTTTTTTGTGAATTTCCCAGAAATTAAAAAAAAAAAAACTACAGCTTGAACAAAGTAACATACCCGCTCATAATCAAAAGCCCTGTAACTTTAGAAATAACCTAAAATCATCAAAGAATGTCTGTTTTTCTTCATTACTTTATTCTCTCTTTGTAAAGAATGCAAAGACATTTGAGACAAAAGCACACATCATTTCTTTCCAGAAAATATTAATCTTAAGATGTCCAGGAGAAGCGAAAACAGCCAAAGTTTAATTCATTATAAAATTACATATCAGAACCATTGCTAGCTTAGAAAATGCATCCACAGTTTTAAACAAAATCAGTCCTAACTGGAAAGTAAGGAAGCAGATACATATGTGCATATGCAAGTGGTTCTCAACATTAATGAGATGTCACAGACCATATTGAAAAAGCTGTTATTCCAGATATCCTGGCTTATCTATATCACTTAAATTTTGGAATCTATTTTTCTGACTTGGAAAACTGAAAATAGGGTTTCTATTTTCAGCCTACCTTCAGAAGAGCTTAAGACAGTGGAAATGATAACCATGACCTGTATAAGAAACAGCAGGACTTTTCCTCAAGTGACAGCATTTACCAGAATGATCTTTTAAGACAGTACATTAAACCGGGCACCTTGTATTAATTGGTGCAGTCTTTCCATTTCATCTCGACTAAAACTGGAAGACTATGCTTCCTCTGTCATAGTTTCCCTCTATTCAGCCTGATACCTTAGTCCCTTTTTTACCTTACTATTCTTGTTATAAGGGAAAATCATGCTTACTTAGCTACATGACTTGCTGATCTCTTTTAGGTTAAGTTTAAAATTCTATTTTTGGTACCACATGTAGCAACCTCATTGGTGACAAGACTGGATTCTTGTATGCATCTTTACCAGATCACTGTACATAGTCATCCACTCTTCTCCCTGCATTTTTTTTAAGAGTATTATGGTAGGTGGACTATTTTTTCATAGGTTTTCACATAAAAGAAGACACGATCTTCTGAGAAATATTTCTCTGGATGACTCCAGTCTGTCTTTAAGCCAAGGTGAAACAATAGCAGGCATGGGCAAACTGATTTTTAGTGTCATAATAATAATATGTAAACTGGCCAAACTTCTGTGCCACATTATGTCTGACTTCTAATCAGCCAGCATAAGATTTGGACTAGAGAGAAAAGGAAAAACCCTCTGAGAAGCTGTATTTTTGTCCTAGGTTTTCTCTTTCAACATTAACATTTAGGTAATCATATGATAAATTTTTAGACTGACAGTTCTGCTATACTTACCTATAAACTCCTCTTTCAATTTTATATGTGAAAAGTTATTCTTTTCCTTATATCAGAAAAATTTTGCTAAAAATACATCGTTAAATAACTGGCTCAGTTGCAGCTTCTTACCCATGTCTCTAATCACATCTTGCCACTATATTTATACAGCAAATAGATGTATTTCATATGCAAAGCTGTAAAATAATCCTGTCCATTCCAAATGAATGACACAAATAGATTTCCCAAAATGTTTTTTTTCATTAATCAAACCAAAAATTTTCTCATTGATGACTTCATTCTAATTATTTTTAATCCTTTAGCAGAAGAAAAAAGTCTGAAAAGACTTCAAATTAAATTAATGATACTGGAATTCAATTGAAAAATAGCATAGTGCATAAAACTGTGTTAAGGGAAGGATCCTGCTACACAGCAGCAATTCACATGACTGCCTCTTGGTACTATCTTTCACAGACAATAAGGAGGGACTTCACATCAGCAGCAAGCAAGAAAAACATTGTTGGCTGAAGAGGACCAGTTTAGCAGGACAGAGGTACAGTAAGGAGAAACCATGCCTGCCTCACTGCAAAATGTGCAGGCACATCACACACTGTCCTTCCTGCTACCTAGCAGCCCTTGCATCAGGGACTCACACCACTAACCTGTTCCCCATCAGAAGTCCCTTCCCTGAAGCCTCAAACCCACCACACGTGGACTTGCTACCTTGCACTCTTTTTCCCTTAAAACAAATATTTCAAAAGTCCAGTTGCAGGACCTTTGCGTATAAGTTGCTGAGAAACAGGCATATCTTGAATTCAGATTATTTGGGGAGAGAGATTACATCTTTATCCTAGTTTCTGAGAGAGAAGCCATCTAAGCAAGACCGAAGAACGGTGGCGGCTGAACTTTCAGTGGTGGGTGCCCGATGTGGCCAGTCTTGCCTGATGCTTGGGAAGTCAGACCACAAGGCAAAGGGAAGCTCTCCTCCTTCTCCTAAGAGCTCATTCCCAGCAGTGAACTAATGCATCATGAAATCTCTAATCCACATGCCACAAATCTAATCTGGAGAAGTAGCCATTCAAGGGGTTTGCACAGCAGACCTCTCACTCACAGAGCCCACCCCTCATAAGAAACCTTGCTGCAATGCACACAGTGGACAGGTAGCTGAAAGGAGGTTTGGATTACTCTCAACAGCTGGGTACCCTGAAACTTCAGAGATCCTCTGGTCGTATGTTCCCTCAGTTACAAGAGAAGGGTGTTTTGCATTTCCTTGAAATGTTGCTAAATGGCCTAACACTCACCAACACAGATGTTCAGAAGGGATATCAATAAGCAGCAAGAAGATATGTTTGTCATTACCGATATTCTCTCCAAGTTGCTTGCCTATTTTTCACTACTGCAAAAGCGCACCCTACAGTTCCCTCCAGAGTGGGAGTTATCAGCCAGCCTCATCAACCACCTCCAAAGTCTTGCCATTTCAATTTCCTCTTGTGTTTCTTGATGTACCCTTGCACAGCCTTTCAGAGCAACTCAATGTCTGCAACCCATGTCAGCAGCTGATGTTTGCAGTGGAGTTCATAAACCTCAGAGCCAGAAAATCAGATTTAAAAAGAACACCTGCATGCAAGGGAAATTGTTAATTATGAAGCTGAGTCACTTTCCCTATTCCTCTTAAAATCAGAGTGGTGGGTGTTACAATGTTCTTTGGCACTTGTCAGTTCACACTGACAGTTGAAGACCCCCCTGGACAGTCATCATAAATGTCCAAAGGCAGCTGACTAGTCAGACATGTTACTGTACAGCACCAGCAACCTCTGAAAAAACTGTTGTAAAAACAAGATGTAAAAATATGTGACATACTACTCAGTAGGGCATACCCACTTCTTCCCAGTTTCTTCAGAAACATCAGCTGAATGAGAACAGCAGTGAGCTTGAGGGGAGAGAGGAATAGGAATAATGTCAATATCTTCTGTGCTGAACTTATTTTGGAGAAGAAAAATTATGCGCTTCTCTTACACACCACATTTTTGTAGCAGCATTTTAGTAAAGTAGCACTTCAAAGGTCTGCTTGCAGCCAATTTACCTGATTTGCAACTCTAAGAACAAGTTCTTAATAAATTTATCATTTCCTTCATTAGTTCATTCTGTAAGTATTCCCTTGTAAATTAGCGCCAGGCAATGGATGCTAACAGCATTTTTTTTGTACAGGGCTGCAGATTAGAGTTACCAATATTAAGGAACAAAACAATGCTTGATTTCAGCATAAATTCCTTTCCTTGTTTCTTATTCATCATTTCAATTTGCTTATTCTCCACTGGCCCTGTTTCTTTTCATTAGAAAATGAAACAATACTGTTATTCTAATTAAGTCATCTGACAATTTTTTACTTTAAGAACCACAATAATTAACAATGAAAACAAGAAGTCCAGCTGAAATTACTTCCTATGACTATGCAAGATGTTCAGTGCATTCTGATTTGTTTCCATTCTCAGTGGTGGTTTTGAGTGCTATCCCACAGCCACAGAAATTAAGCCTATTCTGAACATAGAGAAATACACTATTGTAGAAACCTATACTATTTTAACTGTGCATAATTGGGCACCCTGCATACACAGATACAGTTTAAGGTTTTCCATTTTAAAACTAATTTCAGAACGTCCACATTACATTCCCCATTAGAAAGCCAACCCTACCTTTGTACTGGTATTTTTAAAATAATTAAGTGCCTTTTTTAGATTCTTCTCTTAACCCTTATGGAAAGTAATGACCTTTCATTTATTTAACAGTCATCCATTGTTAAAAAAATAATAATGGTTCACTAATTTCACAGCATTGCACTTAGGAATCTATAATTTCCAAGTAAATACATCTTGTTACTTACCTGGAACATTAAAGACTGTCTGCTTCAGAAATTTTGTTAAATTTTGTGTCTCTGCACCAACAGTACTCCTCAGAGAAGGATGTATGCATATTTTTCATGCATAGTAAATGAATGACATTATATTGGCTATATGTTCTTCAGTGTTTGTGAAACTGCAATTTTGCTGGATCTGAATTTATGAAATTATGCTGCTTTATAGGTGGCTAATTGCTTTTATGTGAGTCTGACAACTCCCCCCTTCAGCATTATGCTGTATGTTAATTCTGATAAGCATCCAGTATTCATGAACAAGTTAAAGCAATTAAATGTCTTGGACTTAAGTATGGTACAAAATCCTAGGAGGCAGAAACACTTATCCGTAATTCTGGAAAACACAGCTTTCATGGCTAACAGGCAGAGGGCCATGTTCTATGCAAATTCTGTTTTTCCTTCTGGAGCACAGAGCACTTACATGGCTATATGATGCCTCCTATGTCACTGCACACCTCCACAGCAATACGGCTCAGTGAGGAGAATGCTACTCTCACACTGATACATGCAGGGAGCAGCAAGTCTTTCTAAACATGAATAAATCTGGACATTTTCTCTGAAGTGATTTTATTATCCCTGCTGAATAAATTTATTTTTGTTAAAGGCCAGTCTTGTTTTAGCCTAAATAACATCAGCAGTAAGAAGCGTGCTAAGGTTTTTTTGTGTTGTTTTTTACCCTGATTGCACAGCTGCCTGCTGTAGCCATACTTACTTTGTATTCCACATAACCCCATGACAGATTTAAACCAGGACTTTTGGGCCAGAGACAGAAACCTTATCAGGAATTTTCTTCCTGGCTCAACTCAAGCAGAGTTTGGTATAGTAGGAAGCTACAGTCTGCACTCTATACCAGAATCAACAGGGAATATAACACAGAAAGCCAAAAGATCTCTAAAGAGGAGGGTCAAAATTACAGGTTTTGAAAAGCAACAGTCTAATTATAAGATTTCTGAAAAGCTCATCCCATTATTGAGAATAACAGATATTGTATGGCCTTGGGTCTAATGTTTTTCTACACAAGTGCAAATTAGCTGCAGTTTCACTATATTAAATGTAACCGCGCGTGGAAGACTGATGCACAGCTTCATCACTAAAAATGTGAGTATGAAGATATAAGCTATAAGCTCTACGGTTATAAAAAGTTTACCACAAATTAGCTGATGAAAACCACAGAGACAGCTTTTTTCCACAAACTCTTTAGTGGTATGACAAAATATTCAAAACTTAACATTTACTCAATGAAGTGAGGATCCCAGTAAGAACATCTCCACCCAATACAAAAATGTGATAAGCAAAACAACATAAATGTAATAAAAGGATAAATGCTAATTTTGAAAAGGAACTGGTTCAAAGATATGAAACCTTGAAAATTATGTAAAGCTTAAAATTCTCTGAAACACTAGGCATTAAACACTTCCATTCCCAGATTATATTAAAATAGTCTAGATCTTCCTGAGAATTCAGGCAGATTTGGACGAATTTCAGGCAAATTCTGTTCCTTACAGAGTTAATTTTAAGAGTCTTTATTTATATTGAAGTTATCTGTGATACTGTAATTATCCGTCTCTGGAACCACAGCAGTCTTCTTCGAAGCTGAATCTATTCAAATGTCATGCATTAATACCATGAGATATAAAAATTAACAAGTAATAAACTTCAATATATCACAAAACACTATTTGCTATAATGAAATTTCCTACCAAAACAATACCTGCCTTGTTTCAGGAATATTTCCATGAAGTTAAAAGTCGGACTTTCTACTTCAAATAATTATGAGCCTTCTTTCATGTCTGATAAATGCCAGCAGATTATATATTTTGGAATTATATTATCATACTATGAAGAAACCACAGACAATTTCAATAACTCCCTCTCACTTTTTGGAATTGGCCTCCCTCTTCTCCTGTGGGTTTCTATTAAAATCAGTTTGTATTCAAGAGCCTCGTTTCCCAATGTATATCTTGCTCATGTATATCAACACAGTCCTAATGGGTACTGGCTGTGTCAGTACAATAATTTACATTGTGAACAAGGTGCAGCGACAACTGAAGGCAAATATTTGATTGCATATACCAAGCTTTATCACACAAGGTGCCACTGGATTCAAGCACAATTTGCAGTGGCAGAACATCAAGATCTGTCTGAGCTGGACTCAAAACAACATATAAGAAGTCCCTTGCATTCATTACCACAGCACCTTTATTAATCTTGCTAGAAAAGCCATCCTAAAGTAAACCTTCTATTAAATTCCATATCATGTGCCTTCTTGTTTTACTTCCATCCTTTAGCCCTTGACAATGGTAGTGCACAGCTGCTGTTGATCACACATTTCTACATGGGTGTGACAGACACACTTGACCCCTAGCCGTACTTTGGTTTAGGCTGACTAAGGAGCAACAGGCCTCATGTCCTTGGGGTGAACTTGCAAGCTGCAAAGCCCCTGGCTCATGTATAAGGGAGTGAAGGTGTCTTGAAAAATATTTCAAAAGTTGGTTTTGAAACACGGAAGTGCAAGATAGCTGAAGTACAGAACAAGACATCAGAGCTAAAATTAAGACATCTGTCTTGATTGACTAGCAGCCAACTACTGCACTCTATAAATATTGCCATCAGGAAAAGCTCAATTTGAGCTCTCCCTGAACTGCAGCTGAACTACATGCCAGATGACTCTCCCCTTGAGCAGGGATGCCTCTCAATGTTAGAGATTCCTTACTTGAGACTATGAGATCCTTCCTCACCTAAGGTGGAGAGATCCCTCACCTTTGACAGATCCTTGGTAAGTGACTGATAGCATGCTGAATTAATACTATGAAACATTACTAACCCATGTAGCTACTCAGAATTATTATAACCGTTGTATGTATAATTTCATTATACATAAACCGTTGACCAAGTCTGAGACTAAGATTGGATCCAACTGCACCTAGGCTCCAAAAGGAATTTAGAAAGCAAGGAGGTCCACTCTGAACCTCATAACTCAATGGGAAGGTTCTCCTACCTCTTTGTGACTCCAGTCTCTGAGTGAATCATTCTATTTTGATTGTAACTCAATTTTCCTTTGTATGTTTCTTCCATGCAGTAATTAATAAGGTGAACCCTGACATCAAGCTTATTGAACCCTGTCAAACCACTTTGTGGTTAAACTTTGTTAAATTCCATCAAACTTATTGAACTCTGTCAAATCATTATTTTACCTCAATAAAACATATTGCTGCTTCTCTCTTTTGAGTGAAATGCATTCCACTCATCCTTGACAACAGGAAACATGATGTGCCCTTCTTTGAATAGATTACAGTTAAGGCAAAAATATTGGTAACAGGAGCGAGCTTGGCCCAGCTGAAGTAATTCAGAGTTTTGTTCCATATTTCATTTCACTGAAAATTATTACAGCTGCACTGGTTTTGGAACCCATAAAATTGCAGAAATAGTCACAAATTCATTCTCCAAAGGCACATGCCTGCACTGTCTTCCATTCTGCTGCTCTTCAGACTCATGCCAATGTGCATGATTTCCTTCCTTTGGCTACATCTTTCTGAGATGCAGCACCACATACCAACTGCAAGTAAATACATCTGACAAACATACACTGATCCTACAGAAACATACATTTAGGTAGAAAGGTTGACAAACACATCTGAGGGCTGGCACTTCCCAAACTGCTTTTGAAGACAGTGGCCTTACCATCTTTGCCTGGAAATGTATGGAAGATGGAAGTGTTTATCAGCTAACTAATACATTTTTTTAAATCATATGATATATATGTGATCTATATATTCTATCAGCCCCATGTGATATAGAGGACATGGGATAATTACTTCATAATTTAAATTGGCTGATTGTGCATGTTTAAAAGCATTTCCACTGTCTGCAGCAAAATTTATTCTGATATTTGGTATCTACAAATATTCCTGATCCACAAAAATGCTCACAAATGCCACAAGAAAGAGTGAATAAGGCTGGAATGAATTATGTAAACATTTAAACAAAAATATTCATGGAACTCAGTTTCATTATTCTGTCTACGATCAGATTCTGTGCATGAATAATATCTAAAACCCAAAGAGATCATGTTAAGCATAAGGAGGGAGATGATATTTTTTGAGTTGAGCTCCACATTTTCAATTCAAGTGTTGATTTTTCTGGTTTGAAATTTCAAATCCTAAGCTTCAGAAATGTTCCCAAGTACTAATGCCGTATTTCATCTGAGCAGCGGAATGCTCAGCTCCTCAAATGCACACATCAATAAATCAGAGTAAAACTGCAATGGAATCCCATGACAGAGGGTTTATCTGTTTTTCTAAATTATTAATTAAATTTTGGTCCAGACTTTTTTCCATGCATTACTTCATATACATTACTGTGCATATAACATACAACAAAAACCCCAAGGAATAGTGCCTTTTTATAGTTTTTCTTAGTTTTCAGGAAGGCTTACCTGAAGTGCTTCTAAGAAGAATTTAAGTGACTAGTAAGTCTATTGTCATGCCACTGTAACCCCTAGTCCGGGATTCAGCTACTGTGACCCAAGGCCCAGATCACTACAGCACAGCTGTGCATTCCTAGTTTACCTTTATTGAAAAAACCAGTTGCTGAGATGTGATAGAGTATAAGAAAGCTAAAACCAGGCAAGATAGGAAACTTTAATTAAAAAAAAAAAAAAAAAGACAGAACTTAAGTCATTAATAGTAAGTCAAGGACTGAAAAGAAACATACAACAAAAAGCAAACAGAATATGCAATTAAGCAAGGCTGAGGATCAGCCTGTTTCAGGGTTGATACTGACATATCCTCACCTGACTGACAACTGCCCAGACAGCAGAGACCCACGAGGTGACTGCAGAGGGAAACATTTGATATCTTTGGTCCCAGCTGGAGCTAGTGCTATCTATATATTATTTTTTCTTAATACTTGCATAAGATCTCTGGCAGAGATGGCAGTCATGGTTGTTTCCTCTTACCAGCTGACATTTCTCATACTGTTTTCTTTGGCTCAACTATTATTAAATGCCCTGGGAACAATCAGGCTTTGGATGATGAGCGGCAGGCTGAAGCTGATGGCTGTAGAAGACCTGGTCAATCTATTTTCTCCACATTCAGTGACGGCAGGAACCCTACACATCAGCATTGTGCAAAATCCTGAAGACCTGCTGGACTTCTCCCTACACTGGGAGCAGTACCATGAGTTTACAAGTATTTGGGTTTTACTTTGTTTCCATGGTTTCTGTGGTTTTGTCCCCCTCCTCTCAGACACAGACTGTGCATTTCCATCTCCACTATGGGCTGCTGTTAGTCTCCATCCCTGAAGCTGAATATGAGGATGATGCAGGTGCAACATCTGGAATTGGATGCGGCTGCTTGACTTCCCTGTGATCCAGCCTGCTGTGGATACCACATGCTTTAGCTCGTGTTGCTCCTCAGGGACATTCTGGTGACATCAAAAGTTTTTAACTCTCATTTTCACTGCTATTTACTGATGAAATCCAAGGAACATCAGAAAGACCATTTTTGCTCTGTGAAACACTGCAGCAGCTGCATTGTCAGGACAACAAAGACAACAAAGCCATGGATAAATCACATTACATTTGAAATAGGCAAAAGTAGCTTGCTTCACTTCAACTGATGGTGATTTCAAACATCTACCAAAGTTGGAGTCAATAACAAAATCTTTCATCGCTAGTTTTCTGAAGAAATTACTCCAGCTCAAATAGGAATTTAGGCAAGGTCTAGATACTCTGTCAATATGGGAGATCAAACCACATGAACACAATCTTTTCTAGCTTTATATGTTATGAGGGAAGGGCAAGAAAATATTCTCAGTCAGGAGATCAGGCTATGGATTACCACAGAAGTTCATTTAAAACTCTGGGCATCTTCAGCTAACGTTGCAAGAGAAGTTTTCCACCAGTAGTAACACTCAAGCTCCTGTTCTCACCCCTTCATCTACATGGCATGTTAAGTTCTCCGATGCAAAGAAAAGGGCAAATGCAATCCAAATCTATTTGAGATTTCATCACCCCTGTTAATTTTACACACAGGGTACTCTACAGTTACCTACTTTCTGTAAGATTAAGCCTATTTTAAAACTTTTTAATGGAAGTATGGTCTACCTGAACATTTTCCCATGTTAAGGTCAGAAGATTTGACTGCACATGCCATACATGCCTGCACCTCTGTTCACCATAGAATAGAGGATAGTTCCTGGATCCATGCACCACAGATGACACATACTCCTGAAAAAACCATTCCCACCATCTCAATCCTTGCTACACACTGCAAGACCCACTGAGATGACAGACCTGAAACATTATGTAGTCACCACAGAGAGACACAGAGGACAGGCTGCAACTTGCCCCTTCATCCACCTGGTGTACTGCTGCCACCAGGCTTGACAGCAATGATTCTTTCCCAAAATCCTCATATATGATATGTATATAATCAGGAACAAGAGAAGTCCAAGAAGATTTCAGTTTTATTATTTTCAACTGGAAAAAAGGAAAAATAGATAATGTACAAATTTTAGAGAAATTTCCAGAAGATACTACATGCTGTGTTCAATTCTACATTCTACTGGGCAGAAATTCCATGAATTAATGACATACTAACAAAGCTTTGGAGATCTTGAGGCTTTCATTCACACACGTTAGTTTAATAGCATATCATATCGTATCCTGAATGGACACAAAGCTAATTTTTAGGCATCCCTCCTTACTAGGCTGTCTCAGATACTGCCAGAAAAAAGTATTATTTTGTAAACAAACAACTGAAAGCCTTTGAAGATATTTTTTCACGTGATTTCATTTCAAAAGAGGGGGATATGCAGCAAAATATGTAACATTTTTTGGCAGTAAGGATTTATCTCTATCGAAAAAAGAACTTCAACTGTTTCCTTTTAGCTGATGGCATAGGTGTTTAAAGTGTCTTCTCCAGAGAATATTCACTGGGAGCACATCACCAGCACACATCCAAGCATTCAGCTAAGAATGCACATGAAACTTTGGGCTCTGTGCATTATTTGTGTTTAGTCTTTAAAAAAAAATTAGAATTAGGACCACGCTGTTGCTCTTCAGCCAAAAGCAGTGAAGTATTACTACATGAAGCTCTGTTTTCCTGGAGAGCTGCTATATGTGCTGCCTGTGTGTTGAAAGACTGCAGTATTACTACTCCTGTAATTGTGCTAAAGTGTGACACAAAAGGATGAGCTGACATATCCGAGAGCTCAGCTTTTTTAAGCAGCACTAGCCCTACTGAAACACTCCCGCACAGCCTTTGGACAGGGACTATGAGACCAGACAGTCTTGGCGTTCCTTTCTTCTATCTCATTTGCAGAAAGCCAGGTCCAATCTAGTTCTCTGCTGTGGAATATGTAGCATTTCTTTTTAGTCTATAGTACTTCTCTTTTTCATCTTGCTTATGTCTTGTGTTGTTGGGTTTTTTCCTTCATTTTCTTGAACCAAACCCGAAAGTGTTAAGTCAGACAAAACTCTCACAGGTGTCAATAGGAGCTTTGTCAATGCAAATACTTCAGCACAGACCTCAGGTTTTATACCATATGATGATAAATTTCAGTAGCCACATTGAAACTTCAGAATTATTTGCATATGCTTTCATCAAAGCAAAGTTCCAAGGAGGGCTTGATCCTTGGAAAAAATCCTACAGAAAAAAAACAGAAAAGAGTATCCATAGTGCAAGAAAAGATCTGTGGAGGATGGTCTGGTGTTCTACAAAACACTTTGCTTGAAGTCTCATCATAATAATTTGTTTTCTTTGTTGCTTTCCTTAATCTGCATATTGATCTTTATCTGGAAAAGCTTAGTAAACCCAGCAATATTTTCAGTGGATTATTAAAATATTTGCATCTGAACTATGAAACTCCTACAATGATAAACACAGCTCTATGTTGGCATTGGCACAAGCCCAGAAATTCAAAGGGCAACTTTCTACCCAGCCACTATTCCATGTGCCTACAGTCTTATCTGAAAACCATCCACACTTTCTTATTCTATCTTTCCTTCCTTGAAAATATCTGTAAGCACACCGATTCTTACAAAATTATGTAACTATTTCATTCTGTGGATCAACAAGGAATCAGAACAAATGTTCCACTTGTAAAGTGGAACTACTGATTTTTGAAATATACATCACTGTTTCATAGCAACTTATTTCCCATGTTATTATCTGAATAACATCAGTTTTGGAAAGCCCAGTGATATGTTGCTCACAATGTCATCATTAGCAATTGGTTAGTCAGCTTCCAATTTGCCACATACAGCAGCTTCTGTTTCAGAAACTGTATTTGTTTGATTGTTATCAATTTTTACATATGTGGGTGTTACAACTGTATCTCTAATTTGTTATTTTGCCATCTTTCCCCAATATCAAGACAAATCCCAATGCTTACAAAAGAAGAAAAAAGCCCTTAGTAAAACATTCAGAAATCTACATAAAATTATTATAAGTCAAACCAGGAATTATTTACGGCTAATTTTGTGCTTAGGTACTCAAGGGCTTTCGTTCCAAATCTACTATCAAAACATTGCCAAAAAGAGAAAGAGATGGGATGAGGGGGTGGGTGATGGTGCTTGTTTACCATCACTGATTCTGTCATAATGGTTTGGACTTCTGGTTTTATTGGCAAAAGAAGCCCCTAGTGCTCTGATTTCACTGATTAGCCATTTTTCCAAGAAACTATTTTTATTTCAAAAAGCTTGATCACTTCATTATCTGACTTTCATTGGGATTTATAAATTAAACACAAAAATACACTTAAACTAATGACTCTTGCCCTCATTAGGATTAGTACTTCAACTCATTTCCTGATAATCAACACAAAGCAAATAGTGAGCATCCTTTGGGATGAAACAAAATTAATGAGACATTAGCATCTGATAAAGTTTCCACATATACATCTCTCTTCCCTGAAGTGGAAAACCAAGCACATAAAGTGTTTTCCATTAATATTACAGCAACTGCCTCCTCTCCCAGGACACCACAGTTCTCAGCCCAGGAGGACAAATAGTACCAGGGTGCCCTGGCATCACAGTGGGAGGCAGGCTGAATTTCAAAAGGCAATATAAAAAGCAGGAGTGGAAGGAGCCCAGGACTGCTGGGTACCATATCACTGCCTCTCAGGCTGTCTCCATCATTTTCCATTGCCCTGGGACACTCTATTAAGAAGTAAAGGCATAGCTCCAGCAGCAATGAGACCCATCAACAAGTGTGCCCTGAGCCTTCCTTTCACTGTAGTTGCATTACCAGTCTTTCTCCCAGCCACCCCATTTCACAGAATCACAGAATCACAGAATGGTAGGGATTGGAAGGGACCTCTGGAGGTCATCTCGTCCAACCCCCCTGCTTGAGCAGGTACACCTACAGCAGGGTGCACAGGACTGCATCCAGGTGGCTTTTGAATGTCTCCACGGAAGGAGACTCCACAACCCCTCTGGGCAGCCTGTTCCACTGCTCTGTCACCCTCACAGTAAAGAAGTTTTTTCTCATATTCAGGTGGAATTACCTGTGTTCCAACTTGTGCTTATTGCCCCTTGTCCTGTCATTGGGCACCACTGAAAAGAGTCTGGCCGCATCCTCTTGACACCCACCCTTCAGATATTTATAAGTATTGATGAGATCCCCCCTCAGTCTCTTCTCTAGGCTGAACAAACCCAGGTCTCTCAGCCTTCCCTCAAAAGGGAGATGCTCCAGTCCCCTGATCATCTTGGTAGCTCTCTGCTGGACTTGCTTGAGCAGTTCCCTGTCCTTCTTAAACTGGGGGCCCAGAACTGAACACAGTACCCCATATGTGGTCTCACTAGGGCAGAGTAGAGGGGGAGGATAACCTCCCTTGACCTGCTGGCGACACTCCTTTTTATGCATCCCGGGACACCACTGGCCTTCTTGGCCACAAGGGCACATTGCTGGCTCATGGTCAGCCTGCTGTCCACCAGCACTCCCAGGTGCTTCTCAGCGGAGCTGCTTTCCAGCAGGTCAGCCCCCAACATGTACTGGTACCTGGGGTTGTTCCTGCCCAGGTGCAGGACCCTACACTTGCTTTTGTTGAATTTCATGAGGTTCCCCTCAGCCCAGCTCTCCCACCTTTCCAGGTCTCGCCGGATGGCAGCACAGCCTTCTGGTGTATCAGCCACTCCTCCCAGCTTGGTATTGTCAGAGAAGTTGCTGAGGGTACACTCTGTCCCTTCACCCAGGTCATTGATGAATATATTGAACAGGGCTGGACCCAGCACAGACCCCTGGGGAACACCGCTAGTTACGGGCCTCCAACCAGACTCTGCCCTGTTGATCACGACCCTCTGAGCTCTGTTGTTCAATCAGTTCTCAATCCACCTCACTGTCCTCTCATCTAACCCACAGTTCCTTAGCTTGTCCGTGAGGATGTTATGGGAGAGAGTGTCGAATGCCTTACTGAAGTCAAGATAAACAACATTGACTGTTCTCCCTTCAACTACCCAGCCAGTCACTCCATCACAGAAGGCTACTTTAGGTCTGCACTCCCAGAGGAATACAGCTTGAGCATCAAAGCTTCTTTCCCAGCAGGATACTCTTCTGCCAACATTAAAAAAATAAGCCCAAAACAACCCAGATTATTAATAATTCTCATATACGTGTATAGAAGAGATCTGTGAAAAAAAACAAGGCAAATAAATTGAGAAGTGATGCTCTAAGGTGGCCTTTCATTCATCTATCATCCATTGATTTATTTCATTAAATACATTTTTACCTTTTTTTTTTTACATAATGTCTTATAGTTTCCACAATAAAAAGGAGAACACAGATCAAATACTGAACTTAATTCCCAGCAGCTCCCAAAATCTTGTTCTTAAATCTTTATCCCAAACTTTTGATTGTAGACCACATTTACGCCAAACCCAAAAACAAGTTAGTGGTTTTCTCTGGCATACATCAGCTGAGCAGTAGCTGGATCAAATATCAGTATCTCAATTTAGCAGGAACTGCTGTAGTAGAGTAACCCAAAGCAGATGTTGTTGAGAGAAAGGATCTAGACAAATCTCTGATCTGAAATTACTCCTCCCCAACAGTTAACAGTAAGATCAAGAAACTCTTAAAAGGTAGTGTAGAAAAATTTACAACATTTTCTATTAGTAGATACAAACACAACTGCAGATGAACGTGGACTGAATTACTTCAAGGCATTCCTTCAAAGGGGCATATTGGAGAAGGCAGGTGCTGAGAGTCCTGCAATATTCCACTGCTAGAAAATATTTCAAACTAAAGTGTCACCCTATATGGGAACTGAGTCATCTGCACTACTAGAATAACTATATGATAGCTTTTATAATATATGATAAAAAATGATAATATATAATGTTAAATATTATAATAAAATTTAAAATCAAAAACTTAAGACACTGGAACCAGCAAAGAAAGGTTAAAACATCATTTTGCTCTATGATAGGGTTGAGAACCATTAACATCCCTTGGCTTTTTAGGAAGACAAGACCAGCACAGTGATAACCTACAGTAAACTGATAGCTTTTACCCTTTTTTCCTCCTTAAAAACAACAAAGCTAGAACAGACATCACAAGATAGGTTGACTCAAAAAAATCTTGAAAACTACTGGTCCCCAACATGAGTGCATTCAGCTATCCCTTATCTCCAACCTTCTCTCTGTAAAAACAGGCTTTGCAATGTGCCCCTGAAAGTTATTATTTTAATATCTTGAAAATAAATGAGCTATACTGACAGGACAATGAAGCAGAAACTGCACCTCCTCCTTCTGTGCTGCACTGTATTTATAAAGAAAGTTTCATCGTGAGCACCTTATACTTACTGCTCATGCCGTACCAAATAAAAATGAATACTGATCATGTACCAAGATGACAGTTTAGAGGACATCAGAACCTCCAGTATGACTCGCTACAAGATCGCCTATCTTTTTTAATGTGGGTTCGTTACTATTCACGCCATGTGCCCCTTTCAAGGTATTAGCCTTTATCGCAAGTGTTCTTTTTAGTAAGGCAGGACTGGTGCTGACAGCTGAGGGATTTAACATCAACTATTTCAAGATTGTAATACTTCTATATAGGGATTTAACACAATCTTAACATCAGTATAAGTATAGCAACACCCACAACATTCTACTGATAACTGTTGATGAGCATTCCAGGAATTTAAAGCTCGGTTGTGAGAATTTGAACTGAAATTTGACATGAGGTCTAGAAGCAATACTCTATAAAAACTGTAACCTAGCTAGCTTGATCTTATAAAATTCCAGGTTATACTCTACAGGCATGTTTACATTTAGTAGGTACAGAGGACTCCCTGCCCTCCTAAGTTGTTTCTGATCAATCAGAATCCGCCCAAACCACGCTGCAAAGTGAAGCATGTGAGATGTACGTGAAACATTTGTATATATTTATGCATGGTGATTCTTAATTCTTGAAGTCAAAGCCGTATTTATTAGTTTTTTATACTGTTGAATCATAATGTGAAAAGTTCTCAGCTCTCCAATAAAATACATGGGCTCAAGTCCTAGTGTGCTAAATGCCACACAAGTATATAATGAGACATACTCTGTAATGCAAAGTTCATAATCCAATAGTCTAATCAATGCTGAGATGCAATAAAGGAATGGAGAAGAAATGAAAGTAAGATAATAAAAAGAACAGCTATGAAGCATTTGTGAATAGACAGTGCAGTGGCTGTACTAAGCAGTGGCATTACTATGAAATGTAATTAGATTCCACCCAAACTCAGCTTTTCCTTGTCTCTAAATGCAGTTTGGTTTTGTATATTGATTCATATCCATGCTTTTCTGAGGACAACATGCATCCTGAAACTCTACAGAGACTTTCTGCACATTTATTCACCAGAGTCAGTGTTGACATGTTTCCAATTTCTTTGAGAATTCATATGTACAAGTCTCTTAAGCATCATGACCACAGGAACAGCTAGACCATATTCAGCATTTAGGAGGGAAATTTCAAGGAAACTATCACTTTTTTTAAGTTTACAGTTGGGTTTTGGTAAAAAGTTTTGGAACCTAATTGTGTTTTTCTTCTCTTGGGGACCTTCACTGAAAGCTACAGTAGTAATTTATTTTAAAAGCAAATGTGGAGATCTGTGGAAAAGTAGAGTTTTGTTTAATACAAACTCTAATAATATACTTCCGTACATTTGTTAAGATAAAATAATAAATGAGGCTTCTTAATTTTGTTTCAGAAAAATGAAAGAGAGGCAAATTGTTTTCTGGAGTGCAAATTATCCCCTTCTTTCTGACCACTTCAACTGTCCACCGATCTCAGCAGCCCTTCAGCTAGCAATGCCTGTTCTTCACCACCGAGAGAGCTCTCTTGCTTCCCCAGCACATAGTTCATACCCTCTCCTTAGCCAAACTTTTCAGGTACCCAAATGCAAAACAGAGTTAAATAAATTTCATCCCTCACATTAGTGAAAATTGAATCCTTGGGAAAATAAATGTTTAGTTATGATTAATAGGCTTTTTAAAAAAATTTTCCCCCAAGAATCAGTGACTGGGTTTATGCACAACCCAAGGCAATGGCTAGCTCTAGACAGCTTCCTTCAGGCCTGTAGGTAAACTCCACTGAGCAGAATCCCATCCCACCACACTGCTTTTTGTCTCAGATTTAATAATACATACCGAGTACGCAGCCGCTGCATAAAATAAGACATGCACCTTTTCCGCATGTGTTTCACAAAGGCCAGATGAAGCAAAGAGTGCAGTGTGGCTGCACTTTTCCATCAGTTCTATAACACAGCAATGCTTCCCTGGCTTGTTATCATATTATGTTCTGCAGAGACTGTCTGATTTAGTATTCAATTTCAAATTAAAATAAGTAGATTAAATCAAGTGTAAATAAAATTGTGAAACTGGAAAGTGAACTACAAAGCATATTTCTTAGTTTTCTCTCTTATCTCAGCCTGGCTGTACCTGTTCCCAGCCCAGCAGTCAAGTAAGATTTAATCTCCTTTTCAAGTGAATCCTTGAGGGATATAATTGCACTTAATTTGTAATAAATTACAGGGAACTGAGCAATAATTTAATACTGCATCATGAATTTTTATTCTTCAACAACTACTTTTAAAGAGAATGGTTTTACAGTCCTTAGAAACCAAAGTTGCTGGCTTAGCCACCACACAACTGGATTTTAAAATTTTTCTCATGGAGTGAAAACAGCAGCCCAATATACCTCAGCCTGATACAAACAGGTAGTAGCTAAGCTGTTTTGCAGGCTGGCTGCTTTAGGAATGAATAGGCCAATCAGCAAGGCCACAGACAAGCCGGCTTGTGCCGATTCAGCAATGTCAGAGGGAAGGACGCTCAGGAAGCCTCATCTTCCTCAAAGCATGGCTCACATCAGAGTCCCAGCAATTCATCTTCCACACAGCACTGCTGGGCTGCAAGCACATGAAAGACAGACAGAAAGAAAAATATTAGTTCACCTCTTTTCATCCTACAAGCTGATGAAAAAATAATTATTGGCAAGATGGCAAACATGGGAAAAACAGCTTTAAGAATACTTCAGTTTGTAAACAGGAAGTATTTCCTTTTGCCTTCAGATGCAACAAAGATCTGGCAGCAAGTAACTTGGGCTCTGCAAATGAGGTCACACTTAGCACGGCAGCCATGGTATTTAGAGGTGTGGAGCACTAAACTCTCAGTCAGTAGGAGTGCAGACATTCAGCACCAATAAAAAGTTCTGAAAAAGTATCAAACAAGGAAGTTTATGATAGCAGGTTCATAGGGGTTTTTTTATAGGGAGAATAAGAACTTACTTCTGGGCTTTATGGAATTTACTTGATCAGTTCTGTAGTTCTGCATGGAAAACAGCTAATCTCTATGTTCTTCCTCCCCCTCAGACTGCTACCAAGAAAAATTAAGATTTAGTGACATAGAAGTAAACAGTGTTGGGCTTCAACATCTTGAACTTATTCAGTGCAGGGGAACTCTCTCTCAAGAGAGAAAACTGACACAATTTGCACCGAAAATAGGTGAGGTTGAGGAGGCTCAGGTCTTTGAAGATTTAATCACACAGATTTCCAGGGTGAAGAAATACTGAAGTTTTACTTTTTATATCTTCCTGTGCTATATTTCAGTGGTGGCAAAACAGTGCTTTTTCCACCAAGAGGTCATGTACCAGTTCAAGTTTTAAAAAGTTCGTGTTCTTTTTTTACATCCCATTATTAGGATAATCGTCTTTAATATAGTCAACTACTGTATATGTATGACCTTCATCAAGGGTACTAGCCCATGAAGAGATTTCTCTTCAGTGCATAGATCATAAGACAATAAAATGTCAATCATCATTTTTCAAGAAAGCCAAAGTCTTTTATAATACAGCCAAACAATGCTCTATATACAATGGGATAATCTTCTCATTATCTTTGTATGAAGGACACTGACATCTTCTCTTTTTTCTCAGTGACATGAATCCTGACACCAAAAAATTCTAAAAACTCTCCTACATATAGTCATCCTTTGATGAAGCATTTCCTTTGAAGCTCCATTTTGTGAGTGCTTTTGTCTTGTGTTTTATTTGTCATAATTATACTATGTATTATATTTATGTATGTGAATAATCTCACTTAAAGTCAAGGAGCCAACTCAAATGTTCTCTGCGCTTGGGATCAAACCCCTGATTTGGAAGAATGGAGATAATTTTGCCTCACTTAAGAGCTGCACTTGTGAAACTGAGGCCAGAAGCAACCAAAAGGTTTAAAATAATTACACATCATTTTCTGAAAAGCCTGTACCACAAATGAAAACTGTATACTAATAAATTAATTTTTATTTTCCTGTCTTTCCTTCTGAACTGGAAGTCACTTTTTACAGAGTCATTTTTTCCAGAACAAAATATTTAGATGCTCAAATGATCTTCAAGGAATTTTTCAGATGTGCCCATATCTCTTCTCTTGCACTGACTTGCACCTTGGCCCACTGATTTCAATAAGAGCCTGTAAATCTTAGAAGCCTCCCCCTAATGATGTTTCAGTTAGGGTTGGGGGGAGGTTTTATACAATTATGGAGTGCCTCTGTTTAGTTTTTTTTTTAGTTAATCTCTCTTCCTGACATTTTTTAGATGGGAATATTAAATAGTGTCACCTGTGAAGAAACTGCTGGATCCTTTACCCTAGCCTAGAAACTGTTCAAGTTTTGTTTCATTCTTGTCATAATTTCAAGCATTCTTCAAGTACCTGCATCTTCCAGCCAGGCAGAATCTGAATTTCAGAACAAGCAGATAATAGATCAAATTTTTTATTTTAAAGAACATTTATTTTTCCTCTGCAAATCAAAAAGGAACTGAAAATTATGTCACCCCAATTACTTTTTCCTTGCAGATCATCCTTGAAATGAAGGAGGCTAGAGGATGATACAAGAAAAGCAAGCAAATAAATAAAACCTTAGAATAATTGCATTTTATTCTACCAGCTGTATGTATTATCTTGAAAAGCAATGACAGTTCATCACACAGCTGACACATTTCCATAGACTCATCTGCTTCCTGTTAACAGCTTTTGTAGTGCAACAGTAATGAAGCAAAAGCATTGATGTTCATAGACGAACTGGATATGGAGGACCCTTTTTATGCAAAAATGATATTCAATACTGAAGAAACATACTCATTTTTTAAAAGCTTTGATCTTTACTATATGTATCATTCTTGTTAACATTAGTCACTATAATTTTCAAACACAGTCTCTGTCATATTTCAAATTACCTTTAAACTGTAGTATTATGTACCTCCTTTTATACAGTGTTGTATATTCTGTACTGATATTTAGCAGCCTTTCTCATTGCAAAGGCTGGTCTTGACCATTTTAACTATATAGTATCAACTGGGCAATAACAGTTTGATATTTAATATTTGATATTTAACTGCAGGTGCCAAGTGGTATCTCTGCTCCTTGAGATCCAAACTTACTCTGTAACTTGGAGATGCTTAGTTTGCAAAGAAGATACACAAAAGAAGTAGTTGCTCACAACTGCAATTTACTTGAGGTTTTCCTAACCATGAAAGCTAAGATTTGTGCATTCATGGAAATATAATATAAAATACTTCCCAGTACTGTAAGACACAGACATAAAGCAAGCCATGCCAAAAGGTTGTACAGGAAAAGGAAGGGGAACATTTTTCCAGGAGCATAAAAAAAACCCCACAGCAACAAGACCTATTTTTTCATGAGACTGCTATGACAAGGGTTCCTTCCTTGAGTGTGTGAACAAAGACAGGAAGCCAGTGAGACCAATGCAGAGTTTTGTACCCCCTCACAGACAATAAAGGAATTACTCCGCCATAATGCCATCTGGGAAAGATAACCTCTCTGGCCTCAATTTAAGTAGATACCTATTTGGAAGCAGGTTGCATCGTTGTAAGAGTTTCTTCAGAACATCTCTGGAGGGGGATTTTGCCATCCTCAGTCAAACCATATTTCGCAGGTGTTTACCTCAGCTGCATTATTTTCACTACAGGCCAGCACTGTCAAGACAATGTCCAACAATCCAGTGTCACTAGTGCAAGAGAAAGAATGCTGATTCAAGTGTTACCGTTTACGTGCCCTGTCCAGGCAGTTTATACCCTGAGCTTTTACCTCTCCATAAATGGGAAACACACATTACTGAAAGATACTTCCATAGATTTTGACTCCTTTTTAGAGATATGAAAACCTGACGATTCCAACTATGCCCACTCGATTATCCTTCTAAAAGATAGGGTAGCAATTTTCTTGGGAAATAATTTTGAAATTCTCCTGTAGAAAGTAATATTTAAATGTGTAATTTTTTTTTAATATTATTACTGGCCACATCTACAGAGTAGACATGACCTGGTTTCTTCAGCACTCCATCAAAAAACCCACACACATAGGAGGTATTTAGAGTTCAATAACTGTTATACAAAAGGAAATGTTTTTAAACGGGGTGGGGGTGGTGAGGAGAGAGTGGGGTGCAGGGGGCAGAGGTGGGTGAAGGGTTGCTGCATGCCTACATTATTCATAGCATGATAGAACCCAGAACTGTGTTTGTGATGTGTTTAATACAAATCTACCAATAATAAATATTGATGGAGTACTGAGTTGCCCACCCTATAACTCATATTGAGCATTCTAAACAACCTCTGCACATCAAGTGGATTTGTTTCACTGTCATAGAGAAAAGGTGTAAAGATTACTTCATACCAGCATAGGGGGCATATGAAGAAAAAAATAGTTCTGCTGAATGTATCTTGCCTACATCTGCATTTAACTTAAACCAGGAACGTACTGTGGGCTGTGGTATGCACACTAGAAATGCATGCCAATACATTTTATTCAAGAGGAAGCTTGAAGAACATGCAACTGAAAAGATGGTTTACATAAGCTATGGGGAAGAGACATTATTTCAAACCTGTGAAATGCTACCTAGCTGTTTTTGTTTATTATCCACCTCTTATATGCCAAAGAATAATCAGAAAGGCTTGGATATTCATTTGAAATGCAGAGCAGCACAGTACCTGTCAGTGTAGCAGTGCCATTCACCATACATTGTCTCAAAGGTTGCTGCGGACCTTTGCAAGGGTACACTTTACACACAGAATACTATGATCTATACTGGATGCTTGGTGCTCAAACTAAATTTTTACATTTTATTTGGTACCCTTTGGGATGAACAGCTTTCATCTCTTAAAAACACTGGCTATTTACATAATTTAAATGAATGGGAGAAGGGCAGACTGGATTATAGGCTCTCCAGTAGCTCTGCCATCTGGCTCAGTTCCAGGCAGATTTAGATATCATTATTTAGTTTGATTTTGCACTCAAATAAAGCCAACTTTACTTAGCCTGAGACAAAGTCTGGTAGCAAGAAAGTTTAGAGAATCATTTTATATAACAATGCTACTAACATATCAATTCTGCAAGACTGAAATGGGATTTGAGTAATATACAGGCACTGGCTTGTTCCTCTGGACATGGGCAAATGTCTTTATGATACTGCTGGAAGAAAAACACTCCCTTACCACAAAAAGCCTCAGCGGTATTGTCAGAGGCCAAGAACCACAGCCAGATGTTGTGACGTAACTTGTAGTGTCACATGTCCACTCTTGCAGAACTCAAGCATTGATACAAACCCCAGATTTTTACTAAAATTTTTAGAAAAGAGCTGCCAAGATACATAGATACTTCAATATGCAGCATGAATTTCTGCTTATACTGACAAACCTACTTACTCAAATAAGTCATCTTACGATTTCTTTTGAAAGCAGATACACAAGAAAGCTGGTATTTGCCAAAAGTTCCAGTTACAGGATGTCACAATAAGCTTTATTACCTATTATGAAACATAGATTCCTCATTAAAACATGTTATTTAGTAATTTAAATAAGACACACTCATTGTCAGACTCCTAAGCACTCACTGGCCATTACTGATTAAGCTTCTGGAAAACCGAACATCTTAGAAAATGTCACCACTTCTTTAGCCATGACAATCCCTTGTTTTAGACATCCAGCTAAAAATCATCAGCTTATTTCTACAAATAAGGTTTCTTAAATGAAAAGGAAATGTAAGTTTCTGAACACAAACAATATGCCCATAGAGAAACGAAAACTGTGTCTTGCTATTTTTCCCTCTAAGTAACTAATTACTTGTTTTAATTATTTTTTGTTATAAAGAAAAGTCATTCAAAGGTGGAATAAGACAGAAAAACATTACTACTCCAAATAATGAAAAATATCCCAAACTCTCTGAAAATAAAATGGCATCACAAAGAAGTATTGCACACATCATAGCCTGAATCAGTTGACAATGAATAGAATGGTTCAGAAATTTTTTTTCTACTACTAAAAAAAAAACAGAGCAAGAATCAAAATGACGGTATGACTAGAAAGAACTGGAATAACAAGAACCAAGATGGGACCTACTTTGGTGTGAACTTCCATTTGCTGATTCAGAGCACTTATAATCTGGAAATTAAACAATGATGAAGGCACCTCAGCTTTAACAGAATACCATAACGTTGATGTAATTAATTAATCCTGAATGCTGACATTACTTAATGTTCCCTCCTGCAAGAAGCCTTTTGAACTTAAATTGTTTAGCTCAGTTCTTCAGGACTATAAGTTTTCTTACTTTGCCTATTTTTTGCTTTAAATTCAGAGAGGTCAAATATCTAGAGAAATATATCTGTGGAAAAGGCATCTATATTTCTGGCAAAACACAAAAACAGAAGCAATAAATCTTTTTCTTTGTTCACAATCTCAACAGCCATCAACTTCTGATTACTATGTTAAAGATCTCTGTAGATCTGTACTTCTTCTGAAAGCCTCTACTCAGACCAAACTTTTAGAGGCTTTTAAAAATAGTGCAGCTGTGTACTTTTATTTCATTTCCAGTAAAAATCCAACCACCTTCAGCGGACTCCCTGGACATACAGTATAGCCATCTGTAAAAAAAACCAAAAAAACAATTTGCCCCACTACAATGACTGGAATGGAGAGTTTGATGCTGAGAATGAATGGGTAAGTGGAAATAAATTCTTTAGTAACCAGTATCCAAATTCAAAGGGCAGTCATCTCCTGGGAATATGAAAAAAATTTTTGAACAAGAAGGCCTTGGGGCAACAGTAAATGGAAATCAGATGTCAAATCTGCATGCTTCTCTCTGATGGTAGCCTTTGAGCCCATGGACTTTGTCTTTGCATTAGCACTAAAGAAAAAACTAAATCATAGTGCTTCAAGCAATCTACATTTTGCCTTAGGAATAAGCAAGCATCACCCCTCCCCCCCCCCCCCCCCCCCCATATTTCTCTGTGTTGTAGGCTAGTACTACTACATCAAAGATGCAGAAACAGCTAATTCCCCCTCTAACCTTATTGTTCCAACAAGACTACAAATTCTTTATAAGTCTTATGTAAGACATATAAGGAAAATATAGTTCTTTATAATTCTTACACAAATCTTTAGAATTGAGGAAGCTGGGAGTAGGACAGTAAGCTCTCATGGCATAGAAACCAAAACAGAAATGGAGGGAGCAGCAGGTGAGAACACCCGGGGCTGGTGGTGCTAGTAATGCAAATGCAAATAGCAGTCAGGAAAGGAGACTTTGAAAAAAATGCACTTACCCTGTATATAAAATGATACATCTGGATTTTTCCAGTGACACAGCAACTTCCCAACTGAAAACCCACCTGCTTGGTGCTGTTCTGCTTTTAAAAGCTGCATATTTAAAATCTTCCAAAGTCCAAAACATCTCTGTTAAAATTAAGAAAGCAACCCAGTGGTGTAAGATGACTTATCCCACGTCACAGCTCTGCCCCCTGTTCTGTTTTTGGGGTTTTTTTAAAGAATCAAATTGAATTTATGAAATCTGTAGTAAGAACTGGAATAAAAATTCTCTAGTCCTCAATTTTCCCTTCAATCTTTTTTCCCCTTGTAAAACATCTCATCTCAGTCTTTCAGTGAGGAAGCTCAGATTCAGGGGTCCTTCTGCTGAAAGCTGCTTTTGTTGTGCCTCAGCCAGCTACACTTGTGTAGCTGTCTTTCTACCTGTCTGCCACTCACCCATCTGTTGATGGAAAAGCTATGTGCAAAGTTGGCCCAGAGCACTTGTATCTAGAATCAGCTTTTCAGTAGAATCCAGACAGTAATAACGTTATGGGGTAGACAGAAAGAAAATTTGAAAATTTTTCTTAAAAGGAAATGTCAGAGAATTTCTTGAAAACCACAATTAACTTCTGACATTTCATGCACTCTGCTCATCTCAAACTCAAACTTTATTACAAAAACCAACATATTTTGAAAATACAAGCCTGTAGAAACTAGTCCCTGTTTACAACACTGCTCTGCAGCAACAAGAAGGTTGTCTTAAGATTGACAGTATTCCTAGTCAGAGTAACACAATAAGGACAACTATTTGATATAAATTTACTGTTGTAACACACTTTAGGTAAAAAAGGTCTTAAACAAGGAAGCAATCTCCAAAATGCAGCTTTTCCCACAAAACTGTCTTTTGCAAAACTAAAAGAAACATATCTCTTGCATGTTATAAAAGCAGCTTCAGCTCTGAAAGTCACAGCAGCAGAACAATAATATCAAATTGGAATAGTTTAAAATTATAAACAACAAATACCCACAACAAATACACAAGCAGACAAGCTAAAAAGCTGTTTAAAATGTAAAGGTCTGCTGCTTCTCAGCAAAGGTTGAGGAATATGTGTGGGAATACGTACTTGTGCTACAAGACAAAGTCTTAGTTTAAAGATGATTTCTGATATGTTAATCCCTTAAAACACCTGGCTTTAAAACAGCATGTAAGTCTTTTCAGAGAAGCCAGTGTTCCTTAAGCTGGCCCCCTCCTATGTTCCTCTATTTCTCAAAGATCTAGAAATTTCAGCTTTTGAGAATTTTATATCATCAGTAGTTTCTAATTCTGAAAGGTTAATTGGAAAATACTTGCACTTTCAAGCTATTTTCCATTCTGATTTCTAATCTTCTACTGGTGTGCACATGAAGACATAAAAATAGCTTTCTCCTTTGACTCACCTTGAAGAAGTGGCCAAGCCCATCAAAGTTGCTGCTTACTGAATGATTTATAGGGTTAATTCTCCTTCAAAGTAGGTATTCTGCCTGTAACTCCCACACTGAATTTTTCATAAGTGATCCTACAACATTTTGTTGTTAGGTTCAGTCAACATAGGTCTGGAAGTGGTATTTGTAATGTCATAAATCTACATGTAGGTACACACTAAAACTCATTATTAAAAAATAACAATAGTAGAAAGGTACACCCACAACAAAAGCAAAATTACTTAAAGACATTTATTTTCTATCTCTTCAGATCTCCAGCCTTTGGACCACCACTCAGTAGGGTTAAGCCTCTCCCCTTGGCATTTTAATCTCTGATTAAAAGATAAACATGGAGAAAATAGGATAATTTTTTAGTATTTTTTTTATTATAAAATGTATTTTATCTATAACCAGTACAATGCTGTCTCACTTGACTGCACCCAAGAAACATGTTGAAGAGCAACAGAAAAGGAAAAGAAACCACTGCTAGAGGTAAGGCACCTGTTTCACAACTTCAGAAAAGTTAGAACATAGTGGCTAGGAAAAACACTATTTTCCACGTGCCAGAGAGAGTGACACACTGATTTGTTAAACTTGAGAACCTGATGAAAACAACTATAAGTAGGCATAGAGGAGTTTAGTTCAGGAAAGAAAGAGCAGGTTGACAGAAACTTCCACTAGGAAAAAAACTAGTGAATGTTTATCACAACATGAAAGAAAGAAGTCTCATAAAATAGGAAATAAAGTTGATTTTTATAGTTTTATTGTCTTTATCTGCAGTGTACCCCAAGTTGAATAAAGAGTACATTTATAAGCTATTTTGAACTACTGATCACATATTTCAAGTTATTTTTCACATGTACTATAGGTGCAAGCAGAAAAAGGGTCATTGTATGGGCTTGCCTTGTTGCCATGAAGAAGCACACAGTACCCAGGTCTGTGTCCCAGCGCTCGGTCACTGTCTCCTCTCAGTGACTGGACTGCAGTTTTCAGCCTCATGAGGGGAAAGAAGTCCTGCCCATCTTCCAAAACGTGCTCTCAGGAGAACTGGAAGACATTTGAAGCAAGATGTTTATGGTCACCAGGATGGGTATGAGGACGTTTTCAGACACATGGTGAACTTGCTGGAATAGAAATGCACACATGCATCCAGAGACATCCTGTCCATATCAAGGAAAAAGCGAGCCAGTAAATTACATGTGCTTAAATCTAGAGTAATTACATATTAAGTACTGCGACACTGTGGGGAATGCACTGCAATGGATTGCTGTGCCACAAATCCTCTCACTGACCAGCCAAATGCCAGTTGGAAGGACAGAAGCAGTTGTATAGTTGGGAACGGATGTTGTCCTTCCTCACAAATTGTCAAATCATTTTCATCTCCTACCTGTGACTCTTTCCTCCTACATCTCTCACAAACAGATAAAAATGAAACACACGAAGATTTCTGGGTTGCGTCTGCTCTGTCTTAGCTCATTTCCATATGTAGGAGATGGGGCACATTTTAAGTGTGAAATGGTTCTCAGTAACTCACCAATGAATCACCCACCTTACCAAATACTGCTGGCAGGAACATCAGGCCCACCTTGTCACCCCAAGGTAGTAAGTTCAGACTGATACACTAATAATGCCTGCCTGTCTGAGACCTCTCACAGAGTATTAAAGTTCTTTGGTTCTGATCATTTAGGAACGTCCAAAAAGCATTCTGCATGCAAAATTAATTTTATGGCATCAGCTAGGACCAGATCATGCAAACCGGTTTTATTTTAAGACAAGTGTATGAAATTCATGAGTTTCCACATAGGCAAAGTTCCCCAACAATAGTGAGTGGCACCCTTGTGATTTGATTTTTATTTCAAGGTCTCACTGACATTTATTTTTAGAACCTGCTTTCATTTCAAGTGCCGCTGCTGCCATATAAAACTGAAGCACAGAACACACTGTTCATAACCACCTCATACAGAGTTTTACATGTATACATAAATTTATCTGATTTCTGTTTCATTTTGCTCAGGGCTCTGGAGGTGGAGGTACAAAATATGGATCATTTACTTACTTTGTTTTGCCAGCTCATCTGCCTTCTTGCTTATTATCCTGAGCCATAATAATAACTGGTGGCATGATTACTAGGAGTGTTTCAATTCCTGTGAAAGACAGATTTTTTGCTCAAGGCTTACAAATGTGAAAAGATGGGGAAAGGAGCTGAGTTATTTTTTTTATATATATATATATATATATATAAAAAATTCAGGTGCAATTTATATGTAACAGAAAACACAAAGAAATTTTAAAATTTATCTATGCTGATTCCGTGTTGAGAGTCTTCCAATACAACCCACTTCATAGGCCAGCAGGACTTATAATATGCTTAACTCTGTGCATACTAGGTCTTTCCTTGATCTAAACCCAGAACAGGTGTATTTATCATTAAAACAGTCTTTAGACATTTCTGTCCAGTGTAGGCAGCACTCAGATTCACAATGCTATAGGTTAATAATATTGCTTGTACCTAATAACTTGGTCTTGATATTTTACTTTTCAACACACACATAGCTTGAGATGGCATTGCTGGCATGGACATCTGGCCAACAGGTAGAGTAAGCAAACACAAAACCAGGGAACAATTTCTGAAGACAGGTTTAACATCACCCCTTCTTATTAACTAATCATTACAAAAGTGTAAGTGAACATCATCTCTGTCCACAACCGACTTATCCTGTTTAGTATTCAAACAAAAATTAGAGTACATATTGGCAGAGCTGGCTCACTTGACCAAGTCTGACTTCTTACTACAGAAAAGCATTTAGCTGAAGATATGCACAAAAAGACAAGATGATCTTGCAAGCTCTGCCTAGCTAACAGGTCTTACTATTAATATATCAATGACAGAAGCTATCTGCCAGAATCCCTGGCAGACTACCTGGATAGCCTTCAGGCCATGATGAAAGCAATGTTTTCATTTCTTTTACTGCCCAAATTCTCTTGTCCTGGTCTGAAAGCTTTTTTTTTTTTTTTTTTTAATAAATTCTAAAGGCCTGAAAAAATGTTTGTGCACCATAATATTTACAGAAGAGTTGCACAATTTATGATCCTCCCATTTGGAAGCATTATTTTTTAGATTTTGGTCTTTGTTATCTTAAGTTAGATAAGATTCTGCTCTAAATGTCCAAACAGTAATCATTTTCTAAACATTACTTCTACATCTTTGAATTTCAAAAGGCTATAAATAGGAAGTAAAAGGACTGGTAGGTTTGACATCAGCTGAAGAACAGAAGACAGCTGACTTTCCTTAGCAGGAGTCACAGAAGATGTAATTTGCAAAAGATAAAAAAATAAGCAGCTCAAAATCTAAGAAGTTAACAGCATTAAAAATTTTCCAGTTCATGTATCTATACAGATTGTTCTATGAATCTCTGAAGAATGGTGTTGGAAATGGGTTTAATGTCTTGCAGCTGAATAACTCCTGGTTGTGTCATATTAGATATTTGGTTGTTTCTCTCTTCCTTAGATAAGTTTGCTCAATTCACAGACAGCCTTTGGAGAGAAAATCTCAGAAGAAAACATCTATATTTGGTAATACCAAGGATTTAAGTGCACAGTGTTGATTATGCTATTGTTCTTTTGAGACAGACTTGAGGGTAAAGTCTAAAAAGCTTAGCGAGCAGCTAATTAAGAACTTTCTTTTGCACACTCCATTAACCCTGACCTGAATGCACATAATTTTAAATTATTACATGGATAGTTTGTGGCCTCAGGGGGCTGACACGGCACTTGAAGAATAGCTGTAGCCAGGGTGGAGCTAACACTATCCTCTCTGGCTACAGGCTCTCACTCCTTCCATATCCCCCTGCTTCTTCCCTGAAGGTACCAGGTTAGTCCCCAGTGCCACCTGCTCCTGACCAGCATCTCCTCCCTTTTTTTATTCCTCTTTCCCAACAGAGCAAAGTCTGAACTGAGTCCTGCCTTAAAGCAGGAAAGTAACAGTGTTGGATCAATCCTTGGAGAAAACTCTCCAAACACAACTGAAACATAATGAAGCATTACTAATAAAATCCCAGAATTATGACAGGAATATTAAGAATCAATAGTTTTGGTAAACGGTGAGAGAACTTTTAAGTACCTTCTTCTTTATCACAGCTGAAGTAATGCTGACATTTGTCAGGACAGATTTATCTCCTCAGATATTCAGTATGGATTAACTCTGAGGTACATTATCCATTTTCTTAGGTTATAAATTTTTCCCATATCAGCAAAATTGAGTGTATAACTACAAATAAAAAAATACTTTCCAAACTAAAATATTTATATCTAATAAGCCACCATAATATCCACTCAGCCTAATTGACTACTTTAGTTCACTTACATCGTCTAATTCGTATTTGTGTTTTGCCGTGGCAAACATACAATCAATCCTGCTAATGCAAATGAACTTATGTCAATAAGGGCTGCCCAGTGACATATATCACAGTCTTTACACCCACAGCACATAGTAGGATGGTTAGGGAAAATGGGTTCCTCACCACAGGGCAAGCTCTTCAGGAGGGCTTAGGGCTGTGCTGCTTCAGGACACACTCTAAATTTAAGAGCACTATTAAAAGCACAGGCTAACAAGTCAACCTTTTTCTTTTTCACCTCGAGTTCATTACTGGAGAGAAAGGCATCATGGCAAGGAAGTATCAGTGGAGTCAATGATGCTCTTGTAGAGGGTAATATGAGGACAACTGATGGACTCACTGGAACAAAATCATACACTCATCACAAACACTCATCACAAACCTGTGAACAGTTCTTGCCCTCCAAACTGATCTGACCCCAAGCCCCTTTCATAAACATACAGTCAATCCCTGCAGTCAGAGATCTGCATGATCCTTGTGACTGCAGGACACCTCTGCATCTTCCTTACAAGCAGCTCCAGAGCAGCCAGCAGAAATGCAGAAGCCCTGTGATAAGTGCTGGCAGTCTCTTGGGTAACATTTATTTGACAGATCCTAGCATCACATTTCTGTTGTTGCAGTAGAACAACAGCAAGCTGCCCAGGGCCTGTGCTGCTACTCTCAGTAAAGATGATGATTGCAGCAACGGTGATGCTACCGTCACTCTAAGGATGCACCTGGAAGAGGGCAAACAGTACTTTTGCTCCCTCAGCTGGATAAAGCTGCACTGCGCTTCTCCCTCGCTGTGCAAGTCAAAGAACATGCTGCAGATGAGAAAGCAATAGCAATTCTGCCTTATACAATGAATCCATCCTTGACCAACACTAACAAAAAAAAAATACTGTGCAGTGAAGGTTGGATATCACCAAGTAATGACATATGTAGGAAAGGATAACCTAGAGCTAAAATAGGAGAAACTACTAACACAAAGGGTACACAAAATTGAGCACTGATCACATCCACTTGATTTTTTTAATTGTGTTCTGTTTCTGAAGCTTGTAGTAATTCTTTCTCTAGATCTACAGGCCAACAGAAAAAGTCAACTGAATAACAAGATTCAAAACTGTTGACCAGAGATATTTCAGGTCACTGGGCAATGAAAATAAACCCAAGAACA
The DNA here is from genome assembly GCA_031468815.1 of Morus bassanus. NCBI lineage: Eukaryota > Metazoa > Chordata > Aves > Suliformes > Sulidae > Morus > Morus bassanus. The sequence goes on from CM062600.1 coordinate 64,538,649, forward strand.
TCACACCTCTACCTCAGTTTGCCAGGAAAGAGACTGTTAGCCACACATGCCATAGATCAACACTGGCTAAAAGTAAAAAATTCACAAAAACCTCAGAAATCTGTATGTGCATACATGCACACAGGTAACGTTGTAAATATATATATATATTGCCTGTAAAAGATGGTCAAGATATAAATTGATTCCAGTTACACTTTCAAGAAGTTAGATATTAATGTGATCAAATCATGCTTAAGTAAATGTAAAATTCATTTTAGTCTAGTTCTCACTGCTGAAAACTGATCATCACAAAGCAAACTGCAAACTTATCAGCATATCTGAAAAATGGGTATGCAAATTTAAGATTTGATCCTCATAGCTGGGTAAGGAACAAATGTTACTTCAGAGGTACTTTCCAATCATACTGGTTTTCCAAGCACAGTTCAGAGTCACTACTAATGTGGAATCTATTTGCAATGCTTGTAGTCAGCAATTTAAGCTACCCTTACTCATCCTGCCAAGACAGGTGGGTAAAGAATACATTTGTCTGTGAGCAATGAAGGGTGACGAAACGCTACACCTCTGACCCAAAACACCTCATCCAGAGTCTGCTAGCAAAGCAACAGCAGCCAGAAGCTCACAATCATACAGAATTAGAGCTATAATGTCAAATTCTTTCATCCCAGATAATTCCCCTCAAAACGTAATATCCTTGCCAGCGCTTTGTGCAATTCACTCTCACTGTTTTTATTGTTGCAGCTTTTTCCTTCACCTTTCGGGTCAGAAACACACCGAGAAGAAATGGCTTGGAACAGTGAAACCTATTTGTATCTTTATCTGCAGAGAACTATCTGCTGTCTCTTATAATCATAATCTCAGTTTATCAGAAAACTGGTAAGGAAAGGACAAGTGATTGTCTAGTAAGTTTTCATCTTTTAAAATGATTGCTAGAGTTTATATTTCTGAGCTGAACAACAACAAAAAAAATCCCCAAAGTTGTTTTGAATGAACTTGAGTTCTTCTGTGCTGATACCTTCTGTCCTTTAAACTAGTCTTTTGGAAAAGAGATGAGGTGTAACTGCTTCAGACACTTCCAACCTTTCTGTATTTTGTTCAGGTTTGTAATTTATACATTTAATCTTCTTTTCACTTATTAATAACTTAATCTGCATATATATTATGGGAAACATAAGATGGTAGGGTATCTCAGCAGGTATGTACCTTGAAAATGAAGGGATGTAGTGACCTAGAATATCTAACAGATTTGTTATTCAAACAATGCAGAAATGTTAAAATTATAGAAAACTAAACTGAATGGAGGCTCTTAAGTCAGGCATCATAAAATTAAGAAAGCCTGGTGGGAAATTTCTAGCTTTGATCTGAGTTAATCCTCATAAAACCAAAGACACAATTCTCTGACAAAACCAAAGACACAATTCTAAGTGTAATTTTGCATTTCAGAAGAGTCTTCTGAAAAGTCAACATAATACTTGAAATCCATAATGAATGCAGATGCTTGATTTCTGAGAGCAGGAAAGTTAGAATTGGTACCCAGGGGTACAACGAAGAACCACTGCTTCTTGAGTTGAAATATAGGATCAATTAACACATAAACAAACTGCTGAATACAAATGTGCTACTAGTTTCACATTAACAACAACAAAGATCATTCATCTCTAACAAGAGTTGCTGGTTAGCTCTCACCAAAAGCAATGATATGAAGGAATGAGAGCTGGTGTTTTCCTGGTTTATTTTTTTGGGGAGAAGAAGTTAAGTTTTATTGCAACTAAATTCTTCAAGCATGACACAAACTTCAGATGTGTCAATGGTGAGACGTGTAGAGAAAGCACCAATCTTTGCCACAGACAACTTCCCACTACTAGACCATATTTGGGAGCAAAAGCAGGGATAGGAAGAGTGAGTGACTCCTGGATACAGTATCAGGGGCAGATTCGGCCCCAGAATAGAAATTGCCTTTGAGAAGTAAGGAAGCAAGCAGGAAACCTAACTGTAAGCAGTATTTCTCTCTCTTTGTACACAGCACATTGGCCTCCCAACACCTGCAAAACTGTGCAAGGTAGTAGCAAAGCAGGAAAAGTCCTGTTTAGTCTGTATTTTTGGAGAAGCACTGCCTCCCAGATGTAGTTGTAGCACCAGAGGAAGTTCCTGTGCTAACCACATGCCCCCACCCAAGAGCCAGTCACCCTCCTCCACTTCTGGGGGGGCTGCTCCAGGAGCTCTCCCTGGCAGCAAAGCCATCAGCCTTCACTGCTCCCGTGGACAGCACCACAGCACCTGGAGGAAGGGCAGTCAGTCTAGGATGTTAGCTATATCAGCAGGAGAAGAAAAGTCTCCCAAGCTTTGGGACTGCTCCTTAAGCTATGCTGATCCAAAGAGGAAAATTTAGAAGGGGCACTGAAAGCATGGCAGCAACAAAACCCCAGCTGGGGTCTGTCCCACCCCACACCTTCCTGCTCCCTCCCTTGTAGCAGCAGCACTGCAGGAGCAAAGCCATTTGCAAAAAAGCCAAAATCATGGACCAATTAAGTGAGCTTTCAGCTGAACCAGGGTGACAATATGGAGGCACAGATAGTACGGCAGGATCAGCCTGGCTCTTTCCCCATGCTTTCCAGCTTTACAACTTCTGTTTCCTAGACAACTGTATTGCCACCCCCACACTTTCTAACTCCATTCCCCCATGCACAGCCCCCTCTTTAACATAAAGAAGCCAAAGTATTCGTAAGGAGGTGCACCATCTGCAGTGCTAATTTCTGTAACATCTAGATTTAGTTTGGCACACCTACCTGTTCTTTGCCAGCTGCAAACCAGAATGGGTTTCACAGAATATGACGAGAGCCCAGCAGCCCAAATGAATAGAGGGGAACATAGAGGGAACCTCTGGTCTGCAATTCTTGTTCCTAAAATTCCTCTTGTATGGTGTTCTGACATCAAATAAACCAGATAGTAGAAAAGCATTTGATCTCTACAATGATTTTTTTTGCTTCAGAAAAAATTATGAGAGACTGCACTTGTGCATCCTTTGTGGCTTTCCTGGAAAGCTTTGGTGCTAAATCCTGAGTCCTGCTGACCTAAACTGGTCTGTCAAAGAAAAAAAAAAACCTTCATCACTCAACTCCCATATTGCAAAAAAGGACACGGTTTTACTTAGTGAGCTTTAAGTGGTTTAGGAAATGCATCCAGACAAAGATCCCAAAATTTTGATGCTTACCTAAAATTCAACACAACCAAACTGGCTTGCAAAACAGAACTGAAATCCCACCAGAGTTAGTCATAACAAAAATTCTTTTTCTGTCTTGACTCAGACACAACATACAAATTTCTGCCTTCTCCCATCCCACTTTAACTGGACCAAAGTAGCATACCAACATTTTTTCTCCCCTTTTTAACATCATTTTTCTTGCTCCAGAAATCCCACCCTACAAAAAGAATAGAGAAGTGCATGAGTATTTATTTTATCAGTATGTATCTTTCACTATTTTCTCAGCCCATCCCAATTTTTGCTCAGTGTGAACAATAAATTCAACAAACTGGGTTCTGGTTCCATCAGACCTTATATTGTCTTTTTAAAACTATTGTGATCCCTGAAATCCTTGAGTCAAAATACGGTTATTCTGGTCGTTTTTAAACAACATCATCAGCACTAACTAAATTAACCTCAGAACATCATGTAACCTATGCAGCCTTTACTGTCATTCATTAGACACTGCAGATGATGAATAGGACTTTCCTGAGGTTTGATAACCAAAAATGAGACCAAGATCCAGTTTATTAGGGCCCTCTGCCTCCTGTTCTAACCTGCATAACATAAAAAACATCAGAATAAAGTGAAGGCACCAACAATGGTTTAGAAACTTGCAGAACTATCTCCAGCAAATCACTGAAATGCTATAAAAATAGGAGTGTCCATAAGAGGTAACTGGGGAACAGCTATGAACCTCCCACTCAACATATGCACATACACACACTGCAATTATTATAGAAAAGCTGCAAATGGTAAGTCCAAAGTGTTTACTGTTTTTTATTTTTAAAGGATTGGCCCTTGACAGGAATTATCCTATCAACAGGTTCCATAGGAACACAAAAGCTGAACTTCCAAACCTTCAGAAATTCTTCTGCTTCTCCTTTTTTAAAAATTTTTAAGAATTATATTAATACACTGACCCAAATAAATAACTGATGACAAATTCCACTACCTCAAGTGGAATTTTTCAGCCGATATTTAATTGTTTGTTGATTTTTAATTTTTTTTTTAAAAAGGACATTTTATTTGTCTCAACTTTGTTCACAAGCACACTCAAACCACAGCATTCTCAACAAACCATTGCATCATCTTTGTATCTCCATGAGCACTTCGTATTAAGCTTTGTCATCATTACACAAGCTTCTGTAATACTCTTGTATTCTCACTAAAAGCCTATCAAGAAAACCAGTTACTACATGAAGGTCAGCTTTTGTTCACTGAGGGAGATTAAAACCCTCCTAAAACCCTTCATGTCATCAGCCCTGCCATCAGCATACAGATTACTTCTCTCCTTTTTACAGCAAGAAGCCTTGCAAAGACGAGGACTCAAAGGAAAGGAAACAGAAAAGAAAAAGTAAATAAAGTGAAGCAGCCAAAGTATAGTACACTTCCTGCAGAAGTCTCTCTATACTAGCAGAAGTTGGTTTTATTTGAGCCTCATGTTTGGCTCAGTGGTTGAATATGCCTCCTCAGTGTGAGTGTCCACTGTTACTTTATTAGTACCTTATGATTTGCACAGGTTTCAGAGGCGCTGGCCCCAGGAAATCCCAGTTTCTGCACAGTAAGAACTGCACGTCAACCCAAAACTGACTGGACTGTTCTGAGGTATGATACAATTATGAAGAACACTAAGATTCGTACACAGCAAGGAAGGATTTAAGAAAACCGTATAGCAAAAGATAGACTTGGAACAAGTTGATTATCAATTCCCCCTTATTGACAAATGTTTGGAGGCCTCATTTTTTGTTTCAGGCCTGGCAGATACAAATGATTGCAAGTTCTACTTCTGCCTATACAACAACAACAACAGATTTGCAAATGTAGAATTAGCATTAATAGTAAAATGGGAATGAAAAACTCTATCCATACATTTTGAGGGTCAGAGTGCAAATCAGTAGAATACAGTCAATAGGGGCTGAAGCTAGCTGGCTTTATCCTTCATTTCAGAGAGTTCACCAGCCATAGGGGAATGTGAAAGAACAGTTTAAACAGCTTCAGGAGAGACATCAGCAACAACAAACTATAAAGAAGGCTATTGTAGCCTTTTTATATACTTTATAATGTGCAAAAAGCTAGGTCACATTCCCCTAAGTACAAATAGTCCATTCCCCCATGGAGCAAACGTATCTACATCTAGGCTGCTGTACCACTAATGCAGAGAAACTACTACTTTTGCATCTGATGTATCTGAATTATTTCAGACTGTCCATTTCCAGGGACCTATGATGACTAACACTGATGTATGCACATCTACTCTGGGGTATTTATACTTCACAAGGCCCATTTCACAATTTGTGCCTGTATTAAGAATTATGCAGCTTCACAGGTACTTCCATACATGAAAACTATTCACGCATTTCAAAAGGCTGGCCAGATGCGTCATAGCCAAAATCAAGTAAACTGAGACGGTTCTTGTTTGAATACTGTACACAGTTAAGCTTACGATGGGAAAAAAATACTATGCAAAATAAAACTATTTTCAGACACACCACATGTTGGTTCTAAAGCTGTATGAATACACACACATTATCCCAGGTTTCTGAGTAATGGTTCTCTAAAAATATATAACAACTCACTCTTCATTGTGACAACCTTCTCTTCTCTCCAGTCATCATGAACTCCTGAGTGCACAGGGGGAAAAAAAAGCCTGACAACTTGGTTTAAAACGTTTTGCCTAATAAATACCATCTCTTTGATCTGTGACAGCTGTGGACTTAACAGGCATCCAGCCTTCATCTAGGCTTTATCAATAAGGCTGCACAAAACAGATCCCCCCTGAACATTTGAGGCTCACAAAATGCCCACTGTATCCTGTGGGATACTATCTTCTGGTTTTGGTTATTGTTTTTAAACTCACTTCTCAAAAGCACATGCAGCTGGTGAACAGCTTAGTTCACACTGCCTGATGCTTTTTCTGACACAAATATTTTCCCCAGAGAAACAAATCTCCTACTTCTATCCATCATGGCCCTCATATTTACCTCAAACGTATCACCAGAATTATCAGAAGCTTTGTTCTCAACCTACTTGTTGCTTATTAATGCTCAGAGGACTGACATTTGCAAGCAGTCTGGTAAGCGAACTGCTGAAACCTTCCTTTGAGAAACTCAGAGCTGCATTCTCATTGTGTGCTGAAACATCTCATACCACTAAAGAAGACAGCCCAGTATCTTTTACATAGTTTTCATAGTTTGTTTTTCCACACCGTGTGCAAAGAGGCTGTGCAACATAATGAGATAGGATATGTCTGATGACAGGAATTAAACATTAAAAAGGAGATTTATAAATATATCAGGGATTTCAAAAGTTGCCATCAAGAACAACTGCATATTCTTTTTATATTCTGACAAAAGTTCTGGGATGCACAGTGATCCTGCAGTAACTTGGGATCCACTTCAGACACTGGAGAAGGGCTGGAGCAAGTGTAGTGTTAAACTTAGAAACTTAAGTTGCATTGGGTGTTTCTCTGATTACATGGCTCATCCTACTTCTTGAAATACAATGGTGTTGCAAGCATATATATGTTATAGCTATATATCTCTGCAATCCCTCCCTCGTTGCTCACAGCAGACGTTTGTTATTGCGTATAACTCCAGTCCAAGGATGTATGTGGATCTCACACAATTTAGTCTTGAAAGAGAGACAAATTTAAAATTCAGTGCCTCGCAATTTGTTTGGAACTAAAAACCCAAACTATGATTTTTCATTTGAAATACAGAACTTGCTTTTCATCCTGAAATACCAATTCCTGAGGTCATTACATCACTACAGAAAGAAGAAGATTTAAAAGCCACTTGCAGAAACATTAAACCAAAAAATATTATACATTCTGTATAGTTAAAGTTATAGCAACTAATATACCTGACCTTCTTGATAAAAGTAAAAAACAAATACTAAGTACACATATTCTGCATCCTACTAGCCTGTTTCAAAAAATTAATCCCAGGAAAAGCAGTTGTTTTTACACTTATAAATAATAGAGACAACCCAGACTTCTACCTATGAAAACTTCATGAGACAATTCACCATCACACACTTTTCCTATATAGGAAAAAATCACTAATTTATGAAACCAAGTATTAGCTGGAGGAAAGTATGTATAGGTTTCTACATTGCAGGGACTGGTGGTGTGTGTACAATTAGCAGAACTTCAGCTTTCCTAACAGCCTCTGTATTAGTACAGATGCACCACAGCGGTAGTGCAATGGAACACATGGTATGAGGGATTGCCAATACATGGGGTTAATGGCATTGACCATAGTTGGCTGTAGACTTGAATAAAGAGCTCTGATAAAGCCTAGTAACGTAAGCAAGTCCAATAGATTTATCCCCTTTCATCCTTCCTGAACATCAAAAGCAATAACGTCTCAGGTATAATCATCATTCTGTATTCATAAACGTTCCACCCCAAAAGAGAGCTACTAGTCATGTCTTTCCATTCATCAATTACAGGGAGAGAAAACTGTATCACACTGTTAGGATGTGCTATCATCTGTTATGATAATTATACTCAATACAGAATTATACCTCCTCCTCCTTTGTACTACCATTAAAAATCGCCATTATCCCATTTATATTGCTTTTGGTCTTCCTTTCTTCAGCTCCCTAAGCAGGAAGCTTTGTTCAAGTGAGACTCTCCTACTACAGAGGGGCTGTTCTCTGCTTATGCAGTGTCACTAGGCAAACATTTGCTTTCAGCAAATTTTACAGCAACTTGCTAAACCCAGGACTAATGCGTATGTCACGCCTTAACTCAGACACACTGTCTGTAATTTACAGTCTGCTCCAAATTATAGCAATTTAACCAACAGAGAAATTTGCCTTGGTACTCCTGATATTTTTGGTAGAGATCATTAGTGCCACATCATTTAATAGCTCTTGAGTTAGTACATACCTGTTCATTTTTGCTTGTCAGTTTAACAAGATATAAAGCAAGAAGCATCATCAAATAGAGAAGTCTTATAGTTTTAGCTAGGCTATATTACTAGAAGAGTAACAACCCTTACTTGTGAAGTATGACACACAGAGGAACACAACATACTATGCCTCAGAACAGTAACCAGGTCCAAGAAGAATCTAGAGCCATGGAAAAAGATGAGAAGAGCAGCATTTCTGTCTGCAGTGCTTTAACCACCACTTCTGTCACTGCAGTGAGAGTGCACCACATCGTGCGCTAAAACTTCAAGCCCTTGATACTGCCTAGCAGGAGCCCACAATGCCCAACACCTGCCTGTCTCCAGGGCAGAAGCAATGAGTAAATACTCAGACTGCAGCTATATAAATTATATGTGTAGTCAGAGCTCCACACAGGGCCAGTATGAGTGAGCATGAAGCAGTTTTCTAATGCTTTTCACTGTTCATCCAATCCATAGAGCTTGTGTTGCTCCAGTAAGAGCCTCCCACCTTAGGGGCTGAATCATGGCTGCTCTTCACACACCTCCCATCCATCTTTCATACACTCAAGCAGCCACAGCACAGAGCTGGACTTCCAAGTGTCAGTACATTTTCTAAAACCAAGATGGGCCCAAAAAGAATTGGGTAAACTGCAAACGAAGGGACCAAACTTGACATTATCTAGACCCCTGTTTCCTTTGCACCTCTACCAGTGCAGGCCAACTGTGGACAAGTTAGACCCATTGAAGTATTTTTAACTGGGCTTTAGTGTTGCTGATACACCATTTTCAGTGATGCATTAGAAGATCCAGGCTGCATATTAAGAAGGCAGCAGGTATAGAAATATCCGAATTGCCATGCTATTGACTGAGCTTGGTCTGGCAATGCTTATTAGCTCAGATATGAAGTAATTTGAGCATAATTTATAAATTTCGGGCTAGTTCAGACAGATAAGCACTACTGTTGCTTCAGTGCTATGGTGGTCCATTACTAACAGGCCTTGTTTGAACACACCCTAACACATGCAGATCCAAACATGGTGTTTCTGGCCATCTTTCTTGACTTGGGAATGCCAGATAGAACAGCGCAAGGACATCTGTAGCAAAGCCAGCTCTGGTGCAACAAAGATCATCAGTCTTGGCTCAGCATGGACTTCACTAGAGCTGAGCTGGTTCTTGCAGAGCCTGTTACCCATGAGCCAGTTTCTGGGAAAGCACAAAGCAGCAGACTGTGTCCAGCATGGGCATGGACGTAGCAGAACCCCAGAACTCAAGTCCTGGAAGCACAGGACACTAAGCAGCTCTGTGGGAGCAAGGGCAGCCAGCTCCAGCTTGGAGCCTTAAAACCCTGCTAAGGCTCCACTTGCTACAACCGAGATCTCTGCATCATTTCTCACTATGTTCTCTAATACTGACATTATCCATGCAGTAAATGATAATTATTTGTCTGTACAGGCCCTAAAACAACTCAATGGGGAAAACCCCAAAACCTTCCATACCTTACCCCAAGTCAAAATAAATTTGCCTATTCCTGACCTATGCTTTGCAATTTCACATCATAAAAGACAGACTGGAGAGGAATGGATGACCTGGCTTAGGTATCATTTACCTCTACTACAGTTCTTAACAATTTCTTACAGTGATAGTGTCTGTTAGCTTATTACTGTCACGGCTTTTTCACTTTAAATTGTGTCTCTATTTAGGGTAGAGCCTTGACTAAAATCTATCCTATTTATGGGCTCTACAGCTTGCATTTATTATTTTATCCCAATTTACTGTAAAATGAAGACAAGTTAGAACTTCAATTTAACCTGGAAGCCGCACACAAACTACCTTGTACTTGCCTGGACTTAGGATTGCTTAGGATTTTATTACTGCAAAATTTTATTGACTTTGAAGTGCAAACACAAATGTGGGCAAGGGGAAATAATATAGATTTCAGATAGCATTCCTGCTGAAAGAAGTGTTAAAGTAACTTTGAGTGAATTTAGTATTTGGTAGACTGACAACTCCAGAAATAAGATCACACAAAACACTCACTCTCTGAAGGGGGAGGCAAATACCCTACTGGGTTTTTTTTGCTTGTTTGTTTGTTTTTTCTTAATCAAACCCACACTTCAAAGGCACGTTTTTCACTGATGATGCCTACAGTAGGGCTTTACATCTGTATTTGGGGCATGCAAAAATGATTAAGAACAATCGTGTTATTGTCACTTGGGGACTTACCACTGATTTGGTGCTGTTAAGCTCTGAAGCTTCACAGTCCTATGCACCTTTGATGTGAGTTCATGGTGGTTTAAGCAATGCTTTGTACTTCCTATTTCAAACAGGATGGGATCATAGACAAAGAGCATACCAACTCTGCCAAGCGGTAACTCAATATGCCCTGATTTCTATTGCTACTGTATGAATATGGCTGTAAGCATCAAACAGCTTATTTTTCCAAAACTGGAGAAGTTCTGGCAAACTTCTCAATGTGGTCAGATGCAAGCTTCAAGGGCTTACTTCACTAAGGGAGCTCTGAAAAATATATCAATCCTGGCAACAGTCATAGAAACACAGCTGAGTGCATGCACACATACTAACGTGTACCAAACAGAACATTATTACTCTGACACTGTTGCCTGTGTTATTGCTGTTTTCCATCCTTTTGTATTTATCATTTTCATAGTTTTCTATCATTCACTTCTTGCCTCTCTTCCCATGTGAACTGTCACCACCTTCCACTTTTTTTTCTTTCCCACTCTACTTTTCCTCCAGAACGCACCTGCTCTACCTTCTTCCTCCCTAAGGCAATCCACTTCTCTTCAACTCCTACTGAGGCTATCTTGTACTCACCTGCTTTCTGTAAGCAGGCAGCTGAAATTATCCTACCCTGAGCTACGCGGAGAAACCACGCAGCAGAGAACATAACCTGGTTGTGTTCAAACTCTCCTGAGGAGTCACTGGCAGTTATATGCAATTCAGACAAAATAAATCTGCAGGAGTGACGCTGTGAGGTCCATGCTACCTTCCCAATACCCAGGCCAGAGAGAACTAGTTTAAAAACACAGTAAATAAAAAGGTGCACCTGGAATCATTCTCAAGTGCCAACAGAAGCAAACATAGACTATTTCTGAAAGCCTGAGAAAATCTTCTCCTCAATTTCTAACTACCAGTCCATCAAAGTCTCCCAAGATCTAGGGCCAGTAGCATTCTCTAATGCCACTGGTTTTTATTTAGTTGCATCTTTTGGCTACCTTGCTTATTCTATATATCTGTAAAGGTAATGAAGCATATTAACAATGGCTTAAGAATTACACATTGAAGGTAGCTCTGTTTAAAAAAAACCCAACCAACCAAACAAACAAAAAACCCAAACGAAGCTTTTCTTCCTCTTTTTGAAACTGATAAATAAAATAGGAAAAAGCCAATCTAACACAGTGGTCAATCAGAAGCAGCATCCTGGAATCCTTCACAATGATAAAAAGAGGTTCAAAATAAAATATAAAAATAGAACAGCCTCTGATATGGTCTGCTAGGTTTAAGTGTTCTGTATGACTCTAATGTTATTTCAAAATAGTGAGAAAGTGACACAACAGAATAACATTGATAAGTTTCTATTGCCAGTTTATGCCATTATTTTACTATTTACAAATAGATTTTACACAAAGTGCAACTTAAACCAGATTATTCTACTCAATGGCCTGCGGTCAATAAGAAATTAAACATTACAGTATGTCACACTTATACCTTTACATACTAAAATAAGGGTCTTGAACTCCAGAGATAGTGTGCTCATGCTGAGGTGCTCATGCTGTCATGAAAAAATAGTCAATATCCCAATCTCAAATTAAGGTTACTATCTTCCTTACTCTTTTGCAAATGGTCAGAGCCAACACTACTGCTTTTGTGTTGTGATGCAAGTATGCACATGGCTGGGTGCATATGAGATGCCTCCAAGCCAAACAACAGATTCAGGGTTCATCTGTCTCCAGTTGTGGAAGTTCACCTAAGAAAACAGGACAAAATGATTCTGTATTTCACTCTTCAACCTCAGCACAGACTTTGTGAACAAATACAACCTTAAACACTACAAGATCAAATCATTCCTTCCACAATTAATTTGCCAGCTGTAGGCCTCAAGGCAAAAAGTCTTCTCCAAATCCCATTCTGCCTTTCCCTAAATCAGAAGTCCTCCCTTTACAAGGAACCCAAATAAAATACCACCTCACCTGTCCTGAAAAGGTCCTTACCTCCTTCTGGTCTTCATCTGAAATATCATCTTTATCAAGGTTCAGATATTTCTACCTCTTCATTACAGAATTTCTGTAAGACCCCACCAGTCTGTGGAAAACCATGTCCTCTTGTTACTGTGGGTCCGTCCAGTCTCCATACTATAACACTGTGCAGTTCTCTGTTCTAACCCACGAAAAATCCTATTTCTTTTCCACACCAAGTAACCTTAAGATTCACTCAGTTTTACCATTTTACATTCTTCAGAGGGAGATGTCCTGGTTTCAGCTGGGATAGAGTTAATTTCTTCATAGTAGTTAGTATGGGGCTATGTTTTGGATTTATGCTGAAAACAGTGTTGATAATGCAGAGATGTTTTAGTTGTTGCGAAGTAGTACTTACACTAGTCAAGGACTTTTTCAGCTCCCCATGCTCTGCCAGGTGCACAAGAAGCTGGGAGGGGACACAGCCGGGACAGCTGACCCAAACTGACCAAAGGAATATCCCATACCATATGACATCATGCTCACTATATAAAGTTGGGGGAAGAAGAAGGGAGGGGGGGACATTTGGAGTTATGGCATTTGCCTTCCCAAGTAACCGTTACGTGTGATGGAGCCCTGCTTTCCTGGAGATGGCTGAACACCTGCCTGCCCATGGGAAGTAGTGAATGAATTCCTTCTTTTGCTTGTGCATGCTGCTTTTGCTTTACCTATTAAATGGTCTTTATCTCTACGCAGGAGTTTCCTCACTTTTACTCTTCTGATTCTCTCTCCCGTCCCACCAGAGGGGAGTGAGCGAGCAGCTGCATGGTTCTTGGTTGCTGACTGAGGTTAAACCACGACAGAGAATTTTTCTAGCCCATCATTTATTCTGCAATTTTTCCTGTGAAACCTCTCTGCAATAAGAGACTCTCAAATCTTGAGGGATCTTAGCATCATGTATAAATACCTGATGGAAGGAAATGAAGAAGAGGGAGACGGACTTTTCTCAGTGGTGCCCACTGGCAGGACAAGAGGCAATGGGCACAAACTGAAACACACGAAATTCCATCTGCACACAAGAAAACACTTTGTCACTGTGGAGGTGGTCTAACAAGTTGCTCAGAGAGGCAGTGGACTCTCCATCTGTGGAGACACTCAAAACCCAACTGGACATCATTCTGGGCAACCTGCTGTAGCTGACCTTGCTTGAGCAGGGGTGTGGACTAGACGATCTCAAGAGGTCCCTTCTCACCAAAACGATTCTGTGACATCTCATTTCCAGCCGTGTGAACTTGTTCAAATTCTCTCTCTCCCTCAGCAAATGGACCCTCTAAGTTTCCATTTCACCAACCCCAAGGAAAATGTGACACACAAGGGCTGGCTCTGAACACCTGTTGCAAAGCTGATCAGCATTTCCCAGCACTGAAGCTTCATCTGTCTTTGCGTTGCTACACCACCCTACTGTTACATTCCTTGCAGTTCCTATTTCACTGGCAATTTTTGCCAGTTCACTATACATCAACACTTCCAAACCATTAATAAAATTTAGTAAGAATCAGTCCTAATACAGAACCTTGCGACATCTTGCTATTAACCTTTTGCTGGGTTGAAAATTCCTTATTCATCTTCTTGCTTTCTAACCTCAGTTATTTACACATTAGAATTTAATCTCTGACTGCACAACCACACAGACTCCTTACCAGTCTCTGTGCTGCTGCTGTCTGAAAGTCCAGCTCCTCTCATTCAGCCACATTTTTGACGTTGTGCTTGCAGAGCCTCAAGAAAGAGGCACAAATAAACTTGTTGATTTCTGCACAGGTATTTCAGGAGGTGGAGGAGGGAACGGAACTGCTGCAGGAAAGGAACTGCTATGGAGCAGAACACTTCTGCTTGCACGGCTCTGGGCCTGATTTCAAAAGAGAGACAATACATCAAAATGCTTCAACAAATGAGCATGGCTAGCAGCAAAAAGCTAGGACTCTTGGGATCCAGGAACTATTGACACATGCTGCATTAGAGTATCATTGAATAAAGTGCATAAATAACGTTGATGGCAGAGAAGAGAACGGAGGACTCACTGCTTCCTACATGCACAGCTGTTGGATTAATCCGTCTCCTGCCTGTTTTATCCCTGACCGGAGTGCTCGGTGGCCTGCATACACGGATTTCATTTATATGTTTAAAAGTCAAAAAAAACAAGTGCTAGTGAACCAGCAGGCATTTGCTACAGATGCAGTAAAACAAAAAGCAGCTTCTGGTAGTACAGAGAGTAGGAAAATAGAGGGCAAAGCATTTCAGCAGCTGAACAAGATGAAAACGTTTTGTTGCATGTACAGTTTTACGCCTGTGTGCTTCCTTGCATACCTGTCCAATGTTTAAAGACTGGCTGGACAAATCATTGGGGTGAAAGTGATGTTTTTAGGTCTCTGTTACCCTTGCAAGCTCAGTTAGAGAGTCAGAAGCTCTGTATGCACATACAAATTGCCACGTTCCTGCTGTACAAGTGTCTAGTTTTCCTCAGTATCCTGGAAAAATGGGAAAAAATATCTCCAAGATATGTTTCTCAACTTTGTTTAAAAAAAAGAAAATCACAGGATAACTACAATAAATAGAATGTTTCTAACTGAAAGAAAGACTATTTCGTTTAAAATACTTGATGAACAACTTCAGAAATGATTCACAGTGTATTTTTGAAACACAGCCATGCAGCAAAATAACCAGATTTAGACTTTCTCTGCTCAGAATTTACCTGTCAGCAATTCCAATTTTCTCAAGTTGAAAAGTTAATAGATAGCATTTGTCTATGCTGTATGATTGATTCAGGTGGTTTCCTGAATAGCTTATGAAACATTCTTAGTTTAGACCACAACCACCAACCAACAGACAGGCCCCACAGTGTTCTGTTACTTTCCCTGAGTAAAACCAAAGATTATGCTGGTGCAAATATTGAAAAAACAAATGTAACTTTCAGGTCAAACATCCACTTCATTTAAACCTTTTCTATTTTCAAATGCTGCTTTAATAATCTTTCTTGCTAGGAAGCAGTTAAAATTGCTGTGGGAAGTGATGACAACCCGCAGTCACAGTGAACATGACTAATTTTTTGTTGTTGTTTTAAACACCATTTGTCCTTTTATTTGCACTACATTCCATAACAGAACCTTCCAGAAGTTATTAAAACACAGAAACTGAAAAATAGTTTCACGTGGTAAGAAACAACATGGAAGTTCAGGAAATAGTTCTGCCTAAGAATATTTTTAATGTTCTAGGATTTTGACATGTTTAGAAGTGACAGCTTGACTTCAAAATTGGTTGGTATTTTGTTAAAAACAGGTTAAGATATCTAAAGAAAGAAATGCAACATTAAACCTTGGGTCAAGTAAAACACTTTTGCCAACCCACCATTTTTTCCTTCTTCAGAAAGAGAATGAAAAAGTCAATTACTTGCACAGCTCCAGCCCAGGAGACATGCTTTGCCAACTGCCGACAGACACAGCTGACTTCAGAAATGGCATGTATCTTGATGTGGGATGTGATTTTATTTTGTATAATCAACTATTAAGAGGCATGCTTTAATTACATTTCTGTATTGGTGCTGGAATTTGCTTGTTTGCAGCAAATTTACTTTTGCTCCTTTTCACTTCATTTTAGACCACTCTTTGGAAACTGATCACCCATTTTGTGTAAACATGAAAACAAATTCCTTCAAGATCAATATTTTTAAGCAAGTACTAGTCAGTGAGTACTAGTCAGTGCAGTAGGATGCACTCAGCCTAACAAAATGATGCCTAGCCAGTGTGGAGAATAGAGGATGTAACATTTTTAAGCACTCCTGAGGAAACCCCAATAAATTTTTAAAGGGGGTTGACTACTGTTAATTTAATTTTCTCCAAGAGCTAGTAAAATCTGGTAAGAACAAGCTATTGAACCTTATGAACAGTTTCTACAGAACCATTCAAATCTGATTATCTGATGATTAGTCATCATTATTAATCATAGTTAGCAGTATGATGGAAACTGTGAACATTTTAAAATTAGTAATTAATCATTTAGTTTTAGAAGCAGCAGCATTGAATCAGGACAAGTAAATGAGTTTGGAAAGCCTTCAAAATGTGTACCTTAATTACAAAGGTGCTGCTTTTGCTAAGTGAAGATGTGGCATGTTCAGCAGTTCAAAGAACACCATGAACTGCAATTTAGGAGCATCACAAGAGTTTGGAACTAAATTAAAAAAAAAATTCAATCATACTAAATATTACTGAATGATATTGACTGTAAATCTGATACTGTGTCTATGGTAATATGATCTATAGAAGTGATTTTATCATTGTTGAACCATCAGAGAAACGAGCCCATCTGTTACAATTTGCAGCCACAAGCTGTGATTCCACTTAGGACTTCAGCTGTCACTCCTGGTACCCTGGCAGAAGCTGTCTGAACACCTGCTGGGACCAACAAGAAAACAAAGAGTATCTTCATGAGCAGCTTTGCTACAGAGTAAACACTATATGGTGGTCCCTTTTCAAACAGAAATTGTGGTTCAAACCTCAGAAAACAGACAACTTCAAAAGAGGAAGGATGAAATCTTGGCGCTCTAACATCCTTTTCTTCAGGGCAGTATTAGCTTAAATAATGCAACTTGCAGAGCAACTGCAACAGCTCTTCCACAGCGAGATGTTAGAGCACTGCAGGAGCCAGGTTTCCTTCATGCAAATTCTCTGAGGCTTCCCTGGAACCACCGAGCCCCTTCTCAATCGAGGCATGGCCAGCAGAATGCCTCCTAACATCCGTCAGTGACACTGCAAGCACTCACTTACCTGACAAGAAGCGGAGTTTTCTCCAATGGCTTTGCTCAGCAGGGCTCCTGGGATGGCGTGCAGCATTGCAGCATCTACAGGCACCCACCGTGCCGTGCACTCTCCCTGCACCCTCCCAGGCCACCACAATGGTGGAGGTTATCAGAGAATGGCCTGGCCCTTGGACTTGTTTGCAAATGATGCAAAAAACCTCTACCGTTTCACTAAAGCGAAGGCAGAAGGCCACAACCTCCCTCCCAGTGAGGCAGGGAATGCTGCGACAGCCCAAGACCACTTCCCCTGCCCAATTCAAGTGTGGCGGGAGGGTTAGTCCGCCTCACCGCAGCAGCGGGGCGCCTGCCGTGAGGAGGGAGGCCTGAGGGAGTGGCCTGGTGGCAGCCCACGGCCGCCGGCAGGTGTTTTGCTCCCGCAACCGGAACAGGGCGGTCGCGCTGAAACACAGGCGCCTGTTACCTCCGGGACCCAGGCATACAGGATATACATCTATCTACATGCACATTTTATACACATAACTATAAAAATATATTTTTTTTTACTTTGGAAATCCAGAGCTTTATCATACTTAAGGTTATCTATCACACTTCAGGTTATCTAACCTGAAAGCATTTGTAGAACTAAAATTATTCCAGTAATCGTTTTGTATGAGACAAACACATGGACTATCTAATAGGATTAAATTATAGCATGGACAAAATTACCTTTAGAAGCTGAAAAAAAATTCAACAAAATGCAATGAGATTAGATGGGTCATTAACACTTCAGTGGGGCCAAAGGCCTAAAGATGGTCACTTCACTGATACACCAAAGTTAATTTGTTGAAGATGGAAGCAGCAGAATTAGTCCTCTCAGTTTCCTTCAGCACATACCTTCAAAGACATTTAACTCTTATCAGAGACAGAAAAAGTTTGTCTTCAACTCACAGTCACTGCCTTTTCTGAAAAGTAAACTGATAAATTTAATTGTGTTGTAGAAAAAAAATCCCAATTTAAATTATTTTTTGCTTTGAAAAACAAAGCTCAAAGGGCAACAGGATCAAAGATCCTTCCTCATGAGAATTTCAGAAACAATATTTTACTGCTTCAGTGTCAGGCAATTTGTTGTATTCGGTTTCCCTTCTTACCCAAGAGGCTAAAGTCAGAAATTTCAACAACAAAAAAAAGGCTAAAGCTTGCTGCAGTCCTAATCCACAACCTTCCGTTGAAAATTTAATCCTAATATAAGGATTTAATATATATGGATACTATAAGTTTTTCTGCTGTTTTAAACCGAAATTTCTCCACTTTCTCAGTACTAGACCACTGCTGAGCACAGATGAACACTTGTTTTGCAGTGTGCTGACAGTGGTTGTCATCTAAGCAGTTATAGTGATGATAATTGTTTCCATTTAAAGTCCAAGCCTTGGAGTGAAATCTTCCAGGATGAAAAGCTAAACACCTAGTGACAAATTTAACTTGTTCCCTAATGCATATGAAAATTAATACAGACACTTATTCAGAGACATTACTCAGAAAGTTAATCACACTGTTATCGTGCCATTATTAGCCAAAAGTATGTCCATCATTCCTGACAGAGTCTGTGCCAACATTAGTTACCATGCACTAAAATAAACTGCAGTTAACACTCCACCACGTGAGGCTTGAATATCTTCAAGAATGACGCAGGAAGGCAGGTCTGGCTCAGCTGAGTGCAGTTGTGCTGACAAGTCTGACTGACTACAAGGTGCTGCACAGGGAGCTTGGAGGCTCAGCCATGCAGCAGAAATGCAGAAAGCAGTCTTTTGGCTAGGGCTGGACTACAGTAGGTAGGACCTTCCTCCCTCTGAAACATCAGGGAGCACCATTCAGCTCTGCTCAAGTGATTTTACCGAATGGTGATAGAAAAGTATTGCTTCTCAACCTGAGGTTTTCCTGTACACCATGCAGTCATGCTGTGCAAGGTCAAAGCTAGTGAGGCTGACCAGATCTGTGCTAGTTTTACACTGAACCAAAAGCTAAGGGCCTCTGCAGATTAACTATGCAAAAAATGCAATTTCAGTCAAACCGTGCCAGGTTCTGGTAACTGTAGTTGACAGCTGAAAGGGACCATTAGCACACTGTGTTCTTTCCCTTGCAAGTACCAAACATAACCAGCCAAAACTCTTAATTGTGAGAACTGAAGTTGGTGGAAGATTGAGGAAATTACATGCAGATAACAAACAGAGAAACTGTAATAATTCTTCTAACAAACCTCCAAACGCCAAGGTAAAAAGCAGGAAACAATGAGTTATCAAACTTCTGCAGACAGATGCTGGCAGCTGGACACAGGGGAGGTTTTGCATTCAGAGGTATGAGAGCCCCAGCAGCCTCTGCCACTGAAGCCAAAGGAGAAAGAGGGGATGGTGAGGCTTCCTCTGCAAACAGAAGGAAGGTTTCAAAACAATTACTACCCAAAGGGTCAGTAAAGAAAAAGCCTCAGATTTTTAAAAGCACCTGGTTATCTGGTAAGAATATCAAAAGCATGTAGGTGTCTTTAAACAGCTAATTCCCTCTGAGGGAAAAAAAACCCCAAAACTGTCTTAATAGCTTAATCATCCCTTAGTGAACCAAACAAAGTTCATTTCACCTTTGAAGGTGGAAGATCAGAACTCAAAAGGAAAATCTCAAAATGGAAAAGAGCCTTCTCTCCCCGCTCTCACCCCCAAGGCATGAAAGACAAAGGCACATAGAAAGGAGCAGTTTTAGCCTGTCGTTCCTGCAGCTGTCCAGGTGACTAATAAATAATGAAAACTCAAAGTGAGCCTCATGTTTCAAATAATTATTTCAGTTGTGAGCATCTGGGCTCAAACTTTTCAGTAACAATTATGAAGTATCCTGATGATATGCCTTTGATGAAAAAAAGCAAAGAATTGAGGAACTGAACAACAACAACAATTTTAAGTAGTCCAGGTACAGCCAAGAATTAATTGTAATTAATTACTCATCTAGCTCTGGTAAGTTTCTCTGTGTTATGACAGCTAACAGTAAGATAGAAGGAACTCAAGAAAGCAAGAAATTTTTCATAATACAAAATAAAGAAATTGATGATAAAAATGAAAACCCGTATCTTCAGACAGATATACTTTGATATTCTTTAACACCTCTTCAAATACAATTTAAGTGTTGCAATCTAAGTTTCTTTTTTTCTGAGACAATTCAAATGGGAATTATCTTTCTCTCATGAAAAAATATTTCTGCTTACAGTCTTACTGCTTTCCTAACTCTGCTTGTATGGTTGAATGTACAGTCAAGAAATGGTAATAGGAAGGGGAGAAAGTTGTAGGTATACAATATCAAGACAAGCAGCTCCAGATACTGAATTGTACTGACAGATTAAAAGACACTTTTAATTAATATACATTACTAAGTTCCTTCAGACCTCTCAGTTTATGACATAGCTTTGTGAACCAAAAAGCCAGTAATGGTACCAAAAAAATAGTACCATATAGGACAGCAAATACTATGTTAGGAATCACGGAAGTGTTACTTTTATGATAATACCCCAGGTAGATTATTAAAAAATTACATAAAACGTTACCAAAGTTAGTTTAATAGCAATAACAGAAACTTATTTTTTAACACAAGTTATTTTCAGCTTTCAGTAGGCTCTTCCATACACGATGGAAGGCTGGAGTTCTTTTGAATTTTTTTGAAAGGGAAATTGGACATACAAAATCTTGTTTCTGCTTATTTAGAAGCCTTGTAAAAATTCTTGTAGCTGTGCAACTATTTCTGTATCCACGGTTTCCATAAGTGCCTGAAAACCTTGTTCTCCCAGTAATTCCTGCTGTGCCTTTAGCTTCTCATAGATGAACTGCTGCAATGACAGAGTGTGTACAGGGTCCTTCAGTGCAAGCTGTGGAAAACATGTAAGAAAAAAAATATATAATGATGCACTAAAAATACTCTGCAACTTACTCATCTCTTTTATAACCTCAGCTCAGGAAAGAAATCTTCTGCTTTTCTTGTATTTAATTGAGAAACAAGAGGAAAAATTCCTTTAAAGCAAAGATCAGATTAATTATTATCAAAAGCAAACATAAGTTTAAAACTATTTGAAACAGTCTCAAATCCTGGACCCAGTCTGCTGTAAGATTTCACCCTTCTGTAAGATAAAACCATTTCATTGCTGCTTTGTTAATTACTGCCAAATGAGTTTCCCATAACTCCTAAAAAATACATCAGATGTTACCATGATAAGCACTGTAGAGATGGCATGAACTGTGGTCAGTTATATTTTATTAGTAAGGAAACAAAACACTGAAAAAGTTGAACTAGTTTAGATTATATGACAAACAACAGCTAAAATAAACTGTCCGTACACATAAAGAATAGACACACTTCTTCAGTAGTAGTACCTATACAACCTCATCAGTACCGATGGATTACACAATTTTCTTTTGGGCAGGGAGGGACAGTGTTCCACGTGTTAACTGCTTCTTAATGAAAGCAAAGAGAGGTAAATGAAGGGGCCACACTGACAGAGGACCTATTCTTAATTTCAGTATCAGAAGACAGGTGTGGGCAGGCTAAGGACACGGATAGTTATGCAGCACTTGTCCCTCAGTCCACCAGGCTGGATGAAAGGGCACAGGAGGCGGGGACACCTGAAGGCTGCTGCATCATAAAGAAGTAGGATGTTGAAATAAACGTGCAATTACTGCAGACCCGTGATCTGTTCATCTTAGTGTCAAAACCAAACAACACTACTATTTACGCTGAAAGGTCAGGAAACAAAACATAATGCTAGATCTCAAAGCCCACTGAAATAGGAGACATCTGAGCTCACAATAACCTGCTACACTGTTATCTCCAAAGAAATGAGGCATATTAAACTTGCACAACTGCTCTTTTGGCATGATACAAAAAAAGAAATATTTGAATTTTAATATGCAGTGGAAGACATTGAACCTTAAGATGATTTACTTCTTTATTAAACAGTATTATACCTAAAACAGGGGGAAATACTCATTGAAACAGCCACATAAATATAAGACAGAGTAAAACATCCAAAACCACTGTAATTACCACAAAAGAGAAGTTAGTCTTATTTCTTATGAACAACACCAGTGAAAAAGCAGGCAGCTTGTAAGCCTTTTCCATCAATGCTCGCAAGTTCTTCCTTCTTATTATGGTCACCTAACCTTTCATATTGTTAATCTCATAATCATTCCCTCAGTATTCCTAGTATTGGCTTTTAAGCCTTCGATCCTTCACCATTTTCTACTATCCAGCTATTTTACATTTCAAAGGTAAGATATGATCTTTTAATTACTTATTCCTAACATTACACTCTTTTGAAAAGTGGATAATTGCAATAACAGTTTAGTATCCTGTAATAATTCTTCTCAATAAATGTAATCTGGTCTCTATAATAGAAACAGACTTTCCTAACAAAATTTCTAAACCACAGCTACTCTAACCAAGATTTGCCAAGGTTAGTGATATCCTTCTTTAACAGTGTTAGCACAATCTACACGGTAAAATAAAAAAAGACTGTCTTGCCAAGCAAAGAATCTACCAGTTTCTGAACAATTTGCATTTGTTAACCAACAACTGTAATTTGAGACATAAAATACATTTCTAATTAGTTAGTTTCAGTAAGTTCATAGCTCTAAACAGTCATGTATAAAATTACTGTAGGGAGTTCTGCACAGAAGAACAGGTATTAAAATTGCTATAGACAAGTGTTCTCATCCTTGTGACCCTGACAGAGCAGCAACTAGATGAATTGCATGCATTACAAAGTCACTTTGGGAAGCACCACCAAAAAGCCATTCTTTAACAACCTTTTAGCTCACAAACCAATTACTCTACATAGTTAATTAAATGTATGACTTATGTGACCATACCATAAACCCTTGGTTAAGTTAAAGTACTCAGAATTAGAATGGGAAGTCAGAACAATTTGGCTTAAAATACCAATTTCAGGTAATTTTTCTTTCTACTCTACCAAGACAAAATCATGTAATCAGCAATTTCATATTACAATGTTTATTCTGATACACTAAAACCAAAAACAAACAAACAAACAAACAAACCGGTCAATGGTAAGTCAATGGTCAATGGTAAAAGTCAATGGTAAATAAACCTCTCATTTCTCGTATGTCAATATTCACTAATAAGCCTCCACTTCAGTCCAAATTTTTCCCCAATTTTAACAAGCTACTAGAATACCTGTATGTGTGTAATGCTGTTCTAGCAGCCCAACGGTGGTTTACAAACTCTGAATAAAAGTACTGTATTGTTTTGAACATAAAGGGTTTGAATCCTTGGTTATTTGCAAAGCTTGCTGGAACTTCAAGTCTGAGCTATCTCTAGCATCCCTTACAACAAGAATAACAGAGATGCTCTCTAGCATCTCTTAGAGGTGCTAACCCCCTAGCACCTGCCTCATGGCAGGCGATGAGGAGTTTCCAAATAATCCTCTGAATCATCCCTGCAATACCACTGAAAAGTAAGTAATCTTGAAAAAACAACCACAGTGAAGAAGATTAGAAAACTTAATATATTACAGAATTCAAAGTTAATATTTTTTATTTCTAACAGAGCTGCCAGTTTTGCACAATGCTGGGAATTACAGGAATAGGCTACTGTATGCACTGCAACTTTGGTACATAATTACTTTGATTTTAGAAGTACTATAATTTGACATTTTCTTTTTCATAAAACTTCAGTGAGGCTAGTCGACTTTATATGCAGTCTTTCCATTAGATAGGAAAGTAACTGAAACACTTCTGGTGCATATTTACCAACATATGTTCTATCAGGACAAGTGAGAAATTGTACAAAACACTGTTTAGTTTATTGCAACAAGCATAAACCCATCCCTCACATTTAAAAGCAGCAGCACTGTAAGCCACTAGTGACTTTTGTGGTATGATTAATGCTTGCTCCTAGAAGTAGCACCTAGTATCTGTAAGCCAAATGGGACTTAAGAGTCTTCAGACTTAATTAAGGAGTTAATACGCTGATTTGATTTCACTCAGATAGTCTTGTAAAAATTATTTCAAGTAAATTAAAGAGTGTCCTGTAACAATAATAAATTTGCTTTCCTTTCACTCCATGTTTTTGGAACTTGTATTCAGAACTAACAAAACAAATTAAATAGCTTGGTATAATTAGTTTGTCAACAGTATTAGACAGTCAGCTGCAGCCTTAGCTGAATAAGCAAGCAAATCCTAAGTTTGGAAGAACAGCTAGCACTGTTCTTTATTCACTGTATTTTCGTTATGACAAAATTAAAATAGTATCTGGTTTAAGAGAAGACCCATAAGGGGTTTTCAGATTATTCTATTTGCTTTTTGGAGGAAAAATCATCGTCTTAAAAGTTGAGTCCCTAGCTTGCTAAGTGCTGAGCATCCAACATCAGTCCAGCACAGAACACAACCATATCAATATTAACACTGGCTACTTAGTCTGTAAACACTGGGTGAGGGACCATATTTCTGAATGTAAATATGTGTGCTGAGTTCCTAGGTGTATGGCCAGAGGTTTTTTTTAATTGAAATGCTCCTGATTCTAATAAAAGCAAAACACATGTATTTTCCAGTAGAAAAAAAAAAATCCTAGAAAATTCCAACAGCTTCTTAGTCAAAACAGCTACAGACAGGAAACCGAAGTTTGGCTAGGAAATACACATCATTGAAATGTGCTTTACGCTGCTCAGTGAAAACCTGATTTAACTAGCTTTTGAATCTAGTTACTTTACAAATTGATCTTGAAACTGGACACAGGTGCCAATTTGGGGCTGTACTGAAGAAACTAATCTTCCACCTCGCTGGTTGCAAACAGCAGTTCGAATCAGAAAAGCAGTACAGAGGTTTTACAGAACAACCATTTTCCACCCCTCCAAACTCCACCTGCCACCATCAATGGCATTCTGCAGAATTGTCAGTCATTTGAACCAGTATTTGTTAGGTGGATCTCTTTCCTCAACATCTTTAGACAACACTAGAGTCAAAAAAGTAATAAATTAAAGTCCAATAAAACTCAAAAAAGTGTGTTGGTGGTATCTGAATTAAATTGTTGAAAAGATTTCCAGAACTTAAGAGATTCTCTTCAGTTTACATATGGATACTTTGTTACTAAAGAGGGAGGAAGAATGCTGGACATAAAATTATACATATTTACCATGTCAATTTGGTTATTATCTCATGACTGTGATGCTCTGGGAAAGACTGGAAAAATAATTTAAGGAGGGAATGTATCCTTTACTTTTAACAGCGATTATAAAATGGAGCCAAACGACACAGAAGACTCCTAATATCAAAACTTTTTAACAGATTTCAGTGGGACTCACATTAGACCTGTGGTTAATTCATAGATTAAATGTATAAGGAGAAATTATACCCGAAACAATGAAGAAAAAGTATTACTTTTAGTAAACCACATTATCACATAAAACTTGATCATTTGGCTTATTACACTGCAACTGATTTATTTTCCTGAAGATATAAAATCACAATTCATCTAGTTTCTTCCCATACTAGGGTAAAATAAAAAGACTCTGTAGCCTTCTATGTTTACATATAAGCATCATCTAAAACATGTACCAGCATGGATAACTCAAGCTTAAATAATATGGGTTTTTATTGGGAAATACTTTATTTTTCTTCTCCACAGTTTCAAATAAAGAGTTGAAAAAGCTTAACTCTCTTTTTAAATAATGATACTGGAGTTATTTAAAAAATGCATTAAAGGCACACAGAAATAAGTCACCGGAAGTCTATACGCTATGTGCAATGCAAGGTCATGAACTCTCCACCTGTTTACATTTTCCTCCATGTATTTGCAACGACACTAAAATACAGCAGTATCTCGAAATTTCAATTACATAAAATTAAGATAAACTTATAAAGCACTGTTCTAGCTAAAACTCTCTTTAGTAATTTTGAGCTATGCGTAATAATAAAGAGAGGTACCAATGACAGGATAAAGTGATAGATCAAAGAAAAATATCTAGACTCTGTCCCAACATCGGGAAGTGATACTTAGCATGGACCATGCCAGTTTACCTTTTTTCTCATATTAATGGCCTTAAAAGTTGCAAAGCATTATTATTTTGAAAAAAGAATCCCATTTATCTTTTCATTATTGTTTTATGAGGTTTAAGCTCTAAGCCCTGATACAAGCTGCTGATTCAGCACTGGAATATATATATAAGGGTAGAAACCTCTTGCAGGAATGAAGTGGGACAGGAGACTAGAAACTTTCTTAAATCAATTGCAGATTCCCTTTAGGTTGATTTTCCTCTTTTCACTTCAAATATTTGTTCCCACTTTTATTTCACCAGAGGTATCTGCTACTGCAGTTGTTCTAAAAGTCACATGAATTGAGTGTGTGCGCTGAAGCTCCTACAGAGAGGAAGAAACTTCCAGTACAAGTGGGTAGGAATGGGCCCAGGTGACGTTTTGTTTTTAATCCAGTTTCTCAAATCAAATGCTAGCTTGTGCTTTCAAAACCATGACTAACAATCCTGATTATTATTTGACACTTCTACTACTAGTGACCTACCCAAATGACCTGTATCATTTTGAAATAAACAGCCATGAGAAATGGCAAGTCTCAATTTCTGCACCACCCACAAGAATTTATACTGAGCAATTTCAGCTGGGATTCAGAATGAATTTATAGCAGACATTCATAACAACTAGAGTGCGCTTGCTTTAACAGCTGTGAGAAATTGCATAGAAGGGAATAATAATACAGTGAATACTAAGTTAGCTGAAAAAATGACAGTATAGAAGGCTCAAGTCTGAAATGTATCAGGAATAATCGGCTAAACATGGGAATGAGAAGAGTGAAACTGAAAGCTATTCTTACAAAAGAGGATTGAAAGGAGAAAAACAAAGGATTTTCATAATGCTTGGGAATTATTAGGTTATTTCCAGTAACTGTGGAAATAGTTATGTCTAGATTATGAGATCTGAAACAAAAATGAAGTTTCGATGTTCATGTCTGAAAATTTATTCTGTGTAAACCTTCCAAGGAAACAAAGGCTGGAAAGGTGTTTAAGCTGAATGGTAAAGAACAGCTCAGGAACAAATCACAGGCAATTCCTTACAGAAAAAAGGAAACTGACATGCAAGGGAAGACATATTTCCCAGGTAAATCAAAACCTGCATTGTCATGTCCTTATCAGTTCTGGCTCCTCCTTACAAAGGAACAGCCATTTCTCTTTATTCAAAAGGCCACTGACTGTATTGCATGTGACCCCAGAACAGTTCCCTCACTATGACTGTGTTCATCAACACTATACTGTTGTGCTGTATCATTTAGGAGGGAAGAATGATACAGATCATAAACCAATGTGCCCTACTTTTCATTTCGCCTAATATATCTGCGTTCAAGGTAGTCCACAGCAAATCTAACAAGTCTAAATTCCTAAATACATATCCAAACTATTAAAGTCAAACTGTAACTGAAAAATTAAGAGAATTTCTGCAAGGAAGTTAGTAAAATTTTAGCCAGCCAGAAAGAAATAAAATTTAAGTATATTCGTAAAAAACTAAGAACATGAAAGGACTGTAGGTTTAAATTCAGTTTGTTTTTTAAATCTGATTAACAAACCAAATGTATCTCTCTCCCTGTTGATATAAAGATATATCGATCCCTATTGATAAAGAAATATACATATCTATATATGTT
This sequence comes from Morus bassanus, assembly GCA_031468815.1. Lineage (NCBI taxonomy): Eukaryota > Metazoa > Chordata > Aves > Suliformes > Sulidae > Morus > Morus bassanus. The sequence goes on from CM062600.1 coordinate 64,566,462, forward strand.
AAGAGATTATCCAAACCCGCTAGTAATGAAAATTATCATTCTGCAACATATACCTAGAATTTAATTTAAGCCCCCAAGCTAGAAGAAAATTTAACCAAATCTAACAGAGTGTAGAGATGCTTTTAAGAGTAACTGAATTATAGAACTATTTAATACATTTTTAAGAATGACAGAAAATTATACTTCTGTGTTTTGTTTAAATCTCAAGTTGCAAGACACTAGGAATTTCTCTTAAGGCATTACTAATAGCAGAAAAATACACAAGAGTTCTTGTGTAATTTTCTTTTTTTTAAAAAGGAACCCTATATTGATTAGTATTTAAGAGAAAAGCCTAATAACAAAGCAAAAGCATCCAGTGGCTTAAAAAAAACCCCCAAAATTAAAACAAACTATCAAAAGCCATCCAAACTCTTTTCCACTCCAGAAGAAGAAATAAAGTCCTAAAAAAGGACTGTCCACAAGTATTCTTTTGGATACATGTAGGTCAGTTAGAGCAAATGCACAACAGGGTTACATGCATCTACTCAATCACCCAGTTATACGTTTTGCAGTTACTCAATGCCAAGCAGTTCAGACTCTTTTATTCCACAGCATTTGTACACTGCAGCTTTCTGTGTGAGGAACCCGTTTCCCTGAACTCTTTTAGAAATAAGTTAAATTATGAAACATTCACAGATTAGGTTAGACAAAAATGGCACAATTGCATGGTACCTAATCCAGATATCTTAATCTAAATCAATGCTCCTTATTAAGAGTACTTTACATTAGAAAAAGGTTTTATGCAAGCATATGGATCAATAGCTGTCCAGGTAAAACACATAATCCAATATAAGAAGGATTGTTTCACATATGTGAAATTTGGCCTGCCATGACATTTCTTTATCTCCCTGCATTTTTCAATAAACCCTTTTTGTAGTATCTTAATATTATAATGTCCACATTTTGTGAACAGATGATGTTTATTTTGGCAACATTTTCCAAGACTCAAAAGGAAAGCAGAAGCATAAGTGTTGTGGCTGCACAGTTTCTCATCAAAGCATTTTTGTTTTTTGATTCAAGAGAAGAATTTTCCAAGAACAATAGATGAACCAAATCCAAAGGCAAAGAATTTAGTCTGACACGAGTAAATCACATAACCAGTTCTATAACTGAAAACAGATCTGAAACTTACAATTTTTTTTCTTTTATCTTGTTCTGTGGGAGGTTCCTCATCTTCTGTAACTTTGGGCTCTTCAAAATGAGACATCAACATGCAGCTAAGAATGGGAATATAGTTTTAAAATATTTTAGAAAATAGTTTCAACATACATTATAATTAAAAATTATTTTAAAGCACCTTTAAAAACACAGGACAGATATGTTTGAGGGAGTTTGATGCAAGTCAGGCAATCTGTCAGGAAGCCATTTTTTTCAGAGAACAGTGAAGCTAAAGAAGCCTGAATGCGTATTCTGTGTCACCTACACTCATGTAATAATCTCATTTATCCTCCATATTTTAGCTCAAGTTCTGGCTTAAAAATGCATTTCTGCATATATAAAACAGACTATGTGGGTTTAGAAAAATTAATATAGAAAAACCTACTGTTCGTAACTAGAATTTCCCAATCTCTCCAAGGAAGTGCTATACAAGCAGTCATGCTATCAACATGAAAATCAAAGTGGCACACATGCAAAACTATCAAAGATTTCTTATTGCATTCATGTTTTCCTGTGAGATCTTTAACAAGAGGACCTGAAAACTAATATGGTCACTGCTATTGCTCCTAGACACTAAAATCTGCAAGACGCTGAACATTAATGTTTTAGATAGACAGAAATGAGTTAGCTTCTGCAGTCATTAATTTAGAGTTTTTTCTAGGTAGGTAAATTAAAGCTTTTAAACATCTTATTTTTTGTTTTGCTCCACCCTCAACTGGTAGGTACCAATACACCAAATTAACAGCCCCATTTTAACTATTATTTTTGTAGTAAGTATAAAAACAGAAAATATGAAAACAAACAGTGTAAATACCAGATGTTTTTCTGTCTCTTGAAACAGTTTGAATGGACTTTATAAAGATATTGGTGAAAGCTATCCTACAGCAAACATGCTTTCCATTCACTTTACATTCTCTATGTTGAAAGAATACACAAATATTCCACCACTTTACCAAATTTTCCCCAGAAAATCTGCTTTAAAAACCAAAAGGATTTAAAAATCACTCAGGTGACAACAACTCACCACCACGTGCTAGATATGTTTTATGGGAGGAAGGACACATAATCCACATATTACTTTATCGCTCATTTTCAGCCCTGTACTACTGTGCATTTTAATTGCTGCATACCACTAGCAGGTGACATGTTCCTGCAGCTAAGTTGAGTAACTTGTTTTAAAGTTACTAAAATGAAAAAGAGTTGTGATTTTATGTGAAAATGTTCAGACTTACTCTGCTTATATATTCAGTTTTCTATTAACATGTGTTTAGAGTTGTATGAAACACTTACTAAACAGCATGGCAGAAGGGTCAAACGCTAACACAGAAGCCATTTCCAACAAAGGGATTAGTTATTTCAAAATAACACAGCAAATCTCCTCTCTCCTCTCCTCATAAATGGTATCATTTCTCGCAACTCAGTTTATTAAAGGAGTCAAAAATATGTCAATTGCCAAAACATACAAGATCGAACCAACTTATTAGACCTTGATAAATTTTAGGTACCACAAAGAGTAATTAAAAAAACTAGGAGAAGAGGGAATTAAAAAAAAGATTATAAAAATGGGAAGAATGTGATGAAGACTAGAGCAATGGAATGCTCCCCTTTCCAGAAAATCTGAGGTCTGTAAAGATTTCTTGTAATTATCACTACCATTCAAAACATAAACACTAGGAAAAGTGGCTGAGCATAATCCCTTTTCATTGTAAGCCAGGGCACTGTATAACCATTTTCATAATTGCCATGGTTTTGGCTGGGGTAGAGTTAATTTTCTTCACTGTAGCTGGGATAGTGCTGTGTTTTGGATTTAGTATGAAAGTAATGTTGATAACACACTGATGTTTTAGTTGTTCCTAGGTAGTGCTTACACTAGTCAAGGGCTTTTCCAGACTCCCATGCTCTGCGAGGTGCACAAGAAGCTGGGAGGGGAGGGGGAACATCCAAGAGAGCTGATCCAAACTGGCCAAAGGGATATTCCATATCATGTGATGTCATGCTCAGTATATGAGTATATGAACTGGGGGGAGTTGGCCAGGGGGGCTGCGATTGTGGCTCAGGGACTGGCAACATTGGTTGGCGGGTCGTGAGCGGTTGCGTCACTTCCCACCCCCCCCCCCGGGTTTCATCTCCATCTCCCTCCCTCTCCCTCCCTCCCTCCCCTCCCCTCGTTATTTTCCTTTTCTTCTTCTTCTTCTTCTTCCATCTGGTATTTGGGTTTTGTATTGAAGCTGTTACTGTACTTTGGGTACCACCTCATGGAGACAATTAGCAATTATACCTCCTCCTCCAAGAGGTTTTTTTCCTCCGGGAGGAAATACAGAATGGCACCTTCACTACCTTCTTGTATCATGTTTCCTCCTTCATTACAATAACTTTTTAGTATCTTGAACATCCTTGGGTAGTTAAGATAGATATATTGGTACTTCCTGGGAATATTGTTTCTGTTTTGTCTAAGGTTAGTAAGCAATTTAAGAATATCATCCAGAGGTCTGCCCCAAGGCTCGATCATTATGAGTGGCAGGTCATGTGGGAGAGTATGGGCAAATACCTAGGATGGTGGGCACCTCGAATGTTTTGGAATTTCAGCCCTGAACAAGTGCACAATCCTGAAAAACTGGTAGAGTATCTGGAGAAAGTATGTTGCTACCCTGGCAACTTGAGAGACACAAATAACCGCAACGTGCTGGGGCCTGGCCCATGCCGACCGAGCCCTGTTCAACACTATTCAGTACCCCCAAGGGGAAGAGAAGGCCTCTGGATCTGAAGACAAAATGACAGGCACTGTGGCCACTCCAACCCCTGTGACAGGCACTGTGGCTATTCCAACCCCAGCAACAGGCACTGCAGCCACTCAAACCCCCATGACAAGTACTGCAGCTGAAACAGAGAACCAACCCATGCTGGTATCAAATGCCCCTATACACAAGAAGAAATCTCGGAAGCGAAAGTCACTCATTTAGTGTAAGAGATGATGGAAGAGCAGGGCCATCATGAGAACAGGAGGAAGAAGAGGAAGAACTCAGGAACAAGACGGAGACCACTCGATACCTATCCTTGAGTGAGTTGCGAGATACGCGAAAAGATTTAGGCTGTCATGTAGGTGAGCATGTTGTCACCTGGCAGCTCCAATGCTGGGATAACGAGGCCAATAGCCTGGAATTATAGGGTAAGGAAGGCAAACAACTGGGATCCCTTTCTAGGATAAGCGATTGGAACAGGGACACAAGCCATCGGCCTCTGATGGTGACTCAACTCTGGTCCGGTGTGAAAGAAAGGTATCCCTTCAAGGAAGATGTTATATATTGCCCAGGAAAATGGATCACCATGGAGAAAGGTATCCAGTATTTGAGGGAAACTAACCCTGCTTGAGGTGATTTATGGTGGGCTGGACAATGAATAGTCTTCCAAAGATCCAGATGAAGCCCAGTACACATGACCCATCTAGTGGAAGTTTGTATCAAGGGCACCATCATCGTATGCAAACTCATTGGCAGTGCTGGCCTGGAAAGATGAAGAGGCACCAACTGGGGATGTGGTTGACAGACTCTGGGATTACGAACACATGCCTCTTCCTCCCTCATCTCGGCTGTGGAGAAATTGTCCTGGGAGTTCCAGCAACTCAAAGAAGATATGTCCTACTCCCTACCTGTATGGACCAATGTATCAGCCATTAGGAGTAAGTGTCCCTCTGCTCAAGAGAGAGGATACACACCACGGGCCACTCTACGGTTTTACCTGCGTGACCATGAAGAGGACATGAGGAAGTGGGATGGAAAATCTACCTCGACCCTAGAGGCACGGGTACGTGAGTTGCAAGGAAAAACAATCAGTCGGGGGGGTCCTCCAGGAGACTTGCTGCTCCAGTTTCCAGTAAGCAGTTCCCCAGACAGAGGAGTAGAAGCGCTGATTTTATTTCTCATCTTAATAGAGGGACTTCTGATTAATTTACAAGAAGTGAGTAGCAAATACTATGATCAGGACTAGAGGAGCCCTGCCTCCAGCCAGGTGGAAGAAAGGGACAACCGGGTTTACTGGACTGTGTGGATCCAATGGCCTGGCACATCTGACCCACAGGAGTATAAGGCTCTAGTGGACACCGGCGCACAGTACACCCTAATGCCACCAAGCCATACAGGGGCAGAACCCATCTGTATTGCTGGAGTGACAGGAGGATCCCAAAGGTTAACTGTATTGGAGGCTGAAGTAAGCCCAACTGGGAATGAGTGGCAAAAGCCATTGTGACTGGCCCAGAGGCTCCATGCATCCTTGGCATAGACTACCTCAGGAGAGGGTATTTCAAGGACCCAAAAGGGCACCAGTGGGCTTTTGGTAGAGATGCCTTGGAGATGGAGGAAATTAAACAGCTGTCTACCTTGCCTGGTCTCTTAAAGGACCCTTCTGTTGTGGGGTTGCTGAAGGTCAAAGAACAACAGGTGCCAATTGCCACCACAACAGTGCACTGGAGACAATATCGCACCAACCAAGACTCCCTGATTCCCATCCATGAGCTCATTCGGCGACTGGAGAGCCAAGGAGTGATCAGTAAGACCTGCTCACCCTTTAACAGTCCCATATGGCCAGTGCGGAAGTCTAATAGAGAGTGGAGATTAACAGTAGACTATTGTGGCCTGAATGAAGTCACTCCACCACTGAGTGCTGCTGTGCCGGACATGCTAGAACTTCAATACAAACTGGAGTCAAAGGCAGCCAAATGGTATGCCACAACTGATGTTGTTAATGCGTTTTTCTCAATCCCTCTGGCAGCAGAGTGCAGGCCACAGTTTGCTTTTACCTGGAGGGGCATCCAGAACAGCTGGAACCGACTGCCCCAGGGGTGGAAACACAGCCCTACCATTTGCTGTGGACTGATCCATACCGCACTGGAACAGGGTGGAGCTCCGGAACACCTTCAGTACATTGATGACATCATCGTGTGGGGCAACACAGCAGAAGATGTTTTTGAGAAAGAGAAGAAAATAGTCCAAATCCTTCTGAAGGCTGGTTTTGCCATAAAACAAAGTAAAGTGAAGGGACCTGCACAGGACATCCAGTTTTTAGGAACAAAATGGCAAGATGGATGTTGTCAGATCCCGATGGATTTGATCAACAAAATAACAGCCATGTCTCCACCAACTAGCAAGAAGGAAACACAAGCTTTTTTAGGCATTGTGGGTTTTTGGAGAATGCATATTCCAAATTACAGTCTGACTGTAAGCCCTCTCTATCAAGTGACGCAGAAGAAGAATGATTTCAATTTCAATTTCAAATGGGGCCCTGAGCAACGACAGGCCTTTGAACAGATAAAGCAGTATCATGCAGTAGCCCTTGGGCCAGTCCGAGCAGGACAAGACGTAAAAAACGTGTTCTACACTGCAGCTGGGGAGAATGGCCCTACCTGGAGCCTCTGGCAGAAAGCACCAGGGGAGACCCGAGGTCGGCCCCTAGGGTTTTGGAGTCGGGGATACAGAGGGTCCGAAGCGCGCTACACTCCAACTGAAAAAGAGATATTGGCAGCATATGAAGGGGTTCGAGCTGCTTCAGAAGGGATCGGTACTGAAGCACAGCTCCTCCTGGCACCTCGACTACCGGTGCTGGGCTGGATGTTCAAAGGGAGGGTCTCCTCCACACATCATGCAACTGATGCTACGTGGAGTAAATGGGTCACACTGATCACCCAATGGGCTCGAACAGGAAACCCCAGTCGCCCAGGAATCTTGGAAGTGATCATGGACTGGCCAGAAGGCAAAGATTTTGGAATATCACCAGAGGAGGAGGTGACACGTGCTGAAGAGGCCCCACTGTATAATAAACTATCAGAAAATGAGGAGCAATATGCCCTGTTCACTGATGGGTCCTGTCGTCTGGTAGGAAAGCATCGGAGATGGAAGGCTGCTGTATGGAGTCCTATACGGCAAGTTGCAGAAACTGCTGAAGGAGAAGGTGAATCAAGTCAGTTTGCAGAAGTAAAGGCCATCCAGCTGGCTTTAGACATTGCTGAATGAGAAAAGTGGCCAGTGCTCTATCTTTATACTGACTCATGGATGGTGGCAAATGCCCTGTGGGGGTGGTTACAGCAATGGAAGCAGAACAACTGGCAGCGCAGAGGCAAACCACCTGGGCTGCTGCATTGTGGTAAGATATTGCTGCCCGGGTGGAGAACCTGGTTGTAAAGGTACGTCACATGGATGCTCATGTACCCAAGAGTTGGGCCACTGAAGAACATCAGAACAACCAAGAGGTGGATCAGGCTGCTAAGATTGAAGTGGCTCAAGTAGATCTAGACTGGCAACACAAGGGTGAATTATTTATAGCTTGGTGGGCCCATGACACCTCAGGCCATCAAGGAAGAGATGCAACATAGAGATGGGCTTGCGATCAAGGGGTGGACTTGACCATGGACACTATTGCACAGGTCATCCATGAATGTGAAACATGCGCTGCAATCAAGCAAGCCAAGCGGATAAAACCTCTGTGGTATGGAGGACGATGGCTGAAGTATAAATATGGGGAGGCCTGGCAGACTGATTATATCACACTGCCACAAACCCGCCAAGGCAAGTGCCACACGATTACAGTGGTGGAAGCAAGTACCGGATGGCTGCAAACGTATCCCGTGCCCCATGCCGCCGTCCGGAACGCTATCCTGGGCCTTGAAAAACAAGTCTTATGGCGACATGGCACCCCAGAAAGAATTGAGTCAGACAATGGGACTCATTTCCGAAATAACCTCATAGACACCTGGGCCACAGAGCACGGCATTGAGTGGGTGTATCACATCCCCTGTCATGCACCTGCCTCTGGGAAAATCAAACGAAATAATGGACTGTTAAAGACTACACTGAGAGCAATGGGGGGTGGGACATTCAAACACTGGGATACACATTTAGCAAAAGCCACCTGGTTAGTCAACACTAGGGGATCTGCCAATTGAGCCGGCCCTGCCCAATCAGAACACTTACGTACTGTGGAAGGGGATAAAGTCCCTGTAATGCATATAAAAAATATGCTGAGGAAAACGGTCTGGGTTATTCCTGCCTTGGGCAAAGGTAAACCCATTCGTGGAATTGCTTTTGCTGTGCACTTGGTGGGTGATGCGGAAGGATGGAGAAGTCTGATGTGCACCTCAAGGGGATTTGATTTTGGGTGAAAATAGCCAATGAACTGAATGGTATGATGTTAATTGCTATATAATATTGTATGTCACCACTTCTGTGGTAGCTATATGCCATATCAATGGTGTCACAGTAGGAATCTCCCAAAATAATGAAGAATGAACTTTGATTAAACCAAGCAAAGCGCAGCGGTGATGGAACCAAGACTGACTTCAGCATGCAACAATCCAATAATACACAGACCATCTCTCCTGCCCTGAAAGACTGTTACAATAGAGGGAGCCCAAAGTCATGGACTGAATGAACTCAATGGACGTTCTGTGGACATCTGTGGACATTTTAAAGACATTTCACAGGGGTAGTCCATAGACCAATGAAATAATCCCTGTGTATTATATCAAAGGATGGGAAGAGGGAGGGTGGTTAATGAGATTGTATTGGGTAGTGTGGGACCTGAGCATGATGTAAATTGTATGAAATAAGGGGTGGAGAATGTGCTGGTTTTGGCTGGGATAGAGTTGATTTTCTTCACTGTAGCTGGTACAGTGCTGTGTTCTGGATTCAGTATGAGAATAATGTTGATAACACACTGATGTTTTAGTAAGCACTACTTAGCAACAACACTAGTCAAGGACTTTTCCAGCTTCCCATGCTCTGCGAGGTGCACAAGAAGCCAGGAGAGGAGGGAACACAGCCGACAGAGCTGATCCAAACTGGCCAAAGGGATATTCCATATCATATGACTACATGCTCAGCATATTAACTGGGGGGAGTTGGCTGGCGGAAGCAGCAATTGTGGCTTGGGGACTGGTGGTGTCAGTCGATGGGTGGTGAGCAGTTGCATCATGTGTTTCTGCCCCCGCCTCGTTATTTGCCTCTCTCTCGTTATTTTCCTTTTCATAATTATTATTATTATTTATTATTATTATTATTATTATCATCATTAAACTGTTCCTACCGCAACCCATGAGTTTTCTTACTTTTGATCTTCCAATTCTCTCCCCCACCCCACTCGGGTGGGTAGAGTGAGCGAGTGGCTGGGTGGTGCTTAGTTGTTGACTGGGGCTAAACCACAATAACCTGATCAAAAGTCCATCTAAAAACCGGTGAGACCTTTATCTCTGCATTTGTATTTGGAAAGGCTCTTCCAAAATCTCATCGCTCTAACTACAACAGTTTCTTCAAATTTCCAGTTTAAATATATTCATGGTCAGCTCACACTTAAGCCAATGCTATCATTTAATTTGTAGTTTTCCCTGTGCACATTTATCCCCTCTTCATCCTTTAGTGGCTGCAGTTCTATATTATTTCAGCCTTGATTTTCCTATGCTAAACATGTTGTTTTAGTCTCTGCACTACAGTAATTAGGTATTAGATAATCAGTGGAGCATACAATTTTTTTTCTGAACCAGTTCAGGCTTAAATCCTTCTTCAACCTGGAGAGCTAGAACAGTGCACACAACTCCAGATAAGTGCTCTCACTTTATCTACTTCCGGATGATGTCAAAATGTATAACAAAAATGTTAGAATCTTTCAAACAGCCAATTCAGTCTGCGTCAACAGAAATACGTCCTTAGTTCAGTATGCCTATATTTTACAAAGCAAAAACAATGCCCAGAGTTTGGAAAAGTACAGTGACGAGGTCTACAAGCCTTCAAGCTTAAAATATGAAATGAACTAGGACAAAGTTTTATTTATTTATCTGTGAGAACTCTTTTCAACAAGTGCTGGTAAGATAACATGTTTAGAAATAGAAGGGACTCTGCAACGTTGTCTCTGATTGTAAACAGAACGCAGGTACAAAGCACATCCCCAGACTTTGGAGTTACATCTTCTGTACCAAGAGTTGGCGGGGGTGGTGGGTGGAAAGTACTTTTGCTAGCAATTCTTGGGCATAGTTCAGGCTCATCATGAGTGGGGACCGTTCTCAGAGCACACCTGTGTGTGTACCACCTGTTTTAAGTGGAAGAAAACTGAATAGATTGCATGCAGGCTGTTTTGTGCCAGCTGGTTTTAGTGCCAGCAAACATCCCCTTAAGCAATTAATTAGTTCAGATACAGTCTGTTCTATTCACCAGGTAATTATCTGAAAATTAGAAAATATTTGATTCTTAGCATCTGGTAAATACTGTTATTAGAATTTAGTGTCTGTAGGGACATGTTGCAGAGCACCTGTTTTTAATGTTTTACAACTCTCCATCATTCTAAAACTATGTAATGATTATAAAGAAAAAACAACATTAAGATCTTATTAAATCCTTATTATTCAGTGTTTTTTTACTTTTCCAGCTTTGATGGAATACCACCAGTAACCTGGGAGTCAGCAGGAGATGAACGAGCTTGATGTTGGGTGGCAGTGCATTCTCAGCACCCCTGACACCACCTTCCTGCCATGAACAAACTCTTCCTCCCAGCTCTGGAAACTGTCTTTTGAGGTATGCCCTGTAGCAGCTGGTGTGTTAAGTGGAACAACTGAAGGGAGAGAACTGTCCTTGTGGGATAGGTTTTCAAGTTCTCAAGGCCATGCAGTATTGTACACTAGGTCCACTCAGTGAGGCTGAGGCATTTAGGAAAAGATCTTGGTTAAAGTCCAGATGTCACACTCAAAGAAATGCTGAGCTACCACCCTATCAACATACAAGCTTGTTGGATTGTAATTTTAGATATAATAGTAAAGTGAGCAAAAAGCATATGAACATTTTAAGACATCACTTAGTAAATAACTAAGTGAACAACAGAAAATTACATTCACCGTCATTTTAAGCAATCCCTTCCCCCATTACAATTATTTTTTCTTAAGACCAAAAATTTCCTATCTTACTAAAACATTCACTCTGTGAAAACAGAACTCTTATGAGCATGTCTTAACTGCCTACAGATTTTTCCAATCAAAACACTACATATAAAACAGTACTACTACTGTTAAACCCACAAAAATTAATTAGATTTTCCACTTACTCTTTGTAAGTTCCTGTTTCAGGATCTTCAGTCATAATATCATGCAGCCCTTCCACTGAAATGTTGATGATACCACAAAATTTATCTTGGATAACACTGGAAAAGAACACAATTTATCTTGGATAATATTGGAAAAGAACAGGAAAGTGACTTAGCTAAAGGAACTAAACAGGAAATTTGCACAATAACTGTAGAGCGCATTTACTAAGCAGTATTTTCATTGCTTACTGCTTAGTTGACCAAGCTATCAAGCAGCTAATTCAATATTTTCTTTAATTACACAAAGACTTCAAAAATATGCAAGAAACATTATTCTTAAATAGAATAAAACCTCATGTGCCACCGTTGAAAACCTAGAAATAATTGCAAATGGAATAAAAGAAAAAATACATTAGCACAGGACTCAAGAATTGAGTGGGGACAGCATGCTCCTGCTAGCAGACAGGTCAGAGTACTGGCTTCTATTCCTAACATATTTTTTCCCATCACTATTTGAAGCAAAATCTACACACAAACCCTTGAGCAAAAGGGCAGCTTGTAAAGATGGTACATTCCCCTACTGTTTTCTCTGTTCAGTCTTATAGGTATTTCTTCACTCTCCTAGGCAGCTGAATGACTCCCCATAGATGGTGAAAAAGATCTGCACCCAGTTCTGCAGGAAAGCCACTTCCCTGACTATAGAGAGAGAGGTGGGGTAGGATTTCTCTGCTTACATACAGGCACCTCCTGCCATTTGAAACACTAAGCTATTTAAGACAACTGCCAGGGGCTTGTAGGTATCACTCAGAACTTAAAAGAGATAAGCACCTTTCCCCAGCATGAGCTGAAGGCCAGACTGGATAGCCCCACAATGCCCAAAATGACACTAAACATATTTAGACACTTGCCCCTGCCTTGACAATTCATGTACCTGTAGAGTAAGGGCATAGAAATGTGACCTTCTCATGATGGATAAAGTAGGTGCCACCAGCTCCTAGTTAATGGAAAGCAGCTGTGACTGCTGTCTCTGCTGAATTTCCTGCTACTGGGGGTCTAATGACAGAGATGCACTATTGTGGGACTTCAATGCACAGAATCCTACTCTGTGAACTACTAAAGGGTGAAGACATACTGCAAGTGAAAAGATGTTCATCTCAGGAAGACTGCAAAAGTTCCAGCTACAAGCAGCAAAGAAACAGAAATGGCCTAACTGATGATGGTAAACTACAGCTCTCTTCCTGGGACTACCATTGACTGAAGCATTAAATTACTCCCTGTTTGGAATTCCAGGCTTAATTCTCCCAAAAGATGCTGCTGCTGTCCAGTAGGCAGAAGCAGACATGTTCCATATTTGTTTTAAGGTACTGAATACTAAGGTCCTGTATTGTACTTTGATCCTTCATGTTTTAATATGGACAAATCTATTTATTAATATTCTTTCATTTCCTTTTCTTATTTGGGATGAACATGGAAAAATTGGATAAACTGCAGCTCCTTGTACATTAGTTATTGCATTTGAAAAACTTCTGGTCAGACATAAAACAAAATTTTACCTATATGACAAACAGATTTATATAGCAATGGATGCTTTGGAAAAATGCATATCAAGTTAGAATGCTAAGCATATAAAATATTTCTTTTGAATTTGTTTTGACAAAATTATGATTCAAATCATGATAATTTTGTTTCCAAAGGATTATTTTTGTTCCCTTTATTATTCAGCTACTGTTGAATGCCAGGATCTGAACTGCATTTTTATGATGAAACTTGAAACTCCTAAATTCCATAAAATGAAACTTGACACAATTTTCATTCAGTCTGGCTTATTCTTATCATCATTGTCAAGTATATATTTTAAAAGAGACTTTCTCCCTTGCCAAAAAGCTTCCTCATCTCATTCAGAACAGCAAAGTATTACATGTTGTGAGACTGAATCTTTGTGGGGTTCTGCAGAAAGCAAGCAAACAACATACCAACTACACAGCACCACTGAAAAAGTGAGCGCTGCCTCCTTAGTAGCCTGCAGAATGAGCCCTCAGAGACAGAGCAGGTTTCTTCACTTGAGTCAGAGATTCCCACCTAGCACAGCTCCCATTAAAGCTCTTTTGCTTCATACTTTTTTTGAAACACATCTCTAGGAAAACGTGATTGATGTGGTTAGTATTTTCACACATGAGAAAGGAAACAGTTGTCCTCAGATTCATATCAATAGAGGACAAGGGGCATTCAACCAAGAACAAATGCGAACACTTTGTACCCTGGAGAAGTAAACTATACCCTGTACATATGCGCTATTTAATTAATAATACAGGTTGCTATCCATTACCTTGTAGTTATATTTCTTCCTTCCAAGCTGCATGAAGAATCCCTAACTGCCACAGAAATTTTATATTGGGAGGGAAGAGAAAGGTGTTTCACCCAACGAAGGCATAGCCTTTTCATGAGCTGCACTGCTCAAGGTCAATCCATTCAGGGAGGTTACTTCAGTTAACCAACAGGTAAATAAATACTCTAGGCATAGCGCTCATTAACTTTATGAGTTTTTTCCAAGCTTGCAGATTGATAGGAAGAGCACACAGGGAGGCCCATTTCACTAACTTGTGTTTCCAAGGATCTGTGATATTTCCAGAAGAAAATGAGGATAGCTGCTGAAGACCCAAAATACTGTTCTTGATAGTTAGCTCCAAAGCACACAGAGAAATCATTAATTTTGTTACTTGGAGAGGATATTTGTACTTTATGGCATAAATAAGGAATGACATTTTACTTCTTTCCTCGGTGAAAGATAGAAAATTCATGGAAATTTTTTTTTTTGAGGGAAGCAATGCTGAAGAATGTAGAATAACTTTCAAAATGGGGTAACTGTTTCCTGCAGCTTTCATTAAAGATCATACCTCCTTTTTTCTGCCCCTTCTTCTTCTTCCTTTTAAATGGGGCATGAAGTTTCTTCCTACCAAAGACTCAATGAAATGTTTACCAAGTATGGAATCATTAAACTATGCAATTATTTTTAGAACACAAGACACATGCTGGTTAAAAATAAAGACAGCATAGGCTCATTGTGCTTTGAAAAAAAGAAACCTCAAAGTTCAATGGCAATATAAAATGCATCAGGCCTTATTTTCATATGAGAGCGCCACGCAAATCAATGTAATACCTTTTTAAAGAGACTAGAATTAGCCTGCTTGTTTCAAGAAATACATTAGAAAGTCATACGAATAGATTCAGAAAAAGACAGGGACACTGTATTTAGATGAACTTTCAAAATGGAACAGTTAATACTATCCATACTAAAATCTTAACTTCAGAGGAAGGCACCATTTAAGCAGTTCCCCCCTTGAATTGCATATAATCCAGACCAGCACCGCAACAAACAACAGCATCAAGTTATAACTGGTTTTGTAACTACCCAGTTTCCCTAAGTTATCAGGACAAAACCTCATTTGGTATACAGCAAAAATTATCAAAAGACAGGCCTAGAATTAGAGGATTATAACTTCTATAAACCTGTTAGGATCTAAACCACTCAAGAACACATTTTCAAAGATGCAATTAACACATATTAACATTATTTTTTATTACAGAAAAGATCTTTTATGCTGTCTGTAACTCAAATTCACCTTGCCTAAAATTAAAACAAAATGTAGCAAGCATTTAGGGCAGCTTGTACATGAATAATCTCAAACCTTTTATTTCAAAGTTCGCATAATTTGTCAGATAAAAGAATAAAAGCTTTGCAACAGACATCTTTTCTGAAAAAAAGTGATATTTGTTTTTTCTCATTCTATTATTTCTAATACACTCAGCTATCTATTCAACTTTTTTATTATCCTGAGGTTTTATGCAAAAAATCACAATTTGGATTTCAATTACATAGATAGCCACTGTAAATAAAGCTTTATCATCAGCTTAATAAAAAGATATATAATGATAAATTTTTAGGGGTACTTAAATAAAATGGTCCCCATGTCTGCTATGCATCTTCCTCAGCCTATCAGAAAGGGAGGAAAAATTCTGCATGGGAAAACATACTTTTTTAGAGATTAAAAGGAAGAGGAGAAGAATCTTTTCTGCTTTTCTACATTCACCAGGATGAAGCAGTAAACACCAAACAAGGGAAAACTTAATTACATATCTTTACTAGTGTACAGTAGGTTTGATAAAGATTAAATAATTCTTTATTCTTATCTCATTAGCCAAGGGAAGAGGTGGAGTGGGACAAATGGAGATTACTTTGCACATACTGCGAGCAATGTAAATGATTATTGCACACACACACCCCACCTTAGGACCTGCACACTGCTAAGGAGCTCCTAAAACAGTAATGTAGCAGCTAGGACAATATTTTCAGGGGAGTCTTATGGCTGATGATAAACTTGATGACCATAAAGTGCCATTTTGCTTCAAGAGGGCAGAGTCAACTAAGTCTTCTAATGTCTTCTCTAATGATTTTAATAGTTAGACATATGAACCACATGTGCACATGAAAGGATCTGTCTCCTAGTATGAACATTTAAAAACAAAAGCTACTAACTGCAAAAGAAAGGCATTTCCCCCACAACTGCATAATGAATCTCTCAATTCCTTGTTAGTCTAATCCAAATTGTTGGCAAGCTGGATACTAGAGGATGACTCTACTCGAAAGGATGACTTCCAACTGCCCCAACTCTTTGCTTGCACAAAAACCTCTGACCATTGGTTTCCTTTCATGCTCCATCACTACAGATGGTGAGACTCATACCTGGCAAAAAACTCCTACAGCAGCTTGTCAGTGGAAAGGATGCACCTTCAGAGGGAACCTCTCATGCTCTTCTGTAGAGAGCAGCTGTGGAAATCAGAGCCTAAAATAACAGAGCTGTCCCCTGTCAGATTTCTTCAAGAACTAGGTTTGTTCAGTCTCAACCTTTGCCCACTCTGAAAATTCCTCTCTAACAAAGGCACAGCAGGATTTCTAGCAATGAAAACTTAGTTAACTAGCTTCCACTGAATTTTAAGTCCATTATTTCTGAAGACATCCATATAGAATTGAAAATTTAGAAATATAGCACATAAAATCAAAGAACACTTATCACAAGGAACTATGTAGGGGAGGCAGAAAGTAACAAAAAAGGGTTAAAGAGGAAGAGACAGTAACAGATTAGCCACCTAAAAAAAAAATTAAGCATAAACTAGAGTCAGTTTTCCCTCCTTAAAAACATCTACCCATTACATTTAACATCTGATCTACAAGTAGAAAATTATAAAAAAGTAATTTCTACTCAAGAAATCCAGAACAGTTTAAGCTTTTGCCCAAGTAGCTGAATTAAATGTTCCATAAAATACATGTATTTGATCTATTATACAGTGAATTCCAGTAAAATATGGTATTACGATATAGTAAATTGAGATTTCATTACCTTCAATAGAGACACATAAGCAACAGCAGAGGCACACTTGCACATTCACACCCACACAATGCAGTCAAGGTCTACATATGTACTGGTAGCAGATAATATATGTCATTCCTGGAAATGAACTGGAGATGGACGAACAGGGTGATAGGGAGCAGCACAACATGGCCGCACACATAAGTTACACCAGCAGAAATCACGCAGGCTGGAACAAGAACCTTGAGGGCAGTTCTAGTTCATCTGGAGAATGCTCCAGTCTCGAGGCTGGATCCTGGAACAGCAATATACTTCTATACAACTTAAATCGACCCCAGGAGGACAGACTATCAAACATTGTTCTCCATTTTCCCTTGAGCAAAATGATCTAACTGTAAATTATGTTGCTTATAAGCAAAGTGGTTGAAGTCTCTACAACACAGGCCTGTAGAAGACAAACAGTATCTACAAAAGTACAGCCCATTCAGCTAGCTGAAAGTTTTATAAAATTGGACTATTTGGAACATATTTTTATGACTTTTTCCTGAATAATGTTTGAATTATTGGAGTAACATTGAGAAAAAAAAATCACAGGAATTCAGGTTGAAAATAAAGCTACAATACACTAGACAAAACCTGACAATAATGTAAACAGAACATCAATATTCGAAATAGAAATAAAAAGTTAAAACAAATGCAAACTATATAGTAAAACAATATCCATCTTTTGAAGATGAAGTCTAAAATTAGGTCTTCACTAAGAAAATGTACTTTGACCTGGCACTTCCAAATATACACTGCAAATATGTAAATATCTTCAGTGATTAATCTAGAATTACGTATTTAAAGTGTAGTATATTTATTCAGTTTATACCTCTTATCTAGCCAAAACCTCCCTCCAACTATTACTATATAGAAGACAAAATATCTTTTATTGACAATAATTAACAAGCTCTATTACTTTAGACATAATAAACTTGGTCAATTTTTCAATCCAACAGAAATTCAGTTTCCCTATTAACTCCAGTTTCAGGTATTATCATAAAATGATACAGATACACACTAACAAAAAATTAACTTTAATATATTCATTATACAGACTGAATACACAACTTTGTATATTAAAATACGTCATCGGTACGAGTAAGATTTGTATCATTTCAAATTTTTCTTTTCCTCAACAGTTCAAACATGCCAGATGTAAATATGCTCACTTTTTTCCCCAATGTGATAATTAATAGAGGCAGAGCAGAAACTGCATTACAATAAATAAATGAAGCATTTTTTTTTCTCATTCCCCCCAATTTCTTGGCTTCATGATCCTGCTAAAAACTGATGTTTTTCTTGCTTCAAGCTTCCAGTTAGCTACTGAATTTCTACAGAAACTTACACTATTAAGTAATGCAAAATAAAAATAAATATATGTGTACTTTATACTGCACGTATACTTGAGTTATACGTAAAAGATTCCTGCAACAGGGTCAGAGGGTAATATAACTATCCATGTCAGATTTAAATGACATCTAATACAAATGAATAAACTTCAAAACATTCAGGAAGCAAATGATGATGCAGAACCCAAATTATACCATTTTCCACAAGTCTATTAACCAGTTGATTTCAAACAGTGAAGAAAATTGAGTTCTTGATTTCCTGACATTTCAGATCACAATAAAGTTAACCTCAAATCAAATGAGATAAATTACAATGATGAATGTTCAAACAATATGACCTGTGCCTGACTTTCAGATGCTGTTCGCTTGAGCAGCCTAATTTGGTCCATTTCTGAATGCCCCATTGAATTTCGAGTTAGAGACTGCACTGGGTCAGTTACGTTGTATCTGCCAGGCTGATAAAAACCATAATATTCTATTCTCTTTTCCCCTGAGTTTTCCAGCACCTTTAGTTTCTGCCTAAACTGAATAATTTTACAGGTTAAGAACAGGATCACAGCACAAGCCAGAATGAAAAAGGCTAGTAAAATGTCAAAAGCCTGATTCAGCTTTTCAACCTGTTGTGTACAAAGTAGGGAAGTTTTTAATGATATAGGAGCAGCATCTGTTGGAAAGAAACCTTTTTCTTCTACAGTTCTGTTAACAGGTATGATCTGTGCTGGTATTTGCACCGGTAATGTTGATAATACTGTAGTTGCCTGTGATAGAATTTCAGCAGCATTTTCTTCATAGGGCAACGGGTTAGCAGATGTAGCTGTAGTTCCTTCCCAGAAAGCAACATATTTAGTTCCTGCATTAACAAACTGTTCAAACTGTTCAAATGTGTTGTGCCTGTTTCCCTTATGCCATGCCATCAGCAAAGTGGTAGCGCTGTGATGGATACCTACAGATCCCAGACTCCAGGCTGTTTCTGGGCTGGCAGTAGGACTACTGCAGTTTGCAAACTGAGTCCACTTAATGTAATGCAAAGGTCTACCACGCATACTGAGGGGACTCTGACAATGAATTTTTACAGAAATAGGAGATGATGCTAGCCAATTAAGTAACCCAAGCATTTTGCAGCTGCAGTTCCAAGGATTATAATTTACCCGCAGTTGAGTTAAAGACACTAAGGGACTGAGCACTTCAGGTTGTATCTCGGTAATATTATTAAATGCTAAACTGAGTATTTTAAGTGACTGTCCCATTTTTTCAAAGGTACCATTGCCAATACTGGTTATTTTATTTCTGTCTAGCTGCAGATACATTAAATTGTTCAATAAACGAAACATGCTGGAATTTATATTTTCTAAATCATTATAACTTAAGATTAATTGACTAAGGTTGTTTAATCCAAAAAATCCATTTACAGCAATACATTTTAGCTTTACGTTTTTTAAAGACAGATATCTAAGCTTATGAAGTCCTTTAAATGCAAAAGGATGTATTGATCCAATGGGATTGTGAGACAAAGAAAGTCTTTCAAGATTTTTGAGCCTTCCAATAGCATTCGATGGCACAAATGTTAAGTTGTTACCTTCAAGGAGCAAATATGCAAGGTTTTCAAGATGATGAAATGCTGAATCTGATATCCGTGAAATCTTATTATTGGCTAGGTTAAGTGTTTGAAGACTTATCATTCCCAAGAAAGTCCCACTTCCAAGGACACCGAGACGATTTCTTTGAAGTGTTAAATATCTAACAGAAAGGAGATCACTAAATAATCCTCTGGGAACAAAAGCTATTTGATTATTCTGAAGGTATAAACAATGAAGATTGGAAAGACCTTCAAACATTCCTGGATCCAGGCGTTTAATATTATTGTTATTTAGATGCAAGTAGCACAGTTTGGTGAGTTCCACAAAAGCTTTTGGATGTACATACGAAATACTGGAGTTATCCATGTAGAGTGCAGCAAGCTTCTGAAGGCCTCTTAGTTCATTTGGAGTAACACGCGATATATTATTCCCACTGAGGTACACAAGAATTGTGGTTTTTGGAAAGTTCTGTGGGATGCTTGAAAGCCCTAAATTACGACAGCTAACTTGTCTCCCTGTGCAGAGCTGGCAAGCAGCTGGACAGCCAAGAGCCTCCTTCTGGAGCAGCAACAAAAGAAAACAATTAAGAATATACAGGAATGCTCCCAAGCAGGGTGGAGAACTTTGCAGACCACACATATCCCTGCCTTTGGCCTTCTCACTCATCTCTGACTTTGCTAGTAGAGATAAAAAGAAGTTTATAAATATTATTAATTTAAAAGTTTAAAGATTCTATGTGTACAGTCTAAAATATAAGCATTGCTTTCAAGGTTGGTATTTTATATATTCTCCTTTGATGCCAAATAGGCAGTTTAAAAATGAAACTTATTAAGTTAGAACTACACTGAAGAAATTTTCAAAGTAAATGAACAATGAAGCAACTGCCTACCTAGCCAGAAAATATTTAATTGGTTGCAGCATAAAAGCAACTAAGCTGCCAAAATAATGTTCTCTAGTAAATTCAAAATACTGCTTATTAACTATTTTTTACAGTTAAGAATGACTAGGAAATGTTTCAATAGCATTTAAGTAGAAATGCCAAATGGAAACAAATTTCCTTTCACTGGCGGTTCATTTATCATTTGAATTTTACTTTTATAAAGCTAAGTTACATTCAAAATAAAAAAAACAATTCCTTACCCCAAATCTGAAGTTCATTATTTCCGTTGTTTTGCTGTTTTGCGGTTCATTAGACTAAGTTACCAGCTGACCAACTATACTCATCTGTAAAACCTTTGTAAAGGCAGTATTGCCGTGTACTAAAACGCTCACATTTTGCCCCAGGATTTGCAACTGTTTGCTCAGGAAACTAAGAAAGAAGTGGTTAAAGTCAGGTTGCCATGGATACAGGAAACCCTGGGACAGGAAGCCATTTTATCTGTGCTTCAGAAGTATTGTTGGAAAGGAAATCTCAAGTGATTTGTTTCTAGAAAATCAAGAACTATCTTAGTTTGTAACCGTTGCTGTTTTGGTTTTGTTAAACCACTGATTTTAACTAGGAGAGCTAAGGAGAGTTTTATCTAAGTTAGGTAGAAATTTTAGAATAAAGCATACCTATCTGTAACAGTACTATTGCATTATCTGTAAATCCTTTATCTTTGAGCTGGAATCCAAAATGTTTTATTAAATCAATAGCAACACTTACACTGGTCTCCCTCTGCCTGCAGAGCCAAACTGCTGACACCACACACGCACACACACAGTCCAGCAGCCCAGCACAGATGGAGAAGACTATGTCTGGAGGGCAGAGCCCCAGTGCCTCCTGCACTCCTGCAAGGCACACCCTGCCGGCAGCCCCAGGGAAGCCCAGGAATCTCGAAGATGAGAACCATGTGATGTACTAAACTGCTGTGTATTTGTTGTATTTCAGACTTGATACAGGCACTTTGTTAAGATTCACTTTAGGCCACTTTTTTAAAAGCAAATTTATCTACAGAGGACTATGTATATTCTGACAGCCACACCTTTGGTCTACAGCTTTTGTCTCCTGCATGTCCCTTGTGCAGATAAACACTTAGTGCAAACATGTGCTATAAATATCCCCCTTGCTTAAATACCGGAGATTACATCCCATCACAGGGACTAAATACCTGCGAAGTCCAGTCACATCATCAAAGGGGGAAAGGGGAAACAACACCACAAGATGGTTAATTAGACATTAAGCCTACAAATAGCAATGTAACTATAAAATAATGATTTATACCGCAATGACACCTTCTGCTCAGCAAAATGAAGATGTCAAAGCCCATCAGTAGCCATAGCCAAGGAAGAGACACAACAGCAGAAGAATCAAGTCACTTTGGCCGCAATGATCTCACACAGGAAGTATGAGTTCACGTAAGGGGCAAAATATCACCCAAATTACCTCTGCCTATAATAATCCAAGCTGAAATACATGAAGCACATGAGCAATGGAAGCAGAATAGACAAGGTCATGCTTTTGAAGAGGCTTTCTTCCAAATTCTGCCAAAAGAAACTTACATTTCTGAAGTTTTCAAAAAAATATTTTTGATCATATATAACTGTCTTTTTACGTTTGAAATCTGTAAAATATTCAACATAAACACTCCTTCAATTAAAAATTAATTACCTTCAATTCTATCAGAGTCAATGCATCTTACAATATCTAGTCTACAGTAAGAAATCAGTAGGACACACCTCTTAAAATAGCTAGTCTAAAGTAAGAAATCAGCAGGACCAGTAAAATTGTTCCATGGGCCACTTTAGATAAAGCCTGTATCAGTTACAACCCAGAATTTGAACTGCATTTGGTTCTTTTTTCTGGGACCATTAAACCAATAGGAAAACTAATTGTTCTTTAGATTTAACTATTTATTTTCACATTTTAATTTTTCACAGTATTTAACATAATCGTTAATATAAAGGAAAGTAAACATAATTGTTAATATAAAGGAAAGTAAAATAAAATGGCACGTCATTTCCTTAGAGTGGAACACTGCATAGTTTTGAACAGTTCCCAGGATGATCAGGGAATTATCCCAGATACGGAGAAAAGAACAGTAAGAGTAACTGAAAAAAATTGCCTAGGTCAAATAGAGCCAGGTGAAGGGAAAAAGAGATTGACCAAAAATGAAAAATTATTTCAAACAGGAAACTATCTCCTACCTGAGCTTCACCACCTATAGCCTATTTATGCTGATATTTACTTTGGTAAAGAAATAATTAAAAATTATTTTTTCCAAGATGTGCTATGTGAAACAACCCCATAGGACTAAAAGAAGCAAGTCCCAATCTAAAAAAAAAAAAAACAAACATTTTAAAGGACAAATGTTAATAGATCTCCCTTTTTGCAAAGTGCCAGAATTAACATATTTAGAAAGACTGAAGGAATTGCTGAAGTTCTATGGGATATCAGATAGCATGGAAATGTAAAGAAACCAATAGTGTAGTGGCCAGATAAATGAAGGCTGGTGCCCAGTAAGTGGCTTAATGTCTCTGTGGTCTTGTACTAAAGATACCTTACCAATATTCACAAAAAGTTTTGCTCTAACCCTAGTTGCCACTGTGGTTCTGAGCGCATCACTGACCTCTCTGATTCTTAGATCCCATGTACGAAATGAGGAAGAAAAATCTTAATCCTGTTCATGGCTCCTTCCAATTTGCACTAGGAAATGTGGAGAAAGTCCTGTCTTAAACTTTGTAAATATGGCACCTGGAGGCCTACAGATCATAATTTCAAGGTATTGCTTCATTAATAGTACACACTCTTAAAGTATCTGAAAGCAATATCTGTTAAGAACAAGAGGCAAAATAACATGTCACATAACTGACACCATTTTGGGGAAAACCATAAAAAAGACTGGGATACATATATAACTTGGATCAGCATTTCTTAAACTGGCTTGCACTTAAACAATGAAATTCATTACTAGTTGAAAACTGTACGGAAAACACTAAACATTTCTTTCAAACAAGTGTAGGCAGCTCCAAGAGTGGTTGGTATATTTTATTCCATGCAAATTTTGTTCTCCAGTGATAGAAATACCAGATTTATATCTGTATACATCTTCACATGGCAACAGAGAAAATTACTTTTGAATCCTGAAGTGAATTTTACCTTAATATGCCAACATTGATAAAGTTACTAATGTCACGGCTTTTTAACATATTAAAATCTACTTCAACAATGACTCCTTGTCAATACAAGCATGAAGTCTGAGCAACAGCAATTTGTCAAATTGTGCATAAAATGACACATCAAAGTAATTGAAAGAACATACAAGCACTGCACCCAGTGCAGCGTTTCCAAAACACCTCTATTTTCTCACTGATCCATTAAAGCCAATATAATTCAGGTTATTAATATTAGCTAGCATAAAATAGTCATCCAACTCAAATTTATGTATAGCAGAAAAACATGCAACAAGTTCAAAAACAGGTTCTAAAGTTACTCATTTTAAAAATGTATTAAAGCTAATTTTTGAAGAGGGATTTCATTGTCATAGTCACTACAAAATTATGTTGAAGCTCACAAAACAGAGGAAAAGCAATTTTTAGCACTGCAATTATTCTTTTAGCTTATAATAGTTAAACTATCTGTTGCTCTCCCACTCTATATTTAGCAAGTACCTCCTCTTGCAGGTTTTTCTTCCTTCTGCTTTTATTCTCCACAGGTGGGCTATGATACAACTTTCTTGTTTTGTTTTCAAATACCTACCACCTTCTGCCCACATCATTCTCCAGATATGATCACAAGTCAAAGTAATTCAGCTACTAACCTACTGCTTGGGTAGCATGCACATCAACATTTAATTTCATTTCACTTACCTACGTAACACCTGCTGTGGGCACATTATTAATGTTAACTTATCAGACCTCAAAACCCTGTTTTGTTTTTCTCATTATCATCCAGATTATCTCAAAAATTGCAGATTCCTCCTAGTATTTCATATTCCTGCCTAAGTAAAAATCTTGATTTGCTGCTTCAGTTACTGAAAATTTCTGTTCCACAGAGTGCTATTCCACTCTCATAATAGCAACAGTGATAGTTACAAAGTGGAGGCACAGGCACAGAAACTGTAATACCAAATTAATAATCCAGCAAAAACATTCCTGTTTAATAAACCCACAGTACTAAACATTTGTATATGTAAAAATACATCACAAAATCTATTTCAAAATTATGAAGCTGTCTTTGTAACTTATTTTCATTTTTAACCTTGGCATTTATTATTTTTGATTAAATTATCAAGCAGGTTTTGCAACATGCTGAGAAACAGTAAGAAGTAAAAACTATATAATCATTTTCCCCGTTGAGGATAAGAAAATAAGTTTCCCTTCTATAAACCTTATTTGGCTTTAGACTCTAATAAAAAAATATGACAGAAGGCTCTTACGAAATTAAGACCTCACTTTGAGAAATTGTTAGAGTAAATTTCTCACCTAGTAGTAAATCATTATTGCACCAATGAACTGCATTTGTCATGCAAACTGACAAAAAAATAAAGTCTTCTATGGAGTAAGTAGTAAGTCTGTGAACAAAACAGTAACATAAAAAAGGCTGGCCATCAATGAAATCCACAGATGTGATATGCTGAGAATAACTATATTTATAGCTTTAGCCTTTACTATTCACTGCAATATTTAGTAAACTGTTCAAACTATAAAAGCAATATGAAATGTACTCAATATGAATGCAATTCAAACCAAAAGGTTTAAAGAACTCAAAGCAAGTAATTTCCCAAATCTCAACCAGAAAAACTAATTAATGTTCTATAAATTCATTCAAAACTAAATCCAGTTCTACAACTTTCAGCAGCACACTGCCTGCTAATTTAGGAGACAGGATGCACATGCACTTGGCATTAGCAACTGATAGCTTCTAAAAATTTTACAAAAAGAGAAAACATAAACAATTAGTGCATTTCCTGAAAACTACTACAGAGAATACCCACATGCAAAATACAAAAGCTATTTCTTCCTTAAAAATACATTCTTTACACCAGACATTTCCTTAATATAAAAACTTGATGTTTTGTTTCAAATCCTCATTTTCTCATCAAATTGTTTGAGTATGAAATGTTAATTTTTAAGACAATACTTATTTGCAGAAGTTCTTGTAGTGTCATGGGTTATGTTGTTAACCACTTTTGGTGTCTTATCATCATAGTCTGGCACTGTTAAGAAAAATCACCAAAAATTTCAGCTACTCTCTGGCAGTCTCAAATTTCAGAGTATAGAGCAGAGGTAAGCAGGTGTACCAAAACAGCTCAGAACAAACTTAGGCAGAAAACCAGCTACAAATCTGTATAAATTCTTTTTTTTTTTTTTTTAAAGTTTGTTACAATATTGTGATTTTTACACATTTTTAGTAATATGCTATACTTTAATCGCTGCTTATTCAATAGCTAATTTGCAAACATATAAACTGCATATTACAAAAGACAAAGATAAAAAGTTTGAAGACAGCTATTTAGTCCATTGCCATCTTTTGCTGCCTTTTATATACTTAAAAGGTTCAATTTTAGGGTAAATTATAATTGGAAAAGTTTTAGGAAAGAGTTCTGAAATTCTTTATATAGGCCACAAACAAAAGCAAGATATCAGCAGCAATTAATCCCTTATGACTGCTGTTTGTTTTCTGCAGCAATTCAGCTGCATTTAGTGACATAATCCCTTGCCATCACTTGGTGCATTTTCCCTTGCAAACAAGCCTTATGGGTCTTAGGGGAAATGATAATTTGTTCCTGATCAGTTCATACTAACAATTAGGTGTAGGAGAAAAATTAATGGAGATTGTGAACAAGGAAAGTTTAAAGAGTGCATCCTCTTGCCAATGCTATGATGTAACATACAAGTAAGGAAGTTGTGGTACTATATGTAACTCTCTGAATGATGCAGACTCTCATTCTCAGAGTAAGACCAAAGCCACATTTTTTGCTCATATCATTAAAACGGCACAGTTACCTGGCGGGCAAACTAAACAAATCCAAGGCCAAACATGGATGACAACTGCAAAATCATCATTTACAGAGCTCCTTTTAATACTAATGGTGTATTAGATGTGTGGGTGAGCACACTTTTGACTAGAGGAATAAAAAAGAAGAGTGGAAGATAGGGAAATGGCTTCCCTATAAAGAAAGAAGGATGTACAAGTTAGTTATGTAACAAATTCTGACTTTATAAATGAGGACATAACTACCCTGAAGAAGAATATGACATTTTATTAGGCACTTTCTTGCCATTTCCTAACATTACATATAGACAACTTCTTGAGAAGAAAATTAAATTTCTAACAAGGTAACTTTAACAAATGACAGAGGAAAAATGTCTGTAATAACCTAATGAAGATTTATAATTGCATACTCTAAGTACTTATACTCACAGAATGCCAATTATCTAATTGGCTGAACTCATACTGGCTGACATATCAGATTTGATACACAGTGAGAAAAAGCACACATTCATTTACATAACTCTTAGAAATGAGTAGAACAACCTGGAGAACCTGTTAGGCTCTTAAACTCTTCCTCAAAACAGAATTTTCAGACAAACCCATTTGACTCAGAGGGGAAAAATTAACACTGGCATCTGGAAATACTAGTCATGTAACACAAATTAAAAAAGAAAAAGACGAGATCAATTAAAACACTTCGTATTTCAAGCTCAGTAGTCTCCTCAACCAGAGTAGTACCACTCTACACTGGTAGGTCCACCAGAATGAACCTATCCTCAAGCACCAAAATTAGTGGACTGTTTTGGAAAGCACTGACTTTGAGTAAAAGCGAACCTGGCAGCCTCCCATTCAAGAATGATATGCATAGCATTAGTAACACTTACCAGCAAAAGAGGAGCTTTCAACACGGTGTCAAATGCTACCCGTGCTTACAGTTAGGTATCACACCAAGCTAAGCTAATCATTGACACAGTATCTTTCCAAATTCTGTTTACATTTCCTGTTAGAGACTAAAATATTCCTATCATTCTTAAGCATCTTTTAGTGTTGTTTGTGTTCTACCAAGATACACTGGAGGAAATAAAAATAAATCTACTTTGCTAAATAATTCATTAAAACTTTCAATATCACAAAATAAGGACATTTCGAAATACTGTAAAGCTGACATCATACAAAGTGACAGCAACATAGTAAGCAAGCTGATTATTTCCAGATATATGTAGGTATGAGAAGGGGAAGAGGTACAATTATAGGCACTCTGGTCTCAGGAAATACAAAGGATGCTGAAGATGTGTATCTCAAAATGTAGCATCTGCGACTGTGGTGGGGCCCACATTCTTTCCACAATGGCCTAAAGAAAAGTTAGGCTGCTGCTTCTGACCATGCACTGTTTTGGGGACCAAGGGCACATCTAATAAAACCTAACGACATCTCCTGTACTGTACTAGAAGACTACCCTTAAAGTTGTAGGTTCACAAACAAGCCATTAAGATTGTAGACAAACTGGAATATGACTGAACTAGACCCGGAAATTACAGCATTTGTGAATGTACTCATCTGGGTTGCTGTCACCTCTCATGTCTCACATCCTAGCTCAGATGATTCTCCTCCACCAAACTTCAAGTCCTTTTGCATTTTTGAAAAACCCCTCACTGTTCTAGCTATTGTGTGTCTATGCATACTTCTCTTGTGTGCTGGAGACACTATTAGCCAATAAGTGTATCCTTACTGCCTAAATCTTGCTACTGGACCCTATTCTTACGTACATCAGTGTAAAGACAAAGGTCTTTATTTTATGAAATATCAAGAGCTTTTAATAAGTGAATGAAAATGCATGTGGATAGATATAAGTGGCAAACAGGCAGCAAGAATACAAAATGTGGAAAATAATATGGATGCCTGTATCAGACAGACACAAAAAATGCTAACATTGAATGGCCAGACTCAGATAGCAAACACAGATAGTTAGGCAGTATTTAGTCTATGCTAAAAACCCAAGTAATACCAGGAAATTACTGCTAAGTGAAAAGGTGCTGCAACACACTGATCATGAAAGAAGCAGTTATTGTTCTGTTATTAATATGAACTTCTAAGGTCTAACACAATGTGCAGCTGTGTGCAGGAAGATGGATCAAAGGACTATATGCATACATGATAAAATGCAATGGTACCATTGGTACTAACATGTCATTGCATGTGTGTCTGGATGTTATCACCTAGGCAAGAAAGCTATAATTTGCCTAATAAACTGTCACTTTATAACCTGCTTAGTCCAACTAATTGGCCCGAGAACCACTGTGAACTACAACTGCTCTGCAGCGATTCCCATTTTATCTGCTCTAAAATCCTTCACTTGTGATGGTGTCAAAGGCACTATATTTGAAATAGGAAATTATTTTTGCTATACTGGTTTTAAATGAATAATGATGGAAGCTTTAGCTTCCCACAGAAAGTCCCAAGTCCACATATGTATAAACACAACCACTAACTAGAAAAGTACCTAAAAGCAATGAAGTAATACTATAGCATTTAGAGGGAGAATAAAATATTTTTAATATTTTTCCCAACATTTTATCCATAAAGCAACTCTGAGGAAAGAATGAGTATACGTGTTATCTTCATAGTTCCCCCAGTACTTTTGTCTCTTCCCTCCCCTTCCTCTCTAAAATAACCTGATGCCCTTGGGACCGCTCTATCTATAGGCTAGAGGAAGCAACTGGCAAAAACAGCAAAATCCTTAGGAAGTGCTAGACACAGTGCAGATGCCTGTTTTCCCCGTAGCAGAATCTTGAAAATCTGAGCTTGCTACTGGTACCATCCCTGACCATCGATCAGGAGCAAGATGTGGGTAGAACCTCACCGTCAGCTTGGCCTTCCCAAGTGAGCCTGTCTCATGGCCATGCTCAAGAGACAAAATTTTGTTCTTTCTCTGCAGCTGAGAAATCTTGAACTGGTTTTGGATATCCAAAGTAATATCGAATCAGGAACCTGGCCAGTGAGGTACTCCAACAGGAAAAATTACTTCAGCTTTTCTTGAAAACTTTGTTTATATCAATCAAAATATTTTGTTTAAATACTGTATTATATATAAAACATTTTTGCTTAAACTTTGCAAAAGGACTTGCACAAGAAGCCTGCTTTTGAGAAATTTTATTTTAAACGCAAGTTTCAGATGTGAGATGCAGCAAGCATATGTAATGTAATTCCTATGAGATGGCAAAACCAGAGTGACTCACATTGCTCAGTAGTAGAAGGAACAATCACTTGACAGAATCAGTTTCGCACATTCTGTCTGAAGGTATGTTTGGCCCTGGCAATCTATCAGTTGTATAGTAAAGTTTTTGTAGCTTTGACTTAAATATGTCCACCAAAGAGAGGCTTTTTGTTTGAGAAGCGGCTTTCTTAAACGATTTGAGTATCTGAAAAATAAAGCTGTCATTTGCAGAAGGTTTTATTATGTTAAAAGACTGCCAGAAATAATTGGCTTTTACAGCAGGAAATTTGGAGCAGCTGAAGGTAGTTCAAAACAACACAGTTATCTAAAGCAATTTCTTTTTTCCTTCCCCTCTTTAAAAGACACTTCACAGGAAGACAGACATGTAGTTCAGCAGGTAACACCTCTTTAAGAACATTTTGAGTATACTCATAAGTAATACAACATTGTTACTTTACTGAAAAAAACAAAAGCTTTCTCATAAAGCAGCTGCTTGGTTCACCTTTGGCTAGATGTTTGTCCTGGTGATTGGGGACAAAAAAGAAAAGCTTCTGTGCACATTAAAAGCAATGAAGCCTCTTTAAGCTTTACATGTAAGAGCTCCCTCATTTTTTAGGTAGTGACTACATATTCTACAGCTTTACAGATACTAACATAGCTTTAGGATTTGTAAGCAACATCTAAATTCCTATTAGACAATACTTAAGACTTCTCAGGAAATCTGGCAGACTAAATGTAAACTCATGCAGTCTTGTCTTCCTGACTTTCAAACAGATAAGAATAACCTGAAGGTAAGCGTGAACTGAACTCTCACCTAAACATGTTATACATGAATTATAGTAATGACAATTCAGAAGTGTAACACTATTCAGCATTTTCATTAAAAACTTTTGTTTTGTATGTATATTCAGCAATGACAATGGCTAGAGAAAGGACAATAGTAAAAACTGTTTGTCATAGAAATCTACAGTGCAAAAACCGTTTCACAGTCTTTCACAGCAACTCTTCCATTTAATGTCGTAAAGGGGAAAACCAGGATTAAAGTTCATATCCACCCACAACAGGAAAGAAAACTGAACAAACATTGTTCCCTGGAAGGGACACCAAAATACTAACAAGCCAACTAAAGCAACTACCTCATCACAGATGAGAGAAGCAGCTAGTTCAATATTAATATGAGAATTGACAATAAAATATGCAGTACTGTTTCCTCATTTTTACCAAACGACATTTTCCATGAAACAGAAGACAGGTTACAATATTGCTATGAGCCAAATAAGAAGTGAATATAATATAGCATGAAAACTCTACCTTTTTAAGTTTCTCTTGCCAAGAAAGAGGCAATACAACTTATATTGGAATATTTATCTGCAGAATTGTGAAATACCTTAAAAGCCACCTCAAGAGCCTTTGAAGCATTCTTATTTAAGGTATTGTACATTTGCTTACCTATTCAACGATGGCAGAAGTGAAAGCAATGCCAAAGCAGAAAGTTTTCTTCTTTCTGGCTGAGTGATGTTATCCATCCGATCAACCCACATTTCAATCATGTTACCAAGAATTTGGTCCAACTGCAATGGGAAACAGAACATTCCTTTTCATTTATAAGTACTTCAGCATATTTAGAAAATAATTTATTTTAATTTTTCTACCAACTGAATATATTATTTTATCTGGGAAAGACACGCTACAGTTACCTATACCTGACAGAAGTAGCAAGCAACAGGTATTTTTTAAATTTTCTTTGACAGTGCTTCCAGGCCCTAAACACCCCCTCACCATTTATTGTAACCTAGAAGTTAGAAATGCAATTAATTAATGGACAGAGCACTGATTTGGAATTACTAAAACAGTTTTCCTAAATAGTCTAATACATAAAAAGCATGTGAACTTACACTCTTTTTTACCTTCACTGGTGACAAGTAAAAAAAAAGACTTTACTTGTTTGAAAACTGTATTATACCTAAGGATAAGAAAATTACTAAATTTCACTTAAAGACATAGTAGAACACTTGTAGCAGAAGAACCTCAGTAACCTCATCAGTGAAACTGGAGCACACTGAATCCAATACTCCTAAAAACTCATTGGAGAATGATTATCCCTGGCGCAAGACCTATCAAGATGGCATAAGGAAAGAAACTCTCACCCTGCAACACCATACAAACTAAAGGCATTTATATGGCTTATTGTGGGATGCAGTGGGAAGAGAATTTGGAGATTGTATAAAACTTTTAATGAGATCTTTTCAGGTAATTGTGAGAACATGTAAAACTTGTTTCAGGATGTGCAGGGGAAGGACCAAAGGAGGGGAAAGGGCCCCTTTCCAAGGTGGACTGGGGAAGAACAAGCATGGAAAACAGAGGGAAAACTTCTTCCAGCTCAAAAGAATGCAAGACTGCCATATGTAATCCAGCTGAAATACCAAGACAAAGATCCTTACCTCCTGACCCAATTCACAGGCCATCTGACTCAAAAGCAATGAAAAAAAACCTGCATTTTGTAGCAGAACTCTACCCATGATCCCCAGATAAGTCGACATCACCACTGGGTATCTCTGAAACAAAAGTAAACCAAAACAAAGGGGGCTTAATTTAATTACGTAAAAAATACTTAACATATAAAGCAGAAATATATGGAAAATACTTGCATGCATCCTTTATGTTTTTTTATTAAATTTGAAATTATAAATTGCAATTTAAAAGCCTCTAAGAACACAAGACTTAGTGAACAATCATTACCAGAGTTTCTCGATCCTTACAATAGGAAAACTATGGCAATCTCAAAGTCAGTTTCCTCCAAACAGCCAAGACAACTTGCAAGGTGATTTTACCCGAAATTTAAAAACCTGCATCTTAAAGGAATAAATGGTATATTGTACTGATAAAAAATTACTTTCAAAGTTGACTATGGCTCTGTGGTGGTTTTGACTAGGATAGAGTTAGTAGCTATGGGGCTATGTTTTGGATTTGTTGAAGGGTTGGAGGTAACAACAGGTTTGACTGGAATGCGCTAGATAAATTTATAGCTGTTATTGCTGTTTAGCTCTTACTTGTCAGGCCCCTGTGCTTGCCATGGGGCTTGCTTGCCTTACTGTACATTAGAGTCCACTGCTCATTAGTGGCTGTTATTTGCTTTCGCTGCTTGCTGTACAGCTGATCATCTGACTCTGCTGTGCCTGGGAACATTTTGATAACAGCAATGGCGATGAGCCCAGGCTGGCAGATGGCCAGGGCATCGCTGCTGCTTTTGTGCTGCTGTACTGGACAGGCTGGAACTCCAGTGTGAACTCGAGTCGAAGGGACTGTGACCTGTGGATGAGTCCATGTGGGAGCAGGACACGCCAAAGCGTCTGTGGCCATGAATAAGTACACAGCAGAGCAGGTACATCTCGAAGTGTCTGTGGCCAGGTTTACATCTGTGCCACAGCAGGTATACCTCTGAAGGCATTGTGGCCCATGGAGAAGGCCACGCTGGAACAGGTGCACCTCAAAGTGGCTGTGGCTGTGGATAAGTCTGTGCTACAGCAGGTGTACCCCTGGAGAGACTGTGGCGCTTAGATAAGGCTCCACTTGGAGCAGGTACACCCCTAAGAGACTGCAGTCTGTGGATAAGTCCAAGCCAGAGCAGGGGCAAGGGGAGCAGTTCATTGCAATGTTAAACCCTGTGGTCTGGTCCAAAGGGACTGGGGTGGAGATCGTAATTGTTGTAACTGTGATTTGAGCTGCATGTTATAGGAATTACTACAGCAGGAACAACCTGAACCCAGGGACAACAAGCTTTACAAGAAGCAGTGCAAGTGCAGCAGTAACCTGACTTGAGCTGGCTTTGGTGCCCAACAACTCCACGCAACACACCGCCTCTCCTGTCCTGGGTGACCACCATACCAGATGGAGCCCAAAGTCATGGGCTAAATGAACTCAGTGGACATTTGTAGACATTTTACAGACATTTCACAGACATTTCACAGTGGTGGTCCATAGACTAAGGGAATGATATCTGTGTATTATATCAAAGGATGGAAAGTGGGTGGGTGGTTAATGAGGTTGTATTGGATAGTGCGAGACCTGAGCATGATGTACATGGTATGGAATAAGGGGTGGAGAATGTGCTGGTTTTGGCTGGGGTAGAGTTAATCTTCTTCACAGTAGCTAGTATGGGGCTGTGTTTTGCATTTATGCTGAAAACACTGTTGATAAAACAGCGATGTTTTAGTTACTGCTGAGCAGTGCTTACACAGAGTCAAGGCCTTTTCTGCTTCTCACACTGCCCCACCAGTGAGTAGGCTGGGGGTGCACAAGAAGCTGGGAGGGGACACAGCCGGGACAGCTGACCCCCAACTCACCAAAGGGATATCCCACACCATATGATGTCATGCTTAGCATATAACGCTGGTGGAAGAAGAAGGAAGGGGGGGACATTCAGAGTGATGGTGTTTGTCTTCCCAAGTAACCATTATGTATGATGGAGCCCTGCTTTCCTGGAGATGGCTGAACACCTGCCTGTCCATGGGAAGGAGTAAATGAATTCCTTGTTTTGCTTTGCTTGTGTGCGCAGCTTTTGCTTTACCTGTTCAACTGTTTTTATCTCAACCCACAAGCTTTCTCACTTTTACCCTTCCGATTCTGTTCCCCATCCCACTGCGGGGGGAGTGAGTGAGCGGCTGTGTGGGCCTTAGTTGCTGGCTGGGGTTAAACCACGACAGGTTCAAAATTAGTGTTAACCATTTTAGTAACATTAAGAAGTGCTTAGTATTTCTGACGTTGTTGGTAACTTATTTTCACTGAAAGTATAATATTTGCCATAACTAATTTGCAAGTGTCTCAAAATTAAATGGATACAGTAATAAGCTCATTACTTTATTATATTTTCTTATTAGTTTTAACTTTAAAAGAAGCTACAGATTTCTTTGTATTATATTCAGCATCTAACAATATAACAGTAAGTATTTTGTAGAATTGCCTACTTGAAAAAAATGCCAATATTC
This sequence comes from Morus bassanus, assembly GCA_031468815.1. Lineage (NCBI taxonomy): Eukaryota > Metazoa > Chordata > Aves > Suliformes > Sulidae > Morus > Morus bassanus. Next base: position 64,601,161 of record CM062600.1, read on the forward strand.
ACCTGAAAATGTTAACCCAGACTAATACCTTTTTGAACAGGGAGCAATGAATTTATTACAGTCTTAAATCAGAAGACATTTTAATAATCCACTCTGCAGTTTTGTGTCTTCCTAAACTGCACACTGTTCAAACAAACTGTCTTTTTTGTGTTCTGTACAGCAAGAAGTACATTGCTAAGCAATATTACTTAGTTTGATCTTGGAAATATCTTATTTAACTCAATAATAATTGCAGCCAAATATTGATCTCTAAAGGTCTTGAACTCTGAAAAAAGGAAACGTTTTGATCAAAAAAGTCAAAAGCATAGTGAATTCCACCCACTGATTCTGCTGATTAAAGTATTTTTTTTCCTCCAGCTAGTACTGCCAGGTTCAACACAGTTAAAGCATATTAGATTTTACTCCTTTTTATCCAACATGGAAATTTGTTAAAGGCAAAGAGAGAGAAAACGGAGAACTTAAGACATCCAAGCAAGCAAAGTTTTAAAGCCTGTTCTATCTCACACAAAGCATTCTCAAGTCCTTCAGCTTTTCATACTACATACATCAATTAGGAAAAGAAGGTCAAGTCAGTCTTCTCCTTGTCCATTTTTTCTCTGGTGCAGGTACACTTAAAAAGTAATAGTATAAGTGTTTTTAAAAAAACCTCAATAAAACACTCCAACACCTACAAAGGATCTAACTAAGCATAGAGTCATAGCACCTTATCAATGTTAATAGTGAAGGGATGGCAGAATAAAATCTGTGTTATTAAAATAAACACTAGGTGACAAATAAGTGATGGATAGGTTGCTTTAACTCTTGCACTACTATGTTACTTTTACAGACTTCTAAAATAGCTGTCAGAGATCTATCAGATGCTCTTAAAACAAGAGAAAATGCAATATCAATATGAGAAAACTGGGCCAGATAACGGAAGGTACTTTCCTGTTCAAAAGGAAAAGTAGAGAGTAATTAACAAGTAACTCTTACCTCCCCATCTATAATCCCCCTGAATACTGATGGCAGAAGAGGTTGAAACATATGGGAACCCAAAACAGGGTTTACTTTTAGGACATTTTCCACAACCTTAAGAACAAAAGCAAATTAGAAAATTAGTAAAGTACATTTTAAAAATCTTAACTGAATCTTTAAAACTACACATACTGGTCTACATATAAAGGCCTGGTAGGATGTTTACCATTAAATATCAGCAAACCCCAGGACTGCTGAAAGTATATTCTAGTGAAGTATCCTGCAAACCTGAGCTGCATAACAGACCTGATGAAAACTGACATGCCAAGTGAAACCCACCTAGCCAAGCACTTCCTCATCAGCCTCCTCCTGGCCCTGGCAAAGCTGATGGACGTGGGCTGGAAGGAAGGACCTTGATAAGGCTCCAGGAAAAGCAGCTTGATGACTTCAGTTGGCAGGGAGGAATACCAGCAGTTTAAGGCTTATTTCCATACCTTTGTCCTGTTACTTTTTTAGAGAACCATTGATTAGGGCCTACCATCTCTCTGCAGGTGATCAAGTAACCACAAGTTCTCTCAGATGTGCTCTTCTCAGTACCCTGCCCTGGTTCTCAGTTTTTACATTCTTTATGCTTTGCTTCTCAGCTCTTTTTTCCCCCCACGAGCGGTTCCCTGAAGTAATTTTTTTCCCCTGTGTTCTTCAGGCTTTCTTTCACCCATCTCTTTGGGCTCTCCCCTTGTACCAAGATGGAGAGGGGAAGAGGCTGTGAGAATAATGGGCCAATACTTGTTCACTCCTATGGGTAGTAAGGACAGAGACCACACACCTATACACTGATGTGTATACAGCATTTAATGGTACCTCCCTTAAACATTCTTCTCAGTCTCCACCTACTTTCAGCTCAGAGGGACTATCTCTCTTCTGTGCTCTTGTCCAGTCCCCCCCTAAATCTTTTTTTCTTTTTGAGCCTTGTTCCTACTAGCTTCATTTAATGTCCTCTATTTCTTGCCTTGAGAGAGATGTTAAGCAGTTGACCCCTTTCAATGCCTCTAAATTTTGTAACCTTTAATATATTGTTATATGGAGCTGAACATAACTTTTCCCCTGCTCATCTTTTCCAGGTACTGGAAGTTTTTGCTAACTCATTTGTTCCTTGTACAGAGTCTTTTCAAACCTTTTATTGTCTGTCTCAGATAATCAGAAAATCAAGTCACATCAAGCCTCAGCAATCTTGCAATAAATAGTCTAATAAGTTCAAATTAGTCTTTTTCAACCTTATCCATTTATTTCCTGTTCTAATGTCTGTTTTCAATCCAGCCAAAGCTGTTTGTAGGAAAATATTTCTGAGAACACTCCCAGATGTTTCTGTTCCAAATATTTATCTTAGGTTTTTCTAGTTCAACAAGTCAGCATAGTGACACCTGACAAAACACTTCCCTTTTTGTAAAAATACTTACATGGATTATAGCTCAGTTATCCCTCTGGAAGCAAGGAGGCATAACTGGAAGGTGTTCAGAGTGTACTAGAAAACCTTGTGGCTAATGCAAGGCCACACTGGGAGCCAAGTGGATAAATTATATATATTGATGTTATAAATTATATATATCAATATATCATAATGATATATACCTGTATCATAATGATATTTATGTAAATTATATATAACTATAGCATAGAATCACAGAACGGTTTGCATTGGAAGAGACCTTAAAACTCATCTAGTTCCAACCCCCCTGCTGTGGGCAGCTACACTTTCCACTAGACCAGGCTCCTTAAAGCCTCATCCAGCCTGGCCTTGAACACTTCCAGGGATGGGGCATCCACAACTTCTCTGGGCAACCTGCTCCAATGCCACACCACCCTCATAGTGAAGAGTTTCTTCCTAATATCTAACCTAAATCTACCCTCTTTCAGTTTAAAGCCATTATACCTTGCCCTATGACTACATGCCCTTGTAAAAAGTCCCTTCTCCAGCTTTCTTGTAGGCCCTCTTCAGGTACAGGAAGGCTGCTACAAGGTGTCCCTGGTGCCTTCTCTTCTTCAGACTGAACAACCCCAACTCTCTCAGCCTGTCCTCACAGGAGAGAGGTGTTCCATTCCGCTGATCATTTTTGTGGCTCTCCTCTGGACCTTCTCCAACAGGTCCATGTCCTTGTGCTGAGGGCTCCAGAGCTGGATGCAGTACTCCAGGTGGGGTCTCACCAGAGTGGAGTAGAGGGGCACAGCCCAGGATACGGCTGGCATTCTGGGCTGCAAGCGCACATTGCCAGGTCATGTCCAGCTTTTCATCCACCAGCACCCCCAAGTCCTTCTCCTCAGGGCTGCTCTCAATCCCTTCATCCCCCAGCCAGTATTGATACCGGGGATTGCCCCAACCTAGGTGCAGGACTTTGCAGTTGGCCTTGTTGAACTTCATGTGGTTCACATGGGCCCACCTCTCAAGCCTGTCAAGGTCCCTCTGGGTGGCAACCTTTCCCTCCAGTGTGTCAACCACACCACTCAGCTTGGTATCATCAGCAAATGTGGTGGGGGTGCACTCGATCCCACTGTCCACGTTGCTGATGGCGTCAGTCCCAGTACTGACCCCTGAGGAATGCCACTCCATATTAGCACCATCATTCAGTTTCAGAGATCTGATTAAAAGCTGCTGCGTTAAACATCTGCCCAACTATAGACTAAATAATAGTACTGATAGAGAGGATTTGACATTTTAAGTTCCAGAACTAGAGTCCTTAAGCTCCTCACAGCAGGAACTACAGATGCAAAGGACTATCAACTTCCCCTGTTGTTTTCTGTCCTGGGATTCTGCAAGCAGTTGTGCAACCCACCAAACAGGTAGGTGGGATCTATTTTTTTATCTCCATTGCATTTATAATGAACAATTCAAGTTCAAGTTTTTAAGCAACCCAGAGTTCCCAGTTAGAGCAGCCACTGGAAATGTAAGTAGTAATACACTACAGTTACTACTGAACTATCCTGATCATTTGGGGTTTATTTAATTATAAAATCACCTAAACAGTTTTTATAATAATACACATGTATGCAGACTTATTACTTAACCCTCATCTTGCCAGTTTACAGTTACATTTGCAGTTACAAAAATTGAACTGTATGGCTATTTTTCTTACTGGTATTGAATATTGAAAAAGAAAACTAATATTAAAACAATAGTAGATATAATATTATTGTTTGTATTAGCAAAGGTATCAAACTGGTTAATAGGATACAGGCAAAACTCACACTTGGATGGCTAGATACAGCAATTCGATAATTACCTTTGCACATTTTGTTTAGAAACATTCAAAATTAATCTAGATTATTAACACACAAGTATGATTTTGACTTTAGGATTGAATCATTTCGTAATGTTGCATTTCCATCCAAATTGGGATTTTTTTTCTGAATTCTGAACACAGCTGAAAACTGAATTAGGACAACTCTTAAAACTCATTCATCAGATTGATTTTCCCTTTTATTTTGTAATTAGAAGTGTAAGTATCTTTTGTGTTACACTGTGGTACTCCCCTCCACTCTAAAATTCAATTAGAAATAAACTACTTTAATTAGCTTTCTACAGCTTCCGTGAGTCCACAGATAACCAAAGATTAAATCAAGTTACCTTGACCCAAACATAATCCTTGTTTTGCAACTCAATGCTCTCAAAATTTTCTGTACATAGCATTATCTCTGCAATGCACTGATTTGTCATCTGGCTGTTTAAGTGTGCTGTTGCCATGCCGTAGAACAAACTATTTTCATGAAGATCCAAGCCCTCACTAACCACCCTTCTCTAGTAATCTAGAAAACAATCAAACAGGAAAGGCATCAGGGACTCTTCATCTAAATCCATCTATACAAAGAGGACTCGAACTAGCTTAGAAGTCATTTACCTAAGGACATTTTGGAATCACATGAAGTAATAAACCATTGCAGAGGGGATATAGGAACAGTGTGTTAGGTTATTATCTTAAATAGGGTGCTCTATTTAAGGCTATACTAAACTTTCCTTGGGAAAAGCATTTTTAAAAAATACTTGTGTGTATATATGCACTCTCTATAGACACACACACTTTAAATAGGTAATTTAGAACACCACTGACCCCAATGTCAACATGTGCTAAATAAGCTGTTTTCTTCTACATGTTCTACATTCATCACACTTGAAAATATTACTCTAACCTGATAAAACACTAGCAAGAATAATGGATGTACAGAGCTGAATATCTGGGTGTTGTTTTTATTACACTCTACCTTTAAAACTTGAACTTGACCTTCAGTAGTTATGTCCTTCAAAAGTTCACAAAATGACCGGCATAAGTCAGCAGCATACATCTGAAATTAAATGAAGAAGGTGGTATTATGCAAACGCGTTTTATATCTATGTTTATATTTCAAACCTTAACACATTAGGTATTATGTATGTCCAAAGACCCAGCTTCCCTTCAAAGATCATATTGCTAAAATGTTTGTCTTTCCTGCACTAATTAAAATCTAATCTAAGCATTTCGTTGGTTTTTTTTTTAACATTGCAGGTTTTTAAACAATCAATCTCAATGAATTTTCTAATAAAGAAGGTGAGAGAACAAGGCATAATATCCCTAGTTCAATTCTTGATAGAATTTATGATCATAATTTTAATCTGGTAGGATAATTAGAGTAACTATTACTACCCTGCAGAGGAGCTTTTCAGGTACAAAAGTACTAAATCAATCCACAAAAAACTAATTCTAAACAATAATCTTTCTCAAATCGAATTTGATTGAGTGTCCACCATGTGCCATAAAGAGCTAATATCAGAACTATATGCTTGTATATACATAAGAGTATAAATGTTTTTGTGTACAATCTTTCCAACATAAGAGAAAAAATAGCTTGCCAGTAGGGAAATAAGGTGCTAATATGAATCATTATATAATGGTAACATACCTGTAAAAATTCAGGTGATGATAAGAAGATATAAGCATTGATGATCTTAAAGCAATTTTTGAGATTTTCTGAACTCAGCTCTGGAAAAAAAGAAATCACAATTCAGAACCTCATCACCAAACTGAAGTACAACTAAAATGATTCATTTCTAAAAGACTTTTTCCTCACACAACTTTTAAGCGCCAGATGCCTACAAATAGAAAAAAGTTATCTTAGATTCAGTACCATTCAGGTTCTGCCTCCCTGCCAGAGACAGTAACAAGAAATCCTATGACCTCAAAAGCCAACGCTAATAAAAAAAAAAAGTTTTGGATATGACAGTGAGCTAAGAAGATATTGAAGATGGCACAAATGAAACATGTACTTAAGAGACCTGCAGTTACTGATAAATGATCTCCCTCACATTTGACTCTGTAAATGCTGAGTAGAAACAGTGAAATAAAGATTGCAGGTCTGTTCTTCTGACCCAGGTGACACATCAAGTAGCATTGAGTTTTTAGGCTGAAATACACTGAGCTTTAGGCCATACTTTGAGTATTTCAGTAAGGAAACCATATCCATTTAAGAGTCAGATATACACAGGAGATGGTATACAGCAGCAGTTTGAAGAGAGGAAAAAAAAAGACATGTTCTCACACAGTACCTGTAAGACTGTTTTTAAAGAAAATCACCCCAGAACATCTATAAACAGAATTCATAGCAAAACAACAGGTTTCAAAGATTCATATCGAGGTTGATACTAGTGCAGGAAGCCAACAGCCCTTGCTGTTCAAAAACAAAACAGAAGACCAAAAAAACCTCAAAGGGCTTGGTAAATTTTCTTAAAACCGTTTGGGAGACTAGTCTTGGTAAAGTAAGTGGACTTCTGCTCCACCACTTTTAATTAATACTCCAATAAAACCACCATGGAGAGCCAACAGGAGAATACTTTTATGTAAGTTTTAAATAAAGTTCCTTACCAGATTAAATTAACACCAGCAGCTGGCTAAGACCTGGTATGTCTTCCATGGTTTACATGAACGCAGCCTGTATGAAATTGTGGCTTACAACTAATGATGCTTATACAGAAAAACTTCCACAAAAAATATCATGACAGAAACATGTGGCTGGTCTTCCATTATAACATCTGAAAAGTTCTGGGGAGTTTTAGCAGTTTCTCTTGTTTTCCATCCCATTAGAAAGAACATTAATGGTCCTGTTATCTGACATGGCCATTGGACAGCCTTGAGTGCATGACTACTTTTGTACCTCAGTGCTTGGACTCGTCATGTTTTGTTATCACTTATTTTGAATATTTACATATCTTGACTTGAAAAGAGAGGATTTTTTATCTATCCATCCAATAACCTCATCAAAAGATTCCAATAAATCTATAAATTAGCTTTAGTAGTATATTACTAGTGTTACACATTTATTGAAGTTACTGCATTCTCCTTAAGAGGTCTGCAGGTTTTTTTTTCTTACTAGATACAATCATATTTTAAGTTTCAGACACTGATGCAGTAGACAAACTGTAAAGAGATGGTCATATAAACATGAAGTGCTACCAAGCTTTCCATCACTTTCCCTTCTGTGTTTCTGTGATAACTGATACAAAGGTAATAGAGTACAATAGCAAAATTGCAAGAAGTTAGTTATTTAAGGCCAGAAGGAAAAAAACAGATAAGACAGATGTTGTGGAAACAACAGAATTTTAGTCACTTATCTGTGCATAAAGCTCAATGTTTAGTAAAAGCATTTTTCTAGAAAGATATCACCTTCAGCTGATTACATTAAAAACCAATTATGCATCAATTCTCTTGCCAAACTTTCATGAATCAAACATATCTTTTCCTGAATAAATTAATGCGCTCCACTGGGTTTTGTCGGGTGTCAGAGGAATTATTCCAGTTCCAGTAACCTGCTTTTTGCCATTACCTTTACAAGTATAGCACAGGCACATTAAACCTGATGCTTCTTGAAACACGTATGTTTTGACTTGATCATATTTCCCAACCTGAAATTGTATCAGATTCAGCTGTCATTTTAAGCAGTCTCAGTGCAGAAATACATCCACCCTCAGAGAACTAATGTATTCCTCCATTCCACATTATTCAATCTACTGCACTGAGAGGTGGATTAAAGAACCTCTGCAACCCCTCTATAGGGCAATTATATTTCAATGGAATTTAAACATGAGCAGCAGTGCTGATATGAAAACCAAGTATGAGAATTATGTTGTGAATGATTATTGTACATCAGCGGTAGCACCACAGTCTTTGAAGGAAGATCAGTTATGCAAGTGAAGTCAAGCCTTCATATCAAATGCAACATTCTACTCCTGTATCTTTAAGATTTAAGGATAGCACTGATTACTTTAAAAGGCACATCTAATTGTTTTGTACAACTCCTCTGACATACAGTTCCAACAGCAGTAGTATCCTGAAATGGATATGAAGAGCTCTTTTCAGAAGGACAAATATATCTAGAAAGGAATAACTACACATTACTTTCAGACTAGTTAAAAACGAAAAATCAAAAACATTTCTATATTTTTCCCCTTTCAGCTGACTGTTAAAAATTAAAGAGGTGTCACTGCACTTACATATATTTATGCTGACATATGCCACAGGTCTGTGACATAGCCATGACAAAGACATGTTCAAACAATGAAAAACCTAGTATGAACGAATGAATCACTAAAAGAAAAAAATCATTAACTAAGTCTCAAACTAATTTTTTATGCATCACACACTGAAATTGCTTGCCAAGAGATAAGCATGTTTTAAAAAAAAAAAATCTCCTAAAAGATGCAGGAGAAACAATGGCAAGCAATTACTTCTCTAGGCTGTAAATTTAAGGTAGGAATGAAAGTCAGAGAATGCTGAAGGTGTATTCTTGTTAACCAGACAGTTGGCTCCAGCAGAGAAAGCATGAGAGGAAGCAGCAGAGAGGCCTTCAAAGTTCAAGTTTCTAAGCTATTACGGGTGGGCCAGGAAGCAATGATAGACAAGCAAGTGCTTGTGCAGTACATAGTCTTGGGAAACATCTTAAGAGCACTTAAAAAAAAATTGTGCAACAGATAATATATTCATTTGCAATCATCTAAACATGCATTCACCAATAGGAAAAAACACCACAGCAGTACTTTTCTATTAAGTGATATCCATAGAACACTTCAAAAACTACCAGACATAACTATATATATATATCTCATTCAGTTTTATATCACTTTGTGGAAGAAAATGTACTGTTATAACACTGAAATCATAAATCGAGTTTTGTACTTTTATGGTTAAGCTAAACTCCCAAATTCAATGGGAAACACTAGATGGTCAAAGAGCTCTTAAAGTCCTGAGTCAGAACCGCCAATCTATCACTGCACACCTCCCAGATTTTCGGAAAAAATACAGTGTACAGACACAATCAAGTCCCACAGGACCTTGCCCACAAAGGCAATTAACGCAAAGCAAAAGCTACAACACAATGGATAACCAACAACCTGAATAATACACAATCCAGCCTATTGTCTGTACCTCCTTAAACATAACCAAACCATTTACTTTTATAGAAATGGTTATCAATATTATTTTTCCACAGTCCCTTTGGGTCTGAGTTATCAAAGCTGCACTGTATCTATTTATGCACACTGTTCAATTCCCACAGAGGTTTGTCCCCTATTATTGTGTATGAATACCTCTAAAGAAGTAACATTTATGCAAGACTTAAAAATGCTATAAATCTGGCCGTGGAGAAGATAAAACGTCTTCTCTCCCTCTCTAGTTTGATGACTTCTTGGCACATCTGCTTTACCCTCTTCAGCAGGACAGGGTCTGCTATATACCTCTAACGTCCAAATATCTCATGTATGAGATCTTCTTCTCTTCCTCCCTTCCAGCTCTTCTAGTTCAACCATGATGACCTCTAATAAGACGCTTTCCGAAGGACTTCAATGCTGATGCAGCAGTTAAACACACCAGAAAAATAGTTACCTCAGCTGTATATTAAAGTAATTTCAATCAGCAAGAATGAATTCAGAAACTAAAGGTCAGAAGGTTCATGCTCCTTACACTGTATTTTCAACAAAATCATTTTCTGGAGCACCTTGTTGCTAGTTCTCCACCCTGCTCCAACAGACATAAGCAAGGCAGTCATCTACTCAGAAGTTCCCTTCACCAGATCTGCCCTTTGGCTTCCACTCCGATACCTTAAGACTGAATTGAGAACCGATCCCAGAGATTTTCTGGTTTGCCTTATCTCAGACAGTTAAGGCACACAAGACTTATCAATTTTGAAACTTTAAATTTGGGGATCTCAAACTTTGAATAGATTTCTGCATTTGTCCAACTGAAAGCAGCAGACTGCCCAGTTATAACACCTTGTCCTGGCAGGTATGTCACCATCATGAGAAGGACAGGAAATGTTTGTTCTTTAAGTGCTGGAAGTTTCAGGCGAATACTGCCACTTGTATTCTGGAGAAACTGTACTACAGAACTAAGACTGAACAGTCATTTAGTTAACTTGCACAGTTGATCATCATTGATCAACACATTAAGTGGAGTATCCCTTTCTCAAGTATACTGAATGAATGAAGTAGCTGCCTGAGGGGTACTGGATGGCAGTATTGCACTGTTTTTATAACTACCAAGTTTTAAAATAAGGTTAGCACTAATCTAAGAGTCAAGCTCTATTTCAACATCACAGTGCCATGGCTATGTCATGTGGAGGCTGTCCAGCTAGATTCTCCTCATATAAATAGAATGGAATTGCAGACAAAACCAGAATGGTTTCTACTTTCTGGCAAAATGCACACCATTTTGGCCTATGGCAATCAAAATTTTTGACTGACATGACACTCAGAAGACAAGTTTATCAGAAAAGTGCTCAGGCAGCAGAATAGTACCAGAAGTCTATATGAGGAAATCACTCTATGATTACACATCATCTGCTGTGTTTTTGCCACTCACCCCCATCCTTGATAGAAAAAAAAAAACAATTTGACATAAGTGTGTTTGAAGCCTCACCTTAAGGAAACCCTACCCAGCTTACATGTACTGCTTGCTCTACCAGCATCATACATCAGCTTTCATTTTTCAGAACAAGGAACATTCTCTTGAGGATATATTTTTTCCAAAGGAGAGCATAACTATTCTCCCAGATTCATTCATAAGATAAAGAAATGGTTACAAATGTATAATACTCCTGAATAGCTCCACCTTTTGCTAGAAGAGTATGCCATTCATACTCATCTCTACCCTGGAAAGTATCTCATGAAGACTAGGGAGGACATGGTGGGGAGGAAACAGCAGTAGTACATGCAAACAAGCCACAAATACAGAGTATTTCTGAATTTAACTCAAGCAGATTGGCAGTGTGACACAACTATGCAAATCACAACCAATATATAGCGCAAGCTTCCTGTAGCAGATACTATCTACTACTAATACAGAACAAGACGGAGGAATGGTAGGTGTGTAGATATGAATGAAGACAAATAGTAAGTATTTGGCAGCTACAGAACCTAAGAGGTAGCTCTGTAGTTAAATACTAAAACCACTATAAAACACTACTTTCCTGAGCAGTTTTGTCATTAGGTATCTAGTATACACAGAGAAATAACAGAAAGTGTCATCTTGCACCTACCCACCATAATGTAACTTTCTCTTGACGTTTAGTCAGAATAAAATATTAAGTGCCGAAAACAACAATCAATTAAAAAGCTAACTTCTGTAATTTTATACATTCCTCTGAAAAATGAATCCATTTGGTATATTAGCTCCACAACCTACAAAAGCACAGCTAAAGAATTAATTAAAGAAAAACATGTTTACATAATGAAATAAAACCACAAAATTGTTATAATCCCTTTAATTACAAAGCAAAAGCACCTCAGATATCAGCATTTCTTAAGCACTGAATCTTAATCCTCATTAGCAAGTTTATATTTTGTCAACAACTCATGCAAAACTACTGATTTTAATCTCAGTGCTGCTTAACTGATACGCTTATAGACATATTTCAGTAGTTTGAAAACTTCCTACATAATTATTAACTGATTAATGAAAAATCCAGTAATGGAAACTTCCAATTCTTCAGATTAGAAATCATCATTCTCATTGTAAGCAGAACAGGCCAGTATTCCATATAATCAACATCACTGAAACTCACCACATTTGGTGTTAAATTTCAGGAACTTCTTTAAAAAAACCCTCTGAAATTATAAACTGAAATTTGTCTTATCTTTTGGGTACAAAGCAGCTTCAATTTATTAAGAAAGAGAACTCAAGTATGTAGATAATAAATATTAAAGAACATGGGAAAGTCAAACAATGAAAAACAAGTCTTCATTTTTTAATACTTACAATTTTGCAAGCTTCCTTAGTTCTTGTAGCCACAGCAGCATTACTTAACACATGAACAACACAAGCAGTAGGAAAAAAACCCAGAAATTTTATTAGTAAAAGACTTACCAAGAAGGGCAGACATATTCTGGAATACTCTTAGGAGCTCAGGTGTAAGACACGGACTATTCTCCAATGTCACTAACCTAAGAATAGATTAAGCAAAATATTTCAGATGATCTATGAGTAACATTGAGCAATCATTTTGACAGACGTAAACCACTTGTTTTGTGTTACAATTAGTGTAACAATGTGTAACAATTACTTGAAGCATATTTCAAGTGTAGCAGTAGTCCTTACAACACACCCACCAGTATAGGCATGGGTATTGGTAAGGTAGGAAAAGAAAGAAAAACATGCTACTGTCTCTTTATAAAGACAACGTAAACTCCAAAATGCAGCACTAAGAATGTCTAAGTACCCAACTTAGGTACTCAGAGAAGATGGGTAGAGAGGAATATTCATGGTGTAAGGATAACACATGTAGTGCTCTACACCACAAAGGAGCAGCTGTGGTGGCAACCAGCTCAAACTTTTTCTTTTTTTTTTTTTTTTTTTTTGAGGTCTGAAATGATGCATTGGTTACCATACGTAAAAGCACAACCACATTCGCAGCATTGTTTCCATCAATTTAAAATTCCTGAGGTTTGAAAACAGCAGCTATAAACTAAATTCATACTTAAAGCCACAGCAACACACTCCAGTCTGTTCCTAGATCTTAGGTGTGGGATTAGTGCATTTAAATAGCATTTCTGATTACGTAAAGTATCTTAGCTGTTCTCCTGCTCTGGGTTAAAGAAGCCACTGGAGTCCCAACTGACCCTGCCAGCGCCATCCAGATCCCTCTGATGCTCTAGGACATCTTAAAATATCATTCTTCTGCACAGGCATCAGAATAACAACCTCAAGATCAGTATTATTGAGAAGATATAAAAGTTCTGAACTGATACATTAAAAAGGCCCCCATCTTAAATATTGTGAAGATATTGCACTTCGACTTGCTCCCCACCACCAACAGCACTGTAAATCTTAGTTTTGCTGCACATACAACACATCATGTGTAGGTTAAGTATTTGAAATTCAAATGCCCATCTACAATTTAGATCAAAGGAATCCCTCACTATTTCAGGACAACTCAATATATTCCTGTTCGGCAGCAAAGAGGTGTGCTGAATTCAGTCCAGGCAAGTTTCCTCTTCCTAGAGTGTCAGCTGAACCAGAAAAAACCCAAATTAGGCTCATGGCAAACTGACCAGAGTGCCACTTCTTGTTTTATGTTCAGTCACCAAACAGCTTGAGATCTGGAAGAAAACTTCTTCATTTTATCCTTATGAACTCGCCATCTCTTCCAGCAACCAGCTCTGAGAATCACTGGGTCATTGTGCTCCCGATGTCAAGCACATCAAATTGTTAGTGTAGCATGCACATTATACTGAGTCTAGACTTTTTGTCTTGCTGTTCATTATCACAGCAGAACTGTATCTTACGACCAAGTGCCTGAAAATGGATTACCTACTCAGTTATTTTTAATTGTGTTTCTTTTATTAACTTCCTAACCTCATCTCTTCTGAAAGAAGGTATGATATAGATGATATCAAGGTAAGATAACAAGAACATAAATTCTTAATACAGTCAAAGCTTTTTTAAAATCTTTTTTTTCCTCTGGATATACAAAAAAAATAACATTTTAAAAATTAGAAACTGATAAGGAACATTCTTACCACAACTCTAAACCATCTTCCAGAAGATAGACATGTGGAGGCTGAGAAACATCTGTACTTAGCTGAATAACTGGAAGTAGGAAAGGATAGAGATTTTTGCTGTCTGCTCCCAGTCCCTATAAAAGTAAATAAAAGCTGGAAAATACTTCAAAACACCTCAAATCAAGTATTTCAAGAATAGCATTGAAAAAGATCTGTGATGCGGTTCTAGTCGCATACTGTAAACACGCATTCACGAAATCAAAGCTTGAACTTGCATGCATTTCATACAACAATACAGTCTGATACTCCTGAGCTTTCTCTCAACATGTCTTGAGAAAATTACATAATAAGTTTTTTAAAAACAAACAGCTTATCAATAGTCTGTAAGAAAAAAAACAATAAACAGCAAACATTCATTGGTCATTCCCTTTCTGGAAAAAGTCAAAGCTCTAATAAATACTAAATGACTAAATGCTGAACAAAATGTTTTAAACATCAAGAAAAGAATTACTCTTTGGACCTTTTCACATACTAAATCTTTTGACATATTCTAAGAATCAGGAGAGAGTTTTGTTTGCATCGTTACACAAAGATTACCTGATGCCAGTGATGTATTTTTTAAATGATCCATGAGCCATACACAAAGATGTCTTCCGAAGAATGCAGAGTAAAGAATTTCTTCAGCAATCATTCAATAAGAAAACTCAATTTTTAAAAATAAGCTAAAGATAATGACTGTCAAATCTAATCATAAATTAAAACTAATCCTAAAAGGAATGGAATTTTTAAACTGGGAACTATATATATAACTTATAAATTATTATAATATGAAGATAAATATAAATAATATAGAAAAGAGAACTGAGGGTAGGTGAATGCTGCTTTTGCATAATTACTATATTTGGCAACTGTTAAGTTTAAAATTCTTTCATGTTTCTAAGCTAAGGCTTCTTTGTGGAATTATTTAAACAAACTTGTCTTAAGAGAAAAATAATCTCCCATCCATTTGTCTAACCTTTGTGTTCACCTATACTTTCGGCCTCCACAGACGCCAGTAACAAAACGTTCCACAATTTGTTTATTTTCAAAATATATTTTGTCTTTGTTTGAACTAACTCCACTTTTAAAAACCACCCCAATTTTTCTTTTAGTTGTAATGTCTACTAATTCCCCTTCCACTTTCTCTCCACTGTTAATTTCTGTAATACCATCCCATTAGTCATGCATTTCTGCAAGTTCAACGCTGCCTGCATATTCAATCTGTTCCTGTATGGACACTGCCCTACATCCCAGGAGCACTTCTCTTGGTCTTTCCTAGTCCTACTACATCTTTTTGGACATGTAATAGAGGTTGGAGAAGGTGGGATGGCATATAGTCCATATTAAAGAAGTGCTTAATAGCACGGATTCTGCAGGCAATATAATCATCTATTGTTTTATTAGTCAATCTTTTCTCAGGAACATGCTACATTTTATTTGTGTTTTTAATGCCAACAACACAGATATTTCTTGATATTTCAAGTTCAAAGACTATTTAATTATACCAAGATCTTGGTAGAGACAACCCAAAGAGTTGTGGTGAATGGAGCTAAATCCAGTTGGCAGCCAGTCACAAGTGGTGTTCCCCAGGGCTCAGTGTCGGGGCCTGTCTTGTTTAATATCTTTACCAATGATCTGGATGAAGGGATCAAGTGCACCCTCAGTAAGTTTGCAGGCAACACTAAATTGGACGGCAGTGTTGATCTGCTCGAGGGTAGGAAGGCTCTGCAGAGGGACCTGGATAGGCTGGATTGATGGCCGAGGCCAATTGTACAAGGTTCAAATCTGAGTACCAGGTCCTGCACTTGGGTCACAACAATTCCATGCAACGCCACAGCCTTGGGGAAGAGTGGCTGGAAAGCTGCTTGGTGGAAAAGGACCTGGGCATGCTGGTTGACAGCTGGCTGAACATGGGCCAGCAGTGTGCCCAGGTGGCCAAGAAGGCCAACAGCATCCTGGCGTTTATCAGGAATAGTGTGGCCAGCAGGAGTAGGTGAGTGATCATCCTCCTGTACTGGGCACTGGTGAGGCCGCACCTCAAACACTGTGTTCAGTTTTGGGCCCCTCACTACAAGAAGGACATTGAGGTGCTTAAGTGGGTCCAAAGAGCAGCAATGAAGCTGGTGAAGGGTCTGGAGAACAAGTCTTATGAGGATCGGCTGAGGGAACTGGGGTTGTTTAGCCTGGAGAAGAGGAGGCTGAGGGGAGACCTTATCGCTCTCTACAACTACCTGAAAGGAGGTTGTAGTGAGGTGGGTGTTGGTCTCTTCTCCTAAGTAGCAAGTGATAGTGACAGGACGAGAGGAAATGGCCTCAAGTTGTGGCAAGGGAGGTTTAGATTGGATATTAGGAAAAACTTCTTCACCGAAAGGGTTGTCAGCATTGGACCAGGCTGCCCAGGGAAGTGGTGGAGTCACCACCCGTGGAGGTATTTAAAAGACATGTAGATGTGGTGCTTAGGACCATGGGTTAGTGGTGGACTTGGTAGTATTAGGTTAATGGCTGGACTCGATGATCTTAAGAGTCTTTTTCAATGTAAATGATTCTATGGTTCTAAAAGGTCAAAACTCATTTGCCTGACTACAGATTACCAGCAACTTCCATTTAGATAAAATGTTGGTCAACATAGCTATTAACCTTATATGGCAAAATCTGGGACCAAAAGCTGTCTAGATTTCTTTATTTCTGAGAACTCTAAGACACTAAGTGAACTAAACAAACTTAGCTAAGGAAACAACTACGGGCAAATGAAACCTAACATTGATAAATGCAAGCAATATATTCTGGAAAGGAAAAGTTCCCTACAACACACAGATGCAAAAAAGAAAAAACAAACCAATTCCACAAATATCTACAGAAAAACGGTGGTCTAAAAATCACTGTGTTCACTTCTGTTCTCAGTATTACTATCACTTATTGCACTTCGAAGCCACAGTCACAAACAAAGGTAAGCTGACTCACAGACGTTTTAATAGTTCTGACCATTCCATTTTGAAATGGACATTAAAAAGAGGAGATATTCAAGTATAGCTAAAAAGAAAATTATGAGCACAGATAAATTCTGAAAAAAAAAAGAAGACTGAAATACAAGTAACAGGATGTGATACAAATTGATTACATAACAAAGCAGGCGGCTCAGAGCTGCTATTATCTCTGTTTCATATAGCATGGACAAAGCAGAAGAGAACATCAGAAAAGCTAGGAAATTTAAGAAGACATGAAATAAACACTTTTTCCCCATATGTTATGTAAAAACGTTGCAGATATCATTGCCAAAGGACATAATAGGTATCAGAGGTTATGCAGTAGAAAGGTAATGGTAAAAGTGATAACAAAAAAAGGGCTGGAATTCTAAATAAACAAGATGACCGATGATTAGTCAATGCCAACCAACACCCTTGAGAGACATCATACCTCTCAGTTATGACTTAAGAAACATTTGACATAATCTGAATTAAAATGGAAATCTGACGAACAGGCAAAGTGAAACTTGTTGTGGTGGCCCATATCTTGGCCTCTGATTTAAAAATGGCTCATCTTCACAGAAAGTTTGGATCCAAAATAGAAATTCCACCTCCCTGGGAGCTGAATGGAAAGCAATGGGGAAACAGATGTGCTTACACTGCAGAAACACATCTGAACCATACACAACGATTGTAAGAAGAGATCGCCACTCCTAATGACGCTGGGAAATAAGGAAGCCAGAACCAGCTCTTTCACACAGAATATAAAGTCATTAAGGAAGTTCAATTCCAAGATTACAAAACCAAAACCCACTCCAGAACACAAGCCAATTTGCCTGAGGAACTGCTTTTACTAAAGAAGTCCCAGGAATCAAAATAGTTAAGAGCTTAACATTAGCCATGTTTACCTCCACCATCGAAAAGCCAGGTCTTTGCTGTAAGACTGAAAACCATTTAAAAATAGCCTATAAAGCCAAA
The DNA here is from genome assembly GCA_031468815.1 of Morus bassanus. Lineage (NCBI taxonomy): Eukaryota > Metazoa > Chordata > Aves > Suliformes > Sulidae > Morus > Morus bassanus. The sequence goes on from CM062600.1 coordinate 64,619,104, forward strand.
ATATACCTTATTTTTACCTATATACATATATATAGACACACATAAAAACACACAAAAAATGTAGGCATATCTCAGAAAGATCTGTAGGAGATATTGACAGCATTTATGTGATTCTGACCCTTTACCTGGACGAGGTGGATTAGGGTGGTTAGAATGGCACATCGTAGCATATTGTGCTCCTCACTCTGCTTCCAAAGCAGTGGCAAATACTGAACCAAACATCCTACATATGGTCGTATCTGCAGTTCAGAACACAAATTTCTTTCTTAATGTATGAAACAAGGCCATTAATTTATCCCAAGCATAATTTCTAAAATATTTCAGAGCTATTTTCTCACAGTAAATATAGAGTTCGCTTTCATTTACTCCGCTTTCAACTTCCTAAAACGCCACATTCCATACTCTGCAACTGAAGTAACTTCTGACTGCGCAGTGGTCTGATGAGAACATGTTACTTATGGTAACATTTGTGCACGGCAATCAGGCTTAAGTAGTAAAAGAACACAAAAAATACTTGATTTGATAACCACAGGTATTTCCATATTAATAGAGTCTTTACTTAGACAGGATTCCTAAATAACAGCATCCTTTCAGACAACCAGAAACAGTCCCAGTTAAAAAGAAGAAAAACAAAAAAAAAAATGCCAAATAACCTCTGAAGTTACCCATGCTTTGAGCAGGGCTTGGACTAGATTACCTCGAGGGGTTTGTCCCAACCTGAATTCTTTCTATGATGCTCTACAATGCTAAAAGGTTAATCTATTTGTCTTCTGAAGTATTTAATTAGGAATTAACCTAAACAGGCTCAAAGGTTCTTTCTCCGCTTGTTTGTTCTGCTGCTCCTCTAGCTGATCTAAAAAGCAGGGAAATCTGCTGTCATGTTGACTTCTCCTACAAGGGACAAGTAGGAAAGTTTCATTTGGCTCTCAGAGAGGACTGCCTGTAGAAAGAGGAGATAGGCTCAAAGCCAGGCATTATCTCTGTCCTTCATACAGTAAAACTGCAAAAAAAAACCTGAGACAAAAGCAGTCAACCCTTTGTTTTTAATTCTGCAAAAAACATCTTCAATTTCTTTATGTATAAGCTGAAGAATATACTTTAACGCTAAGAAGGAAGTACTGCAAATTCGTAATGTGAACTTGAAACTTTTCATGCAGTTAAGACTCCTGTGTAGGCAATCATGATCCATATCAGTGCCAAGGAGAGATTACAAATTTAACTGCACAGTCCCTAGGAGTGTGAAGCATTTTGTCCCCAAAAATGTCTCTTCTAACGCCTAAGATTTAATAAAACAGTAGTTCAGATATAAGAAGAGACGATTAGAATAAATTACAATAAAAAAAGAAAACTGCAAAAAATGTAATAACATAGGCAGGGCAAGTCTTTCTGTATGCTAAAAAATACCTAGTAAATACAGAAAGGGAACAGTAACTGAGCAAAAACATTTCACACAAGAGAAAAGTGAGCGCTGAAAAGTGAAAAGAGAACCAAGGAATGCAAACAATGCAGGCATCTACCATAACAATAACCAGTCTATTAATCAAAGACATTTTTCTCCTATGTTTGCATAAGCCAAAAACATCAAGTCCTCCTCTGTGTTCTTAGTACAAAGCCAACACTGAAATGTATTAAAAAAAAATACCTGCATATTGACTCTTTCAATCACACAAGACAGAACGTGAAGAACATGCATTTTGGTGTCACATTGTGTCACTTCCTGAAGTAGCTCAAAGAGCAGTGTAAACATGGATTCCAGATACTAAAAGAAAAATAAACAGCTCCGGATTAGACCGCCAAAAATACAATCGGTGCCATGAACTGGTGACTTTCCTGTACGCTTGCAACCCTAAGACATCTATGAACTTTGAAAGACACTTGCAATGTTACTCTTCCGTTTGGAAAAACGCACACTAGCCAACCACTGCCTAAACAAGACAGAAAATTTCAGATATGCTCTCACATAACAGTTCAAATGTGATCCAGGTGAACATCCAGCATTTTCATGTTCTGGTAAGCATAAACACGCCTTCACAGATACCATACGATAAAGCTGAAGGCCGTCTCTCTAGAAGGAGTACTTTGTTACGGTCAAAGCAAATGTACGGTTGTCACGGTTTTAGCTGGGATAGTTGATTTTCTTCACTGTAGCTAGTATAGTGCTGTGTTTTAGACTTGGTATGCAAATAATGTTGAGAACACCCTGGTGTTTTAGTTGTTGCTGGGTAGTGCTTACACTAGTCAAGGACTTCCTAGCTTCCCATGCTCTGCCAGGTGCACAAGAAGCTGAGAGGGGAGGGGATACAACCAGGAGAGCTGATTCGAATTGGCCAAAGGGTATTCCATATCATGTGACGTCATGCCCAGTATATTCACTGCGGGGAGTTGTCCAGGGGAGGCAGCGATCGCGGCTCGGGGACCGGCAGCGTCGGTCGGCGGGTGGTGAGCAATTGCAGCGCTTGTTGTTTAGTTTGGTTTTTTTTCTTTTTTTTTTCCTCTTCTTCCAGGGTTTCATCTCTCTCTCGCTCATTTTTTTCCTTTTCATTATATTAGTATTATTGCTGTTTTAATTATTAAACTGTTCTTAACCCACGAGTTTTCTTACTTTGGCCCTTCCGATTCTCTCCCCCACCCCACAAGGGTGGGGGAGCGAGCGAGCGGCTGTGTGGTGCTCAGTTGCTGACCAGGGCTAAACCACAACAACGGTCTTCCAGCTTTTCGGTCAGTAGATAAAATTTAGACATTGAACTGAAAAAGACATCTGAAACAATTCCACTGTTCACAGTGTAGATGCACTCTGCGTTTTTCTTTTGTTTGCTCTCAAGAGAGTTGCGATTAACATGCAAGTCATAATCAAACGAGAAGAAAAAGCACCTGCTAAATTTGAGTGATCAGAATAAATCTTTGCTCTATTTATAGCTAACATTTCATTGTTTACTTAATGACAACAACAATGGCCACTGGAAACAACACAAATAGAGGAGACCAAGAAAGTCTAAAATAGCGCCTCAAAATCATAGCCACACTCTTACATTTAATATTTGCGTGAAACAGCAGGTTGGAAAGTACTGTGTGAAGCAGGCATACGGGAAAGTCACACTGGCGTAGAAACTTATTTCTTGAAGACAGCATTCATATTGTCTTAGCAGGAAGAAACTTAGCATCTGCTAACACACAGCATATATGGTACTAAACACAAGGCTTGGAAGTTGTTAGGAGTCCTAACGCTAAAAGCTTTTGAATTGTCTTTCTGTATATTGCACATTATCAACCTTCACAGCAGCAGTACGAGTCTTTACATGGTTTGGCCTATGGAGACTTGAAAAAAAAAAAAAAACCACACACACTGATTACTAAACAGCGTGGTTTAAAATGAAGCTGGAAATAATTTTTTTCCCCGCTTCAAAGTGAAATTGGGAAATATTTTTTTCCTGCTTTCCTCTAGGCATCTATCTGCTCACCAGAATATGCCCATATAAATGCTCTTACCGGCAAGAACTGGTCAGTTGTGAACTCAAAGTCATCTACAGGTACACGACCATTAAGGAAAAACAATACAGATTGCAGGTGGATAAGGGATGCAAATAAGCAAATATTCCATGGGTACACAAAAACTACAACGTGAAGAATTTGGTAGTAAGTTTGAAATTGTTTGCTTTCCCGTAACTCCGAATCAAGCACTAATCAAACGTCTTTGCCAATAAAAGGATATTTAACTTCAGTGTCGTAGCTGTCTCAATACGGACCTGAAAGGCAAAAGTCAAGAAGCATCACGCAGATGTCCATTAAACATTTTGATTATCAACATGATTTCTGACAATATCAAACCAGTTGCTGCTTTGGCAGTTGCATCATTCTGTGTGTTCTGTCATCGTCTAAGAAACGAACTTAGTCCCACTCAAACATTTTCATTTGCTTCCATTTTAGTATCCTTTACCGTCTATTTGGCATTGCTACAGTGGTACCACCTGGAGGAACTACTCAGGCAAAACCTTCATGACGGTCAAGAAAGAATTAGACAAGGAAATATCTAGCCTGTGGTAACAACTCCTGCAACAGAGGAGGAGTTTAACTTGGGGTTAATCTCATGGCTTGCTGTCACCCAGAAAGCACAGAATCAAATAAACTCAACCAGTTAGCATGGTCCTCCCTGGTAGATGTTCAGATGCTCAGAAAGCATCAACTGAAAACAGTCACGACACTGACACAGAAGCACATCCTGCTCTGCTGAAGCTGCCTGGAAGCACAGAAATAAAACTGTTATGACTGCCAGTTACTAATATTTAGCTAACAAACTAGCTAGGTTTATTTGCTTTATTTGTTGGCTGCTAGGTCTGATGGTTTAAAAACCAAAAAACAAAAGAAACAATCACAAAACCAGCTTCGCAGCTAAACCTCACCTGCTGGCAAACTGAAATTGTAGCTTAAAACCACAGAATCGTACTCAACCAGCTTAGCGACCCAATGCCCTTTAGCATATTCGGTTAGCAGATAACTATGCTGATGCTTAAATAATACGGTATACCGCAGGGACTAGTCACAGAATAACCCTGTTTTATCTACACAAAGTCTTCATTTGCTTATAAACCATTTCTCTCAAGACACCTCACAACTTTCTTCTTACGGAAAACAGACTGTTGCTATTGCCAGTCACTTTCCCACCAGAGTCATCACCTAGCAAACATCTTAAGGGCTCGTTTCATGTCTTTGACCTTATTGTTCAACATCTCCGCAATGAAACACCCCTACAATGCCCCAACAGATTATCTTGTGCAAGGCACAACAGACCTTAAGGTGTGATGTTATGAAGTTCTCCATCAAGGTTACACAAGGTATGGTATTTACGCTTCACCTGTGTTTACAGAACAAATGTGTAATCCAAAACATTACTTATTTATACTTACCACTAAGTCCTGGTCTTGAAGCAAGTTACGAATTGCCTCATATAACATCGGTCTCAAGTCTGATTGGAATTTTACAGAAATCCACTGTCCAATCAGCCAAATTACTCTTCGGCGTATTGGTTTATATCTTTAAAAGCGGAGGGGGGGGAAAAAAAAACACCGTTGTACTCTTTAATTCATTATACTTGCTGTTCTAGAATACTTTGATGAAAAAGAAGTCTAAAAATCACCAGCAAAACATTATTCCCCAAAACAATTAATAAAAGATTTAGTTTGTCAAGACCAACTTTAGAACTTAAATGCAGAAATCTTTTCCATCAAAATTCTTCACTAGAAGGCTCAGGAGACACAAACTGAGCCTGAAAAAGATAACTTTCATCCTAAATGACTGAATCTTGAAGGTCTCACTAGAGATACAGTTTATTCCGCACACAGCACACCAATAAAACAAACTAAAAATAAATCTTACATTTATTACTGCCACCACGGCATCCACTGCTGTCACCATTTCCTTGACATTCCTTTTAGGCTCAAAATTTTAGGTCAGATACAATTTAAAAATGCAAACTTAAGTACTGCATTACAGCAACGGCCACAGTATTTCACGTCATCTGTCTACAGCTATTCTCAGGAAGAACAGACATTATCTAATCTGGCAGCACTGCCTCAACACGGGCACAAACAAAGCAGCTGTGGAGTCAATGGGAAGAAGTAAGAACCAGAACAACAACAAACTGAATTGCCTAACAATGATTGAGAAAAGCATTCTGTAGAGCTGCTATTTCTCTCCACTGAGTATAAAAGCTGATCAGGAAGAGCAGCTCACGTTTAAATGTTTAACTTGCGGACACATGAAGTTAGGCAAGATGAACCCTATTCACAGGACTTTAAGTAACAAATTATTTTGCCTGCTTTTCATCAAAGGAAAAATACATTTGGGAACTTCTGCCTTTCAAGCCATCAAGACAGAAATTTAAACTGAAGTTACTGAGGCTTCTCCACATTTAATAAATGTGATTCATTAAACAATCCCATAACCATGAGATAATTAACAAAGCACACCTTCAGAGAACATGAGAGTTGTGAAAGTAGCATGTATAGAGCAGTTCATTAGACTGGAACACAAAGCTAATGAGGAGTAACATTCCAGTGCTACTTGAGATTCACTGAGTGGCAGCGAAGCCTGAACAACCCGTGACGAAGCATGACTTACACTAGACGTTGCCTTACTAACACGTCCTTCTATTTATTCAGGAAGCTGTGACAATACAACAACTTCTGTTCTTAGAATGCTCGTGCCCCGTACATAACCTTGTGAAAATCAGAATATTAAAAACCTAGGAGGTTTTCCTTGAGATTGGCATTAGATAGTTTTCAAACCACTATCACAAAGAAAACTTTTAAATGGCATAAGTACATAACTGCCTGTGACAGCAAGGATTTTCAGCTCTGGTGGTATCTGTTGTACAAGCCATACATCCTACCTGCATCTTTATATTCTTTCTCTCCCTCTCCCTGGTGAGGAAAAGGTAGCATGCTTTTGGGGTTTTCTTTGAGGGGGGAGGAGTGTTTGGGCTTTTTTGTGGGGGTTTTTGTTCTTCTGCTCATAGGTGCTCATTTTTGAGGTCCCACCTCTTCCACTTGTACCACTTCTGGGAAAAGCTCACCCCTTAGAACATCAGCAGCTTTTGCACACACTGACTAAGTATAAGCAGATCGAGCCTGCCGGACCTAAAGCTCACATGGGTAAAGTGACCGTATTCCAAAACGAGGCAGCTTCTGTTGCAATAGTCATGGGATGGTAGCTTCAAGCGGTCTGGACAGCATTCCGACATTCAAGTCAAAAGTATCTTACTTGATACCAAAGTACTGGTGTCACATCGATACTTTCTCTCCCAGCAGGAAAAGTTGTTTTCAGAGTGAATTATTGCAAAAGGTTGTATTCAGTAAACTGTTTTCATATTACAGAAAATGTTACCCTTACTCAGTACAAAACTAAGTATTATGGCAAGTGACAAATTTGGCAATGCAATGTTTCTAAAAATCTTTAGGAATAGTTTTTCATAAATCCTGTATTTCTCCCACTGCTATGGTCATGGTTCACAGTCTCACTGTCACAGACGACAAAACATTCCAAGAAGACAAAACACAGCAAACTCTACCCTCACTGCTGACAACACATGGGTTTGCGTTCCCAAACATGAACCACTTTGTGAACAAGCACGCTAATCACCATGGGACTTCCTCGGACAGCAGATCAGACCCTCCAATCCGCTGCTTCTGCACATTCCACCACTAACACTGCCTCCCTTATTGCTGGGATGGTCTCCAGCGATGCTGGCAGTAGAAGCAGTTCAAGCAAACAAGGCTTCAAACTTCTGGACAACTTCTACTGCAAGCTTCTGTCCCCACGGGAATTTCATGCCGGGCTATCACAAATGCCAACCAAATGGTTAGATCAGATGTCTTCTCTACTGTAAATACAACTACATCAACCACAGATGACTTCTGCCAGTTTACCTTTTGCTGTATGGGTGGATAGCATAAAAATGCCAAAGCCAGCATGTGCTACAAATACCATGGCAGCTTTATTCAGAGGTCGGGGCTGGTGTGGCAAAACTACAAAGGATCGGTTAGATATATACACATGGCCTCTCTGCTCTGTTGACATTTAGCCTAACCATTAGCGTGCTTGGCCATTGGTAGATAGCAAGGTGAAGTTGAGATCACGCAAAAAAAAAAAAAACCAAACCAACAACCCCAGACTAATGAAAAAAAGAATAAAAACAATGGAGACACCAGCTAAACAACTGTGGCAATTACTCTGTGACTCTGAAGTAAGGCTATACATCCTAAAGTAAATAACTCATTTTTTTAAAAAGTATATTGTAATGAAAAGAAGCATTTTAATATTTCTAAGTTTAGCAGGGTCTTCCACTCTACATGAAATTGAACGGTATTTGTAAAGAAAGTGTTTACAACTGGCATTTGGAAATACAAAAAAGCTGCCCGGCAACTCGTTACGGAAAATCATTTACAATTTACAGCAGCTCCTAAGGGGATGAGCAAACAGATTAGTTTATATTTCAGATACAATCAGGCCTGGTAAGAAGAACTTCAAATGTAGAAGAAAAAATAGTAAAGTTCTTCAAGGGACATTAGTTATCACTGCCAATGAGATGGCAGTGAGAAAAATAGGACAGACTTATTCAGAGTCAAAGGGCGAGCAGGAACTCATCTGATGAGGATGAGCACGCACAATAGCAGTCACTGTCCTTCCCCTGAGGGAAGAGTGACGGTCTGAGGAAGAGCGAGGAACACCATCTTCCAGTCAGTTGTAGAGATGGACAGGCTGTACTGAGGTGCCCAAACCAATCTTGCAAAATACCCTATGATACCCGCTAAACCAAAAGCCAAACAAACCAACCCGTACTCATGCGAAGGCCATCCACGTGAAGGGGACCTTGGTGAGAAGGAAAACCCACTGCAGATGGGCTATATAATACTCTTGATGTAGAACCAGCCTGGGATCATTCACCCTTTACAACACAACCCAAATCCTTACTTCCCCACTTTACTGCCAGCAAAATTAACTGAAGTGTGCTACAGAGGGCTTGTATTTAAACTAGTAGAGAAGAAGAAATCACTATTTTGGCTAAGCTCCAGTTCTACAGAGATTATTTCCACAGATTTCAGTTGGACTTTGCTGCCTAAAGGGCTCTCGGGTCTCAGGAGGCCCAAATACTTTTCTGTCAACGAGCAAAGGTGGTTGTCCTCGGAAAGTTTTGTCAGCTCAAAACACATGCAAGAGGACAGACTTGTAATATTTCTACAGAACCCTGGAAGTATCCACCACACAGTAATTTAACCACAAACACAAACTGTCAGGAACACTGCCCCTTCTGTGACTGTATCAGTTATCTGTATGGATTTCATACCTCTGCTCATTTAGCGGGTATGTTTAAACATTGAGTATTTTTAAAGCCTGCAATTATTAGACATCATATTTTACGAGATTTGTATCAACAGTTCATATATAAATGATGAAGGCATAACAAACCAAGGTGTTTACCTGTCATGAGAAACCTGCAGTTCTGCTAATAGCTGACTTTTAAACCACTGATCAAAATCCACACTATCAAACAGTTCATAAGCAGCCAGTCCAACCGCATTATACACTGGGGAAAAACAACAGTTATACTTATTGTTTGCATACATGTTTAATTTTTAATACTAAATAATCTGACTCATTTAAGTTGAACATAATACAGAAAACAAAACTAAAGCATGTATCTTTCTGATGAAAGCTATCATCAGACCATGGCAAAGGGAACTCTGGAGAAAATTTTAGTGAAAGAAAAGGTATTACAGAGGACAATTCAGACTCTTGAAAGCAGTTGAAAGCCAGAAGGACAATAAGGATCTTATTCTAACATGAAGAATGGTGCCATCAGAGGTCTTAGCCAATTCTTCTCTTTTGCCATAAAATCTCCTTACTTGTAAAGTGGACAGTGTATCTCCATGGAAGCACTGCAGCTCATTTATTTGCAGTGAGGAAAGGACAGGACAGTAAGGGAGATTGTCTAAGGGTTTGTTTCACAAACGAGCTGAAAAAAGCACCGTATTTTTACACAGGCATCTCAAAAAGTGAAGACTGACATCAAGTGCAAGGAAAAATATGATCTAGGTCCTACTCTCCAAATGTCTTAAAAAAAAAAAAATATCTTCCAAATTCTTCATATACTTTTTAAGAGGTCAAGCACATACACAAAAGTGTCTCTGTTACTTCAAAGGTAAAGTAAATTTAATTTACCAGCATCTTTAATCAGTATAGCGCTGGTATCTTCCAAGTTGGTAGATCCTACAAGACAAAGTTAAAATAAAGAAAAAAGCATAACTAAAACAAAGAATGCAAGCAACTCTGCACTCCTACACTTTAAATAAGTATGCTGTGAATTAATCCTGCTTTGCTGTTTTTGTTTTATTCACAAGTTCAATTATTTGAGTTTTGATAATTTCTTCAGGGAATATACTAAAATCAAACCTCTGCTTTCATACGCTATTTTTCAGTGACTTCTTCAGAGCCAAAAGTTTTTCACAGCAACATGCAAGTAAGTCAGAAGCATGTATTTTAAATGAACAGATTCAAAACCCACAAATTGCTGAAGACTGCTGACCACGTGGTACTATTTCCACATCATTTTAAAATTTTAATATGTCCTTTCAAAAATACAGAGTGAATACACTGTATAAAATTAGACATCACAAGGTAAAACCGTTTAACAGTTGACAAAAGCAAATGTAAAGAATGCCACATTTGACAGTTCCTTTTTTTTTTTTAAAAAAAGAACTTACCTTGTAGGCTGCGAACCATTTCTAAAAGCACAGGGGTAAGAGTCTGATTATATTCATGGAAAATATCAAAAAAAAGAACTTCCGTGCATGGCTGAAAAATTAAAAGATCTGTTTCAGAATCTTTCAAAACAAAGGCAATTAAAATACATTTTATGCTAAAATTTGTAAGTGCTAGATTTCTCGCACCAAAGGTCATTTAAAATGCAACATACTGCAGCAGAATTAGTATTACGTGAAATACCACTCTTCCTACTCTACAGCATGCTTAACTCTAGCAAGATTTTCATGGCTGTATCTATACCAGCCAGTTCTGCGGTCAAAGAACAGCCGATCTGTGGAGTGAAACAGCTGGCGGTGAGGAGCCGGTGACCACACTTGTAGGGATGTCACGGTTTCTTTTTGGATTAGCTCGAGCTGAGCCACCTGGACTGAACACCCATTTGCACCTGGAACACACTAGATGCACAGGGTTGGGTCTTCTAGTTCTAGAATGAAAGTAACCCAGCAAATGAACTTTGAGATCTCTCTGCAAAGCACACCACAGCAGCGATAATTGGGAGATTCACTACAACAGCATACTTTCAATCTGAACTAAAATGCTCATATAGATGCATCTGAAACTCTCTTCGTTCATCACGTCTACTAACAAGTAGTCGTAAGTGATAACATCAGTTACCAGTTTAAAGAGGAGACAACTTCTGCTGGGTTTAATAACCATCAGATACTGCAAAATACAAATGCTGAAGCAAACTCCTTTTCCCTCCCTCCTAGAATACAAAGTGCATAGCTTCCAGTGTATTGCAGCATGTTTGAACATCGAGAAATTAACAAAGTCAATTTATACTAATTCTAATGCAACTTCTTTAACTAAAGACTTGCTTTGAAAAGCACAAGCTTATCTTTCTACCAAATTGGTAGACTGGGATTCTACCCATCTCTCTTGGTTACAAGACGACCAGGAAATGCATCCAGAAATGTTCAACAGTTTGCTTTCAAACTGAAACACTTACTCTGAGACTGTACTTCCAAGAATCTCCTCCTGTCTCTTCCACAGCTATTATTTCACAAAGAAAAGGAAAAAGTGTTATGTCAGCTCTGGCTCAAGTAAAGTTTAGTATTCAGATATGCCAATATCATAGACTACTGAGAAATCTCCTGTTCTGAAAACAATCTCTAGAGGGAATATTTGTCCATGTAACAGGACTGCAGAAAATAAAACAGCCAATATTGCAGTAAGCAACTTGCAGAGGCAATGTGGATACGAAACTCTTACACCGATATCTAAATAAACTGCACCCAACCATACAACACGTTTCTTACTGAAGCCTTCAGGGTCCTCTTCCCACATCGTTAATTCTTCCTTTGTCAGCAGGAAATAGTGAGTGACTAATCTCCTGCATATTTCCATTAGGGTCGGATATGTGAAAAATGCCGTCTTGATCTTATGTGCTTCAAGAGTTTCAGGACTGCTATCTGAAATAAAACATAGAAAATTCCAAATTACAATTAAGGGGCTTAATGATCAAACAGTAGTCTAGTAAAATTAGAAAGAAATCAACAGAGAAGAAACTCCTATCCTCAGAGAAAAAAATAAAGAAAAAATACATTTTCACGGCCGACTTTCATAACAGACTTTCAGGTGGTACTTCTTTTAAACAACTTCTCAAAAAGTCAAGTGCTATAGCTTTCATCAAAATGTGCTACGTTCTTCTTGTCTCAAGTGACCACATGTCTATTTCAAAAACTCAAACGCAACTATGAACTTTCGCAAGTACAAATTCCTGTTAATAATCAGTGGATTTAGGGCATTCCAATGTATTATAAAATTACCGAACAGCACTGAAAGACATCGATCTTCCGAAGAATTTTAAATGCTGGGTTTGTGTCACCGGACGCTTACCAGTATGTTCATGAAACCTTTCTTCCCCCCAAATTTAGAAAGAGAACGCTGTTATCTAGTCATTGCCGAATGTCAAGCTAATGTGGAAGGCTCTTTTTTTTTTTTTTAGTATCGTTCACTTCTATTTTCATTATCCGCACATACAGCAGTGTATGACGATTCAGAATGAAAGACAGTCCTACAAAGCAGACCATATGAACTGCTTTATATTCAACCGCATCTCCAATTCACTGTGTTTCTTTATTTCAGACTACTGGTATGAGTTAATTACAGCAAACAGCCCATTTTAGCAAACATTTCTCAAGGGAAAGATGCGTCAAACCAGCTGATGACTTTGGGTTGTTCACCAAACTCCATAGCTTCATACTTTATAAAAGTACTTCAGTGAAAACCAAAACAATCAACAAGGAAAAGATATTCACGCTCCTTAGGTGTTTAAAACTACTTCAGCAAGTCAATGTCTACATATACATTAATACTTTAACCATCAATATAAGAGTTACCGACATAGAGACAGAAGCACACGTTACTAGCTATTAAAACATAAAGTCCTTCAAAAGCACGTCTTCAAGGAGTTTTACTGTTGGGAACAACTAGTGAAATGTTTCTCAAGATACAAGAAAATGTTTTTAGTAAATAGCAGCAGTACCTTCAATATTTTTGGATGGCTTGTAAGCATCATTTTTTACTATCATCTTAATGAGATTCAGGCACTGTACAATAAACCGCTCAAATACAATTCCTTCACCAGCCTCTGTGAAAACATAGCTTACAGCAAACTCCAGTGACCGCTGAATCAAAGGGATGAATGAAAAAGGATGCTGATCCAGGAAGTCCAAAAGCTAAAAATCAAGGAAGTAGAAGAGCAAGAAAGAAATCAAATGACTTTCTGCGCAAGCCCCTTTGTAAATGCTTTCATAAACTAGTTACCAAAACCAAGTGCCAATTTATATAAAATCAGAGGAAAGAAAACTGAACACAGACAGGAAACTAGGGAGACATCAGGAGCAATGGTTAATGAAGCACCAGTTTGCCCTGGACTTCTTGATTCATGCTCAAAATCACCTTTTTTTAAGTTTAAGGAACAATACCCGGTTTCAACTAGACCAGCTTGCTAGCAACACACTGTATAAAACATATCAGCCACACCTAAAACCCTGAACATTGTAGCAGGTAATTCATCCCTATTACAATTACTCTAAGTAAAAGAGGCATGAGGGAAATAGCTTTGTGCTCTTTTTCCCCCCCCTCCACTGCAGTGCAGTACAAGCACTTGCTTCTTCAGCTTAGCTTTGCCAACTAGCGCTCTACAACGCACTGGTCAACTCCTTTCACCTCCTCTACTACTACAGAAATGCCAAAGCCTAAATTCTTGGGTCTGACTTTCTACAGCTGGTACGTTACCTATTAATGAAGTCTATTTTCTCTTCAGGCCTATGACAAAAGATGCACATGCCTCACATACTCTGCTTGGTAGTTCAAAGTAAGAACCACTATGACAAAGACTAAAAATCTTGGGTCGGAGCACCTTCAGTTCAATTTTGGTGAAGCCGACAGGTGCCTCCCACTTCTGACAGTGAGGCTGAATATTTGAAGAAAATCCATGGCCCTAAAATAGAATCTGAAAACAATGGGAATTCTGTAGGTTTCATACCTTTTAAAAACAGAGCAAGCTACAATGCTAAAATTACCTTCCGATAAAGTACGCCGTTAACGGTTGCACAGAATGAGCTGACAACTCCAAATCTGTTACCTAATACAAAAGGCACACAGGCTAAGAGAGGAGATTTTTGTTCATTTTCTTTCCGTAGACTGCAAGGGGCCAGTTATTCCGTAGAACTAACAGGGCCCTAGAAATAGCAACCTCACTACTTATAAAAGACAGGATGAAAAAAGTTTACCTCTTCTTTACTCATCAATGCCAATACCAATGTTTTAGCAAGACTTCCAGAATTCGTTTTTGAGCAAAATCCTAGCTAAATCAGTTGCTTACGGAAGGCATTAAGTTTTTTTTTTTTGAGCTAAGGAAATGTCTTCTTCACTCCTGCAACTTACCTCAGCACGAGTAAACAGACACCTTTCTCTTTAAAAAAATTTCAAAACTGTTATTTCGTAACAGAGAAGTTTTAAGTTGCAGTAGCTTCCGCTTCTTTAAAAGATCTGAAACCTATTGGCTTTAAGGCACGTGCACATCTGCTCCTCCAGAACGGTAAACTGTTCAGTAACTGAATGGAGACTTTACTTACCACTTTAGTGAACAGAATTATAGTCTTTTCTAGGCGATCTCTGCATACGTTTTCTGCTCTTATACTTCTACCTGGTAAATCAGATATTTAACAACTATCACTTTTTTCAGACTTTTCTTTCTGGAGAGCTAAGTTTTAAAAAATTAACACTGGACAGCAGCTTGTTTTATCTGTAGTTCAGGCATTATGGCAGCCCAAAAAAACTTCTATGGCAGAATAAATTCAAAGTCAAGGTCAAGCTAATGGGTACTGGGGTGGGGTGGGGGGGTGGCGGTGGAATCTTTAACCCTTTCTCTCGGCTGCAGTGGAATTCACTGTAACTGATCAGAACAGAACAACTGGGGCATCATTACAGACAAATCGATGACAAAAGACAGTTAAACTAAGGCAAACAAATGCTAGCATAGACAAGAAGTAAGAAAGCACTGAAAAGGTGAAAATGCCCCTTCATTGAAATGATGGCATATCCTTACTACGTAACATTATGCGCTTTTCTACAAACTCCACCTTAAAAAAAATAATCGATTATGGACACTGGAAAACATTCTGAATTTACAAAAAACAGATAAAGCTTTTACCAAAAAAAGAGAAAAACACAAAGAGCCATAATGAAGGCATGCAGGCAAAAACCACGATGTGATCAATGTATACCGTACACTAACCTCGTAAGGGAGTCGCGCCCGCTTTTGCAGAACAACTTATTGATTAGAAAAGTGGAAATGGGAAGCTTCGGCTCAGATCTTGTCTTAGGACGTTCAAACCCCACAGTCCTCATGTTCTAGGGGACTACGATAACCACCGAGCCTCAGGATGGGATGGCCTTCAATTCAGCCTGTTAAAGCTAGGCAGCTACCTCGCAAAAAGGGAAAGAAGGGCCAACAAAGGGCGTGGCTATAGTCCACTACAAGGGGCAAACAGTGGCGGGCAAAGCAGCCTGCATTCTAGAAGAGCGAGCAAAAAAGGGATTCTATTTTGGCATTGAACACAGTGGCAGTTTCCATCTTTTCTAGAAACAAGGCTCAGAGCCCAGATCAGCCCCTCTCACCTAAGTACAGTCTCCTGAGCCAAGTTATATCAAAAAATTCCTGTTACCCAGTTTAGACCTCTATTCTCAGAATAAGTGGTGTTGAAGCCCAGAAGAATGACCTGACAGGCTTCAAATGAATGAATGGCTCGCACCGGCTCTACTACAAGTGTACAAGCAAGAAAAGAGCAGTGAGTTCAGATGCAACACCGCCCAACACCTCCTTTCTGCTTGCTTCAGGTAACTTCACTGCAAAAGCACTAACACCTGCCAATTAGGCTTGTATTTCTGTTGACGGTGTTAACCTGCGGTTGCCTGTCTCAGACTACTACTCTTCCGGTTACAAAGTACATATAGCTGAATGGGGTCTTTATCTCCCATTTGACACCTACCAAAATACACGGCAAACTCCAGGAAAAAGAAAAACATGAAACCCTCCCAAAGAAGAAAACGCAAGGTCATCTGGGGTTTCGTAGCAACTGCATATTCTAACATGGATACTTTGTCAAACCATGGCTTAAGATTTTGGGTTTTCTTAATGGCCATTCTCATACCAGCTATAACTTTGGTGGGATTTTAGTCTGTCGATGTAAAAGGACATTTTTACTGAAGTCTTTGCTGACAGTTTCAGTGGCATTTAAAGCTTCTGGATAAGCTTTGCACTGACCCAGAATACCCTGCACCTACATGACTAATGATCAGGCACTAAACTGCATTTTGTTTTCATCCAGCTTCTAATGTTCAACCACCAATACAAGGAAAAATATTCAGATACTTACTGCACTCCAGAAACTGTTTTAGCCGCTCAAACACTGCATGCAGAAACCCCTGAAAAATAGAAAAGTATACGTGTCTTTCAAAGAGGAAGCTTATTTTGCTCCGTATTACAAGAAGAAAGCTGAGTCAAACTGAAGTCAGTTCAGATGTGTTACTAGCTCAGACGTCACCTTATCACTTTTACCTGAACTCGTCCCCCCGGACAAGCAGTTTCCTCACAAAACAAATAATTAGCTAGCTAGCAGACTGCATAGATGGTCCAAACTGACCTTCTTAGTACCACACAAACAGCATACTATCTCTAGTAGAAGGTGGCATAGGTAAATATAGGCTTATGCTTTACAATCTGCTTATCCAGTTCTTTCCTGTTGAGAATCCTAGTTTCGGATGTAGGTCCTAGGTAACCAATTCCTCCAGCAAAACAGGCAGTGTTTGGGATTAAGGGAGACCCTTGGGTTTCTTTCTTCCTTCTTTCTCCCTCCCCGCCCCCTGAGATGGGCTGCATACCACAGGCTTTCATCACAATCAGACAAAATCTATCAATAGAATTTGGTAGGACAAATATGCCATTACATTCATCATTAAATGAAAACATCCTCTTCAAATGATGGCGGGGAGACTACATATAAGACGTCTTCCAGTGGGCAGCAGGGGTGTCACTATCACGAGACAGGTAAATTGGAAGGGGTCCCTTTTCTTTTTTTAAACATTGTGCCATTGGTGCCAAAGCAATTAGGATCTATCTAGGATCTGACAGTTCTTAACTGATGAGAGGACAACTTTCAGAGCGTGTTGCTTGATCTTCCTTTACATAACACCAATGTGCACCTTTCAACGGTTTGTAAACATAGCTCTGACAACAACTGAAATCATCACAAAAGATTTCTAACCTAGAACTAGAAACAGATACAGGTCACTTACCATCACCTCTATACTCCAACGAGGTTCTACAAACCCATGGACTGTCAGTTTACGAAGCACTAAGGGGGGGAAAAAAAAGAAATAAAGAAAAAAAAAAAAAAAAGAGTTACTTGTGTAGCTATTTCTCAGCCCTTGTTCCAGCAGATTTCAGAACACGATTACAATTACAGTTGCTGTGCCTTCCTTCCAATTCTCCATATCAAAAAATATGTTTCATTTTGGGCCTTTGGATGCCTCAACCATACCTAACATGAATCTGATCTTGTTGAAATTACTTTAAAATTCAGTACCTTATCTGTAACATAATGAAGAGAACTCCAAGAATTACTGAGTCAAGGAGACTTCTGCAAAAGCTGTAAGTATTCAACCTCTGAAAGGTTCTGCAGCAGGAAAAGGGCCAACTACAGTTGGTAGGTACAGGTACAGGCAAAATAAACCAAGATTACTGCTCTTCCCAATGGGCATGGCTCGGTCAGAGAATGCTAACTCTTCACCAAAGAAGCCTTACTCGTTCACCATGAAGAAACTTATTTGACTCCTTATATTTAGTATCATTCTAGAGTATTACCTTTCAATGACAACAAGGTTCTTTCTAGTGAATTTGAGGCTGCAGCTTCATCCCCTCTACAAACTTGCTGTAGGAACGTATCGGTATGATGATTCCACAAGGAACACACAAAGCTATAAATACCTGATGCAAGCTGCAAAGGGAAGAAAGACCAACAATATATTTGATTTCCTGAATTTGGCTGTAGCGTAACAAACTCCTAAATGTTAAAAGCCAGTTTAGACTGTTAAATTACTTAAGCCACCTTCTTGTATATCACGGGCCACAGTGTTTCACTTACTTCTTTGCTGTACTGAGCTGTACTGATCCAAAGACATTTTCCAGAAAAATACCTTCTCTTAATTTGAAGACGTTATGATACACTCACCTGCTTCCCTGACTACTTGCTCTATGACTCTACCACTTTAAAGATAACTCTTCAGGCCTCCTTTGATTTTCATTATGATTTTCATTGAAGACAGACAAAGGTCTATAGTAGAGTATCAGGCTTCAAAAAACTATCTGCCCTCCTCATCGCCACCTCTCCCACAAGACTTAAACTGTCTGTCTCACAGCATACTTAATATCTGAATCAGCTTACTCTGGGACACAGTTAGCAGTTACATGCCTATGTCTAATAAAAATAGTACTGAACCATGCCTACACTGAAACTAACTTTCTTCTCTTGATAGCTGCACACCCTGACTTTTTGCCTCAAATTCTTTAGTATGTAGAATGACAAACAGTTTCTCATCAGCTAGCACCGAACAAATCTCAAACTTCATTCACACTACAGTTTCCAAACAGTGCTCACCTGATAAAGATATCTGAAGTATAAAGAGAAGATAAAGAACTTCTCATTCAGTTATGGTAGCGCTTGACAGCTTCATAGTTCAGGAAGAAACTCCACTTAGTCTGCTACGCGTGACATCAATGGCATCACAAGCACATATGACCCTTTATTTGGTTCCTTTGGCTGAGTAAAGGTGAGACAGTAGAAACTCTTGGTAATTATTCAGTGGTGTGTTCCCGGAGTTGCAAAAACACATCACTGAATAATTATCAAGAGTTTCAGCCTACTCATGTTTTGGGGGTTGACTTTGTGTAATCGGGAGGGTGTGTCTTTCCAATAGAATACACTAATACCAACCATTAGGGTAAGCAGTAACCACTCAGATAACAGAACAAACAAACAAAAAACAAGCTCCCCTCCTTCCCCCCCAAAAAACCAAACCCAACTCAAAGCAGCAATAATAGTCCTAATAGTAGAATACACTCTGGATAAACCCATTTGTCTGTTATCCAATCAGTGTACCTGAGTACTAAAAAATTTAAAACAAACATTGCTTTATTAAAAACCACAAATACACACAGTATCCATAGGAGGACCCACCACATTGTTACATTTGAAGTCATTCAATAGCAATTATAATTTGTATTACTGCAGGACCTAAAGACCTAGGCACGGGGCCAGGCTGCCTTAAATTCCTCTGGTCAGTAAAACACGGGCAAAGCGCACTGGTGGCAGTAAAAAGATCGCCAAGCTAAAGAATAACTATGAAATATCTTCGTACATGAAAACTGTTCACGATGAAGAGTAACAGTAAAAGCAAAGAGGGCAAACCTGTTCAGTGTTGGATTTCATAGGCTGCCAATGATCATAGGGATTCCTATTTATGGCCATATTTCAAAGATTCAGCAATCTCCAAAGCAGCAAAGAAATCACAACAATCGTAAAAGCCCTCAGTGAAATTCCACAGAGACACTAAACTGAATGGTGTGTCTCCAGTTGCAGTGGAGGAACCAAAACCTTCTTGTACTTTAAGGCAGGACTGCAAAGAAAAGTGCTCCTAGTTTAAGATAGAGGTTGTGCAGGACAGGACTTCATGGTTTCAGAAAAAAAAAAAAAAAAAAGACATTTTTCAGATAAACCGTAACAACGTAACAGCACTCTTTCAAAACCAGGGCCAAGAAGCAATAGGAAGACTGGAAAGCTTAATGTCAAATGAATTAGGGGAAAACACTGTAGCCGATACTTTTGCTGATCTGCAGTAAATTCATGATATCCCTTCTCCAGTATGTGCTATATGGCTATGTGATATTATAAAAAAAAAAAAAAAAACAAAAACAAAACCAACAACAAAAAACCAACAACAAAACAAACAACCAAATACTACAGGTTTTAACACATACAATCAGTTGCTTCCTAAAAGTAGTAGTACATTTTTGTCAGAAAAATAAAACTCACTGGTTTTACTTCCAAGAGCCGCCATCCTCATGCAATGGACTAAGTCCAGAAAAATTGGGTCAAAAGAAAATAGAGGTGTGTAAGCATATCACCAATGGTATATAACCAGATGCTACATTTTTCTATTTGCACTAAAGCAGCCGATTCTACCTTGAAGATCGTTGATGTAGTTACCATCATAACTGTACTATTCACCGGAAAGATGAAGTTATAAATCAGCTGCATTTACAAGTTGGTGTATCACAATCTGCACGTCATCTAACATTTTTCTTGTTAAACCTCAGGTAACAGAGTTCAATAAGGGATGCTGTCTCTGTAAGCACAACCGTGTAGTCTTCGAGTACCGTATTACAGGAAAACTTATCAAATGTTTCCAAAGCTGTACTTAAACAAATGCTGAAACTGTAACTACTTATTTGAAAGTACCAAGGAAGTTTGTAAGCTGTTAGTTAAGCTTTTAGAGCTTTTAGCTTCAAATGACATCATTCCATAAGAGAGGTTTTTGCACTGCCCAAGAGAAGTCACGTGCCACCCAACAGATGTGAACTCCCTTTACCAGGAGACAGAAGAGGCGGACTACAAAGTTGTCCAACTTTGCTATTATTTAAAAAAAAAAAAAAAAAAAAAAAAAAAATAATCCTTAAATGTGAACCCTATAGCGCCAGATGCTCAGAAAATTTCCTCTTCCACCTCAAGTTCAAAAAACTGTGAATACACCCAGTGTTCCCAACACAGTGAAACTGGATGCACTGAAAATTTTCATTCCGTATGGCGTTCCGTAAGGAAAAAGGCCCACTAAAACTTAACGAGCTTCTTGGAAACACAAAAACGACTGAAGGTAACTGAGCAATTTTTGAACCTGGTAAGACGGTGGAAACACACCAAAGGTACTGTTGGACATGACAACTTTAACAACAAATACTGCACCTTACAACCTATACCTTCCTCTCTGTCGCTCTATCGAGATGGCATGGATCCGGCTATTTTATGAAAGTGGGGCTTTGGGATTGGGTTTTCATCTTTTTGCTATATCCTTCAGCATTAACAGTATTTTCAGCTGCCTAGCCAGGCTCAATGAGCAACACTGTGATTTAGGAGAGCCCTAGAAAAGAAGTCATTATCTCGCTTCGCTCTTCATTGCTTTGGAATTAGTATCTGTGAATATACCAAAACCGGTATTGTGCAATTATCCAGACCATGTATAACGGCCTAATAAATCTCAAAATATAAACAAATATTTCCTACACAGAGATTACATTGATCCCTGCCTATATGTGGCACAGAGAGAAAACACTGTTCCTCTACACACACATCTCAGAGCAACCTACCATCGTTTCAGCCCTGTCCTACTACAGGAGCCAGCCCTCAGGTCCTCAGACTCCTGACAATTCAAATTTCATCTTAATGATTACACAGCCAGAAAATTTCTTCCACATACATAAACAGGTAAACCTTCAGAAATAGCCTTCGTTGTCTGCGCTATAATCTTTTCTTTCAAATGGAGGAATAAAATAAAATTTTGAAAAGTCAAATGTAAGATGTTTGGAAAAGATGTTCAACTCACTACACTCAGTTAACTCGACTACGTTGTTGCCTAACTCCAAGTGGGACTGGAGATGAAACAGCCTACAGCCAACGGTACATCTCTCTTCTAACCTGTGGGTTCTTACAACAGAGAATGTAAGCTGCATGAGACAACCGTTGGCATTTGCATTCGCAGCTTGCCTTTTAATTAACCTGGAGAAAGAAGTCGATCTGGAAAAACCCCACACACATTCCCCCTGACGATAAAAGCCTTTAAAAAAGCTGTGGCATAGACGCCTAAAACCCAGTATTTTAAAACCCTATTTAAACCCCTGTTTTTTAAAGGCCATACTCAATTATGAATCCAGAACACACTTCCAAAGACACTGCAAGTTCATACAGAATACGATCTGCTGTACGGCGTGATAACATAAGGCCGATACATAGATCCTGTTCTGTAGAAGAAGCTCTGCTTCTTAACACAAGTTATTATAACAACACTGAAGCTGCACGCCAAATTAATAAAGATCTCAAGAACATTTCACCTAGGAACTGACTCCCGGGTATTTCAGATTGTACACGCACCCATCAAAGTAAGAGTGCTTCTGTTTCAAAGGCACACATTCAAGTCAACGTACCTGCCATTAATGCACTGCCAGCTCACCACGGGAAGCGGCAAGCACGTACAACACGTGGTTTGCATGCTCTGCAACATCGCATCACATTACTTACGTCATAGAAAAGTTTCCTATCTGCAGCAAGCCGTTTGGATGCCAGGGTCTTCGTAACATGATAAAAGGTAAGTAGTGCTCTGTGTTGTTGAAGATCATCCTGGACCTTCACAGATTCTAGTAGAGTGGGTATAAGTTCTGGCCACTGCCTTGGGCAGTCCACCCTGGCAACTTTAGCAATCAGTACAGAGATCTGAGTTGCTATCTGCCAAAAAAGCAAAACAAAACACACATACCACAAAGTCAAAGATCGTTTAGGGAATGTACAGTGCAGAAATTAACAGCCAAATAAAACCTGAATCAAAAAAAACTTGTATGGATTCCTAGATTTCTGTGTGTTCTCTCTCAAACTATTTTTAAGTTTGCTGAATGCAAATAAAAGTGGAGGGGGAAAAAAAGGTCTTCTATCTGACGCTTAGAGTAAATATGCACGTAAAATGCTAAACTGGCTACCTTGTTCAAATTTTACATAAAGACCACTAAATTTATTTGTTCCAGAAATCACGTAAACGAAGAAACAGGTATTTGGGAACCCCTTTTTACTTAGTGATCTTTTCTGTCGCTTTCTACAAACAAGCATAGACTGATGAATACGCTCATACATTGCCTTGATTTCTGCGGTACCTAAGTTTTAGCTTCTAGACAGAGACGCTGCCCCCTGCCAGGCACACGTGCCTGTAAGCTGCCGTCCCGTCCCAGTGGCTGAAGCCGAGGCTCTCACTCGCTCCAGATCCTCACACCACAGGCCAGGGCACCTGCACCACCCCCACCGTCTCACTTGGGTTGCTGGCACCAAATCCCACTCACACCAGTCTTGCCAGTAGCTGGCACCTCGTCCTTGCAGCACGCACACACCGTGAACAGAGTGAAGTTACACAGAAAGACAGGTAAGGGATTCAATCAGAAGACGGGGCAGGTGGTGGGGATTAGGCGCTGCGTTTGTTCAGACACAGGTACCAACCGGCCACGGTTTACACGTGACTGGCCCTTTTTATACCCTCTTTCTGCCTATTCCCCACTTTGCTGCTCCACAGCTCCCTTCCCCAGAACATTCCTTAGGAAATTTTGTATAGTCCCTCATAACCCCACCTCAGATTGCCAAAACCTTCATGTTCTTGTTTCCCCGTTCTTATCCCGCTCGCATGGAAAAGGTCCTTGACTGGACTGATGCCAAGAGTACTTCTTCCTTCAGGACTGGCTTTTTAAGTGAAAGAAGTTCTGCTGTCGTACTTTTCAAGGAGTCTTTTGTTCCTCTGTGCCCTCCCTATGGTAAATATCTTCAGAGGGCACGGAAATTATGCTCCCAACATATGGTATGTTCTGTTGGTCTTCTCCCCCTCCCCGGGAGGCAGCTCATATCATCACATCTCAATACTGTGCCTAATTCTTATATTTTGGGGTTGCTTTTTTTCTTTTTATACCTACAAAGGTCATCGTTTGTCTACCTCCGATGACGCAGAAAGCACAAGCAGATAGCAACTGCGTTACGAAGTATCTGCGACTGGAAAAGAGCCCTCATCAGGAACGCAAGATATCAAAACTCAGACGTATCAAGCAGACTGGGGACGACGTGAAAGGTGCCTCTGAAAGGAAACCTCAAGGTATGCGCAACACGGAATGGGGAACAAGGGAGAAAGAAGGGGAGATGGACTCTGTAAACCTACTTCAATATCACAACAATTGTTTGGGCAATCATTTAGGAGCAGGCTGCTGGCATAATATAAAACAAGATCCTCCGCATCTTAAAAGACTATGTCCCCAAAATATCATAAGGACACACAAATAAAGACATAAAGCCGCCAGTCTTTAAAACATCCGTTGAAAGGGTTCCCATCTCAGCCTGCAACTACAGTCTCACAACTGCACAACTGCTCATCAGCAGTGGAACGCAGAACTACAAAATATACCGTACTGTTGCCTTAGCAGGCAAACTGATTAAATACTAACGGAGGTAGGGAAAAAATACTGGTAAAAAGTTTGAATTGTTTTACATACAGTGCAGTTAACCTTAGGTTTTTAGAAGTGTCAATATCATGCAACCACTTCAAAACTAAATATTTGGTAAGTTTTATGCTATCTAGCGGTAGCATGAATGGCACACGCTTTATGGTCCGACATGACAACCTTCAGAGTTCGTTTTCGTTGAAATAAAGAAACAAGTAATAATTGGTCTTTTTTCTTTTTACATTGAAACTACACCTGCACTACAAATTTAGAGATATTTTCTATGCCTGCCTACATTTTAAAAAACTGCACCCGAAATAAAAGCTTTAAATTCTAGTAAAAATTGTCATTGCACAAGGGTTTTCCACAAAGACTCAACTACCCTAATTTGGATACATTGCTCTAATCTTACAAACAACATTAATCCCATCGAGGAACCCTGAAAAGTAGAAACTGAACTGTCTGCAGAATGGAAGTTTGGTTGCTGTACCTTTTCTTTTTAAGCTTTACCTTATGCAGATCATTTCTGTATTTTTTTGAAAAAATTCTTTAAGACCGAGCTTAAAATATTAGCAAACACTTCCTCGCAGAACCTCATCCTTACATGATCCAGAATAAGTTAGCAGAAGGAAGACTGACTCCTCTAGCATATGCATATTCTGAGCCCCCACCATTAGCTCTATACTCAATTGAACAATAAATCCTTCTTCTAATCAAAACAGTAGCTTAAAATTAGTCACTCTGGGTAAGACAAGACACTCCCACACTGAAGGCTTTATTATGCCTATTGAAATTCATTAATGCTGTGATTAGACAGGGGAGACACAGCTGAAAAACAAAACAAAAAATCACTCAGGGAAAGAAGGTTATTTTGGAGCTACGTCCATTCCCTGGACCACTTTACCAAGTGGTTGCATAAACACCCAGGGACAAGATAAACTGCCACCGCAAGAAAAAAGAGACAGAACACGTTGTTTCCAACCCAAAAGATTCCATGATGCTGTGAATTATGATCTCGAGAAACAGATCTCACTTCAACACACAGATCTGTCCAAAAGGCCACATGTAAATTCCAACTTGTCAACTTTATCGTTATTATTGCTATTATTGAACACTTTGTAAAGAGAGAAACCAAATGAGATACCAATACAAGCATTTGCTGGGAGGGTAATAGCTGTTCACCACTAACCTGATTCACTGGCTCATTAAAGTTGGTGATAAGTCCAGCACGCAACGTAGTTTTCTCTTCTTCAGAAAGAGCACTGTCAGGATATATTCATGAGAATATTATGTAATTTTCAATAAAAAACAACTATCAATTCATAGTCAGAATTATCTTCTCACTCTTACTAGACACAGAAGTTAAACGATCATTTCCATTTGGGCATCTGTGTTAGACTGCACAAAGATTACTTTTATACGCCACTGCCTTGAAATATTAATGAGTTCCAGTTTGATAAACGATCAAGAGAACATCCCTTGTTTTTCCACTATCTCAAAGATATTTAAAAAGAGAGAGAACAGCGAAACAGACCAATAGTTTTGAGGCCTTTTAACCTCAGGTTTTGCCCTGGCCTTTGTAAACACAACTGGCAAAAGAGAAAGGTCAGAGTAAGGGACCCAGGTGTATTATGAAAATAAGGGAAAACCCTACAAACTATAAACTGACGGTTATTAGACAGTTATTACACAGTTATTACACAGTTATTACACAGTTATTACACAGTTATTACCGTGGGGATGGATGACTTGAGCATGACTTTGCCCATGACGCTAATGGATAATGACAAAAAGGTGCCCAGTGTAAGGCAATCGTGGTATCAGACGACAGCTCTTTTTGCAAAAGCAATAACCCTCTTCTACTACACGTCCTCTTCTACAAGCAACTCCTACAGCTACACTTCAAAATACGGATCCTTTGAAAATCATTCCTTTGAGTGAAAAAGATCTTGATGTAGCCTTTAAAAGTGCAGGGAAAACTCGTAGGAAGGATAAATTCTAAGCCATAAAGGCTAGTTTTCACTCAAGCGCAGCTTTACGCTATCTTTATACTTCCTTTTAAGTGACCTCTATCCATTTGAGACTACAAGTGACAGTAACATAACACTTCTCTACTACTTCAGACTTTACGTGACCCACGTAATTTCCTTTTAAGTTCCAGGCAGGAAACATAACAAACTGCTTTTAAAAATGCTTCATTGGTATTTACAGATAATACAATCGGGGGGTGAGGGCGGGGTGGGGGATCCACTTTTATTTACTGAGAGCACCTAGAAAGCTGCTTCTTGTACAGAAAAAGGCTTCAGTTACCGTGCAAGGTTGCTTAGATGAAACTGTTTCACCTAACATTGCAACGATTTAGGAGCATGCACGCAACCAACACATCTCAATGAAGTCTAGTGGCTGGAAATGAAGAAGATGAAACACACCAACACAACCACTTCCTGTTGTCTGACCTCAGGCACAGATACAACCTACTAGTTCTAGATAGTGAGATTTAAAATGATGCCTAAAGCTCCCTGAAACACAGCTTTTACACTAATCTAGACAAATACTAAATATTCATCTCAAAATAATAAAGAACAGAGGTCGGATTTACCCTAAGATCAAACAATATTCTAGTTTTCACGTCTTCCCCCCTCTGTCTGTAACACAAGGACCTGCTATTTCCAAAATCAAAGACTTATCATTCTAAGTAGACTACACAAGGGGGGCAATGGATTGTTCCACTGCTGACTCAGAACTGCACACTAAGGCTTATTTTCAAAGGGAATTGATAGCACTCAGGAACCACATTCAAATCACTTTTTATCAAGACTTAGGCTTTAAGCCATTTTTACGTAAAATTATATTACGCCTAAAAACATTTTGGGTACAGTTTACAAAGATTTCTGCAACACTGAAAGTTTTTCTGCAGGGAACTATTTCAGTTACTAATCTAAAACCACTAGACGACATTTTAGGAAAATAAATTGCCGTCGTCCTTTTTTAGGGTGTGGGTTTTTTCTTCTTTTAAATACAAAAACACAGTATATCATTTCCACACGTAAAGGTATACTCTCAAGTGGCTGCTAAAACTTGAAAGCTATTACTAATACAAGTATGGCATCTAATCTCAGTTAAATGTAGCTTGCACAATAACTCACTTTCAGGGACAGGAGAAAGCACCTAAAGCCTGGTTTGTAGAGGAAAAAAACCCTGTTCTACTGTATTATTCCATTTACCTTGTTCGTGAGCTCACAACACCCCTGCCTTAACTACTTACTCATAATTATGATTGTACCAATCATATCACATGCATATTCCAGGAGCGGCAAGCATTCAATTTGTTACTTACTATAAATAAAAATGTTGTAATTAGGCTTTTGCCAATGCAAACAAAACAAAGGAAGGAGAAGAAAGGGGCTCGTGAGAATGAACGCCTCAAGTACAGAAGCTTACGACAGGCAAACTGGCAACGGGCACTGAAACAAAATCTAAGAAATGACCGCGGATGGAGGCGGTATCCCGCCTCAGGTGACCGGATCCCCAAGGGTTCCCAGAGAGTGGCGGGCAGGATTTACCACCCCGACAGTGCGAGGGTGACATCTGCAGCAGCCACAGCCACAGCCCGCGGTACCTTTATCCTCCTCTCACCCACTGCAAGAAGGGCCCACAGCTCCATGCAGAAGTTAAAGGCAGGCTAGAAGTCAGGCAGAATGTGTTTCATCCAACAAGTTACGCCCCCTCAGCACTGAATTACACCAAATCCAAAATTAAAACAAGTTCTTCTAGACATGAACTTCTAAGCGTTTCATGTTGTAGTCTTTCACAATTTGCAACTTCAAAGTTTCTGATCCTTTTCTGTGGTCGTGGCGTGGGGAAACACGTATCCGACTATCTACAAAGTTCCTTCAGAGCTTTTTAAAGAAAGTCTACTATTTCATAAGCCAGAAATCCAAACCTGACTTAGAGTTATCGTTCAAACCAAAAAAAACAGTGGATTCCAGCTGACACCCTACACAACCTGACGGTGATGTCCCACCTACTTATACTACTAGCATTTAAGAGATGCAGCAAACACTTCCAGGTCTGTCTTAGTTCTCGAAAACAGCAGAGGAAAATTGAAACCCTTTTTGAAATTACACCTACTTTTTAAAGGAAAAAGAAAAAACCTCACACAGAACTCTGGGAAGTATATAGTTCTGTAGGTATCACAAATTATAATGGCATTGCTTGTAACTTTTAAGTCAATGATTTGCTGCTGGAGAACACTGGTTAGATTTTTAGCCTTGTTGGAGAACTTTTTGTCAGGCATTATCAGAAGCCACAGATCAGAACAACAGAAAATGAAGACCAGAACTTGCTCTCGGTGATAGCTACTTCCTCTTTCTCATGTACTTACTCAATATGAATTATTAAGCAGCTTCAATGAAATGTCTCCTTAATAATCTCTCCAAGAGACTTCCTACCTTTCACATCTGCCACTAGCAGAAAGTCCCAGTGTTAACTTTTCAAAGCTCATCACGTCACTTCAAAATCTGGGTTCTACGAAATAGCCTTCTAATTCTGTTTTTAGAAGTAAAACATAACCAGAGCTGTAAGAAGTAATATGAACCCAGACTGGTTCATTAGTGAGTCCTAATGTTGAAACGTATCATTAGTTTCACCATGAATTCTAAAGTAACTTCTATCAACCAAGGAATTTGCTGTTTCCCAGTTTGGCAAGTGTAACAAAACCTACTGTAGAAGGTGCAGTGGAGGAAAATCAGAACTTACTGTGGTGCCACCCGTCTCCAGTAGCGATCAATTCCATTTTTAAAGTACAGCACAGCCAACCATCTTACATTCACATCCAGGGTATGATTTGTAAAGATATTCTGTTTCAAAAAAAAACACAACCAAAAACATTAAGTCAAAAACTACTCAATACCTCACAGACAGGACAAAAGTGTTTTAACGCATGCACTGGCATGTGTATAAATACACACACCTCTGCATCTACAGGTGTATATAAAGAAAATGCATTAGTCAGCATTTGACAGACAAGTGAAACAATGTGTTAAACATTAATTTTTAAGGACTACAAAAATGCTTATCACTAGCCCTAATACTTGATTCATGAAAAAGAAACCCAACACATAGGGCAAATGTATTTCTCATCTCCTCTGGCTGAGCAGGGAATAGAACGGTAATAAGCACTAGCACCAGCCAATTATGACACTCTCTGATGACAAAGCTGGATTCTGACTGGAATACGAAACTACTCGGGGTTGTGCAGTGCCACAGGTTTCTGAGACCTTTCAGGAGATGTCTTCATTGTCTTGACACGTGCTGAGAACTGCCCTGGCTACCACTGCAGACTGCAAAACAGTGACCTGGTAGGACAGCAGCTCTCAAACTTGCCTATGCTTATTCTAGGAAATTAGTTTCTGCTACTGAAAAGCTACGTATCTATACACATACCTATCTCTGTATCTCTCTACATACACCTTTACGTGCCTATGTGTATATACAGGCAAACACAGAGGGATTATTTTATACAGTAATGTTGTAAAATTAACCAAGCAGGAAAAGCTATTGAATCTTAACACAGGTACTACTCTGAAGAGCAGCTCTCCTCCTCCTGTCTTCCACTGCATCAGATGGATCCTTCTCGAGGGGCTGAGGCATTACTCTCTCCTTTAGGGAGCAAACAGGCGCGAGCTCAGCCGTCTTATTGTACAGAGCGCTGTAGAGAAAGAGTGCACCACTTGTAGCAATTGCTTTTAGAAGGCCGCTACGAAGGGATATGAAAAATGCAGGGATGCAGGCCAAGAGCATCTGCTACTTTTGCGTGCCATGTCTGAGGAACCATAAATAAACCCTTCCAAGAACTCACCACTACAGACACCTGGGACCTCATCAAGCGTTTTCACGATGAATTAAAAAATTTACCTTCTCTCAAACGCTACTTCTGTACTACTAACAGCTTTCTAGATATAATGCCCAACATGAAAAAAACCCTCACAAACTCCAACCACTAGAAAGCGAACAGGCTTACATGCCAACAAGGGTATCGACTCCAAAACCAGCAACCTGTAGAAAAACACCAAAAAGGTTGTAGCCCACTGATAAACACCACGCAGCATGAAAAGGATCTGTATGTAATACGTCTTCCTTTCCCAAAGCTCGTTTCGAAAGAGGGACTGAATCTCTGCCAGATTTGACCTCTCCCAAGTGCAACTTCAGCATTTTACACTGCGAAGAGGAAACTTCAAACACCCCTTTAGCCTCCTATCCATCCAAAGCATTGCAAAACAAGTGAAACATGGAAAAAGAAAACTACTTCCTCTGAAACTCCCATTGGGCCTTCTAATTACCATTCCCCTCCTTGCTGAAACATTCATCGGAAGCAAAGCTTCCTCAAATCAAAATACCGTCAACCTAGATGGGGCCTCGATAAGAAATGCCAAAAAAGGCCAAGGGATCTACACGAGAACCAACAAAACCTCTCTACATACTCTCCAGCTGCATATGAGCTTCCCAAAACATAAAGCATTCCATATAACACGCTAATGCTGTCGCAGAAATAACCGGAAAGAAGCTAAACAATACACAAACTGATACCACTGGTAAAGGAGAGAGGCTGCTTTTCAAAAAGAGCCACCCTGTCTCTGACTTTGCAGCTCTGATCTTCAACACAGGGGTACCTCACACCTTCAAAAGAGAAGCACAGAAGCTAACCTCAGTAACTCCACTAGGTTCTAAAAATGGTACGGAGATTCTTGTTTCACGGTTCATCATCATTTTCTCTACCCTGATCACCCCAGAGGCAAATGTGTCTGACCGTGAGGAATTATACTACTGTCCATATCCCATAGAGATTAACTGTCTTACCAACTCTCCATTTACAATCGCCTGCTTCCACCCACTCTTTTCTGCTCCACCAAGAGGGTGCCAATTATCTTCTCGCCCAGGCAGTCCCCCTCTCAGAATCAAGTCAAACAAAGAAGTACAGATTCTCTACTTCTATTTTGTTTGGAAGATTACTCTTTAGAGTTCACACTTGGAGAAAGGCTGATGTGTCCCCAAACAGGCCTACTTAACCACATCAATAGAATTAACAGTATTTGATCCTTTCAAACTCTGCATTTTTAGTCCTTATATCTCAAACAAACTCACAGCAACTTCACTTACACCTGGGAGTGCTCAACTTCTCTACTACCTGACCTGTAAGCTCCCACAGCAAACACCCAGAAAATAACAAATGCCCAGTCAGTGGCAATTTCTGCTGTTTTCTATCGAGATCGTCTATCACCACAGAAACACTATGGCAAAGGCAGTGGGTAAAATGCAATTTGGCAGCTCAAAAGTCAGATTTCTTTTTTTCCCTTTTCCCTAAATCCCCTGACTCGCCTTCACCTTTCCAAACAAACGAAACGGAGGGTCTACGCAGAACAGAACATGTCGCTCCACCACTCTGAGTCAGTCATCCTAGGCACCGAAGACAGATCTTTGTAGCAAAAGCAGTTTATCTGTGTTTTTAAGACTGTTCTAAACATACACACCAGAATCGGAAGTCTTCTTGGACTATGTTTTCATCACTTTGCACCCTATTATTAATGCACCTGTTTTATCCATGGTCACAGTACCTTTAGAAGTATTCGCCTGTCCCATTTCAGGAACCTCACTACCAGCCCAGTCAGCTTATCTCCCTGGGAGTCTCTCTCCACTGAGGAGGAGGAAAGCAATCCCAGCTGGGTACCACACTTAGTGCAATGAAAAGCATGCAGGAACTTCTACGAAAACGGTCATAATGCATCACCTCCACAATACAGAAAAGGGGGTTACTGCCTCGCTATATACAACTGTCCCTGCCTCATGGCGTACGAAAGGTAATTCCTTTGACAAGGGTCCTCTTGGCCTCCTACGAGCTACAATTCACAACAGGCCAACAACAGGTTTAGCACCAGAGCCCACCCCCGCATGCCGCTAGAAGTCGGATCTCCTCCTTCCGCTGAATGCCTGGGAAAAGAGCCTGCTTTGAGACACACCGATGACAACGCCTACCACTGCACAGCGTAAGGATACTAGTAGCTGCACCATGATGACTCAAGGCTTCTCTTAGCCAGAGGTCATGCTTCAACAGTGTTCCAGAGAGCCACATTCAAAATTACTCAAAGTCTACCGAATAGCACTTTTCCACTGTATCTTACCAACAAGACTGAATAAAAACCTGGCTGTGTCTCCCACTGCTTCAGTTGTTCCTCAGCTGGTTTCAGCACTGCGGTATCTTGACTAGTAGCTTGGGTCAGGACTTGCAGAACAGTAGCGCTAGCACTGTTGAGATCCATGTAAACCTGAAAGTGTTTAAAAAGGAAGAAAAACACTTGAGGAAAAAAAAAAAACCAGCGAATATAGACAGGTATTTTCAGTCA
The DNA here is from genome assembly GCA_031468815.1 of Morus bassanus. Lineage (NCBI taxonomy): Eukaryota > Metazoa > Chordata > Aves > Suliformes > Sulidae > Morus > Morus bassanus. Next base: position 64,651,621 of record CM062600.1, read on the forward strand.
CATTATCTAAACACCCCGTGCTAATATTTCATCAGACTACACTGCATAAGACAGCATTACACCCGCCCACAGGCAGCATCAAGGTACAGCCATTAAGCTATTTTGCTTTCAGAAATCTCTCAGCAGAAAAAGCAGGCACAAAGTCTACCATTACAAGCACATTTACCTGATTTGAGGAATTACAGGAAATATTTTGATTTTAAACCAGTTACCTCTCCTGTGAAGCACAGCAAACTAAGAGCAAACTGCAACTCGCAATGACTTGAGCTGTAGGCAGAGCAAACCGTGTGGGGTTGTCTGAAAGAGGCAAAGAGACAGGGTATTAACATTTTTGTATTTCGGAATAGTTTTCCCCAGAAGAGACAGTGACCCATTTCCGACAGTTAAATTCTACCATTCCCGTTGATCTGGACATTTTGTATCAATCAAAAGAGGATTAATTACAGTTTCACAATTGGAGTCCTGAACGAAACTGAATTTTCCTCAATATATTTGGATTCTTTCATTACCTATTGAGCATACAAAATGCTAGGGAGCTGAACTAAGAATGCCAATTGCCTAATTTCCAATATAAATACATTCTTGTGCTCTCTAAAGACAAAACAAAACATTGCTCTCCACATGACACAAATAGAGATGACGTTCAGAATGACCGCAGAACGAGCATTACAACAAACCAAAGAGAAACAGGTACAAAAGCAGCTATGAAGCCTGGCAATTAACATTGGTTTTCTGACCATGAAAACTTCCATTTATAACCTATGTGAGCTTTCCGCAACACAGATACATGTTAAATAGTTATATGCTTAAGTTTTCTAAATAGACAACCAAGCACGCTTTCTCTTCAACAAAAAGGCCTGAGGATTTGCTTTTGCTTAACACCAAAAAAAAAAAAAAAAAACAAACAAGTTGACCTTTTTCCAGCTTCAGGGAAAAAAAACTGAGATGTAAAATTGTTACAGTGATGGCAAGGAAGCTAGAGAAATGAAATCTTATTCTGACATAGGTTTAAAATTTTGATTTTTCAAAAAAAACAACCACCTTAACAACAAAACTAGCAACAAGATTAAAGATCTTTTATAGCAGTAATAGCCCTCAACGTCTTAAAACAAAACAAAGAAAAAATCCCCACCAAAAAATGCTCTAAGAACTCTCAATCTGTAGGTCTCCAAACACCCTCAACAAAAACAGACTGAAAACTGAAGGTCCTAACGTCAAAGAAAGGGTACTTTCAAAACTATGAGCCACAATATCAGATCTCTCTTTACAGCAATAACTGAGCAGAACAAGGAACTCAACCTCTGCTTTATACTTTGCATGTGATGCACCTTTTTCTCTCTCTGCTTTAACCGCCCCATGTATGGGGTTTGCATGGCAAGGTTTTGGTAGCAGGGGAGCTGCAGGGGTGGAAAGGGAGAGAGGAAAAGAAGGGGACGAGAAAAAACATAACAGAAGTAGGTGTAGAGTTTGCACTAAGGAGGAAACCATAGCTCAACTAAGATCACGTCAGCTAAAACAAGTTATTTCTCAGCTACTTTCAAACCTGACGCAGAAAAGGACGGTTCCCCATCAAGGGGACGGTGCTTCTACTAAAAATTTACGTACTTCACCCAGAACAGTTCTCGTCAGAAGACTGACTTATTGAAGTTAGTACAGTACAAACACAAAAACCATGAGGCTTTTTTCACTTTCTTATTTCAAAATAACTTCAAAAAGGCCAGCAGATCTAAAGACAACAACACACACACACACACACAAAAAAAAAAAAAAAAACCCAAAGAGAAATGTTCGCAAAGGTTCTTTTCTATAAATGCTTCTCATTCTTGAAAAAGGTTTGCATTTCAATTTAAAAATTGGAGCAGCTCTTGGTGCTCCAAACAAGCAAGAAAAAACAAACCAGCCATAGCAGGTCAGACCAAAAATTCATTTCACCCAGGGTTCTGTCCCTGTCTGTCAAAGACTGCAGCAGATGCTCAGGTCAGCACAATCTTCTCGTGATATTTCTGAATAATGCTCTCCCATCCTCCAGAAAACTATGCTTCAAGGATTTCCTAGTAAGAGGCAGTGAATTTTGATTTAATAGCCCTCAAAAGACTTAGTCTTCCATGAATTTGCACAGTTCCTTTTTCACCCCAGGTAAACAACAGTCCTCACACAACATTGGAGGAGGCTGTCACAAGCTAAACGACAAAATCGAAGATTAAAATAATGATCGCCCTGAACACGGGGCAACCTTTAGATAAAGTAACATAAAATATTTATGGAAGCAGTATATTCCGTATGATTTGGAGGGCAAAATATTAACTGGAAAAACATCTGATGCATGTATAGCAAATACAAACAGCAAAGTGGACAAATGGCAATAACCCGGGGGATCCGGAGGATCCGGGGAACTACAGGCCACTCAGCCTGACCTCGGTACCAGGTAAGATCATGGAGAGGTTCATCTTGAGTGCGCTCACCAGGAACGTGCAGGACAACCAGGGGATCAGGCCCAACCAGCATGGCTTCATGAAAGGCAGGTCCTGCCCGACCAACCTGATGACCAGGTTCTGTGACCAGGTGACCCGACTACTGGATGCGGGGAAGGCTGTGCGTGTTGCCTACCCGGACTTCAGTAAAGCCTTTGACGCTGCCTCCCACAGCATCCTCCTAGAGAAGCTAGCGGCTCATGGCTTAGACAGGCGTACTCTTCGCTGGGTAAAAAAAGTGGCTGGATGGCCGAGCCCAGAGAGTGGTGGTGAACGGAGCTAAATCCAGTTGGTGGCCAGTCACAAGCGGTGTTCCCCAGGGCGCAGTTTTGGGGCCTGTCTTGTTTAATGTCTTTACCAATGACCTGGATGAGGGGATCGAGTGCACCCTCAGTAAGTTTGCAGGCGACACCAAGTTGGGCATCAGTGTTGATCTGCTCGAGGGTAGGAAGGCTCTGCAGAGGGATCTGGACAGGCGGGATTGATCAGCTGAGGCCAATTGTGTGAGGTTTAACAAGGCCAAGTGCCAGGTCCTGCACTTGGGTCACAACAGCCCCATGCAACGCCACAGCCTTGGGGAAGAGTGGCTGGAAAGCTGCTTGTTGGAAAAGGACCTGGGGGTGCTGGCTGACAGCCAGCTGAACATGAGCCAGCAGTGTGCCCAGGTGGCCAAGAAGGCCAACGGCATCCTGGCTTGTGTCAGGAATAGTGTGGCCAGCAGGAGCAGGGGAGTGATCATCCCCCTGTACTGGGCACTGGTGAGGCCGCACCTCAAACACTGTGTTCAGTTTTGGGCCCCTCACTACAAGAAGGACGTTGAGGTGCTGGAGCTTGTGCAAAGAAGAGCAACGAAGCTGGTGAAGGGTCTGGAGAGCAGGTCTTATGAGCAGCAGCTGAGGGAACTGGGACTGTTTACCCTGGAGAAGAGGAGGATGAAGGAAGACCTTATCGCTCTCTACAACTACCTGAAAGGAGGTTGTAGTGAGGTGGGTGTTGGTCTCTTCTCCCAAGTTACCAGGGACAGGACAAGAGGAAATGGCCTCAAGTTGGTTCAGGGGAGGTTTAGATTGGCTTCAGGAAAAACTTCTTCACCGAAAGAGTGGTCAGGCACTGGACTGGGCTGCCCAGAGAGGCAGTGGAGTCACCATCCCTGGAGGTGTTCAAAACCGTGTAGATGTGGCACTTCAGGGCCTGGTTTAGGAGGCGTGGTGGTGTTGCGTTGGCGGTTGGACTGGATGATCTTAGAGGTCCTTTCCAACCTTCATGATTCTATGATTCATGCTTTATTACGGCTGGCATTTTGCAAAGTCCATTGCAAACTAACCATCAGAACCCATACAGAACAGAACAAGAAGCTGTCCGCTGCTTTTATGTTTAAAAAATTCTGCTAAACAGGTTCTGCTTGCTTCTGAATATAAAATGAAAAAAAAAACCCGGTTTCAAATCAATCCTTACTGCACCAAACTTGAATTTGCAGTTTAAGCTACCTACAAATAAGTTAAACTGATTTAAAGAGGTATGGTCACCAAAATACAGACTGTGACCCTCTGATTGTCCCTGCACCCCTTAAATACCTCAAGCTGGAAGGAGGGGGAAAAATCCACAGCTTTTTGTTTGGACCAAGATTCCCAGTCACTTCCACACCACACTGCTACACAGGTAAATGCTAGGCACTCAAAAAGCAGGCAGAACAGATGGAAGCAGCACTATTGCCCGCCCCCCTTTTCTTTTTTTAACTGATGGGTCAAGGCCTCTTCAGATCATAATTTGCGCAGAGGACATACTCTTGGTCCCCACAGAACAGCAGAGGCCCACGAATGTAGGCTCTCGTATTGTGGGATACAGACAATTTTCACCTCTTGCAAATCAAGCTTTTCTGTTACACCGCAAAGCCAGACGGAGATAGGCTGGCCCATCTCAGAAGACCAATCTCGTTCCTTGGGCTTCTTTCCTTTTGTTCATCTCGTTTTAACACATGTTCAAACCGGTACGACAAAACACTTTGTATCACGCACTAGGGTGCAACAGCTGAAGCAGAAATGCAAGCTGCAGTCTGCCCTCACGCTCCGAAACGGCTTTAAACCACGTCACCTTAACCACAGTTAAAACCCGCTTCTGATTACACAGTCCCAGACGTTTACACGTAAAGCCTGGGTAAGAAAGACCTTTCTTGCGTCATCTACAGATACGCTGCTAAATGCCCTTCTGCAGAACGGTGCAACGAGAGGACGAGAGACGGAAAGCAGAGAGCGGTGAAAGAAACTGGCGCCGAAACGAGCTGACGTCGCAGGCATCCCTTCACCGGCGGACGAGGCATGGGAAGCGAGGGACACAGAAGCAGCAGGAGGAAGCGCTACCAGTACTGCATTTAGGGCCACGGTCTTACGTCTTACACTCGCGGCCGTCCTCTAAGGCAACGAGCTGGAGAAACAACTCACCACCGCTCACTGACCCTGCCTTGGGCTGAGGGAAGAACCCGCTCGGCAGCGAAACTCCAACCGCTGCTCGTCAGCCTGCGGGAGGAGAACAGCCGCCTTCAGCCGAGGCCGGGCCCTGCCCGTCCCTACGGAAAGCGCCTTCCGCACCAAACCGCGCAGCTGAACGCTTCTCCCGCGCTGCCCCAACCCGGCCGAGCCCCCGCCTGCGGCCCGCCGCGGGGCCCGGCACCGACCGGGCCCGGCACCGACCGGCTCCGCCTCGCGCCGCCCGCCCCGCCGAGAGCGGCGCCACCGTGACACCGCCCCCGGGCTCCCGCCGGCGGCGCGGGAGGCCCCGGGCGCGTCTCACCGCTGCGGCTGCCGCCGGGCCGGGCCGGGCCGGGGCGGGGCGGGCGCGCGAGACCCCCGCCCGTTCCGCAGCTCGCGCCGCCAGCCGGGACCAGCCGCCGCCGCTCCTGCCGCACCCGCCTCCGCGCGGCGCGCGAGCGTGACGTCCGGTCCCGACACGCGCGGCCGGCTCACCCCGCGGCGCGGCCGTGTGACGTCACTGCCCAGGGACGCGCGGCCGTCTCGCCCTCCAGCGGCGCCTCGGGACGGCGTGACGTCAGTGCCGGGCGACACACGGCAGCGTGCCCGCTGGCGCGCAGGGCGGCGTCAGAGCCCGGAGACACGCTGCCGGCGCGTGAGGTGTTCCCTGGCGGTGCCGCCATCGGTTCGGGTGCGGCTTTGTTTACAACACTTCTGACAAGACTGACGTACCGTCTCCGCGTCAATGGGGGAGTTGCCAGTAATAACGTCCCTTTCACCGGGGTCTCTGTCTCCCAGAGGCCCGTCTGGCCGATGACTTTGTTGGTTATGACCACAGGAGTACCTGGGAGAAGTTTTACCTTCAGACGAGCATGTGTAATCTCAGAAGACAGATGTTACAGGATGGCATTCTTAGAGTTAAGTTCTAAAACGCTTTGATCTTAAAAGAGCGTTTCAGCCTTGCCCAAGGTTAGCCGCATTTCCTGCAGGTGTCTGCCTTCTCAGCGCGTGAGACCTGGCCAATAGCGCCTAGGCACGAAAAAGAACGATTCAAAGGGTTTTGTGGGTGAAGTATTTTCTCCTCCATTTGTCCGAGACACGACTGGTTTGGTGTGGTTTAGAAAGGGCTTCTCCAGAAAGATTTTTCTTCTGTGTTCCGTATTGTTGTGACATTGTCGGTAGCGACTGTTCTTGTTTGCAGTAGCTGTTCCTTTCTGTGAATTCTGAAATTTGTGATTTCAGGAGTGGGATGGTCTGGTAAGGATAGCCTTTGTTAGGAAGAACAAGACACTCTCTGCAGCGTTTAAGTAAGTAACTTCTGTTAAGGGAGATCTTGGTTCCAAGTTGGAGAGTCCACCCAGTTAACCGTTCCTTCTGTGCAAATGCATAGCACGGTGTTACATGCCCGCCAGCACAGCCTGGGATGCGCCGTGATGGGAGGGCTTATGCTGAGGCCACGAGCTTTCTCGTTTAGAAGAAAATTAGGCAGCTGTTTAGAAAGAACAGCTCCGCGTAGTGGTTACGGTTTTTTGTGGTAAAGGTGAACAACTCGTTGAAGCTCAGGTTCCGTTCTAAACTTGTATTTCTTTCAGGTCAAGTGCTGTAGAGCAGTTGCTGGATCATAATTACCGAATTCATTGTTCCTTACGCAACACAGTAAGTTCCTTTTTAATATATTAAATTCTATTCCTGTGTACTGTGACCTACATGCTGACTTTCATAAGAGCCAAAAAGTAACGTGGAAAAGCTTAACGTGTTAAAGTTTTTCCAGGAGCGTTTGAGGGAGGGAGGAACTCGCCTCTTTTTGTAGAGGAAAAGCCAAAAGGGTCACTAAATTACAGTGGAAAAGCTGAGAGCTAAGTATCTTATTAATACATTGGCTGTACATGTCCCAAGGACTTCTGCCGATCTAACAAGAATCTAATGAGAACGCTTTCTGTGCCTGCTTAGCGATACTGTTGTGATTAATCTTTAGTGAATGAGCTGAGGTGCAAAAATTCAGATACAAGGATGGAAGAATACAATAATCCATACAAGAAAAAACACAACTTTTTGTTGTGATTTCTATCACTTGAAACAAGAGCTATTCTAAAAGCAGGAAAAGAATAGATTATTTAAATGAACCCTTTTCTGTGCTATGAATCGCAAATGAATTTGTGTCCTCTTTTCCATTGACAGGAAATACCCGAAAACTTCAAAATTGCAGAGAAAATTCAGTCAGTCCTAAAAAAGACAGGTTACTCCGAAAAACGAGCCCGCTCAATGGATATAGATGATTTCATTAGGTATTTTTTTTTTCCTCTTTACGCCTTCCTTTTACGCTTCTTCAGATTCTACCTGCACCTGCACCAGCGTACCACAGATTAGTACTGGGTGACACAGGAATGGTACTAACTCTGTTTTCCTCTCCATATCAGACACTCCTTGCTTCCAGTCCTGAACATGAACAAACACTTAAACACTGTATAGGTTTTAACTGCTGCTTGCAGCATTGAGGGGCAACTAGCTAAAGATCCCCATTTCTGGTATTTGCGTACCAGACCCTCCTGTGTCTCTCTAAAAATGGCTTTAATGGTGGAATTGGTGATGATACTTTCCCTGGAGACTTAGACAAGCCTTCTCTGTCTGTCTTGAGGATTAGGCCTTAGTGTAGAGCATAATTTGGAAGTCTGAGTAGTTAACTGCTGTATTCTGCTCTTACTTCTGGTCAGTTAGTTTAAGCGGCAGCATGAATCCTCTCCTCATTTAAGATAAAAAAGTCCTAGCTGTTTCTCTGTGTGACAAGTAATACAGCTACTGCTCCTGAAAGGAACGGAGGAAACCTGTTGGGATGCAGCATAACCAACAGCACTGAAAATACACCTGCATCTCTAAAATGGCAAATTTGCCGATAACTTCGAGTTTAAGACTTGTAACAATTCTTTATGGCAGCGGAAGCGTGATGGCTGCTCTTGTGCTCTATTCCTGTGTTCTTTGCCAGACGGCGCGTCTTAGAAATGCCTTAAGCTGAAGTACAAATCAGTAGAAATCGTAACACAAATATTTCATCTCTTTCAGGCTGCTGCACGGCTTCAATTCAGAAGGCATCCATTTCTCATAGAGTCTACTGGAAGCACGAAAGATGTTCTGTATTTTGTCACCAAAGTCTTACCTAAGCCAGACTGACTGCAGTGGGACAAGCTCTTCTCAGAAAAGCATGGAACAGAATACAGCGTGCACACTCGGGTTCTCCTTAAAGCCCTACATGCAAGACACAGAGAGTAGGCAAGAAGCTGCTGCTCTGTATTTGAAAAACAATCAGTTCTTTCATGACTGAAGTGAGGTGCTGGACTTCCACAAGAGAGTGTATTTTTAAATATACCCAATAGCATGGATTGATGCTGCCGTAATTGAAATCGGTGTTCTCTGATCATGGACTTCACCTCCGTGTATTCTTGCACAATACTCAACAGTACAACCCAGAAGCCTGCTCTGGGCACAAAACCAGAGTTGTAGTCATTCCATTTGTTTGGGATCTTGTTTGTTTGTTTGTTTGTTTGTTTGTTTGTTTCAAGGTGTATTTAAACACTCTCTCTTCCCTTTGTCCTCTGGTAGCTACCTGCATTCCAAGTCTGCTAGTGATCTGCTTCTCTTGGAGAAACCCCAGTAACTGTTTCTCAGAAACAAGAGCAGTTATCTTGTGGGCTTGGTATCATTTACGATTTACTCTTACGACTGGAGTGCTGCAAAGGATGGCTATAAGCTCTTCAGAAGGGATAGGCAAGGAAGGAGAGGCGGTGGGGTGGCTCTGCGTGTTAGGGAGCGTTTCGATTGTGTAGAGCTCAACGATTGTGACAACAAGGTCGAGTGCTTATGGGTGAGGATGAGGGGGAAGGCCAACAAGGCAGATATGCCGCGGGGGGTCTGTTACAGACCACCCAACCAGGATGAAGAAGTAGATGAAGTGTTGTACAAGCGGCTGGCAGAAGTCTCACAATCGGTAGCCCTTGTTCTCGGGGGGACTTCAACTTACCGGACGTCTGCTGGAAATGCAGCGCAGCAGAGGGGAAACGGTCTAGGAGGTTCCTGGAGTGTGTGGAAGATAACTTCCTGACACAGCTGGTAAGTGAGCCGGCCAGGGGAGGTGCCTCGCCTGACCTGCTGTTTACAAACAGAGAAGGACTGGTGGGAGATGTGGCGGACGGAGGCCGTCTTGGCCTTAGCGACCGTGGTATGGTAGAGTTCTCGATTCTTGGCGAAGTAAGGAGAGGGGGGGATCAGCAAAACCGCTACCTAGCATGGACTTCTGGAGGGCAGACTTTGGCCTGTTCAGGGCACTGGTTGGGGGAGTCCCTTGGGAGGCAGTCCTGAAGGGCAAAGGGGTCCAGGAGGGCTGGGCATTCTTCAAGAAGGAGGTCTTGAAGGTGCAGGAGCGGGCTGTCCCCACGTGCCATAAGACGAACTGGTGGGGAAGGCGACTGGCCTGGCTGAACAGGGAGCTGTTGCTGGCACTCAGGAAAAAAAGGAGAGTTGACCACTTCTGGAAGAAGGGGCAGGCAACTCAAGAAGAGTACAGGGATCTCGTTAGGTCATGCAGAGAGAAAATTAGAAAGGCAAAAGCCCAGCTAGAACTCCATCTGGCCACTGTTGTAAGGGATAACAAAAAATGTTTACAAATACATTAACAACAAAAAGGGAGCCAAATTCTCTGTTGGCTGCGGAGGGGAACATCGCCGCCGAGGATGAGGAGAAGGCTGAGGTACTTAATGCCTTCTTTGCCTCAGTCTTTAATAATCAGACCAGTTGTCCCCAGGGTATTCAGCCCCCTGAGCTGGAAGGCAGGGACGGAGAGCAGAACAAACCCCCCATAATCCAGGAGAAAGCAGTTTACGACTTGCTGCGCCACCTGGTCACTCACAAGTCTATGGGGCTGGACGGGATCCACCCGAGAGCACCGAGGGAGCTGGCGGAGGAGCTTGCCAAGCCACTCTCCATCATTTATCAGCAGTCCTGGTTAACAGCGGAGGTCCCAGACCACTGGAGGCTTGCCGACATGATGCCCATCTACAAGAAGGGCTGGATCCGGAGGATCCGGGGAACTACAGGCCACTCAGCCTGACCTCGGTACCAGGTAAGATCATGGAGAGGTTCATCTTGAGTGCGCTCACCAGGCACGTGCAGGACAACCAGGGGATCAGGCCCAGCCAGCATGGCTTCATGAAAGGCAGGTCCTGCCCCACCAACCTGATGACCAGGTTCTGTGACCAGGTGACCCGACTACTGGATGCGGGGAAGGCTGTGCGTGTTGCCTACCCGGACTTCAGTAAAGCCTTTGACGCTGCCTCCCACAGCATCCTCCTAGAGAAGCTAGCGGCTCATGGCTTAGACAGGCGTACTCTTCGCTGGGTAAAAAAAGTGGCTGGATGGCCGAGCCCAGAGAGTGGTGGTGAACGGAGCTAAATCCAGTTGGTGGCCAGTCACAAGCGGTGTTCCCCAGGGCGCAGTTTTGGGGCCTGTCTTGTTTAATGTCTTTACCAATGACCTGGATGAGGGGATCGAGTGCACCCTCAGTAAGTTTGCAGGCGACACCAAGTTGGGCATCAGTGTTGATCTGCTCGAGGGTAGGAAGGCTCTGCAGAGGGATCTGGACAGGCGGGATTGATCAGCTGAGGCCAATTGTGTGAGGTTTAACAAGGCCAAGTGCCAGGTCCTGCACTTGGGTCACAACAGCCCCATGCAACGCCACAGCCTTGGGGAAGAGTGGCTGGAAAGCTGCTTGTTGGAAAAGGACCTGGGGGTGCTGGCTGACAGCCAGCTGAACATGAGCCAGCAGTGTGCCCAGGTGGCCAAGAAGGCCAACGGCATCCTGGCTTGTGTCAGGAATAGTGTGGCCAGCAGGAGCAGGGGAGTGATCATCCCCCTGTACTGGGCACTGGTGAGGCCGCACCTCAAACACTGTGTTCAGTTTTGGGCCCCTCACTACAAGAAGGACGTTGAGGTGCTGGAGCTCGTGCAAAGAAGAGCAACGAAGCTGGTGAAGGGTCTGGAGAGCAGGTCTTATGAGCAGCAGCTGAGGGAACTGGGACTGTTTACCCTGGAGAAGAGGAGGATGAAGGGAGACCTTATCACTCTCTACAACTACCTGAAAGGAGGTTGTAGTGAGGTGGGTGTTGGTCTCTTCTCCCAAGTTACCAGGGACAGGACAAGAGGAAATGGCCTCAAGTTGGTTCAGGGGAGGTTTAGATTGGCTTCAGGAAAAATGTCTTTACTGAAAGAGTGGTCAGGCACTGGACTGGGCTGCCCAGAGAGGCGGTGGAGTCACCATCCCTGGAGGTGTTCAAAAAACCGTGTAGATGTGGCACTTCAGGGCCTGGTTTAGGAGGCGTGGTGGTGTTGCATTGACAGTTGGACTTGATGATCTTAGAGGTCTTTTCCAGCCTTAACGATTCTATGATTCTATTCTATGATTCTATACAAAAACATTATCGAGGTACCAGAAACTACCAGTGTCATGTCCTTTACCCGCTTCTTATTGCCATCAAACCAGTGCAGGAACTAGCAGAAAATTCCCAAAGGGCTGCTGCTCGCAAGCATAAACAGAAGGGGGTTTTTGTCAACTGTAACGTCAAGCAGCTATTTTTATAAGAAAACTACTTCACCCTTCAAGGCAAGGAGGAGCTTTAGCATAGATCAAAGCTTTCAGTGTGTCTTAGAGCAATGCATGCCTGTGTCCTGACAAAGGCTTACTGAAGTGTCTTAACATAGTCTGGATTACATGTATTTGTTTTTAGACGACAAGGCGGAGCCTTCCCAAGGAAGTTTGCATTAACTGTGCATAGCAGCTGTCAAAAGAAAAATCCGCTTTGGCCTGTCTCATGGTTCAGTAAAACAGTAACTAGTAACTCTGTGGCATCATGCAGGGGTGAAGGCATGACGCCTACCATAAGCCATTTTTTTCACGTATAGTGGATCTCTTTCCATAAGGCCACAGTAGGTGGAGAAGAGGCAAATGAGCCAAAACTCCTCTAAGGCCTGACTTCTTTTTATACACAGCCAATGTCATTCTTCAAAAGTCATTGATTCAGAAACATGTACAGAAGTTAGTACTTGAATTTGCAGGCATCCTGGGACATTGTCTTGGGAAACAGAATTGCTCATTTGTTGTATAATTGAGTGATTCTGGTGCCGCTTCAGTGCATATAGAAGCGGTTTATGACTGAGGTAAGTAGCCACAGCAATATACACTGGAGATTTGTGTCACACTCCCTAAATGTCTTCGTTTTACAGGACAGGAAGCACGACAGGCTTGTCTGAGTCCTGTTCAAGTACTTCCAGTCCATCACAGCAACGGGCTACAGGAATTCAAGTGCCGTAACCAGCTGTCTCGGTTTATCTTCACTCTCAGTGCTTCAGTATCGGTCTAGAGCTGACCTTTACAGCTGTCTCTTAACATTACCTCCCAGTAGACACAATTTCAGCTTGCATCTGCTACCTGACGGGACACACGTCGTTTACGAGGCTTCGTAAAAAGCGGCTGCAATCTAACTGCCTCTGTCCTCCCTGTCCTCTTTGGTACCCGTTGTAAACCACGGCCTGGTTGCGGCTCTAGGCTCCCATGCAGGAATAGTAGGGAGGCCACTGTTTCTCACGTGGGAGGTCTCAGTCTTGAGAGGCTTTTTAGAAAGTAAGATTTCTCCAGAGCAGCTTTGAAGAAACCCTCCGGTCTTGCACGATAACCTGTACTATCACCTGCTAACAAAAGCTGCTGCCTTCTGTTTCACTGGGTTTTTCCTTTAACTGTGACGGACGACGTTCTTAAACAAATGCTCAGAAAGATGGGTGAGGTTTCTTTTAGGACCTGCTGCAAAACTAAAGTCAGGACAGTGCCCTGGGGAACTTCTTCCTATATGAGGAATTTGTACGGAAGAGTTAGCTCCAGAAGTAAATATTCATTCTGAAATCAGAGGCCTTTTCAAAAGGGTAACTCCGACGTGCTTACAGAGTGAAACCCTTCCCAAAGCACAACAGAACTTTCACAGAAGTAAATTCTCATCTGTACTTCATTTAATAGCTTTATTTATTAAACACATTATGTAAAATCTACATTGTTTCAGTTTTCATGTTTACACACAGGATTTTTTTATTTTTAACCATGATGCGACAAGAGCTTCCCGTAGTCTACCTTTCTATGGGAGATACAAACATTAAACACTACAAGAATCCCCAGTTCATTTAACTCTCTTTTCATTGCCTTCCCTTTGTTTCTCTTCAGGCCTGGCACAATCAAACAGGCTTGTACTCCAAAATTCATTTTTAAACAGTTCCAAGGGAAAGTCTGCTGGTAAAAACTCCTGGAGACAGGGAGAACTCCTAGAGAGATCTACAGTTCTTTGTTTGACAAGAAGTTCTTACATGAAAGGTCAATCTTTTTTGGATACTGACTTGCAAAAATAACTTGAGTGCCACCAGATAAAAAGTGCTGATACACATGGCGCCGTTTGTGAGAATTCAGGTACTTGTGGGATTTCTGTTAGCGCTAGGGAGAGGTATTGTGCCAGAGCCTCAAACGATGCAATTTCCCCCCACTTTTCAGCTGCTGGCACTACACAAAGGGAAAAATGGGTATTAGCTACTTCTTTTTAAAGCAACAGAGCTACTCAAACTACCTGCAAACTACGGTTAATGGACATGTAAGTTTGTCATGCATCAAAAGGCAAATTTTAACAGTATGTGAAAGGCCAACACGTATGTGTTTAGCTGGATCCCTGACCTTTGACAGTTAACCTGTCCCTACGCAGAGGCCAGATCGTACCTTTTCTCTGACAGCTTTATCACGCCACACCACATACTGTATAACTGCATTATCCTAAGATACAACTCTCCTCAGTACTTAAACATTACCCTTTATTATACATCAACTAATTTAGATTTTTGGGGTTTTGGTTTTGTTTTGTTTTTTTAATTACAGAGGAAATGTTAGAATCATATAACCATTCTTTATGGTATTCAGAATAATCTAGATCCCAGATTTTTACAAGGAGGATGGAATGTCCAGCTGTTTGTTCACTCTAACAGCTCTTGCAGTTCCTGCCCAAATGATATGGCACGTTCTGTAAAATGAAAGTAGCCACCAAAAAAAAAAGTCTAAATAACACATCACAAATGTACACACACTGAAAGTAATTTATATTGACCAATAAGGAATGCTGTTTCTTAAGCTGTGCTTTGGAAAGAGCGCGTTTAGGGTTAAGCAGCCTTCACCAAGGCACAGAATGGGAAGAGGTAAGCACAGCTGTCTGTAGAAGGGAAGTTATGTACAACCACTCGTGATGTTGGCATGCACGCAAACAATTTAAAACTGCACAGCTGGTCTTTGTAACAAAACTGAACATAGTCAAGAGGAAATACTGTGACTTTTTAATGGCCACAGTTTTACTTCATTATTAAAAACATGGCAAATACTTCCAAACATGAAATTCACAATTTGAATAAATGAAATATTTTAAACAAAGTGCTTCACAGATCTGAACCCTGCGTGGTTGTGCTGTCTGGTCTAGAAGCATTTTGTAGACATCATAAGAGCATTTCACACAAAACTGAAAACCTCATTCAGGTGAATAAGAAACAGGACATTTCCACAGACATTTCTAACGTTTTTACGCTTTCAAGTAGTTGAGTTCTTACGGCCACTGGGTTTTGTAACAAATGTGTGCTACAGCAGTACGGGTTCGTGGATTCCTTTAGCAGCAAAGGCCCATTTCAAAGGGCACGGGGTCTTTTCGGGTTGATCTGTTTACTGGCCTGTTCCTCCTCTTGTAGAGCTGCCCGGAAGGATTTCACTTTATCTTTAACGAAAAAGAGAGAGTGAGTACTGATGTGCCTGCGCTCAGCGCAGTCCTTGAAACTAAGCCCTGACGCTCCACATCCCAGCCCTAATGCACAACAAAGCACATTCCTCCACAAAACTAGCTGACGCTACCAACTACAAGAGGATTGGGATAAGCCTAAATTCAATACTCACCATACACGCAAGTTGCTTAGCAACTTAGTCCCTTCTTAGATGCCACCCCTGTCCCTAGGCAGGATAGGTTTGCAATCTGCACAGTTGCATTCCCAGCACGTGACCTGTCCACACTTAAATTCTTCTTCTAACGTACAGAGTATAGGGAGATACACACCACACACATCCTTTTCCTTCCCAGCAGCTTCCAAACCATCCTTAGAGGCATACAAAAATCGTATTTAGCATCCAATCAGTCACTTCGGTATGTTCTAAAACCCAGCAGAGTAGATTCTACTCCCCCCTGTTCTTCTGTGATCATGAAAAGCATTTGTGATTAAATTTTGGAAGTTATTCACCATAAATAGATAAACGCATCATTCTTTTGTTTCATCACAACTGTAACAAGAATGGGAGAGACCCAAGAGAGGAAGTGTGGCATCCTTTCTTACTTCTAGTCCCGTCCCCCTCCATTCCCCAGTAATGTGCCCAAGAACGGGAAGAAGGACACCAAAATGACAGCAAGGTCAGTCCCAGAGTGACAGGAATAAACGCTGAAATATTCAGTGACCTTTATGTGCCATGGGCAGAACACAGAAGATACTGGGAGAAAGAATTTTTGAATTAACAGTTCTTCCCTCCTCTACAGCTATACATACACACATGAATCACGCTGCCTGTAGAGGCGCAAGGATCTCATAGGGAGCCTATACCTCCAGTACCTTGTTTCAAAAGCAGGGTTGAACTATAAGTTTTCTAAGAACAGGGAGTCACCTAAACCGTGTTTTTTCCACTGCTGCTGTCTCCAATTGTCTTCTTCTGAAGAGGAAGCCACCATCCATAAAAAGCAAAGGAATGCGCCTCCAATTCTTTTCTAAAGTCTGCTGGGGCCAATGCATGCTTACAAGGCCAGCAGGCCACATCTGGTTTGCTTGATGTAGTCTCCTAACTTCCTGCAGCTACTCAGACTAAGTAAAAAGTAAGATTTTACCTTACAAGGCGTTTTCTAACACAGATCAACCCCCACACCCTTCAGCCCCCAACCCCACCCTTGAATTTCTACCAGTATAGCATGCCTGCTGGAGTCCAAGTAGTTACAGAAGCTAAAATGAAAAATTCATCTGCGTGAGGTACCAAGCCGACAAGCTGATTTTAGAAGACAAGTGGAAGCGTCAATTTTGGGCACTAAGAATTATCTGCGCTTTGTGTTTCAACAAAGAGAGGCTGACAGAATTCAGACAGAAAGGCTGCTGAAGAAAAAAGTAAGCTAACAACCAAGCTACTCAGAGCTCGATGCCGCTCTTAAGCACGGCCCTAAAAATGACAGCAGGCTCCCTGCTACACTACTGAATGCCACACAGCAGGAACTGGGAGCTCCTGCTACTTTTTCCTCATTGCATTACCTTCTTTTTTTGCACACTTTGTTTGGCTTTCCTTTTTCCTTCCTTTATTGTTTTGGGACAAAGGAAAAGAAAAGGAAAGCTGCAGGATCGAGTTTATACTTCCTGGAGGTAAAGCAGAGGTTCTTCCTTCAAACTAGGATGAACCCAGCACAGAAGTGAACTTGTTCTTAGGCAGCAGAATAAATGTTCCTTCCACAGGACACTGCAGGGCAGCGTAAGGGGAAAAAGACCCTAAAACATAACAACGCTCTTTTTTTTTTTTCCTCGTTATTACTGCACGTCTCCATGGCATGTGAAAAACCACGGCTAATAATGCACATAAAAGTGATTAAAAGCAATCTACCTCTAAATTTGGTCAGAATATCAATCCTTTGCTCTAGAATTGCTTCCAGTTGGGTAGCGGAAGTATCCACATCATAGTCTACTTCTTCTGTCATCTCAAGAAGAGCTTTTTCATCTTCCAGCCATCTAATAGATTCCTAGATGAAAGTTAAGCAAAAAAAACCCATCTAAATACACTAGCAAAGTTTCAAGACAAAGAGCTGAAGGAGACCTTTTCTCAAGATGACCACACTTTTACTGTCCAGTCACTTCAGTGTAACAGATTTCAATCCTAAAATGAAACCTTATTCCTAATTCAGCAAGATCGTATGTTTTCTACACCGTTTCTTAATTCCAGTGGTCATACCAGCAACAGGTAAAATACAGAGTTCGCTTTCATTTACTCCTCCTTTGTCTTCCTAAAACGCCACACTCCATACTCTGCAACTGAAGTAACTTCTGACTGCGCAGTGGTCTGATGAGAACATGTTACTTATGGTAACATTTGTGCACGGCAATCAGGCTTAAGTAGTAAAAGAACACAAAAAATACTTGATTTGATAACCACAGGTATTTCCATATTAATAGAGTCTTTACTTAGACAGGATTCCTAAATAACAGCATCCTTTCAGACAACCAGAAACAGTCCCAGTTAAAAAGAAGAAAAACAAAAAAAAAAAAATGCCAAATAACCTCTGAAGTTACCCATGCTTTGAGCAGGGCTTGGACTAGATTACCTCGAGGGGTTTGTCCCAACCTGAATTCTTTCTATGATGCTCTACAATGCTAAAAGGTTAATCTATTTGTCTTCTGAAGTATTTAATTAGGAATTAACCTAAACAGGCTCAAAGGTTCTTTCTCAGCTTGTTTGTTCTGCTGCTCCTCTAGCTGATCTAAAAAGCAGGGAAATCTGCTGTCATGTTGACTTCTCCTACAAGGGACAAGTAGGAAAGTTTCATTTGGCTCTCAGAGAGGACTGCCTGTAGAAAGAGGAGATAGGCTCAAAGCCAGGCATTATCTCTGTCCTTCATACAGTAAAACTGCAAAAAAAAACCTGAGACAAAAGCAGTCAACCCTTTGTTTTTAATTCTGCAAAAAACATCTTCAATTTCTTTATGTATAAGCTGAAGAATATACTTTAACGCTAAGAAGGAAGTACTGCAAATTCGTAATGTGAACTTGAAACTTTTCATGCAGTTAAGACTCCTGTGTAGGCAATCATGATCCATATCAGTGCCAAGGAGAGATTACAAATTTAACTGCACAGTCCCTAGGGGTGTGAAGCATTTTGTCCCCAAAAATGTCTCTTCTAACGCCTAAGATTTAATAAAACAGTAGTTCAGATATAAGAAGAGACGATTAGAATAAATTACAATAAAAAAAGAAAACTGCAAAAAATGTAATAACATAGGCAGGGCAAGTCTTTCTGTATGCTAAAAAATACCTAGTAAATACAGAAAGGGAACAGTAACTGAGCAAAAACATTTCACACAAGAGAAAAGTGAGCGCTGAAAAGTGAAAAGAGAACCAAGGAATGCAAACAATGCAGGCATCTACCATAACAATAACCAGTCTATTAATCAAAGACATTTTTCTCCTATGTTTGCATAAGCCAAAAACATCAAGTCCTCCTCTGTGTTCTTAGTACAAAGCCAACACTGAAATGTATTAAAAAAAAATACCTGCATATTGACTCTTTCAATCACACAAGACAGAACGTGAAGAACATGCATTTTGGTGTCACATTGTGTCACTTCCTGAAGTAGCTCAAAGAGCAGTGTAAACATGGATTCCAGATACTAAAAGAAAAATAAACAGCTCCGGATTAGACCGCCAAAAATACAATCGGTGCCATGAACTGGTGACTTTCCTGTACGCTTGCAACCCTAAGACATCTATGAACTTTGAAAGACACTTGCAATGTTACTCTTCCGTTTGGAAAAACGCACACTAGCCAACCACTGCCTAAACAAGACAGAAAATTTCAGATATGCTCTCACATAACAGTTCAAATGTGATCCAGGTGAACATCCAGCATTTTCATGTTCTGGTAAGCATAAACACGCCTTCACAGATACCATACGATAAAGCTGAAGGCCGTCTCTCTAGAAGGAGTACTTTGTTACGGTCAAAGCAAATGTACGGTTGTCACGGTTTTAGCTGGGATAGTTGATTTTCTTCACTGTAGCTAGTATAGTGCTGTGTTTTAGACTTGGTATGCAAATAATGTTGAGAACACCCTGGTGTTTTAGTTGTTGCTGGGTAGTGCTTACACTAGTCAAGGACTTCCTAGCTTCCCATGCTCTGCCAGGTGCACAAGAAGCTGAGAGGGGAGGGGATACAACCAGGAGAGCTGATTCGAATTGGCCAAAGGGTATTCCATATCATGTGACGTCATGCCCAGTATATTCACTGCGGGGAGTTGTCCAGGGGAGGCAGCGATCGCGGCTCGGGGACCGGCAGCGTCGGTCGGCGGGTGGTGAGCAATTGCAGCGCTTGTTGTTTAGTTTGGTTTTTTTTCTTTTTTTTTTTCCTCTTCTTCCAGGGTTTCATCTCTCTCTCGCTCATTTTTTTCCTTTTCATTATATTAGTATTATTGCTGTTTTAATTATTAAACTGTTCTTAACCCACGAGTTTTCTTACTTTGGCCCTTCCGATTCTCTCCCCCACCCCACAAGGGTGGGGGAGCGAGCGAGCGGCTGTGTGGTGCTCAGTTGCTGACCAGGGCTAAACCACAACAACGGTCTTCCAGCTTTTCGGTCAGTAGATAAAATTTAGACATTGAACTGAAAAAGACATCTGAAACAATTCCACTGTTCACAGTGTAGATGCACTCTGCGTTTTTCTTTTGTTTGCTCTCAAGAGAGTTGCGATTAACATGCAAGTCATAATCAAACGAGAAGAAAAAGCACCTGCTAAATTTGAGTGATCAGAATAAATCTTTGCTCTATTTATAGCTAACATTTCATTGTTTACTTAATGACAACAACAATGGCCACTGGAAACAACACAAATAGAGGAGACCAAGAAAGTCTAAAATAGCGCCTCAAAATCATAGCCACACTCTTACATTTAATATTTGCGTGAAACAGCAGGTTGGAAAGTACTGTGTGAAGCAGGCATACGGGAAAGTCACACTGGCGTAGAAACTTATTTCTTGAAGACAGCATTCATATTGTCTTAGCAGGAAGAAACTTAGCATCTGCTAACACACAGCATATATGGTACTAAACACAAGGCTTGGAAGTTGTTAGGAGTCCTAACGCTAAAAGCTTTTGAATTGTCTTTCTGTATATTGCACATTATCAACCTTCACAGCAGCAGTACGAGTCTTTACATGGTTTGGCCTATGGAGACTTGAAAAAAAAAAAAAAAACACACACACTGATTACTAAACAGCGTGGTTTAAAATGAAGCTGGAAATAATTTTTTTCCCCGCTTCAAAGTGAAATTGGGAAATATTTTTTTCCTGCTTTCCTCTAGGCATCTATCTGCTCACCAGAATATGCCCATATAAATGCTCTTACCGGCAAGAACTGGTCAGTTGTGAACTCAAAGTCATCTACAGGTACACGACCATTAAGGAAAAACAATACAGATTGCAGGTGGATAAGGGATGCAAATAAGCAAATATTCCATGGGTACACAAAAACTACAACGTGAAGAATTTGGTAGTAAGTTTGAAATTGTTTGCTTTCCCGTAACTCCGAATCAAGCACTAATCAAACGTCTTTGCCAATAAAAGGATATTTAACTTCAGTGTCGTAGCTGTCTCAATACGGACCTGAAAGGCAAAAGTCAAGAAGCATCACGCAGATGTCCATTAAACATTTTGATTATCAACATGATTTCTGACAATATCAAACCAGTTGCTGCTTTGGCAGTTGCATCATTCTGTGTGTTCTGTCATCGTCTAAGAAACGAACTTAGTCCCACTCAAACATTTTCATTTGCTTCCATTTTAGTATCCTTTACCGTCTATTTGGCATTGCTACAGTGGTACCACCTGGAGGAACTACTCAGGCAAAACCTTCATGACGGTCAAGAAAGAATTAGACAAGGAAATATCTAGCCTGTGGTAACAACTCCTGCAACAGAGGAGGAGTTTAACTTGGGGTTAATCTCATGGCTTGCTGTCACCCAGAAAGCACAGAATCAAATAAACTCAACCAGTTAGCATGGTCCTCCCTGGTAGATGTTCAGATGCTCAGAAAGCATCAACTGAAAACAGTCACGACACTGACACAGAAGCACATCCTGCTCTGCTGAAGCTGCCTGGAAGCACAGAAATAAAACTGTTATGACTGCCAGTTACTAATATTTAGCTAACAAACTAGCTAGGTTTATTTGCTTTATTTGTTGGCTGCTAGGTCTGATGGTTTAAAAACCAAAAAACAAAAGAAACAATCACAAAACCAGCTTCGCAGCTAAACCTCACCTGCTGGCAAACTGAAATTGTAGCTTAAAACCACAGAATCGTACTCAACCAGCTTAGCGACCCAATGCCCTTTAGCATATTCGGTTAGCAGATAACTATGCTGATGCTTAAATAATACGGTATACCGCAGGGACTAGTCACAGAATAACCCTGTTTTATCTACACAAAGTCTTCATTTGCTTATAAACCATTTCTCTCAAGACACCTCACAACTTTCTTCTTACGGAAAACAGACTGTTGCTATTGCCAGTCACTTTCCCACCAGAGTCATCACCTAGCAAACATCTTAAGGGCTCGTTTCATGTCTTTGACCTTATTGTTCAACATCTCCGCAATGAAACACCCCTACAATGCCCCAACAGATTATCTTGTGCAAGGCACAACAGACCTTAAGGTGTGACGTTATGAAGTTCTCCATCAAGGTTACACAAGGTATGGTATTTACGCTTCACCTGTGTTTACAGAACAAATGTGTAATCCAAAACATTACTTATTTATACTTACCACTAAGTCCTGGTCTTGAAGCAAGTTACGAATTGCCTCATATAACATCGGTCTCAAGTCTGATTGGAATTTTACAGAAATCCACTGTCCAATCAGCCAAATTACTCTTCGGCGTATTGGTTTATATCTTTAAAAGCGGGGGGGCGGGGGGGGAACACCGTTGTACTCTTTAATTCATTATACTTGCTGTTCTAGAATACTTTGATGAAAAAGAAGTCTAAAAATCACCAGCAAAACATTATTCCCCAAAACAATTAATAAAAGATTTAGTTTGTCAAGACCAACTTTAGAACTTAAATGCAGAAATCTTTTCCATCAAAATTCTTCACTAGAAGGCTCAGGAGACACAAACTGAGCCTGAAAAAGATAACTTTCATCCTAAATGACTGAATCTTGAAGGTCTCACTAGAGATACAGTTTATTCCGCACACAGCACACCAATAAAACAAACTAAAAATAAATCTTACATTTATTACTGCCACCACGGCATCCACTGCTGTCACCATTTCCTTGACACTCCTTTTAGGCTCAAAATTTTAGGTCAGATACAATTTAAAAATGCAAACTTAAGTACTGCATTACAGCAACGGCCACAGTATTTCACGTCATCTGTCTACAGCTATTCTCAGGAAGAACAGACATTATCTAATCTGGCAGCACTGCCTCAACACGGGCACAAACAAAGCAGCTGTGGAGTCAATGGGAAGAAGTAAGAACCAGAACAACAACAAACTGAATTGCCTAACAATGATTGAGAAAAGCATTCTGTAGAGCTGCTATTTCTCTCCACTGAGTATAAAAGCTGATCAGGAAGAGCAGCTCACGTTTAAATGTTTAACTTGCGGACATATGAAGTTAGGCAAGATGAACCCTATTCACAGGACTTTAAGTAACAAATTATTTTGCCTGCTTTTCATCAAAGGAAAAATACATTTGGGAACTTCTGCCTTTCAAGCCATCAAGACAGAAATTTAAACTGAAGTTACTGAGGCTTCTCCACATTTAATAAATGTGATTCATTAAACAATCCCATAACCATGAGATAATTAACAAAGCACACCTTCAGAGAACATGAGAGTTGTGAAAGTAGCATGTATAGAGCAGTTCATTAGACTGGAACACAAAGCTAATGAGGAGTAACATTCCAGTGCTACTTGAGATTCACTGAGTGGCAGCGAAGCCTGAACAACCCGTGACGAAGCATGACTTACACTAGACGTTGCCTTACTAACACGTCCTTCTATTTATTCAGGAAGCTGTGACAATACAACAACTTCTGTTCTTAGAATGCTCGTGCCCCGTACATAACCTTGTGAAAATCAGAATATTAAAAACCTAGGAGGTTTTCCTTGAGATTGGCATTAGATAGTTTTCAAACCACTATCACAAAGAAAACTTTTAAATGGCATAAGTACATAACTGCCTGTGACAGCAAGGATTTTCAGCTCTGGTGGTATCTGTTGTACAAGCCATACATCCTACCTGCATCTTTATATTCTTTCTCTCCCTCTCCCTGGTGAGGAAAAGGTAGCATGCTTTTGGGGTTTTCTTTGAGGGGGGAGGAGTGTTTGGGCTTTTTTGTGGGGGTTTTTGTTCTTCTGCTCATAGGTGCTCATTTTTGAGGTCCCACCTCTTCCACTTGTACCACTTCTGGGAAAAGCTCACCCCTTAGAACATCAGCAGCTTTTGCACACACTGACTAAGTATAAGCAGATCGAGCCTGCCGGACCTAAAGCTCACATGGGTAAAGTGACCGTATTCCAAAACGAGGCAGCTTCTGTTGCAATAGTCATGGGATGGTAGCTTCAAGCGGTCTGGACAGCATTCCGACATTCAAGTCAAAAGTATCTTACTTGATACCAAAGTACTGGTGTCACATCGATACTTTCTCTCCCAGCAGGAAAAGTTGTTTTCAGAGTGAATTATTGCAAAAGGTTGTATTCAGTAAACTGTTTTCATATTACAGAAAATGTTACCCTTACTCAGTACAAAACTAAGTATTATGGCAAGTGACAAATTTGGCAATGCAATGTTTCTAAAAATCTTTAGGAATAGTTTTTCATAAATCCTGTATTTCTCCCACTGCTATGGTCATGGTTCACAGTCTCACTGTCACAGACGACAAAACATTCCAAGAAGACAAAACACAGCAAACTCTACCCTCACTGCTGACAACACATGGGTTTGCGTTCCCAAACATGAACCACTTTGTGAACAAGCACGCTAATCACCATGGGACTTCCTCGGACAGCAGATCAGACCCTCCAATCCGCTGCTTCTGCACATTCCACCACTAACACTGCCTCCCTTATTGCTGGGATGGTCTCCAGCGATGCTGGCAGTAGAAGCAGTTCAAGCAAACAAGGCTTCAAACTTCTGGACAACTTCTACTGCAAGCTTCTGTCCCCACGGGAATTTCATGCCGGGCTATCACAAATGCCAACCAAATGGTTAGATCAGATGTCTTCTCTACTGTAAATACAACTACATCAACCACAGATGACTTCTGCCAGTTTACCTTTTGCTGTATGGGTGGATAGCATAAAAATGCCAAAGCCAGCATGTGCTACAAATACCATGGCAGCTTTATTCAGAGGTCGGGGCTGGTGTGGCAAAACTACAAAGGATCGGTTAGATATATACACATGGCCTCTCTGCTCTGTTGACATTTAGCCTAACCATTAGCGTGCTTGGCCATTGGTAGATAGCAAGGTGAAGTTGAGATCACGCAAAAAAAAAAAAACCAAACCAACAACCCCAGACTAATGAAAAAAAGAATAAAAACAATGGAGACACCAGCTAAACAACTGTGGCAATTACTCTGTGACTCTGAAGTAAGGCTATACATCCTAAAGTAAATAACTCATTTTTTTAAAAAGTATATTGTAATGAAAAGAAGCATTTTAATATTTCTAAGTTTAGCAGGGTCTTCCACTCTACATGAAATTGAACGGTATTTGTAAAGAAAGTGTTTACAACTGGCATTTGGAAATACAAAAAAGCTGCCCGGCAACTCGTTACGGAAAATCATTTACAATTTACAGCAGCTCCTAAGGGGATGAGCAAACAGATTAGTTTATATTTCAGATACAATCAGGCCTGGTAAGAAGAACTTCAAATGTAGAAGAAAAAATAGTAAAGTTCTTCAAGGGACATTAGTTATCACTGCCAATGAGATGGCAGTGAGAAAAATAGGACAGACTTATTCAGAGTCAAAGGGCGAGCAGGAACTCATCTGATGAGGATGAGCACGTACAATAGCAGTCACTGTCCTTCCCCTGAGGGAAGAGTGACGGTCTGAGGAAGAGCGAGGAACACCATCTTCCAGTCAGTTGTAGAGATGGACAGGCTGTACTGAGGTGCCCAAACCAATCTTGCAAAATACCCTATGATACCCGCTAAACCAAAAGCCAAACAAACCAACCCGTACTCATGCGAAGGCCATCCACGTGAAGGGGACCTTGGTGAGAAGGAAAACCCACTGCAGATGGGCTATATAATACTCTTGATGTAGAACCAGCCTGGGATCATTCACCCTTTACAACACAACCCAAATCCTTACTTCCCCACTTTACTGCCAGCAAAATTAACTGAAGTGTGCTACAGAGGGCTTGTATTTAAACTAGTAGAGAAGAAGAAATCACTATTTTGGCTAAGCTCCAGTTCTACAGAGATTATTTCCACAGATTTCAGTTGGACTTTGCTGCCTAAAGGGCTCTCGGGTCTCAGGAGGCCCAAATACTTTTCTGTCAACGAGCAAAGGTGGTTGTCCTCGGAAAGTTTTGTCAGCTCAAAACACATGCAAGAGGACAGACTTGTAATATTTCTACAGAACCCTGGAAGTATCCACCACACAGTAATTTAACCACAAACACAAACTGTCAGGAACACTGCCCCTTCTGTGACTGTATCAGTTATCTGTATGGATTTCATACCTCTGCTCATTTAGCGGGTATGTTTAAACATTGAGTATTTTTAAAGCCTGCAATTATTAGACATCATATTTTACGAGATTTGTATCAACAGTTCATATATAAATGATGAAGGCATAACAAACCAAGGTGTTTACCTGTCATGAGAAACCTGCAGTTCTGCTAATAGCTGACTTTTAAACCACTGATCAAAATCCACACTATCAAACAGTTCATAAGCAGCCAGTCCAACCGCATTATACACTGGGGAAAAACAACAGTTATACTTATTGTTTGCATACATGTTTAATTTTTAATACTAAATAATCTGACTCATTTAAGTTGAACATAATACAGAAAACAAAACTAAAGCATGTATCTTTCTGATGAAAGCTATCATCAGACCATGGCAAAGGGAACTCTGGAGAAAATTTTAGTGAAAGAAAAGGTATTACAGAGGACAATTCAGACTCTTGAAAGCAGTTGAAAGCCAGAAGGACAATAAGGATCTTATTCTAACATGAAGAATGGTGCCATCAGAGGTCTTAGCCAATTCTTCTCTTTTGCCATAAAATCTCCTTACTTGTAAAGTGGACAGTGTATCTCCATGGAAGCACTGCAGCTCATTTATTTGCAGTGAGGAAAGGACAGGACAGTAAGGGAGATTGTCTAAGGGTTTGTTTCACAAACGAGCTGAAAAAAGCACCGTATTTTTACACAGGCATCTCAAAAAGTGAAGACTGACATCAAGTGCAAGGAAAAATATGATCTAGGTCCTACTCTCCAAATGTCTTAAAAAAAAAAAATATCTTCCAAATTCTTCATATACTTTTTAAGAGGTCAAGCACATACACAAAAGTGTCTCTGTTACTTCAAAGGTAAAGTAAATTTAATTTACCAGCATCTTTAATCAGTATAGCGCTGGTATCTTCCAAGTTGGTAGATCCTACAAGACAAAGTTAAAATAAAGAAAAAAGCATAACTAAAACAAAGAATGCAAGCAACTCTGCACTCCTACATTTTAAATAAGTATGCTGTGAATTAATCCTGCTTTGCTGTTTTTGTTTTATTCACAAGTTCAATTATTTGAGTTTTGATAATTTCTTCAGGGAATATACTAAAATCAAACCTCTGCTTTCATACGCTATTTTTCAGTGACTTCTTCAGAGCCAAAAGTTTTTCACAGCAACATGCAAGTAAGTCAGAAGCATGTATTTTAAATGAACAGATTCAAAACCCACAAATTGCTGAAGACTGCTGACCACGTGGTACTATTTCCACATCATTTTAAAATTTTAATATGTCCTTTCAAAAATACAGAGTGAATACACTGTATAAAATTAGACATCACAAGGTAAAACCGTTTAACAGTTGACAAAAGCAAATGTAAAGAATGCCACATTTGACAGTTCCTTTTTTTTTTTAAAAAAAAGAACTTACCTTGTAGGCTGCGAACCATTTCTAAAAGCACAGGGGTAAGAGTCTGATTATATTCATGGAAAATATAAATAAAGAGAACTTCCGTGCATGGCTGAAAAATTAAAAGATCTGTTTCAGAATCTTTCAAAACAAAGGCAATTAAAATACATTTTATGCTAAAATTTGTAAGTGCTAGATTTCTCGCACCAAAGGTCATTTAAAATGCAACATACTGCAGCAGAATTAGTATTACGTGAAATACCACTCTTCCTACTCTACAGCATGCTTAACTCTAGCAAGATTTTCATGGCTGTATCTATACCAGCCAGTTCTGCGGTCAAAGAACAGCCGATCTGTGGAGTGAAACAGCTGGCGGTGAGGAGCCGGTGACCACACTTGTAGGGATGTCACGGTGTCTTTTTGGATTAGCTCGAGCTGAGCCACCTGGACTGAACACCCATTTGCACCTGGAACACACTAGATGCACAGGGTTGGGTCTTCTAGTTCTAGAATGAAAGTAACCCAGCAAATGAACTTTGAGATCTCTCTGCAAAGCACACCACAGCAGCGATAATTGGGAGATTCACTACAACAGCATACTTTCAATCTGAACTAAAATGCTCATATAGATGCATCTGAAACTCTCTTCGTTCATCACGTCTACTAACAAGTAGTCGTAAGTGATAACATCAGTTACCAGTTTAAAGAGGAGACAACTTCTGCTGGGTTTAATAACCATCAGATACTGCAAAATACAAATGCTGAAGCAAACTCCTTTTCCCTCCCTCCTAGAATACAAAGTGCATAGCTTCCAGTGTATTGCAGCATGTTTGAACATCGAGAAATTAACAAAGTCAATTTATACTAATTCTAATGCAACTTCTTTAACTAAAGACTTGCTTTGAAAAGCACAAGCTTATCTTTCTACCAAATTGGTAGACTGGGATTCTACCCATCTCTCTTGGTTACAAGACGACCAGGAAATGCATCCAGAAATGTTCAACAGTTTGCTTTCAAACTGAAACACTTACTCTGAGACTGTACTTCCAAGAATCTCCTCCTGTCTCTTCCACAGCTATTATTTCACAAAGAAAAGGAAAAAGTGTTATGTCAGCTCTGGCTCAAGTAAAGTTTAGTATTCAGATATGCCAATATCATAGACTACTGAGAAATCTCCTGTTCTGAAAACAATCTCTAGAGGGAATATTTGTCCATGTAACAGGACTGCAGAAAATAAAACAGCCAATATTGCAGTAAGCAACTTGCAGAGGCAATGTGGATACGAAACTCTTACACCGATATCTAAATAAACTGCACCCAACCATACAACACGTTTCTTACTGAAGCCTTCAGGGTCCTCTTCCCACATCGTTAATTCTTCCTTTGTCAGCAGGAAATAGTGAGTGACTAATCTCCTGCATATTTCCATTAGGGTCGGATATGTGAAAAATGCCGTCTTGATCTTATGTGCTTCAAGAGTTTCAGGACTGCTATCTGAAATAAAACATAGAAAATTCCAAATTACAATTAAGGGGCTTAATGATCAAACAGTAGTCTAGTAAAATTAGAAAGAAATCAACAGAGAAGAAACTCCTATCCTCAGAGAAAAAAATAAAGAAAAAATACATTTTCACGGCCGACTTTCATAACAGACTTTCAGGTGGTACTTCTTTTAAACAACTTCTCAAAAAGTCAAGTGCTATAGCTTTCATCAAAATGTGCTACGTTCTTCTTGTCTCAAGTGACCACATGTCTATTTCAAAAACTCAAACGCAACTATGAACTTTCGCAAGTACAAATTCCTGTTAATAATCAGTGGATTTAGGGCATTCCAATGTATTATAAAATTACCGAACAGCACTGAAAGACATCGATCTTCCGAAGAATTTTAAATGCTGGGTTTGTGTCACCGGACGCTTACCAGTATGTTCATGAAACCTTTTTTCCCCCCAAATTTAGAAAGAGAACGCTGTTATCTAGTCATTGCCGAATGTCAAGCTAATGTGGAAGGCTCTTTTTTTTTTTTTTAGTATCGTTCACTTCTATTTTCATTATCCGCACATACAGCAGTGTATGACGATTCAGAATGAAAGACAGTCCTACAAAGCAGACCATATGAACTGCTTTATATTCAACCGCATCTCCAATTCACTGTGTTTCTTTATTTCAGACTACTGGTATGAGTTAATTACAGCAAACAGCCCATTTTAGCAAACATTTCTCAAGGGAAAGATGCATCAAACCAACTGATGACTTTGGGTTGTTCACCAAACTCCATAGCTTCATACTTTATAAAAGTACTTCAGTGAAAACCAAAACAATCAACAAGGAAAAGATATTCACGCTCCTTAGGTGTTTAAAACTACTTCAGCAAGTCAATGTCTACATATACATTAATACTTTAACCATCAATATAAGAGTTACCGACATAGAGACAGAAGCACACGTTACTAGCTATTAAAACATAAAGTCCTTCAAAAGCACGTCTTCAAGGAGTTTTACTGTTGGGAACAACTAGTGAAATGTTTCTCAAGATACAAGAAAATGTTTTTAGTAAATAGCAGCAGTACCTTCAATATTTTTGGATGGCTTGTAAGCATCATTTTTTACTATCATCTTAATGAGATTCAGGCACTGTACAATAAACCGCTCAAATACAATTCCTTCACCAGCCTCTGTGAAAACATAGCTTACAGCAAACTCCAGTGACCGCTGAATCAAAGGGATGAATGAAAAAGGATGCTGATCCAGGAAGTCCAAAAGCTAAAAATCAAGGAAGTAGAAGAGCAAGAAAGAAATCAAATGACTTTCTGCGCAAGCCCCTTTGTAAATGCTTTCATAAACTAGTTACCAAAACCAAGTGCCAATTTATATAAAATCAGAGGAAAGAAAACTGAACACAGACAGGAAACTAGGGAGACATCAGGAGCAATGGTTAATGAAGCACCAGTTTGCCCTGGACTTCTTGATTCATGCTCAAAATCACCTTTTTTTAAGTTTAAGGAACAATACCCGGTTTCAACTAGACCAGCTTGCTAGCAACACACTGTATAAAACATATCAGCCACACCTAAAACCCTGAACATTGTAGCAGGTAATTCATCCCTATTACAATTACTCTAAGTAAAAGAGGCATGAGGGAAATAGCTTTGTGCTCTTTTTCCCCCCCCTCCACTGCAGTGCAGTACAAGCACTTGCTTCTTCAGCTTAGCTTTGCCAACTAGCGCTCTACAACGCACTGGTCAACTCCTTTCACCTCCTCTACTACTACAGAAATGCCAAAGCCTAAATTCTTGGGTCTGACTTTCTACAGCTGGTACGTTACCTATTAATGAAGTCTATTTTCTCTTCAGGCCTATGACAAAAGATGCACATGCCTCACATACTCTGCTTGGTAGTTCAAAGTAAGAACCACTATGACAAAGACTAAAAATCTTGGGTCGGAGCACCTTCAGTTCAATTTTGGTGAAGCCGACAGGTGCCTCCCACTTCTGACAGTGAGGCTGAATATTTGAAGAAAATCCATGGCCCTAAAATAGAATCTGAAAACAATGGGAATTCTGTAGGTTTCATACCTTTTAAAAACAGAGCAAGCTACAATGCTAAAATTACCTTCCGATAAAGTACGCCGTTAACGGTTGCACAGAATGAGCTGACAACTCCAAATCTGTTACCTAATACAAAAGGCACACAGGCTAAGAGAGGAGATTTTTGTTCATTTTCTTTCCGTAGACTGCAAGGGGCCAGTTATTCCGTAGAACTAACAGGGCCCTAGAAATAGCAACCTCACTACTTATAAAAGACAGGATGAAAAAAGTTTACCTCTTCTTTACTCATCAATGCCAATACCAATGTTTTAGCAAGACTTCCAGAATTCGTTTTTGAGCAAAATCCTAGCTAAATCAGTTGCTTACGGAAGGCATTAAGTTTTTTTTTTTTGAGCTAAGGAAATGTCTTCTTCACTCCTGCAACTTACCTCAGCACGAGTAAACAGACACCTTTCTCTTTAAAAAAATTTCAAAACTGTTATTTCGTAACAGAGAAGTTTTAAGTTGCAGTAGCTTCCGCTTCTTTAAAAGATCTGAAACCTATTGGCTTTAAGGCACGTGCACATCTGCTCCTCCAGAACGGTAAACTGTTCAGTAACTGAATGGAGACTTTACTTACCACTTTAGTGAACAGAATTATAGTCTTTTCTAGGCGATCTCTGCATACGTTTTCTGCTCTTATACTTCTACCTGGTAAATCAGATATTTAACAACTATCACTTTTTTCAGACTTTTCTTTCTGGAGAGCTAAGTTTTAAAAAATTAACACTGGACAGCAGCTTGTTTTATCTGTAGTTCAGGCATTATGGCAGCCCAAAAAAACTTCTATGGCAGAATAAATTCAAAGTCAAGGTCAAGCTAATGGGTACTGGGGTGGGGTGGGGGGGTGGCGGTGGAATCTTTAACCCTTTCTCTCGGCTGCAGTGGAATTCACTGTAACTGATCAGAACAGAACAACTGGGGCATCATTACAGACAAATCGATGACAAAAGACAGTTAAACTAAGGCAAACAAATGCTAGCATAGACAAGAAGTAAGAAAGCACTGAAAAGGTGAAAATGCCCCTTCATTGAAATGATGGCATATCCTTACTACGTAACATTATGCGCTTTTCTACAAACTCCACCTTAAAAAAAATAATCGATTATGGACACTGGAAAACATTCTGAATTTACAAAAAACAGATAAAGCTTTTACCAAAAAAAGAGAAAAACACAAAGAGCCATAATGAAGGCATGCAGGCAAAAACCACGATGTGATCAATGTATACCGTACACTAACCTCGTAAGGGAGTCGCGCCCGCTTTTGCAGAACAACTTATTGATTAGAAAAGTGGAAATGGGAAGCTTCGGCTCAGATCTTGTCTTAGGACGTTCAAACCCCACAGTCCTCATGTTCTAGGGGACTACGATAACCACCGAGCCTCAGGATGGGATGGCCTTCAATTCAGCCTGTTAAAGCTAGGCAGCTACCTCGCAAAAAGGGAAAGAAGGGCCAACAAAGGGCGTGGCTATAGTCCACTACAAGGGGCAAACAGTGGCGGGCAAAGCAGCCTGCATTCTAGAAGAGCGAGCAAAAAAGGGATTCTATTTTGGCATTGAACACAGTGGCAGTTTCCATCTTTTCTAGAAACAAGGCTCAGAGCCCAGATCAGCCCCTCTCACCTAAGTACAGTCTCCTGAGCCAAGTTATATCAAAAAATTCCTGTTACCCAGTTTAGACCTCTATTCTCAGAATAAGTGGTGTTGAAGCCCAGAAGAATGACCTGACAGGCTTCAAATGAATGAATGGCTCGCACCGGCTCTACTACAAGTGTACAAGCAAGAAAAGAGCAGTGAGTTCAGATGCAACACCGCCCAACACCTCCTTTCTGCTTGCTTCAGGTAACTTCACTGCAAAAGCACTAACACCTGCCAATTAGGCTTGTATTTCTGTTGACGGTGTTAACCTGCGGTTGCCTGTCTCAGACTACTACTCTTCCGGTTACAAAGTACATATAGCTGAATGGGGTCTTTATCTCCCATTTGACACCTACCAAAATACACGGCAAACTCCAGGAAAAAGAAAAACATGAAACCCTCCCAAAGAAGAAAACGCAAGGTCATCTGGGGTTTCGTAGCAACTGCATATTCTAACATGGATACTTTGTCAAACCATGGCTTAAGATTTTGGGTTTTCTTAATGGCCATTCTCATACCAGCTATAACTTTGGTGGGATTTTAGTCTGTCGATGTAAAAGGACATTTTTACTGAAGTCTTTGCTGACAGTTTCAGTGGCATTTAAAGCTTCTGGATAAGCTTTGCACTGACCCAGAATACCCTGCACCTACATGACTAATGATCAGGCACTAAACTGCATTTTGTTTTCATCCAGCTTCTAATGTTCAACCACCAATACAAGGAAAAATATTCAGATACTTACTGCACTCCAGAAACTGTTTTAGCCGCTCAAACACTGCATGCAGAAACCCCTGAAAAATAGAAAAGTATACGTGTCTTTCAAAGAGGAAGCTTATTTTGCTCCGTATTACAAGAAGAAAGCTGAGTCAAACTGAAGTCAGTTCAGATGTGTTACTAGCTCAGACGTCACCTTATCACTTTTACCTGAACTCGTCCCCCCGGACAAGCAGTTTCCTCACAAAACAAATAATTAGCTAGCTAGCAGACTGCATAGATGGTCCAAACTGACCTTCTTAGTACCACACAAACAGCATACTATCTCTAGTAGAAGGTGGCATAGGTAAATATAGGCTTATGCTTTACAATCTGCTTATCCAGTTCTTTCCTGTTGAGAATCCTAGTTTCGGATGTAGGTCCTAGGTAACCAATTCCTCCAGCAAAACAGGCAGTGTTTGGGATTAAGGGAGACCCTTGGGTTTCTTTCTTCCTTCTTTCTCCCTCCCCGCCCCCTGAGATGGGCTGCATACCACAGGCTTTCATCACAATCAGACAAAATCTATCAATAGAATTTGGTAGGACAAATATGCCATTACATTCATCATTAAATGAAAACATCCTCTTCAAATGATGGCGGGGAGACTACATATAAGACGTCTTCCAGTGGGCAGCAGGGGTGTCACTATCACGAGACAGGTAAATTGGAAGGGGTCCCTTTTCTTTTTTTAAACATTGTGCCATTGGTGCCAAAGCAATTAGGATCTATCTAGGATCTGACAGTTCTTAACTGATGAGAGGACAACTTTCAGAGCGTGTTGCTTGATCTTCCTTTACATAACACCAATGTGCACCTTTCAACGGTTTGTAAACATAGCTCTGACAACAACTGAAATCATCACAAAAGATTTCTAACCTAGAACTAGAAACAGATACAGGTCACTTACCATCACCTCTATACTCCAACGAGGTTCTACAAACCCATGGACTGTCAGTTTACGAAGCACTAAGGGGGGGAAAAAAAAGAAATAAAGAAAAAAAAAAAAAAAAGAGTTACTTGTGTAGCTATTTCTCAGCCCTTGTTCCAGCAGATTTCAGAACACGATTACAATTACAGTTGCTGTGCCTTCCTTCCAATTCTCCATATCAAAAAATATGTTTCATTTTGGGCCTTTGGATGCCTCAACCATACCTAACATGAATCTGATCTTGTTGAAATTACTTTAAAATTCAGTACCTTATCTGTAACATAATGAAGAGAACTCCAAGAATTACTGAGTCAAGGAGACTTCTGCAAAAGCTGTAAGTATTCAACCTCTGAAAGGTTCTGCAGCAGGAAAAGGGCCAACTACAGTTGGTAGGTACAGGTACAGGCAAAATAAACCAAGATTACTGCTCTTCCCAATGGGCATGGCTCGGTCAGAGAATGCTAACTCTTCACCAAAGAAGCCTTACTCGTTCACCGTGAAGAAACTTATTTGACTCCTTATATTTAGTATCATTCTAGAGTATTACCTTTCAATGACAACAAGGTTCTTTCTAGTGAATTTGAGGCTGCAGCTTCATCCCCTCTACAAACTTGCTGTAGGAACGTATCGGTATGATGATTCCACAAGGAACACACAAAGCTATAAATACCTGATGCAAGCTGCAAAGGGAAGAAAGACCAACAATATATTTGATTTCCTGAATTTGGCTGTAGCGTAACAAACTCCTAAATGTTAAAAGCCAGTTTAGACTGTTAAATTACTTAAGCCACCTTCTTGTATATCACGGGCCACAGTGTTTCACTTACTTCTTTGCTGTACTGAGCTGTACTGATCCAAAGACATTTTCCAGAAAAATACCTTCTCTTAATTTGAAGACGTTATGATACACTCACCTGCTTCCCTGACTACTTGCTCTATGACTCTACCACTTTAAAGATAACTCTTCAGGCCTCCTTTGATTTTCATTATGATTTTCATTGAAGACAGACAAAGGTCTATAGTAGAGTATCAGGCTTCAAAAAACTATCTGCCCTCCTCATCGCCACCTCTCCCACAAGACTTAAACTGTCTGTCTCACAGCATACTTAATATCTGAATCAGCTTACTCTGGGACACAGTTAGCAGTTACATGCCTATGTCTAATAAAAATAGTACTGAACCATGCCTACACTGAAACTAACTTTCTTCTCTTGATAGCTGCACACCCTGACTTTTTGCCTCAAATTCTTTAGTATGTAGAATGACAAACAGTTTCTCATCAGCTAGCACCGAACAAATCTCAAACTTCATTCACACTACAGTTTCCAAACAGTGCTCACCTGATAAAGATATCTGAAGTATAAAGAGAAGATAAAGAACTTCTCATTCAGTTATGGTAGCGCTTGACAGCTTCATAGTTCAGGAAGAAACTCCACTTAGTCTGCTACGCGTGACATCAATGGCATCACAAGCACATATGACCCTTTATTTGGTTCCTTTGGCTGAGTAAAGGTGAGACAGTAGAAACTCTTGGTAATTATTCAGTGGTGTGTTCCCGGAGTTGCAAAAACACATCACTGAATAATTATCAAGAGTTTCAGCCTACTCATGTTTTGGGGGTTGACTTTGTGTAATCGGGAGGGTGTGTCTTTCCAATAGAA
Source organism: Morus bassanus (assembly GCA_031468815.1). Taxonomy (NCBI): domain Eukaryota; kingdom Metazoa; phylum Chordata; class Aves; order Suliformes; family Sulidae; genus Morus; species Morus bassanus. The sequence continues at coordinate 64,687,103 of CM062600.1, forward strand.
TACACTAATACCAACCATTAGGGTAAGCAGTAACCACTCAGATAACAGAACAAACAAACAAAAAACAAGCTCCCCTCCTTCCCCCCCAAAAAACCAAACCCAACTCAAAGCAGCAATAATAGTCCTAATAGTAGAATACACTCTGGATAAACCCATTTGTCTGTTATCCAATCAGTGTACCTGAGTACTAAAAAATTTAAAACAAACATTGCTTTATTAAAAACCACAAATACACACAGTATCCATAGGAGGACCCACCACATTGTTACATTTGAAGTCATTCAATAGCAATTATAATTTGTATTACTGCAGGACCTAAAGACCTAGGCACGGGGCCAGGCTGCCTTAAATTCCTCTGGTCAGTAAAACACGGGCAAAGCGCACTGGTGGCAGTAAAAAGATCGCCAAGCTAAAGAATAACTATGAAATATCTTCGTACATGAAAACTGTTCACGATGAAGAGTAACAGTAAAAGCAAAGAGGGCAAACCTGTTCAGTGTTGGATTTCATAGGCTGCCAATGATCATAGGGATTCCTATTTATGGCCATATTTCAAAGATTCAGCAATCTCCAAAGCAGCAAAGAAATCACAACAATCGTAAAAGCCCTCAGTGAAATTCCACAGAGACACTAAACTGAATGGTGTGTCTCCAGTTGCAGTGGAGGAACCAAAACCTTCTTGTACTTTAAGGCAGGACTGCAAAGAAAAGTGCTCCTAGTTTAAGATAGAGGTTGTGCAGGACAGGACTTCATGGTTTCAGAAAAAAAAAAAAAAAAAAGACATTTTTCAGATAAACCGTAACAACGTAACAGCACTCTTTCAAAACCAGGGCCAAGAAGCAATAGGAAGACTGGAAAGCTTAATGTCAAATGAATTAGGGGAAAACACTGTAGCCGATACTTTTGCTGATCTGCAGTAAATTCATGATATCCCTTCTCCAGTATGTGCTATATGGCTATGTGATATTATAAAAAAAAAAAAAAAAACAAAAACAAAACCAACAACAAAAAACCAACAACAAAACAAACAACCAAATACTACAGGTTTTAACACATACAATCAGTTGCTTCCTAAAAGTAGTAGTACATTTTTGTCAGAAAAATAAAACTCACTGGTTTTACTTCCAAGAGCCGCCATCCTCATGCAATGGACTAAGTCCAGAAAAATTGGGTCAAAAGAAAATAGAGGTGTGTAAGCATATCACCAATGGTATATAACCAGATGCTACATTTTTCTATTTGCACTAAAGCAGCCGATTCTACCTTGAAGATCGTTGATGTAGTTACCATCATAACTGTACTATTCACCGGAAAGATGAAGTTATAAATCAGCTGCATTTACAAGTTGGTGTATCACAATCTGCACGTCATCTAACATTTTTCTTGTTAAACCTCAGGTAACAGAGTTCAATAAGGGATGCTGTCTCTGTAAGCACAACCGTGTAGTCTTCGAGTACCGTATTACAGGAAAACTTATCAAATGTTTCCAAAGCTGTACTTAAACAAATGCTGAAACTGTAACTACTTATTTGAAAGTACCAAGGAAGTTTGTAAGCTGTTAGTTAAGCTTTTAGAGCTTTTAGCTTCAAATGACATCATTCCATAAGAGAGGTTTTTGCACTGCCCAAGAGAAGTCACGTGCCACCCAACAGATGTGAACTCCCTTTACCAGGAGACAGAAGAGGCGGACTACAAAGTTGTCCAACTTTGCTATTATTTAAAAAAAAAAAAAAAAAAAAAAAAAAAAATCCTTAAATGTGAACCCTATAGCGCCAGATGCTCAGAAAATTTCCTCTTCCACCTCAAGTTCAAAAAACTGTGAATACACCCAGTGTTCCCAACACAGTGAAACTGGATGCACTGAAAATTTTCATTCCGTATGGCGTTCCGTAAGGAAAAAGGCCCACTAAAACTTAACGAGCTTCTTGGAAACACAAAAACGACTGAAGGTAACTGAGCAATTTTTGAACCTGGTAAGACGGTGGAAACACACCAAAGGTACTGTTGGACATGACAACTTTAACAACAAATACTGCACCTTACAACCTATACCTTCCTCTCTGTCGCTCTATCGAGATGGCATGGATCCGGCTATTTTATGAAAGTGGGGCTTTGGGATTGGGTTTTCATCTTTTTGCTATATCCTTCAGCATTAACAGTATTTTCAGCTGCCTAGCCAGGCTCAATGAGCAACACTGTGATTTAGGAGAGCCCTAGAAAAGAAGTCATTATCTCGCTTCGCTCTTCATTGCTTTGGAATTAGTATCTGTGAATATACCAAAACCGGTATTGTGCAATTATCCAGACCATGTATAACGGCCTAATAAATCTCAAAATATAAACAAATATTTCCTACACAGAGATTACATTGATCCCTGCCTATATGTGGCACAGAGAGAAAACACTGTTCCTCTACACACACATCTCAGAGCAACCTACCATCGTTTCAGCCCTGTCCTACTACAGGAGCCAGCCCTCAGGTCCTCAGACTCCTGACAATTCAAATTTCATCTTAATGATTACACAGCCAGAAAATTTCTTCCACATACATAAACAGGTAAACCTTCAGAAATAGCCTTCGTTGTCTGCGCTATAATCTTTTCTTTCAAATGGAGGAATAAAATAAAATTTTGAAAAGTCAAATGTAAGATGTTTGGAAAAGATGTTCAACTCACTACACTCAGTTAACTCGACTACGTTGTTGCCTAACTCCAAGTGGGACTGGAGATGAAACAGCCTACAGCCAACGGTACATCTCTCTTCTAACCTGTGGGTTCTTACAACAGAGAATGTAAGCTGCATGAGACAACCGTTGGCATTTGCATTCGCAGCTTGCCTTTTAATTAACCTGGAGAAAGAAGTCGATCTGGAAAAACCCCACACACATTCCCCCTGACGATAAAAGCCTTTAAAAAAGCTGTGGCATAGACGCCTAAAACCCAGTATTTTAAAACCCTATTTAAACCCCTGTTTTTTAAAGGCCATACTCAATTATGAATCCAGAACACACTTCCAAAGACACTGCAAGTTCATACAGAATACGATCTGCTGTACGGCGTGATAACATAAGGCCGATACATAGATCCTGTTCTGTAGAAGAAGCTCTGCTTCTTAACACAAGTTATTATAACAACACTGAAGCTGCACGCCAAATTAATAAAGATCTCAAGAACATTTCACCTAGGAACTGACTCCCGGGTATTTCAGATTGTACACGCACCCATCAAAGTAAGAGTGCTTCTGTTTCAAAGGCACACATTCAAGTCAACGTACCTGCCATTAATGCACTGCCAGCTCACCACGGGAAGCGGCAAGCACGTACAACACGTGGTTTGCATGCTCTGCAACATCGCATCACATTACTTACGTCATAGAAAAGTTTCCTATCTGCAGCAAGCCGTTTGGATGCCAGGGTCTTCGTAACATGATAAAAGGTAAGTAGTGCTCTGTGTTGTTGAAGATCATCCTGGACCTTCACAGATTCTAGTAGAGTGGGTATAAGTTCTGGCCACTGCCTTGGGCAGTCCACCCTGGCAACTTTAGCAATCAGTACAGAGATCTGAGTTGCTATCTGCCAAAAAAGCAAAACAAAACACACATACCACAAAGTCAAAGATCGTTTAGGGAATGTACAGTGCAGAAATTAACAGCCAAATAAAACCTGAATCAAAAAAAACTTGTATGGATTCCTAGATTTCTGTGTGTTCTCTCTCAAACTATTTTTAAGTTTGCTGAATGCAAATAAAAGTGGAGGGGGAAAAAAAGGTCTTCTATCTGACGCTTAGAGTAAATATGCACGTAAAATGCTAAACTGGCTACCTTGTTCAAATTTTACATAAAGACCACTAAATTTATTTGTTCCAGAAATCACGTAAACGAAGAAACAGGTATTTGGGAACCCCTTTTTACTTAGTGATCTTTTCTGTCGCTTTCTACAAACAAGCATAGACTGATGAATACGCTCATACATTGCCTTGATTTCTGCGGTACCTAAGTTTTAGCTTCTAGACAGAGACGCTGCCCCCTGCCAGGCACACGTGCCTGTAAGCTGCCGTCCCGTCCCAGTGGCTGAAGCCGAGGCTCTCACTCGCTCCAGATCCTCACACCACAGGCCAGGGCACCTGCACCACCCCCACCGTCTCACTTGGGTTGCTGGCACCAAATCCCACTCACACCAGTCTTGCCAGTAGCTGGCACCTCGTCCTTGCAGCACGCACACACCGTGAACAGAGTGAAGTTACACAGAAAGACAGGTAAGGGATTCAATCAGAAGACGGGGCAGGTGGTGGGGATTAGGCGCTGCGTTTGTTCAGACACAGGTACCAACCGGCCACGGTTTACACGTGACTGGCCCTTTTTATACCCTCTTTCTGCCTATTCCCCACTTTGCTGCTCCACAGCTCCCTTCCCCAGAACATTCCTTAGGAAATTTTGTATAGTCCCTCATAACCCCACCTCAGATTGCCAAAACCTTCATGTTCTTGTTTCCCCGTTCTTATCCCGCTCGCATGGAAAAGGTCCTTGACTGGACTGATGCCAAGAGTACTTCTTCCTTCAGGACTGGCTTTTTAAGTGAAAGAAGTTCTGCTGTCGTACTTTTCAAGGAGTCTTTTGTTCCTCTGTGCCCTCCCTATGGTAAATATCTTCAGAGGGCACGGAAATTATGCTCCCAACATATGGTATGTTCTGTTGGTCTTCTCCCCCTCCCCGGGAGGCAGCTCATATCATCACATCTCAATACTGTGCCTAATTCTTATATTTTGGGGTTGCTTTTTTTCTTTTTATACCTACAAAGGTCATCGTTTGTCTACCTCCGATGACGCAGAAAGCACAAGCAGATAGCAACTGCGTTACGAAGTATCTGCGACTGGAAAAGAGCCCTCATCAGGAACGCAAGATATCAAAACTCAGACGTATCAAGCAGACTGGGGACGACGTGAAAGGTGCCTCTGAAAGGAAACCTCAAGGTATGCGCAACACGGAATGGGGAACAAGGGAGAAAGAAGGGGAGATGGACTCTGTAAACCTACTTCAATATCACAACAATTGTTTGGGCAATCATTTAGGAGCAGGCTGCTGGCATAATATAAAACAAGATCCTCCGCATCTTAAAAGACTATGTCCCCAAAATATCATAAGGACACACAAATAAAGACATAAAGCCGCCAGTCTTTAAAACATCCGTTGAAAGGGTTCCCATCTCAGCCTGCAACTACAGTCTCACAACTGCACAACTGCTCATCAGCAGTGGAACGCAGAACTACAAAATATACCGTACTGTTGCCTTAGCAGGCAAACTGATTAAATACTAACGGAGGTAGGGAAAAAATACTGGTAAAAAGTTTGAATTGTTTTACATACAGTGCAGTTAACCTTAGGTTTTTAGAAGTGTCAATATCATGCAACCACTTCAAAACTAAATATTTGGTAAGTTTTATGCTATCTAGCGGTAGCATGAATGGCACACGCTTTATGGTCCGACATGACAACCTTCAGAGTTCGTTTTCGTTGAAATAAAGAAACAAGTAATAATTGGTCTTTTTTCTTTTTACATTGAAACTACACCTGCACTACAAATTTAGAGATATTTTCTATGCCTGCCTACATTTTAAAAAACTGCACCCGAAATAAAAGCTTTAAATTCTAGTAAAAATTGTCATTGCACAAGGGTTTTCCACAAAGACTCAACTACCCTAATTTGGATACATTGCTCTAATCTTACAAACAACATTAATCCCATCGAGGAACCCTGAAAAGTAGAAACTGAACTGTCTGCAGAATGGAAGTTTGGTTGCTGTACCTTTTCTTTTTAAGCTTTACCTTATGCAGATCATTTCTGTATTTTTTTGAAAAAATTCTTTAAGACCGAGCTTAAAATATTAGCAAACACTTCCTCGCAGAACCTCATCCTTACATGATCCAGAATAAGTTAGCAGAAGGAAGACTGACTCCTCTAGCATATGCATATTCTGAGCCCCCACCATTAGCTCTATACTCAATTGAACAATAAATCCTTCTTCTAATCAAAACAGTAGCTTAAAATTAGTCACTCTGGGTAAGACAAGACACTCCCACACTGAAGGCTTTATTATGCCTATTGAAATTCATTAATGCTGTGATTAGACAGGGGAGACACAGCTGAAAAACAAAACAAAAAATCACTCAGGGAAAGAAGGTTATTTTGGAGCTACGTCCATTCCCTGGACCACTTTACCAAGTGGTTGCATAAACACCCAGGGACAAGATAAACTGCCACCGCAAGAAAAAAGAGACAGAACACGTTGTTTCCAACCCAAAAGATTCCATGATGCTGTGAATTATGATCTCGAGAAACAGATCTCACTTCAACACACAGATCTGTCCAAAAGGCCACATGTAAATTCCAACTTGTCAACTTTATCGTTATTATTGCTATTATTGAACACTTTGTAAAGAGAGAAACCAAATGAGATACCAATACAAGCATTTGCTGGGAGGGTAATAGCTGTTCACCACTAACCTGATTCACTGGCTCATTAAAGTTGGTGATAAGTCCAGCACGCAACGTAGTTTTCTCTTCTTCAGAAAGAGCACTGTCAGGATATATTCATGAGAATATTATGTAATTTTCAATAAAAAACAACTATCAATTCATAGTCAGAATTATCTTCTCACTCTTACTAGACACAGAAGTTAAACGATCATTTCCATTTGGGCATCTGTGTTAGACTGCACAAAGATTACTTTTATACGCCACTGCCTTGAAATATTAATGAGTTCCAGTTTGATAAACGATCAAGAGAACATCCCTTGTTTTTCCACTATCTCAAAGATATTTAAAAAGAGAGAGAACAGCGAAACAGACCAATAGTTTTGAGGCCTTTTAACCTCAGGTTTTGCCCTGGCCTTTGTAAACACAACTGGCAAAAGAGAAAGGTCAGAGTAAGGGACCCAGGTGTATTATGAAAATAAGGGAAAACCCTACAAACTATAAACTGACGGTTATTAGACAGTTATTACACAGTTATTACACAGTTATTACACAGTTATTACACAGTTATTACCGTGGGGATGGATGACTTGAGCATGACTTTGCCCATGACGCTAATGGATAATGACAAAAAGGTGCCCAGTGTAAGGCAATCGTGGTATCAGACGACAGCTCTTTTTGCAAAAGCAATAACCCTCTTCTACTACACGTCCTCTTCTACAAGCAACTCCTACAGCTACACTTCAAAATACGGATCCTTTGAAAATCATTCCTTTGAGTGAAAAAGATCTTGATGTAGCCTTTAAAAGTGCAGGGAAAACTCGTAGGAAGGATAAATTCTAAGCCATAAAGGCTAGTTTTCACTCAAGCGCAGCTTTACGCTATCTTTATACTTCCTTTTAAGTGACCTCTATCCATTTGAGACTACAAGTGACAGTAACATAACACTTCTCTACTACTTCAGACTTTACGTGACCCACGTAATTTCCTTTTAAGTTCCAGGCAGGAAACATAACAAACTGCTTTTAAAAATGCTTCATTGGTATTTACAGATAATACAATCGGGGGGTGAGGGCGGGGTGGGGGATCCACTTTTATTTACTGAGAGCACCTAGAAAGCTGCTTCTTGTACAGAAAAAGGCTTCAGTTACCGTGCAAGGTTGCTTAGATGAAACTGTTTCACCTAACATTGCAACGATTTAGGAGCATGCACGCAACCAACACATCTCAATGAAGTCTAGTGGCTGGAAATGAAGAAGATGAAACACACCAACACAACCACTTCCTGTTGTCTGACCTCAGGCACAGATACAACCTACTAGTTCTAGATAGTGAGATTTAAAATGATGCCTAAAGCTCCCTGAAACACAGCTTTTACACTAATCTAGACAAATACTAAATATTCATCTCAAAATAATAAAGAACAGAGGTCGGATTTACCCTAAGATCAAACAATATTCTAGTTTTCACGTCTTCCCCCCTCTGTCTGTAACACAAGGACCTGCTATTTCCAAAATCAAAGACTTATCATTCTAAGTAGACTACACAAGGGGGGCAATGGATTGTTCCACTGCTGACTCAGAACTGCACACTAAGGCTTATTTTCAAAGGGAATTGATAGCACTCAGGAACCACATTCAAATCACTTTTTATCAAGACTTAGGCTTTAAGCCATTTTTACGTAAAATTATATTACGCCTAAAAACATTTTGGGTACAGTTTACAAAGATTTCTGCAACACTGAAAGTTTTTCTGCAGGGAACTATTTCAGTTACTAATCTAAAACCACTAGACGACATTTTAGGAAAATAAATTGCCGTCGTCCTTTTTTAGGGTGTGGGTTTTTTCTTCTTTTAAATACAAAAACACAGTATATCATTTCCACACGTAAAGGTATACTCTCAAGTGGCTGCTAAAACTTGAAAGCTATTACTAATACAAGTATGGCATCTAATCTCAGTTAAATGTAGCTTGCACAATAACTCACTTTCAGGGACAGGAGAAAGCACCTAAAGCCTGGTTTGTAGAGGAAAAAAACCCTGTTCTACTGTATTATTCCATTTACCTTGTTCGTGAGCTCACAACACCCCTGCCTTAACTACTTACTCATAATTATGATTGTACCAATCATATCACATGCATATTCCAGGAGCGGCAAGCATTCAATTTGTTACTTACTATAAATAAAAATGTTGTAATTAGGCTTTTGCCAATGCAAACAAAACAAAGGAAGGAGAAGAAAGGGGCTCGTGAGAATGAACGCCTCAAGTACAGAAGCTTACGACAGGCAAACTGGCAACGGGCACTGAAACAAAATCTAAGAAATGACCGCGGATGGAGGCGGTATCCCGCCTCAGGTGACCGGATCCCCAAGGGTTCCCAGAGAGTGGCGGGCAGGATTTACCACCCCGACAGTGCGAGGGTGACATCTGCAGCAGCCACAGCCACAGCCCGCGGTACCTTTATCCTCCTCTCACCCACTGCAAGAAGGGCCCACAGCTCCATGCAGAAGTTAAAGGCAGGCTAGAAGTCAGGCAGAATGTGTTTCATCCAACAAGTTACGCCCCCTCAGCACTGAATTACACCAAATCCAAAATTAAAACAAGTTCTTCTAGACATGAACTTCTAAGCGTTTCATGTTGTAGTCTTTCACAATTTGCAACTTCAAAGTTTCTGATCCTTTTCTGTGGTCGTGGCGTGGGGAAACACGTATCCGACTATCTACAAAGTTCCTTCAGAGCTTTTTAAAGAAAGTCTACTATTTCATAAGCCAGAAATCCAAACCTGACTTAGAGTTATCGTTCAAACCAAAAAAAACAGTGGATTCCAGCTGACACCCTACACAACCTGACGGTGATGTCCCACCTACTTATACTACTAGCATTTAAGAGATGCAGCAAACACTTCCAGGTCTGTCTTAGTTCTCGAAAACAGCAGAGGAAAATTGAAACCCTTTTTGAAATTACACCTACTTTTTAAAGGAAAAAGAAAAAACCTCACACAGAACTCTGGGAAGTATATAGTTCTGTAGGTATCACAAATTATAATGGCATTGCTTGTAACTTTTAAGTCAATGATTTGCTGCTGGAGAACACTGGTTAGATTTTTAGCCTTGTTGGAGAACTTTTTGTCAGGCATTATCAGAAGCCACAGATCAGAACAACAGAAAATGAAGACCAGAACTTGCTCTCGGTGATAGCTACTTCCTCTTTCTCATGTACTTACTCAATATGAATTATTAAGCAGCTTCAATGAAATGTCTCCTTAATAATCTCTCCAAGAGACTTCCTACCTTTCACATCTGCCACTAGCAGAAAGTCCCAGTGTTAACTTTTCAAAGCTCATCACGTCACTTCAAAATCTGGGTTCTACGAAATAGCCTTCTAATTCTGTTTTTAGAAGTAAAACATAACCAGAGCTGTAAGAAGTAATATGAACCCAGACTGGTTCATTAGTGAGTCCTAATGTTGAAACGTATCATTAGTTTCACCATGAATTCTAAAGTAACTTCTATCAACCAAGGAATTTGCTGTTTCCCAGTTTGGCAAGTGTAACAAAACCTACTGTAGAAGGTGCAGTGGAGGAAAATCAGAACTTACTGTGGTGCCACCCGTCTCCAGTAGCGATCAATTCCATTTTTAAAGTACAGCACAGCCAACCATCTTACATTCACATCCAGGGTATGATTTGTAAAGATATTCTGTTTCAAAAAAAAACACAACCAAAAACATTAAGTCAAAAACTACTCAATACCTCACAGACAGGACAAAAGTGTTTTAACGCATGCACTGGCATGTGTATAAATACACACACCTCTGCATCTACAGGTGTATATAAAGAAAATGCATTAGTCAGCATTTGACAGACAAGTGAAACAATGTGTTAAACATTAATTTTTAAGGACTACAAAAATGCTTATCACTAGCCCTAATACTTGATTCATGAAAAAGAAACCCAACACATAGGGCAAATGTATTTCTCATCTCCTCTGGCTGAGCAGGGAATAGAACGGTAATAAGCACTAGCACCAGCCAATTATGACACTCTCTGATGACAAAGCTGGATTCTGACTGGAATACGAAACTACTCGGGGTTGTGCAGTGCCACAGGTTTCTGAGACCTTTCAGGAGATGTCTTCATTGTCTTGACACGTGCTGAGAACTGCCCTGGCTACCACTGCAGACTGCAAAACAGTGACCTGGTAGGACAGCAGCTCTCAAACTTGCCTATGCTTATTCTAGGAAATTAGTTTCTGCTACTGAAAAGCTACGTATCTATACACATACCTATCTCTGTATCTCTCTACATACACCTTTACGTGCCTATGTGTATATACAGGCAAACACAGAGGGATTATTTTATACAGTAATGTTGTAAAATTAACCAAGCAGGAAAAGCTATTGAATCTTAACACAGGTACTACTCTGAAGAGCAGCTCTCCTCCTCCTGTCTTCCACTGCATCAGATGGATCCTTCTCGAGGGGCTGAGGCATTACTCTCTCCTTTAGGGAGCAAACAGGCGCGAGCTCAGCCGTCTTATTGTACAGAGCGCTGTAGAGAAAGAGTGCACCACTTGTAGCAATTGCTTTTAGAAGGCCGCTACGAAGGGATATGAAAAATGCAGGGATGCAGGCCAAGAGCATCTGCTACTTTTGCGTGCCATGTCTGAGGAACCATAAATAAACCCTTCCAAGAACTCACCACTACAGACACCTGGGACCTCATCAAGCGTTTTCACGATGAATTAAAAAATTTACCTTCTCTCAAACGCTACTTCTGTACTACTAACAGCTTTCTAGATATAATGCCCAACATGAAAAAAACCCTCACAAACTCCAACCACTAGAAAGCGAACAGGCTTACATGCCAACAAGGGTATCGACTCCAAAACCAGCAACCTGTAGAAAAACACCAAAAAGGTTGTAGCCCACTGATAAACACCACGCAGCATGAAAAGGATCTGTATGTAATACGTCTTCCTTTCCCAAAGCTCGTTTCGAAAGAGGGACTGAATCTCTGCCAGATTTGACCTCTCCCAAGTGCAACTTCAGCATTTTACACTGCGAAGAGGAAACTTCAAACACCCCTTTAGCCTCCTATCCATCCAAAGCATTGCAAAACAAGTGAAACATGGAAAAAGAAAACTACTTCCTCTGAAACTCCCATTGGGCCTTCTAATTACCATTCCCCTCCTTGCTGAAACATTCATCGGAAGCAAAGCTTCCTCAAATCAAAATACCGTCAACCTAGATGGGGCCTCGATAAGAAACGCCAAAAAAGGCCAAGGGATCTACACGAGAACCAACAAAACCTCTCTACATACTCTCCAGCTGCATATGAGCTTCCCAAAACATAAAGCATTCCATATAACACGCTAATGCTGTCGCAGAAATAACCGGAAAGAAGCTAAACAATACACAAACTGATACCACTGGTAAAGGAGAGAGGCTGCTTTTCAAAAAGAGCCACCCTGTCTCTGACTTTGCAGCTCTGATCTTCAACACAGGGGTACCTCACACCTTCAAAAGAGAAGCACAGAAGCTAACCTCAGTAACTCCACTAGGTTCTAAAAATGGTACGGAGATTCTTGTTTCACGGTTCATCATCATTTTCTCTACCCTGATCACCCCAGAGGCAAATGTGTCTGACCGTGAGGAATTATACTACTGTCCATATCCCATAGAGATTAACTGTCTTACCAACTCTCCATTTACAATCGCCTGCTTCCACCCACTCTTTTCTGCTCCACCAAGAGGGTGCCAATTATCTTCTCGCCCAGGCAGTCCCCCTCTCAGAATCAAGTCAAACAAAGAAGTACAGATTCTCTACTTCTATTTTGTTTGGAAGATTACTCTTTAGAGTTCACACTTGGAGAAAGGCTGATGTGTCCCCAAACAGGCCTACTTAACCACATCAATAGAATTAACAGTATTTGATCCTTTCAAACTCTGCATTTTTAGTCCTTATATCTCAAACAAACTCACAGCAACTTCACTTACACCTGGGAGTGCTCAACTTCTCTACTACCTGACCTGTAAGCTCCCACAGCAAACACCCAGAAAATAACAAATGCCCAGTCAGTGGCAATTTCTGCTGTTTTCTATCGAGATCGTCTATCACCACAGAAACACTATGGCAAAGGCAGTGGGTAAAATGCAATTTGGCAGCTCAAAAGTCAGATTTCTTTTTTTCCCTTTTCCCTAAATCCCCTGACTCGCCTTCACCTTTCCAAACAAACGAAACGGAGGGTCTACGCAGAACAGAACATGTCGCTCCACCACTCTGAGTCAGTCATCCTAGGCACCGAAGACAGATCTTTGTAGCAAAAGCAGTTTATCTGTGTTTTTAAGACTGTTCTAAACATACACACCAGAATCGGAAGTCTTCTTGGACTATGTTTTCATCACTTTGCACCCTATTATTAATGCACCTGTTTTATCCATGGTCACAGTACCTTTAGAAGTATTCGCCTGTCCCATTTCAGGAACCTCACTACCAGCCCAGTCAGCTTATCTCCCTGGGAGTCTCTCTCCACTGAGGAGGAGGAAAGCAATCCCAGCTGGGTACCACACTTAGTGCAATGAAAAGCATGCAGGAACTTCTACGAAAACGGTCATAATGCATCACCTCCACAATACAGAAAAGGGGGTTACTGCCTCGCTATATACAACTGTCCCTGCCTCATGGCGTACGAAAGGTAATTCCTTTGACAAGGGTCCTCTTGGCCTCCTACGAGCTACAATTCACAACAGGCCAACAACAGGTTTAGCACCAGAGCCCACCCCCGCATGCCGCTAGAAGTCGGATCTCCTCCTTCCGCTGAATGCCTGGGAAAAGAGCCTGCTTTGAGACACACCGATGACAACGCCTACCACTGCACAGCGTAAGGATACTAGTAGCTGCACCATGATGACTCAAGGCTTCTCTTAGCCAGAGGTCATGCTTCAACAGTGTTCCAGAGAGCCACATTCAAAATTACTCAAAGTCTACCGAATAGCACTTTTCCACTGTATCTTACCAACAAGACTGAATAAAAACCTGGCTGTGTCTCCCACTGCTTCAGTTGTTCCTCAGCTGGTTTCAGCACTGCGGTATCTTGACTAGTAGCTTGGGTCAGGACTTGCAGAACAGTAGCGCTAGCACTGTTGAGATCCATGTAAACCTGAGAGTGTTTAAAAAGGAAGAAAAACACTTGAGGAAAAAAAAAAAAACAGCGAATATAGACAGGTATTTTCAGTCACATTATCTAAACACCCCGTGCTAATATTTCATCAGACTACACTGCATAAGACAGCATTACACCCGCCCACAGGCAGCATCAAGGTACAGCCATTAAGCTATTTTGCTTTCAGAAATCTCTCAGCAGAAAAAGCAGGCACAAAGTCTACCATTACAAGCACATTTACCTGATTTGAGGAATTACAGGAAATATTTTGATTTTAAACCAGTTACCTCTCCTGTGAAGCACAGCAAACTAAGAGCAAACTGCAACTCGCAATGACTTGAGCTGTAGGCAGAGCAAACCGTGTGGGGTTGTCTGAAAGAGGCAAAGAGACAGGGTATTAACATTTTTGTATTTCGGAATAGTTTTCCCCAGAAGAGACAGTGACCCATTTCCGACAGTTAAATTCTACCATTCCCGTTGATCTGGACATTTTGTATCAATCAAAAGAGGATTAATTACAGTTTCACAATTGGAGTCCTGAACGAAACTGAATTTTCCTCAATATATTTGGATTCTTTCATTACCTATTGAGCATACAAAATGCTAGGGAGCTGAACTAAGAATGCCAATTGCCTAATTTCCAATATAAATACATTCTTGTGCTCTCTAAAGACAAAACAAAACATTGCTCTCCACATGACACAAATAGAGATGACGTTCAGAATGACCGCAGAACGAGCATTACAACAAACCAAAGAGAAACAGGTACAAAAGCAGCTATGAAGCCTGGCAATTAACATTGGTTTTCTGACCATGAAAACTTCCATTTATAACCTATGTGAGCTTTCCGCAACACAGATACATGTTAAATAGTTATATGCTTAAGTTTTCTAAATAGACAACCAAGCACGCTTTCTCTTCAACAAAAAGGCCTGAGGATTTGCTTTTGCTTAACACCAAAAAAAAAAAAAAAAAACAAACAAGTTGACCTTTTTCCAGCTTCAGGGAAAAAAAACTGAGATGTAAAATTGTTACAGTGATGGCAAGGAAGCTAGAGAAATGAAATCTTATTCTGACATAGGTTTAAAATTTTGATTTTTCAAAAAAAACAACCACCTTAACAACAAAACTAGCAACAAGATTAAAGATCTTTTATAGCAGTAATAGCCCTCAACGTCTTAAAACAAAACAAAGAAAAAATCCCCACCAAAAAATGCTCTAAGAACTCTCAATCTGTAGGTCTCCAAACACCCTCAACAAAAACAGACTGAAAACTGAAGGTCCTAACGTCAAAGAAAGGGTACTTTCAAAACTATGAGCCACAATATCAGATCTCTCTTTACAGCAATAACTGAGCAGAACAAGGAACTCAACCTCTGCTTTATACTTTGCATGTGATGCACCTTTTTCTCTCTCTGCTTTAACCGCCCCATGTATGGGGTTTGCATGGCAAGGTTTTGGTAGCAGGGGAGCTGCAGGGGTGGAAAGGGAGAGAGGAAAAGAAGGGGACGAGAAAAAACATAACAGAAGTAGGTGTAGAGTTTGCACTAAGGAGGAAACCATAGCTCAACTAAGATCACGTCAGCTAAAACAAGTTATTTCTCAGCTACTTTCAAACCTGATGCAGAAAAGGACGGTTCCCCATCAAGGGGACGGTGCTTCTACTAAAAATTTACGTACTTCACCCAGAACAGTTCTCGTCAGAAGACTGACTTATTGAAGTTAGTACAGTACAAACACAAAAACCATGAGGCTTTTTTCACTTTCTTATTTCAAAATAACTTCAAAAAGGCCAGCAGATCTAAAGACAACAACACACACACACACACACAAAAAAAAAAAAAAAACCCAAAGAGAAATGTTCGCAAAGGTTCTTTTCTATAAATGCTTCTCATTCTTGAAAAAGGTTTGCATTTCAATTTAAAAATTGGAGCAGCTCTTGGTGCTCCAAACAAGCAAGAAAAAACAAACCAGCCATAGCAGGTCAGACCAAAAATTCATTTCACCCAGGGTTCTGTCCCTGTCTGTCAAAGACTGCAGCAGATGCTCAGGTCAGCACAATCTTCTCGTGATATTTCTGAATAATGCTCTCCCATCCTCCAGAAAACTATGCTTCAAGGATTTCCTAGTAAGAGGCAGTGAATTTTGATTTAATAGCCCTCAAAAGACTTAGTCTTCCATGAATTTGCACAGTTCCTTTTTCACCCCAGGTAAACAACAGTCCTCACACAACATTGGAGGAGGCTGTCACAAGCTAAACGACAAAATCGAAGATTAAAATAATGATCGCCCTGAACACGGGGCAACCTTTAGATAAAGTAACATAAAATATTTATGGAAGCAGTATATTCCGTATGATTTGGAGGGCAAAATATTAAATGGAAAAACATCTGATGCATGTATAGCAAATACAAACAGCAAAGTGGACAAATGGCAATAACCCGGGGGATCCGGAGGATCCGGGGAACTACAGGCCACTCAGCCTGACCTCGGTACCAGGTAAGATCATGGAGAGGTTCATCTTGAGTGCGCTCACCAGGCACGTGCAGGACAACCAGGGGATCAGGCCCAACCAGCATGGCTTCATGAAAGGCAGGTCCTGCCCGACCAACCTGATGACCAGGTTCTGTGACCAGGTGACCCGACTAGTGGATGCGGGGAAGGCTGTGCGTGTTGCCTACCCGGACTTCAGTAAAGCCTTTGACGCTGCCTCCCACAGCATCCTCCTAGAGAAGCTAGCGGCTCATGGCTTAGACAGGCGTACTCTTCGCTGGGTAAAAAAAGTGGCTGGATGGCCGAGCCCAGAGAGTGGTGGTGAACGGAGCTAAATCCAGTTGGTGGCCAGTCACAAGCGGTGTTCCCCAGGGCGCAGTTTTGGGGCCTGTCTTGTTTAATGTCTTTACCAATGACCTGGATGAGGGGATCGAGTGCACCCTCAGTAAGTTTGCAGGCGACACCAAGTTGGGCATCAGTGTTGATCTGCTCGAGGGTAGGAAGGCTCTGCAGAGGGATCTGGACAGGCGGGATTGATCAGCTGAGGCCAATTGTGTGAGGTTTAACAAGGCCAAGTGCCAGGTCCTGCACTTGGGTCACAACAGCCCCATGCAACGCCACAGCCTTGGGGAAGAGTGGCTGGAAAGCTGCTTGTTGGAAAAGGACCTGGGGGTGCTGGCTGACAGCCAGCTGAACATGAGCCAGCAGTGTGCCCAGGTGGCCAAGAAGGCCAACGGCATCCTGGCTTGTGTCAGGAATAGTGTGGCCAGCAGGAGCAGGGGAGTGATCATCCCCCTGTACTGGGCACTGGTGAGGCCGCACCTCAAACACTGTGTTCAGTTTTGGGCCCCTCACTACAAGAAGGACGTTGAGGTGCTGGAGCTCGTGCAAAGAAGAGCAACGAAGCTGGTGAAGGGTCTGGAGAGCAGGTCTTATGAGCAGCAGCTGAGGGAACTGGGACTGTTTACCCTGGAGAAGAGGAGGATGAAGGAAGACCTTATCGCTCTCTACAACTACCTGAAAGGAGGTTGTAGTGAGGTGGGTGTTGGTCTCTTCTCCCAAGTTACCAGGGACAGGACAAGAGGAAATGGCCTCAAGTTGGTTCAGGGGAGGTTTAGATTGGCTTCAGGAAAAACTTCTTCACCGAAAGAGTGGTCAGGCACTGGACTGGGCTGCCCAGAGAGGCAGTGGAGTCACCATCCCTGGAGGTGTTCAAAACCGTGTAGATGTGGCACTTCAGGGCCTGGTTTAGGAGGCGTGGTGGTGTTGCGTTGGCGGTTGGACTGGATGATCTTAGAGGTCCTTTCCAACCTTCATGATTCTATGATTCATGCTTTATTACGGCTGGCATTTTGCAAAGTCCATTGCAAACTAACCATCAGAACCCATACAGAACAGAACAAGAAGCTGTCCGCTGCTTTTATGTTTAAAAAATTCTGCTAAACAGGTTCTGCTTGCTTCTGAATATAAAATGAAAAAAAAACCCGGTTTCAAATCAATCCTTACTGCACCAAACTTGAATTTGCAGTTTAAGCTACCTACAAATAAGTTAAACTGATTTAAAGAGGTATGGTCACCAAAATACAGACTGTGACCCTCTGATTGTCCCTGCACCCCTTAAATACCTCAAGCTGGAAGGAGGGGGAAAAATCCACAGCTTTTTGTTTGGACCAAGATTCCCAGTCACTTCCACACCACACTGCTACACAGGTAAATGCTAGGCACTCAAAAAGCAGGCAGAACAGATGGAAGCAGCACTATTGCCCGCCCCCCTTTTCTTTTTTTAACTGATGGGTCAAGGCCTCTTCAGATCATAATTTGCGCAGAGGACATACTCTTGGTCCCCACAGAACAGCAGAGGCCCACGAATGTAGGCTCTCGTATTGTGGGATACAGACAATTTTCACCTCTTGCAAATCAAGCTTTTCTGTTACACCGCAAAGCCAGACGGAGATAGGCTGGCCCATCTCAGAAGACCAATCTCGTTCCTTGGGCTTCTTTCCTTTTGTTCATCTCGTTTTAACACATGTTCAAACCGGTACGACAAAACACTTTGTATCACGCACTAGGGTGCAACAGCTGAAGCAGAAATGCAAGCTGCAGTCTGCCCTCACGCTCCGAAACGGCTTTAAACCACGTCACCTTAACCACAGTTAAAACCCGCTTCTGATTACACAGTCCCAGACGTTTACACGTAAAGCCTGGGTAAGAAAGACCTTTCTTGCGTCATCTACAGATACGCTGCTAAATGCCCTTCTGCAGAACGGTGCAACGAGAGGACGAGAGACGGAAAGCAGAGAGCGGTGAAAGAAACTGGCGCCGAAACGAGCTGACGTCGCAGGCATCCCTTCACCGGCGGACGAGGCATGGGAAGCGAGGGACACAGAAGCAGCAGGAGGAAGCGCTACCAGTACTGCATTTAGGGCCACGGTCTTACGTCTTACACTCGCGGCCGTCCTCTAAGGCAACGAGCTGGAGAAACAACTCACCACCGCTCACTGACCCTGCCTTGGGCTGAGGGAAGAACCCGCTCGGCAGCGAAACTCCAACCGCTGCTCGTCAGCCTGCGGGAGGAGAACAGCCGCCTTCAGCCGAGGCCGGGCCCTGCCCGTCCCTACGGAAAGCGCCTTCCGCACCAAACCGCGCAGCTGAACGCTTCTCCCGCGCTGCCCCAACCCGGCCGAGCCCCCGCCTGCGGCCCGCCGCGGGGCCCGGCACCGACCGGGCCCGGCACCGACCGGCTCCGCCTCGCGCCGCCCGCCCCGCCGAGAGCGGCGCCACCGTGACACCGCCCCCGGGCTCCCGCCGGCGGCGCGGGAGGCCCCGGGCGCGTCTCACCGCTGCGGCTGCCGCCGGGCCGGGCCGGGCCGGGCCGGGCCGGGGCGGGCGCGCGAGACCCCCGCCCGTTCCGCAGCTCGCGCCGCCAGCCGGGACCAGCCGCCGCCGCTCCTGCCGCACCCGCCTCCGCGCGGCGCGCGAGCGTGACGTCCGGTCCCGACACGCGCGGCCGGCTCACCCCGCGGCGCGGCCGTGTGACGTCACTGCCCAGGGACGCGCGGCCGTCTCGCCCTCCAGCGGCGCCTCGGGACGGCGTGACGTCAGTGCCGGGCGACACACGGCAGCGTGCCCGCTGGCGCGCAGGGCGGTGTCAGAGCCCGGAGACACGCTGCCGGCGCGTGAGGTGTTCCCTGGCGGTGCCGCCATCGGTTCGGGTGCGGCTTTGTTTACAACACTTCTGACAAGACTGACGTACCGTCTCCGCGTCAGTGGGGGAGTTGCCAGTAATAACGTCCCTTTCACCGGGGTCTCTATCTCCCAGAGGCCCGTCTGGCCGATGACTTTGTTGGTTATGACCACAGGAGTACCTGGGAGAAGTTTTACCTTCAGACGAGCATGTGTAATCTCAGAAGACAGATGTTACAGGATGGCATTCTTAGAGTTAAGTTCTAAAACGCTTTGATCTTAAAAGAGCGTTTCAGCCTTGCCCAAGGTTAGCCGCATTTCCTGCAGGTGTCTGCCTTCTCAGCGCGTGAGACCTGGCCAATAGCGCCTAGGCACGAAAAAGAACGATTCAAAGGGTTTTGTGGGTGAAGTATTTTCTCCTCCATTTGTCCGAGACACGACTGGTTTGGTGTGGTTTAGAAAGGGCTTCTCCAGAAAGATTTTTCTTCTGTGTTCCGTATTGTTGTGACATTGTCGGTAGCGACTGTTCTTGTTTGCAGTAGCTGTTCCTTTCTGTGAATTCTGAAATTTGTGATTTCAGGAGTGGGATGGTCTGGTAAGGATAGCCTTTGTTAGGAAGAACAAGACACTCTCTGCAGCGTTTAAGTAAGTAACTTCTGTTAAGGGAGATCTTGGTTCCAAGTTGGAGAGTCCACCCAGTTAACCGTTCCTTCTGTGCAAATGCATAGCACGGTGTTACATGCCCGCCAGCACAGCCTGGGATGCGCCGTGATGGGAGGGCTTATGCTGAGGCCACGAGCTTTCTCGTTTAGAAGAAAATTAGGCAGCTGTTTAGAAAGAACAGCTCCGCGTAGTGGTTACGGTTTTTTGTGGTAAAGGTGAACAACTCGTTGAAGCTCAGGTTCCGTTCTAAACTTGTATTTCTTTCAGGTCAAGTGCTGTAGAGCAGTTGCTGGATCATAATTACCGAATTCATTGTTCCTTACGCAACACAGTAAGTTCCTTTTTAATATATTAAATTCTATTCCTGTGTACTGTGACCTACATGCTGACTTTCATAAGAGCCAAAAAGTAACGTGGAAAAGCTTAACGTGTTAAAGTTTTTCCAGGAGCGTTTGAGGGAGGGAGGAACTCGCCTCTTTTTGTAGAGGAAAAGCCAAAAGGGTCACTAAATTACAGTGGAAAAGCTGAGAGCTAAGTATCTTATTAATACATTGGCTGTACATGTCCCAAGGACTTCTGCCGATCTAACAAGAATCTAATGAGAACGCTTTCTGTGCCTGCTTAGCGATACTGTTGTGATTAATCTTTAGTGAATGAGCTGAGGTGCAAAAATTCAGATACAAGGATGGAAGAATACAATAATCCATACAAGAAAAAACACAACTTTTTGTTCTGATTTCTATCACTTGAAACAAGAGCTATTCTAAAAGCAGGAAAAGAATAGATTATTTAAATGAACCCTTTTCTGTGCTATGAATCGCAAATGAATTTGTGTCCTCTTTTCCATTGACAGGAAATACCCGAAAACTTCAAAATTGCAGAGAAAATTCAGTCAGTCCTAAAAAAGACAGGTTACTCCGAAAAACGAGCCCGCTCAATGGATATAGATGATTTCATTAGGTATTTTTTTTTTCCTCTTTACGCCTTCCTTTTACGCTTCTTCAGATTCTACCTGCACCTGCACCAGCGTACCACAGATTAGTACTGGGTGACACAGGAATGGTACTAACTCTGTTTTCCTCTCCATATCAGACGCTCCTTGCTTCCAGTCCTGAACATGAACAAACACTTAAACACTGTATAGGTTTTAACTGCTGCTTGCAGCATTGAGGGGCAACTAGCTAAAGATCCCCATTTCTGGTATTTGCGTACCAGACCCTCCTGTGTCTCTCTAAAAATGGCTTTAATGGTGGAATTGGTGATGATACTTTCCCTGGAGACTTAGACAAGCCTTCTCTGTCTGTCTTGAGGATTAGGCCTTAGTGTAGAGCATAATTTGGAAGTCTGAGTAGTTAACTGCTGTATTCTGCTCTTACTTCTGGTCAGTTAGTTTAAGCGGCAGCATGAATCCTCTCCTCATTTAAGATAAAAAAGTCCTAGCTGTTTCTCTGTGTGACAAGTAATACAGCTACTGCTCCTGAAAGGAACGGAGGAAACCTGTTGGGATGCAGCATAACCAACAGCACTGAAAATACACCTGCATCTCTAAAATGGCAAATTTGCCGATAACTTCGAGTTTAAGACTTGTAACAATTCTTTATGGCAGCGGAAGCGTGATGGCTGCTCTTGTGCTCTATTCCTGTGTTCTTTGCCAGACGGCGCGTCTTAGAAATGCCTTAAGCTGAAGTACAAATCAGTAGAAATCGTAACACAAATATTTCATCTCTTTCAGGCTGCTGCACGGCTTCAATTCAGAAGGCATCCATTTCTCATAGAGTCTACTGGAAGCACGAAAGATGTTCTGTATTTTGTCACCAAAGTCTTACCTAAGCCAGACTGACTGCAGTGGGACAAGCTCTTCTCAGAAAAGCATGGAACAGAATACAGCGTGCACACTCGGGTTCTCCTTAAAGCCCTACATGCAAGACACAGAGAGTAGGCAAGAAGCTGCTGCTCTGTATTTGAAAAACAATCAGTTCTTTCACGACTGAAGTGAGGTGCTGGACTTCCACAAGAGAGTGTATTTTTAAATATACCCAATAGCATGGATTGATGCTGCCGTAATTGAAATCGGTGTTCTCTGATCATGGACTTCACCTCAGTGTATTCTTGCACAATACTCAACAGTACAACCCAGAAGCCTGCTCTGGGCACAAAACCAGAGTTGTAGTCATTCCATTTGTTTGGGATCTTGTTTGTTTGTTTGTTTGTTTGTTTGTTTGTTTCAAGGTGTATTTAAACACTCTCTCTTCCCTTTGTCCTCTGGTAGCTACCTGCATTCCAAGTCTGCTAGTGATCTGCTTCTCTTGGAGAAACCCCAGTAACTGTTTCTCAGAAACAAGAGCAGTTATCTTGTGGGCTTGGTATCATTTACGATTTACTCTTACGACTGGAGTGCTGCAAAGGATGGCTATAAGCTCTTCAGAAGGGATAGGCAAGGAAGGAGAGGCGGTGGGGTGGCTCTGCGTGTTAGGGAGCGTTTCGATTGTGTAGAGCTCAACGATTGTGACAACAAGGTCGAGTGCTTATGGGTGAGGATGAGGGGGAAGGCCAACAAGGCAGATATGCCGCGGGGGGTCTGTTACAGACCACCCAACCAGGATGAAGAAGTAGATGAAGTGTTGTACAAGCGGCTGGCAGAAGTCTCACAATCGGTAGCCCTTGTTCTCGGGGGGACTTCAACTTACCGGACGTCTGCTGGAAATGCAGCGCAGCAGAGGGGAAACGGTCTAGGAGGTTCCTGGAGTGTGTGGAAGATAACTTCCTGACACAGCTGGTAAGTGAGCCGGCCAGGGGAGGTGCCTCGCCTGACCTGCTGTTTACAAACAGAGAAGGACTGGTGGGAGATGTGGCGGACGGAGGCCGTCTTGGCCTTAGCGACCGTGGTATGGTAGAGTTCTCGATTCTTGGCGAAGTAAGGAGAGGGGGGGATCAGCAAAACCCGCTACCTAGCATGGACTTCTGGAGGGCAGACTTTGGCCTGTTCAGGGCACTGGTTGGGGGAGTCCCTTGGGAGGCAGTCCTGAAGGGCAAAGGGGTCCAGGAGGGCTGGGCATTCTTCAAGAAGGAGGTCTTGAAGGTGCAGGAGCGGGCTGTCCCCACGTGCCATAAGACGAACTGGTGGGGAAGGCGACTGGCCTGGCTGAACAGGGAGCTGTTGCTGGCACTCAGGAAAAAAAGGAGAGTTGACCACTTCTGGAAGAAGGGGCAGGCAACTCAAGAAGAGTACAGGGATCTCGTTAGGTCATGCAGAGAGAAAATTAAAAAGGCAAAAGCCCAGCTAGAACTCCATCTGGCCACTGTTGTAAGGGATAACAAAAAATGTTTACAAATACATTAACAACAAAAAGGGAGCCAAATTCTCTGTTGGCTGCGGAGGGGAACATCGCCGCCGAGGATGAGGAGAAGGCTGAGGTACTTAATGCCTTCTTTGCCTCAGTCTTTAATAATCAGACCAGTTGTCCCCAGGGTATTCAGCCCCCTGAGCTGGAAGGCAGGGACGGAGAGCAGAACAAACCCCCCATAATCCAGGAGAAAGCAGTTTACGACTTGCTGCGCCACCTGGTCACTCACAAGTCTATGGGGCTGGACGGGATCCACCCGAGAGCACCGAGGGAGCTGGCGGAGGAGCTTGCCAAGCCACTCTCCATCATTTATCAGCAGTCCTGGTTAACAGCGGAGGTCCCAGACCACTGGAGGCTTGCCGACATGATGCCCATCTACAAGAAGGGCTGGATCCGGAGGATCTGGGGAACTACAGGCCACTCAGCCTGACCTCGGTACCAGGTAAGATCATGGAGAGGTTCATCTTGAGTGCGCTCACCAGGCACGTGCAGGACAACCAGGGGATCAGGCCCAGCCAGCATGGCTTCATGAAAGGCAGGTCCTGCCCGACCAACCTGATGACCAGGTTCTGTGACCAGGTGACCCGACTAGTGGATGCGGGGAAGGCTGTGCGTGTTGCCTACCCGGACTTCAGTAAAGCCTTTGACGCTGCCTCCCACAGCATCCTCCTAGAGAAGCTAGCGGCTCATGGCTTAGACAGGCGTACTCTTCGCTGGGTAAAAAAAGTGGCTGGATGGCCGAGCCCAGAGAGTGGTGGTGAACGGAGCTAAATCCAGTTGGTGGCCAGTCACAAGCGGTGTTCCCCAGGGCGCAGTTTTGGGGCCTGTCTTGTTTAATGTCTTTACCAATGACCTGGATGAGGGGATCGAGTGCACCCTCAGTAAGTTTGCAGGCGACACCAAGTTGGGCATCAGTGTTGATCTGCTCGAGGGTAGGAAGGCTCTGCAGAGGGATCTGGACAGGCGGGATTGATCAGCTGAGGCCAATTGTGTGAGGTTTAACAAGGCCAAGTGCCAGGTCCTGCACTTGGGTCACAACAGCCCCATGCAACGCCACAGCCTTGGGGAAGAGTGGCTGGAAAGCTGCTTGTTGGAAAAGGACCTGGGGGTGCTGGCTGACAGCCAGCTGAACATGAGCCAGCAGTGTGCCCAGGTGGCCAAGAAGGCCAACGGCATCCTGGCTTGTGTCAGGAATAGTGTGGCCAGCAGGAGCAGGGGAGTGATCATCCCCCTGTACTGGGCACTGGTGAGGCCGCACCTCAAACACTGTGTTCAGTTTTGGGCCCCTCACTACAAGAAGGACGTTGAGGTGCTGGAGCTTGTGCAAAGAAGAGCAACGAAGCTGGTGAAGGGTCTGGAGAGCAGGTCTTATGAGCAGCAGCTGAGGGAACTGGGACTGTTTACCCTGGAGAAGAGGAGGATGAAGGGAGACCTTATCACTCTCTACAACTACCTGAAAGGAGGTTGTAGTGAGGTGGGTGTTGGTCTCTTCTCCCAAGTTACCAGGGACAGGACAAGAGGAAATGGCCTCAAGTTGGTTCAGGGGAGGTTTAGATTGGCTTCAGGAAAAATGTCTTTACTGAAAGAGTGGTCAGGCACTGGACTGGGCTGCCCAGAGAGGCGGTGGAGTCACCATCCCTGGAGGTGTTCAAAAAACCGTGTAGATGTGGCACTTCAGGGCCTGGTTTAGGAGGCGTGGTGGTGTTGCATTGACAGTTGGACTTGATGATCTTAGAGGTCTTTTCCAGCCTTAACGATTCTATGATTCTATTCTATGATTCTATACAAAAACATTATCGAGGTACCAGAAACTACCAGTGTCATGTCCTTTACCCGCTTCTTATTGCCATCAAACCAGTGCAGGAACTAGCAGAAAATTCCCAAAGGGCTGCTGCTCGCAAGCATAAACAGAAGGGGGTTTTTGTCAACTGTAACGTCAAGCAGCTATTTTTATAAGAAAACTACTTCACCCTTCAAGGCAAGGAGGAGCTTTAGCATAGATCAAAGCTTTCAGTGTGTCTTAGAGCAATGCATGCCTGTGTCCTGACAAAGGCTTACTGAAGTGTCTTAACATAGTCTGGATTACATGTATTTGTTTTTAGACGACAAGGCGGAGCCTTCCCAAGGAAGTTTGCATTAACTGTGCATAGCAGCTGTCAAAAGAAAAATCCGCTTTGGCCTGTCTCATGGTTCAGTAAAACAGTAACTAGTAACTCTGTGGCATCATGCAGGGGTGAAGGCATGACGCCTACCATAAGCCATTTTTTTCACGTATAGTGGATCTCTTTCCATAAGGCCACAGTAGGTGGAGAAGAGGCAAATGAGCCAAAACTCCTCTAAGGCCTGACTTCTTTTTATACACAGCCAATGTCATTCTTCAAAAGTCATTGATTCAGAAACATGTACAGAAGTTAGTACTTGAATTTGCAGGCATCCTGGGACATTGTCTTGGGAAACAGAATTGCTCATTTGTTGTATAATTGAGTGATTCTGGTGCCGCTTCAGTGCATATAGAAGCGGTTTATGACTGAGGTAAGTAGCCACAGCAATATACACTGGAGATTTGTGTCACACTCCCTAAATGTCTTCGTTTTACAGGACAGGAAGCACGACAGGCTTGTCTGAGTCCTGTTCAAGTACTTCCAGTCCATCACAGCAACGGGCTACAGGAATTCAAGTGCCGTAACCAGCTGTCTCGGTTTATCTTCACTCTCAGTGCTTCAGTATCGGTCTAGAGCTGACCTTTACAGCTGTCTCTTAACATTACCTCCCAGTAGACACAATTTCAGCTTGCATCTGCTACCTGACGGGACACACGTCGTTTACGAGGCTTCGTAAAAAGCGGCTGCAATCTAACTGCCTCTGTCCTCCCTGTCCTCTTTGGTACCCGTTGTAAACCACGGCCTGGTTGCGGCTCTAGGCTCCCATGCAGGAATAGTAGGGAGGCCACTGTTTCTCACGTGGGAGGTCTCAGTCTTGAGAGGCTTTTTAGAAAGTAAGATTTCTCCAGAGCAGCTTTGAAGAAACCCTCCGGTCTTGCACGATAACCTGTACTATCACCTGCTAACAAAAGCTGCTGCCTTCTGTTTCACTGGGTTTTTCCTTTAACTGTGACGGACGACGTTCTTAAACAAATGCTCAGAAAGATGGGTGAGGTTTCTTTTAGGACCTGCTGCAAAACTAAAGTCAGGACAGTGCCCTGGGGAACTTCTTCCTATATGAGGAATTTGTACGGAAGAGTTAGCTCCAGAAGTAAATATTCATTCTGAAATCAGAGGCCTTTTCAAAAGGGTAACTCCGACGTGCTTACAGAGTGAAACCCTTCCCAAAGCACAACAGAACTTTCACAGAAGTAAATTCTCATCTGTACTTCATTTAATAGCTTTATTTATTAAACACATTATGTAAAATCTACATTGTTTCAGTTTTCATGTTTACACACAGGATTTTTTTATTTTTAACCATGATGCGACAAGAGCTTCCCGTAGTCTACCTTTCTATGGGAGATACAAACATTAAACACTACAAGAATCCCCAGTTCATTTAACTCTCTTTTCATTGCCTTCCCTTTGTTTCTCTTCAGGCCTGGCACAATCAAACAGGCTTGTACTCCAAAATTCATTTTTAAACAGTTCCAAGGGAAAGTCTGCTGGTAAAAACTCCTGGAGACAGGGAGAACTCCTAGAGAGATCTACAGTTCTTTGTTTGACAAGAAGTTCTTACATGAAAGGTCAATCTTTTTTGGATACTGACTTGCAAAAATAACTTGAGTGCCACCAGATAAAAAGTGCTGATACACATGGCGCCGTTTGTGAGAATTCAGGTACTTGTGGGATTTCTGTTAGCGCTAGGGAGAGGTATTGTGCCAGAGCCTCAAACGATGCAATTTCCCCCCACTTTTCAGCTGCTGGCACTACACAAAGGGAAAAATGGGTATTAGCTACTTCTTTTTAAAGCAACAGAGCTACTCAAACTACCTGCAAACTACGGTTAATGGACATGTAAGTTTGTCATGCATCAAAAGGCAAATTTTAACAGTATGTGAAAGGCCAACACGTATGTGTTTAGCTGGATCCCTGACCTTTGACAGTTAACCTGTCCCTACGCAGATCGGGATAGAGGCCAGATCGTACCTTTTCTCTGACAGCTTTATCACGCCACACCACATACTGTATAACTGCATTATCCTAAGATACAACTCTCCTCAGTACTTAAACATTACCCTTTATTATACATCAACTAATTTAGATTTTTGGGGTTTTGGTTTTGTTTTGTTTTTTTAATTACAGAGGAAATGTTAGAATCATATAACCATTCTTTATGGTATTCAGAATAATCTAGATACCAGATTTTTACAAGGAGGATGGAATGTCCAGCTGTTTGTTCACTCTAACAGCTCTTGCAGTTCCTGCCCAAATGATATGGCACGTTCTGTAAAATGAAAGTAGCCACCAAAAAAAAAAGTCTAAATAACACATCACAAATGTACACACACTGAAAGTAATTTATATTGACCAATAAGGAATGCTGTTTCTTAAGCTGTGCTTTGGAAAGAGCGCGTTTAGGGTTAAGCAGCCTTCACCAAGGCACAGAATGGGAAGAGGTAAGCACAGCTGTCTGTAGAAGGGAAGTTATGTACAACCACTCGTGAGGTTGGCATGCACGCAAACAATTTAAAACTGCACAGCTGGTCTTTGTAACAAAACTGAACATAGTCAAGAGGAAATACTGTGACTTTTTAATGGCCACAGTTTCACTTCATTATTAAAAACATGGCAAATACTTCCAAACATGAAATTCACAATTTGAATAAATGAAATATTTTAAACAAAGTGCTTCACAGATCTGAACCCTGCGTGGTTGTGCTGTCTGGTCTAGAAGCATTTTGTAGACATCATAAGAGCATTTCACACAAAACTGAAAACCTCATTCAGGTGAATAAGAAACAGGACATTTCCACAGACATTTCTAACGTTTTTACGCTTTCAAGTAGTTGAGTTCTTACGGCCACTGGGTTTTGTAACAAATGTGTGCTACAGCAGTACGGGTTCGTGGATTCCTTTAGCAGCAAAGGCCCATTTCAAAGGGCACGGGGTCTTTTCGGGTTGATCTGTTTACTGGCCTGTTCCTCCTCTTGTAGAGCTGCCCGGAAGGATTTCACTTTATCTTTAACGAAAAAGAGAGAGTGAGTACTGATGTGCCTGCGCTCAGCGCAGTCCTTGAAACTAAGCCCTGACGCTCCACATCCCAGCCCTAATGCACAACAAAGCACATTCCTCCACAAAACTAGCTGACGCTACCAACTACAAGAGGATTGGGATAAGCCTAAATTCAATACTCACCATACACGCAAGTTGCTTAGCAACTTAGTCCCTTCTTAGATGCCACCCCTGTCCCTAGGCAGGATAGGTTTGCAATCTGCACAGTTGCATTCCCAGCACGTGACCTGTCCACACTTAAATTCTTCTTCTAACGTACAGAGTATAGGGAGATACACACCACACACATCCTTTTCCTTCCCAGCAGCTTCCAAACCATCCTTAGAGGCATACAAAAATCGTATTTAGCATCCAATCAGTCACTTCGGTATGTTCTAAAACCCAGCAGAGTAGATTCTACTCCCCCCTGTTCTTCTGTGATCATGAAAAGCATTTGTGATTAAATTTTGGAAGTTATTCACCATAAATAGATAAACGCATCATTCTTTTGTTTCATCACAACTGTAACAAGAATGGGAGAGACCCAAGAGAGGAAGTGTGGCATCCTTTCTTACTTCTAGTCCCGTCCCCCTCCATTCCCCAGTAATGTGCCCAAGAACGGGAAGAAGGACACCAAAATGACAGCAAGGTCAGTCCCAGAGTGACAGGAATAAACGCTGAAATATTCAGTGACCTTTATGTGCCATGGGCAGAACACAGAAGATACTGGGAGAAAGAATTTTTGAATTAACAGTTCTTCCCTCCTCTACAGCTATACATACACACATGAATCACGCTGCCTGTAGAGGCGCAAGGATCTCATAGGGAGCCTATACCTCCAGTACCTTGTTTCAAAAGCAGGGTTGAACTATAAGTTTTCTAAGAACAGGGAGTCACCTAAACTGTGTTTTTTCCACTGCTGGTGTCTCCAATTGTCTTCTTCTGAAGAGGAAGCCACCATCCATAAAAAGCAAAGGAATGCGCCTCCAATTCTTTTCTAAAGTCTGCTGGGGCCAATGCATGCTTACAAGGCCAGCAGGCCACATCTGGTTTGCTTGATGTAGTCTCCTAACTTCCTGCAGCTACTCAGACTAAGTAAAAAGTAAGATTTTACCTTACAAGGCGTTTTCTAACACAGATCAACCCCCACACCCTTCAGCCCCCAACCCCACCCTTGAATTTCTACCAGTATAGCATGCCTGCTGGAGTCCAAGTAGTTACAGAAGCTAAAATGAAAAATTCATCTGCGTGAGGTACCAAGCCGACAAGCTGATTTTAGAAGACAAGTGGAAGCGTCAATTTTGGGCACTAAGAATTATCTGCGCTTTGTGTTTCAACAAAGAGAGGCTGACAGAATTCAGACAGAAAGGCTGCTGAAGAAAAAAGTAAGCTAACAACCAAGCTACTCAGAGCTCGATGCCGCTCTTAAGCACGGCCCTAAAAATGACAGCAGGCTCCCTGCTACACTACCGAATGCCACACAGCAGGAACTGGGAGCTCCTGCTACTTTTTCCTCATTGCATTACCTTCTTTTTTTGCACACTTTGTTTGGCTTTCCTTTTTCCTTCC
This sequence comes from Morus bassanus, assembly GCA_031468815.1. Lineage (NCBI taxonomy): Eukaryota > Metazoa > Chordata > Aves > Suliformes > Sulidae > Morus > Morus bassanus. The sequence continues at coordinate 64,717,187 of CM062600.1, forward strand.
TTTATTGTTTTGGGACAAAGGAAAAGAAAAGGAAAGCTGCAGGATCGAGTTTATACTTCCTGGAGGTAAAGCAGAGGTTCTTCCTTCAAACTAGGATGAACCCAGCACAGAAGTGAACTTGTTCTTAGGCAGCAGAATAAATGTTCCTTCCACAGGACACTGCAGGGCAGCGTAAGGGGAAAAAGACCCTAAAACATAACAACGCTCTTTTTTTTTTTTCCTCGTTATTACTGCACGTCTCCATGGCATGTGAAAAACCACGGCTAATAATGCACATAAAAGTGATTAAAAGCAATCTACCTCTAAATTTGGTCAGAATATCAATCCTTTGCTCTAGAATTGCTTCCAGTTGGGTAGCGGAAGTATCCACATCATAGTCTACTTCTTCTGTCATCTCAAGAAGAGCTTTTTCATCTTCCAGCCATCTAATAGATTCCTAGATGAAAGTTAAGCAAAAAAAACCCATCTAAATACACTAGCAAAGTTTCAAGACAAAGAGCTGAAGGAGACCTTTTCTCAAGATGACCACACTTTTACTGTCCAGTCACTTCAGTGTAACAGATTTCAATCCTAAAATGAAACCTTATTCCTAATTCAGCAAGATCGTATGTTTTCTACACCGTTTCTTAATTCCAGTGGTCATACCAGCAACAGGTAAAATACAGAGTTCGCTTTCATTTACTCCTCCTTTGTCTTCCTAAAACGCCACACTCCATACTCTGCAACTGAAGTAACTTCTGACTGCGCAGTGGTCTGATGAGAACATGTTACTTATGGTAACATTTGTGCACGGCAATCAGGCTTAAGTAGTAAAAGAACACAAAAAATACTTGATTTGATAACCACAGGTATTTCCATATTAATAGAGTCTTTACTTAGACAGGATTCCTAAATAACAGCATCCTTTCAGACAACCAGAAACAGTCCCAGTTAAAAAGAAGAAAAACAAAAAAAAAAAAATGCCAAATAACCTCTGAAGTTACCCATGCTTTGAGCAGGGCTTGGACTAGATTACCTCGAGGGGTTTGTCCCAACCTGAATTCTTTCTATGATGCTCTACAATGCTAAAAGGTTAATCTATTTGTCTTCTGAAGTATTTAATTAGGAATTAACCTAAACAGGCTCAAAGGTTCTTTCTCAGCTTGTTTGTTCTGCTGCTCCTCTAGCTGATCTAAAAAGCAGGGAAATCTGCTGTCATGTTGACTTCTCCTACAAGGGACAAGTAGGAAAGTTTCATTTGGCTCTCAGAGAGGACTGCCTGTAGAAAGAGGAGATAGGCTCAAAGCCAGGCATTATCTCTGTCCTTCATACAGTAAAACTGCAAAAAAAAACCTGAGACAAAAGCAGTCAACCCTTTGTTTTTAATTCTGCAAAAAACATCTTCAATTTCTTTATGTATAAGCTGAAGAATATACTTTAACGCTAAGAAGGAAGTACTGCAAATTCGTAATGTGAACTTGAAACTTTTCATGCAGTTAAGACTCCTGTGTAGGCAATCATGATCCATATCAGTGCCAAGGAGAGATTACAAATTTAACTGCACAGTCCCTAGGGGTGTGAAGCATTTTGTCCCCAAAAATGTCTCTTCTAACGCCTAAGATTTAATAAAACAGTAGTTCAGATATAAGAAGAGACAATTAGAATAAATTACAATAAAAAAAGAAAACTGCAAAAAATGTAATAACATAGGAAGGGCAAGTCTTTCTGTATGCTAAAAAATACCTAGTAAATACAGAAAGGGAACAGTAACTGAGCAAAAACATTTCACACAAGAGAAAAGTGAGCGCTGAAAAGTGAAAAGAGAACCAAGGAATGCAAACAATGCAGGCATCTACCATAACAATAACCAGTCTATTAATCAAAGACATTTTTCTCCTATGTTTGCATAAGCCAAAAACATCAAGTCCTCCTCTGTGTTCTTAGTACAAAGCCAACACTGAAATGTATTAAAAAAAAATACCTGCATATTGACTCTTTCAATCACACAAGACAGAACGTGAAGAACATGCATTTTGGTGTCACATTGTGTCACTTCCTGAAGTAGCTCAAAGAGCAGTGTAAACATGGATTCCAGATACTAAAAGAAAAATAAACAGCTCCGGATTAGACCGCCAAAAATACAATCGGTGCCATGAACTGGTGACTTTCCTGTACGCTTGCAACCCTAAGACATCTATGAACTTTGAAAGACACTTGCAATGTTACTCTTCCGTTTGGAAAAACGCACACTAGCCAACCACTGCCTAAACAAGACAGAAAATTTCAGATATGCTCTCACATAACAGTTCAAATGTGATCCAGGTGAACATCCAGCATTTTCATGTTCTGGTAAGCATAAACACGCCTTCACAGATACCATACGATAAAGCTGAAGGCCGTCTCTCTAGAAGGAGTACTTTGTTACGGTCAAAGCAAATGTACGGTTGTCACGGTTTTAGCTGGGATAGTTGATTTTCTTCACTGTAGCTAGTATAGTGCTGTGTTTTAGACTTGGTATGCAAATAATGTTGAGAACACCCTGGTGTTTTAGTTGTTGCTGGGTAGTGCTTACACTAGTCAAGGACTTCCTAGCTTCCCATGCTCTGCCAGGTGCACAAGAAGCTGAGAGGGGAGGGGATACAACCAGGAGAGCTGATTCGAATTGGCCAAAGGGTATTCCATATCATGTGACGTCATGCCCAGTATATTCACTGCGGGGAGTTGTCCAGGGGAGGCAGCGATCGCGGCTCGGGGACCGGCAGCGTCGGTCGGCGGGTGGTGAGCAATTGCAGCGCTTGTTGTTTAGTTTGGTTTTTTTTCTTTTTTTTTTTCCTCTTCTTCCAGGGTTTCATCTCTCTCTCGCTCATTTTTTTCCTTTTCATTATATTAGTATTATTGCTGTTTTAATTATTAAACTGTTCTTAACCCACGAGTTTTCTTACTTTGGCCCTTCCGATTCTCTCCCCCACCCCACAAGGGTGGGGGAGCGAGCGAGCGGCTGTGTGGTGCTCAGTTGCTGACCAGGGCTAAACCACAACAACGGTCTTCCAGCTTTTCGGTCAGTAGATAAAATTTAGACATTGAACTGAAAAAGACATCTGAAACAATTCCACTGTTCACAGTGTAGATGCACTCTGCGTTTTTCTTTTGTTTGCTCTCAAGAGAGTTGCGATTAACATGCAAGTCATAATCAAACGAGAAGAAAAAGCACCTGCTAAATTTGAGTGATCAGAATAAATCTTTGCTCTATTTATAGCTAACATTTCATTGTTTACTTAATGACAACAACAATGGCCACTGGAAACAACACAAATAGAGGAGACCAAGAAAGTCTAAAATAGCGCCTCAAAATCATAGCCACACTCTTACATTTAATATTTGCGTGAAACAGCAGGTTGGAAAGTACTGTGTGAAGCAGGCATACGGGAAAGTCACACTGGCGTAGAAACTTATTTCTTGAAGACAGCATTCATATTGTCTTAGCAGGAAGAAACTTAGCATCTGCTAACACACAGCATATATGGTACTAAACACAAGGCTTGGAAGTTGTTAGGAGTCCTAACGCTAAAAGCTTTTGAATTGTCTTTCTGTATATTGCACATTATCAACCTTCACAGCAGCAGTACGAGTCTTTACATGGTTTGGCCTATGGAGACTTGAAAAAAAAAAAAAAAACCACACACACTGATTACTAAACAGCGTGGTTTAAAATGAAGCTGGAAATAATTTTTTTCCCCGCTTCAAAGTGAAATTGGGAAATATTTTTTTCCTGCTTTCCTCTAGGCATCTATCTGCTCACCAGAATATGCCCATATAAATGCTCTTACCGGCAAGAACTGGTCAGTTGTGAACTCAAAGTCATCTACAGGTACACGACCATTAAGGAAAAACAATACAGATTGCAGGTGGATAAGGGATGCAAATAAGCAAATATTCCATGGGTACACAAAAACTACAACGTGAAGAATTTGGTAGTAAGTTTGAAATTGTTTGCTTTCCCGTAACTCCGAATCAAGCACTAATCAAACGTCTTTGCCAATAAAAGGATATTTAACTTCAGTGTCGTAGCTGTCTCAATACGGACCTGAAAGGCAAAAGTCAAGAAGCATCACGCAGATGTCCATTAAACATTTTGATTATCAACATGATTTCTGACAATATCAAACCAGTTGCTGCTTTGGCAGTTGCATCATTCTGTGTGTTCTGTCATCGTCTAAGAAACGAACTTAGTCCCACTCAAACATTTTCATTTGCTTCCATTTTAGTATCCTTTACCGTCTATTTGGCATTGCTACAGTGGTACCACCTGGAGGAACTACTCAGGCAAAACCTTCATGACGGTCAAGAAAGAATTAGACAAGGAAATATCTAGCCTGTGGTAACAACTCCTGCAACAGAGGAGGAGTTTAACTTGGGGTTAATCTCATGGCTTGCTGTCACCCAGAAAGCACAGAATCAAATAAACTCAACCAGTTAGCATGGTCCTCCCTGGTAGATGTTCAGATGCTCAGAAAGCATCAACTGAAAACAGTCACGACACTGACACAGAAGCACATCCTGCTCTGCTGAAGCTGCCTGGAAGCACAGAAATAAAACTGTTATGACTGCCAGTTACTAATATTTAGCTAACAAACTAGCTAGGTTTATTTGCTTTATTTGTTGGCTGCTAGGTCTGATGGTTTAAAAACCAAAAAACAAAAGAAACAATCACAAAACCAGCTTCGCAGCTAAACCTCACCTGCTGGCAAACTGAAATTGTAGCTTAAAACCACAGAATCGTACTCAACCAGCTTAGCGACCCAATGCCCTTTAGCATATTCGGTTAGCAGATAACTATGCTGATGCTTAAATAATACGGTATACCGCAGGGACTAGTCACAGAATAACCCTGTTTTATCTACACAAAGTCTTCATTTGCTTATAAACCATTTCTCTCAAGACACCTCACAACTTTCTTCTTACGGAAAACAGACTGTTGCTATCGCCAGTCACTTTCCCACCAGAGTCATCACCTAGCAAACATCTTAAGGGCTCGTTTCATGTCTTTGACCTTATTGTTCAACATCTCCGCAATGAAACACCCCTACAATGCCCCAACAGATTATCTTGTGCAAGGCACAACAGACCTTAAGGTGTGATGTTATGAAGTTCTCCATCAAGGTTACACAAGGTATGGTATTTACGCTTCACCTGTGTTTACAGAACAAATGTGTAATCCAAAACATTACTTATTTATACTTACCACTAAGTCCTGGTCTTGAAGCAAGTTACGAATTGCCTCATATAACATCGGTCTCAAGTCTGATTGGAATTTTACAGAAATCCACTGTCCAATCAGCCAAATTACTCTTCGGCGTATTGGTTTATATCTTTAAAAGCGGGGAGGGGGGGGGGGGGGGGGAAACACCGTTGTACTCTTTAATTCATTATACTTGCTGTTCTAGAATACTTTGATGAAAAAGAAGTCTAAAAATCACCAGCAAAACATTATTCCCCAAAACAATTAATAAAAGATTTAGTTTGTCAAGACCAACTTTAGAACTTAAATGCAGAAATCTTTTCCATCAAAATTCTTCACTAGAAGGCTCAGGAGACACAAACTGAGCCTGAAAAAGATAACTTTCATCCTAAATGACTGAATCTTGAAGGTCTCACTAGAGATACAGTTTATTCCGCACACAGCACACCAATAAAACAAACTAAAAATAAATCTTACATTTATTACTGCCACCACGGCATCCACTGCTGTCACCATTTCCTTGACACTCCTTTTAGGCTCAAAATTTTAGGTCAGATACAATTTAAAAATGCAAACTTAAGTACTGCATTACAGCAACGGCCACAGTATTTCACGTCATCTGTCTACAGCTATTCTCAGGAAGAACAGACATTATCTAATCTGGCAGCACTGCCTCAACACGGGCGCAAACAAAGCAGCTGTGGAGTCAATGGGAAGAAGTAAGAACCAGAACAACAACAAACTGAATTGCCTAACAATGATTGAGAAAAGCATTCTGTAGAGCTGCTATTTCTCTCCACTGAGTATAAAAGCTGATCAGGAAGAGCAGCTCACGTTTAAATGTTTAACTTGCGGACATATGAAGTTAGGCAAGATGAACCCTATTCACAGGACTTTAAGTAACAAATTATTTTGCCTGCTTTTCATCAAAGGAAAAATACATTTGGGAACTTCTGCCTTTCAAGCCATCAAGACAGAAATTTAAACTGAAGTTACTGAGGCTTCTCCACATTTAATAAATGTGATTCATTAAACAATCCCATAACCATGAGATAATTAACAAAGCACACCTTCAGAGAACATGAGAGTTGTGAAAGTAGCATGTATAGAGCAGTTCATTAGACTGGAACACAAAGCTAATGAGGAGTAACATTCCAGTGCTACTTGAGATTCACTGAGTGGCAGCGAAGCCTGAACAACCCGTGACGAAGCATGACTTACACTAGACGTTGCCTTACTAACACGTCCTTCTATTTATTCAGGAAGCTGTGACAATACAACAACTTCTGTTCTTAGAATGCTCGTGCCCCGTACATAACCTTGTGAAAATCAGAATATTAAAAACCTAGGAGGTTTTCCTTGAGATTGGCATTAGATAGTTTTCAAACCACTATCACAAAGAAAACTTTTAAATGGCATAAGTACATAACTGCCTGTGACAGCAAGGATTTTCAGCTCTGGTGGTATCTGTTGTACAAGCCATACATCCTACCTGCATCTTTATATTCTTTCTCTCCCTCTCCCTGGTGAGGAAAAGGTAGCATGCTTTTGGGGTTTTCTTTGAGGGGGGAGGAGTGTTTGGGCTTTTTTGTGGGGGTTTTTGTTCTTCTGCTCATAGGTGCTCATTTTTGAGGTCCCACCTCTTCCACTTGTACCACTTCTGGGAAAAGCTCACCCCTTAGAACATCAGCAGCTTTTGCACACACTGACTAAGTATAAGCAGATCGAGCCTGCCGGACCTAAAGCTCACATGGGTAAAGTGACCGTATTCCAAAACGAGGCAGCTTCTGTTGCAATAGTCATGGGATGGTAGCTTCAAGCGGTCTGGACAGCATTCCGACATTCAAGTCAAAAGTATCTTACTTGATACCAAAGTACTGGTGTCACATCGATACTTTCTCTCCCAGCAGGAAAAGTTGTTTTCAGAGTGAATTATTGCAAAAGGTTGTATTCAGTAAACTGTTTTCATATTACAGAAAATGTTACCCTTACTCAGTACAAAACTAAGTATTATGGCAAGTGACAAATTTGGCAATGCAATGTTTCTAAAAATCTTTAGGAATAGTTTTTCATAAATCCTGTATTTCTCCCACTGCTATGGTCATGGTTCACAGTCTCACTGTCACAGACGACAAAACATTCCAAGAAGACAAAACACAGCAAACTCTACCCTCACTGCTGACAACACATGGGTTTGCGTTCCCAAACATGAACCACTTTGTGAACAAGCACGCTAATCACCATGGGACTTCCTCGGACAGCAGATCAGACCCTCCAATCCGCTGCTTCTGCACATTCCACCACTAACACTGCCTCCCTTATTGCTGGGATGGTCTCCAGCGATGCTGGCAGTAGAAGCAGTTCAAGCAAACAAGGCTTCAAACTTCTGGACAACTTCTACTGCAAGCTTCTGTCCCCACGGGAATTTCATGCCGGGCTATCACAAATGCCAACCAAATGGTTAGATCAGATGTCTTCTCTACTGTAAATACAACTACATCAACCACAGATGACTTCTGCCAGTTTACCTTTTGCTGTATGGGTGGATAGCATAAAAATGCCAAAGCCAGCATGTGCTACAAATACCATGGCAGCTTTATTCAGAGGTCGGGGCTGGTGTGGCAAAACTACAAAGGATCGGTTAGATATATACACATGGCCTCTCTGCTCTGTTGACATTTAGCCTAACCATTAGCGTGCTTGGCCATTGGTAGATAGCAAGGTGAAGTTGAGATCACGCAAAAAAAAAAAAAACCAAACCAACAACCCCAGACTAATGAAAAAAAGAATAAAAACAATGGAGACACCAGCTAAACAACTGTGGCAATTACTCTGTGACTCTGAAGTAAGGCTATACATCCTAAAGTAAATAACTCATTTTTTTAAAAAGTATATTGTAATGAAAAGAAGCATTTTAATATTTCTAAGTTTAGCAGGGTCTTCCACTCTACATGAAATTGAACGGTATTTGTAAAGAAAGTGTTTACAACTGGCATTTGGAAATACAAAAAAGCTGCCCGGCAACTCGTTACGGAAAATCATTTACAATTTACAGCAGCTCCTAAGGGGATGAGCAAACAGATTAGTTTATATTTCAGATACAATCAGGCCTGGTAAGAAGAACTTCAAATGTAGAAGAAAAAATAGTAAAGTTCTTCAAGGGACATTAGTTATCACTGCCAATGAGATGGCAGTGAGAAAAATAGGACAGACTTATTCAGAGTCAAAGGGCGAGCAGGAACTCATCTGATGAGGATGAGCACGTACAATAGCAGTCACTGTCCTTCCCCTGAGGGAAGAGTGACGGTCTGAGGAAGAGCGAGGAACACCATCTTCCAGTCAGTTGTAGAGATGGACAGGCTGTACTGAGGTGCCCAAACCAATCTTGCAAAATACCCTATGATACCCGCTAAACCAAAAGCCAAACAAACCAACCCGTACTCATGCGAAGGCCATCCACGTGAAGGGGACCTTGGTGAGAAGGAAAACCCACTGCAGATGGGCTATATAATACTCTTGATGTAGAACCAGCCTGGGATCATTCACCCTTTACAACACAACCCAAATCCTTACTTCCCCACTTTACTGCCAGCAAAATTAACTGAAGTGTGCTACAGAGGCCTTGTATTTAAACTAGTAGAGAAGAAGAAATCACTATTTTGGCTAAGCTCCAGTTCTACAGAGATTATTTCCACAGATTTCAGTTGGACTTTGCTGCCTAAAGGGCTCTCGGGTCTCAGGAGGCCCAAATACTTTTCTGTCAACGAGCAAAGGTGGTTGTCCTCGGAAAGTTTAGTCAGCTCAAAACACGTGCAAGAGGACAGACTTGTAATATTTCTACAGAACCCTGGAAGTATCCACCACACAGTAATTTAACCACAAACACAAACTGTCAGGAACACTGCCCCTTCTGTGACTGTATCAGTTATCTGTATGGATTTCATACCTCTGCTCATTTAGCGGGTATGTTTAAACATTGAGTATTTTTAAAGCCTGCAATTATTAGACATCATTTTTTACGAGATTTGTATCAACAGTTCATATATAAATGATGAAGGCATAACAAACCAAGGTGTTTACCTGTCATGAGAAACCTGCAGTTCTGCTAATAGCTGACTTTTAAACCACTGATCAAAATCCACACTATCAAACAGTTCATAAGCAGCCAGTCCAACCGCATTATACACTGGGGAAAAACAACAGTTATACTTATTGTTTGCATACATGTTTAATTTTTAATACTAAATAATCTGACTCATTTAAGTTGAACATAATACAGAAAACAAAACTAAAGCATGTATCTTTCTGATGAAAGCTATCATCAGACCATGGCAAAGGGAACTCTGGAGAAAATTTTAGTGAAAGAAAAGGTATTACAGAGGACAATTCAGACTCTTGAAAGCAGTTGAAAGCCAGAAGGACAATAAGGATCTTATTCTAACATGAAGAATGGTGCCATCAGAGGTCTTAGCCAATTCTTCTCTTTTGCCATAAAATCTCCTTACTTGTAAAGTGGACAGTGTATCTCCATGGAAGCACTGCAGCTCATTTATTTGCAGTGAGGAAAGGACAGGACAGTAAGGGAGATTGTCTAAGGGTTTGTTTCACAAACGAGCTGAAAAAAGCACCGTATTTTTACACAGGCATCTCAAAAAGTGAAGACTGACATCAAGTGCAAGGAAAAATATGATCTAGGTCCTACTCTCCAAATGTCTTAAAAAAAAAAAATATCTTCCAAATTCTTCATATACTTTTTAAGAGGTCAAGCACATACACAAAAGTGTCTCTGTTACTTCAAAGGTAAAGTAAATTTAATTTACCAGCATCTTTAATCAGTATAGCGCTGGTATCTTCCAAGTTGGTAGATCCTACAAGACAAAGTTAAAATAAAGAAAAAAGCATAACTAAAACAAAGAATGCAAGCAACTCTGCACTCCTACATTTTAAATAAGTATGCTGTGAATTAATCCTGCTTTGCTGTTTTTGTTTTATTCACAAGTTCAATTATTTGAGTTTTGATAATTTCTTCAGGGAATATACTAAAATCAAACCTCTGCTTTCATACGCTATTTTTCAGTGACTTCTTCAGAGCCAAAAGTTTTTCACAGCAACATGCAAGTAAGTCAGAAGCATGTATTTTAAATGAACAGATTCAAAACCCACAAATTGCTGAAGACTGCTGACCACGTGGTACTATTTCCACATCATTTTAAAATTTTAATATGTCCTTTCAAAAATACAGAGTGAATACACTGTATAAAATTAGACATCACAAGGTAAAACCGTTTAACAGTTGACAAAAGCAAATGTAAAGAATGCCACATTTGACAGTTCCTTTTTTTTTTTTAAAAAAAGAACTTACCTTGTAGGCTGCGAACCATTTCTAAAAGCACAGGGGTAAGAGTCTGATTATATTCATGGAAAATATAAATAAAGAGAACTTCCGTGCATGGCTGAAAAATTAAAAGATCTGTTTCAGAATCTTTCAAAACAAAGGCAATTAAAATACATTTTATGCTAAAATTTGTAAGTGCTAGATTTCTCGCACCAAAGGTCATTTAAAATGCAACATACTGCAGCAGAATTAGTATTACGTGAAATACCACTCTTCCTACTCTACAGCATGCTTAACTCTAGCAAGATTTTCATGGCTGTATCTATACCAGCCAGTTCTGCGGTCAAAGAACAGCCGATCTGTGGAGTGAAACAGCTGGCGGTGAGGAGCCGGTGACCACACTTGTAGGGATGTCACGGTTTCTTTTTGGATTAGCTCGAGCTGAGCCACCTGGACTGAACACCCATTTGCACCTGGAACACACTAGATGCACAGGGTTGGGTCTTCTAGTTCTAGAATGAAAGTAACCCAGCAAATGAACTTTGAGATCTCTCTGCAAAGCACACCACAGCAGCGATAATTGGGAGATTCACTACAACAGCATACTTTCAATCTGAACTAAAATGCTCATATAGATGCATCTGAAACTCTCTTCGTTCATCACGTCTACTAACAAGTAGTCGTAAGTGATAACATCAGTTACCAGTTTAAAGAGGAGACAACTTCTGCTGGGTTTAATAACCATCAGATACTGCAAAATACAAATGCTGAAGCAAACTCCTTTTCCCTCCCTCCTAGAATACAAAGTGCATAGCTTCCAGTGTATTGCAGCATGTTTGAACATCGAGAAATTAACAAAGTCAATTTATACTAATTCTAATGCAACTTCTTTAACTAAAGACTTGCTTTGAAAAGCACAAGCTTATCTTTCTACCAAATTGGTAGACTGGGATTCTACCCATCTCTCTTGGTTACAAGACGACCAGGAAATGCATCCAGAAATGTTCAACAGTTTGCTTTCAAACTGAAACACTTACTCTGAGACTGTACTTCCAAGAATCTCCTCCTGTCTCTTCCACAGCTATTATTTCACAAAGAAAAGGAAAAAGTGTTATGTCAGCTCTGGCTCAAGTAAAGTTTAGTATTCAGATATGCCAATATCATAGACTACTGAGAAATCTCCTGTTCTGAAAACAATCTCTAGAGGGAATATTTGTCCATGTAACAGGACTGCAGAAAATAAAACAGCCAATATTGCAGTAAGCAACTTGCAGAGGCAATGTGGATACGAAACTCTTACACCGATATCTAAATAAACTGCACCCAACCATACAACACGTTTCTTACTGAAGCCTTCAGGGTCCTCTTCCCACATCGTTAATTCTTCCTTTGTCAGCAGGAAATAGTGAGTGACTAATCTCCTGCATATTTCCATTAGGGTCGGATATGTGAAAAATGCCGTCTTGATCTTATGTGCTTCAAGAGTTTCAGGACTGCTATCTGAAATAAAACATAGAAAATTCCAAATTACAATTAAGGGGCTTAATGATCAAACAGTAGTCTAGTAAAATTAGAAAGAAATCAACAGAGAAGAAACTCCTATCCTCAGAGAAAAAAATAAAGAAAAAATACATTTTCACGGCCGACTTTCATAACAGACTTTCAGGTGGTACTTCTTTTAAACAACTTCTCAAAAAGTCAAGTGCTATAGCTTTCATCAGAATGTGCTACGTTCTTCTTGTCTCAAGTGACCACATGTCTATTTCAAAAACTCAAACGCAACTATGAACTTTCGCAAGTACAAATTCCTGTTAATAATCAGTGGATTTAGGGCATTCCAATGTATTATAAAATTACCGAACAGCACTGAAAGACATCGATCTTCCGAAGAATTTTAAATGCTGGGTTTGTGTCACCGGACGCTTACCAGTATGTTCATGAAACCTTTCTTCCCCCCAAATTTAGAAAGAGAACGCTGTTATCTAGTCATTGCCGAATGTCAAGCTAATGTGGAAGGCTCTTTTTTTTTTTTTAGTATCGTTCACTTCTATTTTCATTATCCGCACATACAGCAGTGTATGAGGATTCAGAATGAAAGACAGTCCTACAAAGCAGACCATATGAACTGCTTTATATTCAACCGCATCTCCAATTCACTGTGTTTCTTTATTTCAGACTACTGGTATGAGTTAATTACAGCAAACAGCCCATTTTAGCAAACATTTCTCAAGGGAAAGATGCGTCAAACCAGCTGATGACTTTGGGTTGTTCACCAAACTCCATAGCTTCATACTTTATAAAAGTACTTCAGTGAAAACCAAAACAATCAACAAGGAAAAGATATTCACGCTCCTTAGGTGTTTAAAACTACTTCAGCAAGTCAATGTCTACATATACATTAATACTTTAACCATCAATATAAGAGTTACCGACATAGAGACAGAAGCACACGTTACTAGCTATTAAAACATAAAGTCCTTCAAAAGCACGTCTTCAAGGAGTTTTACTGTTGGGAACAACTAGTGAAATGTTTCTCAAGATACAAGAAAATGTTTTTAGTAAATAGCAGCAGTACCTTCAATATTTTTGGATGGCTTGTAAGCATCATTTTTTACTATCATCTTAATGAGATTCAGGCACTGTACAATAAACCGCTCAAATACAATTCCTTCACCAGCCTCTGTGAAAACATAGCTTACAGCAAACTCCAGTGACCGCTGAATCAAAGGGATGAATGAAAAAGGATGCTGATCCAGGAAGTCCAAAAGCTAAAAATCAAGGAAGTAGAAGAGCAAGAAAGAAATCAAATGACTTTCTGCGCAAGCCCCTTTGTAAATGCTTTCATAAACTAGTTACCAAAACCAAGTGCCAATTTATATAAAATCAGAGGAAAGAAAACTGAACACAGACAGGAAACTAGGGAGACATCAGGAGCAATGGTTAATGAAGCACCAGTTTGCCCTGGACTTCTTGATTCATGCTCAAAATCACCTTTTTTTAAGTTTAAGGAACAATACCCGGTTTCAACTAGACCAGCTTGCTAGCAACACACTGTATAAAACATATCAGCCACACCTAAAACCCTGAACATTGTAGCAGGTAATTCATCCCTATTACAATTACTCTAAGTAAAAGAGGCATGAGGGAAATAGCTTTGTGCTCTTTTTCCCCCCGCTCCACTGCAGTGCAGTACAAGCACTTGCTTCTTCAGCTTAGCTTTGCCAACTAGCGCTCTACAACGCACTGGTCAACTCCTTTCACCTCCTCTACTACTACAGAAATGCCAAAGCCTAAATTCTTGGGTCTGACTTTCTACAGCTGGTACGTTACCTATTAATGAAGTCTATTTTCTCTGCAGGCCTATGACAAAAGATGCACATGCCTCACATACTCTGCTTGGTAGTTCAAAGTAAGAACCACTATGACAAAGACTAAAAATCTTGGGTCGGAGCACCTTCAGTTCAATTTTGGTGAAGCCGACAGGTGCCTCCCACTTCTGACAGTGAGGCTGAATATTTGAAGAAAATCCATGGCCCTAAAATAGAATCTGAAAACAATGGGAATTCTGTAGGTTTCATACCTTTTAAAAACAGAGCAAGCTACAATGCTAAAATTACCTTCCGATAAAGTACGCCGTTAACGGTTGCACAGAATGAGCTGACAACTCCAAATCTGTTACCTAATACAAAAGGCACACAGGCTAAGAGAGGAGATTTTTGTTCATTTTCTTTCCGTAGACTGCAAGGGGCCAGTTATTCCGTAGAACTAACAGGGCCCTAGAAATAGCAACCTCACTACTTATAAAAGACAGGATGAAAAAAGTTTACCTCTTCTTTACTCATCAATGCCAATACCAATGTTTTAGCAAGACTTCCAGAATTCGTTTTTGAGCAAAATCCTAGCTAAATCAGTTGCTTACGGAAGGCATTAAGTTTTTTTTTTTTTGAGCTAAGGAAATGTCTTCTTCACTCCTGCAACTTACCTCAGCACGAGTAAACAGACACCTTTCTCTTTAAAAAAATTTCAAAACTGTTATTTCGTAACAGAGAAGTTTTAAGTTGCAGTAGCTTCCGCTTCTTTAAAAGATCTGAAACCTATTGGCTTTAAGGCACGTGCACATCTGCTCCTCCAGAACGGTAAACTGTTCAGTAACTGAATGGAGACTTTACTTACCACTTTAGTGAACAGAATTATAGTCTTTTCTAGGCGATCTCTGCATACGTTTTCTGCTCTTATACTTCTACCTGGTAAATCAGATATTTAACAACTATCACTTTTTTCAGACTTTTCTTTCTGGAGAGCTAAGTTTTAAAAAATTAACACTGGACAGCAGCTTGTTTTATCTGTAGTTCAGGCATTATGGCAGCCCAAAAAAACTTCTATGGCAGAATAAATTCAAAGTCAAGGTCAAGCTAATGGGTACTGGGGTGGGGTGGGGGGGTGGCGGTGGAATCTTTAACCCTTTCTCTCGGCTGCAGTGGAATTCACTGTAACTGATCAGAACAGAACAACTGGGGCATCATTACAGACAAATCGATGACAAAAGACGGTTAAACTAAGGCAAACAAATGCTAGCATAGACAAGAAGTAAGAAAGCACTGAAAAGGTGAAAATGCCCCTTCATTGAAATGATGGCATATCCTTACTACGTAACATTATGCGCTTTTCTACAAACTCCACCTTAAAAAAAATAATCGATTATGGACACTGGAAAACATTCTGAATTTACAAAAAACAGATAAAGCTTTTACCAAAAAAAGAGAAAAACACAAAGAGCCATAATGAAGGCATGCAGGCAAAAACCACGATGTGATCAATGTATACCGTACACTAACCTCGTAAGGGAGTCGCGCCCGCTTTTGCAGAACAACTTATTGATTAGAAAAGTGGAAATGGGAAGCTTCGGCTCAGATCTTGTCTTAGGACGTTCAAACCCCACAGTCCTCATGTTCTAGGGGACTACGATAACCACCGAGCCTCAGGATGGGATGGCCTTCAATTCAGCCTGTTAAAGCTAGGCAGCTACCTCGCAAAAAGGGAAAGAAGGGCCAACAAAGGGCGTGGCTATAGTCCACTACAAGGGGCAAACAGTGGCGGGCAAAGCAGCCTGCATTCTAGAAGAGCGAGCAAAAAAGGGATTCTATTTTGGCATTGAACACAGTGGCAGTTTCCATCTTTTCTAGAAACAAGGCTCAGAGCCCAGATCAGCCCCTCTCTCCTAAGTACAGTCTCCTGAGCCAAGTTATATCAAAAAATTCCTGTTACCCAGTTTAGACCTCTATTCTCAGAATAAGTGTTGTTGAAGCCCAGAAGAATGACCTGACAGGCTTCAAATGAATGAATGGCTCGCACCGGCTCTACTACAAGTGTACAAGCAAGAAAAGAGCAGTGAGTTCAGATGCAACACCGCCCAACACCTCCTTTCTGCTTGCTTCAGGTAACTTCACTGCAAAAGCACTAACACCTGCCAATTAGGCTTGTATTTCTGTTGACGGTGTTAACCTGCGGTTGCCTGTCTCAGACTACTACTCTTCCGGTTACAAAGTACATATAGCTGAATGGGGTCTTTATCTCCCATTTGACACCTACCAAAATACACGGCAAACTCCAGGAAAAAGAAAAACATGAAACCCTCCCAAAGAAGAAAACGCAAGGTCATCTGGGGTTTCGTAGCAACTGCATATTCTAACATGGATACTTTGTCAAACCATGGCTTAAGATTTTGGGTTTTCTTAATGGCCATTCTCATACCAGCTATAACTTTGGTGGGATTTTAGTCTGTCGATGTAAAAGGACATTTTTACTGAAGTCTTTGCTGACAGTTTCAGTGGCATTTAAAGCTTCTGGATAAGCTTTGCACTGACCCAGAATACCCTGCACCTACATGACTAATGATCAGGCACTAAACTGCAGTTTGTTTTCATCCAGCTTCTAATGTTCAACCACCAATACAAGGAAAAATATTCAGATACTTACTGCACTCCAGAAACTGTTTTAGCCGCTCAAACACTGCATGCAGAAACCCCTGAAAAATAGAAAAGTATACGTGTCTTTCAAAGAGGAAGCTTATTTTGCTCCGTATTACAAGAAGAAAGCTGAGTCAAACTGAAGTCAGTTCAGATGTGTTACTAGCTCAGACGTCACCTTATCACTTTTACCTGAACTCGTCCCCCCGGACAAGCAGTTTCCTCACAAAACAAATAATTAGCTAGCTAGCAGACTGCATAGATGGTCCAAACTGACCTTCTTAGTACCACACAAACAGCATACTATCTCTAGTAGAAGGTGGCATAGGTAAATATAGGCTTATGCTTTACAATCTGCTTATCCAGTTCTTTCCTGTTGAGAATCCTAGTTTCGGATGTAGGTCCTAGGTAACCAATTCCTCCAGCAAAACAGGCAGTGTTTGGGATTAAGGGAGACCCTTGGGTTTCTTTCTTCCTTCTTTCTCCCTCCCCGCCCCCTGAGATGGGCTGCATACCACAGGCTTTCATCACAATCAGACAAAATCTATCAATAGAATTTGGTAGGACAAATATGCCATTACATTCATCATTAAATGAAAACATCCTCTTCAAATGATGGCGGGGAGACTACATATAAGACGTCTTCCAGTGGGCAGCAGGGGTGTCACTATCACGAGACAGGTAAATTGGAAGGGGTCCCTTTTCTTTTTTTAAACATTGTGCCATTGGTGCCAAAGCAATTAGGATCTATCTAGGATCTGACAGTTTTTAACTGATGAGAGGACAACTTTCAGAGCGTGTTGCTTGATCTTCCTTTACATAACACCAACGTGCACCTTTCAACGGTTTGTAAACATAGCTCTGACAACAACTGAAATCATCACAAAAGATTTCTAACCTAGAACTAGAAACAGATACAGGTCACTTACCATCACCTCTACACTCCCGTGAGGTTCTACAAACCCATGGACTGTCAGTTTACGAAGCACTAAGGGGGGGAAAAAAAAGAAAAAAAGAAAAAAAAAAGAGTTACTTGTGTAGCTATTTCTCAGCCCTTGTTCCAGCAGATTTCAGAACACGATTACAATTACAGTTGCTGTGCCTTCCTTCCAATTCTCCATATCAAAAAATATGTTTCATTTTGGGCCTTTGGATGCCTCAACCATACCTAACATGAATCTGATCTTGTTGAAATTACTTTAAAATTCAGTACCTTATCTGTAACATAATGAAGAGAACTCCAAGAATTACTGAGTCAAGGAGACTTCTGCAAAAGCTGTAAGTATTCAACCTCTGAAAGGTTCTGCAGCAGGAAAAGGGCCAACTACAGTTGGTAGGTACAGGTACAGGCAAAATAAACCAAGATTACTGCTCTTCCCAATGGGCATGGCTCGGTCAGAGAATGCTAACTCTTCACCAAAGAAGCCTTACTCGTTCACCATGAAGAAACTTATTTGACTCCTTATATTTAGTATCATTCTAGAGTATTACCTTTCAATGACAACAAGGTTCTTTCTAGTGAATTTGAGGCTGCAGCTTCATCCCCTCTACAAACTTGCTGTAGGAACGTATCGGTATGATGATTCCACAAGGAACACACAAAGCTATAAATACCTGATGCAAGCTGCAAAGGGAAGAAAGACCAACAATATATTTGATTTCCTGAATTTGGCTGTAGCGTAACAAACTCCTAAATGTTAAAAGCCAGTTTAGACTGTTAAATTACTTAAGCCACCTTCTTGTATATCACGGGCCACAGTGTTTCACTTACTTCTTTGCTGTACTGAGCTGTACTGATCCAAAGACATTTTCCAGAAAAATACCTTCTCTTAATTTGAAGACGTTATGATACACTCACCTGCTTCCCTGACTACTTGCTCTATGACTCTACCACTTTAAAGATAACTCTTCAGGCCTCCTTTGATTTTCATTATGATTTTCATTGAAGACAGACAAAGGTCTATAGTAGAGTATCAGGCTTCAAAAAACTATCTGCCCTCCTCATTGCCACCTCTCCCACAAGACTTAAACTGTCTGTCTCACAGCATACTTAATATCTGAATCAGCTTACTCTGGGACACAGTTAGCAGTTACATGCCTACGTCTAATAAAAATAGTACTGAACCATGCCTACACTGAAACTAACTTTCTTCTCTTGATAGCTGCACACCCTGACTTTTTGCCTCAAATTCTTTAGTATGTAGAATGACAAACAGTTTCTCATCAGCTAGCACCGAACAAATCTCAAACTTCATTCACACTACAGTTTCCAAACAGTGCTCACCTGATAAAGATAACTGAAGTATAAAGAGAAGATAAAGAGCTTCTCATTCAGTTATGGTAGCGCTTGACAGCTTCATAGTTCAGGAAGAAACTCCACTTAGTCTGCTACGTGTGACATCGATGGCATCACAAGCACATACGACCCCTTTGTTTGGTTCCTTTGACTGAGTAAAGGTGAGACAGTAGAAACTCTTGGTAATTATTCAGTGGTGTGTTCCCGGAGTTGCAAAAACACATCACTGAATAATTATCAAGAGTTTCAGCCTACTCATGTTTTGGGGGTTGACTTTGTGTAATCGGGAGGGTGTGTCTTTCCAATAGAATACACTAATACCAACCATTAGGGTAAGCAGTAACCACTCAGATAACAGAACAAACAAACAAAAAACAAGCTCCCCTCCTTCCCCCCCAAAAAACCAAACCCAACTCAAAGCAGCAATAATAGTCCTAATAGTAGAATACACTCTGGATAAACCCATTTGTCTGTTATCCAATCAGTGTACCTGAGTACTAAAAAATTTAAAACAAACATTGCTTTATTAAAAACCACAAATACACACAGTATCCATAGGAGGACCCACCACATTGTTACATTTGAAGTCATTCAATAGCAATTATAATTTGTATTACTGCAGGACCTAAAGACCTAGGCACGGGGCCAGGCTGCCTTAAATTCCTCTGGTCAGTAAAACACGGGCAAAGCGCACTGGTGGCAGTAAAAAGATCGCCAAGCTAAAGAATAACTATGAAATATCTTCGTACATGAAAACTGTTCACGATGAAGAGTAACAGTAAAAGCAAAGAGGGCAAACCTGTTCAGTGTTGGATTTCATAGGCTGCCAATGATCATAGGGATTCCTATTTATGGCCATATTTCAAAGATTCAGCAATCTCCAAAGCAGCAAAGAAATCACAACAATCGTAAAAGCCCTCAGTGAAATTCCACAGAGACACTAAACTGAATGGTGTGTCTCCAGTTGCAGTGGAGGAACCAAAACCTTCTTGTACTTTAAGGCAGGACTGCAAAGAAAAGTGCTCCTAGTTTAAGATAGAGGTTGTGCAGGACAGGACTTCATGGTTTCAGAAAAAAAAAAAAAAAAAGACATTTTTCAGATAAACCGTAACAACGTAACAGCACTCTTTCAAAACCAGGGCCAAGAAGCAATAGGAAGACTGGAAAGCTTAATGTCAAATGAATTAGGGGAAAACACTGTAGCCGATACTTTTGCTGATCTGCAGTAAATTCATGATATCCCTTCTCCAGTATGTGCTATATGGCTATGTGATATTATAAAAAACAAAAACAAAAACAAAAACAAAACCAACAACAAAAAACCAACAACAAAACAAACAACCAAATACTACAGGTTTTAACACATACAATCAGTTGCTTCCTAAAAGTAGTAGTACATTTTTGTCAGAAAAATAAAACTCACTGGTTTTACTTCCAAGAGCCGCCATCCTCATGCAATGGACTAAGTCCAGAAAAATTGGGTCAAAAGAAAATAGAGGTGTGTAAGCATATCACCAATGGTATATAACCAGATGCTACATTTTTCTATTTGCACTAAAGCAGCCGATTCTACCTTGAAGATCGTTGATGTAGTTACCATCATAACTGTACTATTCACCGGAAAGATGAAGTTATAAATCAGCTGCATTTACAAGTTGGTGTATCACAATCTGCACGTCATCTAACATTTTTCTTGTTAAACCTCAGGTAACAGAGTTCAATAAGGGATGCTGTCTCTGTAAGCACAACCGTGTAGTCTTCGAGTACCGTATTACAGGAAAACTTATCAAATGTTTCCAAAGCTGTACTTAAACAAATGCTGAAACTGTAACTACTTATTTGAAAGTACCAAGGAAGTTTGTAAGCTGTTAGTTAAGCTTTTAGAGCTTTTAGCTTCAAATGACATCATTCCATAAGAGAGGTTTTTGCACTGCCCAAGAGAAGTCACGTGCCACCCAACAGATGTGAACTCCCTTTACCAGGAGACAGAAGAGGCGGACTACAAAGTTGTCCAACTTTGCTATTATTTAAAAAAAAAAAAAAAAAAAAAAAAAAAAATCCTTAAATGTGAACCCTATAGCGCCAGATGCTCAGAAAATTTCCTCTTCCACCTCAAGTTCAAAAAACTGTGAATACACCCAGTGTTCCCAACACAGTGAAACTGGATGCACTGAAAATTTTCATTCCGTATGGCGTTCCGTAAGGAAAAAGGCCCACTAAAACTTAACGAGCTTCTTGGAAACACAAAAACGACTGAAGGTAACTGAGCAATTTTTGAACCTGGTAAGACGGTGGAAACACACCAAAGGTACTGTTGGACATGACAACTTTAACAACAAATACTGCACCTTACAACCTATACCTTCCTCTCTGTCGCTCTATCGAGATGGCATGGATCCGGCTATTTTATGAAAGTGGGGCTT
Organism: Morus bassanus; assembly: GCA_031468815.1. NCBI lineage: Eukaryota > Metazoa > Chordata > Aves > Suliformes > Sulidae > Morus > Morus bassanus. Next base: position 64,738,425 of record CM062600.1, read on the forward strand.
TGGGATTGGGTTTTCATCTTTTTGCTATATCCTTCAGCATTAACAGTATTTTCAGCTGCCTAGCCAGGCTCAATGAGCAACACTGTGATTTAGGAGAGCCCTAGAAAAGAAGTCATTATCTCGCTTCGCTCTTCATTGCTTTGGAATTAGTATCTGTGAATATACCAAAACCGGTATTGTGCAATTATCCAGACCATGTATAACGGCCTAATAAATCTCAAAATATAAACAAATATTTCCTACACAGAGATTACATTGATCCCTGCCTATATGTGGCACAGAGAGAAAACACTGTTCCTCTACACACACATCTCAGAGCAACCTACCATCGTTTCAGCCCTGTCCTACTACAGGAGCCAGCCCTCAGGTCCTCAGACTCCTGACAATTCAAATTTCATCTTAATGATTACACAGCCAGAAAATTTCTTCCACATACATAAACAGGTAAACCTTCAGAAATAGCCTTCGTTGTCTGCGCTATAATCTTTTCTTTCAAATGGAGGAATAAAATAAAATTTTGAAAAGTCAAATGTAAGATGTTTGGAAAAGATGTTCAACTCACTACACTCAGTTAACTCGACTACGTTGTTGCCTAACTCCAAGTGGGACTGGAGATGAAACAGCCTACAGCCAACGGTACGTCTCTCTTCTAACCCGTGGGTTCTTACAACAGAGAATGTAAGCTGCATGAGACAAGCGTTGGCATTTGCATTCGCAGCTTGCCTTTTAATTAACCTGGAGAAAGAAGTCGATCTGGAAAAACCCCACACACATTCCCCCTGACGATAAAAGCCTTTAAAAAAGCTGTGGCATAGACGCCTAAAACCCAGTATTTTAAAACCCTATTTAAACCCCTGTTTTTTAAAGGCCATACTCAATTATGAATCCAGAACACACTTCCAAAGACACTGCAAGTTCATACAGAATACGATCTGCTGTACGGCGTGATAACATAAGGCCGATACATAGATCCTGTTCTGTAGAAGAAGCTCTGCTTCTTAACACAAGTTATTATAACAACACTGAAGCTGCACGCCAAATTAATAAAGATCTCAAGAACATTTCACCTAGGAACTGACTCCCGGGTATTTCAGATTGTACACGCACCCATCAAAGTAAGAGTGCTTCTGTTTCAAAGGCACACATTCAAGTCAACGTACCTGCCATTAATGCACTGCCAGCTCACCACGGGAAGCGGCAAGCACGTACAACACGTGGTTTGCATGCTCTGCAACATCGCATCACATTACTTACGTCATAGAAAAGTTTCCTATCTGCAGCAAGCCGTTTGGATGCCAGGGTCTTCGTAACATGATAAAAGGTAAGTAGTGCTCTGTGTTGTTGAAGATCATCCTGGACCTTCACAGATTCTAGTAGAGTGGGTATAAGTTCTGGCCACTGCCTTGGGCAGTCCACCCTGGCAACTTTAGCAATCAGTACAGAGATCTGAGTTGCTATCTGCCAAAAAAGCAAAACAAAACACACATACCACAAAGTCAAAGATCGTTTAGGGAATGTACAGTGCAGAAATTAACAGCCAAATAAAACCTGAATCAAAAAAAACTTGTATGGATTCCTAGATTTCTGTGTGTTCTCTCTCAAACTATTTTTAAGTTTGCTGAATGCAAATAAAAGTGGAGGGGGAAAAAAAGGTCTTCTATCTGACGCTTAGAGTAAATATGCACGTAAAATGCTAAACTGGCTACCTTGTTCAAATTTTACATAAAGACCACTAAATTTATTTGTTCCAGAAATCACGTAAACGAAGAAACAGGTATTTGGGAACCCCTTTTTACTTAGTGATCTTTTCTGTCGCTTTCTACAAACAAGCATAGACTGATGAATACGCTCATACATTGCCTTGATTTCTGCGGTACCTAAGTTTTAGCTTCTAGACAGAGACGCTGCCCCCTGCCAGGCACACGTGCCTGTAAGCTGCCGTCCCGTCCCAGTGGCTGAAGCCGAGGCTCTCACTCGCTCCAGATCCTCACACCACAGGCCAGGGCACCTGCACCACCCCCACCGTCTCACTTGGGTTGCTGGCACCAAATCCCACTCACACCAGTCTTGCCAGTAGCTGGCACCTCGTCCTTGCAGCACGCACACACCGTGAACAGAGTGAAGTTACACAGAAAGACAGGTAAGGGATTCAATCAGAAGACGGGACAGGTGGTGGGGATTAGGCGCTGCGTTTGTTCAGACACAGGTACCAACCGGCCACGGTTTACACGTGACTGGCCCTTTTTATACCCTCTTTCTGCCTATTCCCCACTTTGCTGCTCCACAGCTCCCTTCCCCAGAACATTCCTTAGGAAATTTTGTATAGTCCCTCATAACCCCACCTCAGATTGCCAAAACCTTCATGTTCTTGTTTCCCCGTTCTTATCCCGCTCGCATGGAAAAGGTCCTTGACTGGACTGATGCCAAGAGTACTTCTTCCTTCAGGACTGGCTTTTTAAGTGAAAGAAGTTCTGCTGTCGTACTTTTCAAGGAGTCTTTTGTTCCTCTGTGCCCTCCCTATGGTAAATATCTTCAGAGGGCACGGAAATTATGCTCCCAACATATGGTATGTTCTGTTGGTCTTCTCCCCCTCCCCGGGAGGCAGCTCATATCATCACATCTCAATACTGTGCCTAATTCTTATATTTTGGGGTTGCTTTTTTTCTTTTTATACCTACAAAGGTCATCGTTTGTCTACCTCCGATGACGCAGAAAGCACAAGCAGATAGCAACTGCGTTACGAAGTATCTGCGACTGGAAAAGAGCCCTCATCAGGAACGCAAGATATCAAAACTCAGACGTATCAAGCAGACTGGGGACGACGTGAAAGGTGCCTCTGAAAGGAAACCTCAAGGTATGCGCAACACGGAATGGGGAACAAGGGAGAAAGAAGGGGAGATGGACTCTGTAAACCTACTTCAATATCACAACAATTGTTTGGGCAATCATTTAGGAGCAGGCTGCTGGCATAATATAAAACAAGATCCTCCGCATCTTAAAAGACTATGTCCCCAAAATATCATAAGGACACACAAATAAAGACATAAAGCCGCCAGTCTTTAAAACATCCGTTGAAAGGGTTCCCATCTCAGCCTGCAACTACAGTCTCACAACTGCACAACTGCTCATCAGCAGTGGAACGCAGAACTACAAAATATACCGTACTGTTGCCTTAGCAGGCAAACTGATTAAATACTAACGGAGGTAGGGAAAAAATACTGGTAAAAAGTTTGAATTGTTTTACATACAGTGCAGTTAACCTTAGGTTTTTAGAAGTGTCAATATCATGCAACCACTTCAAAACTAAATATTTGGTAAGTTTTATGCTATCTAGCGGTAGCATGAATGGCACACGCTTTATGGTCCGACATGACAACCTTCAGAGTTCGTTTTCGTTGAAATAAAGAAACAAGTAATAATTGGTCTTTTTTCTTTTTACATTGAAACTACACCTGCACTACAAATTTAGAGATATTTTCTATGCCTGCCTACATTTTAAAAAACTGCACCCGAAATAAAAGCTTTAAATTCTAGTAAAAATTGTCATTGCACAAGGGTTTTCCACAAAGACTCAACTACCCTAATTTGGATACATTGCTCTAATCTTACAAACAACATTAATCCCATCGAGGAACCCTGAAAAGTAGAAACTGAACTGTCTGCAGAATGGAAGTTTGGTTGCTGTACCTTTTCTTTTTAAGCTTTACCTTATGCAGATCATTTCTGTATTTTTTTGAAAAAATTCTTTAAGACCGAGCTTAAAATATTAGCAAACACTTCCTCGCAGAACCTCATCCTTACATGATCCAGAATAAGTTAGCAGAAGGAAGACTGACTCCTCTAGCATATGCATATTCTGAGCCCCCACCATTAGCTCTATACTCAATTGAACAATAAATCCTTCTTCTAATCAAAACAGTAGCTTAAAATTAGTCACTCTGGGTAAGACAAGACACTCCCACACTGAAGGCTTTATTATGCCTATTGAAATTCATTGATGCTGTGATTAGACAGGGGAGACACAGCTGAAAAACAAAACAAAAAATCACTCAGGGAAAGAAGGTTATTTTGGAGCTACGTCCATTCCCTGGACCACTTTACCAAGTGGTTGCATAAACACCCAGGGACAAGATAAACTGCCACCGCAAGAAAAAAGAGACAGAACACGTTGTTTCCAACCCAAAAGATTCCATGATGCTGTGAATTATGATCTCGAGAAACAGATCTCACTTCAACACACAGATCTGTCCAAAAGGCCACATGTAAATTCCAACTTGTCAACTTTATCGTTATTATTGCTATTATTGAACACTTTGTAAAGAGAGAAACCAAATGAGATACCAATACAAGCATTTGCTGGGAGGGTAATAGCTGTTCACCACTAACCTGATTCACTGGCTCATTAAAGTTGGTGATAAGTCCAGCACGCAACGTAGTTTTCTCTTCTTCAGAAAGAGCACTGTCAGGATATATTCATGAGAATATTATGTAATTTTCAATAAAAAACAACTATCAATTCATAGTCAGAATTATCTTCTCACTCTTACTAGACACAGAAGTTAAACGATCATTTCCATTTGGGCATCTGTGTTAGACTGCACAAAGATTACTTTTATACGCCACTGCCTTGAAATATTAATGAGTTCCAGTTTGATAAACGATCAAGAGAACATCCCTTGTTTTTCCACTATCTCAAAGATATTTAAAAAGAGAGAGAACAGCGAAACAGACCAATAGTTTTGAGGCCTTTTAACCTCAGGTTTTGCCCTGGCCTTTGTAAACACAACTGGCAAAAGAGAAAGGTCAGAGTAAGGGACCCAGGTGTATTATGAAAATAAGGGAAAACCCTACAAACTATAAACTGACGGTTATTACACAGTTATTACACAGTTATTACACAGTTATTACCGTGGGGATGGATGACTTGAGCATGACTTTGCCCATGACGCTAATGGATAATGACAAAAAGGTGCCCAGTGTAAGGCAATCGTGGTATCAGACGACAGCTCTTTTTGCAAAAGCAATAACCCTCTTCTACTACACGTCCTCTTCTACAAGCAACTCCTACAGCTACACTTCAAAATACGGATCCTTTGAAAATCATTCCTTTGAGTGAAAAAGATCTTGATGTAGCCTTTAAAAGTGCAGGGAAAACTCGTAGGAAGGATAAATTCTAAGCCATAAAGGCTAGTTTTCACTCAAGCGCAGCTTTACGCTATCTTTATACTTCCTTTTAAGTGACCTCTATCCATTTGAGACTACAAGTGACAGTAACATAACACTTCTCTACTACTTCAGACTTTACGTGACCCACGTAATTTCCTTTTAAGTTCCAGGCAGGAAACATAACAAACTGCTTTTAAAAATGCTTCATTGGTATTTACAGATAATACAATCGGGGGGTGAGGGCGGGGTGGGGGATCCACTTTTATTTACTGAGAGCACCTAGAAAGCTGCTTCTTGTACAGAAAAAGGCTTCAGTTACCGTGCAAGGTTGCTTAGATGAAACTGTTTCACCTAACATTGCAACGATTTAGGAGCATGCACGCAACCAACACATCTCAATGAAGTCTAGTGGCTGGAAATGAAGAAGATGAAACACACCAACACAACCACTTCCTGTTGTCTGACCTCAGGCACAGATACAACCTACTAGTTCTAGATAGTGAGATTTAAAATGATGCCTAAAGCTCCCTGAAACACAGCTTTTACACTAATCTAGACAAATACTAAATATTCATCTCAAAATAATAAAGAACAGAGGTCGGATTTACCCTAAGATCAAACAATATTCTAGTTTTCACGTCTTCCCCCCTCTGTCTGTAACACAAGGACCTGCTATTTCCAAAATCAAAGACTTATCATTCTAAGTAGACTACACAAGGGGGGCAATGGATTGTTCCACTGCTGACTCAGAACTGCACACTAAGGCTTATTTTCAAAGGGAATTGATAGCACTCAGGAACCACATTCAAATCACTTTTTATCAAGACTTAGGCTTTAAGCCATTTTTACGTAAAATTATATTACGCCTAAAAACATTTTGGGTACAGTTTACAAAGATTTCTGCAACACTGAAAGTTTTTCTGCAGGGAACTATTTCAGTTACTAATCTAAAACCACTAGACGACATTTTAGGAAAATAAATTGCCGTCGTCCTTTTTTAGGGTGTGGGTTTTTTCTTCTTTTAAATACAAAAACACAGTATATCATTTCCACACGTAAAGGTATACTCTCAAGTGGCTGCTAAAACTTGAAAGCTATTACTAATACAAGTATGGCATCTAATCTCAGTTAAATGTAGCTTGCACAATAACTCACTTTCAGGGACAGGAGAAAGCACCTAAAGCCTGGTTTGTAGAGGAAAAAAACCCTGTTCTACTGTATTATTCCATTTACCTTGTTCGTGAGCTCACAACACCCCTGCCTTAACTACTTACTCATAATTATGATTGTACCAATCATATCACATGCATATTCCAGGAGCGGCAAGCATTCAATTTGTTACTTACTATAAATAAAAATGTTGTAATTAGGCTTTTGCCAATGCAAACAAAACAAAGGAAGGAGAAGAAAGGGGCTCGTGAGAATGAACGCCTCAAGTACAGAAGCTTACGACAGGCAAACTGGCAACGGGCACTGAAACAAAATCTAAGAAATGACCGCGGATGGAGGCGGTATCCCGCCTCAGGTGACCGGATCCCCAAGGGTTCCCAGAGAGTGGCGGGCAGGATTTACCACCCCGACAGTGCGAGGGTGACATCTGCAGCAGCCACAGCCACAGCCCGCGGTACCTTTATCCTCCTCTCACCCACTGCAAGAAGGGCCCACAGCTCCATGCAGAAGTTAAAGGCAGGCTAGAAGTCAGGCAGAATGTGTTTCATCCAACAAGTTACGCCCCCTCAGCACTGAATTACACCAAATCCAAAATTAAAACAAGTTCTTCTAGACATGAACTTCTAAGCGTTTCATGTTGTAGTCTTTCACAATTTGCAACTTCAAAGTTTCTGATCCTTTTCTGTGGTCGTGGCGTGGGGAAACACGTATCCGACTATCTACAAAGTTCCTTCAGAGCTTTTTAAAGAAAGTCTACTATTTCATAAGCCAGAAATCCAAACCTGACTTAGAGTTATCGTTCAAACCAAAAAAAACAGTGGATTCCAGCTGACACCCTACACAACCTGACGGTGATGTCCCACCTACTTATACTACTAGCATTTAAGAGATGCAGCAAACACTTCCAGGTCTGTCTTAGTTCTCGAAAACAGCAGAGGAAAATTGAAACCCTTTTTGAAATTACACCTACTTTTTAAAGGAAAAAGAAAAAACCTCACACAGAACTCTGGGAAGTATATAGTTCTGTAGGTATCACAAATTATAATGGCATTGCTTGTAACTTTTAAGTCAATGATTTGCTGCTGGAGAACACTGGTTAGATTTTTAGCCTTGTTGGAGAACTTTTTGTCAGGCATTATCAGAAGCCACAGATCAGAACAACAGAAAATGAAGACCAGAACTTGCTCTCGGTGATAGCTACTTCCTCTTTCTCATGTACTTACTCAATATGAATTATTAAGCAGCTTCAATGAAATGTCTCCTTAATAATCTCTCCAAGAGACTTCCTACCTTTCACATCTGCCACTAGCAGAAAGTCCCAGTGTTAACTTTTCAAAGCTCATCACGTCACTTCAAAATCTGGGTTCTACGAAATAGCCTTCTAATTCTGTTTTTAGAAGTAAAACATAACCAGAGCTGTAAGAAGTAATATGAACCCAGACTGGTTCATTAGTGAGTCCTAATGTTGAAACGTATCATTAGTTTCACCATGAATTCTAAAGTAACTTCTATCAACCAAGGAATTTGCTGTTTCCCAGTTTGGCAAGTGTAACAAAACCTACTGTAGAAGGTGCAGTGGAGGAAAATCAGAACTTACTGTGGTGCCACCCGTCTCCAGTAGCGATCAATTCCATTTTTAAAGTACAGCACAGCCAACCATCTTACATTCACATCCAGGGTATGATTTGTAAAGATATTCTGTTTCAAAAAAAAACACAACCAAAAACATTAAGTTAAAAACTACTCAATACCTCACAGACAGGACAAAAGTGTTTTAACGCATGCACTGGCATGTGTATAAATACACACACCTCTGCATCTACAGGTGTATATAAAGAAAATGCATTAGTCAGCATTTGACAGACAAGTGAAACAATGTGTTAAACATTAATTTTTAAGGACTACAAAAATGCTTATCACTAGCCCTAATACTTGATTCATGAAAAAGAAACCCAACACATAGGGCAAATGTATTTCTCATCTCCTCTGGCTGAGCAGGGAATAGAACGGTAATAAGCACTAGCACCAGCCAATTATGACACTCTCTGATGACAAAGCTGGATTCTGACTGGAATACGAAACTACTCGGGGTTGTGCAGTGCCACAGGTTTCTGAGACCTTTCAGGAGATGTCTTCATTGTCTTGACACGTGCTGAGAACTGCCCTGGCTACCACTGCAGACTGCAAAACAGTGACCTGGTAGGACAGCAGCTCTCAAACTTGCCTATGCTTATTCTAGGAAATTAGTTTCTGCTACTGAAAAGCTACGTATCTATACACATACCTATCTCTGTATCTCTCTACATACACCTTTACGTGCCTATGTGTATATACAGGCAAACACAGAGGGATTATTTTATACAGTAATGTTGTAAAATTAACCAAGCAGGAAAAGCTATTGAATCTTAACACAGGTACTACTCTGAAGAGCAGCTCTCCTCCTCCTGTCTTCCACTGCATCAGATGGATCCTTCTCGAGGGGCTGAGGCATTACTCTCTCCTTTAGGGAGCAAACAGGCGCGAGCTCAGCCGTCTTATTGTACAGAGCGCTGTAGAGAAAGAGTGCACCACTTGTAGCAATTGCTTTTAGAAGGCCGCTACGAAGGGATATGAAAAATGCAGGGATGCAGGCCAAGAGCATCTGCTACTTTTGCGTGCCATGTCTGAGGAACCATAAATAAACCCTTCCAAGAACTCACCACTACAGACACCTGGGACCTCATCAAGCGTTTTCACGATGAATTAAAAAATTTACCTTCTCTCAAACGCTACTTCTGTACTACTAACAGCTTTCTAGATATAATGCCCAACATGAAAAAAACCCTCACAAACTCCAACCACTAGAAAGCGAACAGGCTTACATGCCAACAAGGGTATCGACTCCAAAACCAGCAACCTGTAGAAAAACACCAAAAAGGTTGTAGCCCACTGATAAACACCACGCAGCATGAAAAGGATCTGTATGTAATACGTCTTCCTTTCCCAAAGCTCGTTTCGAAAGAGGGACTGAATCTCTGCCAGATTTGACCTCTCCCAAGTGCAACTTCAGCATTTTACACTGCGAAGAGGAAACTTCAAACACCCCTTTAGCCTCCTATCCATCCAAAGCATTGCAAAACAAGTGAAACATGGAAAAAGAAAACTACTTCCTCTGAAACTCCCATTGGGCCTTCTAATTACCATTCCCCTCCTTGCTGAAACATTCATCGGAAGCAAAGCTTCCTCAAATCAAAATACCGTCAACCTAGATGGGGCCTCGATAAGAAACGCCAAAAAAGGCCAAGGGATCTACACGAGAACCAACAAAACCTCTCTACATACTCTCCAGCTGCATATGAGCTTCCCAAAACATAAAGCATTCCATATAACACGCTAATGCTGTCGCAGAAATAACCGGAAAGAAGCTAAACAATACACAAACTGATACCACTGGTAAAGGAGAGAGGCTGCTTTTCAAAAAGAGCCACCCTGTCTCTGACTTTGCAGCTCTGATCTTCAACACAGGGGTACCTCACACCTTCAAAAGAGAAGCACAGAAGCTAACCTCAGTAACTCCACTAGGTTCTAAAAATGGTACGGAGATTCTTGTTTCACGGTTCATCATCATTTTCTCTACCCTGATCACCCCAGAGGCAAATGTGTCTGACCGTGAGGAATTATACTACTGTCCATATCCCATAGAGATTAACTGTCTTACCAACTCTCCATTTACAATCGCCTGCTTCCACCCACTCTTTTCTGCTCCACCAAGAGGGTGCCAATTATCTTCTCGCCCAGGCAGTCCCCCTCTCAGAATCAAGTCAAACAAAGAAGTACAGATTCTCTACTTCTGTTTTGTTTGGAAGATTACTCTTTAGAGTTCACACTTGGAGAAAGGCTGATGTGTCCCCAAACAGGCCTACTTAACCACATCAATAGAATTAACAGTATTTGATCCTTTCAAACCCTGCATTTTTAGTCCTTATATCTCAAACAAACTCACAGCAACTTCACTTACACCTGGGAGTGCTCAACTTCTCTACTACCTGACCTGTAAGCTCCCACAGCAAACACCCAGAAAATAACAAATGCCCAGTCAGTGGCAATTTCTGCTGTTTTCTATCGAGATCGTCTATCACCACAGAAACACTATGGCAAAGGCAGTGGGTAAAATGCAATTTGGCAGCTCAAAAGTCAGATTTCTTTTTTTCCCTTTTCCCTAAATCCCCTGACTCGCCTTCACCTTTCCAAACAAACGAAACGGAGGGTCTACGCAGAACAGAACATGTCGCTCCACCACTCTGAGTCAGTCATCCTAGGCACCGAAGACAGATCTTTGTAGCAAAAGCAGTTTATCTGTGTTTTTAAGACTGTTCTAAACATACACACCAGAATCGGAAGTCTTCTTGGACTATGTTTTCATCCCTTTGCACCCTATTATTAATGCACCTGTTTTATCCATGGTCACAGTACCTTTAGAAGTATTCGCCTGTCCCATTTCAGGAACCTCACTACCAGCCCAGTCAGCTTATCTCCCTGGGAGTCTCTCTCCACTGAGGAGGAGGAAAGCAATCCCAGCTGGGTACCACACTTAGTGCAATGAAAAGCATGCAGGAACTTCTACGAAAACGGTCATAATGCATCACCTCCACAATACAGAAAAGGGGGTTACTGCCTCGCTATATACAACTGTCCCTGCCTCATGGCGTACGAAAGGTAATTCCTTTGACAAGGGTCCTCTTGGCCTCCTACGAGCTACAATTCACAACAGGCCAACAACAGGTTTAGCACCAGAGCCCACCCCCGCATGCCGCTAGAAGTCGGATCTCCTCCTTCCGCTGAATGCCTGGGAAAAGAGCCTGCTTTGAGACACACCGATGACAACGCCTACCACTGCACAGCGTAAGGATACTAGTAGCTGCACCATGATGACTCAAGGCTTCTCTTAGCCAGAGGTCATGCTTCAACAGTGTTCCAGAGAGCCACATTCAAAATTACTCAAAGTCTACCGAATAGCACTTTTCCACTGTATCTTACCAACAAGACTGAATAAAAACCTGGCTGTGTCTCCCACTGCTTCAGTTGTTCCTCAGCTGGTTTCAGCACTGCGGTATCTTGACTAGTAGCTTGGGTCAGGACTTGCAGAACAGTAGCGCTAGCACTGTTGAGATCCATGTAAACCTGAAAGTGTTTAAAAAGGAAGAAAAACACTTGAGGAAAAAAAAAAAACCAGCGAATATAGACAGGTATTTTCAGTCACATTATCTAAACACCCCGTGCTAATATTTCATCAGACTACACTGCATAAGACAGCATTACACCCGCCCACAGGCAGCATCAAGGTACAGCCATTAAGCTATTTTGCTTTCAGAAATCTCTCAGCAGAAAAAGCAGGCACAAAGTCTACCATTACAAGCACATTTACCTGATTTGAGGAATTACAGGAAATATTTTGATTTTAAACCAGTTACCTCTCCTGTGAAGCACAGCAAACTAAGAGCAAACTGCAACTCGCAATGACTTGAGCTGTAGGCAGAGCAAACCGTGTGGGGTTGTCTGAAAGAGGCAAAGAGACAGGGTATTAACATTTTTGTATTTCGGAATAGTTTTCCCCAGAAGAGACAGTGACCCATTTCCGACAGTTAAATTCTACCATTCCCGTTGATCTGGACATTTTGTATCAATCAAAAGAGGATTAATTACAGTTTCACAATTGGAGTCCTGAACGAAACTGAATTTTCCTCAATATATTTGGATTCTTTCATTACCTATTGAGCATACAAAATGCTAGGGAGCTGAACTAAGAATGCCAATTGCCTAATTTCCAATATAAATACATTCTTGTGCTCTCTAAAGACAAAACAAAACATTGCTCTCCACATGACACAAATAGAGATGACGTTCAGAATGACCGCAGAACGAGCATTACAACAAACCAAAGAGAAACAGGTACAAAAGCAGCTATGAAGCCTGGCAATTAACATTGGTTTTCTGACCATGAAAACTTCCATTTATAACCTATGTGAGCTTTCCGCAACACAGATACATGTTAAATAGTTATATGCTTAAGTTTTCTAAATAGACAACCAAGCACGCTTTCTCTTCAACAAAAAGGCCTGAGGATTTGCTTTTGCTTAACACCAAAAAAAAAAAAAAAAACAAACAAGTTGACCTTTTTCCAGCTTCAGGGAAAAAAAACTGAGATGTAAAATTGTTACAGTGATGGCAAGGAAGCTAGAGAAATTAAATCTTATTCTGACATAGGTTTAAAATTTTGATTTTTCAAAAAAAACAACCACCTTAACAACAAAACTAGCAACAAGATTAAAGATCTTTTATAGCAGTAATAGCCCTCAACGTCTTAAAACAAAACAAAGAAAAAATCCCCACCAAAAAATGCTCTAAGAACTCTCAATCTGTAGGTCTCCAAACACCCTCAACAAAAACAGACTGAAAACTGAAGGTCCTAACGTCAAAGAAAGGGTACTTTCAAAACTATGAGCCACAATATCAGATCTCTCTTTACAGCAATAACTGAGCAGAACAAGGAACTCAACCTCTGCTTTATACTTTGCATGTGATGCACCTTTTTCTCTCTCTGCTTTAACCGCCCCATGTATGGGGTTTGCATGGCAAGGTTTTGGTAGCAGGGGAGCTGCAGGGGTGGAAAGGGAGAGAGGAAAAGAAGGGGACGAGAAAAAACATAACAGAAGTAGGTGTAGAGTTTGCACTAAGGAGGAAACCATAGCTCAACTAAGATCACGTCAGCTAAAACAAGTTATTTCTCAGCTACTTTCAAACCTGACGCAGAAAAGGACGGTTCCCCATCAAGGGGACGGTGCTTCTACTAAAAATTTACGTACTTCACCCAGAACAGTTCTCGTCAGAAGACTGACTTATTGAAGTTAGTACAGTACAAACACAAAAACCATGAGGCTTTTTTCACTTTCTTATTTCAAAATAACTTCAAAAAGGCCAGCAGATCTAAAGACAACAACACACACACACACACACAAAAAAAAAAAAAAAAACCCAAAGAGAAATGTTCGCAAAGGTTCTTTTCTATAAATGCTTCTCATTCTTGAAAAAGGTTTGCATTTCAATTTAAAAATTGGAGCAGCTCTTGGTGCTCCAAACAAGCAAGAAAAAACAAACCAGCCATAGCAGGTCAGACCAAAAATTCATTTCACCCAGGGTTCTGTCCCTGTCTGTCAAAGACTGCAGCAGATGCTCAGGTCAGCACAATCTTCTCGTGATATTTCTGAATAATGCTCTCCCATCCTCCAGAAAACTATGCTTCAAGGATTTCCTAGTAAGAGGCAGTGAATTTTGATTTAATAGCCCTCAAAAGACTTAGTCTTCCATGAATTTGCACAGTTCCTTTTTCACCCCAGGTAAACAACAGTCCTCACACAACATTGGAGGAGGCTGTCACAAGCTAAACGACAAAATCGAAGATTAAAATAATGATCGCCCTGAACACGGGGCAACCTTTAGATAAAGTAACATAAAATATTTATGGAAGCAGTATATTCCGTATGATTTGGAGGGCAAAATATTAAATGGAAAAACATCTGATGCATGTATAGCAAATACAAACAGCAAAGTGGACAAATGGCAATAACCCGGGGGATCCGGAGGATCCGGGGAACTACAGGCCACTCAGCCTGACCTCGGTACCAGGTAAGATCATGGAGAGGTTCATCTTGAGTGCGCTCACCAGGCACGTGCAGGACAACCAGGGGATCAGGCCCAACCAGCATGGCTTCATGAAAGGCAGGTCCTGCCCCACCAACCTGATGACCAGGTTCTGTGACCAGGTGACCCGACTACTGGATGCGGGGAAGGCTGTGCGTGTTGCCTACGCGGACTTCAGTAAAGCCTTTGACGCTGCCTCCCACAGCATCCTCCTAGAGAAGCTAGCGGCTCATGGCTTAGACAGGCGTACTCTTCGCTGGGTAAAAAAAGTGGCTGGATGGCCGAGCCCAGAGAGTGGTGGTGAACGGAGCTAAATCCAGTTGGTGGCCAGTCACAAGCGGTGTTCCCCAGGGCGCAGTTTTGGGGCCTGTCTTGTTTAATGTCTTTACCAATGACCTGGATGAGGGGATCGAGTGCACCCTCAGTAAGTTTGCAGGCGACACCAAGTTGGGCATCAGTGTTGATCTGCTCGAGGGTAGGAAGGCTCTGCAGAGGGATCTGGACAGGCGGGATTGATCAGCTGAGGCCAATTGTGTGAGGTTTAACAAGGCCAAGTGCCAGGTCCTGCACTTGGGTCACAACAACCCCATGCAACGCCACAGCCTTGGGGAAGAGTGGCTGGAAAGCTGCTTGTTGGAAAAGGACCTGGGGGTGCTGGCTGACAGCCAGCTGAACATGAGCCAGCAGTGTGCCCAGGTGGCCAAGAAGGCCAACGGCATCCTGGCTTGTGTCAGGAATAGTGTGGCCAGCAGGAGCAGGGGAGTGATCATCCCCCTGTACTGGGCACTGGTGAGGCCGCACCTCAAACACTGTGTTCAGTTTTGGGCCCCTCACTACAAGAAGGACGTTGAGGTGCTGGAGCTTGTGCAAAGAAGAGCAACGAAGCTGGTGAAGGGTCTGGAGAGCAGGTCTTATGAGCAGCAGCTGAGGGAACTGGGACTGTTTACCCTGGAGAAGAGGAGGATGAAGGGAGACCTTATCGCTCTCTACAACTACCTGAAAGGAGGTTGTAGTGAGGTGGGTGTTGGTCTCTTCTCCCAAGTTACCAGGGACAGGACAAGAGGAAATGGCCTCAAGTTGGTTCAGGGGAGGTTTAGATTGGCTTCAGGAAAAACTTCTTCACCGAAAGAGTGGTCAGGCACTGGACTGGGCTGCCCAGAGAGGCAGTGGAGTCACCATCCCTGGAGGTGTTCAAAACCGTGTAGATGTGGCACTTCAGGGCCTGGTTTAGGAGGCGTGGTGGTGTTGCGTTGGCGGTTGGACTGGATGATCTTAGAGGTCCTTTCCAACCTTCATGATTCTATGATTCATGCTTTATTACGGCTGGCATTTTGCAAAGTCCATTGCAAACTAACCATCAGAACCCATACAGAACAGAACAAGAAGCTGTCCGCTGCTTTTATGTTTAAAAAATTCTGCTAAACAGGTTCTGCTTGCTTCTGAATATAAAATGAAAAAAAAACCCGGTTTCAAATCAATCCTTACTGCACCAAACTTGAATTTGCAGTTTAAGCTACCTACAAATAAGTTAAACTGATTTAAAGAGGTATGGTCACCAAAATACAGACTGTGACCCTCTGATTGTCCCTGCACCCCTTAAATACCTCAAGCTGGAAGGAGGGGGAAAAATCCACAGCTTTTTGTTTGGACCAAGATTCCCAGTCACTTCCACACCACACTGCTACACAGGTAAATGCTAGGCACTCAAAAAGCAGGCAGAACAGATGGAAGCAGCACTATTGCCCGCCCCCCTTTTCTTTTTTTAACTGATGGGTCAAGGCCTCTTCAGATCATAATTTGCGCAGAGGACATACTCTTGGTCCCCACAGAACAGCAGAGGCCCACGAATGTAGGCTCTCGTATTGTGGGATACAGACAATTTTCACCTCTTGCAAATCAAGCTTTTCTGTTACACCGCAAAGCCAGAGGGAGATAGGCTGGCCCATCTCAGAAGACCAATCTCGTTCCTTGGGCTTCTTTCCTTTTGTTCATCTCGTTTTAACACATGTTCAAACCGGTACGACAAAACACTTTGTATCACGCACTAGGGTGCAACAGCTGAAGCAGAAATGCAAGCTGCAGTCTGCCCTCACGCTCCGAAACGGCTTTAAACCACGTCACCTTAACCACAGTTAAAACCCGCTTCTGATTACACAGTCCCAGACGTTTACACGTAAAGCCTGGGTAAGAAAGACCTTTCTTGCGTCATCTACAGATACGCTGCTAAATGCCCTTCTGCAGAACGGTGCAACGAGAGGACGAGAGACGGAAAGCAGAGAGCGGTGAAAGAAACTGGCGCCGAAACGAGCTGACGTCGCAGGCATCCCTTCACCGGCGGACGAGGCATGGGAAGCGAGGGACACAGAAGCAGCAGGAGGAAGCGCTACCAGTACTGCATTTAGGGCCACGGTCTTACGTCTTACACTCGCGGCCGTCCTCTAAGGCAACGAGCTGGAGAAACAACTCACCACCGCTCACTGACCCTGCCTTGGGCTGAGGGAAGAACCCGCTCGGCAGCGAAACTCCAACCGCTGCTCGTCAGCCTGCGGGAGGAGAACAGCCGCCTTCAGCCGAGGCCGGGCCCTGCCCGTCCCTACGGAAAGCGCCTTCCGCACCAAACCGCGCAGCTGAACGCTTCTCCCGCGCTGCCCCAACCCGGCCGAGCCCCCGCCTGCGGCCCGCCGCGGGGCCCGGCACCGACCGGGCCCGGCACCGACCGGCTCCGCCTCGCGCCGCCCGCCCCGCCGAGAGCGGCGCCACCGTGACACCGCCCCCGGCGAGGGGCGGCGGCTCTGACCGGCGCAGGGGGCGGAGACTCGGTTGGCGTGGGCGGGGCTCCTGGCTCGCGGCGCCGGCGCACCGCCCGAGAGGCGCGGTCGGGGCCGGCCCCACCCTCCGCTCGCGTGAGGCCCTCCGGGAGGGCGGGCCGGGCGCCGGCGGTACGCGGTCGGCGGGCCCGCGCCTGCGCGGCTGCGGAGGCGGGGCGAGGCGGCCGCCATTGCCGGGGCGGCGGCGCTGCGGGGCCGCTCACCCGGCGGGCTCGCCTTGCGCCTGCGTCCCGTCAGAGCGGGGCAGCGGCTCTGCGCTGCCGGGCCGCGTGTGCGCCGGCTGGAAGTAACGGAGGGAGGCGCTGCAGGCTTCCGGCAGCGCTCCCCGCCGCTCGGCCCGTTCCTCCCCTCCAGCGGCGCCCGGCCCGGGCGGCAGCGGACGGCCCGCCCGCCCCGGCTGCGGGCGGTGGGGAGCGAGCGCGCTGTGCGGCGCCGCCTCAGGCTGCGGGCGGACGGACCGGCTGTGTCCTGCTGCCTTATCAGCCGGCGTGGCCGGGAATCACCTTTTAAACCGTTTCTTCAAGGTTGAAACATGGGGTTTGTGTGAGGTGGCAGGCAGTGGAGCAGGGGAGAGTCCCCCAGGAGTGGTGAAAGAAGAAACAGTTCTAGCTCTTTGTGTGCCGCAGCGTAACGCTGAGTATTCTGACCCAGGGAAAATCCTCCATCAAAAAAAGTTCCTTTCCTCCTTCCCCTTGCGATCTGTTCTCCCTCAGCTTTTCCCGCCTTCTGCTCACCCACAGCTGCCTGGAACGGGTGTTGCTCCGTTTATTTACCTCCCCTCGGGCCCGCCCCTCGCCGCACGGCCATAGAGCCACGCATAACGTGCGTTTCGCCGGGCCAGCACGCTGCCATTCGTTACGACTTCGGGGCCGGGTATGTCCCCACGTTTCGGTGCTCCTCCCCGTGCCCGCCGCCGGAGCGTCCCTTCTGCGGGCGGCCCGCAGCCCCTCCGCGGCCGCGCGCTCCGCTCCCGGCCGCCTCGCTTTTCTAAGGAAGATGGCGCTCCGCCCCGAGAAGCCGCGGCCCGGCCCCGGGCGCGGCCCGCAGAGCCCGCCGGCCCGCCGGGGGGTGCTGTTCCCCGCCGCGCCCCACCCGTGACTCATGCGCGACGCGGCCCGTGACGCGGTGCGCGCCGGGAGCTGTAGTCCCGCGCGGCACGTGTGCGGGGCAGTGCCGCGCCGCGCCGCGCCGGTCGGAGCCGGGCCGCGCCGCGCCTTGCCGCCCGCCGCCGCCATGCCCAAGGTGCGGGCGGGGAAGCGGGCGCGGCAGGAGCGCCGGGAGGGCCGCGCTAGCGGTGAGTGCGGGGCGGGCTGGGCGGCGGCGCCCCGGGGGGGGAGCCCGGGGCCGGGCGCTGCTCGCCGTCGCTCGGGGCGCGCCTGGGCGGTGGGGCGGCCCCGCCGGAGGCGCGGCGGGGAGGGCGGCGGGCGGCGGGGGCGGCGGTGGCGGTGGCCGCGTCGCGGCGGGGCGCGGCCGCAGCCGGCGGTAACGGCGCTCTCTGCCCCAGGCATCCTCTTCAACACTGGGGCCGGCCAGCACATCCTGAAGAACCCCCTCGTCGTCAACAGCATCATCGAGAAGGTGGGTGGCGGAGCGGGGCGCGGCGGCGGGGCCCCGCACGGCGTCGGTGCGGGCGGAGCGGGCCGGGATTTCCCCGGGAAGCCTCTCCCGGTGCCCGGCCCTCTCCCTGAGCCTGCCCTGGCAGTGGCTGTGGAGGGGCGTCCCCTCCGTGCCGCGTTTTATTGCTTTGGCAGTGCCTTTTCTTCTTTTAAAATGTGGCTGTTTGCTTACTTTTCTATACTCGGCCAACGATCTCTCCTGAATGAGCTTCAAGATAGTCATGTTTTTACTGGTTCCCTCCCATCCCTTTCTAATCGACTTTCACACCCCTCTGCTACCTGATTTTGGCTTTTTACTGAGCTGCACATACATCCCGTACCTTTCCTTCTGAAATTAAATGGTTGCTTGAAGTCGGTTCTAGGAAAATAACTGGTATGTCATTTGTTCTTAGGCTGCCCTACGACGCACGGATGTCGTTCTGGAAGTAGGCCCAGGAACCGGTAACCTGACAGTAAAGATGTTAGAGAAAGTAAAAAAAGTAAGCATGAATCCCCACCCGCCACCACCTCTCCAGCTCAGACCACGTTGTGGCTTACACTACGGCAAACAGAAGGATCTCCATCTGCTTGGTTCAAATAAGTAGAATTACTCTAGGGATGTTTTTCCTAATGTTTGCATAATTCCAATGAGTTTTTAGCCATTGGTGTGAATCTTGTACAGTTTTATCAAACTACATTGCTGCTGTCCATTTATGTGGTAAGTCTTACATGTTTTTGAGGAGGGAGGAAGGAGCATCACCAAATGGGGAGTTTTTAAGAATTATTTAAACCCATAGCAATAGATAGTGTTTTTTTACAATTGGAATTTTAATCCCAAAGGGAGGAGTTATATGACGCTGCAAATATATACTTTGTTTTCAGGTTATTGCTTGTGAAATTGACCCTAGGCTTGTTGGTGAACTTCAGAAGAGAGTCCAGGGCTCGTAAGTACCAACTGTAGAAATAGGGAGCACTGAAAGTGGCAGAGCTGCTGTGGCGCAGACTTTGGCAACGTGCTTCTCTGAGGATAACCCCAGTGTATTTTCCCCTAGGTGTCTGGCAAACAAACTTGAAATCAAGGTTGGAGATATCTTGAAAACAGACTTACCATTCTTTGATGCATGTGTGGCTAACTTACCCTACCAGGTATGGGCTAAACAACATGGCAAAACTTTTTTCTTTTTAAATGACAATTGCCCAGAAGTTAGACTAATGCTATTACTCTTTTCCTCAGATTTCTTCACCTTTTGTTTTCAAGTTACTGCTTCATAGACCTTTTTTCAGGTATGTGGAGGAACATAGCTCTGTATTACCAGATAGAAAAAAAGATCATTTTAAAAATAGTTCCTAAGTCAATTTTTTTTAGTTTTTAAATATCAGTTTTTTGGATCAGAGCCACATGACATTTTTTTTCTGTAATACGAAAAAACTGCCAGTGCCTGGGAATTAGTTTATGTTGGTGTGTTAAGTATGAGGAGAAAATTTAGTCTTGGCATCAGTGAGCGTCCAGCTGATAAAAACAGGAGTTGTGCCTCTTCACACTAGTATTATAACTAATTGTTATTCCAGGGGTAATTAGGGCATTGTAGCATTTCAAATGCCTTCCTGCCTTAGAAAGGAAGGGTGGAAAGGGTAGGATCAAAGCCAAGACACTTCCTGTTGTCTGGTCCAAAAATATAACTGCCCAGGTACTTCTGTTTAATATGTCAGCAGTTCTTGGTTTCTCTCACTGAAGCACTAATGTTAGTGACATCACTGGTCAATTTTTGGAGCTAGAGAGTTTGGATTTGAATGACTTATCGGAGAATTATTCAAAATGATTTGTTGCAGGCGGGCACAGAACTCTGAGACTGGCCTACGTCTCATTGATCATGATCCGTTTAGCAGTATAAAGAATCAAATTTTATTGTAGCTTTAAGGACATTTAGATGGCTTCACGCAGTTTTGTGGGATTTTTTTAAACACCCTCTGACCTAACGAAGGCAGAGTTTATGACAAACTTGTATGGCTTCTAAGCACTGAGACAAATCCTGTGTTTTCCAAGTGTGTTACTTGGCTTTTGATGTAAAAGTTGATTACTTAAAATTAATTTTCTAATTTCTGTTATTTTCAGGTGTGCAATACTTATGTTTCAAAGGGAATTTGCACTTCGTTTGGTTGCAAAACCAGGAACTAAACTATACTGTAGACTCTCCATTAATACTCAGTTATTAGCTCGAGTGGACCATCTGATGAAGGTATGCCATTCTGCATTAGCTAACAGGGCTATCACAGATAGAAGAGTGTTTCTAGGAATGTGAGGATTTGCTGTTTATTCATACAGCTGCCTGACTTCTTCTGACTAACAGGTTGGAAAGAACAACTTCAGGCCTCCTCCCAAAGTTGAATCCAGTGTTGTCAGAATAGAGCCAAAGAACCCACCACCACCTATCAACTTCCAGGTGAGTGTCATGTACTCTAATAACAATGGAACTAGTGCTAGTGTTAATACTTCATTTCATCTTTCTTTTCACTTATTACTCAGTTACATGTGCTGATTCAATACTAATTATTAGCTCTTCATTAGAACTTAAAACATTCCAAAATACTTACTCCTCTATTGATCAGGCTTGCATGAGGTGTTCCCTGGCGGTGCCGCCATCGGTTCGGGTGCGGCTTTGTTTACAACACTTCTGACAAGACTGACGTACCGTCTCCGCGTCAATGGGGGAGTTGCCAGTAATAACGTCCCTTTCACCGGGGTCTCTATCTCCCAGAGGCCCGTCTGGCCGATGACTTTGTTGGTTATGACCACAGGAGTACCTGGGAGAAGTTTTACCTTCAGACGAGCATGTGTAATCTCAGAAGACAGATGTTACAGGATGGCATTCTTAGAGTTAAGTTCTAAAACGCTTTGATCTTAAAAGAGCGTTTCAGCCTTGCCCAAGGTTAGCCGCATTTCCTGCAGGTGTCTGCCTTCTCAGCGCGTGAGACCTGGCCAATAGCGCCTAGGCACGAAAAAGAACGATTCAAAGGGTTTTGTGGGTGAAGTATTTTCTCCTCCATTTGTCCGAGACACGACTGGTTTGGTGTGGTTTAGAAAGGGCTTCTCCAGAAAGATTTTTCTTCTGTGTTCCGTATTGTTGTGACATTGTCGGTAGCGACTGTTCTTGTTTGCAGTAGCTGTTCCTTTCTGTGAATTCTGAAATTTGTGATTTCAGGAGTGGGATGGTCTGGTAAGGATAGCCTTTGTTAGGAAGAACAAGACACTCTCTGCAGCGTTTAAGTAAGTAACTTCTGTTAAGGGAGATCTTGGTTCCAAGTTGGAGAGTCCACCCAGTTAACCGTTCCTTCTGTGCAAATGCATAGCACGGTGTTACATGCCCGCCAGCACAGCCTGGGATGCGCCGTGATGGGAGGGCTTATGCTGAGGCCACGAGCTTTCTCGTTTAGAAGAAAATTAGGCAGCTGTTTAGAAAGAACAGCTCCGCGTAGTGGTTACGGTTTTTTGTGGTAAAGGTGAACAACTCGTTGAAGCTCAGGTTCCGTTCTAAACTTGTATTTCTTTCAGGTCAAGTGCTGTAGAGCAGTTGCTGGATCATAATTACCGAATTCATTGTTCCTTACGCAACACAGTAAGTTCCTTTTTAATATATTAAATTCTATTCCTGTGTACTGTGACCTACATGCTGACTTTCATAAGAGCCAAAAAGTAACGTGGAAAAGCTTAACGTGTTAAAGTTTTTCCAGGAGCGTTTGAGGGAGGGAGGAACTCGCCTCTTTTTGTAGAGGAAAAGCCAAAAGGGTCACTAAATTACAGTGGAAAAGCTGAGAGCTAAGTATCTTATTAATACATTGGCTGTACATGTCCCAAGGACTTCTGCCGATCTAACAAGAATCTAATGAGAACGCTTTCTGTGCCTGCTTAGCGATACTGTTGTGATTAATCTTTAGTGAATGAGCTGAGGTGCAAAAATTCAGATACAAGGATGGAAGAATACAATAATCCATACAAGAAAAAACACAACTTTTTGTTGTGATTTCTATCACTTGAAACAAGAGCTATTCTAAAAGCAGGAAAAGAATAGATTATTTAAATGAACCCTTTTCTGTGCTATGAATCGCAAATGAATTTGTGTCCTCTTTTCCATTGACAGGAAATACCCGAAAACTTCAAAATTGCAGAGAAAATTCAGTCAGTCCTAAAAAAGACAGGTTACTCCGAAAAACGAGCCCGCTCAATGGATATAGATGATTTCATTAGGTATTTTTTTTTTCCTCTTTACGCCTTCCTTTTACGCTTCTTCAGATTCTACCTGCACCTGCACCAGCGTACCACAGATTAGTACTGGGTGACACAGGAATGGTACTAACTCTGTTTTCCTCTCCATATCAGACGCTCCTTGCTTCCAGTCCTGAACATGAACAAACACTTAAACACTGTATAGGTTTTAACTGCTGCTTGCAGCATTGAGGGGCAACTAGCTAAAGATCCCCATTTCTGGTATTTGCGTACCAGACCCTCCTGTGTCTCTCTAAAAATGGCTTTAATGATGGAATTGGTGATGATACTTTCCCTGGAGACTTAGACAAGCCTTCTCTGTCTGTCTTGAGGATTAGGCCTTAGTGTAGAGCATAATTTGGAAGTCTGAGTAGTTAACTGCTGTATTCTGCTCTTACTTCTGGTCAGTTAGTTTAAGCGGCAGCATGAATCCTCTCCTCATTTAAGATAAAAAAGTCCTAGCTGTTTCTCTGTGTGACAAGTAATACAGCTACTGCTCCTGAAAGGAACGGAGGAAACCTGTTGGGATGCAGCATAACCAACAGCACTGAAAATACACCTGCATCTCTAAAATGGCAAATTTGCCGATAACTTCGAGTTTAAGACTTGTAACAATTCTTTATGGCAGCGGAAGCGTGATGGCTGCTCTTGTGCTCTATTCCTGTGTTCTTTGCCAGACGGCGCGTCTTAGAAATGCCTTAAGCTGAAGTACAAATCAGTAGAAATCGTAACACAAATATTTCATCTCTTTCAGGCTGCTGCACGGCTTCAATTCAGAAGGCATCCATTTCTCATAGAGTCTACTGGAAGCACGAAAGATGTTCTGTATTTTGTCACCAAAGTCTTACCTAAGCCAGACTGACTGCAGTGGGACAAGCTCTTCTCAGAAAAGCATGGAACAGAATACAGCGTGCACACTCGGGTTCTCCTTAAAGCCCTACATGCAAGACACAGAGAGTAGGCAAGAAGCTGCTGCTCTGTATTTGAAAAACAATCAGTTCTTTCACGACTGAAGTGAGGTGCTGGACTTCCACAAGAGAGTGTATTTTTAAATATACCCAATAGCATGGATTGATGCTGCCGTAATTGAAATCGGTGTTCTCTGATCATGGACTTCACCTCAGTGTATTCTTGCACAATACTCAACAGTACAACCCAGAAGCCTGCTCTGGGCACAAAACCAGAGTTGTAGTCATTCCATTTGTTTGGGATCTTGTTTGTTTGTTTGTTTGTTTGTTTGTTTGTTTCAAGGTGTATTTAAACACTCTCTCTTCCCTTTGTCCTCTGGTAGCTACCTGCATTCCAAGTCTGCTAGTGATCTGCTTCTCTTGGAGAAACCCCAGTAACTGTTTCTCAGAAACAAGAGCAGTTATCTTGTGGGCTTGGTATCATTTACGATTTACTCTTACGACTGGAGTGCTGCAAAGGATGGCTATAAGCTCTTCAGAAGGGATAGGCAAGGAAGGAGAGGCGGTGGGGTGGCTCTGCGTGTTAGGGAGCGTTTCGATTGTGTAGAGCTCAACGATTGTGACAACAAGGTCGAGTGCTTATGGGTGAGGATGAGGGGGAAGGCCAACAAGGCAGATATGCCGCGGGGGGTCTGTTACAGACCACCCAACCAGGATGAAGAAGTAGATGAAGTGTTGTACAAGCGGCTGGCAGAAGTCTCACAATCGGTAGCCCTTGTTCTCGGGGGGACTTCAACTTACCGGACGTCTGCTGGAAATGCAGCGCAGCAGAGGGGAAACGGTCTAGGAGGTTCCTGGAGTGTGTGGAAGATAACTTCCTGACACAGCTGGTAAGTGAGCCGGCCAGGGGAGGTGCCTCGCCTGACCTGCTGTTTACAAACAGAGAAGGACTGGTGGGAGATGTGGCGGACGGAGGCCGTCTTGGCCTTAGCGACCGTGGTATGGTAGAGTTCTCGATTCTTGGCGAAGTAAGGAGAGGGGGGGATCAGCAAAACCCGCTACCTAGCATGGACTTCTGGAGGGCAGACTTTGGCCTGTTCAGGGCACTGGTTGGGGGAGTCCCTTGGGAGGCAGTCCTGAAGGGCAAAGGGGTCCAGGAGGGCTGGGCATTCTTCAAGAAGGAGGTCTTGAAGGTGCAGGAGCGGGCTGTCCCCACGTGCCATAAGACGAACTGGTGGGGAAGGCGACTGGCCTGGCTGAACAGGGAGCTGTTGCTGGCACTCAGGAAAAAAAGGAGAGTTGACCACTTCTGGAAGAAGGGGCAGGCAACTCAAGAAGAGTACAGGGATCTCGTTAGGTCATGCAGAGAGAAAATTAAAAAGGCAAAAGCCCAGCTAGAACTCCATCTGGCCACTGTTGTAAGGGATAACAAAAAATGTTTACAAATACATTAACAACAAAAAGGGAGCCAAATTCTCTGTTGGCTGCGGAGGGGAACATCGCCGCCGAGGATGAGGAGAAGGCTGAGGTACTTAATGCCTTCTTTGCCTCAGTCTTTAATAATCAGACCAGTTGTCCCCAGGGTATTCAGCCCCCTGAGCTGGAAGGCAGGGACGGAGAGCAGAACAAACCCCCCATAATCCAGGAGAAAGCAGTTTACGACTTGCTGCGCCACCTGGTCACTCACAAGTCTATGGGGCTGGACGGGATCCACCCGAGAGCACCGAGGGAGCTGGCGGAGGAGCTTGCCAAGCCACTCTCCATCATTTATCAGCAGTCCTGGTTAACAGCGGAGGTCCCAGACCACTGGAGGCTTGCCGACATGATGCCCATCTACAAGAAGGGCTGGATCCGGAGGATCCGGGGAACTACAGGCCACTCAGCCTGACCTCGGTACCAGGTAAGATCATGGAGAGGTTCATCTTGAGTGCGCTCACCAGGCACGTGCAGGACAACCAGGGGATCAGGCCCAGCCAGCATGGCTTCATGAAAGGCAGGTCCTGCCCGACCAACCTGATGACCAGGTTCTGTGACCAGGTGACCCGACTAGTGGATGCGGGGAAGGCTGTGCGTGTTGCCTACCCGGACTTCAGTAAAGCCTTTGACGCTGCCTCCCACAGCATCCTCCTAGAGAAGCTAGCGGCTCATGGCTTAGACAGGCGTACTCTTCGCTGGGTAAAAAAAGTGGCTGGATGGCCGAGCCCAGAGAGTGGTGGTGAACGGAGCTAAATCCAGTTGGTGGCCAGTCACAAGCGGTGTTCCCCAGGGCGCAGTTTTGGGGCCTGTCTTGTTTAATGTCTTTACCAATGACCTGGATGAGGGGATCGAGTGCACCCTCAGTAAGTTTGCAGGCGACACCAAGTTGGGCATCAGTGTTGATCTGCTCGAGGGTAGGAAGGCTCTGCAGAGGGATCTGGACAGGCGGGATTGATCAGCTGAGGCCAATTGTGTGAGGTTTAACAAGGCCAAGTGCCAGGTCCTGCACTTGGGTCACAACAGCCCCATGCAACGCCACAGCCTTGGGGAAGAGTGGCTGGAAAGCTGCTTGTTGGAAAAGGACCTGGGGGTGCTGGCTGACAGCCAGCTGAACATGAGCCAGCAGTGTGCCCAGGTGGCCAAGAAGGCCAACGGCATCCTGGCTTGTGTCAGGAATAGTGTGGCCAGCAGGAGCAGGGGAGTGATCATCCCCCTGTACTGGGCACTGGTGAGGCCGCACCTCAAACACTGTGTTCAGTTTTGGGCCCCTCACTACAAGAAGGACGTTGAGGTGCTGGAGCTTGTGCAAAGAAGAGCAACGAAGCTGGTGAAGGGTCTGGAGAGCAGGTCTTATGAGCAGCAGCTGAGGGAACTGGGACTGTTTACCCTGGAGGAGGATGAAGGGAGACCTTATCACTCTCTACAACTACCTGAAAGGAGGTTGTAGTGAGGTGGGTGTTGGTCTCTTCTCCCAAGTTACCAGGGACAGGACAAGAGGAAATGGCCTCAAGTTGGTTCAGGGGAGGTTTAGATTGGCTTCAGGAAAAATGTCTTTACTGAAAGAGTGGTCAGGCACTGGACTGGGCTGCCCAGAGAGGCGGTGGAGTCACCATCCCTGGAGGTGTTCAAAAAACCGTGTAGATGTGGCACTTCAGGGCCTGGTTTAGGAGGCGTGGTGGTGTTGCGTTGACAGTTGGACTTGATGATCTTAGAGGTCTTTTCCAACCTTAACGATTCTATGATTCTATTCTATGATTCTATACAAAAACATTATCGAGGTACCAGAAACTACCAGTGTCATGTCCTTTACCCGCTTCTTATTGCCATCAAACCAGTGCAGGAACTAGCAGAAAATTCCCAAAGGGCTGCTGCTCGCAAGCATAAACAGAAGGGGGTTTTTGTCAACTGTAACGTCAAGCAGCTATTTTTATAAGAAAACTACTTCACCCTTCAAGGCAAGGAGGAGCTTTAGCATAGATCAAAGCTTTCAGTGTGTCTTAGAGCAATGCATGCCTGTGTCCTGACAAAGGCTTACTGAAGTGTCTTAACATAGTCTGGATTACATGTATTTGTTTTTAGACGACAAGGCGGAGCCTTCCCAAGGAAGTTTGCATTAACTGTGCATAGCAGCTGTCAAAAGAAAAATCCGCTTTGGCCTGTCTCATGGTTCAGTAAAACAGTAACTAGTAACTCTGTGGCATCATGCAGGGGTGAAGGCATGACGCCTACCATAAGCCATTTTTTCATGTATAGTGGATCTCTTTCCATAAGGCCACAGTAGGTGGAGAAGAGGCAAATGAGCCAAAACTCCTCTAAGGCCTGACTTCTTTTTATACACAGCCAATGTCATTCTTCAAAAGTCATTGATTCAGAAACATGTACAGAAGTTAGTACTTGAATTTGCAGGCATCCTGGGACATTGTCTTGGGAAACAGAATTGCTCATTTGTTGTATAATTGAGTGATTCTGGTGCCGCTTCAGTGCATATAGAAGCGGTTTATGACTGAGGTAAGTAGCCACAGCAATATACACTGGAGATTTGTGTCACACTCCCTAAATGTCTTCGTTTTACAGGACAGGAAGCACGACAGGCTTGTCTGAGTCCTGTTCAAGTACTTCCAGTCCATCACAGCAACGGGCTACAGGAATTCAAGTGCCGTAACCAGCTGTCTCGGTTTATCTTCACTCTCAGTGCTTCAGTATCGGTCTAGAGCTGACCTTTACAGCTGTCTCTTAACATTACCTCCCAGTAGACACAATTTCAGCTTGCATCTGCTACCTGACGGGACACACGTCGTTTACGAGGCTTCGTAAAAAGCGGCTGCAATCTAACTGCCTCTGTCCTCCCTGTCCTCTTTGGTACCCGTTGTAAACCACGGCCTGGTTGCGGCTCTAGGCTCCCATGCAGGAATAGTAGGGAGGCCACTGTTTCTCACGTGGGAGGTCTCAGTCTTGAGAGGCTTTTTAGAAAGTAAGATTTCTCCAGAGCAGCTTTGAAGAAACCCTCCGGTCTTGCACGATAACCTGTACTATCACCTGCTAACAAAAGCTGCTGCCTTCTGTTTCACTGGGTTTTTCCTTTAACTGTGACGGACGACGTTCTTAAACAAATGCTCAGAAAGATGGGTGAGGTTTCTTTTAGGACCTGCTGCAAAACTAAAGTCAGGACAGTGCCCTGGGGAACTTCTTCCTATATGAGGAATTTGTACGGAAGAGTTAGCTCCAGAAGTAAATATTCATTCTGAAATCAGAGGCCTTTTCAAAAGGGTAACTCCGACGTGCTTACAGAGTGAAACCCTTCCCAAAGCACAACAGAACTTTCACAGAAGTAAATTCTCATCTGTACTTCATTTAATAGCTTTATTTATTAAACACATTATGTAAAATCTACATTGTTTCAGTTTTCATGTTTACACACAGGATTTTTTTATTTTTAACCATGATGCGACAAGAGCTTCCCGTAGTCTACCTTTCTATGGGAGATACAAACATTAAACACTACAAGAATCCCCAGTTCATTTAACTCTCTTTTCATTGCCTTCCCTTTGTTTCTCTTCAGGCCTGGCACAATCAAACAGGCTTGTACTCCAAAATTCATTTTTAAACAGTTCCAAGGGAAAGTCTGCTGGTAAAAACTCCTGGAGACAGGGAGAACTCCTAGAGAGATCTACAGTTCTTTGTTTGACAAGAAGTTCTTACATGAAAGGTCAATCTTTTTTGGATACTGACTTGCAAAAATAACTTGAGTGCCACCAGATAAAAAGTGCTGATACACATGGCGCCGTTTGTGAGAATTCAGGTACTTGTGGGATTTCTGTTAGCGCTAGGGAGAGGTATTGTGCCAGAGCCTCAAACGATGCAATTTCCCCCCACTTTTCAGCTGCTGGCACTACACAAAGGGAAAAATGGGTATTAGCTACTTCTTTTTAAAGCAACAGAGCTACTCAAACTACCTGCAAACTACGGTTAATGGACATGTAAGTTTGTCATGCATCAAAAGGCAAATTTTAACAGTATGTGAAAGGCCAACACGTATGTGTTTAGCTGGATCCCTGACCTTTGACAGTTAACCTGTCCCTACGCAGAGGCCAGATCGTACCTTTTCTCTGACAGCTTTATCACGCCACACCACATACTGTATAACTGCATTATCCTAAGATACAACTCTCCTCAGTACTTAAACATTACCCTTTATTATACATCAACTAATTTAGATTTTTGGGGTTTTGGTTTTGTTTTGTTTTTTTAATTACAGAGGAAATGTTAGAATCATATAACCATTCTTTATGGTATTCAGAATAATCTAGATCCCAGATTTTTACAAGGAGGATGGAATGTCCAGCTGTTTGTTCACTCTAACAGCTCTTGCAGTTCCTGCCCAAATGATATGGCACGTTCTGTAAAATGAAAGTAGCCACCAAAAAAAAAAGTCTAAATAACACATCACAAATGTACACACACTGAAAGTAATTTATATTGACCAATAAGGAATGCTGTTTCTTAAGCTGTGCTTTGGAAAGAGCGCGTTTAGGGTTAAGCAGCCTTCACCAAGGCACAGAATGGGAAGAGGTAAGCACAGCTGTCTGTAGAAGGGAAGTTATGTACAACCACTCGTGAGGTTGGCATGCACGCAAACAATTTAAAACTGCACAGCTGGTCTTTGTAACAAAACTGAACATAGTCAAGAGGAAATACTGTGACTTTTTAATGGCCACAGTTTCACTTCATTATTAAAAACATGGCAAATACTTCCAAACATGAAATTCACAATTTGAATAAATGAAATATTTTAAACAAAGTGCTTCACAGATCTGAACCCTGCGTGGTTGTGCTGTCTGGTCTAGAAGCATTTTGTAGACATCATAAGAGCATTTCACACAAAACTGAAAACCTCATTCAGGTGAATAAGAAACAGGACATTTCCACAGACATTTCTAACGTTTTTACGCTTTCAAGTAGTTGAGTTCTTACGGCCACTGGGTTTTGTAACAAATGTGTGCTACAGCAGTACGGGTTCGTGGATTCCTTTAGCAGCAAAGGCCCATTTCAAAGGGCACGGGGTCTTTTCGGGTTGATCTGTTTACTGGCCTGTTCCTCCTCTTGTAGAGCTGCCCGGAAGGATTTCACTTTATCTTTAACGAAAAAGAGAGAGTGAGTACTGATGTGCCTGCGCTCAGCGCAGTCCTTGAAACTAAGCCCTGACGCTCCACATCCCAGCCCTAATGCACAACAAAGCACATTCCTCCACAAAACTAGCTGACGCTACCAACTACAAGAGGATTGGGATAAGCCTAAATTCAATACTCACCATACACGCAAGTTGCTTAGCAACTTAGTCCCTTCTTAGATGCCACCCCTGTCCCTAGGCAGGATAGGTTTGCAATCTGCACAGTTGCATTCCCAGCACGTGACCTGTCCACACTTAAATTCTTCTTCTAACGTACAGAGTATAGGGAGATACACACCACACACATCCTTTTCCTTCCCAGCAGCTTCCAAACCATCCTTAGAGGCATACAAAAATCGTATTTAGCATCCAATCAGTCACTTCGGTATGTTCTAAAACCCAGCAGAGTAGATTCTACTCCCCCCTGTTCTTCTGTGATCATGAAAAGCATTTGTGATTAAATTTTGGAAGTTATTCACCATAAATAGATAAACGCATCATTCTTTTGTTTCATCACAACTGTAACAAGAATGGGAGAGACCCAAGAGAGGAAGTGTGGCATCCTTTCTTACTTCTAGTCCCGTCCCCCTCCATTCCCCAGTAATGTGCCCAAGAACGGGAAGAAGGACACCAAAATGACAGCAAGGTCAGTCCCAGAGTGACAGGAATAAACGCTGAAATATTCAGTGACCTTTATGTGCCATGGGCAGAACACAGAAGATACTGGGAGAAAGAATTTTTGAATTAACAGTTCTTCCCTCCTCTACAGCTATACATACACACATGAATCACGCTGCCTGTAGAGGCGCAAGGATCTCATAGGGAGCCTATACCTCCAGTACCTTGTTTCAAAAGCAGGGTTGAACTATAAGTTTTCTAAGAACAGGGAGTCACCTAAACCGTGTTTTTTCCACTGCTGGTGTCTCCAATTGTCTTCTTCTGAAGAGGAAGCCACCATCCATAAAAAGCAAAGGAATGCGCCTCCAATTCTTTTCTAAAGTCTGCTGGGGCCAATGCATGCTTACAAGGCCAGCAGGCCACATCTGGTTTGCTTGATGTAGTCTCCTAACTTCCTGCAGCTACTCAGACTAAGTAAAAAGTAAGATTTTACCTTACAAGGCGTTTTCTAACACAGATCAACCCCCACACCCTTCAGCCCCCAACCCCACCCTTGAATTTCTACCAGTATAGCATGCCTGCTGGAGTCCAAGTAGTTACAGAAGCTAAAATGAAAAATTCATCTGCGTGAGGTACCAAGCCGACAAGCTGATTTTAGAAGACAAGTGGAAGCGTCAATTTTGGGCACTAAGAATTATCTGCGCTTTGTGTTTCAACAAAGAGAGGCTGACAGAATTCAGACAGAAAGGCTGCTGAAGAAAAAAGTAAGCTAACAACCAAGCTACTCAGAGCTCGATGCCGCTCTTAAGCACGGCCCTAAAAATGACAGCAGGCTCCCTGCTACACTACCGAATGCCACACAGCAGGAACTGGGAGCTCCTGCTACTTTTTCCTCATTGCATTACCTTCTTTTTTTGCACACTTTGTTTGGCTTTCCTTTTTCCTTCCTTTATTGTTTTGGGACAAAGGAAAAGGAAAGGAAAGCTGCAGGATCGAGTTTATACTTCCTGGAGGTAAAGCAGAGGTTCTTCCTTCAAACTAGGATGAACCCAGCACAGAAGTGAACTTGTTCTTAGGCAGCAGAATAAATGTTCCTTCCACAGGACACTGCAGGGCAGCGTAAGGGGAAAAAGACCCTAAAACATAACAACGCTCTTTTTTTTTTTTCCTCGTTATTACTGCACGTCTCCATGGCATGTGAAAAACCACGGCTAATAATGCACATAAAAGTGATTAAAAGCAATCTACCTCTAAATTTGGTCAGAATATCAATCCTTTGCTCTAGAATTGCTTCCAGTTGGGTAGCGGAAGTATCCACATCATAGTCTACTTCTTCTGTCATCTCAAGAAGAGCTTTTTCATCTTCCAGCCATCTAATAGATTCCTAGATGAAAGTTAAGCAAAAAAAACCCATCTAAATACACTAGCAAAGTTTCAAGACAAAGAGCTGAAGGAGACCTTTTCTCAAGATGACCACACTTTTACTGTCCAGTCACTTCAGTGTAACAGATTTCAATCCTAAAATGAAACCTTATTCCTAATTCAGCAAGATCGTATGTTTTCTACACCGTTTCTTAATTCCAGTGGTCATACCAGCAACAGGTAAAATACAGAGTTCGCTTTCATTTACTCCTCCTTTGTCTTCCTAAAACGCCACACTCCATACTCTGCAACTGAAGTAACTTCTGACTGCGCAGTGGTCTGATGAGAACATGTTACTTATGGTAACATTTGTGCACGGCAATCAGGCTTAAGTAGTAAAAGAACACAAAAAATACTTGATTTGATAACCACAGGTATTTCCATATTAATAGAGTCTTTACTTAGACAGGATTCCTAAATAACAGCATCCTTTCAGACAACCAGAAACAGTCCCAGTTAAAAAGAAGAAAAACAAAAAAAAAAAATGCCAAATAACCTCTGAAGTTACCCATGCTTTGAGCAGGGCTTGGACTAGATTACCTCGAGGGGTTTGTCCCAACCTGAATTCTTTCTATGATGCTCTACAATGCTAAAAGGTTAATCTATTTGTCTTCTGAAGTATTTAATTAGGAATTAACCTAAACAGGCTCAAAGGTTCTTTCTCCGCTTGTTTGTTCTGCTGCTCCTCTAGCTGATCTAAAAAGCAGGGAAATCTGCTGTCATGTTGACTTCTCCTACAAGGGACAAGTAGGAAAGTTTCATTTGGCTCTCAGAGAGGACTGCCTGTAGAAAGAGGAGATAGGCTCAAAGCCAGGCATTATCTCTGTCCTTCATACAGTAAAACTGCAAAAAAAAACCTGAGACAAAAGCAGTCAACCCTTTGTTTTTAATTCTGCAAAAAACATCTTCAATTTCTTTATGTATAAGCTGAAGAATATACTTTAACGCTAAGAAGGAA
This sequence comes from Morus bassanus, assembly GCA_031468815.1. Lineage (NCBI taxonomy): Eukaryota > Metazoa > Chordata > Aves > Suliformes > Sulidae > Morus > Morus bassanus. The sequence goes on from CM062600.1 coordinate 64,771,671, forward strand.
GTACTGCAAATTCGTAATGTGAACTTGAAACTTTTCATGCAGTTAAGACTCCTGTGTAGGCAATCATGATCCATATCAGTGCCAAGGAGAGATTACAAATTTAACTGCACAGTCCCTAGGGGTGTGAAGCATTTTGTCCCCAAAAATGTCTCTTCTAACGCCTAAGATTTAATAAAACAGTAGTTCAGATATAAGAAGAGACAATTAGAATAAATTACAATAAAAAAAGAAAACTGCAAAAAATGTAATAACATAGGCAGGGCAAGTCTTTCTGTATGCTAAAAAATACCTAGTAAATACAGAAAGGGAACAGTAACTGAGCAAAAACATTTCACACAAGAGAAAAGTGAGCGCTGAAAAGTGAAAAGAGAACCAAGGAATGCAAACAATGCAGGCATCTACCATAACAATAACCAGTCTATTAATCAAAGACATTTTTCTCCTATGTTTGCATAAGCCAAAAACATCAAGTCCTCCTCTGTGTTCTTAGTACAAAGCCAACACTGAAATGTATTAAAAAAAAATACCTGCATATTGACTCTTTCAATCACACAAGACAGAACGTGAAGAACATGCATTTTGGTGTCACATTGTGTCACTTCCTGAAGTAGCTCAAAGAGCAGTGTAAACATGGATTCCAGATACTAAAAGAAAAATAAACAGCTCCGGATTAGACCGCCAAAAATACAATCGGTGCCATGAACTGGTGACTTTCCTGTACGCTTGCAACCCTAAGACATCTATGAACTTTGAAAGACACTTGCAATGTTACTCTTCCGTTTGGAAAAACGCACACTAGCCAACCACTGCCTAAACAAGACAGAAAATTTCAGATATGCTCTCACATAACAGTTCAAACGTGATCCAGGTGAACATCCAGCATTTTCATGTTCTGGTAAGCATAAACACGCCTTCACAGATACCATACGATAAAGCTGAAGGCCGTCTCTCTAGAAGGAGTACTTTGTTACGGTCAAAGCAAATGTACGGTTGTCACGGTTTTAGCTGGGATAGTTGATTTTCTTCACTGTAGCTAGCATAGTGCTGTGTTTTAGACTTGGTATGCAAATAATGTTGATAACACCCTGGTGTTTTAGTTGTTGCTGGGTAGTGTTTACACTAGTCAAGGACTTTCTGGCTTCCCATGCTCTGCCAGGTGCACAAGAAGCTGGGAGGGGAGGGGATACAACCAGGAGAGCTGATTCGAATTTGCGGCTTGGGGACCGGCAGTGTCGGTCAGCGGGTGGTGAACGGTTGCAGCACTTGTTGTTTAGTTTGTTTTTTTTTCTTTTTTTTTCCCTCTTCTTCCAGGGTTTCATATCTCTCTCGCTCATTATTTTCCTTTTCATTATATTAGTATTATTGCTGTTTTATTTTAATTATTAAACTGTTCTTATCTCAACCCACGAGTTTTCTTACTTTGGCCCTTCCGATTCTCTCCCCCATCCCACAGGGGTGGGGGAGTGAGCGAGCGGCTGTGTGGTGCTTGGTTTCTGACCGGGGCTAAACCACAACAGTCCTTTTTGGCGCCCAACGTGGGGCACGAAGGGTTTGAGATAATAACAGTTGCTGGTCACAGCATTGATTCATCTGTTTTCGATATTACTTAGTCAGACCTACACCATGCTGGTTTTGAAGTACATGTTAAAGATTGGCGTTGGGTTTTGTAGTTTGCTGTGCTCTGCAGTGGTTAGAGATGTTTTGCCTAGGAGATTTGTTATTAAAACACTGGCCTTGAGTTTTATCGGTTATTTGGGTCTTGCATGGAAGCCGTTACTGTACTTCGGGTACCACCTCATGGAGACAATTAGCAATTATACCTCCTCCTCTGAGAGGTTCTTTATGGAGGAAATACAGAATGGCACCTTAGCTACCGTCTTCTGTAATGTCTCCTCCTTCATTACAACAACTTTTCAGTATCTTGAACATCCTTGGGTAGTTAAGATACATCTGTTGATATTCCTATGGCAGATTGTTTCAGTTTTGTCTAAGGTTAATAAGCAATTCAAGAATGTCATCCAGAGATCTGCCCCAAGGCTCAATAATTATGGCTGGCAGGGTATGTGGGATAGTATGGGCAAATGCCTGAGACGGTGGGCACCACCAGTGTTTTGGGACTTCACCCCTGAACAAGTGTAGAATCCTGAAAAATTAGTAGAATATTTGGAGGAAGTATGTTGTCACCCTAGCAATTCCAGAGAGATACAAATCACTGCAATGTGTTGGGGCCTGGCCCATGCCTACCGAGCCCTATTCAACAGTATTCAGTACGCCCAAGGGAAAACGACAGGCCCTGCGGCTACTCCAAGCCCAGCGACAAGCACTGTGGCCCCTCAAAACCCCACAACAGGCGCTGCGGCTGCTCCAAGCCCAACGACAAGCGCTGTGATCACTCAAACCCCCACAACAGGCCCTGCAGCTACTCCAAGCCCGACGACAGGCACTGTGGCCCCTCAAACGCTCACAACAGGCACTGCGGCGGCTCCAAGCCCGATGACAGGCACTGTGACCACTCAAACACCCATGACAGACACTGAAGCTGAATCAGAGAATCAACCCGTGCCAGTATCAGTTGCCCCTATACAAAAGAAGAAATCTTCGAAGAGAAAGTCAACTCGTTTAGAAAGGGATGATGGAGAAGTAGTGCTGTTACTAAGAGAGGAGAAGGAAGAGGAAGAACTCGTACAAGACACGGAAACTACCCAATCCCTATCCTTAAGTGAGCTGCGAGATATACGAAAAGATTTCAGCCTTCATGTAGGTGAGCACGTTGTCACCTGGCTGCTCCAATGCTGGGATAGCGGGGCCAGTAGCCTGGAACTAGAGGGTAAGGAAGCCAAACAACTGGGATCCCTTTCTAGGGACGGGGGCATTGACAAAGCAATTGGAAAAGGGACACAAGGCCTCAGCCTCTGGAGGTGACTCCTGTCTGCTGTGAAAGAAAGGTATCCCTTCAAGGAAGATGTTACATATCGCCCTGGAAAATGGACCACCATGGAGAAAGGTATCCAGTACCTGAGAGAATTAGCTGTGCTTGAGGTGATTTATGGTGACCTGGGTAGTGAACAGTCATCCAAAGATCCAGATGAAGCCCAGTGCACACGACCCATGTGGCGGAAGTTTGTACGGAGCGCACCATCATCCCACGTAAACTCCCTGGCAGTAATGTCCTGGAAAGATGAAGCGGCACCAACGGTAGGGGATGTGATTGATAAACTCCGGGATTATGAAGCACATGTCTCTTCCTCCCTCATCTCAGCTGTGGAGAAATTGTCCCGGGAGTTCCAGCAATTCAAAGAAGTTATGTCCTACTCCCTACCTGTACGGACCAGTATCTCGGCCATTAGGAGTAAGCGTCCTTCTGCTCAAGAGAGAGGATACACACCACGGGGCACCCTATGGTTTTACCTGCGTGACCATGGAGAGGACATGAGGAAGTGGGATGGAAAACCTACCTTGACCCTAGAGGCACAGGTACGTGAGTTGCAAGGAAAAACAATCACTCAAGGGGTGACCTCCAGGAGAGTTGCTGCTCCAGTTTCCAGTAAGCAGTTCCCCAGACAGAGGAGTACAAGCACTGATTCTATCCGTGGTCTTAATAGAGAGACTTCTGATTCCCATTCACAAGAACTGGATTGGGAAATCTGCAATTGGAATTAGAGGGGCCCTGCCTCCGGCCAGGTGGAGGAAAGGGACAACCGGGTTTACTGGACTGTGTGGATCCGATGGCCTGGCACATCTGACCCACAGGAGTATAAGGCTGTAGTGGTCACTGGTGCACACAGCACCCTAATGCCATCTAACTATGTAGGGGCAGAACCCATCTGTACTGCTGGAGTGACAGGGGGATCCCAAGAGCTAACTGTATTGGAGGCTGAAGTGAGCCTAACTGGGAATGAGTGGCAAAAGCACCCCATTGTGACTGGCCCAGAGGCTCTGTGCATCCTTGGCATAGACTACCTCAGGAGAGGGTATTTCAAGGACCCAAAAGGGTACAGGTGGGCTTTTGGTATAGCTGCCTCGGAGACGGAGGAAATTAAACAGCTGTCTACCTTGCCTGGTCTCTTAAAGGACCCTTCTGTTGTGGGGTTGCTGAAGGTCAAAGAACAACAGGTGCCAATTGCCACCACAACAGTGCACCGGCGGCAATACCGCACCAACTGAGACTCCCTGATTCCCATCCATGAGCTCATTCGTCAACTGGAGAGCCAAGGAGTGATCAGTAAGACCCGTTCACCCTTTAACAGTCCCATATGGCCAGTGCGGAAGTCTAATGGAGAGTGGAGACTAACAGTAGACTATCGTGGCCTGAATGAAGTCAGTCCACCACTGAGTGCTGCTGTGCCGGACATGCTAGAACTTCAATACAAACTGGAGTCAAAGGCAGCCAAGTGGTATGCCACAACTGATATCGCTAATGCATTCTTCTCAATCCCTTTGGCAGCAGAGTGCAGGCCACAGTTTGCTTTCATTTGGAGGGGTGTCCAGTACACCTGGAATCAACTGCCCCAAGGGTGGAAACAGCCCTACCATTTGCCGTGGACTGATCCATACTGCACTGGAACAGGGTGGAGCTCCGGAACACCTTCAGTACATTGATGACATCATCATGTGGGGCAACACAGCAGAAGATGTTTTTGAGAAAGGGAAGAAAATAGTCCAAATCCTTCTGAAGGCTGGTTTTGCCATAAAACAAAGTAAAGTGAAGGGACTTGCACAGGAGATTCAGTTTTTGGGAATAAAATGGCAAGATGGAGGACGATGGCTGAAGTATAAATATGGGGAGGCCTGGCAGATTGATTATATCACACTGCCACAAACCCACCAAGGCAAACGCCATGTGCTTACAATAGTGGAAGCAACCACCGGATGGCTGGAAACATATCCCGTGCCCCATGCCACCGCCCGGAACACTATCCTGGGCCTTGAAAAACAAGTTTTATGGCGACACGGCACCCCAGGAAGAATTGAGTCAGACAACGGGACTCATTTCCGAAATAACCTCATAGACACCTGGGCCACAGAGCATGGCGTTGAGTGGGTGTATCACATCCCCTACCATGCACCAGCCTCTGGGAAAATTGAACGACACAATGGACTGTTAAAGACTACACTGAGAGCAATGGGGGGTGGGACATTCAAACACTGGGATACACATTTAGCAAAAGCCACCTGGTTAGTCAACACTAGGGGATCTGCCAATCGAGCTGGCCCTGCCCAGTCAGAACTCTTACATACTGGGGAAGGGGATAAAGTCCCTGTAATGCATATAAAAAATATGCTGGGGAAAACCGTCTGGGTTATTCCTGTCTCAGGCAAAGGCAAACAAATTCGTGGGATTGCTTTTGCTCGAGGACCTGGGTGCACTTGGTGGGTGATGCGGGAGGATGGAGTTGTTCGATGTGTGCCTCAAGGGGATTTGATTTTGGGTGAAAATAGCCAATGAACTGAATGGTATGCTGTTAATTGCTATATGATATTGTATGTCATCACTCCTATGGTTGCTATATGCCGTATCAATGGTATCATAGTAAGAATTTCCAAAATTAATGAAGAATGAACTTTGATTGAACCAAGCGACGTGTAGCGGTGGTGGAACAAAGACTGGCTTCAGCATGCAACAATCCAACACCACACAGACCATCTCTCCGGCCTTGAAAGACTGTTACGATAGATGGAGCCCAAAGTTATGGACTAAATGAACTCAATGGACATGTGTGGACCCTCTACAGACATTCTACAGGGATGGTCCATAGACTACGGGAATGATAAATGATATCTGCGTATGTCATCAAAGGATGGGGAGGCGGGTGGTGGTTATTGAGGTCATATTGGATAGTATGAGACCTGAGCATGACGTAAATGGTATGGAATAAGGGGTGGATACGGTCACGGTTTTAGCTGGGATAGTTGATTTTCTTCACTGTAGCTAGTATAGTGCTGTGTTTTAGACTTGGTATGCAAATAATGTTGAGAACACCCTGGTGTTTTAGTTGTTGCTGGGTAGTGCTTACACTAGTCAAGGACTTTCTAGCTTCCCATGCTCTGCCAGGTGCACAAGAAGCCGGGAGGGGAGGGGATACAACCAGGAGAGCTGATTGAAATTGGCCAAAGGGTATTCCATATCATTTGATGTCATGCCCAGTATATTCACTGCGGGGAGTTGTCCGGGGGAGGCAGCGATCGCGGCTCGGGGACCGGCAGTGTCGGTCGGCGGGTGGTGAGCGGTTGCAGCACTTGTTGTTTAGTTTGGTTTTTTTTCTTTTTTTTTTCCTCTTCTTCCAGGGTTTCATATCTCTCTCGCTCATTATTTTCCTTTTCATTATATTAGTATTATTGCTGTTTTAATTATTAAACTGTTCTTAACCCACGAGTTTTCTTACTTTGGCCCTTCCGATTCTCTCCCCCACCCCACAAGGGTGGGGGAGCGAGCGAGCGGCTGTGTGGTGCTCAGTTGCTGACCAGGGCTAAACCACAACAACGGTCTTCCAGCTTTTCGGTCAGTAGATAAAATTTAGACATCTGAAACAATTCCACTGTTCACAGTGTAGATGCACTCTGCGTTTTTCTTTTGTTTGCTCTCAAGAGAGTTGCGATTAACATGCAAGTCATAATCAAACGAGAAGAAAAAGCACCTGCTAAATTTGAGTGATCAGAATAAATCTTTGCTCTATTTATAGCTAACATTTCATTGTTTACTTAATGACAACAACAATGGCCACTGGAAACAACACAAATAGAGGAGACCAAGAAAGTCTAAAATAGCGCCTCAAAATCATAGCCACACTCTTACATTTAATATTTGCGTGAAACAGCAGGTTGGAAAGTACTGTGTGAAGCAGGCATACGGGAAAGTCACACTGGCGTAGAAACTTATTTCTTGAAGACAGCATTCATATTGTCTTAGCAGGAAGAAACTTAGCATCTGCTAACACACAGCATATATGGTACTAAACACAAGGCTTGGAAGTTGTTAGGAGTCCTAACGCTAAAAGCTTTTGAATTGTCTTTCTGTATATTGCACATTATCAACCTTCACAGCAGCAGTACGAGTCTTTACATGGTTTGGCCTATGGAGACTTGAAAAAAAAAAAAAACCCACACACACTGATTACTAAACAGCGTGGTTTAAAATGAAGCTGGAAATAATTTTTTTCCCTGCTTCAAAGTGAAATTGGGAAATATTTTTTTCCTGCTTTCCTCTAGGCATCTATCTGCTCACCAGAATATGCCCATATAAATGCTCTTACCGGCAAGAACTGGTCAGTTGTGAACTCAAAGTCATCTACAGGTACACGACCATTAAGGAAAAACAATACAGATTGCAGGTGGATAAGGGATGCAAATAAGCAAATATTCCATGGGTACACAAAAACTACAACGTGAAGAATTTGGTAGTAAGTTTGAAATTGTTTGCTTTCCCGTAACTCCGAATCAAGCACTAATCAAACGTCTTTGCCAATAAAAGGATATTTAACTTCAGTGTCGTAGCTGTCTCAATACGGACCTGAAAGACAAAAGTCAAGAAGCATCACGCAGATGTCCATTAAACATTTTGATTATCAACATGATTTCTGACAATATCAAACCAGTTGCTGCTTTGGCAGTTGCATCATTCTGTGTGTTCTGTCATCGTCTAAGAAACGAACTTAGTCCCACTCAAACATTTTCATTTGCTTCCATTTTAGTATCCTTTACCGTCTATTTGGCATTGCTACAGTGGTACCACCTGGAGGAACTACTCAGGCAAAACCTTCATGACGGTCAAGAAAGAATTAGACAAGGAAATATCTAGCCTGTGGTAACAACTCCTGCAACAGAGGAGGAGTTTAACTTGGGGTTAATCTCATGGCTTGCTGTCACCCAGAAAGCACAGAATCAAATAAACTCAACCAGTTAGCATGGTCCTCCCTGGTAGATGTTCAGATGCTCAGAAAGCATCAACTGAAAACAGTCACGACACTGACACAGAAGCACATCCTGCTCTGCTGAAGCTGCCTGGAAGCACAGAAATAAAACTGTTATGACTGCCAGTTACTAATATTTAGCTAACAAACTAGCTAGGTTTATTTGCTTTATTTGTTGGCTGCTAGGTCTGATGGTTTAAAAACCAAAAAACAAAAGAAACAATCACAAAACCAGCTTCGCAGCTAAACCTCACCTGCTGGCAAACTGAAATTGTAGCTTAAAACCACAGAATCGTACTCAACCAGCTTAGCGACCCAATGCCCTTTAGCATATTCGGTTAGCAGATAACTATGCTGATGCTTAAATAATACGGTATACCGCAGGGACTAGTCACAGAATAACCCTGTTTTATCTACACAAAGTCTTCATTTGCTTATAAACCATTTCTCTCAAGACACCTCACAACTTTCTTCTTACGGAAAACAGACTGTTGCTATCGCCAGTCACTTTCCCACCAGAGTCATCACCTAGCAAACATCTTAAGGGCTCGTTTCATGTCTTTGACCTTATTGTTCAACATCTCCGCAATGAAACACCCCTACAATGCCCCAACAGATTATCTTGTGCAAGGCACAACAGACCTTAAGGTGTGACGTTATGAAGTTCTCCATCAAGGTTACACAAGGTATGGTATTTACGCTTCACCTGTGTTTACAGAACAAATGTGTAATCCAAAACATTACTTATTTATACTTACCACTAAGTCCTGGTCTTGAAGCAAGTTACGAATTGCCTCATATAACATCGGTCTCAAGTCTGATTGGAATTTTACAGAAATCCACTGTCCAATCAGCCAAATTACTCTTCGGCGTATTGGTTTATATCTTTAAAAGCGGAGGGGGGGGGAAAAAAAACACCGTTGTACTCTTTAATTCATTATACTTGCTGTTCTAGAATACTTTGATGAAAAAGAAGTCTAAAAATCACCAGCAAAACATTATTCCCCAAAACAATTAATAAAAGATTTAGTTTGTCAAGACCAACTTTAGAACTTAAATGCAGAAATCTTTTCCATCAAAATTCTTCACTAGAAGGCTCAGGAGACACAAACTGAGCCTGAAAAAGATAACTTTCATCCTAAATGACTGAATCTTGAAGGTCTCACTAGAGATACAGTTTATTCCGCACACAGCACACCAATAAAACAAACTAAAAATAAATCTTACATTTATTACTGCCACCACGGCATCCACTGCTGTCACCATTTCCTTGACATTCCTTTTAGGCTCAAAATTTTAGGTCAGATACAATTTAAAAATGCAAACTTAAGTACTGCATTACAGCAACGGCCACAGTATTTCACGTCATCTGTCTACAGCTATTCTCAGGAAGAACAGACATTATCTAATCTGGCAGCACTGCCTCAACACGGGCGCAAACAAAGCAGCTGTGGAGTCAATGGGAAGAAGTAAGAACCAGAACAACAACAAACTGAATTGCCTAACAATGATTGAGAAAAGCATTCTGTAGAGCTGCTATTTCTCTCCACTGAGTATAAAAGCTGATCAGGAAGAGCAGCTCACGTTTAAATGTTTAACTTGCGGACATATGAAGTTAGGCAAGATGAACCCTATTCACAGGACTTTAAGTAACAAATTATTTTGCCTGCTTTTCATCAAAGGGAAAATACATTTGGGAACTTCTGCCTTTCAAGCCATCAAGACAGAAATTTAAACTGAAGTTACTGAGGCTTCTCCACATTTAATAAATGTGATTCATTAAACAATCCCATAACCATGAGATAATTAACAAAGCACACCTTCAGAGAACATGAGAGTTGTGAAAGTAGCATGTATAGAGCAGTTCATTAGACTGGAACACAAAGCTAATGAGGAGTAACATTCCAGTGCTACTTGAGATTCACTGAGTGGCAGCGAAGCCTGAACAACCCGTGACGAAGCATGACTTACACTAGACGTTGCCTTACTAACACGTCCTTCTATTTATTCAGGAAGCTGTGACGATACAACAACTTCTGTTCTTAGAATGCTCGTGCCCCGTACATAACCTTGTGAAAATCAGAATATTAAAAACCTAGGAGGTTTTCCTTGAGATTGGCATTAGATAGTTTTCAAACCACTATCACAAAGAAAACTTTTAAATGGCATAAGTACATAACTGCCTGTGACAGCAAGGATTTTCAGCTCTGGTGGTATCTGTTGTACAAGCCATACATCCTACCTGCATCTTTATATTCTTTCTCTCCCTCTCCCTGGTGAGGAAAAGGTAGCATGCTTTTGGGGTTTTCTTTGAGGGGGGAGGAGTGTTTGGGCTTTTTTGTGGGGGTTTTTGTTCTTCTGCTCATAGGTGCTCATTTTTGAGGTCCCACCTCTTCCACTTGTACCACTTCTGGGAAAAGCTCACCCCTTAGAACATCAGCAGCTTTTGCACACACTGACTAAGTATAAGCAGATCGAGCCTGCCGGACCTAAAGCTCACATGGGTAAAGTGACCGTATTCCAAAACGAGGCAGCTTCTGTTGCAATAGTCATGGGATGGTAGCTTCAAGCGGTCTGGACAGCATTCCGACATTCAAGTCAAAAGTATCTTACTTGATACCAAAGTACTGGTGTCACATCGATACTTTCTCTCCCAGCAGGAAAAGTTGTTTTCAGAGTGAATTATTGCAAAAGGTTGTATTCAGTAAACTGTTTTCATATTACAGAAAATGTTACCCTTACTCAGTACAAAACTAAGTATTATGGCAAGTGACAAATTTGGCAATGCAATGTTTCTAAAAATCTTTAGGAATAGTTTTTCATAAATCCTGTATTTCTCCCACTGCTATGGTCATGGTTCACAGTCTCACTGTCACAGACGACAAAACATTCCAAGAAGACAAAACACAGCAAACTCTGCCCTCACTGCTGACAACACATGGGTTTGCGTTCCCAAACATGAACCACTTTGTGAACAAGCACGCTAATCACCATGGGACTTCCTCGGACAGCAGATCAGACCCTCCAATCCGCTGCTTCTGCACATTCCACCACTAACACTGCCTCCCTTATTGCTGGGATGGTCTCCAGCGATGAAGCAGTTCAAGCAAACAAGGCTTCAAACTTCTGGACAACTTCTACTGCAAGCTTCTGTCCCCACGGGAATTTCATGCCGGGCTATCACAAATGCCAACCAAATGGTTAGATCAGATGTCTTCTCTACTGTAAATACAACTACATCAACCACAGATGACTTCTGCCAGTTTACCTTTTGCTGTATGGGTGGATAGCATAAAAATGCCAAAGCCAGCATGTGCTACAAATACCATGGCAGCTTTATTCAGAGGTCGGGGCTGGTGTGGCAAAACTACAAAGGATCAGTTAGATATATACACATGACCTCTCTGCTCTGTTGACATTTAGCCTAACCATTAGCGTGCTTGGCCATTGGTAGATAGCAAGGTGAAGTTGAGATCACGCAAAAAAAAAACCAAACCAACAACCCCAGACTAATGAAAAAAAGAATAAAAACAATGGAGACACCAGCTAAACAACTGTGGCAATTACTCTGTGACTCTGAAGTAAGGCTATACATCCTAAAGTAAATAACTCATTTTTTTAAAAAGTATATTGTAATGAAAAGAAGCATTTTAATATTTCTAAGTTTAGCAGGGTCTTCCACTCTACATGAAATTGAACGGTATTTGTAAAGAAAGTGTTTACAACTGGCATTTGGAAATACAAAAAAGCTGCCCGGCAACTCGTTACGGAAAATCATTTACAATTTACAGCAGCTCCTAAGGGGATGAGCAAACAGATTAGTTTATATTTCAGATACAATCAGGCCTGGTAAGAAGAACTTCAAATGTAGAAGAAAAAATAGTAAAGTTCTTCAAGGGACATTAGGATCACTGCCAATGAGATGGCAGTGAGAAAAATAGGACAGACTTATTCAGAGTCAAAGGGCGAGCAGGAACTCATCTGATGAGGATGAGCACGTACAATAGCAGTCACTGTCCTTCCCCTGAGGGAAGAGTGACGGTCTGAGGAAGAGCGAGGAACACCATCTTCCAGTCAGTTGTAGAGATGGACAGGCTGTACTGAGGTGCCCAAACCAATCTTGCAAAATACCCTATGATACCCGCTAAACCAAAAGCCAAACAAACCAACCCGTACTCATGCGAAGGCCATCCACGTGAAGGGAACCTTGGTGAGAATGAAAACCCACTGCAGATGGGCTATATAATACTCTTGATGTAGAACCAGCCTGGGATCATTCACCCTTTACAACACAACCCAAATCCTTACTTCCCCACTTTACTGCCAGCAAAATTAACTGAAGTGTGCTACAGAGGGCTTGTATTTAAACTAGTAGAGAAGAAGAAATCACTATTTTGGCTAAGCTCCAGTTCTACAGAGATTATTTCCACAGATTTCAGTTGGACTTTGCTGCCTAAAGGGCTCTCGGGTCTCAGGAGGCCCAAATACTTTTCTGTCAACGAGCAAAGGTGGTTGTCCTCGGAAAGTTTAGTCAGCTCAAAACACATGCAAGAGGACAGACTTGTAATATTTCTACAGAACCCTGGAAGTATCCACCACACAGTAATTTAACCACAAACACAAACTGTCAGGAACACTGCCCCTTCTGTGACTGTATCAGTTATCTGTATGGATTTCATACCTCTGCTCATTTAGCGGGTATGTTTAAACATTGAGTATTTTTAAAGCCTGCAATTATTAGACATCATTTTTTACGAGATTTGTATCAACAGTTCATATATAAATGATGAAGGCATAACAAACCAAGGTGTTTACCTGTCATGAGAAACCTGCAGTTCTGCTAATAGCTGACTTTTAAACCACTGATCAAAATCCACACTATCAGATAGTTCATAAGCAGCCAGTCCAACCGCATTATACACTGGGGAAAAACAACAGTTATACTTATTGTTTGCATACATGTTTAATTTTTAATACTAAATAATCAGACTCATTGAAGTTGAACATAATATAGAAAATAAAACTAAAGCATGTATCTTTCTGACGAAAGCTATCATCAGACCATGGCAAAGGGAACTCTGGAGAAAATTTTAGTGAAAGAAAAGGTATTACAGAGGACAATTCAGACTCTTGAAAGCAGTTGAAAGCCAGAAGGACAATAAGGATCTTATTCTAACATGAAGAATGGTGCCATCAGAGGTCTTAGCCAATTCTTCTCTTTTGCCATAAAATCTCCTTACTTGTAAAGTGGACAGTGTATCTCCATGGAAGCACTGCAGCTCATTTATTTGCAGTGAGGAAAGGACAGGACAGTAAGGGAGATTGTCTAAGGGTTTGTTTCACAAACGAGCTGAAAAAAGCACCGTATTTTTACACAGGCATCTCAAAAAGTGAAGACTGACATCAAGTGCAAGGAAAAATATGATCTAGGTCCTACTCTCCAAATGTCTTAAAAAAAATAATCTTCCAAATTCTTCATATACTTTTTAAGAGGTCAAGCACATACACAAAAGTGTCTCTGTTACTTCAAAGGTAAAGTAAATTTAATTTACCAGCATCTTTAATCAGTATAGCGCTGGTATCTTCCAAGTTGGTAGATCCTACAAGACAAAGTTAAAATAAAGAAAAAAGCATAACTAAAACAAAGAATGCAAGCAACTCTGCACTCCTACACTTTAAATAAGTATGCTGTGAATTAATCCTGCTTTGCTGTTTTTGTTTTATTCACAAGTTCAATTATTTGAGTTTTGATAATTTCTTCAGGGAATATACTAAAATCAAACCTCTGCTTTCATACGCTATTTTTCAGTGACTTCTTCAGAGCCAAAAGTTTTTCACAGCAACATGCAAGTAAGTCAGAAGCATGTATTTTAAATGAACAGATTCAAAACCCACAAATTGCTGAAGACTGCTGACCACGTGGTACTATTTCCACATCATTTTAAAATTTTAATATGTCCTTTCAAAAATACAGAGTGAATACACTGTATAAAATTAGACATCACAAGGTAAAACCGTTTAACAGTTGACAAAAGCAAATGTAAAGAATGCCACATTTGACAGTTCCTTTTTTTTTTTAAAAAAAAGAACTTACCTTGTAGGCTGCGAACCATTTCTAAAAGCACAGGGGTAAGAGTCTGATTATATTCATGGAAAATATAAATAAAGAGAACTTCCGTGCATGGCTGAAAAATTAAAAGATCTGTTTCAGAATCTTTCAAAACAAAGGCAATTAAAATACATTTTATGCTAAAATTTGTAAGTGCTAGATTTCTCGCACCAAAGGTCATTTAAAATGCAACATACTGCAGCAGAATTAGTATTACGTGAAATACCACTCTTCCTACTCTACAGCATGCTTAACTCTAGCAAGATTTTCATGGCTGTATCTATACCAGCCAGTTCTGCGGTCAAAGAACAGCCGATCTGTGGAGTGAAACAGCTGGCGGTGAGGAGCCGGTGACCACACTTGTAGGGATGTCACGGTGTCTTTTTGGATTAGCTCGAGCTGAGCCACCTGGACTGAACACCCATTTGCACCTGGAACACACTAGATGCACAGGGTTGGGTCTTCTAGTTCTAGAATGAAAGTAACCCAGCAAATGAACTTTGAGATCTCTCTGCAAAGCACACCACAGCAGCGATAATTGGGAGATTCACTACAACAGCATACTTTCAATCTGAACTAAAATGCTCATATAGATGCATCTGAAACTCTCTTCGTTCATCACGTCTACTAACAAGTAGTCGTAAGTGATAACATCAGTTACCAGTTTAAAGAGGAGACAACTTCTGCTGGGTTTAATAACCATCAGATACTGCAAAATACAAATGCTGAAGCAAACTCCTTTTCCCTCCCTCCTAGAATACAAAGTGCATAGCTTCCAGTGTATTGCAGCATGTTTGAACATCGAGAAATTAACAAAGTCAATTTATACTAATTCTAATGCAACTTCTTTAACTAAAGACTTGCTTTGAAAAGCACAAGCTTATCTTTCTACCAAATTGGTAGATTGGGATTCTACCCATCTCTCTTGGTTACAAGACGACCAGGAAATGCATCCAGAAATGTTCAACAGTTTGCTTTCAAACTGAAACACTTACTCTGAGACTGTACTTCCAAGAATCTCCTCCTGTCTCTTCCACAGCTATTACTTCACAAAGAAAAGGAAAAAGTGTTATGTCAGCTCTGGCTCAAGTAAAGTTTAGTATCCAGATATGACAATATCATAGACTACTGAGAAATCTCCTGTTCTGAAAACAATCTCTAGAGGGAATATTTGTCCATGTAACAGGACTGCAGAAAATAAAACAGCCAATATTGCAGTAAGCAACTTGCAGAGGCAATGTGGATACGAAACTCTTACACCGATATCTAAATAAACTGCACCCAACCATACAACACGTTTCTTACTGAAGCCTTCAGGGTCCTCTTCCCACATCGTTAATTCTTCCTTTGTCAGCAGGAAATAGTGAGTGACTAATCTCCTGCATATTTCCATTAGGGTCGGATATGTGAAAAATGCCGTCTTGATCTTATGTGCTTCAAGAGTTTCAGGACTGCTATCTGAAATAAAACATAGAAAATTCCAAATTACAATTAAGGGGCTTAATGATCAAACAGTAGTCTAGTAAAATTAGAAAGAAATCAACAGAGAAGAAACTCCTATCCTCAGAGAAAAAAATAAAGAAAAAATACATTTTCACGGCCGACTTTCATAACAGACTTTCAGGTGGTACTTCTTTTAAACAACTTCTCAAAAAGTCAAGTGCTATAGCTTTCATCAGAATGTGCTACGTTCTTCTTGTCTCAAGTGACCACATGTCTATTTCAAAAACTCAAACGCAACTATGAACTTTCGCAAGTACAAATTCCTGTTAATAATCAGTGGATTTAGGGCATTCCAATGTATTATAAAATTACCGAACAGCACTGAAAGACATCGATCTTCCGAAGAATTTTAAATGCTGGGTTTGTGTCACCGGACGCTTACCAGTATGTTCATGAAACCTTTCTTCCCCCCAAATTTAGAAAGAGAACGCTGTTATCTAGTCATTGCCGAATGTCAAGCTAATGTGGAAGGCTCTTTTTTTTTTTTTAGTATCGTTCACTTCTATTTTCATTATCCGCACATACAGCAGTGTATGACGATTCAGAATGAAAGACAGTCCTACAAAGCAGACCATATGAACTGCTTTATATTCAACCGCATCTCCAATTCACTGTGTTTCTTTATTTCAGACTACTGGTATGAGTTAATTACAGCAAACAGCCCATTTTAGCAAACATTTCTCAAGGGAAAGATGCGTCAAACCAACTGATGACTTTGGGTTGTTCACCAAACTCCATAGCTTCATACTTTATAAAAGTACTTCAGTGAAAACCAAAACAATCAACAAGGAAAAGATATTCACGCTCCTTAGGTGTTTAAAACTACTTCAGCAAGTCAATGTCTACATATACATTAATACTTTAACCATCAATATAAGAGTTACCGACATAGAGACAGAAGCACACGTTACTAGCTATTAAAACATAAAGTCCTTCAAAAGCACGTCTTCAAGGAGTTTTACTGTTGGGAACAACTAGTGAAATGTTTCTCAAGATACAAGAAAATGTTTTTAGTAAATAGCAGCAGTACCTTCAATATTTTTGGATGGCTTGTAAGCATCATTTTTTACTATCATCTTAATGAGATTCAGGCACTGTACAATAAACCGCTCAAATACAATTCCTTCACCAGCCTCTGTGAAAACATAGCTTACAGCAAACTCCAGTGACCGCTGAATCAAAGGGATGAATGAAAAAGGATGCTGATCCAGGAAGTCCAAAAGCTAAAAATCAAGGAAGTAGAAGAGCAAGAAAGAAATCAAATGACTTTCTGCGCAAGCCCCTTTGTAAATGCTTTCATAAACTAGTTACCAAAACCAAGTGCCAATTTATATAAAATCAGAGGAAAGAAAACTGAACACAGACAGGAAACTAGGGAGACATCAGGAGCAATGGTTAATGAAGCACCAGTTTGCCCTGGACTTCTTGATTCATGCTCAAAATCACCTTTTTTTAAGTTTAAGGAACAATACCCGGTTTCAACTAGACCAGCTTGCTAGCAACACACTGTATAAAACATATCAGCCACACCTAAAACCCTGAACATTGTAGCAGGTAATTCATCCCTATTACAATTACTCTAAGTAAAAGAGGCATGAGGGAAATAGCTTTGTGCTCTTTTTCCCCCCGCTCCACTGCAGTGCAGTACAAGCACTTGCTTCTTCAGCTTAGCTTTGCCAACTAGCGCTCTACAACGCACTGGTCAACTCCTTTCACCTCCTCTACTACTACAGAAATGCCAAAGCCTAAATTCTTGGGTCTGACTTTCTACAGCTGGTACGTTACCTATTAATGAAGTCTATTTTCTCTTCAGGCCTATGACAAAAGATGCACATGCCTCACATACTCTGCTTGGTAGTTCAAAGTAAGAACCACTATGACAAAGACTAAAAATCTTGGGTCGGAGCACCTTCAGTTCAATTTTGGTGAAGCCGACAGGTGCCTCCCACTTCTGACAGTGAGGCTGAATATTTGAAGAAAATCCATGGCCCTAAAATAGAATCTGAAAACAATGGGAATTCTGTAGGTTTCATACCTTTTAAAAACAGAGCAAGCTACAATGCTAAAATTACCTTCCGATAAAGTACGCCGTTAACGGTTGCACAGAATGAGCTGACAACTCCAAATCTGTTACCTAATACAAAAGGCACACAGGCTAAGAGAGGAGATTTTTGTTCATTTTCTTTCCGTAGACTGCAAGGGGCCAGTTATTCCGTAGAACTAACAGGGCCCTAGAAATAGCAACCTCACTACTTATAAAAGACAGGATGAAAAAAGTTTACCTCTTCTTTACTCATCAATGCCAATACCAATGTTTTAGCAAGACTTCCAGAATTCGTTTTTGAGCAAAATCCTAGCTAAATCAGTTGCTTACGGAAGGCATTAAGTTTTTTTTTTTTGAGCTAAGGAAATGTCTTCTTCACTCCTGCAACTTACCTCAGCACGAGTAAACAGACACCTTTCTCTTTAAAAAAATTTCAAAACTGTTATTTCGTAACAGAGAAGTTTTAAGTTGCAGTAGCTTCCGCTTCTTTAAAAGATCTGAAACCTATTGGCTTTAAGGCACGTGCACATCTGCTCCTCCAGAACGGTAAACTGTTCAGTAACTGAATGGAGACTTTACTTACCACTTTAGTGAACAGAATTATAGTCTTTTCTAGGCGATCTCTGCATACGTTTTCTGCTCTTATACTTCTACCTGGTAAATCAGATATTTAACAACTATCACTTTTTTCAGACTTTTCTTTCTGGAGAGCTAAGTTTTAAAAAATTAACACTGGACAGCAGCTTGTTTTATCTGTAGTTCAGGCATTATGGCAGCCCAAAAAAACTTCTATGGCAGAATAAATTCAAAGTCAAGGTCAAGCTAATGGGTACTGGGGTGGGGTGGGGGGGTGGCGGTGGAATCTTTAACCCTTTCTCTCGGCTGCAGTGGAATTCACTGTAACTGATCAGAACAGAACAACTGGGGCATCATTACAGACAAATCGATGACAAAAGACGGTTAAACTAAGGCAAACAAATGCTAGCATAGACAAGAAGTAAGAAAGCACTGAAAAGGTGAAAATGCCCCTTCATTGAAATGATGGCATATCCTTACTACGTAACATTATGCGCTTTTCTACAAACTCCACCTTAAAAAAAATAATCGATTATGGACACTGGAAAACATTCTGAATTTACAAAAAACAGATAAAGCTTTTACCAAAAAAAGAGAAAAACACAAAGAGCCATAATGAAGGCATGCAGGCAAAAACCACGATGTGATCAATGTATACCGTACACTAACCTCGTAAGGGAGTCGCGCCCGCTTTTGCAGAACAACTTATTGATTAGAAAAGTGGAAATGGGAAGCTTCGGCTCAGATCTTGTCTTAGGACGTTCAAACCCCACAGTCCTCATGTTCTAGGGGACTACGATAACCACCGAGCCTCAGGATGGGATGGCCTTCAATTCAGCCTGTTAAAGCTAGGCAGCTACCTCGCAAAAAGGGAAAGAAGGGCCAACAAAGGGCGTGGCTATAGTCCACTACAAGGGGCAAACAGTGGCGGGCAAAGCAGCCTGCATTCTAGAAGAGCGAGCAAAAAAGGGATTCTATTTTGGCATTGAACACAGTGGCAGTTTCCATCTTTTCTAGAAACAAGGCTCAGAGCCCAGATCAGCCCCTCTCTCCTAAGTACAGTCTCCTGAGCCAAGTTATATCAAAAAATTCCTGTTACCCAGTTTAGACCTCTATTCTCAGAATAAGTGTTGTTGAAGCCCAGAAGAATGACCTGACAGGCTTCAAATGAATGAATGGCTCGCACCGGCTCTACTACAAGTGTACAAGCAAGAAAAGAGCAGTGAGTTCAGATGCAACACCGCCCAACACCTCCTTTCTGCTTGCTTCAGGTAACTTCACTGCAAAAGCACTAACACCTGCCAATTAGGCTTGTATTTCTGTTGACGGTGTTAACCTGCGGTTGCCTGTCTCAGACTACTACTCTTCCGGTTACAAAGTACATATAGCTGAATGGGGTCTTTATCTCCCATTTGACACCTACCAAAATACACGGCAAACTCCAGGAAAAAGAAAAACATGAAACCCTCCCAAAGAAGAAAACGCAAGGTCATCTGGGGTTTCGTAGCAACTGCATATTCTAACATGGATACTTTGTCAAACCATGGCTTAAGATTTTGGGTTTTCTTAATGGCCATTCTCATACCAGCTATAACTTTGGTGGGATTTTAGTCTGTCGATGTAAAAGGACATTTTTACTGAAGTCTTTGCTGACAGTTTCAGTGGCATTTAAAGCTTCTGGATAAGCTTTGCACTGACCCAGAATACCCTGCACCTACATGACTAATGATCAGGCACTAAACTGCAGTTTGTTTTCATCCAGCTTCTAATGTTCAACCACCAATACAAGGAAAAATATTCAGATACTTACTGCACTCCAGAAACTGTTTTAGCCGCTCAAACACTGCATGCAGAAACCCCTGAAAAATAGAAAAGTATACGTGTCTTTCAAAGAGGAAGCTTATTTTGCTCCGTATTACAAGAAGAAAGCTGAGTCAAACTGAAGTCAGTTCAGATGTGTTACTAGCTCAGACGTCACCTTATCACTTTTACCTGAACTCGTCCCCCCGGACAAGCAGTTTCCTCACAAAACAAATAATTAGCTAGCTAGCAGACTGCATAGATGGTCCAAACTGACCTTCTTAGTACCACACAAACAGCATACTATCTCTAGTAGAAGGTGGCATAGGTAAATATAGGCTTATGCTTTACAATCTGCTTATCCAGTTCTTTCCTGTTGAGAATCCTAGTTTCGGATGTAGGTCCTAGGTAACCAATTCCTCCAGCAAAACAGGCAGTGTTTGGGATTAAGGGAGACCCTTGGGTTTCTTTCTTCCTTCTTTCTCCCTCCCCGCCCCCTGAGATGGGCTGCATACCACAGGCTTTCATCACAATCAGACAAAATCTATCAATAGAATTTGGTAGGACAAATATGCCATTACATTCATCATTAAATGAAAACATCCTCTTCAAATGATGGCGGGGAGACTACATATAAGACGTCTTCCAGTGGGCAGCAGGGGTGTCACTATCACGAGACAGGTAAATTGGAAGGGGTCCCTTTTCTTTTTTTAAACATTGTGCCATTGGTGCCAAAGCAATTAGGATCTATCTAGGATCTGACAGTTTTTAACTGATGAGAGGACAACTTTCAGAGCGTGTTGCTTGATCTTCCTTTACATAACACCAACGTGCACCTTTCAACGGTTTGTAAACATAGCTCTGACAACAACTGAAATCATCACAAAAGATTTCTAACCTAGAACTAGAAACAGATACAGGTCACTTACCATCACCTCTACACTCCCGTGAGGTTCTACAAACCCATGGACTGTCAGTTTACGAAGCACTAAGGGGGGGAAAAAAAAGAAAAAAAGAAAAAAAAAAGAGTTACTTGTGTAGCTATTTCTCAGCCCTTGTTCCAGCAGATTTCAGAACACGATTACAATTACAGTTGCTGTGCCTTCCTTCCAATTCTCCATATCAAAAAATATGTTTCATTTTGGGCCTTTGGATGCCTCAACCATACCTAACATGAATCTGATCTTGTTGAAATTACTTTAAAATTCAGTACCTTATCTGTAACATAATGAAGAGAACTCCAAGAATTACTGAGTCAAGGAGACTTCTGCAAAAGCTGTAAGTATTCAACCTCTGAAAGGTTCTGCAGCAGGAAAAGGGCCAACTACAGTTGGTAGGTACAGGTACAGGCAAAATAAACCAAGATTACTGCTCTTCCCAATGGGCATGGCTCGGTCAGAGAATGCTAACTCTTCACCAAAGAAGCCTTACTCGTTCACCATGAAGAAACTTATTTGACTCCTTATATTTAGTATCATTCTAGAGTATTACCTTTCAATGACAACAAGGTTCTTTCTAGTGAATTTGAGGCTGCAGCTTCATCCCCTCTACAAACTTGCTGTAGGAACGTATCGGTATGATGATTCCACAAGGAACACACAAAGCTATAAATACCTGATGCAAGCTGCAAAGGGAAGAAAGACCAACAATATATTTGATTTCCTGAATTTGGCTGTAGCGTAACAAACTCCTAAATGTTAAAAGCCAGTTTAGACTGTTAAATTACTTAAGCCACCTTCTTGTATATCACGGGCCACAGTGTTTCACTTACTTCTTTGCTGTACTGAGCTGTACTGATCCAAAGACATTTTCCAGAAAAATACCTTCTCTTAATTTGAAGACGTTATGATACACTCACCTGCTTCCCTGACTACTTGCTCTATGACTCTACCACTTTAAAGATAACTCTTCAGGCCTCCTTTGATTTTCATTATGATTTTCATTGAAGACAGACAAAGGTCTATAGTAGAGTATCCGGCTTCAAAAAACTATCTGCCCTCCTCATTGCCACCTCTCCCACAAGACTTAAACTGTCTGTCTCACAGCATACTTAATATCTGAATCAGCTTACTCTGGGACACAGTTAGCAGTTACATGCCTACGTCTAATAAAAATAGTACTGAACCATGCCTACACTGAAACTAACTTTCTTCTCTTGATAGCTGCACACCCTGACTTTTTGCCTCAAATTCTTTAGTATGTAGAATGACAAACAGTTTCTCATCAGCTAGCACCGAACAAATCTCAAACTTCATTCACACTACAGTTTCCAAACAGTGCTCACCTGATAAAGATAACTGAAGTATAAAGAGAAGATAAAGAGCTTCTCATTCAGTTATGGTAGCGCTTGACAGCTTCATAGTTCAGGAAGAAACTCCACTTAGTCTGCTACGTGTGACATCGATGGCATCACAAGCACATACGACCCCTTTGTTTGGTTCCTTTGACTGAGTAAAGGTGAGACAGTAGAAACTCTTGGTAATTATTCAGTGGTGTGTTCCCGGAGTTGCAAAAACACATCACTGAATAATTATCAAGAGTTTCAGCCTACTCATGTTTTGGGGGTTGACTTTGTGTAATCGGGAGGGTGTGTCTTTCCAATAGAATACACTAATACCAACCATTAGGGTAAGCAGTAACCACTCAGATAACAGAACAAACAAACAAAAAACAAGCTCCCCTCCTTCCCCCCCAAAAAACCAAACCCAACTCAAAGCAGCAATAATAGTCCTAATAGTAGAATACACTCTGGATAAACTCATTTGTCTGTTATCCAATCAGTGTACCTGAGTACTAAAAAATTTAAAACAAACATTGCTTTATTAAAAACCACAAATACACACAGTATCCATAGGAGGACCCACCACATTGTTACATTTGAAGTCATTCAATAGCAATTATAATTTGTATTACTGCAGGACCTAAAGACCTAGGCACGGGGCCAGGCTGCCTTAAATTCCTCTGGTCAGTAAAACACGGGCAAAGCGCACTGGTGGCAGTAAAAAGATCGCCAAGCTAAAGAATAACTATGAAATATCTTCGTACATGAAAACTGTTCACGATGAAGAGTAACAGTAAAAGCAAAGAGGGCAAACCTGTTCAGTGTTGGATTTCATAGGCTGCCAATGATCATAGGGATTCCTATTTATGGCCATATTTCAAAGATTCAGCAATCTCCAAAGCAGCAAAGAAATCACAACAATCGTAAAAGCCCTCAGTGAAATTCCACAGAGACACTAAACTGAATGGTGTGTCTCCAGTTGCAGTGGAGGAACCAAAACCTTCTTGTACTTTAAGGCAGGACTGCAAAGAAAAGTGCTCCTAGTTTAAGATAGAGGTTGTGCAGGACAGGACTTCATGGTTTCAGAAAAAAAAAAAAAAAAAGACATTTTTCAGATAAACCGTAACAACGTAACAGCACTCTTTCAAAACCAGGGCCAAGAAGCAATAGGAAGACTGGAAAGCTTAATGTCAAATGAATTAGGGGAAAACACTGTAGCCGATACTTTTGCTGATCTGCAGTAAATTCATGATATCCCTTCTCCAGTATGTGCTATATGGCTATGTGATATTATAAAAAAAAAAAACAAAAACAAAAACAAAACCAACAACAAAAAACCAACAACAAAACAAACAACCAAATACTACAGGTTTTAACACATACAATCAGTTGCTTCCTAAAAGTAGTAGTACATTTTTGTCAGAAAAATAAAACTCACTGGTTTTACTTCCAAGAGCCGCCATCCTCATGCAATGGACTAAGTCCAGAAAAATTGGGTCAAAAGAAAATAGAGGTGTGTAAGCATATCACCAATGGTATATAACCAGATGCTACATTTTTCTATTTGCACTAAAGCAGCCGATTCTACCTTGAAGATCGTTGATGTAGTTACCATCATAACTGTACTATTCACCGGAAAGATGAAGTTATAAATCAGCTGCATTTACAAGTTGGTGTATCACAATCTGCACGTCATCTAACATTTTTCTTGTTAAACCTCAGGTAACAGAGTTCAATAAGGGATGCTGTCTCTGTAAGCACAACCGTGTAGTCTTCGAGTACCGTATTACAGGAAAACTTATCAAATGTTTCCAAAGCTGTACTTAAACAAATGCTGAAACTGTAACTACTTATTTGAAAGTACCAAGGAAGTTTGTAAGCTGTTAGTTAAGCTTTTAGAGCTTTTAGCTTCAAATGACATCATTCCATAAGAGAGGTTTTTGCACTGCCCAAGAGAAGTCACGTGCCACCCAACAGATGTGAACTCCCTTTACCAGGAGACAGAAGAGGCGGACTACAAAGTTGTCCAACTTTGCTATTATTTAAAAAAAAAAAAAAAAAAAAAAAAAAAAAATAATCCTTAAATGTGAACCCTATAGCGCCAGATGCTCAGAAAATTTCCTCTTCCACCTCAAGTTCAAAAAACTGTGAATACACCCAGTGTTCCCAACACAGTGAAACTGGATGCACTGAAAATTTTCATTCCGTATGGCGTTCCGTAAGGAAAAAGGCCCACTAAAACTTAACGAGCTTCTTGGAAACACAAAAACGACTGAAGGTAACTGAGCAATTTTTGAACCTGGTAAGACGGTGGAAACACACCAAAGGTACTGTTGGACATGACAACTTTAACAACAAATACTGCACCTTACAACCTATACCTTCCTCTCTGTCGCTCTATCGAGATGGCATGGATCCGGCTATTTTATGAAAGTGGGGCTTTGGGATTGGGTTTTCATCTTTTTGCTATATCCTTCAGCATTAACAGTATTTTCAGCTGCCTAGCCAGGCTCAATGAGCAACACTGTGATTTAGGAGAGCCCTAGAAAAGAAGTCATTATCTCGCTTCGCTCTTCATTGCTTTGGAATTAGTATCTGTGAATATACCAAAACCGGTATTGTGCAATTATCCAGACCATGTATAACGGCCTAATAAATCTCAAAATATAAACAAATATTTCCTACACAGAGATTACATTGATCCCTGCCTATATGTGGCACAGAGAGAAAACACTGTTCCTCTACACACACATCTCAGAGCAACCTACCATCGTTTCAGCCCTGTCCTACTACAGGAGCCAGCCCTCAGGTCCTCAGACTCCTGACAATTCAAATTTCATCTTAATGATTACACAGCCAGAAAATTTCTTCCACATACATAAACAGGTAAACCTTCAGAAATAGCCTTCGTTGTCTGCGCTATAATCTTTTCTTTCAAATGGAGGAATAAAATAAAATTTTGAAAAGTCAAATGTAAGATGTTTGGAAAAGATGTTCAACTCACTACACTCAGTTAACTCGACTACGTTGTTGCCTAACTCCAAGTGGGACTGGAGATGAAACAGCCTACAGCCAACGGTACGTCTCTCTTCTAACCTGTGGGTTCTTACAACAGAGAATGTAAGCTGCATGAGACAAGCGTTGGCATTTGCATTCGCAGCTTGCCTTTTAATTAACCTGGAGAAAGAAGTCGATCTGGAAAAACCCCACACACATTCCCCCTGACGATAAAAGCCTTTAAAAAAGCTGTGGCATAGACGCCTAAAACCCAGTATTTTAAAACCCTATTTAAACCCCTGTTTTTTAAAGGCCATACTCAATTATGAATCCAGAACACACTTCCAAAGACACTGCAAGTTCATACAGAATACGATCTGCTGTACGGCGTGATAACATAAGGCCGATACATAGATCCTGTTCTGTAGAAGAAGCTCTGCTTCTTAACACAAGTTATTATAACAACACTGAAGCTGCACGCCAAATTAATAAAGATCTCAAGAACATTTCACCTAGGAACTGACTCCCGGGTATTTCAGATTGTACACGCACCCATCAAAGTAAGAGTGCTTCTGTTTCAAAGGCACACATTCAAGTCAACGTACCTGCCATTAATGCACTGCCAGCTCACCACGGGAAGCGGCAAGCACGTACAACACGTGGTTTGCATGCTCTGCAACATCGCATCACATTACTTACGTCATAGAAAAGTTTCCTATCTGCAGCAAGCCGTTTGGATGCCAGGGTCTTCGTAACATGATAAAAGGTAAGTAGTGCTCTGTGTTGTTGAAGATCATCCTGGACCTTCACAGATTCTAGTAGAGTGGGTATAAGTTCTGGCCACTGCCTTGGGCAGTCCACCCTGGCAACTTTAGCAATCAGTACAGAGATCTGAGTTGCTATCTGCCAAAAAAGCAAAACAAAACACACATACCACAAAGTCAAAGATCGTTTAGGGAATGTACAGTGCAGAAATTAACAGCCAAATAAAACCTGAATCAAAAAAAACTTGTATGGATTCCTAGATTTCTGTGTGTTCTCTCTCAAACTATTTTTAAGTTTGCTGAATGCAAATAAAAGTGGAGGGGGAAAAAAAGGTCTTCTATCTGACGCTTAGAGTAAATATGCACGTAAAATGCTAAACTGGCTACCTTGTTCAAATTTTACATAAAGACCACTAAATTTATTTGTTCCAGAAATCACGTAAACGAAGAAACAGGTATTTGGGAACCCCTTTTTACTTAGTGATCTTTTCTGTCGCTTTCTACAAACAAGCATAGACTGATGAATACGCTCATACATTGCCTTGATTTCTGCGGTACCTAAGTTTTAGCTTCTAGACAGAGACGCTGCCCCCTGCCAGGCACACGTGCCTGTAAGCTGCCGTCCCGTCCCAGTGGCTGAAGCCGAGGCTCTCACTCGCTCCAGATCCTCACACCACAGGCCAGGGCACCTGCACCACCCCCACCGTCTCACTTGGGTTGCTGGCACCAAATCCCACTCACACCAGTCTTGCCAGTAGCTGGCACCTCGTCCTTGCAGCACGCACACACCGTGAACAGAGTGAAGTTACACAGAAAGACAGGTAAGGGATTCAATCAGAAGACGGGACAGGTGGTGGGGATTAGGCGCTGCGTTTGTTCAGACACAGGTACCAACCGGCCACGGTTTACACGTGACTGGCCCTTTTTATACCCTCTTTCTGCCTATTCCCCACTTTGCTGCTCCACAGCTCCCTTCCCCAGAACATTCCTTAGGAAATTTTGTATAGTCCCTCATAACCCCACCTCAGATTGCCAAAACCTTCATGTTCTTGTTTCCCCGTTCTTATCCCGCTCGCATGGAAAAGGTCCTTGACTGGACTGATGCCAAGAGTACTTCTTCCTTCAGGACTGGCTTTTTAAGTGAAAGAAGTTCTGCTGTCGTACTTTTCAAGGAGTCTTTTGTTCCTCTGTGCCCTCCCTATGGTAAATATCTTCAGAGGGCACGGAAATTATGCTCCCAACATATGGTATGTTCTGTTGGTCTTCTCCCCCTCCCCGGGAGGCAGCTCATATCATCACATCTCAATACTGTGCCTAATTCTTATATTTTGGGGTTGCTTTTTTTCTTTTTATACCTACAAAGGTCATCGTTTGTCTACCTCCGATGACGCAGAAAGCACAAGCAGATAGCAACTGCGTTACGAAGTATCTGCGACTGGAAAAGAGCCCTCATCAGGAACGCAAGATATCAAAACTCAGACGTATCAAGCAGACTGGGGACGACGTGAAAGGTGCCTCTGAAAGGAAACCTCAAGGTATGCGCAACACGGAATGGGGAACAAGGGAGAAAGAAGGGGAGATGGACTCTGTAAACCTACTTCAATATCACAACAATTGTTTGGGCAATCATTTAGGAGCAGGCTGCTGGCATAATATAAAACAAGATCCTCCGCATCTTAAAAGACTATGTCCCCAAAATATCATAAGGACACACAAATAAAGACATAAAGCCGCCAGTCTTTAAAACATCCGTTGAAAGGGTTCCCATCTCAGCCTGCAACTACAGTCTCACAACTGCACAACTGCTCATCAGCAGTGGAACGCAGAACTACAAAATATACCGTACTGTTGCCTTAGCAGGCAAACTGATTAAATACTAACGGAGGTAGGGAAAAAATACTGGTAAAAAGTTTGAATTGTTTTACATACAGTGCAGTTAACCTTAGGTTTTTAGAAGTGTCAATATCATGCAACCACTTCAAAACTAAATATTTGGTAAGTTTTATGCTATCTAGCGGTAGCATGAATGGCACACGCTTTATGGTCCAACATGACAACCTTCAGAGTTCGTTTTCGTTGAAATAAAGAAACAAGTAATAATTGGTCTTTTTTCTTTTTACATTGAAACTACACCTGCACTACAAATTTAGAGATATTTTCTATGCCTGCCTACATTTTAAAAAACTGCACCCGAAATAAAAGCTTTAAATTCTAGTAAAAATTGTCATTGCACAAGGGTTTTCCACAAAGACTCAACTACCCTAATTTGGATACATTGCTCTAATCTTACAAACAACATTAATCCCATCGAGGAACCCTGAAAAGTAGAAACTGAACTGTCTGCAGAATGGAAGTTTGGTTGCTGTACCTTTTCTTTTTAAGCTTTACCTTATGCAGATCATTTCTGTATTTTTTTGAAAAAATTCTTTAAGACCGAGCTTAAAATATTAGCAAACACTTCCTCGCAGAACCTCATCCTTACATGATCCAGAATAAGTTAGCAGAAGGAAGACTGACTCCTCTAGCATATGCATATTCTGAGCCCCCACCATTAGCTCTATACTCAATTGAACAATAAATCCTTCTTCTAATCAAAACAGTAGCTTAAAATTAGTCACTCTGGGTAAGACAAGACACTCCCACACTGAAGGCTTTATTATGCCTATTGAAATTCATTAATGCTGTGATTAGACAGGGGAGACACAGCTGAAAAACAAAACAAAAAATCACTCAGGGAAAGAAGGTTATTTTGGAGCTACGTCCATTCCCTGGACCACTTTACCAAGTGGTTGCATAAACACCCAGGGACAAGATAAACTGCCACCGCAAGAAAAAAGAGACAGAACACGTTGTTTCCAACCCAAAAGATTCCATGATGCTGTGAATTATGATCTCGAGAAACAGATCTCACTTCAACACACAGATCTGTCCAAAAGGCCACATGTAAATTCCAACTTGTCAACTTTATCGTTATTATTGCTATTATTGAACACTTTGTAAAGAGAGAAACCAAATGAGATACCAATACAAGCATTTGCTGGGAGGGTAATAGCTGTTCACCACTAACCTGATTCACTGGCTCATTAAAGTTGGTGATAAGTCCAGCACGCAACGTAGTTTTCTCTTCTTCAGAAAGAGCACTGTCAGGATATATTCATGAGAATATTATGTAATTTTCAATAAAAAACAACTATCAATTCATAGTCAGAATTATCTTCTCACTCTTACTAGACACAGAAGTTAAACGATCATTTCCATTTGGGCATCTGTGTTAGACTGCACAAAGATTACTTTTATACGCCACTGCCTTGAAATATTAATGAGTTCCAGTTTGATAAACGATCAAGAGAACATCCCTTGTTTTTCCACTATCTCAAAGATATTTAAAAAGAGAGAGAACAGCGAAACAGACCAATAGTTTTGAGGCCTTTTAACCTCAGGTTTTGCCCTGGCCTTTGTAAACACAACTGGCAAAAGAGAAAGGTCAGAGTAAGGGACCCAGGTGTATTATGAAAATAAGGGAAAACCCTACAAACTATAAACTGACGGTTATTACACAGTTATTACACAGTTATTACACAGTTATTACCGTGGGGATGGATGACTTGAGCATGACTTTGCCCATGACGCTAATGGATAATGACAAAAAGGTGCCCAGTGTAAGGCAATCGTGGTATCAGACGACAGCTCTTTTTGCAAAAGCAATAACCCTCTTCTACTACACGTCCTCTTCTACAAGCAACTCCTACAGCTACACTTCAAAATACGGATCCTTTGAAAATCATTCCTTTGAGTGAAAAAGATCTTGATGTAGCCTTTAAAAGTGCAGGGAAAACTCGTAGGAAGGATAAATTCTAAGCCATAAAGGCTAGTTTTCACTCAAGCGCAGCTTTACGCTATCTTTATACTTCCTTTTAAGTGACCTCTATCCATTTGAGACTACAAGTGACAGTAACATAACACTTCTCTACTACTTCAGACTTTACGTGACCCACGTAATTTCCTTTTAAGTTCCAGGCAGGAAACATAACAAACTGCTTTTAAAAATGCTTCATTGGTATTTACAGATAATACAATCGGGGGGTGAGGGCGGGGTGGGGGATCCACTTTTATTTACTGAGAGCACCTAGAAAGCTGCTTCTTGTACAGAAAAAGGCTTCAGTTACCGTGCAAGGTTGCTTAGATGAAACTGTTTCACCTAACATTGCAACGATTTAGGAGCATGCACGCAACCAACACATCTCAATGAAGTCTAGTGGCTGGAAATGAAGAAGATGAAACACACCAACACAACCACTTCCTGTTGTCTGACCTCAGGCACAGATACAACCTACTAGTTCTAGATAGTGAGATTTAAAATGATGCCTAAAGCTCCCTGAAACACAGCTTTTACACTAATCTAGACAAATACTAAATATTCATCTCAAAATAATAAAGAACAGAGGTCGGATTTACCCTAAGATCAAACAATATTCTAGTTTTCACGTCTTCCCCCCTCTGTCTGTAACACAAGGACCTGCTATTTCCAAAATCAAAGACTTATCATTCTAAGTAGACTACACAAGGGGGGCAATGGATTGTTCCACTGCTGACTCAGAACTGCACACTAAGGCTTATTTTCAAAGGGAATTGATAGCACTCAGGAACCACATTCAAATCACTTTTTATCAAGACTTAGGCTTTAAGCCATTTTTACGTAAAATTATATTACGCCTAAAAACATTTTGGGTACAGTTTACAAAGATTTCTGCAACACTGAAAGTTTTTCTGCAGGGAACTATTTCAGTTACTAATCTAAAACCACTAGACGACATTTTAGGAAAATAAATTGCCATCGTCCTTTTTTAGGGTGTGGGTTTTTTCTTCTTTTAAATACAAAAACACAGTATATCATTTCCACACGTAAAGGTATACTCTCAAGTGGCTGCTAAAACTTGAAAGCTATTACTAATACAAGTATGGCATCTAATCTCAGTTAAATGTAGCTTGCACAATAACTCACTTTCAGGGACAGGAGAAAGCACCTAAAGCCTGGTTTGTAGAGGAAAAAAACCCTGTTCTACTGTATTATTCCATTTACCTTGTTCGTGAGCTCACAACACCCCTGCCTTAACTACTTACTCATAATTATGATTGTACCAATCATATCACATG
The DNA here is from genome assembly GCA_031468815.1 of Morus bassanus. NCBI lineage: Eukaryota > Metazoa > Chordata > Aves > Suliformes > Sulidae > Morus > Morus bassanus. The sequence continues at coordinate 64,802,806 of CM062600.1, forward strand.
CATATTCCAGGAGCGGCAAGCATTCAATTTGTTACTTACTATAAATAAAAATGTTGTAATTAGGCTTTTGCCAATGCAAACAAAACAAAGGAAGGAGAAGAAAGGGGCTCGTGAGAATGAACGCCTCAAGTACAGAAGCTTACGACAGGCAAACTGGCAACGGGCACTGAAACAAAATCTAAGAAATGACCGCGGATGGAGGCGGTATCCCGCCTCAGGTGACCGGATCCCCAAGGGTTCCCAGAGAGTGGCGGGCAGGATTTACCACCCCGACAGTGCGAGGGTGACATCTGCAGCAGCCACAGCCACAGCCCGCGGTACCTTTATCCTCCTCTCACCCACTGCAAGAAGGGCCCACAGCTCCATGCAGAAGTTAAAGGCAGGCTAGAAGTCAGGCAGAATGTGTTTCATCCAACAAGTTACGCCCCCTCAGCACCGAATTACACCAAATCCAAAATTAAAACAAGTTCTTCTAGACATGAACTTCTAAGCGTTTCATGTTGTAGTCTTTCACAATTTGCAACTTCAAAGTTTCTGATCCTTTTCTGTGGTCGTGGCGTGGGGAAACACGTATCCGACTATCTACAAAGTTCCTTCAGAGCTTTTTAAAGAAAGTCTACTATTTCATAAGCCAGAAATCCAAACCTGACTTAGAGTTATCGTTCAAACCAAAAAAAACAGTGGATTCCAGCTGACACCCTACACAACCTGACGGTGATGTCCCACCTACTTATACTACTAGCATTTAAGAGATGCAGCAAACACTTCCAGGTCTGTCTTAGTTCTCGAAAACAGCAGAGGAAAATTGAAACCCTTTTTGAAATTACACCTACTTTTTAAAGGAAAAAGAAAAAACCTCACACAGAACTCTGGGAAGTATATAGTTCTGTAGGTATCACAAATTATAATGGCATTGCTTGTAACTTTTAAGTCAATGATTTGCTGCTGGAGAACACTGGTTAGATTTTTAGCCTTGTTGGAGAACTTTTTGTCAGGCATTATCAGAAGCCACAGATCAGAACAACAGAAAATGAAGACCAGAACTTGCTCTCGGTGATAGCTACTTCCTCTTTCTCATGTACTTACTCAATATGAATTATTAAGCAGCTTCAATGAAATGTCTCCTTAATAATCTCTCCAAGAGACTTCCTACCTTTCACATCTGCCACTAGCAGAAAGTCCCAGTGTTAACTTTTCAAAGCTCATCACGTCACTTCAAAATCTGGGTTCTACGAAATAGCCTTCTAATTCTGTTTTTAGAAGTAAAACATAACCAGAGCTGTAAGAAGTAATATGAACCCAGACTGGTTCATTAGTGAGTCCTAATGTTGAAACGTATCATTAGTTTCACCATGAATTCTAAAGTAACTTCTATCAACCAAGGAATTTGCTGTTTTCCAGTTTGGCAAGTGTAACAAAACCTACTGTAGAAGGTGCAGTGGAGGAAAATCAGAACTTACTGTGGTGCCACCCGTCTCCAGTAGCGATCAATTCCATTTTTTAAGTACAGCAAAGCTAACCATCTTACATTCACATCCAGGGTATGATTTGTAAAGATATTCTGTTTCAAAAAAAAACACAACCAAAAACATTAAGTTAAAAACTACTCAATACCTCACAGACAGGACAAAAGTGTTTTAACGCATGCACTGGCATGTGTATAAATACACACACCTCTGCATCTACAGGTGTATATAAAGAAAATGCATTAGTCAGCATTTGACAGACAAGTGAAACAATGTGTTAAACATTAATTTTTAAGGACTACAAAAATGCTTATCACTAGCCCTAATACTTGATTCATGAAAAAGAAACCCAACACATAGGGCAAATGTATTTCTCATCTCCTCTGGCTGAGCAGGGAATAGAACGGTAATAAGCACTAGCACCAGCCAATTATGACACTCTCTGATGACAAAGCTGGATTCTGACTGGAATACGAAACTACTCGGGGTTGTGCAGTGCCACAGGTTTCTGAGACCTTTCAGGAGATGTCTTCATTGTCTTGACACGTGCTGAGAACTGCCCTGGCTACCACTGCGGACTGCAAAACAGTGACCTGGTAGGACAGCAGCTCTCAAACTTGCCTATGCTTATTCTAGGAAATTAGTTTCTGCTACTGAAAAGCTACGTATCTATACACATACCTATCTCTGTATCTCTCTACATACACCTTTACGTGCCTATGTGTATATACAGGCAAACACAGAGGGATTATTTTATACAGTAATGTTGTAAAATTAACCAAGCAGGAAAAGCTATTGAATCTTAACACAGGTACTACTCTGAAGAGCAGCTCTCCTCCTCCTGTCTTCCACTGCATCAGATGGATCCTTCTCGAGGGGCTGAGGCATTACTCTCTCCTTTAGGGAGCAAACAGGCGCGAGCTCAGCCGTCTTATTGTACAGAGCGCTGTAGAGAAAGAGTGCACCACTTGTAGCAATTGCTTTTAGAAGGCCGCTACGAAGGGATATGAAAAATGCAGGGATGCAGGCCAAGAGCATCTGCTACTTTTGCGTGCCATGTCTGAGGAACCATAAATAAACCCTTCCAAGAACTCACCACTACAGACACCTGGGACCTCATCAAGCGTTTTCACGATGAATTAAAAAATTTACCTTCTCTCAAACGCTACTTCTGTACTACTAACAGCTTTCTAGATATAATGCCCAACATGAAAAAAACCCTCACAAACTCCAACCACTAGAAAGCGAACAGGCTTACATGCCAACAAGGGTATCGACTCCAAAACCAGCAACCTGTAGAAAAACACCAAAAAGGTTGTAGCCCACTGATAAACACCACGCAGCATGAAAAGGATCTGTATGTAATACGTCTTCCTTTCCCAAAGCTCGTTTCGAAAGAGGGACTGAATCTCTGCCAGATTTGACCTCTCCCAAGTGCAACTTCAGCATTTTACACTGCGAAGAGGAAACTTCAAACACCCCTTTAGCCTCCTATCCATCCAAAGCATTGCAAAACAAGTGAAACATGGAAAAAGAAAACTACTTCCTCTGAAACTCCCATTGGGCCTTCTAATTACCATTCCCCTCCTTGCTGAAACATTCATCGGAAGCAAAGCTTCCTCAAATCAAAATACCGTCAACCTAGATGGGGCCTCGATAAGAAACGCCAAAAAAGGCCAAGGGATCTACACGAGAACCAACAAAACCTCTCTACATACTCTCCAGCTGCATATGAGCTTCCCAAAACATAAAGCATTCCATATAACACGCTAATGCTGTCGCAGAAATAACCGGAAAGAAGCTAAACAATACACAAACTGATACCACTGGTAAAGGAGAGAGGCTGCTTTTCAAAAAGAGCCACCCTGTCTCTGACTTTGCAGCTCTGATCTTCAACACAGGGGTACCTCACACCTTCAAAAGAGAAGCACAGAAGCTAACCTCAGTAACTCCACTAGGTTCTAAAAATGGTACGGAGATTCTTGTTTCACGGTTCATCATCATTTTCTCTACCCTGATCACCCCAGAGGCAAATGTGTCTGACCGTGAGGAATTATACTACTGTCCATATCCCATAGAGATTAACTGTCTTACCAACTCTCCATTTACAATCGCCTGCTTCCACCCACTCTTTTCTGCTCCACCAAGAGGGTGCCAATTATCTTCTCGCCCAGGCAGTCCCCCTCTCAGAATCAAGTCAAACAAAGAAGTACAGATTCTCTACTTCTATTTTGTTTGGAAGATTACTCTTTAGAGTTCACACTTGGAGAAAGGCTGATGTGTCCCCAAACAGGCCTACTTAACCACATCAATAGAATTAACAGTATTTGATCCTTTCAAACCCTGCATTTTTAGTCCTTATATCTCAAACAAACTCACAGCAACTTCACTTACACCTGGGAGTGCTCAACTTCTCTACTACCTGACCTGTAAGCTCCCACAGCAAACACCCAGAAAATAACAAATGCCCAGTCAGTGGCAATTTCTGCTGTTTTCTATCGAGATCGTCTATCACCACAGAAACACTATGGCAAAGGCAGTGGGTAAAATGCAATTTGGCAGCTCAAAAGTCAGATTTCTTTTTTTCCCTTTTCCCTAAATCCCCTGACTCGCCTTCACCTTTCCAAACAAACGAAACGGAGGGTCTACGCAGAACAGAACATGTCGCTCCACCACTCTGAGTCAGTCATCCTAGGCACCGAAGACAGATCTTTGTAGCAAAAGCAGTTTATCTGTGTTTTTAAGACTGTTCTAAACATACACACCAGAATCGGAAGTCTTCTTGGACTATGTTTTCATCACTTTGCACCCTATTATTAATGCACCTGTTTTATCCATGGTCACAGTACCTTTAGAAGTATTCGCCTGTCCCATTTCAGGAACCTCACTACCAGCCCAGTCAGCTTATCTCCCTGGGAGTCTCTCTCCACTGAGGAGGAGGAAAGCAATCCCAGCTGGGTACCACACTTAGTGCAATGAAAAGCATGCAGGAACTTCTACGAAAACGGTCATAATGCATCACCTCCACAATACAGAAAAGGGGGTTACTGCCTCGCTATATACAACTGTCCCTGCCTCATGGCGTACGAAAGGTAATTCCTTTGACAAGGGTCCTCTTGGCCTCCTACGAGCTACAATTCACAACAGGCCAACAACAGGTTTAGCACCAGAGCCCACCCCCGCATGCTGCTAGAAGTCGGATCTCCTCCTTCCGCTGAATGCCTGGGAAAAGAGCCTGCTTTGAGACACACCGATGACAACGCCTACCACTGCACAGCGTAAGGATACTAGTAGCTGCACCATGATGACTCAAGGCTTCTCTTAGCCAGAGGTCATGCTTCAACAGTGTTCCAGAGAGCCACATTCAAAATTACTCAAAGTCTACCGAATAGCACTTTTCCACTGTATCTTACCAACAAGACTGAATAAAAACCTGGCTGTGTCTCCCACTGCTTCAGTTGTTCCTCAGCTGGTTTCAGCACTGCGGTATCTTGACTAGTAGCTTGGGTCAGGACTTGCAGAACAGTAGCGCTAGCACTGTTGAGATCCATGTAAACCTGAGAGTGTTTAAAAAGGAAGAAAAACACTTGAGGAAAAAAAAAAAACCAGCGAATATAGACAGGTATTTTCAGTCACATTATCTAAACACCCCGTGCTAATATTTCATCAGACTACACTGCATAAGACAGCATTACACCCGCCCACAGGCAGCATCAAGGTACAGCCATTAAGCTATTTTGCTTTCAGAAATCTCTCAGCAGAAAAAGCAGGCACAAAGTCTACCATTACAAGCACATTTACCTGATTTGAGGAATTACAGGAAATATTTTGATTTTAAACCAGTTACCTCTCCTGTGAAGCACAGCAAACTAAGAGCAAACTGCAACTCGCAATGACTTGAGCTGTAGGCAGAGCAAACCGTGTGGGGTTGTCTGAAAGAGGCAAAGAGACAGGGTATTAACATTTTTGTATTTCGGAATAGTTTTCCCCAGAAGAGACAGTGACCCATTTCCGACAGTTAAATTCTACCATTCCCGTTGATCTGGACATTTTGTATCAATCAAAAGAGGATTAATTACAGTTTCACAATTGGAGTCCTGAACGAAACTGAATTTTCCTCAATATATTTGGATTCTTTCATTACCTATTGAGCATACAAAATGCTAGGGAGCTGAACTAAGAATGCCAATTGCCTAATTTCCAATATAAATACATTCTTGTGCTCTCTAAAGACAAAACAAAACATTGCTCTCCACATGACACAAATAGAGATGACGTTCAGAATGACCGCAGAACGAGCATTACAACAAACCAAAGAGAAACAGGTACAAAAGCAGCTATGAAGCCTGGCAATTAACATTGGTTTTCTGACCATGAAAACTTCCATTTATAACCTATGTGAGCTTTCCGCAACACAGATACATGTTAAATAGTTATATGCTTAAGTTTTCTAAATAAACAACCAAGCACGCTTTCTCTTCAACAAAAAGGCCTGAGGATTTGCTTTTGCTTAACACCAAAAAAAAAAAAAAAAAACAAACAAGTTGACCTTTTTCCAGCTTCAGGGAAAAAAAACTGAGATGTAAAATTGTTACAGTGATGGCAAGGAAGCTAGAGAAATGAAATCTTATTCTGACATAGGTTTAAAATTTTGATTTTTCAAAAAAACCAACCACCTTAACAACAAAACTAGCAACAAGATTAAAGATCTTTTATAGCAGTAATAGCCCTCAACGTCTTAAAACAAAACAAAGAAAAAATCCCCACCAAAAAATGCTCTAAGAACTCTCAATCTGTAGGTCTCCAAACACCCTCAACAAAAACAGACTGAAAACTGAAGGTCCTAACGTCAAAGAAAGGGTACTTTCAAAACTATGAGCCACAATATCAGATCTCTCTTTACAGCAATAACTGAGCAGAACAAGGAACTCAACCTCTGCTTTATACTTTGCATGTGATGCACCTTTTTCTCTCTCTGCTTTAACCGCCCCATGTATGGGGTTTGCATGGCAAGGTTTTGGTAGCAGGGGAGCTGCAGGGGTGGAAAGGGAGAGAGGAAAAGAAGGGGACGAGAAAAAACATAACAGAAGTAGGTGTAGAGTTTGCACTAAGGAGGAAACCATAGCTCAACTAAGATCACGTCAGCTAAAACAAGTTATTTCTCAGCTACTTTCAAACCTGACGCAGAAAAGGACGGTTCCCCATCAAGGGGACGGTGCTTCTACTAAAAATTTACGTACTTCACCCAGAACAGTTCTCGTCAGAAGACTGACTTATTGAAGTTAGTACAGTACAAACACAAAAACCATGAGGCTTTTTTCACTTTCTTATTTCAAAATAACTTCAAAAAGGCCAGCAGATCTAAAGACAACAACACACACACACACACAAAAAAAAAAAAAAAAACCCAAAGAGAAATGTTCGCAAAGGTTCTTTTCTATAAATGCTTCTCATTCTTGAAAAAGGTTTGCATTTCAATTTAAAAATTGGAGCAGCTCTTGGTGCTCCAAACAAGCAAGAAAAAACAAACCAGCCATAGCAGGTCAGACCAAAAATTCATTTCACCCAGGGTTCTGTCCCTGTCTGTCAAAGACTGCAGCAGATGCTCAGGTCAGCACAATCTTCTCGTGATATTTCTGAATAATGCTCTCCCATCCTCCAGAAAACTATGCTTCAAGGATTTCCTAGTAAGAGGCAGTGAATTTTGATTTAATAGCCCTCAAAAGACTTAGTCTTCCATGAATTTGCACAGTTCCTTTTTCACCCCAGGTAAACAACAGTCCTCACACAACATTGGAGGAGGCTGTCACAAGCTAAACGACAAAAACGAAGATTAAAATAATGATCGCCCTGAACACGGGGCAACCTTTAGATAAAGTAACATAAAATATTTATGGAAGCAGTATATTCCGTATGATTTGGAGGGCAAAATATTAAATGGAAAAACATCTGATGCATGTATAGCAAATACAAACAGCAAAGTGGACAAATGGCAATAACCCGGGGGATACGGAGGATCCGGGGAACTACAGGCCACTCAGCCTGACCTCGGTACCAGGTAAGATCATGGAGAGGTTCATCTTGAGTGCGCTCACCAGGCACGTGCAGGACAACCAGGGGATCAGGCCCAGCCAGCATGGCTTCATGAAAGGCAGGTCCTGCCCGACCAACCTGATGACCAGGTTCTGTGACCAGGTGACCCGACTACTGGATGCGGGGAAGGCTGTGCGTGTTGCCTACCCGGACTTCAGTAAAGCCTTTGACGCTGCCTCCCACAGCATCCTCCTAGAGAAGCTAGCGGCTCATGGCTTAGACAGGCGTACTCTTCGCTGGGTAAAAAAAGTGGCTGGATGGCCGAGCCCAGAGAGTGGTGGTGAACGGAGCTAAATCCAGTTGGTGGCCAGTCACAAGCGGTGTTCCCCAGGGCGCAGTTTTGGGGCCTGTCTTGTTTAATGTCTTTACCAATGACCTGGATGAGGGGATCGAGTGCACCCTCAGTAAGTTTGCAGGCGACACCAAGTTGGGCATCAGTGTTGATCTGCTCGAGGGTAGGAAGGCTCTGCAGAGGGATCTGGACAGGCGGGATTGATCAGCTGAGGCCAATTGTGTGAGGTTTAACAAGGCCAAGTGCCAGGTCCTGCACTTGGGTCACAACAGCCCCATGCAACGCCACAGCCTTGGGGAAGAGTGGCTGGAAAGCTGCTTGTTGGAAAAGGACCTGGGGGTGCTGGCTGACAGCCAGCTGAACATGAGCCAGCAGTGTGCCCAGGTGGCCAAGAAGGCCAACGGCATCCTGGCTTGTGTCAGGAATAGTGTGGCCAGCAGGAGCAGGGGAGTGATCATCCCCCTGTACTGGGCACTGGTGAGGCCGCACCTCAAACACTGTGTTCAGTTTTGGGCCCCTCACTACAAGAAGGACGTTGAGGTGCTGGAGCTTGTGCAAAGAAGAGCAACGAAGCTGGTGAAGGGTCTGGAGAGCAGGTCTTATGAGCAGCAGCTGAGGGAACTGGGACTGTTTACCCTGGAGAAGAGGAGGATGAAGGAAGACCTTATCGCTCTCTACAACTACCTGAAAGGAGGTTGTAGTGAGGTGGGTGTTGGTCTCTTCTCCCAAGTTACCAGGGACAGGACAAGAGGAAATGGCCTCAAGTTGGTTCAGGGGAGGTTTAGATTGGCTTCAGGAAAAACTTCTTCACCGAAAGAGTGGTCAGGCACTGGACTGGGCTGCCCAGAGAGGCAGTGGAGTCACCATCCCTGGAGGTGTTCAAAACCGTGTAGATGTGGCACTTCAGGGCCTGGTTTAGGAGGCGTGGTGGTGTTGCGTTGGCGGTTGGACTGGATGATCTTAGAGGTCCTTTCCAACCTTCATGATTCTATGATTCATGCTTTATTACGGCTGGCATTTTGCAAAGTCCATTGCAAACTAACCATCAGAACCCATACAGAACAGAACAAGAAGCTGTCCGCTGCTTTTATGTTTAAAAAATTCTGCTAAACAGGTTCTGCTTGCTTCTGAATATAAAATGAAAAAAAAACCCGGTTTCAAATCAATCCTTACTGCACCAAACTTGAATTTGCAGTTTAAGCTACCTACAAATAAGTTAAACTGATTTAAAGAGGTATGGTCACCAAAATACAGACTGTGACCCTCTGATTGTCCCTGCACCCCTTAAATACCTCAAGCTGGAAGGAGGGGGAAAAATCCACAGCTTTTTGTTTGGACCAAGATTCCCAGTCACTTCCACACCACACTGCTACACAGGTAAATGCTAGGCACTCAAAAAGCAGGCAGAACAGATGGAAGCAGCACTATTGCCCGCCCCCCTTTTCTTTTTTTAACTGATGGGTCAAGGCCTCTTCAGATCATAATTTGCGCAGAGGACATACTCTTGGTCCCCACAGAACAGCAGAGGCCCACGAATGTAGGCTCTCGTATTGTGGGATACAGACAATTTTCACCTCTTGCAAATCAAGCTTTTCTGTTACACCGCAAAGCCAGACGGAGATAGGCTGGCCCATCTCAGAAGACCAATCTCGTTCCTTGGGCTTCTTTCCTTTTGTTCATCTCGTTTTAACACATGTTCAAACCGGTACGACAAAACACTTTGTATCACGCACTAGGGTGCAACAGCTGAAGCAGAAATGCAAGCTGCAGTCTGCCCTCACGCTCCGAAACGGCTTTAAACCACGTCACCTTAACCACAGTTAAAACCCGCTTCTGATTACACAGTCCCAGACGTTTACACGTAAAGCCTGGGTAAGAAAGACCTTTCTTGCGTCATCTACAGATACGCTGCTAAATGCCCTTCTGCAGAACGGTGCAACGAGAGGACGAGAGACGGAAAGCAGAGAGCGGTGAAAGAAACTGGCGCCGAAACGAGCTGACGTCGCAGGCATCCCTTCACCGGCGGACGAGGCATGGGAAGCGAGGGACACAGAAGCAGCAGGAGGAAGCGCTACCAGTACTGCATTTAGGGCCACGGTCTTACGTCTTACACTCGCGGCCGTCCTCTAAGGCAACGAGCTGGAGAAACAACTCACCACCGCTCACTGACCCTGCCTTGGGCTGAGGGAAGAACCCGCTCGGCAGCGAAACTCCAACCGCTGCTCGTCAGCCTGCGGGAGGAGAACAGCCGCCTTCAGCCGAGGCCGGGCCCTGCCCGTCCCTACGGAAAGCGCCTTCCGCACCAAACCGCGCAGCTGAACGCTTCTCCCGCGCTGCCCCAACCCGGCCGAGCCCCCGCCTGCGGCCCGCCGCGGGGCCCGGCACCGACCGGGCCCGGCACCGACCGGCTCCGCCTCGCGCCGCCCGCCCCGCCGAGAGCGGCGCCACCGTGACACCGCCCCCGGGCTCCCGCCGGCGGCGCGGGAGGCCCCGGGCGCGTCTCACCGCTGCGGCTGCCGCCGGGCCGGGCCGGGCCGGGGCGGGGCGGGCGCGCGAGACCCCCGCCCGTTCCGCAGCTCGCGCCGCCAGCCGGGACCAGCCGCCGCCGCTCCTGCCGCACCCGCCTCCGCGCGGCGCGCGAGCGTGACGTCCGGTCCCGACACGCGCGGCCGGCTCACCCCGCGGCGCGGCCGTGTGACGTCACTGCCCAGGGACGCGCGGCCGTCTCGCCCTCCAGCGGCGCCTCGGGACGGCGTGACGTCAGTGCCGGGCGACACACGGCAGCGTGCCCGCTGGCGCGCAGGGCGGTGTCAGAGCCCGGAGACACGCTGCCGGCGCGTGAGGTGTTCCCTGGCGGTGCCGCCATCGGTTCGGGTGCGGCTTTGTTTACAACACTTCTGACAAGACTGACGTACCGTCTCCGCGTCAGTGGGGGAGTTGCCAGTAATAACGTCCCTTTCACCGGGGTCTCTGTCTCCCAGAGGCCCGTCTGGCCGATGACTTTGTTGGTTATGACCACAGGAGTACCTGGGAGAAGTTTTACCTTCAGACGAGCATGTGTAATCTCAGAAGACAGATGTTACAGGATGGCATTCTTAGAGTTAAGTTCTAAAACGCTTTGATCTTAAAAGAGCGTTTCAGCCTTGCCCAAGGTTAGCCGCATTTCCTGCAGGTGTCTGCCTTCTCAGCGCGTGAGACCTGGCCAATAGCGCCTAGGCACGAAAAAGAACGATTCAAAGGGTTTTGTGGGTGAAGTATTTTCTCCTCCATTTGTCCGAGACACGACTGGTTTGGTGTGGTTTAGAAAGGGCTTCTCCAGAAAGATTTTTCTTCTGTGTTCCGTATTGTTGTGACATTGTCGGTAGCGACTGTTCTTGTTTGCAGTAGCTGTTCCTTTCTGTGAATTCTGAAATTTGTGATTTCAGGAGTGGGATGGTCTGGTAAGGATAGCCTTTGTTAGGAAGAACAAGACACTCTCTGCAGCGTTTAAGTAAGTAACTTCTGTTAAGGGAGATCTTGGTTCCAAGTTGGAGAGTCCACCCAGTTAACCGTTCCTTCTGTGCAAATGCATAGCACGGTGTTACATGCCCGCCAGCACAGCCTGGGATGCGCCGTGATGGGAGGGCTTATGCTGAGGCCACGAGCTTTCTCGTTTAGAAGAAAATTAGGCAGCTGTTTAGAAAGAACAGCTCCGCGTAGTGGTTACGGTTTTTTGTGGTAAAGGTGAACAACTCGTTGAAGCTCAGGTTCCGTTCTAAACTTGTATTTCTTTCAGGTCAAGTGCTGTAGAGCAGTTGCTGGATCATAATTACCGAATTCATTGTTCCTTACGCAACACAGTAAGTTCCTTTTTAATATATTAAATTCTATTCCTGTGTACTGTGACCTACATGCTGACTTTCATAAGAGCCAAAAAGTAACGTGGAAAAGCTTAACGTGTTAAAGTTTTTCCAGGAGCGTTTGAGGGAGGGAGGAACTCGCCTCTTTTTGTAGAGGAAAAGCCAAAAGGGTCACTAAATTACAGTGGAAAAGCTGAGAGCTAAGTATCTTATTAATACATTGGCTGTACATGTCCCAAGGACTTCTGCCGATCTAACAAGAATCTAATGAGAACGCTTTCTGTGCCTGCTTAGCGATACTGTTGTGATTAATCTTTAGTGAATGAGCTGAGGTGCAAAAATTCAGATACAAGGATGGAAGAATACAATAATCCATACAAGAAAAAACACAACTTTTTGTTGTGATTTCTATCACTTGAAACAAGAGCTATTCTAAAAGCAGGAAAAGAATAGATTATTTAAATGAACCCTTTTCTGTGCTATGAATCGCAAATGAATTTGTGTCCTCTTTTCCATTGACAGGAAATACCCGAAAACTTCAAAATTGCAGAGAAAATTCAGTCAGTCCTAAAAAAGACAGGTTACTCCGAAAAACGAGCCCGCTCAATGGATATAGATGATTTCATTAGGTATTTTTTTTTTCCTCTTTACGCCTTCCTTTTACGCTTCTTCAGATTCTACCTGCACCTGCACCAGCGTACCACAGATTAGTACTGGGTGACACAGGAATGGTACTAACTCTGTTTTCCTCTCCATATCAGACGCTCCTTGCTTCCAGTCCTGAACATGAACAAACACTTAAACACTGTATAGGTTTTAACTGCTGCTTGCAGCATTGAGGGGCAACTAGCTAAAGATCCCCATTTCTGGTATTTGCGTACCAGACCCTCCTGTGTCTCTCTAAAAATGGCTTTAATGATGGAATTGGTGATGATACTTTCCCTGGAGACTTAGACAAGCCTTCTCTGTCTGTCTTGAGGATTAGGCCTTAGTGTAGAGCATAATTTGGAAGTCTGAGTAGTTAACTGCTGTATTCTGCTCTTACTTCTGGTCAGTTAGTTTAAGCGGCAGCATGAATCCTCTCCTCATTTAAGATAAAAAAGTCCTAGCTGTTTCTCTGTGTGACAAGTAATACAGCTACTGCTCCTGAAAGGAACGGAGGAAACCTGTTGGGATGCAGCATAACCAACAGCACTGAAAATACACCTGCATCTCTAAAATGGCAAATTTGCCGATAACTTCGAGTTTAAGACTTGTAACAATTCTTTATGGCAGCGGAAGCGTGATGGCTGCTCTTGTGCTCTATTCCTGTGTTCTTTGCCAGACGGCGCGTCTTAGAAATGCCTTAAGCTGAAGTACAAATCAGTAGAAATCGTAACACAAATATTTCATCTCTTTCAGGCTGCTGCACGGCTTCAATTCAGAAGGCATCCATTTCTCATAGAGTCTACTGGAAGCACGAAAGATGTTCTGTATTTTGTCACCAAAGTCTTACCTAAGCCAGACTGACTGCAGTGGGACAAGCTCTTCTCAGAAAAGCATGGAACAGAATACAGCGTGCACACTCGGGTTCTCCTTAAAGCCCTACATGCAAGACACAGAGAGTAGGCAAGAAGCTGCTGCTCTGTATTTGAAAAACAATCAGTTCTTTCACGACTGAAGTGAGGTGCTGGACTTCCACAAGAGAGTGTATTTTTAAATATACCCAATAGCATGGATTGATGCTGCCGTAATTGAAATCGGTGTTCTCTGATCATGGACTTCACCTCAGTGTATTCTTGCACAATACTCAACAGTACAACCCAGAAGCCTGCTCTGGGCACAAAACCAGAGTTGTAGTCATTCCATTTGTTTGGGATCTTGTTTGTTTGTTTGTTTGTTTGTTTGTTTGTTTGTTTGTTTGTTTGTTTGTTTCAAGGTGTATTTAAACACTCTCTCTTCCCTTTGTCCTCTGGTAGCTACCTGCATTCCAAGTCTGCTAGTGATCTGCTTCTCTTGGAGAAACCCCAGTAACTGTTCCTCAGAAACAAGAGCAGTTATCTTGTGGGCTTGGTATCATTTACGATTTACTCTTACGACTGGAGTGCTGCAAAGGATGGCTATAAGCTCTTCAGAAGGGATAGGCAAGGAAGGAGAGGCGGTGGGGTGGCTCTGCGTGTTAGGGAGCGTTTCGATTGTGTAGAGCTCAACGATTGTGACAACAAGGTCGAGTGCTTATGGGTGAGGATGAGGGGGAAGGCCAACAAGGCAGATATGCCGCGGGGGGTCTGTTACAGACCACCCAACCAGGATGAAGAAGTAGATGAAGTGTTGTACAAGCGGCTGGCAGAAGTCTCACAATCGGTAGCCCTTGTTCTCGGGGGGACTTCAACTTACCGGACGTCTGCTGGAAATGCAGCGCAGCAGAGGGGAAACGGTCTAGGAGGTTCCTGGAGTGTGTGGAAGATAACTTCCTGACACAGCTGGTAAGTGAGCCGGCCAGGGGAGGTGCCTCGCCTGACCTGCTGTTTACAAACAGAGAAGGACTGGTGGGAGATGTGGCGGACGGAGGCCGTCTTGGCCTTAGCGACCGTGGTATGGTAGAGTTCTCGATTCTTGGCGAAGTAAGGAGAGGGGGGGATCAGCAAAACCGCTACCTAGCATGGACTTCTGGAGGGCAGACTTTGGCCTGTTCAGGGCACTGGTTGGGGGAGTCCCTTGGGAGGCAGTCCTGAAGGGCAAAGGGGTCCAGGAGGGCTGGGCATTCTTCAAGAAGGAGGTCTTGAAGGTGCAGGAGCGGGCTGTCCCCACGTGCCATAAGACGAACTGGTGGGGAAGGCGACTGGCCTGGCTGAACAGGGAGCTGTTGCTGGCACTCAGGAAAAAAAGGAGAGTTGACCACTTCTGGAAGAAGGGGCAGGCAACTCAAGAAGAGTACAGGGATCTCGTTAGGTCATGCAGAGAGAAAATTAGAAAGGCAAAAGCCCAGCTAGAACTCCATCTGGCCACTGTTGTAAGGGATAACAAAAAATGTTTACAAATACATTAACAACAAAAAGGGAGCCAAATTCTCTGTTGGCTGCGGAGGGGAACATCGCCGCCGAGGATGAGGAGAAGGCTGAGGTACTTAATGCCTTCTTTGCCTCAGTCTTTAATAATCAGACCAGTTGTCCCCAGGGTATTCAGCCCCCTGAGCTGGAAGGCAGGGACGGAGAGCAGAACAAACCCCCCATAATCCAGGAGAAAGCAGTTTACGACTTGCTGCGCCACCTGGTCACTCACAAGTCTATGGGGCTGGACGGGATCCACCCGAGAGCACCGAGGGAGCTGGCGGAGGAGCTTGCCAAGCCACTCTCCATCATTTATCAGCAGTCCTGGTTAACAGCGGAGGTCCCAGACCACTGGAGGCTTGCCGACATGATGCCCATCTACAAGAAGGGCTGGATCCGGAGGATCCGGGGAACTACAGGCCACTCAGCCTGACCTCGGTACCAGGTAAGATCATGGAGAGGTTCATCTTGAGTGCGCTCACCAGGCACGTGCAGGACAACCAGGGGATCAGGCCCAACCAGCATGGCTTCATGAAAGGCAGGTCCTGCCCGACCAACCTGATGACCAGGTTCTGTGACCAGGTGACCCGACTACTGGATGCGGGGAAGGCTGTGCGTGTTGCCTACCCGGACTTCAGTAAAGCCTTTGACGCTGCCTCCCACAGCATCCTCCTAGAGAAGCTAGCGGCTCATGGCTTAGACAGGCGTACTCTTCGCTGGGTAAAAAAAGTGGCTGGATGGCCGAGCCCAGAGAGTGGTGGTGAACGGAGCTAAATCCAGTTGGTGGCCAGTCACAAGCGGTGTTCCCCAGGGCGCAGTTTTGGGGCCTGTCTTGTTTAATGTCTTTACCAATGACCTGGATGAGGGGATCGAGTGCACCCTCAGTAAGTTTGCAGGCGACACCAAGTTGGGCATCAGTGTTGATCTGCTCGAGGGTAGGAAGGCTCTGCAGAGGGATCTGGACAGGCGGGATTGATCAGCTGAGGCCAATTGTGTGAGGTTTAACAAGGCCAAGTGCCAGGTCCTGCACTTGGGTCACAACAACCCCATGCAACGCCACAGCCTTGGGGAAGAGTGGCTGGAAAGCTGCTTGTTGGAAAAGGACCTGGGGGTGCTGGCTGACAGCCAGCTGAACATGAGCCAGCAGTGTGCCCAGGTGGCCAAGAAGGCCAACGGCATCCTGGCTTGTGTCAGGAATAGTGTGGCCAGCAGGAGCAGGGGAGTGATCATCCCCCTGTACTGGGCACTGGTGAGGCCGCACCTCAAACACTGTGTTCAGTTTTGGGCCCCTCACTACAAGAAGGACGTTGAGGTGCTGGAGCTTGTGCAAAGAAGAGCAACGAAGCTGGTGAAGGGTCTGGAGAGCAGGTCTTATGAGCAGCAGCTGAGGGAACTGGGACTGTTTACCCTGGAGAAGAGGAGGATGAAGGGAGACCTTATCGCTCTCTACAACTACCTGAAAGGAGGTTGTAGTGAGGTGGGTGTTGGTCTCTTCTCCCAGGTTACCAGGGACAGGACAAGAGGAAATGGCCTCAAGTTGGTTCAGGGGAGGTTTAGATTGGCTGCAGGAAAAATGTCTTTACAGAAAGAGTGGTCAGGCACTGGACTGGGCTGCCCAGAGAGGCGGTGGAGTCACCATCCCTGGAGGTGTTCAAAAAACCGTGTAGATGTGGCACTTCAGGGCCTGGTTTAGGAGGCGTGGTGGTGTTGCGTTGACAGTTGGACTTGATGATCTTAGAGGTCTTTTCCAACCTTAACGATTCTATGATTCTATTCTATGATTCTATACAAAAACATTATCGAGGTACCAGAAACTACCAGTGTCATGTCCTTTACCCGCTTCTTATTGCCATCAAACCAGTGCAGGAACTAGCAGAAAATTCCCAAAGGGCTGCTGCTCGCAAGCATAAACAGAAGGGGGTTTTTGTCAACTGTAACGTCAAGCAGCTATTTTTATAAGAAAACTACTTCACCCTTCAAGGCAAGGAGGAGCTTTAGCATAGATCAAAGCTTTCAGTGTGTCTTAGAGCAATGCATGCCTGTGTCCTGACAAAGGCTTACTGAAGTGTCTTAACATAGTCTGGATTACATGTATTTGTTATTAGAGGACAAGGCGGAGCCTTCCCAAGGAAGTTTGCATTAACTGTGCATAGCAGCTGTCAAAAGAAAAATCCGCTTTGGCCTGTCTCATGGTTCAGTAAAACAGTAACTAGTAACTCTGTGGCATCATGCAGGGGTGAAGGCATGACGCCTACCATAAGCCATTTTTTCATGTATAGTGGATCTCTTTCCATAAGGCCACAGTAGGTGGAGAAGAGGCAAATGAGCCAAAACTCCTCTAAGGCCTGACTTCTTTTTATACACAGCCAATGTCATTCTTCAAAAGTCATTGATTCAGAAACATGTACAGAAGTTAGTACTTGAATTTGCAGGCATCCTGGGACATTGTCTTGGGAAACAGAATTGCTCATTTGTTGTATAATTGAGTGATTCTGGTGCCGCTTCAGTGCATATAGAAGCGGTTTATGACTGAGGTAAGTAGCCACAGCAATATACACCGGAGATTTGTGTCACACTCCCTAAATGTCTTCGTTTTACAGGACAGGAAGCAAGACAGGCTTGTCTGAGTCCTGTTCAAGTACTTCCAGTCCATCACAGCAACGGGCTACAGGAATTCAAGTGCCGTAACCAGCTGTCTCGGTTTATCTTCACTCTCAGTGCTTCAGTATTGGTCTAAAGCTGACCTTTACGGCTGTCTCTTAACATTACCTCCCAGTAGACACAATTTCAGCTTGCATCTGCTACCTGACGGGACACACGTCGTTTACGAGGCTTCGTAAAAAGCGGCTGCAATCTAACTGCCTCTGTCCTCCCTGTCCTCTTTGGTACCCGTTGTAAACCACGGCCTGGTTGCGGCTCTAGGCTCCCATGCAGGAATAGTAGGGAGGCCACTGTTTCTCACGTGGGAGGTCTCAGTCTTGAGAGGCTTTTTAGAAAGTAAGATTTCTCCAGAGCAGCTTTGAAGAAACCCTCCGGTCTTGCACGATAACCTGTACTATCACCTGCTAACAAAAGCTGCTGCCTTCTGTTTCACTGGGTTTTTCCTTTAACTGTGATGGACGACGTTCTTAAACAAATGCTCAGAAAGATGGGTGAGGTTTCTTTTAGGACCTGCTGCAAAACTAAAGTCAGGACAGTGCCCTGGGGAACTTCTTCCTATATGAGGAATTTGTACGGAAGAGTTAGCTCCAGAAGTAAATATTCATTCTGAAATCAGAGGCCTTTTCAAAAGGGTAACTCCGACGTGCTTACAGAGTGAAACCCTTCCCAAAGCACAACAGAACTTTCACAGAAGTAAATTCTCATCTGTACTTCATTTAATAGCTTTATTTATTAAACACATTATGTAAAATCTACATTGTTTCAGTTTTCATGTTTACACACAGGATTTTTTTATTTTTAACCATGATGCGACAAGAGCTTCCCGTAGTCTACCTTTCTATGGGAGATACAAACATTAAACACTACAAGAATCCCCAGTTCATTTAACTCTCTTTTCATTGCCTTCCCTTTGTTTCTCTTCAGGCCTGGCACAATCAAACAGGCTTGTACTCCAAAATTCATTTTTAAACAGTTCAAAGGGAAAGTTTGCTGGTAAAAACTCCTGGAAACAGGGGGAACTCCTAGAGAGATCTACAGTTCTTTGTTTGACAAGAAGTTCTTACATGAAAGGTCAATCTTTTTTGGATACTGACTTGCAAAAATAACTTGAGTGCCACCAGATAAAAAGTGCTGATACACATGGCGCCGTTTGTGAGAATTCAGGTACTTGTGGGATTTCTGTTAGCGCTAGGGAGAGGTATTGTGCCAAAGCCTCAAACGATGCAATTTCCCCCCACTTTTCAGCTGCTGGCACTACACAAAGGGAAAAATGGGTATTAGCTACTTCTTTTTAAAGCAACAGAGCTACTCAAACTACCTGCAAACTACGGTTAATGGACATGTAAGTTTGTCATGCATCAAAAGGCAAATTTTAACAGTATGTGAAAGGCCAACATGTATGTGTTTAGCTGGATCCCCATATTTTAAACAGCTAACCATACACAGAGGCCAGATAGTACCTTTTCTCTGACAGCTTTATCACGCCACACCACATACTGTATATCTGCATTATCCTAAGATACAACTCTCCTCAGTACTTAAACATTACCCTTTATTATACATCAACTAAATTAGATTTGGGTTTTTTTTTGGTTTTTTCTTTTTCTTTTTTTTTTAGATTTCAGAGGAAATGTTAGAATCATATAACCATTCTTTATGGTATTCAGAATAATCTAGATCCCAGATTTTTACAAGGAGGATGGAATGTCCAGCTGTTTGTTCACTCTAACAGCTCTTGCAGTTCCTGCCCAAATGATATGGCACGTTCTGTGAAACGAAAGTAGC
Organism: Morus bassanus; assembly: GCA_031468815.1. Lineage (NCBI taxonomy): Eukaryota > Metazoa > Chordata > Aves > Suliformes > Sulidae > Morus > Morus bassanus. The sequence continues at coordinate 64,821,971 of CM062600.1, forward strand.
CACCAAAAAAAAAAAGTCTAAAAACACATCACAAATGTACACACACTGAAAGTAATTTATACTGACAAATAAGGAATGTTGTTTCTTAAGCTGTGCTTCGGAAAGAGGGCGTTTAGGGTTAAGCAGCCTTCACCAAGGCACAGAATGGGAAGAGGTAAGCACAGCTGTCTGTAGAAGGGAAGTTATGTACAACCACTCGTGATGTTGGCATGCACGCAAACAATTTAAAACTGCACAGCTGGTCTTTGTAACAAACTGAACATAGTCAAGAGGAAATACTGTGACTTTTTAATGGCCACAGTTTTACTTCATTATTAAAAACATGGCAAATATTTCCAAACATGAAATTCACAATTTGAATAAATGAAATATTTTAAACAAAGTGCTTCACAGATCTGAACCCTGCATGGTTGTGCTGTCTGGTCTAGAAGCATTTTGTAGACATCATAAGAGCATTTCACACAAAACTGAAAACCTCATTCAGGTGAATAAGAAACAGGACATTTCCACAGACATTTCTAACGTTTTTACGCTTTCAAGTAGTTGAGTTCTTACGGCCACTGGGTTTTGTAACAAATGTGTGCTACAGCAGTACGGGTTCGTGGATTCCTTTAGCAGCAAAGGCCCATTTCAAAGGGCACGGGGTCTTTTCGGGTTGATCTGTTTACTGGCCTGTTCCTCCTCTTGTAGAGCTGCCCGGAAGGATTTCACTTTATCTTTAACGAAAAAGAGAGAGTGAGTACTGATGTGCCTGCGCTCAGCGCAGTCCTTGAAACTAAGCCCTGACGCTCCACATCCCAGCCCTAATGCACAACAAAGCACATTCCTCCACAAAACTAGCTGACGCTACCAACTACAAGAGGATTGGGATAAGCCTAAATTCAATACTCACCATACACGCAAGTTGCTTAACAACTTAGTCCCTTCTTAGATGCCACCCCTGTCCCTAGGCAGGATAGGTTTGCAATCTGCACAGTTGCATTCCCAGCACGTGACCTGTCCACACTTAAATTCTTCTTCTAACATACAGAGTATAGGGAGATACACACCACACACATCCTTTTCCTTCCCAGCAGCTTCCAAACCATCCTTAGAGGCATACAAAAATCGTATTTAGCATCCAATCAGTCACTTCGGTATGTTCTAAAACCCAGCAGAGTAGATTCTACTCCCCCCTGTTCTTCTGTGATCATGAAAAGCATTTGTGATTAAATTTTGGAAGTTATTCACCATAAATAGATAAACGCATCATTCTTTTGTTTCATCACAACTGTAACAAGAATGGGAGAGACCCAAGAGAGGAAGTGTGGCATCCTTTCTTACTTCTAGTCCCGTCCCCCTCCATTCCCCAGTAATGTGCCCAAGAACGGGAAGAAGGACACCAAAATGACAGCAAGGTCAGTCCCAGAGTGACAGGAATAAACGCTGAAATATTCAGTGACCTTTATGTGCCATGGGCAGAACACAGAAGATACTGGGAGAAAGAATTTTTGAATTAACAGTTCTTCCCTCCTCTACAGCTATACATACACACATGAATCACGCTGCCTGTAGAGGCGCAAGGATCTCATAGGGAGCCTATACCTCCAGTACCTTGTTTCAAAAGCAGGGTTGAACTATAAGTTTTCTAAGAACAGGGAGTCACCTAAACCGTGTTTTTTCCACTGCTGGTGTCTCCAATTGTCTTCTTCTGAAGAGGAAGCCACCATCCATAAAAAGCAAAGGAATGCGCCTCCAATTCTTTTCTAAAGTCTGCTGGGGCCAGTGCATGCTTACAAGGCCAGCAGGCCACATCTGGTTTGCTTGATGTAGTCTCCTAACTTCCTGCAGCTACTCAGACTAAGTAAAAAGTAAGATTTTACCTTACAAGGCGTTTTCTAACACAGATCAACCCCCACACCCTTCAGCCCCCAACCCCACCCTTGAATTTCTACCAGTATAGCATGCCTGCTGGAGTCCAAGTAGTTACAGAAGCTAAAATGAAAAATTCATCTGCGTGAGGTACCAAGCCGACAAGCTGATTTTAGAAGACAAGTGGAAGCGTCAATTTTGGGCACTAAGAATTATCTGCGCTTTGTGTTTCAACAAAGAGAGGCTGACAGAATTCAGACAGAAAGGCTGCTGAAGAAAAAAGTAAGCTAACAACCAAGCTACTCAGAGCTCGATGCCGCTCTTAAGCACGGCCCTAAAAATGACAGCAGGCTCCCTGCTACACTACCGAATGCCACACAGCAGGAACTGGGAGCTCCTGCTACTTTTTCCTCATTGCATTACCTTCTTTTTTTGCACACTTTGTTTGGCTTTCCTTTTTCCTTCCTTTATTGTTTTGGGACAAAGGAAAAGAAAAGGAAAGCTGCAGGATCGAGTTTATACTTCCTGGAGGTAAAGCAGAGGTTCTTCCTTCAAACTAGGATGAACCCAGCACAGAAGTGAACTTGTTCTTAGGCAGCAGAATAAATGTTCCTTCCACAGGACACTGCAGGGCAGCGTAAGGGGAAAAAGACCCTAAAACATAACAATGCTCTTTTTTTTTTTTCCTCGTTATTACTGCACGTCTCCATGGCATGTGAAAAACCACGGCTAATAATGCACATAAAAGTGATTAAAAGCAATCTACCTCTTAGTTCGGTCAGAATATCAATTTTTTGTTCTAGAATTGCTTCCAGTTGGGTAGCGTAAGAATCCACATCATAGTCTACTTCTTCTGTCATCTCAAGAAGAGCTTTTTCATCTTCCAGCCATCTAATAGATTCCTAGATGAAAGTAAAAAAAAAAAAAATCCATCTAAATACATTAGCAAAGTTTCAAGACAAAGAGCTGAAGGAGACCTTTTCTCAAGATGACCACACTTTTACTGTCCAGTCACTTCAGTGTAACAGATTTCAATCCTAAAATGAAACCTTATTCCTAATTCAGCAAAATCGTATGTTTTCTACACCGTTTCTTAATTCCAGTGGTCATACCAGCAACAGGTAAATGCCAGCTACCCCAGTTCTCTTCAAATTCACAATATTAGGTGGTTGTAAAGCTAAGAAACTCCAAGAACAGAACTTTCTGTTGCAGTTATGTTCTCTTAGGCAGCTATGAAACTTTGAAGACAGGATTCAGTTTTAAGTATGGGCTGGTTGCCACTGGCTATAATCATAGTGTCATTACTACAGTCGAGGAGCCAAAATAATTCTGTCCATAATCAAAACCAGTTTTGAGGGAAGCTGTGTCAAAGAAGAGCTATTTTAAGCTCACTATTGCATGAGATAACTCCCCAGGTAGAGAAGAGTACAGTAAAGGCTGGTGAAAGCAGCCGTTAGGCATCTTTGCACTCCAAATATTACAAAAAAAGAGGAAGAAAAAAAGTCTTGGAGCAAAGAAGAATGCCACCAGGAGCTTAAAGCTTACAGACCCAAGCAAAGCTGTGATCAGGAGAACTGATCCCACTGGAAATGCTTTCATTTAAAAAAAGAAAGCAGCTGACAGTTCTAGGCATGCTGGGCCTGAAGTACTAAAATTAAGTCTTTTCCTCTGTGCTCAGTAGCCCAAGTAATATTGCAAGCATAGTCCAAACGCCATGTATGGCTTTTGGCTTTCAGGACAGATGGAGCTCACATTGGGAAAGGATTCATCTCATCTAATGTAAACTCGTACATCCAAGACACAAAGGAAGACCAGCACCTCTAGAGCACCGTTCATCCGCTGATCCGTTCTAGACGTTTTTGTTAGGAAAGGATGTTTTGTAATAGCAGCTTCCAGCAAAAAGCTGACAAAAGACAGCTTCTGCCTAGTACAGCTGGTAGATCTTGTATTGGTGCAGCCCACCTCCACCCACAGCATAAACAAGCCATGCTGCGAATGGAGGGAGCTGAGGCTCGGACACATTTCCTTCCAGTGGCTGCTGCGAGGAGCAGTAATCTCCAGCAGAAGGCCAGATGGACACACAGAGGCAGACATCTTAAACTAATGCAGCTTGTCTCTCCAGAAGTCGCAAGCATTAGGACACAGCTACGGCATATGGCATGAGACTTTCACACTTCTGCATGTTTTCCTTCAGGGCCCATGTTTCGTAATAACTAAATCTCTACATCTGTTGTAAAATGTGTTATTTAGCATCCTACTGTCTTATGAACACACATCAATGTCCCACTAACTTAGATACCTAAACTGAGAAGATGTGTGTATTCCCTACAGGTTTAATGCTCTGCAGCAGCTGGGCCAAATGGACAGCCTGCCTCAAGAGTCTAAGGTTATGAACAGAAGCAACTCACATTCCCTTCTGAAAACTAGTAACTCATACTTATAACTGCAATTTATATTGTGAATGTGAAAGGCTCTGTGGCGCCGACTAGCATCACGCTGCCTGGGCAGGATTCCTTCCAAACACACTGAATAACAGCAAGTGAAAACCTTTGTGTGTCTGTAAAAAGGAAGCAAACAGACAGTTAGAAACATGTGTCTCTTTTGGATCTCAGTATGTCAGCGGCAGATGTCACAAAAGGATACTCAGATGAGCTACTTGGAGGGAGTATTGCAGTATCTTAGAGGGAGACGACCAAACAGAAATGGTGCTGATAGAGACACTACTATGAATTGCCAGCTCTGACATAGGAATATTGGCATAGATTAGACAGTGAAATTGAAAATGTCAAGACCAGTCTGAATAAGCTACCTGCAATTAGAAAAAAAAAAAAAAAAAAAAACAGTCGCTAATGCTGGAAAAGGACTACAACAGAAAATATGGTGAGTAGTAAAAATAGTAAAAAGAAAACACCAACTTTTCTTATGATGAACAGAGCTTATTTAGGAATGTTTGTTGAGAAGAAAAGGAAAATTTTGCTAAATTTCTGGGATGATACAGAAATATGCTTCTCTTTCATCATGGGGACAAAGGGTAGTGGCTAGGGGATCTGTCCCTATTAGTTTGCTACAATGGGCTTAGCATAATAAACAATTTAGAAATCTCTGAGAGCAGCGGAATGACCAGGTGATACCCTACATCTTCACGAGTACGTCCTTGCAAAGGGTGTCCTGGTTTCAGCTGGGATAGAGTTCATTTTCTTCACAGTAGCTGGTACAGTGCTGTGTTTCGGATTCAGTATGAAAATAATGTTGATAACACACTGATGTTCTAGTTGTTGCTAAGTAGTGCCTATACTAAATCAAAGGCTTTTCAGCTCCCCATGCTCTGCCAGGTGCACATGAAGCTGGGAGGGGAGGGGCACAGCCAAGAGAGCTGATCCAAACTCACCAATGGGATATTGCATAACATATGATATCATGCTCAGCATATAAAGCTGGGGGAAGAAGAAGGAAGCGGGGGATGTTCAAGTGATGGCGTTTGTCTTCCCAAGTAACTGTTATGTGTGATGGAGACCTGCGTTCCTGGAGATGGCTGAACACCTGCCTGCCGATGGGAAGTAGTGAAGGAACTCCTGCTTTTGCTTTGCTTGCGCACACGGCTTTTGCCTGACTTGTGAAACTGTCTTTCTCTCAGCCCACGAGTTTTCTCACTACTACCCTTCCGATTCCATCCCCCATCCTGCTGGGGACAGGGCAGGGAGCAAGCGAGTGGCTGGGTGGTGTGTAGTTGCTGGCTGGGGTTAAACCACGATATTGGGAGACACGTGAATTCCTGGATTAGGATAAAACAAAGTAGAGCTCCATCTTTTACCTGGAAGACAGCCCTGTGGTCTTCTACTACTTGCTCTTCCATTTCTACCATTTGTGACACAGCTTCATGGAAAGTAAACAACTGCGGAGAAACTTCCTCTTCCTAAAAACAGTAGTTAAACTCGTTAGTCTGGAAAGAGCTGTGGCTACAGGAAATATATTGAATGTGATCCATCTCATCACAGAATACAGAAAGAAATATGCAGAAGGCAGAACCTGTCAAAAATAGAATTTAATACTTCTATCAAGAAAATCTCCAGACACAAGTGGAGGGGGCCATAAATTCAAAACGGTCACAGAGTTAAACTCAATTCATATTCACTAAAAATTTCCAGTCACCAATCCTAGCGAATACCAGGAAACAGAATATTCCACATTAAAAAAAAACAAGTTAAAATAGGGGGAAGAGGAAGTCACAAGGGAAGCATGATAATTTCTAGTAGGTTTTAATGCCTACAAAAAACTCTGGTTTTCTGTCAGGGCTTCTTGTTGTGCATATTGTAATAGGCAGCAATTTTCAAAAAAAGGAGAACAGCAATTACATTCAATACATTTAATGAAATCAAAATTAAATTAATCCTTTGGAATAAATGTAAAGTGAGAAACCGAAAATGTACATAGTGATTAATACATTAGAAGAATGCACAACATGGATTTACAAACTGGGGCAAACAGGGCTTCTTTAGAAATCAATAGTTAAAAGTCAAAGGGGAGAGCACGAGGTAGGCTGTAATTAATGTTTTAGCAAGACAGTATAGTTCCCTATCCAATGCCTTTGAAATCTTTCTTAAAACATATTGTACATCTTAATTTAATTCCACATGAACAATGAAAAAGTATGGTATGAAAGGATATCTGGCTGGAAAGACCAGCCAGTGGGAAGCTCTAGGAATCACCAGCATGTTCTTATGAAATAGAGTCCTGGAAGAAGAGCCAGCTACTAAAATGAGAAATACAGCAGACACCATGAAGAGGTGTCTGAGAAGGCAGAGAGTCTTGCGAAAAATACGTTAGGAGAGTAAGGATTTTTCTTTCCAATCTTTCATCAGCATTTTCACAAACGGAGTTTTAATCCCTGTTGAACATTTAAGGAACAGGACTACAGCTGACAATCAGCAACAAGGGGAAAATGCCCTTTAGAAGATGGCTCTGAGCTCCCCACTCGTGCAGCCCTGGGAGGCATGCTGGGAACATGATGTAGCTCTCTCCCAAACAGTGCACTGGGGTTTCACCCCATGAAAATCAGGATGTCGGGAAGAATGATGGGTAGCTGGATTTCTAAACGCAGAGAAAGGCAAACTCACTTGAAATGGGTGTTGCATGCAGGGAAAAGAATGCTCAAAACCACAAGAGTGTTAAATAAAACAGATGGGTGTCCCAGGATACTTCTAACTGCCTAAAACAATATGAAGCTATACTGGAAAAATTGTGTGCTAAAGAATGCCAGAGCCTAGGGCAGACCCTGCCTAGACATTAAAAGCCCTAATCGGCAAGGCAGATGAAAAGTAAAACATCCTCCTCTCATTCTTCAAGAAATGTCTTTGGTTTTGGTTCTTTTTTGGTATGGGAACAAACATAATACCATACAGTGAAAAGGTGAAGAGGCATGCTGTATTTACTTAATGATCTTGCTAACAGGCTATAAACACACGTTACTCTGGATTTGTTCTGCCACGGTATTTATCATCATCTCTTTCCATGTAATGCTGTAAAGCACTCACGTTTTGTTCACAAAGGAGTTTGAGATCATCTCTCTGAGGAGAGCTCCCCACGCCCCACTGTGTCTCCAAGTCGTCGATCTGACTGGGAGCATGGTGTACAATGGGACGGATATCACCTGCGGCACTAGGATCAACCGTCAGCTCCTTCACCCTATGAGCAGAAAATGTCTCATTTGTAAATTAGTAACTTCCTGTGCAAAAGAGTCACAACCAAAAATATGGGTTTATGCGAAATTAATTTATTGAAGAAGGATGATGATGTCAGCTTCACAAATTTAATGTACTTTCAGTGACAAAAAGATATTAGTCCAACTCCTAAAAAGCAAGGACCGTTGACTTTCAACTACTTGCAGGTAGATTACAGGCCATCTTCTAGCAAGAGGCATCTTCTGATTGAAATCTTACTGCTCACTGACAGTTGAGAGGGCAAAAATCTCCAAACCCTCAATATTAACTCCTTGAGTAGTATTTGAAAGAACAGTTCATTGAGCACCCTAAGCCTGACCATCTTTCTTCTTCTCTGCACATACTTGTGCTTTAAAAAAGTCAGTCAACCAGTACCCCGCTAGCTGTTACAAGCAAATCCACCAAGAAAATACTAATTTGCAACCAAGTATCTCAGAGAATGAATAGATCCTTTAAATAAAATAAATTCAAAGGTGAAAATATCTTATTAAAATCTTAGGCTCTTGCAGCATGAAAATAGTTTAAAAGATTGATAATGATTCTGTCAAAAAAAAAAAAGCCCATTTAAAAGCAAGTCTAGGAAACAGACACATCAAAGTCTGCAAGTATAGCAAGTTTTAGACCATATTCTCCATTTTTTAAAGGGAAAAACATTCTTTTTCAAGGAGCACTTCTTTTCTACAATGGAAACTGGTTTTCATTCATCTTCAAAGTGATGAAAAGGTTTAAAAATATGTATATATTCTCATGTATGAAAATTGTTTTCTTTTTTAATTAGAGATATTCAAATTACCCTAAACAGAGACTTGCCAGATTTGGCCCACTAAATGTACAAAGGTGACATCATCATTTTTTAAAAAAAGTATGGAGGAAACTACCAAGCCTGGATACAGAGTGTGGATGTTTAAGGAGGGTGAACAAAATACTAGGAAGATGATTGCAGATCATGCAGAATCATCACCTGCCAAACAAAATAAAAACAAAGTATGTGTGGCGCAAGGCAAGGGGACTAATGAAAGGTTGGTCTGCAAAATTACATAGCCAAAGAGAAAACTTAAAAATAAAGATTCCATGTATAGAATGAAGTAGACCTGGTGACTGAAGGAGAAAAGTCGTCATACTCATAGGAAGGAGAGAGATCAGAGCGACTGCCACTACCCTGTGAGAAGGGAATGTCCGAAGGACTAATTCCAAATTCCTTTACTCTGCAGCAGCAAAATACAGCAGCAAATTAAAAGAAAATGTTCTCATAAACACAGTTAAAATGACAACTCTTTGCTCAGCATACTTCTTTAATAGTTCAACTATAAAATTATTTTTCTATTAAAACACAAGTGTGTCAACTTATTCAAACCTTCTGCAAACGGAGTTACAGAGCACAAACAAAACTGAACAGAAGATGTGCTGCTAATTTGCAGCGGACTATAATAGCAGTGTTTTCAGAAGAGTAATTTCAGATTGCAGTTCGTGCAGTTAATAAAATTTGCTCGTCGTTCAATATTCCACTGAATGGCTCCTTTTAAGATATCAAACCACTATAGCTACAAAACTTGAAATTCGCTTCTGCCCCCCCGTCTTGCACTGCACACACACTGGTGTCCAGCACCTAAAAATTACTTGTACTATGAACAGGACATATTGCTAGAAAAAACTAAAATACTACACAAGACACGTGAAGCAACTTTACAGTGACAGGCATTTACTCCATAACAACATGCAAATTTAACACCAAGGGGAAGAAACAGTTTCAGCACAACTGTTTAGTATACTAGAAATAGGTGTTTAATTAGTTTTGCAGTGTCTTTTTCTAGAGTCACTTCAGCAATGCGTGTTCAGTAAGGGGTGAAAGACCCAACAAGTCTTGATGAATGTGCAAGGTCCTTTGTTATGTTCCTCTAAGCAGGGGAGTAGAAGCCTCCTTCTCACAGGAAGGAAATCACACAGACTGGTCCAAGCCAGGCAGATTTGCTACTAGCTCCCTTGATTCAGACACAGAGACATTCAGATATCAAGAGGAGCGGGCGGTAAGCTTTCCTTCCTTTGTGCCCAATTAGCTACTGGCCAGGGGGTCCCAGCCAAGCAGGAGCAGACATGGTTCTGCTCTGTCTTTCACTGGGGCAAGGAGGCCACTAGATGGTAGCCTCTTCTGGCCAAACCAGGGTTTCTGATGGCCCAGAGGCTTGTCTGCCTCCTTTGTTCTTTGCACGAAAGCATGGGGTGGGGGTGGGGGGTGTGGGCTGTGCTTCTCTGGGTCACAGGTCTGACTGCAGGGACATGCAGGACCTGATAGCTGCACTCCACAGACATTAAGCGAAGAACTGAAGCAGGAGAAGGCCCCTTTCACACTCACGGAAGAGATGAACACCTTCAGAGAGCAGTACAGGTCTCAGAGGTGCTGCATCAGCCTCTGCAGGTGCTACTTTCTCTGCACTTATCATAAAGGCACTGTTGGATTAACTGACTCCTTACTTAGGGGTCTCAGATATTTGCCTGAAGTTGGAACGTATAAAATTTCCTAAGTATGTATGAAACAGACTGGCAACTACGTGCAATTCCACCAAGGGGATGAAAAAAACCCCATAATGCAGAAAGGTATTTCAGCTAACACCCCAAGGAATCATCATCAATACCGACTACCCCTACTGCAAGAAGAGATGGCGCCTCCAGAGCAGGGGCAAAACAATAGGAGTATCTCCCACACTCCGTGCAATCCACATTATCCAGCTCTGGATAATGGCTTAAATGCAGTTGCTACTGATTCTATTGTTATGGTTGTAAAAAGTGGCAATTTAAATGAAATGTGAGCCTGGATCAGTAATTTGGTTTTGATCTTATCAAGGAATGGAAGTATGACAAAATTATTCAAGTACCTAAAATACTTATACATCATGGCACAACAGTATTCCAAATGTCAGTGGTCAACAGCTGGTAGAGCTAGAAGCAATAACATTTTCCATACCTATTTGCGTATCTCAACGTATTTAGGGTGTTTTCACAGGATGCCATCCCCGGTGAAATCGTAGCGATCTGGAGGAAACAAGCCACACATTAATAAATCGCTTTGTACAGATGAAAGGGTAGATGAATTCAAATTAACTTTTTTTTTTTAAATCTCCCATTCCATTTGAGATCTTCTGCCAAAACTGTCTGCTACGTACAGCTGTACTTATACAATGACATCGGAAAGACAGGCATGTCAAGTCAAAGCTTCTATTTAATTTTTTTTAACCATACCTGGAACAATAAGAACTCATTTCATTCAATTTCCTGCATCTCACTGTCTTGGTAACACAACATGTAAATGCAAAACTCTAACTGAAAAAATAAAGGCTCCTCAAAAAGGGAAATACACAACTCAGTAGAAAGTCCAACATATCCTGCGAACAATTACCAGATTCTTTTTTTTATATATCTTTGTAGGCTGTTCTCCATTCAAGCAGATTGTATATTGATTTGAGAGACCTATTTTGGCCACAGTCCAAAACTGTACTTAATAATATTAAAGATAAGCATGTGTTTAACTGTTTTTGTCAGTAAAGACTTTTTTTTGCTCAGTTAGAAGTTATCTGGAAATAATATTTGACAGCTAACTTACTATCAGATGTATCTGGAATCTACAAGTCTTTCCTTTTCCAGTTAAATAAAATACCCTGAAGATCTCACCTTCTTTTCAGCAGTTAGCAAAAATAGTAACTGTGCTCAGGCAACAGTGGCATCAGTTTTTGTCCTAGCTTCTCTTAGTAGTCCACTTTTTCCATCTGTGCTCCTTTCAGGAGAGCCGTAAAGGCACTACCCAGCACAAACACCTCTATGATCCTACACACTAACTCTTTTTGTGGTGGCACGGTATCAGGAGACTGAAACTGATGAAGATTAGATAATCTTGGTCTTCTTTTTCATCCTGCTGCTGACATTACTGTACAAAAGCACAAGTAGCCATCCTGAGAGGAATTTCTCCTACTGGGGAGAAACGAAAAATATGTGTGTGGGGGGGTTAGATAGTCTGAAGAGCCTGATACCATACAGACTTAAGTTTAAACCTCTAGTACTGTCTTGTGCTTTAACGCAGCAGGCAGCTAAACACCACACAGCCACTCGCTCACCCCCGCACTGCAGTGGGATGGGGGGGAGAATTGGAAGGGCAAAAGTAAGAAAACTCATGGGTTGAGATAAGAACAGTTTGATGATGATGATGATGATAATAATGATAATATTTTAGGAAGAAGAAGAAAAGGAAAACAGAGAGAAGAGAAGCGTAGCCCAGGGAAAAAACAAGTGATGCTCACCACCCAACGACCACTGCCCCGCTGGTCCCCAAGCAGTGATCGCTGCCCCCCTGGCCAACTCCCCACAGTTAATATACTGAGCATAACGTCATATGGTACAGAGTATCCCTTTGGCCAGTTTGGGTCAGCTGTCCCGGCTGTGCCCCCTCCCCTTCCAGCTCCTTGTGCACCTGGCAGAGCATGGGAAGCTGGAAAAGTCCTTGACTAGTGTAAGCACTACTTAGCAACAACTAAAACATCAGTGTGTTATCAACATTATTCTCATACTAAATCCAAAACACAGCACTGTACCAGCTACTAGGAGGAAAATGAACTCCATCCCGGCTGAAACCAGGGCATATTGGTAAGCATCGGTTACTAATGAAAACAACAAGTGTAGATTTAAAAAGATCATATGATTGCATGTCTCTTTTTATAAAGTGTTCTTGGTGCTAATTAAAAAAACCTACAAGTTCCTAAAATCCTTCCAGACTCTTTTAATGTGAATGGTGTGTGCGCCTCTTCCATCAGTTAAAAGTTCAGAGTACACCTGTGCTGGCTTTGGCTGGAATAGAGGTAAATTTCGTCACAGTAGCTAGTATGGGGCTATGATCTGGATTTGTGCTGAGAACACTGCTGATAACACAGGGACATTTCATTTACTGCTGGGCAGTGCTTACACAGAGCCAAGGCCTTTTCTGCTCCTCACCCCACCCCACCAGTGAGCAGGCTGGGGGTGCACAAAAAGCTAGGAGGGGACACGGCCGGGACAGCTGACCCCAACTGACCCAAGGGATATCCCACACCATATGATGTCATGCTCAGCATGTAAAGCTGAGGGAAGAAGGAGGAAGTTGGGGACATTCGGAATGATGGTGTTTTCTTCCCAAGTAACCGTTACGCATGATGGAGCCCTGCTTTCCTGGGGATGGCTGAACACCTGCCTGCCCTTGGGAAGTAGTGAAGGAATTCCTTCTTTTGCTTTGCTTGTGCGTGTGGCTTTTGCTGTACTTATGAAACTGTCTTTATCTCAGCCCACAAGCTTTCTCACTTTTCTGATTCTCTTCCCCATCCCACCACGGGGATGGGGAAGGAGCGAGTGGCTGTGTGGTGTTCAGTTGCTGGCAGTGGTTAAGCCATGACGACCACCACAGACCGCAACTGCCATAACACCAGGGGACTGCTCCAACATATTGAAGCGTATAAGGTACAGCTGCTATAAGGAAGTGCCGCCGTAGCTGCCATCAGCCATGTGGATACCCTGTTCAGGGTACAAGAACCCGTGTACAAGACTCGATCTGTTGAATACAAACGTCCACCACATCCCATGCCCTCATCCCCCAACAAGTCCGGCCCAGGCAGGACAGGAGTACTCCGACCTCTCTGTTGCTCCCTTCCTCATTCGCAATTCCAAATGAGGATGGAAAAAGCTGCACTATTTTTGGATGGGAATATCTTTAAGACCTGTAATTACCATTCTTCCTATTTCAAATGTGTCCACATTGCTTATGAGCCATCACAGAGGGATCAATGGCCCGTTTGGGACACGGAAGTCTGCACATTCCTGCTCCCACCCTGGAGGGCTGAAGGGTCTGGCACTTCAGCTATGACTGCAGTGCATCAAGGATCCAGCACGTCAAGGATGCAGCACTGGTTAAAAAACAAGAGTATTCTATGGAGCTACCTTGCAAATTTCAAATGGTGGTACATTACCCTACTATGTAACTCTTCAAAAACAACTTTAAATGGTTTTTGAAACTGTTTAAGGACAAGAACTTCCATAAAACTGCAATGACTAATAAAGTTCAAAACAACCTATTTATGCTGACCGTAAGTTTCTGGTTTTCTTTAGAATGAAGCAGATCCTAGTCATAACTGTCCACGTTATGACGTTATATTCAAAATATTCTTCTGGAATTTGGAAAAAAAAAAGTTTCCAAATCATAGTTCAACCTTAAATACAGAGGAGAACACTCCATCCCTAAAATGTAACTTTTAGAATTGCAACAGGAAGTCCATAAACGATAAAAGGAAAAGTCAAATAAAAATATAGAAAACACCACCTAAATTTGACTCACTTACAGATTAGTATGTCAGAAAGCAAGTGGAAAAGGCCCAACAGGTATTTTATACCTGGACATTTCAAGGATCTCTTAGGAAGTTAAAATCACAAGTTTTTACTACACCATTTTATATGTATTCCGTATTGAAAAGCACCACGTATTTACAAAATCTCTTACTGTCTAACAGCACATTAGAACGCTGGGTCAAATCTTTGTGCTGTTGAGGAATCCCTTTACAATACATGCCTCTTCACTGACAAGCAAAAACAGCATCTTAAAAGAGGTTGTCTATGTTCAATAAATAATATTTTCCAATTGAATAATATTTTAATATTTCTATGTTGCAAGCTCATTGATTTATTTTGCCTGTAACAGGCTAAAACTTTTTGGAGGAAATACTATCATGATCTACATGTTGTCTTGTGACAGTTATCACAGTTGTAACTAAGAAGTTATTCTATGCTTTAACTTCCTTCACATAAAGTAGATCCTTCTAGAGAACATAGCAATTATCTATACAGTCCACTGTAGAAATGTGAAAAGGAGCTACTCATTATTAAACTATTTTTGCAATCATTTTTAGAAGTCTGAAGCACCACGGTTAATTACACTGCTCTGCTGCAAACTAGCAGTCAGAACACCTACAGGATAAGTACTCTTTTAATTTAATGAAAGATTGTTCAACTTTATCATAAACCATAAAGACTTGCCCTTTTCTTTCCCTGTAAATTTCATCAGTAAAATCTTGCCAGTGCGTGATATAAGACCCACACACAGACATGCTTACAATACAGGCACACCCTGCCAAGGAGCCAACTCTAAATACCACATTGGAAGGCTGAATGAATTGTCTTGATAGAAGAGGCAGAGGAAGACCCAGAAGCGGCGTGAAGCTGCTGATCATTATCCACTATTCCCACCACTTGGCCAGTGGAGTGCGAATCTCCTCTCCTCTTTCCAGGAAACTGGAGAGGACTGGAGATAATTCCAGGCTGAGGTACTTAATTGTAAAGTGACCGTAGTTATGCGGACACGAAAACAAAGAATAATTCAAGCATATTTCCACTCACTTTCAGAGGGGAATTGTTTTCCTTACTTTAGAATTATATCGAATATAAAATAACGGAATGCAAGCTTTATCAGAAATTGAACACCCATAGATCATGGATCATTCCCGATGGCATTCTCACACTTGCAAATGGGAAAAAATGTTACGACAATGCTATGAGAAGAGCAGTAATTAAATAAAAGAGCTTTACCAAAACAAAGACAGCTTGTTAGCACTTTAAGGAGGTAGGGGTGACGGTGAGAACATCACGAAATATTCACAAATGTTAATTATTCTGTGTACAGGGAGTGTAATTTCCAACAGGCTAACTTTCCAAAACTTCTTCAGCAGTGTGGATACACTAGCTAGAGATGCACAATTTAGCTGTCAGATCCTGCATAGGATTTATCAAGTTATGTCTCAGTGCAAAGAGAACAATCCTGTCTTTGCATCAGAAAACTGAAGGAGAAGAAAAGATTAATAAAAAATACTATTTTAACACCATTTTCAAATTAGAACCAGACCTAACAGCTAAGGGGAAGACTAGGCTGCCCTAACACCATGGTTTTCATGTTGTGGTCTGAAGGCTTCTCTGGCCTCTAGACTAATTAATTCCAAGGAGTCTGCCAAAAGGAACCAGCACAAACAAGCCTAGCAATCGGTGTCCACTGCCGAGAGTTTGCGTTTCCCTGAGTAGAAATGCTAAGGATGCACAAATAAAACAACTGGACATCAGTGCTGTTATCCATCCTTTCCACCATCTGACAGAAAAGTTCTGTTTCTCAGACTGATGCAAATGCACATTTGTACAATACACAACTACTCACCCCATCTATCCCAGCCACCTCCCCCCTCAACAGCCTGGAGCATATTCTGATGCCTTTGATACCAACTTTAAGTTTGTCTTTGTCACCTAAAGATCGCAACTCACCACTGTACTTCCCGTCCACGCCACCTTCTCCAAAATTCTGAGTCAACAAACAATACTCTCATATAATTAAGACATTATTAAAACTAAACAAACAAACTTGTCAAGCTAGAAGTGTTTCTAGCTAGGTGCCTAGCTAGAAAACTTGAACAAGCAATAAGAAAGGCCAACAAAAAGTGAGAAGGGAGCAAGTTATTGGAAATGTCTCTGCTGAAAAGTCTCACTCTACCTATAGTGTCAGTTAGTGGATGAACTTAAGTCCAATGCCAGTAGCAAGTGACCAATTTTAAACACAAAAGCCTAAATTCCCAGTGTCTTTTCTCTTTGTCATTGTTAGAACAGTTAACCAAACCAACTTACCATACAGGTACGGGAGTTTTCTCCTATGAATGAATCTCGTAACACCTGAGTAAGTTTACTTGCTCTGAAGGGTGTATGAGGTTTGTTTCGGCCTAAGGCTCTAATGCACTCCTGAAAGAACAAACAGGTTTATGCATTTTTCTGTAACATGGGTTGAATAAATATAACATAAGTGCAAGTCAAAATCAGAAAATACAGGCCTTAGTTATGTTGCTGTCCCCTAAGATATCATTACAATATTTCATTAAAGCTGGGATTCAAGAAGTGTTAGGCTTTTACCGCATTAAGTTCAGTAGAGAGGGAGGGACTTAAAAAGGACTCAGGAGCCTAAAAACTTGCTGAATCTCATCCAAAATGTTTACAACTATTGTATCCAACAACAACAACAAAACAAAACAAAAAATCAGTGTTGATGTTAAATGTCTGGACTAACAATTATTTCAGCTGCGAAAGCCTGAATGATCTACCACTTCTGCCAGCAGAAGCAGCGTGGACACAGACACGTGTTAACTCTATCAATTAAAAGCAAAACCTTTGATTCCGGCTCTACCACTGGCTTTCTTTACAGCTGAGAAGAAAACAAACTTTCTGAAAGCTTCCACAGATCACAAACCTAGTAAGCATAGCTCTCTATTGATGTACTCAATATTGGAAGACACCTGAAAATGTAAGCCATTCCCTGTTTTAAAATATTCTTCATGTGAAAAAACAGGGACAAGGTCTCCTCTTTCACTTACAAGGTTATGGGGCTAAACTAATATTTGCAATTGGTTGGAGAGTTCCAGTGAGAAATACTGCACAGATGTAAATATTATGAAATTACTAGAGAAGTTACAGCAGCAACTAAGTACAACACTGCCAACCAAGGTCGCACTAACCTAAACATCATTTCTGCCCACTCCCAGCTCTAGCATCAGCTAATAAATTACTTCTTAAGCAAAGAAAGCTTAAATTTAAATTTCTGTGGTGGTGGTGCTGTTGTCAATGTCCTATTTTGATCATTACTTCCAGTTTCTGCCTTTGCCTTAAAACTTTGTGTACAGGCATCTCTCCAGGTGCACGACTTCCTTGGTACAGTTTTAATACATCTACACACAGAATTTCTTCAAACAACCCTACTTCAAAAGCTTTTCAAATTAGAGCTTTGCTTTTAGCAGCACTAACAGATGGAATGGCTTTTGTGGTACAGGAAGAGTTCTACAGTAGTTCAGCTAATCCTCCGGCTGCAGCCATATCCTTGTGGCCTTTCGAGGTTTCCTAGAAACAGCTTCTTCCAAAAGCCAGGCCAGAAATTGTGGGGTGATAACCCCAGAAAGCATTGCAACTGTGAAACAGCATAAAACAGAACTAAAAACGGGCTCAGAATAAAACTGCCATGATACAGAACAGTACAAACACAAGGGCAAGCTGGCTTTAACTAAAGCAAGCATTTGGAAAACTCACCAGCTGAATTTTATAGAATGGACACAGCTCAGTTAAACAGAAAGACTGAAGCTTGTTGAATGTGAATTTCATTTCATGCAAATGCTAAAAAGGACTCAATGCTTGTAGGTGAGCAAGGCAGTGCATTCCTTGAATTTTTTCAATTTGTACATCAATACTATACTTACACAAGGAGAAAGGCAGATTAGGCAAGAAGAAGGGCAACAGATTTTCAACAAGTAACATTACAAACTACAAACAGTAACAAATGTCTATGTTGAATTACTGATATGGCAACCAGCAAGTTTAATGAAGATATTTTAATTCACCATAATGATTTTTAGTTTGCCTACTCCTGAAAAATTAGAATTGGATTATCTCCTTATCAGTAAAAGGATTACAGGAGGACACTGCCAGCTTCTAAATTAATGGAGTTTTTAACCTTTTAACCTAAACTTTTGCTTTTCATCACAGCTCAGAAAACCAGGTAACAAAATGACAACAGTACCTCCATGTAGAGACATTACAGAAGTAACTTCCTGTACCAAAAATCTGAACAGGTTAAGACAGGACTGATATGCAGATGCAAAGAGCAAATCTTGGATTAGCACCAAAGACCACTCCCCAGAATGTCTTAGTTTGATTCAAACTTGACAATAACTTCAAGTGTCTTGAACACAAATGGAAAAAGCTCTGTAATGTTTGGGGGAAGAGATGAAAAATGGAAAACTAACATACCATTGAGAAACATGTCTTCTTGTACCGCTGTGTAGGCCTCTGCAAAACCTCCACTTATTTTTATTTCCCCTTCCCCACATAATTTAGATCACAACCATCAGTACGGCAGCAACAGAACCTCTCACTATTATTAAGAATGTTGTACGAGTACTGCACTGCAGGCACTAGTCAGTACAAAATCAACAAGTAAACTGAAAAAAAAACCAAACCCAACCCAAAACCAAACCCGCTTTATTCAATTACATTTGGAAACAAGTGGCACCATCAACACAATGTTGCCTGCACTATTTACTTTGATGCTAAATCAAAACAGGACACACTTTCGGGACAGCTGC
Source organism: Morus bassanus (assembly GCA_031468815.1). Taxonomy (NCBI): domain Eukaryota; kingdom Metazoa; phylum Chordata; class Aves; order Suliformes; family Sulidae; genus Morus; species Morus bassanus. Next base: position 64,840,698 of record CM062600.1, read on the forward strand.
TTCCAATTTTGCAACATGCCATACAATTTTGTAATGACACATCACACGTTACCATTTTTTGGTGTTTTGTGAGATCTGCTTAGAGTCAGATACAAGTCTTCTCCCAAGTTTATACTGGGGATAAAAAAGTAGGCACAGTGATTTTGGGGTTCAGATTCTTTATGTAAAGATGCAGTGCTGGTGCTGAAAGTAGTAAACCTCAGCAAAACTAACCAACAACAGAGCTAAGTTCTGAGACAGTCAAAACTACCATTTCTCCAGTTGAGACCAAAAAATTACCTTCCCTGTTTAGACTGCACCTCTTTTAAGCATTAAAAAACCAACCAAAAAAAGGCATATGAATATTTAAATATTCATATTTAAATGAATATCATTATAGAGATTATAATATCTATATGAATGATCTTGATCAATATCAATATTGATATTGATGATACCTATCATCAAATACTTCCTCTTTCTAGTACTTCACTATTTCATCACTCCCTTGATGTGTCCTGGATTAATGTATGAACATCTGTAAAGAGACTGTATTAGACAATTTGCTATAAAGAACAGGAGTCAAAAATGGATTCCAGCTTTCAAGGGTTATTTTAATCTATTCGTTAGTTCTTTCTGGATATGTTGCTGTTGTATTGCTTTAGTGAACCCATTAGCAGTAGGAAATAAATATGTCATAAAGGTAACTTTATTTTTTATTTTTAAAAAAAGGAGAAATAAATACTGAGATCACTAAGAACACTTCCAGTTAGTATTTCAGACCTTGAGTACCACAGTCAGTCATCTGTCCTCCCATTTTAGATATATGTCAGAAAAGTCTTCAAATTCAACCACTGGGGATTTTTTGTTGAGTTCTTTGGGCTTTTTTAAACTACATGCAAGTTGATAGCACAACATTTCTGCAATCTTTCTACTGGGCAATTACCAAGTGTTCCTTCAGGCATTTAGGGGGAAAATGAATACATTATTTTACCTGTCAGGTCAGTAGACAATGTAGACAAGCAAAGCCTGCAAAAACACTCCTCTTAATAGTCATTGCTATTATATGTAGAAGGCTTCCCCCTACTCAAAGGCAATGGAAACATTTTAGTTACCTTGAGTGCTAAAAGGCTCTTGTTAATTTCTGCACCTTCCAGTCGCGTCTGCCTATCTGCACTGGAAGTATCCGCTCCTCTCTCGTTGCCAGCCAAATCAATCAGAGAAAATTTACCATGCAATTTCCCTTTCCTTCTGAGAATAATCTGAAACACCGCATGGCTTCGAGATGAGTGTGCATTTGCAGATGTCTGGCCAGATGTCCTTTAAACAAAAGGAGAGAAGGGAAGGACGTATCAACAGGCGAAGGACCGTAGAGGTTAAACACACTAACCTCAGACTGTTAGTTTTTTCAGGGCAGAGTTCTGTGTTTTCTTACATGTGTTGACAGCATGTCCAAAGTTCTTGTGGATGCTAGAGATACAGCCCTAATAATTGGAGGTACTTAGTACAATTATACCTCTTTTCCCACCTCTTCAAATGGGAATGGAAGATTAGTAACATTTTACCTGTCGTGTAAAAGCAAGACTAATCAGATCTGCAAAGATTTCAGATTATGACAGAGCTTATATGTAAAAAGCTGATGGCATTTTTTATCTGATCAGGCAGCAATCTATGCACAAGGCTAATTTTAAAAACAATGAAGCTGGATTCTTAAAAAAAATACAAATTTTACGCTTAACCTCTGTCACTACAGATCAAGGCCTTCAGAGCTAAAGGCAGTGTTTCAGATTATAAATTATGTGAATTTAAGTCAGTAAAATGGTTACATAATGCATGCGCTTCACATCCTGCAGGAAAATCCGTTCTCATTTCTCTCTAGGAGACAGAGAAACTCTAAGCATCTTTATTCAAAAAGTAGGCAGATTCCTTACTTGCAGCCAACATCATCGAAAAAACCCACTGCATGTTACAAAGCCACCACTATGAAGAGACCCCCAAAAAATCTTGTTCTGAGTCTTTAACGTACAATGAAAAACTGGTGGGAGCTATGGGAGATACCTGCAGCTGTTGCCTATTTCAATAAGCTTAAGAACGTCTTCAACACATTTGACTTCCCGTTCCTGTAATCCCACCACCTGGACTTGCTGTTTACCATCTTCTAACACTCTTAATTTTGTCTTCCTGTTCAACAAGTCAAAAACCTTAGGGAGGGGGGGAGAACAGAACAGTTAAAGAGGAGCTTTTAAAGGCACTTTTGCTTCAAATCCCGTTTCAAAATATGCAAAGCGTTCCATGGAAAAACAAGATTGGAAGGGAATTGTAGAGAATTATTTCAAAGAGAGCTTTCAGCACAAAAAGGAAAACAATCTTTCATGTGACAAGCTCAAAATCTTGTGTGTGAAAGAGAAATTCCCCCTTCCTCAGAGAAAGATCAGGTACTTACCTTGCCACTGTAGATCTCAAAAAATGTTGCATACACTTGAAGTTCTAACTTCTTATAGTTTGGCTTCTTTAGCATTAAAAAGACATCTCGAGCTGTGAACACATTTCCAGAATAAAAAGAAATCTCATTATGCGTTCTCATTTAGTGAAGACTCATTAATGCACAACAGTCTATTTCACCGCATCTCTCATATTCTGCAAGTATAACAGGTAGGGTCAGTCAACCAGATCTAAAACACTGCAGTTGAAACGGCCACATTACATTGGAAGATGCAGAAGAGCCCCAAATTACAAACTTAATTAATCGTCCGTTATATTTATTACATTTTTTTAAAGTAATCTATATATACATTTACTTTACCGTGTAAAGACTACACATCTAGGAACTACTTTTGATGTTACCCAAGCTCCACTGTAATGCAAAATACATAGGCCCTTATGTTTGTGTGACAGGGGGTAGAAAGTTTATTGATCGCAACTGATTTGCAAGAAGCCAACAGACCAATAAAGTCTCACCTGCAAGTGCATATATTCCTTTAGAACAATCTTGGTTCTTTCCTGAAAAGTCACCACCCATAGTCTGAATTTAAAAAAAAAGGAAAAAATACACTATTGAGATCACAGAACTGTAACTTGCAAAGTTGTTACTTATTAGAATTTGTCTAAGTGTACCATACATAAAAAGAAGAGTATTGCTGACATGTAGAAGAAATACTTACATGGGTTTTTCCACTGCCTGTTTGCCCATATGCAAAACAAGTGGCCATTCCCCTTTCAAATATGGTCTCCACTAATGGTCGAGCTGTAAACCTTAAATGCAAAAACCAACACCACTTAAGAAACTCAGTTACTTTAAGATGCCACTACCACAAGGGTGCTATACATTTTAAGGCCAGAAGTGACAAAGCTGCTCCTGTACTTTGAGAGCCCAAAGGACATCTCCACATTAATTCCTGAACTAAACAGACTACCAGATGTAAGGCATTAAAATATCCCAAACCATCAAATACAAGCTACAAGGTCCCCCCCATTTATTTTACAACAATATTATCCTTCTTTAAACTCAAAGAAAAAAAATTTCCTTATTTTAATCATGCACTGCAGCACAGCTTACTACATGGAATTTGGAGCTCCCTGAAGGGGACAGCACTGGAAGACATGGAAGTAGGATAGCGGAGCAGACAAAGACTCAGGTTTTGCCAATACTAAAATTATGCTAGAGTTTTGGTTTTGTTTTTTTTCTCCCCAAATCAGCTTCCAAGATTAAATTTAGAAGACAGGTGGCCAAAACAACATTGCACATCTTAACATTTTGAGAACGGGCTCAAGAAAACGTATACCCAAGCTCTTCAGAATGGAAAAATCAAGTTGTCCCTGAAGTATTATTTGGTGTTTCAACAAATATTAGCCAAAGTGTCATTTTTCTATTTTAGAGAACTAATTTTTACTTGACAAAACATAAAAGTTATCGCTCCTACTTCAGCTGCTTACCACCATTATTTCACGAAAAACTCTAAAAGCAAAGGGTAATCTAATGGAGGGTTACCAACGGAGGTAAGAATCTCGCTGCAAAAGTCCCTCTTTCTAAACCTTTGCCAGTTGTTTACACAGAAAGTACCTTTAAATGACAGAAACAGGGACAACTGTTTACAGAAGCACTGAGGTGTTACAGCCTCCTTTCATTCCGCTTGGGAACAAAGACAAGATCACTTACAAAAATAATATGGGTAAGACCAAGCCATTGAGCCACCAAGGGTTATGCAAAAATCTAACTTTAACTGTATCTTGAATTTTCATCTAAAATATACCAGATGAGTCCTGATCAGCCTTAGTCTTTCTTTTTTGCTTCCTCAAAATGTATACGTCCTTCGTCCTCAAGAGGATATTCCCACATTTTGGTGTTCTTCTTATTTATAAAATACAAAATTTCACGAAACCTATTCACCTAAGAAGCACACTCCGGTTTCTTGAGTTTGAAATGATTTATTTTGCTGATTTAAAAAAAAGGGTTTTAATTATACCTATTTTAAACTAAGGCAAAACACAAACACATCTAGAAAAGTTTTCATACAGCATTATACAACTCTAAACAGTACCATGCCAAAACAGCCCAACTTTCCTTTTACTAGAACCTTTACCTGCAATCTCGATCTTTCAGAAATGTAAACTCTGGTTCTCTTTTCAAATTCAAAAGGCATACCCATGCATTCAAACTAGTGCGTGTTTTTTAACATTAATGAAAACTGCAGCTCAGTGCTGTGGCTCATGGATTCAAAAATACTTAAAATACAGCTTAAGCAAAATAATAACAATAACAATAATAATTTAAAAAAGAGCAGTACTTTTTTCTTTCAAACTGAAGAACATTTTTCAGTATAGAAATACACTGAGTAATTTTAGCATACTGGAGAAGACCAGAGGAACTTGCCACACTTTTTTTCCCCCACTCTGACCCCGAAGTTCTGGTGAGAGCAGATGATGATACCGATCTTGCTCTTATTTCTGTTCTTACAGGAGGCCTTGAAGCAGACTGCCCTTCAAGTATTAATCATATGAGGGAGAAGGAAAAAGCCTGTACTGCCACACAGACTGGAGATTTCCTGTTTCCGTATGAATACAACCATCTTTCAATAGCTTCCCTTATCACCACTGATGTATTATGTAACTAATAAAAATTGCCTGGAGCAAACTGAACACAAAAATATAACAACATTGTATGCCACAAGCACCCCTCACATTTCAACACTATGCACACAAAGACAAATAACAGGAAGGAGAGAGATTAAAAGAACTGATTGTTAAGCAGGAGGAGAACTATTGCAGGAGGCATGCATCACCAGCTAGATCGCTCTCCCACAGCTCTTCAGTACTGAGAAAAGAAAGATGCTACCAGCAGACAACCATTAGAGAGAGAAGTCTCCAAGGGCATGGCTTTGCTGTTTAGAAGCCTTTTGTTAGGGTAAACTAACAGACTATACAGATTTTCCTTTTGCCACCCTTCTCCTCCTAATTATATCAAGCATAAGACAGAAGTTTTCATTTTCAAGGCCTCGTAATAATTCTTTTACTGGGAATTTTCTCTTATACGCTGACAGAATGTTAGCATCCAACATCAATCAGGATACGATGTTAACTTTCACTTCCTCGTTGTTGGATTAAAACCGAGAATTAAGATATTTTTCTGTCACTACTCCTCAAGGCTATGGGAAGCACTTTCCAAGCAGAAGGAAAATTATCTTCACTGAATTCCTTTCTCATATCAATATTCCTTGCAAAAAGCTTCACACAATTTAGACTGCCTACCAAGATTATGACTTGTCATGGTGTCTAACCTTGCCTGCTACTGTGTCTACTCCATTTCGTGACTTGTACAAGGTAAACAACTACTTCTAAGCACGCTTTTAAAAGCGCTGTGTGCATTATTCTGTGCCAGCTGTGGAAGTGAAACAGAAGAATAAAAGAGAAAATGGAGATCCAAATACCTTGGGGCTGAAAGTGGATGTGTGTCTTCGTTGATGTTCTTTAAATCAGAAAGATTCAGCATTTTGAGCCAGATAACTCAGCTCCACATGCCTCTGTGTTACATCAGCCAGATTGCTTCCAGAAGCAAAGTCAGCTCACGTATCTCAGCAATACAGCAATATAACCTCTCTCGCTTTCTTTGGCCTCTTTCCCCACCCTCTCCTGATTTGCTTCCACCTGTTAAATATCTTATAGTCAAACTGCAAGCTCTTTGGGGCGGGGGCTGTCCTTTTCTTCTACGTTTCCTGAAGACCAAAAGCCATGACTCAGGTTCCTCACATGCTGCACACACACTAATTAATAAGACAATAACCCTGAGGCAAGTGGAGAGCTCATGAAGTTGTTCAAATATTCAGTGGCTGAGCAGGCAAGCAATACATGCCTGCGCCTGGAAACCAGCAAGGCTTGGAAGAGGACCCAGAGCAGGAACGTGGGCAAGGGAGGTGGAGATGATATTGCAGGTAAGAATTCAGGATCAAGAGGTAAAACAAAAGTAAACACGCAAGAGAATGGAGGTAGCAATATACATATCTGGTAACACAGAGAATAGGAGTAAAGTCCATGGCCAAGGTAACCTCACAATTATTAACATGGGAGATACACGAGAAAGAAGATTCACCAAAAATCAAGCATATACACATACCTGTAAACCATTTCATTAGGAGCCGTGTCATCAAAGGCATAATCAAAACGAAAAGTTTGGTTTTCTAGGTACCTTGTTAAATCCACCTTTTGTTTTGGTTCATGTACCATCACAACGTCTTTACTAGGAATTGTTATTACATCAAGGTCTTTCATTAAGGTTTCTATAAAATAAGTGAAATATATATTTAACTAGCAACACATCATTGTTTGTTACATTTTTTCATAGCTTACACTCTCATAACATCTCAGATAACACCGCTGCTCCAAGTAACAACGCTGCAATGGATCTGGGCTTCTGATACCTGGATAGTCATCTGCTAAGGAAGACATTTCACTCTGGAGGTCTAGTCATCCTACCCTCCCAACTGTTAGAAACTCAAGAGAGGTTCTACAAAGTTGATTAGAAAAACTAAGATCATTAATTATAGCACTATCATTGTAGCTTGTCCTATATTCTATAATAACACTTCCCATGGATCTGAGTTCTTTTTCCTCAGGGCTTCTACACTGTTTTACAGACTCCTGCCGTGTCCTTTGAGTTTTTATAAGTAACTTCTCTCCTGGAGAAACTGGACACTGAAGTCCCATACTGCCTGGTCTGTCAAACTTAAAACCACAAAGAAATCAATATCCTTCCGATAATCTGCTTCATTTTAAAATTGTGTCTGTCTATTTTTCCTCAATCCTTAACATTACAGTCATATGCTCACAGCTTTCAAAAGGAAAAATTTTGCTTCCGTTCTACACAGACATTTTCATTTGTGTATCCCTCCTGGAACCTAAAGTATACATCTCTAATATAGAGTTTCTCTAAAGTTAAATGCTTTCTAAAAATTATCCTCTAAGTAGAAAAAGCTGAAAACGCTAATGATCCTTCCTATCACTGGGAATGAACAAAAGCCATCTAGATGCAATTTCAATAGTCAGTTCCCAGGTTACAATTACTACACAGCACTACAATTTATTGCTAATTGTTGTATGAAATGTGAGTCAGCAAAACAGAGAACCCAGCGATCCATGATATGCACAAAAAGAAAGACCCTTTGTGTGTACAGTCAGGATACTAATGTGTCCTACTTGCATTTCTATGTAAAATTCCTTAAGGCATGCAGTTCAAGAATTTGAAGTGGCTTTATACAACCAGATAGATATCTTTTCATCAGTAAACATACTGATCAAACAGTGCAACGGTTACCGTTGCATGATAATACACACCAACAGAAATATGCTTTCAAGTCACTATATAATCAATTTTTCAACTGCACTGCAATAAAATAAAATGCAATTATTCAGCAGTAATCACAGAGAAGAAACAAGGAGCAGTAGTGAAAAGAGATATGGGAAGGCCAATTCTTTGCAGCACAAGCTTTTTAGGCTAAGCAGTCAAAACCTGTTTTTTCTTAAAAGATTGCTTGGAATAAGACATTTACCTGCTCTCAGCTATTTGTTATGGTGACCTGTATTCCTTGCTGATGAAAATGTGGAATAGTGTCTCTGAAACTCACCCTACGTTTCTCAACCATAAATATATGTGACTAAAACAAAATCTTAAAATGTCAGTCTGAACACCTACTTTCTGCAAAGTCAATCCGCAGAATGATTGGTGCTGAGAACACCTAAAGATTTGGTGATAATTCTGTGTTTGTGAGACTGACAAAACAAACTGGTTTTATTTTTTCTCTTCAGGGGGTTACACACTAGTATCTTTCATACTTTTATAGTCTTCAATTTTAAAATGTGGCATACAGCAGAAATACTGTTTCTTATGACACGTGTGTTTTCAGAAAATCATATCATGAGGGTACTAGATTATCTCCATGGTTCATCCCCTGCATAGATTATCTCATTAATACTTTTACTACAGCTTAGTCTTAGAAATGCAAAATAGATTTAGCACCAACCTCATTTTTACTTAGGCGCGCATCTTCCTACAAGCACCTCCAAACTATTTTTTTTTTAATAGCTCCAAACCACTAATACCTAAGATATGCAACATTCACAAAATCAAATCCTGCTTCTGAGTCCCAACTCACGCCCCATGAGAACTTGCTCTCATTTACTGCAATTTCACTTTGTCCACCTTCAGCGCAGGTAGAAGGTGACGCTCCCCCCAAATGCATCAGATTTCGACGTCATATTTTATTAAAGTTAACCTCCAATGCTGAAACAGAAATTCAGCTGCTGCCAGACTCGTATGTTGAATGCCCTTATTAAACAGGTTGTGCAAAACAGTTTCAATTAACCAATTGTTGAGATTATGCATTCCTTTCAGGTCAATAAAAGAAAAAAATACAGGGCATAAGAAAACAGTAGAAGTAAAAATGAAGAAAAAAACAAAGTAGGGGAAGCAGCAACGTGGAGGGAAAAAATAAAACAAAAACTAACTATCTACTGGTATCAACACATGTTTTCCCTTTCCCATACAATTCTCCCGTTTGCCTCTGGATATGCTCCAGGTAATCCTTAACGTGAGTTCTGACAGTACAAAAATAATAGATGCATCCCATGTTGTCTCAGAGTCAGAGCGATGCTCTGTGAGTCCTTATATAGTTAAAAAAAATATAATAGAAAGGGAAGGAAAGAAGCATCTTTCAAAACGGAAGTCAGCTTACTTAAGCGTTAGATTCAGCCAGGCTGCAATCCAGAAGCATGTGCATTCTTAACTTCCCACTGAAAGTAAAGAACTTAATGGGAAGACTGGGATTTAACTGGAGTTGAAAACTTAAACTTTTCTTTTGGAATACAGATTCCAGTCTGATGAGCAGGCAGTAAGAAAAAAAGTTGTAACACTAATCATATATATAAAAAAAGTCACTAGGGAGTCATTCTGGTACCTAATACTTTTTTAGTGGCATTTCCTATGGCCTAGGGTATCTTGGCCACTCCTGAGCAGCACCTCCAGGGGGTACAAGTCTCCAGTTTCTCTGTAATCCACTAGCCCTGCGAGGATGTCTCGGACATGCCTGGTCACCTAACATGTCATAAGATACCAGCGTTGAAGCACCTGAATTGCTCCCTCGATGTCTGATTCAAGACCACTTGAAAGTATAAAAATACATGTACAAAAAATGTGTAGGAAAGTTTTCATTCGGTAGCTCTCTGCTCAGGAGATCACTTAAAAGGTAGTTTAAAAGAATGGTGATCCTAACACAGTGTAAGAATACTGAAGAAATTACAGCAGAATTAGTTCCCAGATCAGCTAAATACATCCTAAATGACCTTGGAAAAAACAATTTGCAGTCTCTCTGTGCCTCAGCTCCCAATCCATGAAATGCTGACAGTTAAGCTACTTTTCCCCCCATCTTTATCCAGGTTATGATGAGTGTATGAATTTTCTGGGTCTGTCACACATATTGTCTAGTATAACGGAGTTTCACCTTTGATCAGTATTTCTAGATCTCTTTAATACAAAAAATATTACTATCAGAATCAACTTTTCAGAGAAAAAAATGCACAAAATCTTAAATGGTCATACCTTTTTTATTGAGTGGTCGTTTTCGTACACAAACACATATCCTGTGCTCATCAATCTGCAAAGGAAACAGTCTGTCAGTGAACTATACCCCAATTCCAGTTACATGCTATTTTACTTTATTTTACTTCTATTCTTGAAGTAATTAACCAATCATTTAAACAAAGAGAAATTTCCAAGACAGTGAGTCATCTGAACATGCAAAAGCCCCTTGTGTCTGCACAACAGCCAAGAACCCAAGATGGAGAACCGCACATTAACAGAACTCCCTGCAGACAGTGATCTAATCCTGTAAAGTACCAGGTACATCTCAGAACACTGCAAGCAAACCCAGCTCTGACAGAGTAGTCACGCTATTGACAGAAATTGTCACAACCTCTGTTTTCCACACAATCTCCACTGATAATATCCATTAGTTAAGGATTCTTCTCCTCTGACTTCCCTGCAAATCAAAGGCCCTCATCACCTTCAAAGATTAAATATTAATCTTTACACTCAATAGGGTTTTTCAGAGAAGCTTCATGGTTTTGTGTGCACATCCCCTAGCATCCCAGGGAAATTTACAACACAGAGGCTGAGTGACTACTTAGTACATATTGGTATTATTTTATAGTCAACTGGTATTTAAGTGACATAACATAATTAACAATAATTTAGTAACCTAGGACTTTGAATAACCACTAATTTCAGTATCACCAAATTACTGAAAAACTAAATCTATGTTATAAAGAATACTAATATCTTAAACTACTTACTCTTCATGTTTACACACAGATGTATACATTGAAAAAATTTAAAACACATGGCAAAAATACAGTAGGTTAAAAAACTTCCATGTTGCTGGGGTACTTACAGGATCTGCAGTTGTCAGTGGTCTATAATCCAAACTTCCTCTGAAATCTCTTATCATACACATAATTTCATAATTTGGGTTTGTAGCATCAACATCCTAGGGAAGTAAGCAACAGAATTTCTAATATAATTATTTTTCCTGAAACGGACTAATTTCAGTATCTTCTATATTTATTTATAAGAAAAATACATGAATTCTTATTTTTTCTCCAAAATGCCAGAAATGTCTCAAAGGCAAGTTTAATGCCTTTTTCCATTCTGATGTAGCTAACTTGCTGATCATAAAGCAGTGTAATTCTATCCCTTCTATTTCATGTTTTTGGTCAACATGTAATAGAAAATACTTTTTAACTGAGGACTCAGTAACAGTCTACTCAAGAAAGAGAAATGACCCCCGCCTTTGTCAGAATCTTCACACTAAGAAAGACGTCCGAATGACAGCATAACCCCAGACAGCATATAGAGTGAACACATCTTAATCTGAAATAAGGCAGTCCAAGGGACGAATGGATACCTTTCATTACACAGGTACACAACACCCCGCAGAGGACAGTGCAGGCACCCCAGCTGCTTGTCACACAAGTCTTCTGGATCCAAGTTGGTTAAAGGAAGTTGATCCTACCACTGGTCCCAAGCCATCTCCTACAGTTACTTGGATGCATTAGAAACTCTTCTAACGCTCTTAGACAGCCCAAAAAAGCAAAAGCAATCCAAAGGATACACAGCAGGCTAAATTCAGGCCCTAAACCTGGAGCCATCAGTACCAGAGCAGATGGACGTGTAAGAGGCCATGCACGTGGCCCCTCCAAGCCTTGCTAAGTCTGAGCCTTCGGTGAGCTGAGCTGGTTCTCTGCTAAACTGCTCAAATTTCTTTCCCATCACTTCTCCCCATGACTGTCAGTTTTTACACCATTTCAGGACATGCCACTGATGCCATGCATAGCCAGCTCTGGTGCTCAGACCTTATTAAGCTTTGCATGGCTCCCCACAAATGATACATAACTCCTTCTGGATCACAGCTGGTTGTGTAAACAGCATAGGCACTCTTAGAAAGCACTGCACTGGCGCTAACCAGCTGAAATGGAGTCAGCTCATGTCTCTGCACCTGTGACACAGCCGATCCTCACCTCAGATAAAACTGTGCCCTGGTAATCACAAGTTGATTGGACCTTGATGTTGTTCACCCTGACTACAGTGAACTAAAAACTGCTGACAGTAAGTCCATACAAAATGTATTCCTGCTGAAATATTTCCTTCTCACATTCAGAAAGGGGTATTGCTTATTATGGAAAAAGTGTTTGCCTAAGATTCTTCAAACCCTCTTTAAAGGTCTTGCCCACTAGAACACAGTGCTCAGTTAATCATTGCTGCATTTCACAACAACAACAGCAGAATACAGAAAGCAAGATGAAGCACAGATACATACAAGTCGTCAAGACAAACAGAGCTTCCTCATACAGAAGAAAGAAAGAAGGAAGAAATTTTTTACAATGATGAGTGTGGTGAAACACTGGCACAGGTTGCCCAGAGAGGCTGTAGATGCCCCATCCCTGGATACCCCCAAGGCCAGGTTGGACTGGGCTCTGAGCAACCTGACCTAGTTGAAGATGTCACTCCTCATGGCAGGGGGGTTGGACTAGATGACCTGTAAAGGTTCCTTCCAACCCAAACCATCTATGATTCTATGATACAGAACTTTAAGGCTCAGATGCAAAGGGAGTCTTCAGAAAAGTGATACAAAGAAAATTTTAAGTGTAGTACCCCGTCAAAGAATTTTACTATATAAAGAAAAAAATATTTGTTCCTTACATAAAAAGACATAGCAATGTTTTACATTTGTGTAAAAGGATGAAAATTAGACAACATGAATTCAACATAGGTGATTTTAGGTCAACTTACTAATGTCATTAAACAATTAAGTAAATTGCCTCAATTATTTACATGGTGGTGGTACTTCTCATGTCAGTAGCGGATTGGTAGCATCTCTTTAGGGAGACTAATACACATGCACAGGGCTGCCAACAAGATTACACTACTAGTTTTGCAAAAGCTTTTACACCACTGTGACAGAGAGTCATTTAATATTAAGAGTTTTTTCTCACAGGATTAGCAACTTCATTTCTTTCACACAAGTTTCTAACAACTTGCTGCCAAATGGCTTGCATGATGCAAAGCTAAATTATAAATGTATAGAGAGGTTTAAAGAAAAAAAAAGTCTCTGTTCAAACTTGAGCCTCAAATAAATCTCCTACAAAGCATCAAAGATCATAAAGAACAATTTATCATAATGTTGTAATACCTCCTGTAGAATTACAGCCCTATCTAAAAGCCAAAGGTTTGATTATTTTCAACAACTTATTTTCCCTAAGAAATAGCTACCATCAGTACTTGATCTTTAAAGAACACATGGCAAGATAAGTAATTGCAAGCAATTATTTCTGTAGGAAGAAAAAGAGGGGGAAAACTGGCTAAAGTAATAGTTATGAGAGCAATGCAACCAAGCCCAAAATATTTATCAAGCTTGTATACAGGATGAAAACATTTAATTTCAAGATTATTACAGTTCATAAAAATTATTAAAGATTGAAAAAAGCACAATGATTTTGCAAACTTCTTCTCTTGCTGACATATGTTTTCCATCCGAGCTAAAAATACTAACCTGAGCTCTTTTTTCTCTAAGTTCCTGCTGCTGTAACCTTCTTTTTTCACGTTTCTCTTGCAATTTTTCAACTTCTTTTACACAATTAGATTTTCTACGTGCTTAAAGAAAATGAGATAATTTAAAAATATTCACAGTGTGTTGCATGGATTTAGAATTTACACTGTAACATTTCAATTATATTAATTTATCAATAATTAGAATGCATTTATTTATATTAACTATCATTTCAAGCAAATCACTACTGGTACGGAATAATTACAGCAATCTAATTTCTAAAATTTATAAAATAAATGAATTAGAAAAAAATCATGGGAATGGGACAATAATTACATGACCAAAAATATAAGGACAATGACCCTCAAAAAATATTTGGACAGATACATGTGATCTCTTGGTTTGAATTAAAAGAGAGCCCAGGCAAATTAAAAAAAAAAACCAAACAAAACACCACCACCACCACGGTTAAAAAAAGATAAAGGAAAAACAAATTCCAAATACTAGCACACCTGTGACAGGAGTGAACATTTGTTTAGCCACAGCTCCCTGAAAAAGCTTCTCGAAGAAGCCTACAGACAACTGCGCATGTAGACCATTTGTCATTTATGGACAACAACATAATCCAAGAGAATGTACATGTAACGCCCAGAACAAATGAATCCTTGATACATGGTTTACATACAAGGGGGTCCAAATTCCTTTTTTGCAGCTTGAACTGGAGATATATCTGAAACAGTACCATTCTGTTGAGAAGAGGAAGACTGCTCGGGAAGCTGAGTAGGTCGCGCGCGGGCAGAGCCAACCACTGCAAAGGAAAAGCACAAAGCTCATCCGGACATGGAATAGTAACATTTCTACCCCATTCTCAAATGCCTTGTCATAACAAGATAAAATGAGGTCCCTTTCCAGACACAACAATTTACTGGGGGTGAGGGGGAGCCATACACATAGAAAGTCTATTAATAAAGACATTTGGTATGCAGCCTTTTTTTCCTAGTATTATACAGCAACACAACATAATTATTAAGTACCAGTGCGGCACGTGCATATTTTTAAATACTCTACTACAGAATTAGTACAACTTATTATGTGCATAGAATGAAGCATGTACTTTGAGATATGCCGTCCTGACACTTGAAGTGCTGACATTTTATTTATGTTGTGATTATACCCAAAAACCAAGTAAGAACAGAAGCCCCGATGGTTCATATTCTCCAGATGTTACAAAATGGTCCCACCCCATTGAGCCTACAATCTCTGGAGGAGCAGAGGGATACAAATGAAAGGCAGCAAAGTGCAGCTCAACCTGTGAGTGGAAGAAACAAACATTTTTGACACCATACTGAAAGTGGTAGAGATACAATCAATATGTCTGAACTTATGCATTGATTCTCTATGTGCCAAGGATGCCAATTTCTGAAGAGGCAGTGATGTTTGTTTCCAGTGAATGCAATAGGAGTAGTGAGCATGCAAGCCTCTTTGGTAGAGCTGAATGTTTTAAATTGTTTTTGAAAGAGTTCCTTCAAGCAGCTCTGCTTCAGTTGGCCCATTTCCTGCACACGTTCCTAAGAGAGTCTGCCAGAAGATTATGAAAGTGAAGGTATCAGCTTTGATTAGCAGCCTAGAGATGACATGCCAAACAAAGGCCAGCTCACTGTGCAACATGAAGACAACTATGGAAACTGGTATTGAATGGGACAGACAAGACAAATGCCCAGATCATTCCAAATATGATAGGAGATCTAGTTTATAGCATGAACTGACTACACTAAACAAGACAGTGTGCTGAGAAAAGCTTAATTACAAGGCCAACAACAAATACTTAGGCCGACTGTGAATATTAAGATGCATAGGACATATTAAAATACAAGTTACAGGGTTATTCCATACCAAACAGACCATTTACTACAAACGACAACATGTATGGAGGTGAGGAGAGCCCGTCAATAAGATGTCTCAAATTTAAACCATAGTAGTTCGAAAAAAATTATCCCCTCCTCATGAGAGTTCTGATTTGTTTAACACCCCCAGAGGCAAATGGCTGAAGGGAGAAGGTGGTCCCAGTTGTCCACCAGAAGAGTCTGAACACTTGCAAAGATATGCAAGCCCACTTGTTTTTCAAGTTTAAACAGATGGACTGGAATCCAGTCTGAATTAATGACAGCAGATTAACATTTGGAAGAAGAATCATCACCATCATCAGTACAAGTTAGTTAAGTTTCATGCAGGAGAGAAAATGAAAACAATAAGCAGTAACTCTTCTTTCTCATGTTGTAGATGCATTACATCTGTATTCATCCAATACATGCTTTTCACCTATCCTCTTGCGGTATTTCAGCATTTTTTGTTTATTTTTCGCTATTAACTGTAGAGTGAGAAATAACCTGTAGGGCTTAAGTACTCTTTGAATGACTGTTTACACACAGACCATTACAAAACTAAGCTAAAAAACTGAAAGTGTAAGAATTTTAAGTGGACTACTTAGAGTATATTGAATTTAATAATAATTGAACTCAATTAAGCTGAAGCAAGTTGAGGAGCCTTTAGCCTGGAAAAGCCCACACATGATTTAATGTAGCATAATTAATTAACTTCCAATTTTTGCACCTTCAGTTCATTCAGTTTAACTTAAACTTGCATATGAATACTATTTGTACAGTATGAATTCCTAAATATACATAGGAATAATTCTAGGAATGATGTACCATGCCTTTTACATGTCACATGCACATGTACCAAATTAGAAATGCAGAACTATTAAGGAATGTCAGATGAGCAGGAAGCTAAAATGTTCCCATATTTTTTACTTCCTTGAAATAGAAAGGGATAACACTTACCTCTGTTATCTCTGGCAGGGATGTCGTTCTTAACAGCTGCCACAGTTCGTCGACTCTACAAAGAAAGAAATCTGTTATTCAATCACCTTATTGTTGAAAACATAAACTGCAGCCCCACTTCTGCTTCTTTGCAGTGAATGAAAATAACATGACATCAGCAATAGAGTTGATTGCTGCCAAATCCCTCCCTGAAGAGCCTAAAGTGAAGACTGCTTGAACTGTACGTACTGTTTCAAAACAACCTCCAAAACCTTTCTGTATTTTTCCTTGAGATACATTTAGCTATATAAATTTTAGTCCCCAGCTCCCTCTTTGCCAAACCTGTTCTTCTAATTTTTTTAGAAACCCCTATTCATCACAGGAAAAAGAAAGGAACACAGTTATCAAGTACCTCCACAGACACAAAAGTTTAAGTTAAAAATTCAAGCATAACAACTTGTACAGGAGTACTGTAAGTTTAACATGAACATGTTGCATAGGTATTACCAACCTTCACGATTTTGTTTACTTTGGCTGCTGCAGTAGGAGGTGGTGGTGTCTCTGGACTCGGTTCAATATCTTCATCAGGAGCAAGATCTGGATTAAGTGAAAATATGCTCTCCAAGTCAATCTGTGTAAAAGAATATAAAACACATTTATGAGTCTTAGAGCAATATTCACCCTCTTCATTTCTCCTGTTACATTTCAGAATGAACAATAAATGTATTTAGTGGTTTTACCCCACAATTGGTTAACTCTATAACCTGAATTATCTTATTTTATGTTCACTAAAGCAGCGTAAGCCTTGGTCTTCATATTAGTTGAAAACTCACCCTTCAGAAAAGGGAAGAACTAAAAATGACCAATAGATATTCATAATTTTGTGAAGTGATTAAATTAAAACAAAAGTACTCAGAATTACTGTGGTAATTTGACAATTACTGCAGAATATTAAAGGCATTCTGTAACTTAAAAAGAAAGAGATCTCAGTTATTTGAGATTTCCCAGACAGTGCAAAAGAAACAGATGAATTACAACCACTCAAAAAATAAATGCACAGTTGAAACCACGTTAGATTTATCATGCTATTTTTTTCTTGTAAGTGTTCCTTATTCGAAATGCCATAAAATATAAGCTGGGGAGGGTCACGATCCTAAAAATAGATGGCTTCAGATCTATTGAAGCTTGGTTTCCTAAAAGTCTTAAATAGTTTTGGTCTCTATAGACTTCCATTTCCCCTAGCTGGACCTCTCAAAGACCCCACTACTGTATGGATTCTGTGTGTTCAGAGAGATGAGCTCAGCTGATGAGATCACCAGGACGCTCTCACAATTTTTTTTTTCTTCTTCCTGTGTTTTCACAAAACCAGTGAAGCGTAATTATTTCTGAGATGTTTCTCCAGATCTCAGCTGAAACTGGCTAACATAATCCAAAATTTAAAGGAAGAGGGGAGAGCGAAGCATTACACACAAACACAGTTTCTCAAGGAAAGTAAGGCTGGAAAATTATTGCCAAAAATAAATAAGTAAGCAAACAAACTAGTACTTCAACACCTCAACAATACAAACACAAAAATGTTTCTAATCTAGCTCTGCCACTAGTTTCCTGTCTGAACTGCAAGTCATTCTCCTTCCTAAAAATGTCATTTTTCTAATTGTAAAAGAAAAATAACAAGACAACCTTGGTAACGTCAATCAAAATCAACAGATGAAAAGAACTATTTCAAAGCTATGAAACAAGAGTTCAGGAACTCAAATGTAATACAACAGAAACCAGCACTTGCCCCACAGCTCCCATGCAAAACAGTCTGTAACCAGAGAATCATCAAGTAAATTAAGATTTATATTTCCTCTTTGTTTCCAGTGCAGATTTCAAAGTAATATCCATGCAGATGTCATATTTTTTAAAAGAGAAAAGTTCTAAAATAGTTGAGTTTACCTCTTTGCCTTTAGTATCTCCATTTTCAATCCATTCAACAGTTACGCTTTCATTATCTTCATTTAGGGATGTTACCATAGCTTGGTGAATTCGGCCTAGATAGCAAACACATATGATCATTTATTAACTGGTGCAAAAATCTTCCAGAAGTTATTTTCATCCCTGCACTGAGACGTGCAGTGAGAGGCAGGAAGAAGAGGGTTAAAAAAAATAAGGTGATAAACAGAAGATGATTCCTGACCACACACTGTGAAGTGGCTCAGACCTAATTCACCAGTGGAGGCTCTAATGAGAAATCAGCCTGCAAGTGAAAAACTCAATGAACAGAAAACTGAGTGGTATGTAAACAAAACACCATGTGAAAATCACACCTCTTAGACTCTCTTTTCTGAGAGAGAAAACTCCAACACCATAAGTCTCCCACAGGTAGTAAAGCCACCTGAGGTGTGCTCCACAAAGGCTTGTTTGTCCCCCTTCTAGGCTGATACAACATTACATGTTCCAACACAGGAGTGAAGCCCCCTGAAATTGTATTCTGATGTCCATTTCTTATGGGCATCCAACCAGTTGGTAATTCAACTAAAATTAAATTGCCTGCAACAATAATATACATCACCATTTTAAAAACAACTGCTAACACAGACTGCTGAGCTGGAGTTAAGGTGCTGTTGCTTTGACTTCTCCAGTGAAAGACCCAAAGCCAGCAGGCCCCCATAAAGTACAATAAACCAAATAAATCTTCAGTAGGAATAAGGATATTTCTTCTTAAATATGTAGTGAACTGCTGTTTTTTTATGTCCTATTTCCTACATGTTAGCAAGGAGCAACTGGAAGAACAGAAAAAAGGATCAAGACCCAGGTGCCACATTGATTTCACATCTGTACTTTGCCCTAAAAGTACCAAGAACTGGGGTTTCTAAAGAATATGTGTCCAATGTGACTGCTCCTCTAAAACCCTCTTTTAACAAGCCATAGCACGAACAAGCAAACCCTCAATTCACCCACCCCAAGCCACTCCCCAGGTGACCAAGGGCCACGTGCAGCTCCCAAAGCACGAGTGACTGTCCTGGAGCAGTCGGTGTATACGCTGCTGCTGCCAGGCACCCGCTCAGGGGCGAAACACAGTGCGGTCCTTATACATCTGCTCTGGTCTGGGTCTCCTCCACCTTCTACCTTCTCTTCTCCTTTCCTAAAGATCCCAACCATGCAATCCACTCCAGTTTTCTCCTCTGCTGATTGTTTCAAACTTCTGTTTTAGCCATTTAGTCATAATTCGACCTTTTTCCAAAGTTAATGTTTTATACCTCTTAGGGCCTGCTGAGGGACAGAAAGGAAGAAAAACCTTAGCTGATACCCCAAATTAGCTCACCTAACGGTGCAAGTAACAAATGTATACTGTTAATATTTCTTTTATTGCAAAAGCTGCCTAAACATTCACACCTAGTTAAAATTAAGCAAGAAGAGAGGCTACGGGGAAGCATCATGGAAGGTAACAGCAAATCTATGTACCCTAATGTAATGTACAGAGGAAGAGACTAACTGATACTCAGGCAAAGCATAGCACTCAGGGGACTTGCAGAGCAGCCGGCACCCCTGGGCAGCACTGCTTTCACACCTGTGGTGCTCACCTCGCCAGCAACATACATTACACATGCACTTACAAACTCCACACTTGTGCTTACCCAAAGCATAAGATTCATTCTACCACTAAAGAAGGTTAAGTAGGATTTTTTACTTTAAAAAAAAAGAAAAAAAAAAAAGAAAAAAAAAGCTTCCCCCTTTGCTTCACTCGGTTCCTTTCCTCTAGCATTCACTAGTTTTTATTTCCCTGACTTGTGTTTTGTCTGAACAAACACCTCCATTTGTGCTTCCTGAGCACTATTCTCCCGGGCACCCCAGCTGCATGCTCTGCAGGGACAGTCTGGCCTGCATCCCGCACAGAGGCACTGCCGGGAGATGCATGGGCAGGGACCTCCATTGTGCCCTCCCTTCCGTGCACAAGAGCTCCTCCATCTCCCCTCACGCAAAGGTTGCTGTGCAGGCATGCAACCTGCCCTCAGGACCCTGCCCAAGTTCTGCTGGTGGTTGGGCAGAAGCAGACTCACTGAGCACAACATCCTCGCTCCTTGGACGAGTGTTTTTATGCAACTTTTCTTTGTGCAACATCCTCAATACATCTCTCCATTAATTTTTCTGCATTTTATAACCACCAGGGTATTCATTTTGTGCAAGAACACCCTGTTGTAGAACTGTTTCAATTAGCTATCTGGTTCATCAGCAAAATAGCGACAGAAGCCACTGTCTTCCTGTAGCAATGCCACTCGGGCCACTTCTACAAAGAGCATGCTGGGACGCAAGGACACAAAAACTGTGGGAACTGGAAGACTCCTCAAGCTTACATTAGTATAATCTTCTGCTACTGTTTCAAGGCTTGGCCCAGCTGCCAATCCAGAATCAAGAGAAAAACAATATATGAAAAAGATAAGTTTAGCAAAACATATTCTATACAATGTTAAAATAATTTTTAGTATGTTACCAAATTTTATTAATTTTGAATAAAAGCACTATTCACAGCTGAAACCTGTGACACTGTATTAGTCACAGAACCATCATATGTCCTCTTACCTGTTCCTGTGCTCTATTACTTTTAACAGAGAACAAATAATAACTAAAAAAGATTTAATCTTTGCCTTAACAAGTGAAAGGAGATCAAAGCAGGCTGACGAATGAATAGAAAATACTGAACACTCTCACAAATACAGTAAGCCAGCATGCCGTACAAAAGAATCACAATAAATCTTCCATCTCTGTGCCAGAGATCAGCCATTCCCTGGCCAAGAAAGCCAGGACTGAATTAAAAAAAAAAAAAAAAACCCTAGCAAAAATAAAAGTTATGTCCATCTTCCAAATATTCTCAGCTTAAATAGAAAACGTATACCATAATGTTTAAACTGGCAACGTACCCATACAATTTGTTCCTAAAAATTCTTTGTGTTACTAAGAGTTTACATGTTATTGAACTGCCAGAAAGCACATTTACATCTTTACAATTGCCTCTTGCTCTCCGCAAACAGTATTCCATTATATTTTTCTAGTACACAGCTGAATACAGCAGCTGTGAAATTCAGGAATGCCAGCAACCAATTAGGCTGGCATAAACCTCGTCTAGCATATAAAGCAAGACCAAGCTGCAAATGCTAAAGCATAAGAGCCAAATCAATCTGCAGAGAGTGGTTGAAGGCACTGTCCCTGATTTCTAGTGCATTTTCTAGAGTTGGTATCAAAATTTGAAATGTAAACATGTCCATGTAAACAGGAACATGCATTATGACAAACTGAAAAAGGAACAAGTAATTCAAGA
Organism: Morus bassanus; assembly: GCA_031468815.1. Taxonomy (NCBI): domain Eukaryota; kingdom Metazoa; phylum Chordata; class Aves; order Suliformes; family Sulidae; genus Morus; species Morus bassanus. The sequence goes on from CM062600.1 coordinate 64,862,384, forward strand.
ATGACCATCTTCACACACACCTCAAAAACTGAAGAGGAAAGTAGAGCCATAGTGCTGATACACTGACTCTTCACTTGGCCTTTCTTGAATTTCTAGTGCCCCTCCTCACATGATTACAATTCACATCACAGGCAAAACTTTTTCTGGGAAGTTGTTCCATTGCTATAGGACTCAAAACTAATGGAGAAGTTATCTGAAAAGGCTATTATTTGTAGAAATATGTTCTGTCATACAGCATGCAGCATCTGGCTTACCTCCTACTTACTAGAGCATGAAGAAAATATTGCTGCAAATATAGCAGTAAGACAACATGAAAGTATGTCAAGCCAGCACTTTACAATTACCTTAAACACACGTTACAATATTTTCACCCTAATCAATACAAGGGAAGAACATCAACTCTCCATTTCGTCTCTTCCTACTCATCTGAGGAACATTTAACAAATAGAAGAGAGCAAGCACAAACAGCTGCAGAAATATCAGATAAATCCCCTCTATTGTAAGAGTCCATAGGGCAGCTATTGGTGCAGGAAAAGGTTTAGGAAGCAGCAGTAAAAGCAAATAACCAGGGCTAAATCAACCATTTTAACTAAACCTCAATGTAGGCAGCAGCACCAACTGATCACAAATACCAAGCTGTACTTAGATGCTTATCTCTAAACAAACTGAACATTTTCTACCTGTACAACTTCTCCAACCCACCACAATTTTGAAGCAGTGACCAATGACAGTACTAAAACCATAGCCTTTTAAACTTCCTAATACTTTTCAGAAACTTAAGTTATCGGTGTTAAATATGGGTTGGTGTTTTCTAAATAACAGTCTGGGCTAAAGCATTGGCTGACATGTGACTGTTTGCACTCTCCAAAGTGACTCCAGAAATAAGGCTGGAAAAAGACCACAGCCTTCCCCACCCTTCCACATAATTAAAGTGCACCCGCCCCAAAAGACACTGTACTCGCACTTCTCATGCAAACTTTTTGTGAAGTCTTAGGAATATCTTTTGAGCCATAATAATTAAAAATTTACACACAGGCTCTGGACCAGGCTATGGAGAAGAAAGGTTCATTATTTCCACTATGACGCTCTCATTCCTCCCCCAAAAACAGGAGCAGGACCCTGCCCAGCAGCGTTATGCTATGACCATCATACAGTTGTTTAAGCCTTGTCTGCTCAAACCCAGGCAATTATTTTTAGCAGGACCAGGCTACAGCAATCTTAATGGACCCAACATTCAGTAAAGGAAATGCACAGCTTATGTTACATCCTCTGAACTTGCCATTTCTTTAGGAGCACAAATGTATTACATTGGCTCAGGCAGAGGTCCGCCAGCTGAGCACTTAGCTTTTGTAAGTGCATCAGCAGGAGATGTTTCATAGATGAATGCAAAAATATACAACTTAACATCTGCTATAAAGCCTTGCTGAGGATGACCACTGCAACAGAAGTTACCCACCCCTTAAAGGATTTTAACAGGTATTTGTGAAATAGCCATTATTTTTCTACTCATGTTCATGAGGGACTAACATGAATGTTATCTCATCTTGAGACACCTGGACATGATTGACCTTCACCCTCTACCATATCATACTCAATTAAAATTGCAAAAAGTACAATTTTCTTCACTGTCTTTAAAAAATAATACAATCCCCAAGTTACATATACAAAAAAAATCATGTTTAGGAGAAACATGCGGCTGCAAATCCAGAAGCAGGATTTACCAGAATTACCATGGTCCAGAAAATTGTCTCCTGCACTAAGGGCTTCAATCCTGGTGGAAGGGCTTTCCTGCTCTCACAGTGCTCAGGGAGGTGAAAAATAATCCTTTACTCCTCGAACAACACCCATACCAAAGTTCAAGTAAAAAATCCCCAGGAAAAAGAGAATTCCAGGCTTGGTGTCTCCAGTAATGTCAACTGTGGCAATGTCCCTATTCAGGCGATCAGCACTTGTCATGGTCCTTCCTGAGCTACACAGACAGTCCTGCTGCTAATCCCCCGAGGAAAAAACGGCAGTTACTAGTGACAGATGTTTCTTTCTCCACAACACCAAACATGTTTGATTTAATTTTGTTTCAAAGGTTCATTTATCCACAAACAATTAGCCTTTTATTTTCTTTATATCTACCACAGTTACGCTTTACTTTTGTTTTACTTAATCATATAGATTTATTTTGGTTTTGCCAGCCTTCCTTATTGTCTTGTCTGTTACCTTAGTTATAGTGTTATCACACTGTCAAATGGGTCACTAAACATACACAGTACCTGCCATATTTCTAAAGCATGTTCTTAAATATTAAAAATCCCATATAATTTTAATGAAAGATATATTTTAATATTTATGTTTGTGAATGATCCCTAGCCACCAACTCATTTTGTTTTATTCTCGAAATTATCACAGCAATACCCAAGTCCTTCAAATGACAAGCATATTACAACCACACTTTATGATCTCAGTAAACCTCTACAATGTAACAGACAGGGATTTTGCGAACAGAGACTAACATTACCCAAATCAAGTTTCCCATATCTGCCTGTATATTTCAGCTTGGAATTAAAATCCAACTTAATCTACTCTTGCCCCCATCTAGAAAGCTACCAAACTCAGAAAAATTCCCATCTAAGATATATATCTAATTTTTGTGCAAAACCCAAACATAGTGCTTTAGAAAAAAAAAGCTCACAGATCTTACTGACAGTCCACTAATAAATGAGATGGGGGAAAAAAACCAACACATAGACATGCCACTGAACTGTGTATAATATTTAGCTTCAAAATACAAACAGCACGTTTAATGTCCCTCATACAGCAAACAGGACACAAGTGACTTTTTGTTGGTTCCCCTTGCATTCAACACCAACAAGCCTCTCCAGTCTGAATCACTAAATTATAATTCGCAGTGCTCAGTCTAGCTGAACTTGTTAGCTGTCCACACTGATGCACCTTCTCTAAAGCAATTACCTAGAGCTGCATCCCAGCGCTGCTGTCACAGTTTCTGCTTCTCTAATAATTGTAAAATCTCCAATCTTTTCACATTGTGATTCATTGGGTTTTTCTGCTGACCTTTCATTTTGCAAGCTGATCTCTAAAATTTCCCTTTACATTCAAAACAAGCTTCCTGTGGTTTCCCCAGTTAGAGGAATGCTTTGGTTTTTTACTTCCCTTCAAGGCAGGTCCAGTTTCTTTTGGGGGTGGGGAGCTAATACCCTTTTAAACACATTTCAAAGGGCATTATTTCACATTACTGAGCTCCTCCTAAAACATCTTCCTTTTACTTGCTTTCAGGAGCTTCAATTGCTAGTGAAATCAATGGCAGTCACCCCACTGGCTTCACAAGAGTATCTCACCACTGTAGCATTCAGAGGCTACAGCTACCTATTGCCTCTGTAGGTGTCAGTGTCAGAGCGAGAGAGGAGACTTGTTTCTAAAGCAGCTCAATTCATAAAGAAGTATCACATCACGATGGCCAACAGATGCACTGATATTTATCAAAATTTATCAGCAAGTTATCTCAGCTGTACCGTGCCAGTCATCCTATAATTTCTAAAAGTGGATAAGTTTGCCACATACAACTTGGCCACAGAAAAAGCTATTTGGAAGGAAGCACCTGTCCAATCATATCTAATACATACTACCATAAAACCTCTAGAAACCCTTCAATAAACTGAACAGATTTCACCTTTATGTTATTAAGTGGTCAGCCTCTGCTGTTCACCCCGGAAAGCTGCACTAGTACCTTGCTGTCAACATACACAAACTTTTTTACAGATGACCTGTGTTCACAGCCATTTAGTACTCTGTGCTTTCTTTTATAGCTTGTACAAACACACCTGTACAAGAACAGTGAGCCTACCTCTATGTGTTTCAGTCTTTTAGGAGTATCTCCCAACACTGTCAACCAGGATGAGGTGCAATATTCCACAGGAGCTCCAGACTGCTTTCCACAGGAGCACTCACTGCCAATAACAGTAATTCTGAAATTGCACTCACTTTTTTCCTTGTCACTTCATCCTGGTAGTCCATACTTATTTTGTGATTAACTAGAATATCAAGGTTTTCTCCTGTCATTTACAGTTTATGATCTCCCAATCTGTAGCAAAAGCACACTCTGTGCCACGTTTTATCCCAGTTGTTTCATTCCATACTTCCTAATCTTCCTGCATGACATACATCTCCACAGAGATGATACTCTCACTCTAGCATAGTAATAAAGTTTCCCAACAATGTTACTTTCTGTGTTATGACCAGGAATGAATAACGGTAATGGATGGGAAAAAGCAGCCAGCCAGCCCCAAAACTAATCCCAGAAGGCACACTATTAGGTAGAAATTACTAGTACACTATCACCTCCTGTCTTGAATACATTACTGTTTTTGTATTAAACGTCATCTGAACCATTTTTCAGACTCTAAGAAACATTTTACTGAAATTCAGAGAAACTTAGGGCTGACCTTCCTAATGGGCCGACACCAGTAATGCTGTGCAAAGCCTCTCTCACATTGACACACAAGCTCAGGTCAGGTCATCCTGCACTCAGCTCCAGCATTCAGCACGGTGTTTACTTGCTCCACCTCTAAGACACTAGTTTGGGATACAGAGACTAGAAGCACTTCAGCACCTGTTCTCCACTGTTTGCTACTACTTTTAGTTGAGGCACTGTATGTTCCTAGAATGCTTCAATTAGATTTGTAATTTTTCCCCTTGTTGATGAGCTGTAATCACTTCTGAAATTGATGTTAATGCAATGGCCAATTGCTCTATGACCTAAAATCCTTTTATTCAATTATGCTGGTTTTGTCACTGGGGTACCACAACAGTCTTTCTTTTTTTTTGATGGGGAGGGGAGGCAGCTCCTACGAGGATCTATCTTGCTGTCAAGTTAGATTTGTCATGCTCTTACTGAAACATGGCAAAACCCATGGCCAACCTTCTCATTCTCAAGCAGCAGGCAGCACTAGGTTGTAACAGAAAAACCTCAGGTCCTAGAGATCACCTCTGTGCCTTTTTTCCAGACCATACCATGGACAGAAACCCTAAGACAACTGGTACGGGTTGGTTCATGTCCACAACAGCGCTGAGACAGCACCTTTCATGGCACATTGCTCACAACTACTGCACTTAGTGTGCAACCCAGGTCCCTCAGCTCTGTCTAAGGTAGCAAGTACTATACTGCAACAAGAGCAGATCTGCAGAGCAAAGCAAGTGGTGCTAGGGATCAAACATTCATACCGCCTGTTTTGGAGGTGACTGGGGGGTTGTCTAGTGCCACAGACTGAAAACCCTTGTTGGAGTGCATCATGTACATATTTGGATGTATCCTCCAGCTAAATTTCATCCAAAAGGAATTTAGTATGCTCCAAGGGCACTTTCAAAGCGAACTAAAGCATAGCACAAGGACCTAAGGGATGATCAGAAAATACATGTCCAAAGTCCATTCTTGATCTGAACTGAAATGCTTGTACAGGTCCACCCCTGTGGTCCCAAGTGGCATGCGTAGAGCCCTAAGACCTCTTAACTTTTTTTTAATGGTTATTCACCTTGACCTACACAAAAGTGAGAAAACTGCATTCCAGCCTCCCACTATGATGCTTTTAGAGCATGAACAGGAGCATGTGCTGCATGACCAGGGACGTGCATAAGAATATGAAAGTGTGACGCTTACTAAAATGCAGAAGAACTGTCCAAGCAGTGATAGCCAAAATGATGCAGTTCAAGCCTCTTCTCAAGAGCCAGTCAAGGAAGTTTAGGTTTTCTGTAGGAGGCAGGTCATCTGGTTCACTCCAGATGGGAGCCTGGCAGTGAGCTAGAACATGTGCAATGAGAATGATCACGGTACCAGGACGCTAGACTAAAATGAGGTGCAAGATAAATTCACAATCAGAACAGTCCAAACCATGAAATACTTTAATCCTTTGTACAAGAAGATTACATGCAAACAAGTGCTAATGAAGGAATGGACTGGGAAGGTGAAGCACTGTTTTCTTTTATGATATAGGCCTTTCAAAACATTATCTAGAAACTTACATATCGTCTTCCAGCCTGGTGTTCAGTTACACTCTGAATTACACTAAATCTGGGGTCGGATCCTTTGGCAAGACAGCTTTTTGGGTAGTTAGATGCCATGACTTCAAAAGGACCTCTCAAAAATAAGGGAGTACACAAAAAGGTGGCAGATGAGCTTCAACATAGACAAAAGAAAGATAATGCACCCAGAGAAAAATAATCGGATTTATAGGTATACAATGCTGAAACTGGAACTAGAAGTTACAACTCAAGTAACAGATCCTTAAGTTAACACTTGCAGTTCTCTAAAAATACCAACTCAACATGCAGCTGCAACAACAAAAAAAGCCAGTAAAACATTGGCCACTGTCAGGAACCTAGAGAATAAAAGCAAGTGTCATTTTCAAACCATAAATAAAACTTCGGTACACCCACATCTCAAGTACTGTGGCAATAGCCTTCACACCTCAAAAAAGATGTAGTGGAATTAGAGGAGATAAAGAGAAGGACACTAAGAAAACAAAGAGAATGAAGATATTAAGGTGGGTGAGATTGCTCACTTTTGATGAAAAGACTGCAGGTGGATTTGGTTGCACTTTACAACCATAAAGGAGAAAATGAGTGGAAAATGTTATTCACCAAATCCTGCAACACTAAAGCTGGGAGCAGTCTCTTAAGGCACGTTGGTTTCAGGCAGATAAAAGTAGTAATGTACTTTTCTATGCAGCAAGCAGTGAACTTCCCGATCTTGCTTCAACAAGAGATGGTGAAGGCAGACAGCGCAAGTTGGGTCAGAAAGGTATTCAATAAATTCACAGACAATAGGTCTATAAATGGATATTTAATAGGACTAGGCAGAGTTGTACTTCTAATATCGCAGATATGATTCTGGATATTGGGGAAAGAAAAAGACTGCAGACAGTGCCAAGGCTGACCTGCTTTCCCTAAATAGCCTCTTCTACTGCTGTTGGGCTAGATGAACCATTAGTAGTGGTGAGCGTACTTTAAGGAGACAGGGAACCTCCAAAAGGGCAGAAACACTTCATAAGCATTTTTTAAAAATTCACATTCTCCAATTTCAGTAGAATTCTTATAAAGAGAGAGGGAAAAAAGAAGTTTTCATTCACTTTTCATAAAGTAATCTTCATTTTGTCATATATTCACATAGCAATCTCCTTCCAAAGTCTAAAAAAAGCCAAAACCAAAACAACAATAATCGACCCATTTTCAACATTCCTGTGAGGTTTTCCAATGCCTGCTGGCCCCTTTCATGGCCATATGAACCCCCTCCACTTCTGAGACTTAAGGAAGATTAAGCAATCAGAGCTGAAAACTTTATTCAAATGAGAACAAGACGTTAATGTATGCCGTAATAGTACTTTCTGTCCTCTATCACATTTTTCTTTTACTGCCATTGCATAAGTGAAGGTTTTCATTCAATTCCTGGTAACGACATTCACATCATTTCCTATGAGTTGACAACTTGTAAACAAGATGCAGGAATAGTTCAATTTCTTCTTATATATATTTTTTTAGTTTTGTAAAACTGAACATAATATGACATCTTTTTGCACATTTAGTCAGCAGTTCCTTGGAGTCCTTTAGAACAATTTTGCAGGCAGCTTCTTTAAAATCTTTCAAAACTGCTTCTGAAAGTTCCTCTCCAGAATACTTTGCTACTTAACAGATCAAAGTCCTCTGTGTTCAGTATAAATTTCAATATAGTTATGGTATGTAGGAGCAAAAGTAGATTCAGTCAAGTATCTCTTTCAAACAACATTGGGGTTTAGTGGTTGTTGAAATTTTTTTAGCAACAGGATTTAAGATTGTGGTAGATTCAAATAGTGTGCTGAATACCCTCTGCCAAAAGATCAAGATGACTCGGCCAGTCTTCTCTCTCCCTTCCCCCTTTCGTATTTTGTTTGTTGCTTGAATAAATGGCAGAGACCTCCTTTTCATGATTTTTCCTCTACTTTCCCTGAAGCTGACAGTAGCTGCCTAGAAACAATAGCCTCTTGCATCACACAGAAAATTTCTACCAGCACCTTCTACAGATGTTTTCAAATGGTATCATTTGCCTTTCATGACCCAACTTGTCAAATAACGTTCTGTTGTTTCAGGTTTGGTTTTTTTTTTCCATTTCCCTTACTTTACAGTATTACATTTAGTAAGAATATTTACCATTACTTGCTTTATTACAGAGCTGTCAACTGTTGCTCCTGGTTAAAAGTCAGAAGACTTTATTCTCATACAAGTTTAAAGCCTGTACTTTTCCCTTAACAAGGTTCTAAAAGCTCAAACCAACAAGAAAACTTTAAGTAATATTTTAATTCTTCTCTGCGTTTGAGGAAGGCTTACTGTAACTTAAAAAACATCAGGCTATGATTTGTATTCACCTCATTCTCATCACCTGAATTCCTATCCTATTCAATGTCAAAATGAACTGGGAAGTTGAATTAATAAAAGCGTATAAGAATATGCAAACATAACCCAAAACTGAATTAGAAACTTGGAGTATTCCAAAATCTAAGTGTGCTTGTGCTTTTCAAACTGAATTCATTTTCACTGCCCTCTTCCTAGAGCGAGAGATCCTCATCACTGCATCATTATGCAAGCCTGCATCTCTAGCAAACGCTTTTACAGATCGCTCAGAAATACACCTCAAACTCCATATGTAGTTCAGCCACAAGGGGAAAGTAACACATTTTAGTGATTGCAAAATGTGCAGCACTGTGCAACAAAAATTCTAGAGCCAAACTCTGCGAGGGCACAAGTATGCTACACACCCTGCTTCTAAAGAGAAAGCTTTAAATAAAGCCCACGCTCCATCTCCCTCCACTCACACATTCAGTGTGTTCATCCATTGAAGGCAACTCTTAACATACTATCCTGTAAGTAACAGAAGAGACCGAAAACACTCACACTTCCAATACTTGGGATCACACAGAGCTGTCAGTGCCTGATGGGAGCCATGAGAAACTCAAACTTGCACTTGACAAAGCTTCAGTAGGATTACTGATAACTTGAAAGCAAGTAACATTCTCCTATGTGAAAGCATGACCACCCATGGATAAAAATGAAACTGAAGTAAAAGATCTTTCCTTATATGCAAGTTACCTGAAGTCACTTTGTTACTGTTTGGGATTGGACAATTAGTTTTACAGTGTCAGTGTTGCAGAAGGGGCAAGGAATGCAGCAGACTATTCCCTTTACAAGTCTGGGAAACTTAAAAGCAGCTTATGCCTGATGCAACCAGAACTCCCACTAGGTAAAAACAGTAAGCTATATTCAAAGCATATTATTTTAATAAAGCAAAATAAAACCCGCTACTACCACATTCAAGCCTTTAAGCAGCAAAATCCCTCGTTCTTCTTTTTCAAGAGTCAAGATATATATAAGATCAGACTCAGTGTTGCTAAACAAGACCCTATTCACAAAAACAAAAACCAAAAAAAAAACCAACACCAAACAGATCAAGTGGCTTAATTACTAAATCTAACCGATAATTCAAATTTTTTAAAACGTCACTTAAAGTTTTGGTTAGACACACAATTTTACAGAGCTATCTCTAAGAAACTCTACTTACTCCTTTTAACTAAGCAATTCTAAAATTAACTTGGGTTCCTAGCAGCATAAAACAACTGAATTTAGACTGTAATAGTAGAATCATCAAAAGTCTTCTAGGCTCTACTACTCTACTACCTGCGGTTTCTCTGTTTCCCACAAGCAACTACTAGGCACGGAGGAGAGTAGCACAAGAGAAGAACATCTAGACCCTGTTCTGCCTCCAACAGTGGCTCCACTTGAGAAAAGCATTTAACATGGCAGGTGTACTTCACCGACTTCTAGTACATCAATGGTTTATGGGTGTTCTAAACCACAACTGACCTGTTTATCATGGTACCTTCTGGCGTCACGAACAAAACGCATCTCCAGGGTATCAAGACACTGTCAGTACTGTCTCATAGCTAAACACTTACTACAGAATTCAAAGTGTCCCGTAACAGAGGTAAAAAGTGTAGGAAAATCATGTCAATCACCTGTTTATCTCAATATTGGGAACACTATAGCATACTATAGGCTTCTTAATTCGAGTGAAAATAGAAAAATAGTACTCAAACAGCAGTATAAAACTGTGAATATTGTAAGGAAAGGAATGAGGACAGAAAAAGAAGAAACAGCATGTGTGCCTGTATGTTATACAATATAAAGAGATTTGAAGATATAGCTAATAGCACTTTAAAACAATCTACATCTGGATTACCCCAGTTTTAATTCCTTGCCCGCCGTCCCCCACTTCCCTACAACACATCTAACTAAAAACTCACACTGATGTAGTGGACAGACAAAAGCAGTCCAGAGTTAAACATCTTAGCTGTGGAATCACACCAACAGCCAAAATTAACTGTACCTAACTTAATTATGGTGAGTGTCTAACAGTCTTACATAAGTATAAAAATCTCTACCAAAACCCAGGAAAAATTGATCCAAGCAATATAGCTAGGAACATTTGTGTTAGTGTCTATGTTCAGTTCAGTATTGGGAACAATTTAAATAAAACCTCAAATACCAAGTCACAATAAAACCCAGAGGTTTGGAATATACAACTGCAAGCAAATTTTAAAAAATTACATTAGTGTGAACTGTAACTCTACTGCCCCCCCCCCCAAAAAAAAAAAAAAAAAAAAAGAAAAGACTTCTGAAAAGACACAGGTTGTAAAACTGGAAAACATAGATAAGCTTTCAAGCAAGCAAAAAGAACTGTTCATATACCTGAAAGGTTGTTCATGTTTTTGAAATAGATGAACAGATATAACAAAAAATATATTGCAGTTCCATAAAAAACCTTTTACCCTACCTCTGAAAATACACACACTGAGAGCATCTATGCTTCCAAATAATTTTAACTATGCTACAGAGGCATAATGACAAATTGACTATTAAAAGCCAATGCCCTCCTAAAAATTCTTCAGTTTTAAATTATAAACACCATCATGCCTGACTATATATTTTGTTTACTACACATTCTCACTGCTGGACAAAGTCAAGACTGCTTGGTAGTCCTTACTGTGGACTTCTGTATCTTATTTTTTGCATTGCATTAGATACTTACCTTAACTCTGAAAAGTTAACATAAACTTTAAATTTATCAAAAGTCATTGAATTCTTTTCCTCTATGGGCTGAACATACTGTGAACAATTATAGTGAACTCTACATTTCAATGTTCACCATGGGCTGACTACAGCATTCTCTTCCTGATCCCAAGTCCGGTCATACAGTACGGTGAGGAAGACAAGATAACCCAAAAAACAATATGATGGGAAAAAAGTTTAAAAAAATTTTTTTACAAAAAAAGACCCAAACCACACTTTATGCTATAAGCAGTAAATATTTACAGAGGAAGTACTTAAACAAGAACAAAGTAATGAAGTGAATTTACTCCATTCTGTTTCTATCTCCTCAGGCACCAAAAATCACCGTGGCACATTCCACGGGGCAAGCCAACAAATATCCTACAGATTTTGTGCTCCAGGAAAGGAGCTCACTGAGTAAATACTTCATACTCATTTCTCTACACTGTCCTACAGTAAGTGGATGCATTAAAAGAAGTCAAAAGGCTAATTTATCTTCTAGAGCAAATAGAAAGAGATACTTTTGCAATGACATTACTCTTCAGTCAGGCATGACCTCTTCCCAATGATTTATTGTCTATTCCCACCTCGACAAGGTGGGAAGCCGTGCTTGGTGCCATAGCAACACAGCAAAGTCTTCAGTTCATAAAGCTGTAAGAAGAAAAGACAAGTAAAAGTGGGCCCAGGCAAAAGGCCATCATAGAGAGTGGGTGGAAAGAGCAATAACTTTACCTACCAAACGGAAACAAAGGAGAGAATCCCCCACAACATGATTAGAGGGGAAAAAACATGCAATACAAACTGTGTAATCCTAGTAGTCGCGTACAGCTCTTAAGACATTATTGCCAGTATATAATGCTGTCTTAAACACACTTATGGAACAAAGGTAAGAAGATTCTCTCAAGATTAAGACTCAACTCGTGTCATTCAAAAGCTATTTATACAAAATACAGAAGGTCTACATAAATATCTGAGAAGTGAGTTACAGTGAAAATCCGCTTCCTGCATAACAAAAGCTGAACACTTAAAAAGTGATTTCAAAAAGGACACAGAAAATGTAACACATCCTACTGGACAACACTTCTGTAGGAACAAACCCCAGAAGCTCTGGATGTCACAATATGAGAACCTACACCAGATAAGTAAGCCTAAATGTTGGACCCATTAGCCTGACCAGCAAGAGTAGACTTGAAACCCTGCCACTGTGGAAGGACAGAGACACACTGTGTCCGTATGGCTTACATAGGGATTAGGTAATTGAGTCAAATGATTTAAATGTGGTAACAGAGACGTATTAATCACAGGGAACAAATACATGTATGTCACCAAAGGAAAGAGTAAAAGCACATTACCATTTAAATCTATCCTCAAGAGCTTGTAAAATAGGGTGACTACGCAAACCTGAACAGAATTTTTATAGCGTTGTTATACCTTCTATCCTGCTATAAAACCATTGTTGCTATTGGGAGTTGTACGTGAAGATCAAGATCATCATACAGGATTACCCAGAAGACAGAAGATGCTACAGACCTCTCAACTCTGAGAAACATCAATCTCACAGAAGTTGAGCTTTAAAGAAAAAAATTACAGCCCTTATCATTACAAAAATTAGTCTCATTTGTGTTTGAAGGCAAAACAGTTACCATGATGTTTTGGCAAGCCTAAGCAGAGAGGAGCTGCCAGCAGGTTTTTGGACTAGATGGATTATCTTCAACTGTGACCAGTTCCAGCTGCTTCAGAGACAAGTGAAGAAAATTCTTAAGCAGGCAATTACAAAATAACACAGCCACAAGCAAGATTTATTCCTACCTCCTGTCAGTTAGAGGTTATTTAAACTACAGGCTCAGGAAGAACTGAAATTACCTTTTACGGTTGCTGGTGTATTTTTTAAATTCTTAGTGTAAAACTGGATATTCCTACCATCCTTCTTAAAATTCTGCTATGCTTCCAGCCTCCATCTCCTCTGGTGATAACTGTACCTAGTCTATTCTTCTTTATCAGTTTTAAATTTTCTCTTTCAAACACTGGCAGCTCTCCTGTTCTGGTATTATGAAAAAAATGAGTACAAACTCATGATCTTTCTTTTTTACACCATTTGATATTAACCCCTAAAATTCAGGATTTTTCCTTTCCTGGAAGTTCAGTCAAATCTTCAGTCACTCATCCAATTACAAGAACGTTCATTCTCCTCATGCCTGTTACATTATTTCTGACAGAGTGAGATCAGAATTGTATTCCCTCCCCCCGCCTCCCGCTTTCAAAATGAGCAAATAGATAATTAATTTCTCTGTCCTTCTAGGTGGTATTTCAGATCTGCAAAGGCAGAAAGAATAGGAACAGCCTGAGGAGGAAATGGACAGAACACAATTGGACTGAAAAAGTAAAAGAACAATACCAATCAGCCTACTAAAGGGCTGCAGGGCATAAGAGATCTATTCTATTTCAGCAAAAGACTGAATTTATGGAAGAAAAAAATGTGAGAGATTCTTTCTCCAAGTCACTATATAGGTCTTTGTCATCATTAATGGGATAATGCACAAGAATCATTGAATCACAGAATCATTAAGGTTGGAAAAGACCTCTAGGATCATCAAGTCCAACCATCAACCCAACACTACCATATCTCCTAAACCATGTCCCGAAGTGTCACGTCTACACATTTTTTGAACACCTCCAGGGATGGTGACTCCACCACCTCTCTGGGCAGCCTGATCCAGTGCCTGACCACTCTTTCAGTAAAGACATTTTTCCTGAAATCCAATCTAAACCTCCCCTGAACCAACTCAAGGCCATTTCCTCTCATCCCGTCCCTAGTAACTTGGGAGAAGAGACCAACACCCACCTCACTACAGCCCCCTTTCAGGTAGTTGTAGAGAGCGATAAGGTCTCCCCTCAGCCTCCTCTTCTCCAGACTGAACAACCCCAGTTCCCTCAGCCGCTCCTCCAAGACTTGTTTTCCAGACCCTTCACCACCTTCGTTGCCCTTCTCTGGACACGCTCCAGCACCTCAATGACTTTCTTGTAGTGAGGGGCCCAAAAATGAACACAGTATTCAAGGTACGGCCTCACCAGCATCAAGTACAGGGGGAGAAGTGGAGAAGATGAAGTGGAGATACAGGTGTACGTTCACACATAAAGCAGCAGGCTATTATTATCTGAGTAAATGGAATTCGTCAACAGACAAATGCCTGTATTTAGACCTCAGCAAGGAGCATCTTCTGGACAGGAGCATCACAGTGGGTCTCGCGGGCACCTTCTGGACGCCCTTGTACTTCCCTAAGCTTCTGTGTGTTAAGGCACAATTTTCAATACTGAAACTGCAGCCCATTCTTAGCAACTCACAACCTAAAACAAACAAAGTCTTTCCTGTTCCCAAGATAGATTACCAAGGCATTATTTCAAGCAACATACATCAGTTACACTGAAATAAGTAGTAAATTTCAGTATCACAAATGATTCTAATATGCTTTTACATTGCATGAACATAACTAGCTATGCCAATTATAACTGGAAATATTATCTGGAACTCTAGACAACATTTATACCAATGTTTACCCACTGAGAAAAAACAGATACACAGCAAGCAGCTCTGCAGCGTCAGTCCTTGAAAATGTTGGATTTTATCCAAACACTGGTTTTCATGCGTTTTTGGCCATGAGTTCCAACAATGCCTTTACATTTGTACAACATCTATTTTCTATTCGGTCCTGTAAGAAATCTCTCATGAAACACTTAAAGCTAATTAGAACTTGTCAAAATGACAGAATATGCAACTTTTATTTCCAGAATGTTCTGGTCTCCTTCTCCAATTTATTGTGTTTTGCGTATCTTTGCAATTGTGTTGTAGTGAACAAGTATGACTTTTAACAGTGATGTTTCACCAGAAAAAAAAAAAAGCTATTTTGTTTTTCTTTTTATTTAAGGAAAAATAGAACTATGGAACTAATGGAACTAATAAAGCTCTGTATTCAGAAAAGTGTTTAACATACCTGGTGGACAGATGGGAAAAAAACACATACTTTTTCAAACTACCCCATTAACAAAATAAAACTTTACTCTTCTCTGGATTTAGCAAACAAACAGGTAAATAAGGATATTTTAAAGAATTACTACACCTTCCTCTCAAAATAGTATTTAGTTTTAAAAAAGGACTCCCTAAAGACAAGACAACATGTGAAAAAAAGCCCAGACCAACACACCACTCTCTTCAGAAGTTTCTTGAACAGTTTTAGTCATGCTTTCAGCTGAGGGTAGCTGGTACGACACACAGCCCCGATCCCACCTAGGATACAGTTCTGGGTAGAGCAGATCCAGGTAGCTCCCTGTTACTGAACCAGAAGACCATATGTGAAGACCTCCACTTCACCCTGGCCATGCCTTTCTGTTGTGGTTTAGCCCTGGTCAGCAACTAAGCACCACACAGCCGCTTGCTCACTCCCCCACCCTTGTGGGATGGGGGAGAGAATCGGAAGGGCCAAAGTAAGAAAACTCGTGGGTTGAGATAAGAACAGTTTAATAATTAAAAAAAAACAGCAATAATACTAATATAATGAAAAGGAAAATAATGAGCGAGAGAGATATGAAACCCTGGAAGAAGAGGGAAAAAAAAAGGAAAAAAACAAAACTAAACAACAAGTGCTGCAACCGCTCACCACCCGCCGACCGGCGCTGCTGGTCCCCGAGCCGTGAATTCGAATCAGCTCTCCTGGTTGTATCCCCTCCCCTCCCAGCTTCTTGTGCACCTGGCAGAGCATGGGAAGCTAGAAAGTCCTTGACTAGTGTAAACACTACCCAGCAACAACTAAAACACCAGGGTGTTATCAACATTATTCGCATACCAAGTCTAAAACACAGCACTATGCTAGCTACAGTGAAGAAAATCAACTATCCCAGCTAAAGCCGTGACAATTTCCTACACACCAATACTGTGGGGGCCACAAATCCCTCTGTGATATATTGGAGCTCACTAATCCCGCAGAAAACTAGCACATCTGGAAGTTTTCTACTGTGTTTAGTGAATCAAATCATCAATTAATGTATTAAACCATCAGGAAAAAAAAATCATTGGCCACACTGGATGGGAGAGAGATTCTGCAGGAACAACACAGTGGAGAGAGGCACAGGCAGCAAGACCTTTCCCTTGTTAGAAGCAGCTGGATCAATTTTGATTGCCTGTGCAACCACAGCTCAGGTTGGAAACCTACCTTCTGAAAGGCAATGCAATCTCGTGCTGGCTGTCCTTCAATATTTTTCTCAAAATGCTCCCTTCCACATAGGTAGGACAGTTTCTCCTACAGTTTAATGGGGAGAGAATGACAGAAGGCTGCAGTAACCTGAGCCAGAATGAGGCATCTCCTCCTACAGTCCCAGTGAAGAATGAGCAAACCTCACAATAACTGGGACCCACTAACACTGGTATGACACTGCAGTGTGGCTGCTCACACAAGGACCAAGTAAACACAAATGCTCAAAACCCTACAGTTTGAGCAACTGCTATGAAGGCAACTCCCTAGTTATGTTACTGATGTGTAATATATTTAATGTACTGCATCACATGTGTAAGTGATACAACAAAATACATAAATTGTTAACAGTAATGAAAATAAGTATTGTTATGTTCAAGAGTTACTGTCCTTGCTTCTGACATTAGAAGTGAGCAGAACCCTGCAGGGTGGGGGGGAGAGGGGAAGACAGGAAGCAGCGAAGCATTCTCATGCCTTATTTTCCAAAGGCATACAAAGCAAACAGTAACATCTATTAGAAGTCCACGCAGCCCTCAGAAAAACAGCTTTACAAGTTGCTACAGTGAGGTGAGGTTTCCTGAAACCCCAGGAAGAGATCTGCAGGAGTTATGCAAATAACTGCCAGACCTATCAGATTCTTCACGTGACATACAAGCCATTAAGCACAAATTGAGGGGTTAGGTTTAGTATAGTGTCCAGCCAACACCAACTATTATCTTATTGTAGGGTTGAACTGCAGTATGGGTCACAAGAAAGACAAGCTGCATAAAGCTTGCTGGCTGCTTGTTTCCTGCCTCATGACAAAACCACACTAACTTCAGTGCCTTTGACGTCCAGATCTTTCTTCCCTTATAAACATCTGCTTATTCTTTAGCAAGCTCCTGAGCCCTGGAGGAAAAGGGAGAAAAAAAAAAGAAAAAAAAGAAAAAAAAAACCTTCCTTCCAGAAAATCCCAGCAGAACCCCACCCCGATTTAGTAGGCTTCACAGATCGCACAAAGGCTGAGAACAGATGACATATTCCCACTCAAATTAAAAAGCTGAAGTCACAAGTGACCTGCCATTGATTCGGCCAGTGAACTTCCCATTTCAATCCTCTCCTACCAGACAAATATGAAGAGTTAGCACCCTAAATCTGTCACACATGCCTCCTTTATTCACGTGTATTTCTAGACGGCACCATACATCCTGCTGCCAGGAGATGCTGGGCAAGATGAGAAACACTGGATCCCCCACAGAGAAATAACAACTCAGGGGCATAAACAGCAAGCGCTGCTCTTATATTTTAATCATAAAGACCATCTGAAATAATAACATCAAGCTTTTTGTCAAGCGATGGGAGCGTCCAACGGCATTTCTGCCAGGGCGTATTTTCGTGCCATTTCTTCAGAGCACGGCGGGTACGCCGGAGCGAACAAGAGGCCTTTCCTCCCTCCATCGCCTCATCCCCTCCCCTAAGGCCCTCCCACCTCCCTGCCGACGGCTCCCCGGGGGCCCCCCTCCCCCCGAGTCCCCCCGCCGCCCCCACCCGCAGCCCCACTCGCACCCTCTCCTTCCCCGCCGCCCCTCCCCGCCCTGCCGCAGCCCCCCCGGCCCCGGCGGCCGCCGCCGCCGCGCGCGCCCCGCGCAACCGCCCTGCGCCGCCAAGCGCCAGCGCTCCCCTGACAACCGCAGCGCGCGCCAGGCCCGGCCACTCCCAGGCCCCGCGCACACAATGGGCCCCGCGCGTAGCCCTCCCCCCGCCCCCCCACCCCCACCCTCACCCTCACCCCCACTCCCACCCCACCCCGCGCCGCGCACCGGGGCGGCGGCGGCGGCACCGGCCGGCGGGGGGCTGCGGCCGCTCCGCCGGGCCGGCCCCTGCCGCCGCCCCTGCCCCACTGACCATCGCTGCGCTTGATCTCCACGTAGATCCCTATCTGGATCTTGCCGAAGTTGGGCGCCGCCATCGCCTCATGGAGCGGCCAGGCAGATCAGAGACGCTGCCGGCCGGGCGCACGGCGGGCGGGAGAGCGCGCACGGCAGCGGCGGCACCGACCGCGGCGACTCTGGGAGGGCGGGAGGGAGGGGAGGGAAGGAGGGAGGGAGGGAGGGACGGGCGGGAGGAGGGGGAGAGGGAGGAGGGGGAAGAGAGAAAAGGCGCCGGCCGGATACAACAGGCGCTGGGCGCTGCTGCGCCTGCGCGGCTCGCCGCGGCGTCACGGCAGGACCGGCGCGGGGCGGGGGCGGGGGCGGGGGCTGAGGCAGGGACTGTGGCTGAGGCGCCGCCGCGGCCTTGGTCGGTGGCCGCGGTCCCCTCCTCCTCCTCCTCCTCCCCCTCGAACCCCCCCCGCCTCGGCGGAAGGGGGCGCTCGGCCCCCGCGGCCTGGGCGGGTCCCCAGGCGCGCCCCCTCTCCCGGCGGCGCCCGCTCGCCCGCTCCCCCCCGCTCCCCCGCCCTCTCCGTGGCGCCGCAGCTGTTCCCTCACGGCCGCCCTTCGCGGCACCGAGGCCGGGCTGGCGCAAGATGGGCGCCGCCGCTGCCTTGGGGCCGGCGCCCCGCGGGAAGGGCGCGCTGCCGGCCGCCCTGCCGCCTCCTCGCTCGCCCGGGCACGGGCCCGGGCCCGGGCCGGGAGGGTCTGGTCCCAGCCGCAGACCGCCTGTGCGAGCCTCTGCCTCCTGGACCTGTCCCCGACTTAGAAGGGCACACGCGCGCCTGTGTGGCACCAGATGGTGACTGAGCTGCTCTGAAGTTTTATTGTAATCGCTTTATCTACCTCCTGTCTGCTCATAGGGCTCCCATGTGCCAAGTAGAGCACCTTGGAAGCATCCTTCCTGCTCCTCAACCTGCCAGCAGCTTTTGGGTCAGAGGGAGGCCATGGTCTTGACTGCATCCATCCATCTTTGCCTCATGACTGCCCCATGCCTTTATACAGCTTAAATAAAAACCAAAACACACTTCATGTTCCTCATTTCCCTACAAAGACTCCTGTACCTCAGGCAAGCCACTTCGTTAAATATTCTCCCTTGGGTTTCTCCTCTGAGGGCAGCTCCTGACCTGATGAAGCCACCATCAGTTTAAAATTCTCCTTCCTGCATGGATTCCAGGTCACCTTGAGCGGCATCACAAGAAATACCCCTAAACACACAGCCTCTTCTTGCCCAGCAAAGCCAGTCTGTGGAAAATAACTCCCCAATCCCTGCATCAACAGGTAATAGGTAATGACAGCTGACACCGCACCACCCCCTGAGAATTGCACCCTCCCACCGAGCCTGTCACCCTCTTTGCCTTGCATCTTCTCCCTGCCTCCACCATCGGTTTCATACTGAAATCAGTATGATACCTGGCAAGTCAGAGTCAAGAAGTTATGGCTCCCAATTCCTACAAGCTTTACATATATATATGTACATATAGAAAGAGCAGCCCTGCAGAGAAGGACTTGGTGGTACTGGTGGATGAAAAGCTGGACATGAGCCAACAATGTGCGCTTGCAGCCCAGAAAAACAACCGTATCCTGGCCTGCATCAAGAGCAGCGTGGCCAGCAGGTTGAGGGAGGTGATTTTGCCCCTCTACTCCCCTCTGGTGAGACCCCACCTGCAGTGCTGCGTCCAGCTCTGGAGCCCTCAGCACAGGAAAGACATGGACCTGTTGGAGCGGGTCCAGAGGAGGGCCACAAAAATGATCAGGGTGATGGAACACCTCTCCAATGAGGAAAGGCTGAGAGAGTTGGGGTTGTTCAGCCTGGAGGAGAGAAGGCTGTGGGGAGACCTCATTGCAGCCTTTCAGTGCTTCAAGGGGGCTTATAAGAAAGATGGGGACAGACTTTTTAGCGGGGTCTGTAGCGATAGGACAAGGGGTAATGGGTTTAAAGTGAAAGAGGATAGGTTCAGATGAGATATAAGGAAGAAATTTTTTACAGTGAGGGTGGTCAGACACTGGCACAGGTTGCCCAGAGAGGTTGTGTATGCCCCATCCCTGGAAACATTCAAGGTCCTGTTGGAGGGGGCTCTGAGCAACCTGATCTAGTGAATGAAGGTCAGGTTGGAACTAGATGATATTTGAAGGTCCCTTCCAACCCCAACCATTCTGTTATTCTATATATACACACACAGAAGAGCCAGAGAAGGAACTGACAAAGTTAAAACAAACAGCAACAACCACCTTGCACAACTTGGTTGCTACTTGTATTGGCTCTAACTGGTACAAATCACCCTTTTGGTGAAGTGTTAAGGAAAAATTAAAAGTGTGAAAGTTTAACACTTTTAAAAACCAGGACATGTAAGAATAAAACCATTCAGATTCTGAGATTAGATGCAGAGTAATTGAAAAGCATCTCATTTGAAATAGTTACATAAGACATTATAAATTATTTTTTCATACTCTCTGCTGTCTATCCATGAAGGTTAAACTGAAAAATTTGAGAGGTAAATTATAATTTTCTGGAAAATTATTTGAGTCCTGTCGCTGCAGAGATAGATGATTACTTTTACACACTAATCATCCCACTGATGTAAAGAAGGTGTATCTTAGAAACGTATACACAACAATAAGTATTTACAAAATCAGGTGTTACTCTAAAATAAAATAGGACTTAAATACTTATCAATCTGGAGTTAAACCTGAAATCTTTGAAATACTGTGGCCTTAGTACAGCAACTCATTTAAGAATGTTCTAAACTTTAAATACACATTTGAAGCTGGCTTATGAAAATAGCATGCAAAATTAGTATTTTGTTGTATGCTCTATGACAACTGAGATTTTTGTTTTTGTCATAAAACACACGTGGAGACTTTCACAGAGCATGTTAGCAATGGCCAGAAAATTGCTTGTGTGCACCTAGGAAATGAACGGCAGTAGTAGTAAATAAATTCAAATGTTTTTAAAATAAGGCAAAGCATTATAGTAAGTTTTCTTATGCAAATAAAGATCTCAAATAGGTGGTTTTTCTTTTTAAGCAAGTGTTGCTTTTTTTGAAGAAAAAGCATCCAAAACTGTACTCCTGAGTACCAGGTCTTTCTTACCTGGTATTCTAAATACATGTCTCTTTTCACAGTTTCAGTTAACAATACATATTCAATCCAGCATTAAATAGAACAAAAGCTTTGAGGTCCAAAATTTAGTTACACATTTTTTAATGGACATACAGGAAAATTTTTATTATATAGAATATTCCATTTTATTGGCCCGCTAACATAGACTTTCTCTGACCATTTTTTAGAAAGTATATTCATGGTTTCTAAAATAATGTTTGCAAAATTGACAGAGCAGTATGTGTCTACTCTTTCTGGGTCAGTACTGGGTACTGTTGACAATACAGGCAAAGAATACAATTACTGAAGCTTTGGCATTCAGTCAAAACTTTGGCTGCTTTTGGATTATTAAGTATCAAAAGTAGCGGAAAATGGTCATGAAACTGTTACGTTTCAACTGCTAGCAGGAATTCTTCAGTTTTCAACAAATGCTAGCATCTGCTTGCATTTCACGCAGACACAATCATATTAATTAAAATTCTTAATTCACTGTATTTTGATGCCAAAACCAATTTATGAATATTGGTCTATGTCCTTGATAACTTACAGGTCATTGATTATTAAGTATTTGAACTATTTCACAGTACTAGTGAACAAATATGATTAATCACAATAATAGTACCCATTTGTAATCACACTGATATGAAATGTTTTCTTTTTCAAGCTCAACTCGGAAGATATTTTTCTGTTTGCATGAATGCAGCTGGTATTAAATGTATATGCAGGGCAGTCAACAGTCAGGTCAAAGGAACTTGTGGTTGCTCGTAAGATTAAACATATTTGTTACATAGAAGCAATTCTAAAAAGGAGCCACCATAATACCATAGCTTCTCATGCCATCATGAGAACCTGTTGCATGGTTCTCAAATACAAAAAAATTGCAAAATTAATATTAGATTTTTTTCTTCCACTTAAGAATCAGTAAATATGCAAGAAGCGCCTGAAGTATTTTGAGATCCCAGTTGCCCACTTAGACTGATAGACTCTTCTTGTCCCGTTCAGTACCCTTGTGAAAACAGTAACAGCTGAACTGTCTCACAGATCCCTTCCTGCTCTTTTTTCCTTGCAAGCATCTCTTCATCTGTATTATATCGCTCTTTAAAACTACCCCCTGCTGGACACAGCACTTCATGAGTAATAGCACTACACAATAGTATCAGAAAGTGGTAAGAATAGAACTGCCTTACTTATAGAGATAGAATATTTTAATATATTTCCTGCTCCTTTATTAGACATAAAAATCTGATTTTCATGTAACTACCTCTGAATAATAAATTACTGTGATATTCATAGCTTTGTGTAGCTGCCTTATCTGAGAGTCAGAATGTTTTAAACCAGGCACTCAAAGTTTCACAACTATCCTCCTGTCTTCCACATACGCATTTTGGATTCCATAACATTAAATGTCTACAAATTCTGCTGGTCATCTGCAACAAGTGAACTGATGATTCATTTGAGGAACAATGCTTTTGGGATTATATTTAACTAATTATATATTAGAAACAACATAGATCGTTAGGTTTTCTGATTTAAACAAATCTCTCTAAGCATAATAGGTTTCTCTGTATTAGAGAATGCAGGTGCTGAAACTATCGCTGTAAAACTCAAACACACTTGTCATGTCCACCTTAATAGAGCTGTCAGTGAGCTACCGATATTCATACTGAAGTTGTTCTTCAGTAGAACTTGCTAACAAAGCAAATTTAAGCAGAAGTTTATAATTGCTCTGCTGGTCACCAATGTCATCCCACAGCACTCTGATAACTCCTAACATGGCTTTTCTGGTCACTTGTCTGTATGCTCCCTAAGAAGGTCAGGTTTTCTAAAAGCCTCTCATCTGCATGAACAGGGCTAAAGATATCTGTTTGTAGGTTTTTGGAATTCTAGCTACTTTTCTTTTATTACTTTATTTCCATGTGGCTTCTCAAGGTAATTCTAGTTCTTGTCTTATAAGAATCCTTCCAGCAGTATGCATAGGGCTGGCATAAGAGTGCCTGATCAGGCCAAAGACAGTAAGAAAATGTGAGGCTTACTGACCTCTGTGGTTGTGAAGAACATCACTCCACATATAGCAGTTTTGATACACTTCTACTGGTTTGAATGGTCAGCCAAAAATGTGGGGAAAAGTAATTATTGAGCAAATTTGCCCCTAAAGCAAATGCAAGTATACAAATAAAATTTTTTCACTTATTGCTTTATTATTCCAGAATGAGCTCTGCTCCTAAAGAACATTTGCATGCAGAAAAGTGGGGCATTGCTAGACACTAGTTAAAGAATCAAGAGGTGACAAGAGTGTGAATGTATTCCAGTCTCTTCAAAGCAGAAGACGTGAGAGGAACAAAGTATGTTAGGGAAAAGCACACCTCCCTCCCTTACCATGCCCTTCACTCCAGCTCTACATTTGTAGCCACGGTGACAACATCTTTTGCTCTTCCCTATGTTCATAGCTACTTGTGCACTTTGGCTGGATTAGTCATAACATATAGCTAAGGTTAAAACGACAGTCCAGAAAAACAACACTAGTTCATAAGTCACAAAATGATAGAAGCACTGAAGAATAACAAAGCTGGATGTGCTTATTGAAGTAGACAGCAGTGTGGTCATTACGGCTCTGGCACATACATTACCTGTTCTCTTATTCGTTCCATACGCTGCTGCTGAGTGTCTGGCCCAAGGCAGCTAGGTATCTGGGGTCACATTTCATCATGCTTTCCTATTGATTGTATGAAACACAGGCAGAATTCCTGCCAGATAGCAAACTGCTTCAGAAAAAAACATGGGCAAAAGCAGATGAAACTCGATCTCTGTCCAAGACACTTGCTGCCTATAGGTAAGCCCAGAACAACTGTACTGCTGATATTTATATTTGGTCTTCATCCTCCTCTTCCTTCTTTCTTTTCTCCCTTCTCTCTCCTCTCCAGATCTTCAAGGGAAAACTCAGACGGTTTGTGGTAAAACAGTGTTCTAGTTGGGCTATTCAGCTGAGTGGGAAATACACATTTCCTACGTCCTTCTGCTATCCAATGTAACTTTCTGTCAGAGGAAATATCGTGTATCATATTACCTGTGAAAATAGCTTTCGCATGAATGCATCTGCCTGGTAGCTTAATCTAATAATTACATCCTGTCTGTGTCCCACTAGTAAGGCTTCTGCAGCAAGTCATGTGGACCTAATCTGCCTTGTAAAAACTGAATGATTTCTTTACTTGTTCTTAGAAGTTATACTGTAGCTTTCTATATATTTCGCGTCATTAGCGCACAGTATTAGCAAAACCAGATCATCACACCTGAGATATTTTTGTCTTAATACACAATGTTTTAGCACATTTTTATGTTGAAATTTGAATTTATATAGATTGTCAATGTGCTTGTTTATCATTTTAGTCCTTTTTAATGCCCTTTCGTAAATCCAGTGTAATGTCTGTTTAATTAGCTAGAACTACATTACGTGATACTATGGCAACACCCAAACAGGCACTGGACTTGGTAGTGCACCCAGAGGACATGGAACTCAGTCCTCTGAACATGGCCATTCCTCAACATAGAACAGAGTGGTGAAAAAATACAAAAAGAGCTATTTGCAGTTTCTCAGTCATGAGGCAGTCACGACCTAAATTCAAGCTACAAGGGTATTCTAAAAGACAGTCAGTGGATTTGACTCCACATATCCTGGAAAATAGAAAACATTTGAAATAACTAAGATGATACAGCAGTCCCAAGCTTCCTTCTAAGCACTAGCACAGACCTCTGACAGTAGACCTCCTTCTGTTAGTACCCTGACTGTGCAACTGGAGCACATTTCTAACCATAATGATGCATACTTTTATGGAGTAAAAATAGCGATGCAACTCTTTTTTAATAAAAGTCATTAAAACTGTACTGTTCGTCCCTACCCTCCTACAAGAGAGAATTTGGTGCAATCAGGTGCATTTTTGTTCCCTGTGTCTTTCCATGTAAAAAACTTGCATCAAATCTTCTAAAACAAAAAGAGATGGTAAAAGTTGTTTAATAAAAAAAAAATCACTGCTAAATAGAATTATTTTCTTGAAATGCAATTGTTGTCTAGTAATTTGATTAAAATAAATGTTTACTCTTGCTAGACAGATTCCTTGGAAAAATTAAGAAATTTGCTTGCAAATGATTCATGCATGTTTTTATCTTCATTATTGTCAGAGAACAAAAAAAAGGTTGAAAAGATTTATCAGTTTTTATACCCTTGCAAATCTGACTGCATTTCCTATCCATTCACCTTGGAAACTAGACAGAAATTATATATACAGACTATTCTGATCAGCTGTGCATTTGACAAGTTAAGTTGCTTGCATTTATCATAATAAAGATTTTTAAAAGTATCATAACAAAGGCTATTTATGTTTAGGCAGCTTTTATGAGTTATAAGCACAGCAAATGTAATGCTTTGTGCTTAAAGTAAAAAAAATTCCAAGACATTGTAATTTCTTATTGTAATAACCAGAAAAGCTAAACATTATTAATGCCATGTCTTCTGTTGTAAGCCAGCCCATGCTTTACTTTTCTATGTGATAAATAAGAGGGTATAGTCAAGCTGTGTTCCTTTTTGCTGGATTTCAGAAATGGTGAAGCTTATAAAATGGAATAACCCCACCGTCTTCCAGTCCCTGGGCAAATGTCTTACTGCTTCTTCTGTTGCCAAAGCGATGAGAAAGAAATGCTGTGATTGGAAGAAATTACTGCAGTAACTTCCCTGTCAAAGTGGATGTTAACCTCAGTACAGTTACAGCTGAACTGCTCTTCAAGTTTATTTGAAATCAAGGATTCCTTTCCATTTGATGAGTAGGAAGGCAATACACTGAAAGAACCAGGACTCTTTATGGCAGGTGACATGGATGAACACTGAAATCCCACCTATTTCTAAGAAATAAGTGACATTGGAATGGATTCCATGGCACAGACATCCATCAGGGTCAAAATACAAATGGAGTGGGATTGCACTTTGGTGTGGAAGGGCTCTGGCAGGAATCAGTACTTGGGAAAGCCCTTTTCTGCTCAGAGGAGGCAGCAGGAGCTCTGGGTCTCTCTGAAGCTGGGGGCACAAAAGCTGTTATATTGAGTTGTGGACAGGGGCACCTTCAAAGAAGACGTGGTGCCTGGCTGAAAGGCATGGCATGGCTATGGTCAGAGACAGCTGCTGGTGTCAAAGGAGAGGAATTATTTGGAAATACCAGCATGCCTTGATACACTGTGAACTGGTGTACAGTTCTTTCACCTGAATGTTCATAACTGAATTCAAATGTCTCCAGGCTCCCTGGATCAAGTGCATGAAGGAAGAAATAAGACTAGAATATTTTGGATCCAACTACTGGAATATATTTAAACATATTTAAACTTTTTACAATTCTACTAAGTAGTACACACGTAGTGAAAGTACATTGGGGAGAAAACTGCTTTTTATGTTGAGCTCTGAAAGTGGATACGCAATGTTTTGAGGTTGTTCTCTTCTTTCAGTTTAAAAAAATGTATTCATATTAATTTCTGATTACTAAGCTTCTGGAACTATACTTATGGAGTGCTGTAGAATGTCATCTGAGTCCCAGAGCCTTCCCTAAGGAAGATAATTTCTTACTTTACTTATTTCCTCTGGCAAAGGTGTAACTAAATTTCTCTGTTTTAGTGCACCATTGATGAAAATTCAGGTAAATGATACTGTCATGGTTTTAGCTGGGATAGTTGATTTTCTTCGCTGTAGCTAGTATAGTGCTGTGTTTTAGACTTGGTATGCGAATAATGTTGATAACACCCTGGTGTTTTAGTTGTTGCTGGGTAGTGTTTACACTAGTCAAGGACTTTCTAGTTTCCCATGCTCTGCCAGGTGCACAAGAAGCTGGGAGGGGAGGGGATACAACCAGGAGAGCTGATTGGAATTGGCCAAAGGGTATTCCATATCATTTGATGTCATGCCCAGTATATCAACTGGGGGGAGTTGGCCGGGGGAGGCAGCGATCGCGGCTCGGGGACGGGCAGCGTCGGTCAGCGGGTGGTGAACGGTTGCAGCACTTGTTTAGTTTTGTTTTTTTTTTTTTTCTTTTTTTTTCCCTCTTCTTCCAGGGTTTCATCTCTCTCTCGCTCATTATTATCCTTTTCATTATATTAGTATAATTGCTGTTTTATTTTAATTATTAAACTGTTCTTATCTCAACCCACGAGTTTTCTTACTTTGGCCCTTCCGATTCTCTCCCCCATCCCACAAGGGTGGGGAAGTGAGCGAGCGGCTGTGTGGTGCTTAGTTGCTGACCGGGACTAAACCACAACAGTCCTTTTTGGCGCCCAACGTGGGGCACGAAGGGTTTGAGATAATAACAGTTGCTGGTCACAGCATTGATTCATCTGTTTTCGATATTACTTAGTCAGACCTACACCATGCTGGTTTTGAAGTACATGTTAAAGATTGGTGTTGGGTTTTGTAGTTTGCTGTGCTCTGCAGTGGTTAGAGATGTTTTGCCTAGGAGATTTGTTATTAAAACACTGGCCTTGAGTTTTATCGGTTATTTGGGTCTTGCATGGAAGCCGTTACTGTACTTCGGGTACCACCTCATGGAGACAATTAGCAATTATACCTCCTCCTCTGAGAGGTTCTTTATGGAGGAAATACAGAATGGCACCTTAGCTACCGTCTTCTGTAATGTCTCCTCCTTCATTACAACAACTTTTCAGTATCTTGAACATCCTTGGGTAGTTAAGATACATCTGTTGATATTCCTATGGCAGATTGTTTCAGTTTTGTCTAAGGTTAATAAGCAATTCAAGAATATCATCCAGAGATCTGCCCCAAGGCTCAATAATTATGGCTGGCAGGGTATGTGGGATAGTATGGGCAAATGCCTGAGACGGTGGGCACCACCAGTGTTTTGGGACTTCACCCCTGAACAAGTGTAGAATCCTGAAAAATTAGTAGAATATTTGGAGGAAGTATGTTGTCACCCTAGCAATTCCAGAGAGATACAAATCACTGCAATGTGTTGGGGCCTGGCCCATGCCTACCGAGCCCTATTCAACAGTGTTCAGTACGCCCAAGGGAAAACAACAGGCCCTGCGGCTACTCCAAGCCCAGCGACAAGCACTGTGGCCCCTCAAAACCCCACAACAGGCGCTGCGGCTGCTCCAAGCCCAACGACAAGCGCTGTGATCACTCAAACCCCCACAACAGGCCCTGCAGCTACTCCAAGCCCGACAACAGGCACTGTGGCCCCTCAAACGCTCACAACAGGCACTGCGGCGGCTCCAAGCCCGATGACAGGCACTGTGACCACTCAAACACCCATGACAGACACTGAAGCTGAATCAGAGAATCAACCCGTGCCAGTATCAGTTGCCCCTATACAAAAGAAGAAATCTTCGAAGAGAAAGTCAACTCGTTCAGAAAGGGATGATGGAGAAGTAGTGCTGTTACTAAGAGAGGAGAAGGAAGAGGAAGAACTCGTACAAGACACGGAAACTACCTGATCCCTATCCTTAAGTGAGCTGCGAGATATACGAAAAGATTTCAGCCTTCATGTAGGTGAGCACGTTGTCACCTGGCTGCTCTGATGCTGGGATAGCGGGGCCAGTAGCCTGGAATTAGAGGGTAAGGAAGCCAAACAACTGGGATCCCTTTCTGGGGACGGGGGCATTGACAAAGCAATTGGAAAAGGGACACAAGGCCTCAGCCTCTGGAGGTGACTCCTGTCTGCTGTGAAAGAAAGGTATCCCTTCAAGGAAGATGTTACATATCGCCCTGGAAAATGGACCACCATGGAGAAAGGTATCCAGTACCTGAGAGAATTAGCTGTGCTTGAGGTGATTTACGGTGACCTGGGTAGTGAACAGTCATCCAAAGATCCAGATGAAGCCCAGTGCACACGACCCATGTGGCGGAAGTTTGTACGGAGCGCACCATCATCCCACGTAAACTCCCTGGCAGTAATGTCCTGGAAAGATGAAGAGGCACCAACGGTAGGGGATGTGATTGATAAACTCCGGGATTATGAAGCACATGTCTCTTCCTCCCTCATCTCAGCTGTGGAGAAATTGTCCCGGGAGTTCCAGCAATTCAAAGAAGTTATGTCCTACTCCCTACCTGTACGGACCAGTATCTCGGCCATTAGGAGTAAGCGTCCTTCTGCTCAAGAGAGAGGATACACACCACGGGGCACCCTATGATTTTACCTGCGTGACCATGGAGAGGACATGAGGAAGTGGGATGGAAAACCTACCTTGACCCTAGAGGCACAGGTACGTGAGTTGCAAGGAAAAACAATCACTCAAGGGGTGACCTCCAGGAGAGTTGCTGCTCCAGTTTCCAGTAAGCAGTTCCCCAGACAGAGGAGTACAAGCACTGATTCTATCCGTGGTCTTAATAGAGAGACTTCTGATTCCCATTCACAAGAACTGGATTGGGAAATCTGCAATTGGAATTAGAGGGGCCCTGCCTCCGGCCAGGTGGAGGAAAGGGACAACCGGGTTTACTGGACTGTGTGGATCCGATGGCCTGGCACATCTGACCCACAGGAGTATAAGGCTGTAGTGGTCACCGGTGCACACAGCACCCTAATGCCATCTAACTATGTAGGGGCAGAACCCATCTGTACTGCTGGAGTGACAGGGGGATCCCAAGAGCTAACTGTATTGGAGGCTGAAGTGAGCCTAACTGGGAATGAGTGGCAAAAGCACCCCATTGTGACTGGCCCAGAGGCTCTGTGCATCCTTGGCATAGACTACCTCAGGAGAGGGTATTTCAAGGACCCAAAAGGGTACAGGTGGGCTTTTGGTATAGCTGCCTCGGAGACGGAGGAAATTAAACAGCTGTCTACCTTGCCTGGTCTCTTAAAGGACCCTTCTGTTGTGGGGTTGCTGAAGGTCAAAGAACAACAGGTGCCAATTGCCACCACAACAGTGCACTGGAGACAATATCGCACCAACCGAGACTCCCTGATTCCCATCCATGAGCTCATTCGGTGACTGGAGAGCCAAGGAGTGATCAGTAAGACCCGTTCACCCTTTAACAGTCCCATATGGCCAGTGTGGAAGTCTAATGGAGAGTGGAGACTAACAGTAGACTATCGTGGCCTGAATGAAGTCACTCCACCACTGAGTGCTGCTGTGCCGGACATGCTAGAACTTCAATACGAACTGGAGTCAAAGGCAGCCAAGTGGTATGCCACAATTGATATCACTAATGCATTCTTCTCAATCCCTTTGGCAGCAGAGTGCAGGCCACAGTTTGCTTTCACTTGGAGGGGCGTCCAGTACACCTGGAACCGACTGCCCCAGGGGTGGAAACACAGCCCTACCATTTGCCATGGACTGATCCAGACTGCACTGGAACAGGGTGGAGCTCCGGAACACCTTCAGTACATTGATGACATCATCGTGTGGGGCAACACAGCAGAAGATGTTTTCGAGAAAGGGAAGAAAATAGTCCAAATCCTTCTGAAGGCTGGTTTTGCCATAAAACAAAGTAAAGTGAAGGGACTTGCACAGGAGATTCAGTTTTTGGGAATAAAATGGCAAGATGGACATCGGCAGATCCCAATGGATGTGATCAACAAAATAACAGCCATGTCTCCACCAACTAGCAAGAAGGAAACACAAGCTTTTTTAGGCATTGTGGGTTTTTGGAGAATGCATATTCTAAATTATAGTCTGATTGTAAGCCCTCTCTATCAAGTGACTCGGAAGAAGAATGATTTCAAATGGGGCCCCGAGCAACGACAGGCCTTTGAACAGATAAAGCAGGAGATAGTTCATGCAGTAGCCCTCGGGCCAGTCCGGGCAGGACAAGACGTAAAAAACGTGTTCTACACTGCAGCTGGGGAGAATGGCCCTACCTGGAGCCTCTGGCAGAAAGCACCAGGGGAGACCCGAGGTCGGCCCCTAGGGTTTTGGAGTCGGGGATACAGAGGGTCCGAAGCGCGCTACACTCCAACTGAAAAAGAGATATTGGCAGCATATGAAGGGGTTCGAGCTGCTTCAGAAGGGATCGGTACTGAAGCACAGCTCCTCCTGGCACCTCGACTACCGGTGCTGGGCTGGATGTTCAAAGGGAGGGTCTCCTCCACACATCACGCAACTGATGCTACATGGAGTAAATGGGTCGCACTGATCACCCAATGGGCTCGAATAGGAAACCCCAGTCGCCCAGGAATCTTGGAAGTGATCATGGACTGGCCAGAAGGCAAAGATTTTGGAATATCACCAGAGGAGGAGGTGACACGTGCTGAAGAGGCCCCACTGTATAATAAGCTACCAGAAAATGAGGAGCAATATGCCCTGTTCACTGATGGGTCCTGTCATCTGGTGGGAAAGCATCGGAGATGGAAGGCTGCTGTATGGAGTCCTATATGGCAAGTTGCAGAAACTGCTGAAGGAGAAGGTGAATCAAGTCAGTTTGCAGAAGTAAAGGCCATCCAGCTGGCTTTAGACATTGCTGAATGAGAAAAATGGCCAGTGCTCTATCTTTATACTGACTCATGGATGGTGGCAAATGCCCTGTGGGGGTGGTTACAGCAATGGAAGCAGAACAACTGGCAGCGCAGAGGCAAACCCATCTGGGCTGCTGCATTGTGGCAAGATATTGCTGCCCGGGTGGAGAACCTGGTTGTGAAGGTACGTCATGTGGATGCTCATGTTCCTAGGAGTTGGGCCACTGAAGAACATCAGAACAACCAAGAGGTGGATCAGGCTGCTAAGATTGAAGTGGCTCAAGTAGATCTAGACTGGCAACATAAAGGTGAGCTATTTATAGCTCGGTGGGCCCATGACACCTCAGGCCATCAAGAAAGAGATGCAACATAGAGATGGGCTCGCGACCGAGGGGTGGACTTGACCATGGACACTATTGCACAGGTCATCCATGAATGTGAAACATGCGCTGCAATCAAGCAAGCCAAGCAGATAAAACCTTTGTGGTATGGAGGACGATGGCTGAAGTATAAATATGGGGAGGCCTGGCAGATTGATTATATCACACTGCCACAAACCCGCCAAGGCAAACGCCATGTGCCTACAATGGTGGAAGCAACCACCGGATGGCTGGAAACATATCCCGTGCCCCATGCCACCGCCCGGAACACTATCCTGGGCCTTGAAAAACAAGTTTTATGGCAACATGGCACCCCAGGAAGAATTGAGTCAGACAACGGGACTCATTTCCGAAATAACCTCATAGACACCTGGGCCACAGAGCATGGCGTTGAGTGGGTGTATCACATCCCCTACCATGCACCAGCCTCTGGGAAAATTGAACGACACAATGGACTGTTAAAGACTACACTGAGAGCAATGGGGGGTGGGACATTCAAACACTGGGATACACATTTAGCAAAAGCCACCTGGTTAGTCAACACTAGGGGATCTGCCAATCGTGCTGGCCCTGCCCAGTCAGAACTCTTACATACTGGGGAAGGGGATAAAGTCCCTGTAATGCATATAAAAAATATGCTGGGGAAAACCGTCTGGGTTATTCCTGTCTCAGGCAAAGGCAAACAAATTCGTGGGATTGCTTTTGCTCGAGGACCTGGGTGCACTTGGTGGGTGATGCGGGAGGATGGAGTTGTTCGATGTGTGCCTCAAGGGGATTTGATTTTGGGTGAAAATAGCCAATGAACTGAATGGTATGCTGTTAATTGCTATATGATATTGTATGTCATCACTCCTATGGTTGCTATATGCCGTATCAATGGTATCATAGTAAGAATTTCCAAAATTAATGAAGAATGAACTTTGATTGAACCAAGCAACGTGTAGCGGTGGTGGAACAAAGACTGGCTTCAGCATGCAACAATCCAACACCACACAGTCCATCTCTCCGGCCTTGAAAGACTGTTACGATAGATGGAGCCCAAAGTTATGGACTGAATGAACTCAATGGACATGTGTGGACCCTCTACAGACATTCTACAGGGATGGTCCATAGACTACGGGAATGATAAATGATATCTGCGTATGTCATCAAAGGATGGGGAGGTGGGTGGTGGTTATTGAGGTCATATTGGATAGTATGAGACCTGAGCATGACGTAAATGGTATGGAATAAGGGGTGGATACGGTCACGGTTTTAGCTGGGATAGTTGATTTTCTTCACTGTAGCTAGTATAGTGCTGTGTTTTAGACTTGGTATGCAAATAATGTTGATAACACACTGATGTTTTAGTTGTTGCTGGGTAGTGCTTACACTAGTCAAGGACTTCCTAGCTTCCCATGCTCTGCCAGGTGCACAAGAAGCCGGGAGGGGAGGGGATACAACCAGGAGAGCTGATTGGAATTGGCCAAAGGGTATTCCATATCATTTGATGTCATGCCCAGTATATCAACTGGGTGGAGTTGGCCAGGGGAGGCAGCGATCGCGGCTCGGGGACCGGCAGCGTCAGTCGGCGGGTGGTGAGCGGTTGCAGCACTTGTTGTTTAGTTTTGTTTTTTTTTTTTCTTTTTTTTCCCTCTTCTTCCAGGGTTTCATCTCTCTCTCGCTCATTATTATCCTTTTCATTATATTAGTATAATTGCTGTTTTATTTTAATTATTAAACTGTTCTTATCTCAACCCACGAGTTTTCTTACTTTGGCCCTTCCGATTCTCTCCCCCATCCCACAAGGGTGGGGAAGTGAGCGAGCGGCTGTGTGGTGCTTAGTTGCTGACCGGGGCTAAACGACAACAGGTAGAAAGGCTTATGGAAGATAAGCAAGTTTCATTTTATTCCCTTTTGTCTTGCTCATAATGATATTCTGTAGAGTGCCTTGAAGAGCCCATCCACAAGACATATTTTTGTTTTTCCAAGTTTTGTTTTAAAAGTTACATTCTTTCTTCTTCCTAACATGCTGTAGGAAAAGAGGGAGCAGTTCAAAGAGACACAAGTGTAGATAGTATTGTGATTATCTGAAAAATGTAACCTTGAAGAGCAGCTTTGTCCAAACTTGAGGAACTTTGTCCTATACTGCTTCTTAAAGGAACTGAATACTTGGACGGTGTCAGCTGGCCTGGCAGGAAAGCAGGTCGAGCACAAGCAGCCTGTTGATATACTGGGCGTGTGGAAGTAAGTTACAGTTCCCAAAAATTAATACATCAGCAAGATTAAATATGATAAGGACAATGTTAGACTCACCAATGAGAAGTCAAATATTCAAATGTACTACTCTAGGATGCAATAATAGTACTTTCAAAATTCCCCTGCTTTATATGGTAACCATGGTGAATACAACCCAGCATCATGCTCTTGTAGAAGCAGCAGCTGGTGCAGGCTGGATGTGTTCATGAAGAGTACTGTGTGATACTTTATAGGAAAAAAACTTTGTTTAAGCATAGTCTAAGCATAGTTAAGCACTGGATCAGATTATACAAGGTGTTTGTCATAATCCTCCAGTGAAGGTGATTCAAGAAGAGATTAAGTATCTCTTAGAGAAGGTATATACACTGTCTCTGAGCAGGTGGATGGGCCAGATGACCTCTTTCAGGTCCTCGCAGCATTACATTTCTATTGCATTTATGACAAATCCTTTTTCTCCTGCCTAAACCCTCTCCCTCACCCGGATTAACAAATTGCATTTGAACTTCATGGCTGTTCTAATTTCAGTGATGGTTTTAATACTGTGTTTTCAACCACCACCCATATGATTTACCTGATAACTTGGGCGTGCCTGTACTAAGGCATCTGAAGAAAGAATCCCTGTCTTTCAATATGTTGGCAGAAGATGTGGAGGCTTTTTTTCTGAGTAATTACATACAAAACCACGGAAGTGCCCTTCAGGGGCATTGAAATGAAGTTACTTAGTAATTACTGAGGTTGTTACAGTTACTATCATTTTTCACTTCTAATTCTGAGGTTATAACCTCAACTAAGGAAATGAGAAACAGGAGACAAAACCAGGCAAACCCAGGCTATTCCAGGATATGCGGTACATGTAAACCTGTATCAGAACCTTTCCTGACAAGTTTTCTGTTGCTCACAGGACAGCAGCCATCAATACAAAGCAAATAGGGAAACAACAGGAGCCAGTTATGACAAGAGTAAAATCCCTATCCTGTAACTTTCCTCCCTTCATAACTTACAAATTCTTGATATTAACTTCCTTCTAAAAGAGGTTTACCCAAAGAGATAAAGCTTTCTGCAGATTTTTCATCCTCAGAGAAGACAGAATTAATGAAAAAAAACAACATACTGAGAAACAATGAAATGGGAGACATATGGGCTTCCACTGTGCAGGTTGCAACCCACATTTTGGAGAATGGTGTTTGGAGAATGGTGTTTCATTTCCAGGTGTTAGCTTACAGGTACTGTAACTTTTTGTTCTCACCTTGATTACTTATTAAAAAAAAAAATCCTGCTTTAAAAAAAAAATTGAGGTGTTTAATTCTTATAGGAATAATGAGGGCAACGATGGGGACTAAACACTCTGAGAATGAGGGGTTGTAGTTAGATATTTAATTTTGTGTGCCCCAGAGTTAAAAAAAATCTCATAACTCCATTGTGTTACTATCTTATAACTTGTCCCATATTTACTAAACCATCTTTCCACAATATCCAAGTGTTGATCAAAGAAGAGGCAAGCAGAATGACTCTGGATGATAGTGGCAGTTAGCAGACCCATGGTCAACAATGTACAGCTTTTTTCCATGATGTTTCTGTGTGTTCATGCAAATATATTTTGTTTGCAATAATCCTTTATAATGACCTGCCACTGCACATGCAAGCATAAAACACTGGCTTGAGAATAATTTGTAAAGAAAACTTGGGTCACTGCAAAGTAGCTGCCACACAGGAGGACTGTGATAATAACAGTGTAGGACTATGGGAAAAGCTTATTTCAAATAAGCGAGAAAATGACAGCTTGAAGTAAGTTGTACCGAGGGGATGGCTCAGCACCATCAGATCCAGGAAGCTGCCTGGTAGATAAGTCTAGTTAAATATTGTTGCTGTGTGGAAAGAGAGTGCTCACTAGGCCTGGGTAAAATACAAAATTAAGACATCCTCTACAAGTTGTTTTTTACTTAGACCAGTGACACTTAGACTAGTGATCCTAACTGGCATCAGGACATCAGGACCGTGCAGAGCTATGCCCTGCGACTAGAACATCAACATTCAACAAGACCTCCATGGAGCTAGACCTCACAAGACCATTAACACTAGTGTTGTCTCTACTGTCCTATTTCTGCTAGGAGAAACTTGCCTTTCTAATCTAAACTGGCATTTGGAAAAATGAAGCTAATTATTTAATTTGTTCCTGTGGTCCAAATCTGTTTCTTGTGTCCCAGAAAACCTGAGGCATGCGGTTTCCTCCAATCTAAACACACCAAGTAAGAAGAAAATGTGAGTACATGCAGAAGGCCAGCATTTCACATGCTCCTTATGCTACGTGGGTTTGTCCTGAGGTTTAAGCAACTGTAGAATTTCATCTACCAGTTGATAAGTCCTTTGGTGTGGAATTGTTTTTACAAATAAAGTTGTATGTTAAAGTCTGTGATTGTCCTAGTGATGATATAACCTACTGTTGTTGCATGGTCAGAAATAGTACAGAGCAGCTCTGTTTGCTGAGATAAATACTCACGTATCATAGTCTTGTGTTTTACTAAGGCATCTCACTAGTCCCAGTTGATAAGTGTAGTAACTCTGTTGGTTCAAGGCTGTGATTTATTACCTGAGAGCTTTTTCACATTTTCTCTCTCTTCCTCATCAAGAGCTGCTACTTCCAAAGCTCAGCAGTTTGTACTGAGCATTGCCATATTATATCATTTGGGTGAAATAGGATACTTCCTTTTAATTGAAATTCTGTCAACATTTCAAAGATCTCTCTGAAAATTGTATTTCTGTCAGATGACTTGCAATTTCTGACATTCTTTCCCAGCCTGTTTGTGGATGTAAGCTTTCAACCTGATCCTCATTTGAACTTTTTCCTTGTGGCTTTCATTTCTTTTACTGCTACTAGAGTGTGTCAGTGAATGATTTCTGAATGATGGCACTTTTCTGTAGAAAATGTAGATTTCAACCAGATAGGAAAAAAAAAAAAAGTGACTCCTCCCTTGAAAGAAGCTCCCTGGTCCTGCTCTACAAGCCCTTCCTTTGCCCCATAGCTCAGTTACTAACACAACGGGAGGCATGAAGAGGACAGGAACTTACCTGCACAACTGGCTCAGGAAGAGATTTGTAAAAATCACTGAGGAAATTGCACAGAAGTACATAAAAGTACAGCAGGGAAGATAACAGAAGGAGCTATTGTCATCCAATCAATAAAGAATCACAAGTTTGATTTTTTTTTTCCCCAGGGAAAAAGAGGGACTTATCAGAATGGTATTATCTTTGCCACTACTCCATCTTTATATGTACCTGGTTTTCTCCTAAAATGGACTGTATCCTTTTCTGGGAAATGTTCTAAAACAGTCTTAAAGGAACTCTATCTTTCTTCTTACAACTTTCTCCATGTTTTCTGTTTGAAGCAGTCTCAAAAGTAAATTAATAACTTCTGGACTGTCAACTTTTTGATTTTCTTTTAATTGTGACTGCTATCATATATAGGATTTTCCTTATAAACTAGTTTCCTGGACTTACGTATTTAAAGGAAAAATAATTCTAAAATAACACATGTTGCTCCCCTGCTTTTATATTTGTACTACTAAGTATTTTTATGGGATCATAAGTATCCAAAGCACAGTAAAAACAATTATCAACCCTTACAAAGCCACTGGTATTGGATAGGAGAACAAATCATCTATGGAAGTGCAGTAATAAAAGTGGAAAATATAGAGATTAATGATATGCTCCTAACAGATGAAAGTAAATAATCAGAGATTCAATACATATGACTTCTCAGCTCTTAGCTCCATTTCTTTCAGCTTACAAGCCCCTCTGCAGTGTGAAGTGTGGCAGGCTCACTCTCGTCCTGAAGAGTCCTGAAGCGCCCTGTCAAGAAGTCACCTCAATCCTTCTCTGTGACACCCACCAGGAGCAACTCTTTGCATATTCACTTTGCCCTCCTTATAGTCTGTCATTATTTCATATGCATTTAGAGCCTTCTCCCTCACTAAAAAACTGTGACTGAGATCCGACAACCTGTACTTTCAATAACATACCGTATCACCTTATTGTGTCCTCTCCAGGCAATTTGGTGTTAATTAAAGATACACAGTGATTTGCTAAATCCTCAAATGTGCTTATTCCAGGAATCCTGCTGGGCTGACTGGTGTGCATACTATGAATACTGGTTGTAGGCCAGTTCAGAGGTTTCCACCATAGCAGCTGAGTTTGCCTTTCCAGCACTTACCAGACTGGTGGCTTTGGGTCCCCGTTTGCTAGACCTGCACACAACAAATCTTGCTCTGGGGGGGCTGTAGCACTGACTGTTCCCCTGTATTCATAGATCATAGAACCATAGGTGGTTTGGGTTGGAATGGACCTTTAAATATCATCTAGCCCAATCCCCCTGCAATGAGCAGGCACATCTTCAACTAGATCAGGTTGCTCAGAGCCCCCTCCAACAGGACCTTGAATGCTTCCAGGGATGGGGCATCTACTGTCTCTCTGGGCAACCTGTGCCAGTGTCTGACCACCCTCACTGTAAAAAATTTCTTCCTTATATCTCATCTGAATCTACCCTCTTTCAGTTTAAAACCATTACCCCTTGTCCTATTGCTACAGGCCCAGCTGAAAAGTCTGTCCCCACCTTTCTTATAAGCCACCTTATGAAAGGTGAACTGAAAGGCTGCAATGAGGTCTCCCCACAGCCTTCTCTCCTCCAGGCTGAACAACCCCAACTCTCTCGGCCTTTCCTCATTGGAGAGGTGTTCCATCACTCTGATTATTTTTGTGGCCCTCCTCTGGACCCACTCCAACAGGTCCATGTCTTTCCTGTGCTGCGAGCTCCAGAGTTGGACGCAGCACTGCAGGTGGGGTCTCACCAGAGAGGAGTAGAGGGGCAGAATCACCTCCCTCAACCTGCTGGCCACACTGCTTTTGATGCGGCCCAGGATATGGTTGGCTTTCTGGGCTGCGAGCGCACATTGTTGGCTTGTGTCCAGCTTTTTGTCCACCATACCCCCAAATCCTTCTCCATGGGGCTGCTCTCAATCCCTTCATCCCCCAGCCTGTATTGATATCGGGGATTGCCCAAGCCCAGGTGCAGGACCATGCACTTGGTCTTATTGAACCTCCTGAGGTTCACATGGGCCCACTTCTCGAGCTTGTCCGGGTTCCTCTGGATGGCATCCTGTTCCATCTTCTGTGGTGCAGTTTCAGCCATGGACCAGACAAGCCCCTTTGAAGACCCTGGCAGTAGCACTTGTAAAAATCCATTGTAAATGTAATACATACTATACTAAAACTCCAGTTTTGTAATGTTCTTCACTACCTTCATTCTTAAAGACCAGAGCAATGATTTCTATTCCTGTCATTTGAGAATTTTTCAATCTGAAACCTAGCTACTGAAAGTGAAAATAGTTTTTTTAGCTTCAGCTAGGCCATCATCAAAGATGCCTTTTTGGAATGGGAGTCTTCGTGGTTAACCGCTAACTAGGTTAGTGACACATGGTGATGACAGAGATTTATCAGCCACGTATCACTGTCCTCTGAAATTTAAGTCCTTGAGAGGATGACAAGCCACATTCAAAATGGAGTTTACAGTCAGAAATGTCTAGTCCCCAGGATCAACCAGAATTCATAAGCTTTTTAAAGACAGGTTTCCTGTGTGATTACACATTTCTGAAATTCCCTAACTTGGTTCTTGAAAGCTGTATGTGGACAAACATGTTTCTAGTTTTTCTCATGGATTATCTCAAATTAGATCCAAAAATGCTCATAATATAAGTAATCATGCATAGAAAGTGATTGCAGCTTTGTGGCCATATGTGGAATTTTACTGATAATATTATTGAAACTGGGTCACTTTTATGACAAGTGCAAAATATTTAAATTCAAACTTAATCCTTGAAGTGTGCTAATTCTGTCTTTTAAAGAATTTGGTAGTACTTGCAAGGCAATGTGTATGCACTATTAAAGCAAAAAACTATTTGAATTGAAAAAAGAAAACATATCCCTTAATATAAAAATAATATGAATTTTGGCAAGCTGAATAACATCTTTTACTCCAATATAGAGTTACACTCAAACCATACCAATAGCTTCATGTTTAAAATCAACAGTGATTTCTGTGCATAAGGAGAGATGGAGGATAAATTGGTGCAGTTCTCCACATGCCCAATTTAAAACAGTAACATCTTCATAATCAGCATTCCTTAAGCATCATTATTTTTACACTGAAAAGAAGTGTTTAGATGTGACTTCTGAATACTATAAAATCTGTAATCACAGTCATTCGGGACAATTTATCTCTGTGTTGCATACCAGTTTGGTGTCATTAACAGGCAAGAATCATGAAAGGAAGATGACAGTGGCTGGAAGAGGAAGAAAAGTAATTCATAGGAAGTACAGCAGAATTAGGGTCCTTGTTCATACAATCTATGGCAGATAATTTTGTTTAGTAGAGAGGTGATATAGTGATGGCTTTAATATAAGAGGCATAAATAGGAGAGAGATGTAGAAGAAAAGATTATAGAATGTATTTCCAAGCATTTTAAGGAAATAAATAAAAATTCAACATCTTCAGAAATTGTCTATTTTTAATATTTCAAAAGTTTGAAATGTTTAAATTGCAATATACTGGCTTGACCAAAGTGATAACATTTACTGCTGCTATGATAAATTTTGATGAAAAGCCACTAGTGAGTGTGGGTGCCAGTTCCCCTTTCACTTGGCAAATATATTTGGAAGCAGTGTGGCTTAGAAAGACATGACATCTTGGTAAGGATGATTTAGAGAATCTTAAGACAGTCTACTTACTAGTTAATATTTTAGGGAAGGATTTGAGAGTTTTATTCTTTTTTGAGGAGAAAGAGCTGTTGAATTTTAAAGCTGAACAGTATGGTATCATCTTGGATACATGAAAAGAAATCCTCTTTCACAGATGAAGAAGAAACTGTCATTGCCTCGTAGCTTAAACTTATTCTGAATATTCTTCTGCCCTAGATTTTTCCTCCACAGTCAGTACATGTTTTGAGATTAAAGTTGTTCTTTTTGATAATCAGAAATAATGAATGTCACTGCAGTAGCTTCATACAGTGTAATTGTACTAGTTTCTGCAGTACTTTGGAAATCCGAACATCAAGAACTATTAAAAAACATAGGAAAAAGTACCAGAAGAGTACAGAAGAAGATTCCTTTCTTCCCTTTGCATTTTGCCTTATTACTTTGCCTGATGATGGGCTGCACAGGCTTTGTTTTGTTTACTTCCCTACAAGCATTGTATGTGTATACAAGGCATAATTATTGGTGCCTGGAAATTAGTTGTTGCCATATCAGTCTTTGAGGGTCTTGGCCCAATGGTGACACCTAGAATGCTGTGCTAGCCACCCATTTTTCCTGCCTACCTCAGAAATTCATCACAAGGTTTCCAGCTCAGGACAGCATGCTGAGTAGGGAGTCTCCTGGGCTCGGTGGTT
This sequence comes from Morus bassanus, assembly GCA_031468815.1. Classification (NCBI taxonomy): domain Eukaryota; kingdom Metazoa; phylum Chordata; class Aves; order Suliformes; family Sulidae; genus Morus; species Morus bassanus. Next base: position 64,904,262 of record CM062600.1, read on the forward strand.
ACACCAGCGGTGTTTCTGGCAGGCATGCCGGAGAGCACCCCTTTACTCTGCGGTTTAGCAGTAAGCCCAGCTCACAGCCATCCTCTCTGGGACAGAGGGACTACATTTAAACTGCTTCCTCACTGCAGTGCAAGACTGGTCTTAATGCAAGCTTTTTAAAGGAGATGCTTATTTGTAAGATCCCTCAGAGTATTTATATTTTTGGGATATGTGGATCATGTTATCTAAAGTGAACACTGTACGAAAAAGGTATATTAACTTTTAATCCACTGAAACCAACACTGACTAGTCTGTCCATTTCATGTGTGAATTCTGACTATTTTAAAGATCTTTATGCTACTAGTACCTAAAATCTGTCATTTATTTATGTATCTTAATTTTAAAACATTTTATAAGAATATAGATTGCATGTGCAAAATGTACTCATATTTGTATGTCACTGTCACAACTCACCAAACACCAGCCAAGTGCCAGTCACTAGTTTTTCAACAAATTAGCACAAAACTATATAATATTTCATTTGTTTAACACAGAATGTGTTTCTTTAATCCAAGTGACAATTACATCACAATAATAAATTCATTACACATAAGTGCATTTAAAAAAAAAAGATAATCCATTCTTAAATTCTGTTTCACTGGTCTTTAACATGTTTGCACCATGTCTTTGGAGTACACATACTGTTAATCTTTTTAAAAAGTTTTTGATGGTCTGTGATGCTGACAGCTTTCCTATTACTTTGAGAACAACCTAATAATATTGAGTTACGTATTGTTCTAAAGGTTCTGCACATAGGTAATGGGCCTTGGTGTCTTCAAGGTGCCTGGGGAGAGGGCAAGTCACATCCTAGACAATTATTTGCAGATAGACCTTTCAACAGAGCTACAATTAGCTGTTGCTAAAGTAGGTTTCTAACTGACTTTTCTGAAGGCTGAATCGAATGTTGACTGTAGAGACTGGAACTATTGCCTAAATCAAGCATAGGAGTAAAATTATTCTTTGCTAAAGAGACTCTCAAGGAAGCTGTGAGGCTTTCAGAAACTCTAAAAATGGTGTTCTGTTGTGGAATGTACTCTTTTCTTATCAGCACAAATCTTACTCTGTAATGTTGATGGATTAACATTATGAACATTACCAGTGTAACTAAGTACAGAATTTGACACAAAATCCATAGAGCCATTGCATTGTTGGGGTCTGTTGAAGAACTGGTTTAGTGTATTTAAAAACAAAGGTGAACTGATGCTGACACATCTAATATTAAACTTTTCAAGCTTGGCACTCAAGCAGCTCTACAGATTTTGAGATAAATTTGCCTGCGTGAAAGACTAAATTGTACAACTTTGGTAAGAGAAACAAGAGGAGCAAAGAAGAGTTATTGGGACAGGGTGAACAAAAATTGCAGAAACTGTTTGGATCTTTTCTAGCACTTCCACAGACAGCATTTCTTCAGTTTGTTGTCCCCAGAAGACAACAACCAAAAAGAGCCCATGCTGGAGTCTGACGCTTATTTTTATGGTAAACCACAAAAAGCATCTTTGATGTTTACAGTGGGAAGCAAGATCAGAGTTGATCAGACAGCTGCTGACAAGCTTCCCTGAAAGCACAGCACAATGAGGTTGCTATAGTCAAAAGCCTATTTCTGTTTCTGTTAGAATGAGGCTCATTTGTTTGTACAGTACTAGGAGAAAAATCTTCAAAGTAAAGCCTGGAAAGTTCCATTTCCTGCTTTCTGTTCTTGGTTAGCTGTCTCATAATAATTAATAAAACTTGTGGTTAAATAACTAGCTCCTCAATACACCATGAATTTACATTCCTGAAATTATGTTTTATTTATGTGTAATAAAGAATTTTTTGAGAAGCTTGTTTTTATTACAGTCTTCGCTTAGAGTAAATGAGGAAAAATGAACAAGGAGCTTATAAAAGCACAGGAAGAAGAACACTTTGAAAGCTTCCCCATCCCTTCTTTTCTAAAGCTCTGTAGATAATGACTCAGCAGGCACAGCAATTTCATATCAAGTGAAAAAATTACCCAAACCAAATATCAGTCTAATAAAAATGTCACTGTGGTTGAGGTGTTTGTCCTATGTTACAACAGGTCTAATATTAGTCAAAACCCAATCTTTTTGTAGGATATGAAAAAAATATGAACAGTTACCTTTGCCAAAGCTAATTAGGAGTTACACAATGTCAGTCCCTAGATTTTGAAATATCCAGGGATGAGTGACTGGAGAAAGAGAGACTCTTGTGGATGTGCTGCCATTTCTCCGGGGCTTTTTAGAGTGAGAGTATTCTCTTTAGACCATTGCAGGAATTCATGCTATAAACGGTAGAGGTAAAGGCCAGAGTTACTCCAATGCATTTCAGTGCAAGTAACTGCTTAGCGAAAGAAATTACAGGGACAGATTAGTGTCAGCAATGCATAACTTCTGATAATTTATTCATTTTCTGAAAAATGCTACTATTTCACTTTCAACTTTGGAAATGCTATTTTATTATTTTAAAATATAGAATCATAGAATGGTTTAGGTTGGAAGGGACCTTTAGAGGTCATCTAGTCCAACCCCACTGCAGTGAGCAGGGACATCTTCAAGTAGATCAGGTTGCTCAGAGCCCTGCCCAACCTGACCATGAATGTTTCCAGGGATGGGACATTGACCACCTCTCTGCACAAATTGTTCCAGCATTTCACCACCCTCATTGTAAAAATTTTTTTCCTTATATCCACTCTAAATCCACCCTCCTTCAGTTTAAAACCATTACCCCTTGTCCTGTCACAACAGGCCTTGCTAAAGAGATTGCCCCCATCCTTCCTATAGTCCTCCTTTAAGTACTGAAAGGCTGCAATAAGGTCTCCCTGCAGCCACCTCTTCTCCAGGCTGAACAACCCCAACTCTCAGCCTGTCCTTGTAGGAGAGGTGCTCCAGCCCTCGGATCATTTTTGTGACCCTCCTCTGGACCCACTCCAACAGGTCCGTGTCTTTCTTGTGTTGAGGGCTCCAGAGCTGGATGCAGTTATCCAAGTGGGGTCTCACCAGAGCAGGGTAGAGGGGCAGAATCACATCCCTCAACCTGCTGGCCACACTGCTTTTGATGCAGCCCAGGATATGGTTGGCTTTCGGGGCTGCGAGTGCACATTGTTGGCTCATGTCCAGATTTTCATCCACCAGTACCCCCAAATCATTCTCCACAGGGCTGCTCTCAATCTCTTCATCCCCTAGCCTGTATCGGGGATTGCCCAAGCCCAGGTGCAGGACCTTTCACTTGGCCTTGTTGAACCTCATAAGGTTCTCATAGGACCACCTCTCCAGCTTGTCCAAGTCTCTTTGGATGACATCCTGTCATTCTGGCATGTCAGCTGCACCACTCAGCTTGGTGTCATCTGCAAACTTGCTGAGGGTGCACTTGATCCCACTGTCTATGTCATTGATGAAGATATTAAATAGTACTTGTCCCAGTACAGACCCTTGAGGGCCACCACTCATCACCGGTCTCCATCTGGACATCAAGCCATTGACCACTACCCTCTGGATGTGACCATCCAACCAATTCCTTATCCACTGAACAGTCCACCCATCAAATCTGTATCTCCCCAGTTTAGAGAGAAAGATGCTGTGGGTGACTGTGTCAAAAGCCTTACAGAAGTCCAGACAGATGACATCCATAACTCTTCCCTTGTCCACTCATGTAGTCACTCCATCATAGAAGGCCACTAGGTTGGTCAGGCAGGACTTTCCCTTGGTGAAGCCATGCTGGCTGCCTTAAATCACCTCCCTGTCCTCCATGTGCCTTAGCATAGCTTCTAGGAGGATCTGTTCCATGATCATCTCAGGCACAGAGGTGAGGCTGACAGGATGGTAGTTCCCCTGGTCCTCCTTTCTCTCCTTTTTAAAGATGGGTGCAATGTTTCCCTTCTTCCAGTCCCCAGGGACTTTATCTGGCTGCCATGACTTTTCAATTATGATGGAGAGTGGCTCAGCAACTACATCAGCCAATTCCCTCAGGACTCTGGGACGCACCTCCTCAGGTCCCATAGACTTGTGTATATCCAGGTTCCTCAGGTGGTCACAGACATCATCTTCTCTAACAGTGGGAGGGGCTTTATCCCGCTGGTCTCCATCCTGTGGTCCATTGGTTTGGGAGGGGTGAGGGGAGAGGTTACCAGTGAAGACTGAGGTAAAAATGTTGTTGAGTACCTCAGCCTTCTCCTCGACTGTTGATACTAGGCCACCATTCTTGTTCATCAGGGTGGGTATGGTTTCTTTAATTTTCCTTTTCTGGTTGACATACCTGTAGAAGCCCTTCTTGTTATTCTTTGCATCCCTTGCCAAATTCAGCTCCAGCCATGCCTTGGTCCTCCTGACCCCATCCCTACACAACCAGGCAGTGTCCCTATACTCTTCCCAGGATACCTGTCACTGCTTCCACTGCCTGTGCCATTCCCTATTGCTCTTTAGTTTGACCAGCATGTCTCAGCTCAGTCATGCTGGTCTCTTCCTTTCCTTGCCTGATTTCTTACACCTGGGAACCGAGAGCTCTTGCGCTGTATGGAACGTGTCCTTAAAGATCTGCCAGCTCTCTTCTGTTCCCTTGTCCCTGAGGACCGTTTCCCAGGGGGTCCTGTTGACTAACTCCCTGAAGAGCTGTAAGTCTGCTTTCCTAAAATTCAGGGTCGTGACTATACTCCTCACTTTTCCCATATCCCTCAGGAGTGTGAACTCCACCAATGCGTGGTCACTGTAGCCCAGGCTGCCTCCAATCTTGACATCACCGATGAGCTCACTTGCACAGGTGACCATCAGGTCTAGTATTGCATTCCCTCGGGTAAGGCTGTCTGTTACCTGGCTCAAGAGTTTATCCTCAACACAATCTAGGAATCTCCTGGATTGCCTACAGCTCACTGTGCTACTTTTCCAGCAGATGTCGGGGAGGTTGAAGTTCCCCAGTAGGATGAAAGCCTGCGAGCGCAATGCCTCCTGGAGTTGGAGAAAGAAGGCTTTGTCCATATGCTTCCCTTGATCAGGCGGCCTGTATTAGACACCAACAACAAAGTTCTCTTTGTTGTCTCTGTCTCTGGTTCTTACCCATAAGCTTTCGACCTGCTTGTGGTTATTCTTCAGGGACAGCTTTTCACACTGTATCGATTTCCTGATGTAGAGCGCAATGCCTCTGCCCTTCCTTCCTCGCCTGTCCCTTCTGAACAGCCTGTAGCCATCGATAGCCACATTCCAGTCATGGGATTTGTCCCATCAAGTTTCAGTAATGGCAATCAGGTCATAGCTTTCTAGCAGCACGGTAGTATCATATCCAAATCATCTAAATCTAAATCATATCAAATCTAAAACCTTCAAACCTTATGCACAAAGAAAGTAGGACCTCCCAGTAGCTGTGGAAATATTGTTGAAGCAGGAAGAACTTGGAATTCACTTTCATCGTTCTTGATACAGGTGGTTTCTGAATCACCTGATACATGGCAAGAAAAAGAATACTGGAAGAAACCAGAGATGTTAGTATTCTATGTAACAAGAGTGCTCTATATTATATGTACAGATTGGCATGCATGCCTTGCTGTTAAGCACCCACCTAAAGAGGTGATTTAACCTCTGGATGGATGGAGAAGAGAAGAGAAGAGAAGAGAAGAGAAGAGAAGAGAAGAGAAGAGAAGAGAAGAGAAGAGAAGAGAAGAGAAGAGAAGAGAAGAGAAGAGAAGAGAAGAGAAGAGAAGAGAAGAGAAGAGAAGAGAAGAGAAGAGAAGAGAAGAGAAGAGAAGAGAAGAGAAGAGAAGAGTTGAGTTCAGTTGGAAGGAACCTACAATGATCATCTAGTCCAACTGCCTGACCAATTCAGGGCTGACCAAAATCTGAAGCATGTTATTAAGTGCATTGTCCAAATGTCTCTTAAGCACTGACAGGCTTGGGGCATTGACCACCTGTCTAGAAAGTCTAGTGCTTGACCACCCTCTCCATAAAGAAATGCTTCCAAATGTCCAGTCTAAACCTGCCCTGATTCAGCTTTGAACCATTCCCATGCATCCTATCACTGGGTAGCAGGGAGAAGAGACCAGCACTTTCCTCTCAACTTCCCCTCCTCAGGAAGCCATAGAGAGCAATGAAGTTGGCCCTCAGCCTCCTTCTCTCCAAACCAGACAAGCCCAAAGTCCTTAGCCGCTGCTCATAGGACATGTCTTCCAGCCCTTTCACCAGCTTTGTTGCCCTCCTCTGGTCACATTCAAGGACATTCACATCCTTCTGAAATTATGGGCCCCAGAATTGCACACAGTACTCAAGGTGAGGCTGTACCAACGCTGAATACAGCGGGATAGTCACCTCTTTTGACTGGCTGGTTATGCTGTGTTTGATGCACCCCAGGATGCAGTTTGCCCTCTTGGCTGCCAGGGCACACTGCTGGCTCCCATTGAGCCTGCTGCTGACCAGCCCCCCCAGATCCCTTTCTGCAGGGCAGCTCTTCAGCCATTCCTCTCCCAGTTTATACTCATGCCCAGCATTACTCCATCCAGAATCTGACATTTCAACTTGTTAAATTTCATCCCATTAATCATAGCCCAGTGCTCCAATCTATCTAGATCCCTCTGCAAGGCCTCTTGTCCCTCAAGAGAGTCAACAGCACCTCCTACTTTGGTATTGTCAGCAGACTTGCTAATGGTGCGTTGAACTCCTGCATCCAGATCACTGATAAAAATATAGAACAGAACTGGCCCTAGAATTGAACCCTGAGGGACACTGCTGGTGATTGGCCTCCAGCCAGATGTAGGCCCCTTCACTACAGCACTTTGAGCCATGCCATCCAGCTGATTCTTCACCCAGTGCACTGTGAACCTGCTCATCCCACAGCTGGAATTGCCCTCAGTTGCCCCGATGGATTTTTGCAATGACTTTTCTGTTTCACATGCGTTCACGTAGATTATTTTAACCTGGCAGATATTCTTTAGGCCAAGAATTAGAAAAATATGCCTATGTGCTTGTATCTCAGTGGATTTTTGTTGACCAAGTATCTTTTAGTAAAAAGGTCTTTATTTTCTACCATGATTATGATTTGTATTATGTATTCCATTTTTTCACTCAGAAGTCTGTAGTATTCTTGACTTTCTATAGGAATGAAGCTTGACAAAATCTGTTTAAATATAGACACATGAATACTGAAGTCAGCCTGTTGAAACGATGCTATTCATTTCAAATGCTTGATAAAAATGTCACAGAATAGAGCTATAGAAGGTGTTTTGGCAGCTGCAGCAGTAGCATTCGAAGCATCTTCGTAATTAGTGTTATCTAAAGCTTATTTACTATTCAGATTCACTGAGATTTACTGCCAAATTAACAGTTTTTGCTCTCTTAGGACTTTTTAAATAACATGGTCCAGCACACAGTTTTATTTTCAGCTTGCCTCAGTTTTATTTTTTTTTAATGAAGCTGATTATTTGCTTATGTCTTTTATTCTCTTTTTGTTTTGTGCTGTATTTTTTTTCTGACAAAGTTCAAAGTAAAACTTGTACAGATTTGGAATTAATATGGAAAAACTCCACAATCATGAATAAGTGCAAGGGAATGAAGAAGAAATCTATGATGCTTAATCTATATTATTAATCTATTATTGTTTGTTGCCTCTCCTGGCCTGAGCTGCTATCTGGTAGTTGAGGCAATCTGTTAGAAGGAGACATTAATGATGCAGAAAGCCCCATTTGTTACCACAGGCAGAGTCAGAATCTTTTTTGCTATAAATGAAGACTTAATTTTTGAAGAGGGGATAGAGGGTAACAATATCTTTTTGACAAATGCCAAAAAAATCCCTGCTGTTTTATCACAAATGTAAAAGGACTCCAAAACTGTGGCTGACAGACTGGTTTTCTGGCAGAAAGATGATTAAGTTAAGAGTTTACCACTTTGCTTTTTAGTCCTATGTGGATTTAACTCATTCCTTCCCCATTCATTGCTGTATTCCTTCTGTTGGCAGTAGCAGTGTAAGGCTGTGATGTCGTTCCATATGTCAGTTGGGAGAGAACCAGTCATTAAGAAAAGCTGAGGTCCAGCTTACCTTTCCCAGATTCAGGCCTAGCAAGAAAAGGTGAAGTCCTAGTGCCTGAGCACACCTGCCTGTGGTTCAGTACTCACTGTAGTCAGTTGAAGTCTTCTCTGTAACTGACTTGGTCTTTGGGTTGGGAGGCCCGGGAAGGAAAGCTCTGCCTGTTGGGTGTCCTTGTTTCGGCTGGGATAATTTTCTTCCTAATAGCGGGTATAGTGCTGTGTTTTGGGTTTAGTAGGGAATAATGTTGATAACACACTGATGTTTTAGTTGTTGCTAGGTAGTGCTTATACTAAATCAAAGAGTTTTCAGCTTCCTGTGCTCTGCCAGGTGCACAAGAAGCTGGGAGGGGACACAGCTGGGACAGCTGACCCCAACTGGCCAAAGGGTCATTCCACACCACATGATGCTGTGCTCAGCATATAAAGTTGGGGGAAGAAGGAGGAAGGGGGGACATTCAGAGTGATGGCGTTTGTCTTCCCAAGTAACCGTTACATGTGATGGAGCCCTGCTTTCCTGGGGATGGCTGAACACCTGCCCGCCCATGGGAAGTAATGAAGAAATTCCTCGTTTTGCTTTGCTTGTGCACATGGATTTTGCCTTACTTATGAAACTGTCTTTATCTCAACCCATCAGTTTTCTCACTTTTACTCCTCTGATTCTGTCCCCCATCCCACCGGGGCCTGGGGTGGACTATGCGAGCAGCTGTGTGGGGCTTAATTGCCAGCTGGGGTTAAACCACAACATGGCTTATGCCTTCTTGTGAGTGTCCAGAACAGCTACATGAAACAGCAGGACAGCACTGTCTGTTAGCACTTCTGTCTACTTCCTAACGAAGAAAGATGCAGAGGAAGGGCCATACTTTATCACTTCTAGTCACCATCAGAGTTCAGCAACAGTAGGAGGGATCACATGCGCTTTCCTTGAACTGGCATAAGTGGCTGAACAAGAAGGCTGTTCCCCTACATCAGTCCCCAGTGCTGACTCCATGTGAAAAGCCATAATGAGGTCCTCTGTTGTTTTGTTAGTGGTAAGGCTTGAGGAGCCAGCAACTGGAATCAGTCTCCTTTTGCTCCTCTGTACTGATATCAGACCCTAGCCTTTCTGGTGTGCTGTGTAACACTCCTTCAGAGATTGTCCATGCCTTTGAGAAGAGTCTAGTCCCTTGATAAAAACTTAAACATTAGGTATTCTTCAGATGCGTAAAAACAAACTGTGCACTGCAATTCCTAGAGGTTGTCAGATCTTTAATGCCCCACGTGGAATCTTTTTGAAGTTTTCTGAGATTTTCTCATGAAGGTTTATTTCTGTCTGAGTTTTGAGAATGTATTGCTTGCTTTTTCATTCTTACTGAGATTTGTTAGCAAAGAGAAAGGAATGCTAAATATTTTATTTCCCTGTCTAGCAAATCCATATTTTATAACATTCACAGAAGCTTTGCCAAAGTGCTACTACCATTTAAGACAAGGTTGAAAACTTGTGAAGCTGAATTGGACAATATTGCTTAATAGTCCTACATCTGAAAGATGCATGGATGTCCTTCTGAATCCTTTACAAAAGGCTCTGCTCAAGATAAATGATAATAAAGGACGAAGATTAATTCTTTTCTGTTCGCTTGTTATTCAAGTTATGGAAGGAGAAAGAGAAAAGATGAGTAAGGTGGTTTAATTAACCCATAATTTTCTTAATTAATCTGCAAATACTATCTGGCACTAGATAACTCATTGCAGGTCATCAGTCATGGCAGTGAAACACTGACACAGGCTATCTCTGGGTGCTGTGATATCTTCTTTGAGAAGTGGCTGGACAAGCACATGTGAAGGACAATGTGACTCCTGTCCAGTGCAGGGCTGGAGTCGAAGTGCTTTCCTCCTTTCCTCCAGCCCTGTGGCACTTCTCTGGACAGCTCTGCTGTTTTGGGAGGGCTGCCCTTAGCCATCCCTCTTTAAGCATGATGCTGGCCTGTAGCTGGGTTCCTGCTGTTGTCCCTGGGACAGGTAATGAGATAGCCGTACATGGGTGGGTTTGGACACCACTGATGGAAGGGCATATGACACCTCCTGCCTCAGATGGGAGATGCCTCCAACCCTTTTTGCTGTTTCCTGAGCGGCATTTTCCCCATGCCTGTTTTCTGCTTTGATCTACTGAGGATCTAGTTGCCCTTCAGGAATGAGCAGCAGTGCTGGGAATGTGATGTTTTGTATAGGTTGTTGGCCATTCTGGAGTAGTGGGTCCTCCTCTCCTTTCACTGTGCTTTGCTTGACGTCACTGAGCTGCAGGTGGGCCTTGTCATACCTCAGCTGCTAGCGAGCTGGTCTGGAGATGCTGGGCATGGGTCATTGATGGCCAGCTGGTTATCTGGAGGGTTTTTCTTCCTGTGGTCTGCCTGTGGCAGGGCATTGCAGGGCATAGCAGCTCCCTGTGGGCCGGGACCTCAGGGACTTCCCAGGGCAGCAGGGCAGGACCTTACAGCCAGGGCTGTCCCACCCCCCAACCAAGGAGCTGGGTGGGATGGGTGAGCAGCGAGGCAGCCCCCTTCGCCAGGCATTGGGCATCTCCCTGGGGATGGGGACAGGTGATATCTGCACCGGGAAGCCACAGCTTTTTATATATAAAGCATATGCTTAATTTGAAAGTAACAAGACTCCGCTTTAACATGGGCATATAATAATTTGTTAGAAAGGGACCTAAAATTTTGCTTAAGTGCTCTACTTGCCCACTTTTATTGGACAGTATCACTGCAGTCGCTGGGAAAGAGGGACCCAGAGGCCCTACAGCAACCCTTTGTAGCTTTACTGAAAATAAATGGTGCCTTTTAAAAAAATAACTTACTCCAGGGACTGTCTGTGACGCCAGGGACTCTGTTAAAGGCCACTGGGCAGTGGAGAAAGCACATTAATAAATCAAGTCTGTTCCTGTTTCCTCTGGCTGTTTCCCCTCCCAAGCCCCTCAGGTGCTCTGCTGCTAGTAAAAATCCATTTCTGTTCTCTCAAATGCTCTGACATCTCGATGACCAACCTGCTGGTCTCTGAAATTAGAAATTATGCTTAAGGTGATAATAACAGTTACACAAATACAAAGACTGATACTTCCAGAAACTGACAGTTGACAAATAGCAACATTTAAAAATCTACTATTGCCCAATAAGGAACAAGCATCTAGCAGGGCACAAGCACCTGACCCCATTGAAAGTGGTAATAAAACTCCCACTGACTTTTAGGGAACTGGGATTTCAGCACTCATATTTAGCAATTCAGCTGCGGAGTATGTGGCAAAAAGCAAGGTATTTGTATGCAATCCTGACCACCCAAGAGATAGGACAACAGCCCCGGCAGTGAGAATAGAACAAAGGAGTGTTGAGCTGGATCCACATGCACTGCACAATGCAATGGCTGCGTTTGCACAATTAGCCCATCATGACGTGAGTCACGGATAATAAAGAGCTGTCTGTAATCCCACCTAGCAGCAGCAGCAGGGCATGAAGAGCTGCGGCTGTGGCTCTGCAGGCAGGATTCCTTAAAGAAGAGCAATCAGGTTGCTTGACATGTGTTAGGCATCCGCATGGCCAAGAAAAAACTCAGCCAAACACCTGGAAACACCATGGGATCGGTAAAAACAGATGTGTGACTAAAAGGAAAATCCTACAAGACCAGTTTCCTCTTCATTGCTTTTAAAAGTGTCCATCATTTCCCCGTGCACTCACTGGGGCAAATATAGATCCATATCCATTTTTTTGTAATTAAACTAAATTTTTTTAACTAAATGAAATGTTCTTCTGCTCTTGCTGAGATGAATCCCAGATGTGTGTGAATTAATAAGAGCAAGTTTTTCAGGAAATACTACCTCAGTTTATCAGGACTTCAGTCTCAGCCAGCATACATTATCCTTTCATAGATCTGCGAGAATTCCTTTTTGTTGTTTAGCTTCATGCTTTGTTCATTTGTGAACCCTTATAGAGACAGATGACTTCTTGGCTAGCTTGACAGAAAACCAACAGTTCTCTCCTCTCTGCCGCTTTTATAACATATACCAAGAGCTCAGAGTTGTGGCTATAGGGTAACAGGGAGAAGGCCATAGAAAATGGTCTGCATCTGAAGTTCTGTTTTCAAGTACAGCAGACTCCTGTAAATATCTACAACTTCCGTGAGAAACATTGAGTGTTGGCAGTGCTCCGTACCTTGAGAAAGACTGGAAATCACTGATTTGAAGAATTTAAAGTCTAGCAAAATCTAGAACCTAAGACTTGCTGGTCTTCTTGGGTCCAGGTATAGGTAGCTTGGTTAGTTCAAAATGATAGTCACTTCTGTAAAATTAGTTTGTGAAGGAGACCATCACTCCTGCAGCCATTTCTGTTTTCAGTGATACATTCAGGATAATGGTTTATGGGCAATCCTACTTCCAAGAAATAACTGACTCTATTACTAGGTTTGTATTTCTTCTCAAAAAGAAACATTAATAAATTGATGGAGCTGTTAATGCAACTATCATCCCTGACGTTGTTCTCTGTTGCTTTTTAAGGTGTTTTGATGGGACCTGTAGTGGTGTCTGCTGTGGACTAAAAATCCTGGATTAATTTGTCTTTTGATTTAAGCAAATATTTTAAAATAAACAAGGAAAGATCTTTCCGGCAGAAAAACATTAACAAAATATTAATTCAAAAGAACTGGTGATTACAACAAAATTATTTTATTTGAGTGTCACAATGTTAGACTTATCACTCTGCTTTTGTCAAGTGAACTGGTTTAATGGGAAATTGCTTAAATAAAGTACACAGGAGCAGGCTTATTCCTAGGGCATGTTGTTTGCTCAGCATGAAGAAAATATCTGTAAGTCTGGATAGGTTGAGCTAGAATTTTTATTGCTTATATTAATCACAGAGAGATTAGAAGGGGATTTAGAAAAAGTGTTTGCATTTAAGCATTCAGTACATAAGCCTCCCAGGCTGATGCTGTGTCAGGGACTCTCTACTCCCATCTCATGGCGAGCAGAGACCACAGCAGCACTAGGACCAGAGAGCCTGACCCTGGGATGTCTGTATTTTGTGGGAACTGAAGATATTTCCAAAATATATTCATTTCTGTATGGGACAAAAAGTCAGATAAAATCACCTACTAGATTTATATTTCTCCAAGCCATACATTTTAGAATAAAATGTGCTGTTTTTATTTAAACTTTTTAATAATATGTATCACATCATCCGAATGTATTCCTTTGCTTTGAAGAGAGGCCCTAGTGCTTTAAATCCACTCTCTGTTACTGTTGGGGAAAAAAATAATCTGTGAATTATAGTGAATAGTACAATTGAGTGAGAAAGAAGGTAGATCACTGATGAATACTTAAAAGCAACTCCACTGTTTATTAATTACTCCCGCTTGGCGAACCCATCCTTCCTGCAGTGACATGTCTCTTCTGAGAATGACCAAGAAGGTCACTCCTTTTTTCTCTGTCATACCTACAGTTTAGGAGTAGCATGCTAATACCCCATTTACAGTGGCAGATCTCCTTAAGAAAAATGAAAATATTTATTTCCTTCTAAACAAGAGAATAAATACTGGATGCTTTTGTATGCCTGACCCAGGGATCCACAGCTGGGCACTCAGAGGCCATGACAAGCTCAACTGTGAAATAGCCCTCTTGGTTCTTGGGAAATGCTCCTGTTGCTATGTCTGGCATGCAGAACTGCGCTTGGGGGAGGTCACCGTTTTAGCCAACATCTTCAATTAACACATGTTTGCCTGCATCAAACTCTTGCTTTAGTCCATAATCTCTGATTGTTTTACATGTCTGCAATTTTAGCTCATCCAGGGTGAGCCAACTTACTCCCTTAGTGAGGAAACCTGGGTGTAGGAGGGGGCTGGATTTCTAGCCTCCTCCTGCCCTCCCATATATCCCTATACTGACCACCCTTCACAGCTCAAAACTTTACTGTTGTGCAGAACAGACCATAGGAGGGAAATTCTGTGGCCCTGCCTGGTGTATGGGGTAGCTCCATCAGTTATGGGAGACTGGCATACTTGTTTGCCTCTTCAGGGGTTTCGTGCAGAAGCACACTTAGGGGTTAGCCACTTGATCAGGTGCCACGGTGTAGGAACTTAGGGATTGTGGCTAACAGCAATGGCTGACCAGGGCAAGAAGACTCTAAAAAAGCATGAGGATATTAACTTTAAGATGAAGAACTGAATCAGCCCTCCCTGGCCACAGGCCTTTTTCTGGTGGGGTGTGGGTATCTCTGACATCCAGGGCAGAGGGAAATGGCTGACAGCACACCACCAAGGAGGATGAACCTTGCCCAACATCACATCAGCCCACCAAGCCTTGCTCCAGCCCTGCCTAGGACCCTGGAAAAGATAGATTTTGTGCCAAATACATCTGTTAGAAAAAGTTGGAGGATAATTCAGGACTAGTGACTCCTCTGTTTGATTTTTCTGGACTTGAACAAGGGTGAGACCTGTCAATGATGAGGGTTCATGGTCCCTGGGTAACTTCTCTTTGTCTTTCATAGGTGACTAAGAGAAGTACTGCTATTGCCAGGCATCTTGCATTGGTATACAGAACCATGGGAAACTTATAAAGGGATCTGGAAATTGAAAAAGGCTGGAAACCTGTTCTGTTTTCTTTGGATTTAAACCAGGGCTAAGAGCCCTGTATTTGATTTGTTTCATCTTGGGTAAAGGTGAGGATCGTCTGTTTGATTTTATCTGACCTACTAAAGGCAAATTGACACTACTCATGTAAGTTCATGCTATTGACTTGTTCTGCTGTAGAGACAATATGCAGCCTCTCCTAGCCCTGAAAACATTTTGTTTTATATCCTGGACTCCTCAGGGAAAGGTGGTGGGGTTTATTCACCTAGAAAACATTTATTTCCTAGATTCCTCAAGGTATGACATTGGCCTCTTCTGGCCTTATCTTGTTGCTGTTACTTTGCCATGATGGCTTGTAATGTGGATGTTGCCTTATGGTTTCTTTATTGCTTGTCTCTTGGTGTAGGCCAATAATGGTCAGTTTTGTAATGTTCCTGAAGGAATTAATGAATTTGTCCTGTCAGAATTGTCTGTGACCTCTTGCCCCTCAAGACCTCACTGGGGCCTTAGCGTTACTGTTTCCCTCACCATCAGTCTTGCCATCCTACAGAAAAAGGACCGCAGAGGTGGGACATAGAGTGGGAAAGCACATAAGTAGCACAAGGTATGGGGAAGCAGAGAAACTGCCTGTAGATTTGTGAGATTGCACAACTTTTGAAAGTAGGCTAGGGAAAAGGATGGGCTGTGGGAGAGGAAAGCATGTGGGGGCTTGAGAAGACCCATTCAGAGGAACGATGCTTGTGCCATGTAGGCTCAGAAATTATGCACTTTGCCACTGGGCAGGGGAAATACAGCTAGTCCCAAGCATGTTCTCCCCTCACAGAAGCCTGATGCCTGTAGTGATCGTTTCAAGATGGATTCATAAGGTTCTGAGTGTTCTGTCCTGGTAACAGGATTTCTCACCAGCATCAGAGAACATCTAGTGTGTGGTGGGTTGTGATGATGCACACAGTGTTGGGGATGCTGGCAGGCAGGCAGGTAGGCAGTGTCTAGCTCTATGTGTGTGTGTGAGGCACACTCCACACCCACCCTGCAGGTGGGTACCAAATGAGGCGAGCAGTAGCACATGACCAAATGGGTACTGGGTTTGTAGTATCACCCACTGTGTAGGCTCCTTTTCATGAGAAGGAAGACAGCATTATCTGTCCCCTATGCCAGAATTCACCTGTATGTCTTGTTTTCAACTCTATTAATAATATTTTCTTCTGAAAATTATTAATCTTCATTAGTGTAACCCCTATTTATGGTTGAAAAAACAAAATATCAAGATAAGCCTTTCTGATTTCTGTAATCATGTGTAACTTTCTGATTCAAACCAATCCTGCAAGTCCAAGCTTGTTAAGTTAAGGAGTTTTTCTCTTGTGTTTCTTTATTTAATTTTTCCCCAGTTAATATATTCTAAGCCAATGAGTTATAGGGCCATAGAGAGATTGAATGATACCAATTAAACTCAAGATTTGACAATCTTTTTATAAGTAGAGCAAAAGATTTGGTTCAAAAGGCACTTCAAGTTGTTTCCTCTTACAGGGTGGTACTTGCAATCAAAATAGACTTTATGGGGCTAAGGTCTATTTTTGGTTATGATGGTGCACAGCCACAGTGAACCAGTGAAAACTCCCATGAGTGGAAACAGGTGTATTTCAGAACCATTTGAATCGCCTCATACAGATTCGGTGTCAAAGCATGTGTCAGACCTCTCTTGCTCTTGTATTTGGAACAAGATGGCTGTCGTTAAGCACTCAAGCAAACGTACTTGGAGCTGAAATAGGTACTTATTTCAACTTTCAGAAACTCTTCCATATTCCTTTTAGGAAAAGCCATTTTTCACACCCAAATTCAACATTTGGAAGGCTAGATTTAAAGACAGTTGAAAGCATTTCTTTAGCTGTAACTCAAAAAAGCAACACAGTAGGTACTTAAGTATTTCAGGATCATACTTACAATTTGTCGAGTTTTAGAGGCCAATTAAGTAATTCAGCTTTCTTTTCCCCATATATGACCTAATTGTACATGTCCTAATTAAACTAATTTTGTTAAAGCCAAAGACATTTTTTATGTGAATACATTCATGTAAAATTAATTTCATTTTCAGAGGTTCATTTCTCAAATTCAGAGTTATTTTTCCTGAAATAAATTAAAAAATATTTTAAAATGTCAATAGTCTAAACACTCATGAGCAGTGCTATAATAAACCAGCAATTTTACATGTAGATATTTACTTTAGTGAAGGGATAGATTTAAGCTTTAAGTCTCCAACAAGTCATATGTAAAAAATAATGGGTCAAACTCTATGCTAATTTGGGGATTTTTTCATGGCATTCATCCATGCAGTATCTAAGCACTGATTTATACCATATGGAACTTCACAAGAAAAATTTTTCTGGGACAAACCAAAGCCATCCCACCAGCCTTAGGCAGAACCTAATACCATGGGAAGATTGCAGACTTCCCTGGGGAGGGCAAGGCAGTACAGGGAAACTGTCATATGTATGTAAAGCCAAATGCTGACTTAAACAGAGGCAGGCAAGCAGCCCTGCCTGCACCTGGTTGGTAGCCTGGCTGCCTGGCATTGGCTGTGCCCAGGTAAATCTGTGCCTGGCAGTGCAAAGGGCAGTGAGTTCAAATTAAAGGACTTTGAGCAATGATTAAGCACAGGTGAAGGTCTAATTGTGTGGGTGGCTCAGAGTGAGTGAGAGCAGCTGAGGGCAGGGAGGAGAGCATGAAGAAGTCCAGGCAGACTGAGCAATGTGTGGGTGCTATGATGGGGAGAGGGATTTGACCGGTCCGACTTAGCATCCTCTGGATGGGGGATACTAAACTCTTCATCCATGTACTCACCTCTAAGCCAAGCGGTATGTTTTGGGGTGGAGGAAACAACATGGCAGACATTGCTGTGATGTGAAAGGAAACATCTTTTCAAAGCAGTCAGGATAGAAAACAAGGGAAAAAATGCTGAAAATTTACAATCCTATTTCATATTATATTTCATATATATATTTTTTGAGGTAAAAGTCTCTGCTTCCCTCTATCCAGCTTAAAAGACCCTAGTTTAACAAAGACATCCACTGCAGTGAAGAGAGTAATATGATAGTTAAGAAGTATTCAGTATTTTCTTAGATGGGAGTATCTATTGCTGCATTAGAAAGGTTTCAAAATTGGATGAGATATAAATACTCATTCTCCAAACCACACATCAGCTGCTGAGTACCAAAGTGGTGAAGAAAGATCTATAAAAAGTGACTCCCTAACCACTCAGTGCAGATTTGTGATAGTCCAGCTGCCTGGTCTGGCCACAGGTGGGATTATGTACGTCATATCGTTCCTCTTTCCCAGTTGCAAGAGCGCTGCCATCACTCCTGCTGCTCCATGGCATGGCTTATTCCAGCAGTCTGTGCAAATTGGCCATTAAGTAGCATCAGGAGATTAAAAGCTTAAAAACGAATAATACCAGTAAGAAAAAAACCCCAACTGAACACCAGATGAAAGCTAAGCATAATTTTAAATGTGAAAAATTAATTTTGCATAATGCTGAATAGGCATCCACCTGATTGTAGAGGAAATATATTTCGGTGCTCCTAATAAAAATATTCATAATTCTTTTTTTCTTTCCCTCAAAATGAAAAGGTCAAGACTAGCTCTTCCTCTGTGTCTTTTCTGAGGAACATTATCATATCACACTTGTTGATTACAACACAAAAACTAAAGGTATATTGGCCACAGCACCTGCAGCAATAATTTTTACCTTCAACACTTTTACATTATAGCTCCTTCTATTTCTATATTATTCCTCATTCTATATTGTAACTTAAGTGATTATAAATATATATTAGCAATAGCTCTAAGACCATCCAAGAGTACTTTATATACTGTCCATTTATTAAATTAATTATGATTAGTTTATTTTGGTATCTCTTTCCTCTGACTAGCTCTTTTGGTATTATTTTTTTGCAATCTGAGCAACTGTTTTCACAAACACTCTGGGCCTGTACGTGTGACCTACTGAGGAGTTTAATAGCTTGCATACAGTGCTGTAAAAAAATAGGCAGGATCGGCTGTTACAAACTCCACCACAGACCCAAGGATGAGATTCATTCACATTAGTATGGTAGACATATCTTAAACAAGCAGGTTTCTTCTGCTGGAGAAAGCAGTGTAACTATTGCTGATGATAAATATTTTAATTCCTACCCACTGCAAATGGTTATTTTCCATCACAGTTAAATCACCACATTCAGTGACATCCTTATGAATTTGGAGTGACAGTGACATTATTTTGGGCTTTTCTAAACTTAGGAGTCATTTTACATTAAAGGGGGACAGGGGATTTTGAACCTTCCTGCTACAGATTAGTATTCCCAGCAACTATTTCCGAACTGCAGAAAGACAAAGGGAGGAAAATGTTCCACTTAGTAACTAGTTCCCTACCCTAGAATTCATCATTTTCATATCATACCTTTACAAATGTCCACTATTTAATCATCTTGGCTCTCCACAAGAACTGTGTAAGTGTGACATATTGTAATCCTCATTTTAC
The DNA here is from genome assembly GCA_031468815.1 of Morus bassanus. Taxonomy (NCBI): domain Eukaryota; kingdom Metazoa; phylum Chordata; class Aves; order Suliformes; family Sulidae; genus Morus; species Morus bassanus. Next base: position 64,923,414 of record CM062600.1, read on the forward strand.
AGCTAAAGAAAATGTTATCAAATTATTAAATTACTCATCTAATGAAGTTGGGTAATGAAAAGAATCACTCTTAAGAGCCTCTCCTTCTGCATTTGTCTGTATTTCAGTGGACTACCCCACTTCGGCTGTTCTCTTGTGCTCGGCCCATGGTGGCAGGTTGGCTTGGCTGGTCCTGAAGGGTGGGAAGAGGTGTGGGGCAGCGATGCCCAAGCCAGGGCTGGCTCCTTGGGTTGACTCAGGTGCAGATGGGCAGAAGCAGTCAAGGGGCTCAACAGGGCGGCTGCAGGGACTCCCAAACCTGCCCAGGAGCCCTTTAGGAGGGTGCAGGCTCGTCCAGGCCAGAAGCATACCGGGGGCTCTTGTAACAGTTCATCACTGCAGATGACCATGCTCCACTTTTGGGGGTGTTTTCTGGTACTTCCGAATTCAGATGTAACCATGTAACTCACCCCTCAGAACCACCCCTTGGACATGATAATGGTTCACAATATGGTGACTGACACCCTTGAGATTATCTAAACAATTAAAAACATAGAAATATATTTTCTAGCTAGAGAAAGGCCAAAAAAAGCCCCAGCAAACTGATCTTTGACAATTTTGGCTTTCCCAGAAGACAGAAAGCTCATGCATATTGGTGGCACAGTCTCCCAAAGGCAGCCTTGGGATGACTGGGTAGCTGCATTGCTGTCTGTTGCCTGTGCATATGTAACTGCTGAATGCTGTGGCTTTTAATCTTAATAGATAATTGACATACACAAACTAAGAGCATTTAGGGTTTAAGGAGACTCAGCTTAAAATTTTCTTAACAGATTGAAGACTATGCACACTTGATATAATGGTCCAGTAAATGAAACAAATAAGTTCATGGTGGTCTTCTATCATATACAAAAGCAATAGGTTTCCATTAGTGGATTAGTAAGAGCAATTAACCTTGTATGGCATTGATGTGCTAGGTTTAAAATGTTTGTAAACTAGGAAATGGTACTGCTAAATTGTCAAGTGTCCTTACAAGACACTACTGAAGTTATGCTATGCTTTAAGTTAATCAGTGTTGTCAGATATTCCTTCCCCCAGTATCTAGTGACCTGGAGATAAACAGGAGGATTAGCTGTAGGAAGTGCAGAGTAGTGATGGCTAACGCACGCACATGTAAGTGCCACTGCTGGAGATAAAGGCAACATGTTTACGGATTTGGTTGGAGAACTGTTTTCCTCCAAAGATATACCTGATAGCTCTCGTTAATTTCATTTCTGTTAAACAACGTATAAGCCAGACATTAATTCCACTAGGCTTATGTGAGTCCTTTTATGATGTTAGAAACAGGGTGAGGTACAACTCCCAGGCATTGGGCCACCTACAACTTGAGGTATCTGCTGTGAGCTGGACATCCAGGCTGTCTCTAGGGTTGGTGGGGACAGATGTGCTTTTCCAGAAGGTAGTTTATTGCACCAGGTTTAGGAAACTGTTGCAGGAGGAAGGATACCAGCAGTGCCTCTCTGCCTGCAGCAATTATGTAAGGGTCTTGAAGGGTCTTAAAGGGTCTTATCTGACTAGCTTAGACTAGATGTCTACCTTCCAGATGGCCTAAGTTAAGTAGGAGAATATAAGCTTTGATCTTGTTGTTCTTATTGCACAAGCATACACTGTTTCCTATAATAGCTTCAATGACTTATATATGACAATTTAAGAGGAGGAAGCTAATTAACAACAGATATTTAACTGTCCTGTCTTTATCTCCAGCTAACAGTGTACTGTACTCTACATCCAACTTTAATATGAAGAACAATTATAAATAATAATCAAATGCTGGAGAGAAGCCAATCCTGCCTATACAATGTGGGTTTAGCTGGAATTTATTCAGCCTCGTAAACACATACTGTAACTTCTAGCTGGGTTTTCCTTTCGATTAAGAAAAGCAAATAAAAAATACAAATAATCTCAAATAGGTTCTGTAAAATCTGGCAGAGTGTGTAAAGGAATGTGGTTGTGAACTTGCATTGTACCGGGTACTCATTTCTGTACAGGTAATTATTGTCATGTGGCTCAGTGTGGGTTGCAGCAACAGGCCAGTCCCCACTTTCAGGGCATGTCAGTGATGTGAGAGAGGAGAGCAAATGAATACATTGACCTGCTATGCATAAAGCTACTAGAGAGTGTCCAGAGGAGAACCACGAAATTGGTGAAGGGTTTAGAGGAGAAACCGTAAAAGGAGCAGCTAAAGTCACTTGGTTTGTTCAGCCGGGAGAAGAGGAGACTGAGGGGACACCTCATCGCAGTCTACAGCTTCCTCACAAGGGGAGGAGGAGGGGCAGGCACTGATCTCTTCTCTCTGGTGACCAGTGATAGGACCCGAGGGAATGGCAGGAAGATGTGTCAGGGGAGGTTTAGTTTGGATGTTAGGAGAAGGTTCTTCACCCAGAGGGTGGTGGAGCACTGGAACAGGCTCCCCGGGGAGGCAGTCATGGCACCAAGCCTGATGATATTCAAGAAGCACTTGGACAACGCCCTCAGAGACATGGTGTGAATTTGGGGTTGACCTGTGCAGTGACAGGAGTTGGACTTGATGGTCCTTGTGGGTCCCTTCCAACTCAGGACATTCTATGATGCACATAGTCAGGATTTTTGGGGGTGAATGAAACAATACGAGTGATCCATTTTCAAAATGTGTCTTCTTACCTGTGGAGTTTCTCAAACATAATTTGAACTATTTTCCACCCTTTTAACTGGAGTTTTGCCCAAGACTCAGCTGTAAATCTTTGGAGTCCTAGCAGCTCTCCGAAACTTGAAATCTGTGAACAATTTTGCTGCAGCTCTCCAGGTGGTGGCACCCCAGCCCTGTTTTTCTCCAAGGCAAAAAAAGTTCCCTGAGAAGTCTAGAGGAAGCAAATATTTCATTTCATATCATTTGTTCCATTTGTAAATAAGCATTTAAACTTCATTTTAAGAGTCACACTAGAAAGGAGTCATTAGTAAAACAAACCAAAGACTTCTTACCACCATTACCTATGGTACCTCATTTCTTTTCTTCAAGATTTTTAAATACTCTGTCATTCTCTGCATAGAGACTGTTTATTATTTCATGCTCTATTTACTCATGTTAAAAAATGAAGTAACAAAGAATAGAGGCAAAGGTCTCCTGCTTGCAAGGAACAGTGGATAAATATATTTGTTTGTACTCTGGGACTGCAGTTCCACTAGAAGGAACACTTGACATTTTGATGAATGTCTCTAGGGAAAAAAGGTACTAACTTCAGAACTTAGTTTTAATTATACTAAGGAGATTACATTATTCAAAAGCATCCTACTAGTAAGGTGCAGCATTTCCTGAAACATTTTAGTGGAAAATGCCACATTAATCAGTTCAGTATTTCACGCAAATGACTTAATGATGGGAAGAAATGAAAGCACTGTAGTATGACAAAAAAAAGAGGCAAGTTGTTCATTTAAGGAGTAGGATCACATTTAAATGACCTCTTTCAAGAGTAAGTTTTAGAGAGGGGAATGACAGCAGGGAGGAGGCAATGCTGTTTTATCCTTATTGGTGTCCTGTACCCACAGTGGCTCTGGTGCTGTGCTCAGTTGGAAGAAGACACAAGGCATGCCTGAGAAGCTCACAACCCTGCAAGTTGTGCCCATGGCCTTTGACTGACTAGTTGCAGTGTAAATATAATCTGCCATAGGCAGTTACGCTGTTGGGATCAGAACTCTATTTAATAAAGAAGGCAGATCAAGCATCAGAGTGTGGACTGTGATTTTTCTGAAGCAGTGATGCACAAAGGTCTCTCCACATAGAATTGCAATGCCCTTAACAGTACAAGTGCCACTTGTACAGGTGAGCACTTTCAGCTAAGAGAAGCGAGGAGCACACTACAATTTTCAGCAACACCACTTTTTCTGGTCTTCTTCAGAGAGGAGGGATGCAGTAAAGGGCCTTTTTGAGTGATGATATTGATAGAGAAGATAAATGCAGGAAAATAGAAGGATGCTGGAAGTCCCCCCTTGACTCACTACCATTGAGATACAGCCAAATTGCACTATCTGCATTTTGCTAATGTACACACTCTAGAAAAGTGCCTAGAAGTTCACAGAGTGATAAGTAACTGCCAATGATGTGGATTTGTCAAGAGCAGATCATGTCAAAGCAGTCTAATTTCCTTCAATGACATTATAAGTGGCTTTGTGGTAAAGGAAGAAACTGGAGATATATCTTGACTTTAGTGTGTCCTTTTGCACTGTCTCCCATGGTTTGCTCATAGGCAGACTAATGCAACATTGTCCAGGGGAAACTGCTGAAAGCCAGGACGCAGGTCTTGAGAAAACCATCCTTAGGCAACAGCGATCACCAGTTCACCATCAGCTTGGCCAAACGTATCAAGTGGGGTTGTATGGGCATCAGTCGTGTGTTGGCTACTATTGAATGAAGACTTGGTTGCCAAATAAGAGAGGATGCCTGCTGTATTTTCATATAATTCTAAGCTGGGAAGGATTGCAAATATTTTAGATGGCAGGGCTAGCATTCAAATGGATCTCAATGAATAGAGATAAATGGACTGAAATAAATAGGCTGCCATTCAGTGAAGATAAGTGGAAGTCTCTACCCATTGACTGAAGAAATGAACTGCAGTGCTACGGGGGGGGGGCGGAATGAGACAGGCAGCAGCACTACAGATGAGGATCTGCAGCTTTTAGCAGGTCACAAACCAAACATAAATTAACAGTGTCATGATGCTGTAAAAAAGAAAACCTCATGGTGGGATATATAAAACCAGGGCTATGTCAGGCAGATAAAGCAATCATTCCCTTCTGGCAAGGCCTCAGCGGGTCTATAGGCTCCACTTTTGCATGGCACACATAAAGAAATATATTAAGAGGAATATCCCTCAGTCTGCAGAAACAAATTGTGCTGGTTTTGGCTGGGATAGAGTTAGTTTTCTCCATTGTAGCTGGTATAGTGCTGATGGCACATTGATGTTTTAGTTGTTCAGTAGCAGCTAAGTATTGCTAAGTAGTGCCTACACTAGTTAGGGACTTTTCCAGCTTCCCATGCTCTGCCAGATGCACAAAAAGCTGGGAGGGGAGGGGCCACAGCCAAGTCAGCTGGCCCTAACTGGCCAATGGGCTATTCCATATAATATGACATCATGTCCAGTATATTAACTGGGAGAAGTGGCTCGGGGACTGGTGACATCACTGGCAGGTGGTGAGCAGTTGCATCACTTGTTTGGTTTGGTTGTTTGCCCCGCCCCCTCCCAGGTTTTCGTGCCTCTCTCTCTCTTGTTATTTTTCCTTTTCATTTTATTGTTATTGTTGTTGTTATTATTGGTTTTATTTTCATTATTAAACTGTTCTTATCTCAACCCACGAGTTTTTACTCTTATGATTCTCTCCCCTATCCCGCTGGTGGGGGAGTGAGTGTGCGCCTGTGTGGTGCTTAGTTGCTGACTGGGGTTAAACCACAACAACAATGTAAAAACAGAGGCAGTACAGAGATTTTATATTACTAGGAATTCCACAGTCAGAAATGTGTTGTAGAATATTATTGTATGCTTTCAAATAGTTGAAATCGTTAGGGCTAACCTGAGAAGCAAAGAAATGAAGGCAAAGTTGGTGGAGATTCTCAGGCAAGATTAGTAGAGCTAAACATGTATGGTTTGCTTCTAACTTTTAAGATTCTATGAAAAAAACCCAAAACCTGTTTGTTTCTTTTGCAGTTATTTACAAATTCTGTAATTCCCAGTAGATTTTCTACTCGTTAGTTCAAATTAATATACATATCCTTAAATAGAGATCGCTTCAAACTGAGATCGTCATGTTTGATGTTCGCTAAGCACACAGGGAAAAAATGCTGCATTTAGACATTCACAAAGGACTCCTCTTTTCTTTCCTCCAGTTTGATCACCCCTCCTTTCTCATAATTTCTGGGATTTCTCATTCATTATTGATGAATAAGAGTCCAGGGCTCCTTTTTAAAGGGAGGACAACTGCAGCTGACTGTCGGGCCATGCAAACAAACATCGCCAGTCAGAAGCTAAAATGTGTCTATAGGGTGTATAACGTGATGGAACATGTTATTGTTATCCTTATCAGTATTAGACAATTCCTCTCATACACCAGAGTTAGTGCCATGCTTGGTGACTTGTCAGTATGTCATCCTGAACATCACACCAGCCAGGTCTTTGGAGGTGAAGAGACTATCACCTACATCAAAGCCAGAATATCTTCTTCGTGTCTCTGGACACTACTAAATATTGAGTCAAATAACAAAGATGGGCCAGCAGGGTCTTGCAGTGCATGCTCAGAGGTTCATGGCAGCTGGTGCTTTTCTAGCTGCCTTTCTCCTCTTCCTCATTTTGCTCTTGAGTTCTGCAACTGTGAGGGTTGGGAATCCTTCCTTCCTTTGCCACTTGCTAATCCCATATGCACACAGCATTTTTGGTAGTGATTTGCTGTGAAGATTTAGCCCTTTTCTACCTGTGGGATGTCTGATTTTCTAGGGTTTAACATTTTTGGGATAATACCTAATTTGGTCAGGTTTGTGCTCTCCTTACCACTCCAATTACTGTTTACATTAGTGCTGTAGCTACTTCTCCATTGGTAGAGAAATATAAGAAAGATGCCATGAAAGGGCATTCCAGAATGGGAGAAGCCAACATTTTGCTTTCTGCTTCCTCCTTTCTTTTTTAACACCACTCCTCAAAACCTTTTCCTCAAACATCCTCCTGGTGGCTAGAAGAGAACAGAAAGATATAAAAAGTACAAAAAAATCACTTTCCCACCAGCTATGAGCTGTCACAGGTACCTCTGGTGCAGACTGTTGCAGGGGGTGAGCCGTGCTGCCTGGCACTCGCTGTTCCCAGGACAGCTCCTCTGCGGGGCCACAGCTCCAACCCCAAGAAGAACTGCTACTTCTTAACACAGTTTTTCAGCCTGGAGACTCAGTGCATCTCAAGGATTATATATCTTATCCTCTACTTTATTTTCTTGTGCTTTAAAACATAAGCTTTTTTTTCTTTTTTATTTCAAAAACTTCAAATGCGTATTGTGGTTAAGAAGACTTTAGGGCATTAAAAATCTATTTCATGGTAACAAGCAATTTCTTTTTCTTTGGATTTCCAACTGAAATTCTGTACATCTCTCCCCATTCTTGACATTTACCATTCCAGCTTATTCTATTCCTGTGGGTACAAATAAGCAGGTTCGCAGTTGCCACCAATGGATGCATGGCTGCCACTGCTTTTTCTTGATTATGAAATTGAAAAACTCACATGGGAAAAAGTAGTCATACTTTCTTTACAAACTATAGACAGTCTGAGGTTTAGCCACTACAGCTACTTTGTAATAACTAAGTCTACCTTCTGTTATTTCAAATAATGGTTCTAACTCTGCTGACAGTTATCTTTGGAAAACTCCCCAGATTTTACCAGGCTTACATCTTTTTAGGAGAGAGTAGGTTTCCCCTCATGTTCTCTTGCATGACTCCCAGCTGGATAAAATCTGTAAAGATACTGAAGGCAGAATAATGACAGAACTGATGGGAAATGGAAGCAGGGTAAAATCCAACAGAGGATGCTTGACACAGATCAGTCTCTCATTTTACTACCATTTTATAACATAACACTGTAAATTCACTGGTGTTGTTTGAGCTACTCCAGAGTCACACTGTGAAACCTGAGGATTTCATCTGGCCTCTGCAAGGACAGGTCACAAGAACAGGAGAGAAATGGGAAGATAGGTTTTTTTGTGCTGGATCTGAGTTACAGTTACAGCTTCTCTTGATTTAGCTGCTATTAAGGGCTACAGTCAAGAGAGAGAAAGAAGGAGAGGAAACCTAATTTAGAACCAAGGGGGTCACAAGAACATTTAGCTGAGTGGTGCCCGGTGCTTTCACGGTGAGGATTTGGAGGGCAGGACCTCCAGGAGTGATTACAGGTAATGATTTTACATGGAAGTGGAAAGAATGTCCTTATCAAAATATGGGAGAAGGAACACTGCTTGAAGTGAAAAGATTTTATTTGTGGAAGCAATGCAAGCAAGTGGAAAATATAAAGGGAGGAAAATGAGAAATCAGAGAAGTATTTAATCTGAAAGGAAATCCCTGGGGTTAGACCGGGAGACAAATGCTCTGGATATCTGAGGTCCCTCCCACACTTTCTGAAGCCAGGTGAGCTGTACATCAGGTCACTTTGGACATGGGATGTCAGGTCTCACAGGTCCCTTAGCCTGAGTTCACCAGTGAACTAAGTAAAATACCAAACCACACAAAACTCTGAACGAACCATCCCAACACCCTCCCCTGCCAATAATGTGCATCTTCTGCATTGCTACAGGACAGACCATATATGGTCTTCAGGGCAGAAACTTCCCTGGGGTTTGTTCATTACGCAGTTACTGAGAGCTGGAGGTGATATTGCAAGGTAAGTAGTAATAAAAGTCTCCCTCATATCAAGGAGAAAACCTTCAAGGGCAAGGGTGTCTGGAAGGAAGTGCCACTGAAGAGAGTATCAAGCTTCATAAGCAGCTATTGCAGATGAGCTTTTAATTAAAAGGAGAATAAAGAGAAACAGCAGAAGAAGGCTAATCAAAGGAGAAAGAAAAAGCAGAGAGACGTGCTTGATATTTCTTTTGGTTTGGTGTGGTTTTTTTTTTTAATGCTGCTTTTTATTGTTTATGGAGGAAATGCTTAAACAAGCACTACTGGTGTTGTCAGTAATATTGTAACATTTGCCTTCAGTCCCTTTGTTGCTCAGGGAACATGTCCGATTTTCAGCACATTTAGTCTTGCCATTTACTTCACAAATCACAGCTGCAGAGTGGTACAACCAAGCCAATTTTACTAGAAATGAAATGCTGAGGAAATTAGATTTCTCCAGTGTTGTTTCCAGGTATTCTGAATTTGGGGTAATCTTTTCATAAATTTGATTCAGGAAAGAGATAAGCTGTAAAAACATGGTATTCCTGTAGGATTAAATAATAAAGAACACTGGTGACAGTTAAGGAATACAACACTCGTACCTTTGTGGGTCCTAGATCAAGTTTGTATCAACAGAATATTTTTCAGAATATAAGCACCCAATATTAAAAAGGCAGAAAACAGGAGATGGATGTAAAAGACAAAAAACCTCTGAAGCCCGCAATGTAAATTCACAAGCTGGTGATTGAACTAAAGTGAAATGCCCTGTTCTAAATGAAATGCCTTTAGTCAAGGTATTTCTTGATATAAATATTTTGCTTTGGATAGTAACGATAAGCTTTAATTTTAAGGCATTTGCAGTGACCTTCAGGGCAGAGAGTGGAAAGAAGCTGGTTGGACTGAATGAAATGTTGTTGCTGAATTCCAGATGCAGGACGCAGGCAGCTCATGTAGCTGTCTTTGGCTAATCTAGCAGCTAGAAAACAATGCTATTTGAATGCACCATTTTTTACCCAATGAGAATTTAATTCCATATGTTTCTTTTGCACAGGTTAAAGAGCTCAAGGAATAAGAAAGTGAGAAAGGAACCTTATATTCTTCCTCATGTGTGAGAACTGCAAGTAAGTCTAATCAACTTAGCAGGGGTCAAATGCACACTACCTCACAACAGAGTAACAGCCATGGACAAAAATATTCCTAAACCACAGTGGTACTGTAGTAAGATCGAGATATTCAGAAACAGACACTTGACTTAACTCTTGTCTTACTGAAGCCAAGGTTTCCAAACTCCCCTTTAGGAATTTCACTGTTTAAAATTTGGTTTGGAAGGCACTCGGAGACAAAGGTAGTGGGTGACAATGTAAAGCCTCCAGGCAGCTAATTACACGCATACCAAGAAGAAGAGCAGAGTGAAGGTCAAATGCTTTTGCAAACCCACTTGAATGCTTCCAGTGCCTTCTACAGAATAAGGATATTTCCCTCCCTCACAGTATGACATAATAACTTTGTAGCAGAAAAATCAAAGTTTATTTGCGAGCATAGTGTGATTTTGATGTTGCATGAAAACTTGCACAGTGTTAGGCACTTCCTTTGCTTTGAAATGAGGTACAGTTTACTATATAAGAGAATCACAGTAATAACTTGTCATAGTCTTCTAGTCTGTAAAACACAAAGCTTGAATTCAGATAAATATTCACAAGGAAATTTTGGTCAAATATAAATGCAACTAAAATAAAAGCCAATTAGACATTTTCTCAGTGATCATTATTCTAATAACTGGCATATAGTAATGGCTTTTATGTAATAGAGGAAGTGATTTTGCAACTTGTTTTGCAGTAGCAAATCTGCCATAAGTCATCTGAATACTCAGGTGTAGGCTCAATCCGCGTCTCATATATTCTTTCCTATTGTGGATCCTGTGTTTCCACAGAAGCATTATAAACATTTAAAAATAAATTTTAGAAGTATGTATTAATAAATTAATTTATTTCTTAAAAAATATTTATATGATAATATTTCTTATTATAGAGAACAATAATATGTCTTGGCAAAATTCAGGTTTCAAAATACTTTGTTCTTCTGACTTTTTTCCTGTTTCTCCAATCTTATTCCACTGTGGGGCACATTTGCATTGATACTGTCCCATAATTCCTTTTCAATAATTCCATAATTTCATAATTCCTTTCATAATTCCAATTCAGCATAATCTTTATCTGAAATACACTATTACTGTTTTGCAACTTATTTGTTGAGTGAACAGAAGGAGAAAATGCAGGAAGGAAGCAATGAAGAGTAAAGCAAACTCTGCTATATCCTACTTTTTCCTGCTAATTACTTTCTAGGTCACTACCTCTTTTCTTTTCATATAAAGATACACAAGTGCTCCCACCCACAGAATAGCGAATTAGTGGAAAGCTGTTTCCAAGAGATATTAATTTTCTCCCTTATACCACTGCTGACATCAGCAATAATTTTGTCTGGAAATGCAGCTCTTCTTCTCTGTACTTGAGCAAGTGTTTTGCTATCGATTTCAGCAAGATCCATTGTTTAGCTCTGCATTTTCTGTGTCTTGTATTCCAAATTATTCCTCTGAACAGTGGACTACTCAGAGAGCAGAGCCACTTGTACATAGTTGAGGAATCTTCCACTTCAATAAAGTATTTTCTGGAGTGTTAAAATTTAAGTCTCACAGTTTCAGAAGTTTCTGAGCATTTCAGAAACCCTTATTGGTCTGTTTAGTCTTTGTTCCTTTCGTGGCATGGCTGGATAGCTTCAGCACCAGCTTTATCTGTTCACTCACCAATTCTGTAGCCATGGACAAATGTGTCATCTTGCGTGTTAGATGTCCTGCACTTTGCATCAGTAATCTGTTCACAGAGCTGTTCGTTTTGGAGGTGACACTTCTGATTTGCTTGATGTTCCCTTTTGCAGCAGGGGAAAATTGGGGGGAATGTGAAGGAGAGCATTAGCTGATGACAGAAGCAATAAGGAAAAAAAGGGCACTGTGAGACAACACAGAGTTTAAAAGCAAATTAACCCTGTTTGCAATTAACAACTCATGAGAAAACCTGTGGAGCAAAACCTTCCAAATGGACAATGTGATGACACATTCATAGGTTGAATGTTTTCAGTAGAAACACTCCTTAGTGTATAAATGTAGTACCCAAAATTATTTCATGCCATTGAAAATATACTACAGAAGTTAAAAGAATAAAGACTCTTCCCACAAAACAGTAAATTCAAATTATGTATGCTACTATATTTCTTATTCAAGGTGTCAAATTGTATACAGTTAATTAAATGATCTGACTAAGTGAGTGTCCCAGCATGTTTCAAAATATGATCAAGAAGCCAGTGAAACACAACTTTGGTCTTTGAGTGACTTTTAGAGTAAGATAGTGGCAAAAATGGTAGATACTGCTACACAACTATGTTGGGCAATAGAGGACCTGCCTGAGGTCTCTGGACCAGGCGGGTCCAGTCCACAGTTCTGTCAGCAGGAACAAGAACATGGAGAGTACAGGTAAGCAGATACATCTGGAAATACATTTATAAAGGCACTTTCAAAGTATGAGTACGGCACCTGTGTGCAGTACTTTGTGCTTAAAAATGGAGAAGCATAATGCGTAGGATGTCAGCAGAAGGCTAGCTCTAGAAACTGCTCATTTAGTGCTTTACAGTCTTCCTGCCACTGGCTGCCACCTTGCTGAACAAGTGCTTCCTGCCTGGGATTGTGAAGTGTTTTCCTCCAGATGCCCTAGATTCAACTCAAGCCCTCATTCTGCCCTTCCTGCCTCTGGTGAAGGTCTATAACAACCACCTTGCAGAGATAAACACTTTGTCCCCTACCTGTATCTCTCTGTTCCCTCTGATGTTGCTGAATATGCTCCACATCTGAAGCTCTTGCTGACCCTTCTTCCTGTGGTGCTGTCTTATCTTGTGTCTGTTCCTCCTCTCTAGCACCACTTTAAGATTTCTTTTAGGTATTCCCGCTTTTCCCCTCAGGGGAATGGTCCTTGGCCCCTGACTACTCTCACTCTATGACCTTTCTTTGGATGGTATAATCTGCCTAATATGCTTCAAGTACTATATTTAACCTTAAACAAACCCACAATTCTTTTAAACTATTCTGTTACCCATGAGGAGTCTCCTTTGATCAAATACAGTATTTCTTTCTTCTTTACTTGGAATATCTGATCACTAGCTTAAACTTGGCCAACACTGAGCTCCTTTCAATCCCTCACCAACTCCCCTGTTTTTCTCAATCATTGATCACACCATGACTTTATTTTCTGTCACTGGTTTGCAGTCTGACTGCAAGTTTTAACACTTCTTTCTCCCTTGCTCTGTATATCTACCTTTTGCCACGTTTATCTTCCCAGTACTTTCTAGACTGTAGTCCTTCCTATCTGCTCTTCTTATTTAACAATTCTAGCCAGATCATCACCTGCATGCATCTTGGACACATTACCCTCCTCCTGGCCTTTCCCAGACTTATGGCATCCTTCAGCATTCAGAGAACAGATGAACTAGTTTTCCTCACCTGCCATGATTATTTTCCTTACCCTCCCATTCACCATCACATGAAAGTTCTAGTTTTGCATCTCCCTTATTTTTGTTGTGTCAGTGATGATTGCTTTGGAAGTCCAATTTCCCACTAATTCACAAGCACCTTTACTTTCTTCCCCCTATTGCTTCTTGCACTCAAACTGCTGCCTTAGATTAAAGAGGAAAGCATAGTAGATATATAGATCAAGATCTAGTTCAGTCACATAAACCAACAAAAGAACCAACAAAACAACAAAGCCTCCTGCAATGGCTGTGTGGGAAGCAGTAGGAGTGGGATATAAGGTTTATTTACTTTAGAGTTTTCAAATTATTCAGAATGATGTGGTTGCAGCCCAGGTTTTATTACTGTCCTTTTAACAGCTGTGCCTTCTCCCACTCTCTGATGTGCCATGACTTGTCTAACTTCCAAACATTTTACAACACTCAGCTGTGTGACCGTCTATTGATGAAGTTAACGTTCTTGAAAGTTAAGGGTTTTTAAGTTAAAATTAAACAGGGTGGCATTATTTGTGGCTAACTTTTAAAACTGTGATAATAATCATGTGGTGAGGGCTGAGGATAAAGTGTTACTACTTCAGTTAACTTTTATTTTGTATCCCTCTTGTTCATGTACAGCTGAAAGTATGTCAAGGATGTTATAGCTCATTGATGAGTATTTTCTGAATAAACATATTGAAATAAATAAGCATTCTCATTTGATTAATACAGTCTCTTCAAGTTCCTAGTAGACTGAGGCAACATGCAGACATAAAAGGAAAGGCAATCTCTTCTCCAAAGGGTTTATAACCTCAACATAAGGCAAGATGCTGTGGTTGAAACAAACAAAAGGAGGCTCGGGAGGTAATGGGCAGCCAGAGGTCTCCAGTAGTCACACAGACTCTGTTATGCCTTTTTACTGTGTTTCTATTTCATGTCATCTCAGCAGGCTGTCAAAATTTTCATGAACCAAATGAGCTAGGAAAGAGACATGGTGACTTCTGGCAGTATGTATTTTAGCAAAATCTAAACAGATTTCCTAAGGTGAAGTAGATGGTCTTTGTAACCTGAGGGCTTCTCCCCACTCAGTGATGCAATGCCTGCAACAGTGTTAGTGGCTCAGAAAAGACAAGACTGGAAATTATCTAAATAAATGAATGAATGAATGGATTATAGGCAGAGAGCCTGAACATAAGAGTTAACTTAAGCAATCACAATAATATATCAAACAAGTCATAGTTTGGCTAACCAATGTGTTCCTAGTAAAGAATGGAAAAAGACCCTCAGGTTGGATGGTCGAATCCAGAGGGTAGTGGTCAATGGCTCGATATTCAGATGGAGGTCACTGATGAGTGATGTCCCTCAGGGGTCTGTGCTGGGACCAGTACTGTTGAATATCTTCATCAATGACATAGACCATGCGATCGAGTGCCCCCTCAGCAAGTTTGCAGACAACACCAAGCTGAATGGTGTGGTTGACATCCTGAGAGACAGGATGCCATCCAGAGGGACCTGGACAAGCTCGAGAAGTGGGCCCATGTGAACCTCAGGAGGTTCAATAAGACCAAGTGCATGGTCCTGCACCTGGGCTTGGGCAATCCCCGATATCAATACAGGGTGGAGGGTGAAGGGACTGAGAGCAGCCCTGTGGAGAATGATTTGGGGGTACCGGTGGATGAAAATCTGGACATGAGCCAACAATGTGCACTCGCAGCCCAGAAAACCAACCGTATCCTGGCCTGCATCAAAAGCAGTGTGGCCAGCAGGTTGAGGGAGGTGAATCTGCTCCTCTACTCTGCTCAGGTGAGACCCCACCTGGAGTGCTGCATCCAGCTCTGGAGCCCTCAGCACAGGAAAGACATGGACCTGTTGGAGTGGGTCCAGAGGAGGGCCACAAAAATAATCAGAGTGATGGAACACCTCTCCTATGAGGAAAGGCTGAGAGAGTTGGGGGTGTTCAGCCTGGAGAAAAGAAGGCTCCAGGGAGATCTTATTGCAGCCTTTCAGTATTTAAAAGGGGGTTACAAGAAAGATGGGGACAGACTTTTTAGTAGGGTCTGTAGTGATACAAGGGATAATGGTTTTAAAGTGAAAGAGGATAGGTTCAGATGAGGTATAAGGAAGAATTTTTTTACAGTGAGGGTGGTCAGACACTGGCACAGGTTGCCCAGAGAGGCAGTAGATGCCCCATCCCTGGAAGCATTCAAGGTCCTGTTGGAGGGGGCTCTGAGCAACCTGATCTAGTTGAAGATGTGCCTGCTCATTGCAGGGGGGTTAGACTAGGTGACCTTTAAAGGTCCTTTCCAACCCAAACTATTCTATGATTCTATGATTCTACGTTGACCAGTTAGCTCCATTCCTTCATCTGTTCCTAGAAGGTCTGTTGGCACTGTATGGAGGATGAAAATCTGAACAGAGCAGAATCCTTCACTGGCTCTTTGCAAGCTATTTAAGGGGAAGCAATGGATATATCTTTCCCAATACTTAACATATAGTACTTCACCAAGTCAATATATTGCAGGGGATTACAGCTACATACCTCAGTAAATGATTTTTTAAGATAAAAAATGTAGAAGGATTTTAAATACTAAGAAAATAATAATGTGGGTGGAAGTTACTATTAAAAAATTATTACATCAGTATGAGAGTATGTTGTTTTCATTTGATGTTAGTAATCTGGAGGAAAGAACATGTAGTCTGTAGAGAGGGAGCAGAGAGTCTGTATTTCAGAGGATAATTGATTCTGAGTGATTTGGAGGGAGCAATCCAAATACGGACCGCATTCTGTAAATTCGTGCTGTCATTAAGTAAACGGGAAAACTTATAGGTAACTATCCTTACAGTGAAGGCATACAATAAACACTGGGATGTAGATGAATCTCTAGCACTTACCAGATGAACTGAGTTGTTAACTAAAAGGGTTGTCTCTCTTCTCTTTCAACTGTTTTTTGAAATTTCTTTTTATATATTGTGCTGCTTTTGTGCTTATAGAAATGCACTCTTCGTTGTAGTTGCCCTTATCTAACCAGCTTTTTTATGGAAGTCTGTTTAATGGCAGGCAGACATAATTTCAATCCTTTAAGGTCATGCTGCTCTCTTCAAAGGTTAGGACATATGCTGGCTTTTTGAGGTAGCTACATCATGGCTTTTAAAGAAAGAGTTGTAATGGGCAACATGTTCCTATGGAAATACCATATATTATTTAAAAATTATAGTCCTCAGGGAATTTACTCCCATAGATAATTTATGAAGCATAATCTATTCCTATTTACAGATAGTTTTCAAAAGAGGTGTTCTTTCTCACATTTACAACAACTGGCATGTTGTAAACTACATTAATACTAACCAGCCAGCAATTAACACATTCACAGAATACACCTGGCTTTCCTGAAAGCTGCAAAAACATAAACTAGCAGGCAACCTGAGATTAAAGCTTCAGCAAGAATAAAAACAAACCCAGCAATCTCTGAAGCAAAAATCTGAGTGACTGGAGAGGGCTGCCCCAGAGCAAGCAGCACTGGCACTTGTCACACCCTCAGGGAAGTAGCTTCCTGAGTTATGGTCTTTGCCAAGAATATGAAGTCTTAACAGCATTTCCTATGTTTTTTTAAAAATTATAACCCCTTCCCATTTTGGCTTATTCCTCTCCATATAATTCCTCATGCCTGGCCCCAGTGCTGAAGTGGGGAATAGAAATTCCAGGTCAAATATTAAGGGATTTATGTAATTTGTAGTATTTCATAATGACTTATGAAGCCTTTTACATCCCACACTTAAGAAAGACCTAATGCAGTCATATCTAGAGTCTCTTGTAAGGTATCATAATCTGTGGTGATAGTACATGGTTAGGTAAGTGATCTTCCAGTATTTTAATTGGTCTGGAAGACTTGAGGTAATCCCTATTATCAGAATTACATATTTGAAGCCATATTCTGACACATAGCTGTGCACTGGGGAGGTCTTTACTTTCAAAGAGGAAATACACATTCCAGTGAATGTATAAGTTAAAATGTATTGATAGAGAAGGAAAGCTTTTATTTATTTGGATTTAAACTCTAGATAGAGGCCAAAGGGGATTTATCCATTTTTTCTTAGTTTATAATTCTAAGCAATATGCTTTTGAAGCCCAAAGATGAGTACATTACATTCAACCAGACTGGAGGTCACAAATTTATGGATCTTTTCTGAGATATTTATCAGAAAAAATCTATTAGTTTAAGACCAGCTTTGAAAAACAGCAGTTCTTCTCTTAAGGACACGGCTATTTCAGAAAGAAGATCTCTACAAGTTTCTGGATCTTTCTTCATGGAAGTTTCTAGGGTAATTGTGCAGGAATCAGGATTATACCTGATATATTGAATGTTTTCCTCAGTGAACTGGAGATAAGTGTAGCATTACAATGTTCTAAAAATTGGGGAAGGCAAAATAATTAGAGTGCAAAATATAACTGTGGCTAGCAGAGTCACAAAAAGAGCT
The DNA here is from genome assembly GCA_031468815.1 of Morus bassanus. NCBI lineage: Eukaryota > Metazoa > Chordata > Aves > Suliformes > Sulidae > Morus > Morus bassanus. Next base: position 64,940,845 of record CM062600.1, read on the forward strand.
CTCTTACCCTGCACTGTTCCTTATATGCAAGTGTAGGAGTATCTGATAAGAGCAAGAGGATAAGCCTAACTGGGAGTGTGGCATTGCTGGGGCTGCGGGTAGGTCTGGTGGCATCATCTGAGAAGAGCACTGGCAAACTGGATACAGATATGGGTTCAGAAAATGCTTAGAGGAAATGTACAGTGACAAACTTCAAGAGCTTAAGCTATTTATCTTACCAAAATTAAGAGTGAAAAATGACTTGGTTTTAATGTATAGATGCCTACAGGGGAGAAAATATAGAATATTATAGGTCCCTTAAGTTTCCCAGAGAAAGACCTAATAAAAAGATATGGTTATGCTGAAACCAATTGAATTGAAATTACTCTCTGATTTTAATAGTAAGAGTGGTTAATGACAGAGGGGGATGGCTCCAAATTCTTGCTGCTTAATTTTTTAGAGGAGGGGTTTGACCCAGGGCTGCCCACATGCCCCTGGAGTTTGGGCAAAGCTGATCCAGAGCCCCAGGTGGGGGTGAATGGATCAGGTTTAGGTGCTGAGGAGAAAGCTGTAAATCTGGTGAATCTGAGCTGACTCCCTCTAGCTCTGAAAAAAGCCATCCCTTATCTATGAATTGCAAATTGAGAGCTGCATAAGGGAAAAAAATGTTTCTTATTTAAACGACTCCATGCAAAATTGTTTCATAATTGGCAAAATAATTCAATATTCCAGGAAGAATTTTCTCAAACTCGGCTCAACTTGCTGCATCGTGGTTCATGAATCTTAGTTTACTCCAATCCAAGCTCATATGGTTTTTTTTCTTGAAGAAAATTGAAACTGGATGTTGTAGACAGCATTATAATCTACTATTTTTTCATCATCATTATTATTGCTGTTTTTATTATTATTATTATGATATTTGAATTTTTTTATTAACCTTTGTTAAATGTTCACAATCTGCTTGTTATTGTAGTAAATGCAGTAGACAACACCTGCACCTGAGTGCATATAATTTCAGCCGCTGATCTGGCAATTTAAAATGCATGGCTGGAATCCACATTAAAGTTAATGGTGCTCTGCTTGAGCACAGCGGTCTGCCTGAGCATTATAAATTGCAGGATCGGGGCCATAAGTATTTGCATGTTGATATAAGGTTCCCCTTGGTCTCTTAAAGTCGAAGCTTAAGGCTAGAGCAGAGAGTGAGATTTCCGTACCTTGGAAAGATACAAGAACTGCTCTGAAACCAGGTGTGTAGCTTTATGGATTTGTGGTTGTTTTCCTTACTTTGGGTGGAAACCTTTCTCTGACCCAAATTTCATGTGAACCAGAGGCTCCTTCAACCCCATAGCCTGCCAATGAAATGACTGTTGGTGTTGGCTTTGCTATGGGCGGGAGCTCTGGAAATCACCCATAGCTCTGGGGAGGAGCTGGGAGGTGCTGCCGAGAGGTAGCCAGCACCTCCAGCATCCCTTGCAGGGGATAGACCGGCCAGCAGCCCTTGCTGCAGGGCTGGGAGCTTGGCTCCTGGACCAGCCCTGCACCTCATGGGGACACCGAATCCAAAGGATCAACCCAAGACGTTTGGAAGAAAGCTATTTAGGTTCAGCAAACTGGTGTTTCTGGAGGAAATTGTGTTCATCAGAAAAAAATTCTCCTTGGATCTTCAGTCACTTCAATTACTCAAGTCTGTCTGAGTCCTATTTACTTGTGTGCTTAAAATTGAAAAATGCATGAATAAAAAAGAAGAACATAGCCAGTGGAAATTAATTCCCGGTTGCACTTTTGTTTCACTAATTAAATAAGAAGAAAGTGATACAGCCGGGGACGAGGAAGGCTGTGAGAGTGACTTGCACACCAGGTGTTTGAGAAGGGCACTGTTTCCGCGCAGTGCTGTGAATCTGAACAGAGTGCACAGCATCCACCACCAAGCACATGTTTCCATATTTAGAGGAGCCTAGCAAAACCTACTGAGTATAGGATGTTGAACAGAAACAGCAATTTTCATCAGTGTATTATCTTCCCCCTCTTTACGCTGATTCTTCAGGAGAAAACAGCCGCTAAACTCTAGCTCCTATTAGCAAAAATAGCAGCAACTCAACTGGAAGTAATTTCACTGTTGACTGCATTGCAGTGTGTACAACTGATTTCATTCCAGATTCAGGGGAGAGCAAAAGTATCTTGGCTGTGTTGTCCTTGACCTCTGCCAGGTACAGCTAGTCTCCTGGCCCAGTCAGTGTGATGCAGGAGTAATATTTCTCCCTCTGAAACAGCAAGTGTTTTTTTTTCCCTTTTCTCCTTTCAGGTTACCTATGAATTTTCAAGCTGCTTCCAGAAGCTTAGTGGAACTGAGCTGCCTCTCATTAACCAGGTTGTCAATGGCCTTGTCCCCTCTTACCTCCAACACGAGCCTGCCTCCCTCCTCTATGTCCCCCAACTGAGTTTCGATTTCCAATTTGCTTTTCTTGCACGCTGCCCTCTTGGACTGGAAAATATCCTCCAAAGTCGTTGGGCCACTTCTGTTAGAATATAAGATCACAAAAGTTACAGCTGGAGAAGAGCATGCTGCCCTCTTAAATGTGAGAAGGTGAGCATAGCACAGGGTCAGGTGCTGCCCTCAATTATACTGGTACAGATCTGGAGGAATTTTGTTTTCTCCAATGACATTAATCCCATTAACTGAAAGTCAAGACCACTGCCTGCGCATTTCCCTTTGTACCCCTTATCCTTCTCCACTTCAGTTTATAAATGATTCCTATTGTAAAGGATTTAGGGATATTCTGTACAGCAGAAGGTTTATAAATATTGATGGTATCATACCCTGCATGATGTGAGACACAAGACAGGTAGTCTGTTTAGAAAGAGCTCATTTATCCTCTGTGGGCACTGCAAGCATGGCCAATCTAAACCAACTTGAATTTATGGAGTGCAGAGATTTCAGGGGAAGGTATTCACTTCCTCCTGCAAATCTAAAACTGTCCTGCTGCAACACGGGGTTTGATGTCCTAGGTTAAGCTCTTCACGGAAATATCTTCTCCGGAATTTTTAAAGATGGAGGGAGACATGTCTTATGTCTCGCTTCTCTTCCTCACCGTCCCTTTTTGGGTCCTTCCTGCTCTTCTGTGTTTTCCCTTTTTGGTCTCTACCTCTCCTCCCTCTATCGCTCATCTCCCTGTTCTCCTAATTTATCCTGGAGATTTCTTCACCTCACCCTCTTTCATTTCTCTGCGCACTGGAGAAGGGCCATATCCTGTACATGTTTTCAGGTTGTGAAGAGGAGAAATTTAGCTTAGATGTTTGTGTAATTACTTCACCTTTTTAGGAAGCACAGCTTGGAACATAATTTGTGTAATTTTTCTGGAATCATGCTAGCACAAAATTTAAGTAATTGGAATATGCTTTTAAACTAAAAAGCTACCACACTGGATGCTTCTTTAAAAATTTCTGTTCGTAGTTGGATAATTACCATGATCTTTATACTTTCCTCAGTTCTGCCATAGAGCATTTTTTGAGTAAAATTTCTGTGGAAACTTTGTTTGAATGTCAAAGTAACTGAAGGGCTCTGTCTGGATGCTCTGTGCCTGCGCAGGACTGCCAGCAGGATTCTCATAAGCCAAATTGCTTCCCCATGGGAGCTGCCTCCAGTGCAGTCACAACCTGTAACAAAAACTCAGCTGTGTGTCACTGCCATAAAGAGCACTGAATGGGCATCTATAATTAATGCCTGTAGTCTTCAGCAGAGCTGGTCCTGAATGGTAAGAGTAGGAAGTTATCACCTGTCCTGTATAAAACAGCCTCAAAAGCAAAGATGCTGGAACCTCATCCCATGGCTTTGGTGATGGTCTGTGGGTTTGTGCCTCATGAGTGCACAACAATGAAGATAGTTGTTTCTAAGGTTTGTTTGGGTATTTTTTTCCTCAAAAGGAAAGCTCTGCCCTCAATCTAGACATATTTTTTTCCATATTTTGTCTTTTCCCACATTAGTATTACACATAAGAAATTTCTACTTGGGTAAATACCAAAACTCTGTGCATTGGTGCAGGAGACAAGGCTTAGCATTCCTCAGGGGGCTGGGGTCTCCTCCACCCCAGCTCAATACAAGTAACCACACTGCACACACTAAAGCATTCAGTTATAGAGCAGAACTTCTCTCTCTCTAGATTTTACCCTGGTTCAGCGGTGTTTTCCCTGAAGTTAGCACTGACATGCTTTAATACCCCTATTTTTCTCCAGTTTTACACATCTAAACCAGGGGAACTTTAAGCATTCAATTTTGTGTTAAAACTTTTGAAGCCCTCTTAAAGCTCCCTTTCACTTCTTGACTTTTTGCTCAGTGATGGTGACACTGGAGGGGAGTGGGGGTGTCTGTGCAGGAGGGTCCCACTGGAGGAGGAACAGGACATTACTTGGTTCCTCTGGCCTTTCTGAAATGGCTGAAGAAGATCCATGTTGGCATTGCTGATAGTAATACAGGATGGACACTTGTTTGCCAGGAGCCCCGTATTACAGCCACCAAATGGCAGTGATTGCTGGAAGGAGCTCTGTCTTCTGTCTCAGTAAACAAGCACAGCCATATGCACATTTACTGATACGTTATTAGTGCACCAGGAGTGGCAGCAATCCCAGTATAAAAGATGTAGAATTACACTCAGAAGAATGACCTGCCCTAGAACTTAGGGAGCACTACAGTGTATTTTACTCCGAATAATTAGATTTGTATTCAGGCAAGGGCTTTGTAGAAACAAATACAACTGCCAGTTGTGCAGCATTTTCCTGATACATCAGGATTCCAGGCACAGACATGAGACTGACGGGGCTCTTTGCAGTGGCCGGGCAGCAGACACAGCAAAAATCTGCATAACACATCAGGAGAGAAAAGAAATTTGATTTAAAAATCCTGTTGTTTTTAAAAAGCAAAGATATTCTAGAAGTATTTTAAAACTAGTATCTTAAATTAATCTGAATTCCCATTACATTCAGTGAGACAATTCATGAAAATCATGGGCACTAAATAAATTCGTACAGTAATTTAGTAATTAAAGAAAATATCTCTATCCATTTGAAAAGTACTCTGAAGATACTGAGAAGTTCAGTACATCAGAACAACAGTTCTCTAATAACTTCATCTGTCTTGCATAAAGTGCAGCTGCTTTTTTGGTTTCGTACGTATTTATGTATAACATGTTGCATTTAAATATAAACTGATGTGATAGGCTTTTTTTTTCTTCTTGTTTGCTTTGACCTAATAGAACATATGCTAGATTGTTATTAGAAATCAGAGGGTCTTTTAGAGACAATCATTCTGTGAATAAGCAAATGACTTTGAAATAAGTGAGGGACAAAGCCATCTACAGCTTTGGTCTCATTCACACCATAGATTAACTGTTCAATAATTCTGTCATCACGGAACCCATTTGTGCATCAGTTTATTTTTCAGTTTATTTATCTAAAAGATAGGTATCAAAAGAGTTATTTACCAAACAGGTGCTTTTTGCTTCCCCATAAGCTAAAGGATCATTTACATTGTCATCCCTGGACCAAAAAAAAAAAAAAAAAGTATATTTTCATGCTCGGGCAAGTACCACAGCTATGCTTGAAACAACTCAGGTAGAATATTTTAGACTTATGAGCCTTGGGAGAAGTGTGAATATAGCATTTAAGTAATGCCAATTTACTGTAATTCCCAACTGTTTTACATAAAAGAACAGAATGTTTTAAAATAAACATTGTAAAGTACTTCCACTGATCTGCTTCTGCTTAGAAACTAGTCAAAATCTAGTAAACCACCAGAAGAAAATCACTGCAAAATGGTGGGGCAGTTTTCCTCCGTGCACATCCAGAAAGGGGTGGTCTGGACACACAATGTAAAAGAGTAAACAAACAAAGTTCATGACAATTTAAAACTCAATGGTCTGGAGATTTACCAGATGGGTTCTGCCTTAATGTTTCTTAAAGGCTTTTGAATCCCTTCTCAAATATTTTTCACTCCCATCATCTGAACTTCTTCATGGTTCCTTTAAAAAAGCCATAGGATATATGATTGCTGCCTCTGCATGTCCCTTGGAAGTATTTGGGAGAGCATAAGTAGCATTCGGCTCTCCAAGACTGTGGTTAAATCCCAGGGTTGCTTGTCAGAACAAGAATTGCAACTGAGGAAACTTCAAGGGCTCAGCATCTTTGGAATGATTGTCTGTAGCAGGGCTAAAACCACAAGGAAGATTTCAGATTTCTGTGGACAGGTGAAATAGGTTAGTCGCTGTAACGGTGATCAACACTGGCAGGGCACCACTTTAGAGAAGCCAGTGGTGATGTTGCTTTTCATCACCACCAGCAGATATATCACTCTTCATACTTGCTCAGGAGAGCTAAAAAGGAGAGAAAACAGGGTTGCAGGAGGAAAATTTGAGAGAGTGAGCAATTAGATATAATTCACTGCAGATGCTGGGAGGGAAGTGACACCTCAGTACAAATTGCATGGGAAATTTGGACCAAAGGAAGCTCCACTTTTCTTCTTACTTCCTCCTAGGGCTTTAGAGGGACTTTGTTTTAGCAAACGGAGTTGCCATGTCCTCACTTTCTGCTGCAGAGCACAAGGCCAGCAGGAGTAATGACGCTGTAATGACGCAGTGACACCAGCAGGAATATTCAGAGGGGACCCAACCTGAGCAGCAGGGTCAAGCCCCTCCACAGTGCTTTTTAATGTGTTGTCATAGCGCTAGACTTGTCTCAACTCTGCATCTGCTACTTGAAACAAAGACTCTGTACCTATTTCCATAGTATATAAATACACAGTAACTGTGGGTTTGAATGCATTTATTCCTTACTTACTTTGCTCCCATAGAAAACAGAATTTGACCCAGATAAACCGGTGAAAAAGCCACAGGCTTGGTGATTGTAAAATTCCACCATTCCACATGGGATGTGACCTTCTTATTAATTACAAAATACTCCAGCTGATTAACTCTAATTTGATTCCATAGTTGAAATATCTTCTGTGCAAAACAGAATTTGGGTGGGAAAAAATGAGAGTAAAGAAGGAATTTTGTTCTGTGTAGCAGTCCCATCTGTTCTGGATGTTATGTGCTTTATGTCTAATTGCATAAGGACAAGCCTACCTGGGAAGTGACATTTGTAGAGTTAGCCCACCCTGGGATGTCAATTTTTTTAAAATGCAGAATAAAAAATATAAAACATTAACAAGGAAGATGTAATGGACCCCAAAGAGATTTTTCTATTTTAACCTATGTGAAATAGTTCATCTTTTCCCTAGACAATCTACATTTTTTTACCATGCTCAGACAAGCAAGGAATCATGTCTGTAGTTTTGCCATCTTAGTATCATCAGGCTGAAACAATCTGCACAATCCTCAAAAATATGCCAGGGAAAAATATATTATTCTCCCTTGCATCACACTGGTTTTATGCCAGGTAACTCTGCTGATGTTAAAATTGAGACATATTGCTGTATGACTGACATAACTCAGACTTTATATATTTATTACAAAACCAGTTTAATAAGTACCATATGGTCTAGGGTGTGGGAGCACAGTGAACATTTCAAGAGACTATGAAAAAACACATCTGAACACTGGTTCCCGGCTAGGAAGTGAGTACTGGGGAAATGATGAAGTGGCCTGACCTGGAACTGGATGTGAAGGACCCCATCACTAGCCAGGCCCTTCCTATGCCCCTAGGCCTTGTCTTCCCTTCCCAGGGTCTAGTCAAAGTCACCTGAGCTCTTCAGGATAAGGGAGAGCATCCTAAGATGTTCAAATTATGGAAAACTGCTGAATTTTCTCAGGCATCCCCTTGTACAGATGCAGGTCCTTTTATTGGTATCTTCCAGATTATGGGTAGGTGGAATTAGAAACAAAACCAAGCCTGCTTGCTTGGGTCACATTTGCACAGAGCCTCACACAAACATTCTTCCATCCCTATGCATGTGGGTAGCTGCAATGACATAAATGCAATGACTTACATAAGACCTGAGAGGTATATGTGTGTATAGGACTGCAGGAAGAGAGAGAGAGGAGTTTTTTCAGCCAAGAATCTTCCAAAGTTAAAAAAACACAACCCTCAGCTCAATCCATTGGGATCTGTCTGTACAGATATATATTTGCAGAAAGCTCACGTAATTACAGTAATTATGTTACAGCCCTAAAAACTTGGTGCTAGCTGTGTTGCTCTATGCCATTAACTGGTAACTTCCTAACAGGCTTCTTCCTTCCAGGCAAATTTTGAACTTCATATCTACATTGCCTGCCAAGGCAAGGTGCATTGGAAAATTAATGAAAAACTTAGAGCCATATTGTTAACTTAACAGCATTAGCTCTTCTGGATAAAGGCTGGTGAAGCATAACTCTACATCTCATCTTAGAAATGCCAGGACAGGCTACAAAAACTGGCATTTGATATATAAAAGTGTCCTTACACTGATGGCACACAGACTTGCAAATATTGGAAACTACTTGGGCCTAACATGGTCATGGGCTTGTAATTATATGTAGTGGCTCTTCCTGAGAGAAGGAAGGAGAAGGTCACATGTAATTTTAAACTTTACCTTAACCTGAACTTTCCTAGGATCTTCCTAACATCTTAAAGGAGAGTGCACCTCTCTTTTCAGCAGATAAATTTGCATTTTTGACACCTGTCATCCTCTGTATAAAAATGCACACTATATTAAGGGCCAAGTTCTATTCTCATGCAGCAACATCAATCCAGAATAACTTATCTGAGTGATGTAATTAAACATTGAAGGCTGGCTTAACAGGAGTTATTGCAGCTTGATAGTGTTACAGAGGACAGAATTTGGCCTGTGAGGTATGTGTTATGCATGTGCCTGAGTGTCTGTCTGTCTTGTTCCTAAGAGGAAAAGACACCTGGGATAACCTAACTAGACTAAGTTATCCCACTGGCTTTCCTATGGCATGACTGGGCTCTGACTGAGACCACATCACACTGGAGACATCACTGTTCTGCATACCTATCACCATAAGTGTCAGGAAACCCTTTTGCTTCAGGCTGAGTAGTGAGCAGAAGGGAGGGTGGCAGAAGACACTTTGGATGCATTCCTTTGGACAGCAGAACATACTGAGATACATAGCTGCATCTACACATGTAACCTCAGAATTATTCTGCAAACAAAGGATGGATTATTTTCGGGTAATTTCTCCTCAGCCTAAGAACTCAAAAAGGAAAAATTGCTCATTTGTCTGCTTAAGGCTCCTTTGGTAGCTAGGAAACAATTGCTGCCTTATCTATATCATGTTACGTTATTCTTAGGAGAGGTTGCTCACTACTTAATGAATTGTTTAGTAAAAACCTTTAGTCAAAGGTGCTTGATCTGTGGTCAGAGCAACTGTTTGCATATGGCAACACTGAAGTGGCAACGAACTCTGTGTGTCAGAGGTGAAAAAACTGACCCATCCCAGGGCATGGAAGGCTTGCACTGCTGAATGCAAATGGAGAATGTATGTGAAAACATGTTAAGTGAAGCACCAGCCTCTTTCCTTTGTATTAAGGGGGTAGTAAGTCTAAGCAACCACCTGCACACTGGCTTTCCTCTTCTCAACCCCCCCAGGGAAAGCCTCTCTGGGGTACAGCTGCTTGACCCTCTGCATGTTAAAGGAAGATCTACTTCACAGTTTCCCTTCTTTGGCCTCCAGTGTTGCTCTTTAGCCAAGAGCAACCTTCTCAGCAGAGGGCTCCCTGCTGAGATGTGCTGTGCTCCACGCCAGCACGTTGCACGTCCTCCCCCACTGTCTGCAGAGATGGCAGCTCTGTGCTAATTAAAGATCTGTGCCAATTAGCTGCATCTAGTCTGTGAGTCAGAGCAGCAGATTATAGAGTCTGTTTTGGAGTCTAGCTCCAGTGTGGATCATTTACTGTCAGAAGAAGCTTTCTTTTTGTTCCTTCTATTTTGCCTTGACTTGCCTCAGATGCACAAGGTCTTTCAGAGGAATGCACAGTGAAGCAACTCCTTTCTGCTTTGCTACTGATTTACACCTGGCTTCTGTGAGACATCTGTGCTCCCTCCTCCCTCAGGTAAGCCCTGAGCTCTCCAAGGCACACAATCTCAGAGAAGGGCAGACTACATTTGTTTATACCACTCCCACAACAAAGTAAAACAACTTGCTTCTCATTTAAATTGTGCAGAAGTCTGAGCTATAAGCTGCATGACTGGCAGAAGAACATGGCCCTTAGCATCTGTGGAAAGAAATTGAATTGAAGTTGTTTTATCTCTTGCAGGTGTTCAGAAATATTTTTGTCAGGTAGTAGCTAAATTGAAAAGAAATATCTTTTGGGGAATGGAAAAATGAAATACTAATGTTAGCTAGTGTCATCTCATCAGGTTAAGTCACTAGATAGATGATACACTGGGATGAAATGATGCTAATGATACTGAGACTGCCTGCAATAGTGGATAAAGGGCATTCAGATCTTAGTCTCTGCGGAGGGAGAGAACGGACGTAGAAAGTAAAAAGGAAGTAAATGCACATACAGATAACATTGTGAACTGATATGTTACCTATTTCCAAATGTTTCAGACAAAGAAAAATGCTAAAAATTCCTGGTCTGTGGTATAAAACTAGTTTAGACAAATCCTTAGGCATTCAGGCTTTTAAAGTCTGTATAGAAGTGATGTGAGCACTGGGAGTTGCAGGGACCTCATTTCAGTAAGGATGTGTCGGAAGAGCAACTGGCTTTCCTAGAAATCCTAGCAGAGCTCCTTTTGTCGGAGCCAGTGGGGCAGTCTTGTAACTTGGAGTTTAGAAACATATGTAGAGGTACAGCTGATACCTTGGTCAAACACTCTTTATCCACCATTATAAATACAGGCTTCCCTCCCAGAAAACTTGATATCCTCTTGAGCTTGTTTTCTGGCTGAGGTTAGACCAAGCACCTGAGACCACAGCTGCCTTTCCCACTCTTCCTGTAACTTAGTCCAGCCAGTTTGCACTAGGCCTGGCTCCCACAAGGGCATTTGTTTCCAGTTGGAGAGGATTGCAGAAGGCTTCTGCTGAGAAAACCCTTTCAGGCAGGGCTGAGACATTGGCAGCTGACGGCTCTGCGGTGGCTAAACCACAGACAAGGTGACTGAATACTGGCTTTTCAGCAGCACCAAAGGGATGTGGGCAGCTGGATGAGATGCAGCTGGCTTAGCATCAATGTTGGGAGGATGCACGCTGACAGGGTAGTGGTGAGGTGAGAAGGTGAAACTGTTTGGGAAACTCTGTCAGGATCCCAACTTTAGCATGAGTGAAAGGCAACAGACTGCCAACTGTGAGGTACAGCAGTCCTCCTCAGGTCTAACCATTCTGGGATATATAATTTGGTATAACTGCAGCAAATTCCTTCCTCTGTCACCACTCAGTGGGGTGAGTGTGACCTTTCCTCTCAAATAAGGACCTATGATCCTTCTCAAGATCGTTGCAGTTCACTGCAGGTGGCATTTATTTTAATCACAGTAGAGGAAGGGCAGCAGGTATGGCTCACACTGGGCTATATCTGAAGAAGGAGGACATTTCATGGATTGACAGATCCTTCAGAATTATTTAAGAAGGTATGTGAATAGTTACCTAGATTTCATTTACACTGCTACATCATGCACCCAGTATTTATCTGACAGATTAGCAGGGCATGGTCTAAATGGGAAAATCTCTTTCTAGCCTTGGGATGGCTTCTGTAAGCTACAGGTGAGGCAGTGCAGCAAGGTTATTACTGCTGTACCTGTCACTGCTTCTTTCTGGGGTGGGAGAGTCCCACCTCCAGTGCTGTCAGTCAGGAGCCTTTAAATGTATAAAGTGGTTTTGAAAAAAAAAATATTAAGAAAATATAATCCCTCCCAAAACCAATTTCCCTGCTGTGAAATGAATAATTCCTTTTTAATATACTAAGCCATTAAAAAATTAAACTTCTTTCTTTGACACCAAAGTAAGGCAACTGCACTTTATTTGGAAAATGTGAATGCCTCGAGCTGCAGTTTCTCTTTCACCAGCTCTCAGCAAGTGGCCGTTTAGTCTTAATTGCTCCTCACAGTGTAGTCCAATTAAGAATGGCATTAGCAGGGCAAAAACTATTTGTTAATCTGTAAAAGGTATGAGAGACAGTTCTTGTTTTGCCTGAGGTTTTGATTCACATGTTTGGGTAAAAATCTAACCAGCTGGAATGCTCTCCAAGCAGTACATGAGTATTAGCAAGCTATCCGTTATAAGCAAGATAAATATACATACGTAATTGAGTAGAGCAAAACTTTATAAAACATTTATTTATAATTGGAAAGACACATGTTGCTGAACTGACAGAGCTGAACTAACTACAAGTGACAGTACTGATACTTGAGTTGAGAGATGTTTCTGAGCTTGCTTGGGCTGGAGGTGACTAGGAGAAAGATGACAGTTTATGGTCTGGCCACCTCGAGGTGCTTGGGCAGACAAAATGGAGAATCCCCTGCTGCTGGAAGAACATTTGCCAAGACAGGAATATGAAGTAAGTTGTGGGGTCCCTGTGATCATTCTATACTTGGAGTGAGCGATTCAGAAGTCACACCTATCAGTCTGGCTATTTCCCATCATTACTGACAATTGCAGTGCAGCTCCACTAAAGTACATTCATGCAATATTTTTTCTAAAAAAACCCCCTACATTCTGCATGGCTGTTTTGTGCTCAAGATTTATTGTTTCAAATTAATAAATACATTGATTATGCCCATTTACACAAGTGGGATACTTGGAGGGGTTTTTTTGTGTAAGAGATGTTAAGGTCTTATATGCCTTCTGGTCTAAGGTCACCATATTTTTAATAGCATAAAGAGGGGACAAGAAAGTGGGCAGGTAGAAAAGGGCAAAGAGTTTGATGCAGTTTATTGCAGGGTGTGAAGGAATGTATGTGTGCCATGGAAGCCTGCAATGGGATAACCTCGATGGGGCTGGAGAAGTGTCAACCATGCCCTTTACCACAGCAAACTCAACCCACTGTCCCTTGACTGGGGACAAATGGTACATGCACCAGGGCTGAAGAAGAAGAGGTTCTGCTTATAAAGCAGAAATATTTATATATTGATGAAATTTAGGAAAATCTACCTGAACAAAATCAATGCAGAAGTATCTCCAATCACCTGGTTGCAAGGCAGCCTTACCCACTCAATTTTATGAAATTTTCCAGATTTCAGTCAAGGCTTAGACAAGAGTCATGTGTTCTTGTACCTGGCTAATGAAGACAGACTCTTTATTCCTACAAGAAAAGTGTTTAATTACATCCACTCATTATTCTTTAGAAATGAGAATGAGATTGTGGTTTTTAATTAGCAGCGTATACACTCCCAACCAAGAGCTTTCCTAATGTTTCTTATGTGTGCCCTTGTTTTTTCACCCTGTTTTCTTTCTGTCTGATAGCTTCATTTGTAGAGGGCATGTGGGTATCGACAGGGTAGGCTGCAGATGCTTGTGGGAGAACTGGTCTGATGGTTGTACTTCTCTCATGCCTTTCACTGGGTGAAGCATTTAGAGAAGCTTATTTTTCAAAGAGTTTTTGTTTACAGTCTAACATTTAGGTAGATCTGAAATTCAGTGTTACAGAAGAAAATACACTGTATTCTTGTTCTGCACAGATTATATGTCACTAATGGACCTGCTTCTCTTAGGAAGATCATTAAATAACAGATCACTTTCAGACAGGCTCTCAGTAGAGAGCGTCACTCTTGTTAGTCTAAGGTGAAACACTGTGGGTCTTTCCTATATTTGGAGTTAAATTTCTTGCCTTTCTGCTGTCTTTGGTGCAAGAGTTCTTTGCACTGGTGCTCTGGCTCAGGGTGCTACACTGTCACCTACAGCTGTCCAAGGGCCTTTCCACCCTCAGAGACAGGCTGCCGTTATTGCTGCTAGTGTTCCCCATGGCAGAGGTCTGACAAAAGGCTTTTTATTTTCTTTCCTTGCTCTTTTCCCTTTTTTTGTTTTCCAGGATATTTCCAATGTATTGATGTGTAGGTCTGTAAAAAGTGAATATGTATAGTATTAGTTGACAGCTTCATGAATCATGATTACTAGGAGCTTTCCAAAGCTGAAGTTGATGCAATATTCACATGATAATCAACAGGTTTGAAGTGATGAAATAGGTATGAAATAATCCACACACAATGCACATTGCAGTCCCTTTAAGCAGTCTCTCTTTGTAATCTCCTTTGTGAGATTAATAAACATATCAATCTGGAACCCTATTCTGGAGTGGCGTAAATCACTGGAGGCAGCAGGTGAAATAGTGGCACAAGTGCACTTAACAGAGGTTTTGGTATTGATTTCATCATGGTGAGGACTTCATGCCTGCTCATAGGAGGAACTATTTGCTGAATTACCTGAGGTGAGAAACTGGTGCTAAGCAGAGCCATGGGATCCTCACTGCCTGGTCTGCTTGCAGGTTTCCTCATCCTGGCTAGGAACAACTGCTGTGTTCCTGCCTATTTCCAAACTCAAATGACAGCTTGTTGCTACATTGCTTAGTCTAGTCCTGGGCCCTTTGCTGGTTACTGATGCTGCTGCAAGCGTGCCAAAGCGTGGGCATAGGGCTACCTGCTCAGAATAAAGTGACTGACTGGTTGTGACAGTTAAGCATCTTTTCTATGCCTTTTATAATTTAAAAGTTTATTGTACTGCTTATAAAAATTAATGCCTAACAATTTTCAGGTGGAACATTTTTAAATTAAAATGCCTTCAATATGATGGCATTAGTTTTCTCCTGAGTTATGATCTCATTGTGCCTTTACTTAGCTAAGTAACATCTTGCCATGTCCAGAGGCATTTTTATCCAGAGGATTTTTCCTTTGTGTACTTTCCACTTGAAAGTCCCTTTGCATTTTATTGCAAAGGCCCCAAAAGAACATGGCTTTCACCCTTCAGTTCAAAGGACACCAGATAAATCAGCCAGTTACAGGGCTACCATGCAGAAAACAGAATTTCTCTTTTTACGCTGTTGGCTTCCCTGATCCAGCTGAAGAACATAGTTGTGGCTTCTCCCATATTTTCCTACCATTACATCTGAGCTGCTGGGCATCCAGAACTGTGCCTCTGGTGAGTCACAGGTGTGCAGTGGCATTGACCTTGAAACCACTGGGCCTGTTGTACCTGCCTTATTGCATTACCTTGTGTGTGCGTGTCCCTCTCTGTCTGTGCCACATTTGCTATCTAATTTGCTTCTTCACTGTAAAAACCTTTGGTCAGCATCATACCCAGGGTGTCCAGAACCATTAAAATATTTTTGGAAACTCTTCACAACTTAAGTGCAGGTTTTAGGCATGCAACTTGAAACAGGCTAATGGATTCAAACACAAAGTCCAGAGAAATCCAAAATATTTGGGCACTTTGTTAAGAGGATCTTCTTTCCAGAATATGCATATTATTTCCATCAAAAATAACACATGGAAATCCCAGCCCTTTGCCACTAGGTGGTACCCACATAAAACATTATATTTCTTTCGTAATTGTATATGTTCTTGTTTGCAGATGAGATTTGGTCTGAATACACTCATGATAGTTTATGTGAATGCTGAGTCTTGAAGTTTTCCCTGGTAAAGAATCTTAATATGCTTTGGTTACTTAGTTATCAGATAATCACTCCAACGGTTTAACAAGCTAGCTTTACCTTGATTTAGCTGTGCTATGGTAAATTGGTCCTTTCAATTTGGCACAAGTCTGTGCTGCTGCCAGAAGAGCTGGTACCACCTACCACCTCTATCTCCACTCCTGGTGGCTTCTTTCTGTCTGCTGCCTGCCTAGTGCTGTGCAGGGAACTGGTCCAAACTGGCAATGATGGACAGGCACACTGCACAGTCATGTGGTTGCAGGTCCCAACACTGGGCACCTGGTGAGGACCAGCTTCTGGGAAAGTGGGGGGGGGGTGACTTCTGATGGCAACCAGGACTTCTGCCGAATTCAAGTGACTGTACAATGAAGTGTGATATTTGAAGATGTTCCAAATCTCAGAGGATTACGTGTTGGTTAATGATGTTCATTAAGGACTCAATTCATCAACATACTTAAGAACACAACTAATTTTAAATATCTGAACTGTACCATTGACTTCAGTCAAGCTGCTAATGTGCTTAAAATGAGGTGAGTACTAAAGTGATTGATGGATGAAACCATACAACCTGTTGCAGCTACCCTGGAAATCAATTGCAAAATGTTCATTGATTTAACCAGGCAGAGCTGTGGTGTCAGGCTGCACAGAAACCGTGGTGTCTTGAAGTGTTTCTCAGGCCATGGTCCCCTGGTCATGAGTGCACGTCAGGATTGGACTGAGACCATGCACTCCTCTCCCTCCTCTGCACCTCATCTCAGCTGGGCACTCAGGCAGTGATGCTGCCCTGTGGTGTCCCAGGAGGCTTCCCCCAGCCACCTCAGGGAGTCAGAAGCTGAGGTGGAGCACACTGGCCTTGAACTTACGAGGCAGCTTCTGTGTCTGGTCCCAAATCCTTCATACCAGCAAAACCTTCTTTGAATTCATCATGAGGTTTTGGCTGTGAAAAACCTTTAGGATCCAGCCCAGCGCAGTGCTCAGGTTTTAGAGTTTTTCACTCCCCAGCAGTATTTCTAGTGGAGACTATTTAATCTATTCTCTGAGTAAGCATGAAATCTGGTAAGTAACATGTCAGAAATAATTGTTAAAACAAAACAAAACAAATTTGGGTACGTCCCAGCAGAATACATACAGCTTTTGGAAACTGTAATAGTCCTGAATTTCTATCAGGAGGGCTGTTTAGTGTGTTGTTTCATTAGAAGGTGTACTATGATACTAAATCACCCACCTGTACTCACGCTTGGTTCACTTAAGCGTGTGAACTATCTTTGCAAGCACCAGCAACGACAGTCACTCCTTGAGTGGGAAGAGTTGCTGCAAAATATATTTTATACTGTAGTGCTACAGGATTTAGGTTTTGATGATACCTCTGCCATTGGCTTCAATTGATTTGATAAAGAGCAGAACTCAAGGCATTGTTAAGGGATGGTGAAATTTGGGCCAGTATTAAATATTGGAGATTATCCTATTCAGGTATCTTTTCAGGGGGCAAAATTGTTTGTATCCTGGAGTACAAAAGTTAGCCAGGCAGTTCTCCTGCCAGGCTTGCTACCTGGTATGTACAAAGCTCCTTTCTCCCTGGGCCTCTCTTGGTAGATGGGAAAGGACCTTGAGGCAGCTAGGATCTTCACTCCTTGGGAAAATGATGATTAAAAATGGATGTGGCAGAGATTCAAGGTCACTGATCATACGCTCCAAGTTTGGGTCAATATTTTTTCACCTTATGGCCATATATAACTGGTACCTTGTATTTCTTTGAAGTCTTTTGTTAGTATTCTGCTCCTGCAGAACTTTATTCCCCTTGATTCAACTTTATCCACACTAGGCAATGTGCAAATGTTTGTGTTGGCTCGTGAGGCTACGTACATGGAGCTGGGGAGCTGTGCTTACCTTCAAGAGGACACTGTGATTAAAATACTGAGATTCTTCGTTACAGCAGTGACCTAAGTGGTGAGTGACCTTTATTCAGTTCTTTTCTCTGTGAGTTGGACTTTCTCTCCTGCTCCCAGAAAAGAGAAGTGACCAGCATACGGGGGAGGAATCTGGAGCAAAGGAAATGTTTTTCTCTTCACATCTCCTGCTGTGGCTGCTACAGTTTGCATGTTCTAAATAAATACTCAGTAGGAAAGGGAGAGATAACTCTAAAACATAGGGTTTAGCCCCTGCACCTGTGAGAAAGGCAGGAGACCAAATGTACCACTGTGTGGATGTAGGAGCTCAACTTCAGTTCTCTCCCCTGTGGAGCATCCACAGAGGAACTGGAAGACAGGGTTCGGGCCTCCCCTCCTTCTCTTCTGGCTTTATGATAGATAAAATGATTGTCAGTTCCTTGGACTTTAGAAGAAAGGGTTAAGGTACTTAACTCCCAGGGTAGGTTTAGGGCTGCAAATCCTGAATGGGAAGAATTGCTCCATGCAAGGCAGAGAACATGACAGTCCTAGTGAGGGACAGGGTTCAACACCCATCTCTATCTCCAGCACTTCCTTCTGGCTGCCTACAGTGGGGTTTGTCCTACAAGAATGTGGTAATTTTATCCTTTTTCTGAAGCAGGAGCCCATGCACCCCACCTGGGTTTTATGAGCACTGCAAAGCAAAAGGGCACCCAAGAGTGCAATAGTGGAGTTTCTGGTCCACATACACCTGGCTGTGAGCTGCCATGCTCTGTTCAGGGAAGCCTAGCAAGGAGCTGAACTGGGGCTTCCAAATTCTTCAGATGTTGACCCCTTTCCTTCTGTAGCTGTAAAGAAGGTGTTGGGAGCAAGACTGAATTCTTACCTCTCACTCATCTAGATTTGTTACTACCTGTTTTGTGCCAAAGGGAATGAATTAGAGAACGATGCTGTTTATAAATCTTCCATCTTTGTTGGTGTAAAATGGGATGCTAGTGAAATACAAAAGTATGTTATATCTGAATGTAATATTAGAGCTATACATAATAAATTTTCAAAATTCATAGCTATTATATAATGCAATGTTCTATATGATCCCCTCCACTGCTAACAGTTTCTTAAGTATCGTAGTTAAAAGTTGTCAGATGTGTCTAAAAGATAATTTGTATACAGAAATACAATAGTATGTTGCTTAATCCAATGTCATTCAATAATATATTTCATACCAAAACATCAAAATCTATTAAGACAAAGACATTTACTGGGAATTGACTTCAATCCTTAGGAGGTTGAAAATAGCTTCAGTGCGATTAATGGCTTAAAGTTAATTGTTTTTGTTAATGTTTTATTTGAAATGTCCTGCTCAACAAAGCTAATGTGACATTTCGCTCACTAGGGATGTCGAGCCAAATTCACTGCTGACATAGGCAGGTGTAACCCCATTGACTTAATTAGAGCTGCACCTACTTACGTCAGCAGTGAATTTGGTATCTTGCCCTTTTGAAGAAAGGGAAAATTGTAAAGGTTGGCACTTAGAAACCTGGAGGTGGAGCACAGAGGACAAAAGAAAGAGGAAATACCAGTATCTGAAATGAGTTGGCCAGAGTTTCTCTAGAAAAGTAGCTAGTAAAAGCAGCTAAAGCTGACTTTATCCTCTCCAGGAAGGGCTGTGTGTTAAATCCTGCTAAATAAATGGTGTGAAAATAATCTGAGGTTCTAATAACCACTTGAAAGAAACAAACATATGATTGTTTCTGGAACAAAGAATAATTGCCTTTTTGTGAGGCAGAAACTCGCTCTTTAGAAAGAGAATAGAGATAGTGTAGAGATACTGGTGACCTGGAGCAGGAGGGGGCTGTTTGCATTTAGAAGTGCATATTAGTCCTGAAAGGATGGAAGAGATAATGGGGAAATGGAAGACAAATAAGGAGGTGCCTGGCCATTTGTCTTCTCCAAGACAAAGATGGTGACCCCAGGAGGTGCCAGGTGATCCCTTCCCAGCCACTGCAGTGAGAGTCCCCACTGTCACCTCGTGCAGAATGGAGCTACATGCCTGATTGCATCCAGCAGAAAATTTGCTTGTACTGGGTCTGTGGGAGTGGGATGTTTGCAGATGCACTTGATTTGTACTTATTTACACCACATTTTATTTCCTTCAGGGGGCTTTGAGCCATCTCATTACAACATCGTAACTTCATTCAGAACATAAACTCTGAAGCATGGATCCGTGACCACTCTTGTTGTCTCTATATGTACACAGAGCGATAATCCTTTGAACAGAAACACATAGATCATTTCAATTGCATTTGACGGTGGAGAGCACACTTTCCCAAGGCAAAATCTGTAGATCTAATCAAGGCCTTGAGTTTCTTAGGCCAGCTAATTTTGGACAGTCAGGAGAGTGCCAGAAGCCCCCTGGGCCTCCAGGGAGAAGATCACAATGAATGGCAGGGAGTCTCCTGGAAGACCTGAGGATGATGTGCTGTGTGCAGTCTGCAGCTACGTGGCTTCTTGCTCCCAACCGAGCTCCAGGAATGGGCTAGCAAATCTGGTCTTTCGAATAGTGTCAGTGATAGCAGTGATGTCAACTGGTCTGAAATTTATTACTTGTTGTGGGATGTCTGAAATGTTTCCTAAAACTCTGCCTCTTAAAAGCAGCAGAAAAGCTCAGTATTCATTTAAAAAATCTTTAAGAAAGAAGCAGATTTGATACTTAACCTTCAACACTTGACACAGAGATGTAAGTGACCCTAAAAATGCAGAAACTGAAATAAGCCCCATGGAGTCCTTTTCTTTTTTTTTTCTTTTTTTTTTTTTTTTAAGGCTTGTGGATATTTTTGGGGGGTTAGTTGAAGGATTACTGCCCCTACCCCTGATCTTTGAAAGAACATTCACAAGTTTGGGAAAATATGTGTGTTCTCATCCTCAGGCCACCCTCTCCCCTCTCCCCATGATCTCCTTCCTGGCCCTGTGGGAAGAAAAGGAGAGGTACCACGCCACAGAGGAGAGGCTCACCCTGCCATTTGCAGAATGTGCTCCTGGATAATGCAATACCCCAAGGTTTTTATTCCATGTTTGACTTCCTGCTACATGTGGCACTGCACATAATTCAGGAACTGGATATTGACTTCAGTTCAGGAATGCTAATGCCAATGCTATTGGCTCTGAATGTAATTTCAAGACTCACTATCTGGCTTTGTTTTCAGTCCACAAGCATTCCTGCTGTTAATTAAGGGGCTGTGCTCAAAAGTTATATATAAAAACATATTTTCTTGAAAAGATTAGGCAATTCATTAAAATAAAATCCATGTAAGCAGAGAATCCTCTTCCAGTATTTGATATAGCCTGGAGGAAGGGCATATTATACAAAATAATTAGATTTTGAAGCATTCTCTGAGTGGGAAGTAATTTTTTCTATGCAATAAGGAATAACCCTAATAGAATATCTTGCCCTTTACTCTTGGCTATGCTGCCATTCATATATCATCATGATAACCCCTTTAAATGGCTTACTGCATAACATGCAACCAAAAGCTATGTATTAGCTTAGAGTGCACATATAATTTTTATAGAGTGATCCCTGTGTTTACATTTTCAAAATGCTCTGAGTTTTGCTCCAACACAAATGCCCTTAAATCAAGCAGGCAACATGATACAATGGTCTGATATAGATTTTTTCTCCAGTCAGAAATGCCATTTCCTGGTTTACATAAAACATAGAGATTTTATAGATTGGCAGAGTATTGAAACTTCTATGAACTGAGGAAATCTGCAAATGAATTATTCTTCTGAACTATCCAGGGAGCCTATATTACTGGTCAGATTCTGATCTGAGACATGGTGCACAGGAACAACTGAATTTAGGTTTTAACTTCAGAAGTCTACTAATATACTCAGAGGAAGCTCAATCTGAGCATGAAAACAGCAAGTTACTTTAACTGAACAATAATGTTTGACCACTGGATTTGAATTCTAGTGAAGTGCAGGTATAGAGTGAAGGTGAAGTGGTGAATATGCTATACACTGGTTTGTAATATGTATCAATATATTACATTATGGTTATTATGTTTATATTCCAGGAAAACACCACAGGAATTACCAGACTAGAAGAAAAGGCTGTTACAGTCATGTAACATTATACTGGTATAAAGCTGCACAAAATTCTTAGCTGTGCAGGAGATTGAGCGGTGTTCTTGTATCAACTCGCCTAAGACCCCTATGTAAAGGCTTTGTTCTTTGCTCAAGCAGTAGGGGTTTTCCTTACTGGTAATTTACCAGGGTTTTATCAACAGTTCCAGATGTATTTTGGTGAAAGTCAAGGTAAGTGCAGCCATCCAAAAAGCCAGTTTAGAAACTACACCGAGACATGTAGGACTGAAGATCAGAGATGCAGGAGGAGATGGAGGGGGAGGTGGCAAGAAGGAAAGGGGATATTTCTTCTGCAGCAGAAAATTCCTGTTCCTTACAGCTACAACACAAACGTGGGTTTTTTTAGGAACTCACTTTATGATTTTAAAGACAGGCATAAGTATCCTATGCTTCAAGAAAGTCTCCAAAAAGGGTTTTAGCATCTCCTGTACCACCTCTCACCATTGTAAGTCTTGGCAAGGGAAAGAGGAAAGAGTAGAAAAGTGACGGATTATTTATCAGCCCAGACTAGTAATTTATGTAGAAAGTTCTTTCTATCCCTTTTATCCTCAACTATCCCCCATCCTATTTCTTTTTAACTCATTCCAGCTTCTCTGTGGGGAAGTAGATACAACTGGATCTCTCACTGTCTGCACAGAGTGCCTCTGGTATTCACAACACTGCTTGCAATTTGCCAAGACCCTTGATGTCCCATCAGATCAGCTCTGCAGCTGTCCTTCTCCTCAGCTGCAGGATCTGGGTCAGTCAACCACTCTCCATCAGCAGCCATTGACAAGGCTCAGAGCCTGTGGGAGCCTGTCCTCAGTGGCACAGCACTGCAAACCAACATCACTGTCTGGTCTTTCTGAATATGGCCTAAATACCTATAAAATCTGTATTTTCTATGAGGTTGTTTTGGAATTGCTGATTAAATGGAAGGTCTAATAACCACATCCATTGTAGTGTGAGAGACTGTCACAGTGATATTTATCTGTTACCTGTCATTTAAGAAGTTAGAAGCACTATCTTGCAAGATGGGATTTGCAGAACTGCATTATTTATTAATTTATTTATGATATGTTATTTATTGGAATTTGGTTCTGTCGTACTTTGCTCACAATCTTTAATTTAGACTATGGCTCTTGGTGTGCTTATATCACAGCATCAGCAAAGTTCTGAGTTTTTAAATTTGGAAATTAATATGTTAGAAATTGTGACCCCTGTGCAGAATGGAAAGGTGGGATGCACAACCACATTGCACCCGAGCCTGCAGCTGGAATATGCAGCCATGCCACCTCTGATCAGAGAGAACAGAATCCTGTAGTATCCGATACTAAATAACAGAGGACAGGACCATGATCAGAGAAGATAACACGTTGGATCCTAGAAGCAGTACAGAGGCATCAATACGCTAATTTACTAATTAGCTCTGCCCTTCTGTGATGATGGTCTTATGTTGCTTCTGGAGGTAGCTCAGACTTTGCTGGCTTAAGGCTTTCACCTGCGCTCACCTGTTCAGGACAGGTCCTGTGACCCTCGACAAGGCACAGCATAGCCTGAGGGCCTGGACTGACTGTGGAAATGTTCTTTACAAAATAATTAGACTTAACCAAATCACTGTATGTAATGTGTGTGTGTGCATATGTGCCTAACAGAGCAAACATTTCTCTAGGCCCCCAGCACCTTGTCCCCTCAGCCCCAGAGGTGTATTTCAAGGGAGTTCATCTTCAAGGCTCTTTTTAAAAAAGCCAACTTTGTAATGTTTTGCTGAAAGCAAGCTGAAGTTCTCCTTCCCAGGATCCAAGAGCTGCCTCTGCAATCAAGGGTTTGCTCTGCACACTCCTCAGTGCAAAGTCTCTGTGGCTGTTATCATAGCTGTTAACCTAACCATGAGCCAACCTGTGAAGTCAGGGTCCACATCAAAATCCCGCTTTGGCTGATGCTGTTTAGATTCGAGGCCACGGCAGGACAGAGAGTAAGGAAGGGTGAAAACTTGGATTGGAATTGTCCGAAATGGATTGTCTCTGGTGTTCCAGATCATTTTGATCATTAGTTTATGGTCAGATCCTTTTGCTGCAGCAACCCTATTTTTGGTGGTTCCTTGGCATTCCTGTAGTCTTCAAGGTACAGGATTCCAGAAAAAGACAAATGTCTGCTTCACTCTTGTTAACAAGCTACCAGCCATCTGTTGGAGTGATTAATTCCTGGAGCATCAAAATTTACATGCATTTTAATTGTTTTGAGGCTTAGATGTAAATTGTTTCTAGATTATTTTTTTTTTTACTATTTCAACTCCAAGCAGTAGACAACAGTGGTGGTAGGGTTTTGGGAATATAAATCCTGTAAATACTGTTCATGAGTTTATAAAAGCAATAAAATGCCTAAAACTGCATCTACAGCAACCCTCAACATTGAAGTAGTAACATTTGTTGTTCTCTGGTGGTTAATATCTATTTTTGTCCAAACAAATCATTAGGTTCACTGCCGAGGTTATTTAACTTAATATTAATTATAAATCATTTATTTTCTAGAGCTTTACTGGTATTCCATATGATTAAATGATTATTTCAGAGCACAGTCATCCAAAAAATCAGTAGGTGGTTTAAAAAAAAATCCCAAACCAACAGTATAATCTCAGTTAGGTGCTGCTATTCATAAAGTTCCCACACTGTTCTTGCAGGCTGTAATAACATGGAAACTTTACTGGAAAGGTATCCTGTGATTCAGCATGGAAAAGCATGTTCTTCTGTACTTAATGAGAGAAAATAGCAGGTACAGAAGGACATATAAAGTCATAAAAAACACTGAGGTGGAAACTCTGCATGGGCTTTTTGTATTAATACAAAGTGTTTGAGTCAAAATGGGCCAGGCGAAGTAAGATTTTAATTTTTGTTCCAATCATTTGGATTTTGACTTAATAACAGAGGCTGGAGTTTGTCAGGTGGTGTTAGATGTGCTACTAATGTTTTGGGATCATTGTGCAAAAGACCCTAGGTTTTCTTCTCAGATATGAGCAGGGAGAATCAGGTTAAAAGAGATTCTCTGAGTTGGGTTTAGATTATGGAAACTAAAGAATGGATAATTGATCTAATTTTGTATGCACTGGGCTTGGCAGGGTCTGTATAACACTTTCTGATTTTGGATCATCTCCAGCTGTGGACAACTGGGTCTTGTTTAGAGTAGATAGCTTTTCATTTTTGTTTTGTTTCTAGATGATCGTTGGAGTCTTAAATGGGAACTCCATATATTTTCAAAAGAACAATTTTTGGGTCACTCTTCTTTCAGTGCCTCTATAACATGAATAGAATAGAATAGATTTCAGTTCAAAGGGACCTACAATAATCATCTAGTCCAACTGTCTGACTACTTCAGGGCCAACCAAAAGCTGAAGCATGTTATTAAAGGTAGCATTGTCCAACTGCCTTTTAAACACTGACAGGCTTGGGGCATTGACCACCTCTCCAGGAAGCCTGTTCCAGTGCTTGACCACCCTCTTTGTAAAGAAATTATTCCTAATGTCCAGTCTAAACCTCCCCTGGTGCAGCTTTGAACCATTCCCACATGTCCTGTCGCTGGATCCCAGGGAGAAGAGCTCAGCACCTCCTTCTCCACTTCCCCTCCTCAGAAAGCCGTAGAGAGCCATGAGGTTGGCCCTCAGCCTCCTTCTCTCCAAACTAGACAAATCAGAGGTCTTAGTTGCTGCTCATAGGACATGTCTTACAGCCCTTTCACCAGCTTTGTTGCCCTCCTCTGGATGCATTTATATCATTAGAGTGTCCCTGAACTGCAAGTGAATGCAGGCTATACATTGGAGTAGCATCAATTTAGTGCAAAGGAAGGCAGGGAGGCAGAAGGAGGAATGGGCCTTGCAGGGGTCAGTCCCTCATTTTGGTCTCTTGGGGATGCAGACTGATGAAGTGAGAAAGTGAGGCCCATATTGATGCCCATCCCTATGCCATGATAAACGCTGAGGGTTATATTCTGCCAACAACTGCCAATGGCTATGGACTTTGCTCTTTTCTTTGCCCTCTCATTTTTCCTCTGGGTGTGGAAACAGCAGCTGCCAGAGCAGGGGCTTAATGACTCTGAACACCATCACATGTACAAGAAAGACCACACAGATGATACGCGACTCAAGCGGATGCTGATGGACAGAAGTGAGTTTTGGTGACTGATGTCCTCTGTAACAGCTAGCAGCCATGTGGGGCTGGAACAAGCCAGGGTCCCATGCCAATAAGGGCAAGGCGTGCAGCCACTGGCTGGAGAGAGCTTGTGGGAACCTAATTCTGTCACACATCTGAGGAAAAGCTGGCATGATTTCCGTGCCTCTGATGGATTACCTCTTCAGAGAGCCTGCTGGAGGTGGCTTACTCCTGCCTTTGCATCACAGGATATTGTCTGAAGTAATGAGGTGTCTGTATAAAGGAAAACAAAATTATTGACTGGTGGCAGGGTCTCTTTACCTGAAACCCCATATTAAGAATCTAATTGAGACTAAGACCATTCTGTAGCATCAGTTTGTCCAGCTTTTTATGCAAGGACAACATTGAGTACTTTTGGCGCTTCCTGCATTTACAAGGTCTGTGATCTGCCAATGCATCTCTAGCATGGCTCTGAGAAAATACTTGTGATTAGAAAGGAATGCACATGAGTTGGTACCTTGAGTTTTTGCATGCCAGCAATGCCACAGGGACAGGACATAAAAACTGTCCCTGCATCTTGCTCGTGTACCTGGAGAGCCACTCCAGACCTCACTCTGATGTCCTCCGCAGAGTGCTGGCTCAGGCTGCATTTGCTGCAGGGTATGCTGGTTTAAACAAGGCACTTTATATGACAAGGGATGCTGCTAGAAAAGGCAGTAAAGAGATATCTGGGTATGAAACTCATGCTTTCAGTCGCTGCATGGAGCAGATGCAGTTTGTCCAGCAGACTGTCAATGCAACTTCAGGAAACTGATTATTGTCCATGCACCAAAAGGACTGAAGCCACAGAGATACACAGAGGTTTTTCCTCTGGAATACTCCCCATGTGAAATGAAGATAGCAGAACATTGTGTACCAGCTGAAATGATCTATGTCCCAGCATCCTGAATACAGGGCAGCCAGTTTGTGGGGCAGCTCAGCAAATCTTAAGCCAAAAGACTGCTCTCAAGTGTAACAGGAGGATGATCTTGTGATGGAGAGGCAGAGCAGTGGGTCCTGCATCGTGTCCCTACACCAATCTCCCTAGTGGTATGACAGGAAGATATTTCTATACTCATCCCAGGCAGAGAAGGAAATGCAGAAGGGCTGCCTGTGCATGCTGATCTTGGCGTTAGGAAGACATCTAAGTGACTTGTACCTGGAGAGTCCTGTCTTGCCATATCTGCACATGACTGATCAATACCACCATGTTTCCCCAATCCAGACCAGCCCTGGTCTGTTGCAGCCCATCCCAGAGGGTACTCCCGCTCTCAGCAACCCTAGACAGATACTGATGTAGGTTATCAGAGATGTTGCCTGCTCAAGCCAGACATGGTACGGTGCAGGAAACTGCACTTGGGGACAACTGAGTAGCTAGGAAGAAAGAAGGGTTGTGGCAGTAAGTGCTGAGCCCAAGCAATGATTGCAATATCAGCCCCTCAATTAGGGAAGTGAGGTCATGACCAGACTGGAAAAAACAGGTGTAGTGCAGTAACTATTATAGTTAATAATCAAACATAACTGCACAGGAACTACAGTCATTAATTCCTCTTTTTGCTTTAGAGGCCATGTTTGTTCACTGGTCTGACCCTTGTTGTCCAGCCACCAGAGAGACTTTGAGACCTACCTTTTTCTAGACTCTCCTCGGGAGACACCATTCTGCGGGGAGCAGTGGGGGAAGCTGTTTCTCGTAGACCCTTGCCCTAGTCCACATCCCATTAGTCTCCTCCAGTTCATTTTTTAAGACTGCTGACATCACATTTCACCTGCTGTCAGCCTATAGCAGGATTGTAACTGTGAACTTGCTCAGCAAGGTCAGGAACCTGGCACACTTCCTTCTCTTCAGCAGAGGCAGCAAGTTCTATGTGAAACTACTGTTTTAATTCCTATCCTTGCACTGAGGTGGCCTCCATATTTATATAATTTCCCTGCAGAACAATGTGCTTGTTCTGCTTGCTCCTCTGAGCAAAGCTTTGCGCAGACAAGTGGAAAGGGTAGGAGCTCTGCTTAATGTGACTTCCACGAAGGGAGTCCTAATGAGAGTCCTTTGGCTGTGCAAGAGCAGGGAAGAGACAACTTGTAGGAGAAACATCCCTCTTTAAAAATGTGAACTCTTTGAAGAAGTCTTCTTTAATTGTTTAATTTTAATATCTGCATTTACTAAATCTTAGCTCCAGTTAGGGAATCAAGGGACATTTTCTGATGACTTCTTTAGCTTTAAAAAGAGAAGTTCAGGGATAGCTATGCAATTAACTGTGACTTACGCGTGTCTGTATAGCAACAGCAAACCTTCTGCGGAAGAAATTAAATTTCTCCCTGAAGGAGAGTGATTGCATAGATGACTTATTCAAATGTGTAGAAAAAATTGCTTTGACATGTTTTGCAGGAAGGAACAGAGGCACATCAGTATTGAAATAGCTCTGGGTACCACAAATCTATTCACAGGTAATTGGATTACCTCATGTATCTTGTACCAAAAAGGGGCTGAAAAATGATCCCCAAATGAGGAACATATTTACACTGAATTTGATCTCTCCACATTTGGTAGCACTGTGCTGCACAAAACAAACTCCCAATTCCCAATTCCCAAAAGAAACTCCAAGGGGAGTCATAGCAGTAGGCATTGATGGGAGCTGCCTTTCCAGCTGTGCCACAGCCTTCTGCTCCATCCAGGCCAACGCACCATGCAGAGGCAAAAGGGACCATTCCCATTTAGGCCAAATGGAGTGTAACTGTCCTAAAAGCTGACCTGCTTTGCAGCAAAACGACTCCAGTATCAAAGTTTTATACAGTTGACAGCTCCCATCCACCACCATGGCAGCTGTGGGGACCTTGTGTGTCAGAGGGGTTATTCCCTATGGTGCAGGCTTGTGGAGCACCTGATGGATGCCTGGAGGCTGGAAACCCTCAGCTGGTGGCTGTGTACATTCTCACTGCAGTCAGGACACTTCTGGCTACCATTTCCAGTTACTGATGTCTATCTCCACCTCGCTGCCTAAAGGTTGCTCAGATATTTTCATTTTCACTTTTCTATTTCATCTACTCTGCCTCCACAGACCTGGGAGATCTGGCATTGCCAGATGAGGAGCTGCCATGTTCAGTCAGACTCAAGGTCCTTCTAGGCTCAGCCTCCATCTTTAATTATGTCTGATATCAGGTTTTCAGGAGAGGCAGTAGGAATCTTTTACCTGAGATGAGAGATCCTGCTCTCTAGCAGTCAGGCCTGGAAAATATGGTTTAGTATTCTCTAAAAACATGGCTTTTGTCAATGGTTGTGGCCATCCTGGGTAGTGTAATAACCACATGCTACCAAATCTCACTTTGAATTTTATGTATTTCCTGATTCTGCTTTATCTCCCCGTCACTGACACTGAAGTGTGCAAATATTGGCCTTACTGTTTTCGTCATGTACATTTTCCAGGACTGGTAGGAGCTGAAAATGTGCTGAGTGTTTCAGGCCAGAGCCAGAGCCAGCAAGTGTGTGTGTGTGTGTGTGTGTGTGTGTGGTGTGTGTGTGTATGTAAGAAATTCAGCTCCAGTTTTTAAAAATTATGAACGCCATTCACATCAGCAGGAACTGTTGATTGCTCATGGCACTGCTGAGTGCAAGAGAAACGGAAAAGCAGCCCTTGCTCCCTTCTGCTGCCATCCCATACCTTAATCCTGGGGGGAGCAGCGTGGTGAACTACACATACCGGCTCTCAGGTGAGCCAAATCACTGCAAACCCTTCACTAGTGGTGTGGAGAAGCCCATCCAGACACCGTGTTGTTTGCTCTTATTTGTACAAATGGGAGGAGGGCTTGTGCTCCCCGCCTTCCCAGCCTTGCTTCCAAGCTGGGAGGAGGGAGGGAAGAGGAGGACAGAGATGGAGGGAAGAGGAAGCACAGGAAGTGATTACGTGTGTTCAGCTGAAGCATAATATTTACTCATCTTCTGCTTTGGTGCTATAGTTCTGCTGTACCATTTCCTGTCCCTTTTCATTAATTGAGGGCTAAATCCAGAACTATTCAAGTGCTGTCCTTGCTGTTTCAGTGACACAATAACCATCTTGCCTCACACATGACAAGTGCCTGCCTTTTATTGCTGCTTATTTTTTTCCTGCCCAAGCTCCCTCTGCAGCAGATATCCTTGGGGCACAGGGAGAGAGAGGGCCTTGTTGGTGCTGTACCTGCTTGAGTGGGTGGGGACCATGCTGCACCTATTATTATTTAATAACTTGCAGTGGAAATTGTCACTTATCCCGCTGCAAGTGCATGGTACCCCACACAGAAAATCAAATCACTGGATGAGTGCCTGCTGAAGGTGGCACTGTGAGCATTCCCTGCCTAGGTGTTCCCACCCCAGGGAAAAGAAAATTGGAAGGAAACGTGCCGTCCTTTGCGGCCATGGTTTGGGCCAAGGCCAGCCATTTTGTCTTGGTCTGTGTGTCTCCAGGCACTCTGAGCTTCAGGTTCTGCTTGTAAAGTGAATGAACTCAGGCCCTGACTGACCTATTAGCCTCAGTGATGGCATGAGTTGTGGTTAAGGTCTCCCACAGTGAGGTCCTTCCCATTCTGCTCCTGCCCTCTTGTACAAAGCCAAAACAGTTACACCATTGCATGTCACAGCCAAGAAAAATAACTACAAACCTTGTGTGATTCAGAACTCAAGGCGACTGTTGTGCAAGCTCTCCCATGGCTGCACCCTCATCCTCACTGCGCTGCTCTCAGCTGCCCTGCATCTCCCACTTGAAAGCAGGATGGGCACACAGGGGAAATACTGTCATCACTTTAGTCACAGGGTGCATTCAGATAGCATGGTAAATGTCATAAGACTGGAAAGACAGTGTATTTTGGTACAGAGAGAGAGTGAGCGTGAGAAGTGGTTTCACAGGCTGCCAAGTGCTGAATCACAGCTGTGGATGTATCTGCTAAAAGCAACTGGAGATCCCTCGCAGCCTGTGAGTGCCCCCAACATGTACATGCACACATGTGCACGTGCACACACACACACACACACTCACACAGACACAGACACACCTGGACACAGCCATGCCATGCCGGCTCACCAGCCTTTCAGCTCACCAACAGTAGGGCTGGTAGCATGGGAAGACAGCAAAAAGCCACAGATGGGATGGCTGTGCCTTTGTTATAAAGTCCAGAGAATGGGGTTTCTCTCTAAGAGCACCCAGAACACCATTTCCCAAAGCAAGTAAGCTCCATGCTGTACACTGTGATAGCATCTCTGGGAAGAGACCTCTCTGCGCTATACAATCTTCCCAGTGCACATGCTAGATGTTTTTCTTAGGGAAACTGATCCCTGTGTCCTTGTCCAAATGTCATTTTTCCCCCAGTCATGTAGCATGTGGTGTGGCATCAGCTGCTCTTCAACCCCAAGGAGGTGGCATTTCAGCGCTCTTTCACTGGCTTACTTTGGTTTGACAGGTGCCATGGAAAGGTAAGCTGTTGTGATGATGGTAATGATAGTAGATGTCAGCTTTGCATGGCAGGTATTTTAAAGTCAGCCACACTCTGAGGCAGTTAGCAATTGTCTATTAGAAATGAAGACTTGAGAAGGCATCAGGCTGAGAAACTGCAGATGGGTCAGCAAGGTGCCAGTGGCACAAAGTCACAGAGATGCTTCTCCCCTGGGTACAAGAGGAGAAAACAAACAGGACAGATGCTGGTCACATTGCTTCATGCATGACCAGAAAGTGCTCGGTGATTTTGCTGATGGCTGAGGCAGAAGAGCCTGTGCAGACCACAGTCCTGCTTGGTGCAGTCAGAGGGCTGGATTAAATGGCTTCTTTTTTTTTCATTAGGGACTTTACTGTATTTAAAATAATCATCCCAGATAAGTGAAAAGTCAATAAGTGAGCTCAGGCTGTACTCTGCTTTGCAATGGATGAGCTGAGGATAATTACAAGATTACCCTGGGGGGCTGCTCCTTTACTCAGATGGGTTCAAAAAGCCAAAGCTTTGTGACATGGTGTGATGAGTTTTTCAGAGACAAAATGTTTGGATCAGCCCTGCCTTGCTATTACACCTGCAGTCTGGTCATATGAGGGTCTATGTATGAGTGGGAGAATAGCAAGGACACTGTCAAGTGTTACTGGCTGCAGTGAGACTTGGAGCTGTCAAGTTTCTGAGAGTTCACCTTTCAAAGATTCTTTTATAAAGATGGCTATAAATAAAATAATAATTTATTCATACTGAAAGAGCGCATGGTAAGATAATTAAAATCTCCAAAGAGAGAGCCCAAGATCATGATAAAAGGGAAAAAACGTCAGGAAAAATCCAAGAACAAGGTCTCAAACAGCAGATGAAAGAGAATTTCATCAGTCATCATCAGCTGTTATTAACAATAAAACACCTCCCCCTTCTTCTATCCTCCAGAAAGTTCATTCCACTCCCAGATGCTTTCTGCTGAGATCAGGCATTTTTCTGGTCCTGACATTTCATTAGTTTTCCTCCCATCTTGGTGTCCTTTCTGAGCTGTGGCCGTGCAGAGCAGAGATGCGCTCCTGCTCCCCTCGTGATGCTCCGCCGTAGCTCACCTGTGCTGCTCGCCGATCCTTGCTGCTGCACAGGACTGGAAGACAAAGCCCAGTCTCCCAGTAGCGACTCACTGGCCTCTCCAGTTGCACCAGCGGTTTCTAAGGCTGGTTTATTTCTTTAGCTGGAACCACAAGTGAAACCCAGATGTTTTGACCTGGTATCTAAAGACTTTGCTCGTACCGAAAGCTCAGAGCACTGCTCACAGAGGGTCCCCCCGGGTCTGCCCGAGCTGCCTCCCGGTCCCACGGAGCGGAAACCCGCGGGGCTCGGTGCCGGCGGCCCCCCGGGAGGGGCTGGGGGGGCCGGCGTGGGGCCCCGCCAGCAGCCCGGTTCCACGGGAGGGCACTCTTGTTCCACGGAAATTGAGCAGCGGGAGCATTTATCTTTCTTTTAAAAAGGCAGTTTAGCTATGACAGGTAATTTGGCACATTTCTAGTTGAAATGTGCCAAATGATTTGGCAGATATTTCGCATACATCTGAAAATAGGAGCACCTGCTGCTGGCCTACAGGGAGGCTGGGGATAGGGGGGGGATTTTTATTAGTTGCTAATTACAGGCCCTGTAACAAGACTCTTGCGTTGGATGCGCCAGCCAGCCCCTGCGAGGGGAGGCCCGTCTTCCCAAAGATGTGCAGAGCCCCTCACTTTAAAATCACTTTCTCCCAGGCACTGGCATCTTTTCAGCCATCTTGGGTGACTCCATTACCTTGTGATGACGAGGAGCATGATTGATCCAGGTTGTCAATCACATTGCGTGACTGTGTTTGCACAACTGAATTGTGATGTGGCAGATACAAGCGGATCTGATGCACCAGGGATAGAAGAGGTTCATGACAACTTTACCTCATGCTCTGGGAATGTCTCTTTCCCTTTTATGGACCTCCAAAGGGTCTGCCAAAGTTTAAGCTGAAGATGCAGAAGGATTCTGACACTAACAAAAACTTTATTAAAACATGTATAGACAGAATATAAAGGAACTTATGAGAGGACATAATTGTGAGCATACCAAGCTTCTGTAATTAAACCAACT
The DNA here is from genome assembly GCA_031468815.1 of Morus bassanus. NCBI lineage: Eukaryota > Metazoa > Chordata > Aves > Suliformes > Sulidae > Morus > Morus bassanus. Next base: position 64,974,155 of record CM062600.1, read on the forward strand.
GATTTCCCAGGATTCATCTTAGGCAAGATTTTCAGACTAGGAAATGAATTACAGAGGTTTTGGAGAGGTTGAAAGAGAGACATGAAACATATGTCAAATATAAATGAAAATTATGCATTGAAATCTCTTTTTCCATGCCCATTTTCCTGATCAAGTAATCTTTTTGGTTTGAAAAATCAATTAAAAGTGAGACTTAATGCAGACAACAGTCTAGCTTACATGTGAATAATCACTTTGGCAGCGGTAATCACATATATTGACAGAAAACAGTACCAGTGTCAGGCCAAACCCAGAATAGAATATGAATGCAAAATGGTTGATGGAGCAAGGCAGGGTTTGGTCCTTTCTTCCTGTCTACAAATCTACAGGACAGACAAATAACCCAAGCTGTGTTATGTTTTTAAGCTAACTAATTGAACTTTCACATTTCTTGCTTTGAATCATAGCTTTAGCTCTGTCTTAGGATACTACTAACTCCATGAATTGCTTGGAGGTATATTTGGTTCTCTCACAGCTCGTATCAGTGCCATCTTCAGTGAAGTCTAATATATATTTTTAATTATAAATATTTATTAAAATCCAAACCAAAACCAAGAGTTAGCTGAACAGAACACAGGGGGAAAGGCGAGCAGTAAGACCAAGCAGTGAGGATATGACTGTTCATGACAAAATCCCTGTGCTCATGTATGGGGCCAAAGAACGGTGAGTCCCTGCGTACAGCAGGCTGTGCCTGTGTCAAGACCCTGCAGTACCAATCTGGGGTGTTATTTATGTTCAATGATCAAATGGGATCACTTCCAATAACATCCCTTGTATGTTCATGCCACATCTGTTCTTTATAAATTACGTGCTGACCCAAAATGCCTACTGTGAATGTCTATAGAAGAAATCTAAGAAAAATTAAGATTTCCACCAATGCAAGCAAGCATTCAAAATCAAATGGAATGTGGTTGCTCATTTTAAACATTTTCCCATCCACTGGCAATGACGAAGTCTTGTTCTGGCAAAGCCTTTGGCATACTCTTAGCTCTCAGCCCAGCACAAGACAGCATATTGAATCTTGGGTTAAAAGGACTACATTAGACATCTCTGGCTGCTCTAGGTGTCCCTTGGGGTGCAGGAGATGGCCCTGGGGGTGCCCTGCCAGCCCTGGTCATCAGGTACATCCTTGGGGATTGGGTTGGACCAGGGATAGGATGGGCAGGCACAGTAAGGGCTGGCATGCACTGCTGGTCATGACAATGTCTGATTATATTTCTCTGGTAGTTCCCTGTCTCTGCTTTCCCTTTTATCCAGAGAGCATTGAAAATCTGGGCCTATAAATCTTTCAAATTGTGTAGCAGGAAACCAGGTGTAATTTCAGGCTGTTACAATTTAAAATGGTAAATGCCACTCATTAGAAAACCTGTAACTCTTTTTAATAGTTTGAAAGGTTAAAAATAAGGGTTTTGATGCTATCTACATGGAAAGAGACATTTCTTTCATTACTTTTACAAGTGGATTCAGAGTTTATGGAGTGTCAGGCCAGGCAAAGGCCTTGAGCCAGCCACAGAAGAGATGAAGAGCAGGCCTGGCCACAGGAGATGCATCTCCAGTCTGTCCAAACAAAAGTCCCTCTCTTGGTGCAAAGGGGATGCTTGGAGGAGTACATGAAAAGAAGTTAATTTTTAGTTCAATAATAGCGCTAAAAGGATGCCAACCATGTATATCCAGTCAGAGTAAAGATTACAGGCTTATTTAATACAGCAGATCAAAAGAAGCAGTCTGCAGGCAGCAAAAAATTCACCTTGCTCTTGAGGTCATCCATGTCTGAGTTGGAGTTTTGAGGGGACAGAACTCATTTCTAAAGCCCAAAGGAACAAAACTTGGATTTCATCTTGGGAGCGACCAGGTAACTATTATTCATGCTCTCCTTGTCCCATAGGTAAGGTAGAAACTAACCTGCACTTGTAGTAGACAACATGTGGCAAGAAAAGACAGAGATGAAGGTTGTATTGAGGCATGCAATAACATACGCTTTGGATAGCTACATGCTGTGAGAATATAGTCCCAATTTAGAAAAGATTAAGAGAGCGGGATGTAGAGAATAGCTCCACAGGCACAGGAGGACCATCAGATACCCACCACCAATCTAGCAGTTGCTGATGTACAAGAAAATGTAATTCATCTTTCTCTCCTTATGTTATATTACGGGGGAGGAAATTACTGTTTTTACAGGTGTGGACCTGGAATAAACATGAGCTTAATTATTGCTGATCTACACTATTAGGAAAAGAATTTCAAGCCCTGTTTTACAGTATTTTCAGTCTCTTCACCTAATATAAAGGAATTTTTCTTAATTTTATACCTCAGCACTGAGAAGCTGGTGTTACTGATAGTACTACTGAGAAAGGAGAGGATGGCAGAGGTGCAATACGCTTGCTCAGCTTTTTAATGATGACACTCTGGGTTTTCTCTGAAGTCTCCTAACCCATTAGGGTGTCCAGAGCACCTGCTTCATCCATTAAGAAGCCTTCAAACTCTATTCTCCTGTTAAAGTTCAGCCATACCAATACAATGATTCCAAAAACCAGAAAATCTCTATCAGGACCTGAGGCAGTGCTACTCCATGAGTCTGAAAGAAAGCAGTACTCAGGGGAGCAGCAGCTGTGATCAATGCCTGGTGGAGAACCTTGACCAGTGCGGGAAAATCCTCCAAGTTGCTTTGAACTTGATTTCCACATGATGAATACAAGTTTGATCCGACACCCATAAAAATCCATAAGGTTTTTATTTAATGTAATGGGAATATGATCAAAATCTAGGCCAACTGAACTGAGTTTGTCTTCCTGGTAATTTGTGATAAAGTATATATCATTACTAATACAATCTACTGCTCTTTGAATATATTCCATTTCTTTTCTTTTCTTTTTATTTCAGGTTTTCATAATGAACAGAAGATGACAAACATTTATGGGGAAGATGAATGGCAAAACTCTAAATATTTCTACTGTTAATTTTTAAACAATTGTTTTCACTCCACTTGGGAAACAGTGAATTAATTAAAATTATATCTTTATAATTATAGCATCTGAACAGGGCTTCAGATTATGACCTTGAGACAGTCATAAGGTCTGGGTCATCTGCACCACTTTATTCATTCCCTCTGCATTCTCTGTCAAGCAGAATTATACATTTTATTATTATTTTTCTTCTTGATAATATCTCTAGACTGATAACAAAATAGCTAGAGAATAGTGCCTGCTGGAGTTTCATAACTATTTTAATTTTCCATCTCAGGATAAAGAGTGAAAAGTGGCATTGAATTAATCCATTCTTGAGAACATCTTAAAATTATAACAAGGACAAAGTGGTACAAAATGTATTCGTTCTCACGACTTCTTCATGATTGTAACCAGAATAGCAAATGGCAAAATGTATTAATTCTTATAATAAAAATGTAATGAGGACAGAGAATGGTGCAAGATGAATTAATTGTAGTGACAAGCTTATAACTTGGTCTTATTTGAATAACATACTACATTTCTGTAGAAAATGCAACAAAAACTGTTGTAGACGTACTAGAAAGATACTGATCTGGTCATGTTATTGTAGTATAGTAGTTCCCTTTTCAGAAACAGGGTGGATTCACAGATGTTAAAGAATTATGAATCTGGTACAATGTTTAGTAATCCTAATACTTTGCAATCTTGTTAAAGCTAAAACAAGAAAAAGTCTGTCTGAAGAGGAAAGAAAGACCATAATAGCGGATGCCAGTAAAGAAAACACTGAACCTGGGGAAGAGGCAGTGGGATGGAAACGAGGGCCAGGCTGACCTTGTGGGTATTGCTGGTACCAGGATCCTGCCCTGGCTCAAGGGCAAAAGTTCACCATGGATTATGGCAGATTGGAATATGATGCCCATAACTCCCTTATACCTGGGATAGGCTGCCAGGTGGCCTTACACCCCACTGAAAGGTAAGATTGGCCCAGGGGAAATGGTCAGTTTGTCTATGGGTTCAGCAACTATTTTCCTGTCTCTCCAGTGGAAGAAACAGTTGTGGTGACCAATATTTTCATTCCACTCTCACAGCATCCCCACTCAAACCAGCTCCAGGCCACAGTCTTCAAGCTATTTCACAGCAAATACCCACCCCTGCTTTAGCACGGTGTGGTACAAGGTGCAGCGCTGCCACACAGTGCAGCACCATGTTGGATAGCTCTGACTTGTCCCTGTACACACTGGGGTGCCTGTGCAGTAAGTGCAGCACCACGCAGGGCTGCTGCTGCTGCAGACCATGGGAGATACCTAGCATGGCCATAGCACAGGGTTGTACAGCCACTAATGAAACCTCTCTCTTACTGCTTAACTCATGAGCAGTGTCGCTCTGATGCATACACACACATACTGTTTCTGACCTCTAGGCTGGCTTGCAATGGTGATGATAATTCCACTGTACATGCTGAGGAATCCCTGCCTGATTTCAGAGGTGGGCTTACCAGAAGGACCCCACATGTGCATGTGCTCCCAGCCATGAGATATGGGAATGGCCATGGCTGGGTGGCTTCACACCCTACTGTGTGGCAACAGCCCTCAGCCAGGATGGCAATGCATGGATCTTCATTTCCTCTGTCAATCATATTTGACAACAGTGCAAGCAGAACACCACCACAGTGAGGAAAGGAGCAATGTGGAGACTAAAGCTACTGTCATTTGCCTGGTGGGGTGGGGGGAAATCCTAGAACCATAATGAGTACAGGGATTAATCCCAAAAGGACCTAGTTCCATGACAATTTATGAATCCATCACAGTCTTAAACCCCACACTGGCTGTGCACAGCTATTATTCCATGAAGGGAAAGGAGTTAAAATTGTTGTTGCTGTCTCATTCTAAGACTTTGGAAGATAAGAAGCACTTCTCACCCTGAACAGAGCAAGCAGAGTTTGTGTGTGTGTGTGTGTATCTGTGCAGTTTGTAATCGTGATTGGATGGTGATAACCATCTTATGGCAAAAGTAATGGTGGTCTTATCATCACTAAGTGGAAGGCCATTCAGGCCACCTGTAAAAACCAAGTTGTTTCTGCTTCCAGTGCTGTTTTGAAGAAAATCCTTAACGTTCAGCCACTTAAAATGAAGCAAATATCTTAGCTTTGAAAGATAGCTTAATGATAAAATAGAGCTGGAAACTGGCTAACAGTTTCCCCCCGCAAGTCTTCCACTCTGCTAGTGTTGTACTGATCACTTTTCAGAGAGCTGGCCACCTCTAGCATTCAGCTGTGCTGCAGGAACACCAATTGTAATTAAACATGTTAAAAATACTTTTCACAGCTTATGCAGGGTGACAAATACTTCCTGTTCTGCAAATCTGTGAAAATCAAGGCAGCTCACCTCCTAGATTTTTTTTCCAAAGTACTGGTTTCTTTTTAATGAGTTAGAATAAGAACACTCCATTCCTGCAGAACTTTCTTCAAAAATTTCCCATGCATTTCCACCAAAAAGGGAAACCTCATTGTCCCAATTCTGTAGCAGGGGATACTGAGTCACTCTGCAGCCTGCTGACCGAGCCCACTCCTGCTCTCAGCTTGACATCCAACAGAGGCACTTGGTCCACAAGAACAACCTTTCCTAATTATCTATCACCCTGTCTACTGACAGGTAGAGGACACCTCTGTTGCAAAAATGATGCTAAGCATGAGGGCCAAATAATGAGAATAAAATAGTAAAGTAATGGTAAAAAGGGAGGAAACTCACCTAGCATTGACCAGGCTGTGAAAAAAGGCTAAACTCTTTAGTGTGTAGTTAATCAGCTGAAGTACAAGTGCTGTACCACAAGTATGCTCAGCAGCAGCGTGGGCACACACACAGTGAAGGAAACCCTCACTCTGTCTTCAGCCACAAGTGGAAAGCACATGTGGGTCCTGTATAGTGCATGTTGAGATGCACTATGGGCTGCATCAGACAGCTGTCAAGGTGTTCCCCAACACATTAATCTGATCTGCTCTACCAGGATGACTGGGTTGCACGGACTGACCATCTAAACTCCCTGCTTCACATGAGGATTGATTTCATGACTCTCAAAGCAATTTTCCTAGGGCAGTGCTTATTGTCTACCTCTGAAACACACTTTTATGGTGGTGATATGTAAACAGCTGGGAGATTGGCATATCATTTCTGCTAGACCTGTCGGACTCATGCATTTTATGACAAGACCATGACCATAAAGGCTGCTGTGTTTCTGCTCTGCTATATACATGGAAGTCCCTGTAACAATAGGGGTAAGTCCCCAGTCTTCATGCTTCAGAAACAGATCTTTACTTCTTCAAGCTGAAGGAGGTTTTTAAGCTGTTAGAAGCAGTGTGCGTATGAAATATGCCCAGTTTGCATGTCATCAACCAAGAGATGAGCCGATCTGGCCATTTTTTTGTAATGTTACTTGTTCATGAATTATGATTTTGGCCTCATTATTTCTTCATTCACCACCCTCCAGTAAATTTTCCTAATCAATGAAGTTCTTGTATTCTCTGTACTGTGAGTTAATGAAATGGATCTGATGATGTGGCTGTCTGTGATAGCATCAGGCTGTCTGTGATGTCTGTATTGGCGTCTCCCATACAGTGTTCTGAGGTTAGGGAAAAAACTCAGCCTGCTCTCCTAGACCCCATTAAGAAACTTAATTTTGGAATCACCCAGGGCAAAACCTATGATTTGTTTTTCAATTTTTTTTTGACAGAGAATGTCAGAATTCTGGCAGAATAAAGGCTGTCAGGTGTCAACATGGGTCAAAGTTTCAGAAATGAGGTCTCATGCCTGCTAACTTGAGAAGTTCCTCCTCACCATTGCCCTCAGAAGCAATAGGGAACATTAACTGGTGCCATGAAGTATCACATTTTAGCAGGCTCTTAAAAGCTAACAGACAGTTGCGAGTGATATATAAAAATGAATACTGATGCAATCTGCTCACACAGTGGTTCTAGGATCCCCTGCTGATGCTCCCAGTGACTTCAGATTAAATTGTGAAGCAAGGTCTCAGGCCCTCCCCACCTGGGTGCAGATCTGTGCTTGTCAGCACGTTTACAAAGTTCTCATGTTTTTCTAAGGCAGTTTGGCTCGTCACAATTGGTTTATAATCACCCGTGATACTTCATTTACAGTACCAGTGTAGCTATGAGAGAATTAATTTTCTCTCTGTGATAGTTGTTAGTGTAATTCATGCTTTGCTTTTAACTGCTGGATCAAATTACTTAGTGTATTATTTTGTGCATCACCCCACAACAGAGAAGTCTGGAAAGGTACCTGTATGCCTGGCTTCTCTGAAAAAACAGTTACTCAAAGATAATTTGCTAAACAAAATTTTCTTCTGTCCTCAAAGTGTGTTTTTAAGAGGCAGAGGGCCAAATAAATCCAATGTGTTAGTGGATGCAAATCCAGTAAAATGAAAATGATTGTACCTATTTACCTCCAGAATGACTGGCCATCTCAGCTCAGATAAATCAAGAGGCACTGTCTTTAATGAACACTGGTGTTAACATTAAAAGGGAAAATGCTGAAACATAATTAAGAGGTGGCGTTTAGATATCTTGCAGGACAGAGAACAAAGGACAGGATCTGCTGTCTACTTTAGCTGGTCTCTCTGTTTTGTGCCTGTCCAGGCTCTCCCCCCACCCTGGAGCTTGCACAAAGATGAGCTTCAAGCTGCCCCCTAGCAAAGTTACATCCTACAAATGTCCTTGCTACTGCTGCCATCTCCCATCCAGGCTGAAAAGATCTGTCCTGCCACTTACACCTGAGTATCAGCCAGCTTCACCGCTGGCATCAAAGCTGCTCTAACAGGTGGGAGAAAGAAGTCATGGGATGAGACAGGGAGGTGAGCCTACAAAGAGAAAAGGAGTGTGGTGCAGACAGAGAACAGCTGGGTGCTGGTTTTGCTATGGGACACCCCTTGATATCCCTGTGCGTTGCACATACCCTGAGGCTGGAGGACAGGACTCCAGGGATTCACATGCAAGCAGAAGGCTAGAAGCTGCCAGACAGCTGCCCTGGCATGCGGGAACAGCAGAGATGGTGAGCAGAGAGTGGACAAAAGGTGTGATTTCTGTTTTCAGGCTGTGAACTGGGATGCAGGACTCAGACGGCAGAAAGGCTACACTGCTTTTATCTGGTCTAGCCATGAGCTTGAAATTGAGTGATGCTTAAAAGTTGATGTTGGTCTATATAGTCTTTTGCAGCAGTAGCTCCACTGGTTATAGGAGCCAGTGCAAAAAGGCAGGATCCTCTCCTTTCTGCCAGAACCCTAAACCCCTGCCGCAGAGAGCTGTGGCTGCTGCAGCTGCTTCAACCCCCACTCCAACTGTTGTCCCAAAAAGCGTGTTCATTTGCCCAGTGTGCAAAATGCCACACTACACACGGAGCAGAGGTATTTTATTTAATTAATTTTTGCGCAGAGAGTGTTGCTAGGTGGTAACCCACAAAGCTAGCACTCCACACTGAGAGACTACAAGGCATTTATACAGTTAAATGTGTCAGTCACAGCTAATATTCACAGGCCTCAGCTAAAAATTGGTTAATTTCTTTCTCTCTTCGATGTAAAGGTACAGCAACTTTTTAATTTACCACGCATGCTCAGAGAGTAAAGGACTTATTAGAGGAGGGGTGTTCTGGACTATGAGCTTGATTTTTAGTATTATAATGAGCACTTTGTTTTAGTTCTTATCAACATCCCAATTAGTTGTTCTTCTTGACTATACACTTTATCACTCTGTTCTCAGCATCTTCTGAGGCGGGATGTTTCCTTTGATCAGTCTCTCAGCTCTCCTCAAGGACATATTCATAAAACAAGTGCTTTCCTATCTCTCAGTTCCCATCTCTGACCATCAAATTCTGTTTTGCCAAGCTTATATTGTTCATTATTATGGCTTAGTGGAAAATTCCAAAAATTCAATTTTCTTCAGGATAGCACAACCTCATCTCTTCCAGCTCCCCTCCCACGCATGACCATGCCTGTGGTGGAGGAATGAGGTTCATGGGCCATATTGTGGTGTGGAGATGACTGTTATGAAGTCAGAGTGTGAATAGGTCTGTCCCTCTTTACACCTGTGCACCCATGCTGTGATCCTGACCTGGCCGCCCAACGCTGGCCAAACCCTTTAGCCTGGGACCACAGCAGGGACCAGGAGAAGGCATGTGTCCTTCTCTCCACCAGTCATGCCCCTTCCTCCCCACTGTGTCAGGACTAGGTGAGCAGGTGGCATTTGTGGTATCTACAGATCCCCTGTGCCCTGGGAGGATGCTCACTGGGGTGGTTTATCCAGGCAGCACATAGCATGCTGCCACCAAGACCCCAAAACACATGCAACAGAAAGCCGGTGGGACATGCCAGCATAGCATTGCTCCTGAATGGCAAACTTTGCCCTTGGCTGCCGAGGGCTGCAGGCTCCCACCGTGTGGAGAATTGTCCTGACCCTACTCTTAACATTGTTGAGTTGAAGCAGACACATTGCAGTAAGAGAGTCTGGTCCTTCATGACTACCCCTTAGATAAATGCCTCATACCTAAGCAGTTAATGAATTTTAGAATAACTTACTAAGAGTATATAATGTATTCTCATTACAGATAAATGCCAGCCCCTGTAAAAACAAAGGTATTTCAGCATGCAAAAACCTGTAAAAATAGCACTTGGGAAAGTATATTTTTAAACTTCCACTGATGTTTATTTCTGAAGTCCTGAAATTTAATTCATGTGTTGAATAAATACCTTTCAGATATCTTTCACATCACAAAGGGTAATATGTTCTCTTCTGTTCCTTTGCAACATCAAAAACAACTATAGCCATCCCTTCAGATGCTGATGGGTGTGTGTTTCCCTGTAGGACAATGGGAGGGTGAAAACAAAAGGGGGAAAATGCATGTCACATCACGGCTCCTGAGACACATGTATCTCACTGTCTGTTTCCGCATTGCAACACACTGAGTTCAAAGCAAAATGGGTTCATAACAAGGGGACATTTGCCATAATGTGGTACCACAAGGTTTGCCAGGATTGGTATCTTGTCAGTGGCAGTCATATTACAAAATACATGCCAGTTCTGGCAAGTATAGGAACTTTATGTCTGCTAGCGGTTAAATGGTAGCTGTATGAATATATAAAGATGCTGTGGCTGATGTGGAGCATTTGGGTAGCAGTAAATAAAGTGGTCCCTTTAATCTTTCTGCTTCTTAGGTAAATAATACGAAAAACCAATATGTGCAAGCAACGCCAAAAATGTCTGTGGCACCAGGAAGAAATGTAGCTTCATAGCAGGGAATGTTTGCAAAAAGGGTAAAAAAGGAACTGTGAAAAGGAGGGAATGGGAAACAGCTGTGCAGGCCAGCCCGCCTCATCTTCGAGTCTGGTGAGGTCAATAGTGGTGGCTGTTCTTATCCCCCACAGCCCAAGTTGCTGCCTCATGGCCACCTCTACAGAGCATGCTCCTAGGCAAAAATGGAAGCTGAATTTCATTGCAGGGACACCATATCCTTCCTCTTATAGAAGCAGGAGGCACCTCCACGCTGTGCAGCCATGGAGCCACCAGCCAGCTTTCCCCAAGGCACTGCCAACGGTGTAGCTGGGACAGTGGAGGAGTCAGTGTGGCTTGTGAGACCCATGCAGGAGATGAGGGAATATCTGTGGGATTAATCTGCATCGAGCTACATCCACCCACAACTTCAATGTTTGCAATAGCCAAGCTGGTTATTTAAAGCTAGCTCAGGCCTGTCTGTACAAACTGCAGAACAGAAATAGCCTGCAGGCAGCTCTACTGTAAGGTATTTTTCTGTCAGTGTTTTCCAGCTCATAATCCTATTGCAGAGTGAATATCAGGTCGACTGGGTTTGCTAAATGGTCCTTCACATCAGTGTCCCCCATTTCAATGTATGGGCATCACTATTTGGCACTACTTCTTATTGTAGTCTAAGAGACCACTTTGACGTAGAAGACCAAACAGAGCTACAAGCCACTAATAGTTTTATTTAAAAGAGGTAGCTTCTGTCGTTTGAATGGACAGGCAAAGCAGCTCAGTTACCCTTACTGTCTAGGGGCAAACATTGTTGGTCTTTTTCTTGAGACTCAAGTCCCTCTCACCGAGGACCACCCTTGCTGTCATACTATGACCTCTTCATGATAATCTTAGCAGGAAACTCAATATGACTGGATGTAAAACCCGCCTTGACTCATGGGAAAGACAGTGCAGAGGGTGAGAACTGGGTAGGAGCAGGAGGGAAACAGGGAAATAGAGGGCTGTGTTTGGGAAAACCAGGCACTGGTGGGGATGGTGAAGTTGTGCTGCTGTCCTGCACCCTCCAATATGGGTAACAGGGTAAAATATGGCCTCTTGAAACTAGGATGAGAATGGTCAAATTTCTGTGATACTGGGCTGAAGCTGTTCAATACGTTCACCAATGGCCTAGATGGAGACCCAGAAGGCACCTCCCCACCTCAGCAAATTTGCAGATGACACAAAATGAGGAAGAGTGACCTACACAGGGAACGGCAGCACCTCAGTCCAGAAGCACCTTGAGGTTCAGACAACTGAGAGTGTCAATCCAGAAGACACCAGAGGTTCAAGCCAGCAGCTGCCCCATGAAGCTTAGCCAGGACAATTGCAGGGTTTAGCCACCAGGCAGGACAACCTAAAGCATGGCACAACCAGAGAGTGAGAGGCTGGGTCACCACCCTGCTGAAGAGGACCCAGGGACTTGCAGTGGGCTGCAGGCTGAGCTAGCCAGGCACACTCGCTGTGAACAAGGCCAGCTGCATGCTGAGCTACATTAGAAGGAGCGGTACCTTTTATCAAGGGATGATTTTACTCCTTTCTACTGAGCACTGGTGAGGTCTCACCCAGGATAGAGCCCAGCTCAGGAAGGATTTGGAAATGTGGTCCAGGGGAATACTACCAGGATGGACATGACCACCAAGGAGAGGCTCAGGGAACTGGTGTTCAGTCTTACAAAAAGGGGGCAAAAGGGTGATCTAAGAAGCACCAGCAACTACCCAAAGAGGACTTGAAAAGATGACAGAGCCAAATGCTTCCTAGAAGTGGAAGACAATACAGAAAGGGGTAATGCCTACAAACTGCACCTTGGGAAGGTCAGAGTGGACATTAAGAAAATTGCTTTGCTAGGTGAAGAGTGTCATGCAGGAGCAGGCTATCCAGGGAGGCTGGAAATCCTCCTTGGAGGTTTTCAGACTGGAAGGGGTCAGAGATAATGGGTGGGTAAAATGCCATAAAAAGCAGGTCTACTGACAAAAAAGTGTGAGAGTAAGGTATTAGTGTTACTTCTTAAAATCCAACTATTGAAAGCAGCTGTACTTGAAACAATTTTGCATGGTTCTGGAAATGCACAGCAGGGATGCTGTACTCTAAAAGAAGCATGTGCAGGGCAAGGAGTGCCATGTCAAGCAAGGTAATGCTCTGTCACAGGTCCTTCTGCTGTGCAGAAGTGAACTGCCAGCTCCCTGCTGCCTCTTCTCCTCCTGTTCATGGGAAAGGGTAAAAAAGCACCTGAGGCCAGGAGAAAAGGGCATCCCTAATGAGATTCAGGCTTGACTCAAGCAGCAAGCCTTTTAATGAAGCACTGAGCATAGGGTTCCCTCCTTCCATCGAGAAACAAGACTTGTTGGCCGTTCAGCAGCACTCCACGTTCCCACCACCTTGCTGCAGCCTGGGCAGAGGTTTGATCGCTGTGGGACACAAGTGAACCTTAGGTTTGCTTGCTCCTCCTTGTTCCCTGCAGCGATCAAACCTCTGCCCAGGAGGCAGCAAAGCAGCAGGGCCGGGGACCTACACCAGGTCCATAGGGCATCATGTCCCAGGCAGGTCAGCATCCTGCCCAGGGACCTCTTCCAAGGTTTGAGGAGCATCGCTGAGAGATCTCAGCAACCCAGAGAGGGCATCCCCTGCTCCTCATTTCTAAAACCTCTTCTTGCATTCTGCTTTGCAGTTTAAGACCTAAAGGGTAAGCTCTGGATGCCAGCTTGTGGTTTTTTTGAGTTTTCACTGTGCAAGCACAGCATCCTACTGAAGTAGGGGACTGAAACAAGCACTGCATCCTACCTGGGCTGTGAACAAACAGAGGACCTCAGTTTCCATTTGACAAATACATCCATTCACTGGGGGGTTTTTATTTTTCTAATTGGGGGAGCAAATCGCTCATTACAGTGTATTCTCCATGTCCCCAGGCCCACATATATTTTCCAGCAGCTCTCCTCAGCATTCCACATTATAAAATCAATCTCTATTTAAGTAAGAGGGGGATATTTATTTTTTAATTTTTTAATAACGTATTTTGTGATTTGTTATAGCCCTCAGTATTGTATTATTTATTTATTGTGCCTATAGGGTGCCCTGCCACATGGTAATGGAGGAGCTACAGGAATTAGAGACCTAAGCAAAACCAAGTTCAATAATTTTGCTACACTGTAGGACTCGGTCCAAAATTAACAAAGGAGCAAAACTGCAGTGTAAGGACAATACTGAAATGTTTTGCTCCCAAGTTTTTATGAATCCAGTGGAAGTGAGCTAAAAAACCCAGATAGATCAATTACCACTGAAAGCAAAAATTAGAACTGGATCTTAATATATCTCCCAAGGTTTTTCACAACTGACCTATTTGCAATGGAGTTCTTAAGAGTTAATTATAAATTTGCACAGAGACCTGGATGAAAAAATTATCAAGCTTTTCTTTTCCTTCCTTTCTTGCCTTCTCCCTGCAAAGATGATTCCCTTTCAAAATACACTCAGAAGTCTTCAGCTCAGAAAAAAAGATTATAGATTTATTTTGCAAAACATCTGCATTCATTAGGTGATGTCTCAGCCCAGTTCATTCAGTGGCAAAGCTCTCACCAGCTTAGTAGGCTAGGGTTTACCTTAAGAAACTGAGTTAATTTATTGCTGAAATCTGAAAGCCTGAAAAGCAGGAGTCCTGGGCCTTGCCTGTAATGTGTGCTAACCCTCAAGGAAGTCATGGTTATACCTGTCAAGACATGACAGCTACAGCATGCCTGCGTCCTCATATTTGGCTGTAATAAACCCCCTGGCAGCCCAGGGCCAGAGACCCTGCTTTTTGTGGGGATGGTGTCAGTGATCACACTCTTGGGTGGCAGGCGGTGGAAGAAAGCCAGGTGTAGTGTGTGTTTACTCATGACAACTGTACAAATCCCCATCTGATCTCCTTCATGGTGCATAGGCGCTGATACAGAAAGGAGTTGGAGCTGCCAGGAATCAGCAGCTTACTGTTTCCCTCAGGAAATATTACCAAACTTAACAAAGCTGATTCAGGTGGAGCTAGTTAACATTTCTCAAAGTTTGACCACTCAGTTTACAAACTTCGTTTCTTCTGGCATCTCTCTGCAAAACTCTGTGACTCATTCCCTCCTCTCAAGATCATGCTGGAGAAATTTTTGGCTGAAGAGTCTTCTTTCTCTGTTGCTTCTTCCCCAACTCTACAAGCACTCCTGGCCTCCAGACGTACATAATTTTTCAGGACAATTTGCCTGTTGCTGTGACTCCTGTCACTGTCTCTGAGCTGCCAACTGCCAGGCTAGCCTTCAATGAGTGTCATACTGCAATACTTAGCCCTTCACCCACCACCAGGTTTCTGCCTGTTGGATTTTTCTAGAATGAGAGAAGGACAAATTATTTGTTTTTTTCTGCTTTCTGGATGATGTTGTTTAACCCTAGCTGGAAATAAAGCACTACACAGATGCTCGCTCACTCCCCACCAAAGCAGGATAGGGGGAAGAGAATTGGAAAGGTAAAAGCGAGAAAACTCATGGGTTGAGATAAGAACAGTTTAATAATTGGAATAAAATAAAATATTATAATAATAATAACAGCAACAACAATAACAATAATAATAAAATTTGTAATGAAAAGGAAAATAACAAAGAGAGAGAAATAAAAATGAGGAAAGATAAGTGATGCAAATGAAAACTATTGCTCACCACCAACCAACCAATGCCCAGCCAGTCCACAAGATGTGCCCCGCCGCGGCCAACCTTCCCCCTAGTTTTATTGCTGAGCATGACTTCGTACGGTGTGGAATACCCCTTTGGTCAGTTGGGGTCCGCTGTCCTGGCTGTGCCTCCTCCCCAGCTTCTTGTGCACCTCCCGCCTACTCGCTGGTGGTGTGTTGTGAGGAGCAGAAAAGTCCTTGACTCTGTGCAAGGGCAGTAACTGAAACACCCTTGTGTTAGCAACACTGTTTTCAGTACAAATGCAAGACACAGCCCCATACTAGCTACGGTGAAGAAAATTAACTCCGTCCCAGCCAAACCCAGAACATTCTCCACCCCTTATTCCGTACCATTTACGTCATGCTCAGGTCTCACACCATCCAATACATTCTTATTATGCACCACCACCCTTCCCATCCTTCAGTATGATACACAGATATCATTGCCTTAATCTATGGACTACCCCTATGAAATGTCTGTGAAATGTCCATAAGTGCCCACAAAATGTCCACAAATTGTCCACAAAATGTCCATTAAGTTCATGTAGCCCATGACTTTGGGCTCCATCTTTGTGGTGGTCACCCAGGACAGGAGAGGTGGTGTGTTGCGTGGAGTTGTCGGGCACCAAAGCCAGCTCAGGTTGGGTCACTGCTGCACTTGCACTGCTTCTTGTAAGGCCGGTCCTCCATTGGGTCAGGTGGTTTCTGCTCTAGTAATTCCCATGACGTGCAACTCAAAATCATGGGTGAAAACAATTTAAAGGTATTTCCATCACAATCTCCATGCCTGGTCCCTTTGTCTGGCTAGCAACAAGGGCTTCCTGCTATAGTAATTCCCATAACATGCAACTCAAACCATAGATTATTTTCACCCAGGATTAAATCACCTTGAGGTACACATTGGACTCCCCCAGCCTTCTGCATTACCCACCAAGTGTACCCAGGTCCTTGAGCAAAAACAATCCCACAAATAGGTTTACCCTTTCCTGGGGAAGGAATAACCCAGACTGTTTTTCCCAACAAGTTCCTTATACGCACTACAAGGATCTCGTCTCCTTCTACAGTGCACAAAGGTTTTGACCAGGCAGGGCCAGGCTGACTGGCAGATCCTCTAGGGTTAACTAGCCAAGCAGCTTCTGCTAACTGTGTAGCCCAATGCTTGGACGTCCCAGCACCCATTGCTCTCCGTGTAGTTTTTACCAGTCCAGTGTACCATTTGCTTTTCCCAAAGGCTGGTGCATGAAGGGGATGGGATACACCCACTCAATGCCATGCTCCTTGGCCCAGGTCTTTATGAGGTTGTTTTGGAAATGAGCCCTGTTGTCTGATTCAGTTCTTTCAGGGGTGCCGTGTCACCATAAAACTTGCTTTTCAAGGCCCAAGGTAGCATTCCAGGCAGGGGCGTGGTACCACATGGTACTTGCTGTGGCGGGTTGGTGGTAGTGTGACAGAATCAATCTGCCAGGCTTGCCCATAGCGATATTTCAGCCATCGTCCTCGATACAACAAAGCCGTTAGCCACTTGGCTTGTTTGATTTATGGTGCACGTTTGACATTCATGGATAACCCGCACAATGGCATGAATAGTCAAGTCCACCCCTCAAGCATGAGCCCATTTGTACGTTGCATCCCTTCCTAAATGTCCTGATGTGTCATGGGCCCATCGAGCTATACAGAGCTCAGCCTTATGTTCCCAATCCAGATCCACCTGGGCCACTTCAATTCTAGCAGCCTGGTCCACCTGCTGGTTGTTTCAACGTGCTTCAGTGGCGCGACTCTTGGGTATGTGAGCATCTACATGACATACTTTTACGACCAGGTTCTCTACCCGGACAGCAGTATCTTGCCACAATGCGGCAGCCCAGGTGAGTTTACCTCTGCGCTGCTACTTGCTCTGTTTCCATTGCTGCCACCACCCCCACAGAGCTTTTACCACCACCCATGAGTCAGCATAGAGATAAAGTACTGGCCATTTTTCTCATTCAGCAATACCAAAAGCCAGCTGGATGGCTTTCACCTCTGCAGGCTGACTCAATTCACTTTGTCCTTCAGCAGTTTCTGTGACTTGTCGTGTAGGATGCCACACAGCAGCTTTCCACCTTCCACATTTCCCCACAATATGACAGGATCTGTCTGTAAACAGGGCATATTGCTTTTCTTTTTCTGGTAATGTATTATACGGAGGGGCCTCTTCAGCACGCGTCACCTCCTCTGGCGACACTCTGAAGTTTCGGCCCATTGGCCAGTCAATGATCACTTCCAAGACTCCTGGGCGGTCGGGGTTTCCCATTTGAGCCCGTTGTGTTATCAGTGCAACCCCCTTACTCCATGTAGCATCAGTTGCATGATGCGTAGAGGGGACCCTCCGTTTGAACATCCAGCCCAGCACAGGCAATCGAGGTGCCAAAAGGAGCTGTGCTTCAGTACCCCCTACTTCTGAGGCAGCTCGAGTTCCTTCATATGCTGCTAATATTTCTTTTTCAGTTGGAGTGCAACGAGATTCAGATCCCCTATATCCCCAGCTCCAAAATGCTAGAGGTCGACCTCAAGTCTCCCCAGGCGTTTTCAGCCAGAGGCTCCAGGTGGGACCATGGTCCCCGGCTGTGGTGTAAAGCACGTTTTTCACATCTTGTCCTGCCTGGACCGGCCCAAGAGCTACTGCACAAACTATCTCCCCTTTAATTTGTTCAAAGGCTTGCTGCTGCCCAGGGCTCCATTCAAAGTCATTCTTCCTCTGGGTCACTCGATAGAGAGGGCTTACGATCAGACTGTAGCCTGGAATATGCATTCTCCAAAAACCCACAATGCCCAAGAAAGCTACTAACAAAAAGGAACTTTTGTTAGTAGGTGGAGACATAGCTGTTATTTTATCGGTCACATCCATCGGGATACGACGACGCCCATCTTGCCATTTTGTTCCTAAAAACTGGATTTCCTATGCAGGTCCTTTGACCTGACTTTGCTTCATAGCAAAACCAGCTTTCAAAAGAACCTGGATTATCCTTCTTCCCTTCTCAGACACTTCCTCTGCTGTGTTGCCCATGCAATGATGTCATCAATATACTGCAGGTGTTTGGGAGCTCCACCCTGTTCCAGTGCAGTCTGTATCAATCCATGACAAATGGTAGGGCTGTGTTTCCACCCCTGGGGCAGTCAGTTCCAGGTATACGGGATACCCGTTCACACGCAAGCAAACCGTGGCCTGCACTCTGCTGCTGAAGGGATCTAGAAGAACACGTTAGCAATATCAATTGTTGCATACCATTTGGCAGCCTTTCACTCCAGATCATATTGGAGTTCTATCACGTCTGATACAGCAGCACTTGGCCGAGGTGTGACTTCTTTCAGGCCTCGATAGTCCACTGTTAGCCTCCACTCTCTGTTAGATTTTTGCACTGGCCATATGGGACTGTGAGAGGGTGAATGCCTCTTACTGATCACTCCTTGACTCTCCATCACTGGATCAGCTTATGGATGGAACCACGGAATCCCAACTAGTGCAATATTGTCACTGGTGCACTGTCATGGTAGCAACTGGCACCTGCAGTTCTTTAATCCACAGCAACCCCACCACAGACAGGTCCTCTGAGACACCAGGCAAGCAAGACAGCTGTTTAACCTTCTCCGTACTCAAGGCAGCTATACCGAAAGCCCATCGGTACCCTTTTGGGTCTTTGAAGTACCCTCTCCTGAGGGACTCTATGCCAAGGACGCATGGAACCTCTGGACAAGTGACAGTAGGATGCTTTTGCCACTTGTTCCCAGTAGCTCGTACCTCAGTCTCCAACACAGACAGTTCTTGGGATCCCCCCATCACTCCAGAGATACAGATGGATTCTGCCCCTTTGTAATCTGATGGTATTAGAGCACACCGTGCACTGGTGTCCACTCGAGCTTTATATTCCCATGGGGCTGATAAGCCAGGCCATCGAACCCACACAGTCCAGTAAACCAAATTGTCCCTTTCCTCTGTCCCCTCTTCCTTCACTACTTGGTTTTTGTAACTGTAAAGCAGAGGTCCCTTCATCAGGCTCAAAAGTACGATCAGCCATTCTACTCTGCCCAACAGACACTGAAGCAGTAATTTTCCTGGGTGGATGCCTTTTGGCCGTTGTTTTATCCTGCAGCTCCTGTACCCAAGCTTCTGGTCTCCAGGTAGATTCTCCATCCCACTTCCTCATGTCCTCCCCCTGGTCACACAGAAAGAACCACAGGGTGGCACGTGGTGTGTGCCACTGGTTCTCTCTCCCTTGAACAGAACAAGGCTGACCTTTAATAGCCGAGGCCTTGGCTGGAGTGCGTGAGGAAGACCTGCCCTTTTTGACCTGCTTGGACATTTTTTGTGTCAGTCTATTCACAACCAAGACACAGGCTCACACGAAGGAAGCGAGATTAGCTTCATATTCTCGGAGTTGTCTGGCAGTTCATCTATAGTTGGTGCCTCTGTGTCTGCCGAGCTCATTATCACCAGGGTGTGAGTGTATGACGTTGGTGCATTTTGTACAAACTTTCGCCACACAGACCGCGTGCGCCAGATTTCATCCAGGTCTTGAGATGCCTGGTCGGCACCCAGGTTATTATAGATCACCTCCAACATGGCTCATTCTCCCAGACACTGGATACCTCCCTCAATGGTGGTCCATTTGCTTCAGGAATTTGCAAGTTCTTCCTTGAAGGGATACTTGTCCTTCACACTTGACAGGAGTCACAGCCAAGGGTGAGGACTCCTGCCTTTTTTGCAATCCCTTTGTCAATGGCCTCGTCCCTAGCAAGGGATCCTAGCTGCTGGGCTTCCTTACTGTCCTATTCCTCACTACTGGCCCCTGTATCCCAGCATCAAAGTAACCAGCTGAGAATTAGCTCCCATGGTTGACGGCTAAAATCTTTTCGCATATCTTGCAGCTCACTTGGGGAATAAGCATTGGGTAGTTTCTGTCTCATTTATTATTTCAGTCTCTTCCTCCTCCAGTTCCCGTGACTGCTCTGCTGCAGAACAGGCTGCCTCTTCTGAGTCTTTCTTCTGCTCCCTCTTAGGAGAAGCTTCTTCATCCTTTACTAAACGAGCTGACTTCTGCTTCCATTGTTTCTTTTTAGTTATAGGGGTGACTGATGCAGTGTCTGGTTCAGCCACAGTGTCTGTTGGTTTGTTTTCCTTCTTTTCTCCCGGAGGGTGCTGCAAAATATTGAGCAGTGTTTGGTAGATGCTGGCCCGGGCCCAGTACAGTGCAGTAAGTTGTGCCTCTTTGGAATAGTCAGGGCTTGCTTTTTTTTTTTTTTTTTTTCCCCCCCAAACATTCTATCACTTCGTCAGGATCCTGTAGTTGTTCAGGAGTGAAGTTCCAGACGGTTGGAGGTGACAAGTTCTCTAGATACCTTCCCGTATTATCCCACATGCTGTGCCACCCATGAAAATACTCTCGTGGAGCCTGGGCCATATTCCTAAATTGCTTGTTAACCTTAGGTAAAACCAAAGCAATATTCCTCAGAAATACCAATAGAAGTATTCTGACTACACAAGGATGTCCAAGATACTGAGAAGTTATTGTAACGAGGGAGAAAACATCGAAGAAGACAGTAGCTAAGGTGCCATTCCATATTTCCTCCACAAAAGCCCTCTCAGAGGAAGGAGTATCATTGTTAATTGCCTCCATGAGATGCCACCTGAAGTACAGTAATGGCTTCACTACAGAGCCCAAATACCAGATTAAGCTCAAGGTCAGTGTTCTAATAACATTTCTCCCAGGCAAAGCATCGCTGATCGCTGCGGAGTACAGCAAACTGCAAAAGCCAACACCCATCTTTAACACGTACAGCAAAAAAAAGAGCATGGCGTAGATGAGGTAAACTAATATCAAGAACAGATGACTCAGTATCATGACCTGCAGCGGTTAACAGTTATAAATCCCTTCTAATATGCTCCGGTCAGTCTGTTATTATGTCAAACCCTTTGGGCTCCATGTTGGGCACCAAAAAGGATTGTCATGGTTTAACCCCAGCTGGAAACAAAGCACCACAGATGCTCAGAAAGCCCCCCCAAAGCAGGATGGGCGGAAGAGAATTGGAAGGGTAAAAGCGAGAAAACTCATGGGTTGAGGTAAGAACAGTTTAATAATTGGAATATAATATATTAACATAAAATATACTACTAATAATAATAATAAAAATTGTAAAGAAAAGGAAAATAACAAAGAGAGAGAAATAAAAATGAGGAAAGACAAGTGATGCAAATGAAAACTATTGCTCACCACCAACCAACCAATGCCCAGCCAGTCCACAAGATGTGCCCCGCCGCGGCCAACCTTCCCCCTAGTTTTATTGCTGAGCATGACTTCGTACGGTGTGGAATACCCCTTTGGTCAGTTGAGGTCCGCTGTCCTGGCTGTGCCTCCTCCCCAGCTTCTTGTGCACCTCCCGCCTACTCGCTGGTGGTGTGGTGTGAGGAGCAGAAAAGTCCTTGACTCTGTGCAAGCACTGCTCGGCAGTAACTGAAACACCCTTGTATTAGCAACACTGTTTTCAGTACAAATGCAAGACACAGCCCCATACTAGCTACTGTGAAGAAAATTAACCCTGCCCTAGCCAAAACCAGCACACTGGAGGTGATGATATGGTAAGTGACTAGGTAGGAACTACAAAATCCAGCAGTCAGAGACTCAACAATCTCAAATCTTACTTGAATAGTTACAGAGGGAAAAAGGCCCTTTTATTGCCCTGCAAGAATGGCTACCTGAATCATACCTAAGAGGAGTTTCCAAGAAAGCAATCTGCAGATTATGAGTTTCTTTGGATGCGACATCCCTGACACACTGTGTAATTGTCACTAAACCTTGATATTAGGGCCCTGGTTTTGCCTCATATGGAATGAAAACTCACCAGTTTTGATTGAGTGTGGCCTATAGGCAAAGCAAAGAAATCTGAGTAACGCTTTTCATTTGGTCACTGGTTGATGTCAGGCAGCCAAGGGTGATTAGAGCCAACCACAGCTGGCTCCCTTCTAGCCAACCAAAAGCTTTTCAGCTCACGAAATCCCACTCTTTGGTTGGGAGAGTTTGATCCTGGGTCCCTTCAGAGGGAACCCTGACTGCATCTGGGCTAGCCAAGCTCTTCATGAGTAAGGTGAAGTGCATCCTCCACTGGGGCAGAGCAGTGCTACACTTTCTGCTCAGACGCAGGAATTTGGGCTGGGAATGGAGGCTGTGCTTTGTGGTGAGGGCTTCCCAGCAGAACTGCGGGGTGTTGAGCTGCTCCATCAGCTGGCACCAGTGCAAGGGGTTGCCGCATCCCTGGCAGGGCTCATGCTCCCTCCCCAGCCAGCAAGGCTTGCTTTCTAACACTGCAGTCCTCTCCAATACTGCTACATTCCTGATCTGGATTTTGGCATCAAATGCCACCAGTCCGACTGAATGAGGGGCTGTATCACTCATACCCAACGATAGCTACTTCCTTCTTGCAGGTGAGTAATCTGGTGCTTCCATACCTGACCTCCCTTGTACTATAATACAAGGACATAAGAAACATCCTCCTGGGTCCAAGAGACAATTCATCCCTCCCCATATTCTGTCTTTTGTGGTGCAAACATAGATGCTGCACTGGGAGAGCTTGTGAGCCTGGCCGTGACCTGCCTGGCCAACACCTGTATCTATGTGCGCGTTTCCACAAACGGCCCCAGTAGCCAGAGCTGTGGCGGTAGGGACACTGGAGGGTACCTCCCTGCACAGCTCTTCTAACACCTCTTTAAGGATCTGTTATCCACTAATTTGCCCAAGCCCATGTGGGGCCTGCTGGCACTGTCCACCTTCGTCACCTCATGTAGCAACAAATCCCACTGCCAACTGTGTAGAGGAATGTTTTCCTTCATCTACTTTAAAGTGATCTCTGCCTAGTGCTGCCTGGTTCTAGCGTTATGGGATTTAGTAAGTAACAGTTCTGAAGTCACCCTATTACTGCCTGCACAATTTTATAAAAGACATTGCTTATTTCCATGGCTGCAAAGTAAACATCCCGAAGCAATATTGGAGATTTCAATTCCCTTTGTTTCTTAGGTGAGCTGGAAGTTGAAGACTCCACTGCTCTTTTAAGAGTAGCATGTGTTCTAGACCCAGCTTTTGATGACAAGTTGTATTTTCAGAAGGTTAGCTGCTGAGTTTCTCACAGGTATGCTGCACAATTAACAGCTGTGCCTGAGGGATAGGAATTAGCTACCTTCCTAGCTTACATACCTATGAAAATACTGCCAGGTACACAACTGTAATTTTTAGAGCCCAAATGCCTTTGAAAAGTCATAGGTCAGTTTTAAAAGCTACCCATGGTTGCTGCGTAAATACTTTTCTTCTAGTAACCAATATCTTACTGTGGTTTTGAGTGAATCATTCGGAGACTATTCTCATTAGCACTCCCTTGTCATTTAGCCCTGAGATGTGTGGCACAACTTACAGAAAAGTGTAAAGCATTTTTATGCTGATCTTCAGAAAGTCTGGCCATGGATATGATGGCATCACTAACTAGTCTATACAAACACACCCTAAAGCAGAGTAGAAATCTTTAGCAATCTGCCCCAAAAATCTGCATACCAGTTTCTCTCTCTGGAAACCATAGCCAATAAAGCGGGCTGACCCCAAAGGGACTGTATGCATATTAATTGGCCCAAGTTTGTAAGGTGCTTGGAGATAAAAAGTGTTATGAGGACTCTGGGAACAGAGCCAAAACATGACTCCCTAATGCAGTCCAGAGTATTTCTGTATTGCTCTATCACAGGAATGATCTTTATATTCTCTTAAATCTGCTGGCTGCCTATGTTGCTTTATTTCATCTTACTTGTTGGAAAACAATTTGCTTAAGGCCTTGAGTCAGCGATAAATTAAATTTTTTAAACAAAAAAACATGGCACACCCAGTAGATCAACTGACCTTTAGCCCCAAACATAAAATTGAGAAGTGCATTATTATTTGCTTTGTGAGGCAACAGGCAACTCTCTGTTCCTTTGCTTCCTCATGTGGTGCTGCTGGTGTTACTCTCGGCTAAGCTATTACAGTGCCGCAGTGATTCAGACTCTAAATAACTTGTAGGCTTTTTCTCCTGAAACATGACAATAGGTTAAGTTCACTTCACAATTGCTAATTTTATATTATTTCAAAGGATGATTACATATTTATGTATTATTTATGACACAAATCTAGCATGATACATTATTTACAGCAGTATTAACAATATTTATTATTCATTATGCTACTGTATTAATATATATTATTTCAATCAAGACTTTTTCCGGTGTTGTTTGTTGATTCCAGTTATTGGACTTAATATTCTGCAGAGTAGACAGTATTGTCCTGTGGGCTGAGGCGGCTGAAAACTAATTACATTAGCCAAGAAAAGCCATTCACATTTGCCTTAGTAATATTTTATAACTTGGGGACAGATTGTGGTTAGCTCTGCCTGGGTATAAATGAACAGAAAGAGAAATGTGTGATATCTGCTCTTCCCATCTATATGGTGTACTTCTGTAGAGTCCCTCAGTCCCAACTTTCTTCTTCTCTGCCTGCAAGCCCGGACAGAACCACAGACTGCCACAACTGCTACAGACATCCAGGGAGATATGGACATGCCCATCCCCTTCATTTTGCTCCCTCTGAGGGAAGCCAGAATCATGGTAAACATATTACACTGGCCCCAGTTGGCTCCAGACACTGGCTGGTATCACTGAGTGGGTTAGGGAGCTGGTTTCTTGAATTGACATTGCTGTGGCAGCAGAAGTTGTAGCTTAGAGTTGGTTAGGGCTTCACAAGAAGGCCTTGCTGGAATAAATTATCTTGCTGGAGAGCAGAGCTACACCAGCAAAGGCACTTCCAGTCCTCTGTCTCTTAACCTCACCAACAGACCTATACTCTTGCAGGAACAGAGTCTGAGCGATCTGTTTCTGAGAAGGTCTACTCTTGGGTAGATCAGAAACAAACCCTGAGTGATTATGAAGGGCTGAAAGGCTTCCTGTAGTAGAAGTAGGCCCATCTTCCATTCTAACCCTGCCAAATGAACTGCTAGCCCATCTCTTCATACCTAAGGCCACGCCCAGGGGTCTGGTTTGCTTATGTGTAGGTGGACTTATTCAGGAATTATCTGGCCTTCTGTATGTCTGTCTCCTTTCAGCTCCCCCACCCTCGTCCCCATTTCTCCACACTGGCATGCTTGGCATCTCCTTTATTCCATGTCCTCTCATTGCAAGAGACTCTGGAGTTCACTCTGAGACCTCGTTCACTCAGTGCTTGCTATTTGCCATGCATTTCTCACTTCTGGTAAGTGCTGAGGGCATGTAAACCTTAAAGAGACTAGGTTAGGTAGTCCTTACCCTAACTAATCTTTATGGAACCTCTGTGCCAGGCGGGTTTCAGATATTGTCTGAAGCTCCAAAGATTTTAGTGGCCTACGCTGCTTTGCTCATCATTGTATCAGACCTTTCTGCACTTTCAAGCTCCCTTTATGTCTGTGGGGTATGTTATTTGTGTCCCGTTCTCTCCAGCTACTCTGTCTTTTTGTCTGTGGTCCCCCATATTCTCCGCAGTTGTCTGTCCCCAGACCTCTTCAGAGTGCCAGATTGCCTCCCCTCTTCTGCTCTTCCCACGTTGCCTGACTATTCACTCTGTTTTGGTTTTGCTGTCTGCACCTGGTACATTAACACTGTCTCACTTCACCTCTGCCAGAAAAACTGTTGTGCATCCTGGTTGATCTTCATATTTTCTTGACTCATTCCTAGTAACTGTGGTGGAAAAACAGCTGTTTATCTCAATTAAAATTTGATTGGTAATTATAATCTACCTGTCACTATTATTCAGTTTCCTCCAGTGTCCCCTTCAGCTATTTTCTATGCTATTTTTTCACCTGGTTTCCATGAGAACAATCTCACTATATCTCCAGCCAGCCAGCCCTGCCATATATTTGATTCCTGTCAGGAAAGAGCAAATAGAGAGCTGTTTATTCTCAGGTAACATTTGAATTTGGGGCTTCAACTGTTCCATCAATGCTCAGAATGTGGTGAGAGTCACCTCCTTAAAATATATCTGGGACCCTCCACGTGTCCGTATCCTTCTGTACCATAATAAAGGGAAGTCTATCCCATAGCACACTGTCAGTCTACACCCCACCTCTCTAGCTGAACAAAAGCTTTACAGACATACCTCAAATCTCCAACTGTAGAAGGGACCAAGGACATAAAGGATGCTCTGGTATCCTTTTCCTTGGGACAACAGCTAGCTGCCTTGCAAATCCCCCATACAGCCTGTGTAGTGGGAGCTGGACTTCAGACATGACTCCTTCCTTCCGTTTTGCAGACTGGGCTTCTAAGAGCTTCTTCTGGAGCTTCACTGAGCCATTCACTTGCAGTTTCCCTGAAGCAATGAGATGGAAGAGAAGGGGCTGTTCTTCTCCAAGGGGGTATGGAGCTCCTTGGCATAGAGAAGCAATGGGCCAGGCTTTGCAGGTGTCCCAGCTGGGGCAGCCAACTGACTGGCAGCCCCTTAGGAGCCAGGGCAGGAGTGTGAGCCATCAAGGTTTTGAGTAGCAATAAAGCACTACATGGGGATCTGCCAGTATCCACAGGGCAAAGAAGGTAAACAAATTAAAGATTATGTAATTTCTGTGAAAGACAGTGCAGAATAACACTATGCTACATAGAGCCTCTGAGAAAAGCAATACTAAAGGACTGTTCAATTCACAAAGCTGTCCCTCACCAGCCAGCAAGAATACATTTAAATGGCATTAGCTGGGCTTGGCATATGTGGAGAGCTTCTAAACATTAATAGTTCAGGTTTTGCTGATACACGCATCAAGTCTTGTCCACCTACAACCTTATAACCACATCAATAATAATGTCTTTAAAACATGGTGGTTCAGCTGGTGGAATGTCCTTCTGTATGGAGGTGCTTGTTTTGGTTCAGCACCTACTTCAGCTGAGGGAAGTAGTCCTTACACTGCAGGGGAATAACAAACAGCTGGAGGTCAGTACTTACAACTGCTCCATGCAGATTTGTAAGAGTGTATCCAAATTTCATCTTATATCTACCCTAAACAGGAGTACGTGATATGAGGTGCAGTGCCTGTGCAGAGGTTTGCACCAGTTAAGTCAGTTCAGTGTAACCTCGGCAAATGTCATTTAAGAAAAGTCCAAGATACAGCCATAAAGTCTTTGACATGCTTAGTCAGAGGGTCATGTAGTGTTGCTCGTTATTAGCTATTACATATATGAAAGCAGTGTAAAAAAGAAAAAGGCAAACTCCAGGTCTTCAGGCAGCTATTGGACGCAGCAGCTGCAGCTGTGCTGCAATAATTACCATGAATGTTAGACAAGATGAATATGAAATACTTGATCAGAAAAAACAGTAAGCATTGCATATTTTTAGCAAGGTTGCCTAAGGAATTGAGTCTTGTGTGATCTAAGGGCCTGCTCTGGGTGTGTATCTCTCTCTCCTCTTTCTCAGTAACTTCCCAACTCATTGACCATTTTCTACCTCACCTGGCTGGAAGGAAAAGGCCTCAGACATGAAGTCTCTAGAAGCTTTGTGAAAATAAGCAACAGGATGGTTAGTGCTGTCTTCTCCCACTCACTCTTCTTTCACACAGGGAGCATTTGTAGGCGAGTCTGTTGGACAGGAGCAGAGGTGGAGGAATGGATAAAATAGGAGAAGGTACTGAGAGGAGAGAAGAAACTGGCTGTTAGCCAGGGCAGAGAGACATGGTGGTTCCCAAGAGCAGAGAACGAAATACATTATTTGCTTCTGTAGAGCAGAAGAGGTTTAGAAGATGGGAAATGAGGGTGATTTACTGAAACTTAGACTGGCGTCTCTTTCAGACTGAATCACTGCCTCTTTGCCTCTGACCTGTTTTGGCCTGGCGTTTATTACTGCTTGATCAGACCAGGTGAAGGAGTGGCAAGCTCTAAAACTCACCCACTTTATCCAACTCCATCAACTTGCTTAAGAAAAGATACGACTTCTCCCTTCAAACGTGTTTGTATTCCATCTTTAGATGTACCGCAGCACTGCAGTTAAATTGTTGGCACCTTCTCTTTCATATGCCATGTGCTACCTTATGCTCTCACTGTGTTTTCAGATGATGTCAGCTACTGGACCTAGGTTGAATTCAGTCTGTAATCTGGAGATAAGAAGATATGTCTCCCACATGTAGCCCATTAAACTATCTAGAAAGTGTTCAGATACAAATATTTGGAGGAGCAAGCTTCTTAAATAACTTGGTGCTGTGGACAAGGAACCATTATTCATAACTCAAACAGAGGGTATCACGCTTATGCAAACTTTGGGGTTTTATTTCCGGATTTTCTTTAAAACCTTGTCTCTTCTCTCAGTAATTTCCTATCTTTCTTCATGAGATGTATTTGTGCCAGACATTCCTGGGGTGATGAAAACACCCATGCAGAGATGGGGCAGTTCTGAGAAGGACAAATAGGGGCAGTGAAGAACACACTGCCATCTCAGGGAGCTGCTGCCTGACATTGAGGAGATATTGCCAAGTGTATTCTGCTCCCAAACAAAGCTTGTTAATGTTTATGCTTGCTATTGTGTTCACGAGGTCTGTGATTCTGAAGCTAACTTAGACGTATACATTGACATACATGACTGACTTCATTGGTAGTTATATTTGGTCCAGACTGTTTGCAGATTAGGGGCAAACTCCTGCCCAGGAAGGACATTGCCATCACCTTCAGTGGAACTTCACCACAGATAAGTGACCATCAAAAATACATTGAAAGCCCCGACAACCTTGTTAAAAATCCTAAAATACCATTATGTTTGTCAAATACAGTCAGGTCTGGTTAATCAAAACCTATTTGCAAACATCCAGTTTTATCTGTTTAAAAAAAATATGTCAAATCTTGTTCACATGTCCTATTAAACCAGTTTCTTCTTTAATCTATTGGATGCTGAGACAATGCCAATAAACCAAGCATGATTTAATCAGCTCTGACTGTTCTGATCTGACAGGCACCTTCATTTGGAGGCTGATTACTTGGCTATCCATAGAATATTCATGGATCCTACAAGACACTCAGCTCTCTCTCTATATTTGCCAGAGATTTCTCCTGGAATTATAGGACTTGTTGCCTGACACAGTTAGAAGAATAATATTAGCCTTTCCAAATGTTTTTAGGAGTAACAAAGCAGAATCAAATTATGATCTATATTCAAACAAGCTTTTAAAAACTTATGCAGACTGTTTGTTGTTTCTTCAAGCATAGAGGAGATTCCCTCTCTCCAAGGGATGGCTGCTAAGGAGCTGTAAGTGGGACACAGCTCTAAATATTCCTCTCATGTAGGATGCTCACTCGATGATCAAAGGCATTCATGGTTAACAAATTTGAATTTTGCACCTCTCTCTAATTTAAATTTGAAGAGCCACTTGAATGCCAGTGGTGCCAATCACTATTTTTCTGTTACAGCTGTTGCTTGCTCATGTATTTTATGACCTTACCTATCTCAGGTTTGCCCAGCTTGTGTATGTTATTCAAATATCTTTTAAGTCTGCTTACATAAAGAATGCTGACTGAGGGGGGAAAAATAATTACTCCAGTTTACAGAATTATTTGCAAATGTGGGTTACCACTTTTGCCTGGATTTTGCAACTGAGTTGCAAAATTTGATCATTTCATGTTCAGTTGATATAGTGTAATTATAATCTGATTTATTTTGACTTTTCCTGATTCTTTCTAATCATTGAGAGTTTCACTACCAGCTGCTTCAATGTCTGCTGTAGCACTGATGGTTTTTGAATATAACTAGGTCAACTTCTTTTGTTGACAGAATTTAACTATGAATCAAAGCTCATTCTCTCAGTAGCCTCTCTCTAACTTGCTTGGATTAAAACCCTGGCATGAAGTATGTGTGGATGGTGCTCTTGCAGAGACCCACAACCCAGCCAGTGAGGGCCTGGGCTGGGAGAAAAGGGAGCTGAACTGAGCGGTCCTCACCGCAACTGTGCCTCTGCAGCAACTCTAGGCAGGAAAAGCCATGACACAGTCACATCCAGCTGAGCTTTAGGTGTAAAATTATCCCCTCTAAGCCACTATATTTAAAGTTACATGTGGCAGAGGAGTTTTCTAGGGGTTGGGACTTCATGGTTTTAGTCTGATACTTGCTAGAAAGGCCACCAGAGTCAATTAAAAGATCCCTGCTGCCTCCCAATTTGCATATATATTCAGATATGTGCTTTTCAACCATTAGCATTTTTGATAAAAAATGGAGGAGTAACTTACTTTTTTTTTTTTCTGTTGAGAACTAGGTCCTTAAACATTTAGCATTAACAGATTAAGCTATTTCAGTGCAAATTAAAAAAAATGTTTATTTACAGACCTTTCTAATTGGTAAAACACACTTTTTTCTCACTCATATGACTCCAGAGAGCTTGAATTCAGGAACTTCAGGTTTCGCTTGGAATTTGCTATGTCAATTCTCTTTTGACCAGGCTATACCATTACAGACAGAAGGAGAAATGATCAGAAGATTACTATCTACTATCTTGAAATAATCTTTAAATGAAAGAAAAATTATTACAGGAATACGGATGTATAAGCAAGCAGCCTCCCATCCCAAAACCATGTGTCATGCTTAGTTTTCTCAACATTTACAGAAGGTAAAATTACTAGGTTTTGTGTTTCAATGTTTTTCTTCCACTGAAGACAATGGAACAATCTTCCATTAATTTTGTGGGAGCATGATTTGGCCCCTACTGGCTTTATTTCTCTCTTTTCTCAGCTCTTTCCTTTGCTCAGCAGGCAACATTATAGCATCCACACAAAGGATACAGCCTGAAAAATAGCACCTTGACTAAAGAAGGAGAATGATTTAAAAATTAATGGAGAGAACTATTCCTTTTCTGTACATACTGTACTGTACACAGCTCTGAAAATTACAGTTCCCTTTATTTTACCATACCAAAGCCTTTTTTTTTTAAAGGTGCTACTTTCCAATTTCTGTTCCTGTTAATAATTTAAGAGTTTAAGAAGATGCTGTAAATGTAATTTACTTCATTGTGTCTGTTTCTCCACAATGAAACAGTTTCCAGGTTTGTTTGTTTGTTTCTAACTTTGAAGAGTGGAAAAGGGAACGTGTCCTCTGGTTATGCAGATTTCCCATGGAATCTGTCTTAAGAATTTATAGGTGAAAATACTGAAACACTTCACTTAGGGATAATATAATGGAGGAAAAGGAAGGAGTGGAGAACATCCTCCAGAAACCCGTTCCCTGAATTTCTTTCCTCTTCCTGTGTGTCAACCTAGAGAGGCTGTAAGACAAGAGACAGACATCCTGGTGAGCCAATGTTGCGTTAAACTGCCTCTGCATTTGCCGCTAAAGGTCGTTTCAGATTAGGTTATTTGATCTGAAGAAGAATCTGATGGTAAAAAGACCTTTTTTTCCATTGTGCGGACAAATGTCCAAGTAGCTAACTGTGGCTGATACTGCAACCTCCCTTGGGGCTGACTCTGACAACCTGCAGCACTCACTGGATCCCTGCTAGGTCTCCATTGGGTTTACATAGTGGTTTCTGTAAAATTATACTGTTTCTGGGAAAATGACATGACCTATGTCTCTTTCAGCCACCACCCCATGTTTTTAAGGAACAGGGTCCTTTTTCCAGCTGCTGAAGCACTCTTTTGCTGTCTCCTCTCTATTGCCTCTCTTTTTTTATTCACAGCTTTCTCCTCCTGCTGTGCTGCACCCCATAACCTTCTGTCTGCTCCTGAAGGTCCTGCCCACCATTTTAATTCAGAAGTTAATAGCTTTGCAGATGCCTGCAGGGTCATAGCCTAACCCTGCCTCAGATCCTCCCAGAAAGCTGGCCATAGGGTGCTAAATCATCACTCGTCTCCGTGCCACCAGTCCCCTGACCAAAACTCAGGAAGGAGGCTCCTGTTGCCATTGAACTCACTGCTGTTTTCACTGCATCACCAGTGTTAGGCTGCAAGCTTTCCTGTGTTGTGCCACCACTGTTAATGCATTAGTTGAAAATGTTAGAACCAGTGTGTTCAACCCAGACAGCCTGATCCTCTATTGCAGTGGCTCAGGAAAAGCATCATTCCAACAGAGTGGTGAGATGAGGCTGCAGCTGAAATCAGGTCTTGTTCCTCTGCTCATTTTCTTTGCATCTTCTTTCACTGTTCAATTGGAAAATACTTCTCTGCCTGTCCTTATATTTCTAACTTTTCTCTCCCCACATGGCTTGACTGCTCATGTTTGATGTCCTCTGAGCATCATCCAAACATGCAGGCTGTCCAGCAAGGGCACAGCCTCCTCCAGCAGCATTGCTGCCCAGCAATCCAACACTGGCTCCTGTGCAGTTTTGGCAGAGCAGCTCTGCAGTAAGGACCTTCACTGGAGGGTTTGTGGCTCTGCTGCGGTTGTAGTCATGCCCATGGCTGTGGGAAAGCAAGTGCTTGGATGGCAATGGCAAGTTTTGTGACCATGGATGATACCACCCCATCTCTGCAGCCCCATGGCATGTAACAGCTGTCCCACATTGCAACCATGGAGTACCCTCCTAAGGATCCCCCACAGTGAGGGCAAAGCCAAAGTGCACCGGTAATGAACCATATGCACAGTACTGCCCACCACGGGCTTGGTCCTGCACCCAGCAAAGTCAGCGCTAAAACTACTGGTAATCGGGACAGCCTCTCAGTGGATGGTAAGAGACAGAAAGTGCATAGATATCATGCTATGCTTTGGAAGGCAAAATGAAAGCAGTTTCTGACAGTGACAGTTACTTTATATCCTGGCTGGTAAAAGAAACCATATTAAAAATGTACAGAAAGAACTAAGGATACTGCTCCAAAAGTCTTTCATACAGGAAATGTGGATGAAGACTACTATCTGTTAAGTAGAACAACATTTTTTCTGTCATACCAGATAGATAGAAAAGTTTATTTTGAAAGGTTACGTCAATATAGTTGTTATCAAAGACCATTCTAGTATGTAGTGTTCTTCAGGTGATGGCCCACATAAAAACTTCCTGAATAAGTACAGCAAAAACTTCAAAATGTCTAATAAAACTTTGAAAACCATTTAAATATTAAGTTAATGGGTCCTATTTTCCTTTGAGCTGTGACAGTTGCATCAATGGCATTGCACTGCTGCAGTAGAGAAATCATTTGAGTGGGGTTTTTTAATTATCTTAAAATGGAATAGAAGCAGAATTTGTTAAACCACAGAATCATAGGAGAACAAAATATATTTTAAATTGGTTGGGTCAGTGCCAAATTAAAGCTAATGGGAATTTTTTGGTCCACCCAAGAGTTGGCTCATCTAAATGATTGCTGTCCTTCTCCACATCAGAAGAGCTTGTGACTCATATCCATTTCCATTCTTAATCTCATACATAAGCTTTAATCGTTGGCTTCATAGTTCATAACTAGTTGCTAATATGAACCTATTTTATGTTTTAAAACTGATTCAACTTGTACAAACGTTATACAAGTCCCTTCCCATGCTGCACAGAGTAAATAGAAGCTCAATAACTATAATACCCTAAGGAAATCTATGACTATAAAAAGTTCCTAAATTTTTTCTTGGATGGGATACTCCAAAATATCTAAGTTGTCAGGGAACACATATTCCATCAACTCTGAAATAACAAGCACCCATTAGAAAATTTCATTTCTTTCCAAGAAAACTTTGAAATGGCTGTCTAAAAGCTATCTACATGCTGAAAGAAATACAACCCCAAATTTCTCTACTCTGGAATCTGTAATTTAGCACTGAAATCATAGAAATTTCTTTCTTGCAATGATGCATTTAGAGTAAATATAGAAAATAAGCATATTTGTCACAGAGTGAATCCAGTAATTTAAAAAATAATAGTAAGTTACTTGGGCATCACAGCATTGATGAAGAACAGCAATGAGGTGGCTCCAAGAAATATGGAAAAAATATGGAAGAAATGAGGGCAAAATCATATCTTGTCCACCTTTTCACTGGCTGTGATTTCTGTGGTGGCTGGGAAGTCATGACAGCCTACAGGTACCATTAGAGTTCCCTGAACAGCATTTGCAATAATGCAGTTGACAGAGGGACACCTTTTGGTTAACATCTGTACGAAATGCCAATTTGCGTGGCAGACACTGAATGCCATCAGTGAGCAAAGGATTGGCTCAAGGTTTCGTTTTCTCTCCACTCTTTCCCACTATTAGAAGCTGTTAGCGATAGGTGTACACCAGCTCCTGCATCAAAGTGACGTGTATGCAAAGGGTGTTGGTTGTCATATTGCTTGCTCAGGTGTGCAGGGTCACATCAGAACAAGCAAATGCTGGAGAGCTATATGGAGCACATGGGAACATCTAGGATGTGAAGCAAAGAGGGCCAGGGCTCTTTTTCTTCTCTTCCTTCACATCTTCATGTTTGTCATGTAAGGCTTTGCTTCAGTATTTCTGCACTTCATCCCAGCAATGACCAGGCAAGATTCAGGAAGGATCCCACTGAAATTAACTTCTAAACCATACTGACTTTGGTGGGAGTCAAGTTAGACCTAAATGCAAAGAGGTGGAAAAGCACACAGCGGTGATTTCTCATGTTTCTATAAATTGTTGGACCCAAAGCTTGGGGATCTCAATACTTTGGGCTGAGCTGAACACTTCCAATTCCCACTCCCAGTTTGGAGCAGGGAGGGGTATCTTTGGAGCAGGACCCCTCTCACTAGATAATTACAGCCCAATCAAAACTTCAATGTAGAGCCTGAAAAAAGATGATGTTCAGGGTCTGTTATAACAATCAACGTGTATAGAAATGTGAAATGGAAATTAAATTAGTTTGTGTGGAAACAGCCACTGATGGACTATACTGACAATGCTTTGCTAGTTCCTGTGAATGGGACCAAAGTTAGTGAAGAAAAGCCAGGTCGATTAGTAGAGATGGCCCTTTCCACATGGCCCTCATACCCCTGTTATGGGACTGGTACTGGTTCATTTCCAGGACTTTCTTTTTTCATTCTTGGAACTACTTCCTAGCATGTTTTGCATTCACGCACCAAATATTGGTAAAAAAAAAAAAAACCAAAATCATTGCAGTCTGTTGAGTGTATTGTATGAGTTTTAAGAATTATCTACTGTATTTACACAGTTGACTTGTGTGAGTATGACAGCATGGCTCTGGTTATAGTCTGCGGTATAAATAAATGTAAATGTTTGTGTGTTTTTGAAAGAGATTTATTCTGGCCCTCTGGTAAATTTTGTGCTAGTTAAGAGGAATATTACACCACAAAAAAAATCTTCCATTTCTTTAAAGTATGAACATAAATGATCTTCAAAAAACTGTTCCTGCCATTAAACTAGGAAACTTTAATGTTGTATCTTGATGGTCTGAAAAAAGTTCTGGGGGTTGGGCAGTTCTGAATCTTCTGCTTTTGGACGTGGTCATGATGCTTTCGTGGTCCTTGGTTTTAGCTGCCCCAAAAATCATTAGGTCCCTAGTACAACTCTGCTGCACCTGTGTAAGACTGACCGCTTTTTACCCAGGATAGCATATTTAGAGGAAAACTCAGTTTCTATTTTGGTGACTGGTTCTTCACTCAGTCAGCAGGCTGGTCTGACACACTTCTCAACAATTTGATTGCAAAATCTGATACAAGAGAGGCAGTGGGAACACGTCAGAGCCAGGGAACGAAAAAGGGACTACCTCCTTTACTCACTACCTGCGTTTAGAACACCAGACCATTTTTAAGGTGTTCTAATCTCCTCCTTTTAGATTTGCCACATTTGTTGGCAGGAGGAATAGCTTGATTTTAACCAGCCACGTAAAAGTCATGCTAACTCAAGTCAACTCATTCAAATTCAAATAAAAGGTTTTATTTCCAATTTCCAAAACAGTCAACATAAGTTTAAAAGAGATGATGCTGGAGAAATTAAATAAAACTACTCCTAGTTCCACCAAGATCAAAGCTCAAAGGTGTCCCTTAATCTAACTATTTGGGAGACAGTTGATGCTCCTCCTGATGACAGTCCTTAGAGCACCTTAGAAAAAGGGGCAAATGTCCCCTCAACACTGGTGATTCACCATCTGCATTTCACTATCAACTATCTTTATCCATTTAAACTGTAATTCAATATCAGTTGGTACATCAGCAGCCTGACACAAACCTCCAGATAGAGTGTGTTCATTCCACTCATTACTGGCTTTGATGGAAGCCAGACATGATGGTGGTCCACGGTTCTGTGCAATAATAAGTTTGGGGTCATTGAGATACAGCAGAAGGAAAATGGCAGATCTGGGGCTGAGCGGGAAACAGCCTGGGGTCAGCCAGACTGTGTTGGTAACACAGTGACTCAAACAAGCCTGCTTTAATGAGGCAGGCTTGCTGTCTCCAGCTTGCCCTGCATACTGACATTGGGGTGCATGATGAAGCTGAGAGTTGGTGTGGTTCGGAAAGCTGGCTCGGGGACCCTGTACTGCTTGGGCACCAGATTGTGCCCATCTGTCCACCTAGATGCTGACAGTTAAGTAGTGCTGCTGCAGAATATCTTTGTGTGAGGTCTGCAAGAGCCCTTTCCCTGGGGTCACTTCCTGCTGGCCTTCTCATTGGGATTACCCCTGCCTCCAGCAGCTCTCACTTCACCTCTCTGCAAGTACATAAGAGCTGATGCTTAGTGACAAGCATCTGCCTAGAAATATGGGACATCACAGCAAATCTTCCCAGCCATGTTTTGTAGAAACCAGTGGGGCAGGGAAACAGTCAGCCCCTCTAAAACCTCCGCTTGGGCCTGAGCATGGGCTTTGCTGCTTCACCACCAGCACCACATCATGCAAAATATTGGCCTGAGTGATATGAATGCTGTAAGGGGGTCTAAAATCCATAAAATGACAATCTCACTTCAAGACAGTGGGTTACATTTTGCCTTTCATCTACAATGCAAGTCCTTAACTTCATCGGTAGCCAAATGTCACACCTCCTCCTATGCCTGTTGCAGATAAGGCAGAATGTGAGAGGAAAACTTCCCTGTTTATGAGACTGTGTAAGAGAAGGAAAGTTGTATTGGGCTGAAAGTCAGAATTTCTAAGAGTATCTTTTCAAAAGACTCTTGCTAATATTTCCACAAGACACCACTGCCATTACTGAGCTAGGCTTTACGCTCTTCTGCCAGGGAAGAGAACCTAGGTCTCTAAAGTGACATATCTAAGTCAATTGCCTCTGTGTGCCAAATTGAAATTCCTGATTACATGATCTGCAAACCCAAGTCTAATCCCTAGATTGAGTATATAGCCAAGGTGTCCTGACACCCAACATTACACGCAGCTCCCTCACAGCTGATTTACCTCTAGGATGCAGCATATGTTTTGTGGGTTTCTAAGGCTGCTCTGCATGCTGCATAACCGCCCAGGTGCTCCTCTGTGTGGTATCTATGGTGTTTCTGAAGGCTCCAAGTCCATTGGATAGAGGAGAACCTCATGGGCCTTGGAAATCAAGCTATTGGTTTTTACCCAATAAGAATAGTTCCTAACTTGCAGTAACCCTCTTCATCTCTGTTTGTAGACTGAGAAGTTCATTCAGCAGGGCTGTTACACCATCTTTCCCCCTGGCGCATCTACACAGCCAATCTGCAGTCACTGGATGCTCACTGGTTTCCTCTACAGCTTGTCAGGATCAGGGTTGTTAAGCCGGGCACTCTGCTGAGCCCTCCTGCTGGCACTGGGGTCACAGAGGTTCATGTCTTTCACTCTTCTTCAGCTGGCACCAACTGTTTCTTGAAGCTGAAGGTAAAACCAAAAATACAGCAGATGTAACTGTGGTGCAATGTTTCTGCAAATACACAAGTTAGCTTCTTGAGTCATTTGCACCAGATACCACACATGGATCTGCAGGAAGGTTGGCAAACCTCCCTTCAGATCAGTGGAGGCAGCAGGCAGTAGCTTGTTTGGGCCTGAGCACCATAAGGCACTAAGGGATGGGCCTGAAGTTACATATCCCCAAATCCTCAGTGACAGAGTAGTCCAGTGTGAGTTAAATAGAGAGTGTCAGCTGAGAGACTTAGCTTTGACAATAAATTTCCTTGCTTTCATGGATCTAAAGTATATCAGACTTTACAATGTACCTTTTAATGTAACTTTAATGCAGTTTTTGTGCATTAATTCCCTTCGGGTCCAGTCCCTGTCATTAATATTGTCTATTGGCAAACAAAGGATTTCTTAGAAGAGAACCTTGCCAGTTGAGGAAAATGTTTGATTTACCTTGGTGTTGCCAAGCATTTTTGTTTGCATTTTTCAAGGGCATTTGAACAAACAAAAGTATATCTCTACAAATTTAATTTTATAGCCAGTGTCCCTGCTTGCATTCTTGCACTGTACCTGTTAATTTCAATGACTGTAATTAAAAATTGCAGGGAATATGTGCAGGATTAATAGTTCCTAATTTTCACTGATGAGTTCTAAACACTGATCAGTAAAGTCTTCACAGAACTGCTTTCCCTATGCTTTGTTTTGCCTAGTGCCAGATATTGTCTGAGAACCTTGTTCAGCTTATCACATACACTGGTGTTTATAACAGCTATATCGCCACAGAGAAGATACAGGCAATTTCTGAGTCCTGTGTCTGTGCTGGTTCAGTGTACAATACTTGTACCTCTCACAAATTCAGAGTCTGGGCTCCTGGGAGCAGATTACAGGAGAAGATTAAAAAGGCTGTCTTCCACACACATGTTCAGAAGCAATGGATGGCATCTGCAAGACTGAACCAGCACACATCTGCTCAGAAAGGAGAAAAATATTCCCCAATTAGAAGGGCACCATCATTTGTTACAAAGGAAAAACTTTGGAAATGCTATGTGTGTATAAGGCCATATTCACATAAATACGTATGAAAATATATACATATACACACTTATGTGCTTATATGTGTGTATGTATGTATGTTTTTATATTTAGAGACACATATTTAAATATATGAAGTTTTACGTTTAAGAAGGACTCTGTTGACACAGGAAAGTGGAGCACCTTCTTCATTTTAGGCATCCAGCAGCTGGAAGAGGCAGCCAACCTGTCTACATCAGGTCATGGGGAGAAGCAGGCAGCCCTGGTAAGGCTCAGCACGCCTGGCAGTATAAGGGGAGCAAGTGGTCAGGAAGGTCCACAGGCAGAATGGGTGGCAGAGGTAGGAGTCAGGGAGGTAGGGAGAAGGCTGATGCCCAGTCCTCCTCTAAAAGTTGTTTATGTATTTTATGCATTGGCTGCATAAAATAAGTAAATAGTGATAGAAGAAGAATAAGAATGCAAGGTGTTCTTATTACAGACCATACCTTCCCTGTAAGTGTTCATTATGGTAACATCCTCTCCTTAACCTTTGGCTAAAAAGACACTAGGCTGTCATAGATAAGGCTCACTTCTCAAAAGGAAATGAATACTCTAAGGCAAAAGTGGAAATTATGACTGGTTCTTGGGGAAAGAAGTAAACACTTTGCTAAGGCAGAGAAGATGAAGGAGCAACTCCTTCCTCCAGCTGTTTCATGAAGTAGAGGCTGCCTTTATGTGTATGTGGAAACCACCTCTATAGGTTTGTGTCAAAAGTTTGGAGAAAATCTACTGGATATTGCCTCTGGAGGTCACAGGGGCCACACAACTGCAAGGACCCTCTGGAAACCACCATGGCCTTGCTCAGAGCAGAGTCAGCTTCAAAGTTAGATCCAACTAACTAAACCCTGTCACAACAGAGATGGTTTTCTGCACACGTAGAACTTCTAGGAGGATTTTAAGTTTACAAAAATAAAATGTTAGTTTGGGCCAACAATCACTGAGGTGAATCTGAAAGCATATCCTATTACTGGGAGAAAAGAAAATCTCTTTGTATTAATAATGCATTATCATTCTTATATACAATCCACTTCAGAAACATTGGTACAAATGCTGATTATCTTGCTCAGGCATGTGAACTCTTCTCACAGGCACATTAAGACCTTCATGAGTTAAATGAGAATATAGCCAATAAAATAATCCCTGCAGAGTTGCTGCTTTCTACCTGACGGTTCAGTGTTGCTTCAGAGTCGACTTTGTTCTGTCCAGCAAGGACAGGGTGGTGACCAAAGCTTAGAGGGGACACATATGAAAGAGGCAGAGCTGAGTGCTCAGAGGACATAGAGACTGAAGGTGGTTGGTGGTGGAGGAAGACGAGATAGCAAGGCAGGTGTTGCCAGTAGAAGCTCATCAGCCAATTAGTGATTAACAGACATATGTTGGGGTATGTCACTTTTGTCTCTTGGTTCAAACAACTTCTGTTACTCCCTGACAAACAACTTCTGTAACTCTCCGGACAGTAAGATGTCCCACATGGATGGGATGACAGATGTGGGTGTGATGGAGGTTGAGCTGCAATGGCCAGACATTAACTGGCCCTGGCATAAGGTGCAGGAGTAGGCGCATGGGACCACATTTAGTTCTTCTCTCCTTGGATAACTCAACTGCCATGCTCCTGGAAATGGGTTCTCCTGCTGCAGGTCACACCTGGGACCCTCATGACCTCAGGTGTAGCCAGGTGTCTGGAGGAGTGGTGAAAGGAACCACCAAGTGTCTGACTCTTGAAGAACTGCATATGATGCCCTGATGATGAACAGGATGAGCACCTTTGATGACCAGCAAACAAAGAAACTGCAGGACTATGGACCTGGGAAAGGGAGCTTAGTTGGTATGTTTAATCAATTATTTCCCTATGACACTTCACTGGCAACAAGCTGGGCAACATAAATCCTGTCAGGGTCAGCAGATTGGCTGCTCAAGTGAAGAGTTCACATGTTAAAAGCTTCAGCAGCTGAAACAGATGTTAATCTGCATTACGCATGTACATGCAGGTAAACTGCACAGAGGGCAGGGAGGTTGGCTGGTCCCAAGGTGAAGCACACGCTGCCTTGTTGGGGGTTCTGTGTGTGGCTGCAGATGCAGCATACACATCCACCCACATGCATATGCATATCAAACACAGTTAATGGTAGATAATAGCAAAACTTAATAAGCTTTCCACCTCTTCTCTTGAAAATATTTGCATTTTTTTAAGTCAACTTCCCATTTCTTTATGAAAAAATTTCAAATGCTGCGTTCTTGTGTCAAGCTCTAGGTTTCCGTGTAAGTTCAAGGTAATGATTGAACTTGGTATGTCTGCCAGCTGTGTTGTTGCAATATCTACAGAGGAACATCGAAGGTCTGTGTTAGTTTGGGACTCACAAAAAGTAATTCATTATGCATAATGGTGATGTTGGCAGTGCATGCCAAATGGTTAAATCTAATGTAGCATACAGTTTCATTAAGGCACAACAAAATTAATCTATCCCTTCCCACCAGGAGGTTTAAACAAAAGCAATGGGGAAGGAGTTGCATGTAAAAAGCAGCAATTCATTAATGAAATGAAGACATGTAAAATGATTTGGTTTATAACAATAGATTAGAGGACTAAATTAACCCTTTTATTTTGCATGCAATATGTGCAAGTCAGAATCCTAGTGTTGGGCATTATTATGTAAATGCAATCTTATGTGTCTTCTGATTTCCTTCCAGGGAAGAGATGCACAAGCAGATCAAAATGAAACCACTAGTTCCTTTTAATAACTTTATTCTGCTTTGCAGAAACTGCCCATGGTGACTATTTGTATTCAAAGTCAGTGTCTTGACTTTGGATCTCCAGCTGGAAATTGCAAATGAAAGAGTTAACTCAAAGAATCAGCAAGAAAGAACTGCCACTAAACTGGTGTACAATAACTCAGGTAATTAATAATACGGAAACTAAGGGACCAATCTAAATCAACAGAAGATGGAGCTTTCTCATGCCTGATTAGTAATGATGGTTAAAAGGGACAATTGTCTTTCCTTAGTAACTCCTGTGCCCCCAGTAACACAGGAGAATTTTTTAAACAGTGTGTCTAAACAGTATAGATGCTGCTTGCTTAAAGGTGCAAAGGAAAGGGAAATGTTTAAAAATAGGCTACATTTATTC
This sequence comes from Morus bassanus, assembly GCA_031468815.1. NCBI lineage: Eukaryota > Metazoa > Chordata > Aves > Suliformes > Sulidae > Morus > Morus bassanus. The sequence continues at coordinate 65,016,072 of CM062600.1, forward strand.
AGGATAAGAAAATCCCCAAATGCAGAGATCTTTGAATTAACCAAGTAATCAAGAAATTCCTTGGACTTCTGTACTTGAATATTCTAATTTAGCTGAACACAGCGGGAGCTTTCCTTATACTTTCTTTTATGGCTCTCATCTCTGTCCTAGAGGGAAGAAATCCTCCTAAGCACCTAGCAGTTCTTAGGGGATGAGGTGAATTCAGGGCACAGGGAAGCCTTTGGGGTAGCTCTGCAATGACTTCAACCCTGGGGAGCAGGGGACTCCCACCCCCACGGCTCTCTGATGGACCACACCAGGCTGTGGAGCTGGAGTCTAGTCTGCATGTTGCATTGCCTGGATGCGGGTAATGAAGCATGGATGTCACGTGCTAAAGTTTTGTCCCACTGAGCACCCAAAGCTGGAATGCCGGCATGTTTTGTAACTCATGTTTCAAAGGGAAATATGGGAAAATTGTTGCCTTGTTTACTTGCTTCCCCCATGGGAATTACCAAGTATATAAGGTGACATTAAAATCCTCAACATGTACATCGAGAACCCAGTATTTCTCTCCACTTTCCAAAATGTCTCAGCCAGCATGGGAAACAATGTTTGCAGACAGCAGTAATATCACAAGATGTATCCTTGTAGACAGCATGACTTTATCACCCCAAGGGAAATATATCACACCAAACTTAGCAGCAAGTCAGTAACCAAGAAAAGCCAGGGGATTCAGAAGGCCTCAGGCAAGCAGCTACAAAGGCAGAGCAGGTGGCTGCAACCAGCACCCCACTATTGAAGACTGATGCAACAGTGCAGGGCACAACACAAATCAAGTGTACATGGCTGATAAGTATCTGAAATGACATATTGCCCATAAGGATTTCTATTAATTGTTACTGTTAGTCGTGGCTGAAGGAAGATGTGGGGAGCTATACGTTTAAGAGGCTTTGGTCTGAGCTAGCTGGAGCTAATTATCTTCTTCAGGAGCCCCTCATCCCCTGTGTTGATCACTTCTAACTCTGATGGTCAGCCTGTAGCTCCAAGGGATTTCTGAGCAGGGGAATGGCACAAATATGGGGAAAAGTGATGGACTCATTTCAGACTGAGGTAATGTCGTGGTTTAACCCCTGCCAGCAACAAAGCACTACACAGACGCTCGCTCACTCCCCACCAAAGCAGGATAGGGGGAAGAGAATTGGAAAGGTAAAAGCGAGAAAACTCATGGGTTGAGATAAGAACAGTTTAATAATTGGAATAAAATAAAATATTATAATAATAATAACAGCAACAACAATAACAATAATAATAAAATTTGTAATGAAAAGGAAAATAACAAAGAGAGAGAAATAAAAATGAGGAAAGATAAGTGATGCAAATGAAAACTATTGCTCACCACCAACCAACCAATGCCCAGCCAGTCCACAAGATGTGCCCCGCCGCGGCCAACCTTCCCCCTAGTTTTATTGCTGAGCATGACTTCGTACGGTGTGGAATACCCCTTTGGTCAGTTGGGGTCCGCTGTCCTGGCTGTGCCTCCTCCCCAGCTTCTTGTGCACCTCCCGCCTACTCGCTGGTGGTGTGTTGTGAGGAGCAGAAAAGTCCTTGACTCTGTGCAAGGGCAGTAACTGAAACACCCTTGTGTTAGCAACACTGTTTTCAGTACAAATGCAAGACACAGCCCCATACTAGCTACGGTGAAGAAAATTAACTCCGTCCCAGCCAAACCCAGAACATTCTCCACCCCTTATTCCGTACCATTTACGTCATGCTCAGGTCTCACACCATCCAATACATTCTTATTATGCACCACCACCCTTCCCATCCTTCAGTATGATACACAGATATCATTGCCTTAATCTATGGACTACCCCTATGAAATGTCTGTGAAATGTCCATAAGTGCCCACAAAATGTCCACAAATTGTCCACAAAATGTCCATTAAGTTCATGTAGCCCATGACTTTGGGCTCCATCTTTGTGGTGGTCACCCAGGACAGGAGAGGTGGTGTGTTGCGTGGAGTTGTCGGGCACCAAAGCCAGCTCAGGTTGGGTCACTGCTGCACTTGCACTGCTTCTTGTAAGGCCGGTCCTCCATTGGGTCAGGTGGTTTCTGCTCTAGTAATTCCCATGACGTGCAACTCAAAATCATGGGTGAAAACAATTTAAAGGTATTTCCATCACAATCTCCATGCCTGGTCCCTTTGTCTGGCTAGCAACAAGGGCTTCCTGCTATAGTAATTCCCATAACATGCAACTCAAACCATAGATTATTTTCACCCAGGATTAAATCACCTTGAGGTACACATTGGACTCCCCCAGCCTTCTGCATTACCCACCAAGTGTACCCAGGTCCTTGAGCAAAAACAATCCCACAAATAGGTTTACCCTTTCCTGGGGAAGGAATAACCCAGACTGTTTTTCCCAACAAGTTCCTTATACGCACTACAAGGATCTCGTCTCCTTCTACAGTGCACAAAGGTTTTGACCAGGCAGGGCCAGGCTGACTGGCAGATCCTCTAGGGTTAACTAGCCAAGCAGCTTCTGCTAACTGTGTAGCCCAATGCTTGGACGTCCCAGCACCCATTGCTCTCCGTGTAGTTTTTACCAGTCCAGTGTACCATTTGCTTTTCCCAAAGGCTGGTGCATGAAGGGGATGGGATACACCCACTCAATGCCATGCTCCTTGGCCCAGGTCTTTATGAGGTTGTTTTGGAAATGAGCCCTGTTGTCTGATTCAGTTCTTTCAGGGGTGCCGTGTCACCATAAAACTTGCTTTTCAAGGCCCAAGGTAGCATTCCAGGCAGGGGCGTGGTACCACATGGTACTTGCTGTGGCGGGTTGGTGGTAGTGTGACAGAATCAATCTGCCAGGCTTGCCCATAGCGATATTTCAGCCATCGTCCTCGATACAACAAAGCCGTTAGCCACTTGGCTTGTTTGATTTATGGTGCACGTTTGACATTCATGGATAACCCGCACAATGGCATGAATAGTCAAGTCCACCCCTCAAGCATGAGCCCATTTGTACGTTGCATCCCTTCCTAAATGTCCTGATGTGTCATGGGCCCATCGAGCTATACAGAGCTCAGCCTTATGTTCCCAATCCAGATCCACCTGGGCCACTTCAATTCTAGCAGCCTGGTCCACCTGCTGGTTGTTTCAACGTGCTTCAGTGGCGCGACTCTTGGGTATGTGAGCATCTACATGACATACTTTTACGACCAGGTTCTCTACCCGGACAGCAGTATCTTGCCACAATGCGGCAGCCCAGGTGAGTTTACCTCTGCGCTGCTACTTGCTCTGTTTCCATTGCTGCCACCACCCCCACAGAGCTTTTACCACCACCCATGAGTCAGCATAGAGATAAAGTACTGGCCATTTTTCTCATTCAGCAATACCAAAAGCCAGCTGGATGGCTTTCACCTCTGCAGGCTGACTCAATTCACTTTGTCCTTCAGCAGTTTCTGTGACTTGTCGTGTAGGACGCCACACAGCAGCTTTCCACCTTCCACATTTCCCCACAATATGACAGGATCTGTCTGTAAACAGGGCATATTGCTTTTCTTTTTCTGGTAATGTATTATACGGAGGGGCCTCTTCAGCACGCGTCACCTCCTCTGGCGACACTCTGAAGTTTCGGCCCATTGGCCAGTCAATGATCACTTCCAAGACTCCTGGGCGGTCGGGGTTTCCCATTTGAGCCCGTTGTGTTATCAGTGCAACCCCCTTACTCCATGTAGCATCAGTTGCATGATGCGTAGAGGGGACCCTCCGTTTGAACATCCAGCCCAGCACAGGCAATCGAGGTGCCAAAAGGAGCTGTGCTTCAGTACCCCCTACTTCTGAGGCAGCTCGAGTTCCTTCATATGCTGCTAATATTTCTTTTTCAGTTGGAGTGCAACGAGATTCAGATCCCCTATATCCCCAGCTCCAAAATGCTAGAGGTCGACCTCAAGTCTCCCCAGGCGTTTTCAGCCAGAGGCTCCAGGTGGGACCATGGTCCCCGGCTGTGGTGTAAAGCACGTTTTTCACATCTTGTCCTGCCTGGACCGGCCCAAGAGCTACTGCACAAACTATCTCCCCTTTAATTTGTTCAAAGGCTTGCTGCTGCCCAGGGCTCCATTCAAAGTCATTCTTCCTCTGGGTCACTCGATAGAGAGGGCTTACGATCAGACTGTAGCCTGGAATATGCATTCTCCAAAAACCCACAATGCCCAAGAAAGCTACTAACAAAAAGGAACTTTTGTTAGTAGGTGGAGACATAGCTGTTATTTTATCGGTCACATCCATCGGGATACGACGACGCCCATCTTGCCATTTTGTTCCTAAAAACTGGATTTCCTATGCAGGTCCTTTGACCTGACTTTGCTTCATAGCAAAACCAGCTTTCAAAAGAACCTGGATTATCCTTCTTCCCTTCTCAGACACTTCCTCTGCTGTGTTGCCCATGCAATGATGTCATCAATATACTGCAGGTGTTTGGGAGCTCCACCCTGTTCCAGTGCAGTCTGTATCAATCCATGACAAATGGTAGGGCTGTGTTTCCACCCCTGGGGCAGTCAGTTCCAGGTATACGGGATACCCGTTCACACGCAAGCAAACCGTGGCCTGCACTCTGCTGCTGAAGGGATCTAGAAGAACACGTTAGCAATATCAATTGTTGCATACCATTTGGCAGCCTTTCACTCCAGATCATATTGGAGTTCTATCACGTCTGATACAGCAGCACTTGGCCGAGGTGTGACTTCTTTCAGGCCTCGATAGTCCACTGTTAGCCTCCACTCTCTGTTAGATTTTTGCACTGGCCATATGGGACTGTGAGAGGGTGAATGCCTCTTACTGATCACTCCTTGACTCTCCATCACTGGATCAGCTTATGGATGGAACCACGGAATCCCAACTAGTGCAATATTGTCACTGGTGCACTGTCATGGTAGCAACTGGCACCTGCAGTTCTTTAATCCACAGCAACCCCACCACAGACAGGTCCTCTGAGACACCAGGCAAGCAAGACAGCTGTTTAACCTTCTCCGTACTCAAGGCAGCTATACCGAAAGCCCATCGGTACCCTTTTGGGTCTTTGAAGTACCCTCTCCTGAGGGACTCTATGCCAAGGACGCATGGAACCTCTGGACAAGTGACAGTAGGATGCTTTTGCCACTTGTTCCCAGTAGCTCGTACCTCAGTCTCCAACACAGACAGTTCTTGGGATCCCCCCATCACTCCAGAGATACAGATGGATTCTGCCCCTTTGTAATCTGATGGTATTAGAGCACACCGTGCACTGGTGTCCACTCGAGCTTTATATTCCCATGGGGCTGATAAGCCAGGCCATCGAACCCACACAGTCCAGTAAACCAAATTGTCCCTTTCCTCTGTCCCCTCTTCCTTCACTACTTGGTTTTTGTAACTGTAAAGCAGAGGTCCCTTCATCAGGCTCAAAAGTACGATCAGCCATTCTACTCTGCCCAACAGACACTGAAGCAGTAATTTTCCTGGGTGGATGCCTTTTGGCCGTTGTTTTATCCTGCAGCTCCTGTACCCAAGCTTCTGGTCTCCAGGTAGATTCTCCATCCCACTTCCTCATGTCCTCCCCCTGGTCACACAGAAAGAACCACAGGGTGGCACGTGGTGTGTGCCACTGGTTCTCTCTCCCTTGAACAGAACAAGGCTGACCTTTAATAGCCGAGGCCTTGGCTGGAGTGCGTGAGGAAGACCTGCCCTTTTTGACCTGCTTGGACATTTTTTGTGTCAGTCTATTCACAACCAAGACACAGGCTCACACGAAGGAAGCGAGATTAGCTTCATATTCTCGGAGTTGTCTGGCAGTTCATCTATAGTTGGTGCCTCTGTGTCTGCCGAGCTCATTATCACCAGGGTGTGAGTGTATGACGTTGGTGCATTTTGTACAAACTTTCGCCACACAGACCGCGTGCGCCAGATTTCATCCAGGTCTTGAGATGCCTGGTCGGCACCCAGGTTATTATAGATCACCTCCAACATGGCTCATTCTCCCAGACACTGGATACCTCCCTCAATGGTGGTCCATTTGCTTCAGGAATTTGCAAGTTCTTCCTTGAAGGGATACTTGTCCTTCACACTTGACAGGAGTCACAGCCAAGGGTGAGGACTCCTGCCTTTTTTGCAATCCCTTTGTCAATGGCCTCGTCCCTAGCAAGGGATCCTAGCTGCTGGGCTTCCTTACTGTCCTATTCCTCACTACTGGCCCCTGTATCCCAGCATCAAAGTAACCAGCTGAGAATTAGCTCCCATGGTTGACGGCTAAAATCTTTTCGCATATCTTGCAGCTCACTTGGGGAATAAGCATTGGGTAGTTTCTGTCTCATTTATTATTTCAGTCTCTTCCTCCTCCAGTTCCCGTGACTGCTCTGCTGCAGAACAGGCTGCCTCTTCTGAGTCTTTCTTCTGCTCCCTCTTAGGAGAAGCTTCTTCATCCTTTACTAAACGAGCTGACTTCTGCTTCCATTGTTTCTTTTTAGTTATAGGGGTGACTGATGCAGTGTCTGGTTCAGCCACAGTGTCTGTTGGTTTGTTTTCCTTCTTTTCTCCCGGAGGGTGCTGCAAAATATTGAGCAGTGTTTGGTAGATGCTGGCCCGGGCCCAGTACAGTGCAGTAAGTTGTGCCTCTTTGGAATAGTCAGGGCTTGCTTTTTTTTTTTTTTTTTTTCCCCCCCAAACATTCTATCACTTCGTCAGGATCCTGTAGTTGTTCAGGAGTGAAGTTCCAGACGGTTGGAGGTGACAAGTTCTCTAGATACCTTCCCGTATTATCCCACATGCTGTGCCACCCATGAAAATACTCTCGTGGAGCCTGGGCCATATTCCTAAATTGCTTGTTAACCTTAGGTAAAACCAAAGCAATATTCCTCAGAAATACCAATAGAAGTATTCTGACTACACAAGGATGTCCAAGATACTGAGAAGTTATTGTAACGAGGGAGAAAACATCGAAGAAGACAGTAGCTAAGGTGCCATTCCATATTTCCTCCACAAAAGCCCTCTCAGAGGAAGGAGTATCATTGTTAATTGCCTCCATGAGATGCCACCTGAAGTACAGTAATGGCTTCACTACAGAGCCCAAATACCAGATTAAGCTCAAGGTCAGTGTTCTAATAACATTTCTCCCAGGCAAAGCATCGCTGATCGCTGCGGAGTACAGCAAACTGCAAAAGCCAACACCCATCTTTAACATGTACAGCAAAAAAAAGAGCATGGCGTAGATGAGGTAAACTAATATCAAGAACAGATGACTCAGTATCATGACCTGCAGCGGTTAACAGTTATAAATCCCTTCTAATATGCTCCGGTCAGTCTGTTATTATGTCAAACCCTTTGGGCTCCATGTTGGGCACCAAAAAGGATTGTCATGGTTTAACCCCAGCTGGAAACAAAGCACCACAGATGCTCAGAAAGCCCCCCCAAAGCAGGATGGGCGGAAGAGAATTGGAAGGGTAAAAGCGAGAAAACTCATGGGTTGAGGTAAGAACAGTTTAATAATTGGAATATAATATATTAACATAAAATATACTACTACTAATAATAATAAAAATTGTAAAGAAAAGGAAAATAACAAAGAGAGAGAAATAAAAATGAGGAAAGACAAGTGATGCAAATGAAAACTATTGCTCACCACCAACCAACCAATGCCCAGCCAGTCCACAAGATGTGCCCCGCCGCGGCCAACCTTCCCCCTAGTTTTATTGCTGAGCATGACTTCGTACGGTGTGGAATACCCCTTTGGTCAGTTGAGGTCCGCTGTCCTGGCTGTGCCTCCTCCCCAGCTTCTTGTGCACCTCCCGCCTACTCGCTGGTGGTGTGTTGTGAGGAGCAGAAAAGTCCTTGACTCTGTGCAAGCACTGCTCGGCAGTAACTGAAACACCCTTGTATTAGCAACACTGTTTTCAGTACAAATGCAAGACACAGCCCCATACTAGCTACTGTGAAGAAAATTAACCCTGCCCTAGCCAAAACCAGCACAGGTAAGCTGAAATCTTCTTTTTTATGTACTCTTTCCACACCAGTATTTCCTTTATTTTTTCTACAACCACAACCATTTTAGGGGGCTTATTCTCTTCTATTCAGTGTCCTTTTACCTTTACTGATTTCAAGGGAGACATACAACTTAAACTGCCTAGATACTGATGTCCGATGTAGGAGACAGGGACATATTGATTTTATTGGGGCAGTATTATCTTGTAAGTCAGTGATGTATCTCTGAAGTCTCCAAGAGGAGAAGGGCAGTACAGCAGTGTCGTGATTTAACACCAGTCAGCAACTAAGCACCACACAGCCGCTTGCTTACTCCCCCCAACCCAGTGGGAAGGGGGAGAATCGGAAGAGCAAAAGCAAGAAAACTTATGGGTTGAGATAAGAACAGTTTATTAATTAAAATAAAATAGCGATAGTAATAATGGTAATGATAACAATAATGATTATGATAATAATAATGATGATAATGATAATATAATAAAGAAAAATAAAATAATGAGAGAGGGGAATGAAACCCAAGGGAAAAAAAAGGGAAAAGGAAAAAACCGCACAAGTGCTGCAACCACTCACCACCTGCTGACCGACACCGCCAGTCCCTGAGCCGCGATCGCTGCACCCCCCGGCCAACTCCCCCCAGTTAATATACTGGGTATGACATCACATGATATGGAATATCCCTTTAGCCAATTCGGATCAGCTCTCTTGGATGTGCCCCCTCCCCTCCCGCCTTCTTGTGTACCTGGCAGAGCAAGGGAAGCTGGAAAAGTCCTTGACTAGTGTAAGAAATTCCTAGCAACAACTAAAACATTACTGTGTTCTCAACATTATTTTCATACTAAGTCCAAAATGCAGCACTATACCAGCTACAGTGAAGAAAATTTAACTTTATCCCAGCTAAAACCATGACAAGCAGGTATCTTCATTATTTAATGGGTCTTAGTGAAATTGGTGCACCTCTTTCTCTCCTGGCCACCCTCTTATCAAGCTGCCTAAGTGAGGTGTACCTATATACTGGATGAATTGGGTTTGGTGACATTGTTTCAGAGTTAGCTGACAAGTGTTAAAATAAATGGACTCCAATGTAATTCTGTAGGTAGTCACTATGTTCACTGTTATTGATTAAGCAGGAATTTTAAAGATAAATGTGAAAAAAAATTATTTTATTATTTTTTTATTTATTTATTGAGTGACAATGGGATGTCACTAAACTGGCTCTGTGCTGTCTGTATAACTCATTAAACTAAGTGGACATCCATAGCTGGTGCCTTGAAAACTCCTGAACCTAGAGGTAAACGTTGCTAGTTCATGGCTGGCAGCCAGAAGTCGTCTTTGTCTGGAAAGCTGAGCTATGTCTAAGCCATTCTTAGTTTTTAAGGGTACAGCTCATCTTAACCTCTTAATTGCAAAGATTTGCCAAGATGTGTCTGATATATCTTAGATAACGATGACATTTGAGTAAAGATGCCCTATTTTAGAATAGGAGCCAGCAGCTCCTGAGGTAATAGGAATCAACAGGGGAACACTGGTGAAATACCTCAAAAAAATTAAGGTGTGTTCCTCTGAAGAGGTAACACAGCCAACAGCCCAGCTGAAGTGCCTCTACAGCAATGCACGCAGCATGGGCAACAAACAGGAGGAGCTGGTGGCCACTGTGCTGCTAGAAAGCAATGACCTAGTTGCCATTACTGAAACTTGGTGGGACAAATCCCATGACTGGAGTGCAGCTATCGAAGGCTACAGGCTGTTCAGAAGGGACGGGTAAGGAAGGAGGGGTGGAGGGTTGCCCTCTATGTCAAGAAATGGATAGATTGTGAAGAGCTGTCTCTGAAGAACAGCCACAAGCAGGCTGAAAACTAGTGGGTAAGAATTAGAGACCAGGGCAACAAAGGGAACTTTGTGGCTGGTGTTTAATACAGGCTGCCTGATCAGGGGGAACCTATTGACAAAGTCTTCTTACTCCTCCTACAGGAGGCATTGCGCTCGCAGGCTCTCTTCCTGCTGGGCGACTTCAGCCACCCCAACATCTACTGGAAAAGTAGCACAGTGAGCTGTAGGCAATCCAGCATACTCTTGGAATGCATTGAGGATAACTTCTTAAGCCAGGTAATAGACAGCCCTACCAGAGGGGATGCAATACAAGTGAGCTCATCGGTGACATCAAGTTTGGAGGCAGCCTGGGCTGTAGTGATCACGCACTGGTGGAATCTGCAGTCCTGAGGGATATGGGACAGGTGAAGAGTAAAGTCAGGACCCTAAATTTTAGGAAAGCAAAATTCCAGCTGTTCAAGGAATTAGTCAATAGGACCCCCTGGGAAACTGCCCTCAGGTACAAGGGAGCAGAACAGAGCTGGCAGATCTTTAAGGACACTTTCCACAGAGCACAAGAGCTCTTGATCCCCAGGTGTAAGAAATCAGGAAAGGAGGGCAAGAGACCAGCATGGATGAGTCAAGACCTGCTGGTCTAACTAAAGGGCAAGAAGGAAATGCACAGGCAGTGGAAGCATGGACAGGTACCCTGGGAATAGTATAGGTACATTGCCCAGTTGTATAGGGATGGGTTCAGGAAGGCCAAGGTGCAGCTGGAGCTGAACTTGGCAAGGGATTCAAAGGATAATAAGGGCTTCTACAGGCGTGCCAGCCAGAAAAGGCAGCTCAAAGAAAGTATACACCCCATGATGAACACGATTGGCAAACTGGTAACAATAGATGAGGAGAAGGCTGAGATACTCGATAACTTTTGCCTCAGTCTTCACTGGCAATCTCTCTTCACACACCTCTCGAGTGGATGGAGCTCAAGGCTGGGACTGGGGGAGCAAAGTCGCTCCCACTGTAAGAGAAGATCAGGTTCAAGACCACCTAAGGAACCTGAACATACAGAGGTCCATGGGAGCTGACGAGGTGCATCCCAGAGTCCTGAGGGAATTGGCTGATGTAATTGCCAAGCCACTCTCCATTATATTTGAAAGTCATGGCAGTCAGGTGAAGTCCCTGGGGACTGGAAAAAGGGAAACATTGCACCCATTTTTAGAAGAGTAGAAAGGAGGTCCTGGGGAACTACCAACCTGTTGACCTCACCTCTGTGCCTGGGGAGATCATTGAACAGATCCTCCTAGAAGCTATGCTAAGCCACCTGGAGGACAGGGAGTGATTGAGACAGCCAGCATAGCTTCACCAAGGACAAGTTGTGCCTGACCAACCTAGTGGCCTTCTGTGATGGAATGACTACATGAGTGGACAAGGGAAGAGCTATGGATGTCATCTATCTGGACTTCTGCAAGGCTTCGACACAACCCCCCACAGCTCTCTAAATTGGACACCTATGGATTTCATGGATGGACTGTTTGGTGGATAATGAATTGGCTGGACGGTCACATCCAGAGAGTAGTGATCAATGGCTTGATGTCCAGATGGAGGTCGGAGATGAGTGGTGTACCTCAGGAGTCTGTGCTGGGACAAGTACTGCTGAATATCTTCATCAATGACATAAACAGTGGGATCAAATGCATCCTCAGCAGGTTTATAGACAACACCAAGCTGAGTGGTGTGGTTGACACACCTGTGGGACAGGATGACATTCAGAGGGACCTGGACAAGCTCGAGAAGTGGGCCCATGTGAACCTCAGGAGGTTCAATAAGACCAAGTGCAAAGTCCTGCACCTGGGCTTGGGCAATCCCCGATATCAATACAGGGTGGAGGGTGAAGGGACTGAGAGCAGCCCTGTGGAGAAGGACTTGGGGGTACTGGTGGATGAAAAGCTGGACATGAGCCAACAATGTGCGCTCGCAGCCCAGAAAGCCAACCATATCCTGGGCTGCATCAAAATAAGTGTGGCCAGCAGGTCAAGGGAGGTGATTCTACCCCTCTACTCTGCTCCGGCGAGACACCACCTGGAGTGCTGTGTCCAGATCTGGAGCCCTCAGCACAGGAAAGACATGGACCTGTTGGAGCGGGTCCAGAGGAGGGCCACAAAAATGATCAGAGTGTTGGAACACCTCTCCTATGAGGAAAGGCTGAGAGAGTTGGGATTGTTCAGCCTGGAGAAGAGAAGGCTGTGGGGAGACCTCATTGCAGCCTTTCAGTACTTAAAAGTGGGTTGCAAAAAAGATGAGAACAGACTTTTTAGTAGGGTCTGTAGTGATACAAGGGGTAATGGTTTTAAACTGAAAGAGGGTAGATTCAGACTAAATATAAGGAAGAAATTTTTTACGGTGAGGGTGGTGAAACACTGGAACAGTTTGTGCAGAGAGGTGGTAGATGCGCCATCCCTGGAAACATTCAAGGTCAGGTTGGAGGGGGCTCTGAGCAACCTGATCTAGTTGAAGATGTGCCTGCTCATTGCGGGGGGGTTGGACTAGGTAACCTTTAAACGTCCTTTCCAAAACAAACTTTTCCACAATTCTGTGATTCTAAGGTCCCACACAGCTGTAGGACTCCCCTTCCCCCTGTACAGCCAAGACCAGACCCTGTCCTTTTCTGCTACTACCCTTTGCTGCTGCATGTCTCATATGCTACCACCAGTGTCACTTCATCTCAGCTCTGCATCCCAACAGTCCCACTCTTCTCCCAGCACTGGTTGTGGCATGGCAATGGTTTGGCTATTGGTTTCAGCAGGAGTAGGGTGGGGAGCAGCATCAGCCACAGATCTGTCCTCCTTTGTTCATGCATCTACAAAGTCCTGGTCCCTGGTGTTGGTAACTCCTGGGATACAGTCAGCTTTTCAGTAAACTCCCATGTTTGGCTATTTCTCTAAATGAAGGAGAAAAGTAAAATATGTAAGACGGCATTTCTGTGGAAACTTTTGAATTTCCACCTTCACATGTCATTACCAGATCAAAAGAAAAAGAGCCAAGACTGGCTGTCAAATTCACTTGAGTCTTCAAGACCAGAACTAAGGGAAGACAAGACTTTATTTGTACATCAAACAAATTGCATCTGTGAGCCAGAGGGATGTGACAAACCTGGCAGCCAGCAATGCTATTCTCAGGGTGCCACTTTGGAAGAAATCCTTGTGGGATTGGGTCCCCAGCCAAATGAAGAGGTGCTCTGGGCAGCTGAGCAGACACAGAAGACCTGTTGTCCTCTTTTCCCATGATTGACCTTTCCTGGGACAAAAGCAGCCTGATGTTGTTTACAGCAGACTATGGACTTTCCTAAAAGATATGTTTTGCCATGCTTACCCAGTGCTGGAGTACCCACCAGGGACATCTGCTGTGCCCTTTCCATTGAGAGTTGAGGACAGGAGTGGGAAACTGGTGGAGAAAATCCAAGCCAATACGTGTGAGGGTCTTTGGAGGGCACTTTAGACTCTCTGGTTGCTCAGTAAAGCAAAGGAGCCAGAGGCTGAGACTGTGTCCCTAAATCTACTTCAAAATCATGAGTCACCAGCTGGCAGATGATTATAGTGTATGGCCTTTCTTCCATCAAACTAATGGAACATTTGAAATTAATTAATAGGATGCTGAAAAATTCCCAGAGCCTTGTTTTATTTTTAAATTAATACATTTTTCAGTGAGATTGGAGATACAGGCCTAAATACTGCCCTCCGTTATACCCACATATCCCCACTGAAGACAGCTGATTTCCCTACTAACTGATGGCAGAATATGACATGAAAGGATCTGCATGTTCCCTCTCTGTAAGATGGAAAAAGTCTGCAAAAATGGATATTTTTTATCTCTTCATATGAAAGATAAGTGTGACTCATTCAATTCCTCTTTAAACCATTTTATATTTACTGTTTTATATAGTTATTCTGGGCATCAATGTCCTCAACAGTTACTTAAAAGCTGCACTTGCCAAAACCTGTCAATTATTGCTTTAGTCACAACTTGCACAGTCACTGAGACAGCAGCAGAGAAAGAAGAAATTTTAAACTCATTTGGAGGTCAGAATTTTGCAGTGGAAACCTATCTCTGGTGATATCAGTATCAGCTTTTCAGACAATACTGTGTAAGGCAGTTTGAAGGAAATCCTGGATAAGCAGCTCATTGGACAAGGGAGCATAGTAGTAGGTGTCATCAGGGGAGTGTGGCTGACAGTGGGGAAAGGACATTGCAGAGAAGTAGGGTTGGTGCTAAGGAAAATGAGGTAGAAAAGCACATCACAAGTGGGTCTCTTGGCATGTGGGCGACTAGACCGATCAACTCAAAAAAGAGCCTTAACTTCTTAAAGAAGTTGAGTTGCTTAGCTTCCTGCCCCTGTAAAGATATCTGTGGTTTGGGCCAACACCCAGAACCAACCACACAAGAAGTGGGGCACCAGATCTTTGAGCACTTTGAGGAGGGATGGACCTGGCAAAGCCATTGGTTGAGACAGCAACAAGCAGCCAGCACTGAGGGGTCAAGGCTGATACACACACAGAGGTGCGCGAGTCCCTGTGTGGTCCAACTGTGAACCCCAGGGCCAGGAGCAGGCCACCATCACCATTGAGGGACCTCACAACCAGCTGCTCAGCACACATGTGGAAGAGTGAGCTTTCCTGGAGCTGGTACAAATCCCAGAGAGCTGACACCAGTGATGGGGTGTTAATGGTGTAAATAAGGTCATAAACTGATCTCAGGGTGATGTCTCTTTTCTACATAGATATTTTTAATTTGCTCAGTTAAGTTTTTATCCTGAAATTATAGGAAACTGCTTTTATACCATCATGATTAGTTTCTCTCTGCACCCTTCTGGTATTTCAATCTCATGCACTTTTGGACTGCAGTACCTGCAGCTGGCAAGTTACAGACCAATTCAGAGAATCAGAGAATCATAGAAACATTTAGGTTGGAAAAGACCTTTAAGATCATCAGTCCAACCATTAACCTAGCATTGCTAGGTCCACCACTAAACCATGGCCCTAAGCAACACATCTACATGTCTTTTGAATACCTCCAGGGATGGTGACTCCACCACTTCCCTGGGCAGCCTGGTCCAATGCTCGACAACCCTTTCAGCAAAGAAATTTTTCCTAATATCCAATCTAAACCTTCCGGATGCAACTTGAGGCCATTTCCTGTTGTCCTATCACTTGTAACTTGGGAGAGGAGACTGATTCCCACCTCACTACAACCTCCTTTCAGGTAGTTGTAGAGAGCGATAAGGTCTCCCCTCAGCCTCCTCTTCTCCAGATTAAAAAACCCCAGTCCCCTCAGCTGCTCCTCCTAAGACTTGTGCTCCAGGCTCTTCACGAGCTTCATTGCCCTTTGCACACGCTCCAGCAATTCAATGTCCTTCTTGTAGTGAGGGGCCCCAAAACTGAACACAGTGTTTGAGGTTCGACCTCACTAGTGCTGAGTACAGGGGGATGATCACTTCCCTACTCCTGCTGGCCACACTATTCCTGACACAAGCCAGGATGCAGTTGGCCTTCTTGGTCACCTGGGCACACTGCTGGCTCATATTCAGTTGACTGTCAACCAGCACCCCCAGGTCCTTTTCCAACAAGCAGCTTTCCAGCCACTCTTCCCCAAGCCTGTAGTGTTGCGTGGGGTTGTTGTGACCCAAGTGCAGGACCTGGCACTCAGCCTTGAACCTTATACAATTGGCCTCAGCTCATTGATCCAGCCTGTCCAGATCCCTCTGCAGAGCCTTCCTACCCTCGAGCAGATCAACACTGATGCCCAACTTGGTGTCGCCTGCAAACTCACTGAGGGTGCAGTATATCCCCTCATCCAGATCATCGATAAAGATATTAAACAGAAATGGCCCCAACACTGAGCCCTGGAGAACACCGCTTGTGACTGGCTGCCAACTGGATTTAACTCCATTCATCACAACTCTCTGGGCTCAGCCATCCAGCCAGTTTTTTACCCAGCAAACAGTACACCCCTTCAAGCCATGAGCAGCCAGTGTCTGCAGGAGAATGCTGTGGGAAATGGTGTCAAAGGCTTTACTAAAATCCAAGTAGACAACATCTACAGCCTTTCCCTCATCCACTAAGTGGGTCACCTGGTCATAGAAGAAGATCAAGTTAGTCAAGCAGGACTTGACTTTCCTAAACCCATGCTGCCTCGGCCTGATCACCTGGTTGTCCTGTACATGCCGCATGATGGCACTCAAGATGAACCACTCCATAACCTTCTCTGGTGCCAAAGTCAAGCTGACAGGCCCATAGTTCCCCGGATCCTCCTTTCAGCCCTTCTTGTAGATGCGGGTCATATTCGCTAACCTCCAGTCATCTGGGACCTCCCCTGTTAACCAGGACTGCTGATAAAGTATTGGAAGTGGCTTAGTGAACACTCAGTACCCTTGGGTGGATCCCATCTGGCCCCAAAGACTTGTGTGCATCTAGGTGGTGTAGCTGGTCACTAATCATTTCCACTTGGATTATGGGGGCTTCATTCTGCTCCCCATCTCTGTCTTCCAGCTCAGGGGGCTGGGTACTCTGAGAACAGCTGGTCTCACTATTAAAGACTGAGGCCAAGAAGGCATTAAGCACCTCAGCCTTTTCCTCATCCTTTGTCACTGTGCTTCCCCCCACATCCAATAAAGGATGGAGATTCTCCTTAGCCCTCCTCTTGTTGCTAATGTATTTATAGAAATATTTTTTGTTGTCTTTTATGGCAGTAGCCAGCTTAATTTCTAGTTGGGCTTTGGCCCTTCTAATTTTCTCCCTGCATAGCCTCATGACATCCTTGTAGTCCTCCTGAGTTGCCTGCCCCTTCTTCCAAAGTTCATAAACTCCCCTTTTTTCCTAAGTACCAGCCAAAGCTCTGTTCAGTCAGGCCAGTCTTCTCCCCTGCCAGCTTGTCTTTCAGCACATGGGGACAGCCTGCTCCTGTGACTTCAAGATTTCCTTCTTAAAGAATGTCCAGCCTTCCTGGACTCCTTTGCCCTTCAGGACTGCCTCCCAAGGGCAGGGTCTGGTGTCAACCAGTCTCCTAAACAGGCCAAAGTCTGCCCTCTGGAGATCCAAGGTAGCAGTTCTGCTGACCCCCCTCCTTATTTCTCCAAGAATCAAAAACTCTATCATTTCATGATCGCTATGCCCAGGACAGTCTCCAACTGTCACACCACTGACAAGTCCTTCTTTGTTTACAAATAACAGGTCCAGCAGGGCGCATTCCTTAGTTGGCTCCCTCACCAGCTGTGTCAGGAAGTTATCTTCCACACACTCCAGGAACTTCCTAGACTGTTTCCTCTCAGCTGCATTGTATTTCCAGCAGACATCTGGTAAGTTGAAGTCCCCCACAAGAACAAGGGCTACTGATTGTGAGACTTCTCCCAGCTGTGTATAGAATATTTCATCTGCCTCTTCATTCCGCTTGGGTGGTCTGTAACAGAATCCACCATGATACCTGTCTTGTTGGCCTGTTGGACTGTTGGACTCCTGATTCTTACCCATAAACACTCAACCCTATTGTCACCATCATTAAGCTCTAGACAGTCAAAACACTCTCGAACATACAGAGCTACCCCACCACCTCTCCTTGCTCGCCTATCCCTTCTGAAGAGTTTATATCCATCCATTGCAGCACTCCTCTTGTGCAAGACATCCCATCATGTTTCTGTAATGGCAAATATATCATCGTTTTCCTGCTGCACAATGTCTTCCAGCTCCTCCTGTCTGTTGCCTGTGCTGCGTGCATTGGTGTAGATACACTTCATTTGGGCTATTGATCCTGCCACCATTTGGGGGGGAAGAAGTCCTAATTCCTATGTGACCATTCTGAGCTGCTTCTGTGGTTTCTAACACATCAATAAACACTGTAAGTCAAAAAAGAGTCTGTTTTTACCCATGTTGCTTAAAATTAATATTTCTCAAAGGTAAACCACAGGGACAGTCAGCCTCAGGTTAGACCTAGCACTGGGGGGAGGTTAGAGGTCAGGCAGGCACGGCAAGGAGGTGCCGTGCCTGCTATGCTTCTCCTGCAGGCTGCAAAGTCCCCCAGCTGGCACAAGCCCTGCTTGAGTGGCCTGTTGGACACACCTCCCTGCTTTTTCCTCCCCTCCTGAAAACTCCATGCAGACAAAAAAACCCTCTCTGTTGCTTTGTTTTCTAGCTGGGAGTCACATCTGAAAGCTATCACTAACACTCTTTCTCCTGGCATAGGTAAGGGACCATGCAGGACCAGAAGAACTGTTAAGTAAAATGAATGTATGCACAGCCATACGTAGGAGATAAAGATAGATCACATTACATAGATACATACCTCTACGCTTACTGAGATGCTTACACATTTAAAAGTGCAAGTAATAATCAAACTTTTAAAACAGCTCTTTAAGGAAAAAAAAAAAAAAGCCTTTCTAGAAAGACACCCAACTAGTAACCAGGCCCAAAACAACGTACATTAAGGCACTGGCAGCCATCCACTATTTGGGTAGCGGCATGAATAAAACTAAACCCTGTGATTCTTTGTCCTCAAGGAAACAGTGCTATGGATGTGGGCCAGTAAAATACTACAACATTTACCATTATGAATAAATAAAATTCACAAATCTAACAGTTGTAAGGCTCTTCACTTGCTTTTACTTTACATTGTAATACATCTTCTTTTAACGTCTTCATATTTTATTGGCTGAAATGTTTCCAGAGAGAGGAGATAAATGTTGATCAGATAAAGACAGGTAGTGTTAAATTTTTTTCCAGTGTAATATAAAGTATATGTCAATATCCTCAAAATATGATTTTTCTTAAATGGTCAACACATGGGTTTTTTTTTTTTCAAGTTAGAAAAGTAGCAAGGCTTTTTCACTTTTTGAGGTGTATTTTTTGGTCCTGAGTTCAAGTGAATGGCTTCAATAAACCCAAACCTTTTTTTATTGAATAATGATCCTCTAGAAAATAAAAAAATCTTTCTGGAAAGATTTAGTTATGCAATGTATCTATATGTGCTCAAACAATTAAGTGACTCTGTTAAATATTTTCCTGGATCAGGTCAGATAGTTCAGTAGTATTCAGGGTTAAAGGCCATGTCTTCTGACCAGTGGTAGGCTAGTTCAGATGTTCAAGTAGATGTGAGACTTCTGGGAACTGAGATCAACATTGCAGCTTTTTCAGAAAAAGATAAAAAGCGGAATACTTGCATTACAAGAAATAATGTTGAAAACAGTTTACCTTTCCAATTACCTTTGATAGACTGGCAAGCAGCAAGTAGCAACCGGGTAGTAGGCATGCCTCATCCCCTCCAAGGAATCTGTGACCACCAAAATGATACCAGAGATACTTTGATTTTAACAAATAAGGCACCTCAGAAATTAACTCAATTTAAACTCCCTATTTGGAGTTTGATTGTAGAATGAGATGATGGTTACTGCTGCTGGAAGGTATGTAAATGAATGCACATTTGCTCAAAACCTTTTCTGCTAGCAGAGATGGGCAGGTCTGCTCAGAAGAGACTTCCTACGCCTGCCCCACCATCTGCATTGCTGTGCAAGGACTTTGCAAGAGATAAGATATTACCCGGGGTCAGATAGGTCCCTTGGCACCACTGGGATATCTGACAGGCAGCAGGACAATATGGACTGACATAGATAACTTCTCTTTAAACCAGCTCTCCTTTGACCTAGTGGCAGATAATTCTCCCTGATTTCAGTGGAAACAGGTCTTTGCTAGAATTCATCTCAGAGATAAGAGTGATTTTTAAAATGGTTTTAAAGATTCCTATTTCATTTACTCTTAGCTAGCCCATCTTAATATCTTTATAAACAGTTGTTAAAATCACTGCAATTTTCCTATAAATTCAGTAAGGAACCCTGGGATGGAGAGCTGCTCCCAGGCGTCACTATGACACAGAGCCAAACACTGGGCTTCACTTATGAACCTGCCTAAGGCTGCTGGTGCATAACCTGACAGATCTCTGCTGCAGTACTTTGCTTCCTGGAGCTTGCTGACCATGCACAGTGGGAGCCCTTTAGGACACCGAACATGTAAGCTGGTAGGCAGAGGATTCTTTTTTACTACAGATTCCAACATGTTGACCCCCAAAATGCAGGATGAGCAAAAGCAGCTACACCTCAAAAAAAAGTAACCTCAGCCATAGCCCACTTGTTTTAGCTAAATCTTCCACCAAAGTCTCAAGGAGGAAAGGGAAGATGTAAGTTCATCAATGCTCTCACTTGAGGCTCGCCCTGTGGTAGTGTGACGCTCCTGGGCTTTGCTACAGCTGCCCAGAGAGCAGCACCATGGTGCTGAGTGGGGCTAGAGTTGTTCTCGCAATACAACTGCAAGTCTGT
This sequence comes from Morus bassanus, assembly GCA_031468815.1. Taxonomy (NCBI): domain Eukaryota; kingdom Metazoa; phylum Chordata; class Aves; order Suliformes; family Sulidae; genus Morus; species Morus bassanus. The sequence continues at coordinate 65,036,222 of CM062600.1, forward strand.
ATAGGAACGTGCTCCACAGAGTGAGTGGAGTTGCCTCCATCACAGCTTTCTCTGGAATTATTAGGGAACAAGATAAAATAAAATCATCTGTGTCATGTCAAATAATCGACCATGTCATTGGATGAATGCAGTTCCAAAGACAGCATCTGCCAGCAGTAACAAAGTGATATTGCAACCCCATATTCTGGGCTACCCTTCCTCTTCCAAAGGGTGTAATGTGCAGCATTACAGGCTGCTGCACAGAGATTTACTCAGGGTAGCACCTTACTGTTGTTACTGCTGAAACATTTCTAAGCCCATGGGAATCCCTGTTTGTCTCTAGTAGAGAGTGTAGCAAAATCAAGCAGTAGATAGGCTGCAAGAGGGCTGAGACAGTCACAGAGGATTCAAAATCTGTGTTTTTTTCTATATAACCATCAGCATAGTCAAATAAGAATAGAAATAAGAATGGGATTGTCTGGGACTTGAATCCTAGCAATTTACTAGAGACTGTTCCTGGGGGAGCATAAAGGACAAAGGCACCAGAGAGATGGGTTTGCCTAATGTTGATACAAAACGGCAGCTCCCAGTTGATTTTAAAATTGAGCTGGGAAGGCTTCATTGCTTTTTTCCCTTGTTCTCCCACCACCTTTTTTTTCCCCTTCTTATTTGGATATCCCTTCTCTGGTTCCAGGCTCTACAAAGAGATCCAGAAATGATCTCCACTGCTTTCCTTGCAGTTCATGCTAAACACATCTGTGATCCTGAGCTTTAGATCTGGAGCCATTGTACACAAGATGTTAATGTCATTCTTACGATCACGCTTTTTGTGAGATCTCCTTTTCTGTTAAGGTGAGTGCCCTGGAACAGCACCTGCTACATTCCCCTGAGTCCTGACCACCAAGGAATATGGTGCATGTGCAGCAGTGTTTCCACCTCCATTCTTCTGCTCTCCTGAGCTCAAGTTTTTGTACACACTGCACATGCTGAGCAGAGTTGTTCTCTAATTCACTGATGGTCTGTAGCCTTTCGTAGAGAGCATAAGCAGATCTGCGATTTTCTGTGAAAACCAGGCAAAATTCTTAGTTTCACATGGTTTGTATGAAAGCAGCTGGCCTCTATAGTTTTTATTCAGGTTTTAGCTTTTCCACTTTTTTAAATCTGCAGCTTAAAATGAAGCTCAGCCTTCTGAGTACACACCACACAGACTAAAAATGCAGAGGTAGTTACTAGAAACCATGAATACCTTAGAAAAAGACATATTCCTTGCCAATGGTGTGGCATTGCAGAGGACTTTGCAGAGGACAGATCTGGATCTTCTCTTCCCAAAAGTACAGAGGTGCTGAGATTCAAAGGTTTATTTCTTTATAATAATTAAAACCACATACAAAGTTGGTATCTAGCCTTGCTTTACCTCTCAGCTCTGGTGGACTTCTGATTTATCAGGCTTTTTCACTCCTAACGTAATGCACTGAGAACTGACTTCTCTTTCTACCCAGGTATTTACTGTATTACATTTATGCTCTAGGAGCATAATAATTACTAGCAGGATTGCCATACATATGTACATGTATATGTGTATTTCAAAACACATCTAAGAAGCAGAAAGGAAAAGACAAGGGAAGAATTGTGTCATTTATCTAAACAAGAGCTAGTTAGAATGACCTAATTCAACTTCTAGAAGTCTGGACCTAATGCATGAGAGACTGCAATCTTCCTGAGAGAACTGAGAAAGCGGGTAAAGGATTTGTGGCAAAGATGACTTGTGTAGAGCCAGGAATGCAACAGTTGATATTGAGGCTTGACAATGTACCTCTATTTTTATCAAAAAGGCAATTAAAAACTACGCAGGGAACATGGTGTAGAGCTTTAGAGTAAAGCGCCTCCCATTGCCTACTGCTGGTGGAGCTGCAAAATGAGTGACCTTACAACTTTGAGTTCTGAATGCTTAAAGAAAGGGTCATAGGTGAAGCCATCTCAGCAACCATTCAAACAATTGGGAAAAGTCATCAGGTGCTACATATGTTCTTTAACTAACCATCAACAAAATGTTACTGAGGATGAGACACAAATACTTCGCAATATTTAAGACAGGAGTTGATGTATTAGGAGAAGAACTGTAGTGTGTTCACACAAGAGTACAGGATAATGTACTTTGACCGCTGGAAATGACAAAACTGCAGCTGTCCTGGGGATGAGATCTTGGACATCAAGTCCAGCTTTCCATGGAACACAGAGTGAAGACCAACACCTATTCTGAAGTGGCAGGAATATTCCCTGCACATGACTGGAAATTTCAGACATGGGTGCTGCGGCAGTGTCTGAAATGACTGGGTGTAAGTGAAAGTTGTAGCATCTTTCCCTGAAGAAAAGGAAAAAGACAAAGTGAATTTGATTGCCTGTGGACTGTGCCACAGAGACAATGTTGAGGGCTGAAATTTAGAATCTTTTTACTCACAGAGGATGTCCTCTGCATTCAGGGATGTGCAGCAGCCTGGCACTTCCAGCCAGATGCCTACCCTCTACAAGAATTATATCTACCTATGGAGCTGTGATGGGAGCTTTTCCTCAGGATTTTCAGTGCTTCAGGTATGTGGACAGTCACCGGTGCCCAGCTGAGAGCAACAGGACACTTCAGGTATGTTAGTGAGTGAGCACAGAAAATCAACTTCCCTTGCATAATGCTCCATCACTAGCAAATGGGCATACCCTATTCCCAAACTACCTGTGTTTGACATCCCGGCTTGGTAAAGAAGCCAAAAATTGCTAGGTGATACCTGCAAGGCACAATTTAGAAGTATTTTTTTCTCTAATTTTATTATGTTTTAAATGGGTGCTCTCAAGTTCCCGTGCCTTGCTTGAATAAGGAAAGAATAAGCTTTGTGATTGCCACTGCTTATACAAAACACTTGTTTGTGGGAACTTGCTGTGCTTGTATTTCTCCGATAATTGCTCAGACTCTTCACTGAGCACAACCAAAGACCTTTGCTTTCACTCTGCATTAGGAGAGTGCAGTGAATTTCTGAGGATGGCAGCTCAATACAAACCTTGCTAGGGCAGCTGGTACACACCCACAGGTTGGTCACAAATTATTTTGCAGTCCTGGTTTGCCTCATTGTATTTTTAATTCAATGAAAACCCTCTTGACAGTAACTATTAAATCTATTAGCCACAGCATGGCAGAAAAGTTAGGATGCTTCCCCAGGATATTTTGCTCATGTTTTCATACTACTGAGATGGTCAGGAGTTGTTTTATGAAATATCAATAAAAGACTAACATAGGTTTTATTCCTGTTCCAGAGTGCTGGAGACTGGTGTCCCAGTTCTCCTCTGCCAGCCAAGCACCCCGACCACTGCACAAACACCAGGTTCTCTCCTGCTCACCTGAGACTCGTGCTCTTGGCTGGACCTCGATGCAGCTCCAAGTTGTGGGACAAGCTCCTCCTTGCTTGCATGTTGTCTTTCCCAGGTTATCATAGTCATTGTCTAGTAAAAGCTCCATGATAAAACAATGAACACAAATCCAACAGCAACAAAATATTTTTTTAAGATTAAAATATATCCTTTTTATTATTTTAACTCTACTTTTCTTCACTTTGGGTCCCTCTGGAACAACACCCCTTCCATCAATACCCCTTCTAACTAAAGGAGGTGGATAGTTACTCTGAGTTCACTCCTACAAAGGATGTATCTTAAAATCATTCAGTCACAAATTATGTTTTATGACTGCAACATTTGTCTTCCATGTTTCCAAGCAGAAGATCTGACAGCTAGAAACACATGCTAAAATTATGGCTGGTTTTCACTCTTGAATGGTAGATGTTTGCTCTGTCACCCTCATGCACGAGCAGTTAATTGACAAGCAAAATGGAGGAAAATGAATATATGCTGTGAGCATGCTCACCTTTGTGCTTTGAGCTTAGATGTCTAACTCCTAGAAAATTAGGTGATGTCTGACAGGTTTCTGAGAAATTCTCTCTTAGGCAAATATAGAATACCAGTTAAAAAAACATGTTATGGGCTTTATCTGGCTCCCATTAAAATCGTTCAAGCCATTGACTTCAGCTGGAGCTGGGTGGAGCTGTATGGAAGCATTTTCAAACCACATAGCATATTCTTTCAGAAGTAGCTGCATCCCTCTTTTCTTGCAAGTGTTTGTTATAATGTCTGGCTAATCTCATATGAAGATGCTGGAGATTTATGAGTTGCCATTGCTGGTTTTGTCTGCGCTCTCCAAAGGCCACAGCCTCTAGAGCTCACTTGTTTAATGTTTTTGCAGTATGCATTTCTGAAATCCTGTTTGTTAAGAATACTACATGATAACAAAAGCTTTGAAATAGCACCAGGAGACATTGCTCTTGCCTAACCTCAGAGAATCACATGCTCTTAATTCTGCTTAAGGAAATCTAATCATATTCAGCATATGAGAAAAAGAGCTGCATGCAGTTGGCTATGACATGATCATTTGCATTGGAGGTAAAAATGAAGGGTCATTAATTTTATAGCATTAAATGAAGAGAAGTGTTAGACCTCTATAATTAGCTTCAATGAATACATTTTAAAGATCTTCACAAATGAATGTAGGAAATGTACATCTATATATACTATTGAGATAAAATTGTTATATTCGATCCAACCTCATATACTGTATCTGCAAATGTAAATATATATACCTTGACAGATTTTTCATTCTTTAAAATTGGTTTAATTGCTCTGGCCTACTAATGGACATAATTACGAAATGACAATCTAAAGATTTCATTGCAGTTATTGTTCTCTGGTCATCTATGGTCCTCTGAACATAAGGTGTGATTTAAAACACATATGAATACTTCTCTACTGGTCATATTGTCCAGTTCTATAACAGCTGATCAGCCACTTTAAATGTACTTAAACAATTTTATATTAAAATATATGCTTGGTTTTAGTTTCAGAGTTTTGGGTTTTATTATTATTGTTATTATTGGTGGTGGTGGTGGTTGTTGTTGTTATTGTTATTGTTGTTATTATTGTTGTGGTCGTTCTTGTTATTTCAGGTTTCTTTTATACTGGGAAACATCAACTGCAATTGGGATCAGTCACTGCAGTGACTAGTTTGGTGGAGAGGTACTCCAGAAAAACCAAGTGAGGTAATCAAATTCCAAAGCAACATGAAAGAGTCTCTATGTTGAAAATAATTAAAGGTATGTGTCGTTTTACCAGCTCTAATGCTAGGAAGGGTTGACAAAAATTCGCCATGGAAGGTATCAGTGGACTATGGGAAGTCAATGAAATATGGAACCAACAAGGCCAAGAGCTCAAAACAGTCAAGAAAGCCTTGTCACCCTGGGAAGCCAGGGCTGCCATGCAGGGTCAAGCAGAAGTTCATTTCACCTACTACCCTTCCCCTGATGTGATGATGTCTATAAAGGTGTCATTACAAGCACACTTGTGTCCCTTCCAAGCTATTTGCTGTTATTATTTTAGATAACTCATCCAAGGAAATTTTTATATCCGCAGAGATACTGGTCCTTCTGAAAGTACTGTCTTCAGAGGTTTCTTTAGTCCCATTTCCACCTTTATTCTAGCTGAATATCTCTTTCTTCTCCCCAGAGGCTGCAGAGAGCCCAAGTGCTCTTATTTCCCTTAGGCAAACCAGTCACTGACTCCTAAACTGTTATTTGCCTTTTCTTAGTCCCCTTTCTCAGTTAAGAAAACCCAGGTCTTTGGAGTACCCCCACCATCAGAGATTTTCAGTGGTCTTAAATGGACACTCTACTGAAGCTGGCTGTTGTTTTCCAGTCTGTGTTAGCCAGCCAACATCCCTGAAAAATCCAGTTTAGGTCCTGCTGAAATCCCAGCCTCAGTGCAGACAGCAGAAATGCCACTGAGGTTTCTTCTGGAATGTATTGTACAGTCAAGGTAATCCTTGCAGGGGCACTTTGCATGCATCCACTGCCTGACTTTTCTCCATCATATCAGACCTTCCTCTCTTTCCTTGTCTCCTCTACAAAGACAGTGGTGTTGACCTTGTCTCTGCCAGACCTGCCTGCTGCAATCTTCTCTCTTTTTATTTTAAAGCAAACAGCCAGCTATTTCCTGTCATTCTGCCCCTGGTGCAGCTGGGAAGAAACTCCCCTTAAATACACATTTTTCTCCTTAGTCTTCTTAGAGTCTCACCTCCCTTTTCTCCTTTGCCATTACTCATACTTGCTGAATGTCCCACTGTGTCCCACTGTCCCACAATCCCACTGTGAATGTCTGTGAAGTGCCATGCCAGCCGGTCAGGAGTAAATGTATAGGGGAGAGCCCAGAGATGAAACCTTCCCACTGACACTGCCCTTGGCTCCGTGCATGCCCATCTCCTGTGAGGCATTTGGGGCCATGGTGCTCTGCAGTCCCTTGGTCTCTCCAATCCAGATCAGGGCTTGGTCTGCCCTTGGTGGTGGTTACTTCAATTTCCTTACCTGCCTGTCCTCATCCACCATCTGTATCTGGTTACATGTTTGGCTTCAATGGGTCATTGAAGACTTGAGGACTTGAGGACTGCCTTTTCATTCTGTGCTTGTGCAGAGCTAAGAATAAGTGGGTTTAGCATCTGAGATAGGCTCTAAGCCTGGCTGGGCTAGTAATGCCACAGCTAGAAACAGAAAAAAGACATGATGCAAACAAAACCTTATGACAAATAAAACACCATCCATGAAAGAAACAGCTGAGTTCCTAGCTGCTGTGTTGTAGTTGAACGTTCATTTAGATCTGTGCAATCATACTAGGGACAAATGTGATCCAGAGTCTAGCTGGCATGAGTGGGAGGTCTCCTCAGTAGCTCCCTAGGTCTGACTTAAGCAGTGCTGTATGAATACAAAAGACTCAGTGTGAGTGGCAATATGGAGACTGAGCAGCAGGAAATCTGGGCTTTTATCTTAGATCAGCCACTAACAAAACATGCCACTCTGGGTGACACCTCCCATGTCTTTTTCCCCTTACACCTTTAATCTGGTCTCCATGTTTAGACTGTAAACTCCTCCAGCCACAGATTTGTTCTTACAACTGTACAACACTGCACACAACAGGTGACGACTGCCCAAATTAACAAAGAATCCCCAAAGCCATAGATCACCCACTTGTGCTATCTGATGGTCCTTTTGATGGACCTTTTCATGTTTCTTTTGATTTGTGATTTGAAAGCTGGTATGACATAGGAAAATAAGAGATGGCCATGCACACCAAGGAGTCAAACAAGGATCAAATGAGTATAAGATCCAGGACAGTTGGGTAGGGTGGCCAGCAGGCTGGGGGACCTGTCAACAGGACACAGCACCCAGGGTGTCCCTGCTGGGGTACACCAGCACCCTGGAGGAAGCAGGACCTGTTACTGGAGCCACAAATTCTTCCCATCGCACTGTCACAGGATGGCCCCAGGTAAGGGTAAGAATGGGCCTCTCAATCTTTTTATTCTCTTATTTTGTGGGAAAGAAAACCCAGGAAGATCTCAATTTGCAACTAAAAGACCAAAAACATTAAACAAATAACACAGATCAAATGCATACTGATCTACCAGCCACAATATGAAAAGCAAATAGTACAGGACTAGGAATGTGTGACATCACAGCATTTTTATACAAACTATCTATGTGCCAGAAGTACATTAAAACAAAAGAAAAAAGGGAAAAAAGAAAAGCAAAAGACTGTGACAAAACACTGAGCTCAGCAACCTGAGAGGACAGTCCTGGGTACAGTTAACCAATTTAAAATTAGTCATCCATGTTTCTCTAGCTAGCTGTAAACCAAGGGTCTCCAAACAGTCAGATCTCATAAAAACAGGGTGCAGGAAAACAATAGAGAAATAATCCTTTCAACGTGCTCTTAACAGCACAGCATAACATAATCACCTGATGTGAATAATGGTTCTTCCTGCAGCCCCTCCTCTCTGCGACTCCATGCTGCCTTGCTGCTTCACCCCATGCAAGGCAATTACTAGAGGCTTTAGTTTGCTCCAACTTGTTTCTGCTGAGCACCTGGGAAAAAAACAGAATTGCAGTTTTGTCTACTTTTCCATAATACTCCATATCACAAAGATTTCTCAGTTCCACAGGGTTCTTTCTACTGTCTACTCAGATGTAAGTAACTATATATATTGTTTTCTCTTCCCAAAATTTTATATAGGCTGCTGGCCAGGGCAAGGTGAGGATTTTGAGGGGGTAGTAGAGCTATAAGAGTAGACATTCCAAGGCCCAGAAATCCTTTGCTTTTTGAAACCATTTTTGTCAGAAATACCTTATTGCTAGGGCAACTTTTAGGTTTTTGTTTCACAGCAGAGATGCCAGGTATGTCTATGTGGATATGATGTATAGCTCCTGAGCCTATTTTTTTTGTTTTCAGATATGCTAAATTTGTTTCCAGACCATATGGCTCTTTCCATGTTAAGCCCAAACACATGGCAAGAGAATTCTCTAGTGCTAACAGCAATGATACAGGTTGTTGGTACGTGCAGTCCTATACTAAAGCCTATTCAATAGTCTCCACCAAAATGAATGAAAGTGGCTCTCCACCTATTATACTTAATCAGCTTTCCTAACTGCTTCAAGCAATTAATTCAGAAGACTTTTGGACTAAATCGACATGAAGGAATCCTTCCACCTGACTTGTTTTATGTTTCTCCTATTACAGCTCAGAGGTACTGCAGAGCATATATGCCTCAGCAGGCTCCCCAGGAAGGAAGGTCTCCCGGCTCCTCCTCACATGCCAATACACTGAGACTGCATGAGGAGCTGCTGTTTGCTATCAAAGTTTTGATGCATCCCTTTGCATTTTTAGGTTCTGCTTTAAATAGGTAGCTGTGAAGAAAACACTTCTCAGTAGAGGTGAAGCTAGAGGTAGGCAGAAAAAAGAGTGCTTCAATTTGATCTGGAAGTCTGATTCATCTCTAAAGCTGGGCAAGGTAGCAACGTGAAGGGGGACTGGTGGAGCGATTGAACTGTCTTCTGGAGTAGTTGTTCACATGAGCTTTGCATGTCTATGAGAAGGTCCTGTGCAAGATTTGAGTCCTGGCTACCTTTGCACCCTTCTGGCACAACGCGGACTGCCAGGGTGCTTGTTCTTGACCTCTTGCTCTTGCACCCAGAAAGGCAAAGCTCAAGTGGTGAAAATAAGCCAGGAGCTTAAAGATGTGGACAGAAAGTTTGTTAAGACACTTTCCAGCATCTGAGTGTGGGCCGATCTGTCAGTGTAGAAACAGCCACAATTATTTACATCTCATCAGGGAAAGGATTGCTACAAGATATATTGACATTTGGCAGCAATATTGATTTGTGTCTGTTGAAATTACCCCGTGGGCATTCAGCCACATCACGGTCACTGGAAGACGTGACTCCCCAGCCGTGTACCTGCGGTCACTGACGGGATCAGCGGTGGGGGTGGCATACCCCTTCTCCTCATGCTCTTCCAGCTTTCAGATGGGGCCCCATTTGTCTGGCTGTTGAGTGTCTGGAGGCTTTGGACAGCTGAATGATGTTTGAAAAGTGTTTGTAAACAGTTGAAATGAATGATCAACTTGTTGAGATGAATGAGGTTTGCACAGGTGGACATTTTGTGTGTGTGTGTGTGGACTTGTTTGGAGACTCCCTGAAGTAAATTAGGCTGACATAGGCTTGGATGCATTGCTTTAAAATTCAGGTCTCATTTTCTCACTATGTCCCCTATTTGGGTGAACATTTTTCAAGTAAGCGATACATCTGCGTGCACAGAACTGTGTGCAAAGTCTGGATTAAGGTATAGACACAGTATACTTTGTAGTGTCTCTTGAGAATTTTCTGTCCAGTGGCTTCTGTTTTCTTCGGTTTATCAGTCATTGCATGCATATGGAAAAATGTACGTGTAAAAAAACAATGGTCTGGAGATTTTGGCTTATCAGTTATGTAATGATTTATTTACCCAGAACTGGAATCATAAAAACTGAAATACACTGATACCTCATATCCTCATTATTACAACACGCCCCCCCCCCCCCCCCCCCCCCATTACTCAGCTATTACTGAGGGAGAGAGACAAAAGTAACCCCACTCCTGCAATCCCACCTAAAGACACCTCCCTTGTTATAGTTGGCTTCACTTCACAACCCTTTTCCCATCATTCCTAGGAATGAGTAACTTGCAACACTGGTATATATTTTACCACATTCAGTAATAATTTTAAATTATATTATAACTCATGTATGCTTTACACTATTGTTATATTTTACCCCTCCAAAAGCAAGCCAACACTCTGCTCTTTGCTGATATATGCTTTCTTTTACGATTTTACTATAAAAAGCATATATTTGGTTAAGTATTTTCTGTTTGTTTGTTTCTCCAATTAAATTATATTTAGGTTTTACATTCCCAGGGTTTCACTCCTATTTCCAAGTGGGAAGAAATGGGTCATTACAAAAACATGATCTCTTTGATTAGTTGTGAGAATCAGAGCTAGCTTATGCTTTTGGATACAGATGTGGGACTTGGTATTACCAGGGCCCTTTAGATACAGACTGACATCAGTCCTTGTTGCTGATTTTAACCTCTAGGGAGATATTAGCCATGTTATCCCTCAGTCAGAAGCACCAGATCTGCCAGAAAACTCAGCTTTTATCTATACAGTATTTAGATGGCTGCATTATTCATTAATTGCTCAGGATCAAGAGCCTGACTAAGCTCGCCTGCTCACTGTCTCAGCCCTAGCTCATCAAATCTGTGCAACACAAATGTCTCTATCCGCTGTCTCAGCCAGGTGCTATTGGAGCCTTTCAAGATTCAAGTCCCCGCACTTACCCCTGCCAATTAAACACATAATCAGTAATAGTCAACAATCATTCTGATACAACATTTCAAATTCTTATAACCCATGCATTAACTAAAATAACTAGACAAGCTAGCTACTAGATAATGGTTACCCTCTGCTCATGTCCAAACCATTCTCCTGTTATCAGCTGTCTCAGGCAAGAATGATTGAAACTTGTGTGACACATTTCTTAGTTCTATATCCCTTAGTTCAATATCCCATCTCTATGTGGCTTCTGGGATTTGGAAAACAGCTCAGCTACAGTTGGTAGTTTGTGTCCATTTTGGGAGACACCCTCACACAACAGCAGCCCTTCCTCTTCTGTTTGCAGAATTTCAGATAGCATTGTTCTTCTGAAATGGACATAGTCTCTTGGATCCCAAATCATCATTGCTTTGTTTCCTTTTCCTTTTTCCTTTTCCTTTTCCTTTTCCTTTTCCTTTTCCTTTTCCTTTTCCTTTTCCTTTTCCTTTTCCTTTTCCTTTTCCTTTTCCTTTTCCTTTTCCTTTTCCTTTTCCTTTTCCTTTTCCTTTTTCCTTTTTTCCTTTTCCTTTTTCCTTTTTCCATTTCCTTTTTCCTTTTCATCTTTTTGCACATCTGCAAATCTCCAGTGAAGCTAAGATTACCTTCTTGCAATGCAATAATTCTGTTTTTTTCAGGTTTTTCTTGACTAGAATGGCAGCATGGGACTACTTGCACTTCCTGGATATTGTTCTATAACAGAAGCTGTAAATCCTCATGAAAAAATATAAGTAAGTTTAAAATTTTGGTAAAGTTTTACACCAAACCAGGTGAAAGATAACAGGGACTAGTGATTATCTTGTCTAAACAAGGCTTCATTGCTTGAAAGTTCTGTACTACAAACATAAGCAGCCTTTGTCAGACACTACAATGTCAAGGTTTCAATGTCTAATAATAATAACTGGGATATGCATGATCACATCTTTAGTTATATTGCCTTTTATGGTGGAAACAGTCATCTGTGACATGCCTATGTTATTTAGTTTTTTCCAAGAGACATAAACACATCAACAGCGACTCCACTTTTCATGTCCCACCACCAGTCTAGTCTCATTTCCAGCTGTATCTCTGGCAGTCAGAATCCATATTTCATCTGAGATATTTTTTAAAGCTGACTGATACATATAAGAAACCTTTTCCTGGATTTTGTTCTACTGCTATTGTCAAATGCTCTACCAAGTGCTTTTGCAATAACAGGATCTCTCCCAGTATTGCATTCAAACAGCAAAGCATAAATCTTCAGAGAAAATGAAATCCCTTTACTCTTGGATAACATTTGTGAAGCTCATTTTGGTTATCATGCTGAATGTTACACAATCACTTTCCACTGACGTTGGCCTCTCAGAAATAAAGTTCTGAAACCTTTTACAGGTAAGGACTAAGCATGCTTGCCTATATAAGCATACTGACTTCCAATTTTTACTGATACCTATGGCATTACTTTAAAACTATCCATATACGACCTGGCAGAGGTATGAGCACAGCACCAGCATGCCCTTTGTAAGCACCTGTGAATAAGACAGACTTTAGCTTAGGGTGGGACCTCAATAATTATCTCAGTGTTGCAAAACATTTCTTAAGGTTTGCCTTCATACCTCTTTGATATTTTTGAGCAAATTATCATTGTTCAAAAAAAAAGACTACTTTGCCATGCTCACGTCACAGTTTCTAGCACTGTAGGCACATGCTCCCATCCTGTTATTACTGAATGATCCATCTGAGATCAGCTTGACAAGGCAGGCAGCACAGCCCTGGGGCAGGTTACTGAAAGAAACTGGTGAATCTTCATCCTTGCAGGTTTTCAAGACTGGAGTAGGCAATGCCATGGCAGACCTGATTTGGTGCTGGTGAAAGTCCTGCTTTGGGCAGAAGGCTGAACTAGATG